>CAWUFW010001515.1:92500-2775338 GCA_963921515.1 Calotriton arnoldi | reverse complement strand
AATGTTTTGGCGGTTGATCATAATAGGGTCGGCGGGGTTTCCGCGGTACCTGCAGATGGTGATTTTCTGCAACCATGGCGGTCGAATTTTTTTCCGCCAGTCATCGTAATGACCCTCTATGAAAAATAAACAAATTCCCCATGTATCTCTGAGCCTCTACCGTCACAGTTGGAAGCATTCAGAAAGAGATGAAATCTGATTGCGAGTATATATTTAAAGAAGGCCCCTTTAATATTTGCCGTACTAAAGACGTTGGAGATGTTTCTTTAACATGTTCAATGACCCCATTGCCAGCGTCTTTGTTAATATTTATGGCTGCTTGAGGCTGCCATATAGGTTGCTGCTTTGAAGTATGGAGGGAGGTTCCCAAACACAGTCATTATTTCCTGCCTCTTGGTTTAGGTCTCACAAATGACACAGTTGCTGACCAGGGCCTGTCCTAGAGTTTTTGCTCCCCTATGCAAAAATACCCAAGTATGAATCAAAACACCTCACCTTTTATGGCACATGCATGCACTTCAATGAACACATGCGCATTTAAGAAAATTATTTCTTTCACATATGCATTGCACCCTTCAATATGGTGCAATGCAAGGTACATGCAACATTTGCTTGAACCTTTTTTGCAAGGTACATGCAAAATGGAAAAATAAATCCATATGGACCAATACATATAGTAGAAAAATCTATCACCCTCACATCCCAACCATGGCAAGTACAAATATTTTCTTAGCAAGGACTGTCATACATCTTTGTGCCTGCCAATTGTTCATTTAAGTCAGGCGTCTCCAACGAGTAGCTATCCAGCTGCCTATAAGTAGCTCTCCTGTGTGCAGCCCACCTTATTAAAGTAGACGCTTTTGCTTGGTTGAATTAATATATGTATCCCAAAGTTGAAAAGCGTGTATTAAAGACAAAAATGTGGGTATTTTCAGAAGTTATATACAAAGCTGATGTTTGGAGATGTATGGCTGGATTTCCAAAATATATTTAAAGCTGATATTTGAATGATAAATCAGAAGGCGCTGTGGAGACATTAGTAAAATTGTTACCTTGGTGCCAGGGCACTGCAACTGTGGCTGACATGCATTAACCATGTAGTTGCATTCCAAACTGATAAGGCCATGTTCACGTTGCTCATGGCAAACTTGCCTGATGCACTGAGGTAATCACTGCTGGTAATCTTGGGTATGGTGGCTACTAATATAATCTTGCCTTACGTGGTCACTATTACCTCACAAATAACATCAGTATTTTGGTACGACTTTCAGTGATAATAAGTATCTTTTCTTTAAAGGTTGGAGACCCCTAACTTAAAATAAACAACTTAGCAACATACCTAAGATGAGAAAATCAAGGAGACTGGTCCACCGACTACCTAATGCATCTTAGAAATCTTTGCATTTAAGGAAGTTCCTCCTCTGGGCATCTCTAGATATTTGTGTGCAAGAGACATTTGACAGACATTGATACCACATCTATGCAGCATCCCACAACCAGTGAGTGGGGCCATCTTTAGTGGTCTTATAGGGTAACTACCCTATAAGGTAACTACCCTATTGTTTATTTTAAGTTAGGGGTCTCCAACCTTTTTTTTAAAGAAAAGATACTTATTTTCACTGAAAGTCGTACCAAACTACTGATGTTATTTGTGAGGCATGTTGTGCATGGCAATGCTGTGCACAATCCTTTTACATTGCGAGCGGGGTTGCAGCCAGCAGATCCACCCTAATGTAAAAGGCCCAGGATGCGCCCGCCATTGTGGCGGGCGCATCCTAATTTGCATGGCGGGACCGCCGCAACTTCGGCGGTCGGTCCCGTGCTCCGTTGCGGTGGCGGGCGGACAAAGTCCGTCCGCCATCGTAATAGGCCCCTATGTTGTTTGTTTTAATAATAATTATTTATTATATATTCTTAGTAATATTTTATTTTAAGAAATATTTAACAAATTTTAAATAATTAAAATTTGAGAGTAGTGGTTTTATCAATGATTAATTATGTATAATATGTTATAATTACATTTATTACTGTGTAGTGTCCAGCACCTTCCCTTATTTAATAGTAACTGGAGTGGTAATAGTAAATTATATAGTTTTATTAACCAGCATATTTGTTTATTTAATACTAACTGGAGTGGGAATAGTTAATTATATATGTTTATTGTCCAGCACCTTCCCTGAGTATATATTAACTGTAGTGGGTATAGTCAATTATATATGTTTACTGTCCAGCACCTTCCCTGAGTATATATTAAGTGGAGTGGGAATAGTAAATTACATGTCTTTAGTGTGCAGCACCTTCTGTGATTTAATACTAACTGTAGTGGGAATAGTAAATTATATATCTTTAGTTGTTTTACTTACTTAGTGCAGTTCTAAAGCTTTTTTCTGTAATGAAAATCTGCGTTCTGGAAGCAATCCGGCAGAGTTTCCGCTTCTTTTTTCTTGCAGGTTTGAAGTGTAAATTAAATATAAATTTTGTGTTGTTTATATAGTGTTGATTTTATTGATAGTTTTATGTTATTGGTGTATTTTATTAGTGTGAGGTTTTCATTCGTCGTTGTTAATTAATTTTTTTGTTTTGGAAGTTGGTTTCCCTATATGGCAAACGCCAATTAAGAAGTTGTTAGTGCTAACTTTTCTTTTTAACTGATTTCGGTAGTTAAGTGTGTTTTACATTGCTTTTAATGTTAAATGCTGTATGCATTATATTTAATAATATTTTACTTATTTATTAGTGTGTTTTGCTAATATTTTTTGCTTTTATATGTTTATATATTATAAAAAGATCGTATTATATTTATAATGTGTGTAGTGAATGTTTATAGTGTAAAAATAAATTTTGGTGTAGATATATGTTTATTTTAGTAATTTTTAAATAGTCGATATTTGAATAAAAACAATAATTTTGCTGTCTATATTTTTTATTTCGATATTTAGGACATTTTGTATATTTTTAAACAAATTTCGATATTTTATGTTACGATATTTGTGTGTTCGATAATGTTTAAAACGATATTTTTGTTTGACGATAATATGGTGTCGATATTTGTGTATTTTTTTTAAATAAGTATTGCTCATCGATAATAGTGTTATCGATATTTTAGTGCCGATATTTTGGTATGTCGATATTCGGTCTGTCGATATTATGTCAGTGATCCGTCTTATAGTTCACTGGATGGCACTTGATTTCAAATTCTATTTATTAAAACAAAGCTATCGTGGACAGAAGAGTGCACATGGGCGTGTTTTATTTGAAGTTGACACCGGGTTGCCATGGTCCCATTACTTTTTGGCTGTTCAAAATTAAACATGTAGATGTTCATGACAAATATTAAAAACATACATTTTACCAATACTTGAAAGCGTAGCTATGGCATAAGCTTCTTCCAAATGAAAATTCCATTGCCATGTCATTTGTCTTCCTCATCTCTAGCCGTATTCTAGGAGGTAAATCTTCATCGAAGAGGCAACCAGCTCATGTTTCTCCTCTCAATTAAAATATTTCACCCAAACAATTTGATTTTTATTTTATTTTGTAGGCTCCTCCTTACTTATCCTTTATAAAAACAGTTTAGACTCACCAAGTTGTCCTGGTCTGGTGATCTCATCTCCTTTAGGAAGATGTTCAATGTGCCCCCTTTCCAATGTGTTCTAAGGTAAGTCACGTCTATCACATGAGTAATCAAGTCTGCATTCCTGGAATGCTTTTAGTCCTAAAAAGTTAGGATGTTGAGCATATTGATGGTGTGTATGTGCCTTGCTATGGTTGGGCTTCCACGAGAAAGCCGTATTACCAGTCCAGTCCTGATCCCTATTTCCTCTGGAGGTTTGTGTTGGCAGAAGAATCAAAGTTATTCATGCAGACTCTGGCAGCTAGAGTAGCACGAGGGGAGAGGACAAACGTGCCTCAGTCACCCAACTATACTTCCTCCAGTTCGTCCTTCGTCTATATAGGTTCTCATTGCATGCAGGTTTGACTGGTTTGTCATCTATGCCTTAGTGAGCAATGGGACTTTGACGGTGGTCACAGGACTTAGGGGGATAGTGAGTGACTGACTTTCAGGGTCTGAACACCCAGATACTGAAAGTGTAAGAGATACCTATAAAAAGTCCACGTTTTGCTCACATTTGTTAAACTGAACAAAGAACGAGATGTTATGAGTTCAGGGAAGGGGTAACAGAATATGTCTCAGGTGATGTCAGGTGGTTCCTCATTCTTGAACGTCTCAAGGTGTCTGGGAATAGGGAGTGCTAATGCAGCCCTGCTTTCACCACTTTCACAAACTCAGCAGGGTGGGGCCCAGCCATTCAGCGAAAGAAAACAAGAAAAATGTGAGTCTGTCTAGATTTATAGATTGGCATTTCTCTTTGTGCCCCTCTGCTTGTTTGCTCAAATTCTGCAACATGTGTTATTAGCTCCTTGTGAGTTTATTGGGCTGTAAAATATTACAAAAAAAGGTAGCACCAGAGCACTGTAATTGAGAAAGTGGTCTACCTGAGCTGCTCTCTGTCTCTGCTGCATGGCTATTTGCCTCCCATCTCCCTTTCCACGTGTGGGTGTTGCGGTCGATGGGCTTTGGACCTGAGTGGATTAAGGGTGGGATGGGGTTAGATTATATATTCTGTATTAGTGGGGCGGGTATGCATTGTTGTATCAAAATTGTATAGTTTTGACCACAGACCTGCTCTAATAAAGCAACCTTTTAATATCTCAAGGAAGTCTCTGTGTTTTCTGTTCTGTCTCGCCAGAGAGTCCTCAGAGGAATTATGGGTGCATGATGAGAATTTTGGGAACCAGCGTTACAGAATTCAAATGGTGTACTGTGCATACCTGAGTTCAGCAGTCACTTGCTCCCTGCTGTCGCGATCTAATCTGATATATATATATATATATATATATATATATTTTCACTGAAAAAACCATAGGTTTTAGGGACAGTTATAGTTAGTTGGACATTGCATTCGTACAAAACCCGTGAAATTCCCCGTTATAGTTAGTTCAGCTAACTATAACTCGCGCCTCCGCAATGCACTGCTGATGACGTCACATATTACATCACTCATGATATACTTTCTCAGAATGAATTATTTTAGTTTAAATACTTTGCAAATAGGCAATAGACTTTTAAGTACAGTAGTTACAGTTGTTGCAATGGGCAACACAATTTCAAACACAATGCAACATTGAGATCAATGTGAATTTCTAGTTAAATGCAATTAGTTACTTTATGGATTACTTTTCTAACCACAGGACTGGATCCTAGATTCAGTCCTGGGACATCTCCTGTAAACAGTTGAGTAAAAGCGTTTTGGTTACAGTAGTGATTTTTAAGGAATATTATTGTATTTTAAAAGTTGACACTAAGAAACTTTTTCACATAGAATCACCAATGTTATCCTATGGGAGGAAATTCACTTAGCAGGTAAGTAGTGTTATCGTTACTTTTTCTTACTCAGTGGTGGATCCTGAATCCAGCACTGGTGCATCTCCTGTAAACAGTTGAAAGAATGCGTTTAAGTCATACAGGCGATTTTTAAGGAATATTTGTAGTTTGTGAAAATCGACACTTTGAAACTTTTCTGCTGAAAACCAGACAATGGATTCCTATGGAAGGAAATACAAGTTACTGGTAAGTACAGTTAGAATTACTTTTCAGGGTCAGTGCTGGGCTAAAAGATGCAGCACTGGGTTCTCTCCTGATAACAGGTGAGTAAATCGTATTCGTAGTTCGGCTGATTTTAGAGGAATATTATAAAGTTCCAAAACTCCATACTTAGAAGAATTTCCAAGTGAAACCAGTCAATGTTAGCCTATGGAAGGAAATTCAAGTTACTGGTAAGTACGGTTAAAATTACTTTTCAGGATCAGTACTGGGCTCAAAGATGCAGCACTGAGGTCTCTCCTGATAACAGGTGAGTAAATCGGAATTCGTAGTTCAGCTGATTTTAGATGAATATTTTAAAGTTCCAAAACTCCACACTTTGAAGAATTTCCTAGTGAAACCAGTCAATGTTAGCCTATGGAAGGAAATTCAAGTTACTGGTAAGAACGGTTAGAATTACTTTTCAGGATCAGTACTGGGCTCAAAGATGCAGCACTGAGGTCTCTCCTGATAACAGGTGAGTAAATTGGAATTCGTAGTTCGGCTGATTTTAGAGGAATATTTGCACAATGGTGAAGGAAGGGGGTGGGGCCTGAAGTGACATGTCTGCAAACACGCCCTGTGGTGCGTTTTAAGTTGGAGAATTAATTCCTCCTCAATCCCGAGGGTCCCTAGGGGCCAACTAGCCCACCAGGTACCTCCAGTATGCGCCAGAGAGCTGCGTTGCAGAGAGGTGTTCAGAGGCCACGCCCCTTTTTACAACACTCTGCAACATAGCTCTGTGTCGCTTACTGGAGGTACCTGGTGGGCTAGTTGGCCCCCAGGGACCCTCAGGATTGAAGGGGATTTAAATCCCCATCTTAAAACGTGCCACGGGGCCTGTTTGCACACATGTCACCTGAAGCCCCGCCCCTCCCTTCACCACTGTGCAAACGCGCCCCGTGGCGCGTTTTAAGTTGGGGGATTAAGTCCCCTTGAATCCTGAGGGTCCCTGGGGACCAACTAGCCCACCAAGTACCTCCAGTAAGCGCTACAAAGCTGCGTTGCAGAGAGGTGTAAAAGGGGCGTGGCCTGGACCACCTCTCTGCAACCCAGCCCTGTGGCGCTTACTGGAGGTACCTGGTGGGCTAGTTGGCCCCCAGGGACCCCCAGTATTGAATGGGAATTATTTCCCCAATTTAAAACGCGCCACAGCGCGCATTTGCAGAGTGGTTAAGGGAGGGGGCGGGGCCTGACGCTCAATCGCGTCTTTTTCTTTCTTTTTGTTTTTTTGAAGGGGGCTCTGTGGCCCCCCTTCTTTTTTTACTTTTTGGGGCCCTGGGGACCCCATCCCCCAGGGCCTGATGCCTTTTCCCTTTTTAAAAAAAAAAATACTGTAGGGGAAGGGGGCCGCATGGCCCCCCTCCCGTGGCCTATTCCGGCCCCGGGGACCCCATCCCCCGGGGCATTGCCACTTTTTTAAAAATAATTTTGGAGGAGGGGGGCTGCGTGACCGCCCTCCTAAGGCCTCTATTGGCCCCGGGGACCCCATCCCCCGGGGCTGGCCTTTTTTATTTATTTTTTTTTATTATTTTTGCGGAGGGGGGCCGCGTGGCCCCCCTCCCGGGCCACTACTTGCCCCGGGAACCCCATCCCCTGGGGCTGGCCCTATCCTTTGGGGTCCGTGGGGGACCCCAACTCCCCACGGACCCTGCCGGCTCCCCGCGTCCTGCGGGAGCCGGTATTGCTTTTCTCACATGGGGAGCTGCTAACATGCAGCTCCCCGTGTGGAAAGCAATGTGCTTTGGATATTGGAAGAGAGAGCAGGTTTCCTGCTCTCTCTTCCAATATCCAAAGCAGTTTGCTATGACAGGACGGGAGCCGCGAGGCTCCCGTCCTGTCATAGCAAACTACAGTGTCCCGGGGGTAGGCACCCCGGGACACTGCAGGAGCCGGCCCTGGGGGGTGGTGGTCCCCAGGGACATCAAGGGCTCCAGGAGGGGCCGCGCGGCCCCCTCCCAACTTATTCAAAGCCCCGGGAGGTGGTGGTCCTCGGGCTCTGGGGTCCGTAACGGACCCCCATATTTAAGTCCTTAGTGCCCCGGGGAGGTGGCGGTCCTCGGGCGTGTGGGGGCTGGAGCCCCCACACAGGCAATTTTAATTTTAAAAAAGAAGCCCCGGGGGTGGCGGTCCCGGGCTGCGGGAGGGCCGAGAGCCCTCCAGCACCATTTGTTTTTAAAGCCCCGGGGGTGGCGGTCCCGCTGGGGCCTTAGAGGCCCCCCACATATTATAAATAAACCCTGCATGCCCTCGGGACTTGGCCCACCCGGGGCCAATTAACAACGAAACGCGGGAGACCGCGCTTCGTTTTTTGTTTTTTTATCGGCAGGATCCGCGCACCCAGCGCGTTTTTGCCGATTTTTTAAAAAAATATATTTTTTTTTTTGGGCCCTGGGGGTCCTTGTAGGACCCCTGAGCAGGCCTAGGGGGTCAGGGTGTTTCTACCCTGCCCCCTTTTGCGCTTTGCGCAGTTGTTTTTCTCTTTTCTTGTTCCTCGGTTCTACCAAGGAACAAGATGGCTGCCAACACTTCCCGGTTTGGAGTGTTGACAGCCAATTAGCATGCAGCTCGTGATCGGGAGGGTGCGCGGACCCTACGCGGCCATAGATATATATGTGATTTTCCTTTGATTTTCTCAGGAACTACTGAACGGATTTACACCATTTAACAAAAGGGTTCTTTCTGAACCAAGAACTACCTCTTTGCCAAATTTGGTGTAATTCCGTTCAGCAGTTCGGGCTGTAGACGTGGCTAAAGTTTACTATGGGAAAATGAATGGGGAAAACACGCTTTGGGACCCCCTTTATCTCAGCCCCCGCTTGACGAATCAAACCGAGACTTTCAGTATAGCAGCCGACCGGAGCGGGCCATAAAGTTTGAAAATTTTGCGAAGATTCGTCAACCGACGCAAGAGTTATTTCAAATAGAATGTTGCGGATTTCCTATGGAAAATAGGTCCTAACTATAAGTATCTACTGGCGACCGCCAGTAGATAATATATATATATATTATATATATATCTATATATCTCGCCAGGACCCCAACACCCCCTGCTCCCTCGCCCATCTGGTGAATAATAGACGTCATGACCGCCACAAGGAGCGGTGTCTGGTTTATTTTCAAGTCGCTGCCCACCTTGCCCAGCTTTCAACAGCTGTGGTGACCAGTGGCAGGGGAGAAGGAGGGGCCACAATGGTAGCAGCTGGCATACGGGTCCCACCTTGCCCCCCCCCGTCCGGAGACCCCAATGGAAAGGGGGATAGTACTAGTTTACAGACAGAGCTGGGGGGGGTTAATATGGCTAATTACGTTGCAGTGTGGTTGAATTCTAACTCTTCCTACCTATACCTAGGATCATGGCCCTGACCAGGTATGGCATTCTTCCCTCATCCTTGGTCTGTTTTCAAGTTCTACTTGCATTTGTTCACAGATTCTCCATTCCACGGCTTGTGTGAAATGAGGGACGGATGATCTAGTAATGAAGGTTCTCTGGACATGTTGTCTACTGTTTACAGCCAGAGGGTCTGGGAGTTGAGGTGGAGGGACCACATGATATTGCATGCGGTGTGCTTTGTTTCGAGTCTTCGGAGGTAGTATCACCTATCAAAGCAGAATTCTTGTCTGCTACAAGTAACAGTTCGTAGATTTGTGCTGCCTGGTTGCTTAAGTTGGGGTGGCAAGCTCATTTGTCTATCATTCGCCTGGGTTCTGTCTCTCACTGACAGATTTTCTGACAGATCTTTGCTTACAGGCGAGGTTTAGCATTCACACCCGGAGGTCTCTCCTTACAGTGCTTTTTAATTTTGTGATTCGTATAATTGAGACCACAATGCTGGTGCTTTCCTAGAGACAGCTGTTGTTATTGATACATCATCTTATTTATCTTGCAAAGACTTCTATGTGGAGGGGGCTTGGCCAACTGCATATCTAGCCAGAGATCTTCCCTTGACCATCAAAATATGTCTGGAGTCAGTGCCAAATATGCATTGGACATTTGGTCTTGGTCAAGTTCAGCACTCCAGCAGTATGCTGCTATATTTATATTTTTTAGTAGTCATGTTAAGATGCTCTGTAGCTGTTTCGCTGGCAATGATTTCACGGACATACTTCTACCAATCAGGTTGCCACTGATGGTGACAGCACGCATTCATTTCATTAGGACGCTTCTAATTTAGGAATTCTCTGTTTGTGAGATTTCATTGGCTCGGTTTGCATTCTCTTGGGTTGGTTCCAAAACATGTCATCAAGGGTTCATATTTTGGCATGTAGAATAATAGATGTAGAATAGTGTGGAAAAGTCCACCCTTTTGTCTTGTTCCCTAATGAGCCTTCAGAGTACCCTCTGATGCCAATCTTCTTACCATATGGTTGTTTGCCTATGTTGTGCTACAGTCTCCAAACTATTCCTCTAAAAAGCTCATACGTTTTCTCCTTCTCGCCATGATAGTATCCCATCTAGGGGTGTATTGGTAGCTGGAGTAGGTCTTCTTTTGGAAGCTCAGAAAGATACCACTGGTATTGCACAGAATGGGAACTCAATGCCACCAAAAGCTGTTGACCAAACCTTGTGGTATGGAAAGCTTGAGTGGGCCTATCTGAGAGTTCTTTCTGCTAATCTTCCTTCGTTATTTCCCTGAGCTTCAATGTGGCTTGGATGACGCTGGGGACCACTGCCCTAGTCATGTTCAGATTTCACTAGATTGTGTTCTCCATTTTCGTGTTAGCTTTATTGATGATCCTTACTCCTTACCATAGGACTGGTACAATCTTTGGCATCTTTAGCAACTAAGACTGATTGGATCACTTCCTGAGATCCAGGGAATCACTTGAAGCTGCAAAAGTGAAGTGAGGGGGGAGCAGGGAAATAAAGGAATCCAATGTTTGCTGTGTACATGGCTGCGCGCCTCGCCCCATCCCAAAAGGGCCAAGCCTAGACGTAGTAGAAGCAGCAGCCAGCTTCTCTGCAGGCTCCAAATCTAGGACGGACGTGACCTGGCTGCCCTTTTGCTTGATCCAGACTATGGGTGAGGACTGCTGATGACTGGTCTGTAGTTTTGGCCCCGCTAAGTCCACTGCGACTACTTTGGTGCTGTCGGCCTGTTTGCCAAAAAGAAGCTGCTTCCTCTCCAGCTTCGGAGACATATGAGTACTAGTTGTGTCCAGCCACCCTCCTCTCCTTGATCCCCACCTGGCAGGCATCCTGACTAGCACACGATCGAAAATTTGCAAGAACCTTTTTGATTGTCTCTGCAGCCTCAGCCCTTAACACCTGATGTCGGGGAAGGCCTCCCGTGGATGGTGGGATGGCATGCAACAAAGTGTCCCACAAAATGAGCAACTGGGAGCTAAACAAGCTGCGGCCTGATTCGCGCGCAGGAGCTGCTACAGTGTATCAACAGCAAAAAGAAAATGTTTTCCTGCTTACGTTTAGGAGATTGGGCCGGTTTTGCTGCTCCACCATCCGCTGCCAGCACTTGCCGCTCCCTCGCCTGATTGCAGCGCCGACAGCCCTAAGCCGGGGAACCTGAAAGGGGCACCAGCCCTGGCGTCCCTCTCCCAGGCTTCTTCGAAAGGACTCCGCCTCACAAGTCATAGATGCTCCAGATACGCAGGAGCCTTTACTTGATGTGCACCAAAGCCAATGACGACCAGAGCCAGGAGAATGAGGGCCGGAGGGTGGAGCCGTCATCTCGAAAGCCAGGAAGCCTCACGATACTGCCAGCCGTGGCATCCCGCTGCCACGGCGGTTCCACAGCGGCTCCACCTCCTTGATACCGGCCAATTTCACACAGTTGCTTTGGCCGCTAGTGGTCCCGGGGGGTCCCGGGGGGTCACAGACAGATTTATGGTTGAAGCCAGAGGCCTGGGGAACTGAGACAGGCAACTGAACAGACTGGGTTATTCGGGGCATTCTGTTGATCAGTAGAAATTGAGAGAAGCATTTTTGGTAAATTGGAGCTGCAGCCAAGAAAATATTTCCAATCATTTGATGAACATTCTTGAAAGTTGTGGTGAGAAAGAGTTCTTGAATCAATATTGCTCTGTTGGTCTTATTAGTGGGTTTATGAGGATTTTGGTAGCTAGATGAGATGGTACTGTGAAGAGTGGTAGGCTGCATCATCTCATTTATGAAGAGAAGGGCTGGGCTAGAATCAGTGATCAGGTCTTTGACATTTTGGCGTCTTTTGTTCACCAGTGATGGGCAAACATCATCAGGTGCTGAACCCATGCTGTGTTGCTGCTCTCCCTACAGACTGTGCCTAGGTCTGGAATGTTACATGAAGGTTTGCCTGATGTGACCTATGGAGAGACCTAGAGATTACTCACCTAAATAAGGAGCAAAACTTTTCTTGCTAAGATTAGCAGACCTGATTCATGTAAAACCTTCGCAAAGTCCAACTCACTGAATAACCAAGGTTGCTGAGGAGCCATGTGATCCCCAGCTCGGCTGACCAAGAGATGAAGGAGCAAGATGTACAAAAACAGAAGCTTCAACACGCTGGTGAGCCGGCACTATCCCAATGCCATCTGTTTCCTCTTGTTTGTTGTTTTCACACCCCAGAGAAGTAGGTGAAAACCCACAGGTTTGTGGGTACTCACATACCCCAGAACAGTAGACTCTCATTATGAGTCACCCAAAGAGGTTTCCTGGGGGAGAGGTTCCTCAGTTCAGTCTGCCAGCCTCATTCTAAGAACCTATATGCTACCCCTGTCTGAATGCTGATTACACTTCTATTGACATAAGAGTTCATCCACCCCTCTCTGTCAGCACTACAACTTTTGAGCTGACCCGCAGAAATTCAGGCACCTTCTTTTTATCAGAACTCAGAGCATCTATACCAGTACACAGACCCCCCTCCCATTGTTACATTTCAGTGCCACCTCTTCTGGCCTTCACTGCCACTTCGCTAGCCTGTGATCCCTGCGCTGATTTTGGAATTCAGATGTTCCTCCAGACAGAACCCTGTCAGCCTTAACATTGCCCTTCTGGCCCTCACATACTCAGTTTTGACAGCTTTCACTTTGCTTAATCTCCCCTCACTTCATTCTTGCTGCCCCTGAAGAGTCTGTTCAACCCTTTGCCAGCCCTCACAGACTACTAAACCCGTCTGCTGCATACCAATGATCTTACAACCTCACTATTATCTGCAGAATAGCTTTTTTGACTTTCTGGTTTTTATATTGGCCCTCAGAGCCCATCTGTCAGCCCCCAGACCACTTTTGCATGATCTCCACTGGTCTCACAGCCCTTCAAGCCCTTTCTGCAGTCATAAAGCCCCCCATTCATCTTCAAATTCCTCTGACAGCCAAGAGTTTCACAGACTTCTCTAATGGTCTTGGTGTTCAAAGCCTTTTAGCTGGACTTCTGAACACTTTTACTGCATCTGTGGCTACACCAGTCTTCAACATGCCCTCAGAGTTATGCAGACCACTCATCTGGTGCTGTAGTTACCACTGCTGGCCTTGATTCTCAGGGCTAACTGAGTTGGCAATCACAGCACCCCTGGTAGCCATCAGATCCCGTGCATCTGCAGTCTCCTTGACCTGTTCTTTCTCTTTTCAGAACCGTGTTCAAATGGAGTTTGTAACTCACCTGCAGCTGTGTGCGGCCTCAAGCTTCTGGGCGTTTTTGGTTACATATTATGCGGCGGTTCCAGGCCGCAGAGGGATCGCACTGCCCGCAACCAACGGGACTAGGGGAGAGGAAGATTCCTCTTTCCGAAGCTGCAGGGTACCTTTAATGAAGCCAGCAGAGTATCATCCAAGGCTCAATGGAGGGCCGAGAATAATCGTCCATAATTAGCTGCAGCGGAGGTAACCCACCAGAGGGCGTTATTTGGCAAAATGAGACCTCATATCCCAGCGTGCATTTGAAAATGAACTTCCACCAAGGGAGGAGCACTGTAGCTCACTAACCACAAACACGCAGGGGAAATGCGGCAGCCATAAATCACCTCCGCTGACACGGCCGCAGAGGGATCGCACTGCCCGCAACCAACGGGACTAGGGGAGAGGAAGATTCCTCTTTCCGAAGCTGCACCACACAGCTCCGTCTGTGTGCCCTGCTGCTGCCCCTGATTGTGCTCGTTTTTCCTTTCTGTGCCCCTTTGCTGCCCCTGATTGTGCTAGTTTTTCCTTTCTGTGCCCCCTTGCTGCCCCTGATTGTGCTCGTTTTTCCTTTCTGTGCCCCCCTTGCTGCCCCTGATTGTGCTCGTTTTTCCTTTCTGTGCCCCCTTGCTGCCCCTGATTGTGCTCGCTTTTCCTTTCTGTGCCCCTTGCTGCCCCTGATTGTGCTCGTTTTTCCTTTCTGTGCCCCCTTGATGCCCTGATTGTGCTCGTTTTCCCTTCTGTGCCTGTTTCCCGCCGCTGCGCCTGCGGCCCCGCCCCCTCACTGCCCATTCGCTGCCCCATTCCCTGCTCCTCCCTCCCACCTCCCCATTTATGGCGGCCGCTGCGCGGCCGCGCAGCAGACGTGCGCAGCAGGCGTGCCGCTGGCGCGCCGAAAACGCGCCTAAGGCAAGCCCGTCTGCGCCCGTCCGCGCCGTGATCGCGCCCAGCGCCAGACCCCCTGGTCCGGGCATCCCCCGCGCCCGCCACATCAACAGACGCCGATACGACGCCAGCACCCTCCACGCACTCAACCCCGGAAAAGATCACGCCTGCTACCAGGCCACCCCGAAGCGCACCCAAGGGCCCTTCACCTGCCGGAACTGCAGCTTCGCCAGCACCCGTCCCGCCAAACCACCGCCCAGGAAAGAACCCAACTACCTCAGATGCATCCTCCTCAACACCCGCTCCGCCCGCAAACACGCCATCGAACTCTGGGACCTTCTCGACTCAACCTCCCCAGATGTCGCATTCCTGACGGAGACCTGGCTGAATCCCGCTTCAGCCCCCGACATCGCCATTGCCATCCCGGACGGATACAAGATCACCCGCAGGGACCGCACCAACGGAGTCGGAGGAGGCATCGCCATCGTCCACAGGAACACCCTCAGAGTCTCAACCAACACCGACGACACCCTCAGCACTGCCGAACACATGCACTTCCAGATCCACACCGATCCCAACACCACCCTCAGAGGAACCCTCATCTACAGACCCCCCGGACCCCGACCACAGTTCAGCGATTCCATCGCTGACTCCGTCAGCACACACGCCATCGCCTCCACGGACTACATCCTCCTCGGGGACCTGAACTTCCACCTCGAGAACAACAAGGACACCAACTCCACCACCCTGATCGACAACCTCGCCACCCTCGGACTCAGACAGCTCGTGACTACACCCACCCACGCCGCCGGCCACACGCTAGACTCCATCTTTTCCGCAAGCCCACACGTCTCCTTCAACCACACCTCCGAACCCCACTGGACTGACCACCACTGCATCCACTTCACCTACAGGAAGCCCACCACGCACCACCGCACCGAACAAATGCCTCGCCGCTGCTGGAGCAGAGTCACGGAAGACCAGCTAACCACAACCCTCGCCCTGAGCCCACCCGCCGAACCCTCCGACCCCGACACCGCCGCCCGCAACCTCAGACAGTGGATCGACGACTGCGCCAACACCCTCGCCCCGCTCAAGAATCCGCCCAACAGCCACACCAGCAAGAAAGCCACCTGGTTCACCGAAGACCTCCAGGCCTCCAAACGAACATGCCGAAAACTGGAGAAGATCTGGCTCCACGAACGGACAGCGGACAGCTACGCCGCCCACAAGAGCGCCACCCGCAGTCACCATCACCTCATCAGATCCGCCAAAAGGGCCTCACTCAAAGACCGCCTAGACAACAACGCACACAACAGCAAAGAGCTCTTCAACATCGTGAAGGAACTCTCCAACCCCAGCTCCAACACCAACGACATCCAGCCGTCGCGAGACCTGTGCGACTCACTGGCCACCTTCTTCCACCGCAAAATCGCCGACATCCACGACAGCTTCAACACCACGACCGGCCCGGCAACCACCGAGACCACTGCCCCCACAACCACCAACCGCCTGCTCTCCTGGACCAACATCAACGACGAGGACACCAGCGAGATCATGAACACCATCCACTCCGGTTCACCGCTAGACCCGTGCCCTCACCACATCTTCAACAAAGCCAGTACAGCCATCGCGCCCCATCTCCGGAAAATAATCAACATCTCCTTCGAGACAGCAACCTTCCCGGAAAGCTGGAAGCACGCCGAGATCACCGCCTTACTCAAGAAACCCAAGGCAGACCCCAAGGACCTCAAGAACTTCCGACCCATCTCTCTGCTCCCGTTCCCCGCGAAGGTCACCGAGAAAATCGTCAACAAACAACTGACCCGCTACCTCGAGGAGAACAACATCCTGGACCCTTCCCAGTCCGGCTTCCGCAGCAACCACAGCACCGAAACCGCCCTCATCGCCGCCACCGATGACATCAGGACCCTGCTAGACAACGGAGAAACAGCAGCCCTCATCCTCCTGGACCTATCAGCCGCCTTCGACACGGTCTGCCACCACACACTACGAACACGCCTTCACGACGCCGGGATCCAAGAGAAGGCCCTGGACTGGACCACATCCTTCCTTTCCGGCAGAACACAAAGCGTCCGCCTCGCCCCCTTCCGATCCAAGGCCACCAAGATCATCTGCGGCGTACCCCAAGGCTCCTCCCTCAGCCCAACGCTGTTCAACATCTACATGGCACCCCTCGCCCACGTCGCCCGACAGCACAACCTCAACATCATCTCCTACGCCGACGACACCCAGCTGATCCTCTCCCTCACCAAAGACCCTCACACCGCCAAAGCCCACCTCCACGAAGGAATGAAGGCCGTCGCCGAATGGATGAGGACCAGCCGCCTGAAGCTGAACTCGGACAAGACGGAGGTCCTCATCCTTGGTTCCAACCCTTCAGCCTGGGACGACTCCTGGTGGCCAACATCACTGGGAACAGCCCCGCCACCCACCGACCACGTACGCAACCTAGGGGTCATCCTCGACCCCACCCTCTCCATGACTAAGCAGGTCAACGCCGTTTCCTCATCCTGCTTCAACATCCTCCGAATGCTCCGCAGGATCTTCAAGTGGATCCCCACCGAAACAAGAAAAACAGTCACCCAGGCCCTCGTCACCAGCAGGCTGGACTACGGAAACGCCCTCTACGCAGTAACGACGGCTAAGCTCCTGAGATGGCTGCAACGCATCCAGAACGCCTCTGCACGTCTTATCCTCGACATCCCCGACGCAGCCACATCACACCCCACCTGAGAGACCTGCACTGGCTCACTGTCAACAAGAGGATAACCTTCAAGCTCCTCACCCACGCACACAAAGCACTCCACAACTCCGGACCAGCCTACCTCAACAGACGACTCAGCTTCTACACCCCCACCCGCCAGCTCCGCTCGACCAGCCTCGCCCTCGCCACAGTCCCCCGCATCCGGAAAATGACCGCCGGCGGCAGATCCTTCTCCCACCTCGCCGCCAAGACCTGGAACACCCTCCCCACCAACCTCCAACAGACCCAAGACCTACTGGCCTTCAGAAGACTCCTCAAGACCTGGCTCTTCGATCAGTAGCAGCACCACCCCCTCTTCCCCCAGCGCCTTGAGACCCTCGCGGGTATGTAGTGCGCTTTATAAGTGACATGATTGATTGATTGATTGATTGATCGCACTGCCCGCAACCAACGGGACTAGGGGAGAGGAAGATTCCTCTTTCCGAAGCTGCAGGGTACCTTTAATGAAGTCGGCAGAGTATCATCCAAGGGTCAATGGAGGGCCGAGAATAATCGTCCATAATTAGCTGCAGCGGAGGTAACCCACCAGAGGGCGTTATTTGGCAAAATGAGACCTCATATCCCAGCGTGCATTTGAAAATGAACTTCCACCAAGGGAGGAGCACTGTAGCTCACTAACCACAAACACGCAGGGGAAATGCGGCAGCCATAAATCACCTCCGCTGACACGGCCTCTGAGGAGATGCAAACAGCGTCATCGAAACACGTCAGGCCATGGACTTCAAAGGGATGTTAAGCTGCCTGCTTGGTTCAAATGGAGTTTGTAACTCACCTGCAGCTGTGTGCGGCCTCAAGCTTCTGGGCGTTTTTGGTTATATATTATGCGGCGGTTCCAGGCCGCAGAGGGATCGCACTGCCCGCAACCAACGGGACTAGGGGAGAGGAAGATTCCTCTTTCCGAAGCTGCAGGGTACCTTTAATGAAGCCGGCAGAGTATCATCCAAGGCTCAATGGAGGGCCGAGAATAATCGTCCATAATTAGCTGCAGCGGAGGTAACCCACCAGAGGGCGTTATTTGGCAAAATGAGAACTCATATCCCAGCGTGCATTTGAAAATGAACTTCCACCAAGGGAGGAGCACTGTAGCTCACTAACCACAAACACGCAGGGGAAATGCGGCAGCCATAAATCACCTCCGCTGACACGGCCTCTGAGGAGATGCAAACAGCGGCATCGAAACGCGTCAGGCCATGGACTTCAAAGGGATGTTAAGCTGCCTGCTTGGTTCAAATGGAGTTTGTAACTCACCTGCAGCTGTGTGCGGCCTCAAGCTTCTGGGCGTTTTTGGTTATATATTATGCGGCGGTTCCAGGCCGCAGAGGGATCGCACTGCCCGCAACCAACGGGACTAGGGGAGAGGAAGATTCCTCTTTCCGAAGCTGCAGGGTACCTTTAATGAAGCCGGCAGAGTATCATCCAAGGCTCAATGGAGGGCCGAGAATAATCGTCCATAATTAGCTGCAGCGGAGGTAACCCACCAGAGGGCGTTATTTGGCAAAATGAGACCTCATATCCCAGCGTGCATTTGAAAATGAACTTCCACCAAGGGAGGAGCACTGTAGCTCACTAACCACAAACACGCAGGGGAAATGCGGCAGCCATAAATCACCTCCGCTGACACGGCCTCTGAGGAGATGCAAACAGCGGCATCGAAACGCGTCAGGCCATGGACTTCAAAGGGATGTTAAGCTGCCTGCTTGGTTCAAATGGAGTTTGTAACTCACCTGCAGCTGTGTGCGGCCTCAATCTTCTGGGCGTTTTTGGTTATATATATATATATATATATATAAAATATATACACACACACACACACACATATATATATATATATATATATATATATATACACACATATACATAGTTTACCAATCCAAAGCTGTAATACTATGCTTTTTGACCCCCTTTGTTAGCCATTAAGCATTTTTGCTGATTTCAACCCTCTCGGTATCTCAACCCTTGTTGCCATTGTTCAGATTACAATCCTTTTCATCCATCCACTGCCAAATTTTCAGTCCATCTGCCTCCTGATCTACCCTCAGACCACTGTGCCAGCATCAGAAAGCATCTGCTGTCACTCAGAGCTCAGAGTGTAGCAGTCCTGGCTGTTTAATCACTTGCATTTCTTTTTGCTCTTTTTCAGCAAGTACTAACCATCAGTGCTATAGGTGGGCCTGTAAAGGTGGGTGTTTCTAGGGGTTAATGGTATAAGAGGCATGAATAAATGGAGAGCCTAATACGTTTGCACTAAAATCACATAAGTCTCCTCCTCTTCCCAGTCTTCTTCCTTCTTCTACTTCTATGCATTCTGGCCTACTGGTCTTTTTTTAGGTCCCCCTTTTCTGTGTTGTTTTGGTCCAACTGGACCTGATCTCCCTAGCCTTGGATACACTGGTGCTGGTTTCCTCAATCTGGTGCTCCTGGTTCTAGTCAGTCCTGGCCCTGGTCTTCCAGGACCTGCTCCTCCTCTTGGTTGAGGCCTTTCTTTGTATTGGCTCTTCCTGGACCTCCAGGTCCTGGCCCCATTTGCTGTGATTCTCTCCACCCTGATCCTGCTGGTCTACTGGATCGTTCACCACTTGGCATTCTTGTCCTGGTCCTCTTAGGTCTGCCTCTTCTATTTCTCCTGGTGTATCACCCTGATCTTTGTGGCCATGGTCTCTGTCCACATGATCCACTTAATACTGTGTCTACTGGTCCTAGTCTTCATTATTAGGTCACCTTGGGCTAGGTCTGATCATGTTGGACCTGGTCTGGTCACCTTGATCCTCCTAGCTTTGGTTGTGCTGGTCCCCTGATCCTCATCACCCGGTCCTGCTGCCTCAAGTCCTGGTCCTCCTGCTCCACCTAGTACTCCAGTCCCTGGTCCGCATATTTCTGCCCCCACATCCCCCCATCCCGTTCCTGCTTATCCTGTTCCTTCTTGTCCACCTAATACTCCTCCATTTGGTCCCTAGCCCTAACGGACGTAGTCCACCTATTCCTGATCTGACAAGTACTCCTGGTCCTCTTCCATCTGATCATGATACTCCTGGCCATGCTCCTTCAATTCCTGCTGCTCCTTGTCATCCTGATTCTGCACTAACTTATCCTCTTATCCATGATCCTCCTTGTTCTGGTCATCTTGTTTCTAGCCACCCATCTTAGTCATCCTGGCTCCTGTTATCCCTGCCCCCTTTTCTTGGTCCTACTTTTCTTCCTCTCCCTTGTCCTCCTTGTCCTAGTATGCCAGGATTTGTTCCTCCTGTGCTCTGGTTGCCCGGGCATCTGATCCTAATCCTCCAGGTCTACTACTACTAGATTGCTTTACTCTGGTTCTAGTCTGTCTAGCCATGATCTTCCTATTTCTGGTCCTCACAGTCCTTGTTCCCTTCCTGGTTTTGTGGCCACTTGATCCTCTTACTCCTGGTCCTCCTTGTTCAAGTCCTTGTATGCATAGTCCACTTGGTCCTGGTCCTTCTGTCCATCCTGGGGCTTCCAGACCTCTTCTCCTAGCCTTTCCTGTTCCTTCTGGGTCCTTTATCCTTGTCCCAGTGTTCATCCTGGTCCTGATCTCCTTTGTTCCAATCCTCCTTTTCTGCCTCACCTACAGCCTCAATCACCAGGTCTTGGTATTCTTTGCCATAATCTTCCTGGTCCCCCATGGTTCTCTTCCCCTGTCTTCCGTTCCTGGTCCTCTAGGAGTGTACACTTCCGGCTCTGATTGCCTGGGTCCTTGGTTTCAGCCCCATGGCCCTACTAGCCCAAGTCTACCTATTCTTGGCTTTCATAGTCCTTATCCTTTTCGTGATTCTCTGCAAGCTGGACCTGGATCTGGTTTGGGCTCTCCTGGACCTCGTCCTCCTAACCATCCTAATCCCAGTCTCCTAGGCCCTGATCATCCTGGCATTTCCTTTTCTTGTCGTCTACTGCTGCTCATCATAACCCTTGTCTTCTGGCTATCCCCACCCTTCCTGTTTCTCCAGTCTTGGCCCTACCTGGCACTGTTCCTTTCTGCTCCGGTCTTCTTGTTCTAGTTCTCTTCACTCTGTACCTTCTGGTCTTGATACCACAGGCCCTTATTCTCCTGCTACCCATCTGACTCCTAGTCATTGTCTGCCTGGTTTGGGATCTCTTGGTCCTCCTGGCGCTGTTCCTAATCCTCTGTGGTCCTCCTGGTATTGTACCCACTGGTTCTGACTCTCTTCATCCTGGTTTGCCTTGTTCGGTCCTTCTGATCCTGGTCCTCCTGGCCACTCGTCTCCAGTCTCCTTGATCTTCTTGACTCCAAAGGGCCTTTGTAAGAAATTGGGTTATTGGTTGAGAGGGATGGTAGCTCCACTCAGGCAACAAACACAATCCTTGTCAAGATGAACCACAAAGGTCCCTAAATTTACCTGTGCTTTTCAGATCATAGCTTGGTGCAGAGCAGTCAGGCTTAACTTAGAAGCAACGTGTAAAGTACTTATGCAGCACACAAACAGTAATAAAGTGAAAATACAACACAAGAAAATTTCAAACCAATTTAGAAAATTTAGAGTACATTTTAATAAATTAGACAATACCAGAATGCCTAAAAGTACAAAGCACCATTCATGGTCATCTGGTTGCGCGGGCTGGAGGAAAGTCACAAGTTCCGTCCAACCGCAATGGAGAGTGGGTCAAATACATGGACCAGGTTAAACCCACTGAAGAGTTACCTTCTCAATTGCAGCGCAAAGAGTTTCGCTTGCGTTGGAGGAGGCTGAATGGAGGCGGCTTTTGGGGCAAAGAGCATGTCAAGTGTCCCGGATGGTCGTTGCTGTAGCGCGAAGATCCGGTCGTCACTGGAGCTTCACGTTGGCCGTCGCCACTGGCTGTTGTTGCTTTAGCGTAAAGTGCAGGACTTGCGTTGCCGGTCTTCGCGGACGGTAATTGTTAGTGCAAAGAGCAAGTCTCACTGCGTTGGCAGTCGTCGCGGGTGGCAGAGTACTAGTGCAAACAGGCCCATTCACGTTCACAAGGAGCCCAAACATCAGGATTTTCACCTTTCCTTCTTTCTTCTTGGAGGACATTCACTGATGCCAGCCAAGGGTCCAGGGCTTGGGGGCACCTCTTGGGGATCAGGACTCATTCCAGCAGAGGCCAGCAGCAGGGCTCAGGTAGGTCCAATTGCAGCACTTCAGCTGAGCATTTAAAGGGAGGCCTCTGAAGTTTGTTGTATCCTAGTAGCTCACACAGATCAGACAAATACCTTTGGAGTCACTTTGGGTAGCCTAGGATCAAGGCAAGCAGCTCCAGTCTTCCTTCTTCAGACAGCAAGGCAATCTCTTAAACAGCAGGGCAGTCCTCTGGGAACAGGGCAGTCCTTCTTCTGAATCTTTAACAATCCCAGACGTGTTCTGCTGAGTGGCTCTGGAGACCTAATATTTATACTTGGTGTTAGCCTTTGTGTGGGGGGATTCCTTGACCTACCCCCAACACTGGTTCTGGAAAATTCCACTTTCCCTGGTCAAGGCTCCAAACTGTATGGGGTGACAAAAAGCAGGGCAGGCCTAAAGTCAGGTTCCTTTCTGTGTGCTGTAGGCAAACTCCTTTGAAGTGTAAGTGGGGCTGAATACAGCCCCTCCCCAGTCATCCTGCCAGGATGGCTCATTCTCTACACCTAAGCCCCCTTTGTGTCACTGTCTAGAAGTAATACACAAACCCCAACAGCAGAGCGATTCACAGTCGTGACCCTGGACAATGGCAGAAGGCACAGTTGGTTGGGACAAGAAAATGCCAACTTTCTAAATGTAAACCAGATAACAATAGTCTGACAAGGGGATCATTCAAACACTAACTCATGAAATACAAATAGATTTGATCAACAATATATACATAGAGGTATCTCTTAGTACTGAGCATTAAAGTGATAAAGAAAATAATTCAACACTTGGGCGTATACAAGAAAACAAACTTTTTTTACTTACTTACAAAAGACACAAACAGAAATTAAGGGTTACACAAATTCCAACAGCCAATAGACTAATGACCCTGCATTGTCCCATCAAGTCCATAGATAGGGCCAAAAGTACTGCTGAGCCACTTTTACAAGAAGATAGTTCAACTGGGACTGAATCCATTGATAACAACCCCCAGATTTTAGGGATGAGCTCCTAGATTTTGGGGGTGAGCCTGAAGTCTTTCTGAAGCTACTAGAAATGCTGCTTGATTGTCTATTTTTAGTTGCCCATTGAGAGTTGGGCTATTCCTTGATTTTTCTTATATTGGTATACTGTCCAATTACTGAGAGCCTTCATGGCATTGACTCTTAATGCATCTACACCATATAATTTCTATATTGTACCTTTCGTTTGAATTTATGTAATAAATCCTTTTAAATTACTATCGCTGCCCTAGAACTCATGTATTGTGTTTGTCCTTACTTATTTGTTTGAATTTCTGAGATGCTGAGTCGTGCCTTATCTCGGGACACATTGTCTCATAAATTTGGGGTTGAACACCCATCCATCCGTGGGCTTGCTTCTAAGGCAACTTTTGGGGTGTGCAGATTTAGAGGTTCCCTGCAGCCACAATGGTCCTCCTTTTTCACAGGCTCCTCGTCCTTTTAATCCTCCTCAGTCTAATCCTGGTTCCTCAGTCTTCATGGTCCTGTTACCTTGATTCATCTATTCCCTCTGGTTTGCCTGTTGCTAATTCTGCTGCTCCTGGTACATGTGGTTCTTGTCTTCATAGCTCTGGTACTCCTTTGTGTGATCCTCCTGAATATGGCCTTCTGGTGCTGGTCCCACTGTCCTTGGTTTCCTAGCCCCCGGCCCTCCAACCCCATCCTAGTGCTACTAATCCTCGTGGTTTGCTTGGTCCACCTTGTTTTTGTCTATCTGACCCTGGTCCCCTATGTCATGGTCCCCTAACAGTGTTCCTCCTGGGGTCTGGTATTCCTTGTTTTTGCCGACCTGGTTCTAGTCTTCCTAGACCTTCACAGACCATCTTATCCAGGTACAATTGGGCATGGACTTCTTTCTATTCCTCCTGGTCTTGCTGATCTTGGGTCTGTCTTCCTGGGTCTGCTACTCCTGCCCTGGCACTCTTCATCCCTCTGTTCCTGGTTGGTGCTATCAGATTTTCATAGACCTCCTAGTATTGCTGATTCAAGGCCGCCTGTTCCTCCTACCCCTGGTCCTTCTATTTCTTCAGGCCCTAGTCCACCTGGTCTTGACATCTTTCTTCCACGTCTTCCTTGTCCTCATGATCCTTCTTACACTTATCCCGATACCCCTAGTACTGTTTCTCATGGTCCTGTTCCTCCTTATCTGTTGGTTCTTGGTCCCCTCTGGCCTTAGTCATTCTAGCCCTTCTGGATTAGGTCTCTCAGGTCCTGGATCTTCTTGTCCTGGTCCTCATGGCTCTGGCCATCCTAGCCCTCAGGGTGGTCTAAATACTAGTCCTTATCCTCATCCTACCAGTCCTCCTTCCCCAGATGCCCTCCTGAATAAAATGTGTCTTCCTTTAAACCTGTCACTCAGACTTGTTTTGGCTTCCAGATACCTTTTCCTGAGACAACACTTTCAAAGACAGATTTGCAGGCCCAGTAGTGACAGGACCCTGCCTACTTAAAAGATTATGGGGTAATTATCGGTGCATGGCAACGGCTTGAGCTATAGTAACCTTAGGGCATGAGTTCTAATCATTTGAGATAACTATACCTGGTGAATTTCTGTGATTTTTAAAGTTTAAAGCATTAAGTTGTTACTTAACATTTTACCTAACTATAATGTTATTTTACCCTTTTGTTTTTCAACGTATTTTTAGCGTAAAGTAATATTTTATTACCATTCTTAAATCCAACCAATGCTGGGGGAGTTAGCCACAAGTCCCAGCCTGACCCACGTGCCCCACTCTCCAAATAAATCATGAGTTTCCTATCCAGGCCCGGGCCCACCTTGCAGGAGCCCGCGCCTTTTTTTTTATTTTGCAGATCCACCTTAATTTCACAGCAAAATAAAAAATTAAAAATGTTTTGGTCCCAGGTGGGGCGCCTCTGAGACTCTACCCCCAGGCCTAGGGGGTCAGGGTATCACTACTCTGCGCCCTTATGTCATTTTCTACTTTTTTTATAACTCGGAGTGAGTCCAGAGTCCCAAGATGGCTGCCGCCACCACCAGGCTGAGGTGGTGCTAGCCAATCAGAACTCAGCAGGAGATCTGTCGGATCCATTGAGGCTCCGCGTCCCTAGACAAAGATTTCTGAGCATTAATTGCTCAAAAACTACTGAACGGATTTAAATCACAAAAAGCACTCTTTCTGGACCAAGATCTATCTTTCTGCTCAATTTGGTGTATATTCATTCAGAGGTTTGGACTGTAGCCATGTCCAAAGTTCCTATGTAAAAGTGAATGGGGGAAACGTGTTTTAAGACCCCCCTTTTTTCTCAGGCCCCGCTTGACAGATCACCCCCGATAATTTCCATGTGCCATCTAGTCAACAAGTAGCACTTTTTGGGAATGTTTTCTAGAGATTCGTCAAACGGCCCCAATGTTATTAACAACACAAAAAAATGCATGGTGACCCCCCCCACTGGGCAAAATATATATATATATATATATATATACATACATGTATATGTGACACACACTCCATCCAGATAGAAATAAATTACTGCAACAAAGTTGACAGCTCCAATGCTACATACTATAAGATGCTGTCAACTTGGGAGAAGAAAGGTCTTCTAGAATGGGATGAATATTAATTTCTCCTTAATAGATTTCCACGCATTGCAGTTTTGTACTCACTTCCCAAACTTAAAAATGCACAAAAGCCACCTGGGAGACCTATTGTCTCTAGCATAGGGTCCTTGTTAGAACATACCTCAAAGTATGTGGATTACTTCCTACGTCCGTTTGTTGAAACTCTATGATCATACATACGAGATAGTAAGGACTTTTTCACAAAATAAGATCTGTACAGTGGGAGGATAATTTTTTTGCTTATGACATTGGATGTTTGCAGTTTATACACTTTTATTAAACATACAGATGGACTAGAAGCATGTAGACACTTTCTGAACACACGTTCAATCTCTTATTTCCATCACACTGAGATGATTATGACAATGATTAAATTCTGCCTTGAAAATATTTTTTTTATTTTTGATGAACAAATCTTTAGGCAGATACGGGGTACGGCAATAGGCACCTGCTTTGCTCCCAGCTATGCCAATATGATGATGGGCTGGTGGGAGCAGCAGGTGCCCAACCACTACTCACAATATGGCGACCATGTAAAAATGTGTGTACGCTATATAGACGATCTCTTCATTATTTGGAGGGGTAGTGAGTCCCAAGCAAGAGAATTCATTGCCATTCTGAATACCAACAATCGCAATCTCAGATTTGAGGGGAAACTTAGCAGTAGCCAGATTGAGTTCCTGGACGTACAGATCCAAGTACGGGACAATAAATTAATATCCAAATTGTTCCGGAAAGAAACAGCAGGCAACGTTTTGTTGCATGCAGAGAGTCATCATCCAAGAAACTTAATAAAAAGTATCCCTTATGGGGAATTCCTACGTGCTCATAGGAATTTTACATCGGAGACTGACTTTCTGGAAGAATGTAACTGTATGCTGTCTAGATTTTAGGAAAGGGGCTATAAGAAAGCAGATATTGAGAGTGCCTTAAGTAAGGTTTCCAAAGTAAGTCAGGAAGTGGCACTAGCTCCAAAGGGAACAAATATAACAACGGTGAAGGATGCAGACACTTGCATTAGGTTTATTACCACATATAATGCGGGGTCTAAAGACATCAGAAGTCTGTCTAAACATTGGGATGTGCTGCACACAGAACCGAGTCTTACTGAGGCTTTGGGGGAACATCCTAATGCAACATTCAGGAAATGTAATTCCCTAAGTGACAAACTTTGTCGTAATGAGATATCTCACATTGAACCTAAGAAAAACATGACACAAGGTTAGTATAGTTCGAATGTGAAAAAGTATTTTATCCAGTTGAAAGAACCACCAAATTGATTGATAAACATCTTACGTGTCTTACAGATCACTGTGTATGTTTTGACCTGTCCATGTCAAAAATCATATGTAGGAAGTACTCTGTTTCCAGCACAAAAAACGCATTTTAGAACATATGCGTGCTATTTAGAACAAGGATAAACAATATCCGGTAGCACGGCATTTTGAAGAGGCTCACAAAAGTAACAGAAATGTCCTTAGGTTTTTCGGAATTGATTGTGTTCCCAAGACAACAAGAGGGGGGGACAGAATACGTAAACTTAGGCAATTGGAATTGGTACATTATGGATTTGGATACGAAAATACCAAAAGGTTTGAACTCTGATGAGGAGTTAGCCTATCTGGGAGACTGATGACTTGTTATGGCTGCTTTAATTAATCTGAATTTTGAATTCGATTTACTGTTTGCATCAGAACGATCAAAAATATACTGCGTAACTTCTGATTGTTTTTAATTCACCTTTTTCTTATGCACTCAACACTTAGATTTTAAGGTAGTTTTCTGCTTTTTGTGCAGGTGGAGCAAATGATACATTCGAGAATTTTTTGTGACTAAGCAAGGATTCCTTAAACGAGATTACGTGTTGACCAAGGCCCACTTGGGCAGAATTGTTTGTGATTATATGGAATAGAGGAAGATTTAATCTCGTATAAGGGGTGATATACCTATTGTAGGCATGAATTGATGCATTAGTCACTTTTTGAATAGAAGTCCGTGTATGTATGGTGTATTATTTTGAAGACGCGCAATACCACCAACAATTTATTTTGAATCATGTGATGAAATGGATTATAAAATTATCAATTTGAATTATGACGAATCATGGGATGTATTTTACATGAGAGAAATTTGATTGTTATATAAATCATGTTGTGTCTAGATATAAAAATTCGAAGATGATTGAATTTAATTAATAAATGTCAATCCAGTTCAGAAATATAATTATAATAATTTATTACATTATTTGTTGTTCCCATATTTTCTGTCTCATTGTTATGAAATGCTCTGAGACATGTGGATTGTGATACCGAATTGTTTCATCTCAAGATGTCTGCCACATTGGAGAACAAAAAGCTTTGTTTTGTAGTCTGTTTTTTATGTCACTGTTCACATACACTTAAATGTGGCCAAAGAGGTGGTTCTGTACCTGTGACCAAGGTGTGATGACGCCGAAAAGCGTTGGGTTAGTTGGCCATGAGAAATAAACACCACTAAAACGAACTTTGTTGCGGTAATTTATTTCTATCTGGATGGAGTGCGTGTCATGCAGTGTTCTGCAAACCGGTGATTTGGATAACGTGGGGGTTTTCCTCTAACCCCGACACGCACTGGGCTGCCGGCGCATCTGAGGACGGTGAAACATAATACGTGTGTATATCTATATATATATATGCTACAAACCAGGCACACCTATCCGTGACCACAACGGACAGCACTTGCGGAGTTCGTTTGTTGAATACTTTATTTGTGCAAAAACCTCCCTCCGACAGACACGTTTCGCCACACGGCTTCCTCAATGACCGACATTGAGGAAGCCGTGTGGCAAAACGCGTTTGTAGCATTAACGAGCGGTTCACCACCGCTGGACTTAGCACCCGGGGAAGAAAGGAGTGGCGGCGGTGACGTCCTGTGTTTGAAATCTATATATATATATATATATTTCACTGAAAAAACCATAGGTTTCAGGGACGTTATAGTTAGAAATTAGCATTTAAAAAACCTTAGAAATTCACTGAAAAAACCATAGGTTTCAGGGAGGTTATAGTTAGTTGGACATTTCACTCGTACAAAACCTGAGAAATTACCCCGTTATAGTTAGTTCAGCTAACTATAACTCGCGCCCCCGCAATGCACTGCTGATGACATCACATATTACATCATTCATGACATGGTCAGTGACATCACTGATGACATCACTGATGACATCACTGATGACATCACTGATGACATCATCCAGTCACTGTGTGTTTCTGTAAAGTTTAAATATGTTTTATATATATGCCAAGGTGTATTGAAGAATGAGTGGGTGTATAAGTGTCTGGATGGATGATTTAGTAGGTGCGTGACTGACTGTGTAAGTGAGTGATTAAATGTGTCTTACTGAATGCATGGGTTGGTGAGTAGCTACATGAGTGTGTATATCGGTTATTGATTGGTTGCTTGAGAATTTGTATGGGAGACTGAGTGTGTTTGTGTGTGTGTGAGAGACTCTATGCATAGATGTGTGAGTGGTTGATTCACTGGGTGTATGGGTTCAAGAGTGCATGTGAAAACAGCGGTATGGGCGGGGGGTGTGTGTGTGTGTGTGTGTGTGTGTGTGTGTGTGTGTGGGTTTGTGTTACTATCCTTGTGGGGACTTGGGTGTGATAACACACTCACGCTGTGGGGACTTGATTGCGCTGTGGGGACCTGAACCCAGGTCCCCACAAGGCAATGTCCTTTAAATAAGAAAAAATGACTTCAGGAACATCTGTGTCAATTTTTACAACTTTTTTAAAAATTGCCTTGGGGGGACCTGTGTTTCATAAAGTGTGTTTATATTGTTGCTCAGGTCTGCCCCTGCAGAAAGGAGGCGGTACTGCACTCTTAAACACACTTTGCATTTAAACACACTTTGTTCACCAGGAACACATGCTAGCAGCAGAAAGCACAGACATTTCAAAGGAAAAGCTGCATAACCCGGTGTTAAAAATATTTTTCATGCCAAGTAACCTTTTCCCTATTTATTAAATAAACCTTTATTTACATGTAGCTTTTGAATTCAGACCATTTGTGTCTAAAATTGTTAGTGGATTTATAAACATTGCTAAAAGCAATTTGGGTCAGTTTCGAATTCCAGATTACTTCACTATTGCAGTTTGACCCCTATCTGCAATTGATTAGGGTTTAATTTGTCCCTCAAGAGGAACTACTCCATTGATATGTTTTGTCTTTGGTAGCACTCATCCTAAAATGGGCTTTCTGGGTGGAGCTCAGCCTTGTGCAATGTGCAAAGGGAAGCCTCCAATGGAAACTCGTATATGTAGGCATTTACCCAGGGGTCAAATATGTAAGATGAGTGCTTTAGCATAAAGCACATGTTATATGTAATTATCTCGTTTAATATACCACTTAATCTCTTGCTTTTGCCTAGAGTCTCTTGGAGCAAAGCCAGATCACGCTACTTTAATAGATCAGGATTTACACCATAATCTGTAAATTGTGCACTATTCTGTCCCAGACGTGACTCCTTGGAGTACATTGCCATGGTGTTGACACAAAGGGATTTTGGCATTATGGGAGGTTCAACTTCTGGCGCAAAATATCTTGCTGCACTTTATTGTTGCTGCTCTTTGCATTGCGCAAGTAACAGCGCTAACCTATAGTAAATCTGATCCTAGGAGGTTCCTGTTTAAAAATGTCTTATTAGCATATTTTGATATTTCCTACAGTGGATATGAATTTGTAAATCTGTTGGACCAGATCCTTGTTCTAATCAACAACATAATGATGTCACAGCACAAGTGTGTTTTCAGCTACATAGGGGTTTGAAAGATTTTCGTAACTTTTTTGGCTAATGGTGAATTGAACAACGATGTTGAATCTAGTGACTGTCTTGCCAAAGTTTTTCTCTTTCCTATAGTTGTTAATTAAGAACCTGTGCTATATATATCAACTTACAATATAATACCATCAACACAGAGCTGAAAATGACAAATTACACAGTTGCAATTAATCTTGTTAAATAGGCAAATACGTTATGAATTCAGGGTAGCACAAGAATGTAATAATTTGGACAGCAGACTTATTGCAGAATAACTACTTTTACTTGGTCTGAACTTTCTCTGATTGTACACAATATAAATAAATAATACAAGCCACTTTTTTGTTTGTTTTAGTAATATTTATTACCTATTTTGGTGAAAAGCCCTTTTACAACAGTGTGATTAATAAATATGAAAGGTAAAGACTTAACAAATACTTATTTTGATAATAACTACATCCAGTTTAAACTATCTTGAACACACTTGAGGAACTGCTGATGTTGACGAAAAACGGGAGACAATGGCCCATAGTCCAGTTTAAACACAATTTATTACAGCAGAGTAAAACAGCACATTTTGTAAGTATTTTTGTTAAGTGTTTAGATTCGTTTTTACATATATAGTGTAAATAAACATGAGCATGTTGCCATTCTTAAGTGACTACTGAGTGCGTAGATGTGAAAATTGTGAAATTGATTGGTTTACTGCAAAAAAGTCAAACTTTGCGCAGTGTGAGCGCGCACAGGGCTCTGTTTGGAATCCTCTGCTCTGTGTCTCTTTACATTACAGATTTTGAGAGCAGGTAGCTTAGGGTGTGGTGTGGCTGTGGCAGGAGGAAGCGCTGATCCATAAAAGCGGCCGCTTTGGAGTGCCTTTCGCCTACACACACCTCGGATAAAGGATTGCATTAGCATATCTATCGTAGGTGGGCAGACGTCCCATCCCCCAGAGCAGCCCTTGTGCTTTCCAGCATTCTCCCCAGAAAGGCTTTAAGAAGCAGTGTTCAGCATCAGAGTTCCCAGTCGTGGGAAGTAAACGGTGGTAACACAGAGAGGTCTCACAGGTGCGCAGTCACCAACAAGCCTTTACACTGTTTAGAAATAAAATATATTTATAAAAACTGAAAAGTTAAGTTAAATTGCTCCTTTAATATTCCCTGCAGGATAGGGTGCTTTTCGTCCTTAGATTTCCTACTTCGTATTTTTTTAAATGGACAGAAATATTGCTATGAAATTATGACTTCTTGTTTGGTAAGATAGTTTACCCGACTGCATTTTAAGTTAACCAGTTGTGCACTTAGCAATTCAAAGAGGGCACTGAGGGTTGTCAGTAACCCCAGCAGTAGGCAACATTCTAACATTTGAGCATATTTTTGGTTTTTGTGATCATACACAAGCTCTTTGCATCACATCACATCACCATCAGCCTTGAGTTGAAACAGGATGGTGGTACACAATTTAAGAAAATACCTCTTAAGTGACCCTCGTTCTATGGGTCGAGCCAGCATTTCACACAAATGCCCTCATTAAAGACGTATTTTATAATCCTCCTTAATATAAATGTACAATACTGTCTCGGTGTAAACTCTATCTTTTATCTATTTTACTTCTCAGAATGATCAACAGACACAATCCAGCTGCATGAGGTGATTATATACTCTGTAATCGCAGCATCTGCCGCAGCATTGTAGCCTGAAAGATAGCTCCACTGTCTGTCTATATGCCCTGTATTTTATAGTTTATCTGAGCCCTGCAGTCTTAAGCCAAGGCTGTGTGATGTATGTATCGGAGAGGAAAGCATTGTAAGTGCAAGAGCGTATCTGAAGGGATAGCTCTGCTGTAATGCATCTGAATTGTGCACCTTTGGGATCCTTCATGTGTCACTGATTATTGTAACCAGTACACTAGGCTTAGACAATAGAAACATTACTTAAAGAGGGACAGATCTGCACATACAGCACCAGTCTATGATGCTTTACTGATGTTACTGAGAGAACAAAACTACATTTAAACTTGGCACTCCAGCAGGTTAAATCATGTGTCAAATAAGTTTTAAGTACTGATTCTCATTTAAAGTTCTGCTTCTCTGGCTTTCTGAAGGCTAGGCAATTCAAAGGCAGTGGGGCGAGGGCAAAACAATACTGGACCCTTCTCATAAAGGTACTGGTAGCTGATTGGGTGATGGCAATGACTTGAATGAGGACAATGTTAGAGAACTCTTCTACGGCAACATATGTTTGAATGTTTTTTATTAAGATTTTTGTACATTAACAACTTAAACAACCAGGCAGCACTAAGTACTCTCAGAATTACAATCATCATGACTATGCAATGTACAATAATAGAAAAGTAATCCGATCTAAGGACTACAGGGGGCACAAGACAAAATTATGGCAAATAAGAGTTTACAAAGACATTACATCATCAGGGTGGCTCCAACATCGGCCCCAGATGTTCACGTTTCTTTGGTGCGCTCCTGGCTTTGTAAACAAGTTCTTCAGATTTTTCACAAAAATCCATGTCTCTTGATTCATCACTCATTTCGGGGGCCTCTACACATCATCAGTGATGGGCCACATCTCTCTTGGTGACCTGCAGGCCAATTGCAACAAAGGCAAGGATATGGTGAGGACCGCCACCAGGGCCCAGATATACTAACATTTGATGCAACACAATGCAGAAAGACAACTTGCTGTGCTGAGTCAAATGGAGAGAGCAGGAATGCACCATATTTACAAAGATATGGCGCTTTCCTGCTCTCTCTCTGCGCTTGCGCACTGAGTGCTGCCTGGCGCCAACGCAGGCACTCTTGTGCCATGTTGCAAGGGTGCCTGCATTACAAGCAAGATTGTTTTTGTGCAGGAAGAGACATCTTCCTGCAAAAAAACAATCCTCAGAGGCCTTTTCTTCTTTCTATGTGTGCTGCAAAAAGCAGCACACGTAGAAAGAACAAATAACGAGGATAAATAAACAAATTTCTCCTCGTTACACCTTTGTTCGGATGACATAGCATTTTGACGCATTTCCAAGTTTACTACCCTTAGTAAATCTGGGATACACTAAAATCCATGGGTGGATGCTTGGGAACGCCCACACTCCACCCGTTGAATGCCTTCCCAACACAGAGTAATACAAGGAGGTGATTTGTGCTTTGCATGGCTTAGTAACTATCACTTAAACCCTTGTGTTGCTTTGCATTACCTTGTGTGATGCAATGGCAATGCAAGGGCTTAGTAAATTTGGGCCCAGGTGTCTATCAGCCCCAATAGGATAATTTTTGATCAAGTTCTATTTCTCGCCCAGTGATGGAAACAAGGGTAAATCGTACAGTGTTCCAGTATCTGGCCTCAAAAGTGCTCAACCAAACCATATGAAGATAGCCCCTGCTTGGGAATTACATCTGATTTTCCCATGTGCCACAGTCTAGCAGGTATATAATAAAAACGATGGAGATATTTGAACTGGATTAAGTGCAGGCATGAGGATATGGCAAGTCTGGGAAGTCATCCATCTCACCCAGGTCAGCTTCCCATACCCTCCTTAGTGTCATCAATGGGTCTGGGACATTATTCACAAACACTCTATACTGATTAGAAATAGCCTTCTGCTCTAGTACATCTTAGGTCACTTTAGCCTTGATGGGATTAAACTCTCCCGAGTTGTGGCACCTGATGAGTGAGAGCAGGTCTTACCTGAAGATAGCAAAAAAACAGCATAGAAAGGTGTTCCGTGAAATTTTCATAAGATTTAATGTGATTGGTATACTATATATCTATGATGGTAGACATTCAAATGTGGTTCTTCTTGATAAACCCAAGTATGCTGCATCACCTGGGGAATCCATGTGCCATGCCAAAGTGGGGTGGCTGCGGTGGGAATGCCATGCAATTTGATAGACCTTAAGGCATCATGCCAATAGACTAATGGCAGTTGGGCAGTAGTAGTGGGAAACAGCCATTACAATGTGGCTGTAACCACGCAGTACCTTTACCACGCATGTGTTACAACTCATGCACTGTTACCACGCATAGCCATTACCACACATTTCTCACAACGCATATGCCTTTACCACGCATGCCTTTACAACAAATTAACGTTGTAAAGGTATGAATGGTAATGGCATATACGTTGTACTGGTGGTAAGGGCATATGTTGGTAACGGTGGTAAAGGCACTGGTGTGATCAAGGCTATCGGCATCATTAGAGGAAATGAACAGACACTTCCGCTTCCTCTTGACGACCTCTGCCGTGCCTCGCCTCAGAAGAGCTGCCTTGTCGTCCTGTAGAGGTAAGGGGGATTGGGCCTTAGGCAGGGGGGTTCGGATTAGGGCTTTAGACTGGGGGTGTTTTTTTTTTTTTTATAAATCCTGGGGGCTCAGGGCAGGGGTTGGGTATTTTTAAAAAGGGCTGGGGGCCTGAGGGGTGGGAGAGGGGCGTGCTGGGGTCGAGTTTTAGGGCTTAGGGCAGGGGTCGGGTATTTTTAAAAAGGGCTCGGGCCGGGGGGGGTCACGCTGGGGTCTAGTTTTAGTTCTCAGGGCAGGGGCCGGGTATATCTAAAATGGTCTGGGTGGTGCGTTGGGGTATACTTTTGGGGCTCAGGGCTGGGTGTTTTAACAAGGTCTAGGGGCCGGGAGTAGTGCCAGGGACCGGTTTGAGGGCAGGGGTCAAGAAAACCCTGTACCATGCATAGGCCTTTTACATACATGCCTTTACAACGAAATTCGTTGTAAAGGCACGTGTGGTAAAGGCATATTCATTATAAAAAAAATGTGTGGTTAAGGAATTCGCGTTGTAACACATGCATGGTAAAGGCATACGTTGCAATAGAATGCATTTTACCATCATAAATTCAGTAGCAGTAGGCAGTAGTAAGATGCATTCTGAAAAATGGCCTGTAAAAGTCTAGTGCTTTCGGTCTTCACTTTCTTTGTCATTAAGTAGTGGTAAAAGTATGAAATAGCACAAGAAATTGTGATATTCTTTTCTAAATTTCACTGTTTTTCACTAGTTTGTCCAAATCCCTGATACATGTGAGGCCCAAACCCACATGCGGCCCACTACTCGCACACTAGACACATGAATGATGTCAGCATCCAAACTGGAGCAGTTCTCTTCCAGTTCAGACTGCAGCCCTGCACACATCTCCTGTTTGTGCAGGAAGCAAAATTCAATTGTAAGCATGTATAAAAAAAAATTGTAATTAATTGCTGGGTGTGCCAGGGCTAGTCTTGTTTCATTAGTGAAAGCGAGATGTGTGATGCATAGGCCCAGCATATAAAAAAAAGTAACCAGGGCTAACCTGCCTGCTCTATCTGATCTGGAATAACACAGGAGCTTACGTGATATGTCAAAACTGGCTTATTCCCAGGTATCTGCAGTGGATTTTAGCAATACAGTGGCACATTTTCTATGCTTTTTTTGGAATACTAAACTGAGAATCACTTAATTAACTCATCAAGCACTTTTATTTTCATAGCTCAAGTTAAGAATATTAGGCACTCATCCGTTCCGGTTTTTTTTCTTTGCATTTTACGGCTTGTGGTCCTGCATTTGTAATAGCAAAAGAAATCTGTAATTTCCAGAATTCGAAGAAATACACTTTGCTACTACATGAGCAGAGAGGATTTTATTCAAAGAAAACATTTACAGATATTAAAAACATTTAACGTTTCATGTGCACTTAATACTTTTCCTAAAAGCAGGTTACAATTACTAGTTGATGTGTACACTGCGTTTCCAACAAGACGCATAAAGGTGTTCAAATGCCCATTTACAAGCATTCCCTTCTCCCGTCTTTTGCTTAGCAGAGAACACCATTCAGTTCATGTACCTTTGCCAAAGCTTTTCCTTCTTTAAAAGGGAAGGACCCTTTTAGTGCCCCATCTTCTGTACCAGCCCCCATCCCTTGCAATTGTGAGCTGAGAGTTTCTATTGTAGCGCCTGTGGCTGAAGAGCAGGTGTGAATGGGCGCTGTCCCAGCTCTGCATAACAAAGCGCCGAGAGCTTGGCTCTCTTCAGCTGCGACCTATTTCACCTCTTGGCTAACCCAGCAACACAGAGCCTTAGCTGCATGAGGATGGGGTGTAGCCGGCCTATGCTGATCCGTGACCCTTTCCCTCATAGGCATATTTTGTTTCATTTTGTTCTTTTTGCAATCACTCGAAACAGTCGTGGTAAGTAAATGTAACACTAAATGTTGTTCCATAACAATAATCATTTTTAAAACTGTTGGTCTATAACTTCCTTCAGGAGGAGGAAAGGATGTAGACAGATGTCCAATAAAAGGATGAAATCACGATGTTTTATGCAATACCAAGTGAAGACTAAATCATAATTTAAGAAGAAACAAGTTAGTGTGTATTAGCTCAAAGTAGGCCGTTTTCCACATGCGGAACGCTGTGCTATTGCAAGCTGCTTCTTGTTTAAGTTGGACTTTATAGTAACTAACTTGAAAATATAAAATGTTTACAGCTCTGATGAAGGGTACGGTAATCTGAATTAGATGAAGGTATGTAAGTGTCCTTCAAGAAGGGCGCTCAAATTGGGCCTGCATGGTATACTTACCTACATTGTAATTAGCTCTATGGTAATGTCCCACACTGTAAACACAAAGGGGTATACACTGCATACCCTTTATTTAATCACGTTATAAAAAGTTATTACCCCAAACTGTGAACAAAATGCAGAACTATCTGGACAGCCTGGTGGAAATTTTGGGAAAACTAATACTTCTGCATGGTGCCTCGAGACAGAAACATTATGAAGTTTACAATTATTTGAAACAGGGCTTCATTCAATCAAATACTGCAACTCGGCAGGTGTATTGTTGCTTCTGCTTTCAGACTTACTTGAGTCAGGAAATAAAGCCTCTTATATAAGAACATCCACAAGGAAGGCATCATGTAAGTACGAGACCTGTGCTATTAAGAAGTCACCCTTTGCAAGAGCTCTACCGTAGGTTGTCGAAATAATTAAAAATCAACAACGTTTTTTTAGCACGTTAAATAACTGAACTATATTTTAAAAAAGGGCATTTTTGTTCCACGTGAATTTCGTATACTTTTGTTTCCTGGTCGTTTTTTTATGCTGAAGTCAAAGTAATGAGTACATGATTTTAACCCAACTAAGGGGGATTCCACATTTAGGCTTAAATGAGGATAAAAAATGACAATGCAAATGTAAATGGCAAGCAGGTCTTGAGCAGACAGTCAATTCTGCAAAAGAAACCCCCCTCCTGGGCTCTTCTAAGAAAGACTGCATGCAGGGTTAAAAAGCACCCAGTGAGGCCGCGTTAAGAGCACAACAGGTCATTATCACACCTGCTAAGAGCTTTGTTGTGAACAAGGGCGTTGCCTGCCAAGGCCAAGAGTGCCCTCATTGACACACAAAGTTCAAGCGTGCTTTGGCCACATTTTCTTATTCACTTGGATCGGCTACTAGTTCCTCTTATTTTGTTTGCGGAGGGGGAAGAGGAGAAACTGAAAGGCGGTCAGTTGAGTAAAGATGTTTTAGAATATGTGGAAAAGATGAACAACTGCAGGTTGTGAATTGTGCATACAGAAAATCAGAAATCTAATTTAAAACTATGAAAAAAATCCAAAATGCTTATATAAAATTCAGTAGACTGTGGTTCCAGCTGGCACATTAATGTATAAATGAATAAAAACGAAATCAAACCAAAATTATTTATCTGCATTTTAATTCTAAACAGATCTCGCTTCCTTTTGCGCCTAATAGCACTTTTCAGCCTATTTCAGATTGCTGTCACTTTCAGCAGACAAGAAAAGTGAAAATTAAGACTTGCTCTGCTCAATATTACACATTTTGTTCATATGGCAAATCTGGAACCAAATTGTATGTTTTATAATGGCAATTATATTTACCAACTACAGTCTTGACAGCCAGGACCCAGCTTACTAAGTTTTATGCAAAACAGCGGAGCAACCAAAACTGCTGTACTGCATTGCGACACGGTATGCCACCACACACTACGCACACGCCTCCACGACGCCGGAATCCAAGAGAAGGCCCTGGACTGGACCACCTCCTTCCTCTCCGGCAGAACACAGAGCGTCCGCCTCCCCCCCTTCTGCTCCGAGGCCACCGAGATCATCTGCGGCGTACCCCAGGGCTCATCCCTCAGCCCAACGCTGTTCAACATCTACATGGCACCACTCGCCCATGTCGCCCGACTGCACGACCTCAACATCATCTCTTACGCCGATGACACCCAGCTGATTCTCTCCCTCACCAAAGACCCCCACACCACCAAAACAAACCTCCATGAAGGAATGAAGGCCGTCGCCGAATGGAGGAGGAACAGCCGACTGAAGCTGAACTCTGACAAGACGGAGGTCCTCATCCTCGGATCCACCCCCTCGGATTGGGACGACTCCTGGTGGCCGACCGCACTGGGAGCAGCCCCAATACCCACCGACCACGCACGCAACCGAGGAGTCATCCTTAACTCCACCCTCTCCATGACTAAGCAGGTCAACGCCGTCTCTTCCGCCTGCTTCAACACCCTCCGCATGCTCCGCAAGATCTACAAGTGGATCCCCACCAAAACGAGAAGAACGGTCACCCAGGCCCTCGTCAGCAGCAGGCTGGACTACGGAAACGCCCTCTACGCTGGAGCCTCTGCCAAACTCCTGAAACGGCTGCAACGCATCCAGAACGCCTCTGTACACCTGATCCTCGACATCCCTCGCCGCAGCCACATCACCCCTCACCTGAGAAACCTGCACTGGCTCCCCGTCAACAAGAGGATAACCTTCAAGCTCCTCACCCACGCACACAAGGCACTGCACAACACCGGACCTGCGTACCTCAACAGACGACTCAGCCTCTACACCCCCACCCGCCAGCTTCGCTCCGCCGACCTCGCCCTCGCCACAATACCCCGCATCCGAAGAGCGACCTCCGGCGGCAGATCCTTCTCCCACCTCGCCGCCAAAACCTGGAACACCCTCCCCATCCGCATACGGCAGACCCAAGACCTGCTGACCTTCAGAAGACTCCTGAAGATCTGGCTCTTCGAGCAGTAGTAGCACCCATCTCCCCCCCCCCTCAGCGCCTTGAGACCCTCACGGGTTTGTAGTGCGCTCTACAAATGCTATGATTGATTGATTGATTGCGTAAAAGGAAGAGAGCAGAACTGTGCCATATCTACCAAGACATGGCACTGCTGCTCTCTTCCCCTGCACTTTAGGCTGCCTTGTGCTAAAACACAAACCTTTGCACCCAGGGCTTTACGTGGGATGAAAAAACTGGGGGTCTCTCAAAGGGGGCAGCCAATATAATTAAGGGCATGGCTTAAAATATTTATGCAAAAATTTGTGCTCAGCATAATGTGCCTCACGACTGGTATTTTGCTGCTTCTTTTATTGCCTCCACATATATAATACAACAAGTAACATTACACCTACAACAAGCCAGGACTATTGGCTTTGTCAAGGATGGTTAGTTGCAGAAGATAAATATACTACATGCATACATACAACTATGGCTTCGTTGTATATAATATTGAAAATGCTTTAGTTCTTGCACAAGAGGTTGTGGCGTAATGGCTAGAGCTGCCAACTTTGGAGCTGAGGAAGCTGGTTTGAGTCCCCGCATCGGCTCAACATCCTGTGTTTCTGGGCAAATCACTTAATCGCCTGTGCCTACCAAAAAATACATGAATATGTCCTTGTTAGTGCTCATGTAAAACGCTTCGCGTTTTGCAATATAGAACTGTAAAAAAATAAAACTTCAAAAACAGTGAACTGCTGCAGAGTTAAGATTTTTTTTTTTTCCATTCTGAGAGTGAGGACGAAAATGGAGAGCCCTGCTCTGCACCTGCTTTCAAGAACTGCCGGTGCTGAGCACCGTCAAAACCCAGCCCACTTAAAGCCCTGCTTGCACTATTGTGCAAGGTGTGTGCGTAATATCAATCATACATTTTGTACTGGAAGGCAAGCCTTCCAGTACAAAATGCTATGCTTTGACAAGGTTTCCCACTTTTGCCACTTTGTAGGAGTGCTGTACAGTAGAACACACATGCAAAGTTAGAAAGGTTTTTTGAAAAGAAAACTTTTTTTACACTTTATTCCTGCCTCTAGAAGGGGTAAATATCTGGCACAGAGTCCTTGCTATCATTTTGGTAGATATGGCTTCACGTCAACATTCATGGGTGGATTATTGGAATGCCTATGTACAACCCATGAATGGCACCTTGATGCAAACTAGTGCAAAGTGCTCCATTGCATTACTTTAGGGCTAATTTCCAATACAAATCGGAATTTGTGCGGGAACGTTAATCCCAAAACGACATTTTAGGCCGGTTCCCCCCTCGGTCCCTGCCGGCTCCCCGCCTCCTTCAAGAGCTGGCATTGCTTTCACAGAGAGGGAGCTGCTAACATGCAGCTACCTCTCTGTAAAAGCAATTGCGCTCCGTTTTGAGCAAGCAAGAGCAAAATGCTCTTGCTTGCTCAAAGTGGAGCACAGTTTGTTAAGGCTTGGCAGGAGCGGTAAAGCTCCCGCCAAGCCATAGCAAACAGCTATGTCCTGGGGGTGGGACATTATAGGAGCCAGCCCTGGTGTGTCTGGTCCCCAGGGCCATGTATGAATCCAGGCTGCTCCCCCTCCCCCTCCTTTCTTGATTAAGGGCCTGCCCCAGGGAGGTGGGGGTCCTCCCATTTCAAAAAACAAAACATTTTTTTTGCCCTGGGGAGGTGGTGGTCCCTGGGGCCCGGGGGGTCTTTGAGGCCATTGCATTAGCCCCAGGGAGGTGACAGCCTCCGGGGCTGTGGGGGAGGTCATACGGGCCTCTCCTGCACTCATTTCAATAAATAGCCCCAGGGAGGTGGCAGTCCCCAGGGCTGCAGGGGGGCATGTGGGCACCCCCTGCATTATTGTAAAACACTTCCCCCAGGATTTGGCCCACCCAGGGGCTTGAGTTTACTAATGTTTGCCCCGGGGAGGTGGCAGTCCCCGGGGCACGGGATGCCTCATGGGCACCCCCTGCATTATTATAAAAAACTGCCTCTGGGATTTGGCCCACCAGGTCGCTTCAGGAAAAAGTTGTGTGAGAGCCTGTGCATCTTTTGAATTTTTTTTTGTCATAGATCCGCCGGTCCACCCATGAATTTGCGGCAAAATTCAATACAAAATGCATTGAACCACCAGGCAGGGTCCCTCTGGGACCCCCCACCATATCTGGGGGGTCAGGGTATTCCTACCCTGCTTTTTTTTTTTAAAACATTTTTTGTGGGACTCTGCTTCAAGCCGAGTCCCAAGATGGCTGCCAACACTTCCTGGTTGAAGTGTTGGCAGCCAATCAAATTTCAATAGGAGCCACGTGTCCACTGCAAGGACTCGCATCCCCAGAGATCTATATTTTTTAAACTTAAATATCTCAAAAACTACTGAACGGATATACACCAAATCACAAAAGCACGCTTTCTGGACAGCATCTAGAATTCTGCCAAATTTGGTGTAATTCTGTTCAGTGGTTCGGGTTGTAGAGGTGTTCAAAAATGAAAAATCCCCATAGAAATAACATGGGAAAAACGCGTTTTGGGACCCCTCTTTTTTCTCAGCACCCGCTTGACGGATCACCCCGAAACTTTCAACACAGCAGCTGAACTAAAAAGGAGAAGCTTTGTGAAAATTTCGTGAAGATTTATCAAGCGGCGCCAAAGTTATTGGCAAAACAAAAACACTTTTGTTTTTGGAAACTTTGTGTGTATATATCTATATATCTATATCTATAGCTATATCTATATATATATATATATAAGCACAAACTTCTGTTTCTCCAGAAAGAAACACGGACGCCTTGGAAGATTGCAGTTAAGGTGTTTATTGACTGCACAAGCAACGCGTTTCGGCTTTCGCCTTGATCACGCTAAGGAATAGGCAGCATTCCACACATATTTAACCTATGCCACTAAACACAGTGAAAGGACTGTGTTTGCACCAATAGTGAAAAAAAATGAAAAAATGTAAAATGAAAATATAAGAAAGTGGCGGCCATCTTAACACTGTCAAAATGCATGGATAATTACATACTCCATATATATTTCGTCAAATACACAAACCAAATGATTTTAGACAGTTGTTAGCTCCATGTTATAAAGTTGTACCCTAATACAACTTCAACAACTCCCCAGAAATTTTTGAGGCGTGTAACAAAGTATTCATTGTACATCATATATATCAGTCTTGCAAGTAAATTATTTACAATCATAATCCACAGAGCCACAACAACGTCATCCGACAATTCTGCCCAAGTGGGCAAGTTCCATGCATGTTACATCAGTGATTACATTGGCCAGAAAATAAACGTGTGCCAGATACCTGCAAAGTGAAAAAATAATAAAATTTTAAAATTTAAAATCCCAAATTCTAGGCAATTTTTAGCAAATATTATAGCAGTTACAGCATATATTTCTATTTGCACCATTTAAAGCATTACATTTGTAGGTGTACTGATAATTCCTTGCTAGAGTTTAACCCCAAGGGGGTCCTAGTTTCTAAGTCAATAATGTACCTTGACTCAAGTTGGCGTAATGAAAGTTGTCTATTTCCTCCTCGTACCTTATCTGAAACAGTGTCAGTGACTACCATCCTAAGCAATTTCTCATTTTGAAAATGATAGTCAAGAAATGTCGCGCTACAGGGTATTGTCTGTTGTTATGACGGATAGCCCTGATGTGCTCCAGCACTCATTTTTTTGCACGATGAATGGTGCTGCCTATATAGGCCTTATTGCAAGAGCAGATCAACGCATAAATACAGTACATAGTGTTACAAGTAAGGTTTTTTTTATCTTAAATTCCCTTCTGCTACTTGCTATCACCAATGTAGAACAATCTATGCTGTACTTGCATGCCTTGCAATTCCTACAGCAACGAAAGCCAGACCGACTACCACTACTGGGTTCTATTTTCTGGGTAACCAGATTTGGACTTAATTCGTCTTTTAACGACCGATTTCTCTGAAAAGTAATCTGCGGACAGCTGTTAAGAAATTTCCGCAAATTAGTATCAGTTAACAATACATGCCAGTGTTTTTTCAGTATCTGGCGAACTTCTTGTGCCTGTCCTGAATAGGTCGTAATGAACCTAAGCATGTCAGATTCTACTTGTCGTTTTACTGGATGTAATAGTTGAGTGCGAGTTACCCCAGATTGAATGTGATGCCATAGAGGTTTTTGAAAGAGGGGTATTGAGTGACCTTAAGAAGATCAGGCATAAAAAACGCCCATTCAGAAGAAAAATCTCAGTTTTGATCAACTTGTGGCATTAGATAATTTAAAATCAGATAATACGATCATAATTCGCCAGTCTGATAAGGGCGGTAACGTTGTGGTGCAAGATAAACAGGCCTATTTGATGGAAGGTCGGAGACAACTGAGCGATGAAACATGTTATTGCATTTCTGATAGAAGTGCCATAGTCAAATCTAATGAGAAATATGGTGAGATGTTGGTGGAATGGCGAGAACGGGGGTTACTGGAGTGGGAGGAATATAATTTTCTTAAATGCCCCCACCCAAGGATCCCTATCCTCTATCTACTTCCAAAACTCTATAAGGACCCTGTGAATCCTCCGGGCAGGCCTATTGTTTCCTCTATTGGGTCGTTACTTGAAAAGACCTCCCAGTTCATTGATCACTATTTACGATCTTTTGTAGTGAGTTTACCTGCCTATCTAAGGGATACTACCCACTTTTTGACCATTATTGATGGGATTTATTGGGAGCCAAATTATACGTTGGTTACTCTTGACGTATGTAGCTTATATACATGTATTCAACATCAATTTGGGCTTCAAGCAATAAGGCACTATTTGAAAACTCGCTCCATTTCCTTATTCTCACATTCAGAAATGATTCTTGTAATGATTGAGTTTTGTTTAACCAATAATTTTTTTCTGTTCGATGACGTCATCTACCGGCAGTCACAGGGCACAGCTATGGGCACCTGCTTCGCCCCCAGCTATGCTAATCTTGTCATGGGCTGGTGGGAGGAGCAGGTGGTCTCCCAGATGGCGGAATATGATCATTGTGTCCTGTGGCTGCGGTACATAGACGACATCTTTTTAATTTGGAACGGAGACATTAATTCAGTAAAGGTGTTTGTTGAGAAATTGAATGAGAACAACTACAATCTCTGTGTTACAGAACATATGAGTAAAGCTAAAATTGAATTCTTGGATGTGATGGTGGAAATTGTCGAGCATACTGTACATACACATCTATTCCGTAAATCAACTGCTGGGAATAGTATTTTAAGTGCATCCAGCTCTCATCCACGCAAATTGGTCTACAGTATTCCCTTTGGTGAACTGCTGCCTGCCAAGCGTAATTGCAGTTCCAAAACCAGTTACCTCAGAGAAAAAGAAATAATGTCAGAGCGCTTCAGGGAGAGAGGGTATAGCCGTAGAACTATATTGGAAGCATGCAACAAAGTTGAGGCTGTAACTCGCACTCAACTATTACATCCAGTAAAACGACAAGTAGAATCTGACATGCTTAGGTTCATTACGACCTATTCAGGACAGGCACAAGAAGTTCGCCAGATACTGAAAAAACACTGGCATGTATTGTTAACTGATACTAATTTGCGGAAATTTCTTAACAGCTGTCCGCAGATTACTTTTCAGAGAAATCGGTCGTTAAAAGACGAATTAAGTCCAAATCTGGTTACCCAGAAAATAGAACCCAGTAGTGGTAGTCGGTCTGGCTTTCGTTGCTGTAGGAATTGCAAGGCATGCAAGTACAGCATAGATTGTTCTACATTGGTGATAGCAAGTAGCAGAAGGGAATTTAAGATAAAAAAAACCCTTACTTGTAACACTATGTACTGTATTTATGCGTTGATCTGCCCTTGCAATAAGGCCTATATAGGCAGCACCATTCATCGTGCAAAAAAACGAGTGCTGGAGCACATCAGGGCTATCCATCATAACAACAGACAATACCCTGTAGCGCGACATTTCTTTGACCATCATTTTCAAAATGAGAAATTGCTTAGGATGGTAGTCATTGACACTGTTTCAGATAAGGTACGAGGAGGAAATAGACAACTTTCATTATGCCAACTTGAGTCAAGGTACATTATTGACTTAGAAACTAGGACCCCCTTGGGGTTAAACTCTAGCGAGGAATTATCAGTACACCTACAAATGTAATGCTTTAAATGGTGCAAATAGAAATATATGCTGTGACTGCTATATTTGCTAAAAATTGCCTAGAATTTGCGATTTTAAATTTTAAAATTTTATTATTTTTTTTCACTTTGCAGGTATCTGGCACACGTTTATTTTCTGGCCAATGTAATCACTGATGTGTCATGCATGGAACTTGCCCACTTGGGCAGAATTGTCAGATGATGTTGTTGTGGCTCTGTGGATTATGATTGTAAATAATTTACTTGCAAGACTGATATATATGATGTATAATGAATACTTTGTTACACGCCTCAAAAATTTCGGGGGAGTTCTTGAAGTTGTATTAGGGTACAACTTTATAACATGGAGCTAACTGTCTAAAATCATTTGGTTTGTGTGTTTGACGAAATATATATGGAGTATGTAATTATCCATGCACTTTGACAGTGTTAAGATGGCCGCCACTTTCTTATATTTTCTTTTTACATTTTTTCACTTTTTTTCACTATTGGTGCAAACACAGTCCTTTCACTATGTTTAGTGGCATAGGTTAAATATGTGTGGAATGCTGCCAATTCCTTAGCGTGATCAAGGCGAAAGCCGAAACGCGTTGCTTGTCCAGTCAATAAACACCTTAACTGCAATCTTCCAAGGCGTCCGTGTTTCTTTCTGGAGAAACAGAAGTTTGTGCTGGTATATTGCAGGGTTTCCGGTACCCTGAACATGGACCGCCCCGACTGACAGCCTTTTACTCTTACCGGTTTCTGTGGATGATATATATATAGATAGATATATATAGATAGATAGATATATATAGATAGATAGATATATATATATATATATAGATAGATAGATTATCTACTGGCGGTTGCCAGTAGATAGTTATAGTTAGGACCTATTATCCATATGAAATTCATAACATTCTATTCCCAATAACTTTGGCGTTGTTTGACGAATCATCGCGAAATTTTTAAAACTAGTGGGGCGGTCCGCTCCTGTCTTGAAAGTTTCGGGGTGATTCATCAAGCGGGGGCCGAGAAAAAAGGGGGGTCCCAAAACGTGTTTTCTCCATGTTAATTCCCATAGGAAATTTTAGCCACGGCTACAGCCTGAACTGCTGAACGGAATTACACCAAATTTTGCAAAAAGGTAGCGCTTGGTTCAGAAAGCGACCTTTTTTTTAAATGGTGTAAATCCGTTCAGTAGTTGCGGAGAAATTCAAAAATAAGAGTGAAAAAATCAATTTCCCATAGGAAATTTTATGCAAGGCTACAGCAAAACTGCTGAACGGAATTACACCAAATTTGGCAAAAAGGTAGTGCTTGGTTCAGAAAGCGCCTTTTTAAAAATGGTGTAAATCCGTTCAGTAGTTGCTGAGAAAATCCAAAATAAAAGTTTCGATATCTATGGCCCCGGTGGATCCGCGCACCCTCCCGATCACGAGCTGCATGCTATTTGGCTGTCAACACTCCAAATCAGGAAGTGTTGGCAGCCATCTTGTTCCTCGGTAGAACCGAGGAACAAGAAAGCAGTAAAACAACTGCGTAAAACGCAAAAAGGGGGCAGGGTAGAAACACCCTGACCCCCTAGGCCTGCTCAGGGGATTCTATAAGGACCCCCAGGGCCCAAAAAAATTGTTTTAAAAAAAAAAAAAAAATCGGCAAAAAACGCGCTGGCTGCGCGGATCCTGCCGATAAGATAAAGAAAAAAATCGAAGCGCGGGCTCCCGCGCTTCGTCTTTAATTGGCCCTGGGTGGGCCAAGTCCCGGGGGCATGCAGGGTTAATGTAAATTTATGTGGGGGGGGCCTCTAAGGCCCCCCCAAGACCCGGGGACTGTCATCCCCCGGGGCTTTGAATTAAAATGGTGCGGGAGGGCTCTCGGCCCTCCCGCAGCCCCGGGGACCGCCAGCCCCCGGGGCTTCTTTATATATTTTTTAAAATAACCTGTGTGGGGGGGCTCGCCGGGGCACTAAATAATAAAATGTGGGGGTCCGTTTAGGACCCCCGAGCCCCGGGGACCACCACCTCCCCGGGGCTGTGCATTGGTTGGGAAGGGGGCCGCGCGGCCCCCTCCTGGAGCCCTTGATGGCCCTGGGGACTGCCACCCCCAGGGCCGACTCCTGCAGTGTCCCGGGGTGCCCACCCCCGGGACACTGTAGTTTGCTTTGGCAGGACGGGAGCCTCGCGGCCCCGTCCTGCCATAGCAAACTGCTTTGGATATTGGAGCGAGAGCAGGAAACCTGCTCTCGCTTCCAATATCCAAAGCACATTGCTTTTCCACACGGGGAGCTGCATGTTAGCAGCTCCCCATGTGGAAAGCAATGCCGGCTCCCGCAGGAGGCGGGGAGCCGGCATCGTCCGTGGGGAGTTGGGGTCCCCCCACGGACCCCAAAGGATAGGGCCAGCCCCGGGGGATGGGGTCCCCGGGGCAAGTAGTGGCCCGGGAGGGGGGCCACGCGGCCCCCCTCCCCAAAATGAAATAAAAATAAATAAAAAAAAGGCCGGGACCCGGGGGATGGGGTCCCCGGGGCCATAAGTGGCCTGAGGAGGGGGGCAACGCAGCCCCCCTCCATAAGTTTTATTTAAAACAAAAAAGGCCGCCATGCCCCGGGGGATGGGGTCCCTGGGGCGATTAAGGCCTGGGAAGGGGGGGCCACGCTGCCCCCTTCCAAAATTGTTTTTTTTAAAACAAATTATTAGGGGGCAGGCCCTGGGGGATGGGGACCCGAGGGCCAATACATTCTTTAAAAAAAAAAAAAAAAGACCGGCATTGCGCCGGAGGCCACGCCCCCTCCTTGCAGCACTCTGCAAACGCGCCCCCTGGCGCGTTTGCCGATGGGGAACGAATTCCCATTGAATACCGGGGGTCCCTGGGGGCCAACTAGCCCACCAGGAACCTCCAGTATGCGCCAGGGGGCTGCGTTGCAGAGAGGTGTACAGAGGCCATGCCCCTTTTTACACCTCTCTGCAACGCAGCTCTGTGGCGCTTTTTGGAGGTACATGGTGGGCTAGTTGGACTCCAGGGACCCTCAGGATTCAAGGGGACTTAATCCCCCAACTTAAAACGCGCCACGGGGCGCGTTTGCACAGTGGTGAACGGAGGGGGGCGGGGCTTCAGGTGACATGTGTGCAAACAGGCCCCATGGCGCGTTTTAAGATGGGGAATAAAATCCCCTTCAATCCTGAGGGTCCCTGGGGGACAACTAGCCCACCAGGTACGTCCAGAAAGCGCCACAGAGCTGCGTTGCAGAGAGGTGTAAAAAGGGGCGTGGCCTCTGAACACCTCTCTGCAACGCAGCTCCCTGGCGCATACTGGAGGTACCTGGTGGGCTAGTTGGCCCCTAGGGACCCTCGGGATTGAGGAGGAATTAATTCTCCAACTTAAAACGATCCACAGGGCGTGTTTGCAGACATGTCACCTCAGGCCCCACCCCCTTCCTTCACCATTGTGCAAATATTCCTCTAAAATCAGCCGAACTACGAATTTCAATTCACTCACCTGTTATCAGGAGAGACCTCAGTGCTGCATCTTTTAGCCCAGCACTGACCCTGAAAAGTAATTCTAACCGTACTTACCAGTAACTTGTATTTCCTTCCATAGGAATCCATTGTCTGGTTTTCAGCAGAAAAGTTTCAAAGTGTCGATTTTCACAAACTACAAATATTCCTTAAAAATCGCCTGTATGACTTAAACGCATTCTTTCAACTGTTTACAGGAGATGCACCAGTGCTGGATCCAGGATCCAGCACTGAGTAAGAATAAGTAACCATAACACTACTTACCTGCTAAGTGAATTTCCTCCCATAGGATAACATTGGTGATTCTATGTGAAAAAGTTTCAAAGTGTCAACTTTTAAAATACAATAATATCCCTTAAAAATCACTACTGTAACCAAAACGCTTTTACTCAACTGTTTACAGGAGATGTCCCAGGACTGAATCTAGGATCCAGTCCTGTGGTTAGAAAAGTAATCCATAAAGTAACTAATTGCATTTAACTAGAAATTCACATTGAGCTCAATGTTGCATTGTGTTTCAAATTGTGTTGCCCATTGCAACAACTGTAACTACTGTACTTAAAAGTCTATTGCCTATTTGCAAAGTATTTAAACTAAAGTAATTCATTCTGAGAAAGTATATTTTGTAATGTAATGTATAATGTAATTACAATGTAATTTAAAAAATAAAATATCTAAAAATAAATAGTTTTAAAAAATGTTGTAAATCAGTATCAAAAAAATAAATATAACAATTAATACATTTAAAAATTGTCATTTACAAAACCTTTGAAATTCACTGAAAAAACCATAGGTTTTAGGGGCGTTATAGTTAGAAATTAGTATTTAAAAAACCTTTGAAATTCACTGAAAAAACCATAGGTTTCAGGCACGTTATAGTTAGAAATTAGCATTTAAAAACCTTTGAAATTCACTGAAAAAACCATAGGTTTCAGACACGTTAAAGTTAGAAATTAGCATTTAAAAAACCTTTGAAATTCACTGAAAAAACCATAGGTTTTAGGGACAGTTATAGTTAGTTGGACATTTCACTCGTACAAAACCTGTGAAATTCCCCTGTTATAGTTAGTTCAGCTAACTATAACTCGCGCCCCGCAATGCACTGCTGATGACGTCACATATTACATCACTCATGACATGGTCAGTGACATCACTGATGACATCTCAAATGACATCACTGATGACATCTCAAATGACATCACTGATGACATCACTGATGACATCATCCACGTGATATTCTGATGCACCTCCTCACACCCTAATATAACCTTTGATACACCCACTCTAAATTACAGACTGCCATTCGCAAAACCATAGACACTCCAACACCAATAACTACATACCCACTCACTGATTCTTAGGTCTACACACCCACTCACTCACCCGTACAGTCACTCATACTTACGGTCACTCAGTACAGGACTATCATATGCACTCATACTCCTATATAGACACTCAAACACCGCCACTCATCCATAGAGGTACTCACACACCTAGTCAGTCATGCAAATAATTAAACACACTGCCATTTACTCACCTATACAGTTATACACACACCAGCCCACTTATTCATACAAATACTAGCACATTCTTACGCTCTTATACAATCACTGATAGAAGCACACACTCATCCATACAGTCACTCTCACAATCACACACTCTCGCTTATAGCTATTTATATACTCCAACACACATATATACTGCCTTTCACATATGTAGTTACTCACACATGTACCACTGGGACATACATTCACTCACTAACACACTCTTACACACACTTACCCACCCATACAGTCTTTCACAGATGCACTCTTGAAACCATCCACCCAGTGAATCACCCACTCACACATCTATGCACAGAGTCGCACACACCCCACCCACACAAACACTCAGGCACCCATACAGATACTCAGAGAACCAATCAATAACTCATATAGACACTCATGTAGCTATTCACAAACCCATGCAGCCACTTACACAGCAACAGACAGACGGATACAGACATTCACCCAGTTTAGTCACTAACCCATGCATTCAGTAAGATACGTCTAATCACTCACTTATAGAGTTAGTCACGCACCTACTAAATCATCCATACAGACACTTATACACCCACTCATTCTTCAATACGCCTTTCCCTATATATATTAAAAATATTTAAACTTTACAGAAACACACAGTCACTGGATGATGTCATCAGTGATGTCATTTGAGATGTCATCAGTGATGTCATCAGTGATGTCACTGACCATGTCATGAGTGATGTAATATGTGACGTCATCAGCAGTGCATTGCGGGGTGCGAGTTATAGTTAGCTGAACTAACTATAATGGGGGAATTTCAAGGGTTTTGTACGAGTGAAATGTCCAACTAACTATAACTGTCCCTAAAACCTATGGTTTTTTCAGTGAATTTCAAAGGTTTTTTAAATGCTAATTTCTAACTATAACGTGTCTGAAACCTATGGTTTTTTCAGTGAATTTCAAAGGTTTTTTAAATGCTAATTTCTAACTATAATGTGCCTGAAACCTATGGTTTTTTCAGTGACTTTCAAAGGTTTTTTAAATGCTAATTTCTAACTAGAACACCCCTAAAACCTATGGTTTTTTCAGTGAATATATAGATAGATAGATAGATAGATAGATATATATATATAGATATATATATATATATATATATAGGAAATGCCAGTTAAAAAAAATATTTTGAACTAACAAAACCACTGAAATCCACCTGTTTTAGTTATCTCAAGTTACTATAACTCATGCCCTAAAGTAACAATAACTTGCACCGTCGTCATGCACAGTGTTATCAATGCAGTCATTCAAAGTGTAATCAGTGATGCAATATGCGAGGGTAGAAGAAGTGTATGATGGTGTCATGAGTTACAGTTACTTTATGGCACGAGTTACAGTTACTTGAGACTGTAACCAGTGGATTACGGTATCCACTCTGCAGTTATAGGAAGGGTTACTAGAGATAGGAATTCGTTGGATTTTGAACATTAATAATTGCGCCCTTTGATGAATCTCCATGAAAATATTCAGACCTATTCCTCTTTCTCAATTGGCAGAGTATGAAATGTTTTGCAGAGATTCATCAATTGGGTGCAAAGAAAAAAGAAGGGTCTTAAAGCATGTTTGTGCACCAATGCATTTTCCATAGACTTTGTACTCATGCGTATCGTGAAGATGGCTGGACGGGTTTGAATTAAATTTGGCAGGATTACGAATTATGGTGCACAGATGATTTTTTTGTGTACTACAGGTATAAAGGGTAAGGATTTTTTAAATTGTAAGCTATTTTAACTTAGTGATAAAGGTAGTTGTGATATTTTTGCAAAAGTTTGCAGTGTTTTGTAGAAGCAGAGCGGTATATAGTGATGACAAGTCATTATGTGATTGGCTAATGATTGCCTTCACAAAAGTTAACGGCAGCTGTGTTGTTTTTGGATACACTTTGGCTGTGTTCTGTGTTACGCCTTCAGATATAGGTAAGTGTTAGCTTTGATATTTTTCCCCTATCTATTAACTCTTTATGAAAGTAGCCATAGGTACATTTCTATACATTTAAAAAAACATTTTTTACAGGGTACCATGGTACTGCCTCAGGAGTGCAGCAGTACTTAAAATAATTTTTTTTAAAGTTAAAAAATATAAAATACAATGTAAGACACAATATAATTTACAAATATAGTGTCTTACAGTGTATTTTATATTGTTAAAAAAATTACATAAAAAGTCTACACAGTACAGTGGTAATACCTACCAATTACTGAGCTGTAATAAAATGTTTTAAACTATGCGCAGTGCTCCCTAAACTGTTGGGAAAAATATACAGAAATGTATAAATAAAGTGGTAATAGGTAGTGAACAACAATAAAACCTACTACTTGCCTATATCTAAGACCGTAACCCATAACACAGTGAAACACCAAATGCAGCCAAACTGTGCTAAAAACTGCATAGCTGCCTTTCACCTTTGGTAAACACAGGCATTAGCCAATCACATACTGACTTCTCATCCGCATGTACCTTGATATGCCTCAAACGTACCGCGGTATATCGTAAACTTACCACGGTGTACCCTGGTAAATATATAACTACTTTTTATAAAACGAATAACTTTAAATTACCATTTACACCTCACAAAGTGTATCCCAAACACATTACATCTACATCAGTTCGCACACTTTCCTGCTATGTCTGTTTCAATTACCAAACTCCACTCTATGCCACTCCACTCTATGCCACTCCACTCTGCCACTCCACTCTGCCACTCCACTCTGCCACGCCACTCTGCCATGCCACTCTGCCACGCCACTCTGCCACGCCACTCTGCCACCCCACTCTGCCACCCCACTCTATGCCACGCCACTCTATGCCACGCCACCCTATGCCACGCCACCCTATGCCACGCCACTCTACGCCACTCTACGCCACTCCACTCTACGCCACTCCACTCTACGCCACTCCACTCTACGCCACTCCATTGTATGCCACTCCAGTCTACTGCACTCTGTGCCAATCCACTGTACACCACTGCACTGTACGCTCTTACACTCTACTCAACGTCACTCCATTCTATCACACTCTAGTCTATGCCAATCCACTGTATGCCCCTCCACTCTACACTACTCCACTGTATTCTATTTCACTGTACATAATGCCACTCTACAACACTACAGTCTATGCTGTTGTACTCAATGCCAATTCACTGTACGCCACTGCACACCACTGTACTATATGCTATTCGAATGTACGCCACTCCACTTCATGCCACTCCACTGTACACCCCTCTACTATGTCACTCCAGTCTACACCAATCCAGTGTATGCTATTACATTGTGCACTACTCCATTCTACATCACTCTACTCTGTCACTACACTCTATGCTACTACACTCTACGCTATTCCACTGTATGACACTCCACTCTACTCTAAGCCACTCTATGCTTCTTCACTATATGCAGCTCCACTCTGTCACTACACTGTATGCCAGTAAACTCTACATGATTCTACTCTACTCTACTCCACTCCACTGTAAACTACTCCATTGTATGCCACGCCACTGTATGCTATACATTATACAGTACTCCGTTCTAGATCACTCTACTCTGTGCAACTACACTCTACGCCACTACACTCTAAGCTATTTTAGTGTACAACACTCCACTCTACGCTACTCCACAGTATGCTATAGCACTGTACGCCACTACAGTCTACCCCACCTCACTTTACCCCGCTCCAATCTACAGATTTCAACTCTACAACACTCCACTCTGTCACTCATCTATACGGCGGTGCCCAGTGCCAGGAACCCTGGTCCAAATACCTCCCGCAGCTACATCGCTGGCGAACTCCACCTACTCAACCCTGGACGCCGCTACAAACGCGGCGGCCAAACTGCACCCCAGTCCACAATGGGCCCTTTTGCCTGCTCGCATTGCCACTTCACCTGCCTCCACATACCCACTCCCACCACCCACATACACACTGCACCCCTCACCAAGTCAGAACAAAACAAAGTAAGGTAAGTCCTAATTGGGGCATGGATCAGGAGAAAAGGCTTTATAGATGGGAGGGTAGCCCATGCTCTTGATGATAAAGTAGAAGTGTAAAGGTGTGAGTGTGACCTGGAGGGTTTATTGAGCTTCTAAATTCGTGGCCCTAAGAGCGGGAGTCCGAGACATCACCTGGGACCATGGGGGTGGTGAAGATAAGCACCTGGGGAGTAGTACCACCACGGCCTGTCAGTTAGAGGAGGTTGTCTGCTGTTTGGGGTGTAACCCTGAGAGCTGACCTCCATCTCCTGTAGCACTCCAGAGGCAGTGTCTTCATTTTCCAAGCCCTCAGAGGAGGAACTCCGTGGTCCCTGGAGCATTTGCAGAATGTAGCTGCTGGCACCTGAGCCATCTGACTACCGCTGTGGACCTACTTGACCCCTGTGGCACACAATGTACTCTTGACTCCCAAAAAGGAGGCCCTCTGTCTCTGGACCATCAGTGTATAGAATGCAGCAAGCAGTGATTGTCCACCAGTATGGAGTCAGCACCCAGTGCCCTATCTAGTATTGCACCCTGTCCTTAAAATGGTATATTTGGGCCACTGTGGGGCATGGAGACCCTCCCGTGGGGGGTGGGGGGGAGTCCAGCCCTTGGGCGGCTCTCTTAATGGAAAAGCTGGATGTGAAGCTGTGGTGGGGGACCAGGTCTTTCAACCAGGTAATCGATCATATTGCAGCTATGCAAATATTGTTGAGGTAAGAGCAGTCCTCCGCATCCTCTGCTCTGTGTTCCAGAGTATGGACCATGTCCTGTAAGTCCTGTACCTGAGTACGAAGGTTGAAAGTTTGTGGCTGTAGCTCAGCCAATGTTCTCTGTGAGTGGATGATGTGCTTCGCCAGGCACCTGTGATTGTACTGCAGGAGTTTCACATCGGTTGCCACAGAATCCACCTTCACTTTGAAGGAGATGCCAGAAGTCTCTATGGACTTCGGTATAGTGTCCAGTTTGGTTGATTCAGTGGCTTCATAGCTGGGGGGGGGGGGAGGAAAGTCCAGGCAGAGACTGGGACCCGGTCTTTGCTGCTTTGGTGCATCACATTTTTCAGGCAGGTGGTGGGGACGGCAAAGGAGGGGAGATTGGGGGATGAGTGGACCCACTTGCAGCCACCAGCATGGGAGCTCCACAGCAGACCAGTGGTGCAGCTGACTTCACAGGGCTCCACTGTTAGATAGCTGTATTATGTAGGGGCAGCCACACCATGGAGATCGTGGCCTAACCCCCAGGTTCTAGGCCTGAAGAGCACCTCTTGTTAAGTCTCTTGGTACGCACCTGCTCGGCACCTATAAAACTCGGCCCAGGCACCACGGTCCCATGCCACCATCCTACCTCTAGACAAGTGTCAGACAATGAGCACAGGGTGCAACCCCTGAAGGTCCGGACTCACCGATGTGCAGTGTTGGTGCTAGGCAAGCAGCTGCTATGGTCATAGGTGGGTGCCGCTAGAGGGCTGCCCAGGGTGGTTCATCCCCAGCTGATTCTGATCAGGCACCTTAGGTCCACTGTGAGGGCTTGAGGGCCCCCAGGTCACTGCCGGTCTCGCTGAGCTGTGGCTCTGCTGACTCGCTGTGTGGGTCCTCCGACTCTCCACCTTGATTAGCAGTAGGGGACCAAAGCGTACTATTTACCTGCCCGGGACCAATTGATTTCCTCCAGGAATCACTCCGCAGGTCACTGTACCCAGCTGATAGGGGCATTGCAGGGCCGAGGTATCCCTGCTCTGCCCCTGGTTCACGAGTCTCAGCAGCGGGGTCCAGACTTTGGCTCAGAGCAGGACCTGGAAACAGGTGGTGTGTCCCCCAACCCCTCCAACATTGGGCCACAGACCTGGGGTGAAATTTCCACTGGATGGATGTATAATAGCCTGATTAAAAGAGCTTTAAGCCGTGAGACTTGCTTCAGGTGTCAGCCATGTTGTCCACGCATGCCACGCCCCACTACATGAACATCGGTGTAATCATATACAATCTTTATGTGGACTTTAACTTTACAATACCAACACATTCGCTGTGTGGGTACTTGATCATGATTTCCTTCACACACTGTCTCTAAGGGAACTTAAACATTCTTATCATTCCACACACATTTGTTTGGACTTGAGCATCATTATTATCACACTCTCTGTGTGGAGGTTTAATCACACACTATTTCAGTGGGGAGTTGAACACAATCATCTTCACACACTATCTATGTGGGAATTTGAACATCACTGTAAAACACTATCTCTGTGGAGACTTGAACATCATTATAATAACACATTATCTTTGTGAGGACTTTCACATCACTATAATAACATACCATCTCTGTGGGTGCTCGAGCCTTCCCATAATTACGTCCCTGTTTGGACTTGATCATCATTAATTTAACACTCCCTGGGGATTTAAGCTTTATCTTTACACACAATTTCAGTGAAGACTTGAGTACAATAATCTTCCCTCGCTATCTCTGTGGGGACTTGAACATAACAAAGATAACACACTATCTCTTTGCGAACTTGAACATCATTATAATAACACTATCTTTGTGGGGACTTGAACATCACTATAATAACACGATACCTCTGTGGGGACATGAAAATCACTATAATAGCATACCATCTCTGTGTGAACTTTAACATTCCTAAAAATTACATATACCCTGTATGTGGACTTGTACATCATTACTTTCATACTCTCTGTAATGAGCTTTAAGCTTTGACTTTACACACTATTGCAGTGTGGACTTAAAAACAATCATCTTCACACACCATCTCGGTGGGGACTTGAACAACACTATAATAACACACTATCTTTGTGGGGACTTGCAAATCACTGCAATAACATACCATCTCTGTGGGCACTTGAGGAATCCTGTAATTACACACAACCTCTGTTTGGACTTGAAAATCATTAGCTTCACACTTTCTGTATGGGGAGTTAAGCTTTGTCTTTACACAATATTTAATGGGAGACTTTAATACAATCAACTTCCCACACTGTCTCTGTGGGGACTTGAACTTCACTATGATACCACAATATCTCTGTGGGGACATGAGCATCACTATATTAACACACTATCTCTGTGGGGATTTGAACATCACTATAATAACACAGTATCTTTGTGGGGACTTTAACGTCACTATAATAACATACCATCTCTGTGGGGACTTGAACACTCCTCCAATTACACACAACCTCTGTGTGGACGTGTACATCATTAGCTTCACACTCTTTATAATGGGATTTAAGCTTTGAATTTACACACTATTTCAGTGGGGACCTAAACACAATCATCTTCACACACTATCTCTGTGGGGACTCGAACATTATGATAATAACACACTATCTTTGTGGGGACTTGAACAACACTATAATAACACACTATCTTTGTGGGGACTTGGACATCACTATATTAACACACTATCTCTGTGGGGACTTGAACATCACTATAATAACACACTATCTTTGTGGGGACTTGAACATCACTATAATAACATACCATCCCTGTGGGGACTTGAACACTCCTCTAATTACACACAACCTCTGTGTGGACGTGAACATCATTAGCTTCACACTCTTTATAATGGAATTTAAGCTTTGAAATTACACACTATTTCAATGGGGACCTAAACACAATCATCTTCACACACTATCTCTGTGGGGACTTGAACATTACGATAATAACACACTATCTTTGTGTGGACTTGGACATCACTATAATAACACACTATCTTTGTGGGGACTTGAACGTCAAATTCCTTCGTTTCATATGTTAATTTATTTATGTGTTAGTTCCCTTATCTCCTAAGATTTTAAGCACTAATAAATAGATTAAATACAGTTTTAAGTATCTTTCTATAATCATGATATGATACTTTCTGACATATTAACATAATCTGTCTTTTGTGTATACCCCTAGTATATGTGCAGCAATTCATATATGAATGGATTATAATGTTGTTTGTGTATAATGTTGATAAATTAAACATTTAACCATGTGCCTTTCACTGTATTCAATCAGAAATGGTGTTATGGACCAGGTCCTCACAAGGATGGTAGCACATGTTCAGGTCCCCACAAGGATGGTCCTGTGCGCGTGATTAAATAACAATATATTTGCAAATTTGAAGCAGGATCCTGTATCATGAATTTTTGCTTACTTTTTTTCTGTTATTAGTATATTTTAAAAACATTGGGAAAGGTTAGTCCCCACAAGGCAGGTATACACATATAGTCCCCACAAGGATGGGATGTGGGGGGAAGGGTGTGTGTGTGTGTGTGTGTGTGTGTGTATATATATATATATATATATATATATATATATATATATATATATATATATATATATATATATATATTATCTACTGGCGGTCGCCAGTAGATAGTTATAGTTAGGACCTATTATCCATAGGAAATCCGCGACATTCTATTTGCAATAACGTTGGCGCCGGTTGACGAATCTTCGCGAAAGCTTCCAACTTGTTGGGGCGCTCCGGTCCGTCCCTACCCTGAAAGTCTCGGGGTGATACGTCAAGCGGGGGCCGAGAAAAAAGGGGGGTCCCAAAACGCGTTTTCCCCATTCATTTTTCCATAGGAACCTTTAGTCGCAGCTACAGCCCGAACTGCTGAACGGAATTACCCCAAATTTGGCAAAGAGGTAGCCCTTGGTTCAGACTGGTGCCTTTTGCTAAAATGGTGTAAATCCGTTCAGTAGTTCCTGAGAAATTCACAATTAAAATCACATATATATCTATGGGCGCGTCGGATCCGCGTACCCTCCCGATCACGAGCTGCATGCTAATTGGCTGTCAACACTCCAAATCAGGAAGTGTTGGCAGTTATTTTGTCCCTCGGTAGAACCGAGGGACAGAAACAAGTGCGCAAAGCGCAAAAAGGGGGCAGGGTAGAAACACCCTGACCCCCTAGGTCTGCTCAGGGGGTCCCACAAGGACCCCCTGGGCAGAAAAGCATTTTTTCTTTTTAAAAATCGGCATTTTTAAAAAAAAAATCGGCAGGATGCGCTCAGGGAGCGCGGATCCTGCCGAAAAAAATCGAAGCGCGGTCTCCCGCGCTTCGATAGCACTCTGCCCCCGGGTGGGCCAAGTCCCGGGGGCATGCTGGGGGGGTTTATTTTATGTATGGGGGCCTCCAAGGGCCCCCAAGCCCCGGGGACCGCCACCCCCCGGGGCTTTATCATTAATGGTGCGGGAAGGCTCTGAGCCCTCCCGCAGCCCCCGGGGACCGCCACCTCCCCGGGGCTTTTTTTTATTTATTTTTTAAAACCTGTGTGGGGGCTCCAGCCCCTCACACGCCCCGGGGACCACCACCTCCCGGGGCACTAAGAACATTGAAAATGGGGGTCCGTTTGGACCCCCAAGCCCCGGGGACCACCACCTCCCCGGGGCTTTCAAAATGTAGGGAGGGGGCCGCGCGGCCCCCCTCCTGGAACCCTTGATGGCCCTGGGGACCGCCACCCCCAGGGCCGGCTCCTGCAGTGTCCCGGGGTGCCTACCCCCGGGACACTGTAGTTTGCTATGACAGGACGGAGCCTCGCGGCTCCCGTCCTGTCATAGTAAACTTGGTTTGCATTTTGAAAGAGAGAGCAGGAAACCTGCTCTCTCTTTCAAAATGCAAACCAATTGCTTTTCCACACGGGAGCAGCATGTTAGCTGCTCCCCATGTGGAAAGGAATGCCGGCTCCCGTAGGACACGGGGAGCCGGCGGGACTGTGGGGGTTTGGGGACCCCCCACAGTCCCCAACCAGAGGCCAGGCCCCGGGGGATGGGGTCCCCGGGGCCATAAGTGGCCCGGGAGGGGGCCACGCAGCCCCCCTCCCCGAATAAAAAAATAAATAAAAAAATAAAAATAAGGGTAAGGCCGGCCCCGGGGGATGGGGTCCCCGGGGCCTTAAATGGCCTGAGGAGGGGGCCACGCAGCCCCCCCCATATTTTTTATTTAAAAAGAGGGCATGCCCCGGGGGATGGGGTCCCCGGGGCCAATAGAGGCCCAGGGAAGGGGGCCACGCGGCCCCCTTCCCGTTTTTTTTTTTAATAAAACAAAAAAATGCCCAGGCCCCGGGGGATGGGGTTCCCGGGGCCAAAGTGGCCGAGGGAAGGGGGCCACGCAGCCCCCCTCCCATAAAAAAAAACAAAAAAAAAAAACGGCATCGTGCCGGAGGCCCCGCCCCCCTCCCTGCAGTACTCTGCAAACGCGCCCCCTGGCGCGTTTTAAGAAGGGGAAGTAATTCCCCTTGAATACTGGGGTCCCTGGGGCCAACTAGCCCACCAGGAACCTTCCAGTATGCGCCAGGGGCTGCCTTGCAGAGAGGTGTACAGAGGCCACGCCCCTTTTTACACCTCTCTGCAACGCAGCTCTGTGGCGCTTAATGGAGGTAGCTGGTGGGCTAGTTGCACCCCAGGGAGCCTCAGGATTCAAGGGGAGTTAATCCCCGACTTAAAACGCGCCACGGGGCGCGTTTGCACAGTGGTGAAGGGAGGGGCGGGGCCTGAGGTGACATGTGTGCAAACAGGCCCCATGGCGCGTTTTAAGATGGGGAATTAAATCCCCTTCAATCCTGAGGGTCCCTGGGGCCAACTAGCCCAACAGGTACATCCAGAAAGCGCCACAGAGCTGCGTTGCAGAGAGGTGTAAAAGGGGTGTGGCCTCTCTACACGTCTCTGCAACGCAGCCCCTGGCGCATACTGGAGGTTCCTGGTGGGCTAGTTGGCCCCTAGGGACCCTCATTATTCAAGGGGACTTAATCCCCCAACTTAAAACGCGCCACAGGGCGCGTTTGCACGGATGTCACCTCAGGCCCCGCCCCCTCCCTTCACCATTGTGCAAATATTCCTCTAAAATCTGCCGAACTACGAATTCTGATTTACTCACCTGTTATCAGGAGAGACCTCAGTGCTGCATCTTTCAGCCCAGTACTAATCCTGAAAAGTAATTTTAACCGTACTTACCAGTAACTTGAATTTCCTTCCATAGGATATCATTGCCTGCTTTTTGCTGAAAAAGTTTCTAAGTGTTGATTTTTGAAACATACAAATATTCCTCTAAAATCAGCCGAAATACGAATTCCGATTTACTCACCTGTTATCAGGAAAGACCTCAGTGCTGTATCTTTCAGCCCAGTACTGGTCCTGAAAAGTAATTTTAACCGTACTTACCAGTAACTTGAATTTCCTTACATAGGCTAACATTGACTGGTTTCACTTGGAAATTCTTCTAAGTGTGGAGTTTTGGAACTTTAAAATATTCCTCTAAAATCAGCCGAAATACGAATTCCGATTTACTCACCTGTTATCAGGAGAGACCTCAGTGCTGCATCTTTCAGCCCAGTACTGATCCTCAAAAGTAATTTTAACCGTACTTACCAGTAACTTGAATTTCCTTCATAGGCTAACATTGACTGGTTTCACTTGGAAATTCTTCTAAGTGTGGAGTTTTGGAACTTTAAAATATTCCTCTAAAATCAGCCGAAATACGAATTCCGATTTACTCACCTGTTATCAGGAGAGACCTCAGTGCTGCATCTTTCAGCCCAGTACTGATCCTCAAAAGTAATTTTAACCGTACTTACCAGTAACTTGAATTTCCTTCATAGGCTAACATTGACTGGTTTCACTTGGAAATTCTTCTAAGTGTGGAGTTTTGGAACTTTATAATATTCCTCTAAAATCAACCAAAGTACGAATTCCAATTTACTCACCTGTTATCAGGAGAGAACCCAGTGCTGCATCTTTTAGCCCAGCACTGACCCTGAAAAGTAATTCTAACCGTACTTACCAGTAACTTGTATTTCCTTCCATAGGAATCCATTGTCTGGTTTTCAGCAGAAAAGTTTCAGTGTCGATTTTCACAAACTACAAATATTCCTTAAAAAAGCCTGTATGACTTAAACGCATTCTTTCAACTGTTTACAGGAGATGCACCAGTGCTGGATCCAGGATCCAACACTGAGTAAGAAAAAGTAACGATAACAGTTTTTACCTGCTAAGTGAATTTCCTTCCATAGGATAACATTGGTGATTCTATGAGAAAAAGTTTCTAAGTGTCAACTTTTAAAATACAATAATATTCCTTAAAAATCACTACTGTAACCAAAACGCTTTTACTCAACTGTTTACAGGAGATGTCCCAGGACTGAATCTAGGACCCAGTCCTGTGGTTAGAAAAGTAATCCATAAAGTAACTAATTGCATTTAACTAGAAATTCACATTGAGCTGAATGTTGCATTGTGTTTGAAAATGTGTTGCCCATTGCAACAACTGTAACTACTGTACTTAAAAGTCTATTGCCTATGTGCAAAGTATTTAAACTAAAGTAATTCATTCTGAGAAAGTATTTTTGTAATGTATAATGTAATTACAATGTAATTTAAAAAATAAAATATGTAAAAAAAAATTGTTTCTAAAAATGTAGTAAATCAGTATGAAAAAAATAAATATAACAATTAATACATTTAAAAATTGTCATTTACAAAACCTTTGAAATTCACTGAAAAAACCGTAGGTTTCAGACATGTTATAGTTAGGAATTAGCATTTAAAAAACCTTTGAAATTCACTGAAAAAACCATAGGTTTCAGACACGTTATAGTTAGAAATTAGCATCTAAAAAACCTTTGAAATTCACTGAAAAAACCATAGGTTTCAGGCACGTTATAGTTAGAAATTAGCATTTAAAAAACCTTAGAAATTCACTGAAAAAACCATAAGGTTTTAGGGACAGTTATAGTTAGTTGGACATTGCACTCGTACAAAACCCGTGAAATTCCCCCGTTATAGTTAGTTCAGGTAACTATAACTCGCGCCTCCGCAATGCACTGCTGATGACGTCACATATTACATCACTCATGACATGGTCAGTGACATCACTGATGACATCACTGATGACATCTCAAATGACATCACTGATGACATCACTGATGACATCATCCATGTGAGAATTTAATGCATCTTCTCACACCCTAATATAAGTTTTGATACACCCACTCTACATTACAGACTGCCATTCTCAAAACCATACACACTCCAATACCAATAAGTACATACCCACTCACTGATTCTTAGGTCTACACACACACATCTACTCACTCACCCGTACAGTCACTCATACTTACAGTCACTCAGTACAGGACTATCATATGCACTCATACACCTATATAAACACTCACACAATGCAACTCATCCATAGAGGTACTCACACACCTAGTCAGTCATGCAAATAATTAATCACACTCCAATTTACTCACCTATACAGTTATACACACCAGCTCACTTACTCATAAAAATACTAGCACATTCTTACGCTCCTATGCAATCACTGATGCAAGTACACACTCATCCATATAGCCACTCTCACAATCACACACTCTCACTTATAGCCATTTATATAGTCCAACACACATATATACTGCCTTTCACATATGTAGTTACTCACACATGTACCACTGAGATATACATTCAATCACTAACACACCCATACACACACTCACCCACCCATACAGTCCATCACAGACGCACTCTTGAAACCATGCACCCAGTGAATCACCCACTCACACATCTATGCACAGAGTCACACACACCCCACCCACACAAACACTGAGGCACCCATACAGATACTCAGAGAACCAATCCATAACCCATATAGACACTCATTTAGCTAGTCAGAAACCCATGCAGTTGCTTACACAACAACAGACAGACGGATACAGACATTCACACAGTTTAGTCACTCACCCATGCATCCAGTAAGATACGTTTAATCACTCACTTATAGACTCAGTCACGCACCTACTAAATCATCCATTCAGGCGCTTCTACACCCACTCATTCTTCAATACGCCTTTCCCTATATATATTAAACATATTTAAACTTTACAGAAACACACAGTCACTGGATGATGTCATCAGTGATGTCATCAGTGATGTCATTTGAGATGTCATCAGTGATGTCATCAGTGATGTCACTGACCATGTCATGAGTGATGTAATATGTGACGTCATCAGCAGTGCATTGCGGGGCGCGAGTTATAGTTACCTGAACTAACTATAACGGGGAATTTCACGGGTTTTGTACGAGTGCAATGTCCAACTAACTATAACTGTCCCTAAAACCTTATGGTTTTTTCAGTGAATTTCTAAGGTTTTTTAAATGCTAATTTCTAACTATAACGTGCCTGAAACCTATGGTTTTTTCAGTGAATATATATATATATAGATGTCTCAGTGGTACATGTCCAAGTAACTACATAGGGAAAAGGCTGTATGTGAGAGTTGGAGTATAAATGACTATATGTGAGAGTCAGTGATTGTGAGAGTGGCTGTATGGATGAGTGTGTACTTGTATCAGTGATTATATAAGAGAGTAAGTATGCGTTAGTATCTGTATAGGTGAGTAAATGGGAGTGTGATTGATTATTTGCATGACTGACTAGGTGTGTGAGTAACTCCATGGATGAGTGGCGGTGTGTGAGTGTCTGTATAGGTGTATGAGTGCATATGATAGTGTTGTATTGATGAGTGACTGCATGTATGAGTGATTGTATGGGTGAATGAGTGGATGTGTGTAGACTTAGGAATCAGTGAGTGCGCATGTAGTAACTGGTATTGGTGTGTCAATGGTTTCGAAAATGGTAGTCTGTATTTTACAGTGGGTGTATCAAAGGATATATTAGAGTGTGAGGAGGTGCATCAGATTTTCACGTGGATGATGTCATCAGTGATGTCATTTGAGATTTCATCAGTGATGTCATCAGTGATGTCACTGACCATGTCATGAATGATGTAATATGTGACGTCATCAGCAGTGCATTGCGGAGGCGCGAGTTATAGTTAGCTGAACTAACTATAACGGGGGAATTTCTCTGGTTTTGTACGAGTGAAATGTCCAACTAACTATAACCTCCCTGAAACCTATGGTTTTTTCAGTGAATTTCTAAGGTTTTTTAAATGCTAATTTCGAACTATAAAGTCCATGAAACCTATGGTTTTTTTCTGTGAATTTCAAAGGTTTTTTAAATGCTAATTTCTAACTATAACGTCCCTGAAACCTATGGTTTTTTCAGTGAATTTCAAAGGTTTTTTAAATGCTAATTTTTTACTATGCCTACAAAGGTAGGACATGTGAAGAAAGAGGAAGAAAAGCGCACAAAGAAGCAAGACATGCAGAAAGAGGCAACAGAAGTCCAGAAAGACGAAGAAAAGTGCGAGAAGAAGCAAGAGATGTGCAGAAAGAACCAACAAAGGAGCAAAAAGTCCTCCTGTGCCCCCAACTTTTTGCTGACGTGTACTGGTGGTAACTGACTCTGACTAACTGGCCCTAGAGCCTGTGCTATGCTAAAAGACACTTAGAATACAGTGACAACACCTACATACACTAGGGAACACTATGCGTTGGGGTACCCCTGTGATTAGCATGACCTCCTCTGTATTTGCCATGAGTTAGTGCCTGGGTCATTGGATGAGTACATGGGTACTGACTGGATGATTAGAGTACTGCAAGGAGAGTGGATGGTGAATTTATAAACGCTTGTGTTTTGGCGGAGTGATTGGATAAGGACATGGAATTGGTTGGGTGATTGGAGGAGTGCATGGGTAGTGACAAGGAGATGGCTGGACTGCATCAGTAGTGCTCAGGGGATTGTAGTAGTGCATGTGTTAGTGCCTGGGTCATTGCATGAGTACGTGGGTAGTGACTGGATGATTAGAGTACTGCAAGGAGAGTGCATGGTGAATTTATAAATGCCTGTGTTTTGGCGGAGTGATTGGATAAGTACATGGTGCTCGCTGGGTGATTGGAGGAGTACATGGGTAGTGACAGGGCAATGGCTGGACTGCATCAGTAGTGCTCAGAGTATTGTAGCAGTGCATGAGTTAGTGCCTGGGTCATTGGATGAGTACATGGGTACTGACTGGATGATTAGAGTACTGCAAGGAGAGTGGATGGTGAATTTATAAATCGCTTGTGTTTTGGCGGAGTGATTGGATAAGTACATGGTGCTCGCTGGGTGATTGGAGGAGTGCATGGGTAGTGACAGGGTGATGGCTGGACTGCATCAGTAGTGCTCAGGGTATTGTAGCAGTGCATGAGTTAGTGCAGGGGTCATTGCATGGGTGCCTGGGTACGGACTGGATGATTAGAGTAAAGCAAGGAGAGTGCACAGTGAATTTATAAGTGCTTCGGTTTTGGCGGAGTGATTGGATAAGTACATGGTGCTCGCTGGGTGATAGGAGGAGTGCATGGGTAGTGACAGGGCGATGGCTGGACTGCATCAGTAGTGCTCAGGGTATTGTAGCAGTGTATGAGTTAGTGCATGGGTCATTGAATGAGTGCATGGGTACCGACTGGATGATTAGAGTAATGCAAGGAGAGTGCACAGTGAATTTATAAGTGCTTCGGTTTTGGCGGAGTGATTGGATAAGTACATGGTGATCGGAGGGGTGCACGGGTAGTGACAGGGCAATGGCTGGACTGCATCAGTAGTGCTCAGAGTATTGTAGCAGTGCATGAGTTAGTGCATGGGTCATTGCATGAGTGCATGGGTACTGACTGGATGATTAGAGTACTGCAAGGAGAGTGCATGGTGAATCTATAAGTGCTTGGGTTTTGGCGGAGTGATTGGATAAGTACATAGTGCTGGCTGGGTGATTGGAGGAGTGCATGGGTAGTGACAAAGAGATGGCTGGGCTGCATCAGTAGTGTTCAGGGGATTGTAGCAGTGCATGTGTTAGTGCCTGGGTCATTGCATGAGTACATGGGTGGTGACTGGATGATTAGAGTACTTCAAGGAGAGTGCATGGTGAATTTATAAGTGCTTGTGTTTTGGCGGAGTGATTGGATAAGTACATGGTGCTCGCTGGGTGATTGGAGGAGTGCATGGGTAGTGACAGGGCGATTGCTGGACTGCATCAGTAGTGCTCAGGGTATTGTAGCAGTGCATGAGTTAGTGCATGGGTCATTGCATGAGTGCATGGGTACTGTCTGGATGATTAGAGTAATGCAAGGAGAGTGCATGGTGAATTTATAAGTGCTTGGGTTTTGGTGGCGTGATTGGATAAGTACATGGTGCTCGCTGGGTGATAGGAGGAGTGCATGGGTAGTGACAGGGTGATGGCTGGACTGCATCAGTAGTGCTCAGGGTATTGTAGCAGTGCATGAGTTAGTGCATGGGTCATTGCATGAGTGCATGGGTACTGACTGGATGATTAGAGTAATGCAAGGAGAGTGCATGGTGAATTTATAAGTGCTTGTGTTTTGGCGGAGTGATTGGATAAGGACATGTTACTGGTTGGGTGATTAGAGGAGTGCATGGGTAGTGACAGAGATGGCTGGGCTGCAGCAGTAGTGCTCAGGGAATTGTAGCAGTGCATGAGTTAGTGCATGGGTCATTGCATGAGTGCATGGGTACTGACTGGATGAATAGAGTAATGCAAGGAGAATGCATGGTGAATTTATAAGTGCTTGGGTTTTGGCGGAGTGATTGGATAAGTACATGGTGCTCGCTGGGTGATAGGAGAAATGCATGGGTAGTGACAGGGCGATGGCTGGACTGCATCAGTAGTGCTCAGAGTATTGTAGCAGTGCATGAGTTAGTGCATGAGATAGTGCATGGGTCATTGCATGAGTGCATGGGTACTGACTGGATGATTAGAATACTGCAAGGAGAGTGCATGGTGAATTTATAAGTGCTTGGGTTTTGGCGGAGTGATTGGATAAGTACACACATGTCACATCAGGCCCGCCCCCTCCCTCCACCACTGTGCAAACGCGCCTCCTGGCAGGTTTTAAGTTGGGGGATTAATTCCCCTTGAATCCTGAGGGTCCCTGGGGCCAACTAGCCCACCAGGTACCTCCAGTAAGCGCCACAGAGCTGCGTTGCAGAGAGGTGGTCCAAGGCCACTCCCCTTTTAACACCTCTCTGCAACGCAGCTCTGTGGCGCTTACTGGAGGTACCTAGTGGGCTAGTTGGACGCAAGTGACCCTCAGGATTCAAGGGGACTTAATCCCCCAAATTACAACGCACCAGTGGGCCTGTTTGCACAGTGGTGAAGGGAGCGGGTGGGGCCTGATGTGACAAGTGTGAAAACGCGCCCGTGGCGCGTTTTAAGTTGGGAGATTTACTCCCCTTGAATCCTGAGGGTCCCTGGGGCCCAACTAGCCCACCAGGTACTTCCAGTAAGCGCCACAGGCCTGCATTGCAGAGAGGTGGTCCGAGGCCACGCCCCTTTTTACACCTCTCTGCAACTGCCCCGGGGACCGCCACCCCCAGGGCTTTGCATTAATATTTGTGGGGGGCACACGGCCCCCCCCTGCAGCCCCGGGGACCACCACCCCCCGGGGCTTGTTTTTATAAAGTTGGGGGGGCCCCGGGGACCGCCACCCCCCGGGGCTTCTTTTTCTTTTTTTTTTTTTAAATAAATGTACCTGTGTGGGGGGGCTCGAGCCCCCCACACTCCCCGGGGACCACCACCTCCCCGGGGCACTAAAAATGCTAATTTGGGGGTCCGTTACGGACCCCGAGCCCCGGGGACCACCACCTCCCTGGGGCTGTGCATTATGTGGGAGGGGGGCCGCGCGACCCCCCTCCTGGAGCCCGTGATGGCCCAGGGGACCGCCACCCCCCAGGGCCGGCTCCTGCAGTGTCCCGGGGTGCCCACCCCCGGGACACTGCTGTTTGCAATGACAGGACGGGAGCCTCGGGCTCCCGCCCTGTCATTGCAAACTTGCTTTGCTTCATTGAAGCGAGAGCAGGGAAACTTGCTCTGGCTTCAATGAAGCAAAGCAGATTGCTTTTCCACAAGGGGAGCTGCATGTCAGCAGCTCCCCATGTGGAAAAGCAATGCCAACTCCCGCAGGACGCGGGGAGCCGGCGGGACTCTGGGGGCATTGGGGACCCCCCCACGGTCCCCAACGGAGAGGGCCAGCCCCGGGGGATGGGGTCCCCGGGGCTAGAAGTGGCCCGGGAGGGGGGCCATGCGGCCCCCTTCCCCAAAATTAAAAAATTTAAAATAAATAAATAAAGGCCGGCCCCGGGGGATGGGGTCCCCGGGGCCAGTAGAGGCCTCAGGTCGGGGGATACGCAGCCCCCCTCCAAAAAAAAAGAAAATCTGGCCATGCCCCGGGGGATGGGGTCCCCGGGGCCGGAATTGGCCACGGGAGGGGGGCCCACGCGCCCCCTTCCCGTTCACTTTTTTATTTTTTATTTAAAAAGGGGTCAGGCCCGGGGGGATGGGGTCCCCAGGGCCCAAAAAAAGTAAAAAGAAGGGGGGCCACACAGCCCCCCTTTCAAAAAACAAAAAAACACGCGATCGTGCCGAGGCCCCGCCCCCTCCCAGCAACACTCTGCAAACGCACCCTGTGGCGCGTTTTAAGTTGGGAAATGAATTCCCCTTCAATACTGGGGGTCCCTGGGGGCCAACTAGCCCACCAGGTACCTCCAGTAAGCACCACAGGCCTGCGTTGCAGAGAGGTGGTCCAGGCCATGCCCCTTTTTACACCTCTCTGCAACGCAGCTCCTGCCGAGGCCCCGCCCCCTCCCAGCAACACTCTACAAACACGCCCTGTGGCGCGTTTTAAGTTGGGGAATGAATTCCCCTTCAATACTGGGGGTCCCTGGGGGCCAACTAGCCCACCAGCTACCTCCAGTAAGCGCCACAGGCCTGCGTTGCAGAGAGGTGGTCCAGGCCATGCCCCTTTTTACGCCTCTCTGCAACGCAGCTCTGTGGCGCTTACTGGAGGTACCTGGTGGGCTAGTTGGACCCCAGGGACCCTCAAGATTCAAGGGGACTTAATTCCCCAACTTAAAACGCGCCACGGGGCACGTTTGCAAGTGGTGAAGGGAGGAGGCGGGGCCTGAGGTGACATGTGTGCAAGCATGCCCTGTGGCGTGTTTTAAGTTGGGGGATTAAGTCCCCTTGAATCCTGAGGGTCCCTGGGGTCCAACTAGCCCACAGAAATTCGCTGGTTATAGTTAGCAGAGAAAACTATAACTTGCGTTCCTGCGATGCACTGCTTATGACCTCACATATTACATCACTCATGACATGTTCTATGACATCATTTATGACATCACTGATGAAATGACCGATTACATTATCCAAGCTTCTTTTGTACACATTGCTCAATAAATGGGTATAGCATTAGAGCTAAGTAAGTGCAAAATAGCCCTGAATAATTTGAAGCATCATTACTGCTATCATACATACAACCCCCATAGGTAAAGCAAGCTTGTGTTATGTGCAACATTGACCCTATATCATACATTTCGCAGGTAGCCTAGTGCACATTAACAATCAACTTTAGATATAAGGGAAACCCTTGTTGCACACAGCAACATCTGTTCCAAAATTAATGCACTACTACAGACAGCGTTTATCTGTATCAAACACCTCACAGTCACCGAACCTACATTGAGAAATTAAGTTGATATGAGTTGAAAAGTGGGTACTGTAAACAGTGGTTACTCTATGGAGAGAGTTTACTCTGCACCACATTGTTTGCGGGCAGAGAAACAATCATGAGAAATACACTATTCAGTATTTAAAAAGAATCTACTAAGAACAGTGTACACTCTATGCACCACTTGTTAAAATAGACACTATTCACTTAAAATAACCACGGTCAGAAGGTTCTAAAGATTATACTACCTGCAGTCTTCATACTGTGCTGAAAACCTTACATCCTATCTTCTGAAGCAAAAGAAGCACATGTACATAGGTAAGTACCTGGTGCACACAGTCTTTTATGTTATGTAGAAATTGTCATGCTGAGATGATTCGGTCTAATAACTCAAAGCTGCTTACAATACTTGGTATCTACTACGTAGAATCTTTGCCCCGTTGGACACTTTTTCTGCAGAACCATAAAACTTGTGTGGAACATACTGGACACAAGTCGTCAACTGTAATCTGCACACAGAGTTACTCTTCAATACAAAGATTTATAATGTGTTCAATTAAAAAAAGTTATAGTATTCTCTGTTAACTATAACTGGTGAATTTCTGTGTTGATTGTTTGTTTTAGTTCAAAACGTTAATGTTGTCACTGAGATATTCACCAAACTAAAACGTCAGTTTAACCTTTGTTTTCTTCAGTGAATTTCGAAGGATTTTTTTATTTTTATTTAAGAAAAACAGATCTGTTTATCATCCCTAACTGTAGCGCTGGCCACAGGGCCTTATGTTTTTCAAAGGAGAGGGAGGCCACGTGGCCCCCCTTCTTGAGCCTTACTAGACCCTGAGGACCACACCCACCTGGGACTTTTTCTTTTTTTAAGAGAAGGGGGGCATGTGGCCCCCTTCCGAGCATCATTAGGCCCTGGGAATGCTATCTCCCAGGAGCTTATGTTTTTTAAAGGGGAAGGGGAGGCCCTGGGAATGCTATCTCCCAGGAGCTTATGTTTTTTAAAGGGGAAGGGGACCAAGTGGCCCCTCCCACAGCCACATTAGACCCTGGGTACCACTATCCCCCTAGGGCCCTATGTATTTTCATGGGTAGGGGGGGCCAAGTGCCCCCCTCCCCAAGCTATAATAGGCCCTGGGGACCCCATCACCTAGGGCTCTTTTTTGTAAAGGGGAGGGGGCTGTGGACACCCCCCTCTGCAAACCCTTATAGGCCACAGGGAGCCGACCCTCCTGAGCCAAAACTAACAAAAGAGGGGAGGGAGGACCACACAGTCTCTTTCCCCCATCCCCAGGGCCTTTTTTTTTTTATTAAAGGGGAGGGGGCCTGTGTGGCCCCCTACCCAATCCGTTTGAGCTCTGGGGATCCCCATGCCCCAGGGCCTTTTTTATGAAAGGGGAGGTGGGCCATGTGCCCCCTCTCCATGAGCCTTTTTTATGCCCTAGGGACCCCATCTCTCAGAGCTATTTTTGTTTTTTATTAACTGCTTAACCGCGGCGCGAATTCCGCAGCGGTTTAAATGAGTGGGCGGGGCCGCGTCAGCCAACGGACGTGTGCAGCACTACCGAGGTAGTGCTCGCGACGGTCGTTGGCCGACGCACGCAGCGAAGGGGTTAAAGGGGAGGGGGCTGTGTGGCCCCCCTCCCCAAGCCATATTGAGCCCTGGGGGACCCTATCACCCATAGCCCTTTTTTATGAAAAGGGAGAGGGCTGTGTGGCCCCATCCCTGAACATTGTGAGGCCCTTGGGACCCCATTTCCCAGGCCATTAGAAAAAATAAAGGGGAGGGGGTCGAATGGCCCCCCCTTCCCTATCTGTTATTGACCCTGAGGGCCTCATCCCCCGGGGCTAGAACTATGAAACACCAGTCTTCACAAACCTTATTAGGCCCTGGGCCTTTATTATGGTTGCGTGACCCCACTCTATCTCCAAGCCTTCTTAGGCCCAGGGGACCCAATCCCACAGGGCAGTTATTTTTTTTATTCAAAGGAGAGGGGGGCTGTAGGAGAGTAGGATCTGCTTCACATGGGTACCCCCACTTTTTGCTGATGCTTCACTGTTTTTCGACCTTAGTCTGGCTGGGGCCCTGCTAATCAGAACCCCAGCCTAGCTGCTTCCTCTTTAAAATGGTTTCCATGTGCCTTAGGCACATCTCTGATTGGAATCTGGAGTGCCCTTATAAGTCCCTAGTATATGGTATACTATGTACCCAGGGCATAGGTACCTCAGAGGCCTACCAGGGGCTGCAGCATGTATTGTGCCACCCCTGGAAGGCCATCCAAACTGACACCACAGGTCTGCTACTGCAGCCTGGGTAAGGTGGTGCATGCACCCCTTACTGTGATATAGGCTACCTATATCACTACATACATACACACATATAAACCTATAAGTCACTCCTATGGCAGGCCTTATCAATCCTGAAGGCAGAGTGCGTGGTTCCTATGTGAGAGGGTGCCCCTGCATGAGCAGGGCCCCTCTGCAGCGTTCGGAGACCCTTCTCTGATGCTGTTTGTAGTGCAGCCTGACCATATACTCTTAAGCGCATTATAACGTCGCGTTAAAATGCCAACTTTGGGATGGCTGCACGGAAACATGTCATGTTTGGTGTCAAACATCTTGGAATACTACCCCCCCGCCAGTTCTGGTGGCGGGGGTAGCATTCCACCCTTCTAGAGGGAGAGACATGTACACACCGGCCTGCCCTGTAACTTCTTTCCAAGCCCTGGTATCACAAAATGGATGCCGCTGCCACAGACACGAGTCTGGCCTCCTGCTGCTGACCGAAACTCCGGCAGGGGAGGCCTGGACAATAGGTTTTCTGTCCCAGGGAGGTGTAACCACCTCCCCAGACAGGATAGTGTGTATTGGGGCTGGGCGGGAGCACTCTCTGGTGCTTTGAAGTCCTGCACTGGGGGCACATTTGGTGTCCCTGTGCATACCCCAGTTCAAACCGGATCAGGGGCTTCCAGCCCCTGCTCTGGCGCGAAACTGGACAAAGGGAAAGGGGTGTAACCACCCCTCTGCCCTGACCCTCCCATAGGTGGGGCCACAGAGTATGTCCAACCCCCTACCTTAGTATAAGTATGGGACCCCAGTCCTTAGGACTTTAGATTAACCTGGACTAAACTCTGACACAGAATCCTGGATCTTCGACGCTCTACTTCAAGATTAGAGGACTGAAGAATCTCCCTTGGGGTCAAGGAGTGACTCCCCTGCTTGGCAGGCACCAAAGAAGCAATTGTCCGGTCTGCATCGCTGAAGCTCCCATCGGACGCCGAAGTCTTTGCATCACCAGAGGTGGATTTCCAGACTTCCCCGAGGCTGCCCTGAGTCCCCAGCAAAGCTGAGGCCCGTAGCTGTCGTGGGTAACGTGGAACCGTGACCCCTGGACACCGAATGCATTTGCAAGTGCATCCTCTTCTGGGTCTCCCACAAAGTCGTGCTTTGGGCTCCGAGTAGCCCCAGCCTCCAGCACCAACTGCACTGAAGATCACTGGCCTCCACTCCACGAGTGTCCTGTGAGCCAGCTCCACGTGCACCGTCTCGAGGCTCCTTCGCGGTCGCTAGTCCGTTGGCTAGTAGGCCCTCCCGAAGGCCAATCTTTTTCTGCTTGGGCTCCCTGGTTGCTCCAGGCGTGCCCTGACTTACCCTCACTGGGTGAGTCCCACAGACCTTGCTGGTCTGCAACATCGTCCTTCTTCCATTTCCACGAGACTTGCCGTTGCCAAGGCTTGTTGGGTCCAATCCGGTCACCGACACCTCAGCAAGCGACAAACGTCGTGGGACAGCTCGAATCCAGCTCCTGGTCGTCGTCGACACCTCCTGGACCTCGTGGCTGAAGAGTCAAGACGACCGTCAACCTACCTGAAGCACCCGACATCGGTGGGCATTCGCTCATCGCCTTCCTGGTCACTGGCTAGTGACCCAGACTCTGTCCCCTCTGCTTTCAGGTTCTTCAGATCTTCGATCCACCTTTGGATCCACCCGAACACTTTCGACTTGGTCGCCAGCAGCACTTTGCAGCAGATCGCCATTGTAAACGACGACGAAACCCGACCCCGAAAGACACCTATGCACCCGGCTTCCCTGGGTGAGGTAACTCGAGTACTCCGGTGCTCCCGTGGGTATAGACTCTAGAACGACCTAGTTCTAAAGGGGTTTGATCCAAGTCCTCCTCTAAGTGTCCCTTTTCTTTTAAATTCAAATCGCGACTTTCCCCATAGAAGTTAACGGTGGTTCGCGGCTGTGTTCATACACTGCACGCGTCCCCCGTGGGTCACTGCCTTGGGTGGTTCCTTGTGGTCCAAGCACTTCTACAGGCTCTAGGCCTTGTGTCTAGCTCAGTCGTGGTTCTTATACCACTTTATTGGTATATGGTTTGGTACGCCCCTGGGGCTCAAACGTGTATTTGTGCTATTACTGTAGATAACTAACTTATAATTTATGTACTTGAACTCTAGCCTCATAAAGAGACTAGAGGGGTGTGTTTAGTAATAAATACATATATTTTGAATATATACCTGGTGTGGTCCTCTTTCATTTGGTCACTCAAGAGATTATAGACTGGTAAAACAAGCTGCTTTACATTCCTTCAAGACTTAGCCTGAAGGCTGCTCTCCATAGCTACCACTAGGATAGCTTTCAATAAAGGTTGTCTTTAACCTATCTCCAATAAGGGGTTGTTTGGGCTGGTGCAAGGTGCCCACTATAATTAGTGGACAGCATATGCCAGGCCAACTTCTCACAGGGGCTGTGCAGCCCCCCTCTCCGAGCCATGTTAGGCCCTGGGAACCCCATTCCCAGGGCCACTAGTAAAAATAAAGGGGAGGGGGCTGCGCAGCCCCCTTCTCGAGCCTTGTTAGGCCCTGTTTGTAGCCCTCTGTGGATGAAGCTCGATCCTCTGCATTCCTGCTTCTCTGCTTTCTGTTGCTTCACACCGTTCCCGATATTCTTCCTGTCACCAACTGGTTTCAGACTCTGGGTCAAGTCGTCCGCCACATGGGTGGAATTTGCAGGAACACCTCATTAGGGGTAGCAAGCGCTATATAAATGCAAACATTTTCCCTCTTCTATCCCTCCACTATCCTTCTCAATCCAAATAACAGACTAACATATACACTGCTCAAATTACTTTCATATTTCACTATGACTATACTAATTCACCACTGATTCTTTATGGGTTCTGGAGTAGCATGCTACTCGCCAAAATAGCTTTGACGTCTCGTCAGGGGTAGTAAGCGAAATATAAATGCAATTAAAATACAATACAATACCCAAGGGCCATTAGTAAAAATAAAGGGGAGGGTGCCGCAAGGTCCCCTTCCCCAAGCCTAGTTAGGCCCTGGGAACCCCATTCTCCAGGTCCACTAGTAAAAATAAAGGGGAGGGTGCCGCAAGGCCCCCCTCCCAACGCTTTGTTAGGCCCTGGAGACCCCATCCCGAAGGGCCACTAGTAAAACTAAAGAAAAGAGGGGCCGCCCAGCCCCTCTCCCCAACCCGTTATTGGCCCAGGGGACCCCATCCCCGGTGCGCACACTATGAAAGGTGGGTCCTCTGATGCCTACCCAGGGGCACCCACCATATACTCATTCGGGGATGCGGAGGGACCCAGGGACCCTGCAGACTCAGCCCGCTATCTGCATACAGTGGAAGCCAGCATTGCTCCAGCCCGGAGGCAGCAGCTACTAATGCTGCTCTCTCAAGGCTGTAGCAATATTTTGATCTGTGATGTGGGCAGGGAAATAGATCTTAAGTCTGCTCCCAACTGACAGGAGTATTTTCAAAGATCCTGCTGGCTGGAAGCAGACTGTGTTTGCTCCTGCTTGGTGGGAGGTTAAAAAATGCTCCCACCAAGTGGGAGAAAAAAAGATTTTGCTGCCTGCGCAGGTGTGGGCAGGGAAACCCTGTGTCCCGGGGGTTGGCTCCACAGGACATAGCTCGTGAGTCGTCCCCAGGGTATGGGCTTCCGGGGCCTTTAATCCTTTATTGTTGAAATAGTTCCCAGTGGATGGGCTCCCGAGGGCCTCTGGAGGCTCGGGGAGGGGTGCTGCGCGGCCTCCTCCACTTCCATGCAAATTTTGTCCCTGGGGGTGGGCTCCACGGGGCCTTTAATGGTTCTGGGAGGTTGCCCCCTCTTCTTTATTGTTGAAATCCGTACCTGGGGTGGGCTCCCCAGGGCCTGTGGAAGCTGCGGGAAGGGATCGCTGCAATTTTTTCCACTTTGTTTTTGGCCTTGTGGGGTGGTCCCTCTGGGTATTCCCCATGGGGCCTAGGGGATCAGGTCCCTGCCCCCTAATATTATTTTTCTTTTTTACTTCAGGACAGGAGAGTAAGTCCCAGAGTGCTGTAATAGCTGTCAGCAACATTCTTCTCATGTTGCTGGCAGCCAATCAGAGCGCCTGCTCCAGCGGGAGTCTGACTCCAGTGGGAGCGGGTGGCCCAAGGGAAATAAAGCTCCCTGAGCCAATCAGAACACTCTATTTTTTAAATTGGCGCTCCTGCAAGAGTCTCTCGACCTCTCGCTTACCCAACCGTCCAGATGTACAGTTATTTTTTACCCTTAATTTCTACTGAGCGGATTTACACCATATCACAAAAAGCACAATCTGTGTATAAAGATCTGGTTTCCTGCCAAATTTGGTGTAATTTAGTTCAGCGGTTTTTGCTGTAGCCTTTCTTAAAGAAGTCTACAGAAAATGCACATGGATTTTGCCTTATGGGACCCCCCCCCCATTTTTCTCGGCCCCCGCTTGACGGATCACCCCAAAACTTTCCATGTACAAACTAGTCACAAAGTAGCATCTTTCTGGAAAGTTGAAAGATTTGTGGAGATTCGTCAAACGGTGCTAAAGTTATTAGGAACACAAAAAAGCTTTTCTTGTGGAACAGCAGACCCAACTATTTCTACCAAGTGGCGATCGACACTGGGTAGTACATATATATATATATATATATATATATATATATATATATATATATATATATTCACTGAAAAAACCATAGGTTTTAGGGACAGTTATAGTTAGTTGGACATTTTACTCGTACAAAACCCGTGAAATTCCCCGTTATAGTTAGTTCAGCTAACTATAACTCGCGCTCCGCAATGCACTGCTGATGACGTCACATATTACATCACTCATGACATGGTCAGTGACATCACTGATGACATCACTGATGACATCTCAAATGACATCACTGATGACATCATCCAGTGACTGTGTGTTTCTGTAAAGTTTAAATATTTTTAATATATATAGGAAAAGACGTATTGAAGAATGAGTGGGTGTGTAAGTGTCTGTATGGATGATTTAGTAGGTGCGTGACTGACTCTATAAGTGAGTGATTTAACGTATCTTACTGAATGCATGGGTTAGTGACTAAACTGGGTGAATGTCTGTATCCGTCTGTCTGTTGCTGTGTAAGTGGCTGCATGGGTTTGTGAATAGCTACATGAGTGTCTATAAGAGTTATTGATTTGTTGTCTGAGTATCTGTATGGGTGCCTGAGTGTTTGTGTGGATGGGGTGTGTGCGACTGTGCATAGATGTGTGAGTGGGTGATTCACTGGGTGGATGGTTTCAAGAGTGCATCTGTGATAGACTGTATGGGTGGGTAAGTGTGTGTAAGAGTGTGTTAGTGAGTGAATGTATGTCCCAGTGGTACATGTGTGAGTAACTACATATGTGAAAGGCAGTATATATGTGTGTTGGAGTATATAAATAGCTATAAGCGAGAGTGAGTGATTGTGATAGTGGCTGTATGGATGAGTGTGTGCTTGTATCAGTGATTATATAAGAGCGTAACAATGTGCTAGTATTTGTATGATTAAGTGAGCTGGTGTGTGTATAACTGTATAGGTGAGTAAATGGCAGTGTGTTTAATTATTTGCATGACTGACTAGGTGTGTGAGTACCTCTATGGATGAGTGGCGGTGTTTGAGTGTCTATATAGGAGTAAGAGTGCATATGATAGTCCTGTACTGAGTGACCATAAGTATGAGTGACTGTACGGGTGGGTGAGTGAGTGGATGTGTGTGTGTAGACCTAAGAATCAGTGAGTGGGTATGTAGTTATTGGTGTTGGAGTGTCTATGGTTTTGCGAATGGCAGTCTGTAATTTAGATTGGGTGTATCAAAGGTTATATTAGGGTGTGAAGAGCTGCATCAGATTATCACGTGGATGATGTCATCAGTGATGTCATTTGAGATGTCATCAGTGATGTCATCAGTGATGTCACTGACCATGTCATGAGTGATGTAATATGTGACGTCATCAGCAGTGCATTGCGTGGGCGCGAGTTATAGTTAGCTGAACTAACTATAACGGGGAATTTCACGGGTTTTGTACGAGTAAAATGTCCAACTAACTATAACTGTCCCTAAAACCTATGGTTTTTTCAGTGAATTTCAAAGGTTTTTTAAATGCTAATTTCTAACTATAACATATCTGAAACCTATGGTTTTTTCAGTGAATTTCAAAGGATTTTTAAATGCTAATTCCTAACTATAACATGTCTGAAACCTACGGTTTTTTCAGTGAATTTCAAAGGTTTTGTAAATGACAATTTTTAAATGTATTAATTGTTATATTAATTTTTTTCATACTGATTTACTACATTTTTAGAAACAATTTTTTTTTACATATTTTATTTTTTAAATTACATTGTAATTACATTATACATTACATTACAAAAATACTTTCTCAGAATGAATTACTTTAGTTTAAATACTTTGCACATAGGCAATAGACTTTTAAGTACAGTAGTTACAGTTGTTGCAATGGGCAACACATTTTCAAACACAATGCAACATTCAGCTCAATGTGAATTTCTAGTTAAATGCAATTAGTTACTTTATGGATTACTTTTTCTAACCACAGGACTGGATCCTAGATTCAGTCCTGGTACATCTCCTGTAAACAGTTGAGTAACAGCGTTTTGGTTACAGTCGTGATTTTTAAGGAATATTATTGTATTTTAAAAGTTGACACTTAGAAACTTTTTCTCATAGAATCACCAATGTTATCCTATGGAAGGAAATTCACTTAGCAGGTAAAAACTGTTATCGTTACTTTTTCTTACTCAGTGTTGGATCCTGGATCCAGCACTGGTGCATCTCCTGTAAACAGTTGAAAGAATGCGTTTAAGTCATACAGGCGATTTTTAAGGAATATTTGTAGTTTGTGAAAATCGACACTTTGAAACTTTTCTGCTGAAAACCAGACAAAGGATTCCTATGGAAGAAAATATAAGTTACTGGTAAGTACGGTTAAAATTACTTTTCAGGGTCAGTGCTGGGCTAAAAGATGCAGCACTGGGTTCTCTCCTGATAACAGGTGAGTAAATTGGAATTCGTACTTTGGTTGATTTTAGAGGAATATTATAAAGTTCCAAAACTCCACACTTAGAAAAATTTCCAAGTGAAACCAGTCAATGTTAGCCTATGAAGGAAATTCAAGTTACCGGTAAGTACGGTTAAAATTACTTTTCAGGACCAGTACTGGGCTGAAAGATGCAGCACTGAGGTCTCTCCTGATAACAGGTGAGTAAATCAGAATTCGGATTTCGGCTGATTTTAGAGGAATATTTGTATGTTTCAAAAATCAACACTTAGAAACTTTTTCAGCAAAAAGCAGGCAATGATATCCTATGGAAGGAAATTCAAGTTACTGGTAAGTACGGTTAAAATTACTTTTGAGGATCAGTACTGGGCTGAAAGATGCAGCACTGAGGTCTCTCCTGATAACAGGTGAGTAAATCGGAATTCGTATTTCGGCTGATTTTAGAGGAATATTTTAAAGTTCCAAAACTCCACACTTAGAAGAATTTCCAAGTGAAACCAGTCAATGTTAGCCTATGGAAGGAAATTCAAGTTACTGGTAAGTACGGTTAAAATTACTTTTCAGGACCAGTACTGGGCTGAAAGATACAGCACTGAGGTCTCTCCTGATAACAGGTGAGTAAATCGAAATTCGTATTTCGGCTGATTTTAGAGGAATATTTTAAAGTTCCAAAACTCCACACTTAGAAGAATTTCCAAGTGAAACCAGTCAATGTTAGCCTATGAAGGAAATTCAAGTTACCGGTAAGTACGGTTAAAATTACTTTTCAGGACCAGTACTGGGCTGAAAGATGCAGCACTGAGGTCTCTCCTGATAACAGGTGAGTAAATCAGAATTCGGATTACGGCTGATTTTAGAGGAATATTTGTATGTTTCAAAACTCCACACTTAGAAGAATTTCCAAGTGAAACCAGTCAATGTTAGCCTATGGAAGGAAATTCAAGTTACTGGTAAGTACGGTTAAAATTACTTTTCAGGACCAGTACTGGGCTGAAAGATACAGCACTGAGGTCTCTCCTGATAACAGGTGAGTAAATCGAAATTCGTATTTCGGCTGATTTTAGAGGAATATTTTAAAGTTCCAAAACTCCACACTTAGAAGAATTTCCAAGTGAAACCAGTCAATGTTAGCCTATGAAGGAAATTCAAGTTACCGGTAAGTACGGTTAAAATTACTTTTCAGGACCAGTACTGGGCTGAAAGATGCAGCACTGAGGTCTCTCCTGATAACAGGTGAGTAAATCGGAATTCGTAGTAAGGCAGATTTTAGAGGAATATTTGCACAATGGTGAAGGGAGGGGGCGGGGCCTGAGGTGACATCTGTGCAAACGCGCCCTGTGGCGCGTTTTAAGTTGGGGGATTAAGTCCCTTGAATCATGAGGTTCCCTAGGGGCCAACTAGCCCACCATGAACCTCCAGTATGCGCCAGGGGCTGCGTTGCAGAGACGTGTAGAGAGGCCACACCCTTTTACACCTCTCTGCAACGCAGCTCTGTGGCGCTTTCTGGATGTACCTGTTGGGCTAGTTGGCCCCCAGGACCCTCAGGATTGAAGGGGATTTAATCCCCCATCTTAAAACGCGCCACGGGGCCTGTTTGCACACATGTCACATGAAGCCCCGCCCCTCCCTTCACCACCGTGCAAACGCACCCTGTGGCGCGTTTTAAGTTGGGGGATTAAGTCCCCTTGAATCCTGAGGGTCCCTGGAGTCCAACTAGCCCACCATATACCTCCAAAAAGCACCACAGAGCTGCGTTGCAGAGAGGTGTAAAAGGGGCGTGGCCTATGTACACATCTCTGCAAGGCAGCCCCTGGCGCATACTGGAGGTTCCTGGTGGGCTAGTTGGCTCCCAGGGACCCCCAGTATTCAAGGGGACTTCGTTCCTCTCTGCAAACACGCCATGGGGCGCGTTTGCAGAGTACTGCAGGGAGGGGGCGGGCCTCGGCACGATGCCGGTCGTTTTTTTTCTTTTTTTTTTTTTTTAATGGGAGGGGGCTGCGTGGCCACCCTTCCCTTGCCCACTTTTGGCCCCGGGGACCCCATCCCCCGGGCCTGAGCATTTTTTTTTTTTAAATTTAAAAAAACGGGAAGGGGGCCGCGTGGCCCCCTTCCCTGGGCCTGTATTGGCCCCGGGGACCCCATCCCCCGGGCATGGCCTCGATTTTTTATTTTTTTATTTGGAGGGGGCTGCGTGGCCCCCTCCTCAGGCCATTTAAGGCCCCGGGGACCCCATCCCCGGGGCCGGCCTTTCCCTTATTTAAAAAAAAATTTTTTTGAACTTTGGGGAGGGGGCTGCGTGGTCCCCGTCCCGGGCCACTTATGGCCCCGGGACCCCATCCCCGGGGCCTGGCCTCACGTTGGAGACTGTGGGGGTCCCCAATCCCCCACAGTCCCAGCCGGCTCCCCGCCTCCTGCGGAAGCCGGCATTGCTTTTCCACATGGGGAGCAGCTAACATGCTGCTCCCCATGTGGAAAAGCAATTGGTTTGCATTTTGAAAGAGAGAGCAGGTTTCCTGCTCTCTCTTTCAAAATGCAAACCAAGTTTGCTATGACAGGACGGGAGCCGCGAGGCTCCCGTCCTGTCATAGCAAACAGCAGTGTCCCGGGGTAGGCACCCCGGGACACTGCAGGAGCCGGCCCTGGGGGTGGTGGTCCCCAGGGCCATCAAGGGCTCCAGGAGGGGGCCCCGCGGCCCCCTCCCATTCAGTGCACAGCCCCGGGAGGTGGTGGTCTCCGGGCTTGGGGTCCGTAACGGACCCCCATATTTAAATGTTTAGTGCCCCGGGAGGTGGCGGTCCCCGGGGCATGTGGGAGCTGGAGCCCCCCACACAGGTTTAAAAAAAAAAAGAAGCCCCGGGAGGTGGCGGTCCTCGGGGCTGCGGGAGGGCTCAGAGCCCTCCCGCCATCATTTTTAAATAAAGCCCCGGGGGTGGCGGTCCCCGGGGCTTGAAATTAAAACCCCCACCATGCCCCCGGGACTTGGGCCACCCGGGGGCCAATTAACATCGAGCGCGGCAGACCGCGCTCGATTTTTTTCGGCAGGATCCGCGCTCCCTGAGCGCATCCTGCCGATTTAAAAAAAAAAATTTTGCCCAGGGGTCCTTGTGGGACCCCCTGAGCAGACCTAGGGGGTCAGGGTGTTTCTACCCTGCCCCTTGTGCGTTTTGCGCACTTGTTTCTGTCCCTCGGTTCTACCGAGGGACAAAATGGCTGCCAACACTTCCTGATTTGGAGTGTTGACAGCCAATTAGCATGCAGCTCGTGATCGGGAGGGTGCGCGAATCCGACGCGGCCATAGATATATATGTACTTTTACTTTTGATTTTCTCAGCAACTACTGAACGGATTTACACCATTTAACAAAAAGGGTTCTTTCTGAACCAAGAACTACCTCTTTGCCAAATTTGGTGTAATTCCGTTCAGCAGTTCGGGCTGTAGCCGTGTCTAAAGTTTCCTATGGAAAAATGAATGGGGAAAAGCGTTTTGGGACCCCCTTTTTCTCGGCCCCGCTTGACGAATCACCCCGAGACTTTCAGGGTAGGAGCGGACCGGAGCGCCCCACAAAGTTTGAAAATTTTGCGAAGATACGTCAACCGGCAAGAGAGTTATTTCAAATAGAATGTCGCGGATTTCCTATGGAAAATAGGTTCTAACTATAACTATCTACTGGCGACCGCCAGTAGATAATATATATTATATATATATATATATATATATATATATATATATATATATATATTATCTACTGGCAGTCGCCAGTAGATAGTTATAGTTAGGACCTATTTTCCATAGGAAATCCGCAAAATTCTATTTGAAATAACGTTGGCGCCGGTTGACGAATCTTCGCGAAAGTTTCCAACTTGTTGGGGCGATCTGGTCCACTCCTATCCTGAAAGTCTCGGGGTGATTCGTCAAGCGGGGGCCGAGAAAAAAGGGGGGTCCCAAAACGTGATTTTCCCATTCATTTTTCCATAGGAACCTTTAGTCGCAGCTACAGCCTGAACTGCTGAACGGAATTACACCAAATTTGGCAAAGAGGTAGCCCTTGGTTCAGACTCGTGCCTTTTGCTTAAATGGTGTAAATCCGTTCAGTTGTTTCTGAGAAAATCACAAGTAAAATCACATATATATCTATGGCCGCGTCGGATCCGCGCACCCTGAGTGCACCCTGCGCGCACCCTCCCGATCACGAGCTGCATGCTAATTGGCTGATAAGTGGCTGTCAACACTCCAAATCAGGAAGTGTTGGCAGCCATTTTGTCCCTCGGTAGAACCGAGGCAGAAGAAACAAGTGCGCAAAACGCATAGAGGGGGCAGGGTAGAAACACCCTGACCCCCTAGGTCTGCTCAGGGGGTCCCACAAGGACCCCCTGGGCAGAAAAAAACATTTTTTTTTTTTACATTTTTTTTTTAAATCGGCGGGATGCGCTTAGGGTGCGCGGATCCCGCCAAAAAAAAAAACAAACGAAGCGCGGTCTCCCGCGCTTCGTTGTTAATTGGCCCCCGGGTGGGCCAAGTCCTGGGGGCATGCGGGGGGTTATGAATTTAAAAAATGGGGGGGCCTCTAAGGCCCCCCCATGCCCCGGGGACCGCTACCCCCCGGGGCTTTAAAAACAAATGGTGCGGGAGGGCTCTCGGCCCTCCCGCAGCCCCGGGGACCACCACCCCCCGGGGCTCCTTTTTTTAAAATGAAAATTACCTGTGGGGGGGGCTCCAGCCCCCACACACGCCCCGGGGACCGCCACCTCCCCGGGGCACTAAAGATTAAAATATGGGGGTCCGTTACGTAGCCCCGGGGACCACCACCTCCCCGGGGGTTTCAAGATGGCGGGAGGGGGGCCGCGCGGCCCCCCTCCAGGAGCCCTTGATGGCCCTGGGGACCGCCACCCCCAGGGCCGGCTCCTGCAGTGTCCCGGGTGCCTACCCCGGGACACTGTAGTTTGCTATGACAGGGACGGAGCCTTGCGGCTCCCGTCCTGTCATAGCAAACTGCTTTGGATATTGGAAGAGAGAGCAGAAAACCTGCTCTCGCTTCCAATATCCAAAGCGCATTGCTTTCCACATGGGGAGCTGCATGTTAGCAGCTCCCCATGTGGAAAGCAATGCCGGCTCCCGAGGACGCGGGGAGCCGGCGGGACCGTGGGGGATTGGGGACCCCCCCACAGTCCCCAACGGAGTGGGCCAGCCCCGGGGGATGGGGTCCCCGGGGCCATAAGTGGCCTGAGGAGGGGGGCAACGCAGCCCCCCTCCATAAGTTTTATTGTATAAAAATAAAAAATAAAAGGCGGCCATGCCCCGGGGGATGGGGTCCCCGGGGCCGATTAAGGCCTGGGGAGGGGGGCCACGCGGCCCCCTTCCAAATTTTTTTTTTTTTTTTTAAACAAAATATTAGGGGCAGGCCCTGGGGGATGGGGTCCCCAGGGCCAAAAAATTAGAAAAGAAGGGGGCCACACAGCCCCCTTCTTAAAAAAAAAATACAAAAACAAAAATACCGGCATCGTGCCGGAGGCCACGCCCCCTCCTTGGAGCACTCTGCAAACGCGCCCCCTGGCGCATTTGCAGATGGGGAACGAATTCCCCTTGATTACTGGGGGTCCCTGGGGGCCAACTAGCCCACCAGGAACCTCCAGTGTGCGCCAGGGGCTGCGTTGCAGAGAGGTGTACAGAGGCCACGCCTCTTTTACACCTCTCTGCAACGCAGCTCTGTGGCGCTTTTGGAGGTACATGGTGGGCTAGTTGGACTCCAGGGACCCTCAAGATTCAAGGGGACTTAATCCCCAACTTAAAACGCGCCACGGGGCGCGTTTGCACAGTGGTGAAGGGAGTGGGCGGGTCTTCAGGTGACGTGTGCAAACAGGCCCCGTGGCGCATTTTAAGATGGGGAATTAAATCCCCTTTAATCCTGAGGGTCCCTGAGGGCCAACTAGCCCACCAGGTATGTCCAGAAAGCGCCACAGAGCTGCGTTGCAGAGAGGTGCAAAAAGGGGCGTGGCCTCTGAACACCTCTCTGCAACGCAGCTCCCTGGCACATACTGGAGGTACAGGGTGGGCTAGTTGGACCCCAGGGACCCTCATGATTCAAGGGGACTTAATCCCCAACTTAAAACGTGCCACGGGGCGTGTTTGCACAGATGTCACCTCAGGCCCCGCCCCTCCCTTCACCATTGTGCAAATATTCATCTAAAATCAGCCGAACTACGAATTCCGATTTACTCACCTGTTATCAGGAGAGACCTCAGTGCTGCATCTTTGAGCCCAGTACTGATCCTGAAAAGTAATTTTAACCGTACTTACCAGTAACTTGAATTTCCTTCCATAGGCTAACATTGACTGGTTTCACTTGGAAATTCTTCTAAGTGTGGAGTTTTGGAACTTTATAATATTCCTCTAAAATCAGCCGAACTACGAATTCCGATTTACTCACCTGTTATCAGGAGAGAACCCAGTGCTGCATCTTTTAGCCCAGCACTGACCCTGAAAAGTAATTTTAACCGTACTTACCAGTAACTTGTATTTCCTTCCATAGGAATCCATTGTCTGGTTTTCAGCAGAAAAGTTTCAAAGTGTCGTTTTTCACAAACTACAAATATTCCTTAAAAATCGCCTGTATGACAAACGCATTCTTTCAACTGTTTACAGGAGATGCACCAGTGCTGGATCCAGGATCCACCACTGAGTAAGAAAAAGTAACGATAACACTACTTACCTGCTAAGTGAATTTCCTCCCATAGGATAACATTGGTGATTCTATGTGAAAAAGTTTTAGTGTCAACTTTTAAAATACAATAATATTCCTTAAAAATCACTACTGTAACCAAAACGCTTTTACTCAACTGTTTACAGGAGATGTCCCAGGACTGAATCTAGGATCCAGTCCTGTGGTTAGAAAAGTAATCCATAAAGTAACTAATTGCATTGAACTAGAAATTCACATTGAGCTCAATGTTGCATTGTGTTTGAAATTGTGTTGCCCATTGCAACAAATGTAACTACTGTACTTAAAAGTCTATTGCCTATTTGCAAAGTATTTAAACTAAAGTAATTCATTCTGAGAAAGTATATTTTGTAATGTAATGTATAATGTAATTACAATGTAATTTAAAAAATAAAATATCTAAAAATAAATAGTTTAAAAAAATGTAAATCAGTATCAAAAAATAAATATAACAATACATTTAAAAATTGTCATTTACAAAACCTTTGACATTCACTGAAAAAACCATAGGTTTCAGACATGTTATAGTTAGGAATTAGCATTTAAAAAACCTTTGAAATTCACTGAAAAACCATAGGTTTCAGGCACGTTATAGTTAGAAATTAGCATTTAAAAAACCTTACAAATTCACTGAAAAAACCATAGGTTTTAGGGACAGTTATAGTTAGTTGGACATTGCACTCGTTCAAAACCCGTGAAATTCCCCCGTTATAGTTAGTTCAGCTAACTATAACTCGCGCCCCCGCAATGCACTGCTGATGACGTCACAAATTACATCACTCATGACATGGTCAGTGACATCACTGATGACATCACTGATGACATCTCAAATGACATCACTGATGACATCATCCACGTGATAATCTGATGCACCTCCTCAGACCCTAATATAACCTTTGATACACCCACTCTAAATTACAGACTGCCATTCGCAAAACCATAGACACTCCAACACCAATAACTACATACCCACTCACTGATTCTTAGGTCTACACACACATCCACTCACTCACCCGTACAGTCACTCATACTTACGGTCACTCAGCACAGGACTATCATATGCACTCATACTCCTATATAGACACTCAAACACCGCCACTCAACCATAGAGGTACTCACACACCTAGTCAGTCATGCAAATAATTAAACACACTGCCATTTACTCACCTATACAGTTATACACACACCAGCTCACTTACTCATACAAATACTAGCACATTCTTACGCTCTTATACAATCACTGATACAAGCACACACTCATCCATACAGTCACTCTCACAATCACACACTCTCGCTTATAGCTATTTATATACTCCAACACACATATATACTGCCTTTCACATATGTAGTTACTCACACATGTACCACTGGGACATACATTCACTCACTAACACACTCTTACACACAATTACCCACCCATACAGTCTATCACAGATGCACTCTTGAAACCATCCACCCAGTGAATCACCCACTCACACATCTATGCACAGAGTCGCACACACCCCACCCACACAAACACTCAGGCACCCATACATATACTCAGACAACCAATCAATAACTCATATAGACACTCATGTAGCTATTCACAAACCCATGCAGCCACTTACAAGGCAACAGACAGACGGATACAGACATTCACACAGTTTAGTCACTAACCCATGCATTCAGTAAGATACGTTTAATCACTCACTTATAGAGTTAGTCACGCACCTACTAAATCATCCATACAGACACATACACCCACTCATTCTTCAATACGCCTTTCCCTATATATATTAAAAATATTTAAACTTTACAGAAACACACAGTCACTGGATGATGTCATCAGTGATGTCACTGACCATGTCATGAGTGATGTAATATGTGACGTCATCAGCAGTGCATTGCGGGCGCGAGTTATAGTTAGCTGAACTAACTATAACGGGGAAATTTCACGGGTTTTGTACGAGTGCCATGTCCAACTAACTATAACTGTCCCTAAAACCTATGGTTTTTTCAGTGAATTTGTAAGGCTTTTTAAATGCTAATTTCTAACTATAACGTGCCTCAAACCTATGGTTTTTTCAGTGAATATATATATATTATCTACTGGCAGTCGCCAGTAGATAGTTATAGTTAAAACCTATTATCCATAGGAAATCCGCGACATTCTATTTGAAATAACGTTGGCGCCGGTTGACGAATCTTCGCGAAAGTTTCCAACTTGTTGGGGCGCTCCGGTCCGCTCCTATCCTGAAAGTCTCGGGTGATACGTCAAGCGGGGGCCGAGAAAAAGGGGGTCCCAAAACGCGTTTTCCCCATTCATTTTTCCATAGGAACCTTTAGTCGCAGCTACAGCCCGAACTGCTGAACGGAATTACACCAAATTTGGCAAAGAGGTAGCCCTTGGTTCAGTGTCATGCCTTTTGCTTAAATGGTGTAAATCCGTTCAGTAGTTCCTGAGAAAATCAAAAGTAAAGTCACATATATATCTGGGCGGAGCCTAACCACACATGTCATTGTGAGATCTGATTGGCTGTCAGCACTTCATCTGGAATTGCTGGCAGCCATCTTGGGACCAATATAAATGATAGTACCTCATTGAAATGCATTGTAGTGAATAGAAGATTTTGAGGGTCACCAAAAGGAGAACTATAAAGGGTGATAACAGGCTTTAGTTACATTAGAATTTATTTGTTGATGGTACCATACTAATTTTAGGAATTGTGGTGTATTCTAAGGTGATTTTACCATGTGAAAAACCTTCTGCTGGGATATCATGAATCATGTTTGAGAGAACACTATTTTCTCATGCTTGTCCCATGGAGGTTTGGAAGGTGCTCCAGAAGCTAAAATGAGAGCATATTTTCTGTAAATTCACATTATCTTTCTCACTCATGTGAGAATGAAGTCTGACATTCTCAGTAAAACATGTACATCCAACAAGGGCAGAGACTGTCAGTTGATTCCTTTGTGTTCTACTGCAGCTTCCCAGAGTGTTCTAAAGAACAACTAGAGTGCTAACAGCCTTACTTATGACAAAAGTATGGCACACCCGAAGCCATCTTGATTGGAATAAACTGGTAACACTTAAACAATTTAATTTAAAAAGGAACAAAATGATGGGGTTCATTTTGTCATAGAAATTATGGTTAGTGCTGTAGAAAGAAAAATTAGGACATATTTCAAGTGTGATCTCAAATATCTTCCTGTTATATTTCAACAGGAGCAGCCTGCCAGTTGATGCCTTTGTGTTCTACTGCAGCTTCCCAGAGTGTTCTAAAGAACAACTAGAGCGCTAACAGCCTTACTTATGACAAAAGTATGGCACACCTGAAGCCATCTTGATTGGAATAAACCGGTAACACTTAAAACATTTAATTTAAAAAGGAACAAAATGAGGGGTTCTTTTTGAAATAGAAATTATGGTTAGTTCTGCAGAAAGAAAAATTAGGGCATGTTTTAAGTGAGATCTCAAATCCTCTTCTATTTCATTAGAAAATTCTGACATGCAGACTGAAACAATCACTTTCAATACCAGCAGCAGACTACCAGTTAACTCCCTGGTGAGCAGTAGCTTTACTCCAGTGATCTAATGAGCAACTAGAGTGCTAACATTCTGAATTTATGGCAGATGTGAGACACATCTGAATGCCTTCTTGATGGAATCAAAGTAAAAACTGAAAGCATTTCCTACTGAGGAGACTGCAGTAAATGAAGAAATTAGGAAACTTCATAACAAAGAAGTCTTCCAAGATGGCCACCAGTGAAAAAAGAGCCCAAATGTAGCACAAATATTACCCAGATGTAGCCCATATATAGCCCAATGACAAAAGTGTGCAAAACACTTTTTATTTTTAGTTTTTTTGCAGTTTTATGTAGTGCAGACTGGTCAGGTATTGGAGCATTGCATCTTAAAACATGACCCCCTACACTACAAAAACACCACTGCACTACCTTAAACCCTAAAACACTACCCCCAGCACGACCCCCTACACTACACAAGCACCACTGCACTATCCTAAACCCTCAAACACTACCCCCAGCACGACCCCCTACACTACCCAAACACCACTGCACTAACCTAAATCCTAAAACACTACCACCAGCACGACCCCCTACACTACCCAAACACCACTGCACTACCCTAAAACATGACCCCCTACACTACACAAACACCACTGCACTACCCTAAACCCTAAAACACTACCCCCAGCACGACCCCCTACACTACACAAGCACCACTGCACTACCCTAAACCCTAAAACACTACCCCCAGCACGACCCCCTACACTACACAAACACCACTGCACTACCCTAAACCCTAAAACACTACCCCCAGCACGACCCCCTACACTACCCAAACACCACTGCACTAACCTAAATCCTAAAACACTACACCCAGCACGACCCCCTACACTACCCAAACACTACTGCACTACCCTAAAACATGACCCCCTACACTACACAAACACCACTGCACTACCCTAAACCCTAAAACACTACCCCCAGCACGACCCCCTACACTACACAAGCACCACTGCACTACCCTAAACCCTAAAACACTACCCCCAGCACGACCCCCTACACTGCCCGAACACCACTGCACTGCCCTAAACCCTGAAACACCGGCCCCTGCATGACCCCCTACACTGCCCGAACACCATTGCACTGCCCTAAACCCTGAAACACCACCCCTAGCATGACCCCCTACACTGCCCGAACACCACTGCACTGCCCTAAACCCTGAAACACCACCCCTTCACGACCCCCTACACTGCCCGAACACCACTGCACTGCCCTAAACCCAGAAACACCACCCCCAGCATGACCCCCTACACTGCCCGAACACCACTGCACTGCCCTAAACCCTGAAACACTACCCCCAGCAAGACCCCCTACACTGCCCGAACACCACTGCACTGCCCTAAACACTGAAACATCACCCCCAGCAAGACCCCCTACACTGCCCGAACACCACTGACCTAAACCCTGAAACACCACCCCCAGCACGACCCCCTACACTGCCCGAACACCACTGCACTGCCCTAAACCCTGAAACACTACCCCCAGCATGACCCCCTACACTGCCCGAACACCACTGCTCTGCCCAAAACCCTGAAACACCAGCCCCAACACGACCCCCTACACTGCCCGAACACCACTGCACTGCCCTAAACCTTGAAACACCAGCCCCTGCACGACCCCCTACACTGCCCGAACACCACTGCACTACCCTAAACCCTGAAACATCACCCCCAGCACGACCCCCTACACTGCCCGAGCACCACTGCACTGCCCTAAACCCTGAAACATCAGCCCCAGCACGACCCCTACACTGCCCGAACACCACTGCACTGCCCTAAACCCTGAAACACCAGCCCCAGCACGACCGCCTACAGTGCCCGAACACCACTGCACTGCCCTAAACCCTGAAACACCAGCCCCAGCACGACCCCCTACACTGCCCGAACACCACTGCACTGCCCTAAACCGTGAAACACCAGCCTCAGCACGACCCCCTACACTGCCTGAACACCACTGCACTGCCCTGAACCCTGAAACACCAGCCCCAGCACAACACCCTACACTGCCCGAACACCACTGCACTGCCCTAAAACACCAGCCCCAGCACGACCCCTACACTGCCCAAACACCACTGCACTGCCCTAAACCCTGAAACACCAGCCCCAGCACGACCCCCTACACTGCCCGAACACCACTGCACTGCCCTAAACCCTGAAACACCAGCCCCAGCACCACCCCCTACAATGCCCGAACACCACTGTACTGCCCTAAACCCTGAAACACCACCCCTGCACCGCCCCCTACACTGCCCGAACACCACTGCACTGCACTAAACCCTGAAACACCACCCCCTGCATGACCCCCTACACTACCCGAACACCACTGCACTGCCCTAAACCCTAAAACACCACCCCCTGCACCACCCCCTACACTGCCCGAACACCACTGCACTGCCCTAAACCCTAGAACACTACCCCCAGCATGACCCCCTACACTACCCGAACACCACTGCACTACCCTAAACCCTAAAATACTCCCCCAGCACGACCCCCTACACTACCCGAACACCACTGCACTGCCCTAAACCCTAAAACACTCCCCCAGCACGACCCCCTACACTACCCGAACACCACTGCACTGCCCTAAACCCTAAAATACTCCCTCAGCACAACCCCCTACACTACCTAAACACCACTGCACTGCCCTAAACCCTAAAACACTACCCCCGCATGACCCCCTACACTACCCAAATACCAATGCACTACCCTAAACTCTAAAACAATACCCCCGCACGACTCCCTACACTACCCAAAGACCACTGCACTACCCTAAACCCTAAAACATGACCTCCTACACTACACAAACACCACTGCACTACCCTAAACCCTAAAAACTACCCCCAGCACGAACCCCTACACTACCCAAACACCACTGCACTACCCTAAACCATAAAACACTACCCCCAGCAGTACCCCCTACGCTACCCAAACACCACTGCACTACCCTAAACCCTAAAACACTACCCCCAGCAGTACCCCCTACTCTACCCAAACACCATTGCACTACCCTAAACCCTAAAACACTACCCCCAGCAGTATCCCCTACACTACCCAAACACCACTGCACTACCCTAAACCCTAAAACCCTAAAACACTAACCCCAGCACGACCCCCTACACTACCCAAACACCACTGTACTACCCTAAACCCTAAAACACTCCCCCAGCACGACTCCCTACACTACCCAAACACCACTGCACTACCCTAAACCCTAAATCTACCCCCAGCATGACCCCCTACACTACACAAACACCACTGCACTACCCTAAACCCTAAAACACTACCCCCTGCACGACCCTCTTCACTACCTAAACACAACTGCACAATTTGTTACAGGCGTTGCAACGCAGGCCTGTGGTGCTTACTGGAAGTACCTGGTGGGCTAGTTGGGCCCCAGGGACTCTCAGGATTCAAGGTGACCTAATCCCCCAACTTAAAACGCGCCACGGGGCGCGTTTGCACAGTGGTGAAGGGAGGGGCGGGGCCTCAGGTGACATGTGCGCAAACACGCCCTGTGGTGCGTTTTAAGTTGGGGAGTTAATTCCCTTTGAATCCTGGGGGCCAACTAGCCCACCAGGTACCTTCAGTAAGCACAACAGAGTTGCGTTGCAGAGAGGTGAAAAAAAGTGCGTGGCCTCGGAACGCCTCTCTGCAACTCAGCTCTGTGGTCCTAACTGTAGGTACCTGGGGGGCTAGTTGGGCCCCAGGGACCCTCAGGATTCAAGGGGACTTAATCCCGCAACTTAAAACGAGCCACGGGCGCGTTTGCACACATGTCACCTCAGGCCCCACCTCCCTTCACCACTGTGCAAACGCGCTCTGGCTCTGGTTAGTCAGAGTCAGTTACCACCAGTACCCGTCTGAAAAAGTTGTGGACACAGGATGATTTTGCAACAAGGCCTCTTTATGCTCCTCTGTTGGTTCTTTCTGCACATCTTTTGCTTCTTTCTGTGTGTTTTTTCTTCTTTCTTCACATGTCCTACCTCTGTTGGCATAGTTAGAAACTAGCATTTAAAAAACCTTTGAAATTCACTTAAAAAATCATAGGTTTCAGGCACGTTATGGTTAGAAATTAGCATTTAAAAACCTTTGAAATTCACTGAAAAACCATAGGGTTCAGGCACGTTATAGTTAGAAATTAGCATTTAAAAAACCTTTGAAATTCACTGAAAAAACCATAGGTTTCAGGCACGTTATAGTTAGAAATTAGCATTTAAAAACCTTTGAAATTCACTGAAAAAACCATAGGTTTTAGACACGTTATAGTTAGAAATTAGCATTTAAAACCTTTGAAATTCACTGAAAAAACCATAGGTTTTAGGGACAGTTATAGTTAGTTGGACATTGCACTCGTACAAAACCCGTGAAATTCCCTGTTATAGTTAGTTCAGCTAACTATAACTCGCGCCCCGCAATGCACTGCTGATGACGTCACATATTACATCACTCATGACATGGTCAGTGACATCACTGATGACATCTCAAATGACATCACTGATGACATCATCCATGTGATAATTTCATGCATCTTCTCACACCCTAATATAACTTTTGATACACCCACTCTAAATTACAGACTGCCATTCTCAAAACCATAGACACTCCAACACCAAAAACTACATACCCACTCACTGATTCTTAGGTCTACACACACATCCACTCACTCACCTGTACAGTCACTCATACTTACAGTCACTCAGTACAGGACTATCATATGCACTCATACACCTATATAAACACTCACACACCGCCACTCATCCATAGAGGTACTCACACACCTAGTCAGTCATGCAAAAATTAATCACACACCCATTTACTCACCTATACAGTTATACACACACCAGCTCACTTACTCATACAAATACTAGCACATTCTTACGCTCTTATACAATAACTGATACAAGCACACACGCATCCATACAGCCACTCTCACAATAACACACTCTCACTTATAGCCATTTAAATACTCTAACACACATATATACTGCCTTTTACATATGTAGTTACTCGCACATGTACCACTGAGATATACATTCACTCACTAACACACCCATACACACACTCACCCACCCAAGCAGTCCATCACAGATGCACTCTTGAAATCATGCACCCAGTGAATCACCCACTCACACATCTATGTATAGAGTCACACACACCCCACCCACACAAACACTCAGGCAGCCATACAGATACTCAGAGAACCAATCAATAACCCATATAGACACTCATGTAGCTATTCGCAAATCCATGCATCCACTTACACACCAACAAACAGACGGATACAGACATTCACACAGTTTAGTCACTAACCCATGCATTCAGTAAGATACGTTTAATCACTCACTTGTAGTCAGTCACTCAGTACTAAATCATCCATTCAGACACTTATACACCCACTCATTCTTCAATACGCCTTTCCCTATATATATTAAACATATTTAAACTTTACAGAAACACACAGTCACTGGATGATGTCATCAGTGATGTCATTTGAGATGTCATCAGTGATGTCATCAGTGATGTCACTGACCATGTCATGAGTGATGTAATATGTGACGTCATCAGCAGTGCATTGCGGGGCGCGAGTTATAGTTAGCTGAACTAACTATAACAGGGGAATTTCACGGGTTTTGTACGAGTGCAATGTCCAACTAACTATAACTGTCCCTAAAACCTATGGTTTTTTCAGTGAATTTCAAAGGTTTTTAAATGCTAATTTCTAACTATAACGTGTCTGAAACTCTATGGTTTTTTCAGTGAATATATATATATATATATATATATACATATATATATATATTCACTGAAAAAACCATAGGTTTTAGGGACAGTTATAGTTAGTTGGACATTTCACTCGTACAAAACCCGTGCAGTGCAGTGACTGTGTGTTTCTCTAAAGTTTAACTATTTTTAATATAGATCGGAAAAGACGTATTGAAGAATGAGTGGGTGTATAAGTGTCTGTATGGATGATTTAGTAGGTGCATGACTGACTCTATAAGTGAGTGATTTAACGTATCTTACTGAATGCATGGGTTAGTGACTAAACTGGGTGAATGTCTGTATCCGTCTGTCTGTTGCTGTGTAAGTGACTGCATGTGTTTGTGAATAGCTACATGAGTGTGTATATGAGTTATTGAATGGTTGTCTGAGTATCTGTATGGGTGCCTGAGTGTTTGTGTGGGAGGGGTGTGTGCGACTCTGTGTATAGATGTGTGAGTGGGTGATTCACTGGGTGGATGGTTTCAATAGTGCATCTGTGATAGACTGTATGGGTGGGTAAGTGTGTGTAAGAGTGTGTTAGTGAGTGAATGTATGTCCCAGTGGTACATGTGTGAGTAACTACATATGTGAAAGGCAGTATATATGTGTGTTGGAGTATATAAATAGCTATGCGTAGAGTGAGTGATTGTGATAGTGGCTGTATGGATGAGTGTGTGCTTGTATCAGTGATTGTATAAGAGCGTAACAATGTGCTAGTATTTGTATGATTAAGTGAGCTGGTGTGTGTATAACTGTATAGGTGAGTAAATGGCAGTGTGTTTAATTATTTGCATGACTGACTAGGTGTGTGAGTTCCTCTATGGATGAGTGGCGGTGTTTGAGTGTCTATATAGGAGTAAGAGTGCATATGATAGTCCTGTACTGAGTGACCATAAGTATGAGTGACTGTACGGGTGAGTGAGTGGATGTGTGTGTGTAGACCTAAGAATCAGTGAGTGGGTATGTAGTTATTGGTGTTGGAGTGTCTATGGTTTTGCGAATGGCAGTCTGTAATTTAGAGTGGGTGTATCAAAGGTTATATTAGGGTGTGAGGAGGTGCATCAGATTATCACGTGGATGATGTCATCAGTGATGTCATTTGAGATGTCATCAGTGATGTCATCAGTGATGTCACTGACCATGTCATGAGTGATGTAATATGTGACGTCATCAGCAGTGCATTGCAGGGGCGCGAGTTATAGTTAGCTGAACTAACTATAACGGGGGAATTTCACGGGTTTTGTACGAGTGAAATGTCCAACTAACTATAACTGTCCCTAAAACCTATGTTTTTTTCTGTGAATTTCAAAGGTTTTTTAAATGCTAATTTCTAACTATAACGTGTCTGAAACCTATGGTTTTTCTGTGAATTTCAAAGGTTTTTTAAATGCTAATTTCTAACTATAACGTGCCTGAAACCTATGGTTTTTTCAGTGAATTTCAAAGGTTTTTTAAATGCTAATTTCTAACTATAACGCCCCTAAAACCTATGGTTTTTTCAGTGAATTTCAAAGGTTTTGTAAATGACAATTTTTAAATGTATTAATTGTTATATTTATTTTTTTGATACTGATTTACTACATTTTTTAAAACTATTTATTTTTAGATATTTTATTTATTAAATTACATTGTAATTACATTATACATTACATTACAAAATATACTTTCTCAGAATGAATTACTTTAGTTTAAATAGTTTGCAAATAGGCAATAGAGTTTTAAGTACAGTAGTTACAGTTGTTGCAATGGGCAACACAATTTCAAACACAATGCAACATTGACCTCAATGTGAATTTCTAGTTAAATGCAATTAGTTACTTTATGGATTACTTTTTCTAACCACAGGACTGGATCCTAGATTCAGTCCTGGGACATCTCCTGTAAACAGTTGAGTAAAAGCGTTTTGGTTACAGTAGTGATGTTTAAGGAATATTATTGTATTTTAAAAGTTGACACTTAGAAACTTTTTCACATAGAATCACCAATGTTATCCTATGGGAGGAAATTCACTTAGCAGGTAAGTAGTGTTATCGTTACTTTTTCTTACTCAGTGTTGGATCCTGGATCCAGCACTGGTGCATCTCCTGTAAACAGTTGAAAGAATGCGTTTAAGTCATACAGGCGATTTGTATGGAATATTTGTAGTTTGTGAAAATCGACACTTTGAAACTTTTCTGCTGAAACCAGACAATGGATTCCTATGGAAGGAAATATAAGTTACTGGTAAGTACGGTTAGAATTACTTTTTCAGAGTCAGTGCTGGGCTAAAAGATGCAGCACTGGGTTCTCTCCTGATAACAGGTGAGTAAATCGGAATTCGTAGTTCGGTTGATTTTAGAGGAATATTATAAAGTTCCAAAACTCCACACTTAGAAGAATTTCCAAGTGAAACCAGTCAATGTTAGCCTATGGAAGGAAATTCAAGTTGCTGGTAAGTACGGTTAAAATTACTTTTCAGTATCAGTATTGGGCTGAAAGATGCAGCACTGAGGTCTCTCCTGATAACAGGTGAGTAAATCGGAATCCGTATTTCGGCTGATTTTAGAGGAATATTATAAAGTTCCAAATCTGCACACTTAGAAGAATTTCCAAGTGAAACCAGTCAATGTTAGCCTATGGAAGGAAATTCAAGTTACTGGTAAGTACGGTTAGAATTACTTTTCAGGACCAGTACTGGGCTGAAAGATGCAGCACTGAGGTCTCTCCTGATAACAGGTGAGTAAATCGGAATTCGGCTGATTTTAGAAGAATATTTGCACAATGGTGAAGGGAGGGGGCGGGGCCTGAGGTGACATCTGTGCAAACGCGCCCCGTGGCGCGTTTTAAGTTGGGGGATTAAGTCCCCTTGAATCATGAGGGTCCCTGGGGCTAACTAGCCCACCAGGAACCTCCAGTATGCGCTAGGGGCTGCGTTGCAGAGACGTGTACAGAGGCCACACCCCTTTACACCTCTCTGCAACGCAGCTCTGTGGCGCTTTCTGGATGTACCTGTTGGGCTAGTTGGCCTCCAGGGACCCTCAGGATTGAAGGAGATTTAATTCCCCATCTTAAAACATGCCACGGGGCCTGTTTGCACACATGTCACCTGAAGCTCCGCCCCTCCCTTCACCACTGTGCAAACGCGCCCCGTGGCGCGTTTTAAGTTGGGGATTAAGTCCCTTGAATCCTGAGGGTCCCTGGAGTCCAACTAGCCCACCATATACCTCCAAAAAGCGCCACAGAGCTGCGTTGCAGAGAGGTGTAAAAGGGGTGTGGCCTCTCTACACGTCTCTGCAACGCAGCCCCTGGCGCATATTGGAGGTTCCTGGTGGGCTAGTTGGCCTCGAGGGACCCCCAGTATTCAAGGGGAATTCGTTCTCCTCTGCAAACGCGCCAGGGGCGCGTTTGCAGAGTGGTGAAGGAAGGGGCGGGGCCTGCGGGCCCGATCGTTTTTTTTTTTTTGTCCTCTGAAGGGGGCTGTGTGGCCCCCTTCCTTTTTCCTGTTTTTGGGCCCTGGGGACCCCATCCCCCAGGGCCTTACCCCTTTTTTTAATTTAATTTTTTTAAAAAACGGGAAGGGGGCCGCGTGGCCCCCTTCCCTGGGCCTGTATTGGCCCCGGGGACCCCATCCCCGGGGCATGGCCTTTTTTTATTTTCTTGGGAGGGGGCTGCGTGGCCCCCTCCTCAGGCCATTTAAGGCCCCGGGACCCCATCCCCGGGGCCGGCCTTTCCATTTTTTTTTTTTTTTTCTTTTTGGGAGGGGGCCGCGTGGCCCCCTCCTGGGCCACTACTTGCCCCGGGGACCCCATCCCCGGGGCTGGCCCTCTCCGTTGGGGACTGTGGTGGGGTCCCCAATCCCCCACAGTCCCGCCCGGCTCCCCACGTCCCTTGGGAGCCGGCATTGCTAGTTCCACATGGGGAGCAGCTGACATGCTGCTCCCCATGTGGAAAGCAATCGGCTTTGGATATTGGAAGAGAGAGCAGGTTTCCCTGCTCTCTCTTCCAATATCCAAAGCAGTTTGCTATGGCAGGACGGGAGCCGCGAGGCTCCCGTCCTGCCATAGCAAACTACAGTGTCCCGGGGTAGGCACCCCGGGACACTGCAGGAGCCGGCCCTGGGGGTGGCGGTCCCCAGTGCCATCAAGGGCTCCAGGAGGGGGCCGCGCGGCCCCCTCCCTACATCAGCACAGCCCCGGGAGGTGGTGGTCCCGGGCTTCGGGGTCCAAAACGGACCCCCATTTTAATTTGTTAGTGCCCCGGGAGGTGGCGGTCCTCGGGCGTGTGGGGGCTGGAGCCCCCACACAGGTTGTTTAATTTTTTTTAAAAAGCCCCGGGAGGTGGTGGTCCTCGGGGCTGCGGAGGGCCTCAGAGCCCTCCCGCACCATTTTTAAAAGAAAGCCCCGGGGGTGGCGGTCCCGGGGCTTGGGGGCCCTTGAGGCCCCCACACATAAAATTAAACCCCCACCATGCCCCCGGGACTTGGGCCACCCGGGGCAATTACAATCGAAGCGCGGAGACCGCGCTCGATTTCGGCAGGATTCGCGCACCCTGAGCGCATCCTGCCGATTTTTAAAAAAAAAATTTTTTTGCCCAGGGGTCCTTGTGGGACCCCTGAGCAAACCTAGGGGTCAGGGTGTTTCTACCCTGCCCCCTTTGTGCGCTTTGCGCACTTGTTTCTGTCCCTCGGTTCTACCGAGGGATAAAATGGCTGCCAACATTTCCTGAATCGGAATGTTGACAGCCAGCTGACAGCCAATTAACATGCAGCTCGTGATCGGGACGGTGCGCGCAGGGTGCGCTGAGGGTACGCGGACCCTACTCGGCCATAGATATCACTAACTTTTTACTTTTCATTTTCTCAGCAACTACTGAACGGATTTACACAATTTAACAAAAGGGTTCTTTCTGAACCAAGAACTACCTCTTTGCCAAATTTGGTGTAATTCCGTTCAGCAGTTCGGGCTGTAGCCGTGTCTAAAGTTTCCTATGGAAAAGTGCATGGGGAAAACACGTTTTGGGACCCCCTTTTTCTCGGCCCCCGCTTGACAAATCCCCCGAGACTTTCAGGGTAGGAGCGGACCGGAGCGGGCCACAAAGTTTGAAAATTTCGCGAAGATACGTCAACCGGCAAGAGAGTTATTTCAAATAGAATGTCGCGGATTTCCTATGGATAATAGGTTGTAACTATAACTATCTACTGGCGACCGCCAGTAGATAATATATACACACATATATATATATACACATACACACAAATGCACCACAAGTAAGAAGGAGTGAAGGACCCCAATTCATGGAAGCCCATAGAGGTTGTACATGGAGTTGGTCAGAAGAACCCTCTTCTGAGGGTACAGTTTGTGCCTTTGGTTTCCCATTGCCAGCTGGAGGGTGCAGCAGCCACATTTTTCCACCATTGGCTGTGTATTTGCACTTAAGGTGTTTCTGCTGGCTAGCCAGTAGAGCTCTCTGCTCTGTGGCAAAATGTCAAAAAACATGGAGTACCTTCAGTGGATGTTTTGAACATTACAGTGCAGACCAAAAATATTTTCTGAGCAAGGCATGTTACCCCTTTAAACATAATTCATGCTCCACTATGAATGGGTCTCAACTCTGAGCACACCCCCAGTCAAGCAGAGGCTTGTCTATTGTGGCGTTCATTCAGTTTACTTAACAGGCATTACACTACCCAAGGGGAAAAACTATGTCAGCCGGAATTCAACAAATCGGAATAATTTTAGGAACTTTAATGGTTAACTATGTGTTTTTGGGCTGAAGTCACAAATATAATAACTATCTCACCAGCAACCACCTCCACTCATGCTGGACAGACAATCACAATGCTAAGAGCACAGAATATATTGTTTACCTTGGGATAGTCAAGGTAGATACACTAAGAGAACTTGAGGTCAGCCTGAGAATACCAAAGTAAGCAGAAGAGAGAATGGTGCCCTAATTGGCGCTTAACCCAACACTCAGTTATAGGTAGCTTGTAGCAAACAGCTGCAGTGAAGGGTATGTCATTAGGGAGCTTATTTTCCAGGGCTGAGATTACCTTAAACATCCTACTGCATTCTGGGAGTTGTAGTCTTGGCTCATTTGCTTTGAAGCAACTGGACTAAAAGACCTGAAAGCAATGATTTGTAAAAGGAACGCCTAGGACTGTAATACTGTATCCATGGGACTGCAATACTACGTCCTTGATGACAAAGGGAGTCATCTGCTAACCGTACTGAGAGCAGGCAGGCAACCACTCAATGAAAATATAGATTGTGTAGTTACCTTGGCGTCGCTAGCAAATCCCCCAATATCCCCCACCCTGCTAGACCACCCCCTTCTACAATCCATTAGTTCCTAATTTAGTCGCAGTGCTCTAACTTCTCTCCCTCTCACAGCACAACCCTGGAGACTGTATTGAGCATTCTAAGAGGTTTGCAAACTGAGGAAGAGAAGAAACACAGGCCTTGTAAAAGATGTACCCTCATTTCTGAAAGTTATACTGGTTGTGTTTCCTGAATTCGAGAGCCCGAGACTGAACATGCACAGGAGAAATAACTGCTGTCGGAACACCTTGTCTCTAATTCTGTACTCTGTCTAATAGGTCTCCATGTTCCCCATTCAGTCTGCTTTCTAATCTTCGATCTTCAACCACAATTAATTTTATTTTCAACGCTTCAATTGTTGAGTAGGAAAATCCAGTTTGTTTGTGCAGGAGATATAATCTCACCCTGCAATTCAGCATTTCTAATTACCATGGTAATGCCTTTTAAGCCTTTCAAATCCCTTCTTCTTCTTTAAAATGCTGGTTATGGTTAGTGCTTTTTGCTTTGGGCGAAAATTCCCTCCTAGGACATAGGTTATTCCGAGCCTGCACTGGCCTCGAGAAAAGGGTGTAAACGGGTAATTCTGACCAAGTAAGGGCACTGCTCACCTTTTCATCAGGGTAGAGATTAAAGGGGAAAATCAATGAACATCCCCCTGCCCATTACAATGTCCTTACTATGCCATATTTAACTCCCCATGTTTTTACTATAGTATATACCATCTTATTACCTATGTATTAATTAGCCACTTTTACTTTCTTATTAATGCTATGCTACCATTTGTATATGTTGTGTATGCGTAAACTGTGACAGTGTCATCAGCGTAGCTCAGTAGGTCTGTAGCCACGTTTCAGTGCTGTATCAGACTATAAAGTTTTAAATATCGCAGTACAAATTATCGCAGTCAGAATACAGACTACCAATCTATTGTGAAGGTAAGTACATTTATGCACCTATAAACTGACTATATTTCACTCCACATACATAGAAATATATACACGTTGTCTTCAATATACGTAGGAATTAAAAATATTTAATCTCTATACTTACTTATATAAAGATACCGTCATGATGATTTGGTAGACTATGTTCTGGCTACCATGTTTTTGTTGCACTGTATTTTCTACTTGATATTCTGACATACAATCCAGCATTTAAGTATTCAAAAAACGTATACCCTCAACCTCTCTTTTGTACTCATCCAGTTTCAAAGTCCTTCTTTACCACTTGTTGCTAAATGTAGCACTTCTGTAAGAAGAACTCGTAATTCTGTTAAAAAATAAATGTTAATAAGTACTGTAAATGACAAACTAGTGTGTCAACTCCCGAATGCCACAAACCGACTAGTCCCAAGTGAAATTTCTGTTGCACTGGTGTAATTTTATGCATTTTCGCAAATTGTATGTTATGCTTGTTACGTGGAATTTCTGCCACATGGAGGAACAGGAACAACTCAAAACAACTAAATGCGAGTAGCTGGTTTTTACAGCACTTGTGCTTTTTGCATATTTTGTTTTAGCTAAATGCAGCCCCGTGTTCAGAATAGACACAAGTATGCCTTTTGAGTTAAAATATACTGCTAAACGCCACATTTGCATTTCACGTAATTTCAGGATATTTCACATAATTTTGCTGAATTTCACAAAATTATACCAAAAAAAAATGAAACTAATTTCGCATACCCCTAAAACTACTTCCTTTCGACAATCCAGGCCCGCATTCTGCTTTGCATTACAATGGGGCATGGTCGTGCTAGCGGGTCACGCAAACACCACATGGTTTCTACTCTACAACATGGAGGAGATCATCACCACTAGAGATGGAATCCAAAAATCTCACAAAGAATGCACCTACAGAGACCTTCTCTTCACATGCACCCTGGGGTAGACCTGCTCCCTTCTTTTCAGAGCTTATGAAAGAATTCCAGACTCACCTCTTTGCCTTCTTCCTCTTGTCCATTGTATCATTTATGCCTGACTAAAACAAATTGGATAATTGCATATTACTTAAAAGACGTGTGCTGAGGATTGTGTTTAGGACGCCGATCACACAGGGGTCTATGGGGAGTCCATTTCCTCCACTAGAGAAAATGCAGAGTGCGTATGACTGGTTTGGTCGGCCCCAGGGCCGACCAAACAGTCAGCGCACTGAGAGTGGGCAAGCCACTCCTCGCCTGGACTCCAGCAGACCCGCCCACCCGCCCGCCCCCAACCAGGCATACCCTTCTGCTTTCTCGCAGTGCGAGAAGCAGAAACATAAAATGGTATTTAAAATACCATTTTATGTTTCTGCTTCTCGCACTGCGAGAAAGCAGTGGGGCGACGCTTCTCCGCCCACGTGGAGGAGCCGCCCCTGGACTCGGAGGTGAGGCCTACACTCCCTGGGGCCCGCCGAGTACTGCGTTGGAAGAGGGCCAAATCCTAGTTGCGTTGGGTGGCAGACTGGTGCTGCCACTGTTGCGGAAAGGCTCCTGCTGCCTTCATAGACTGGTGGACGCTGTGCTGAAGGTAGGGGAGGGATCCCCTGGAAACAGAAGGAGCCTGCCTCCTAGGGCCATTAACTGTACACTGCAGACGGAGTGACTGCCTGCGCAGTCTGCAGGCCTCTGCTGGCGGAGAGTGCTCTGGACCAGACTTGCAATTGGAAACACCGCTGAGTGGCCCTATGGGAGGGGTAGAGTGGATTGAATTATTTTCGTTCTGGCCGCTTCTGGAACCTACGTTGACTCCACCTACCCTTGCTCAGAGTCCTGGAGGCTGGAACAGTTGCAGCTCCACTAGGCCATAGGTAATCGTCTGGATCTGTTAGGACGTTTTAAGAGACGGGTGGACAAAGGTTGTTGGGGCCAGCGTTTAGGATCAAAAAGAGTGCCCTGGGCACGAGCGCTGACCAATTTATGCCATTTACCTACCAATAAGGTGGGTGCCAGGGCACTGTTGCGGACTTTGAAGAAGTGATCACTGTATCTGAAAAGCCTGTCTACATGAGTCAAGACAGCGAACCCCTGTGTGAAGAGAGTGCGGGCACAGTGGTGGGGCCCAGTCCCAGGGATAAGCTGAGAAACGAGGAAGGATAAGGCCACCAGCAACACACAGGGCGATACTATAACATCACATGCAAATGTCTGCCCAACGTGCCACTCGGCAGACCAGTGCCAATTCCCCTTGGGAATCTAGCAACACGGCATGAGAGCCCTCGAGGGAGGAGTTAATGGCAGCAATAAATGGCTAATGTATAGCATTGGAATGGGAAAATTGATTCGGTCTCCACTGAGGTCAAACTACCCTGCACCGATCGGCGCAATGTGACTGAGAAGGTGTAAACGGCTGGGCACCCAATAGGGAATCTACAAAAAGAAGTAGAAATGGTCAAGGATCAGACGTCTAAGATGATGATGGTGGTGACCAGGACTCTAGAGGACAGGGTGGAGGATGCTGAAGGGCATTTGAGCCACAATATCCTGTGATTGTTGGGTTTTCATGAGGGAGCAGAGTGCGCTTCATCAGAAGAATTTCTGGAACACGGGCTCCTTACTGTCTTGAAACCACAGGGACTGTTAAAGATGTTTGTTGTGGAGAGGGCACACATGGCTCTGACACCGAGACCAACTTCCTTTCGACAATCCAAGCCCGCATTCTGCTTTGCATTACAATGGGGCATGGTCGTGCTGGCGGGCCACGCAAACACCACATGGTTTCTACTCTACAACATGGAGGAGATCATCACCACTAGAGATGGAATCCAAAGATCTCACAAAGAATGCACCTGCAGAGGCCTTCTCTTCACATGCACCCTGGGGTTGACCTGCTCCCTTCTTTTCAGAGCTTATGAAAGAATGCCAGACTCGCCTCTTTGCCTTCTTCCTCTTGTCTATGAGCGAATTCTCTTTTTTCTTCCACAGCACTCAGAACTCCCCACATAGTCCTGTAACCATGAATTTGGGTCCGATATTTTTGTTTCTAGGTACAGCATTCTTCTCTTTCAGAGTGAGGTTTGTTCTTTGCACATGCCCCCCAATGAAGCAAATACAAAATCAATTAAAGTAGCAGCTGCCATACACGGTGGGCTCCTGCCTATAGTGCTGCTGGAAAAGAGGACCTCAACATGGTAGTGATGTTACCATATCTATGGCTGGATTAATAAAAAAATGTGAATGGAGAGGGCACACATGGCTCTGACATCGAGACCACCGCCAGGTGCCACTAGTAGAGCCTTCATAGCTAGGATTTTCAATTATAAGGATTGTGACACTATACTTAAGGTGGCCAGGGCAGGGAAGCTGGTGGAGCCCGGATTGAAAATCACATCGCCATATACCCAGATTATGCCAAAAAGGTCCAATTGAGGAGAAAATCCTTTTTAGATGTTAAGTAAAAGCTCAGGGCCATGAACCTTCCCTACATGTTGCTCTACCTGGCTTGGCTCCAGGTAAAGCACAGGAAAACTAACTTCTTTGAAGCGTCCCAAGGAGGTTTGATTGTGGCTGGAACTCTGGGATAAGATCCCTCAATTGGAAAGTGGGACATTCCGCAGCCGCCCAGATAGACAGAGAGAGAAGGAAGTTGACAGAGAGGGACTCGTAGATCTTCGGACTTGGGGACCTGCAGGAATGGCACACACCGCGGGTTATGGTTCCGGAGGATGGGACCTTGGCAGCAGAGGAGGTGGTCATGCCCCAGAAGACCATTCCCAGGAAACGTCCACTCAGCACACAGGATTCTTGATGGCACCTACATTGGTGCCATCCACTTGCACTGTGGATAGTTGGGAAAGCAGGGGCAACCAGGGGGAGGGGGAAATGACTGGATGGCGGTGAACCTGCCTGGCTGGGCACGAGTCCAATTGCCTCCAGATATAAGATGCAATTGTTGTGGTATTAAAATGATGTTCAATGATATCTGCAATTGGGGCATTTATCATGGGATTGTTTGAGGCAGCTGAGGGTGTCCCCACCGAGATGCCTTGACTTTTTTGATTTAGAGTCATATGGGGGAGGGGGGGAGGGGGATGTAACTTGATCCGCGTATTCTGTATGACAGTTTAGTTATAACAGTTGTTAACCTTGCTGTGTGGTAATTGTTTACACCAGTGGTTTTTGGTGGGATTGGTGGTCAGACATTCTTTATGATGTTGACACGAGTTAACCCGGGGTGGGAGGCAATGGGGGGGTGTTCTGGATGATCGTGACTTGGTGTGTTCCTATTCTCTGAGAGGGTGGCTGGTTGGCATCTGGAAAGGTTCCCTGGGAATGGGGAGGTGGCTGTGGGAGGTATCTCGTCCATGACAGATAGATAGGACCTACAATGCATACTCAGTATAACAAACTTACTTGAAATGTCCGTGGGTTGGGTGATTACATAAACTGCTGTAGGGTTATGTCTTACCTTAGACATCATAAGGTACACATCACAGGTCTACAGGAGACTCACCTGACAGACTCTGAAGAGGTGAATTTAAAAAAGAAGCAGCGGGACAGTTGTACTCATCCACATATTCGGCATATGCCAGAAGAGTCTCTATATGGGTGGCCCCCGGGACGCCTTTTGGACTCACGTACTCGGCGGCGGATGTGGAGATGATATATCCTCCTGCAGGGGGTGCTGGAAGACAGACATCTGTATCCTTAATCGTTATGCCCATAACACTGATAAGGAATTTTTACATGAAATAAAAGGATGTGTTGACAGGATGCCTGGATGTCCCGATGGTATGGGCAGGGGAATTTACCTGCACATTAGAAGGGGAGCTGCACTGACACCATCCGAAATGACACACTAAGGCTAACATGGTGTCTGTGTTGTGACAGGTGATGCTTAATATGGGGATCGTTGATGTTTGAAAGGAACTGCACCCAATGGCACAAGAGTTTTTTTCTGCCACTCACTAACACACCACATCTTAAGTAGACTAGATTAAGTGTTGAGGTCTGGGGAGATCCTTCCTCTAGTCCAAGAGGAAAGATATCTTGGGCGGTTTCTAGCCGACCATTCCCCTCTATTAGTTGAGTTTGAAGGAAGTAGTAGGAGCAGTGGACCTTTCTCCTGGAGACTACCGCAGGGAGTGATGTCGCACCCTGAGTGTAGGGAGGACTTATGGGAACAGCTCTCTGCTTATCTGGAGAACAACTTGGGTTCCACATCCACCAGGGGAAATGAATGGGAGGTGCTGAAGGTGGTGTCTCAGGGTGTGTGTCTAGGAAAGGTATATGGAATCACACAACAAACTACAGAAAGAGTTGGCCCTATAGGAGGCGAAATTAGCTAGTCTACAGAAGATGGAACCAGGGCAGGCGGCAAATGGGTCTGCATTAATGTGTATGAAGAGCCCTGGGAGAATCCTTAGAGTTGACAGACTGACTCAGAGGGACTACTGCCAGCGCCTACACAGAGATGGCAAGCCTAGTAAATGAGCAGCATGGATTCTAAAAAGAGAAACTGTGGCACCCACAATGATGTCTTTTCATTGTCCTGGCGGTACAGTGGCCACGACACAGTTTACGATAAATCGCCCATTTCGGGAACACCTATGAGACATGTATCGGAGGGTATATCAAGCCTTGCCAAATGCAATAGCATCATATTTGGAGGGGGTAGAGCTCTCGCAGGTCCCTGAAGCGTTTTACGAGGAGCTGGAGGCAGACTTTACATTAGAAGAGTTGCAGGATACTTTGGGAGTGCTGTATGCAAGTAAGGCCATGGGCAGAAACGTTTTCCAGCTGATTTTAACCTGCTGTTGGAGCTTCTACTATTAGCAAAATTAATAGAAATTTATAAGGAGGCCCAGTGCCTAGGTGAATTGCTACCCACACTGCAAGAGGGTCTCATCTGCATGATGCTAAAACCTAGAGGGGATCATTTGGATCCCTCCTTCTATAGACCATTGACCATGATTAATTAAGATGCTAATGTGTTATGTAAAATTCTATCTGTGTGTCTCAGGTTGGCTATGGGCTTGTTGGATCACGAGGAAGAATGCCGTTTCATATCGGCTACAGTACGGCAATGAACCTACGATGCCTATCTCATGTGTTACCCTTGATACAGGAGAGGGATGCAGAGATGGCCTTCGTGACAGTTGATATTGCTAAGGCTTTCAACACTCTAGACTGGTCATACTTGTTGGCGGTATTGGGGAAAATGGGTTTTGGACCAAATTTCTGAGCCTGGCTCAAATTGCTGTAAGTGAATTCCAGGGCAAGGGTTAGGAGTGAGAGGGTCATATCTGGGAACTGGGGCGTACAGAGAGGCACCAAGCAGGGATGTCCGCTCTCACCACTGCTCTTCGTTTTGGTGCTGGAGCCACAAACAATAAAACTCCAGAGTGCTTGGAGACTGGGTAATTAAAGTGGGAGGTACTAACCATGTACACTCTACATGCAGATGACGCAGGGTTTTACCTGTCCCGGCCTAGGGAGTCAGTACCTGGTTTGTTGAAGCACTTAGATGAATTGGCGATGTAGCGTGGCTCAAAATCAATAAAACCAAAACTGTACTGTTCCCCCTGGGAGTCCTGGAGGATTGCGCTGTTCACAGCCTGCATGATCTTGGCCTCCACTGGGAAGTGGATAAAATTAGATATTTAAAAACAATGGTGGTAGCTACGGACGAGAAGCAGTATAGCTATAATGTTGGGAGTGTAATAAAAGGGTTGCCATTGTAAATTCAGTTGAGAGCAGAGTTGTCCCTGCCCACAATGTGGAGCGTTGCAGCTGCAACGGTGGTGTTTCTCCCTAGTATCTTTACAGGGTCCAGAACTCTTTATGCCCTATGACACAGGTCACCTTCAGAATACTCAACAGTCGACCGGTTTCATTGGTGTGGACTGGAAAGAGAAGTCGGATGGTGCTTGCTACCCTCATATTAAATCAGGAAGAGGGTGGGCTAGGGTTACCGGACATGGAGCTCTTTTATTATGCTACACATCTCCAATATGCAGCAAAATGTGCAGCAGGTACAGAGAATTAGGAAAAAGTGCTGTTACGAGGGGCATGTATGGGCACATCCATTGATGAAGGGTTCGAAAGTGGGAAAGGAATACCCCTTATTGGTGCAACATACTGCCCGTGCATATAAAATAGCTACCTGCGTCCTTCGGCGCGCCCCCCCCCTTCTCCAGGGACTATTGAGATGTGGCTGGTGAAGCCATTTTGAGATATAGGCAACACGTCAATAGTACAATGGCAAGCAAGAAGGTGTAGACTGATGGGTGATATCTCCTGAGAAACCGTTTATCTCCTTTCAGGAGGCATGAGAGACCTTCTCAGTGGGAGGGGGCCAGTATCTACAGGATGTATGACGGAACCACGCATTCCGTTGTAACACATGCCGTTACAACGCAGGCATTACACTGCAAATGCCATTACCCAGAACGCCCAGGATATTGCAGCATAGATTTGCACATTTTGCAGCACAAAAATTTAAATTATGTGGCATTATTGCAGCACTTTATTGTACTCGTAATCATTCCTTTTCATCCCGAAATCAATGGAACCTGTTTTAGCAGAGTATTCCACTATGAAATAGGCATGTTTAAAGTTTCTGCATCTCTACGGAAGCACAGCTCCAATCTACTAACTTCGTGGGAGGGGGCCGTATTTCTCCCTGGGATGTTCTAGCACCCATGTATGCACCCCTTCCGAAGCACCACTTTCACCACTCCCTGGTTTCAGTCACACATCTCCCTTCACTCTCTGATTTAAGTCACGCAGCTCCCTTCACTCTCTGGTTTCAGTGACACAGCTCCCTTCACTCGCTGGTTTAAGACACGCAGCTTCCTTCACTCTCTGGTTTCAGTTGCACAGCCCCCCCTTCGCTCCCTGTGCGCAGTCACACAGCCCCCCCCATCCCCTTCGCTCCCCGGGTACAGACATACAGCCTCCTCTTGTGTTGTGTGCACTGACTCCCTTTTATAGGTAGTGCTGACAGGACAGACATCTCGCAATAATCATCCTTCAGAACCAGGTTTCCCAGTTCCAAATTCGGCAGCTCTGACCATGATGTCACATCCTCTCCCCCACTAAACACCATACTGCACTGCCTTCAACTACAACCCAATTGTGCCCCGCTTTAAACACCTGGATGCGGCTCAATTTAAATTACGCACTAGACAAGAGCAATATGCTGTCTACAAAAAAAAGTAACAACATCCTGGAAAAAGCAAACACTCATAGGGAATGCAAAATTAAGTAAAGCATGTGAAATGTAAGCAGGAACAACATGGTTACTTTAACGCTTTTACACTCACTATTAAGAAATCAGTGAGTGCTTTTGCCTGGAACGTTAAGGACATGACTACAGGGCACAGAATGGACTCATTTCAATGTCCATTGCTTATATCCTTACAAAACGTAAGCAGTATGGTAAAAAGACCACATCCCTGAACACCGAGCCGCAGTACACATTTTGTTGTCCAATCCACGTGTTGCAGTACCTCCAGGTTTGGTGCACTAGTTTCCCGCCCGAGGAAAACAATGTTATTCATAGAAAGACAAGAAAACAAAATAGCGCTTCACTGGCAAACTCTGTAGAGTGGCGCAAATGTGTTTGGGTGTGAATAAAATCAATCTGGCCACTTTGCTACCACTGTCTGGCTTTATTTAGTTATTTATTTTTTCACATTTTTTGAACAGTTTATTCCCGCAGCTGCACTTTGGAAAAGAAAAATGTCAGAAAAAGAGAACATTTCCAGTGTTTTTCTTTTTTGGATCCATTTCACAGGGGTACAAATAAACGAAAGAAGGAAAGAGAGGGTGAAAGCTGTTTCTTGAAGTTACGGTTTTCAGTAAGAGAGGAGGAGCTGCTAGACACAAAGAGGGAATAAGAGGAAGAAAAAAAGGGGGCGGGAGGGCAGCTGAAGCGGCAGAGCAGAAGTGGACACTTGTTGTATTCTCTGGGCAAGTAGGAAAAGACAGAGTCCTTTTCCTCCTCTGTCCTGCCCGCCCAGCCCGTCCCGGTGCTGGGATCCTCATTTTTGACATTCTTTCCTGCAATTACATGAACTGAATGCTTGAAGCAGTCGAGCCTGGGAGCTGAAGAGCAAGAGTCGGCCAGCCTCTCCCACTGCGAGCCATAGATGGGTCACTGGGTCCCTGACGACATTCGGTGGCGGCAGACGTGTCCTGTAGGGCATGCTGGTCTAGTTGTCCCTATGAATGATGCACGCACCATGCATCATTTATAGCCTTTACAGAATGTACCAGAGAAGCAATACTTTCCTTTTCTTGCTGGTCTTTCTTTAATATTGTAATAGAGGAAGCAAGTAGCTATTTCAGCTGTACAGCGCCATTCACGTGGTGACGTATGCATGTACAGCCAATAAAATTGCATCATTTTTTTAATGCCTGCCGGGACACATTTATTTGCGGCCGGATAAATATCACAGCCATCGCACTTGTCAGCTGATTATGCGATTTTTTCGTGAATCACGAAATGCTGGACGTTCTGATTACCATGCATAACCTTTACCACGCATGCCTTTACAACTCATAAGCCTTTACCACGCATACCTTTACAACAAATTCCGTTGTAAAAGCATGAATGGTAAGGGCATATGCGTGGTACATGTTTCCCAAGCAATTATAAGTATTTTACAAGTAAGAATATCAATCAATTAATCTGGGATTTGTGAAGTGCACTACTCACCCACGAGGGTCTCAAGGCGCTGGGGGGGGGAGGGGGGAGGAGGGGGGCTTCACACAGCTTCGTCTCTTCCGAAGAGACAGGTCTTGAGGCTCTTTCTGAAAACTTGCAGAGTGGGGGTTTGTCTGATGCTGAGTGGGAGTTCGTTCCAGGGTTTGGCTGCGATGTAGGAGAAGGATCACCCACCTCTGGCTCTGTGGATGCGTGGGATTTCGGCTACAGCAAGATCGGCGGATCGGAGGCTTCTCTTGGGTGCATAGAAGGAGATTCTTTCGTTGAGGTATTGGGGCCAATGTTGTCGAGAGATTTGTAGGTGTGAGTGAGGCACTCGAAGGTCACTCTCTTTTCGACAGGGAGCCAGTGGAGTTCTCGTAGGTGTTGGGTGAATAAACTCTTAGATGTAAGTGGTGAATTAGTATAGGGAGATATTTAATTAATTTGAGCGGTGGACAAGTGAATTTGATATTTGGATTGAAAAAGGATAGTGGAGGGGTAGAACAGGGAAAGATTTGCATTTATATTGCACTTGCTACCCCTGATGAGGTGTCGAAGTGCTTTTCGGTGGGTAGCACGCTACTCCAGAACCCAAACAGGATTAGTGGGGAATTAGTATTGGGAAATATGGAATTAATTTGAGCCGTGGACACGTTAGTCTGTTAGTTGGATTGAAAAGGATAGTGGAGGGATAGAAGAGGGAAGGACTAGAAAGTGTTTTTTGGAGCTCATAGCAGTAGAAGGAGGAGGTCTGGGATTAGTAAAACGGGAGGTGGAGATGGGAAGAGTCAGAGGGAAAGGTTTAGAAAGGCTTGTTTGGAAGAACTGAATAGTAAAGGAGGTATGAGATGATGCAAGGAGGGGTAGAGGAGGGAAGCGTCTAGAAAGGGTTAATTTGTGGATCATGGTAGTAGTAACAGGAGTGTGGCAGCAGAGTTCTGAATCCATTGAAGTCTCTTCATAGTTGTTAAAGATGATCCATGGTAGAGGCTATTGGTGTAATCGAGTTTAGGCAGTACAAGAGAGATAGTAGGCTGGACCTTGTGTGGAAATCCTAGGTTGGGGAAGATGCGTCACAGAGTTTTTGTAGTAACAAAGCTTGATCTTGCTAGTTTGTCCACTTGGGCATTCATTGATAGTGATCCAGCGCAATATTAGCAAACAGCATTCATACACATAACACTCACTTGGGGCCCATACATTCATACTACACGAATACTTACGCTGGGGTGTCAGATGTACTCTTTTATCAAAATCCCTGCTACCAATTACCTTCTGATTGAAGAGTAATGACTTACCAATGGATCCTTTGCTAATTGGGAAGTTTAAAATGAGTGACATTCATTACAGTTCATAATCCTGAAATAACCACTGAGTCAGGAAGTTTTAAAATGTTTATCTAAAGTTTTAGCAGAGTAAAATACAGAAAAAAACACGGTACTTGATCGAAACACCCAAGAAAAGGCATAGAAATGATTTTGCTAATAAATGACAGTGTTTAAGGAAAAGGAGAGGATAGAGTCAGCAGCGCAACTAAAGGTTGCAGTATATTTACCTAAATGCGAGAACCAAACCCCTTAGCCAAGGAGTTGGAAAGAATAGGACCCAGGAAGGATGAAGAGCAAAGACCTCCTCCAGGATCAGGACAGGACCGGTGACCTCTCTATAACGATGCCTGCGCCGTTCCCCTCTCTGGTCCTCGGCTTCTCCTCGATTCTCCCGTTCTAATGGACTCCGCCACCCCCTCCTCAGGACCTCTTCAGGACCGGGATTCTGTCAGCAACCGGTCAGCATGGCAGTCTGGAGCTAGTAGCTAGCTAATTAGCTAATTCTATATCTGTTATACCCTTCTACGCCCATGTACATCCCCTTAATGTTGCCAAAATATGGGACCACTACTTCTGATTGGACAGGGACAGGGGGTGGATTCTCGCACCATATCAATTTGGCCTAAATTGTGAAGCCTATTGTCTTTGGATTCCCGCCCCTTCAAATTAATACATTCACTTTATTTCCCACCCGTCTCATGACAAATGTTATACAAATTTTATTCAAAAGTATCAAATTTTGCAACGGAAAGGCAAAGTACAGCATCTTCGGCCAGTAGGTCACGGCCTTGGACGTGGTCCAGGTTGACTTCACTTGGCAGGCACACAGAACACATGCGCAGAACCATCTGTCTCTCGAGTTTCAGGTCACCAACCCAGGCCCAAGTTTTACTGAACTAATAAAATGCAAGAAGAAAACATTAAAATCACAGAATAAAAGGTTTCACTGTATGCCCACTTTTTCTACTCTATTCCCATTTAATTATAAATTCTATCCCGCATTAGTAGCGTTAAGAAACGACAATTTAGTAATGACATGAGAGCAAGCTGAAGCATGTGAAAACATCAAGCAGCCATTTTAATGCACACTGCGCAGATGCAGAAGTTTCCCACCAAGCAAAGAAAGACGTCACACCATGTGATCTGGTTGCGACATGCGCAGTGAGGTTCCCGCGCTTTAGCGGCCATTTTGGATTACAGACAAGCGTTATTCATTAGTAAAACACATAGGCAAGCGTCCTTCCCTTTTGTGTTGTGAATGCAAAGGTTAGTATTAACAATACAAGTTTTTAATAAATTAATACTGTGAGGAGGATTGAATACAAGCAAGTTTCGTTTATGAAACCTTGCTCCATCAATAGCTTGGAGTTTGTGGTAATTCCGAGGTTTCTTACTTCCTTAGATACTTTAGGTTGTGTTAACAGATCGTCCGGCCAGGCAGCGAGTGGGTCATAATTTTTCCAATCGCCACATGTGAGTATTTCCATTTTAGAAGCATTCAATTTCATATGGCTCCATGTCATCCACTGATCCACGGCTCTGAGACAACTGAAAATTTGTGAGTTTCCAATGTCTTCAGGGCTTTCTAGTTTAAGGAGCATTTGTGGGTCATCTGCATAGTTATAGCATGCGAGGTTAAATTGATTGATCAGTGCCAGCAATGACTTCATGTAAATGTTGAAAAGCATGGGTGAGTTGATAGAGCATTGAGGCACCCCTGTTTTTGTGAATTAGTTTGAAAGAGAAAGGGGGGCGGGGGGATCAGATGACATTAGTTCTGTTTAGAAAGTAGGAGGTGATCCAGTTGAGAGCAGTCCCGTCTATGCTGGATTTGTAGAGTCTTTGTATTAGAGTGTCATGGTCAACTGTGTCAAAGGCAGCTGAGAGCTCCAAGAGAAGTAGTGCAGCAACCCCGTTCCGGTCAAGTGTGTTCTTAAGGTCATCCCAGATGGCAATGAGGGCAGATTCTGTGCCTCTTCCTGGACAAAATACTGTCTAGAAATCTGAAAGTATGGAATTATCTTCAATTAATTGTGACATCTGGGGGAATGCAGCTCTTTCTATCAGTTCGCCCAGGAAAGGTCCATTTGTAATTGGTCTGTAGTTGTCAGGGTTAAGCCGGTCCAGGTTTGTCTTCTTTAGTAATGGGCTTATGTATGACTTTTTGAGATCTTTGGGAAATATTTCCGTAGTTAAGGAATTGTTGACGATTCTTCTTACTGGTGGAGTAGCAGAGGTAGTTAGAAGAACTGTCTTGAAGGTTTGCGGTAGACACTGGTCAGAAGGGCTGCCGGAAGGCCTGCTTGCTTTGACCAGGCCCATAAATTCATCGTGCAATATTTGTTGGAAGGATGCAGAGGCTGGATTTGTGTACTCCTGGAGTGTGTTTCTGGAAAAGGGTTGATGCTGGTGTTTTTCTTTGTTCTAAATAAGAGTGCAACATGTCTGCTTTATCGTGTAATGAATTGCCAGTTTGTCTGTGAAATCTTGAGTAATGGGATGAGCTCCTTCTAGGCAATTTGGTTTACGAAATTCGGTGAGAATTTTATAGAATTCATTATTTGCACATTTAGCATTTTGAATTCTGTCTGAATAGTATTTTTCTTAGCTTTTTTGATTGCTGACTTGTATAATCTGTTAAATTTCTGTAGGTGTACTTTGTCTTGATTGATGTTTGTTTTGAGCAAGGTATATTGTAATTTTCTAATTTGCTGTTTTATCTCTTTTAGCTCTGTATTTCTCCAAGGTGCCCGTTTTCTTTTGTTCTGTTGTGTTGTTCTTAGTGGTATTCGGATATCAAAAGCTTCCTGTAGCCACTCACATAGTTTAACAGAATTTATTGTGTCTAGATCTGTACTGGATGTTAGTTGTGTTTCTAAGCCTTCAAAATTGAGTTTGTTCCACGGTCGATAGGTGGATGCATGTAAGGAGGTTTTAGGTGTGTTGCTTTGTGTTGTTTTATGTTGGTTTATGTTGGAAAGCAAACAAATGGTGGTCTGACCATGTGACTGGAGTCATTGTTTGAAAGATAACTAGTTCTGTATTTGCAAAAATTACATCTAGGATGTGCCCAGTGATGTGGGTTTGTGGACTATCTGATGTAGGTTCAGTGCGTCTAGGCCAGTGATGATTGTTTTCAGATGTTGCATACTGTGTCAAACCAAATGATTAGGTTACCCAGAATGCATAGGTTGGAGTGTAGTGTTATCCGGTTTGAAACTGTGTCTAGAAGTGTGTCTGGGAATGCTACATTACGAGGCAGAGTTTTGTAAAGGAGCAGGAAGTTACAGGAGGAAGATGGTGTACGGTTGCATCTCTTGAAGAGGGCCTCACAACCTTGTATGGAGACGTCGTCAGCTTTAGTGATATTTAATGTTTGCTTGAATGCAACAGCTAGGCCACCTCTTATTGCATATACAATTTTGTGCGACAGTTTGAGCCTAGAGGAACGGCTTCATGCAGCACTGGAGTCTTGTCTCCCAACCATGATTCAGATATGAAGAGTAAGTCAGGTTGTGTGTCTGCGAGAAGGTCATAGATGTGATGCTTAGTTTTTAGAGAGTGCTTGAGCATTTTATATTAGGCAGTGTACAGAATGTGCTTTGGTGATAGTGTGACTTTGTTTTGTAGAAGAGTGAGCAGTATTCTGTAGGCTTGTAGCAGGTGTGTCCTTAGTGGTAGTATTAGCTGTATGAGGATAGCAATAGTGTAGCTGTTCTGTATCGTATTCTTCATTCACCAGGCGAAGAAGGCATTTTGATGGGTCTGCTAGTGTAGGTGTTGGAGATGATGTTTGAGAGTGAGTTGGTGAGCGGTGTTGTTTTTAGGTCTCGGCTGGCGTTGGAGCGCGCATACTTATAGTGAACAAGTCAGTTTCAAGAGGGGACTCGAAGCCCCGCCTCTCATTTTCATTGGGTAGCGTCAGCGTTTATGTTAAACACTGGCTTCCCATTGAAAAGGAGGGTTTTAGGTTGCCTCCCTTTGGCTTTTTGTTCCGGCCCACTTGGACTGGCTCGCCTGCATTACGGCTGTCGTGACGAAGTTTCTTATCAGAAGTTTCGTCACACTGCCTTGCATGCGCCAGTCCGGCTCTCTCATTGGGCCGGACAGAAAAGGAGACATGGCGCCACGTGTTTATTATTGCATCTCGCTTTCACTTTAAAGTGAAAGCGCGATGCAAAAATAAAAAGCGGATGCCTGGCGAGCGCTTGTTCCGAAGGCGATTGAGGGCTAGAAAGTCAAGAGAGCAGGGGTGGGGGAGGGCCTTTCAGGTGCTGATGTATCTTTACACTGCTAATTGTGTCTCATTCACATTTCTGGAGAACAAAGGCGCACACTGACAGACTTTATCGCCCACAACAATAAGAGTCGATGTGGGAATATTACCTTGGGCAGAAGTTGAAGGTGTCTGAAAAGAAAGTCAGTTTGTTGCCCCCCTGCCCGGGTTCAGATATTCTAAGGGTTTCTGGTCACAATGTGCCGCGTCGGTAGCGCCTCAGTGACGCGCCCTGATTGGACCAGGTGAAATACGTGTTGCAGGTGATGTCTGTGGGGGCCTCTAGGTGCACTCTGTGCAGCGCCTCAGTGACGCGCCCCGATTGGACCAGGTGCAGCGACATGGCGCCGCGTGTTTATTTTTGCATCTCACTTTCACTTTAAAGTGAAAGCGCGATGCAAAAATAAAAAGCGGATGCCTGGCGAGCGCTTTTTGTTTTTTGTCGGAAAGCTCTCCTGCGGGCGACACTGGGCGAAGAGTTAGCACTTAGCAGCTTTCAGAAGTGCAAAAGGGGCGCACTTCGAGCAGTGTGAAGGACAATATTGACTGTTAATACCGACCAATTTGAAGCACTACAGCCAAATGTAAGTGATGTTGATGAAACTAGGCCCGCAGCCATTGGGCCGTATCAAAAAAGGTATTATGTATACATTTGTGGACAACTTACGTGCTTTACAACGTGCCTACAGGGCTCCCTGGTTCAAGATATTTTAACATCTTCATTTGTATTTATCCATATTTTATACTTACTCCCCTTATTATTTTTTAATATACATTTTTTACAGTTTTATATAGCGCGAACTCGACCCGAAGGTATTGGAACGCTTTACATGAGCACCAGTTACATTACACAAGGACACATTCATTTTTTGATAGGCATGGGGAGATTAAGTGATTTGCCCAGCACCACATTTACATTCCATTGAAAGGGGCTATATTAATCTAATTTATTAAGGCGCTTGAAAGCGTGCAGCCTCCTAGCACGCTCGCGGGGTGAACCACGCACCCCACCATCATCGCCCCGTGACTGACACTGCCGGAGAGATGTGCTCTGGGAAACCAACTCGGAGACTGAGATTGAAGTACATCATAAAACATGCAGGGCCTGGGCGAGCTGGGTCCAGGCCCAGGGGGCCAACCTTCAGAGAGGGCGTATGAAGCATTAAGGTCACCCTGTCACCTGGCTCCGGTGCTGGAAGCGCTGTTTTTAACACTCCATCAGGCTGCCTTCTTGTCCTCCCTTCTCCCTCTTACCCCAGCTGCCACACACTATTAACCCTTTAACCCTACACCCCCCTCCAACAAACAACTTGGCACCAGCCTGAAAAGCGAGCTAATCTCCGAGTGATTCAGGTGAGCGGTAGTGTGTGTGTGTGGGGGCGGGAGAGTTGGTTTGGGATGCGCTGAGATATTTGCTTTCAGAGGCCAGTCACAATGCTGACGTAGACAGGTTGGGACTGACCCCTGAACACAAAAGGGGTTCCCTGTTGCTCATTTTATTCACAAGTAGCAGAAAGGCTGCCACATTTCTTTCCGCCCAGGGCGCTCTCCTGGCGAAGGACGACTGACTACACAGTGTCTCTTGCTAAGTACTGGATTCTAATCAGTAGCGTGAGAGGAGGTGAGTGGATGAAATGTGGAAGAAATATGCAGCCCACAGTTAAATGAACTCCCAGAAGTCGAGAGCAAGCAGATTCCTCCCCCCCCCCCCCCCCAGCATCATTTCACCAAGAGAACTGGGAACCCACCTCTGACCTGTGAGCAATGGCGCTGCTCTAATCGACGGCTGAAGAGGCAAACCCTCCGATCCTTCTAGCCTGGAAGGGCGCCAGCGCGAGCAGCTCTGGCAGCGGGGAAGCCGCATTGGAAGTTCTCAGGTGAGAGGACGGGCAGGGGAGGAGTTTATTAAAAGAGAAGGCACAGAAATGATTTCCTTTTATGAATCTTAAAATGTCTGCTGGAGACATTGACTACCTAACCTAAGTCTGCTTTATTGAAAGACTATAAAAGGGGAGGGGGGTCTTCTTTAACATTTGATTCTTGATATCTGAAAAGAAATTCAACTTTTCTTTCAAACTAACCTTGGACGACAGAAAAATGTCGTTTTTTACCATGGAAAAACATCGATGTAACGGATTTCAACGACTGACTTTCACCACATATTAGAGGGTTTAAAGCGGAGAGGTCTGAGGTTTACATAACTTTTTTGATTTTCCTGTGGTCTTGTTTTAAAAAATATCTAAGAGGCCCAGGCTATTCTTCCAAAGAAGGGGGATCAACATGTCAAGTACCTTAAAGAAGGAAGGAGTCAGAGGCCCTCACATCGACCCTCATTCTGCACCTTCTCAAATTAATCATTCTGATGGCACTGCCACCAGCTGACTCTGAAGCCTCTGTGGCACTTGAAACTGTTAAAAAAGCCAATACCTTATGTGGAACTGCCATGACAGGGGGGCCTCAGGTAAGAGATGCCGTAGGCAGTGCTTTAAATGGGAAAAATTAAGTGCAGGTACTCATCAAAATGAGCTAGAGGTGTAGTGAGGGGGAGAGGCTAAGGGCAAGACATGATGATACTTAACTTCTATATTAGTGTCAGCACATACCAAAACACATGAGACGTGTTTATTTAAACAAAGCAGGTTAACTCATTACACCAAATGAAATAGAAATGCGATAATATGTTAACATTTCCTCTTTTTTTTTTGCAATAGTTTCACCTTCTTAATGTCATACTGTTAATTGCTGTTTGGCACAATACTTTATATTTTTGAGCACGCTAGTAGGAAGAAACTGAAAATACCCCCACGTCGAACCAAATCTCTTATGGCACCAAGCACATGAAGCAACTCATCATGACCCTCCCCAGAAGATATCGTCTCTTCCATCGATCTATCCTTTCATCCTACCATTTACCTGCTGATGTCCACCATTTAAACTTTACATTCTATTGTCTATTCAGTCTTTCATCCATCATTCAGTTTTCACCATTACATCTATCCACCCTTCATATCCAAACCTATCCATCTCCAAACCTGTCCATTCATCCTTTCACTCATCCATCTCTTTATCCACCCTTTCCCTCATCCATCAATCAATCCTTTCGCTCATCAATCAACCCTTTCACTCCTTTATTCCATCCACCCTTTCACTCCATCCATCCTTTCCATCATCCACCCTCTCTACCTTTCATTCATCCATCCAATCTTTCATTTATCCACCCATCATCCGCCCTTTTATCCAATCATCCACCCTCTTTCACCCATTCACTCATCCATCCATCTATTTATCCATCCATCCATCTATACCTCCACCCTTGCTCACTCATCCATCCACTCACTCACTCATCCATTCACTCACCCACCCACCCTCCCTCCCTTTTACGTTATTTATGAATCTTTGTCGCCAAGCAGATATGTACAAACAAAGTGCCACCCATTTTCTTTAAAATACCTCCTGAGAGTGTCTGGATTCTCTCTCTCTTTCTCTCCCTTTTTTCTTACAAACACAGGCCTACACACAAACATAGCAGACACACAAAAGACTAAGGTATAATAAAAGCCATCTTTTCCCTTCACCTACCATGGCTTTTTTAATTGCCACCAGGGCCGGACTGGCCGTAGCCTGATTGCCACTGCCAGTGAACTGACATGATTCCTGTGCTTGGAGGAACGCACAGGATAGTGTGAATGTGATTGACAGCACAGGGCCTGAATGGACCCAGCTCTGTCAAGCACAGCGTGATGGCGAGCACCCAGACATTATTCAAATGAGCCCTGCTGAATAGCTCAGCTGGGGCTCAGATCTGGGCTACAGAAGCAGCGCCTTGGCTGCCAGAGACACGTTCCACTCCTGCTCACCAGCACAGCCAATGAGCCCACCTTTTCATGAGTACCGGTACTCTCCAGGGCAGTAGAGAAGTGCCAGTACTCAAAGTGATAAATCTAAGAAGTGCCAGTACTCAGTACCGATGAGTACCGGCCCATTTAAAGCACTGGCCGTAGGAATAAATTCAACACAGTTGCAGCAGCAACAAAACGGTCATATCGCCAATGAGATTACTATGGCGAGCTTAAAATTATATGCCTCATAAACTGTTCCTAATTAAACAATAAAGACTGCCAAAGGACTTTCCCCAAAGTTAATTTCGAACCAGTCTTAGAAATCAGATTTGTAATTTAAGTCTCTAAGAGCGGATGGAAAAGGGGATAGATAAACTAACCTATAACCTAGCCATTTGCTTTGCTATACAATACCATTAGCAAAGCAAATGGCTTTAACTTAATTAAAGGCGAGACCTATTGCATTTTCAATGCTTGTTGTAGAGTAGTCTTATTGTTCAGTAGACATGGAGATGTGAAGTAATGAAGAGTGGCATGTTGCTTATTTTGTCTGCGGTGGAAGGTGTACGAGTTAGAAGTGATACAGCATGTGGGCCATGTTATAAGGTTCTAAATTGTTCAATGGATGAGAGGTGGTTAAAAGTTGCTGTATGTTTGTTAGGTGTGGGGGAAGAGAGAAAGCGTGGTGGTGGAGCTGGTTTAGGGTGTATATTTGGTTAGTCAGGCAGGTGGGTGTATGTTTCTAGTTTGTGATGGAAAGTATTATGAGGTGTGTGAGATTTTGTTGCGCTTGTGTGCGTGTTATGTTTTGTTTTTGAGGAGTAGTGAGAGGAAGTGATGACGTATTTGTTTTGTGTGGAAAATTTAAATGTACAGTATTGTTGGTGAGTGGAAGCTGCAGGGTAAAGGGTGTGGTGATGTGTTTTGGAAAAGTGCATGTGGTGTGTGAGAGAGGATGAACAAGAGTTATGAGTGTTTGTGATAGATTTGATTGCTAAAAGAGGAACTATGTGTTGGTGCATTGGAGTGTAAGGGTGTGTTCTTGTGGTAAAAAGAGGAGGAGGGTGTTGGTGGATGAAAAGATGGTAGGCTGAGTATAGGTTTGTTGGTGACAGAAAGGGATCTATTAGGAGTAATTAGAGCAGGGAGTGGGTGTCTGGATAGGATATAGTTATGTATCGTGTTGATATGCGTTGTGTTGGTGAAAAGCGGATTGGTTATTGGTATTGGATCGAGTTGTTTTGTGTGCGAGTGTCGGTGCCATTGTGTGGTAGTTGGGGAAGAAGGGTGTAAAGGTGTGGGTTGTGGGGTTTTGTAGTGGGTGATAAGACACTGAAGTGTGTGTAGAGTTTGGTAGTAGTGAATGAGTAGAGTGCATTTGCTGTGAGTGTGTTACTCTGGTTGTGGATGGAGTAGGGTGGGTGCTGTTGTACGAGAAAAAGGGTAGCATCTCTGGCCGTAGGCCCGAACAGGCCCAAACAGGCAGCTGCCCCTGTCCCCTCTGCCCTTAGCCTCAACGCTCAGGCTGAGACGCCCTGACCCCCCGACCTTAAATAGCCCTAGTGATCAGATGAGCCCTGCGGCCAATGGGAACCCTAGCCAATCACACCACTAGCCCTAGGACCAATATGAGACCAAGCCCTTACAGCCAATCACAGCCCTGGTCCTAGTAACCAATCAGAAACAAAACCCGAAACCCTATATTCAATTGAAATCCTAGCCCCAAGAACCAATCAAAAACTCTAAACATATCCTCCAATCAGAACACGTACCCTAAGCCCTACGTCCAATAGAATCACTAACCCAAGCACCAATCAGCACCATAGACCTATCAGCCAATCAGAACACTAACTCTAAGCCCAATATAAACACCAGATACAGCAGCCAATCAGAGCACTGATATAACATCCAATAGCAGCTTATACAAGTGACGTGTGACCTCGAGCACAGGATGCTAGGCAGGGGGCTGGGAGCTGCTCCTCAATTCAGAATCTCCTTGGAGACAGGCAGGCTCAATCAACACTCTGGAGTACAGCAGGTAAGGGCCTAAACTAGGCCTCTAACAATACTGCTTGTCCCACACTTAAACAACTCGCTCTCCTAGCCAAAAAAACGAGTGTACATACACTTTCCAAACACAGTTTAAACACTAAGAGCAGATTATTGCAGTCTCAGAGTACACTCTGCTTAGCCTCTGAGGTATAATATGTCTGTTTCTTTGTGGGAGGGGGGCATTATCTTTTTTCACTCTATTGCTAAGACAAAAGGGAGCTGGGGTGGATTGCTTACACACAGATCTGAGCACAGATTAGGGGAGAAACTAGGAGGGAAAATTAAGCAGTCACGGGCAAGTAAAACTGCAGATTTTAAGCTATAAAGCCCACAAACAAGTAAATTGAGCCAATCACGGGCAGGTGAAAACAGCAGATTTTAAACTACAAAGCCCACAATGCAACAGGTAAATTGAGGCAGTCTTGGTCAGGTGAAACAGCAGATATTAAAGTACAAGGCCCACAAACAGATCAAAAAAAGGCACTCGCAGGTAGAGGAAAATCGCTCTTAAAGTTTCAGGAAATAAACAGCACCAAGTGTCTTCTTACCACCTCCTGGTTCTTGGCTCATGGCAATGTTGAGCACAAGGAAGCTGTAGCTAACAAAATGGAGGTGGCTGTTTTGGTGTTCACCCAAAAAACTTTAAGGGGCCTGGGCAGGTGTGAGAGGAGAGATCAGGGTTGCTTGGGAGCTAGAGAACCAATCAGCAAGCTCAGGAGCTGGGCAGGGGGCTGCTCCTCAATTCAGAATCTCCTTGGAGACAGACAGGCTCAATCGACATTCTGTAGGCAAGGACCTAAACTAGACCTCTAACAATACTGCTTTTCCCACACTTAAACAACTCACTCTCCTAGACATAAAAACGAGTGCTACATACACTTTCCAAACACAGTTTAAATACTAAGAGCAGAGTATTGCAGTCTCAAAGCACACTCCGAGGTATAATATGTTGGTTTTTTTTAGAGGGGGGGGTGTTTATCTTGTTTCACTCACTTAGTAAGACAAAAGGGAGCTGGAGGTGGATTGCTTACACAGGTCTGACCACAGATTAGGGGAGAAAATTAAGCAGTCACTGGAAGGGGGCTGCTCCTCCGTTCAGAATCTCCTTGGAGACAGACCGGCTCAAAAAAATAAAAATATATAGTTTATATTTTCCTGTAAAATAATTACAATTTTGTGATAAAAGCATGCATGGAAAAGGCATATGCTTGCTAAAAAAAAATGTACAGGTAGGAAAAGAGTGTGTAATATATATATATATATCCAAGACCCCGAGAGAGGTCGAAACGCGTCCTTTTGTTTGCCAATAAACCCGAATATTAACACCCCCACAACCTGAGTGGCTCGTCTATTCTCGCATGCACAGGCAGGGATTATATATCTCCTTAAAACCCCACAACCCAACCCTAAAATTACCCTTGCCACCCCAAAACCCACACCCACTGTAAACCCTAAAAATTCCCTTGCCACCCCAAAACCCATCCCCACCCTAAAATTACCCCTACCACCCCAAAACCCATCCTAAACCCTAAAATTACCTTCGCCAACCCAAAACTGATGCCCACTCTAAACCCTAAAATTACCTTTGCCAACCCAAAACCTATGCCCACCCTAAAATTACCCTTGCCAACCCAAAACCTATGCCCCCCATAACCCTAAAATTACCCTTGCCACTCCACAACCCACACCCACCTTAAACACTAAAATTTCCCTTGACAGCCAAAAACTCGAAACCACCCTAAAGCTTAAAATAACCCTTGGCACCCAAAAATCCATAACCACCCTGAACCCCAAAATTACCCTTGCCACCCCAAAACCCAATCCCACCCTAAACCCTAAAATTACCCTTGCCACCCCATAAACCACCCTGAACCCTAAAATTAGCCTTTGAACCCCAAAACCCAAAACCACCCTAAATCCTAAAATTGCCCTTGCCACCCCAAAACCCATGCCCACCCTAAAATTCCCTTTGCCATCCCAAAACCCATACCCACCATTAAAAGTACCCTTGCAGGCCCAAAACCATACCCACCCTAAACCCTAAAATTACCCTTGCAACCTCAAAATCCATGCCCACCCTAAACCGTCCCCTAAAATAAATAAAGAAATAATATATATATTTGAATTGACCCGCCTGAAATTTTTTTATTGGAGGTTTAAAATTTTGGAAACACATGATTTTAATATGTACTTTTATGGTTTTACAATCATAAACTCTTAGAATATATATGCACATTTTAATTATTTATTTGATGCGTATGCTTAATCAAATGCTGTGGGATGAATCAGGCACTTGCCTAGAATCCCCAGCCTTGAAGAAACTCCAACCATAAAAGGAACAAAACCTCTGTTATGGATTGAAGTTTGCGTAGAAGAGAAATGAGACACTCCTAAATTATTGTCACTTAATGTATCAGCCTTACAATGAATTAAATGTGCAAAATATGAATTCAAGATCTTTGGAAAGAAGGATCGACACGTTGACAATTGTAAGGTTGTTTTGATCATGAACTATGAAAAAGTCTGTCTTCCATTGCCATGGAAGTGGCGGACCATGTGATCAGGGAGCTTGTGATTTTAAAATGTTGACATGGCAGCGGCGTTTGTTGTGTGAGCAAGCCTGCTGAGGCAGGCGTAACGCGTTACCAGAAAAATAAATTCAAGAGCTTTTTTAAATCACAACCCGAGTCCGTGTGTCGGTATCCAGAAACGGAAGGTTCACTGGAGTTGGTGTTTGTATAGGAACCGCGTTGCTGGAAAGCGGCAGTCACCGACACGCCCTCTTTCAGGTGTTTCCTGGAATCCAGCAATTGGAGTTTAATGCGGAGCATTACTGGAAGCCCCCCCGGAGTACTGGATTGCAAACGGGAGAAACCACCGCGAGGAGGGAGCGAGCCGGTAGCAGTGGGTCAGAGGACGCCTGCAGTCAGGTGAGTTCCGTGCCTCAGAGTGCGGTTATTCTCAATTAAGAGCAACGGGGAGAGGAGCAGGGGAGGTCACCCGGTGGGCAAGGATTTCTTATTATTACAGACTCTTGAAAAATTGTCATCTACGGTGTAAAAAAAATAAGCGTGTGCAGGAAAATGAAAGCAATCATGGATACGTGGCTACGAAAATGAGAGGAAGCAGCATTTAGTGAGTTCTTGCGGGCAAAAAGAAACTGTAGCTCCGACAGTAACTATGAAAAGAACAAGAAAGAGATGATTAGCAGATTTCAGGTACGAGGGTATCCCCTCAACATGCTCAAAATGGGTGAGAAAAGAGCAGATTCCATTAAGAGAAGTGAAGCCCTTTACAAAGCTCCAAAAACCAAACAGACAGAGAAGTCATCCCCTATCTGACTGATCACGACTTAGAACACTCAATCTGCCCAGTTTAGCAAAATCATCAAGAAGAGATGGGATATCTTGACACAGGATCACACCCTCAGGGATAGATTGGGCCAGCATCCATCGATAACTTACAGAAAGGGCCCTTCGATCAAGGATATGCAAGTCAGGAGCCACATGGAACATCGCAAGCCTAACTGGTTAGAAAGAACTGGTGGATTCCACAAATGTGGAAAATGCAAGGCCTGTAGCAACAGTGAAAATGTGAGAGAAGTCAGACTACAGAGAACCAACAGGCAGTGGATTATTAAGAAGAACATAAGCTGTGGAACCGACTTTGTAATTTACGTGATCACTTGCCCTTGTCGCAAGTGGTACATTGGATCCTATACCTTCCCTGTGAAGAAAAGGATTTTAGAGCATTGGCGAGCTATCACTAACAAAGATCGGAGTTATAGCACCGCTAGACATTTTAGCCAGGCACACAACAGTGATTGGACCACTGCCAAATACTTCGCACTTGACACCATCCCCAAGAATCCGAGGTGGGGTGGTAATCGAATCCAATCCCTACGCAGGTCAGAATCTAGGTTTATCCTACAAGCTGGAAGTGTCTTTCCGACCGGAATGAACAATGATGAAGAGATGTATGTGCATCTATAATTTGAGAGTCTCCTCGATACCTTTCTAGAACTAGAGTTTTTAGTACGATATTTCAATTGTTTTTTATATGCATGTAACACTCATTACCCATCCCTAAATTTTCCTTTTTGTATCCCTTCACTGTTGAGGTTTGTGTGTACACTGTTTCTGATGAGCTTATAGGGTGGCAGAGTGCAACTAGGCAATAATTAATTCCCTATACAAAAACAATTTTTTCGGAGCCTGACCCTTAAAGTCTCAAATTTAGACTATGTGGATGGTGTTTGATCTTATGTTTTTTGACTAAGAGGAACCCAGTATACACATCAAGAATGTGGTTTGTTTCCTTGTTCTTTTGCAGATTTACTACGTTTGACTTTGGGGTGCCGTCACAATGATTATTTTAGTAGAAGTTAGGAGCACGGAGATCCGGATGTATTATTGCGACAACCGTTCTCTCAGTTTTACTGGGGTACTTTACCCAAAGGGACACCATATATTGGCTGTTTTACGAGCCCCCCCATTACTGGATCTCAATTTGTAGATCCTTTAATCAATCGGGTACTATACCCGTGATGTTAATATATAGACCCTTCCGGATTAGCAGAAGATTATTGTGTAAACAGCATATATAGGGGTACTTTACTCTGTAATTTATTGCAACTATTGATGCACCTATCACTTAATGTGACATTAGCGACTCAGTGTCAGGGTCTGACTCCTTTGTGTGGCTTAGCCACTGTGAATCCGGGGTACTATACCCAAGGTTTGTTGCATAGGAACAGTGATAATTGACACTGTGGGGACTTCGCAGTTGCAGTCTCTTGTCTATTGCCATGTTAATACCCTTGTTATATTTTTGTACATCGGAGAGATATATTTGATTAGCCACAATCTGGAACATGTACAGCACGAGATTTACTTTGTTATGAATATTGTTGAGCACTTTGTCTGTATGTCACGGGATGATGGTATCTATCCACAGTCTTTCCTTTATGTTGTGCGTCGTGTGTAACGCGATCCGTATAAAAAAGTGTAAACTCGTAACAAAGGTCATGTGACCAAGAGCTGTTTAGCTCGAAACTCGTCGTTTGTGCCCGAAGATAAATCTATTTGCTGAACTTGGATCTGAGTGGCTCGTGCTTACTGGAGTGTAAGCTTGGTGGTGGATAGAGATATAGATATATATATATATATATATATATATATATGTAAACAGTTTGCCATTTCTTGAGTCGCACTCGTAGCTTGGTAAACGCTGACTTCAACCAAGCGGCACTTGCACGGACACACTCCTCCTCACTCTTACTCGCCGACGCGTTTCGGGCTTGCGCCTTCTTCCATGGGCGTTGCAGACAAAATAATGGCATGCAGAGACCAGCAGTAACATCCCCTCTTTTATTTACTGATTGCGTACAGGTGAGTATCACGCACAGAATTATGGGACTGGTAGTCAAATTAAACACCCATGTGGGTTGCTGACATATTGTGTCTTTAAAAACAAACAAGTTCTTGGAGGCACTACTGTGTCCTGCACAACTCCCGCCTGTACATTAAACACAGCTCCAAACCGCTCCGCTACTCACTGCCCCAGTAAGCAGGAACGGACTCACCAGGATCGTGTGATGGTGCTGACTCGTAGCCCAGGCGGGACCACTTAAATCCAAGTAAACAGTTTGCCATTTCTTGAGTCGCACTCGCAGCTTGGTAAACGCGGACTTCAACCAAGCGGCTCTTGCACGGACACACTCCTCCTCACTCTTACTCGCCGACGCGTTTCGGGCTTGCGCCCTTCTTCCATGGGCGTTGCAGACATATTGTGTCTTTAAAAAACAAACAAGTTCTGTACGCAGTCAGTAAATAAAAGAGGGGATGTTACTGCTGGTCTCTGCATGCCATTATTTTGTCTGCAACGCCCATGGAAGAAGGGCGCAAGCCCGAAACGCGTCGGCGAGTAAGAGTGAGGAGGAGTGTGTCCGTGCAAGAGCCGCTTGGTTGAAGTCAGCGTTTACCAAGCTGCGAGTGCGACTCAAGAAATGGCAAACTGTTTACTTGGATTTAAGTGGTCCCGCCTGGGCCACGAGTCAGCACCATCACACGATCCTGGTGAGTCCGTTCCTGCTTACTGGGGCAGTGAGTAGCGGAGCGGTTTGGAGCTGTGTTTAATGTACAGGCGGGAGTTGTGCAGGACACAGTAGTGCCTCCAAGAACTTGTTTGTTTTTTAAAGACACAATATGGCAGCAACCCACATGGGTGTTTAATTTGACTACCAGTCCCATAATTCTGTGCGTGATACTCACCTGTACGCAATCAGTAAATAAAAGAGGGGATGTTACTGCTGGTCTCTGCATGCCATTATTTTGTCTGCAACGCCCATGGAAGAAGGGCGCAAGCCCGAAACGCGTCGGCGAGTAAGAGTGAGGAGGAGTGTGTCCGTGCAAGAGCCGCTTGGTTGAAGTCAGCGTTTACCAAGCTGCGAGTGCGACTCAAGAAATGGCAAACTGTTTACTTGGATTTAAGTGGTCCCGCCTGGGCCACGAGTCAGCACCATCACACGATCCTGGTGAGTCCGTTCCTGCTTACTGGGGCAGTGAGTAGCGGAGCGGTTTGGAGCTGTGTTTAATGTACAGGCGGGAGTTGTGCAGGACACAGTAGTGCCTCCAAGAACTTGTTTGTTTTTTAAAGACACAATATGGCAGCAACCCACATGGGTGTTTAATTTGACTACCAGTCCCATAATTCTGTGCGTGATACTTACCTGTACGCAATCAGTAAATAAAAGAGGGGATGTTACTGCTGGTCTCTGCATGCCATTATTTTGTCTGCAACGCCCATGGAAGAAGGGCGCAAGCCCGAAACGCGTCGGCGAGTAAGAGTGAGGAGGAGTGTGTCCGTGCAAGAGCCGCTTGGTTGAAGTCAGCGTTTACCAAGCTGCGAGTGCGACTCAAGAAATGGCAAACTGTTTACTTATATATATATATTCACTGAAAAAACCATAGGTTTTAGGGACAGTTATAGTTAGTTGGACATTGCACTCGTACAAAACCCGTGAAATTCCCATGTTATAGTTAGTTCAGCTAACTATAACTTGCGCCGCCGCAATGCACTGCTGATGACGTCACATATTACATCACTCATGACATGGTCAGTGACATCACTGATGACATCTCAAATGACATCACTGATGACATCATCCACGTGATAATTTCATGCAGCTCCTCACACCCTAATATAACCTTTGATACACCCAATCTAAATTACAGACTGCCATTCGCAAAACCATAGACACTCCAACACCAATAACTAGATACCCACTCACTGATTCTTAGGTCTACACACACATCCACTCACTCTCCCGTACACCACTCACTCTCCCGTACAGTCACTCATACTTACGGTCACTCAGTACAGGACTTATCATATGCACTCATACTCCTATATAGACACTCAAACACCGCCACTCATCCATAGAGGTACTCACACACCTAGTCAGTCATGCAAATAATTAAATACACTGCCATTTACTCACCTATACAGTTATACACACACCAGCTCACTTACTCATACAAATACTAGCACATTCTTACGCTCTTATACAATCACACACTCATCCATACAGTCACTCTCACAATCACACACTCTCGCTTATAGCTATTTATATACTCCAAAACACATATATACTGCCTTTCACATATGTAGTTACTCACACATGTACCACTGGGACATACATTCACTCACTAACACACTCTTACACACACCTACCCACCCATACAGTCTATCACAGATGCACTCTTGAAACCATCCACCCAGTGAATCACCCACTCACACATCTATGCACAGTCGCACACACCCCACCCACACAAACACTCAGGCACCCATACAGATACTCAGACAACCAATCAATAACTCATATAGACACTCATGTAGCTATTCACAAACCCATGCAGCCACTTACACAGCAACAGACAGACGGATACAGACATTCACCCAGTTTAGTCACTAACCCATGCATTCAGTAAGCTATGTTTAATCACTCACTTCGAGTTAGTCACGCACCTACTAAATCATCCATACAGACACTTATACACCCACTCATTCGTCAATACGCCTTTCCCTATATATATTAAAAATATTTAAACTTTACAGAAACAGTCACTGGATGATGTCATCAGTGATGTCATTTGAGATGTCACTGACCATGTCATGAGTGATGTAATATGTGACGTCATCAGCAGTGCATTGCGGGGCGCAAGTTATAGTTAGCTGAACTAACTATAACGTGGGAATTTCACGGGTTTTGTACGAGTGCAATGTCCAACTAACTATAACTGTCCCTAACACCTATGGTTTTTTTCAGTGAATATATATATATATATATATATATATATATATATATATATATACACACACATACACACACACACACACACACACACACACACACACACACACTTTTTTGTTCACGAGTACTATTTTGGTTTTAATGATTATCATGAACATTGTGAACATTATAAAAGGTCCAACACTATTAGATTGTATCTTTAAGAAGGCCTTTTTCCAACTTCGCGCTCCTTTCATAGTATTGTTTTTATGTTTACTTTTCACTATGACCAAGCACGTTTTTGATTGGATACACTGTATTTAAAAGTGGTGGTCCGGCACCAGCGCGTTGAGTGAACAAGATCGCGGAGGCGATGGAAACGCGTCTGGGGTGGACACTTGTCTGCATTATTTATGGAATACATTCTATCATGCATCGTTGAGCCAGATTACCTGGATTTTTTGGAAGTGTGTGCCTGTTCGCCAGTAGGTAGTCATAGTTGGACCTAGCTTCTATCAAAAAGGTGATTTTTAGTTGCGTATGTCTTTGGCGCCGATTAATTAACCTTCATGAAATTTTCCCCAAAGGACCTTTAGACACGACTACAGCTCGAACTGCTGTACAGAATTACACCAGATTTGGCAGAAAGCTAGCTTTTGGTCCACAGATCATGCTTTCTGTTATTTAGTGTAAATCTGTTCAGTAGTTTTAGAGATATTATGCTTAAAACAAAATTCTACATGTTAATTCCTATAGGACCTTTAGACACGACTACAGCCCTTACTGCAGGACAGAATTACACAAAATTTGGTAGAAAGGTAGCTTTTTGTCCAAAGATCGTGCTTTCTGTTATTTGGTGTAAATCCTTTTAGATTTAGAGACAAAAAGCTTAAAACAAATTTGTATATATAGGGACGCGGATTCGTGAATCCATGTGCCAACAGCAATGCCATGATTGGCTGGTAGGAACCCGAGAGGAAAGTTGTGGCTGACATTTTGTTCTTCGGGACTCTATTCCCAAAGGGGAAAATAAAATCAAAAAGTGATAGACGGGGTCAGGGTAGAGGTACCCGGATTCCATGGGTCTAATGGAGGGGTCTGTGAGAGGCCCCTCATGGGCAAGGAACTGTCCATAAACATTTTTTTTATTTTTTTTTATTTTTTTTTTTTTAAACCACACTGGAATTCACAGATTCTCCCCGATTCAAATACGCAGATCCAGACCCCAATCCCAAAAAAATACAGTCAATCACAGACCCATTTACACACCTACACAACCACTCAGACACCCATACAGTCGCACACACCCACTCACAAACCCTCAAAACCACTCACATACCCTCTCACACACCCACACAGCTTTCACACTCACAGACCCACTCAGACACAAAGTCTCTGTGCGGCGTGGGGCTGGATGCATGTGGGGGTTGCCTGCAGGGCCTGGCAGCAGGTTAGGCCCTGCGGGCAAACCCCACTGCACACAGCCAAAGGCAGTGCACAGCATGGTATTGGCAGCATGTGGGGGGTTGGCCGCAGGTCCCCGCTGCATTGGAAAAAACATAGAAATTCACTGAAAAAAACAAAAGTTACAGGGCCTTTATAGTTAGGAATTAGCATTTAAAAAACCTTAGAAATTCACGAAAAAATCCAAAGGTTACAGGGATGTTATAGTTGGGTTCTGAATTTATATGCATAAAACCATAGAAATTCAGCTGTAAGAGTTATTTCAAGTAACTATAACTCGTACCCTAAGGTAACTATAACCCGCGCCCTCACCATGCACAGCTTATTACCCTACACATTACATCACTGATGACATCTTCTATAGCCTTGTTGATATTATCACTACAACATTTGCAGTGAAATTGACACGAAAACTGTACAAGGCGGGTACGACTTGTAGTTACTTGAAATAACTAACTATAACAGCTGACTTTCTATGGTTTTGTGTGTGTAAATTCAGAACCTAACTATAACGTCCCAGTAACCTTTGGTAATTTTTTGTGAAGATAGAGATATATATATATATATATATATCTATCAATGCAAAGTTCACCCACAAGCAATGACACTCCCGGTCAGGTATGAAAATGTAATTCCTCATGCAAGCAACTCTGGTAAGTAACATTGATGATCCTATTACTGAGCCAGACGCGTTTCGGACTTATCAAGTCCTTAATCATAGGCAACACATGTGGCAAATAGTCAATGTTACTTACTAGAGTGGTTTGCCATGAGGAATTGCTTTGCATTGAATAATATGGCCGGCCCGGCCAGGAGGACACACCACCGCGAGAGGAATCGGGTCCGTGGTGTGGAGTCATTCACAGCCGTTCACGGAGCAGCAGGTTCGGCGGATAGCTTTTCACCACTTTGGGGAGATGACATTGATATACCCACTCTAGGGTTTGTGATTTTGGAAGTAATTAACATGAGTGACATTGTCATACCACTGTGGGGATATACTGGACTTCCTTTCCCATAATGCATGTTATCACCGGAGACGCCGCTTAGAAGCTAACACAAAGATGTGGGGATTTGATTGGAAGTGATGACGTTTTGAAACACGTGTTGCCTATGATTAAGGACTTGATAAGTCCAAAAAGCGTCAGGCTCAGTAATAGGATCATCAATGTTACTTACCGGAGTTGTTTGCCATGAGGAATGACATTTTCAGACCGGACTGTGAGTGTGCACAATGGACGAAAGTAATGATTTAAAAAAAGAATATATATATATATATATTTTTTTTTTTTTTTTTTACAGTTTACGCTGGCCGCGTCAGTATTTTTTTTTATTTTTTTTAACTTTAAGCCAAGCTTTGCAGCCTACATGTGGCTGTACAACATGGCTAAAAACATTGATAAAGCCAATAAGACTTGCACAGGTGAGACCTATTGCCAATGCTTGTTTTCCTGGTGGGAGGGGACGAGGTAAGCAAGAAAGAGGGGGCTGTGCAAGCAAGAACATGGAAGGGAGGGGAGGTGGGGTGCAAGCAAGAATGCATTGGGGGTGTGGGGCAATGACAATGGTGAGAAAGGTGGGCAGCAAAGATGGGGAAAGCAACAACAACACGGAGCAGGAGGGGAGAGTGAAGATGTCCTGCGAACACTTGCCCTCTTACGGAGTGCTATAACTAAAATAATAAACAGTCATTGGCAAAGCCAATAGGTCTCGTCTTTGTGACGAATTGGCTTGGCCTATAAGTTTGAGCCAGGCTGCACAGAATCTGTGAAGCGGTGCAAAGTGTGTGCTGGGGGAAGCATTTAATGCGGCCGTCTGCATGCCTCACAACACACAGTGAATACACGGACTAGTAGGCTCAAAATAAAAAGTACCTCTGAAAGTGCACGAGTAGTGGAAAGACACTGGGTGCCAAAAAGGAAGTAGTCCTTGGGCCATGCTCCAGGGGAGGAACAAGCACACAAGAGGAAGTGAATCTGGCACATGCTGACCAAAGAGAAGCAAGGAAATGAAAGTGACGAAGCCAACCAATGGTAAGCAATGGGCGGGCTTTAAGACCCCCTGCAAGATAACAAAATTTCTCACGAGAGACAGGCATGCATGGTCTCAGGCGGGACCTATAAAGCAAAATATAAATCATGGCCTTGCTGGAGAAAACTGCACATAATCAAGAAAAATGAGCCAAGAACAACATTTTTAATTTATATTAAAAAAAAGTCTTTTGAAGAATAGTTTTCTTTTCATTTGTAAAAAGCCACTTGTGTGTACTTCAAAGCAGGTTAACCTCCAAGCAGAAATGTACTGCAAAATCCATTTACAATCAGAATGTGAAGGTTTAACAAAAACCCTCTCTTTCGTTGAAATAAACGGCAACATAGCTGCTAATCAATATTCAATAACTATACAGAATGGGTCTATTGCCCAAACGCCCCAAAAAAATCAGCATAGAAGATTGAGCTTTCTCCTCTCTGGAAACAGTATCCACTTTTTGGCAATCCGGTCTTAAACATTTGCAGAGTTGAGATAGACAGCAGTTGTAGGAAGGAAATGTACGGGTTGTCACACCTTTGCCAAGCAATGTGTAAGCGTAAACTACACATTGGATCTGGCCTAAAGAGAAAAATGGCTCCTAAGCCCCGAAGTGGTTCCCTGTAAACTTTAAGTCTTCTATAAAGCTCACAAACCCTTCTAGAGCAAAGGACCAGAATGCCTGCAAATACTGGCCCCTCATTAAGCACAAGACAGGAAGCTACACTCCATTGTCGAATACACCAACAAACATTAAAAAAAAGACTACAGCACTCTGGCAGAACCCTGAGGGTGTACAACATCATAATGTGGAACACACAAAACCTAAATCTGACAACAGGACCAAAATGCAAGCAATTAAGAATAAAACCTGAAAACCAGAGTTTTCAAATTCACTTCCAGCAGAACTTCACAGAGCTGAAGGATCAGGAATAAGGGGCATATCCAATTGTACTTTTACCAGTACATCCCCTCTGAAGTAAACTGGTTTGTCTATCACTTAGCCCTGTTAAGTAACTAAAAAGGTAAACTGCAGGGTTTTATAAAACTACAAAATAAAGAACTGAAAATACATATGGGAGCCACTCGACTTCTAAAGAAACACCATGCACTTACCAAGAACCTGTAAAAAGTTACAAGCAAGACGTAGAAAAATTCTGAAGATTAATAGTTTTCAATATATGGTAAGGAATGCAGTCCCTATTGAGTGGGGGGTGTTTAAAGCTCATATCTCAAATGTTTCTGAAATGAAGACATCTGGCACTGACGTGTCCTTAGAAACTGCTCCTTACAAAAGATATGGACTGGGGGGGGGGGTAGACTGGAGAAAGAAAAGCTCTTCTTTAATTGCACTTTTCCCACCACAACAATCCATCTGGTGCTACCAACGTCCCTATGCAACATTCTAATTTTTCCTCTCAGGAGGTTAAAAGATGATAAATTACAAGTAATGCTCAATGACCAAGATTTAGGTTTCCTCTAAACGTGATTGTTTAATCATTCAACCTGCTGCTCGGGACAACATTTAAATAAATAAACGTCAACATTCAAAATGTGCGTCGGCTACTATTTACAGTCAAGCAACCTTCCCTTTAACGCCCAATTCTCACCCCGATCCGCTCAGGAGAGAGTATTTACACTGCAATAAATCCACAACTTTAGCCAAAAAGAGAGCGAATGGAGGAAGCGTTCATGTGCTGCAAAGTCTTATTAAAAGTTCTATTTGTCAGGTCTTCCACCATCTTTCTTGTCTCTGCAATCTTCACAGGTGTCCTCCCGCACTATCTCCACTTCCAAACGTCCGATGTATAGAGAAATGGCACAGACCCAAAATAGACCCAAAGATAACACTGCAGCTCCGCTCAGCATGGCTGCAGAAACAGAAAGCATCATGGTGCGGCGTAGCATGACGAGATTGGCAAGGTAGGAAGCACTTCCAAACGAGACACAAACTCCACCTAGAATGAAGAATCCTGTAGAAGACAAACACGAGAAAGATACATTAACCAGTGTCTTGGAACTCTTTTCAAGCATGCTAAATAGGACACGGCACCCCAAGTACCATGTTCTGCAGATCTAATTAACTAACTAACCCCAAGCTTCAAGGAGCCCAGAACAAATATGGAAGCATTTTTGACTCAACCAATACCCAACTCACCGGAATATGGGTAAAGTTAAGTCTGATGAGGCCATTTTTTCCGCACCTTCCATAATTACTGCGGTATTGAAACCCACTAATGCCAATTAGAGAACGTTACACTCTGCTGCGCCTTTAAGTGAGGGTGGGGCCAGGGAATATGTTCAGGCGTTCAAGGAAAGAAAGAGCTCAAAGACCTCACTACATAGCTTGGTAAGCAACGCTACGCAGTATTATTACACAGAATGTGCGTATCAAAAGGATTACTTCACATTCTGCTTAATCTTCCCGTTCCTTACTCCTCCAACCAATCAAGATTAATAGGGCTTAGCTACCAGTGAAAGAAACAAAAATAACGAATAAAGCAGTTATATTGTTTTTTTCCGTTTGATATAATAATTTACGTTAGAATTGCATCTGTTAAGCAAATATGCTTTTATGGAATAGAGAGTCTCACAATGCAAGATCAGACAGAGGCGGTGTAATTTAATTAGAATGCACGTTACTATCGCAAATGTCGAGTTAAAGATATGTGAACTCAATGTATGAGCAAAGAGCAGATAACCAAATGTGTGAAACGAAGGCGTATATTGTTTCTAACAATCTAACATATATGAAAATGGGTGCAAGTGCATTTTATGCATGTGTGGTCTTGGTCTGATTTGTGGAGGTGAGATGTTTTGGTAGTGAAACTATTTACTGAGAAGGTTGCAGAGTGTGCTGTGTACTATGCGTGCTCTATTTTTCTTTTGCCTGTTAATCATATTGATTTAAAAAACGAACACCACAAAGTTACACAAAATGAAAACGTTACTTACTGGTGTGCAGCTCCTAGTGCTTTGGATTCACATGCTTTGCACACTCCTGCCACCTAGTGTTGGGTGTGCACATCGAAAGTTGTTTTTGTTCAAAGCAGATATTTTGGATTCAAAGTGACTTAAGAAACCTCCACGAAACCCACAACACATCAGATTCCACCTTAGATTGCGTTTTCCCCATAGAGGAGTGAGAAAGCATATGTAGTGGTGTCAAGCAGGACAGTATGTGTTCTGGTGTGCTAGTTCAAACATCGCACTATAAGTTCTCATCCAAGGATCCAAATATTTCTGAACGCAGAAAGCCCCTCAATTAATCCTCTTTGCTCTTCAGGAGAGCGGAAAACCCCACTGAACCACACTAGCCAATCCTTGCAAGCAACCCGTTAAGCCAAATTACAGTTTAAAAGCAGGAACTGGGACAGACGAATTAAAATTATGCAGAATTTGTCCTTCCGTTTTTTCCTAAAAAATCCCACTTCATCAAATTGATTGATTTAATGGCATATAATAGTGTTGGGGGAACTTTCACCTTATATACAGATAGGAAGTGCAGAAAGTGTCTCTGACCCATAGGGCTATAAAAGGCTCTTACCCCATTGGCATGCGAGGAGGCCTTGGAGGAACAGTAGTTGATGTAATCCTTTTCGATCATATAGCCGGTCATAACTTTCCCCAAATAGGGGTATGATTTTACTACTTCCAGCTTCTCTGAACCCAAACCCCCCCAAAAATCAAAGGCCTTGCTGACTTTTCTACCTTTAAAAATCAGTACCTTACGTTTTGATACAGCAATTTTCAAGAAATGAAGAGTAACACACTGCTGTAAAGAGACCGACCTATTGTTCAAACCCTTGGGAGATAAATCCGGGATGCCTAGATCATCCGTGTACATCAGGCATGGAAAACGACGGCCACTAATACTGGGGGCATCCTTTTTTTTACTGTTTTCTAAACTATCAGGAAGGTCTGGAACAAAGTTTAAAAAAAAAAAAAAAAAAGAGAGGAGCTAACAAGCAACCCTGTTTTAATCCATTTTTAGTTGGAATTATGGAGGACAGGCCCTGATCCCCACCTAATAGCACTTGACACCAAGTGGAAGAATGGAGGGCAATAACTAATGTAAGAGTTTCGGGCATACCTAATTTCGTCAATTTGTTCTATAATGTTGGGCAATCCACCCTGTCGAAAGTTGTGGAGAAGTCTATCAATGCAACATATACATTGAGCTCCCCAATAACAACATACTTTTCTACTGTAAGCTTCAGCATGAAAATATTATCAAGTGTACGTTTATTCCTATAGCCGGCTTGTTCTAAGGAAAGAATCTTTTCCTCTTCAACCCACCTAGAAAGTTGTTCCAAGATGCTCTTAGCAAATATTTTCCCTACCGCACTGAGAAGGGCAATTTGGTGGTCATTACAGGGGAGATTTGTAGGGCCTTTTTAGGTCGAGCCTAGGCACCGCAGCGCCGTCTCTCAACATGCTGTTTCTCCTTCTGTGGGCTTTCACCACGCCCATAACTTTCACTGGTTCCTTGGCCCGACTTTCAAAATACCTTTGGTTTGTTTGGTAAATTATTTTCTTTGTCCTGCCTTCTGGCTGTTTTGTTCCTGCCCTGCAGACTGGCCCGGTTACCTGGGTTATTTCACAATCGGACATATATTGTATTGTCGCACTACTTTTTCTTTTGACTCTGCTTGTTGTTTAGTTTCTGCTCGTGTCCCTGCTCTGGTCCCATCTCTGAGCGCAGTGCCGCCAGTTGTCTGTGTCTCCTTTGCTCGTGTCCCCCTCTCGTTGTCTATGTTGATCACTTCCCTCCTCCTCTCTCTTTTCTGGGGCTGTGGAGTTTTTTTTTTTTTTACTAAATATCGCGGTAAGGCAGTATGACGAAAAGTCTAGGTAGTGACCGACTTCTTAGTGTCTCCGAGTACAGCATCTGTACGCAAGGTTAACATCTGATGCAACCCAAGTCTGTGTGTGTATCCACTTGGTGCATGGCTAGTGTGGCACCATATCGTTTGAAGTCGCTTTCATTTTTGGTGAGGCTGGAAGTGACTTGTACGACGCACACATTAGCCGGTAGCCCTGCGACTTCATGCTAATGGCGTTATTTATGGCTCTCCGGAGGGGACGCTATTCTTGGGAAGCACAAACGTCCTCTGGAGGCCACTCCGAGGGAACGTGCAGGCAGTTAACTGCTGCTCTCATTGCATGGCCCCTCAGATGCAGTTTGTTTTTTCTGCAGCCCTGTCTCCCTGTAGGAAGGTGGCGTGTTTAGTGGCAGTTACTTGTGGGCCTGTGAGCATCCACATCCCATTGCTTTTCCCTCCACTGTTTCACTTGTGCTGTTTTTTTATCTCTCTGATCTCGGCCTATGGGTTTTGTTTTTTGTTGATGCGCTTTATTTTATATATGGCATTGTGCTGCAGTGATGCTGTGGATCTGAGGGCGGGGCAATAGGAACTTCACGAATAACAATTACTTTTGAGCATGTCATACCGCTGTTCTGCCGTTTCTAAGCACTGTACATAATTTGTTGGATACCCAATTTATGATACTCCGTTTATGACCTAAGGAAAGATGCAGGACTTAGTGTCTTAATTCAGACTCGTGACCTGGCAACAACTGCTTTGTTCGAGCAGTGAATGTTGGCTAATGTTAAACTCATTGAGCTACTCCCCCCCCCCCCGCCCCCCCTCTAAGTTTAATTGAATTTATACATCACAACCGCCCATCAAAACATACAGAAAGTCTGTTACCTACTCAGCAGGTTTTTGGGATGGGAAGTCAAGTTGGTGGGTTACTTCCTCACAACTTGGATGGTTAACCCCAACTGCCTTTTTAATTGTGCTGCATACAATCTTTAATCACCCCTTTTTTTCCATCCAAAGAGCGGTCCAAAATTTGACTAGCTAAAACTTATGTTACACAAATGCTCCACTACCTTCACAGAACACGATTTCACCAATTTAGTGGGTTTGGCTTCTGGATAGTGCATATATGTGGCCACACAACATCCCTGCAAACATTGGTAAACATCACACGTACATAGACATCCTTACCCTCAAATCCATTCCGGATAAATCCACTACACATTTTAACATCCCTTTAAAAACATGCCACTACACACACTTCCACACTAAATCATTCCACTCCATGCCACACAATTACAAACCAATAAACTACACATAATGCCACACCACACCATATAACTACACTCCACACAACACAATTCAACTCCATATAATTTTATTACACTCCAACCTACATTTCACGCAGCTTATTTACACTGCACACTACCATCTGTGGTACCTGGATAATAGACCCAAAAGTTGACAATGTGCCACTCAGTGGCCACACCAATGGCTACTCTACTTTACAATGGCAAGCCTCCAGCTTTCATTATCTGGAGGAGGGGCATCATGTGCGCTGTGGGCAAAAGCCCTCTTTCCGGGTTGTATGTACTACAGGAGAGTTAAAAGTACATGACCCCTTTTTGACTTGAAATAGTCTAGTACAGCTTTGCATTTTTTTCTTCCACTCTTGGAGTGACAACACTTGCTTTAACCGGGTCTTTAAAATTATCCAGTTAGCAACCGGCCATGCTTTTGAACATCGGCAAGAACTGGACCAAGAGTTTAGTTTTCTTCTCTTCTTCCATGCAGTTTGACTTTATGGTGGTTAACAGCTCCTTGGAATACTGCATGGAATGGTGTCATCTGGTGGAGAAGGCTTTAGGGCTCAGAAGATGGGGTCTCCTTGGCATGTACACACTGTAGTCATTCCAAGGGTCGTCTCACATATTCTGTGGAAAGGCTCCTCAAAGTCCTGCAGATCCTTGGCAGTCTCTGGGTGCGATCCTGTGTTGGCTGATTATAGTAGTGAGTGATATTGCACAGGTAACTGTGCAGTTAGTGGCGATTGTCTCTAGGCCTGTGCCTTTTAGGCTTTGGAGAGGATCCAACTTTCTCTGATATTGCCTACTCAAATGCCAGCCTCCACTTCTTTGGGTATATAATCCGGAAGGTGCCTTTGGTGGGGGACGTGCCAGAATGTGCACTATGACAGGGTCTGTGTATACGTCCCTTTGCCCGATATCAGGTTGCTCTACCTGTTCATCTAAAGGCGTGGGCTTATTGGGTGTCAAAGCTGGTTTCAAATTCTACTTCGGTTCAGAGGCCGGTGTGGCAGTATCTTGGTGCCAAGCTAGTGTCTCTCAGTGTTGAGGCTCGAGAGGCTGATGGTAGAGCTTCTTCAAAGCATCAGTAGGTTTTTGGGGTAGATGGAAGAGTGGTTGGCACAGATTGTCAAGGCTTTTGTGCAGCAGCTCGAGGCTCGAAGCCTGGTTCTCTTGAGGCTGATGTTTGCCCTTGAGCCAAGGATCCACTCAAGGATGAACCCCCAGGGGGAAGATCCTTAGCTGGTGGGGGTGGTAGAATCCTAGATGCAGTCTGTGTCCTTGTTGAGGGCTTCATTGTATGGGAATGGATCATCTACAAAAGTTAGAGTCCTCCGAGGATGGGTATTGTGTACTCCTATTCCCTGGGCTTCCTGGAATAGAGACTGGGCCGCGATTTTCTCAATCTGAATATGTTCCCTCAATGCTAAACGCAGTTGATGGCTGAGAGACCCGGCAGTGCATTCTTTAGTGCAGCTCCAACGTTCCGCTCCTGTGATGAATGGTCATTTTGTTTTTAAAGGCTTAGCAGGCTGAACAGTTCAAACCATTAAGGTCCACTGATGAGCAAAGGTTGCAGAACACATGCTGTTCTCCTCAGAGGAACCTGCAATTGCATTTGGTGCAGAACTGGGAGGGTGTGTTCTCCATAACGTCCCTATCCCCCTGGACCTATTGGGAGTCACTCATATACAAAATGGCCTCAGAATATTCTGGTACAGAGAATCCATAGTGGTTGACGGTCGTAAGGGTGTCCTCATTATTTGCAGGAAGCCATTTCAGTGACTGAAATCGAATGATTGTCTTCTGTAGTGTGATGGTTAAGGGGCTCCCATGATGGGATGGGGGTCGGGGGGAGGGGAGGAAAATCTTAGGTGGAGTAAAATATTTTCTAGCATTTGTGATCAGCATTTTCAATTCTATTAAGGACACGGAGGCGAGGATTATGCTTCTCTTTCTTTACTTTTTTTTAATACAATAGCCAATAGGAACGTTAAAGAGAAAACAACTACACTTCCCATGAGTCTCTATCAACCCAGCCACATGTACCAATCATAGAGCCCTATTCCTTATATAACAGCAAAACTACCATTTTATGTCCTCTTTCTTTGCCCAAACTCCAAGTCCAGCAACTAGAAGAACCCCAGGACTCAACTGGAGTACGACTCGAACACCCTTGCTCCAGGGTGTCGAAGACTTTGTCGTAAGGCGAAAACATCTGCAGAAAAACCTTGACTGCAAAAGTAGATCATTGACCACATCACAATCTCCCCTTGGTTTGCGTTTTACTTCTGTTCGTTTCCTAAGAGGAAAGAAGAAACTACAGCCATAATCGCTGGTCACTGAACAGAAAATAATCCATAACAGAGAACAGGGTGGGAACTTATAACAATATCGATCATTAGATCCAAACAGTGCAAAATACATATACTCACTTAAAGCATAGTGGGATAATCCTTGCCTCCATGTCCTTAATTGAATTGAAAATTCTAATAGCGAATGCTAGAATTTTTTTTATTCTCCGTCAGGACCGGAGGCTCAGATTATGCTTGTTCAAAGCTGTGCTACCACAACTGAAGTAATGTCCACAACAGGTTAATGGTAAAAGGACTTGAAAGTGGATTCGGACGACCAGTCCGCTGCTTTGAGGTTATCGTCTAGCCATGATCCTAACATAAAAGACTTAGAGACCCAAGTCCTGGACAGCGGTCAATCCACTTTACTCGTGCTGCTCGATCTCTCGGCCGCATTCGACACGGTCTCCCACCAGATCTTGCTCAGGAGACTGGAGGAAATTGGACTCAGAGGACTAGCCCTTCAGTGGATGACGAGCTTCCTTTCTACCCGTTCCCAGACCATTAACCTAGGTCCATTTCGATCTAAGACTACGGAGCTGACCAAGGGAGTGCCTCAGGGCTCTTGTCTGAGCCCTACTTTGTTCAACATTTAAGTCGCTCCCTGGCCGACCTTCTTAGGACATTAGGTTTCACTCCCATCTCCTATGCGGACGACACTCAGCTTCTTTTCTCATTTAACAAATCCACTCTTGCCGCCCAGTCCACTTTCTCCACAGGTATGATAGCCATTTCCAATTGGATGAGGAGCAATTTCCTTCAACTTAACGCAGGGAAGACAGAGATCATGCTCTTTGGAGATGCACCCCTGTTGTGGTCACTGGACTGGTGGCCGGTGATTCTTGGTGATCCCCCTGCACCCAAGACCGTTGTCAAGAATCTGGGCATATGCCTAGATCAGGCACTGACCATGAAAGAACTGCCGGCTCCTGTTTCAATGTGCTCGGTCTGTTACGGCGAGTCTTTACTTTTCTCCCAGAATCCACTCAAAAAACCCTCATTCAGACACTGGTACTCAGCCGACTTGACTACTGCAACGCTCTCCTGATCTCAGCTAATGAGTCTTCGCTGTGCAGGTTGCAGATAGTCCAGAACACCGCGGCGCGCCTCGTCTCCAATGCTCCACCCAGAACGGCATCCCTTCCCCTTCTTCAACAGCTTCACTGGCTCCCGGTGCGTAAACAAATTCGGTTTAAAATCTGCTGCACTGTGCATAAGGCCATGTATGGCAAGGGCCCCATTTACCTCGCCAAGAAGCTCAATCATTATATCCCTGCAAGGGCCCTTCGCTCAGGAACCAAATCCCTTCTCTTGGTCCCCCGGTTTAAGAAATCAAGGATGGGTGGGAACGCTTTCGCTCACCTTGGCCCTCTCTATTGGAACCAGCTCCCCACCCATCTGAGACAATGCCCTGACCATCTCCAGTTTAGAAGGCTCCTTAAAACGGTTCTGTTCTAACCCATTCCCTCTGTCAGTCTTCCGTTGCATGTCCACAGCGCAGAGATACCCCTACAGGGGTGATTCAGGCGCTCTACAAAACACAAATAAACAAGTGAGGCCAATATCTATCAAGGGCAATAACGTCACGAGGGTTTGTGAATTTTCATACCTAGACATAACCTTTGATTCTAGGATTTGTTGGTTTCCATGCCTTGCAAATCGCTGCCTGCGTTTTAACCAATCTGAAGGGGTTTTACTTGGGCTGGCAACAAGGGTGGGGAGCAAGCCTATACTGCCTCTGTTGGAGGCTTACAGACTCGAGTGCTAGCTGGTTAGGACCTATGGTGCAGCCATATGGAGATATCGGGACTGCTCTAAGCTCCAACTGGAGGAAAATAGTTTTTGCAGGAGATTACTATGCCTCGCTCCTAACAGTTCACAATTTTTTCTCCATTAAGAATTGGGCTCCCTAAATTCTCTCCCTTAACCGAGCGGTGAACACAGATTGTTTGAACTGTGATAATGGGTCAAAGATCCCTTGCTTGAGATACATAAAGAGAACCCCGACACCCTGGGTAGGCTGGATTTATTTTTCTCCCCCATCGGCTGGGCCAGGATGAGAGGGGCAAGATAAAGGAGTTCTATACATGTCTGGCCTCCGATGCAAGGGAGCTTAGGGTTTTAGCCAGACCAACAATGAGGGAATACTTAGACATTAAAGTCTGGGACGGTCCTGAGCCATACCTTTCCCTGGTTAGAAACCTTTGGGAGCATTTATTGCTAACCAAGTTTCGGGTTGGCTCAATTCAAAGTTCTCTGCTTCCCTACAGGGCAGTACAAACTATAAAGTATTCTAATATGCTCCTGTGACAATTCTCTGCAGACATTAGAGCATTTTATATTTCTTTTGGCTGCTATTATGATCCTTTCAAGTAGCGTTATCTATTGCCTATTCTTAAGGTTCATGGGTTCCAACAATACAGACCAGCTTTTTATTTCCTTTGCATGTTGTCTTAGCCGGCAGTTTGTTACACTGTGGGAAGATTTCTAAAAGGTGCTCTGCAATGGCGCAATTCTATGGATTTTTAGATACTTTTATGTTTGTTTTCTATTATTTGCAATTTTTGGTTCTTATGAGGTTTCAAAATACACTGTTTTATGACTGAATTTTATGTGGATGTTTTTATGAATTTCTGTTATGGTCAGTATAGGGCTGAAAAAAGATTATTGGATTGATTTGACTTCAAGGCCATGGGCCCTGTAGCTGAATATGCCCTGACTGAATATGGAGGTATCGATCCCTGCTTCCGATAGCAGCCAACTCATCCATCTGGCTAAAGAGACTGCAGCTACTGGTCTAAAGGTTTTTTTGTAAAGCAATCAACAATTGCCCCCCCTCCCAAAGAGGGGAAAGAAACTCACTAGTACTTACCTTGTAAGCATTGTACCACACACAGTTTATTGTTACCAGGGAATGCTGGGTAAGAAACCGAACTGGAGTTGGACCTCGTTCTCCTGGTGATAGTAATCAACACTCCTTCTGGGGAGAATAGTCTAACTGGGAGAGCTAAGGCGCGCACATCCGAGACTCTCTTGTTATGTTATGTTATTGGTACTTCTAAAGCGCAAACGGTTACCCAAGGGTGTCCTGGCGCTAACTGCTTTCCTCTGGGCATTAAGATATAGACACAAGTTATGAATTAAAAAGCCATGTTTTCAGTTGCTTCCTAAAAAGTAGCAAATCAGTGGAGTTTCTCAAGTAAAAGGGAAGATCGTTCCAGGCTCTTGCTGCACAAGCTATAAAGCTTCTTCCACCCCATGAAGCTTTTTTTATGGCTGGTACTGATACCAACTTTGCCCCCAAGGAGCGTAATGTTCTTATGGGTTGGTACCATTGCAGTCGCTGCTTAAGATATTCTGGGCCAGTGCCCTGCAAAGCCTTGTACACTGTACACAGGGCCTTAAAGCGCACCCTTTTCCTCACCGGCAGCCAGTGGAGTTTTTTTATTTCATTAGCAATAGGCATACATTTGGGAGTGTTAGTAAGCAATCTAGCGGCTGCATTTTGCAGCAGTTGCAACTTATTCATAGATCGTTCTTGTATGTTTAGGTAGAGACCATTACAGTAATCTAACCTAGACATGATGAGTACCGTGACAACTGTCCGCCTACTGTCTGCCGGCAAGAAGTGTAGGATTTTTTTAATCATTCTGAGAGTGTAAAAGGTGATTGAAGCTACAGCATTTATCTGATCACTAAAATTGAGCTTATCATCAACAATCACTCCCAGATTCTTTACCTTCCTGGTAGGTGTGGGGAGAGTGCCCAGAGTGTCTGGCCACCAACTTGGGGCCCAGAAGTTAGGGTCATTTCCAAATAAAATGACCTCTGTCTTACTTGAGTTAAGTTTTAAACATCTTGCAAGATGCTAAACATAAAAGCATTGTCAATTTGGCTGACAATTGTTTTCAAGGCAAGTATTTATTATCTGGCCAATTCGTTAAGAATTTAAAGGACAATACCATCGTCCAACAAAATTCAAAATCTGGGTGGAGGGGGATTGGACATTCGAATACCTCTCATGAGCTTACATACAAGTGGATGTTCCCCTACAGTTTGACTATCCACTGGAAGATATCCTGCAGTAATCCCTCACCTAAAGTTGTTAACTGACATGTACGCCAGACCTGCAGATGCTAAAGAAGACAGGAATTTTACAATAAGACATCCATCCGCCCCAACGGAATCTGCACTCCATTCCTGGCACCAACCACACCAGCGCCTCCAGGGTGAGGCGTAGCGTTTATATGTACTAGCGAGCCATGCCTGTCTGATGCGGGACACAGCGTTCTGCCAAATGCCTTGCAAACTTCATCTTTCCTGGAAACCCTCAATGCCAACAGTGATTGGTGTCCCGAGAGGATTTGAGGATGAGGCTATTCCATGGGTCCAGCAATAGGTTTCGCCGGAATGGAAGAAGTAATGGGCACGCACAGGTTAGCTCCAGGAGTACTGGAAACCATGCTTGCGCTTGAATTATCACTAGAATTATCTCCGCTCTTGGTCTCCTCACCTTGGAAAGACCTCTGGGAATCATCATAAACTGAGGGAATGCGTAGCTAAGGAATCAGGAAGGGGGACCAGTCCTGGAGGAACGGATCCGTCGCTTGGGCTTCCGGATCTGGCTGTCAACTGAAGAATGTTGGGATCGGACAGTTGAGGGGAGAGGCGAACAGATCCACCGTGCAGGGACCCCAATGGTGATGGACCGTGTTGAAGATCTTCAGGTGAAGCCTCTAAATCGCTGTAATCCTGCAGGTGACAGGAATGCCAATCTGCAATGGCACGGTGTTATCCCGGAAGGTTCTCGGCCACCACTGAAATCCGATGATGGAGACAAAAGTGTCAAAGGTCCTTGGCTATCTCCGCAAGAGGCAGGATTTGGTTTGGCCAATTTGTTGACATACCGAACTGCAGGTACGTTGTCCATCCGCAGTAGGATGCACCAGTCTGTCTTCCCAAGGGAGAGGCACCTTATTGCAAGGAAACCCGCTAGGAGTTCAAGACAATTGATGCGTAGGTTGGGTTTCGCCTCCGAACAGCGGCCCCCCCATGGAAATCAGACAGCTTCTCGCACCCCAGCCCCACTGGCTGGCATCCGACTCAATCATCTCCGGAGAAGAGATTTAGATCGCTCTGCCATTCCAGGCTTCACTGTGATCCAACCACCATCTCCGTCATGGCCTCAGACGTCAAGATTACTTGGTCTGAATATTTGAGGCCCTTTCGGAGGTGCTGTATCTTGAGCCATTGAAGGGCTCTGTGGTGTAGTGGAAGATGGCCTGAATTGCGGAGGACAGAAGCTCTACGATCTCAATGATACTGTCCGGCTGCACAAGGCAGGCCTCAATTCCTCCTCGATATTTCGGACCTTCTGAGGAGGAAGGACTAGGTGAGTCAAGATAGAGTCTATCTAATCCCAGGAACTCTATGCGCTGGGTTGAGATAAGAACGGACTTCTGGGCATTGATAATGAAACCCAGGTCCTGAAGGAGTTGGATCGTCCAATCTAAGTGAAGTAAGACTATCTGAGGACTCTGCGCTAAAAGGATAATCTCATTCAGATAGATGATCAAGTGCACTCCCTTCGCTTGAAGGGATTCGATCACGGTCCTCATCATTGTGAAGCACCAAGGTGAGGAGGACAGAACGAAGGGAAGGACTTTGAACTCGTAACATTGTTGGAGCCACAGAAACTGTAGAAAAGAACAATGAGAGGAGTAAATTGGAAGAGTCAAGTATGCGTCTTGAGTCTAAGCACACCATCCAGTCTCCTTCTTGGAGGATGTCCCGCAGAAGATGAATGTCTTCAATCTTGAAATGCCTGAAAATAATCCAGGAATTGAAATCTTTTAGATTTAAAACTAGACATGACCCGCACCATCTTTTAATCACAAGGAAGATGGAGCTGAGAAAACCACGAGGATGAGGAGTTGTTAAACCTATAGCCCCTTTCTCTAGGAGGGTTTGCATTTCTGATGTGATGAAATCCTGCTCTCGTTGGGGTAAAATACATCCCTAAGGGTGGGAAACTCTGGTAAGGGGTGTCATGGAACTCCAACCTGTACTCCTGCACTGGTTTAAGGACCCAGGAGTCTTGAGTCAACCTTTGCCAATTGCATAGAAACAGACTGGTTCTGCCCCCCAAAGCAACGAGAGAGGAATAAGTCTCACCCGCAAATCCGGAACCTGTGTTGCACTCTTCTGGAGCGGTTCCTTCCGCTATGGGCAACTGACAGTTTGAAAGTGAAGGTGTAGGTGGATTCTTGCCAACCACCCCTACCTCATGGGTTGTAATCACATTGTAGGCATGACAACAACCTCGGCTGGACTCAAGCCCTCAGAAACGTACAGACGTGCCAAAAAGGGGGCAGAAAACTTTGAGGGATCCATGGGCTTTGTTGAGCGTACTATATGTCTCTACAAACTTGGTAAATTCTTTAACAAAAGGTGCCTCAAATAGGAGGCCCTGGGCTACCGGTCCCGCTCCCGAAGATGCCAGCTCATTCAGTTGGGGGTCCATTCTCATGAGAATGTGCCACCTGCGCTCTGCAGAGATTGCGCAGTTTGCATTCCCTAGCTGGCACATGGCCCTCTGGGCCCAACCTACTAAAACATCAGGATCAATGGGATTGGCTGAATCGTTGGCTTGGTTATAAAATCTTAGTGAAAGGCCCTGTGACGTCCAATAATTTGTCCTGAAAGTTATACCATACCTTGTCCAGTCTCTTCTTGGGGTCTTTTGAATATGTTTTAAGGAAAGTGACCATCGTTGGGTTCACCTCAGGGGTGTCGGTCACTTTTCAGGGGAGGTCCGGCCTGGGGCATTCAGAGCGGAGTCTGGGCTTAACCACATTGTCAAATCCTTGGCGTATGTGAGACTGCAGAAAATCACCCACCTGCCGAGCGTGAATTCAGTTGGTGGAGCGAGGGAGGATGATGTCGCCTGGCTCAAAATCAAGCACCTTAGGGTGTTTCTGGGACTTACATTGGTGAGTTATGAGCTTCCGCTTGCTAGGACATGGCTCGGACTCATGGTCCGAGCTACTGGAACCTGAAGAGTCAGAATCACCCAATTTCTGTGAAGGAGAGGGGGCATTGGCTGGAGGAGCTTAGTATTCATAGTCCCCTGAGAGTAAGTCCGCTAGTTTTGCGAAGGCTGCTATATGTGGTCCCTTTACGGACTTGGCCCTCGCTTTACCTTGTCGAGAAGGAGGAAAGCCATCATCTGCAGTTGGGGGTGGTGGAGGCCCGGGAGCCAAACCTGCTGGAAAGAATAACCTTGTAGGAGACGTGTAAAAGGGCACAGAGCTCTAACTAGTGCCTTATTTATCAACTGGACACTGGAGTCCAGCGCTTCGACCAAGTCCTGCTCTAGAGAACCCTCTGTGTCAATCTGGTATCGGTCCATCTCCACATAAAATGGGTCATAATGCTGCGGAGCAGTTGCAGGAAAAATACCCAACTTCAGAGAAGTAGCTTCTAGGGGGGAGTGCCATAAAATAGAACCCCAGGCAGGCACAACACAAAGATATATTAGATTTCCCTTTTTATTGGGAACCACTACCTCCCTGGGGCGAAACTGAAGAAAGGGGGCGCAGCCCCCCCCTCCTGGACCCATAGATGGCCCTGAGGACCGCTACCCACCAGGGCCGGCGCCTGCTATGCCCCGGGGCGCCCACCCCCCGGACTTAGCTGTTTGCTATGGCTTGGCAGGAGCTTTACCGCTCCCGCCAAGCCATAGCAAACACTCCGCTTCCAGCAAGGGAGAGCATTTAAATATGCTCTCGCTTGGTAGAAGTGGAGCAAAATTGCTTTCACACACCAGGAGCTGCGTTTTTAGCAGCTCCCAGTTTGTGAAATCAATGCTGGCTCCCACAGGAGGCGGGGAGCTGGCAGGGACCGCAGGGGCCTTGGGCTCCCTCTGGGGTCCTAAACAATTGTTATTGGATGCCCTGAGGCTGGGCCCCATGGGATGGGGTCCCTGGGGCCTTAATTGGCCCAGGGAAGAGGGGTGGGCTACATGTCCCCCCTCCCCATATATATAAAAAAGATATTAAATAAAAAGCCCGACCGCTAAGTCTCCAGAGGCCCGCGCCCTTCCAGCACTACTCTGCAAACGCGCCTCCTAGCGCACTACTGGTTGGGGGATGAAGTCTCCTTAAATGCTGATGGTCCTTGAGGGCCAGGAACCCCTTCTGTTACCTTCAGTAAGTACCACACAGCTGGATTGCTGAGAGGTCTTTGGAGGCCACGCCCCCTTTCTCCACCACTCTGCAAAAACACCTCCTGGTGCACTACTGGCTGGGGGATGAAATCCACTTTACACCCAAGGGCCCATGGGGCCAACTACCCCTCCTGTTACCTCCATTAGGTCCCAAACAGCAGGATTGCTGATAGGTCTTCGGAGTCCACGCCCCCTTTCGCTACCACTCCGCTATTGCTCCTCCTGACGCACTAGTGGTTGGGGGATGAAGGACCTTGGGGGTCAAGAAGCCCCCTGTTACCTCCAGTAAGTCCCATACACCGGGATTCCTGAGAGATGGTCCAAGGCATGCCCCCTTTCTCCACCACTCTGAAAACACGACTACTAGTTAAAAAACCTTAGAAATTCACTTTAAAAAAACCTAAAAGTTACATGAATGTTATAGTTAGGCTTAGATTTTACTTGTACAAAACCAGTGAAATTCAGAAGTTGTAGTTACCTGAGCAAACAATGCACTGCTTAGGACCTCACATATTACATCACTCATGACATGGTCAGTGACATCACTCATGACATCTCAAATGACATCACTGATCACATCCACAAAACCACTCATACACCCACAAAAGCCCTCACATACCCATTCAAAGGCCTATAGCTATACTCATATACCCATTTACTCCTCCACAGAGGCACTCACACACCCACTCACTCGTACAGCCACTCACAAACCCATTCACTCACCCATACAACCACTCACAGCCACACATACAGCTACTCACACACCCACTTTTATCTACAGTCACTCACACAGCCACTCACTCACCCATACAGCCTCTCAACACAGCCACTCACTCACCCATACAAACACTTACACACTTACACCCCCACAGGACCGCTCACATTCCCATTCAAGCACTCACATCCGCTCACTCACCCATACAGCCATTCATACAGACACTCTCCAATACAGCCACTCACTCACCCACCAACTCACTTATCCAAACAACCACTAAAAAAGCCACTCACTCACCCATAGTCACTACCCACCCACTTACCCACCCAGAGAGCCACTCACACACCCATACAGCCACTGACACACACACACTCACCAATACAGCATCTCATCCATACAGCCACTTACACATCCATACACACAAGGACACAAGGATACAATCACACAGCCACTCACATAATATACGTTAGAAGCAGTATCACTCCGTAGTAGTGCACCTAGTATACCAATTTAATTTTTGTATTAAATTAGTATATATGTTTAACACTCAAACACTTAAACTCACTTGATGTCATCAGTGATGTCACTGATCATGTCATAAGTGATGTAATTTGTGCGGTCATAAGCAGTACATTGCAGGGGCTTAAGTTATAGTTAGCTCAGGTAACTATAGCTGCTGAATTTTACTTGTTTTGTACGTGTGAAATCTGAGCCTCACTAGAACGCCCACGTAACCTTTGTTTTTTTAAGTGAAAATATATATATGTTCCACAGCAAAACCAGAAGAAGAATACTGCTGCACACCAGTTATTCATGCGTTTTGACTCCACGAGTCTCTTGTTCACAGTACTTACTCATAATGGTTAGGAGGAAGTGACAACGTGGGAAAATCAATGCCTTATTAGCTGCCAAACACGCCTATAGACATGTAACAATACAGCAGTATGTGCAACCTCTACTACTACAAAAATAGATTTTACAATACTTCACAGCAAAGAGCCAGGGGAAACCAAAAAGCAAGAATGGCAGAGAACATACAGAATATTTGGCGTTACAATAAACAGGAAAAAAACGTACTAAATTTGCATGCCGATTGTAGATGCTGATCAAAGTTGGGTACTTAAACCATGATCTTATTTCCTTGGTACTACGTTTCGCCTTACTATCACAAAAACAGAATATTCATTTAGGCAAACCATCTGGATTAAACAGATTTTGAAATATACTTGCCATAAGCTGCTTCTTGGCCCACATCACTCTGAACGAAAGAAATCACCCCAATTCCGGTGGCAAGCAAACCATTCCGAAACCAAGAGAGGAATCCTAGGTAAGAATACCAGAATAGGGTTAGAACGTGTTGCTTCACTATCACTGATAACGGTGCTTCAACAAACTTGCAATTGCATGCCAGAAGCTGAAATACTGTCATTCAGCAGTGTGAAATGTATTTTACTACGAAAACAATTCAAACTAGTTCATGGAGACAATTGCAACAGGGATAAACAAATGGATAGAAACATTAAAGGTTCAATCCCCCTACCTGCACACTCAGCAATGTAAAGATCAGTGTGTTTCCCAATGTAAGACAAAGTTAGTTGGTACACTGTGCAGATTTCTAATCAGTCTACATGTTCACTTCAGATCTGTGCCTACAACATATGTCTGTCCACCATGACTACTAATCTTAGTAATGAAATTGCAGCAGAGTGAAATATAGGTCAACATAGTGTAGAAATATAATTAACCCTGTGTACTCTACAGAAATGAGTTCACACTTCAGTTCCAGGCTGCTTTAATTTAGAAAACATACATTGCATTTAGCTTGAAAAACCCAAATCAATATTTAAAAAATATATATATCTAGGGCAACATGATTTGGTGGTGGTAGGAAAAACTAAGACCTGAAAACAGTGGTCTCTTGACCTAATGAGCATGAAAATATACACTGTATGGGTATGTGGAATGCATTCCAATATACTGCTCCACTCCAGCCTGGGCAGTCCTGTAAGAGTGTGGTCAATCTTAAGAATGGAAACATAACTGATTAATTTCTGAGGGGAAGTGGGCATATATACAGAACAGGAATAGAGCAGAACATGAGTAATATACGAGTTATGTTGCCATTTGTTGGTGAAGGCATGAAAAATGGTTATGTTTGTAAGCCAGTATAGAGAGCCCCTAGTTAAACTCCGGCACAGTAGATATGACCAAGTCAATGCAGTTTAACAAGCCTTGGGAAAGCCAATTGGTCTCACCTTTAAAAGGACAATGCTGACCTACATGCTTTGCCAGTGCTGGACTTCATTGGTGCTGCTACGCAGAATGCCATGACCTACACAGAACAGAACCAATGTGTGTAGTGGCCAGACTCACTGCCTCATGCGGTATGCTGTGGTTGGAGGAAGCAAAATGTTAACGAAAAAGTGACAGACCAATGGATGGCTGGCTGACTGAAAGGATATGTATGTGTGTATGTATGTATATATTGGATTTAAAAAAAATAACACAAGGTCTTATGATGCAAAACCTACAAAATTACATCAGTGTCACTTCGTGGTACTGTTACACTACTGGTACTATGGAGGAAAAACATGTATTTTATTTGGGCACTCAACAGCGACTTACAGGACCAATCTTCTGGACTTAACGTGAATATGGGGCAAAGTCCAATGCATCACCAACAGTTCGCTCCGGGCAGCACTGGCGCAGCTGAGTGCAGAGGTGAATTACAGAGTTGGGTTCCCTAATCAAGTCTATGGAGATCGGTCCGTCAGAAAAGAGGCTGAAAGCTTCGACTCTGCGACCACTCGAGCTGAACCAGCAGTGGGGCTCAACTCATGCAATGCTCTGGGATGTGGGTATACCTTTGATCCTCTTTTACAGTGGCGACGGGTGCAGAGGTGTCTTTAGAGGTCAGGTTTTCATCACCGCAGCACTTGCGGTAGAGGAGGCCTGCAAACAGAGGATGCAGGTGGCTTCGGGAAATCCACAGTGGGCAAGCCCCAGGTAGGCTTTGTCTCAGGCGGACCACACTGGCACCGTTGGCCCAATTCAGCTCAGGCTAGGAAGCGTGGGAGGGCATGGGCATTTCGAGGCGTCAGGTTTTTGCGGTCTGGAGCACTCACAGTCTTCTTTGGGGTGCCTGCAGGATGCAGATCCCCCGCTCCCCAGGAGTTTGTGGGTCTTAATTGAAGATAGGCAGTCCTCCCAGGCTTTGGAGGCATGACAGCTTGCAGGACGGGACTACTTTGGCGCAGTTTCGGCAGGGAACAGCAGACATGCCGGCAGGGCTGGTGCCAAGTCAGTTGCTCTTCTTAAGTCTTCTGCTTCCGTGGCTCTTCAGTGTCCTCCTTCTTCGTAGGTCATCAGGATCTGCCTTTCTGGTGCCAAGGGCTCACCTAAATACTGGATTTAAGGGTGTTAGGGGAGTGTAGGGTAGTAGCCAAAGTGGTACTGACCCTTGGGGGGTCACTACGCCCCCTATATGACCACTTCCAGTGGGCATAACCCCGTCCCAGAGTTCCTAAGTTTGCCATCACCCAGATGGCCAACTCTGAAAAGTAGCATCCAGTTCAGGTAGCCCACCTTAGGGGTGGCATTAGCCTGAGGGCGGACACGCCTATTCAACGACCTAATTTTCCCGTCTGTCCAAATGCCAAAGGGCTCTAGACAAAGGGGGTCAGCTTCCTCTTCTGTGAGAGAAACCAGATTTGCATATCAAAGGCGGTTGGCCCTTTGAAGCTCTCCTGCCTTGGAATGCTAATCTGAAGTCATCCTGTGGGAGGGGGTAAAAACACCCTCTGCTCAAGCAGGCTTGGGTTCTGGCCTCCCAAGAGCAAAGGCCCTCACTCTTGGGGATCAGAAACTAGTTTCTGGTGGCAGGCTGGCAAAAAGCAGTCAGTCAGCACACCAGTAGCTGGTAGGTCTTCAGGGGGCACCTCGAAGGTGCCCTCTGGGTGCAGGTATTACTAAATCCATCACTGGAAGCAGTGTGGGTTTATTAATACGAGATGTTGGATACCAAACATCCCAATTTTCAGTGAAACCATCATGTAGCTGGGGAACTCGTTTTCACCAGTCTCCAGCACATGTTTTAAAATGACTTCCCTGATCACTTGTACTGGCAGCAATTGGACTACTATTGTGTAGTTCCTATATATCCTATACAGGATCTGCGAGTTTGGATAACAAACTGTGGGATTGGTGGCGGACTGATTCCGTGCACCCCCACCGGATACGTTAGCCTGTCTGTATCAGCTAGCTCACAGTGCCACTATAATCTCCTGTTACCAAGGAGAGAATAGATTCTGGCAACCTCAGAACATGACAACCCTGATCCCTCAGAATCATGGAAACAATATACTACCTTTCGCTCAGTCACTCGTGCTCACTTAGTTTGTCTCAGAGAGATACACAGAATAAACAGGCTGGGCGTTTTCAATAAGTATTTATTGAACTGTTGTTATTTTAGTGTAGAATAGATGAGCTGCAACAACCATTAGACAGTAGCAGAGATATATGATTAGAAGTACTACGAAAGTAAAGGGATGGTATAGTTCTACCATCTTGCAGAAATCATGAATATATACAAGTACATAAAACACATGATAAAAAGTGCGTACTCCTACAATGCCTCCCTAACTAGATGTACCTAAATGTACCCAGCATCTGTGTAGGTGTTATGCCAAGAATCCCTCTAGGATCTAGTCAACTCCATTACCTGAGAATGGGAGAATATGGGACACCGTCCTGGTCTCGAGTTAGACACCCCGCGAGGGATGTTAGACCACTGCGAGCTGGAGTGTCTGCATGCAGGAACCTCAGCGTCTCTTGTCAGTGTGTCAGCCGGGAAGTCTCGGTCTCCTCTGTCCTTCCAAGCAAGATGTGATGTATATATACCCATAGGTCTCCCCAGGGGTCCTACCTTGCTGTGTTACTCTGTCGGCCTAAAGGACGACTTCGGGCCTGAACTTTATACAGAGATATTATACAGGAGATGTTAGTCCTGCTGTGCTTCCAAGAAGCCTCATGCATAATGTATGAGATTCGAACTAGGGGGAACCCGCGTTCTGAATGCAGTGTCGTATCTAGGTAAAATGACAGTCCCTAAGAACCGTTATGTATGTAATGTAGGGAAGAATATAGGTGAAAGGTTGCAATATTACCTGCGCCTATATAGGGTACCTATATGGAATATAACACCCACTCCTCTTCCGACTGGACGACATATGTAACTTATTACCGTACTACTAGCCTAACTAGATATTGGTACGCACAAAGTTTGAAAACATTTGTTTAGCTAAAAATGTTTAAAACTTCAAAAAAAAATCTAAAAAACCTAAAACAGTCTAAAAAATTTTTTTTTCAAGCCATAGCTCTAAAGTGTCCTTAGTTATAGTCCGAAGCACTATAAGCATTAGAAAGCCATGTATGCCCAATAAATGAAAGTAATGTCAATTTTTGTTTTGAGTTCCAAATTTGAGCTGGTTTTAAAAAAAGGGCGAATTTCTTCCAGCACACGACGAGCCAACTGAGTCAAATGTTTATGTGTCCTGGCTGGTAGACTCAACATTTTCGTTGCTTGCTTCCGCAGTAGACGGCCCCTGTAGCACCTCGCAGAGTACGTCAATTGAGCACAGATGAAGTTCCACACTGTCCGCAGCCGGTGCTGGGGCAGCCTGTGCACCGTCCAAAGCCTGGGTGTTAAAGGAGGAGCTGGTGTCCATACCAACAGGTGCTGTTACTACCTGAGGGGGCTCAAGGAATGCCGCCATCAACATTGGAATACGCTGAGGACACTGCAGGACATGGGCTGTTATTGGGTCCAGTAAAGCATTCACGACCGGTTGCGCACATGATGGGAGTGTCAAACAAAGGTCTAACACGCATTCTTCTCCGCAAAGAGGCATCGGAGGACAGGTAAGATGCAGTCCATCCAGACTGGTCGAAATGACAAGAACCAAGATGCACTTATTTCTCTTAGGCGAGACATGCCTACATGTTGTACCATGCGGTCACGGTATTTACGCTCAAGGAGTGCTCTTTCCATCTCCTTGGTGACTGAGACGTCCATTGCGTAGTAAATATAAAACAATCGGGATATCTGCTACTAAAAACAGGATGAGCGGAAACCCTCCAAAGATGCTTCCGAATACGGAGTGTATGAAGTTTGGTGTAACTCCAAGTACCGTCTGAAAGGTGCTCAGAAGTCCAGAACCTATGGTCTTAAATAGGTGGACTATGCCTGTCGTATCAGACATGTTAAAGATACGATTTACCATTTCTGCAAAATGGAAAGGGCAGTTTGTATGAATAAGCACCTGTATCTCTGCCGAAGACCTTGCGATCTGGAGATCAAAAGTCTCTCTAGCGGAGGTTAAGGGCACAGACTTTTGTAAAAGTATGGCTTTCATTCTGCTTAGAGTATCAAACCGTATTAAAGAAACATTCAGTGAAGGCCATAACGGCGCCTCCCTGACTGTATGTGTCGGTGGAAACAATACTTGCATACAACAAGTAACCCTGGAGCTAACGGTTACCAGATATGCAATGCCCGGGAGCATTCCGCAGCAGCCTTGACTGTTCAGCATCAAGTAACTCCCATTTGAAAGTAGCCTGAATGCTGGAGTAATCACTGCAGCTGGGGCACCCCTCAAATGGCAGGACAAGTTCGCTACAGAACCATTACAAGCCCCGTGCAGCATTATATCCTGGCATATGAGCGATCCACTTAAAGCGTTCTCACAGTTTGTACCGCTTAGAAACACTTCTCGATCCCCACTCCGGCATCGAAATCTGTATGGTAATACCCATGATTCCTTAATGTATCCCTTACCCATTTCTTCATATCTGCCTGCTTTTGTTCAAGGCAATACTGAAACTGAAAAGTAGTGACCAGTAAATTTATGTGGCCATGGATTAGCCATTCTGTGGATGGTAATTCTGCCACTGTAAATGCTAATCTATCCAGTTTTTCGATACGCATTGTATATTTTGCTCCCCTTTGTGCCATTTCTGTTTATCTGTTAGATTGTATTCAGAAAACAGAGACGTACTGTTGATATAACGTCAAGGCACATAGCCTGCACGGAAAGATTGCAGCGCCCACCTTAATAACATAATAGAACGTAATTGAGATTGCCCGTGTTGTAATATGGCCAAATCTTGTTCCAGTATGTCTATCGCAGAATATATAATGTTGCCTAAGGAATATATCCTGGAGGTCAATGTAGTTAACCCATTGTCTACCACTGCTAGAGATTTTTCTAGATTTATACGGTCTATTTCACGTAACCTCTCTGCGGCCTCTTGTTGGGATATTTTCCAAATTTTATTGTAGACAGCATAATAGAAACGTTTCTGACGTGGCTTCCTGGGACCAAGTAAAAAATCCCAGAGATCCACATCCTGGGACAGTAAGGATAAGTGTTGTTTCACCTTTGTGAGTGGTGATGTTTTTAGCCAATCAAGGCACAACTTCCCAACACTGTAGGATGTCACTACCCCTGGATGTTCTCTCTGTACATAAAGTGGATCTGGCCTATGGATAGCAAAACCTTCGGTTTTACCCATGAATCTCGCCTGGCAACTATTCGTGTCTATGGGCCAAATCAACCATTTCTTCCAATCGGGGTCTGATCTGTTGTATTGTATAATGTCATCCAACGTAATCTCTTTCTGTGATGTTATGTTACCCTCGGTGTGTGATGGAGTTGGCAGCCGAGGTGTGTTCAAGTCTTTGTTCTTGGCTAGTCCAAGGCAAGACGTCTGTTACACTGTCTCGTTCAAAAACATTATTTGTTGAGGGATAAGGCATGCTCTAAACAAAGTTTCTGTTCCCTGAACTTGCCATTCTCTAGTACCCCAGACTGATTTTAAGTCTATGGTGCCTTTCCATAAGTCGAAACCTTGTTCAGACAACTGGGCAATAAAGGAAGCAGAGTAAATCTGTTCGGTGTTTGTTAACATATTTTTCTGTGCTGATGTTGGTGCAACCTTATAATAATAAGATGCTGGGTCAGACATATTAAACTCTGAAAAATATGGAAGCTTTTGTGTAAATGTTTTTGAACTGCCTTTCGGCGGTGTTGGACAATGTTCCCACTGGTTGTAAGTGAACACATTTCTAGGATTTGCAGATTTATGCAGAAAGTGATGACCATAGTGTTGATAACAATACATTGTTTCGGAATCTGATGTGCTTTCCAATGTTTCACTATTAGAAAAAGCAGCAGTTTTTTCCAAATCAGACATGTTATTTAGTTTCAAAATCCCAATCATCGGAAAATGTACTTGAGATAATGAGATCACTCAAAGATATTTTAAATAATGTGGAATTCTCAAAAGTTCGGTCGGACCAAATATATCGAAATCAACCTTTTCCCAAACTATACCATTAGGTATAGGAACTGCTGTAATGTTCACAGATGACAAGTCTCTTTGTTCTCGATGAGATGATGGATGTGGTTTTAAAATTAAATTCACCTTTTTGGCTGCAGAGCTTTGTCGAAGGTATTTTCCATTTACAAGCATGCTAAAAACTATTACTAAGCCTAACCAGAAAAGAATCCCGGTGATTACCCATAGTTCTACCCAAGGCGACACCAGGTAAGTTTTTTTAAGAAAGTTCAGAAAGTCTTTAACTTGCTGCTTGCGTGATTTTTGTGCTGGCATCGTTTCAGTTTCACTTGGATCCAAAGAAAACGTATCAAAGTTTATGAAGTAGCCAGAAGCAGTTCGATCAATTGTTGGTATTGCATCAGGATTTGTAGAAATCGTAGTTTGCTCTTGTTGAGGCATGTTGATGTAGACATCTGTATTTGGTCGAATTGAAATTGGTCTTTCATTTTGGTTCTGAATTTGAACTTCAGGTTCAAGGGGAACGAGTTCCATAGCATTATTGCATAGTCCATCATTCCGTGCAGGAGACTCTTTGAACGTGATGAGCCTTTCTGTTTGAACTTCTTGAATTGTAGCGAGAGGAGGGCGTCTGCTACTTTGGAGTCCACATGGCCTACTACTTAGTATCGGCCACATAGTGTGGTTTGATTAGGTCGATTGAGACAAATCTTTTCCTCTTTTTTCCAGGAATAGGCGGTAGAAGTACAGTTCTAGTTCCTTCAACTGCTAGGACCTGTACAGGCTTTCTGTATGATGGCCCAAATTCTCTCTTGTCCGCTATTTTCTCTCTGACCAGATCCCCAACTTTTGGGATCCAGACAGGTCTTGCCATGACTGATTTGACATCCCCAGTGGCGGTCTGCTTCATATGGACATTACTTTGTTGTGTCCTGGACTCATTTAGATCCTGTAAAACAGCCAAACGATAATGGATGTCAACAGGCTTTTCATCCGCCACTGCGCCTTCACAATCAAGATCAGGTACCCACATTCTTGTCCCAAATAGAACCTCATATGGAGTGACCCCCCATAGAGAACTTCTTGGCATGTTATTCAATGCTCGCTGCACTCCATACAGATGTTTTACCCAACTCTCACCCGTACCTAATACTCTAGCCGTTAAAGATTGCTTTAAGTCTCGGTTTTTCCTCTCCACGACCGAATTTCCCTCAGGATGGTACGGAGAGGAGTACCGCAAAGCTACACCCAATCCTCGCATGGCCTCCTTGTAAGCCAGAGAGCTAAACGCAGGGTCCTGGTCATAATGTAATGTGCCAATTGCATATGTCCCTATAAAGACTCGCAAATCTTTTATAACAGTTCGAGCGTCAGCAGAGCGTTGGGGCCACACCCATAGGAATCTTGAGCAGGAATCCACTGCAACCATGATATACCTGTAAGCCCCATCTCTTTGAAAGGGGCCGCAGTGGTCCAAGTAAAAACACGCTAGTGGTTTGTCAGATATTAATAATGGTGTCTGTGCTGGACGTGTTACGGTGGAACCTTTCATCTGCTGGCAGATGTCGCATTTCAAGACATCGTCTTTAGTCTGCTTAGTTAACCCAGGCCACCAATAGCGTTTTTTCAATAAAGAAACAGTCGCCCTAACTCCTGCATGTGCAGAACCTATCCCTTCATGTGCTGCTAGAATTAAACCTAACCTACGATCCATGTTTGGAATTACTCTATCCCCCACTCCAGGAATCTGAGAAAATGGGATGTTATTGGCATCTAACTTGTAGGAGTACTTGAGTGGAAACCTTTTTGGTACTGCTCCACTGTTTTTGCGAGAAGCAATGACAGCCACCATGATCTCACCGTCTATTCTCGTTTTAGAATGAGTGATTGCAGCTACGGAAGCCGTGCGTACAGCCCCTTTTGCGGCTTAATCAGCCAATGAATTCCCTTCAACATGAACGCCATCACGCTGATGACTCAGTGTATGCATCACGTGAGCTCTCGGTAGTTCAGTTTTCAACTCCACTACCTGTTTCCATAGCATTTTATGCTTAATTGTGCCACCTTTTGTATCTTTGAACCCATTTTGAACCCAGTGCTGCAAATATTTATTATAGGACTACCTTCTCTGAAGGACACAGAAAACTAGTATCCCAAGAGGTAAGGGATCTGTTGGCCAAAGGGGCTATAAAAGAGAGCTCGGAAGCAGGCTTTGTCAGCAATATATTCATAGTAGAAAAGACAGACAAGGGACAGAGACCTGTCATAAATTTAAAGAGCCTAAACGAATTGGTAACATACCACCTCCTAAGGGACGTCTTGAGCAAGGGAGTCTGGCTAACACGTCTGGACTTAAAGGATGCGTACTTGACCATCCCAATTTGGCCCCCACACAGGAAATTCCTCCAATTCTCATGGGAGGGAAAACTTTGGGAATTCTGCACCCTCCCCTTCGGTCTATCTTCAGCCCCTTGGTGCTTCACCAAGGTCTTGCGTCCTGTAGTAGCATGGCTAAGGGAAGGGGCCAAAGGTTAATAATATATCTGGACGATATCCTTATTATGGGTCAGTCCAAAACGACGGTTTCTCGTCATACAGATCTTACCATCCGCCTACTTGAACACTTAGGCTTTGTAATAAATGCAAAAAAGTTGTGTGTAATACCAAGCCAGGAAACTCAATTTCTGGGTTTCATGGTGAACACAGTGGCTGCAGAACTGAAATTACCAAGGGAAAAGATAAAGAAACTTCGCTAGGAGCTCAGAAAGATGCTATCAATGGAAGTCTTTCCCTTGAGACCCTTAGCCAGGATCATCCTAGGTCTCCTTTCCTCAACCATCCAAGCAATTTTCCCGGGCCCTCTACATTACGGAGTCCTTCAGAGACTCAAAGCAAAAGCTCTCAGATCAACACTATCTTACTCACAAATGACATGCTCAGACCAAGACTCTAGGAAAGAGCCGTCATGGTGGCTAAAGAATGCGGAAGCTTGGAATGGCAGAGTCATCTTTGGGGAAGCTCCAGAGTTGATAATAGAATCAGATGTGAGTCTAGAAGGATGGGGTGCCACATGTGGTGACTCATCAACGGGGTCGTTGGACACACCACAAGAAGGAACAACATATAAACTGCTTGGAACTACTAGCGGGTTCTTTTGCGGTTCGAAGCTTCACCCATAATTCAATGAAATGCTGTATAATGCTGCGCATGGACAATGTCTCTGCAGTGAAATACGTCAACAAGATGGGGGGGGACCACATTCAAAGGGTCTTACAGAGATAGCAAAGGGCTTCTGGAGCTATTGCTTGAACAAGGGACTCTCCGTTATAGCGGAGCACATTCCTGGTTTAAACAATGGTGTAGTGGACTGGTTCTGCAGGAATTTCAAGGATTCCAGCAACTGGAAGTTAGACAGAAGAATATTCATGGCAATCCAAGACAAATGGGGTCCCTTCGGGACAGACCTTTTCGCGAAAGGCTGAACACACAGATGAAGAATTTCTTCAGCTGGAAGCCGGACCCTCAAGCAGCAGGGGTGGATGCCTTCCTCCAGGATTGGCAGGGCTTAAAGTCATATGCCTTCCTGCCGTTTGTCATGCTTCCACGTCTTCTCTTACACGCTTGTCGGTACCTCCAGAGCATGGTAGTGATAACCCTTCTTTGGAGGTCTCAGGCATGGTTTCCAGTCATCTTGGAGATGACCATGGACTTTCCACTTCTAATACCACCTTTCAGGCAAGTACTCTTGGGTCCGGAAGGCGAATCGCACCCTTTCATTGACCAAGGTCTAATGGTTCTGACGGCCTGGAAGATTTCAGGCGACAATGGCAAATCCCTGGGCTTTCGCACGATGCTTTCCGACTCATATCCGAGTTGTGGGCATCTGGAACAAGGAAGGCATATCGACTGGCATGGAACAAATGAGTTCACTGGGGTCTTCAATGACACTACGATCCCGTTTCAACTGATTTAGTTCACGTAGTAAACTTCCTATCTGAACTCTTTGCTTCTGGTCCAAGTTACAGAACAGTTAATGTCTATAGATCAGCAATAGCTGCGGGACATTCCTTGGTTGATGGTGTCTCGGTGGGACAAAACCTTTTAACAAAGAAAATTATGAGAAGCATGCGGGTTCTTAACCCTTCAACTCCAAAATATACGGCCTTATGGGACGTAAGAAGCATTTTACAACTTCTATCTTCTTAGGGAGATAATGTTAACCTCTCTCTTAAGAGTATTTCCTATAAGCTTACTGTGTTACTTTGCTTGGTCCCTTTCAGACGAACCTCAGATGTTAAGGCATTAGACGTTACTAGCAGGGCTTACCAACCTGAGGGAGCTAGTTTTTGTCCTTTTCTTAAGATAAAAGCAATGTCATCCTCTATCTTCTACCCTTTCTTTTCTCTGAATGAAAGTCTCCATGTTGTCAAATGTCTAAAAGAGTATGGAAAGAGAACTAAGTATGAGAGGAGTTGGAACTCAACTTCTGATCTCTCACAGATATCCTCATAAAGCAGTTTCATCTCCCACGCTTGCGAGATGGGTCAAAGAAGTGATGAGTGAGAGTGGTGTTGATGTCTCTATTTTCGGTGCACACTCTCTTAGAGGCGCATCAGCTTCTAAAGCTTTTATGTTAGGCGGAGGGCTCCAGGATATTCTTAGAGCCGCTGACTGGTCGAATGAGAGTATGTTTAAAAAATGTTACTTTAGACCAATCAATAACGTGATTGACAACGTACTTAGTTCACTTTAAACTTGCATAATGTTGGCCTCCGTGTCATGCCATAAAATTGAAGTTTTTTACTTCGTTTATTTCTTGTTCGCAGCACTTGGCAAAGAAGGAAGATGGCTGCGTGCTCATGGACTATATAGTGTAATAGAATGTTGTTTGAAGTTCTATATTCTCTTTATTGTTACTGCTGAGCTGTGGCAATAAAGGAGATTTGCATAATCTTGGCCTCCGTGTCTTTAATAAAATCCAGATTTTCTGCCCACCAGGCTGTGAAAAATCAACATTTTACTATGAAACACATTCCTGGTGGGAAAAATTATAGGGCAGATTTTTTTATCCAGATGCCCCACCAATGAGAGTACTGAAGAGATGATTGAAGAGGACAAGGAAGTTGTTGTTGGTTTGGTTGATGGTTTTCTGTTGGACAAAGATGTAATTTCTCGTCAAGATTGGGAACATGTCTGCTACTGATCAGTGTCAGATTGTACTCAAGAAGTTTATAACTAGTGTGTAGTATCTGCTCATATTATTGTTCTGCCATTTTCACCTCCTGCTCAGCCAGTGTGAATGTGCTGTGTGCTGCGTGGAATGTTGGAGTGATGAAGCGTATTGGAATGTTGGGTGCCTGAGAGGTGATGTGTGACAGTTGAGAATGGGCTGAGCAGCTGGCAGGCTGCTCCTGGTGGGGCTGCTCTACAGAACTTAACTACCTGCTACACTGGAACTCTTCTACATGTAACTTACTTCAATGAACCTACTTAATCTACATCCTACCTGCGTGGACCTCATTACTACATTATTTTGGCGACGAGGAGGTGACTACCTACGTGCTACAACCGGATTTCAAGGACCTGGCGAACAGAAGAGGACCTGAAGAAGAAGCAAACTACAGAACCTACAGATGATGTCAACACAAAGTACAGGAGGAGGTATCCACAGGAAAGGAAAACTCCTAAGATGACACATGGAAGTTCTACACAGAACAGCAAAAACGTCCAAAAGAAACCTTGGAGTACTTCACAAACAAGCAAAGATGTTCACAAGAAATCCAAGAAGATGAAGCACTACGCCTTTCAGCCCCACCAGTGTCCTCACCATCGGACAGCCCTAGCCCAGGCATTTTGTGCTCATCTGAATTACTTCCTATGGACTTTGAATTTTACCAGCAATGTTTCTGTCATCAAGTCCACCAACATACAGCTTGTCTTCCGCGCGCATTCCTACCTCCATTCTTCTTCGCGTGAAGCCCTCACGTCATTGTCTTGTTGGTAGGCAGCTTCCTCAGCTGCTCTTGAACGCTTCTCAACTTGTGTGCGCCGGGAGCCACAAGGCATAGCGTCTTGTTCGTGCCGCCATGTTTTTTTTTTGCTGAAGATCTTCTGAGCTCCAAGTAACTCTGCCAATTGAAAGGGAAGCAGGCAGCGCTATCGGCAGGATGCAGATGGAGAAGGCGCTGTGAGCCTTCCATATCCGAGGACTCCCACAACATGGTATGCCCGTTCAGCAGAGACAGCATCCTGCCGGAGTCCACCGCCATCTACTCCATGAGGTGAGAGGGGCTGGGAACTTCCTAAAAGTGAGCGCACGCACGTTACCTCTGCGTGGCCCGTTTTCAGGCATACTCACAAATCAGCCACCACCTCCTACCCTCACCCTCATTTGCTTGCTATGGACCGCGTGGTGCATGAAGAAGTCAGGTGGCCAGCGCAAGTAATGTCTCACAGCATGCCTTACATCGGCTGTAAAGCACAACGCGTGCAACTGAAAGGAGTACTACCAAGAGCTCTTGGCCGCCACGCAACTTGGCGTTCTCCCACCACAGTTCCCCGCAATATTTATAATACATAGTCGTTATCGCTATTCCATATTGAAGCCTATTTCATGCTTGCCTGCAAATACTCCAGATGCAGTTAAGTAGTGGTTTTTTGAACACTACATTAAGGAACTGTTTTGCTGAACGTATATTCTTCATGGGATGGTCGGGTTATATTCTTTCACACAGTATTTTACATTAGCGACAAGTTTATACCCTCATAACTTCATTATTCTTTTCCCATGTCTACGCTCCACACTTCACTTTTCCCTACATGAGGGACGTCAATGGGTTCCAGCCCCATTCGCTCACTTTACATTTCCCTACATGGGCTATTTACGGTTTCAACCGTCTCTCAGGGCATCGTTGCATGGGTCATAGTCCCATTTACATTAAAGTTCTCACCCTTATGTCTTAGGGTAGGTTACGGTTTCAGTCCCATTTACTTAATCTAACCTCCCTTACGTCTCGGGGTACGTTATGGGTTTCAGTCCCATTTACATTAGGTCACCACCCTCTTGTCAGGGGTAGGTCATGGGTTCTAGTCCCATCTTCTCGTACACCGTTACCCTCACACAGGGTGTGTCTTATTGGGTTCAGTCCCATTCACATTAGCATACGCCCTCATGCCAGGGGTAGGACATGGGTGTCAGTCCCATTTACATTAGCTTTCGCCCTTATGTTGGGGGTAGGTTATGGGTTTTAGTCCCATCTTCACGTACCAGTCATACACTGTTACCCTCACAAAGGGTGTGTCTTAATGGGTTCATTCCCATCGTCTACATTATTTATCCCCGTCTGGGGTACAGTTTATTTTAAGTATACACTAAGACTTTGCTGTTAGCTTCTCGCAATGTTATGCTTATATTATGTTACATTGTCGATTTGAAAACGCAACGTTATGCTTATATCTTATTTCATTGTCAATTTGAAAATGGGGGAGGATGAATTATACTTATTGTATTTTCTGCTCATCTTCTGTTTTCTCTCCTGTCCAGTTCTCCTCGTGATGTTACTTTTTCTTTCCATCCTTGGTATCTGGACTATATTGGTTGTTAGTCTTCCTTGTCCCTTGCCGTTCCCCTTTTGTAGTTTCATTCTATTTCTTCCTTGTTTAGGAGGGGATCCGCCCCTCTCTTCTCTGTGTGTCTGGGTGTTTAGCTGGTGTTCAGTTTGTGTCGTGCTAGGTCTTTCTTCCTTGCATGCCTGTCTGGCCAGTGGGTGTGTTTGGAGTGTAGTCATCTTTGCGTTTATGCCTTTCTGCTACCTGTTGTTTCCTCTGTCTTATCACTGTTTTCTACTCTTTTGTATTCACTGTTGGAGAGAATGGGTTATTTCTATTTGTGTATATTTACCCATTTCTTCCTCTTCGTTTTCTTCCACCTATCTCTTCGCTCTTTCCTATTTGTTCATTTCTACTACATTTATTCTGTTGCATTAGTGTTCCTCTCATTTATTCCTTACTTGGGTTCTTATTATATCTTATTTATGGTATAGGACTTATGCTTCTGTTGTATAAGAAAGGGGGATATGTAGTATCCTGCTCATGTTATTCTGCCATTTTCACCTCCTGCTCAGCCAGTGTGAATGTGCTGTGTGCTGCATGGAATGTTGGAGTGATGATGCGTATTGGAATGTTGGGTGCCTGAGAGGTGATGTGTGACAGTTGAGAATGGGCTGAGCAGCTGGCAGGCTGCTCCTGGCTGCTCTACAGAACTTAACTACCTGCTACACTGGAACTCTTCTACATGTAACTTACTTCAATAAACCTACTTAATCTACATCCTACCTGCGTGGACCTCATTACTACATAGTGGATGGCCTAGAGAAGGTCAAGTTGGAGAGGAGTTCAAATCCTATTTCAAGGTCAAAGATGAGATGAGTGTGGAAGGGGTTTTTCTCATGAGAGGGTCTTTGTTGATTCCTCCTGCAGGTTTGAGGACAAATTGATTGTTTTGGCACACAAGGGGCATGTGGGAGTGACTGGAACTAAGAAGAAATTACGATTATACTACTGTTGGCTTGGGATGGACCGTTCGGTGGAGACCATGTTGAGCAATTGTAGAGACAGTGGTCATGCGGAGAAGTCCTTTCGTACCTACAATATTCCTTTGAGTCCTGTCACTTTTCCTCAAAGGCCTTGGGAAAAACTAGGGTTGGATTTTGTAGGTCCTGTTGGTGGTTGTAGTAACGATCCCATCCTAGTTGCCAAAAATCTGTAGTGATGAGGTCCGTAGCCAAGACGTAGTTTTGAGTTTATTTATGGAGTTAAGTTACAAGTAGTTGAGTTGTAGAGATGCCGCCCCACCAGGAGCAGTCTTCCTGCTGTTCAGCCCATACTCCAACTGACACACTCAAGCATCCAGGCACCCAAACATTCCATTCAAGACTCGCACACCAACATTCCATGCATCACATTCACACTGGCTGAGCAGCTAGGGAGTAAGTAACCAGATACATACAACACAGTTTACTACAGTGGTTTGAATGGTTGTTACAGGTACATTTTGAGGGTGGCAGACTATTTTTCCAAATGGGAGTCGTTAAAGTTCATGAGGGAACCTAACACTGATAATGTCATTGATTTTTAAAAAAGTTATTTCGTTCGGAATTCCTGCATTTTTGATTTCAGATAATGGGGTTCAATTTGTTTCAAATAACATGAGGAGATTCTGGTTGAATTTTGGGGTTAAACATCTCACTATTGCTCTTTATAGACCCCAAAGAAATGGTTTGGTAGAGAGGGTGAACCGCATTTTGAAAGACACTATGCAATTGGCTGTTTCTTCAGGTTTACAGGTGCAGGATGCAGTGACTGAAAGAGTTTGGTCATATAATAACACCCCTCATTCCAACACAGGAGTAACTCCGTTTGCTTTGTTGAGGAGTAGGCATTCGTTTAATGAACTGTCTCCAGGGTAAGTAGTATCTAATTCGAGAGTTGATGATCAAATCCCAAAAAGTGATCAAGTGAGACGACGTGTGGAATTGAGTCAAGCTAAATCTAAAGTTAGCTATGATGATGCCAAGCGGGTTAAGGAAGAAGATTTTGTAGTGGGTGAGTGTGTCCGAATTAGGAGGCCATTCAAGAAGGCTGGTTAAAATTTTTATCCAGAGACCAAAATTGTTCAAGTTGATAAGCATGCAGTGATGGTTGTGGGTGGTAAGTGGTGGAGCAAAATTAGAGTGGTCAAGATCAAAGGTGGTAATTTGAAGGTATCAGAGTCTTGTCAAGGCGTGGATTTTACAGATGAGGGAGAGGCTAGGAGGAAGAGCTTCTGTGATGTGGGAGTGTTTGCTGAGGAGTCCGAGACAGAGCAAGTGATAATGCAGCACTGTAGTGTGGGCTCGGATTTGTATGAGAAGCCTGCTGGCGCGGAAGGGGTCTCTGTTGTTTCACGCACTGATGTGCCGGTGCCAACACAAAGAAGATTAAGATTTAAGCCTAAATACTTTGAAGACTATATAATGTGAACTCTTATTTTTATTCTCTTCGGTTCTGTTTTTGTTAAGCTTTATGTGGGTTTTGTTTATTGTTTGAAGGGGGAAGGTGTGTTATATCCTTGTTTTCCATGTTTATTATTATTATGTATTTGAAAAGTTTTATAAAGCGCGAACAAGACCCAGATGGGTATCAGAGCGCTGTACAAAGAGGAAAATTAACGTTGACGTGAAGAAACAGTAATTGTACAATACAAAAAGGCAGCATAAGAGGAACCGGAGACATAAAAGAAAATGTGGGTGCTAGGGGAGGACGTTGTAGCAGGTGGACAAACAGGTAAGAGCCCTACTAGACGAGGCCGTGCAGTTTAAGCAGCGTACTACGTCCAAACAATGACAAAATACATTGCAAATCCAAAGTAAAAGGTGATTGTCAAGTACATATTTCAAAACATAAAGAGAAAAAGATTGTCAGGCATACATTTCAACACACAAAGTAAAAATGATTGTCAAGCACTAGAGGGAAGTGACTATCACATGACATAGGAGCTGTTGCTGCTGAAGTTCTTCCAGAAGTAGCCATTTGACCAGTTTCTTGAATTAAGCAGTTGAGGGGTTGGCTCTGATCTCCGTCTGTAGGGCATTCCAGATTCTTGGAGCCAGCCCTGAGAAGGTGCGATTGTAAGTACTTTTCTTTTCTTTTTTTAATTTAGGTGGTTTCAAGAGTAAGGTATTGGAGCTTCTTAAGTTTCGACTGGAACCAGAGAGATCGAGTTTCTTTGCCAGGTAAACGGGGCTATTGAAGTGTGTAGCTTTATGTGTCAGACAGGCTATCTTGAAGCAGATCCTTGCTTCAATGGGAAGTCAGTTAAGTTGAATTAAGTCAGGTGTAATATGATCATGCTTTCTGGAGCCTTTGATTAGTCTGGCAGAGGCATTCAGAGTAGCTCTTAGCGGAGCTAACCTAGATTTAGGAAGCCCAGCTAGGGTCACCAAGCCATATTCTACTCGCGAGATAACAAGGGATTGGACTACTGACTGGATGTCCTCAGGAGGTAGGAAAGGTTTGATTTTCCTAAGAGTGTTGAGCTGATGATTGGCACTCTTAATGGTGGCACTGATGTGTCCTTGCATGTTTAGAAATTTGTCCAGGGTGACACCCAAAGAACAAGCGGAGACCACCATATGCGGGGTGCAGTTGAGTGCAGAGATTTTCTTGATCCAGTTTTGCGTTGGGGTCTCTTGGTTGCGGGGGTAATCAGGAGAAATTCTGTTTTGAGGGAATTTAGTAACAGATGGTGGTTATGTGTTAGCCATTGTTGAGTTTTATGGAGCGCTCCATTAAGAGTTTTAATGTCATCTGGAGAGGAGATCTTCAAATACAGTTGAGTATCGTCCGCGTATATAATGGTACTGAATGTTTGACCCGTTCAGAATAACAGTTAGCGGTTCCATGAAGAGATTGAAGAGCGTGGGCGAGAGTACAGATCCTTGAGGTACCCCAATAGTGACCGTGGTGCTGGCAGCCAAAGATTGGTTGACTTTGATTCTTTGTTTATTATGGACTATGAGTTTACTTGGTTATGGTGCATTTTGCATCATTTATTATACTTGGTTGCCAAGCATATTGGAATGTTAGTCTCCTGGAAGCTCCAGGTTTGGACAGTTGTATCCTGGTGGCGGATGCTGGGAGTTGCTTTGTGAGGGACCTCTGTGCTGACTTCCAATCCATGAGAATAAACCTTCTTCTACTATCCTCATTCTTTGCGTGGAATTTGCTTACTGGGACACGAACTCCACTTGCACCCGTTTTTTTCCTCTCTTTCACCATGGACTTCACCATCCACTGTTTCTCACCTCTCACTTCCCTTCAATGGAGCCTTTCAACTATTCCAGTTATCAAACTCACGCAAGCTTGCCATCTATTTCAGAGAACCTTTAGCGATGCGCCTGTTGTGAACAGACGAAAATCCAATCCAGGTAGTTTTCATGTAGGTTTATTGAAGATCAGATGTTACAGGGTTGAGCCCCACCAGGAGCAGCCTTCCTGCTGCTCAGCCCATACACCAACTGACATCCTCACTCATCCAACATTCCACAGTCACCTCTCACACCAACATTCCACTCCACAGTCACACTGACTGAGCATCAGGTATAACATCTCCCTTTCTTTATACAAATGAGAATCAATTCCAAAAGGATCACAAAATAAATGGTGCATGCAAAAGATGACAATGAAGTAATTGCATGCAACACGGGGCATCAGAGCAAAAGCAGTATCATACATGTCAAGGTGACGATATACATGTATAAGAGATAACAAAGAATAAATATTTGGAAGAAGTAAACACAGCACGCAATCCAGCAATTCTACACACACCACTTCTCCCTTTCCACTAAGCAAAATAACAAACCACACGCTCCCATTAAACCAGACCAAGACAACGCACACAATACCACGCCACAAAACACAAACTAAACCCCAACACCAAAACAAGCTGGCTGACCAGGCCAACAAGAGGTAGAAAGAGTACCGACTAGAAGACGTGGTACGAAACCATTCTAAGACCTTAGAAACTGTGGAAGATCATTCCACAGGGAACAGACGGCAGAAACATTGCCCTCCACCCTTACCCGTAGTAAGGGTGGTAAGTGTGGCATATAAGTCCACACAGAACCTGAAAAAAAAATGGTTCCAGATACAACATCATAGTAAAGAAACCTCAAAAACACTTCCCCCAACGCAAGTAAGGGTGGAATGTGTGGGAAACACCACACGAAACACAATGCACGCGCAGAACGTCACAACCAACAAACTCTAGCACTTCCCCCAACAAAAGATGGGGTGGAATGGGTGGGAAACACTCCACACAGAACATATGCAAGCGCACCACGCAACACTCAACAACATCAGCACTCAGAAGGAAGAGAACACTCACACAGAACATGTGCAACACTGCAGGGTAGACGACCCACGAATGCACACCCCCAGGTGAAACAACAACAAGGAGTACAGGACCCCTGAACGCACAGCCGTAAGTAAAATACATCACAGGGTACTTAAATGCAAACAAACCCCATACATGACCAAAGAAAAGAGTGCACAAAACACAACACCCTTGATGAGCAAACCCAAGCATCACATCAGAAAAATAAAACACAACAGGTCGGCTGCAAATAATAGGATATTAGCCCCCAGTAACACACTGGAACACCGGTGAGCGACCTCTCACCCGAAACTCCATTTGACATGCAGAAAAACACGACTCGGAAAAAGGAGTTGAAACAGTAGCGTGAAGGAAAACTAGCACTATTTGAAAGATCAAGTTTGACCTCTGCATTTCCAGGTAATAACGTTCCACAAAAATCATCAAAACTGCGCTTCCTCAACAAGCCACAAACTGCCAAACTGGAAGGTGTAGTAGTCGATAAAAGATGGAAAATATCAATAATAAAAACCACAAATTCTGAGTTCCAGGCAAAGAACAACAAGAACACGCTCCGGATGCCACAGGTAGTTCAGTAAGAACACCGCAACGTGCACTGAGCGCAGCGCAAGAGCAGAATAAGGAGGGTGGAGGTCCAGCAACTAAAAAAAAAAACAAGCATTTGCAATGCAATCGGTCTCGCCTTTGAGACCGATAATGTATTTAGCTGTGCAGCACATTAGCCTGGGTGCTGAAACATCTACTGTTCTTTAACAAGGAGGGAAAGTAAGCACCAAACTGTGTGACACGCCAGGTATGGGAACACATGGAGAGAAATATTGCCTTTCAGGGGAAATGGTATAGGCCAAAGCTCTGTTTTTAATATAAATATCAAGGCCTTTGGTGGTCATATCACTGAAAATACAAGAGTTGAAAAAAATATTATTGTCTAAGGGTGTTCGTGGAAGACAATTTCTATGGACTGGAATCTAGAGAAGTCTAAAGTGATTCTGGTATTTTACTGACCTCTGCTGGTCATTTTCTATCAAGAAAGTTAAGTAGAGGCAGTTGGCAGAAAAATTAAAAAAAAGAAAGTCCCTCAGCAGAAAGCAATTCTGGTATTTTACTGACCTCTACTGGTCGTTTTCTATCAAGGCAGTTAAATAGAGGCAGAAGACAAGTCCTAGGGCTGATCTCCAGAGCCCACAAAGTACGAATGCTCGACCTAACTAGACAATTTGATCGAAAATGTTCCCTCGGATTCTCTCTTCTATACAAAGTTAAATGTACTTTTGCTGTATTATTTAAGAGCTGATCATGAGTACACTGGATAATTGCCGCCCCTCAGATAAGACCCTTGTGTAAACAGGGTTTTGCAATCTCACCCTGTAATTATTCGGCGAGAGAAGACCCAGCAGTACATTTGCAGGGGCGTAATTCGGTCAGTAAGATTAGGAAGCTGTGAGCTTCAGGTTTTCCATCATCCAATTATGGCGTATCATGTTAAAATACATTATACGAGAATCAGTGCAGAAGAGGGGGGTTTAAGGGAAAGTCGAAAGGGAACAGAGTACAGATAGTAAGGGGTACTTAAAACACAATATTGTGTGTAAAGTGTGTGTGTATAAAAATCCCAGGTGAAAACCGACAGACTCCTCACCTTACACGACTGAAAACACCTGTATCCAACTATTTACAAGAGAACAGCATTAGAAGGTGGGGTGAAACACCCCTCTGAAGCTACGCCTCTGTAAATGTTGACAGGTCAAATCTGTTGGAATTTAATGGGGTAAAAAGCCCAATAATCACTAATCCTTGAGTGTTCGATTTTAATAATGCGGTTAATATATAATATCCCTTCAGAGCACGTGCAACCATGCCCCCAAAGTGTTTTAAAATGTAAAGAAATCGCATATTTTTGTTGGCTCAGCCTTCCCGCCAATGCTTGTAAAAATGAGTAAACACGGTCATCATCCAGTCAGTAGTTGTAGTACTCACCTGGACTTCAGAAGTAGATCCTGCCTGCACAAGTACAAATAGACATTTTATCTGGGATAAAGACCTGCTTGCTGCTGCCCTCCTAAAAGAGTTCGCACTGGACCTTAAACATTGGACATATTCCTCTCCTAGGACCTGGAGAAGATGGAACTGCACTACCCAGTGGGTGGAAGTAAATGGCCCCAAGACCAGAACAGTCTTCTTGACTGAAGCCTGCGTAGAGAACACCTCAAGGAACCTGGAAGCCACGAAGACCTGAAAGCCGTAATCAAAGTAATACAGAAAAGCAGGACATGCCCCACAGTGGTAAACCATCATTATGATTTCCCAGCATCATTCCTAACCAAAGGGGAGCCTACATCTCCCAATTTACAGCCTCAGGTGGGCGTAAAGGTGTTTTACTTTCACCCCAGGCCTTAAGGTGTGTCCTTTTAGGAACAGATAGGTGCTCTAGTTTCAAAACGATCTGAACAATCTCTCTAGCAATTTAGCCTTCTAGAGTTAAAGGGTTAGTGTCAACTGTGACTTCAAGTGGCTTTAACTCAGTACTCTGTGCCAAGTAGATGAGTGTTTGGATCCAGTAGATGCTTCTGGGTGGTTCATGCAAGTCCTGACCAACCAAAGATCTTTCGATGAGATACAGATATGTGAAGTGGAATACCTCCTAAGGGATGTTTTGTAGCCACTAGATCAATTTCAGCACCCAGTCCTCATACATTGCTGTCAGGCGTGTTGAGTCACTAAACAGTCTCCTCACCTGAAGAGTGTCCCTCCTCGATACTGGCTACCAGATAATTTCCAGTTAACTGGGTTAAGGTGAGGTAATGTTGCAATTGGCCTTGGCAGGTTGAATATATTTTGGACTTGAGTGGGACCACTGTTTGAGTTTAGTTGGTGGGTTGTGTGGTGTTACTGCTTTTTGGCACTGTTTCTTGACGGTTAGCAATCCTTTGGGTTTCCCAGACTAACACACAGGGCTGTAAAAACCTAGAGCAGAGGGCATATATGTGAAATCGAGATTTCTGTCTGGAGCCTCTACTGCATTGGCTGCAGTGCACAAAGATTATAGTAATGGTTTCAAGCCAAGACAAACATTTGAGCCAGGAGCATGTGTTGATCCAGTTCAATGACTCAGCCATAGGCCTCTATTGGCAGTGGTATTCTAAGTTTTGTGTTTTTGGCAGCTAGTACAAAAATATCATTCACAAGAAATAGCTGTGACTGGATGCAGAGTTGATTTAGTGTAATTACTAGTGTCAAACAATACATGAGTTCCAAACACTGTACCAGATAGCTCCTGGAGAAAGCCTTGACTGCTCGATTCACTACCCTTGGAGAGTCGAGCGTGCAACCGAAGCAACGTAGTTATACAACTGGGGTGCAATAGTACCCCTGGCGCTGTGACACTAGTGATAAACACAGTACCCACAGCATACTGTAACCACTGATTCCCCAGGACCCAAAGAATAGACTTCGCACTTGTGTTTCGGTTTAGCAAAGAGCATCTGGCCGATTTGAGGCCTCGGATGCAATATGTTGGCTTTTTCTATTAGGCCCAAGTGAATACCAAAATAAAACTGTTGAAGGTTTGGTCTATAAACCAACTAATTAGGGTGCATTTTCTCATCTCACTGTCCGCAGCCTGTTGGGGTCCAATTGTTAGATTGCCTGCTGCGGTCAGGTCATTATCCCTTGCCTGTCATCTTCATTTGAATGAAGCAGAACTTCGTATGTGCCTGCTAACATAAAGGGGTGGGGGCTTGTTACTTGAAATAGTAGGGGGGAATCAGTGGCATAGTGAACCCCCCACTTCAGCAGCTTAAGCGGGGGCTGACACTTGGTTAACAAAACTGCGTAAGGGAATACCATGACTCAAGGGTGTGGGGTGTGGCTGACATGCACATTTAAGGAAACAAGAAAGAGACCTAAAGATAATAGGGGAAAACAAAGACTAACAAATAGAAAAAGTGAGCATCAGAGAGGTGATTAAAATAAGTAAGCATTAAAAAATGCCGGTAGATAATAGATGAAAGAATGAAGAGGAAGGAAGGGTGAAAGGAAGTAAAGAAAGAAGAAAACGTGTAAGGCAGACTGGAAGAGTGGAAGGAAGAAGGGGTGAAAGAAGGAGTGTCTGGGAGGATGGAAGAGGATAAAGAAAAATAGATGATAGAGTTTAATGATGAATAGGTGAAAGGAACTATACTAAGGAAGGGTGGGTGTGCTTGCTCCATGTGCTAACGTGATTAAAATGCTACCCACTTGGACCATGCGTCTGATTATCTGGCCACTCCCTTGGGGGGGGAATGCTTCCTTCTGAGATAAATCCGCGTCTTGGTGAAAACCTTTTAGTGTCCCTGCATGGAGTGACTCCCCAGTAGGTTTTGCCAGCACACTTCGGAAGTGTGTCCAAAACATTCCTTCATTCAAAAGTTGCTGTCCGTGAGGGGACCTCGGGCCAGTGCTCGCAGCCGGCAGGCGGGAGCAGCCAGCAGCCGCAGCAAGGTCTGCCCAGGCAAATCAGCTGAGCTTGGTGTGCGCTCCAGGCTTAGAGCCGGTGCAGGCAGGGCGCTTGTCTCTGAAGCGGCTGCTTCTCAGTGTGGCTAGCACCGGCACCACACAGGCAGGGTTCCTCGGAGCAGCAAAGTAAGATGGCTGCTACACGGCACTCTCTGCTGAAGCTGGACTCCGAGATTGAGCGCTCCCGAGCCGAGTGCCAGTGGGAGCGGATCCAGAGCCTGGCCGGCAGCTCTCCTCCAAGAGTCCGGACCCTCCAGGCAGTGAGTGGGGCTAGGGAGCGCCAAAGTCTGCGCCCGCTGCCGCGCGCTATTTAGAACATGCGCCCCCACAGGCTGTTGCAGCCTGTCCACAGGCACCCAGTGGCAACCTGGTAGGGGGTTTGGGCACCCTGGTCGGTAGCACTACATTCGCAGGCCACTGCCTGCTGAGGTACTTTGTACCGTTCAAACTCTATGCCAGCGCTCTTATCCTTCAATTAATGGGTAGAGGATATTTTCCATGCTGTCTGGCCAAGCGCAAGGTGTCTTCAGACGGCCAGCCTCACCAGTGTCACGGTGGACATTGTGTTAATGTTTTGAGGCCCCGCTCTCAACATGAGGCTGTTAGAAAGTTACACTTCCTCAGTAGTGTTCTTCTACCTCTCCTGTCACAACTGTAACTTAACACCGCGCCTAGAATGCGTTTCAGGGCTACGCATCCTAACCTCCACGAAGTCTCATAAACTAAGATTATACGTTAGCAGCAAGGTCAGTGCAACATGCGGTCAGAAGGCTGCCCGCTCCCTCTATCAATAATACGTCTTACAATGAACGTCTGGGCAATATTGACTGAGTATAGTTCTGTGGGTGAGACAGCGAGTGGGCGTGCCTTTCTCACACGCCTGTTACCTCTTTGGGTGGAGCTGGTCAGGCCTGTCCTCCAAGGGTAGAAAGACATGGCCACCTAACCCTCACCCCCATCCCAGTGTTAATAGGACACTGAAGACTCGCTTGTAACCCACCCAGCATCCCGGACTCAGCGGTCCGAGTACCTCACACTCTCTACGCACATGTCTGGGTCAGCATGGGACAGCTCTGACCTTCCACACATGACACATCCCTTTGTTTGCGGGGCAGGGCAGCCCCCGTCCATCCACACACGTCCCAAAGCAGACGGGGCACGGCTGAGACAAAAGGGACTTTGCCCGGGACACGTGTGCGGCTGATCAGGCTCCGGACCTGAGACAGACACGAAGGAAACAACTCGAATCTGAGCAACAGCAGAGAATAAAATGCAGGCGCACCCTCTCTGCCTCTTCGGAACTTTCCTTGATTTGTTGCGACGGTGCACGCCCGAGCTGCATGCCCTGGCTGTAACACTGGCACCAGTGGGAAGGAGACAGGACTAACTCTAAGAATGAAGGAGGTATGAGGCGGCGCCTGCTTGTAATTCGCCTCACCATTGTTCTCTCGCTCTGAGAAGGCTGCAGAAAACCGCTTCGCCTCTTGTGCTGTCTCTGCCTCCCCCTGTAAATTGTGAAAACGCCACTGTTTTGTCACGCATGCGTACGATGTAAGGCATCGCGCGCATGCGAGACAAAGAGTGTGAATTAACCCACCAATCACACGCCAAACAAGCATTTCTTGATGCAATAGGACGCGTTTTTACGCGAAACCTATTGCATTGGAAATGGGAGGGTGGGGGTCCAGGAAGGCAGGAACGGGGGGGGGGGGGCGGGGGGAGTAAAAAGTCACGGACTGCGGGAGGGAGGGGAGGGGGGGACACGGGCAAAAATAGTTTTGGAGTAAAGGGGCCAATAGCCAGGGAAGGATATAAATGACAAGATGGCCGTCAGGAGGAGGGACTAACAACCTGAAAACGAATTAAAATGCAGCATTTAAGATTGAAGCCAATGAAAAACATAGACGGAAAGTGGGCGGAGCTTCCCCCCACAATACTGTATACAGCATCTCTCGACGAGACAGCGCATGCGCTGCCTAGCCGAGACCTAACAAATGTGCACATCCCCCCAACCAGTACATCATCAACACGGCAAACCTGGTATGACTGTATCTCCCTTGAGCATCTTGCGAAGTTCTGCATAGCCATAGCTACAACCACAGCTCCAGAAAAGTACCACAATAACGTTAGAGAAAGGAGAAAAAAAACGGCACCAACATATCTGCTGCGCAGTGCCGCTGAAGAGAATGACGAGACGGTCCAGGGTTGATTTGCCGATAAACTGCTGCATAAGTACTGAAAACAAATCTGGTGAGAACATCCGTCAGTCAGGTCCAGGAAACTGCATCTGCTTCAATTACCAATGAGCAAGATGGAGGCACGTTACAGACGCAGAGCCGGGTGGATCAAGGCACGTCTGTACAGCAGGGCGTCCCTCCTCAGCTGTCAACTACGTGGAAGCAATGACAAGGAAGAGATCCGGAGAAGCAGCAGGATTCCGAACAACAGGTAAGATCGAGTGCACATAAACAGACACACTGTGTTTCTTTTTGAAAATACTGTTAAACTGCCAGATGTATCAATGGCATACCGGAGCCCAAATAATAAAATAAAATCATGGCTCACCTCAAAATATGAAGCAAAGTACCCATAGGCAGAAGTTGAAATTGAAACGAAGAGTACAGAACTATAAAAATGTACAGTACAGAAAAACTCTAGGGGTGAGTGATGTCGGAAGAAACAAAATAGGCGGTTTCAGCCTGTAGCCCGTCTCAAATTGTCCTTGGCACACGGAGAGAGAAATCCTCACCAAACGCAGGAACACCTCTCCCATGTTTCTCACCAGGTCGGACACGGAGAAACCAAGCGTACTGACACTCCTACATAGCGCTTGATAATTGCTCCTCTACATGTCAGGGTGAAACACAGGAACAGCGGGTTGATGAAAGTCCCAGACGTGAAGGCATTTTACCAAGAAGTAGATAGAAAGCTAAGCAGGGACTGGCACACTTGGGTTGTGGGCGACCGATATAAAGGTCACTGGTGGGGCTCAGGGGTGCCAGCTTTCTGTTTCACAAGAAGTTCCTTTACCTTGAAGTTTCTTCAGGCTTCAAGTTTCATTACAAAATGTTTCCATCAGGTAGTAGACACAGGTTCTTTCATAAATCGTCGGAAAAATGTGAACAGAAGAGAACCCAATCCAGGTAGTTTTCATGTAGGTTTATTGAAGATCAGATGTTACAGGGTTGAGCCCCACCAGGAGCAGCCTTCCTGCTGCTCAGCCCATACACCAACTGACATCCTCACTCATCCAACATTCCACAGTCACCTCTCACACCAACATTCCACTCCACAGTCACACTGGCTGAGCAGCAGGTATAACAGCGCCCTAGCCAGCTGTCCTTTAAACCTGGCAGGGCATGCCAAGCGTCAGGTCTTACTGCACAGCAGGGGGTTGTTCAGATATATATATATATATATATATATAAATAATCAACTACTTCGAAAAGTCTTGTGCTAGCTTTGAAATGGGCTGGAAAACAAAGAAGCCAGGCAAAAATGGATTTCCGCTTCTGACAATGTTTTCCAAGGTACTTTGTCTTACACTGTGTGCAACAGTTTTAAAGTATATTCTGGACTTCGGTATTGCTCTGACTGAACTTATAATTAAAAAGGAGGATGGCACCAAGACCAATCTACAGGCCATATTGTCATCGATACTCCCAAAAAGTTGTAACTAGACTGAAAAAATGTAGCACTTTAAAATAGTGCATCACGGGCTATGCATACAACGCGTGTGACAATACTCGCTAAAGTGATTTTTTTGTTTTCCACCGAACAGTGCCTTTATTTTCACACATTGCTAACTTCCAAGCATCAAAAAGCTGTGCATATGAAATTACACATTAAACAATATATTTCTAATACAGGCGATGGTTAATTAAACTAAGATGTTAATGAATCCTTCAGAAATAATGGTGCTAGATGAGAGGACTATGATAAGTAACACGAGATCGAAAGGTCGCACCTGCTTTCTGTCCTAAATATAAACATTTAACTGGTGCACCAAAGAGGAGTAATTTAAGGTGCACATATGTTTCTATATTAGGGGAGCCTTCTTATAGCTATGTGGAGCTTTTAGGAATTGTGCACATCTGACAAGTCAAACAGAAAAGTCACAAAACTGAACAGCTGTCATGCATCAAATATCATTCACGCTCTCCTCTCCAAATATATAAGACTCGGATACATGCATTCCTCCTTTCCAGCACTTTCCGTCCCCAGGTCATCTATCTTTGGTTACTTTTAGTAACCAGCCCCACGCCAACACTGACTGATTTTGCAGGAAGTTTCCGTGCTTCCTACACACTACACTCACCGGTCTCATGGGCCTTCCTCAGCAGCCACGCATCAGCCTTGTCCAACTCGGATACTGGTGGCGCACCACCGCCTCCAGCTCCCCCAGGGCCCGCAGAAGAGCTGTGCAGCCTCCTCCTGCCGCTCTGTTTAAAACCCAGCCGCAGTAAACTCCCGGCCCGCAGTAAAGCCGGTCTCCACCAGCCAGAGCCCGCCATCTTTGTGCGGAAGCGGAAAGCTGCACTGCGAGCACCATAGCAACACGCCTCTGAACCAGGGCACACAGAGGGCCATGCGACTGCCAGTCACTATGTACCATGTGATCACCTGGGCTCCAGTTCTCATGAAAAGAGAAGAAAGATAACAACAAACCGAGGACTACAATAATGCTTGCCATATGTGCAAGCGGCGAAAAAGCTTGGATCACGATATTTCTCCTATCGTTATGGAAAGTGCCCCGGTAGCTTTTTGTGATTTTAGAGGATATATAAGCAATGCAGATATAATTGTCTAGCTGCGACGTAGCTGTCAAGTTTTTTAGGTTCATGCGTAGGGTCGCCACCTTTCCCAGGAAAGAATACCGGTCATCTGTTCACGTTTTACCTTTCTGCAAAAGCCCAGACATGATTATTTTGGAATTTGATGTAAAAACGTATGTATTCATTTTTATTATGACTTTTCCTTCTTTGTTTACTTTAAAGATCAGTCAAGGAGTCATTCATTAGGCCAGATTTATTTTTGCAATTTTATATAGCGTGGACCAGAGGTGCAACTAGAGCCACATTTCGGGGGGGCTCCTAAATATTTCGGGGAGGGGGGGGGCTGATTCTTCCAGTAATAGGCAGAGTGAAGATGCAGGGGCTCTAAGAAGAGGTGAAAAACAACAAAGCCTCGTTAACAAGTAAATTGGTCTTTTAAAGCCCTATGAAGTACTCGGGTGCGGCTGCAGTAAGACGGACTCCAGACCACCCAGCCAGCCTACAGCAGCTCAAAAACTGTCTGTGTGTGTGCCCGGGAAGCTGTCTCACCTGGGCGACAAATGCAAAAACAACAGTTGATGGACAGAATGCAGAACAATGTCATACATTCACCCCAGTACAGTGATCTGGGCCTAAATCCATCGTTTTTTTGCTCACCATGCCATTCCAGTTTGGACCCAGCCATATGCAAATCAGTCTTGACCCTGTGCCTCATGGGAACAGTCCAGCCCGAACTGCCAAGCCAGGTCCTCCCTGGACTGGAAACAAGCATCCTAGGACCGGTTTCGGGGTTTCACCCCTCTTCAGCCAGGATAGCTTGATTCCAGTGGCATGGAGAGCACGGGACCCACGCCTGGGCATACCCGTCCCACTCAGGGTGACAAATGCAAAAACAACAGTTGATGGACAGAATGCAGAACAATGTCATACATTCACCCCAGTACAGTGATCTGGGCCTAAATCCATCGTTTTTTTGCTCACCATGCCATTCCAGTTTGGACCCAGCCATATGCAAATCAGTCTTGACCCTGTGCCTCTAAGTGGGAAGGGTATGCCCAGACGTGGGTCCCGTGCTCACTACACCACTGAATTCAAGCTAGCCTGGCTGAAGAAGGGTGATGCCCTGAAACCGGTCCCAGGATGCTTGTTTCCGGTCCAGGGAGGACCTGGCTTGGCAGTTCGGGCTGGACTGTTCCCACAAGGAACAGGGTCAAGACTGATTTGCATATGGCTGGGTCCAAACTGGGGTGGTGTGGTGAGCAAAAGAATGATGGATTTAACCCAGATCCTTGTGACTGGGGGTGAATGTTTGCATTGTCCAGCATTCCGTCCATCAATTGTTTTTTTTGTGTGTTTTTTGTGTGTTTTTTTTGCATTTGTCGCCCTAAGTGGGAAGGGTATGCCCAGACGTGGGTCCCGTGCTCACTACACCACTGAATTCAAGCTAGCCTGGCTGAAGAAGGGTGATGCCCTTCAACATCGTGAAGGAACTCTCCAACCCCAGCTCCAACACCAACGACATCCCGCCGTCGCGAGACCTGTGCGACTCACTGGCCACCTTCTTCCACCGCAAAATCGCCGACATCCACGACAGCTTCAACACCACGACCGCCCCGGCAACCACCGAGACCACTGCCCCACAACCAACAACCGCCTGCTCTCCTGGACCAACATCAACGACGAGGACACCAGCGAGATCATGAACACCATCCACTCCGGCTCACCGCTAGACCCGTGCCCTCACCACGTCTTCAACAAAGCCAGTACAGCCATCGCGCCCCATCTCCGGAAAATAATCAACATCTCCTTCGAGACAGCAACCTTCCCGGAAAGCTGGAAGCACGCCGAGATCACCGCCTTACTCAAGAAACCCAAGGCAGACCCCAAGGACCTCAAGAACTTCCGACCCATCTCTCTGCTCCCGTTCCCCGCGAAGGTCACCGAGAAAATCGTCAACAAACAACTGACCCGCTACCTCGAGGAGAACAACATCCTGGACCCTTCCCAGTCCGGCTTCCGCAGCAACCACAGCACCGAAACCGCCCTCATCGCCACCACCGATGACATCAGGACCCTGCTAGACAACGGAGAAACAGCAGCCCTCATCCTCCTGGACCTATCAGCCGCCTTCGACACGGTCTGCCACCACACACTACGAACACGCCTTCACGACGCCGGGATCCAAGAGAAGGCCCTGGACTGGACCACATCCTTCCTCTCCGGCAGAACACAAAGCGTCCGCCTCGCCCCTTCTGATCCAAAGCCACCAAGATCACCTGCGGCGTACCCCAAGGCTCCTCCCTCAGCCCAACGCTGTTCAACATCTACATGGCACCCCTCGCCCACGTCGCCCGACAGCACAACCTCAACATCATCTCCTACGCCGACGACACCCAGCTGATCCTCTCCTCACCAAAGACCCTCACACCGCCAAAGCCCACCTCCACGAAGGAATGAAGGCCATCGCCGAATGGATGAGTACCAGCCGCCTGAAGCTGAACTCGGACAAGACGGAGGTCCTCATCCTTGGTTCCAACCCTTCAGCATGGGACGACTCCTGGTGGCCGACATCACTGGGAACAGCCCCGACACCCACCGACCACGCACGCAACCTAGGGGTCATCCTCGACCCCACCCTCTCCATGACTAAGCAGGTCAACGCCGTTTCCTCATCCTGCTTCAACACCCTCCGAATGCTCCGCAGGATCTTCAAGTGGATCCCCACCGAAACAAGAAAAACAGACACCCAGGCCCTCGTCACCAGCAGGCTGGACTACGGAAACGCCCTCTACGCAGGAACGACGGCTAAGCTCCTGAGACGGCTGCAACGCATCCAGAACGCCTCTGCACGTCTTATCCTCGACATCCCCCGACGCAGCCACATCACACCCCACCTGAGAGACCTGCACTGGCTCCCTGTCAACAAGAGGATAACCTTCAAGCTCCTCACCCACGCACACAAAGCACTCCACAACTCCGGACCAGCCTACCTCAACAGACGACTCAGCTTCTACACCCCCACCCGCCAGCTCCGCTCCACCAGCCTCGCCCTCGCCACAGTCCCCCGCATCCGGAAAACGACCGCCGGCGGCAGATCCTTCTCCCACCTCGCCGCCAAGACCTGGAACACCCTCCCCACCAACCTTCGGCAGACCCAAGACCTACTGGCCTTCAGAAGACTCCTCAAGACCTGGCTCTTCGATCAGTAGCAGCACCACCCCCCTCTTCCCCCAGCGCCTTGAGACCCTCGCGGGTATGTAGTGCGCTTTATAAGTGACATGATTGATTGATTGATTGATGCCCTGAAACCGGTCCCAGGATGCTTGTTTCCGGTCCAGGGAGGACCTGGCTTGGCAGTTCGGGCTGGACTGTTCCCACAAGGAACAGGGTCAAGACTGATTTGCATATGGCTGGGTCCAAACTGGGGTGGTGTGGTGAGCAAAAGAATGATGGATTTAACCCAGATCCTTGTGACTGGGGGTGAATGTTTGCATTGTCCAGCATTCCGTCCATCAATTGTTTTTTTTTGCATTTGTCACCTGGGCTGGCACACACGACAGGGGAGGGGGGGGCTGAAACCCTTTGAGCCCAATGGGTGTTGCGCGCCTGGCGTGGACAAGGCCCAAAGGCATCAAAGAGCTTTACAGCAGTAGCATGATGCAAGGGTACAGTAAGTTACAGTTACAATAATTACGTTCAGACATATTGACTCAGTAGCTGCGACCAGGACAAATGCAGCTGTTGGACAAGGGATGTACACAGTTCAAGCATTGATTAAGATGGTGGGGACACACAGTGAAGGTGGTTGTAGTATCGGGGTGGCAAACAAACAAACCAGGAAACAAATGTTGTGTTTACCTTTCTTATGTATGCTGTTCATTACATATTTGTGTTCCATGCTCTGCGCCCAGCTCCTTGCCCACGTCAGTGATTCTATTCTAGATCGCCGGCAGGGGACGTTAGGAGCTGGACGATGGATGAAGGGTCTCCCCTTCTTGCTGCACCAGTGTTTCTTTTTCTGGAATAAAGAACTTACTTCTTCACTTGTGTCCGGTTCCACTTTACAACGAAGTAAATCTTCAACCGTTGTTTATTTGTGGAAAATAAGTTCAAGGGAAACGGACCCGCAGCCAACACCAGTTGCTCAGGAGAAAGTCCAGAAGGTTCGTGAAGTAACTTCCCTCAGACGGAGTAAGTGTTGTAGTTGGTTTATTGGAGGAAGACAGCTTAACAACCACTCCAGTCAGATGTCGCCCAACACTCCTACCCCAACCGCCTCCTCTAGAACCTCGGTGGCAAACATGCCAGGAAGATTCCAAGGCCACATGACAACAGCAGAATACTACACACCTTTCCCCTTGAAAAAAAAAAAAAAAAGTAAATAAATAAATAAATATAATTTGAAGGGAAGAAAAAAAAATAATGTACAGTAAATGCCTAAATAACAGTTAAAATTGAACAAAATCTTTCATTTTAACAGGTGGATTTCTGGTACGAGAACTTCTCCTTAGTTCAACAACCTGTGTGTTATGTTCAGATGCACATTCTCCAGAAACATCCCCATGGTTCGTAATAGGAACCGGACTAAGTTCAACACCGGCCTCATTGAAACTTGAGTCAGGTACATTGGAATCAGAATAGAAACAGCCCTGCATGTCCAAAAAATTTTGAACATCTTCCTCCTCAACATTAAACTTCTTACCAGAAATTTGTGGAAAATGTTGTGCTTTTTTCTCCATACCCTTGGATCTATAAATAGATATGCGTCTGAAATTCCAAATCTTGCCACCCTCTACTCTCGCTGCCTTACTAAACACTTCCAACACTTTAACTGGATCTGACCATCTGGACCATCTTCTATTAATAGATCCACCCAACTTAACACGCACAAAATCTCCCACTTGAATTTTAGAATTTAAAAACTGATGCTTAGGACCATTTTTCCTCATTCTCTCCTGATACCTAAGAACACGCTCCCTAACATGAGAAAAATCCAAAGTAGAATCATAAGAATTATTTACTTTTAGCCACCAAGGCATAAGCTTTGAGCCAGGTTTTCTGCCTCTTAGCATTTCAAAAGGGGAGCAACCAGTAACCGAATTAGGAGATGTACGATAAGTAAGTAAGGTGGCTCGTAAGGCTTTTTTCCATTCAATACCTTTCTTGACAGCAAGTTGAATGGACTCTTTTACAACTCTATTAAAACGCTCAACTTGACCATTGGCTTGGGGATTATAATTGGATACCCTTTTATGCACAATACCACATTTGCTTAGAAACAATTCCAATTCTTTACTTATAAATTGCGGGCCATTATCTGAAATTAGCTCAGCAGGTAAACCTTCACGACAAAAGATGTTATCCAAAAATTCTATTACTTGGGTTGAGGTAATTTTTTCTACGATCTTTAATTCAGGCCATTTAGAAAAGTAGTCCACTAAGACTAAAGCAAACACTTCTCTGGCAGAAGGGAGACACAAAGGACCAATAATGTCAATGCCAAGTTTCTTCCAAGGTCCTTGAGTAAACTCGATAGGAGTTACATCAGTAGACAAAGGCTTGACTGACTTGTCACTTCTAGAACATGGAACACATTCTCTAACCCACCTATCAATCATGCTGTCCATGCTTGGCCACCAATAAAACTCCCTCAAATGCCTCTTAGTACTGGACATGCCCATATGTCCCTCGTGAGCCATGGCTATCAGCTTCTCCCTAATCTTATGTGGAGGAACAATCTTATCTCCTCTAGTGATGATACCTTGTAAACACATAAGTTCATCTTTAATTTTAAAAATGAACCTAACTCACCACTCAACATCCTCTCTTCAGGCCAACCTTTTGCAGATATTTCAACACCGTAGACAAATCACAATCTTCAGACATAGCCTCTTTCCAAGCATCTTCAGAGATAATTTCGAACTTATGTCTGCACCATTGTTGACATCATCAAAAGTGTAGGCTACATCGCATTCCTCCAAGTCATTGTTAAATTCAGGTACATTTGGTAAAGGTAGTCGTGACATGCAATCAGCATGTACATTCAAACGACCAGGAATGTATTCTACCATGCATTGATATTCTTGCAACTTTGCAGCCAGTCTCGCCAGACGAGCTGTGAGAGTTCTGCCACCCCTGCTGCCAGCATGTTAATTAGAGGCTTGTGATCTGTTCTCAACCGAAACTTGGTACCCCATAAAAATTGACGGAAATGTTGAGCAGCCCAGGTGCATGCCAGCAATTCTCTCTCAATAGTAGAATAATTGTATTCAGCACCCCGTAATGACCTGGAAGCATAAGACACTATATATTCATCCCCATTGTTCTTTTGCATTAGCACAGCGCCTAGGCCTGTGCTGCTAGCATCTACCGCTACAATACATTCCTTCCCAACAACAAAAGATCTTAAAAAAGGAGCAGAAGTGATGTCTTTTTCAATATCTGGAAAGCTGATTGCTGATCATCACCCCACATAAACTTCACATTTTTCTTTAATAACATTCGTAAAGAAAAACTTTGGAAGAGTAATTTTGTACGAACTTACTATAAAATTCTGTTAAACCTAAAAAAGAGAACAATTGCTCTTTGGTTGTAGGTGCAGGAGCATTGGAAATACTAACTACATGGTCGAATTTAGGTCTAATACCCTCACTAGATATTTCGTGACCCAAATATTCTACTTTATTTTGTCTGAACTTGCATTTTGAAAATTTAAGTGTCAAACCTTTCTTCTGTATACAATTCAACACTGCTTTTAAGTTACAATCGTGTTCCTCAAAATCCTTTCCAAAAATCAGGATATCATCTTGAAAGGCAATTGCCCCGGAACAACCCTCTAAAACCTCTTTCATGAGTCTTTGAAATACTGACGCAGCGCTCGCTAAACCGAAAGGCATGCATGAAAATTGGAACATGCCCTCAGGTGTTATAAATGCAGTTAAACATTTAGACTCATCATGTAACATTATCTGGTGGTAAGCACTGGCTAAATCCACTGTAGAAAAACACAGGCCCCAGAAAGAGTAGAGATTAGTTCATGTATGTTCGGTAAAGGATGCCTGTCAACCCAAATTTCTTTGTTTAGACTCCGAAGATCAACACATAAACGAAGATCCCCATTACTTTTAAGTGAAAGAACAACCGGAGAAACCCACGGAGAAGATTCTATGGGTTCAATAATGTTTCGTAGAACTAAGGGGCTCATTACGATGGCGGGCGGAAGCACAACCGCCGCGCTGGCGGATGCAAAAACCACCAGTTACCGCCGGCACGCAGCAGTCCACACGCCCGTCCAATTACGATGCGAAAAGTAGGCCAAACACCGCCGGCAAGCCAGCAACACCGTCCGCCATCAAAGTGCGCCCGTACACGTAGCGGCGCAGCCCAACTGACACACACCGTCCGACGAAACACGTCCCGCCCGGCGTATAAATTACGATGCCGCAAACAAACGGCTCCCACGGCTAAGAGACACCGCATGTGAAAGAGAGGCGGTAACACGGACGCAGAGCACGGACAACGAAGAAGCGGCACCCCGAGCATGAATCCAGCACTGCAGGCCCTTCCCATGCTTCTGCTGATGCACCACCAAGGACGCAACGTACTGCGGAGACGCAGGTAGGCACACACACAACAAGTGCACGCAAACAGCGCACACAGTGCAAGGGCGGAAAAGCGGACAACCCCCCACCAGCGCGTGTACACTACACATCCACCATTGCATCCACATATGACACAGGCCAAATCCTAACATCGCGGAACACATGTGTACACACCACCTGGGACTAGGAACCAACCACCCCGTCACGGCCCCAAAGCGGCGATGACGCCGCCACACATGCGCACAACCCAGAGGCCAACCGCAGCGCCATGCATGCGTCGCACACAGACACAGGGACACAACCAAGCAGCACACACATCAGCCCCACCCCGAACGCACATGACACGTGACAGGCCTGCCACAGACATGTCCCCAACGCCCAAATCACGGACAACACCCAACGCCACACAACCGACGCACACATGTCAGTGAAGTCACGCAACAGCAGGACACACCCCAGTGTAACAAACATGGCGTAGCACACAGCGGCGGCAACACCAACTAGGAGAAGCAGGGCTCCTTCGGGAAGAGGAACGCCAGTACCACACTGAAAAACCCATACCACCCTGCACATATGAACAAGACATATAAAACGGAACACCAAAGAGCACGGGGACCGACAACAGGTGGCCCAAGAATAACATTCACACACAAGGCCCAACGCAGAGCGGAAAGGCAGCCTGCCGCCCACACAAGGGAGAGCAGACAGCACTGAATGACCTTCCATTCCAACTCCGAAACCACAGCCCTACGACAGAAGCCGGTGAATACAGCCATTGTCCAAGAATAGACCAACACAGGCATGCCGAGGAGACCGACCACAGGGCAGATAGCGCATATCACAGAAGCACACAACGGACGGGGAAGAAAGAAGAAAACACTCCCCCATGTCGGCCACATGCAAGTTAATTGGAAGGAGTCACACATCACTGACCTTGAACTGTCTGAGAAGCATGTGGGAAGAGGGCCCGTGTCCTCCAAACAAGCAAACAGAACACAAGTCCTGTCTCCCTACGACTACACAGAGCTCACAGCAACCTCGGAGCGTGCACATTGCAGACTGCACACACAGCCGGAGCACGCCACCACAACGCACCGCTGCGAAATGGCAACCGCAACACACCTACCCAACTACGCCGAACAGCTCAAGCTGTACAAAACCAACCTGTTACATACATTGGGATGCGATCTCCTGTCCCTGCTGAACGTAAGTTACCGACTGACTTACCGCATCACATTGTTCAGCTGCGTCATGCCCGTCTTCTACTGTCGGAGGTGTCCCTACCAGCATCCCGTCGAGATATGCCTCTCCAACCCGGCATGTCTGAAGGCGGACCTGCTACCACTACTCCTCCCTCTGGACGCACACGACAGGGCCTGCTCTGCCTATGGGGGCATGGCGTCTGTGGCCAACATCGCACCCGCACTGAAATGGGACCACTGTGCCTCCACACGACGGATCATCGAGAACAGCTACATCGAATGTCACCCAGCATGCCCCATCATGGTCCTCCAAGGGACAACTTACGAACAACACCTTGACAGCCACCATCCGCTACATTGGCTGGCAAACATGTACACCACCAATGACATGGAAGCCCTGCTGGACGGCATCGCATACCTGACAACCTGTAAATACGTCGGACCACAACGCAGGTTCCCCGAGTGACCTATGATGTCCAACCCCGCACCCATGCTTAGCTTCCGCACGGACTGGCCAGTCACCACCACAACAGCCATACCAAACGACCGGCAACTGTAACCACACCATCAACGACATCGCCATGACATCGGATATGACCGGGACATGCACACTGTTCCCCATCACATCCAGGAACACCGCATGCATCGTGGGAGGCAGTGGCATGGGCTCTGTGTATCGCACCCACATGGACGGAACTGCACGAACAACCAGGACACGACATGGATCCAGCGCACATGGACACACACACCGCTCAGTGGACATGAATAGGTCGCCTGGAGTCTGTGGGTGCTGCACCCCTCCCACCCCCGCCCCGGGAATCCCATACCAGGACCTATGCATGGACGACAAGTGCATACAACAACAACACAACCCCAGTGACTGTGACATGTCCAGTAACCACCACAGTGCAACAACAAGTGGCACGCCGCTGCATGCACGCAAGCACATGCCCTGATGTCATCTCACATGCACGCATGCATGAGGAACAACCGCAGCAAACCTGTCACATGGAACTGAGATGGACTGTGCCCATGATGCCAAGCGGTCTGGTAGGCTACATGTATACCGTCTGTGTCAAAGTCCGCAGCTCCGCAGCTATACGTAAATGTACATTAGCACAGCCTTGGCCAAGCAGATGTCACTCTGAAGCCCACATCCCACATGCAACAGCCAATCACATGTAACCCCACACCCTATCCCATTTGCAATCATGCTCAGTATATCCTCAACATGTATTCCGCTGCCAGTAGTGTCCACTATACTGCATCACAGAGGACAGAAGACTCAATATAATGTTTGAAACCAAAACTGTCTCCGCTGACTCATTTCACATGTACGAATGAGAGAGGATGAGAGTATGTGAAGTACACGGCAGTCGTGACATGACCATGTAGTCCACTGGTATTGGATGTCAACGCAAATGAGTAGCACAACTGTGGAAGACACACATGTGTCGTGTGAAGTCGTATGGACGCAGTGCACAGGTGGGTGGGTGTGACGGGTAGATGCGCACATGCCAAGTTGGAGCACGCCGTGTTGGGAGGGGTCATGAACAGTACACCACCGCTTCCCTGGGCATTGTGAGAGGACACCTGTCGGGGGGAGTCAACACGTGTGTGCACAGCAGCCGGGCACACGTACATAGCGGTACCAGGCGCACCTCAGCCCACCCTCTGTGGACAAGCTGGATCCTGTTGTGCGCCCGCCATGCCCCTTGACAAGGCACACACAGCCCCAGTCGACCAGGTGTAACCCCAACATAGTCAATCCGCACAGGCGATACAGGGCACGGGATGGCAGTGGAGCATGGTGTGTGAGAGGTCTCCTCGCGCTCCTCCTGGTCATATCACGCAGGCAATAGAACCTCAACGTCTAGCATGGCAAAAAGTCAAATGGAAGTGTAGGGGGACGCACCACAGCACGAGCAGCACTGACGTCACGGGAGGTGGCTCGCACCATCCCATCCATTGCCCATCATACCAACCACGCCACATGCCATTGCGACTAAGTGCAAGCGCGTGCGCCACCACCCCCGAGCCCTCCCCAGAGAGGCCAAAGAGTGAATGTGTGGGCCATCAGCCACAGACGGACGCGGCATGGCCGCAAGGGCAGCCACAGCCACTGGGTGTCGCAGGTGGCGGATCCGGAAGGCGAAGACTGTGATGCATAGTCCATGCAGGCCGGGTCTCCATTTGGGGCACCACGCAGGTGGACGGCGTCCCGCCACACATCATACCCTGAGACAGCCCACTCGTGCAACTGGACCCACACATACACTCCTTGCCCTCTCTGGTGCGAGCTTGGGGCTGCCTGTGCAAGCGCTAGCCTCGCAGGTGAGCATGCATATTGGGGGGGCGAGGGAGGACATGAGGGCTGGGGCGAAGATGACCATATCACTGTCAGTTAGTACAAGGGATGACCCAGATGTGGAAAGGAAGAGACGTGTTCCGTGTGTACTGCAACTAGTCGCCAATCCAACTACCCCCCATGTCCGGAATGTAAGCCCGCACCTAGGCTCGCCCATCCGCCACATCGAACATACCACCAGCACGACAACCTTCCCATTCGAAACACTGACTGGGGTGGCGACCAGTGAACAATCATGTGTAGCCTACCCACGCGTACATGTGGGCCCTCCATGATCCATGTCACCTGCGGCAAAGACATGACATGCGCAATGAGGGAAGTGAGGAGAGCTGTCCGCCCCACGCACAGACGGTGCATCAGCTCCACAGACCCAGCAGCGAGTCCAGCAGGGGTCACATGTGCAGGGGCAGCACATCGACCAATGTGTAGTCTGCCCACATCCACAGTCCATCATCATGCGGACATAGGAATTGAACACAGGGCAACACATCTTAGTTGGTGCACCCACCGTGACCAACAATGCGCAATCATCGACGTACCCGCCCTGTGCATGGCCCCCACCCAACGGAGGCACATCCAGTGCCACCATCCCACACACACAAGCCTTCCACGGAACATGCTGTGTCCAATGGTCAGTACAGAGTCAGCGCCCATCTGGTGGATCCTGAACAGGAGACACATGCACACACATGCCAGCTCCCACTATGTACGTCTGCCACCTGGCACGTGCAATGTAACCTCTCACCTGTGACATGTGACTGCAAGCACACAGCCGTCTTGGCATGGGGCTGTCAATGTGGACACCTGTCAATGTTTCGGGAGGTGTGATCCGTACAGTGCTGTACATAGGGTGCAGTGCTGACACCTACTACTGTCTCATATCCCCTCATGCCACAGGTCCCACTTGTATTGACCGCTCAGCCTGTGCCCACATCGTCGTCGTCGTGTGCCATACTCATCCAGCCTCGGAAGCAGTTCCATGCTCAGCAGACACTCATGTTGCCGTGGCGTTGCCGCTTGACGAATATGCAGTCAGTCCCCATCAGCACGCCACGCAAGTCATTGGGGCCTAGATCCCCATGTGCATGCACATGGCAGTGGTATGTCTCACTTGCCATTGCCATTGTTGGGAGACCTGTGTAAGTGTATTGTGGCCGTGCCGTCCCAGCTTGACAGCTGGGCTGTGGCTCATGTGCTTGCTCAGTCATGTCAGTGATGTGTATGCGAAATTGCTATGTGTTGTGTTGCTTTGACATGTGTCCTCTGCCATTGTCCCCAGGCGGAGACCGAACATTGACCGCCCATACCAATTGCTGGCGGACATGGACGATACAGAGGTTATTAGGAAGTTTCGGCTGGACAGGCCAACCCTGCATCGACTGTGTGCCATGTTAGAGCCCCATCTCCGTCCCCGCAGGGTGTATCCGACTGCTGTCACCCCCACGGCTAAGGTGATGGCCGCCATGCATTTCTTCGCCACTGGGTCATTCCAGCACACGGTGGGCAGTGGAGGAGGGATGTCCCAGCCCATGTTCAGCAAGGTGCTGAGGGATGTACTGGCAGCCATGATGCTGTACCGAAACAGGTACATCCGCTTCCCCAGGGCTCGTGAGTTGGCGGCAGTGAAGGGTGCATTCTATGCCCTTGGCAGAATCCCACACGTCGTTGGAGCCATTGACTGCACACATGTTGGCCTTGTTCCACCACAGGCCACTGAGCACCTGTACCGCAACAGGAAGCACACGCACTCCCTGAATGTGCAAGTGGTGTGCCTTGCGGACATGGTGATCACCCACGTGTGTGCCAAGTTTCCAGGCTCGGCACATGACGCACACATAATGCGCAACAGCATCTTGCCACGACTGATGGCCAATCTGCAACAGGATCGTGGCTGTATTGTCGGTGAGTATGTGGAGTGGTGTAGCGTGCTGGTTGTGCGATGCTGTCCCCTGTCCAGTTGGAATAGCAACGGTTCTCTGTGTCCCTCACACCCAGGTGACTCTGCGTATCCGAATGGGGCATGGCTGCTCAGTCCATTGAGGAATCCTCGCACCCCAGCAGACGATCGATACAATGAGGCACATGGGAGGACCAGACGTGTGGTTGAGCGTACCTTTGGCCTCCCTCAAGTCCAGGTTCAGGTGCCTGGACCGCACCGGGAGTGCACTGGCGTACTCCTCACAGAAGGTGTGCCAGATAGTGGTGGCGTGCTGCATGCTGCACAATCTGGCCATTCGTAAGCAGATCCCCCTCATTGTGGATGACGGAGATCAACCAGGGCCCCAGCCCGCAGACCAGGACAGCTCGAGTGAGGAGGACAGCGGAGAGGAGGAAGCTGGGAATGTGCGGCAGCAGCTCATCGCCCGCTACTTCACTTGACGGTGAGTGTCCATGTACGACGGCTGATGTGGCTGTATCTGTGCAGGTGTGTGTGTGCTGTGTCAGGGTGGCCGTTTGTTCACTACGTGCTGTGTGTCAACGCTCCATGGCCAGGGTAGTATGCCACTGTTGGTGACTGTGGCATTGTGCCCTATTGCTCTGTGCGATGTGTGTACATTGCTTGTAGTTGTTGACATGTACTGTGTGATGGGTGTGTGACACACTCATTGAATGTGCTCCTGTTCTGTCTCCCACCCCTAGGTCCCTACAGGCCCTCCGGATTCCATTGCCATGCCACGCATCAGGTGCCTTTCCGCCCAAGGTGGCCGTTGTATTCCGTACAAATAAAACACAGGGCACAAACAGCAGTTAGTGAAAAAGGTGCATTTATTACAAACTGTGACATGTGATTGTGTGTAAGGTGATGACAAAAGTGGTGCGTGCAGTGACAATGAGCTGTCGGTCATGGCTGCGTGATGCTCAGGGTGTACCCACTGGTTCTATGTCCATAGTCCAACACACACATGCCATCCAGCTGGCTGTGTGGAGTGGGATCGTGAGAGCAAGTCAATGCAGTGGCTGGTCAAGGAAGGCTGGCGGAAAGCTGGCTGGCTGCCTCACTTGCGACTGGAGCGTGCGAAGTCCTCCCGGGAGATCTGTTTCCTCTTCGGACGGCCCTTCCACGTTTGCGAGGGGGTGCCTGCTTGCGACATGCTGGTGGTTGAGGTGTGCTCACTGGCTGTGGACGCAGGGGAACTGGACACTGCTGCTCGACCCTGCGCCCCGGCAGGTGGTGGCGGAGGGGGAGCTGCTATCCCTGGCCGTGTCCTCACCGCCACCACCGGCTGGCCCATGAGGTCCACGAGTTGACCTATACGGGCGTCCATGGACCTCAGCACCCCCAGCACCTCCCGCGTGTCTGAAGCAGACCTGACCCATTGTTCTTGGGCCTCCTCATAGGCCCCAAGGACTCTGGCCATTTGAGGCAGGGCATGGATCCCAGGGGAGGCTGGCATTTCCCTGACCCTGCTCCTCCTACCAGTCCTGCTGCCACCGGCCTGCCCACTAGCCACATTGCTCACCACGGTCCTCGCTGTGGCTCCCAGGGTGGATCCAGTCGGCCGGGCCACCACCTGCGCTGGGGCTGGTGCCAGCGAAGACGTGGTGGTGGTGGCGGCGGTGGTGGTCGGTGCGGCGATGGTGGCGGTTGCGGCAGTGGTAGTGGCCGCAATGACCGTGGGTGTGGCCGCAATGTCCGTGGGTGTGGCCGCAACGACAGTGGCAGCAGGGGGCTGGGACTGTTCAGCAGCCCTGGATGATGGGTTGGTGGGTAGGAGGGGTCCTGGGGAGCGGCTGGGCCCTGCCACACCAGATGGGCCTGCTTGGTGGTCCGTGTCCGAAGAGGAGGACAGATCCTCCACATCCGTGTGTCCTCGTTGGGGGCTTGTAGGCTGGCTGTGCTGGCTGCTGTCTCCATCCCCAGCATCCGGCAGTTCGTCACCTGTGGAGAGAATGAGATTTGTTATTGTGTTGCACCTGGCGAAGTATGTATTTGTCGTCTGACATTGGCAGTTCGTGCATTCTCGTACATGGGTTTCCCGGAGGCGAGTGTGTGGCTGTGGCATTTGTAGTTGTGTGTGCTTGGCAATGGGACTGTGTGCTGTGCACATGTGGCATGGGACGGATTGGCCATGCCGATGGGTGTGTTGCTGTGCCCCTACTCATTGTGACTCTGGTGTATGCGGGCTCCTGGCCCATCCTGGGTCTGGTTTGTACTTTGCTTTTGGGGTTCATATGGAACGCTTAGGAACGCATATGGCAACATGGGGGCCATGCCCCAGATTCGCATTTGGGAGGGAAGATGCTTTTGGGGTTCAAATGGAACGCTTAGGAACGCATATGGCAACATGGGGGCCATGCCCCAGATTCGCATTTGGGAGGGAAGATGCTTTTGGGGTTCAAATGGAACGCTTAGGAACGCATATGGCAACATGGGGGCCATGCCCCAGATTCGCATTTGGGAGGGAAGATGCTTTTGGGGTTCAAATGGAACGCTTAGGAACGCATATGGCAACATGGGGGCCATGCCCCAGATTCGCATTTGGGAGGGAAGATGCTTTTGGGGTTCAAATGGAACGCTTAGGAACGCATATGGCAACATGGGGGCCATGCCCCAGATTCGCATTTGGGAGGGAAGATGCTTTTGGGGTTCAAATGGAACGCTTAGGAACGCATATGGCAACATGGGGGCCATGCCCCAGATTCGCATTTGGGAGGGAAGATGCTTTTGGGGTACATGCTGTGAGCCATGGGTGCCGAACGTGACATGTGTTGTGGCAGCATGACAGTGCATGGTTTGAGGTGTGTGCATGCTTGACATGGCCTGCATATTTGCTGTCTGTTGTGATTACTGGACATGGCATTGGACGCATCGTTATGAGTGAGTGATGGTTGTGTGTGAAAGCCAACGTATTGCAGTTGTCCCATCTCCTTGGTGTGCGTGCTGCCCTGTGCCATGTGCATCGCTGCAGTGCTCGTGGGGGGTGTGGCCCATGTTGTGTGTTGTTGCTCACAGTGTGTCGTGCGCTTCATTGACTTCTGGCACATGGTTGGTCATGGGCATGTATCTTAGCGTGACTGCTGTATGTGTGGCAGCTGTGCGGATGACATGCCTTTCATGAGACTGGGGCTGACGGATGGGATGGATGGTATGTTGTATGTGCATGGTGTGTCTGTGTGTTTGATGGGTTCAGTGGTGTTCGTGTGCATTTCTGTTGTTCCGCTCTGTTGCGTCTAGTGTTGTTTGTCTTACATAGGCGTAGTTGTGGGGTGTGTGGTTGACAGGCAGTAGGGGCTACATGGACAGGACTTCAATGGTGTTTCGGTTGTGTGTGATGAGTTGCACAGTGGCTGCCGTGTGGTACTATTTTCAGTGTGGCTTGTGTATGCAGACGTGGCTCCTTGGGTGTTGCTATGTCTGTGATGGGTCATGTGGGGTGTGAGTCTGTTGTTCATGTCCGTGTGCACATTGTTCACTTGTTCGTGACGGTGGGCGGTGCTGCGTTTCGTCTGCTACGTGACATGTCCCATGTGTTGGTCGTGTGCCGGTCCTCATACCTCCAGTAATCCAGCCCTGTCCAGTTTCCCACCTGCAGGTTGTTCGTGCGTGCACTGTACTGGATGCCACATGGCTCTAAGCGGGGGTGCTCCATGTTGCAGGTCTGTGGGGGTGGGGGGTGTTGTGGGTCGTGGGGGTGGCTGGACACCCACTGACACCGATTGCTGTGGACCGTGATGTCTGCCTTTCGGCTGTCGTTGTGCACTGCGGTGGCTGACACGTGGCTGTGGGGTGTGGGGATGCTCCTCCTTGCTGTGCTGTGGGACTAGGGGCCTGGTGTGTGTTGTACTTGGGCTGTCCACCGTCCCACCCACTGCACTTTGTGTTCCTGCCACTTACCTGTTACTTGTCGGTTTGTGCAGCTGTGGCGGACACATGGGTGTGGTGGGTGCTCGTTGTGGCGCTTCTGGCATATTTGGGGACCTGTTGGTGGTTACGTGGCTGGCTGAATGTACACATGTCCCCACGCATCTTACAGTTGTTCGGTTTGGGCTGTGTGTGGTGGTGTCTGTTGCATGTGTGTGTGATGTGTTGTGTATTGTGTGCTGGACATGGGGGTGTTTGTCCCTGGGAGCTGTGGCATGGTGGTAGTGCATGTGAGTACATAGCGGTGTGCTGGTATACATTAGTTTGTACTTACCAGCCTCCACTCCCCTGCTAATCCGGCGAGGATCTCGGGATGTATGATGACTCGCACCTTCTCCTCCCACGCTTTGAAGGTCTTGAAGAGCGCGGGATTCCCTCCGCCAGTGACGGCAGCCAGCTCTCTGTTTTTGCCCTCCTTCTTCTTGACCAGGCTCTTGACGTCATTCCACCGTTTGTTAATTTCGACTCTGTTCCTGGGCAGGGTCCCGACTGCATTGACCTGGTCTACGATCCGGTTCCACATTCTGTTTCTGGTGGCTAGTGGTGTGTGTTGGACCATGTTCCCATAGATTTGTGGGTGCACCTTGATGATCTCGTCGACCATGACCGTCAGCTCCATGGGCGTGAACTTGGGCATTCTTTGTGGTGCCATGGTGTTTGTGGTGCTGGTGCGGTGTGTGTTGTGTAATGTGCAGGGGTTTGTGGTGCCGGTGTTTGGTGGTGTTTGGTGGTGGTGGTGGTGGTGGTGGTGGTTGTGATGTGTGCGTTTCTGTGGTGTGCTGCTGTCCTTGCTGTGTCACTGTGTCCTCTCCTCTCCTCTCTGGTTTGCAATGTTGCAAGGGGTTGTGGTCTGTGGGAGTGCTGCTTTTGTACTTACCTATGTGGGTGTGTCCTCATGGTCTGTTGTTTTCAGGTGTGTTGTGTCTGGGGTTCTGGCCTTTGTAGTTTTTGTTTGTCCGGGGGGTGTTTTCGGGATGTGTACTGTGCTTGTCTATTTGTGCGTGCCTTGCTGTGTGGACTTATTGGCCATGTTGTGTGCTATTGGTTTTGTGAGCGGATGGTTTCTGTGCAGGGACGTGGGCGCCATGGTTTCTGCCGTGTCGATTGGCATCGGCGTTGTTTGCGCTGGCGGGCGGTATATTTGTGGTTTTCCCGCGCTCATGGCGGTGCGATCGTAATTTCACGTGCGGTGTGTCGGCCGTGAGGGCGGGCGGTTTTGTGTTGTCGGGCGTGTTTCCGTCCGTGGCGGGCGGTTTGACTCCGACTCGGACGATGGCGGGCGGTATTTTGTGTGATTTTTCCGCCGATGGCGGTTTTCGGTTTGTGTAATCGTAATGGTGTGGTCGGTGTTCAGACGGTGTATGCGGGCGGATTTTTGCCGCTTCCATGCCTGGCGGATTTATTTACGCCGGGTATCGTGATGGGCCCCTAAGTCCGCTAACATGTCCTTCAGTTTGTTACGGTATGCTAATGGTACATTGCGTACCCTGTGCCTAACAGGAATAGCAGTATCCTTAAGTATGATTTTGTGTTTGAAATCAGCATATTTTCCAAGAGAATCATCAAATATTCTTGGATACATATTTCTAATACTCGCAACAAATTCCTCTTCATTTGAAGAGACAATGTATACAGATGGTGAGGCATTTGGGTCTAATTTTATACCCATCTCTTGTTGATGAGGCCAACCTAATATGGATACCCCTTGGTAGCTATATATACTTTACCCTAGTTCTCCTGCCTTTAAAATCCAAGTCTGCCCATATAAAACCTTCTAAATCAATCTTGTGCCCAGAATAACCACCAGGCCTGATGTCTGGAGGTAGTAAATCTTTCGTTCCCCACAATTCAGTAAATACATTTTTTCCAATAATGGTGTACCAGGCACATGAGTCAACCATCATCGGTACTTCTTTTCCATCAATCAACACCACACAGGATGGAAAACCTTTAGAATTACAGTTACCAACACACGAAATGGAATTAAATTCACTAAATTCTGCAGAGATCTCTTCCTCTTCACATGTGACATAGTTGACTTTCTGGGAAGATCTGCACATTTTTCCAAAATGGCCTGTTCTCTTGCACTTGACGCAAATCTTGTCCCACGCTGGACATCCTTTGTAGTTTCCTACGTGATCAAAACCACCACACCTGTAACAAATTATTTGGTTTCTTCTACTGACAAATTTATTGTCCTTTGCTCCAAAAATCTTTTTTAAAAGAAAATGGAACTCTTTTAGGTGTGGATTGATTTCTTACTAGAGATACCTCTGATACGGCATCATGTATTTTTATCGTTTGACTTTGTTGCTGACCTCTAATTTCACTGACAAATCTTTCTGATTGCTCGATACCTTTGGCAATATTGACCACAGCACTTAAAGAAGACTCTGTGCCTAACCATAGTCTCTCTTGTATTTTTTTACTTTTAGTTTTCATCATAATCTGGTCTCTGAGTAATTGTTCATAGTTGATAGTCTCAAACGCACACAAACCAGCAAGTGAACGTAAAGCAGAGACATAGTTTTCAATTGATTCTTCTTCTTTCTGAGCACGTGAATAAAATTTAAACCTCTCCATTACAATATTGATTTTCTTTCCAAACCTGGTGCTCAACTGTTTAATAGCTATTTCAAAAACATTAGTTTCCTCAGAACCTTCAATGGGAGGTAAATTTGCGAATTCTTTGAGACCTGCGCCACCCAAACAGTGTTTTAACAAATCAAGTTTTCTTTTAGAAGAGCAGCCATCCTCCTCTAAAACCTCAACTTAAGCCAAGAACATGGGATACCATAAATCCCATTCCATTTTAGGTTCACCAGCAACAGGTAGAAAATGCGGTGGTGCTAAAATGTTGGTCATTGTGATATTTAGTAAAGTAAGTTATAATGTAACTGACAAGTAAATTTAATAACTCCTGTGAATGCGATCGTAAAAAAAAAAAAATAATGCTTGGCTTACTTGAAATAAGGGTGTGCGAGTCACCGATGATAAGGTCGCACTCCGAATGTTTGATTTTAAAGCGTTGGCACTAATAATATGAGTTCTTACACGAAATGCTTGGAAAAAACGGCAAAAACACAAATTGACTCATTAAAGATGGCCGCCGCCATACGTATGACGTCACGACGCTCCCACAATGCTTAGCAGCATAGAATCACCACCGAACACCAGGAACAGAGAGGAATCCCAGCGCAGCGGCAATCTGGATGACGAAATGGAATACGTGAGTAGTTTTCTTTTGAAAAGTTGACGGTACGAATGCAAAACTGTAGAGGGCTGGTGGCTCCGTTCACAAACACAAAATGGTTCACAAAGTTCTTCCTCACACTGCCGCAGGTGCAATCAGAGCACAAGACTGATCAACACTGCCGCTGGTGCGATCGGAACACAATGCCATGCAATACCAGCCTCAAACAAAACGCCAAAAGTCAGGAAACACTACTCTCAGCCCCAAAACAGCGAACATATCACAGTGTGAATTAGCTGTAGCGCTGTGATTCTCCCGCAGGTGCGATCAAAAGCACATTAAATTTCTAACAGCCGCTGGTGCATTCACGCACAATTGAAGTAAAAAAAATGAAGAATACCTGGAGATGACCATAAGAAAGGGTGAACACTGTCTTCCTCCTATCCCGCTCGTCGCCAAACGTGAAGTAACTTCCCTCAGACGGAGTAAGTGTTGTAGTAGGTTTATTGGAGGAAGACAGCTTAACAACCACTCCAGTCAGATGTCGCCCAACACTCCTACCCCAACCGCCTCCTCTAGAACCTCGGTGGCAAACATGCCAGGAAGATTCCAAGGCCACATGACAACAGCAGAATACTACAGTTCTGATCTTTTTCCTGGCAACCAGAGATGGGTTCCAGAATAGAGCAATGCATACATCATTAGGCAACAATGGAAGAGGAAGACATATAACACTACATCATCTTTCCCCCATAAAAAAAAATAAAAAAAATATTTAAGACAAATCATAATCATCAAAACGTGATGGCAATCTGGAAACCCTTTTGGTGAGAACAGTTACAGAATTGTAGTCATCCATAGTGCGAGAACACTGTGAACTCTGGGAAGAGCAATTTTGAGAAACAGGAGTAGAAAGTCCAGAGTCAAAACTCTGTGTATCACATTGTGAATCTTCAGGTGGAACTAACAGGGTCGCAGAAGAGTGTATAACAGAATTGCCTGTAAAATCCTTAAAGGCAATGGATTAGGCAAAGCTTCATCTCGTTTGGTGCGTTTACTTTCTAAACTACAGGAGTACAATTTTGTCATAAACTACATGCAAGGGGGGAGGAATTTGCAAGCTTTCTGTCTTTCGCGTCTTCCTCTATCTGTTAATGATGATATCAAAGAAGATTGCGAGTGTGTTGTTGCTGCTTTGGATGCTGTGTCTCCCTGCCGTGAGGTTATTGTCGTATGGTTGTCCACGCTGGTAGATGTAGTTCAAGTATGTTTATTCAAGTTACACAAAGTAGTAGTTGAGCTCTGTAGAGCAGCCCGTAAGTCCTCATCAACAGCACCACCAGGAGCAGCCTGCTAGCTGCTCAGCCCCATCCACCAACTGTCCTCACTCATCCAGACACTCAAGCATTCCACTCATAGCCCACACACCAAACATTCCACTCAGAACACTCACACAGGCTGAGCAGCTAGGGACAGGATAACATAGGAGAAAAACCATAGCATCAGAATACTACATTACCTCTTCCCTATTGAACAGAAGAATAACGAAACCAATGCATTAAACTATAAGCATAAAAGTACAGCAATAGTAAATAGTCCACAACCCAGGGATGAGGGAAACATCGCATCACAGAAGGGATAGGAACTAGAACAAGATGAGTCAAAAGCCCAGACCCAGGGATGACGGGAACACGGCATCACGAGAGGGAAAGGAACTAAAGCCAAGAAGGAAAGATGGATAAGAAATACCCATCCCCCTCCTCAGATAAGGAAAGAATAAATGTACGTCAAAATGTATTCTCTCCATGTAAGGAGACAAGTCATGTGGATTAAAGGGACTGAGACCCAATATCTTGCACCCCACCTTAAACAAGGGACAGCGTGTACGTTAGAATGTGCTCTCCATGTAAGGAGACAAGTCGTGTGGACTAAAGGGACTGAAACCCAATGTCCTGCCCCCACCATTAACAAGGGACAACCTGTAAACAACGTATATGCTCTCCCTGTGAAGAGGCACACAAGGACAAAACCCTGCAACAACAAAAAAACGTGCGGCACAAGGTGTCTTACGCACACAGGGGACCCCCCCTGCAACAAACAAATAACATGCGGCACAAGGTGTCTTATGCACACAGGGGACACACCCCTGCAACAAACAAATAACGTGCGGCACAAGGTGTCTTATGCACGCAGGGAACCCAACCCTGCATCAAAATTGATCGTGCAACACAAGGTGTCTTACGCACGCAAGGAAAGAGTCTCCTTGCAACAGGTCAAAAAAAAGAAGGGAAAAACCCCTCAGACCCCACCCTCACGTAAGAGTAGAGTGTCAAGTAGTGTAAATATGGGACTAAGAACCCATTCATGCGCGAAAGGGTAAACAAAACCCTTACGTCAACCCCCAAGTGAGGTCACTAAAGCTAGCAATGTAGATATGGGAACTGGACCCATAAACCTACCCCCGTGTAGGGATCAGTGAAAATTAAGTAAATGTGAAAAGAAGCCAAGGGACTGTAACCCCAAGCCAACCCTCATGTAAGGGACAGTGTGAAGACAATCCACAAAAAGTGTGGTTATGCGACCAATACACATGCATGTAAAATTACTCCAGAAAAACTGTAAACAATGCAAACCCGTTACACATTGTAACGATCATACTGTTAAAACACTGTAATAATTTGTAAAACAAGTTTAACCATGTTAAAGTCAATTACGCAAACCCCCATGTAAGGCTTGTGACAACATTCCTAGCATGTAACATGAGTCCGCAACAGTCATTTATATGGGGGTAGGCAACAGCTTATCTGGGGGTAGGCAACAGCTGTGAGCGATGACTCACACGAATAAGTTACTGTCATTCTTCCAGAGGAAGTGTTGTGCAGTGTCCACAAGCTGCTTCTCTTCGCGAACGTATGGCCAAACATAGTCTTACCAGACACCCTCCTCAAGTTCCTTTTCGTAGCAAAAGTGTTTGAGGACCCCCGACTATGCACCAGAGTACCGACGAAGAAATGCCCAAAGGATGAAAAGTACCTGCGGGATTCTTGCTCTCTGGAAAACAGACTGCAGGCAAACAAGCAGAGAAGACGTGTAGCCAATTCCTTCACCGCAGCATTCCTGTGAGGCATAAACTTCGTAATAACTTTATTGAAACGCCGCACTTCCCGCATTTACAACAGTGACGAAGGCATGGTTGGCAAACACACAATTGAGTATGTTGAAGCAAGCAAACACAAGATGGAGGCACGCTGTATCATGCTGCGCCGGGTGGCTCCCGGCATCAGCGTGCCCCAAAACGTCAGACAGGATCACCGGAGTTGAAGAGAACATGTCCGTCACAGTAGCTGACGAAGGGCACTGCACAGAAAGGACTGCACGAGACGAAGAAACTTCACTAAGGTAAGCGCGTGCAGTACTAGTCACGAGCTTCGTTTGATTTTAAACATGAAGATGTCGTTTGGGTAACGCTGCAGACAATGAGGTCTCAGCGTTGCCCAACAATCAAAGACAAAACAATGTCTCACCTGACAATGACCGCAGGGGCAATTTAGACACCGCTGCAGTCCGTCCCCAAACACGTCTTCACACCTGGTTTCATTCTGTAAGTCACAGCCAGTGAAAAACAACCCTGAAGCTTGAAATGTCGTAAAATAAAAAGTCCATCAGAAATTGTTTTTGTGCTGTCATGGGCGTCGCTGCACAAGTCCCGGGGTGTAGGAACCTGTGCTCCCATGGTAATCAATCGGGTTGTAGGCAAAAAGGCTCACCAGGTGCATCACGTAAATACACTGTGCAGTTGGGCGCACATGAAGAGTTTGTCAGGCTTGCAGGTGAAGAGTTTGTCAGACCACCTCCTATGTAGCGCACGGATGTAGAGTTCGCCAGGCTTGTTGGAGATAACTTGAGAATGTGAATCACACCCAGTGCAGCGTCCATGAAATAAGAGTGGTGGCATACTTTACATGAAAGCTTAGTTCTTGTCGTTGTGTCTTCATGAGATGGGGTACAGCACGCTTGTGTGGGGGCTGTCCGATGTAATGGACACCGGTGGGGCTGCTCTGCGCGCTGTCGTTGTACCTGTTTCATTTGTCCCCTTTGTAGCACAATGTCTTTAAAGAGATACTCTTGTGTGGCCTCTTGTGACTCCTTTTTGTAGCGTCTTGTTCTGTTGCGTGCACCTGTCGTCTCTTCCATGTAGTAGCTTCTTCCCAACATGTTGTAGAAGGCATCTTGAGATCTCTTTCAGGCCACTTGTACCAACTGTAGAGCGTGGGGACGTCTTCTCCTGGTTGCCAAAATTAATGTCATAATGTTGTCCACGCTGGTAGATGTAGTTCAAGTATGTTTATTCAAGTTACACAAAGTAGTAGTTGAGCTCTGTAGAGCAGCCCGTAAGTCCTCGTCAAAAGCCCCACCAGGAGCAGCCTGCTAGCTGCTCAGCCCCATCCACCAACTGTCCTCACTCATCCAGACACTCAAGCATTCAACTCATAGCCCACACACCAAACATTCCACTTAGAACACTCACACAGGCTGAGCAGCTAGGGACAGGATAACATAGGAGAAAAATCATAACCTCAGAATACTACAGTTATCTCTGAAAGTGCTTGGTTGGAAGCTATTGTAAAGACTCACAGAAACGAGGTACTTGAAGAAGGCAAGTCTTTATTGAAGGTAAGTCTTTATTGTTATAAATGCCCTGACACCAATAAGGCGTGTCGTCTCGTTGAAGAAGTTTGCCTCAACTGTCTTCCCAACCGTTGCCCATGCCCAAAGCTCTATTCCAGAATGTATGGACGTCATAGAACTCTGGGCCTGTGCACGCGGCAAGGAAGAGAGCGCGAGGCACATAGTAAAACACAACACATCTCCTTTTTATCAAACAATAAAGTACAATGTAATCTGTGGAAACAAAGTGAAAAATGCGAGGAAATAAACTGGATACAATAAGTGGCTAAAAGGGAGAGGGTACAAAATGTAAGAGGAGGAGGGGGGAATATATAGGGGAAGAAAAAAAAACAGTGCAGTGACAAAATAGATGAATGTTTGTAAGTATAATGAAACAATTTCCTAGGGGACAAGGGACAAGGATGGGAGGGGTTATTCACACACAATTACCCGCAACTTTGCGGGTAATTTGACTTCCCTTCCTCCTCTGCTCACAAAGGGTTCCCTCGTGGTTCCTTCCTCCTTATGAGAGTCATTATGAAAAGAACAGTCTTGTTCAACAGTCTCATCATCCTTGCTTTGCATATCTTTCTCCCTACCAGCAACTGGATCATGCAGTACATCATCCTCAGTATCATCACTGACACAGTAATCACTGTTATCATTCTGCACAGCGTCACCACTCTGCACCACCATTCTACTGGAAGATCCACCAACAGCACCTTCAAGGTTACTATCACTCCTGGTCTCATCATCCAAAAGCCAATCAAAATCGAGGTTGGTAGAAGGCCTGTGGCAAACAGAACCAGTTTGCTGTTGAGCCACCTTTCCTTCTCCTTGGCACAATGACAAAGATGAAAAATGCCAAATCTTGCCGTCACTCAAAAGAGCCGAATTGCAGAAAATTTTCTCAATCACCAAGGGCTGTGAAAAATGACTCTGCCCTTTTTTAACAAAACCACTTTTTTGACTCTGACTTTGTCACCTATGCAAATGCTAACAGATTTGCACATGTTTGGAATCATAATATTTCTTGCTAGTGATTTGAGAGTGTAGGAGTTTCTCCTTAACCCCCTCTGAGGACCAAACTGCTTTCTTGGGTGCTAACCCCACATTATCCTTGTTGGTAGGGGTCCTACCTCTCAATAACACGAAGGGGCTTAAACCTGTAGATTTGCAAGGCATAACACGAAAAGCCCAGAGATTGTGTATCAATTCTTTCCTCCAACATAGATCATTGTGGTTAGCAAGCTGGACTATACCTTTAATGACTCGATTAAATCTCTCTACAGTACCGTTACCAGCTGGGTGGTACAGAGAGGTAGTCTTGTGAGTGATACCGTTATTCTTCATAAATTTCTTTAAATCATCAGAAACAAATTGGGGACTATTGTCGCTCACTATGCAATTAGGTAATCCTTCTCTCAAAAATAACTTCTGCAAGAAATTAATAATGGTCTTGGTATCAGTTTTATGTACAACCTCCACCTCTGGCCATTTGGAAAAGTGGTCAACCAAAACAATGAGGTACAATTGTTCACCATTCGGCCAGAAATGTCGATCCCCAATCTAGTCCAAGGCATACTGGGGCTGGAAAGAGGTTGCAAAGGTGGTCTAAAAGTGCGTTGGGACTTGTCAGAATTTTCGCACGCTGATCAGTCCCTTACTTTCCTTTCAATTTCAAGGTCCACCACCTGGCCACCAGTAAGAGTTTTTTACTCTACTTTTGGTCTTGCCAATGCCTAAGTGTCCCTCGTGGCAAATATCAAGAATGTTTGACCGCAGCCAAACTGGGGGTACTTTTTCCGCTTCTCAAAATTAGACCTCCTTCGCACGACAATTCATGTCTCAACTCCCAAAAAGTATGCATGTGGGTAGGGACGTCTTTTTTAGTAGGCCAACCATCATTGACATACTTTCTCTCTTCGCACAAAACAGCGTCAGCATCCTGGGCCAAAGACCGTTCGGATTGAGAAATGCAGGGAATTTCTTCCAGAATGTTTGCTACACAGAATTACTCTATATCCAAAGCAGATTCACCCACATCAGGTAAAGGCAAACGACTGAAACAGTCAGCTACAACATTTTTGACCCCTGGAACGTATTGTACCACATAATTTAAATATATATTTCTGACAGACATGCAAGTGAAGCGGGGTGAGGCACTTTGTAGACCTTTGGTGGTAAGAACCTTTACAAGAGGTTTGTGATCACTTCTAAGAGTGACGAGGTATCCACAAATGTATTGCCTGATGTGCTCCAAGCCCTATGCGCATGCAAGAGCCTCTCGTTCTATAATGGAGTACCTTTCTTCAGTAGGAGTATTAGAATGCGAGGCAAAAGCGATGGTCCTTTCATTGCCATTCACATCAGTTTGACTCAATACAGCTCCAAGACCTCACCACTAGCATCTGTGGTAACAATGCAATGTAAAGAGGGATCAAACCCTTGTAAAGGTGGTGCCTCACAAATATCATTCTTAATCTTAGTAAATGCTTCCTCACAAACCTCCGTCCATTCAAATTTGTTTTTTTGTTTTATAAGCTGTCTTAAAATGAAAGTCTTGGTGGAGAAAACCTGCACAAATTTGGCATAAAACTCTGGGAGACCTAAAAAGGCTGTAACATCATCTTTATTCTTGGGGGAAGGACCTTCTTTTATAGCCGACAGTAACTCTTTCTTAGGTTTAATGCCATCTCCAGAAATCTTGTGTCCTAAATAAGTGACACTGGTCTCAGCAAATTTGCATTTGCTAATATCTGCAGTGAGACCTTTATCCTCAAGGATTTCTAAGACTTTGGCTAGCCTGGTATCATGTTCTTCTCTGTTAGCACCCATGACCATAATATCATCTTGGAAAATTAAAAGATTAGGTTCATCCTTGAAGATAACCTGCATTAATCTCTGGAACATTGCTGCTGCAGAGGCCAAACCAAAGGGTACTCTGTTGAACCTAAAACAACCAAAGGCTGTCACAAAGGTGGTGAGACACCTGCTGTCAGGGTGGAGTGCAACTTGATGGTATGCTGCAGTGAGATTGATAGTGGAAAACCATTTGATGCCATTGGTACGTGAGAGTATCTCACTAATTTTAGGTAGGGGAAACTGATCAATAAGAATATTTTTAGAGGTCCACACATAAACGGAGTTTCCTATTAGCCTTTTTAGCAACGACTAAGGGTGCGACCCATTCTGCAGATTTGACAGGTTCAATTATACCAGCTCTTTGTAATTTGCGAAGCTGTACTTCAACATCACTCTTAATGGAGAAGGGAATGTTCCTGGACTTGTGTGCAAGTTGTATTCTGTGTTGGAAACCTTTCAATTTCCCAATATTTTTCGAAAAAACTCTGGGATACCTTTTAACAATGATGTTCTTATACTCTTCTTCAGATTGTAAGGACGGCACAGGATCTGGGCTATTAGGATCCAATATAAAGCCCAATTTTCCCTGATCCATCCAACCAAGTACGGAAGGGCCAACAGCAGAAACATCCAACATTTCTCTGCCTTTGAATTGAAAGCACAATTCCCTGTAACCCAATACATCGATAGGTTTGTCAGTGAACGTCTTCGGAGAGATGTCAGGGTTCACTAAATGTTTTCCTATAACAGGCACACATTTTTCTAACCATACTTTCTTGTTAATTATGGTATGTGGTGAACCAGAGTCTGCTACTATGGATACTTCAACACCACCAATATTTAAATCACACATAGGTTTTCAACTTTTACCCGGCACATTGAGAATTTGCTCATCAACATGTAAGACAAACAGATTCATATCATCATCATCGGAAGAATACAATTTATTACGATTGTCTGGTTCTACAAATTTCACAATGAGATTTCTTTTCGACTTGCTCTGACACATTTTGAAAAAATGCCCAATGATACCGCATTTAGAACACTTTTGTTTCAGAGTGGGACATTTCTTGTCATTCGCTAGGTGAAACTTGCTCCCACACCTAAAACATTTCCTGTCCCACCTAATTTTGTTTTGGAATTAAAATCCTTCTTAGGAGAACTAGTTTCAGATGGGAATTTATGAGCAATGTTTTTTGTGTTCCTGACTCTAGCGACTGTCGAATGCTCCTCCACACTAGATTTTTTTTTTCTTCCGACAAGACCGCTTTGGCACATCTTCCAGTCAACTCAGCACTTTTTACGATGTCAATGACCTCGGGAAGATTCTCCTTTAGCCCACAGTTTTTCTTGTATATTACAATTTGCAGCTCGCATCACAATTTGATTGCGAATAAATTCATCATGTAAAGTGCCAAAACGACAAGATAATGCTAAATTTTTTAGCGCAGCTATGAAATCCTCAACAGATTCCTCCACTCCCTATTTACGATGAAGAAATTTAAATCTATCTACAGCTACACAAACAGTGGGTTTAAAATAGTTGGAAAGATCCTCTAGAGCATTGGTATACACATCACCCTGGTCAGCAGGTCTGGGTTTCTTGTTGATGCGATTGTAAATTTTCATACCTTGAGCTCCTAAACAATGTAATAGAATTTTTTTTTCCTATCTGGAGGTAGATCCTCGTCATCGTCGAAGGTGGAAATGTAATTTTCAAAATATTCACGCCATTCCTCCCATTGAGTGAGGGATCGCCAGAAGTGGGAATAAATGGTTGCGGAGGAGAGAGATTCCAAATGTTCCCTGAGGCCATTATAAAAGGAGACTGAGCAGGGAAAGGGAAAAGGAGAGAAAAAAAAATGACAAAAAAAATGCACAACACTATGTAACTGCAATACACTGTAACATATAATGTAATGCCTGAGAGGGTCAGGAGGGTGAATGCACAGAAGGTTAGTAGAAAAATTGAGAAATACGGCGTGTGCAGAAACAAAGATGAAGCTGCAGAGGATTACCACAACGAGCACATAAGTGTGCGCATCCATGGAAAGGTAGCATTAGCAATAAATGGAAATATGGAGCCAAACCCAGCAAATTCTCTGTAAATGTGCTAATAAGTGTGCGCATCACTGACGTATATGGCTGAATTAAAGTAGATGCTCATGTGAGTGTGTGCATCACTGAGAAGATGGAAATCAGCACTTTAATTAAAGGAAAATTGCAGCCAAAATGGTAGATGCGCGTGTTAGTGTGGGCATCACTGAAATGGATAATAGGCTCCAAGGTTGGTAACCAGCGTGTTAAATACAATTATCTGAAATAGTAGATGCGTCTGTGAGTGCGCGCATCACAGAAAAGAATGAATGACTCCAGCGTTGGTAACACGTACTGTTACATACAATCAGCAGAAATGCTGTATGCACGTGATAGTGTGTGCATCACTGATGTAACAAAAGGACTTCGGCGTTGGTAACACAGCATCTCACTTGAAATGGCCGCCGAACGTAACAGCGTAGTCCAAAGGAAAATGGCAGCAGCGTGCGCTGCGTTCCAGTGATGTCACAGGAGCTGCAGAACTGCGCAGTATGATTGGTTCTACGGTGGGTTTTGATAGGCAGGAAGAATGGCGCTCATGCTAGTTTACGGTATGGTATAAGAGGAAATAAATAGGGTACGGTGCTACCAGGTCAGGGGAAAAACCCGGACAACCCCTGCAATTGTGTGGGTTCGGACCCACACTAATGTTTAACACAAGGTCCTGGGCACACGTATGAGAAGGTGAATCCAAATTGTCAGTATACACACTGTAATGTCCAATGATGAAATCACAAAGGTCGACACCAATAAATGTTTTTAGTGAATAGTGTTTATACAGATCTTGCAGTATATCAGAGTATGAGTACCAGCCAACACGTGTTTCGTCATCCGGGTAGTAACCCGTGACTCTTCAGGGCTGACTGTAGATACTAAGTACTGTGTATATTCGCTGAACCGGTGATAATTCCAACCCGGTTACGGGCGCGTGTTAAAGTTGTAAGTTGGTACGGCTTCGCGGGTCAATCGGTAGGGTAGGTAAATTGGACCTGGACCCCATCGGTACGGATTCCAAAGTCAAAGGACAAACAAAACGGGCGGGTGCGTCCATTTGTAAAGAGTCCTGAGTCAGGCTGGAGGTGTGCGAGCGCCTCCGTCTCTCTTTCCGAATGCGGAATGTTTGTCCTTTGACTTTGGAATCCGTACCGATGGGGTCCAGGTCCAATTTACCTACCCTACCGATTGACCAGCGAAGCCGTACCAACTTACAACTTTAACACGCGCCCGTAACCGGGTTGGAATTATCACCGGTTCAGCGATTATACACAGTACTTAGTATCTACAGTCAGCCCTGAAGAGTCACAGGTTACTACCCGGGTGACGAAACACGTGTCGGCTGGTACTCATACTCGGATATACTGCAAGATCTGCATAAACACTATTCACTAAAAACATTTATTGGTGTCGACCTTTGTGATTTCATCATTGGACATTACAGTGTGTATACTGACAATTTTGATTCACCTTCTCATACGTGTGCCCAGGACCTTGTGTTGAACTGCGCAGTATGGCCTGACAGGGTGAGGGGCCTGAGGAGAATGAGCCCAGCAGGAAAATGACCCCACAAATCGCGGAAGGAGGAACCAAGAAGCGCAGAGTCGCACGGGAAAAGAGCTGGTGCATCAGAAGTGGGGGAGACAACCCACAAAGCTGGAAACAACACTTGAAAAGATGAGCAGCAGCTGCAAGGAAGCAAAGCGGCAAACAGAGTAGATCTCACCGCAACAACGTCGGGGCAGATGAAGGCGAGAAGATCTACGCCATCCGCAGCAGGAACAATGAAGTAGAAGATGTCGCCCAACAGGAATCGGTGATGAAGAGAAGAGGCAGCAGGTCGGGTGTGGTGTCAGGGCGAAGGCAATCCTCGCCAAAATTGTAAAGACTCACAGAAATGAGGTACTTGAAGAAGGTAAGTCATTATTGTTATAAATGCCCTGACACTAATAAGGCGTGTCGTCTCATTGAAGAAGTTTGCCTTAACTGTCTTCCCAACCGTTGCCTATGTCCAAAGCTCTATTCCAGAATGTATGGACGTCATAGAACCCTGGTTATGTGCACGCGGCAAGGAAGAGAGCGCGAGGCACATAGTAAAACACAACAGCTATCTCTCAGCATGAGGTCCTTAAGAAAGTCATGGAGCACATCAGGGATGGTTGGCCTCTTTTACGTAACCTTCCTGATGAATTGAGACCTTTTGCTCACGTTTGTTCTGAATTGTCTATTGAAAATCCGATATGCACTAGAAGCGGTAAATTCATTTCTTCCTTTTCTCTCAGGCCACTTTTAATTAAAATTGCACATGAAGGACACTTGGGGATCACTGCCACATGCAAGAAATTAATGGAGCATTATTGGTGGCCTGCCATGAATCGGACCCACAGCCAACACCAGTTGCTCAGGAGAAAGTCCAGAAGGTTCTGACCTTTCTCCTGGCAATCAGAGATGGGTTCCTGAATAGAACAATACATACATCATTAGGCAACAATGGAAAAGGAAGACATATAACACTACAGTAGTCTCCTGGATAGAGTACTTGGGTATGGTTGAGGGTGATTAACCGAGGTGTCTGTCAAGTAGGAGGAGAATGAGGTACTTTTTGAAGGTGACTATGCAGGTTTGTTAGGTGAAGGGAGGGAGGTAAAGAGTTCCAGATTCTTGTGGCACTACCAGAGAATGACTGGCTCATATCCGTTCTCGACTGAAGGTAGGGGTTCCAGGAGGAGGGAATGGCATTTCTGGAACCCTTATTTGCTCCAGAGATTTTCAGTTTCTCACTTAAATAGGAGGGTGAGTAGGAGTGCAGCGCTCTGACGAAGCATGCTGCTGCATGTAGAGTTGCTCTCAGTGGTCCTAGATGTACTTTGGGAATGCCTGAGAGAAGGGCAATTCTGTAATCCAGTCTGGAGAGGACGAGACACTGCACCACTGTTTTGAGGTCTTGTTCCAGGATCAGTTGTCTGACGCCCCACAGCTGCCTGAGTTGGTGTTGTGTGACTTTGCCCATGGCTTTGATGTGGCTTTGGAGGTTTAGATGATTGTCAAGGGTGATACCAAGGAATCTAGTACTCTGGACAATGGCGGGGCAGCCATCCAGGGTGGGAAAGTTGGCCATCCATTCCTGTAACGGGCTATTTGCTTTCGGAGGTGAGATCAAAAGAAATTCTGTTTTAGTTGGGTTGAGTTTTAGATGATGGTTAGACATCCAGTTTTGAATCTTTAGGAGCGTAATTGAAAGTAGGGCAAGGTCTTCAGTGGAGGAGATTTTCATGTATATTTGAGTGTTGTCAGTGTAGAGGTAGAAGAGAATCCCTGTGTTTTTGAGAATCACACATAGTGGTTTTAGGTACAGGTTAAAGAGGGTTGGGGAGAGGATCGAGCCTTGAGGGACCCGTTGATGTACATTGACTGGTATCGAGAATGAGTTGCCCATTTTCACAATTTCGGAGCAGTTGGTTAGGTAAGAGGAGAACCAATTGAGGACTGTGCCTCCACAGCCCATGCGTTGTTCAATAGTGCGAAAGGGGTCCTTTTGGGTGACATTGTCAAATGCAGTGGACCAGTCCAGGAGGCAGGAGTTCCTGGAGTCGAGGATTCGAGGAGGGAGTCGTCGACTATTTATAGGATTGCAGTTTCTGCACTGTGGCCCTGGCGGAAACCTGATTAGAGAGAGTCTAGGAGGTTGTTTGTTCGAATGTGTGAAGTGAGCTGAGAAGCAACACAACTTTCGATGACTTTGCCTAAAAATGGAAGTGTGGAGACTGGGTGGTAGTTGTTCATGTTCTCTGGGCCGAGAGAATGTTTTTTCAAGAGAGGAGAGACGACCCACTTTTAGTCTTTCTGGAAATAGGCTTTGTTGAAAAGAGGAGTTGACCTTGTTGGTCCATTGAGGGAGTAGGTGTTTGGCAAGAGATTTGCCGATAGACCCTGGAATGGCGTCCTGAAGGTGGTTTGAGGGTTTCACTTTGAAGATTGTTTGCTTTAGGTCTCGTTCGGAAATGGGGGAGAAAGAGGAACCCAAATGAATCGCCTTGCACAGTAGATTCTCAGTTTCTAGAGGTTCACTGGTGTGTAGCGAGATATGGATGTCTTTGACTTTTATATCAAAGAAATCCACAAAGGTGTTGCAGTGGGCCACTGATGGCTCGAGAGCTGAAGTGGTGGAGGGGTTTGTATTTTGTTCGAGAACCTCGAACAGGCACTTTGGTCTATTCTTTGCAGAATTCATGAGTGCTCTGAAGTTAGAGGATTTAGCTCTAAGGATTCGGGATTTGTACTGTTTTCGGGCTATGCGCAGCTTATTCATGCTCGGATGAGCGGGTGCTAATTTCCATTCTTTTTCACACTTTCTGATGAGCTTTCTTTCTTCCTAAAGTTCTTTTGAGAACCAAGGATTGGAGGGTTTTGGTCTGGATAATTCGCCCTTCAGGGTTGCAAATCTGTTGATAAGGGATTCCATGCAGGAGTTGTAATTGTCAGTGGCCTCATTAATATCCAGGTGAAGTGTAATGGAGATTAGGGTAGGAAGGGCCATGGTGGCTATGGCTTCTGTGTCAATTTGGATGTATCCCTGAACCATATTTTCTTTTTCTTGGGTTTGCCCAGAAGTTTTGGTAAAAGAGCCGGAGAGGGAGAATGGGATCTGCATGTCGTCAGACCAGTCGACTCAAATGGGGTCGTATGACAGTAGATTGGGGGAATTGGAGATCATCAGGTCAAGAATGGCGCCTTTGGGGTGTGTGGGTTTAAGGCAGTGTTGTTGGAGATCATTGTCTTTGAGAAAGGCTGTAAAGGTGTCCACCAGGCTGTTACCCTTGATTCCCCAGTCGATGTTGAAGTTTCAAAGGAAGATCGATCAATTGAGAGCTCAAGAGATCCATACATTCCTCAATGAAGTAATTGTTAGTACCCGGTGGATGGTAAATCACGTTCAGTCTGATATTGGAGGTAGTGGATGTGGGCATTTCCACTGACAAGTATTCGAAAGACTGAAACTGAGTCGTTTGGATAATCCTGCAACTCAGAGAGTTTCTGTGAATGTGTGCGAGGCCTCAGCCTTGGCTATCTTCCCGGTCTCTACGTAAGATGGAGTAATTGGGAGACAGTAGAAGGTCTAGAGCGTGGTTAAATGAGCCATTGAGCCATGTTTCAGTGAGGATCAGGATATCAAGATTATGGTCCAGGATAGGGGATGATATCTCTAGAAAGTGTTTGACTGCAGACTGACAATTGTGTAGCATGCAGTTCAGGGAGAAGCTGTTGATTTTCTGGCTAGGCTGTTCAGGGAGGGAGATTGGGATTTTTATCAAGTTAAGAGGGGGTGAATGTACACCGAGATGGGGTTTGTTAGTTTGACTGCAGTCTGAGATAATGTTGGAGATCGGGTAGCCCACGGTGGGAATAGAGGGTGGGGGGTGAAACCCCGACGATAGCGATGACCTTGCAATGACAGCAGTGTGCTCCTCTAATTTGAGCATGGAAGAACGTGTGTGGTTATAACAACAGCATCTATGCTTCCGTGTCGAGGCTTCATCCAAGCTGACATTGTTTATTGTCTCTGTGATAGCACCGTTACCTTGTGGACGAATAACAAACAACAATATTTGTACAATGTGCGTTCAGGCCTTGTACTGAATGTTCAAGGTGTTGTGATAGTGTACTTACGAAGTGATATTGTAAGCAATGTGGTTTCAGAGAAACAAATCCTGCACTGTCACATAAGCAAATGTGTGTCAAAAGTCATTGTGTGAAAAAAGAAGGCAACTTTAGAAACGCATACATGTAAAAATGGCAGTGTTTCTTCCTGTGTCTAACCTAGCCACATGACACCCACTCCTCGGACATAAGTCGACTATAAGCTATCCAATAATAAGAAAGCTATCCATAGTAGTGCTACAGCATGTGTTTAAAAAAGGTGCTAAAATCTTAAATATATTTAAAAAGGCAATTATACAGTTTGAAAAGCAAAGCATACAGAAAGCCATCATTTAAACTTATAAAAGCGAATAAAAACCAAATTTAAAAGGAATTTAGAATGTTAAAAAACAAGCCGAATCAAAATGTTCCCACCAAACGAAATAGCCAATTGTTTATGTGTTCCGAATGGTAGATGAAACATTTCTGTTCTCAGCAGCCACAGACGACGATCCCAGGGGCACACCGTGGAGCAGATTTATGGAGCAAATGTGTCCCCATCAAACACCCACAGCAGCCACTGTTGTGTAGTTTCCACCCATCAGTAGAAACTGCGTCTGACAGACTTCACACTTTCAATCAGTCACTCGTGCTTTCGTTTGCTTAGAGAAATATAGAAAGAATACACAGAGGGGCTTTTTCAATATTTATTGAACCAAAGTGATTCTTGTATAAAATACATGGGCTGTGATGATTAATAGACAAAAGCAGATACAAGTTACAATGAGTATCAACACAGAAAATAAATTGAGGAGTTCTACCATTTTTTTGAGTCAGGTTATACATGCATACATATAAGAGATTGTAACAACCGAGTGAACCCCGACGATGATAACCCTAACCTACATGTCTAAGGTATGATTATGTAGTTTGCCAAGAAAACCACAGCTGGATGATCTATCCCCTTTACCTGGTGGGTAAGAGTGTACAACCCCGTCTTGGTCGCGACATGGACACCCCTCACATAGATGTCAGTCTGCTGCTAGGCAAAAGCTTCAGCATGCAGCGACCCCTCGAAATCAGCAGAAGTGTTTGCTCTGAATATGTCTGGAAACAAAAGGTTATATATAGAAAATGGTTTCCTTGCCTCGGGCCAAGATTGTGATCGGCCTGTCATTGTTTGCATTTCACAGATGGCTGGGTCGCCACATGGACGTAATAGTAAACACATTTGTGTCATGCACCTGAGGGCCATGTCTCTAATGTCAAGTAAGTGTGATAGTGTAATCTCTAAGTGTTTCCTGACAGTAAGGCCAGTGTTTCCAAGAAACTAGTCCAAGAGTCACGACTGCAAATGTGTCAAAGGTTGATGTGGCAAAGAGAAGGCATCTTTAGGAAAGGACCATGTGCATGTAAAAATGGCACTAATTCCTATGGGGCCAAACTCGGGCACATGATACCACTGAAGGATTGACCACAGCCAGTGGAAAGTCCGCAGGACCAGAGCCAAGATCCTATTCACCAGGAGCAGAAGCATCCCAGGAAGGCTCATAGAATGTGTTCAGAAGCAACGGAATACGCAAAGGATAGCGTTACAAATGGGCCTATAAAGGGTCCACCAGTACGTTTATGTCTTGAGGCTGAACCGATTGCATTCCTAGGCACAAGTCTAAGGCACACTTGAAATTGCACAGTAGACAGCAGAATACAAGCTGCACGCAGTGAAACATCACGGGCTGAAACAATAAAAACCAATGCTCATTCAATTCCTGAAGCAAGAGTGTGCCGAAATATTGTACCATGCGTTCACGGCACTGGAGCACATGTGGTAGTGCCAGTTCCCATCGAACTTGAAATGGGACATCCTTTGCAGAGCAGGAAAATTAAAATGACAGTCCCGACAATCAGGAACGGGACCAGCGGAAGACCGCCAAAAATGCTTCTAAGCAGGGAACGAATGAATGATGGAATGACTCCAAAAACTTTCTGGAAGATGCTAACCAAGCCAGTGCCTAAACGTTTTAAAAAGTGTGCTACCCCTGCGGTATGAGACATGTTAAAAATGCGGTGCACCAATTTCCCAAAATGCTGTGAACAATTAGTGCGTAATAGCGACTGTATTTCAGAAGAAGACCTTGCAACTTGAAGAACAAATGTCTCCATTGCAGATATTAAGTCCAAATCTTTCTGAAACAATAAGGCTCTCAGTTTGCTCAGGGCATCAAAATGCACACTCGAAAGCTTAATCAAAAGCCAGAGTGATGCCTCCCTAACTGGACGGGCAGGTGGAAACAATACTTGTATACAACAAGTGACCACGGAATAAACAGTGACAAGATAGGTGATACCCGGTCTCATCCCGCAGCAACCTTTATCGTTCAACATCAAATAACCATTCAAGAGTAACCTGAAAGCCAGACGAATCATGGTAGCTGGGGAACCTTTCAAGTAGCAAGATAAGTTTGCTACGGAAGCATTGCAAGCCCCATGGAGCTAAACCTCCCTGCACACTAAGGACCCACTCAAAGCACCCTCACAGCCGGAACAGCTGAGAAAGACTTCAGTGTCCTTATTCTGACACCGGTATTTGAAAGGTAATTCTCAATACTCATGTACATACCCTTTCCCTAATGCTTCATATCTGCCCACTTGATGGTGTTCTAAGCAGTATTGGAAATAGGATGTCAAAATCAGCAGAGTGATGAACCTGTGGATTATCCAATCCACAGAAGGTGTTTCAGCAACAGTGAATGGCAGCCTCTCTAATTTCTCTATGTGTAACATAGAGAATGTTGCATCTTTGCGTGCCATGAGTATCTACTGTTTCGTCAGTTGGTAAGGTGGCATTAATATGCTCGCCATGGTACGCAACCAGAACGGAGTGTCTGATGCGTCCACCTCAATAGCAGTATGGATCTAAGTTGTGATTGCCCATGTTGTAATGCAGACATGTTGTGTTGTATGATGTCTATCGCTGATGACACTATGTTACCCAGGGAGGACATTCTAGAGGACCGGGTGGTCAAGCCATTGTCAACCACTGCTAGAGCATTCTCTAGATTAGCCCTGTCAATCTCGCGCAATCATTCAGCAGCTTCTTACTGAGAAACATTCCATATATCATTTGATATTGCATACAAGAAGCGTTTTCAACATGGTTTTCAAGGACCTAACAAGAAGTTCCGTAGTTCCAGGTCACCCAAAAGAAGGGCCAAGTGTTGTTTCACCTGGGGCAGCATTGAGGTTTTTAGCCAATCAAGGCACAACTTCCCAGCACTGTATGTTGTTACCACCCGAGTGTTCTGTCTGCACATAGCTCAGGTCAGGCCTGCTGATCTTAAAGCCCTCGGTGTTACCCCCGAATCGTGCTTGACATCAGTTAGTGTCTAACGGCCACACTTACCACCCCCTCCAATTGGTGTCTGATGTTCCTTTTTAATTTTTTAATTTTATTTTTGATAAGCCAATAAATAACACAGTTATACAAAAACGAATATTAAGGATTAGAGCAGATCAATAATACAGGAGAAAGACATCAGGACTGTGTACAATCACTACTACCTAAAAATTATACATCATGTAATTCATGAGATCGAGCTAAATATAACATAGATATCTACACATTCGATAATAACAAAGGAGAGTTTCATGCCTCAGTGTGTCCTAGATGATCTACCATGGCTCCCCGGATCTCTGTGCCAAGTCTACGTTTTTGGAGCCCTTTGAGGGCATACAGGCTGTGCTCTAAATTACATATGGCATATAGCCTTCCTCTCCACATTTTGAATGACAGGGGTTCTTTCTGCCGCCAGAGTGAGGTTATGCATAGTGGAGCCACTGCTACTGCCATAAAATTTAAATACCTAGATTGATACATCTCACGGCTAGTCATGGACTCATCCAGCACTCCCAAGAGCACAACCGTGTGATAGAGGTCTGTGCCCCGATTATTCCTGTCAGGAAGGCCTCAATCCCCCCAATCAACTGTCTCAGCTTTGGGCATGTATAAAACATGCGGAGACTGTCTGCCTGATCAGCCCCACAGCATGTACATTTACCATCATTTGACCCGCCCCACTGAAAGATTTTAGCTGGAGTGTAATATAAATTGAAGATGGTCTTATAATGCTGTGCTTTAAGATTGGAGGATATCGAAATCTTCTCGCCTAATGCAATGGAATCCTGTAGGATGTCACCTCCTTGAGATAATCTAGTGTTCCATTTGTGATTTTGCACCTCCAGATCATCCTGCTGCGTTTCAATAAGGGCTTGATACAAAATGCCAATCCTCTAATGCCCTCTAACTGCCTCAATGAGATTATTTTAGTTTTTTGGGCTAACGATTCTTGGTTTGAATTCCTCTGTAGATAGTCCCGAATCTGCAGGTACTTAAAAAAATCAGTTTTTGGCAAAGCGTATTCCACTGCCAGGCTCAAGTAGGGCAGGATACCACTGCTATCAAAAAGGTCCCCCATGTGATTATACCCTGTCGTCTCCATCTGGCCATAGTGGCATCCCAGAAGATAGATGGTAATAATAATGATGCTGAAGTAGGCGTGTAGTGGCAGATCCTACTGATCTACAAGCATCTCCGAACCTGCTGCCATACTTTGCAGGCTGCTTGAACGACCTTGAATCAAGTTTTCTTATAGTAGCTAGGTTCTAGACGCTGAAAAAAAGCCTCTCTCAGCCTTTGGACCCAACAGCATTTGGAAGATAGGCGGAGCCTCAGCTACCTCAGTTTTCCCTGTACCTACGATTAAAATTTGCATATGCTGGAGAAGACAGGCCCAGTAGTAAAACGTAAAATTGGGTCCCGCCCAACCCCCACGGCATTGGGGTAGATTCATGTACTTCATTGCCCGGCGTGGTTTACCCTGTGCCCATATAAAGCTGCTACAGATGGACTGTAGTTTTTGGAGTTGATTTCTATTGAGCTCCAATGGTACAGATCTAAAATAATAAAGTACCTTTGGCAATATATTAATTTTTAAGACATTACATCTTCCAACTATTGAAAGGTGTAAACATTCCATTCTGTCTAGCTCACTTTTAATTTTTCGCAGCACGGATTCCCAGTTAGCAGATACCATTTTATCCAAACATGTTTTAATTCGAACACTGAGATACACTACTTCCTCTGTGACCCTAAGATCATTAAAAGAAGCTTGTTTAGTGCATATAATTTGAGTTTTAGCTATATTTAATTTATAGCAGGAATCCTGCCCAAATTGAATTGCTAGCCGGTCAATCTCTAATAATGCTAAGGCTGGTTCAGGGGAGACGACGGCTATGTCGTCAGCGTAAGCTAGGACCTTAAACTGCTCCTGTCTGTGTCGCACCGGTATAATACTTGGGCTATTTTCCAACAGGTTCAAAAATGGATTAATATAGAGGGAAAACAATAAAGGGGAACATGGACAGCCTTGTCTGGTCCCACTGAATATCGATACTGGATAGGATTCTAGCCCAAGCGCACATATTTGAGCCACAGGAGATCTATACATGGCTCTGATTGCACTAATAAAGCCTGGTCCAAAGCCTTGCTAGCGCATGGCTGCCCATAGAAATTCCCAGGAGACACGGCCAAACACCTTTTCGGCGTCAAGTAACACCATTCCAAATGGCGTTTGACGGACATTAGCCAAGTCCAGCAGGGTGACCACCCTGCTGATGTGGTTGACCATGCCTCTTCCTGAGAAAAAAACATGCTGGCGGACAGGTACTAAAGGAGAAATAACTCTCGCTAATCGCGTGGCCAAGATCTTTGCGTAGATTTTGTGCCTCCAGAAAGGTTGTGAGCTTGTCCGATTTTAGCTCTGGCAGAAAGGTTTTGTAGAATTCTAGAGGCAGCTTATCAGGAGCCGCAGCTTAACCAGCTGTCAAAGAGCTAACGGCCTCCACAAGCTCTTCTGATGTAATGGGCTCCTCCAAATACTCCTGGTCTTCTAGGCTAAGAATCCTTCTAAATGGATCCTTCAAATAAGACTCATGTCTCTTACTACCATTCCAGCCCTCAGTATATAGGTCTTCATAAAATGCCCTGCTTACATTAAGAATCTCAGCTTGTGTTTCAACCAACCTCCCAGCTGACTCTTCAATAGCGGCAATTGCACACTTGGCCTCCTTACACCTAATCCTTTTTGCCAAACATTTGCCTGTTGCCTCCCCAAATTCATAGCATTCCCTTTTAAAAAGATAATATTTATTAGCATTTTCCTTCGACCAGTGCCCATTGATCCTGGACTTGCAGCAGGCAACGTAAGTTTGCGCTTGGGTAATGTCTAGATTCCCTTGAAGAGATTGTATGAGGCTCTGCTCTGCCTTCCGAAGATCCTCATAAAGGCCCTGAATTAACTACCTTTGCTGTCTCTGAATATATAAACCAAAGCTGAGGATTTCCCCCGGAGCCCTGCCTTTAAGGCATCCCAGACTACTATATGAGTGGCAGAATTCCGATTAATAGCCAAAAATTGATTCAGCCACTTACGAATGTGACTGACAAAAGACTCATTGAGCAATAGCTTCCTGTAAAATGAGAAAGACCCACAAGGTCGTACCAGGCCTCGTATTGCAAGATTCAGTAACAGAGGATTATGGTCCGATGTGACTCTGGGGAAGACCTGTATATGTGCGTCTGCTACATGTGTTTTAGTTATAAAAAAATAGTAGAGTCTAGCGAGCTTTCGGTGTGGACATGAGTAATGTGTGAAGCCGGTATCTGGGTGTTTTAATTTGACCCAAACATCGACTAAACAGTAATCATGTAGGAGCTGCTGCAAGGCCCTGAAAACCTTGGGTTTTCCGACCAACATATGTATCCCTGCCTGCTCGCACAGTAGTATCTTCCAACTGAATATTGAAATCCCCACACAAAACCAGTGGCGTGGGCCAGGAAGCCAGCTCTAGATTGAGAAAGTCTAATATCTGTGCTTTGTCAACAATAGATCCATAAACGGAGCATATTACAAATTTGCTATTACCAGCCATACATTCCACTATCTCCCACCGGCCATATTTATCAGCAAGCACTCTGCCAGTGGACTGTATGTTTGGTTTTGCAAGAATGGCCACACCTCTAATAGTAGAACCTCGCTTTGTTCAGGCTAGCAATGTATACCCTAGCTCAGATATAACCCTGTGTTTCCCCCAGGGTATGTATGTCTCTTGAAGGCACACCACATCCAGTCGCATTCCTGTTATTTCCTGAGCAACTCTTTGCCGTTTAGCCCTATTGTTAAGACCACATGCATTAAACAAACAAATACACAATCTATCCGACATCAACCCGTATCAAATTGCTCAAGCTGTGAACCCTCCCAAATCAAATTCAACACGATTATATGTACACAATCCATAGTTTTTACTCGAACTTCTTCATCCATTAGCTTATTTTTTATTTTTCCCCGACACAGCTCTTCAGCCTCCCCCATCCCACAGAAGACCCTCCCAAACCCACCCCGGAGCTCCCCCCGCAATTGGGAGCCCTCCCTTGCACCCCAATAATGGAGGCAAACAGACCCTTAGGTCTAATGTGATGGAGAGCCTCACGACAGCAGCTGATCGACCGCCCCTCCCCACCTGATTTATCCAGCCCTATTGTGTAGTAAAGAGAAGAGAAAACAGAGAGAAAAAAAGAGGAAGAAAAAAAGGAAAAGGACAAAAAGGAAAAATTTCCCACTGAACAAATACAACCACCATGTATCAGATATGCCCCCCCATTCTACCCGACATTGATCAAATTACTGTAGACTTTGATTGCCTGTATGAATTCTTTGGCCTTTGTCTCAGTGGTAAAGAATTGAGTTTGATCTTTATGTATAACCTTAAGTTTGGCAGGATTAAGAAGGAAGGCTTGAGCCCTCTTGGTCTGAAACGGAGAAATCAACTGTCGTAACTCCACCATTTTTCAACTGTCGTATGACTGTAATCCGGCCGAACAAAAAACTCAATCACTTTCCCTACTTTTGAAGAGGAAAAAGGCGGGACGAGATTTTAGTTGTAACAATTAAATGACTAATTTTAAATTCAGAACTGCTTTTTTTCCTAAACGTTTTTATATGAATTTATATGGTTCACGGCAACTGTTTCATTCTTATTTTAAATGTGTATATATGTGTATATATTGTGTTGGAATTTTAGATAATTTGTGCTTTTATGATCAGTTTTAAAAAGATCGAATAAAGCTGTGTGACTGACTGAATCACTTTCCCCCTTCTCTTTCTGTCTGGACGTGCCAGATCGTATGAAGCCTGTCGAGACAAAAAATTATTTAGACAGATCAGAATTGCTCTGGGTCTGAGGGCTGAGTGACCTGACCCTGAACGAATGTTTTGCCTGAAGGGGAACCGGTGGGCTCGCTGAACCTCCAAGTCCCAGGCCCATTGAGTAAGGTCGGGGAATGCTTCCGAGAAAAGTTCAACAATGAATTTCCAGGGATCAGACACTTCCACACCCTCCGGTAAAGCAAGGACTCTAAGGTTGTTGCGGCGAAGACAATTCTCCATGTCCTCAAGTTTCCATGCCATATCATTCTTCTGATGCTCCAGAGTATCAGTAGCAGCTTTCTCTATTATGATCTCGTCCTCCAGTGCGGAAATTCTGTTCTCTGCTTCAGTAATCATTTCCACAAATTCTGAGCATGATTTAGCTACTCGACGTATCGAATTTTGCAGTTTGCGCACGCACTCTGCGTTGTTTGGCTTTCTATACGAGTTTCATCTCTGTGTGTCATTATGGTTTGATATATAACAGAAAGAGAAATATCCTCCGGGTTCTCCAATGTCTTGAGAGCAGCCTGTCTCACTGTATCCCCTGGATCGACTCCCAAATTGGGGGAAAAAGAATAATCCCATGAGAGTGCTGCAGCCGATTCCTTTTGATCCCCGGGGTCGGATATCAATTTCTTCTTACATACAGTACCAGTACCGGATGCAGCGTTTGAGTTGCCCGGCTCCTCTTCCTCCAGTTGTGTGCTGCTAGTCTTACTCCATTGATAGTTTGGTGACTCCCCCCCCCAAACGCAATTCTGGCAACTGAAATGACTCATCTCCCGATGAATTAGAAGGATCTGATAAAGAAAAAAAGTGATCGCCGGTATCGATCTCAGCCTGGTCTGCGGTGCTGACATCTCTCTCCCCCGCCGCCTGGTGTTTACACCCATCCATCTTAGTCATTTCCGATTTTTTTGTGGCAACTGTTAATTCAGGGAAATTTTTACCGAGTGATGTCTGATCCTTTTGCCCCACCGTTTGCTCCCCAGGTGGATCTGTCTCCCCTGAAGCTATAGCAGATGAGGATATTGCAGCATCCAGATCAGATCCCCCCATGCCGCCTCCTGACCAACAGCAGAGCCAGAATCAAGATTTGTACTAGAGCCTCCCGATTTATCAGAGCTCACCTCTTTATTTTGTCCAGCCGGGGCAGCCTCTCCCTGTAACCGCTCCTCGTGCTTGGTGTCAGCGGTCTTTCCTTTTCTAGCGGGGAGGAAGATCGCAGGAGTAGTTTTCTTAGGCAATCCTGCAGCCCGCGTCTTTTCTGAAGGCAAAGCACCTTCCCCAGCAGCCGTTGTTCAGGGTCGCTACTTTTCGTCTGGGGCTCTCCCTGACCCGGAAGAATCTCCTGCAGTACGCGCCTTAGCCCCCCTGGAGCTCTTCGGCAGAATGACAGCTAAGCGAGAAGTTGAGACGCTCCCAGCTCCAGCAGGAAGCAAATGGAAGCCGCGGGGAGACACAGACCCAGTCGGGTAAGCGGGATCACACACCGCTGGAAAAGGTGGATATCCCAGAGCATATGTCTTTAGTGCAGAAAGGGGGTTAGTTTTTTTTCCTCTCTTTACCGAAGTAGGCTGATTCATAGGATTATAGTGATGAATAGCACACCATAGTGCTCCATGAGACTAGTAGGAGGGGGGGGTCGATCAGACGCGAGTGCTCACTCGCAGCCGCAGTCCGTGCAGGTAACAGTGGTGGGGCGGTGGGGCCATGTAAGGGGGGATTTCGAGGGACGATGCCGAGGGAAAATTAATTATTATTTAATTTTCCCTCTGCATCGTCCCTCGAAATCACCCCTTACACGGCCCCTCCACCCCACTCGGCCAACAGAGCGGCTGCCATCTTGCCTCCTGACGAGAACCCTGGTGTCTGATGTTCCATTGCATTGCATAATGACAAGTGTTTCCTCCTTGTATTCTGTAAACTGCAGCCAGTTTTCAAAACGTGCAAATGTGGGAATGTGTGGAGTGTTCAAATCTTTCATCTTAGCTAAAGCAAGACATGATGTTTGTTGCTCAGTTTTGTTCAGGAAAATCATTTGTTGTGGTATTAGGTATGCTCTAATTAAAGCCTTGTTTCCCTAAACCTGCCAATCCCTTGTCCTCCAAAATGATTTGACATCAATAGTGTCCCTCCAAAAGTCTAACCGTTGTGTGGACAACTGGGAAAGAAAAGAAGCTGAATATATCAGCTTGGTGTTCGCATATTTTTCTTTGCAGGTGATGGTGCAAGCTTATAATACCAAGACACTGGGTCTAATACACAATAGCCAGAAAAATAAGCAAACTGCTGCGCAAATATCTTTGAACTACCCCCTGGCGGTGCATGGCAATGTTCCCATTGTGTGCAATTAAAAACAGCACGTGGCGTACTTGCTTTATGCAGGAAATGATGACCGTAATGTTGAAACAGAACATATCGTCGTAATTAGATGTACCTTAGATGACGGAAAAACAGTAGCATGCCCTAGATATTCTAGCATTTCATGTGTTGTGTTTACATCCCAATCATCAGAGATAGTACTAGGAGTGACAATGTAATTTAAAGATAATTTAAACAAATATGGAATTTGTAAAAGTTTAGTGGTGCCATACACATCATACGATACCCAATCCCATCAGGAACTGGAACTGCCAAAATGTTTAACAGGGAAAGGTGTCTTCGTTTTTTGTGTGATGACGAATGTGTTTTGTGAACAATGTTTACCAGTTGTACAGCAGAGCGTTCTGAGAGATAGTGTCCATTGAGAAGCAAGAAAAAGACTGTCACAAAACCAATCCAAAGGGTCCGGAAATGTAACGCAATTATAATCCAAGGGTGTAACCATGGAGGCACAAAGTAAGTCATTTTCAGCCAAAGATAGAAAACATGCAGTGTTAGCCAAAATGGTAGAGGTGGTGGTGCCGGTGGATCAGATGAATCGGAGGAAAAGTAATCAAAGTCAATGAAGTTGCCAGAGGCAGTCCAATCTATTTTTGGCTGTTCTGCAGGTTTCGTAGAACTGGGAGATTAATCGATCTGTGGTAAGTTAATGTAAACAGGATTCGTGTCAGGATTCTGAATTAATATCTGTGTTTCTGTATTAGTTGAGTGCAAAGTTGTTATAGTAATTGGTTGAAGGGATACTTCATTGTTGGCTACTGTAATCTCCCATTGGGGACAGGATGCTTCATCAGTTATCAAAGCTTCCATCTGAACTTCCTGTATGATAGTGAGAGGAGGCAGGTAACTGCCCAGGAGCCCACGTGGCCTACTGTTGAGAATCAGCCACATAGTATGGTTTGATCAGATAAATGGAGACAAATCTCTTGTTTTTGCAGCCAGCAAGGGGCGGAAGAAATACGGTTCTGGCACCTTAAACAGCCAGGACAGTTACAGGCACTCTGTAGGATGACCCAAATTCTTCTGTGTCCACAATTTTCACCCTGACCAGATCCCAAACCTTTAGGATCCAGCCAGACCTCGTCTGCACTTCCTTCACTTCTCCAGTGGGGGTGCGTTTTACTTGGACGTTGCTTTGTTCGTCCTGGAAACTGTTAAGTTTCTGTAAAACAGACAGATATTCATTTAGATCAAATGGTGTTTCTGCCGCCATTTTGCTGGGATTGACAAGGTCTGGGACTCACATCTTTACCCCAAACAGGATCTCATAAGGAGTCCGACCACCCAGAGATATTCTAGGCAGATTGTTAAGTGCCCTGTGGATTCCATATAGTTGATGGACCCAACTGTGACCTGAGCCTAGTACCCTAGCTATTAAGATTGCTTTAAGTCTCATTTTTCTCTCACCATGACCGAATTTCCCTTGGGATGGTATGGGGAGGAATACCGCAGGGTCACAGCCAGACTTCCCATAGCATTTTTGTAAGCCCTGGAGGCAAACTCCGGACCTTGATCGGAATGTAGTGTGCCGACTGCGTATGTCCCAGTAAAGACTCGCAGATCCTCTATAACAGTTCAGGCGCCAGCCGACCGCTGTGGCCATACCCATAGGAATTGAGAGCAGGAAATCACACCAGCAAATATATACTTGTAAACCCCATCTAATGACAAAGGGCCGCAATGGTTTAGGTAAACACCAGCAAGTGGCTTGTTCGAGATCAGTAGAGGTGTCTGTGGTGGACGTGTCACAATGGAACCCATCATCTGTTGGCACATATCACATTTAAGGTCAAAGTCCTTGGTCTGTTTATAGAGACCTGGCCACCAATAACGTTGCTGAAATAGTGAAATTGTAGCAGCCGCCCTCGTGTGCAGATGCAAGACCTTCATGTGCAGCTAGGATTAAACCTAGCCTGCGATCTGGATTTGGTATTACTCTATCCCCCACTCCAGGAATGTGAGCAATTGGTATGTTCTGGTCATCTACCTTGTAGCAGTACTTGAGTGGAAAACCTTTCGGCAGATGGGTGTCAGTGCGTGCAGCATTAACAGCCGTCATGATGTCATTGTCTGTTCTCGTACTTGAACGAGCTATTGCAGCGACTGCAACAGTTCGCACTGTTGCTTTTGGGACTTCAGCAGCCAGTGAATTCCCTGCAACGTTTACGCCAACACACTGATGACTCAATGTATGGATTACATGAGTCCATGGCAAGCAATCTTTCAGCTTTGCCACCTGTTCCCAAAGCATTTTGTGCTTTACTGTGCAACCTTTTGAATCTCTATGGACCAGATGTACGACGCATTTTACTATGTGCAAACCCAATTTTGTGAGTCGGTAACCAATTACCGACTAGCAAAATAGGGTTTGCGAGTCACTATTAGGAAGGGGTGTGCCAAGGGTGTCCCTTCCTAATAGCGAGTCGCAGGGGGATGTACGATTGTTTTGCGACCGGAATGGAGTTGCAAAACAATCCCAGTTTACCGCCTACTTCAAGTAGGTCGTAAGCTAGTCACAAATAGGAAGGGGTCCACAGGGGACCCCTTCCCCTTTATGATTGCCAGCAAAAACTTTTTTAAAGAGCAGGCAGTGGTCCCACGGATCACTGCCTACTCAAAAAGAATTCAACCAAAATGTTTCATTTTTCTTTTACAAACACATTCCGTTTTTCTTTAAGGAAAACGGGCTGCATTTAAAAAAAAAAGTTGCTTTATTTAAAAGCAAACACAGACATGGTGGTTTGCTGTCCCCACCAGGCCACCATCCCTGGTTTATTGCCCATTCCCAATAGGTTCCAAATTGTGGCCTGCCACATGAATATTGATTAGGCAGGTCCATTGCAATCCCATTAGGAATCGCTAATGTGTCTGAGACACAGTGCATTTCATTTTGCACGTCTCTCTAATTGCGAGCCGCAAAAAAACGCAATTAGAGACTCGCAAAATGAAATGGCCGTACATGTGGCCCTGTATCTATTCTGGCTCCAGTAGTGTAAATATTCATTATAAGACTGGGCACAGTAATACAAATCACACACTGTGAGTGTGGGGAATCCAGGATCCGTATTCTCCAGTGCCAGTATTAGAGCCCTAAGTTCAGCCAACTGCGCTGTGCAGTCACCAAGTGATTGTGTGTAGGTTTTCTCAGGATGGAATCATCCATCCTGCTTGCGCCCCTTCATAATAGTGCAGTCTGCTGAATATTGATGTTTTGTCCCTATGGCAGGTTGTTCAGAACCATCAGTATATATGATGTAATCTGTTCTATAGGCACAATTTCATTAGGCAGAAGATATTCTTGTTCATATTGCAGAAAGGCTTGTGTTTGTAGTGTAGAGTCAAATTTGTAGTCTACATCTTCTGCGGTGAGTGAGTTAGCCCATTGTATCCAACGTGGGTGCAATGCTTTTGCATCTGGAACGCTTGCTCTTGTGACAGCCTCTAAGATCAGCACCGGGGTCACAACAATATTTATTTTTCCCTGTCAGTACTCTCTCCCTCACCACAGCTGTCTGTACCGCTGTCAGTATTTTTGCAAAATGCATTTCAGCATTAGTATATAAATGTGATTTATATGCAATCGGTACAGTGTCACCTTCATTGAATGTCATATAGGTGTACCCTGATGTCCCTGCAATTACGCAGATCGCCAAGTTTGTTGTGGTCAGACGTGTTTATAAATGTTTGGAAGCTAGCATGCCAGATTGTACTGAATGTAATATTTGTGTGTGTTCAGTGGCCAAGTGTGTAATTGTGAAATCTGGAAAGATCAGGCCGTAGAATAGTTTAACCCGTTCTGCATAATCTGGAATGCAAGTTTTGCCAAAATTTAGGAATCCTAATATGGATTGTAGCCTCTTCAATGTTGTTTGAGGCTGTAAAAGCGCACACTTCTATAAGAAGTATGTCGCCAGGCTTTTGCCTTCACTTGACAACTCGTATCCCAATAACAGGACATTGAGGTGGTCAATTTTTGCTTTTTTAAAGTTACATTTGTATCCCATGTGAGCAAATCCCAGACTTATGTGATACCTCCTTGTCAAGTGTACTGAAAGGTCATCATCTGTCAAATATATGTGATCGACATAGGACAATGCCTGGTCATCAACATTTTCTAGAAGTTCTGTTACCCTGGCTGAAAACAGCCCAGGGCTATTCTTATACCTCTGTGGCAATTGACAGAACAGTTTTTGAGAACTCAAAATGAGGTCAAATACCTACTTCCAGGCGCTAGATTTGGCAGAAAAATCTATTCAAAATATCTAGTGTCGTTTTATATATTTTACACACTATGTTCTTCTTTAGTGCCACACTGTGTGCGTTTTGTACTGCAAATGTGCAAGTAGCAGTGTTTAGGTGTCTGTAATCTAAAACTAGATGATATGAATGGTCTGGTTTCATCAGGGAAAATAAGGGATTATTCATAGAAGAGGTGCAACTTTCTAGTACACCGTGATATTCAAGTTATTCTAGAATCTCCCTAACTTGTTTTTTGGCCTCATTTTTAATGAGGTATTGTCTTTGAGGTTGTGAGGTAGTCCTCACTGGAATTTCATGCTAAGGGGAACTGGCATCCCACCCCACATGGTTGTGGTATAACGCAGGAGCAAGAGCTCAACGCCAAATCCTTGGCGTATGAATTTTAACTGATTCTGGAACGAGGTCGGAAAAAGCAGGTAAAATTACAGTTTCTCAGTTGGGGCAATCCATTACGAAATAAGGTGGCCAATCCTTTTCGGCCAAGAGGATATCGTAACCATTTGTTAAATCCTCCCAAAAGAGAAGATTAATATTCCTAGGTACGTCCCCCTCCAATTAGAGTTGTATTTTGTATAAACGATGTGGGACGCTTACCCTAGTATACTGTGTCTACGCTTGGCTATATTCACTCAGCGCTACTCCCACCAGACAATCCATCAGGTTCTGGCAAACTATTGTGATCTCTGCTGCGCTGTCCAGCATGGTCACTTCCCACTCCCCTCTCAGAAGCAATGTCCTCAATATTCGGGGCATGCCTGACCTTATGTCCAGCTATCTTCTTCTTTTTGAATTGAGGTTTTGATGTTTTAGGTTTGTCTTCCTGTTTAATAATGTAGTCAGATGAGTCCTTCTTTGGTTTCACGTGTTCCTCCGTCCTGCACTCTGACCGTCCTCCTCTCTCCGAACGTTTTTCGGAAGACTCCTGAAAGGAATGAGGCGGACGTGTATCATTATCCTGATACCTGTCAGGTGGTCTAATATTGTCACGGTTATGCAGGTTATCGCATTTCTCAGTGGCTTCCTGTGGAGGAGATCACCCCACGATTTAGTTTTGTCTTTGTTTTTCCTATTATCCCACTTCTTTGTGGAAGATTTCAGTGCTTGTTTAGATATCCTTTTCAGAATTGCTCTTTAGTTATGGTTTACCAGGTCTGGCTCACAAATTATCTCTACCAAGCGAAGCATAGGTTTCTTCAATAATTTTAGGTAATTCGCGCTCCTGTTGCCCTGGAGCTAAATCCAGGATATGGCGTATATCCAACGTTGCTGCTTCCCCCTTTATGTTACTTAACATAATGGTGGATACTGCGGCCAAGTTGGGCGGATACTGTGGCAAAGTTGTCCATCAGTTTCATCCCCAAATCCAGGGCAGGTGCTGCCCCGTACTCGTTCTGGATCTGTTTAAGCACTTGTGGCAAAAAAAGCTAATGAAGGGGTATCATGTGTTCTAGTATATACTGCAGCAAAGACTATACCTCACGTGGTGTAGTCTTCCACAAGGGGAGCCATCTCCATCGGCAAGCAAATCGTTATTATTCTGTGTTTTTCCTGCAGTCCCGTATGTGGAAGCACCGCTTCAAGCTGGCTTGTTTTTTGTGCAATTCAGAACAGAATATCCTCAGATCGGGTGGGAACCTTACCCATTAGTGCATTTAGTGTTTGTGGGCTGATGCCTGATGTAGTCCATTTTGTTTGTGCTTCTTGAGCAGTCCGCGCAGGGTTAAGTGTCAATGTTCGCATAATGAACAGTGTCAAGCATCTGTATATTGTCATTAGGTGTTTGTACAGTCTACGCACTTGTACTGCTGATAAATTATCAACATTAGGATGCAGTGTGTAGCTGGCTAAGACTGGAAATGTTGCTCCCTCATTACTGAGGGGATCTAGTCTAATGTCTTCTGTTGTGTGTGGTAGGCACCACCAAACCAGTTTCTGTGTTCTTGGTATGTTAAATGTATTTCCATTTCTTCACATGGTGTGTAATTGTCTGGAACTTTATCCTGTTTGTATTTGTGAAATATCTCTGTTGTGTTGTCTGCTGCTGGGAATGTAACCCATGAATAGAACACCTCTGTCCTGTATGCCTCATGCGCGTCAAGCACGAAGATAACATCTCCACCCGTAAGTGCTAGACCATGTTGTAATAGTTTTTGAGCAACCGCATGTCTGCAGTTTATTTATTTATTATTTATTAAGGAGTTTTATATAGCGCTGGCCAGACCCGAGGGTATCGGAGCGCTTTACAACAGTTCTAATGCGAGAGTCACACAATAAAGCAGTAGTATAAATATTGGTTCGGAAGTCCCAGCGTGCTGTGCAACATTAAGGTAAAGAAGTCCTGAGATAACCTTGTTGAGTGCACGTTGTCTTGGGCTGAACCTCCTTCAGGGAGGAGGGAGCGTGGCAGGGGTCAGGGAGAGGGGAGGAGGTAGGTCTTCATGACACAGTGTCAGGGTGCTGCAGTGTGCAGGCTTGTGCGCTTCAGCGGTGGCTATCGGTTCGAGAGGGAACAGTTGAGGAAGAGGTCTTTTAGGTGTTTTTTGAATTTTACAAAGGAAGGGATAGTCCTGATATCGGCTGGGATGGAGTTCCAGATTTTGGGCGCGTTTCCAGCGAAGGAACGGGCAGCGGTTTTTTGTTTGCGTGTTTTCATAGGGATGAGTAGTAGGGTGTTGGAGCTCCTGAGGTTCCTTGTCTGACCGGCGTTCTTGAGTTTGGAGGCCAGGTAGTCGGGTTTCCCTGTGTGGAGGGCTTTATGCGTGAGGCAGGCAGTTCTGAAGCTGGCACGCATTTCGACTGGGAGCCATTTTAGTTCTCTGAGTGCAGGTGAGATGTGATCATATTTCTTAACTCCGGTGACCATTCTGGCTGCTGCATTAAAAGTTGTTTTGAGGGGGGCTAGGTGGGATTTTGGTGTACCAGTGAGGACTGCATTCCCATAGTCGAGTCTAGACAGCACCAGTGATTGAGTGGCTTGTTTGAGGTCCTTGGGTGGGATGAAGGGTTTTATTTTGTTGAGTAGCTTCAAGTTGAGGAAGGCACTCTTTGCGGAGTTCTTAATGTGTTTGGCCATGTCAAGTTTTGGGTCTAGGGTGATTCCTAATGATTTTACAGAGTTAGCCAGGGTGAGATTACCGTTGAGAACATCAATTGCTTTTAGCCATTCTACGATTTGAGGGTTCTCTTCTTTGTTGGAAATGAGGAGGATTTCTGTTTTGTCTTGGATGAGTTTTAGGTGGTTTATTGATAGCCAATGTTGGACTTCTCTTAGAGTGTTGTTGAGTCTCTGAATGTCATCAATGGAGGACGTTTCCAGATAGATCTGGGTGTCATCTGCATATAGGTGGAAGGGCATGTTGGCTTTTTTGAGTATGGTGGTGAGGGGTTCCATGTAGATGTTGAACAGTTGTGGGGAGAGCACTGAACCTTGCGGGACACCCCTGCTGACGGGGTGTAGGTCGGACGTAAAGTTTTTGATTTTTATTCTATGGGAGCGGTTGTGTAAGAAGGAGGAGAACCAGTGTAAGACCACCTCATCTACACCTACCCTTTCTTGAAGAACCTTAATGAGTAGGTTGTGATCAACCGTGTCAAAGGCTGCCGATAGGTCCAGGAGAATGAGTAGGCAACATTGGTCTGTATCAAGTGACTTGTGGATATCGTCCACGACGTTAAGGATCGCGGTCTCGGTGCTGTGGCTTTTTCTGAAGCCCGATTGGTGAGGATCTAGAAGGTTGTTCTCAGCAATGTTAAGTGTGTCAGTGTTGCTATCTCCTGACATAATTGTGTATGGATTACAGAGAGGGTAACACAATGGGAATAAGTCCTTTGAAGTGTTCAAGCTTGAACAACATACAGCCAATACATACTGATCACTGAGGAGGATAGTACCTACCACCATGGACGTCTCTGGATAGGAGGTGTGTAGAGGTCTCTAGGTATGCACGAGAGAACTACTCAGGTGATCCATTAAATAAGAACCCAATCTACACCACGTTGGTGGTGCCATGTCGTACGGTTTCCACTTTTCAGTAGGAACTGTTAGTTTGTTGGACAACATAAACGTTGGGATGGTGCCAGACTGATTCTGTGTACCCCCTCATATGTTGGCCTATAGTCCTGCTAGCACACAGTGACACCATAAGTATCCCTAAACCTGGCAATATAACAATTAGTTTGGGCAACCTCAGAACATGACAATCCTTACTCCCAAGGAATCGTGGTAACAGCTCGCTCAGTCACTCGTGCTCACTCAGGGAGATATACAAGAAATACACAAATGGGTGTTTTCAATATTTATTGAGGCATTGTGATTCTTGTAAAACTATATGCACTGCAATGATTAATAGACAGAAGCAGACAAAAGTGATTAGCAATATAAGGACAGTGAAAAGAAAGAACAATTCCACCATCATGCTAAAACAGTATATATATATATATATATATATATATGCTGGCATATACGTATTGTGTATAGTGTGCTCCTACTATGCATACCCTAGCCTAGTTCCCTAGGGTGGTTGTTCTGCCAAGAATCTCCTACTGGATGATTTAAATCCCCATTAACTGAAGGCAAGGTATGTAGGTTCCCGTCTTGGTCACAAGTTGGACATCCCTCCTCGCAGAGGGTAAACAGGAATCAGCTGTGCGGAAACGCCGACAATAGCGATGACCTACCAATGACAGCTGAGTGCTCCTCTAATTTGATAATGGAAGAACGTGTATTAATAACAACAGCATCCATTCTTCCGTGTCGAGGCTTCAGCCAAGCTGACATTGTTTATTGTCTCTGTGATAGCACAGTCGCCTTATGGACGAATAATAAACAACATTTGCCCAATGTGTGTTCAGGCTTTGTACTGAATGTTCAAGGTGTTGTGATAGTGTACTTACGTAGTGATATTGTGAGCAATGAGGTTTCAGAGAAACGAATCCTGCACTGTCACGCAAGCAAAAGTGTGTCAAAAGTCAGTGGGTGGAAAAAGAAGGCAACTTTAGAAACGCGTACACGTAAAAATGGCAGTGTTTCTTCCTAGGCCTAACCAAGCCACGTGACAGCAGGCCTGATTGGGTATGGTAGCAAGCCATTTTTAATGGCAAGAGTTTTGATGTTGGAACACCCTGTAATGAACCGGGGATATAGAAGATTTGCTGTCTGAGAATACTTGTTATGCCTTCTTACTGGAAATGGTTTTTTGTTTAGCCAACTGTGTGTAGGTTACCTTTGTAATTACTGCACTGTGTGCCTGATAGTTGCCTGGTTGGAAAGCTTACACGCAAAACAGTAGTTGGTTAGGGTGACTATTTATAGGCATGACTGGTGGTGTGGGAAAAGATAAATCAGATGGCATATGTCTGATCTGCTTATTATAATCCTTATCCGTTTATTGGGAAAAGTTACGCCTGGTTCAATAGGTTTCATCTATTTATTATGAAACGTTATAACAAAGCCAGTAGGCCTGACTTGCTTATGTGAAAGTTTACAAAAAGTATACTTTCTCGTGCTCACTGTGTCATAGGACTCAAGCTACACCCTACTGACGAGAGACAAGTAGGGTAAGACCGGTCTGGGATTTCCTGTGGTCCCTTCTGGAAGGAGCCTCGTCTGGCAGTTCCGGATGCACTGTTCCTATAAGGAGCAGATTCGGTACTGATATGCATAAGGTGAGCCTTTCTCTAGAGTGACATGGTGAGATAAAAATGATGAACTGCGATGCGGCCACAGTGATTAGAAATGTCATTCGTCCATTCATTTATTCATTCATTCACCCATCCATCCATCACCTTGTTCTTGTTATGTATGTGAAAAGCATGCATTAAAGGGAGCAGGCTTTAAAAGATGGATTATTATCATGAGACGCTAAAGCCTGTAGGTAAGCATTTTGTTACATGAAAACTAACTGATTACCATAATGGGCAAGGATTTTGATATTGGTGACTCACCGGAACAAACCATGGGGACAGAAGATGCGAACTCCGACAATCTTTAGTAAACTCTCTTAGGAGTGATTTTATATTGTTTTGACCACTTTAATTTTGTATTTATTTGTAATTTTATTATGGTATACCTGATGGTTGCCTTGTGGGAAATCTTATACACAGCATAGTATGTCTGTGTTAGTTATGGTGAAAAGCCAATAATTGAGGTTATAGGCCTAATTGTTTGTTATGAAAAGGTACCACTAAAGCTGTAAGCCAGGCATATTTGTTGTGAAAAGCATATGCTACATTCAATAGGAATTTAAGGGTGCACTGTTAATACGCTCTATTAGAACCTATAGATAGGTATTTTGTTACATAGAATTTCATAGAATACCATAGTAGGCAAGTGTTTTGGAGTTGGTTACACAGCCTGACAAACCGCGGGGAAGGAGATCTGCACTGTGAGAATCTTTGTTAGACCCTCTTAGGAGAGATCGCATTTTGCTTTGCCAACTGAAATTCTGAATACTTTTATAATTTTATGACTGTATGCCTGATGGATGACTTGTGGGAAATACAGTAGGGGTCAGTTAGTTATGGTGACAAGTCTATTATAATAGCGATAGGGCTGATTGGTTCACTAGGAAAAGATATTTTACGTGCTACAGGTCCGATGTGTTTATTATGAAACATTATGACAAAAGCAGTAGGCTTCATTTATTTATTAAGTAGCACATATGTTAAAGCCTATAGGCCTTCAATGGTGCATTGTTTTAGCACCATGTGTAAGCCTGCAGTTAGGTATTTTGTTACTTGAAATCTCACAGATTATGTTTGTAGTGAAGTATTTTGTTGTTGGTTACCCCTTTGAGGAACCCCAAGGGTAGAAGATTTGCACTTTAATAATTCTTGCTAGAATCCTTTCGGAAAGCCTGACATGCCTAGCTGTCTGCCAGGATCCCATAGTAAAACAAATCATTAAATCCATGTATATAAATGTAAATTCATATAAATACCCTGTGGGCCTTTTCGGAAGCCCTCTTCTGCTCTTGATCTGCCAGAGTGTCATTTATACTCTGCTTCTATCCATCTTAGCGTAGTGCATAGGGTAATGGTTCAATCCAGTCATTGGATCTCTTGCCCTGTATATGACGGCATTTTTCTGATCACATCTGAACATCCAACTGCAAATGAGTGTGCTTCAGTGCCAGGCTGGTTAGCCTGTGCTTTATTATTTAATTTCTCCTTTTATAGTTCCCCTTTCATTTATTTGCTTCTTCTCATTTTATTTAAATTTTTGTTAAAAGAATACTCCAGATCCCCAGACAGTGCTAATGCCCACTTGCATGCTGCTCATTTCATTTGCATTGCACCACAAACCCCTTTTACTCTAAACCAGGAGACCATCATGGAATGCTGCGGTCAGTTACAAAATGGCTAACATGTTGGTTCTAAACATTGAGGCCTTGCTGGATCTTTAACCCCTTGCGTGCGCAGCAAATTTTCGCGCTGTGCGGGCGTTTGTATTAGTGGGCGGGATTCGGACGGCCCATGGCCGTCGTGCGCACACGCCCACCGTGACGCGTCACGGCCGGCGGCCGTCGTGAGCACCGAAGGGGTTAAAGCAACGATAGACTACTTAAAACACCATGCCAAGATGGACAGCTAAGCACAGTTTTTCTTTATACTTCGTAGGTTTTTTCCCTGTTTCTTCCTCCATTTCTGGGAGAACTGGATGTTAGTTTTACCTGTGCCGAGGGTCTTACATGTGGAAAAAAAATTGTAGACCCTGTTGGAGTTCCTCTCTTGTGTAAGATGAGCTCGGACAATTCCTACATTCACCATTGGTGGCATGAATTAATTCCTTGCATATCTCAAGAATCAAGTAATAGCGTAAGGTGTCACTAAACCTGCTGAATAGTACATGACTTTAGGGTAAGGCCATAAAATAACAGTGGTTCATTCCATTTTGCTTCCTAAATGTTGCTACCATTCCCATGTCCTGAAGAAGAAAACAGTGAAGTTTACATAGGGGGTCAAAACGTCGACATATCACATTGTTGACTGTCATTCAATAGGAAAGAAATTAGAATATTCAATAATAGAGTTCTTAGTTATTTAAATTGTTTCCAAAACCAGTCAGCAGTGTTTCTTTTCTTATTTCCTTATTTGCACTTGTGCACCAGAGTTCACCCTTCTCACTATTCACTTACACTTCACCCCACCTCAGAGCATTTACTCATTATTTTTGTTTATGACTGTGTTTATAGTGACTGAGTAAAACACATCTGTACAAAGGCTTTGGAATTGTATCTGTCTGTCTGTAGTTTGGTCTGCCAGGAGGCCTTCGGCTTAAAGCTCTCTCCGAGGGAATCATTGTTTGTGTTCTGTTTGTATTAATAATCTGGTCAGGGTTGTCAACACAGTGCTGTTTTCTTTTGGAAGGCTATCCCTTGGCCCCCGGATTAAAACATTCCCCCAGCCTCAGGTGTGATCTAGTGGGCAAATTGGAACCTGTGGAGTCAGGAGATGCGGGGGTCGGTTTGCAGATGCATTCACGAGTACGTGAAGTATTAGTCCTCGAGTATACTTCACATGCTCATAAACACCTTTGTGAATTGACCCAAAACATTTTAAAAGGGAATAGCCAGGGAATCTAATTACACAATTAGTACAAATAAAAAGGACTGTGCTCTCTTTGCACTTTTACTAATAGGGAGATGGACGTTTTGGTCTAATTCACAAAGGCTTTTATGAGTACTTGAAGTAGTACTCCTGTAGTACTACTTCACATACTCATGATTACTTTTATGAATTGGCCATTTGTTTTTAATCCTGGCCTCTCCATCTGGCCAAAATGTGTGATCTTGGGCAACACGTTTTTGTACTTATTCCTCTGCTCTCATTTGTTTTTGCCAAGGTGTGCTTTGCATTAGGCCAAAAACGGTGAAATATGAATGTAGGACGAAAACTGGATGTGAACTAAACACACATAGCCTTAGAACCCTCCTTATGAAGAGTAACCAGCTTTAACAATTTTAATGACTATAAAAAAGTAAAGTACAACTTTGCGGCTTGAGAAAACTTATTGTAATTTTAATGTAAGAGCGGGGTGTGAGACTAAATAGTACGCTAATATGGAAATATAAAAAAGTCGAATACGAGATAAATCCACTTAAGGGGCTGCCCGGTGAATGGGTCCTTGGTGCTCATTTCCTCTGAGGACTCTGTTTTGTAGTTCTCACATGATGGCAGATAAGGAGACAGAGATGTAGGGAGAATATAATTTAACCAAGATCAAACTATTTGATTAAGTAGAAGAGCCGAGATTGCAATGCAAAACTGCTTGTTTGAAGCCCACAACTTTCTCGTTATCTCACTTGTTGGTGTGTCGTCCATGAAGTGGGCATTGTCTTTCCCCAGGGTAGTTTACAGTGCATGTTCTGGGGCCTTTAACTCAACTGGACTAATGTAGGGCTGCATCAGCGGTAGTAGTAGTTTACTGTGTTGAGTTAATACACAAATTTAAAATTCTACAGCAAAACTTCACTACAGCAAATTTCACTAATTGCAACAAGTAATCTGCACATTGGCTCTAAAAGAATAAAGTAAAAAAATAGTTAATCACCATATCAGAATTTCTTTTAAAATGTCTTACATTTTAAATGTCTTACTATTAATCAAGCATTTAGCATTCTAAAATTCTCTCATTTCATATGACATGTTTTGAGTCTCTTTGAGGTTTTCTGTATCTCAACCTTCAGGTGTAGTCATTAAATGACCCCCGCCATTGGTCGTTTGGACCTTTGATAGTCGACGAAGAGAAATGAGCAGCACTCATCAATATAAACAATACATCATTAAAGACTTAAAATTCAGTCGATAAAGAGAGTTAGTGTGAGTTAAAGGGTTTATGTTATATCGTAGGTAAGTAGTTCCAGTAGTCTTGGTTAGGTTACAGATGATAAGTATATTGATCTTAGATGTTCAGATAGGTTTTCCAGTATAGATGTAATAAAGCCCCACCAGGAGCAGCTTCTCTGCTGCTCAGCCCAGGATCCAACTGACAGTCCCACTCACAGCATACCCAACATTCCAATGACATCACATTCACACTAACATTCTACTCTCACTGGCTGAACAGCAGAGGCAGAGAAACAGGGAAGATGTAAGGTAGAAACCTAGATATAACACACCTTCCCTCTTTATAAAATGAACAATGAGAAAGCAAATATAAATAGTAACATTGCAGTAACATCACTGTAATACTGAAGAAACTTGCCAGAAGAAGTATAGCAAATTGCACATAAGTTATGAAAAACATGCTAAAATAAGCAAGTAGAAAGGTGATGTAAAGGAAGCAATAAGTAAAAGAAATTGCAAAATATAAACAGTAATGCAATGAGTAAACACGAAGATAGAGTAAAGGAAATCGAAAACTAGAAAAGACACACATCTCCTTCCTTAGCAGAGCAAAAAATGAAGCAAGAAGTTTCAAAAGGAAGGAAATTGTAAAAGAACGTACATACATGAACAAGAAAGAGGTATACCATGAAAAATTAACAAAGAAATAGTGCACCAATGTAACCACCACAACCACACCAACTGGCCAGACTGGCGAGGAGGGATGGAAACACTGAACACAGCAGGAAGAAGGAAAACGACAAGAACAAGTGTAAGCAAAGGTGACCAGCACCCAAAACAGAAAGCAAGCAAAGGTGAATTACAAAAGCAGGAAGAAAAAACACCCAAACAGAAAGCAATCATAAGTAAATAACGGGTGACTTACACCCTACCAGAAATCAAGCAGAGGTGAAAACACAAAATAGTGAATCCCCAAGCAGAAAATGCAAGGAAAATGCGATCTGGGTGAGCTGCACCACACGTAAATCAAAAGTACAGTCACACCTCAAGTTAGACCATGCATGAAAATGCAAGGAAAATGCGATCTGGGTGAGCTGCACCACACGTAAATCAAAAGTACAGTCACACCTCAAGTTAGACCATGCATGAAAATGCAAGGAAAATGCGATCTGGGAGAGCTGCACAACATATAAAGCAAAAGTACAGTCACACCTCAAGTTAGACCACATATGAAAACCTGCGCACAATAAAACAAAAGCACTGAAAGTAAAATCGTGTTAAGAATCAGAGGAAAAAAGAAAAAATGCTCCAGGAAAGTGCGATCTAAGTGAACTGAACTACACAGCAAATAAAATTCAGTCACACCTAAAGTAGACCACGTATGAAAGTGCAAGGTAAATGCGATAAGGAGAGCTGCACCACTTAGAAAGCAAAAGTACAGTCACACCTCGAATTAGACCACACATGAAATTGCAAAGAAAATGGGATCTGGGGGAGCTGTACCAGGACACAGAAGAGAGAAAATAGTACGTGTTAAGTGGTAAGTAGACAAACCCTCAAGAAAAACGCAGAAGCTGAAGTCTGTAATAGCTGAATTGTACGCCTACACACAACCCGCAAAGAAGAGGTAATTACGTAAAATATAAACTGCGCAGTAAGTCTGTAAAGACTGCAATGAGTAATGTAAACTCAATAAACAACAAGAGAAGTATAAACTAGGCCTTAAAACTGAAAAGGTAAAGCACCCCAGTCACAATAGAGTACACACATATTCATGCACGTGAACTGAATGAAAACAATGACTTAATAAGAGGAGTGCATAGGAAAGTATGTAAGCAGAAAGCATTAAGAGAGGTGGTAAACAGCCTCAAACACAGTATAAGGAGAATGGACAAGCAAATAACTCAACAGCGCAAAGGTACGCTGTACACCTGACAGGACGAGAAAAATCTCAGGCAAATCAAGAATACTTCAAAAATAAACTCTAGTGCAGTACAAGGAAAGAGAACACTCAGAATCAGGAATATAGAGAATAAAACCCAGAAACAACTAACTTAATGAACACAATACAATATAAAGAATACATTGCAAAGTATGAATTAGTCAAATACGAAAGCAGGAGACAGCAAACACCGGTGAGCGATATCTCACCCGGGTTCTACATCCAGTGAAGGAACAGAAATAATGGTGTCTGCCGAGCACAGTTCACTGCCAGAGTGGAGAACGCAGAAACTTGCAAACGAAGAAGAAAACACCTTTGAAAATGATTCCTCACGCGTAAAGTCAGCATAGCGTCCACTGCCAGCTCAACGACAGTAACGACAAAACATGGTCAGCAATAACGTGTAAAGCAGAGCAAAGTAAGCTGTATCGATGGTGCCCACCGCAAGATGGCGGCACGTTCGGTGACGCAGTGCTGGGTGGTTGTAGGCAAGTGCGTGCACCCAAAATTGCTGCACGGTAACGCTGAGACGGAGAAGGATTCGAAAGCGTCACTGAAGATCAGAGGATCCACGAGAAGGTAAGAGCGCGTGCTGAGCATGGCACGCGTTGTTTTTCAAACCACAACAGGACGGTTGAACTGCCAAATGTAGAGGGGAAACCGAGGCCCATAATTAAATCAATTATGATTTACCTCAAAATGTTCACAATACTTGCCACCAAACAGGATCCATGTAAAGTGTCAGCGAGTAAGCAAAGCTCAGTCTCTGGGGTGTCCAAAGTTGATTCTTGGCATAGTTGATGCTAGTCACTGGTTCCACAAAAGCATCCCAAAATACACAACGGGTTTGGGAAGTGCTCGCAAAATGAAGAGAAGGTACACCTCTGATGTAGAGCCAGGGTACATCGGCAGTTTGTATGGATGGCGCTTGCTCAAAATTGCTTGCTGGGTGCAAACGTTAGTGTTTCCCATGTAGAAAGAGTAGGTACACAGGATGAGGTACAGGCAGTATTTGGCAGACAAAGGCAGCAGGAATCAGGCAGGAAAAAGATGTAGCAGGAAACATGCGTCCTGTAAAATGGGTTCTTAGATATAGTGCCAATCTTTGAAGATGCCGGGTCCACACAATGGTAGAAATTTTAAAGTAGCAGGAATCAGGTTGGAAAGACATGTAGCAGGAAACATGCCCAGTAAGAAGCAGGCAGTAGAAATCAGGCAGGAAGAAGCAAGTAGCAGGAAATTTACGCCTTGTCTATGGGCTGTCCGGTGAATGTGGACACTGGTGGGGCGGGAGGGCGTAAGATCCTTAGGTAAGTTCTTTTTAAGTAAAATCTTGTATAAAAGTACCTTTTCAAGCTTGAAGTAAGTCCTCACGCATGGTTTTGAATCCAACTCGTCGCCAATTTATGTTATATCGTAGGTAAGTAGTTCCAGTAGTCTTGGTTAGGTTACAGATGATAAGTATATTGATCTTAGATGTTCAGATAGGTTTTCCAGTATAGATGTAATAAAGCCCCACCAGGAGCAGCTTCTCTGCTGCTCAGCCCAGGATCCAACTGACAGTCCCACTCACAGCATACCCAACATTCCAATGACATCACATTCACACTAACATTCTACTCTCACTGGCTGAACAGCAGAGGCAGAGAAACAGGGAAGATGTAAGGTAGAAACCTAGATATAACAGTTTTATTATCAAATCATTTAGTTGTTCTTCTATTTATTCACTATGCAAGTTTCAACATTAAAAGTTAATATAATCCATCAATCGATATTTGATTATAAAATATTATTAATTATTAGTTAGAATTGCGCTCAGTATAGTAATAATACATCAAGCGTGTTCCATAAAGGGAAACTCCCTATTGCAAATAAGCTGGGATAATCAGAGGAAAGGTGTCAGTTCAGACACCCATAAAGAGTTCTGATGAGAGAGAGAGAGAGAAAGAGAGAGATATCAATGCGCAAGCATAAAGCCTTTGCAAATCAGACTAGAAATGTATTCACAGTCATAAATCAACAGACATATAGAATTAAACTAAATAACCTCTCATGTAGAGACGTTTAAGAGATCAGAGATGAGTCTGTAGTCAGAATGTAGGGGAAAAGAATTCCTAAGTCTATACTCTAGGAACACGCACTAATATAAACACACAAATTCTATGCTGCAACATTCTTTTCTTTTGTCAACTTCATCCACCAATAGAATATCAGCAGACGCCTGGGAACAGGTTCACTCCTTATTCTCTCATCAGAGCATAATAGACTTTCAGACATTAGTCACTGAAAGGTTACAACGTTGTTTTCTTGTGGTCCAAAACTTCTTCCCATGAATCAACCTTCCTGTCGTTTTCATCTCCTCTGGGTGGGAACCTCACTATCAGTTGTCTAATACAAAACAAATGTCTATTCACTAGCTAACAGTAGACATGGATGTCATTTAGGGGTCACCTGTGGTTGCAGTTATGACCCCTGGCTTGTCCCTTACTACCCCTGTATAACAACGTGCTTCACACCAAGTAAGTTCTTAATTGTTTATTGGCCCAGACAGATTAACTTCTTAGCTCTTCTAGTTTATATCTGTAACCGACCCCCAGCTCACTTGAAAAACCCCAAACTTCTATTCTAGAATAACTTGCATCACAGTGCATGCAGCATGTATTACATCACAACATTACATTTCTCCCCCTCCCCCTATGGAGAGAAAAAAAAATGGAAAAAAAAAAAAAATTAGCAATGTTCAATTAAACGAGTAGGTTTGTTGGAAATTCTTTCAGATTTTCTGCTTAATTGTTTGTCTTGAGAAGTATTTGGCTGAGCATTTCCTTATTCAGTAAGGTTGGCTCTCTTGAAGAATGTCTTATTTCTTGTTATGATCTTGCTTTCATTCTCTGCAGTTAACGTTGTTCCATGAACTTTTGTTATTTCCAACAGCCTTGGGTGAAATCTACTTTGTGATTTTTTTTTACTTGTTGTTGTCGAACCAAAACTAGATCACCCACTTGATATTCTTGACCGTGACACTTCCTTTTGCTTTCTGCATAATATTTCATTTTTCTTTTGACTCCTTATCTTTTTGTAATATTTCACTATGATTTTGTGGCGGATTAGCTGGCAAGTGTGGAAGACGAGTATGTCTTGACTGCCCAAACATTAATTGCGAAGGACATACCCCAGTAGATGGGTGTGGAGTATTCCTGTAGTCTCTTAGCACTTGGCATAATGCTTGATTTATTGACACTTGCGTTAATTTTGCTCTTTGCACAGCTTTCTTAATAGTGGCCATTAATCTTTCTATCATTCCATTGGCTTGGGGCCACATAGGAGTCACTCTTCGATGTACAATTCCTAGGTAATTCATGAATTTTTGGAATTCAGTTCCACTAAATGGAGGACCATTATCAGTTTTTAACACATTTGGTATTCCCCAGGTAGAGAAGATTTCATCTAGAACTGGAAGCACCATTGAGGTTGATGTTGACGATACTACTTTAACAATGGGAAATCGAGAATACTCATCTATTATGGCTAATAAATAATGTCCTGAATCCAAAGGGCCATAAAAATCTGCTGCCACGTTGGCCCATACCGCATCTGGCAATTCTGACATATGAAGTTCTTGTGTTTCTCTTTCTCGTGAATCGTCGCCAATATAACAACGTGCTTCACACCAAGTAAGTTCTTAATTGTTTATTGGCCCAGACAGATTAACTTCTTAGCTCTTCTAGTTTATATCTGTAACCGACCCCCAGCTCACTTGAAAAACCCCAAACTTCTATTCTAGAATAACTTGCATCACAGTGCATGCAGCATGTATTACATCACAACATTACACCCTGGTACCAGCCTTGTGACCCCTGGTCTCCAATATCGCAACGTCAAGAAAGAAGTGAAAGGGGGTTGTAGTGAGCCCCATTTCCATACAGCTGTAAATTGCGGCTCATCTATATGGGCATTGGAATCGTGCTCCCCGAAGTGACAGCTGGTGTATAGTGGCCGAACAGACACCTCTCCCATTCACATGTAACAGTGTCAACAAAGCAGAACATCGCTCCCTATCAGACTATGTTGAATGCAGCAATAGCGAAGTGACCAAAAAATAATTTTTCTTGGGTCGACATTTGAAACTCAGGCTGATGGAGGCTATGGCTTCTGCGGGAGCACCATTATGTTCTTGAGGGTTGGAATTTCGATTGGCAATCATAGCTTATGCAATCAAATTAGGACCTTTGCATAGGTTCACGTAAGTTGCAGCTAGTATTTTAAGTTCAGATTTACATATGAATTCCTGTAATGTGTATGGGTCTCTAAACACTGAATGAAAGTTTAGTCAAGTAATAGATCTGACTTTTAATTTCTGTTTCTGTGTTGGGCTGGGTGTCGATATGTGATGCAATAGTTCTGGATTCAGAATGGCAAGTAGTGTGAAAGCATGTTGGTGAGAGTAGGAAGAGTAAAGATCAGTGTTGCTGCACAAAAGCCCAACTGGTGTTTTCTAAGCAGACCAGTATCAAAGCTCACACATTAAACACTTCCATTAGGAAGGAATACTCTACAAAACAAGTGCTAAATTGTCTGCTGAGAACATAGTTTAGCTAACATCTTTTGCTTGCTACCCTCCCTAAACACAAAACCCTGCTGAGCTTCTTTAGATGCAGTGATTCTATGGTAGCCAAACAAAGAGAGACGTGATTGGAGGTTTAGGCTGTCACTCAAAGCAGAAGGTTGTGATTTTAGTTTGACTTAAAATATAAAATATTAAGTAATATTACTATATAGGTATATAGGCCCCGGCATACAAATGCACAAGGTATATGTTTTCTTTCAGACTGGTTCAAGTTGAATGTGTCAATTATCTTCCCTCTGAAAATAAGATTTGCCCTCGATTCCATAAGAAATACCAAGTCACAGATAGAGATGCATCAGCAACAGGCCCAGCACAAGTGACTGGACTAGAGACATAGGTATTAGAAATCAATAAAAACATTCTAGCAGGGCAAGATATGGGCATTTAGGTATTGAACCTAAATTGAGCTTTGTCTGGGGGCTCAGTGGTGTAATGCGTCCTCTGCAGGAACATGTATTTAATGCCACGGCCACAAGTTCGGATCCAGATGGGTCCACTCAGTCTTTCATCCTTCCAAGGGTGATAACAGTGAATGCCAATGATTTGTGGGGAAAATACTTGAGCCTGTGCTTTGCACATCCATTATATCCGGCGTTCTATCCACAAGTCATTTCGGAGATTCATTAGTGCCTCTGTGTGAAATTCACAGCCAGTGTATGAGAAAGTTCCAACATATGTGGCGTGAGGGAGGCTGAAGCGGTGCCCGTGGGCCGCACCAACCTCCTCTGTTGCCATCTCCCCTCCATAGCGACATTGCGGCACTGGAGTGACCATCTTACCAGCAGGAGATTGAGGCTCGGCTGAGGCGGGCCTTGGAGCACACCACGTGGAGGCCCGCGCCTGACACTAAGATGGCGGCCATCTGGGACTCAAACGGCCCGGCGGTGATGTGCTGAAGAGGATGCATGGGGGGAATAAACCCCCATGAGCTACACGCATTTCCAGGCTTCAATTGGCAGATCCTCTCCCCCTTGATGCATGACCTTAACATGGTGGCAGTCTAGAGGAGGTGGAGGTACTCCCTTATGCGCTATAGACTATGATAACAGCAACATGCGGCCTGAGAAGAGATTACCTTAAGAGACGGAAGGGCTGACGTGAGCACATCAAGTATACTCCGACCCATGAACTATTGAGTGTAGTTGCCTCCTATATAAGGTCAGGTCAAACCTCAATGTTCTGTTTCAAGAATTGTTTGTTGTTTTAACTGTGGGTGCATGGGTGCTATCATCTCTTTACAAGGCATACATAGAGGGGAGGGGGGACTGGTGAGGCAATACTGCACAGGGCACGGAGAGCAGGGGGGGAAGTCCATCAAAGGGTTGATTATGCAACAGAACTACTGCCGTTGAACCCTACAAGTTAAGTAGGAATGGTGCTTACCATATTTACGTGGCATGTTAAGGGGCTTAACTCCCCTGCTAAATGTAAAAAACTATGGAAAAACCTCTTAGACCAGAGGCACGATGTGGCAGCCCTACAGGAAACACACATGAAAAGGTCGGAGGAACACCGGCTGAGACACAGGACTTATCCCATTGTCTATCGCTCATCAGCTTCGACTAAACATAATGGAGTGGCTTTATTCTTCCACAGCTCTTTGAAGTTTCAACCAGAGGGCAGTAAAACAGAGAAAGAGGGCAGAATAGTCATGGTCAAGGGGCAGTTACACGGTCGCCTTTGTACCTTTGCCTCCGTCTACACGCCTAACTCTAATCAAGCTACATTTATGTCCCCGGTCCTATCGTTACTAGCGAGGTTCGCAGAGGGAGACATTTTTTTACTGGGAGACTTTAACCTGACATGGGATGCAGGCCTCAATAGCACGCAACCTCAAAGGGTGATCTCAAGTACTTTCACCAAATCTTTGAAAAGGGAGTTCTCCGCTATGGGTCTGGTAGACACATGGCGCACGATGTACCCAACCAACAGGGATTACACCTTCTTTTCCCACACGCATAGGTCTTACTCTACGATTGATTACATTTTTATGAGTAAGAGCCTAGCTCCAACGCTACAGGCTGCCGCCATATACCCAATTACTATGTTTGATCATCCACCGGTTACATTGACACTAGCTTGGGATGCTGCCCCACAGAAATATAAACAATGGTTTTCCCCGGTAGCTCTGACACGGGATTGCCTACTGCGTGATGAGCTTCGTAAGCCTATTAAGGACTATTTCCTTTTAAATAATCCCAAGGATACCTCTCCGGCTACCAATTGGGATGCCTTCAAGGCAGTATTCCGAGGCAAGTGCATAGCCCTCCATGCGGCGCTAAATAAACAAAGAGCCCAATAGAGACTAGCATTGGAATCAGAACTGACAGAGGCAGAACAGGAACATAAGGAGCATTCTATCCTGAGCTTTCAAAGAAAGGTAACGGCTCTTAGGAGCAAATTGAACGCTATATAACAATAGGGCAGAACTTACCCTTTTACGGTTAAAACGCTCGACATATGAGAAAGGAAATAAAGTGAGCACTCATTTGGCTAGACAGTTAGGTTTTAAAAGGGTAATAGACTATAAAGGGGAAATAAAGCTGCCAGGGGGAGACAAGGCGACTACGGAACCAGGAAAAGCCCACACCTTCGGCCAGATTCACAAAAACCTATACAAGGCAGGTAGCTACAAGACAGCAGAGCAAACACGTTATTTGGGGGAGGTGGAGCTCCCGAAAGTATCAGCAATACAGAATGAAACACTGGGGGAGCCGATAAAGGCAGAAGAGGTAAGCAGAGCTATAGCTAATCTTAAATTGCATAAATCACCAGGCCCTGACGGGCTGACTTCACAGTTTTACAAAACATTTGGGACGGAAATAATCCCGCTATTAGTAAGCCTCTACAACTCGATCGTGGAATCATGGTCAATAACTGCATTTATGGGGGAAGCTCTCATTTCAGTATTGCCTAAGCTGGTGAAGGATCTCCACTTGTATAGCTCCTATCGCCCGATAGCGCTTCTCAACTTGGACACTAAGATCTATACGAAAATCCTAGGCAGCAGATTAGAAACTTTGATGCTGGAACTTATCCACCCGGACCAATCAGGGTTTATTCAAGGCAGGCAGACTCATGACAACCTGCAGAGGGTCTTCCACTTGGTCGAAAAGGCAAACAAAAAATCAATACCGGCTGTTCTTTTGGCATTAGACGCCGAGAAGGCCTTCGATCGAGTGGACTGGCCCTTCCTATTTCATGCCCTGGAGAGGTATGGTTTCTGCAATAGATTTATAGCTATGATAAGAGCTAACTACATCCGTCCTTGTGCCCGAGTCTTAGTTAATGGGGTTAGCTCAAAAGCATTCCCCTTGGAAAGAGGGACACGCAAAGGATGTCCTCTTTCGCCATTATTATTCGCCCTAAGTATCGAACCCTTGGCGGCGAAAATACGCATGACACCTGAGGTACAGGGCATCTCATTTGGAGTGGATAAACATAAGATATCTCTCTTTGCGAACGACATGCTCCTATTGGTGACGGCCCCAGAGTCCTCCCTAGTGGCGGCAATGGAAGAGCTGAGGCGCTTCGAACAGGTGTCGGGCCTCCGGGTTAATCTAACAAAATCATATCTGTTGAACCTCACATTGCCGCAGAGGGAAATGGAGTGTTTGGTCACCTCCACTCCCTTCCAGTGGGCCAAAAAGGAAATCACGTATTTAGGAATAAAGATTACTCCGAAACATCAGGAACTTTTTAAAGCGAATTACCCTCCGTTTCTCCAGCAGTTGAAGGCGGACCTTCACAGATGGGCTCCCATGTATCTCTCATGGATAGGTCGCATTCAGGTGACTAAGATGATGGAACTGCCCAGACTCCTGTACCTTTTCCAGGGTCTCCCAATTGAGATAGAGCAGGGGTTCCTAGCTACATTAAAGTCCATGATCATCCGCTTTATATGGCAAGGACACAGGGCAAGGCTATCGTATCGACAACTCCACCTCCCTAAAAACAAAAGGGGTTTGGCGTTACCAGATATGTATTTACACTACAAAGCAGCCCAGTTATGAGTGATCTCAGAGTGGTCATCCCAGGAATCCGACAAGCACTGGCTGCACATGGATAGGGCAGTAGCACGAGGTGCATCTGGGACTTACTGTGGAAACCCAAGGCAGAACGCCCATCCAATGCATACTTAAGCACGCCTACTAAAACCACTTTAAAGGTATGGAATGACATCCACAGGAGCGCTGCACTGACCACCTTCCCATTCCCCTTCACGCCAATACACTATAACCCGGCGTTTCCGCCTGCACTGACACCAGGCCATTTCGACACCTGGAAGAAAGGGGGCTGCAGAATGATCTCTGATTTATTCCACAACTGGGATATCCTCACGTTTGAACATTGCTGGAAGGAGTTTAATTTGCGAGCCACTGAATACTATCACTATACTCAACTTAGACACTGGGTCCTCAGCCGGGGAGTTAGAGAGGCAGTGACCAGGGAGCTTACACCAATAGAGTGGCTGGCAAAGTTAGAAAACGACTCAAAGGGTACGATCTCACTACTCTATAAGATACTTCAAGCCACACTCCATACTACCCAACCAAGGCACACATTTTTCTGGGAGCACATCTTGTGGGTGGGCATCATGGACAAACAGTGGGATAAACTATACATGGATATGCAGAAATTCAATCAATCAATGGGAATGTGAGAGGCCCATTATAAAGTACTACACGATTGGTACCTATACCCGACGAAACTTAAATTGATCTTCCACAAGACTTCTGACCTATGCCGGAGAGGGCTATCCATTCCTTCAGACCCGGGCTCGACATTGTTAGGCCTCATGTTTGATACCCTCAAACTCCAAACAGTTAGCAATAGATCTATATTGTAGCTTTGCCTGGGGGCTGCGAAAATGGCAGCAGCGTGGAAACAGAAAGACGCACCCTCCATGACCCAATGGCACTCCCGTTTATGGCAAGCCATCACCATGGAAAGGATGGCGATCGTATTAAGAGACTCGTTCAAGAATTTCAAATACACCTGGGGCTCATTGGTGGAATATCTATCACAGGGGCTTCCCCTATTTGCGTGCCCTACTTGCACCCGGGCGCTCCACCTCTTCCAATTCTAGAAACCTTACGGGGTGGGGGTGGACTGTGATGGCGACCTCGATGAGTCACTCTTCTGGGGCCAAGATAGCCGGCCTGGTAATCCATACTCTCAAGAGCACATCAATGGTAGTATCGTGCACCTTAATGTTGGGGGGGAGGGGAGGGTTGTTTGGGGGAGTTGGGAGGGATTTTGAAACTTGATGATTGTACTTAAAAGCTGAACAATAGTGCTTTCTTATTGTTAACTGATTATGAGTGAGATCACTCCCTCAGAAAGAGGCAACTGTATCATTTTATAGACTTTGTATGAACCACGGGAAGTGGATTGTAATGCACTATGTGACAATATGCTCAGGAAAATCTTAATAAAAATAGTGTTAAAAAAAAATGGAAACACTTTTTTGTGCATCTTACTCTCGCTCACTGTAATGCATGCTGATCTTGCATGGTTCTCAGTTTTCTATTTGAACCTAACAATATCTTTTAAACTCCTCTTGATTTTGCATAGGTGGGTGGCAATGTTAGGAAATGAGAACCCCACCTCATGGTACTTGCAGGGAGTCTTCAAGGACTCCTTTTGACATTGCTATAGTGCTATCTGAAATAAGAGACTAAGAACTCTGTTTGTGTGCTGGGCTCAGGGAAAGACATGATGGCTACCTCAATGGCTGATACACAAGCTAGTTAACAGTGCAAGAAAATCTTTGCACCTTTACTTGCCTTCTGTGGCTGCATGTGGTTGCTTTTTGGAAAGAACACCACCATGTGGTCCCCGGCCTGGTGGCCATCAGAGCTAGGTTCTCCCCCGACCCCCACTCCTAAAGCAAAGAATCTAGGAGTTATATTTGACAGCAAGCTTTCATTTGAGGGCCACATAAATTCCCTCACATTCGCGTCATTTCTTACTATAAAACTTCTTAGGAAAATATGTCCTTTTATTCCTAAAGATCTGCAGAAATCAGAGATCTCCTCTTTAGTCCTTTCAAGAATAGATTACTGCAATGCCCTTTTCAGCAACCTAAAGAAAAAATCTATAAATAAAATACAGATCCTACAAAATGCTGCAGCCCGGCTACTCTTGAGCATTCCCAAACGCCAATCTATATCCTCCACACTCATGCAACTGCATTGGCTTCCTGTAAAAAAACAAGTCGATTTCAAATCTTTATGCATAGCCTTCAGGGCATTGCACAGAAGTGGTCCCGAATTCTTAAGGCAACATTTTCGTTTTCAGAACTCTTCGCTCTGCCTCCGTGCATTACCTGGTGGTGCCCAGATTCAAAAAGTCACAATGGGGCGGTAGGAGCTTCATTACCACCACTTCGCAGATTTGGAAATCACTTCCCCTTGAACCGAAAAAATCGTCCAATCTAATGCAATTTAGGAAAGCTCTAAAGACCTGGCTCTTTCAGCACTAACCTTTCCTCTTTTCTTCCTTCTCTCTTTAAGGAGCTTAGCACCTAGACACCACCGGGTAGTAGAGCTCTTTACAAGTGCCATTTCATTCATTCATTCATTCATTCATTCATGGTATTCCTAAGTCTCCACACTAGTTTTACCCAGCCTGGGCTTCACATCCCTGACTTCCCTGATGGGTACAAGCGATGTGAAGGGAAAGCCAGACAAAAAGACCCAGACAAAATTAGTACCTGGCACTATTCATGGAGTCCATTAATTAAGTGTTGCTATTACAAAAGCCTCATAACTGTTTTGACAGTTATGCTAGCTGATGGAATGATAGGCATGGTGATGCGCTCCAGCTGTAGGTTTCTAATCACCTGCATGTGGTCTCTTGATTTATTGTGGAATGAGGGCAGGAAGGGTGTTCTGGATGCTGATATGTCATGGAAGACAACTCGGCCCGTTTTTGTTGCTAAGATCAGCTTAGACAGTCAGGGGAAGGTAGGGTACAGGGATAGCATTATAGATACAGTATGTTTTTAGAGAAAAGGAATGTTGACTATGCATGTTTTGTTGTCTCATACCTTAAAGTTTAACATATAATATGTAAAGGTTTTACATATATGTAATGTTTAGCCCGTCTCAGTAAGTATATGTATGCGTTATTTGTATAGCAGAAACTTGGCAGAAAGGCAGCGTAGTGCCATACAGTGTCAAAGGCAGAGATCAAGAGATTGATTCTAGACAGTGTGTGTGTTGGGTTCTCGGGAGAGGTTTGTGGACAATTTACTGTGTCATATTATAAACAATCCACCAACTGCTATAAATGGAAAACAGATTGTTACAAATTGGGTTACTGGTTGACTGGGGTGTGAGCCTTGGTCAAGCAGCAACCACAATCCTAGTCAGGGTATAGCAGAAACAAACCCAAATTAAACTGTGCGCAACCTCCTGGTAGCCTGGCACAGAGCAGTTAGGCAGTCATGCTTAACTTAGAGGCAAAGCATAAACTATTTGTGCAAAACTTCAAACAGTGAAAATATCACACAAAAAGATCCCACACCAAGTTAGAAAAATAGAGCTTAATGTAATAAATAAAACAAGACTAAAAGTGCAAAAATCCAACCAGTAGAACCGGAGTTTTGAATTTTTAAATAATAAACTGCAAAATAGAGCCTAAAAGCATGAAGCGCCAATCGTGGCTATCTGTTTGCGCTGGACCGGGTCAAATTCAAAAGTTCAGGCCGACCGCGATGGAGCGCGGGTCGGATACAGTCTCAGATTAATCCCGATGAAGGTTTACCTTCTTAAGTTTTGTGGCAAGAGTCTGGTTTGTGTTGGAGAGGGCCGCAGAGAGCAAGGAGATCGTCGCTGGCAGTGGTCGGCATGGTGAAGAAGCCATGCATCACGGATGGGTGGGCTGGCGCCTCGCATTGGCCGTCCTCCATGGCAATCGATGCTTGCTGTGCAAAGAGTCAGGCTGTCGGTGACTTTTGCTGATTTTCGATGCGAGCGGTGCAGTTCTGGTGCAAACTAGCCAGTTCGCGGTCACGAAGAGTCCAAAAGCTTGATTTAACAGCCTACTGAACCACACCAAGGGTCCAGGACCTAAGAGACGCTACATGGGGTTCAGTAACTCACTGAAGACGGGTCCAGAAGCTGTTAGGTGTCATGCACTCACCTGGTCCTAACCGTGGAGACGAAAGTGGAGCCAATGCTGGACCTCCTATCCCACCCGAAGACAATGCAAGTCAAGGGACCGAAACCTTAGAACTCACACTGTCCTCCTGGGGGAAGGGAGGTTGGGACAAAATAAGAAAAGAGAGACTTTCGGTACTGGATCTGCTCAGCGGCTGTGCAACACTGCGTAACAGGAGTTGTCACTTCTGAGACCTTCTTCGTTTGTGAGGTAGATGTGCACTGGACCAGAATATCTGGCTTTGCGATGATGCAATGCACTGGAATTAACAAGAGGAGGCAGTTACCATTCGTACCCCAACAAGTCTCCACATACCATGAACACACATTAACTTTAGTGACACAAACTTACAAGTTTCATACAGCAGCTCGACATAAGAGCAGAAATGCCAAAATCATAGATCGGAGTGTGGCACTCCTAGGAATAAATTTAAAATACAGATTGGAATTATTGGCACTTCTAGGAATAAACTTGAAATACAGATTGTAGTTATTGACACTCCCAGAATAAACTCAAAGATGAGGTGGGAGCGACTTCCATTCCTAAAAACACCCTTGGAGCAAAGGTTGGAGTGGCTTGCACTCCAAGGCATGCACTCAGAACACAGGGCGGGGTACAATGTTGATGCATATATCAAAGACTCTGAAGTGCTTTCTCTTGGCACTAATTTTCATTAGAGTAACACAGGACTAAAGTCTTAAATCCATGAGTAGTGACAGTCCTAGCATCTAAGTTGTAGGGAGAGTCTGCCGTATAAACACACAAGAAGCGCTGGAGTAATTCACAGAGAGGAAAAGTCTATAGTCTTTGAAGACAGGGATACTCATACTGTTTTACTACTGTAGGAGGTTCAGTGTGCACTAACTTGATATCAAGTACATAGCCTAGTTCTTCAACATGTCCTAAGTTTGAAGGCGATCTCGAAGTCTGGACTTAAGGAGGTGCGGGGGGTCAAGAGTAGCTGCTCAGGAGGAAGCGAGGAGGAAGACGTCTAAGGAGCAGTTGCCACGGGAACCACTGGTTCAGACGGATCTGAAGGAGAATGGTTCGCCTCTTGGTTCTGGCAGGATTCATCAGGTGAGTGGGGTGGGTGAAGCGTGTTCTGCAGGGAGCAACGCCAAGCCACGATCCGGATTATATACCTTCTTGAAGGCTCGATGTTTGTAGCTAGATCACGTGCAGCATGTGGGGCACATGGCCATCTGGAAGTCTCTCGAACCTTAGGGAAAACACGTGTTAGTACACTCTCTATGACCTAACAGAATGGGCAGGTGCAACTTGTTGATCGGAACCAAATAACTGGAAACAAATGTATTGTTTTCGCTCGAACGTGCATGGTGGAAAACAACACAGAGACCTCAGTAACAGGAAGGGACTAAATGGAAAACTACACCAAGGCCCTAGGAATAGCAAGAGGAGTTAACCCATTGGTTCACAGGAAGTGGCGAACGCATGCTGGGGTTCAAGCGTTATGGAAATTATGGTTGATGAGGAAGCATTGGTCATGAGGATGTTGGGGAAGCACAGGTCATGAGGGCACTGGGGAAACACTAGCCATAAGGGATGCAGGGGGTTCATCAGTCATGAGGGAGCTGGTGGAACACTAGCCATGAGTGATACTGGGGGTGCAGCAGTCATGAGGTAGCTGGAGAAACACTAGCCATGAGGGATGCCGTGGCCGCATCAGTCATGAGGGAGCTGGGGGAACACTGTCCATGAGGGATGCTGGGGGCACATCAGTCATGATGGTGGTGTTGGGGAAAGCAGTTATGAGGGATGATGGGCAAACATCAGTCAGGAATATCATCGCGTGAATAGGGCGCCATAGGTTAAAGCAAAATGATCCCTGCGCGCTAGACAACTACGCAAAGGACGCAGGAGGGGGTCGTGACAGTGAGGATGCAGGAAGGGTTGCGACATTGGGGAGCCCTTTATGTCCATGAGGCTCAGATCATGAGGCCAGTCGACTAGCACTTTGAGTCATTTTGGGGTCCTGGGTTCAAGATGGGTTGAAGGTCCAGTTATTTCTTCCCAGGCAAGAAGGCAGCAGGCAGCAGCTCATTCAGAGTGGCAGTCCCTCAGAGTGTCAGTCCTTTCAGCTACACAGCACTCCTTCCTGGCAGAGTATCCACAGGTCCAGAAGAATATTGAAGTGGCGGTGTCTTAGGTCCTTCATTTATACACAGTTGTGCCATTGAAGTGGGGAGAAGCTTCTAGAGGCATGCCTTAAGTGCACAGATGCCCTGCCTTCCCTGCCCCGGCTCCAGACTAACTGCAGGGGATATGCAGCCATTTGTATACAGACAGGACACAGCCAATTCAGGTGTAAGTGAGGCTTGGCCCAGCTCCTCCCTCCCATCCTGCCAGTGATGACTCTACCAGTCACACCTAAGCTCCCATTGTGTGTGGCTGTCTAGGAGGAATGCACACAACTAACTGCCAACTACACCCAGTCATGTGGCCCAGACAGGCTGCATGCATCAAATGGCTAAGGCAAAAATTCCAAATTTCTAAAAGTGGCATTTTTAGAATTGCAATTTAAAATACGACTTCACCATAAGTTAGGATTTTAAATTGTGCTTCCAGAGACACCAAACTTGAAGGGGTTCTCTCTTCCCATTTGGACATTGCACTTATAAAATGTAATACGGCAACTCCAATGTTATCCTATGGGAGAGATTGGCCATGCAGTAGTGAAAAACGAATTTAAGAGATACTAGGGACTTATAAGAAAATTAAATATTCCATTTGGATGTGAGCCAATGTTATCATGTTTTAGGGAAAAAGTTCAAGCACTTTAGCACTGGTTAGCAGTGGTAAAGTGTGCAGAGTCCTAAGGCCGGCAAAAACGAAGTTAGCAAAAACAGGAGGTCTTAAGGCAGTTAGGGGGAAACCACTTCAAGGATGGCAGGTATAACACAGATACAATGAACTAAGCACTAGTTTCGGCAGAGAACTGTTGGTCATGTTTCTGTTTCATTTCCCATTATATATATGACAGCTCTGCTGAAAGGTGCTAGTAATGTGTCTTTAAAAGTATGGGAGGTGTACTGAGAAGATCTGGCTTTGTCCATCATTAGTATAACAGCTTTGTCAGAAGTACTAGGGCTGGGTCCTGTTGGTCCTGTCCATTGCTCGAATAATAAACCTGCTAAGAAGTGTTGCCACTGTGCATTACTATAAAACAGCACTGGTGGTTCCAAAGACTAAGGCATCCATTACAGGAATCTATTTTTTATCCCCATGCACATAGACTTGAATCCCAACAAACCCTCTCAGTATTTCATCCTTTCAAAGTGAATAGTATAAATGCTGTTGAATTTGCCAAAATGAGAGACTCAAGCAGAGCATCAAAGTGCAGTACGCTCACCGATAAATATACACTGGAAGCACTGGAGGCTGTACCTGGGGATGTCAGATGCTGTCACAGTTTGGTAGTGTGTTGTCACTGAGTTGTGGAGTTTGTGCTGGCAAAGAGAGGCTGAGTCAGTGACTAAGGTTCTTGCTCTGGGTATTGGAAGCAGGGGGTGAGCATTACAATGTTATGTTCTGTCCATCATTTGCTTTCATCATTCTGTCAGAGCAAGAAAAAGCTCTAAAGTACTCTATATAACAAAGGGTTTATACTTCTAAATTCATATTCAGAGTGTCATAGTAGATGGTTAAATGTTTTCATACAATATATTAGTTCTGAATTCTTTGTTTAAAAAATTGTGTATGAACACATAGTCATTCACTCATTGAGCCGAGGTGTTTTAGGTTGTCATTGCATATGACTTAATTTGCATTTAATGTTTGCACATAGGTAGGTAGTTGGTGGACTCTTGACATATTATGACTGTATATAAGTTAAAATATTTTTGATAACTAAACTAGATATGTATCTGCTTTAGCAGCTCTTGTGGAATTTTATCAATGTTGCAGCTATTGTAGCGTTCTTAACTATAGTGACGTAATTTAGGTAATGTCATCAGGGTCAAATGTCATGTGACATCACCTGTGAGGGTAGACATGGGGCCCTATGATGTCACTTACTGTGATGTAATTTCCTGTAAAGTCATTGGGGCCAAAAGGTTTGTGATGTCACTTCTGCTACCCCTGGCATTTTGGTGACTTTACGTCCATAACATTCCATTTCAGTAGTTGCAACATCAGCAGCAAAAGAGAAGAAAAACATCTTGCATAAACAACTTATTCAAACTGAGAACAGGCGTTTCCATTTTAAAGCATTATTTTCCATTTAACGTGGCATCGGCAGCCTCGCTCCTTCCATCCTCTATCTTCTACTGTCTCTGTTCTGCTGTCCACTTTTGACCAGCTCCTTTCTTCCTTTCCCTTTCACCCGATCCTTGTCCTCTGCGGAGCTCTTTCACCCCTCTGTGCCTTATGCTCTTTTACTTCACGTTTTTGTCAATCTTTCACCTCTTTTCTGCTTGCTTTCTTTTTCACCCCTTGTGTCTTTGTGCTCTTTTCAGTCACTTTTGTCACTCTTTTCACCCATTTTTCTGCCTGCTTTTGCTCCTATCTCATGTGCTTCTTTGCTCTTCTCACTCTCTTTGTCAATCTTTTCACCCGTTTTTCTGCTTGCTCTCTCTGTCATATCCTGTGCCTTGGTGCTCTTTTCACTCGTTTTTGTCAATCTTTCACATGTTTTTCTGCTTGCTTTCTCTTTCACCCCTTACACCTTTGTGTTCTTTTTACTTGTTATTGTTTCTCTTTTTACCTGTTTTTCTGCCTGTTTTCTCTTTCACCCCTTGTGCCCCGGTCCTCTTTTCACTTACTTTGTCAATCTTTTCTTGTGTTTTTTTACTTGCTTTCTCTTTCACACCATGTGCCTTTGTGCTCTTTACACTAGTTTTTTCGATCTTTCACCCGTTATTCTGCCTGCTTTCTCTCTTACCCCTTGAGCTGCTTTGCTCTTTTCACTTGTTTTGTCAGTCTTTTCATCTGTTTTTCTGCTTGCCTTCCCTTTCACTCCTTTGTGCTTTTTTGGACCTTTCCTCTCGTTCCTTTTTCACCTATTTCAGGCATTCTGCCCCCTCAGCCCCACATCCCTCCAGCGCCATTTCCCGCCATCTGCACTCACTGCCAGTTCACTTGCAGCAGCCTATTCACACAACCCATGCAAGCACTAGCATCACCCCACCTAACACCACATGCTACAGCAAACCCTCACCCAAACACTCACTCACATGCATGCTTCTCAAAACACAATCTGTCAGCAAACATTATACTAAAATCTAGGACCTGCTGAGGAGCAACGTACAGGACCTCCTCTTCCTGACAGAAACCCAGCTTAACTCCACATCAGCACCCAACATCGTTGCAGCAATCTCACCAGCTACAAGATTGCACACCATGATCGCCTTCACAAGCCAGGAGGAGGACTCGCAGTCATCTGCAAAGACTCTGTCAAGTGCTCAACAACCGTGAAGCATCATCCATCAGCACCATCCTCACCCACATCATCAACACCTCCATCACATCAGCCACATTCGAGGAAGATTAGAAGCATGCAGCGGTCAACGCCCTCCTCAAGAAGCAGTCCGCCAACCTGAGCCAACTGAGCAACTTCTGTCCTATCTTCCTGCTCCCCTACCCAGCCAAAGTAATGGAGAAGGCCATCAACAAGGAACTCACAACCTCACATCTTGACCATCCTGGACTGAAGAGAAACTGTGGCCCTCATCCTGCTCGACCTCTCCATGGCATTCAACACGATCTCCCACAACACACTGATCAGGAGACTCCACAAGCTTGGCACCCAAGTACCTGCACTTAAATGGATCTGCTTCTTCCTCACGGGAAGAACCCAAAAAGTCAGAATGCCACCCTTCACATCGGAGACCAAGAGCCTGATCTGCAGAGTCCCCTAGGGACTGTCTCTTAGCTCTTCCCTGTTTATTGTCAACATGACTGTGCTCGCCGACATCATCTGATCTGGAGAGATCACCCTCATCTTCTACACTGACCACACCCAACTCATCCTCTCCCTGAGGGACGAGACAACCACCACCAGAGCCAGCTTCATCAATTGCATGACCATGGTAGCAGAATGGATAAGAACCACCTGCTTGAAGCTCAACTCGGACAAGACGGAAGTACTGGTCTTCGGAAACAGGACCTCCCAGTGGGATGCCACCTGGTGATTGACAGAGCTAGGACCCACCAACCACGCCAGAAGTCTGGGGATCAGCCTGGACGACAAGCTCAACATGACGGATCAAGTCAATGCAGTGAGCACTGCCAGCTTCCCCATCCTAAGTATGCTGCGAAAGATCTTCAAGTGGCTGCCACAGAACACCAGACACACCATCATGCAAGCACTCATCACATAGACTACGGCAAAGCACTCTACGCCGGAATCTCCAGGGAGCTCCTGCACAGGCTTCGGACCATCCAGAACATCGCTGCAGGAATCATACTCTACCTACCACACCCACATCTCACCCCACCTCAGAGAGTCCACTGGCTCCCCATTCACCAATGCAGCTACACTCACACAGCCTTGCACAGCACTGGGCCAGCATACCTGAACAGCCGAATACAGCCTGCCACACTCCTACGCTCAGCCTCATTCTCACTTGCACAACCCCCGCATTCGCAAAAGTAGAGCAGGTGGTCGCTCATCTTCCTACATCGGACCCAAAAGATGGAACAACCTCCCACAACACATCAGAGCCTCCTCCTCATTTGTGTAATTCAACAGAAGTTCAAGACCTGGCTCTTCGAATAACTCTATGGGGACCCCACCCTACACACCTGCTCAAGCACCTGGATAGCATCACAGGTGATTAGTGCAATATACAAATTGACATAACATACTGGTAACAGGGACATTTTACTGAAAAGACAAACAGTATCCGAAAGGATAAACGGGAAGGGGGTAGAAACAATCTCTGCATGTAGGCTTGCTTGTGGATCTATCCCAAATCTCTACTTTTGCCCTAAGCTAATTAAACTAAAGATGAGTACATCTCCCACAAAATCATGATATAGCGAGTGGAAAAGAAATAATTATACAAGATGATCTTGATTTCCCTAATATGAAACCACACAGTTTGATACAATTACTTAAATGCCAACAACCCCTACAACAACTAGTTGCCCCCATGCTCATATTAATACACCTGGCAAGATTTCCCCGAATATGATCTCTTTGGAGTTCACCTTGGCAGATGTTGATGTAGACTGTCAAATTCCTCCATCTACTAAAAAAAGAAGTAAAAGGAACATTGGGATTTTTAATAGCACCCCAAATGAAAATTTCCTTCATATAGATGAACTGTCTAAGACATCCAAATTTCCAATAAATGTCTAATCCTCCCAGGGACTAAGGTTCAGGTATCAGAGGCCTTGCATGCACAGCAAAGAATTTGAGATTTAACGCTAAATCTTCTGTGAAAAACGCCATTAAACTCTGAAAATACACTTACAGCCTTATCTACAATACTATTGGCTCTCACAAATCCATCTAATAATCTTGAACTACTCCACGACCTTTGTAGGGAAAAATGTCTTGGATGCACATCAATTAAATTTGCAAGTAGAAGGCCTGGAGTTAGAACCGGTTAAAAGTCTAAAGAAAAGATGGAGAGCCACCGACGTAGGAAAACCAATTTTGCGAAATAACCAGATATTGGGTAAAGACATCCCTTGTTTAAATTCTTCTCAGAAGATAGCATAATATTGAAGGACTCCCCCATTCTTGAATCTGAGGTTTCACCTCCTGGCATTCCAATTTTTAACACACAGTCTAAAACATAGTGCAGTATTTACAATCAGAATCTGAAAAAGAAGAGAAAGTTCTAAGGAAATAAAAAAAAACAAGGTATGAAAAAAGTAAAGGGGAAAAAGCAAAGGATAACTTGAAAATGACCAAGACAAGTTAGATTAGTTGAATTTGACAACAATTTTTCAGCCACTAAAGAAAGAAGAGATGCATTGGAACAAGTATGAAATGATAAGTGATACATCAGTCGTCTTCTTGACTCGCACCTGTTACAACCATTAGGCAAGACTCCTTTTGCTCCTTTGGGTATTGAGCTTGGAGACCTTTATCCAGGTGACAATAGTTCATTAGAAAGATTTTAAATACTGAAACGTCTATGCACTTATGCACAGCTATAGTCCTAATCTAAAGCAAGAGTAGAATTTTGGACAAGTTTAGTACCAACAATCATGTTCAGTAATTGTGACTCTTTTCATAATTGGTTTTGACAAGTTGCCATTTCAATCTTCCTTTTTGACACAGACCCTTTGGTCAACTAATTCTGCTGAGGGATATACCACAGGTTCCAATATACAAAGATAGCACAAGGATATATATATTCAATCCGCTCACAAACTCCTTTGCTGGAAAGACGGACACGGACCCAAGGTTCTGTGCTGATAGTGGTTTTATTCACTCGAGCAAACCGCCATTACGCATTTCGGCCTCATCGGCCTTGATCACATGACAAGCTGCCTTTGCAAATCTGTGGTTCTTAAAGTGACGAGTGCATTCTAAACCTTAATAGGCATGAAAAACAGACTATATGGATTCTAACATTTGATATATTCCGGAAATATTTCCAACTGTATATAACACTGTTAAACAACATATTGTGTTTGTTACATTGGTAATAAATTTAGAATTTGAATAATTGCATCAATGCTTTCTCATCTATAATTCAATATATAAATATGAATTGGTGAATTAATACATACATAAATGTATCTTGCTGTTCTTACATATTGAAATTGTGCCAATACGGTATATGATTTTCTTTGAATCAATGATGTCATACGCAACAAGAAATGTGCGATCTTTTAAAATATATATATAAATAAATATAGATAGAAATATATATATATTTTCTCATTTGTATTGGAAAGCCGAAAGAAAGCGGGCACTCCATTGTGTGTGCAATTTTTATTTCTTGATCTTGCAGCCAGTTCCAACCACTGACGCGTTTAACCTTACAAAAAGCCTTTCTCAAAGTGAGTGAGCCCCACCACTTCACAAAACAAATAACCAACAATTCATGAACATGAAAGATATACTATTGTTCTAATGGTTTCTTCACATTGAAAACCCAATATCTTCACAGTAAAATATATTCTTCATGAATCAATTTAAAAACAGTTAAAACAATAATCTCAAATATAGTAAAAGCATAAATGATTCCAATAAATTTAGACTTGATAAAAACAAGCTTACTAGGATATACATATAATTTGATGAATAAATAATTCATAAATTACCAATATATTACCATTAAATTCATCTTATCTTAGTAAAATCCACTGGCTCTAGTGTCAATTCAAGCTATCCGTCGCTCTGTCCAAAAACAATATTGTGAAAGTGAGACTCTTTTTAGTTAGGCGGAGGCAGCAACAATACTCAATTTTCATCTCATTCTGCCTCTATGTTAACAGTACTCAATATCAAAATATCGGGCCAGTGCCCATACCATGTCCAATATTTATATATATGAGAAAACTTTCAGCAGAGAGAAAATGAATTATCAAATAGAAATAGAAATAAAATATCATTTCATTCACAAAACAATTAATCCTTCTATTTCAAATATATTAATAAAAAAATATCTTCTCTTTTTCCTATTCTCATCTTATACAAATATAACCTCAGTATAACCCCAACTCCTTCTCACATTAATATAGGCTATATATGCTATTTTTCTCTGTACCTTGCCTACAACATATTTCCACAATGTAAATGATCCAGCGCGATATTAGCAAACAGCATTCATACACCAGATACTCACCTGGGCCCATACATTCATACTATGCTAATACTTACGCTGGGAAGTCAGTTGTACTCTTTATCAAAATCCCTGCTACCAATTACTTTTCTGATTGAAGAGTAATGACTTACCAATGAATCCTTTGCCAATTGGGAAGTTTAAAATGAGTGACATTCATTTCAGTACATAATCCTAAAATAACCACTGAGTCAGGAAGTTTTAAAATGTTTATCTAAAGATTTTAGCAGAGTAACTACAGAACCACATGGTACTTAATCGCATATCAAGGATGAAGCATAAAATAAAATTATTGATTAATGACGGTCCCTCAGAAAGGAGAAGAAAGAGACAGCAGCGCAACTAAAGGTTGCAGGTATATTTACCTAAGTGCGAGAACCAAACCCCTTGGCCAAGGAGTTGGAAAAGATAGGACCCAGGAAGGATGAAGAGCAAAGACCTCCTCCAAGTTAAGGACAGGACCGGTGACCTCTCTATCAACGACGCCTGCGTCGTTCCCCTCTCTGATACTCGACTTCTTCTCGATTCTCCCGTGCCTTCCTTCTAATGGACTCCGCCGCCCCCTCCTCAGGACCTCTCTGGGTATCAGTTCAGTCTGCAATCGATCAGCTTGTTGGTCTGGAGCCTCTGCCTCTCTGTGTGGACGCCTGTTTTCTCGAGTCTCTCTGCTCTCTCATCTCCTCTGGTCTCTCGTCTAGTCTCGTGCAGCACTGCTTCCTTCAGTTCTCACTAATTAGCTAATTCTATATCTATTATACCCTTCTACGCTCATGTACCTCCCCTTAATGATGCCAAAATATGGGACCACTATTTCTGATTGGACAGGGACAGGGGGTTGATCTTCACAACATATGATTTTAGTTCAATTTTCTGAGGACCATTGTTTTAAAATACCGCCCATCAAATTTAATACATTGCTTTATTTCCCACCCGTCTCACGACAAAGTTTATAAATTCTTCATGTACATAGTTGCAAATTTAACAGAAACAACATGGGTACAGCAATGTTGGCCATTAGGTCGTGGCCTTGGACGACGTCCAGGTTGACTTCATCTTTTTCTTTGGCAGCCATGTAGGACACATGCGCAGAATCATTGTCCCTTGAGTTTCAGTTCACCAACCCCAGGCCCAAGTTTACGAACTAATAAAAGTCAAAGAAGAAAATATTAAAATCACAAATAAAATGTTTCACTGTATACCCACTCTTTCTATTCTATTCCCATTTATTTATAAATTCTATCCCGCATTAGTAGCGTTAGAGAAACGACAAATTAATAATAACACGAGAGCAAGCTGTAACATGTGAAAAGATCAAGCAGCCATTTTAATGCACACTGCGCAGAAGCAGGAGTTTTCCAACAAGCAAAGAGAAACGTCACACCACGTGATATGGTTGAGACATGCGCAGTAAGGTTCCCCCGCTTTAGCGGCCATTTTAGAATAAAGACAAGCATTATTCGTTAGTTTAAACCTTCTTGAGGCAGCTATATTCAGGGGCAAGGGCGAGGGTCCGGTTCGGGAAGGGTGGTGAATGCACTAAGCACTTTAGCGTATCAAGAGGAGTGAGGCAAGGCTGTGTCCTTGCCCCATTCCTCTTTACACTATATATAAATAATCTTGAATCTGTCTTGGTAAACGAATGTAGAGACTTGCCCACCGTAGAGAGGCGACCCATCCCCGCACTATTATACGCGGACGACGCAGTGTTAATGGCTCGCACCCCGTTCGCTCTTCAAAGGGTGGTCAACTCCTTTTCAAATTTTATGTTAAGTCTGGGGCTTAAGATTAACTGTTCCAAAACGTTTTCAATGTACTGTGGAGAGGGTGTTAACAAAAGGGTAAAACCCCTCTTTATAGACTCAAAATCCATTGGAAGCGCTAGAACGTTTTCATACCTGGGGATCCTGTTTGATAAGTCAGGAACTTGGACACAGGCTGTTATAACGAGACGGTTGTTGTTCATTAAGTCATTGATGGCACTTTCCAACTTTAGTCGTAAGTTGGGCAGGCGACCCCCTGTGGAATTGTTACGTATTTACAAGGCAAAATGTGTGGCAATTGCCACCTACGGAGCTGGAGTTTGGGGATATGCGGAGGTAAATGCCCTGCAGACTGCGGAAAATTTGTTTTTTAAATTTCTTTTCGCAGTTCCTGACAGTACTGCAAATTATATCTGCCACTCAGAATTGGACATGCCGTATCTCGAAGATTTGATTAAGATACAGCCAGTACTTTTGTGGCATAAAATATGGACAACAGACGAAACCAATTTTAATCGTTTTATTTTAACCGATGCTTTAGGATTGGATGGGGTCAGAAATATTAGATGGATACAATATGTTAAAGTGTTTTTAACTAGAATTGGGCACAGTGAATATTTTAATGAGCCGCTTACTATGAGTAACGTGTCCAGGAAAGATTTTAAAGTTAAATGCATTTGTTATTTGGGGGAAAGAAGAGCCATAAACGAAGTGAAAAAATCAACAGTCCAAGCCCATCAACTTTCACTGTCGACTGTTAGTATTCAGCCATATATTACATTAACTATGGGCGATTACGATCGATTTCTGTTGACCCGTTTTAGGCTGAATATTTTATACCGATTACTGAGTTTTCCTACACCGAATGACTGGCCTAAAGATTTATGTAAGTGTCCGTGTGATGGGGTCTCCACACAGTCAACTATACATATATTGTTTTTTTGTAAGTACTATATTAAACCTAGAAAAAGGTGGATTGTTCCTGTGTTACAGAAATTTGGCTTGAAACAATGTCGCCCTGCATTATTGGCATTGCAATTTTTGGATGTTGTTTATGTTATTGCCGCAGTCTCTGCGTTTAAAAAAAATATTTCTAAATGTCGCAAATCTATTATATGATCTTAGGTATAGTATTGTGTGTGTATATTATTGAAATGCATAATTGTGCTTTTTTGGTTATCTTAACTGTAACCGAATAAAGATCTTTTGATTTGATTTGATTTGAGTTTAAACACATAAGCTTCCTTGCTATTCATGTAGTGTATGCAAGGGTTAGTACAAACAATACAAGTTTTAATAAATTAATACTGTGAGGAGATTGCATCCGAGCAAGTCTCATTTGTGAGTCCTTGCTCCATCAATCCCCTCTCTGATGGCGTTTAAGAGCCATCAAATACTACCCACAATCAGATGCCAACCTTTTAGCATAAAATAGTCTCATTTTCATTTTTACATTTTCTATTCTTCACATCCCCTTTCAACTTCTTGTATAATTCACTTCTCAAGTCTTCCAGTTCAATTTCATCAAACTTCCTCTTCTTTCCTTTTCCTGTCACATTGTATGATTCATTCTTTCTACAACATTTGCACCATATTATTATTGATAATACTATTATTGCTATCCCTGCTAAGGGTACTAATATTTGACCTATAAGTCCTTTCCCTATATTAGTAAACCAGGTACCAATTCACGCAATACTACTTGTCAATCTTTCCCATACACTATCAACTTCCAGTGGTTTAAGTTCCTTCTCAAGTTTAGTTATATTCTGTATAAACGTTCCAATTTCTGCACTTTTATCAGGAATGTAAGTGCAACAGTGTTTCGTCTTCAATAATTTACAGACTCCGCCCTCTTTTGCCAATATAATATCAAGAGCAAGTCGATTTTGCATAACCATAGACCTAATCGCAACCATCTCCGCATTAATCATTAGAAATCCTCCAGCCGTATCCGTTGATAAACGATCAACCACTGTAGACAATTTACATATCTTCCTTGAGTTCAGAATTATTCCCACTGAAGGTATCAATGCGCCAAATATGTCACCTACAATTTCTGAAAAACTAGCTCTTTTACTACGTGTTAATTCACTATTATTTTCATTGCTCCCAGTGTTTCTTTTTACGTGGTATATTTTTGGAAATACTATTCCAAAGTAACAACTTCCATACCACCGTGTAGGAAGCCTAAAGTAAACCTTATTCCCACACACATAATAGATTCCAGGAAAAACTGAATCTGTTCCTCCTTTGATTCCCCAACCTCCAAGAATTAAGAAATTGTGTTCACATTCACTGGTACCGATGAAAACATTGTTATAATCAGTTTTTAACCTATGTAGACAAATTTTCCCTGTCTTTACAAAATCCAGAGCCATAGCAGCTTGAGCCTTGCCAGGTGTGTAACTACCCTCTTTCTCAGCCCAAGGTGGCAAATGAGCCTTATGCTCAGAAGCTTTCTTTTGAAAATCTTGTCTTCTATCCTCTACTGAATTAAAAAATATCTTTACTTCCTCATGTAATGAACATGTTAGATTGTGTCTATGTGCATGTGTTATATCTATCGATTTCATTGTTAAGAAAAATTCTCCCATAAACTGTGTATCTTGACTACTAAGCACTGGGTTCATACTCTTTCGAATCGGAACCTCAGAAAATATCACATCTATGTTTGAATAATAATACTGAAGTCTTCCTGTTCTATAAAATAAACTAGCTAATACACTACATGATATGCCATATGTCAATGGTAAGTGATGATATGTTAACCCTTCTGCTACTGATTCGGGTAACTTCATACAGACATACCAATTACTAACTTCCATGGTATCTACATATTGAAACAATAACTTTGTGAAAACATTTAAACTAGTGTCGTTATCAGTTATTTCATGATGAAATTCGGGTTCATTTTCTGCCATTAGTTCTACTCTATTACTTTTCAAGATTGCTGTACTTTCCTTAGTTTCATTATTAATCTTTTTATCTATTATCATAAGGTAAGGAATTGCCACGATCAGAACTAACCAAACTATAAGCACCATTACTAGACTACATATGCATACTGCACAGCATCTTTTACAACTTTTCTGTTTTGATCTCCCAGCAACTCTATCATTAGGCATTTCGACAAGGAAGATTGCTCTTCTTATCTATTTTCGCTTTTCTTTATATAACTCTTTTGCGTAGTCAAGGTGGTCTTGTTTCTTTCTCATACGTCAGTTCTGCACTTGTTCCTTCGTCACCACTTTCACTTGACTCTGAGTTCTCGTAATCTTCAAGAATGATATAAGTCCAATCAGGACCCTTGAATTTGTTATTCACAAGTTTCAGTCTCTTGCTCTTCTTTTCTCAGTTCTGCTTTCTTGTTCTGTTTGACTTGTTACTTCATTTACTTGATCTGGATCTTCACTTCTGGTTGTTATGTGGTATTTTACTCTTTTAATGACACTAGGCCAATGATCACCTTTTCTTGTTTTCTTTATTTGCACTGTTTCTTTATTTTCGTCTTCAGAAATCTTTTTATTTTCACTGTTTAGCACTGTTTCGTTTTCTGCAATTACTGCTTTTCTTATTTGCTTCTTTTCAAGTCTTATTGGTTTCTCTTCAGCAGCTCCACTGTGAGTTTCCAATAAGTGACCTTGTTCTTGATTTATTTCTTCATGTTCATTTTTCTCGAGATCTTCTTTTTCTGTGTACTTTTCTGGATCTAACTGGTTCTGATCAGGGCTTATTGCACTTTGTACTTCTGCAGCCTGACCGGATTCTTCTAGACCTGTCTGTCCCTTCTCAAAATTTGTTAGTTCTTCGTTATTTTGAGCCCAGTTTTCTCTCCCTATCTGGTCCTGCTCAGGTTCTTTTATTGTATCTTCTTCTTTTTCCTGAGCTGCTTCTTCTTCACCTATCTGATCTTCTTCGATTTCTTCCAAGTTAGCTTGACTTCTTGTTCTGTGGTAAACTTCAGGAATTTCTACCACTGGTATCCAATCCTGACTTGTGCTCGGTTGTTCTTCTTCAGCTTCTCTTGAATCTCGAGCCTGAGATTCTTCAGCTGGGCAACCTTCAGCTTCCTCAGTGATTGGTGCTGACTTAGGATTTTCTTCTTCAGGTCTGGTACTCTTTTGGTGTGACTTACATGAATCCAATTAGGAAATCCTGCACACTTCACTGCTGTATTGGTGATCAGTATGACCTGACAAGGTTTTCCCCACCTAGGTGATAGACACATCTCTCTGGTGTGATTCTTCACCACCACCCAGTCACCAGGATTCAGATCATGTTCTTGTTCAGGCTGCCTGGAAACAGCGTCTTCTCCAACCTGGTGAGAGACAGAACGCACTAGGTCAGCCAATCCTTTGCAATATTCCAGGACCATATCATCAGATATATTCAGTAGTTTATTTGTGGGAACATGTGCTTGTCTTATTGTTCTTCCCATCATTATCTCGTGTGGGCTCAATCCGGTATTTCTATCAGGAATGCTTCTGAGTCCCATTAAAACAAGTGGCAATGCATCCGGCCACCCTAATGATGTTGATGCACACATTTTTCCCAGTCTGGATTTTATAGTGCCATTCAATTGTTCAACCACTCCAGAAGCCTCTGGGCGATATGCACAGTGCAGTTTTTGTTCAATTTGAAATGCTTCACAGATTATTTGGATCACTTCGCTGTTAAAATGCTTTCCTCTATCTGATTCCAAAGTTACTGGGAAACCAAACCTAGGAATGAGTTCTCGTAGCAACAGCTTTGCGACTGTAATACTGTCATTCCTCCTGGTAGGAGTAAGCCTCCACCCACTTTGAAAACAGACACACTATGACCAGTACATATTTCAACCCTCTGCATGGTGGTAACTGAATAAAATCAAACTGGAGTCTTATAAATGGACCCTCTGCCTTTCCAATCTTCCCAAACCCGATTATAGTCTTCCTCCCTGGATTATGCATCTGGCAGGTTAAACATCTCTGGCAAAGACTCTCTGCTACTGCTCTGAATTTGGGATTGTACCAATTTTGTCTGAAGAGCATAATCATTGCATCTCTCCCTATGTGTGTGTCTCCATGATACATCCTAGCCATTTGTGAAAGCAGACAGTCAGGCATGACTAGTCTCCCATCAGCGCAAATCCACACCTCGTTATCTCCCCTTTGAGAACAACCCACCTTGATCCATATATTCTTCTCACTTTCATCAGCGTCATCTTGCAATCTTTTAACATCATTCCATGTTTCAGGTGGCACATACAGCATAAGTTGGCAGCTGATTCCCATTCTTTCCACCCTTTTATTGACTGACAGTCTATTTTTGGCACAATGTTGAGCCACAAGATCTGCGTATCTGTTGCCGACTACCACCCAGTCATCTCCTGACTGGTGTGCGGCACATTTCACCACAGCCAATTCTTTTGGTGATTGTATTGCTTCCAGGAATTCCCTTACAAACTGTCCATTTTTAATGGGGGATCCTGAAGAAGTCATGAAATCCCTCTGCATCCATAGTTGGCCAAAATCATGCACAACCCCGTAACCATATTGGCTATCTGTAAATATAGTTACTTTTTGATTCCTCCCAATTTTGCAAGCCTTTATCAATGCAATTAATTCAGCTATTTGTGCAGATTTGACTCCTGGTAAATAGGATGCTTCAACTATTCCAGTTAATTCACACACCGCATAGGCAGCAGTTACTTTACCGTCTTCATGTCTTTGGCATGAACCATCAACGAATAGCTCCCTGTCTGGCTTTCTGAGGGGTTGTTCTTCAATATCAGGACGTGGTTTCGTGCATAATTCTGTTACTTGTAAGCAATCATGTTCTTCTTCTTCGTCATCTTTAATTTCTTCATGATATGGGTCTGGTAGTAAGGTAGCGGGATTTACTATTGTGCACCTTACCATGGTCACATTTTCAGCACCCATTATTATTCTCTCATATTTAGTCAGCCGACTAGGAGTAAGATGCTGAGTTCAGGTTCTTGTCAACAGAATCACAACCGCATGTGGAACAAACACCTTCACAGGATGTCCCATCACAATTGACTCACTTTGTTCAATGCTCAAACAGGTAGCCGCTACTGCTTTTAAGCAGCCTGGCAACGCGGCTGCCACTGGGTCCAATGTAGCAGAAAAATAGGACGTCGGTCCAAACCATGTCTTTGAGTTAAGACTGAAAGTGCGCAATTTTCTCTTTCATGACAGAATAATGCAAACATTTTCTTATAATCAGGCATGCCTAGGGCAGGTGCTGAACATAGAGCATTCCTCAATTTTACAAAAGCTCCTACGCTCTCCTCATCCCACTCAACTGGGTCCTTTGCTTTCTTTTTTGTCATTTGAATTAAGGGTTTTGCTAACAGAGAAAATCCTAATATCCATTGTCGACAGTAACCTACTATTCCTAGAAACATTCTCACTTCTCTTTGTGTTACAGGCATTTGCATTTTCTTTATTAATTTTACTCTTTCAGAGGTTATTCTTCTTTTTCCCCTCTCAATTTGGTGTCCCAGATACTTAACTGCTGTTGTACAGAACTGTAATTTTTCAGGTAAGACTTTATGCCCTTCTTCAGCTAAATGATTTAATAGTGCAATAGAATCAACAACACAGTCTTCTCTGGTGTTTGATGCCACCAGTAAGTCGTCAATATATTGCACTAAGACTGAGCTTCCTGGCATCACTAATTTTTCTAGACACTTTTTCAATATTTGATTGAAAATGGAAGGACTTTCCGTGTACCCCTGAGGAACACGATTCCATACATAGACTTTGTTCTCGAATTTAAATGAAAAAAGATACTGGCTATCTGGAATCAATGGTATTGAAAAGAACGCTTGGCATAAATCAATCACAGTGAACCATCCTGCACTCCAAAGAATCTGGTATAGAATTACTGCAGGATTTGGCACTATAGGACAACATGGTTCTACAATCTTATTTATTTTCCGCAGGTCTTGAACAATCCTATATTTTCCACTAGGTTTCTTTAGACCCATTATTGGTGAATTACATGGGCTACTCATTACTTCTTTTAGTATGTTTTGTTCTACCATTCGGTTGATTTCTTCAATGACTCCTGCTTTTACTTCTGCACTCATTTTGTACTGTCTGGTATTTGGGAAAATCGCACCTTCTTTTACAGTAATTTTAACTGGGTCTATTTTGGCCATAAGTCCTACTTCCTTTCCTGTGAAATCCCATACTATGGGGTTTACTGTAGTTTTTAATTCTTCTGGCAGCTCATCTTTTGTTATTAATGAAAACATCTCATCTACCTCTGTACCTTGTTTTGCAATCATAAACTTATATACATGATCTTCATCTGGTGTCTGAACTGCCACACCATCCGGTGTGCAGAAAATTGTGCAATTCATTTTGCATAACAAATCTCGGCCCAACAAATTTACTGGACTGGAATCACACACTACAAATTGATGCATTTCTCTGAAATGTCCAATTTTAACTTCCATTGGTTCGGTAAGAGGTGTTCTAATCTTTCGATTAGCTACCCCCACTACTTGGATAGCTTCTCCAGAGAGAGGAAGGTCTGGAATGTCTGTTGTTCTTACAGTAGACCGGGTAGCACCAGTGTCCAAAAGAAAAGTAATATCATTACCTTTCACATTCCCTTCAACATATGGACCTGACTGATCTACCGGTAAGGATGCGCCAAGTACGCACTCCTTCTCCCCCTCTCCTAGGCACCGTCATGAACTGTATTGACAGAAATCGTCCTGTAAAAGAAACTGTGGCGTTACATAATCATTCTTACCACTTCCTCCTTGATATCCGACGTCTGTACCGTGCTTTGTTCTGCTTACATTACCCTGAATAGGTGCAGGTGGTAACTGACTCTGAGGATTTACACCCTGCTGTGAGTCATTCTGCGTCTGTGGATTTAAATTTTGATTTGGGCCATTATTATTCCGAATCTTTTTACATTCATCCTTCCAATGCCCCAATTTCCCGCATCCATGACAAGGAAATTTCTTTTTAGCCTCTTCTCTACTCATTCGTCCTCTCACTTTTCCACCATTCCCAGTGTCACCATTCGTTCCAGAATCCTTTCCCTGATTTTCACTCGGATTATCCAAATTAATTCCCTGTTTCTCTGCCATTTTTACCTGTGCCCGCATTACTTTCTCCTGCAATTTCTTGTGCCTATCCTCAATATCATCTCCACAATATTTTGCATATTTCAAAATTTCATCTATGGGCTTCCCCTGCCAACATAACATGTGCTGCTTAATCATTTGACAAATCTCTGGCTTCAGACCTTAAACAAATCGATAAACAAACTGACTCATGTTCTTATCTCCAATGTCCTCAAAGCCACTATATTGTTTGAATACCTGCAATAAACGCTCATAATAGGCGTGTACCGATTCACTGGCTTCTTGGGTAGTTCGGTCTATTTTCACCCAATCTGTTTCTTTCGGTGGTATTTTCCCTTTTAGGTAAGTTATTACTTGCTGGTACTTTTTCATTACATCATTTGACGGGGCACCTGTCTTTGGATCTCTAGGATACTCTTCACTCGGCCAATCAATTGTAATCATACAATCTGTCCATAAATCGGCAGGTACCACTATATCAAACAAACCATCCAAATCCTTCAACAATACCTTTGACACCTTCACAAACCTCTCAACCTGCTTGTACCATTCAATTGGCTTTTCTCTCAACTTTGGAAAATCATTTGTAAATGACAAAATATCCTGTCTGCTCCATGGGACATGTACATATCCCCCTCCTGGAACTTCTCGCATCGGGTACATTTGATCTGTCTTCCCTGTTTCCTTCATTAAATATTCAGATGCTGTTCTGCCTCTTCCTTTTTCTTGGCCCATCTAACTCTCCATTTATCTAGGTCTCCCCATTTTTGTAAGACTGTCATTAATTCTTTTACTTGTAATTTTCTTCCAGAGGCATTCATGTTTTCTAAATCTTTGTCTGAAAAATCTGCTCTATAGGGTTTCTGCAACACTTTTGATTTCCCTATTTCAATTCCCATCTGCAGAGCTAAATCTGATAATTTCTCATGGAATAATTTTGCATTTCTTGTAATACTCCTGCACACGAACAATAGTTCTTCTTCATCGTAAGTATTTAGGCAATCTAACCCCACATTTCCTGCTATTATTTCTTCTATTTCAACTTTTAATTTATAAATATCCAAAATTTTTGGAGGTGTACACTGTTGATCTGATTTTTGTGCCCACCTTTCTAAGTCTTCGGATGTTACTACAGTGACACTTTTTGCTCCCGATGAAGTTATTAGGTTTATATCTTTCGAACAACCAGGTGTAGCCCTTCTAGGGGTGCTATTTACAGAATCTCGAATGGGTAAATCCATTAATGAAATCACAGATTCACAGTCACTAAAGTGATCCTCAACCATTACTACTGCTTCAGGTTTAGGAACATTCACAGGAGTAGGCGTAACTAGCGGTGGAGGATAGTTTCCCTTGTCACTATATAATGGGACCACTGGACCAATTGTTACAGGTATGGTCAAAGAGTCAGGATGCACTTTTATCTGTGTTATTTTCTGTATTAATTCTGCTCTGGTTTTCTCTAGGGCTTCTTTTTCTTTATCGTGAAGTACCCTACTTGTTGGGAAATCATGCAATACCTGCGGTACTAATGGGGTCTTTAACGGTGGTGCACTTGGGGTGCATCCACTCGTTCTTTCCTGATATGGTGGGGGTTCTTTAATATCTCTTCCATAAATTCATCTTCAGAATCTCCATTTCTCATTAAATGTTTTGTCTTTTCTGTGCATTTACTCCCTAACAGTTCTTCTGCTGTCAATATTGGATACAGTCCCTCTGTAAGCATTGCCCTCCTCCATTGTTTCATCTGACCGTCCCTAGACTCATGTTGGTTTCTGGGGAAAAATCCTCGATAACCCTTATTACTCCTGGATCGGTCACGTTCAAATGCCTCGGTTTCCCATTCCTCTAAGGCTTCGTATTGAGTTAATCTAGGTCTGGGTTCTAAGTCATTCATCCTCAATCTTAAATTTTGAAGAATTCTCCCATTGAAAGTGCCATTCTCGGGAAATGCTAATATTCCAACATTTTTGGTATATTCTATCCAATTTTCTATCCATACACAAGTATGATAACCTCTCTCCATCATCATGAATGAAGCGGGCGTTTTAGCCGGTGGAATGATAATTCCTTCTCTAGTTTTGATGGGTTTATCCTTTTTAAAATAATTCTTAAGGCCGAGTCGCGGCGATCAAGATGAGCATCTTGCCCAAAGCGCTATATGTATTTCAAACCATACAGGCCAGACCGCCGAGGGGTGCCCTCCAGCAACTCCAGAAAGAGGTCAACCACTTTTGTTGGGCCGGAGCGCGACCCTGGATGCGTAGAGAGATATCCCATCGACCCCTAGACCAGGGGGGGCTGGGTATCCCGAACTTCCTTGACTACTATAGGGCTTCCCAACTCCGAACCCTGGTGGAATGGAGCAGACCCGAATCGGAAAAGAAGTGGCTGTTTCAAGACAGGGCACTGGCAAAACTCTCGTTATGGAAGGTGCCGTTTTTAAAAAAACGGGACAGACCCCCGAATCTACAGGGCTCGCCGATTACGAGTACAATTTTAAACATCTGGGATACAGTGGCAGTGAAACGGGGCCTTACCTCCTTCCCTTCCCCAATGACGCCGTTATTTGATAATCCGGAATTTGTCCCAGGGAGGAACGCGGGATGCAAATCAGCGGGTCACCTTTTTAACCTCGAGGGATTTTTGTCCCTGGCCGAGACACAACACTCTTATGATATTATCGCTCCACAGCAGTTCCAATATTTTCAACTCCGGCACTGGCTCCTTCAACCGGAAGTGAAACCCCTCGTCGGTCGGAGGCTCACTAGATACGAACGGTGGCTTCGTGATAAAACGTCCGATAAAAAAATAATCTCAGAAATATATGGTCTGCTTCGACCCTTGACCCCATTTACGCCCTCGGCAGGCCAGAGGCGCTGGGCTAGGAAATTGGGAGGGACCTTACGGAAACGGAATGGCGTGATATCTACTATCGGGCTGCACATACAGCTCGGAACGTGGCCAGCCGGGAGACGGCTGTAAAAGTAGCCACGTACTGGTACCTGACTCCGGTCCGACTGCATCGAGGGAACCCAGAGCGTAGCCCGACATGCTGGCGGGGCTGCGATGAAGAAGGAACACTGACGCACATCCTATGGGAATGCACGGAAGTACGAGATTACTGGAGGGAGGTCTTAGATGATATAGACAGCTGCTTGGACACCGAAATCCCTAGATTCCCAGCTTACACGTTACTAGGCCTGCCTAATGGACTTACATATCCGTTGAAATCCATAAGGGGAAGCAGATGGGGGTGGCGATGGGAGCAGCGGTACAGCATATACTTTCACTATGGGGCACACAGACCAGACCAACACATACAGGGTGGTTGCATAAACTCTGGTATATAGTGGGGATGGAACGCATTCAAGCGACACTTACGAACTCAATAGAATCCTTCCACACCGTATGGAGCCCACTTCTGACACTGTTGTCGAGGGAACTTAACGAGGTGACTTGCCCGAAATACCTCCGCCTTCTCCGTCTCACAGATAGGCCAACTGAGGAGGGAGCCCATGGAGCAAATAACTGAGGTCCTGCAGACCATAAGACCCAATACTGGGAGCAACCAGCACATCGGTCCGGGGGAGGGACGGGGGACAGGGAGGGGGATAGTTATTATATTAGTTCATTGGTTGGGAGTTTTGATTCTTTGGGAGAAAACGGAGGGGGCAACCAGCCTTTCAGACGGATCACTCATCTACGCGGCCGGCCTCCGGGTTGTGGCATTAACGCTGTGTATTGACCTCCTAGAAATGCTCTGCCGGCCAACGGATGTAGGCAGTAAGCTGTGTAGTGCCCAAATGTTTCCTTCCAATAAACATGATTTAAACATAAAATAATTCTTAATCTTTTGTAGAAATGACATTTTTCTCTTCTCTCCGTACATCTTGGGTAGATCTCGATGTATAAAATTATATTCTGCAAACCCTAAATATCTAAAAGTTGGATCGTGTTTTAACATGCAATCTCTTATCCACTAAGATTTCAGCTTCTATGGTAACAACCAATCAAATTTCGTCTAACTTCTGCCTTTGCGCCAATCCTAGCGCGGCCTTTCTGTGACGTTTTGTCTGCCAACCCCTCCTTTACAATCTGCGCTTCTCTGTCCCTCGCGGTTTCGACCAATCCCAGCGCGGCACCTGTGACGTCAGTACTGCTCCTGACTACTGACCCCTCCTTTACAAGAGTTGTTCTACACCCGCTGTTTCAATCAATCCCAGCGCGGCGTTTTGTGACGTCAGCTCCTTCTCCGGCAGCTGACCCTCCCTTTACAAATTCGTACGCATAAACTTTATTTTCTCTACGACTTTAAAATTCAGTAACAACATAAAACATTCGCTATCGTGCCAGTTTCTCTAAATTGAAAAAGATAGTTTCCCTCACACTTAGTAAAACCTTTCCGTTTACTAAACATACACTATGAGTAAAACCCTTCCGTTTACTCTTCACACAAGCTTTCGAAATACCTGCTACTTCTTCAATGTTACCCTTTCTAGGTGATATAACATCAAATTTTCACCAGCATATTCCTTTTGCTATTACTCACACGCATAGAGTCCCTAACAAGTACTGATAGTCCTACTTAACTTTTCAGTTCTATTTCTGCCTGACAGATAACCTCACTGCAGTATGGCTTCCACTTACCATCCGCTATTCAATTTTCCCCCGGGGAATTCTACACAACATAAAACAACTTTGAACACACGGATGTTAGTTCATAAAAATAAAATTCTCATTACCCAATTAACAAAGTAAAACCATCCTCTGATCACCAGAAAACTGATCCAGTGCGATATTAGCAAACAGCATTCATACACCAGATACTCACTTGGGCCCATACATTCATACTACGCTAATACTTACGCTGGGAAGTCAGTTGTACTCTTTATCAAAATCCCTGCTACCAATTACTTTTCTGATTGAAGAGTAATGACTTACCAATGAATCCTTTGCCAATTGGGAAGTTTAAAATGAGTGACATTCATTTCAGTACATAATCCTAAAATAACCACTGAGTCAGGAAGTTTTAAAATGTTTATCTAAAGATTTTAGCAGAGTAACTACAGAACCACATGGTACTTAATCGCATATCAAGGATGAAGCATAAAATAAAATTATTGGCTCAAACGTTCCGTCCATCATCCCCTTTTGTATCGCTTTTGTCGCCCTAAGTTGGCGGGGGTATGCCCAGACGTGGGTCCCTTGCTCACTTTGCCACTGGATTCAAGCAAGCCTGGCTGATGACGGCTGAAATGCCAGAAACCGGTCCTAGGATGCTTGTTTCCGGTCCAGGGAAGACATGGCTTGGCAGTTCGGGCTGGACTGTTCCCATGAGGCACAGGGTCAGACTGATTTGCATATGGCCATGTCTGAACTGGGGTGGTGGAGTGAGCTAAAGAATGATGATGGATTAAACCCAGATCAGTTGACTGGGGGTGAGTGTTTGATTGGCTCAAACGTTCCGTCCATCATCCCCTTTTGTATATCTAAAGATTTTAGCAGAGTAACTACAGAACCACATGGTACTTAATCGCATATCAAGGATGAAGCATAAAATAAAATTATTGATTAACGACGGTCCCTCAGAAAGGAGAAGAAAGAGACAGCAGCGCAACTAAAGGTTGCAGGTATATTTACCTAAGTGCGAGAACCAAACCCCTTGGCCAAGGAGTTGGAAAAGATAGGACCCAGGAAGGATGAAGAGCAAAGACCTCCTCCAGGTTCAGGACAGGACCGGTGACCTCTCTATCAACGACGCCTGCGTCGTTCCCCTCTCTGATACTCGACTTCTCCTCGATTCTCCTGTGCCTTCCTTCTAATGGACTCCGCCACCCCTCCTCAGGACCTCTCTGGATATCAGTTCAGTCTGCAATCGATCAGCTTGTCGGTCTGGAGCCTCTGCCTCTCTGTGTGGACGCCTGTTTTCTCAAGTCTCTCTGCTCTCTCATCTCCTCTGGTCTCTCGTCTAGTCTCGTGCAGCACTGCTTCCTTCAGTTCTCACTAATTAGCTAATTCTATATCTATTATACCCTTCTACGCCCATGTACCTCCCCTTAATGTTGCCAAAATATGGGACTACTATTTCTGATTGGACAGGGACAGGGGGTTGATCCTCACACCATATGATTTTAGTTGAATTTTCTGAAGACCATTGTTTTAAAATACCGCCCATCAAATTTAATACATTTGCTTTATTTCCCACCCGTCTCACGACAAAGTTTATAAATTCTTCATGTACATAGTTGCAAATTTAACAGAAACAACATGGGTACAGCAATGTTGGCCATTAGGTCGTGGCCTTAGATGACGTCCAGGTTGACTTCATCTTTTTCTTTGGCAGCCATTTAGGACACATGCGCAGAATCATTGTCTCTCGAGTTTCAGTTCACCAACCCCAGGCCCAAGTTTACGAACTAATAAAAGTCAAAGAAGAAAATATTAAAATCACAAATAAAATGTTTCACTGTATACCAACTCTTTCTATTCTATTCCCATTTATTTATAAATTCTATCCCGCATTAGTAGCGTTAGAGAAACGACAAATTAATAATAACACGAGAGCAAGCTGTAACATGTGAAAAGATCAAGCAGCCATTTTAATGCACACTGCGCAGAAGCAGGAGTTTCCCACCAAGCAAAGAGAGACGTCACACCACGTGATATGGTTGAGACATGCGCAGTAAGGTTCCCGCGCTTTAGCGGCCATTTTAGAATAAAGACAAGCGTTATTCGTTAGTTTAAACACATAGGCAAGCTTCCTTGCTATTCATGTAGTGTATGCAAGGGTTAGTACAAACAATACAAGTTTTAATAAATTAATACTGTGAGGAGATTACATCCAAGCAAGTCTCATTTGTGAGTCCTTGCTCAATCATAAACAATATCTGAGAATCAGCCCTTTATCCTACATGGACCTCCATCTTATCATCCTTGTTTAATCCTGTGGGGGTCTTTGTAAGTCTAAAATATATCTGAGCTCCAAAAGTCTCAGCTGTTTCACCTGATCTCCCCCTCTCAGGCTAGCAGCAATCCTATCTACTGCAAAGAATCTCAATTTGGCAATATCACTATTGTGGTCATCGTAAAAATGCCTCGCAACTGGATAAGTAAAATCCAAATTTCTAATTGCCCTGTGATGTTCTAAAATACGTTTATGTAAAGGAAAAATGGTGCTGCCCATGTACATAAGCAAGCAAGGGCACATTAGTACATATATGCAATGATCTGACCCACAGTTATAAAAACCACTTATTCTCGTTTTAAAACCATTAGCGGTATCGTATTCCATTGTGTTTGGGGTGAATCTACAAGCTTTACAGTGATTGCACTTATAAAACCCTTTGGGTTGACTAAATCACATATCTGTTCTTCGGGTTCTCGAGTGGTAACTGAGTGTACGTTCAGCCCCCCAAAGGCTTACCCTTTCTGTAGGTGATCACTGGGTTAGCTGGCACTTCTGGGCCTATCACCCCATCATTCTTTAATATGGACCAATGTCTACACTTTGCATTTCTCACTCTGTATGAGGAAGAGTTATAGGTGGTTATAAATCTAATACTCTCAACTTCTTTTTTATTTACCGCATTTGGAGGGAGGAGTTGGACCCTAGTCAGGGATTGTGCCTTCTTGCTGGCCGTATTCAATGGTTTTGGTGTAAAGCCCTTCTCTCTAAATCTTTTCTTTATCTGTGAGATCTGATTCTCAAATTCTTCTTGATTACTGCAAACTCCTTTTTAATTAAAAGTTTCACCATACTGGATACTTTCAATTAGATTGTTAGGGTGTTGGCTGTTAAAATGTAAAGTACTATTTCCAGCTGTGGGTTTGCGGTGTACGCTGGACTGTATTTTTCCTCCTTGTACTTGCAATTGAACATACAAGGAAGCAATTTCGTGTGAGCTCATAGTGGCCATAAATTTTAAGTTAAAATGATTATCATTCAACTTAATAATATATATTCATATGCCATTTCTTTCAGTCCACTCCCCAAAATAAACAAATCATCAATGTAGCGGTACCAAATTAAAATATGAGGTAAAAACTCCTGATTGTCTTCGCCCCAGGCCACCTGCTCCTCCCACCAGCCCATCACGAGATTTGCGAAGCAGGTGCCCATCGCAGTACCAACCTTCTGTCTGTAAAAAGTCCCGTCATATACAAAGATGTTTTCTTGGAAACAACATTTGATCATGTTCACTAACATCTTGTTATGCCCTAGCAATGAGGCAGACCTCCTTATTAGGAAATATTCACAAGCCCTGATCCCAAAGCTGTGATCTATACATGTATATAGTGAGAAAACATCTAATTTGATCATCAGATATGAATCCGACTATTCTATATCGAAAATCTTAGATAAAAAGTCTACACTATCTTTACAATAGGAGCGTAGGGCAGCCACATGATTTTTAAGTCCCTACATGGCCCAAGTCCTAAATTCATTTCCAATCTCATTCAAAGGCACATACCTACGCACAACCTGCGCTCATCGTATATGAATCTGATAACCACACCCGCCTATAAACTGAAGCGACAAGGTGGCTGTAGATTTGCAGTGTTGGCGCCCGGCTTTTGGAATTCTCTTCCATCAAACATCAGAGCATGTTCGGACTTCATGAAATTCAGAAAGCTTCTTAAGACCTGGTTATTTGCCCAAGCCTACGATTAAATCAAGCGCATGACAGATTAACAAAGCTCCAGCCTATCCTAGACCAAGCGCCAAGAAACCAATCGGTGAACGCGCGCTCTATAAATAATTTTTAACATAACATAACATATGGAAATAGAAAACAATCTCTATAAATAGATATATTTTTGAGAAAGCCTTCATTAGAGGAGACTATCTGTCTCCCTGGAGGATTCCTGCTATTTTTATGTACTTTCTCAGTACATAGAAAGATGGTACCTTGGGGCGATCTGATCTCAGGAAGTTATATATATATATATATTCACTGAAAAAACCATAGGTTTTAGGGACAGTTATAGTTAGTTGGACATTTCACTCGTACAAAACCCGTGAAATTCCCCCGTTATAGTTAGTTCAGCTAACTATAACTCGCGCCCCCGCAATGCACTGCTGATGACGTCACATATTACATCACTCATGACATGGTCAGTGACATCACTGATGACATCACTCATGACATCACTCATGACATCATCCAGTGACTGTGTGTTTCTGTAAAGTTTAAATATGTTTAATATATATAGGGAAAGGCGTATTGAAGAATGAGTGGGTGTATAAGTGTCTGAATGGATGATTTACTAGGTGCGTGACTAACTCTATAAGTGAGTGATTAAACGTATCTTACTGAATGCATGGGTTAGTGACTAAACTGTGTGAATGTCTGTATCCGTCTGTCTGTTGCTGTGTAAGTGGCTGCATGGGTTTGTGAATAGCTACATGAATGTCTATATGAGTTATTGATTGGTTGTCTGAGTATCTGTATGGGTGCCTGAGTGTTTGTGTGGGTGGGGTGTGTGCGACTCTGTGCATAGATGTGTGAGTGGGTGATTCACTGGGTGTATGGTTTCAAGAGTGCATCTGTGATGGACTGTATGGGTGGGTGAGTGTGTGTATGGGTGTGTTAGTGAGTGAATGTATATCTCAGTGGTACATGTGTGAGTAACTACATATGTGAAAGGCAGTATATATGTGTGTTGGAGTATATAAATGGGTATAAGTGAGAGTGTGTGATTGTGAGAGTGGCTGTATGGATGAGTGTGTGCTTGTATCAGTGATTGTATGAGAGCGTAAGAATGTGCTAGTATTTGTATGAGTAAGTGAGCTGGTGTGTGTATAACTGTATAGGTGAGTAAATGGCAGTGTGTTTAATTATTTGCATGACTGACTAGGTGTGTGAGTACCTCTATGGATGAGTGGCGGTGTTTGAGTGTCTATATAGGAGTATAAGTGCATATGATAGTCCTGTACTGAGTGACCGTAAGTATGAGTGACTGTACGGGTGAGTGAGTGGATGTGTGTGTGTAGACCTAAGAAACAGTGAGTGGGTATGTACTTATTGGTGTTGGAGTGTCTATGGTTTTGCGAATGGCAGTCTGTAATTTAGAGTGGGTGTATCAAAGGTTATATTAGGGTGTGAGGAGGTGCATCAGATTATCACGTGGATGATGTCATCAGTGATGTCATCAGTGATGTCATTTGAGATGTCATCAGTGATGTCACTGACCATGTCATGAGTGATGTAATATGTGACGTCATCAGCAGTGCATTGCGGGGCGCGAGTTATAGTTAGCTGAACTAACTATAACGGGGAATTTCACGGGTTTTGTACGAGTGAAATGTCCAACTAACTATAACTGTCCCTAAAACCTATGGTTTTTTCAGTGAATTTCAAAGGTTTTTTAAATGCTAATTTCTAACTATAACGTGTCTGAAACCTATGGTTTTTTCAGTGAATGTCAAAGGTTTTTTAAATGCTAATTTCTAACTATAACGTGCCTGAAACCTATGGTTTTTTCAGTGAATTTCAAAGGTTTTTAAATGCTAATTTCTAACTATAACGCCCCTAAAACCTATGGTTTTTTCAGTGAATTTGAAAGGTTTTGTAAATGACAATTTTTAAATGTATTAATTGTTATCTTTATTTTTTTGATACTGATTTACTACATTTTTTAAACTATTTATTTTTAGATATTTTATTTTTTAAATTACATTGTAATTACATTATACATTACATTACAAAATATACTTTCTCAGAATGAATTACTTTAGTTTAAATACTTTGCAAATAGGCAATAGACTTTTAAGTACAGTAGTTACAGTTGTTGCAATGGGCAACACAATTTGAAACACAATGCAACATTGAGCTCAATGTGACTTTCTAGTTAAATGCAATTAGTTACTTTATGGATTACTTTTCTAACCACAGGACTGGATCCTAGATTCAGTCCTGGGACATCTCCTGTAAACAGTTGAGTAAAAGCGTTTTGGTTACAGTAGTGATTTTTAAGGAATATTATTGTATTTTAAAAGTTGACACTTAGAAACTTTTTCACATAGAATCACCAATGTTATCCTATGGGAGGAAATTCACTTAGCAGGTAAGTAGTGTTATCGTTACTTTTTCTTACTCAGTGGTGGATCCTGGATCCAGCACTGGTGCATCTCCTGTAAACAGTTGAAAGAATGCGTTTAAGTCATACAGGCGATTTTTAAGGAATATTTGTAGTTTGTGAAAATCGACACTTTGAAACTTTTTCTGCTGAAAACCAGACAATGGATTCCTATGGAAGGAAATACAAGTTACTGGTAAGTACGGTTAGAATTACTTATCAGGGTCAGTGCTGGGCTAAAAGATGCAGCACTGGGTTCTCTCCTGATAACAGGTGAGTAAATCGGAATTCGTAGTTCGGCTGATTTTAGAGGAATATTATAAAGTTCCAAAACTCCACACTTAGAAGAATTTCCAAGTGAAACCAGTCAATGTTAGCCTATGGAAGGAAATTCAAGTTACTGGTAAGTACGGTTAGAATTACTTTTCAGGATCTGTACTGGGCTCAAAAATGCAGCACTGAGGTCTCTCCTGATAACAGGTGAGTAAATCGGAATTCGTAGTTCGGCTGATTTTAGAGGAATATTTGTATGTTTCAAAAATCGACACTTAGAAACTTTTTTCAGCAAAAAGCAGGCAATGATATCCTATGGAAGGAAATTCAAGTTACTGGTAAGTACGGTTAAAATTACTTTTCAGGATCAGTACTGGGCTCAAAGATGCAGCACTGAGGTCTCTCCTGATAACAGGTGAGTAAATCGGAATTCGTTGTTCAGCTGATTTTAGAGGAATATTTGCATAATGGTGAAGGAAGGGGGTGGGGCCTGAGGTGACATGTCTGCAAACACGCCCTGTGGCGCGTTTTAAGTTGGAGAATTAATTCCTCCTCAATCCCGAGGGACTCTAGGGGCCAACTAGCCCACCAGATACCTCCAGTATGCGCCAGAGAGCTGCGTTGTAGAGAGGTGTTCAGAGGCCACGCCCCTTTTTACAACACTCTGTAACGCAGCTCCGTGGCGCTTACTGGAGGTACCTGGTGGGCTAGTTGGCCCCCAGGGACCCTCAGGATTGAAGGGGATTTAATTCCCCATCTTCACGGGGCCTGTTTGCACACATGTCACCTGAAGCCCCGCCCCCTCCCTTCACCACTGTGCAAACGCGCCCCGTGGCGCGGTTTAAGTTGGGGGATTAAGTCCCCTTGAATCCTGGAGGGTCCCTGGGGTCCAACTAGCCCACCAGGTACCTCCAGTAAGCGCCACAGAGCTGCGTTGCAGAGAGGTGTAAAGGGGCGTGGCCTGGACCACCTCTCTGCAACGCAGCTCCTGGCGCATACTGGAGGTTCCTGTTGGGCTAGTTGGCCCCAGGGACCCCAGTATCGAAGGGGAATTCATTTCCCAATCTTAAAACGCGCCACAGGGCGCGTTTGCAGAGTGTTGCTGGGAGGGGCGGAGCCTCGGCACGATCGCGTGTTTGTTTGTTTTTGGAAGGGGGCTGTGTGGCCCCTCTTCTTTTACTTTTGGGCCCTGGGGACCCCATCCCCAGGGCCTGACCCCTTTTAATTTAAAAAAAAAATTAACAGGTAGGGGGCCGCGTGTGCCCCCTCCCGTGGCCAATCCCGGCCCCGGAGACCCCATCCCCAGGGCATGGCCAAATATATATTTTTGTTTATGGAGGGGCTGCGTGGCCCCCTCCTGAGGCTCTACTGGCCCCGGGGACCCCACCCCCGGGCGGCCTTTATTTTTAATTTTTTAATCTTTTAATTATGGAGAGGGGGACCGCGTGGCCCCCTCCCGGGCCACTCACTAGCCCCGGGACCCCATGCCCCGGGGCTGGCCCTCTCCGTTGGGGTCCGTGGGGGGTCCCCAATCCCCACGGTCCCGCCGGCTCCCCGCGTCCTCGGGAGCCGGGCATTGCTTTTCCACATGGGGAGCTGCTAAGATGCAGCTCCCCGTGTGGAAAGCAATCTGCTTGGTTTTTGGAAGAGAGAGCAGGTTTCCTGCTCTCTGTTCCAAACCAAAGCAGTTTGTTAGGACAGGACGGGAGCCGCGAGGCTCCCGTCCTGCCATAGCAAACTACAGTGTCCCGGGGTAGGCACCCCGGGACACTGCAGGAGCCGGCCCTGGGGGTGGCGGTCCCCAGGGCCATGGAGGGCTCCAGGAGGGGGCCGCGTGGCCCCCTCCCTTCACATGCACAGCCCCTAGGAGGTGGTGGTCCCGGGGGCTCGGGTCTCCGCTCCGGACCCCCAAATTAGCATTTTTTTAGTGCCCCGGGAGGTGGCGGTCTCGGGGTGTGGGGGCTCGAGCCCCCACACAGGTATATTATTTTTAAAAAGAAGCCCCGGGGGTGGCGGTCCTCGAGGCTGCGGGAGGGCTGAGAGCCCTCCTGCACCATTTTGTTTAAAGCCCCGGGGTGGCAGTCCTCGGGCTTGGGGGGCCTTAGAGGCCTCCCATATAATTAATAATAAACCCCGCATGCCCCGGCACTTGGCTCCACCCGGGGCCACTAACCACAAAGCGCGGAGCCCGCGCTTTGTTTTCTTTTATCGGCAGGATCCACGCACCCAGCGCGTTTTTTGCCGATTTTTAAAAAAAATAATAATAATAGGCCTAGGGGGTCAGGGTGTTTCTACCCTGCCCCCTTTTTGCGTTTTGCGCACTTGTTTTACTGCTTTCTTGTTCCTCGGTTCTACCGAGGAACAAGATGGCTGCCAACACTTCCTGGTTTGGAGTGTTGACAGCCAATTAGCATGCAGCTCGTGGTCGGGAGGGTGCGCTGGATCCACCGCGGCCATAGACATCGAAACTTTTATTTTGGATTTTCTAGCAACTACTGAACGGATTTACACCATTTTTAAAAAGGGTGCTTTCTGAACCAAGCGCTACCTTTTGCAAAATTTGGTGTCATTCCGTTCAGCAGTTCGGGCTGTAGCACGTGGCTAAAATTTCCTATGGGAATTAACATGGAGAAAACACGTTTTGGGACCTCTTTTTATCGGCCCTCGCTTGATGAATCACCCCGAAACTTTCAAGACAGGAGCGGACCGGAGCGCCCCACTAGTTTTGAAAATTTCGCGATGATTCGTCAAACGTCGCCAAAGTTATTGGGAATAGAATGTTACGGATTTCCTATGGATAATAGGTCCTAACCATAACTATCTACTGGCGACCGCCAGTAGATAATTACATCTTCAGAATGCTGCATGCTCAGTAAAAATCCAGGTTAATTCTTCAGGTACAAAACTTAAGGCCTTGGAGCAGCCTTCTTTTAATGGGAGTGCTAAAGAGATATCCTGGTCTTGGCTGCCAGGAATGTTAAATGAGAACAAAGTACACAATGAATTTAAGCATCCGTTTTAACAAAAAAAATTCACTCCTGTCATGAAACGTGGCAGTTCTACACATTGATAAAATCAACCAGTAGATCTAAATGCAATTAATATATGTATACAGAATTGCGGTCAATTGAAAAGTTTTCAATGGAAACATAATATGTAATCAATTGCCTTCCCAATAAATCTAAAAAAGATCATGCTAAAGGGGGCATAGCAACACTCTAATCTAGGGACTATCACTGGAGTTATGAGGTCATTCCTTACCCTAGCAATACTCTACATTGTATTAGATTTCAAAATATTTTAACTATAAATTCTCGTGCTGTGGGGATCTCTTTGTACATTTTAACCGATCATTATTTATTTGTGTATTGTTTGTTGTGCTGATTTCTGTTGAGGTCTAAATCAAATCTTAAGAAACTTGAAACTTCAAAATAAATGTGGCCCAATAACATGTTATGTAGAGCAAATGCACTAACAAATGCACAATTATACGTTTATTGCTAAAGTGCAACGGTCAAATTCCAGTTTATTTCTTCAGTGGAATAAACTTGACATGAGAAAAACACTGTTTACTGCCTGACTTATTGCATATTGCATTACCTTTGCACAGCTCTCCTAATGGTCATAAGGCTGCTTCAGTGTGGTTTTTATTACCTTACTGTGCAAATGTAACCCCTTCCATCATCATTTTGGTTAAATACCTTTTAAAAAACAAGCATTGGCATAGCCAATAGGTCTCACCTTTGGGACCTTATAAGTGTTTAGTTAACCAGCACAATATCCTTGGTGCAACAACCTCAACTGTTGCATAGCTAAACACTTATAAGGTCCCAAAGGCGAGACCTATTGGCTATGCCAATGCTTGTTTATTTTGAGGACGAGAGTACCAGCACTTCTCAAGAGAAATGCAATACCTTTAATTGGAAAGTACCGGCACTTCTCAGAAACAAGCAGGTACTCAGGCACAGAGTACCAGCACTTCTATTTTTCCATTTCAAGCACTGCTTAAACCACAAATAAAAACGTGAAGGAGGCATCTAGTTTTCCATAATCCTACTTATGTTGAAGATTACAACACTCCAGGGCTGACAAGAGTCGCACCCACCTGAAGCCGTGAACTATAAACCCATGAGAGAGAGAGAGAGAGAGAGAGAGAGAGTTAGAGAGAGAGAGAGAGTGTGTGTGTGTATATATATATATATATATATATATATATATATATATGTATGTGTGGGCAAAGAGAGTGAGTTCTTTGCATTTTGTTGTCATTGTTTAACATAAAATAAATTATATAGTTGTATTGTTGTTTTTACTTCACACCACTACAAGTGAAGTAAGAGCCAAGCAGGTAACGTTCCCTGAGTAGTATGCAACATTATAAAGATATCACATTAATCAATGAATTTAAGCCCCATCGATCTACAACACTCTTGCCGTTACCTGCAGAGTTTAGCTCCATCTTGACAGCGCTCAGTCTGCTCCGCGGTACTTTAAGATTCCTTTACTCAGAGCCCTGTTTTCCAGTTATTTTTTGGGAGGTTTTGTGTCTCCCATCCTAGATTATTTAAAACATAGTTATTGTGAGGAAAACCAAATTTTTCCCATGTTTCAACCATTTTTCTGCTCTGAAGTTGTTTTAATTCAACAATAATTGAAAGTCTACTAATCAGGCCTCGGCCACACAAGTTCTGATCAAAGGAGCAACGTTTTTATTCTTAAATGCGATTCCCGTCACTCTTCTAAAACAAATGTCTGTGCTGGGGGTTTTTGAGCAGTTGTACAGAGAGCATATATGATTTGAATGAAGGATGTACTTTCCCCACTTGCACCTTCAAATGTAACATGTGCTTGAAATATACGTTTTCTAGAGCCAAGCTGCGGAGTATATTCTGAAATAAGTAACATAGATTAAAAACTCATTTTCATAAGAGTCACACTGGTTTACGATGCAGATAGAATCACCATATGTACACGTGGAAACTTAAAATGCACGTGACATAAAAGGGCCTGAAGATCACAGGTTTCTCTTGGTAAGTAGGGGCCTCTGCGGGGAAGGCCCTTTTCCATGAACTCACGGTAAACAGCGATAAATGAAATCCCAGCGTACGCACAAGTATCATTAGTGAACAGCTAGAATCTACGAGAAGAAAATAAAGAGCCCTTTATCCGTGCTTCTTTCAGGAAGTGCTCACTCAAAATAAAAAATAAATAAAAAGTCCACCAAAGGTTGGCGTGTCTGCGCCCCTAGTCCTAACAAGGCTGGTTAGCAGCATCAAACACTGAGGGAGGGCCGTGGCGGCTTGAGGGGTTCTTCTACAATGTTTAACCTGTGAGCGCATACTTACTGTTTATGACATGTTGAGAAGTGGCTGGCAGAAGGGTTGCACTGCTTATTTTATCCATATTTGTAGAAACTGCAGAGCTCCGTGTTTGCCTAGTGGAAGTGTCAGATGGCATGAGAAATATTCAAGCGTTTTTAAGTCCCTAAGCACGCCTCTGAACCATTCACGGCACAATGGGGTGCGAGAGACACCAAAACTAAGGATTTCTGAACTGTTCATTTACTTATGAGATTCAGGCACTTTACGTTTTTAAATAGCAGCACCCCTACCCGTAAATAAAGGTGCCAGGGCGCTTCAAAATAAACAACGGAGTATGAGGTTTTCTTATATTATGAGAGGAAATAAATCAGCATATGATGGAAAATGAGAACAAGCGCGCGCGAAAAGCATTGGCCGCGCGGGCGCCGAAAGTTAAAGTGATCGCGATCGCGATGCACTTTACCCGTGACGGAGAAAAGACAGATGGCGGCTGCGCGCGTGCACGCTCACGTGCACGCAAGCTTTAGGCCACCAAAAGCCTCTGGTAGCACTTTGAAAACCCCCTTACTAAAAGTCGAGCAAGCAGCGCATGCGCTGCTCTAGGCTCGACCTAAAAATACACATGAAAAACATATTTCCAAACATGGGCATGTCTGCAAATAAACGATGCAATAATGAAATGTTTTCTAGAAAACAGTTCCTATTGATGGTGGCACTGTTTATAGGAGAAACAGAATCTTTATACCTTGCTTTCAAGGGTTCAGCTCTCCCTAAATATGAAGAATCATTTTGACATTGTATTCCGCTTCCTTTCACACAGGCAGGGCCTCGACTTTCTTGAAGACAATGGGTTAGGTTCTACTTCGTCAAGAATTACTTTAAATGTAACATTTTCCATAAATGGTCTTTCTGCCTTCAGCCAATACATCAGTCCTTCTCTCTCTCTCGCTCTCTCTCTCGCCTTCTCTCTCTCTCTCTCTCTCTCTACTTCTCATGTACACCTATTTGGTGCATAGTATAGGCTTCTTCCCTGTAGCATGTACTATGGAATGACTTGAACATTGGGTGAGAGTAATTTAGACAACAGATCCATTCCTTGGTGTGCCTCACAATGCCTTTAGCACTTCATTACCTCTGTGTGGAAGTCAGCAGTGAGCTCAGCACATGCCATACTCAAAATGTCCTCTACCTCACGTCTCCTCCAGCAGTCCTAATAAAAATTCGATGACCCATGCCCACTGCGAATAGGAACTGCAGGGTTTCTTTGCAGTCTTATTTGTCTATTTTGAAGGGCTACATGCATGCTTTCAGCTGCTTGATAAACAAGTTAATGGTTTCTCCAAGATTCTGATGCACGGAGTAAATCATATATGGATCATAATTCACATTTTCAGGTGAAAACCTTATTTTTTCTAAACTCTAGCTTAATCTGAAACTCAAAGATGGTGTCTTCGTGTGGTATCCCATGTGGTGCAGAAGAAGGCTTCTCATGTACTCAACCTGTGCCCCTCCATGACAATAATGTAGGCTTCAAAACGTCAAATCCACCTAGTGCACTTGATTGAATGCTCATGGATTCAACAACATCGGAGTGCGTGTGCTCAGTACTAAAGTACACAACTGTGCAACAGCAAGTAAGCCGAGATAATTTGGTGATTCCATTTGCACACCACTGTTCATCACTGGCACATCACCAGAGGCAACAAGATTGCATAGCGGCTGAACCATCAACTGCAGCAGCACACACCACGACGCACTGTATGTAAGACTAAACCAGAGACAGTCACGACTCCTGAGACTACCTTGTCTCAAATGTTGTACATCCTTATTGAGCACTGACACAATATAATTAGCAGGAACACGTTGTTATTGTTTCATAACTCACCTTCCAAAATAAATTTAAATTGAGAGCTAATTGTGGTCTATGTCTTTTGTGTCACTGAAGCTCATCTCAAGCATGTTTGCACTCTCCAGCTCCCTGCTTGGGTCTGGCTAGTCCCACCTCCACAGGTTAGGTTTGTGCATCTGGTAGTCAAGGACACCTCTATTATGGTCCTTTAATGGGGATGTGGCAGAGGATTCACGTTGAATGACAACATTACAGAAAAGTAGTAACAATGCAACAAGGCACTTTGACCAAGACAACTTTATGACCACTCTTGTGGATGCATGAATGTGTATTTTTAGTAGCAGAAGCTGGTGCTGAGGTTTGAAAGCAGCATCGGAGCGCCGGCACTGGAGCCTGCCGAAGTGAGTGCTGAGAGCAGTTCAGTGGCACGGAGGAGGCTGGCATGCTTGTTCCAGACCGCGTGGCAGGCTATTTGAACCCAGTGCTGGCCCCCCGAGATGCTGTGACAAACTTGGCATTCAGAAGCGCCTCCTTCCAGCTAACAGAGGAGTCAAGCGGTAAGAGGGAGATGGATGCGGGCTGGGAAGAGCGGGGGTCTCGGACTGGGTGGTGCATCAGGATAGCAGAGGGATCATTAGGAGCTAGTGAAGCTTGTGGCCTGGGCTGGGCAACGTCCTGCTAGCAGCCAGCTAATGGCATTGACAATCCTGCCAATTGGGCAAAACAAGCCAAGGCACATGAACCATCAGCCTTCACCCCATTCCCTACACACCATTCTCTTCTGTACCAAAAAAAAGGTCTCAGCCTTCAAAGCTGCAGATAAAACCCCCTTCTTATTTACAAATACAGAAACAATTTCCACCACAATTCTTCAACCAAAATATATATCATGAAGTCAGGCCAACATTTTCAATAAGGGCAGCAGCAAAATTTATAGAAGCCCATGAAGTCCTAAGGCATTTAAACTCTAATCATATCAAAGCCATTCAGTTTTGACCACCTGTTACTCAAGCCAAAAATGTAACCACACTAGACACTTTGGCATCTGAGGAGATCGCCAAATTAATGAGGTCCTAATAGATGTAATAGAGGTCACACCAGAATACTATCCTGAGGTCCTAATAGATGCATGAGAATCACAAAATTAAAAGCAACTCGCCCCCATTAAATAAGTCGCCAATAGCCAGAAATGCAATTGGCCCCGACAAAGAGCACCACTGAGCACCCCTCGATCCTAATCACCAGGGACCTGAGAGCAGGCTAACAATGCAAGTAGACCAAAACTGCAGGCAAAGACAGCCTCGAGGGTTGCTGGAACAAGCTCCCAGGAGTATCAAGTCAAAATGGTAAACAATGAAAATCAAAATCACTTTTGAATTCTGCTTGGTTGTCACAGAACGCAACCATCTCTGATGTCATCCTCATGTCATGGAACGTAGGATGCATCAACACAATAATGCAAGACCCAGAGGCAACGTCCTTTGTACTTTCCTATGACCTTATTTGTGTGCAGGAAACATGGAGAGAGGCATCACATCAATTACCAGGATACACTGAATATCACACTCTTGCACATAGAATTAATATAATGGGTCATGCTAGAGGAGAACTTCCCACCTACATTACAGTGACCAAGCCTCTGAATGCAAACAAAATTGAGATGAATAACCCATTGCTGCTAGTGATACTCATAAAAAATTGGGCATTGGGTCAGCGGGCTATACCCTTACTTCTCATCAATCTCTATATCAATCCTTCACTCAAAAGTAATACAAAACAGTAAAGCAATCATACAAAACAGTAAAGCAATCACTACCTTTTTACAAATCTTAAACTCTCATTCAAGTGACTGTTACTGGATAATCACACGAGATTTCAGCTCTAGTCTAAATATCTAATTCTTTTGGAGATCTCACCACAAGACCTAAGCTATCAGAAAAAGGACAATAAAAAAGCCTTCTTGTCCTTTTTAGAATTCTGAGCCTATGCATTCTAAATGATTTATTCTCCAGTAAACTCTCCATGTCTCAAACCCACTACACAGCGAAAAACTTTAGCAGTCTTGGAGTACACTTTTATTTCTTGTCAATTATTCATGCATATTATAGATTTCACCATCTTGAAATGCAGCAGAAGCGTCCACTTCCCACAAATTTCAAGTTTTGAAAACACAAACCTTATATAGAGTAATATAGTCACCATAGGTGAAAGCAACAACTGTAACATTAACAAAAGAATATCCTGCAGCTTCAAAGCCAAGACACTGTAAGACGGTTGGAAATTACATGTATTACTGTTTTGCCTTATACCGGCTTCCAATATTATAACAGCATAGGAATAACTAATGAAGTCACTCTTAAAATGGCTAAGCAGGAGGAGGAAGGCAAAAGGAAAGCACACATCCACACTCAATCAGTCTAATAGATGGTTCGCTCAATGACTGAGAAGCACACGATCACTCCTAAACAAGAAATAAAAAAATGTTCTAGCAATCACATCAAATATTTTCAATTCTATTAAGGAAATGGAGGCGAGAATTATGCTTCTCTTTCTTTACTGCAAATATGACACCATCCAATAACAAAGTAACACTCAAACTACAAATCCCATAAACATCAACAGAAGTACATCCCCCATCCACCAATCACATTGGACATAGGCACACAAAACCATCTTAGGTCCTCTTTCTTTGCACAAGAAACAACAGATATTATCAACCAATTCCAATAACAGTTTTGCCAAAGCTAGGCGGTTGAAGTTTGAACATTCCTCCTGACATGGGAAATCAAACTGCTTGCTTGTTTTTGATCTGAACCTAAAACAGAAAGATAATGCTAATCACCATGTCTCTATATGCACATCAACATTTGCGTGGGGGAAGAGAAACTATACATCATCCATAACACCGTAATAAACATATACATACATATACAGACATACACATTGTTGAATAAACAAGTCAATAGCAACACATTTCATGTTTCATTGGGGGGAGGGTGCGAGAATACTCGCCTCCGTGTCCTTAATAGAATTGAAAATTCTTGTTGGGAATGTTAGAAATTTTTTTATTCTATTTCAGGACCAGAGGCTCAGATTATGCTTGTTCAAAACTTGTCCACCACTACAAAAGCCAGATTACCAATTGGTTTGTAGTAAAGTTGCTTACAAGTGGAATCTGAGGACCAGTCCGCCGCTCTTAAAATGTTGTTGAATCTGTGTAGTGCTTGTAATTTAACACAATAGGACACACCTGGACCCTGCGCTCCCAAGAGGAGGCAAATGCACTACTGCACCTTTAAACAACACACGTTAAACAGCACTCCCAAAAGGCAAGGCGATTAAACAAAACCCAGCACTCTCTTAAGGCGAGGCAAGAAGACAAATTCAGGTGCATTTAAAGTGACACACACATGTTTATTAGTTCAGTATTTTAGAAAGGAAGGCAAAATATATCAGTGAATGCAGACTCCAAAAATGTCAAGTAACTCAAGTGCAAAACCAGAATAAAATGTAGCATATATACATGTAGCAAAGAGCAAAGAAACTTAGAAATTATGTACATAAAGTAAGGAACACCTCACCGATCGATCATGCAACATCCTTGCCAACTCAAGCTGGAGAAGCCCTTCGACAGCCCAGGAAGCAGTTTGATCGGGACCCAAGTTCCGTCTGTTTCACAGCAGTACGTCTACTCTGTGAATGAGCTTCTACCTGCCCTCCCGAAGACCTCCAGCGTTAATACCTTTACTCAACGTGAGGCGAAGGTTCTGGAAACCTCGCCCTCTTTCTTCTGTTGCGAAAACCGAGCTGGCCGTACTGGTCTGTGTCAAGGTAAAGACAGAAGCTGGCCAGGCTCCTGTATTTTGACTCCGAGACAGAGCTGTACATTCCGCACATTCCCTGAAAGGTACCAAGCACGCATAACATGTTCCAGTTCACTCTGATCGGTGAAGAGCGAAAAACAAGTGAAGAGCGAAAACATGCCCTCCCCACCTTGCAGCTACATCCGAGCACAGAAAATGGAGTCTGTTACACATGATGGAGTCAATTATGCCAAATGGAGCCAATGGTCAATATATCATTCTTAATATCAGTACAATCTGGAAGCTAGAAAATTAGATTTTTATGCAATGGCTCCTCTGGCTGAATGTGCACAAAAATGTGTAACATCAATGCCTGCCTCCTCCATAAGTCCTCTTACCGATCTAGACAAGGTCGCTGAAAAAGCAGGTTTAAAAGGCTTTTGTAAAGGAATTAGTAACTGTCACTTATGACCAGCACAAAATCCCTTAGAGCATTCTTCATAAGCCTTTCAACACTTAAACGTACATAACTTGCCATTATTTGAAAAGACAGGATATTGTATTCATCTTGAGAAAGTCTTAGTATGCTTAGAAATAGTACAATACAACCCTTCATGGGAGCATAGTCTACCTGCTAATTCCAAGCCTCGAACATCCAGCACTCTTCTGCACAAAGCCTGCACCCTAAGCACAAAACCATGGCCAACTTCGCTGAAAGCTGTTTATAGAATAAGTATTGATCGTCTGACCATTGATCTTAGAACTTTAAAATTATGTTCACATTCCACAATTAAGTATACCAAGGTTAAGGAGATTAGGCACTTTAATTCTCCTAATCAATTTACATTCTATTGGATGCCTACCAACCAGCTTAACATCAATCGGTCTGTGTCCTGCCACAAGAGCAGATCTGAAATGATTTACCGACCTGTGAGCCATCCCAGCTATCGGTCATTGAGAAAAAAAATGAATGCCAGCTAAAGGTGCCTCCACAGGGACTTTTTGCCATTCAATACACCAACGCACCCAAGATCGCCATGCTGAGGTATATCGTTTGTGGGTAGAAACTTCCCAGGACTGTTTGATATAACATGCAACTTTGCTAGAAATGCCTGGCAGATGCCAACATTGCCTAAAATCTTTAAGGCCATTAGTGCCATTCGACTCTTTGTGACCAACGGATGCAACGCCCAGAGCGGGTCCCTCAATATCTCTAGAAATACCGTCAGAGGCACTGAGAAGTCCAGCGACATCTCTAGCAGTACCAGTAACCAAGGCTGCACCCTCCAGACCGAAGTCACCAGTACTAGATTCACTTCCTGCCTCCTCACTTGAGCCACTACTGGTGTAATCATGGCAAAAAGGGGGAAGGAGTAAATCTGTTCCGAAGACCAGTCCTGCAGGAATGCCTTTGCCAATGGGTCAGTCTCCAGTAGTAAAATTCCTGAAATTTAGCGTTCAGCCTGGACGCAAACCAGTCGCCGGATGTACTGGAAAACCACCGGGCAAAGTTGCCAGTCACTCGCATCTGTCAGGAATCTGGAGTTTCAATCTTCGACTAAAATGTACTGACCTAAAATGTATTCCGCCACTCCCGAAATCTTATGCTTCAAACAGAAATGGCAAAAGCCTTTGGCAATCTCCTAACAGCCTCAATCTTGTTCCTTCCCTCCCAGCTTGTTGATGTATCTCACTGCTGAGACATTGTCCATCCTCACCAGAATACAGCAATTGTTCCTCTTTGACGAAAGAGTCATTAGAGTAAAGGTTCCTGCTGGCAACTCCAACAGTTGATGTGAAGGCTCAACTACTCTTGAGGCCGCCTGCCTCCTGTGAAGATACCTCTGCATCTGGCACCCCAGCCTCATCTTTTGACATCGGATTCTATCATCAGATCTGGACGGGAGCGGAAAACCTGCCTGCAATTCTACACTTCCGTGTGCTCCCACCACTAGAGCAACTCCTCTCTGGCTTCTTGCGATATTGGAATCTGATCAGAGTAAGCCAGGTCTTTCCTAAGGTGCTGGATCTTGAGACGCTGCAGCACCCTGTAGTGTAATAATTTGGGAACACATCTTGGATAGAGGACTCCAGGAGGTCTACCATCCATGCCACCACTATCAAAGAAACTGTCTGTTTGCTTAGGGCTGACCATCACTCCTTCTTCATGTTCTTCATCTTTTGCTTAGGCAACAGCAGCCGAGATCTGATCGACTCTTCCAGAAAGCCTAAAAACAATATTGACTGCGCTGAAGTTAGCTTCTTCTCATTGATGACAAATCCCAGCTCCTGTAACAGTTGGATCGTCCACTTTAGATGCTGGTATGGTGGTAAAGGAGAATACCTGATAAGAGAAAAGAAATCACGCTTTGAGGGCGGAGGATCCGGGGGGTCCAAGGGCTCAGAAGGGGGACCGACAGTGGGTAACCAAAGATGGGCGCTGCGGGAAGGAAGGGAAGGAAACTGGATCAGATGAAGGGATGGCAGGAGTGGCTGTGGAGAGTCCTAGGAGGAAATGTACTCACCAGTAGGCTGCCAGTGGTTGTAAGTAAGAGGTGGAGCACCGTCCCGAGGTAATAGAATCCTCCGCCCTCAAAGCATGATTTCTTTTCTCTTATCAGGTATTCTCCTTTACCACCATACCAGCAGATTTCTCTATTATTATCTACTCACCTTGCCTGTTCCCTACCTTACCCTCTTTTCCTTACTCCCTTTGTACATCACTATCCTAAATGTAACATGGTCCTGAAGATGACCCTCACTTTTGACGGGTCGAAATGCCGTCGACTTTCCAGTGCAACGTTTGGCGCTAAGCTCTGGCCCCCAAAAATGTCAAACCCTCTGTAAACCTTTGTAAATATTTACCTGTGAACCTCAAGTATTTTGTAATATACTATCACCATTGCTCACCTTGCGCCGTTCACCACTGTGTCACTTGTCACTTTGCGCCGTCCACCATGTGTGTCACGAGCACTTATGTGCACAAAGTTTTTTCTGGTTACTCCACATTCATTGTTAACAGTGCTGATACAACTGTTTTCACTCGACTTGCTCTGAATATAATGTGCCTTTGGCACATCTTTGAAACTTTGAGTCTCCCTGCTTGTTCTTTTTGCAACTAAATGTGCATGTTTATTTACTAGCCTATCAAATAACACCTGTTGAGATATTGTTTTATGTTACACACAATTACCTCCCAGATCTCAACTGGGTTTATGGGTGTACTCCTGTTGTTTATTCTTATACTGAGTATGGATAGAGGCATCATGGCAGCTCTCATCTGAGGCAGTTATGAGAACGTGTTTGAGGAGTGTCGTCTTGACATGCCGTCGGGTACGGAGTGACTCCTGGGAGGAAGGCCCTAACTTTAGCGGTGCACTGACGGAAAGTAGAGGATAAGCACAGGTGCGGCTGCCATTTGAAAAAAATTGGGAACACTTCAACGACTCAAGCTGGAAGAAAGACAAAGGGCAAGTGCGACCGCCATTTTAAAAGGTTGGGAAAGCACCAACGCGAATGCGGCTGCCATTTTAAAAGGTTGTTGCTGCCATTTTAACTGATTAGGAAGACCACTTCTCTGCACGGCCTACAGGGCATGTATCTCAAATACTGGAGGCCATTGTAATACGGGCAAGGCAGTAGGATAAAATACATTATAGGCTTAATTGTCTGTCAACTCCTTTGGGATCTCCAGTTTGGACAGTCATTTGGGCCTAATTCTGAGCTACTGTGAGCAACTTTAATATTCAGATAATATAGTGTAAACATTTTTGGGAAGTCTGGAGAGGCAGACATTTTGGACTAATGCAAAATACTGCTGTGGCACGCAAGATTTACAGTGTATTCAACCATTTTGGCAGAACTGGTATTTCTTTCTTCAGATAAAAAGGTATTTTGTTAAGATACTTCTTTTGCAATATTCACCTTATTGTATTCTGTACATAATTGTATTTGTAAACCATGCAAACTGTAACGCCACCATCATTCTTCATAAATTGCTCTGGTGATCCTCATATGATGTGGGCTAAGTGGATGAAGGTATTCTATAACTATGCCAGAGTTTGCAGCACTAGTTTCAGCGCGGAACGTAAATTAGTGCTTTTTTTACATACTCTAGGAGCAGAAGGTCAGGATGTTTTGGAAAATCTGCCTGAACTCAGTCCTGAGGAAGAACATGGTTTGAATGAGTATGAAGTGGTTACTAAGAAATTGGATAATCATTATTTGCCATGCGCACACACCGTTTTAGAAAGATAGCATTTTGGGAGATGTGTGCTGAGAGAGGATGAGACGTTAGAGGTATTTGTGACATACTTAAGGAAACTAGCATATAGATGCAAGTTTGGATCATTGGTGGAGAAACGCATCATGGTTCAATTTCTTCTGGACTGTAAAAGTGACAGGAATTAGAGAAGAATTGTGGCTAAAAGATGACCCACTATTGGGGGATGTATTAGCCACGGCCAAGAGGGTGGAACAAATGCTTAAATGTGTCAAAGAACTACACAAAAGTGACTCTGTGGATGAACCTGTAAAGATTGTGGAGTCAAAATCTATTAATAAATCTGGGGAGGAGTTAAAGGGAAGTGTTTCAGATGTAGGCAAATGGGTCGCTTGGCCAATTGCAGTGGGTGTCCTACTTTGAAAGCTGTGTGTCATCAGTGAGGGGGTAGGGGTAATTTCATGAGGTGTTGTTGTTTTGTTTTGTTAAGTCCAGTCTTTCCCACTTTGATAAGTCTGGGAAACCCAAGGAGAATGTAGTTAAAAGCTGTGTAAAAGAGGTTGGGGAGGAGATGGTGTTACACATTAATGAGGGATGTTTGAATACCAAAGCAACTGACAACCCAGCTGATAAAGTGAAGGTGGGTAGTGTGGAAGTTAATATGCTTTTTGACTCCTGCTCAAGGCTTACTCTCATTGATTATGTGGTTTTTAATTTTTTTTCCCCTGGCACAAACCTATGTCGCATGGATGTTAGGCAGGGGGTTATGGAGGATAAAAAGTTATGCAAGGCTATTTCATGAGCACTGTGGAATATAAAGGGCACATTATTCTTGCTAAAGTGTATGTGGCTTACAAGGGTGATAATATCCTAGTGTGGCCTAATTAGAAAGAGTTGGGCATATATCTGGATCCCAATGCACAGCCTCAAGTAGGAGTCAGACATATAGGATGCACTGATTTTTGCAAGTGAGTTCCCGGAAGTATTTTCTAATAAGCTAGGATGTGTCAGCAATTATCTTCATTACATAAAGCTTAAACCAGAGGCTATGTCAGTTTCGACCAGAGTCAGGAAAATTCCTCAAAGTGTGCAGCAAGATGTGCGAAAGAAGCTAGAGAGATTGGAGACAGAAGGCATTATAACCCCAGGGGAGACTAAAGAATGGTTAGCACCTATGGTGGCAGCAAAGAAACCATCAGGTCCTATTCATTTATGTGTAGATTTGAGGGGTTTGAACAAGGAGGTGTTGATGGATATATTTCCACTACCAAACCTTTTGGAAATTATGTCTTCCATATATCATATGAGATTTTTTACTACCCTGGATCTCGCATCTGCATATCATCTGATCAGGTTGAATTCTGATTCACAGGATCTTACAGCTTTTATAATACCCATGGAGGCATTTAAATATCAGCAGCTTCTGTGTTCCAGTGGTTGATGGTTTCATTACACAGAAAGTTGGAGGGAGTACAATGCTTTGAAGACAATGTGCGCATCTATGGAAGCAGTTGGGAAGAGCGCAAGAGTTTTTGCTGTATTGGATACGTTAAAGGAAGTTGGCCTGATGTTAAATGTTGATACGTGTTAGTTTGGTAACACTGAAATTTCCTATTTGGGTCACACTATCAGACCTGAAGGGGTCAAACCAAAGTCTGAATTAGTAGAAGCCATATGTAAGCTATGTATCCCAAAGAACAAGGATGAAGTAGTGTCCTTCTTAGGCATTGTTTAATTTTTATAGCAAATGTATAAGCAATATGTCCAATGAAACAATGGTGATGCAAGATTTGTGCAGGAAGGGTACTGAATTTGATTCGAATGATTATTGCCTGAAAGAGTTTGGTGTAATTAAATGTCAACTACGAAATGCGCCCAACCTAAATGCTTTCAAAGCAGACAGACTAACTAAGGTGGTTACTGACACTAGTAACAAAGGGTAGGGTGTGGTTCTACTTCAGCTTTTTTTTAAAAACACACTTTAATAATTTTCTCTGTATCTGTTGCATTCATGAAAACAATTTATACATTACACTGTAATTAAGCAGGGTATCATACATTTGTTGGTTACATTTATATTACAGCCGTCGGTTAAATTGACTTTGTTGTAGCTATATCAGGTATACATATACTGCTTCCATGAATTACAAAAGCTTCCAATAACCGAATTGGTGTTTAAGTTATAACAACTACCCGTCCCCCCTCCCCCCATTCTGGCTGATCTGGTCCACTCTCTATTGATTTGCTGTGTCTCGGTTCCCACTGTGCTATGGCCACAGTGCTAGTGTGTGTACTATCTGATTGTACTTCCTGCCTATACCTGCGCTGAGCTCTACCATTCAGTGCTACGTCAAGTCAATGTGTATCCGCTATATATTAGGAGTGTTAGGCAGGGGATCGAGTTCTATGGCTTTGAAGGTCTCCAGCATGACATCCCATTCCATATAGATCTGGTTCTTATGCAGCCCTCGGGCCTCCTCTCGTCATTTAGCTGTGCTCTCAGCGCCACCCCAGCGCACTACCTCACTGTGCCAGGCGTATACTGTTGGGGGTTTTACCGACTTCCACCTCATTGTTATGGACCGTTTGGCTATAAGTAAAGCTAAGTCTAGAAATCGGAGCTGCGTTTTCTGTGCATCTGCGAAGCCCTAATAAACATCCTGCGACTGATTCCCCAGTTTGAAGGTGTGTTGCTGCATCTATGTTTCGCTGCACTTCCTCCCAGTACCCTCTTAGGCGTGGACAAAACCATAGCATGTGGACTAAGTCCTGGTTCTATTTCAGCTTGATGAAGGTGAAGAGCACACAATTGCATGTGCGTCCTGTGCAATGAGAGGGGCTGAACAAAATTATTCCATAATTGAAAAGGAAACCTTCAAGTATTTCTTATGGCACAGAAATTTCACAGTTGGAATAGACTATAAACCTCTGAAGGAGATTTTCATGAAAAAAGGACTAGATAATGCCTCAGTCTTAATACGTAAGTCGGTTGTGGAACTGCAGGAGTGCACCTTTTCTGTTAAATATGTTCCAGGAGTACAGAATTGTACTGCAGACTGCTTATCCAGATTGAATTCAGATGGTCAAGATGCTGATTGTGATAATTTGTATGATACCATATGGGCATATGTAACAGACAGGGCCATCAGTGAGGAAGAGTGGAGATCTAAGGAATAGAAGTATGAGCTTTTCATGTCCATTATTCCATACCGTGAAGGGGTGGCCTATAAAAATCGAAATCAGTGGGGAAACTTGCCCGTTTTAGATGATCAGGGATAAACTTTCTATACATAATGGGTTGGTGTTTCGAGGCGATTGCCCGGTAGTTCCGGTAAGCATGATATGGGTATGGCTCATAAAGAGCATCGGGGGTGAGCAAAACTAAAGACAGGATTAGATCAGATTTCTCGTAGCCTTGTTTAGATATTGAGGCGGAGAGAAAGATTTGTGACGGTCATGAATGTTGAGAAAGTGACAAGATACATAAGTGGGTCATTTGAAGGGTGAAAGGGCTACACCCTATTTGTTTGTTGTTCATGATGTGTTCTAAAGATGGCCTGAAGTAGTGTGTGTGTCTGATATAATCTTAGGAGTTGTTATTTGTTTTTTGGACAAACTTCTTCAGAAAAGAAGGGGTACCAAGCAGTATACTGACAGACCTTGGAGTACAATTTTCTCCAGGGAATTAGAGGATTTCTTAGTGTCATATGGGGTAAGACACAAGAAGTCAGCCTTATACCATCCTGAATCCAACGGGATGGTAGAAAGCTTCAACAGGACATTTAACGAGGTATATAAGATGACTAAAAACAGTGGACTGGACTTGAAAAAAGAACTATAGAATCATTTGATTTCATATCGTCTCTCCCCTCATATAACAACAGTTTGAACTTTTCAGAGCGAGAAAACCCAGTTCTAAGTTGGTGCCAGGATGGATGGATTGGACTAAAGGTTGGGTGAATGTCTCTGTGGATGACAGTTGGAGAAGCAAAGAGTGTGAAAAGATGATCAAATGTACAATATATTTTGATGCTAGATATGTTCTGAGAGAATTGAATGTTGGATGTTGGGAGGAAAATAAAAACTCCAATGGGAGCCCAACTTGAATCATAGTTTACTGCAACAAGGAAAGTTGTTAAACATTTCAGGAATGTCATCAAAACTGAGGATGGCAGAGTTTGGAACCTTAGTAGAGTGGTACTTTTAAAAGATCATAAAGCTGAGCCGGTGGGGTCGGACAATAAATCTAAAGGTTTTGAGGGGATCACAAAGAAATTTGGTGGTTCCTCAAATGGAAGTGATTATCTATCTTCATGTGGAGAAACTGTGATTTATAGCATTGTTTGTGTGTAATATATAATGTTGTGTTCTATTACTTATGTTTTTTGTTTATATGGGTAAGTCATTTTACTTGAACCATTATGTAAATTTGGTACAGTTTACTATTTATTAATTCTTGCTCTTCATTCAAAAAGGGTAGCTGCATTGTACTGGCATAATGTGTAATCCCATTGTTAGCATGGCAGTATTCTATGTTCTGCATGCTGGAACACTGAGAGGAGTTTGAGTGGGACCCGACAGTTAATTGGAAGCTGTGGATAAGGCAGTAATAAACACTCTAATCTTGTTACTTACCTTGATGTCAGTGTCAAGTGTACTTTGTTTCACCTGTCTCATGATCCTGTTGAAGGCCCAATGAGCTGTCGAGAGGCAGAAGGGCAGCACTAAAAATTTGAACCAGGATCCTCTCCATTGAAATTGGAGGAAACGCCTGAGAGGGACAAAAATGGGGATCGTCAGGTAGGCATCCCTGAGGTCACAAAGAACCATTCAGTCCTTTTCCTGCAAAAAATCCCTCAAAAGATAGATGCACTCCACCTTGAAATGTCTGTATAGCAACCATTGGTTCAATTTGTTTTGATTCAACACCAGCTGGTGATCACCTCTCCTCTTCTGCACTAAGAAAATGCTGTTGCTGAAGCTCCTGCTATGTGAAAATGTGGGGGAAATTCCTCCTGAATTTTTGCGCCTATAAAAGCTGTTTGTGTTGGGAAAAACACAACTCGTTTGGAGCTGTGGGTTGGAAAGGGCTTTGATAGGACTCTAACTTGAAGCCCTGCACAGTGCCTAAGACCTAAACGTCCTAAGTCAGAGTCTTCCAGTTGTGAAGAAACAACTCACTCTTCCGCCCAATACCACTTTAGCAGCAGAATTAATTCTTACTTGCAAATCATGCACTTGAGGATGCTTGGAAGGCTCCTCTGTAACTACCTCTGGAGTAGCAGATTCTATTGAAGCGTGATCAAGTGAGGAAGAAAGTTCCACCCTAGAGCCTTCCTGCCAGAATCGTCTTCCACATATACTGTACCCTCTCTGGGTGCCTTAGTAGTAATGATGGCCTAGCAAATGACACCTTCTTCTCCCGAACCTGCTGATAAGGTTGCAGTGGCAATTTTTTTTAAGACATTTGCACTTTGTTCAGCATGGTTAAGGTGTTAACAAACTTCCCCATGTCCTTGACAAGTTTGTCCCTTAACGGAAGCCCTCTACCATTTTAGGGTTTATTCTCATTAGGATTGATTTATGCCTCTTTGCTGAGATATCACAGTTTTCCAAGCAGGTAGACTGGCCACTGTGACCTCCCAGCCGTCAAATCAGGGTCTATACTCATCCCAGATTCTTTTGCCTCCAATGCTAGTTCCAAAAAGTTTAGCAAGGGGCATACAAAAAGTCTATCTGGGAAGATAAAAAGGCAGAAGAAGAAAAGGACTGTTTATACCTCTTTATAGCCAGCTCAAGTAAAAACCAGTGGAAAGTTTAGTAGATAATAAATAGAAAAGCAAAATCCCAGGCATATGCCCAAGGTAACTATAGCCTGATGCCTGGACCAACTACATCGCCATCCTTTATGGAGGTTCTAGGGCACAACAAGTAGAGCAACTCTGCTAGAGCTCATATGCCATCTCACATAAGGTGATATGCAGTTCCCAACAAGTAAGAGACAACATCATGAAATGTGGGACCAATTGCTTACCAGGCTCAATGGCATACATATAAGCATGACAAAGATCTCTTGATACCTACATTACAATGCTTATTTACACACTACCCGGCCACGATGTCCATTTCAAACTCATATCATGGCTTGCCATGTTAATCGGCAAATCAAAAACCAAGAAACATCCTTTGTATACCTGCTCAATTCACTTTAGTGCATCTCTTGGCCAAGTTAACAGAAAACGTCTGTGGCATAAACTGTCAGCCTGGAAATTCCCAGAAAATATTCTCTGAGCTACTCAACTCCTTTATTCATCAACCTTGGTGTGGGTCAAACTAGGAGCAAACAATCACTTTCAGCCAAGATCTACGGCAGTTCATGCCCGAAGCAAGGATCGGCATTAGTACTACTGTTGTTCAACTTATACACTGCAGACCAGAGTCGTCAATTAGATGCTGCTGAGACCTATCCGCCCAAACTAAGCACCCAACCCCTCACCTCTTTACTTTATGGCGATCACTTTTGTTTTACTAATTCAAACAGGGAATGAGTTACAGAAGCTGTTAAACTTCCTAGCATGCTATTGCAAGAGCCCAAAATGTTTATAAACCACAACAAAAGAAGAAAAATTGACTTCATCAAATGGATTGGTTGGGAGAAGGAGGTGGTCACCAATAGCATCAAAACTCATTAAAATCGAAGGGCTCATCATTATGCATTGCATTCATCTCTCTGTTACAAAACACATTTCCCCTCCCATTTCCCTATATGAAGAGTTGTGAAGGCCAAACTAATCTCCACTCTATTTATAGCGCGGAAACCTTTCCAAAAAGCCTAATAAATCTTGCAATACATTACAATCCAATACTTACAGAAAGTATTCAACCTTCCCAAAATTCCTCTCAAGCTCAAATCCATCTGGAAATTGGCTTTACAAACCAACAAACGGCAATGAAAGAGTTGTTTCTGAAGTATTGCTACAAACTAAAGGGAGCTGAAACCCACAGCACACTAAACAATCATTGGCGCTCTTATTTCAACTCCGCATCAGAAGCACTCCTGGCCCAAGTTTTGTGGGAAATAAATCTCCCATACTCTGGATTCAAAAGGGCCACTAAATACAAAGTATCTCTCATTGCAAAATGACAAACGACCATGCCAAAGTAGAAGTCACGCTTGGATCATCATTAGCAGATACCAAGCAACTTCGATCACAAAACTACCTAGCAGAGACCTATTCGGCCTATTATGAATTAAGGCTAATGCGACTCCAAATCCCACTCTGGACTGCTTACTACCTTGGTCTCCTCAACTGAGCTCCAGAGAATGCAGACTTTGCAAATTCAATTCAGAAAAATTATCACAAATAGTCCTGCACTAATCACTGAATGCAGGCAATGGTAACGCACCTTTATCAACTTGTACAACATGCGCACTGGCCATTATCTTCTGTTTTAAGGAAGACCACCCTCAGCTTCTGACCAGATTGACAACATATATGTCAAGAGCTGCACGACTCCTCAGGGACTGGGAGTCTAAGGTCTGAACCCTCATCAGGGACAGTACTACACAGACCCAAGACAGTGAAGAGCTAAAAACGGAGGGGCATATGTACAAGGAGTTAACGCCGCTTTAGCGGCACTTTTCCGACGGTTCTGCGGCGATATTTTTATCGCCGTATGTATAAGCTGTCTCTAACCTCTGTTAGCGGCAGTTTTCCAGTGAAAACGTCCATTTTAAAGATCGCCACTTCTGTTAGCGATAATGACATGCAAGGGAGGCGTTCCCGTGCAAAAACGGCCGCTAACCCCACTTCACGATATTTACAAGGGAATTCTTGAAGTGTGGAAGACCAAAAAAACTGCCTGTAATTGCAGTTAGAGGAAGTTTTTTAAGACCAGAAAATAGCTGGTCTTAAAAATGGAGATAACACTTGGGGCCTCATTTCAGCAGGTTTTGGTGCTGGACCGCGCTGCAAGCAATGTCGCTGCGCTTTCCAGGGCCTCACTCATGAAAAGTGTTGCAGCGCTGCGACAAGACAGCGTTGCAACACTTTTCACTACGCCCTTCTTGCGACACCATGGATGCGCTTGATTAACTGGACAGCGCTCCATGTCGCAAGTAATGACAGATACGTCTGGAATCCTGACGTATCTGTCAGCGCTAAAGTCACGCATTGCTGTAGTTGTGTCACAAGCATGACGCAACTCCAGCAATGCATGGGGCCAGCCTATCCCTGTGGCACTGCATCACCTTTACGCCTGCCATCAGGCAGGCACAAGGTACTGAGGCAGTGCCGTCCTACAATTGTCGCAGTGAAATCTGATGGTTTTCACTGTGCCACTCCTATGAGGCCTTATTGTATGGGAACGCACACCCTGCATATATCATACCTGATGCAGGTATGATGTGGCACCGGGCTTCACAAGGTCACGCATATTCCTACATGCATCACTTTGCAAATACGGCGCAACGTGGTGCTAGATTTTGCCTGGTCTGCTCTTGAGGGGTGCCAGGGTGTCGGCGCAGTTGGAGATCCATCGGTGGCGGTTGCGCGCTGCGGTGTCATCGTCTGTAAGTGTTGGCGGAGTGGTGGTGCTGAGGGAGTTGACGAGACGTTCTTCGGTGGCATTGATCCAGCTGCGAGGGGGACCGATGATGGTGGTGGTGTACGGTGGGCATGGTGAAGATGTGATGTATACAATGATGGTCGGTCCAGGAGAGTCCGGTGGTGTGGCTGTAGTTGAAGTTCCCGCTGGCGGAGGAGACGTGCTTGACCGTGTGTCCTGCTATGTGGCTTGCTGTGGTGACTAGCTGCTTGAGTCTGATGTTGGGGAGCTTCCCCAAGAGGGGGTGGTGTTCTGTTCACTGGGGTTGTCCAGGTGGAACTTGAGTTCACCGAGTAGGATGTCGTCGGTGGATGGGAGAGCCTGGTGTGCAATGAGCTCTACAATGGTATCGGAGAATGGGGGTCCATGGCCCGGGGGGGGCCTACAGATGAGGGTGCCGTAGAGGATGGGGTTAGGGTTGGTCTGGATCTGGAAGTTGAGGTGTTCCATGGTCACCGTTGGGCCATTAGAGTGCTTGGTTAGTCGGAGTGTGCTTCTGTAGGTGATGGAAATGCCTCCTCCTGGATGGTCGGGGTGGTCCTTCCGGTGATTTAGTAGCCATCAGTGATGGCGATGTCTGGTCCGGAGCAGCGGTTGGTCCTGGCAGGGGATGTGGCATCCAGGGTTGATGGTGAGGAGGGTGCTGACGTCGTAGCGGTGGAGTGTCCGAGAGGAAGGGTCCTTGGTGCTGAGCGCGGTCCAGGGGCAGACGGATGCAGACGGGCTTGCCTGTGGCTTGCCTTTGGCACGGGAGATGCCCATTACAACGCAGGCATTACATCGTAATGCCTTTACAACGCAACTCCAACAACGCAAGTGCCTTTACATGGCATTCCATTACAACGTATTGTGAGGTCAGTAATGGGGTATTTTTAAGTTTTAGGGTGGGTATGGGTTTCGGGTGTCGGAGATTAAATTTGGTGTGTGTCATGGGGTAAAATCTGAAAATTGGGGTGTGTTTTGGGGTCAATTATGAAATTTGGGGTATGTTATGGGGTAAAATCTGAAAATTGGGGTGTGTTTTGGGGTCAATTATGAAATTTGGGGTGTGCATTTGGGTCAAATATGATCTTTAGGGTGTGTTTTGGGGGCTCAAAGATGAATTTTAGGGTTCAGGGTGTGCTTTGGGGTGCAAGGGTTAGTTTTAGGGTTGCACTCACTGAAGTGGGAATAGTAATATTTACATCTCCGCTAGCCAACACCTTCCCTACTGTTGAAATATGCCTAGTATTGGTATGCATTATAATGGAATGCGATGTAATGGTATGCGTCGTAACTCCATATATACTTTTGGCACACCAGTGGCACGCCGCTGCGCATGGCCGCACAGCGGCCACCATTGAGAAGTACTGTGGGAGGGGACTGGACAGCTGGGAGGTGGGAAACGCTGGAAAGGACACTGGATGGGGCATGGACACTGGGGTGTGTGTGTGAGCGGGTGTTGTGAATATTTAAATGAGAGAAATCTTACCTCGAGGCCGGGTCCCGTGTCTTCGTTGCTCCTGCTCTCCTGAGTCTGCTTCCAGGAACAGGAAGTAGGCAGCCAGGCTCCCTCCCCTAAGCCAATCACAATGCTGCAATGCGGCTTTGGGAGTGGTCATTAGCGCCGGGACAAGGCGTTCATCCAGGGGCTGGGCATGTTCTCCATGCAGGCTGTAATGCAGCCTGCATTGCGAACAGGACAGTGTGCATGACTTCTTTGGGCGGCCTGAGTGGGCCGAACAAACAGTCATTACGCACTTGAGTGGGCATGCCACTCCGCCCCTGCCCTGCTCCGTGAGTGGAGCAGCCCTACCCACCCTCCCGCACGCAAAGGAAACATGGCACGATTACATCAGGAAGTTATCATCATGTGATGATTGTTCCTCTTCTTGCACTGCTTGAAAGCAGTGGGGCGACGCTCTTCCGCCATAGCGGATGAGCCGCCACTGGGGGTGCATCATCAACAGGTGCTAGGCCTGGGTGAATCGACCCTCGGGCCTCCTCCGCTACGCGTCCCACTTTCTCCTTACCTGGACATTGACACCGTGGCGCAATCCGCTGCACTCTCTCCAAATCTGTGACTCAGCCAGCAGGAGCCTCAGCCAGGTGGGATTTCATAAGCCTGGGTAAAGCAGTCTCCGCCAAGTCCGCTGGTGAACCTCCTGATGCAGTTGATGCAGCAGGGCCCCCGTGGGTATGAAGTTGCAGCACTCCCGCCACACAAGTTCGGCGCAGCTCAGGGGCCTCACCCTCCACAGCGTCCGGCCAGCGCAACATCATCCGGCCTGTGATGCAGAGAGGCACCGCCCACCATTGGTAATCCCCTCCGTGCAACCCGGTGTAGTGGTAGATCGTAGTATGCGATGCAGACCTCCCTACATTGGTGCGCAGTTGCCCCTCTACCATTCACAGCTCCAAGGGGCGCAAGGAGGTCTTCTCACACAGGTCAGCAACGTGTCTCCATGCGACCGGCCAGACTTCACCACCAGGTACGGGCGATTGCAGCGCCTCAATGTCTACCGCCACGGCTCATCGACTCCACAGCTCCTCCGCATCCCACTCCAGGCTCCAGGCGCAGGCCCAGCGAGGCATCCAGGCTCCAGGCACAGGTCCAGTGAGGCATCCAGGCTCCAGGCACAGGTCCAGCGAGGCATCCAGGCTCTCATCCTGGTCATCCTGGATGTTGGGTGGCTTGAGGGAGTTGTTGATGTGTGCTGCACTTGGCCCTGGCTGCTCCATACTGCATTTCATTGGGTTTTTTTGCCTATTTTCTATTGGAGGTCGACTGATAGGCTATTTTTTCCATTAGAGGCAAAAAAAACTCACGTTGGGCTGACTAACGTGCGTTTTTTTGCCGCTAATGGGCCTTTCGTTGATTTTCGCCCGCTAACGCCGGAATTCCTATCGCCATCGCGCTAATGTTTGCGGCAGTTTTCGCCGCCGATCCCTGAAGCTATCGCCATGTAGCGACGGCTTGTAAATACGTCGCTAACATTGCGATAGTTTTCAGCGGTACACGGCGGTAGGAAAACTGCCGCTAACTAACGTTAGTGATAGTTTTCGCCAGTCCTTGTACATATCCCCCGGAGAGGGAGGTGAGGAGATTCATCGTGTTGATCCCAGGGCGCAATGCACCAGTGTTGGTGTTCATATTACAGACTGGACTGGATTGGTGCACTGCTGAAGCTATATGTACTGCTGTAGAATGTAGCTTGACGAATAAAAAAGTTTTTTTTTTTTAAAAAGAGTTGAGCGGCTCCTAATGCAAAAAAATTAAAAATAAAATTTACAAAAAGCATTTTCTCAATTAACTCCTTCCTCGACAAATGAATTTCTTCCTCCCAGGCGAATGGGCAGCCCCGTCAAGCCCCGCTCTCCTGGTATTGTATAATCTTTCCAAACGACATTGTTAAATGCAGTTTAAGGCTTAAATCCTACCGTCTCACTGAAGCATCATTTGATTGGCATGAACAGTCTTATCTCAGCTGCTCATTTTGCTTCTATTTCTCTTTTTAACTGATTTGTAAATTCTTTTCACAAACTGTAGTTTTACTTGCACGATTGTGTGGTTTTAATTAACTGAAAAGAAATTTGATTTGATGTGTATTAATGTATAGCAGACTGAATAGTAGCAATGGGCAAGCAGCAAGGTGCTATGTCTGCAAAGAAACGGCAGACTGTAAATAACAGCTCACATTAACGGGTGAATTAAGGTGACAGACATAGGATAGACACTGAAAGTGTGGTGCAAAGATGTTCGTACTTCAGGCAATTTCAATGTGACATCTATTGTCACACACACACACACAAACACACACGTACATACATATACATGTGTGTACATGTATCTCTTTTTAGGTTATAAACTTTTATGATGAGCAAGCATATTAATTTGAGTTATAGCTGATAAGTTTCACACATTTTAGTACAAAACATATTTGGAAGAAAAATACTGTGAAAAAGTATAACAAAGCACATTCTCTGTGTTGCATCAATGCTTGGGTTCTAAAACCCACACAGATATCGAGTGAGTTTTTAGGAAATGGTCACCTATGTTTTTGGGTGCACAAATTATTCTGAAGAAAAATATTTCGGTTATATAATAGCATCAAAAAATAAATGCACATTTGGTTTAAAGCTAGCACTTTGGATATCCATTCTTGGTGGGTGTTGTGAGCGAACAACTGCACTGCCCAGTCAGACCCACAGAGGTAAACAGGATTAGATTAGCAAAACCTTGAACCACAATGGTTAGCTTGGCCTGAGCTACAATTTAGTGTTTGGAGAAAATTAAGGTGATATTTGCTTAACAGCTAACCAAATAAAATCAGTTTGGAAAAAAATAAGTTAAAGGTTAAACCCAAACTAATTTAAAAGATAAGCAACGCCGCTGAACATCCTGTTATTCTGGGCAAATCACTTAATCTCCCCGTGCCTAACAAAAATAAATGTGTCCATCTGTAACGAAACTGGTGCTCATGTAAAGCGCTCTGATACCTGATATCCTTGGGTCTAGTTCCGCTATATAAAACTCCAAACAAATACCACAAAAATGGAGGAAAACGGATGGTTAGTAGGAAACCTTTGACTCATTCCTCCTAAATTGTTATGCAGGACAATATACGCTGTCACAGACAATATATTCAGAAGATCAACAGTGCAGTAAAACACCATCTTATTACTACCATTAATTCAGGAGCCCAACAATACCGTTAACCACACAACATACACACACTACAATTTCCATAAACCCTGGGACAGTTACAGAACTACAAAACCATGTGATATTCTGGGAGCAATACCGAACAAGCAGTCAGTATTCATGACAATCACACAGTGAATGGGGCTTATCCATTTAAGCAGTGTCAATAACAAAGTTTCTCACAACGAATGTGGAAGGGCACCCTGTGATCTGCCCTCCTCGCACAATGTATGTATGCATGTTCTTTTCCTTTGTAGGTGTTTTTTTGTGATTTCATAGCTAGAGAAAGGAGTATTGTGTATTAGAGATGGTGAGGCCTGAAAAGAGAAGTCTGGCAAGAACATAACGGTTTAGTGAGCAGAAGAAGCCTCCTATTCATCACGCATAAGGGACATGGGTACCCAGTGTTAACTTGTTCGTTCTAGCTCTGTGGGATGGGAAAATCAAAGGATGTTGCAGATGCACACTGTGAGAAAGGGAAGAAATTGGGGTTTTGGTGAGATGTTAAGAGATATGGATACTCCTGGAACTTTTTGGTCTTTAGTAGTATTCACACCATTAGACTGTACAACATATCCCTTTTGACTTTGACAGGTACAGACCTCGCTGCTTCCTTCTGTCCTTGCGAGTGTGTGGCTTTATGCTAGACACTCATTCCCTTTTAGAAGATTTCTACTGAAACCTTCACTATGCGGTCACCTTCACATTTTTCCAATATTCTTTGAGACTTTCCCTTATGATCTGATTACAATTTAGATTTGGAGACTCATTCATGTTTAAGAAGGACAAGTGGAGTTTCCTAAAGGAACGCCAATTCCTAATTCTTGGCATCTGTATTGTTCGGACTGTTGTTATTATATGGTTTATGCTATAGAGTCAGAATTTGCTTCCATGATTTAATTTGCTTGTCATAATTCTTTACGTTTATAACACATTCTTGAGTTTGCATTCACTGGAATGATTATTGACTTGTAATAAACCCACTTGACTTTAGTTACCGATTCCTAGTCCTTACTGTGTGGCCAATGGGTTACACAAACTTTAAACTATTTATGTGAATGTCGACTCCCTTTTTGCCTTTCAGTCAACCAGAAAGATCTATCAGGTGAGAAATGGTAACCTCTTCCTTCACATTCCTAGTAGTGCTGGATAGAATTGTGATTTATACAATTGTTAGATGTATAGGTAGAGAAACAATGAACAAAATCTTTCAGTATATTGGTATCATAAACCATTTCACATAAACTTCCTTCTGTGGCCACAATGTCAGCAGATGCTCAGGGGCGCTAAATTAGGTTCTCTAATGTCCTGCCTGGGTAATAACCCTCATCATAAACCCTATCCACAGCTTATTTGCCTATGTACTTCACCTTTCAAATAGCCTCATCTATATATTCTTGTAATCTTGAGTTAGGTACGGGTAGGAGCACCTATTCCTTGAGTCTGCGTGACTGGATTCTAGCAAGCAGAGCTTGCTCTTATGTTTAAGAAGGTGTGTACGTATGGCTTTTAAGACACCCTATTGCTTGGCTAAGCAGACCCCCGGATAACCTCTTTCATTACTTCCCACAGGATGCCCTTGCTTTATATAGTACCTATTTTTAACTCACAATTGATAACAGTAGTGTCTTTAACTTCTGCCCTGAACACTGAGCCTTCACAAGCCAATGCAGGGACTAGAGTAAATCGAATCTTCACTGGAGATTGATCAGGTAGGGTTGCAGCTAAGTGCATAATTGCTACCGTCCATGCCCCACCATCTTTTTGGCCAATCGAATAGGCAGTTGTAGATAACATTGCGAACAGACAAATAATACGTATATTGCTGATCCTGTGGGCGTCTATTTCTCCATATATTTATGAGTTTATGGAGTTCAGTCAAGTGCATCAGGGCTGTCCCAGCAGCCAATGTTAACCTAGGCACTGCGTTACATCGATCTAGCTTGGGGGTTTACGGTCACATTAAAGCCTCCATCCCACAGTACATTATGACAAGCGTAGTGAACACCTTTCATCATTACATTGTGAAGAAAAGAGAGGCAAACCACATTGGTACCTGTTAGAAATGGAGTCTCTAGTTGGCAGTGGTTTGCACCCTGTCCAAGTAGGGACCCACACTCTAGTCAGGGTAAGTGTAACACATACTAAGTTTTACCTGTGCTCACCCTCGGGTTGCTTGGCACAGAGCAGTCAGGCTAAACTAAAGAGGCAATGTGTAAAGTATTTGTGTACGCACACACAGTAACACATTGAAAACATCACACAATTACTCCACACAAGGGACCAGCTTAATACAGTGGCTTCATCAACATCGTACATCCTCAAATCTTGCAAAAAAATAATGCCATTTCTTCTGAAAGACGCACAACAAACAATTGTTACGGCACTAATAATGTCCAGATTAGATTATTGTAACTGCCTTTATCTTACGATCCATAAAGGATCGATGAATAAACTACAGATTCTGCAGAACGCAGCGGACAGACTCCTAACTGACACACCAAAGTTTGAGTCAACCTCAGCCAAAATAAAAAAACTTCATTGGCTGCCAGTCAGGAAACGGATTCAATTTAAATCTCTTTGTCTGGTTTTTAAAGCCCTCCAGGGAACCGGACCTGAATTCTTAAAACACCGACTCCGCTGGTACACACCAAAAAGAGCACTGCGGTCATCTGACGCAAAACTCGTGAATGTTCCTTGGGTAAAAAAGCCAATTGGGGCGGTAGAAGCTTTATAGCTAATGCGGCCAAATCTTGGAATGCTCTTCCACCATCCTTGAGAAACTTGACCAATCTTTTGGCCTTCAGGAAAGCACTGTGTTATAATCGGTAAATAAAGATGAAAGACTCCTCGTAGTAGAGTTCAAGTAGTATATTTATTCTTGGGATTAGAAGGTCAAGTACAGCATTCAAGTAGAAATGTAATCTGGTAAGAAACCCCACCGGGAGCAGGTACCTTCCTGCTCAGCCTCCAGATAACTGACAAATATCATTGAACATCAACAGGTGGAACTGTATGACATCACAGAGACATGACATAGACAAGTAGAGACTGACACAAAGGAAGGACAAGGTAATAGGAAAGCAGAATACAACACACTGAAAACATGGTTGTTTTCTAATTGATCTGGTTTAATTCCCACACTCTTTTAGTCCGCAGTAGGCCTTCACACAGTGCCAGGACACTTTCGGGTAACAGTTAGCGCTCTACAAGTACCAATAACATTAACATTAACACACCAGTTTAGAAAAATAGGCAATAGTTATCTGAGTAAAACAGTACCAAAACGACAAAAAGTTGAACATACATAGGTCTCGCTTGACCGAGACAAATCCACAAGTTCAATCTGACCACGATGGAGCATGGGTCGGCTACAGGATTCGCAAGGACCCCAGTACAGTACCTTGGATGCGCAGAGGAGGAGAGGTATTGCCAAGGCAGGTGATGCGTTGGTTCATTGCTGCTATGCAGGTCGCTGGCATTCGGGGATGATGCCTTGTGCAAAGGAGGTGAGGTCAACTCAAGCCCTTGGGGAAACTTTAAAAAGCAGGATGCAGAGAGCAAAGTCCAGGTCTCTCACTCCCAGGCAAGAAGCAGCAGACAGCAAGCCAACACAGCAAAGCAAGAAGCAAAGTGGCAGTCCCTCCTGGCAGTCCAACAGCTTTTCTTCCTGGCAGAATGTCCTCAAACCAGAAGTGTTCCGAGTATATGGAGTCAGAGGTCCAGTACTTATAACGATTTTAGCCTTTGAAGTAGGAAGACTCCAAAGAAAAGGGCCTCGCTCCAGACGCACTACAGGGAGGTATGCAGCTCTTTGTGTGGTGCAGGCACAGCCCTATTCAGGTGCAAGTGTCGATTCCTCCCACCACTCTAGCTCAGAAAACCCAATTAGCCTGGTGATGGACCATATGGATATGCACAGCACACTTCAGCTCCCTTTGTGTGTGACTGTCCAGAGTGAATGCACAAAGCCCAACTGTCATCCAACCCAGACATGTATTCTAGGGACAGGCAGAGGCACAGTATGGTCAAAGTAAGAAAATGCCAACATTCTAAAAGTGGCATTTTCAGACATACAATTTAAAAACCTACTCCACTAAAAGATGTGTTTTTAAATTGTGGGTCCAGAGGCACCAAACTCCAATTTTCTATCAGCTCCCATTTGGAAGATACATTTGTAAAGTGTTACAAGGCAACTACAATGCTAACCTATGGGAGAGATAGGCCTTGCTGTAGTGAAAAAACTAACTAAGCAGTTTTTCACTACGAGGGCATGTAAAATTTAAAAGCACATGTCCTAACTTTTAAATACACAGCACCCTACCCATGGGGATATCTTGAACCTACCTTAGGGGTGACGTACAGGTAGTAAAAGGGAAGGTTTGGGCATAGCAAGTAGGTCTACTTGCCACGTCGACTTAGCAGTTTAAAACTGCACACCCAGGCTGTGAGGCATGTGAGAACTTGCCTGGACTGGAGATTAGTTAATGCTCTGACATTCTATGTGGAGTGATTGGAATGTTATACTTGGTTATCTTTTTTTTTCATTTGACCTTATTAGATTGTAAATCATACAATAACAAGAAAAGCTAAATAAAATAAAATCATAGCCAAAATGATCATAGTTGAAGCAGTTACTTGAAGCATCATTCTTCGTTGCATAATAGTGCATAGAATTACTCAGATTACATATTGCCTCCCATACAAATATTTCCTTCCTATCACCATTACAGTCGGACTGCACATTTGTGGACAGGTTAGCATTCAGTTGCATCTAGTCATAATTGTCTTTGGTCATCAGGTCTGTCCATTGTTGGGGGGCAAGTGAAAGAGGACCTCGGCTCCGACGGTCGGGACGGCGATTTCTTGGGTCAGCAGCGGCGCCTGGCCCGGACCAGATCCGAAGAGAGAGCGGCAAGAGGTGGTCCGCATTGTAGAACAGGTGGCGGACACAGCGGTACAAGATGATAAAGTGGACACTTCCTGTCACTTATCAGGAGATGGGGGTTCCTCGATAACGAACTCCTCAGAATGGGTCTCCCTGAGAATGCCGGACGTCACACCTCAGACGGCGGATGGTATCGTATGACATGGGCTGTACTGGACATTTATTAATGGGCATTGCTGTTTGATATGATGTGGGCTATATCAGTATCTGTACTGAGTGTTAATTCTGTTGAGTCTGGATGAGCCTGGGTTGGTGGGCTGGGGAAAGTCTTTACGCCCTGGGGGTGGGGGCGTTTTTTTAAAATTTATTTTTTAATATATTTTAGGGCGATGGGCTACTAGTTATCTCTGTGGGGATGCTTGATGATACACCCTGCATGGTCACACACACCCTTTTTTACCCAGCTATTTTGGGCCAGTAGGACACATGGTTGTACTGCTGCAATCTGTGTTTGGACGACACCCCATTGTTCTGGGGGTTGCCCTTATGAGGTTTTGTTTCCCCTTGGTTGACTCTTCCCGTTTTCCCTATGATGCAGGAGCTTATTGGGTGGGTGCTAGAATGAATGGCATGCATGTTTGACTATTGTTTAGCTGGCTCTGGGGGAGCTGGGACGCTATTAGTAACTACTTGATACTTCCTTTAGTTTTGAAATGGGTCACGTGATATTAACCTGGAATGTCCGGGGACTCCGTATGCCTGCTCGTAGGTATGCTGTACATACCTATCTTAAACGTCATAACGTACACATAGCACTTTTGCAAGAGACACATCTCAACGCCGTAGAGATTACTAGATTACAGCGCAGGTGGAGGGGTAAAATATACGCTACAGATTATTCCTTATTTGCCAGGGGGGTCCTCATCTGGATACGTCCTGGGACGCCGTTTGTTATGGATGAAGTCCTTACTGACAAAGAGGGCAGGTATGTGCTCGTAAAAGGAAGGCTGGATGGACGGCATATACTGTTGGGAAATGTGTACGCCCCGAATGTAGATCTGGGCCAATTTTTTAATCAGTTGTCCCTTGCCTTGGGAAAATGGTGTGAGGTCCCGTGGTTAATAGGTGGAGACTTCAACAGTGTTCTAGATGTGGGGATGGATAGATCTTTTCCTCCACTCAGAGGCACGGCCGCTATGACCAATTCTACGATGCTTAATGGTTGGGCACGTGGATGGGGAATAATTGACGTCTGGAGGCATCAGAATCCAGGGGAGAAGGTATACTCTTTCTTTTCGGTACCTCATAACTTACATGTCCGTCTTGATAGGTTTTTCGGATCCTCCCCTCACCTTCCATATATGTCAAGATCGGAATATTGGGGGCGCACGCACTCTGATCACAATCCTCACTGTGTCGTACTGACCTGGGCGGATGGAATTCCAAGGGTTCCTACATGGAGGTTGCAACCGGCGATGTTGGAGGATTCAATCTTTCGGGAGGCGATTGGGGAGGCTATAAGGGAACTCAACGCGGGGACCGCCTCTTCTCTGTTGGTGGAATGGGCGGCCATGAAAGTTACTATGAGGGGAAAGTGCTTGGGACTGGGATGCGGGCTGCGGCACCAGGTGACATAGGACTTGCTTGAGATTGAGAGGCGGCTACTGTCTCCAGAGTCTAGGGCGGTGGCTAATGCCGGGGAACTGGCTTCCTTGGAGGAAGCGCGCAAGAAACATGCGGAATTGCTCGAACGGCAGAGATGTCTCAATTTTGCGGCGCATTCTGCGTCTGTGCATGCCAAAGCAGATCGTTCGAGCCCCTCCTCGCTTGGTTAATTAAACAAGAACAATCCACCGGACCGATTACTGCACTCCGATCCTTGGATGGGAGACTTAAACACACACAGTTAGAAATACACCGTGAACTGTCCGCGCATTTTACCCGACTCTGTAGATCCGGTCGGCAGGCCTCTGTGGGTGCGATACAGGAGTTCCTGGATGGACTCCCTTTCCCGGGATTGACGAGGGAGCAACGGGAGGAGCTAGATGCCCCGCTTACATTAGACGAGGTCAGGGGCACGATGAGAGCTATGCCAACTGGGAAGGTCCCAGACCCTGATGGATTTCCCCATGAATTTTATAAGTCGTATGCCGACCTTTTGAGCCCACATTTGCTCAAGGTATATGAGGAGGCGCTCGAAGCCCTCGCCCTCCCCGCTTCAATGGTAGAGGCTACACTGATCACACTGCCCAAACCAGGTAGAGACCCCACTTCTACGGGAGCATACCGCCCCTTGGCGCTCCTGAATGGAGATTATAAGATTCTTGCGGGCATTTCGGCAAATAGATTAGCACGTGTGATTCCGCAACTGGTTCATCATGATCAAAATGGGTTCGTGCCAGCCCGTAACACGTTGCTTAATATAAGAAGACTGTTCCGGGTGATGCGCTGTGCTATAACAGATTGGCCATTGGCCGGCTGCATTGTGTTAGACCTAGAGAAGGCTTTTGACACTGTTGAATGGCCCTTCATGTTTGCGGTACTCCGTAGATTTGGATTTGGGCCGTACATCTTAAGCCTTGTTACACTATTATAGGGTGCTCCCACGGTTCGGGTGCGGTTGGGAACTCTTTTTTCTGACCCTATACTGATCGAACGGGGGACTCGCCAGGGGTGCCCCCTTTCTCCCCTGATCTTTGCCATGGTGATAGAACCACTAGCAATGGCGCTGCGGAGTTCGGCACCGGAATGGGGCATACATCTTGGAGATGGCATACATGCGGTTTTGCTGTATGCCGATGACATCTTGCTGTATGTTAAAGATATTCGAGTGATCCCACAGGTCATCCCTGATGTGCTGAGGATTTTTGCGTCTCTATCTGGGCTTGGTGTGCACTGGGGTAAGTCTTGTTTATATCCCTTTAATCCAGGTACGGACGACCCGAATTGGGAGGTGGATGGGACAGCTGTGCATTGGCAGCCGGCGGCGTTTAGGTATTTAGGCATACGCATCTATCACAATGATCAAGACCTTATGGATGGCAATATCACCAGGGCGGTCACAGCACTAAAATCCCAGATCGAGTTTTGGAAGACGCTTAATCTCTTGGTTATAGGGAGGGTGGAATTAATCAAAATGGTTATGTTGCCGCGTCTCCTTTATTATTTTTCTAATCTGCCGCTTTTCCTCCCTGCGACCTTCTTTCGCTCCTTGGAAGGGATCGTAAGGAATTTCATTTGGAGCAACTCGCGGTGCAGGGTGGCTTTGGTGAAGCTCTATTTACCAAGATCGGATGGTGGGCTGGCTTTGCCCAATTTAGAGCACTATTTCCTCGCTTCCCAAATAATGTGGGTGGCAAGGTGGGTAGAGGAACTTCATTTGTCGGACTCGGCTGAACGGAACCCTCCGTACTCTCTGGACAGGATTCTCTCTTTATTCCACCCTTGTGATGGCTCGCATGAACCTCTTCCCTTATTGGTTCAGATTGCACGGAAATGTTTCCGCAGGGCGCTGCGCCTCACTAAACATGTTACACTGTATGCACCCGTTATGCCATTACTGAGTATGACGACCTTGAGGGGACATGTACTGAGTACGGATCTTACTGATTGGGTAGGGGCAGGTATAACTACCCTAGGGGACTTATATGGGCAGGGCGCTTTGAGGCCTTTCCTTATCATCACGGAGGAGGATGGGGTTCCCCTGGGTCAGTTCCTGAACCATGCCTCCTGGACGGCCACGATGAGGCGCCGGTGGGGTGACATTGCGCAAGAACCTCCAACACATCTCCTTATGCAATATGTGCACGTCATGGGTGCGGGGCGTCATTTGGTGAAGTGGTTTGCGGAGTCGATCCGGGAACACACTATGGTAGATTTAATGCCATTACGAGTCAAATGGGAAGCGGTCCGGGGAGGGCATTTTTCTGAGAAGGAGTGGTCTGCTGTCTTGGAAAGTCCTAAACAGACTCACAGGAACGCCCGTTTTAGATTAATCCGATTCTATATTATCCATAGGGCATATCTTTCTCCGGACAAGATAAATAGGTATTTTCATAGACAGGATGCCTGCTGCCCGCGATGCCGGCTGGTAGATGCAGACTTTATGCATATGCTCTGGTCGTGCCCCAGTCTGCGCTCCTACTGGGATGGGGTAATTGGGATGTTGGCCACTAGCACTGATAGGGAAATACCGCGGACATGGGAGGCATGTATTGCAGGCATCTTTCCTAGGAGTAAAGTACATAAGGCATCCTCTAGGTTCTTAGATTTGGGCTTCATTGTGGCAAAACAATTAATAACACGCCGGTGGAAATCGGAGGAACCCCCGCTGAAGAAGGATTGGTCTCTTTCGATGCTGAATTGGGTAAAGGCGGAGGCGGTCTCTCTGGTGCGTGAGGATACGCTGGGTCTCCGTAAATTCCCTATTTCCACTACATGGAATGCAATGCTGTGTTCGCTTCAGGGGTTGTTGGCACTGGATGGTTCCTCGGCCAACTCCACTCTTGATTAATGGTGTGCTATACATGTATTGCATTTTGACCCGAACTATACTCTGACTTGCAGGGAACATCCACTCTACCTCAAAATGTGATGTCTGTTATACCAATAGTCATGAAGTGCGCCTATTTGTGAACGCTGGTGAAGTTTTCCCCACAACATTTGAGATTTATGTTTCCTCGCCCATCCGCTGTTATTAGGCTCTGGTTTTCCTGTAATATCCTCCCACCCTGATTGTGGTTTTCGTTTGTTGTTATTATTAAAAATGTTTGACTGTATAAGCAGTTTGATGGGATATGGTGGAGTGAAACCATACGTGCTGTACAAATGTAATTGATTTATACATGCATAGTAGGGTTATAATATACTACAACGGGATGGACCAGTCTTGCTGTAGGTGGGAGGAGGCTCAGTGACTGGTGGAATATGCTAATAACTGTTATTAGTCGTAAATAATAATGATGATGTAATTGAGTCATTGAAATACTGATTTATATGTTGGACTTAGTAATCTGCCTACTGGTCTCACACGATAATTCTTATGTATGTATATTGTTTTTCTATTCAAAACTTTCAATAAACAGATCAAACAAAAAAATCAGGTCTGTCCATTGTTGTTTACAATAGTTTCAGAGCGGTTCCAAAATGTCCTGAGGTTTATTCTATATACGGGAAAAAGTTTAATATAAACCTCTAAGGTAGATTCATACCAAATGACATCTTTCACCCAATTAGTCACTTTTGAGGGGGCCCTTTCATCATCATATCGCAACTCTTGTTTTCAATATTAACAACATTGGAGCCACAATCTTTTGACTAGAGTATAGGTATGCCAACCACATAAACTAAGCAGGACAACCAGTGGTGTAAATGGTATCACACTTGTCAACATTTTATTAAGTTCCATCATTACAGCATGCCAAAAATTTGATCTGAGGGCAGTACCATGATATGTGCATGAATCCAGCATGTGGGGTCCCACACCCTGGGCATGTGTGATCTCTACCCTTGTTCATCCTATACAATTGTTCTGGGAACAAATAAATCCCTGTGGAGAAACTTTTAATAGATTAACCAATATCAGTAATTTGCAGACACTCGTGCGGTCAGCATACTGCAATACAACCATTTATCTTACGACCATTTTTGTCCTATCTCAAGTGTTCATTTTTCGGTCTCGCCTAGACAGCTCACGCTCTGTATCTTCGAGACATTTTGTTTACTCTTAGTGGGCTTGAGCGCTACTACTTACCATTGGTGGGCTTCAAAGCCACTCTCGATTATCTGCTTCCTGCTGGTCAGCTCTGCCGTCGGCACTTCTCTCTTCTTGCATGTGAGCCCCCTAGAGCATGGCCCAAGTACTTGTGTCCTTACACTGCTCGCGATTTTCAGAGTAATTTTTTTCTGTTTGTTGAGTCACTCTACAGAGAGCATGTTTTGTAGCTGGCTCTGCCATCTGCTCCCTCCGACCATCTGTGTTTGCTTCTTCCCTCTGTGTTGCCCCTCCCTCTGATTGCCATGTTGGCCTCCCACCCAGCACTATAAATGATCTGAGAGGCCAGATGCCTTTGTCCCAACCTGCTTCATTAGAGGCTCTGGGGCAGATTTACAAGCCCATTGCGACACATTTGCGCCACCGTTGCGTCACCTCTGTGACGCAGCGGCATCGTAAACAATGCGCCATGTTGCGACATATTTGCAACGTGACGCATCTAGGGAGATGCGTCACGTTGTAAAGCCCTGCGCTGCATTATACCTGCGTCAGGTATAATGTATGCAGGGTGGGCGTTCCGTCGCAAGAAAGCCTTGTAAAAGTGACGCAGTGAAATCTACAAGATTTCACTGAGTCACTTTTACGACGCCGCTGCGTCAAAACCTTACGCCTGCTTGAAGCAGGCGTAAGGAGTGATGCAGCACAATAAGTATGGGCCGCCCCTGAGCATTGCTGGACTTGCGTCGCGCTTGCGTCACGACTCTAGCAATGCGCTGCCCTTACGACAGAAGATGCGACACGCATCTGTCTATCCTTGCGCCACTGCGCCGCATTGTAAATGCGACGCATCCATGGTGGCGCAAGGATATTTTTGCGTGTCGCATCTTTACTGGCACATCCCTGCTAATATGCAGAGATGCGCCAGTCCTTGTAAATCTGCCCCTCTGACTTTTGTTTTTGTTGATAGCACGAACTCGACCCAAAGGTATTGGATCGCTTTACAGAAGGAGACACTCATTTTGTGTAGGCAAGGGAAGATTGTGATTCGCCCAGAGACACAGGATGTTGAGCTGGTGCCAACGCTAAAACCTGGTTCCCCAGATGCAAAGTCGGCAGCTTTTTAGAAGTTGCTTAATCTCGCTATAGCAGGTTACATGGTGTAATGACGATGCTTTACTTTTAATCTCAGTGTTATTTTTTGGCTAATGATCGAAAGTGCCTAGGGCGACATGTAGCACTTTATAACAGTTATAAATAAACAGGCTCTCTTACATTTGTGTTAGCATAGATGGTGAAAACGCAAGCAGTTATATACTTATTTCATGTTTGCTCATGTTTTTTCTTACATCATCACTGACTTTTTTTCACAATACCCAGAAAGCCTTTCTTTGGATAAAGCATTTTGTTTATTACTTTTTGTATTTTCTGTACTCGTTTGTTTGCAGCTTCACTGCAGCAAGGACGGCCCGCTCGGCAGCTCCCATAAGTGGCAGGGGAATGCCTGGAATGTGGAGCAGGCCTTAGAAGTGCAGCCCTTGTTTGCCTACTACAACAAGCATTGAAAGTTGCTGTTTACGAACACCCTTGTGAATTGGCATGCAGCCTTTTTATTACTTCTGTCACAAAAAAACGTATTATAATGGCTGAATGACTGTTAGGTAGTCTTGTTAAACAAATATGGTTCTTGACTGGAATGCAAATATATTGTTTCAGGGATGTTCCGCTAAGTGCGTGCACTCTTATCATTCATTAATCTGCCCTCCCGTTCACCACCCCCACCCGCCCTCCTGCTCACGACCCCCACCCAATTGCTAAAGCCAATAGCTCACCCATAGGCGAGACCCATTGGCTTTGCCAATGCTTGTTCCATTCTGGTATCGTCACATCACACCTGTCATCTGCAAACCATTGATACAATTTGGTCACCCTTCCTGCCCCCCCTCTAAATTCATAGTGCATGTAAGCGGAATCAGTTTAACCGGTTCTGCAGGGAAGGATGGGTAATGCAGGGTTATTTTCCAATGGGCGAGCAGGAGCGTACAAAACTGAAGTTGATACCTCTAGGAGCGACCCTGACCTTGACTGGTAGGTCGCTCCCCCACCACACAGCTCCGTCTGTGTGCCCTGCTGCTGCCCCTGATTGTGCTCGTTTTTCCTTTCTGTGCCCCCTTGCTGCCCCTGATTGTGCTCGTTTTTCCTTTCTGTGCCCCCCCTTGCTGCCCCTGATTGTGCTCGTTTTTCCTTTCTGTGCCCCCTTGCTGCCCCTGATTGTGCTCGTTTTTCCTTTCTGTGCCCCCTTGCTGCCCCTGATTGTGCTCGTTTTCCTTTCTGTGCCCCCCTTGCTGCCCCTGATTATGCTCGTTTTTCCTTTCTGTGCCCCCCTTGCTGCCCCTGATTGTGCTCGTTTTTCCTTTCTGTGCCCCCCTTGCTGCCCCTGATTGTGCTCGTTTTTCCTTTCTGTGCCCCCCCTTGCTGCCCCTGATTGTGCTCGTTTTTTCCTTTCTGTGCCCCCTTGCTGCCCCTGATTGTGCTCGTTTTTTCCCTTCGGTGCCCCCTTGCTGCCCCTGATTGTGCTCGTTTTTCCTTTCTGTGCCCCCCCTTGCTGCCCCTGATTATGCTCGTTTTTTCCTTTCTGTGCCCCCCTTGCTGCCCCTGATTGTGCTCGTTTTTCCTTTCTGTGCCCCCCCTTGCTGCCCCTGATTGTGCTCGTTTTTTCCTTTCTGTGCCCCCCTTGCTGCCCCTGATTGTGCTCATTTGTTTTTCCTTTCTGTGCCCCCTTGCTGCCCCTGATTGTGCTCATTTCTTTTTCCTTTCTGTGCCCCCTTGATGCCCTGATTGTGCTCGTTTTCCCTTCTGTGCCTGTTTCCCGCCGCTGCGCCCCGGCGGCCCCGCCCCCTCACTGCCCATTCGCTGCCCCATTCCCTGCTCCTCCCTCCCACCTCCCCATTTATGGCGGCCGCTGCGTGGTGAAGTGAGCGACCCTGACCTTGACTGGTAGGTCGCTCCCCACCACACAGCTCCGTCTGTGTGCCCTGCTGCTGCCCCTGATTGTGCTCGTTTTTCCTTTCTGTGCCCCCTTGCTGCCCCTGATTGTGCTCATTTCTTTTCCTTTCTGTGCCCCCTTGATGCCCTGATTGTGCTCGTTTTCCCTTCTGTGCCTGTTTCCCGCCGCAGCGCCCTGCGGCCCCCGCCCCTCACTGCCCATTCGCTGCCCCATTCCCTGCTCCTCCCTCCCACCTCCCCATTTATGGCGGCCGCTGCGGGTTGAAGAGAGCGACCCCTGACCTTGACTGGTAGGTCGCTCCCCCACCACACAGCTCCGTCTGTGTGCCCTGCTGCTGCCCCTGATTGTGCTCGTTTTCCTTTCTGTGCCCCCTTGCTGCCCCTGATTGTGCTCGTTTTTCCTTTCTGTGCCCCCCTTGCTGCCCCTGATTGTGCTCGTTTTTCCTTTCTGTGCCCCCTTGCTGCCCCTGATTGTGCTCGTTTTTCCTTTCTGTGCCCCCTTGCTGCCCCTGATTGTGCTCGTTTTCCTTTCTGTGCCCCCCTTGCTGCCCCTGATTGTGCTCGTTTTTCCTTTCTGTGCCCCCCTTGCTGCCCCTGATTGTGCTCGTTTTTCCTTTCTGTGCCCCCTTGCTGCCCCTGATTGTGCTCGTTTTTCCTTTCTGTGCCCCCTTGCTGCCCCTGATTGTGCTCGTTTTTTCCTTTCTGTGCCCCCTTGCTGCCCCTGATTGTGCTCGTTTTCCTTTCTGTGCCCCCTTGCTGCCCCTGATTGTGCTCGTTTTCCTTTCTGTGCCCCCCTTGCTGCCCCTGATTGTGCTCGTTTTTCCTTTCTGTGCCCCCTTGCTGCCCCTGATTGTGCTCATTTCTTTTTCCTTTCTGTGCCCCCTTGCTGCCCCTGATTGTGCTCGTTTTCCTTTCTGTGCCCCCTTGCTGCCCCTGATTGTGCTCATTTCTTTTTCCTTTCTGTGCCCCCTGATGCCCTGATTGTGCTCGTTTTCCCTTCTGTGCCTGTTTCCCGCCGCTGCGCCCGGCGGCCCCGCCCCCTCACTGCCCATTCGCTGCCCCATTCCCTGCTCCTCCCTCCCACCTCCCCATTTATGGCGGCCGCTGCGTGGTGAAGTGAGCGACCCCTGACCTTGACTGGTAGGTCGCTCCCCCACCACACAGCTCCGTCTGTGTGCCCTGCTGCTGCCCCTGATTGTGCTCGTTTTTCCTTTCTGTGCCCCCTTGCTGCCCCTGATTGTGCTCATTTCTTTTTCCTTTCTGTGCCCCCTTGATGCCCTGATTGTGCTCGTTTTCCCTTCTGTGCCTGTTTCCCGCCGCAGCGCCCTGCGGCCCCGCCCCTCACTGCCCATTCGCTGCCCCATTCCCTGCTCCTCCCTCCCACCTCCCCATTTATGGCGGCCGCTGCGTGGTGAAGAGAGCGACCCCTGACCTTGACTGGTAGGTCGCTCCCCACCACACAGCTCCGTCTGTGTGCCCTGCTGCTGCCCCTGATTGTGCTCGTTTTTCCTTTCTGTGCCCCCTTGCTGCCCCTGATTGTGCTCGTTTTTCCTTTCTGTGCCCCCTTGCTGCCCCTGATTGTGCTCGTTTTTCCTTTCTGTGCCCCCTTGCTGCCCCTGATTGTGCTCGTTTTTCCTTTCTGTGCCCCCTTGCTGCCCCTGATTGTGCTCGTTTTTCCTTTCTGTGCCCCCTTGCTGCCCCTGATTGTGCTCGTTTTTCCTTTCTGTGCCCCCCTTGCTGCCCCTGATTATGCTCGTTTTTCCTTTCTGTGCCCCCCTTGCTGCCCCTGATTGTGCTCGTTTTTCCTTTCTGTGCCCCCCTTGCTGCCCCTGATTGTGCTGGTTTTTCCTTTCTGTGCCCCCTTGCTGCCCCTGATTGTGCTCGTTTTTCCTTTCTGTGCCCCCCTTGCTGCCCCTGATTGTGCTCGTTTTTCCTTTCTGTGCCCCCTTGCTGCCCCTGATTGTGCTCGTTTTTCCTTTCTGTGCCCCCCTTGCTGCCTCTGATTGTGCTCGTTTTTCCTTTCTGTGCCCCCCTTGCTGCCCCTGATTGTGCTCGTTTTTCCTTTCTGTGCCCCCTTGCTGCCCCTGATTGTGCTCATTTCTTTTTCCTTTCTGTGCCCCCTTGCTGCCCCTGATTGTGCTCGTTTTTCCTTTCTGTGCCCCCTTGCTGCCCCTGATTGTGCTCATTTCTTTTTCCTTTCTGTGCCCCCTTGATGCCCTGATTGTGCTCGTTTTCCCTTCTGTGCCTGTTTCCCGCCGCTGCGCCTGCGGCTCCGCCCCCTCACTGCCCATTCGCTGCCCCATTCCCTGCTCCTCCCTCCCACCTCCCCATTTATGGTGGCCGCTGCGTGGTGAAGAGAGCGACCCCTGACCTTGACTGGTAGGTCGCTCCCCCACCACACAGCTCCGTCTGTGTGCCCTGCTGCTGCCCCTGATTGTGCTCGTTTTTTCCTTTCTGTGCCCCCTTGCTGGCCCTGATTGTGCTCGTTTTTCCTTTCTGTGCCCCCTTGCTGCCCCATGATTGTGCTCGTTTTTCCTTTCTGTGCCCCCTTGCTGCCCCTGATTGTGCTCGTTTTTTTTCCTTTCTGTGCCCCCTTGCTGCCCCTGATTGTGCTTGTTTTTCCTTCTGTACCCCCTTGCTGCCCCTGATTGTGCTCGTTTTTTTTTTCTTTCTGTGCCCCCTTGCTGCCCCTGATTGTGCTCGTTTTTTTCCTTTCTGTGCCCCCTTGCTGCCCCTGATTGTGCTCGTTTTTCCTTTCTGTGCCCCCTTGCTGCCTCTGATTGTGCTCGTTTTTCCTTTCTGTGCCCCCTTGCTGCCCCTGATTGTGCTCGTTTTTCCTTTCTGTGCCCCCTTGCTGCCCCTGATTGTGCTCGTTTTCCTTTCTGTGCCCCCTTGCTGCTCCTGATTGTGCTCGTTTTTTTCCTTTCTGTGCCCCCTTGCTGCCCCTGATTGTGCTCATTTTTTTTTTCCTTTCTGTGCCCCCTTGATGCCCTGATTGTGCCCGTTTTCCCTTCTGTGCCTGTTTCCCGCCGCTGCGCCCTGCGGCCCCGCCCCCTCACTGCCCATTCGCTGCCCCATTCCCTGCTCCTCCCTCTCACCTCCCCATTTATGGCGGCCGCTGTGCGTGCCGCGCCGCTGGCGCGCCGAAGGCGCGCCTAAGGCAAGCCCGTCTGCGCCCGTCCGCGCCGTGACCGCGCCCAGCACCAGACCCCCTGGTCCGGGCATCCCCCGCGCCCGCCACATCAACAGACGCCGATACGACGCCAGCACCCTCCACGCACTCAACCCCGGAAAAGATCACGCCTGCTACCAGGCCACCCCGAAGCGCACCCAAGGGCCCTTCACCCGCCGGAACTGCAGCTTCGCCAGCACCCGCCCCGCCAAACCACCGCCCAGGAAAGAACCCAACTACCTCAGATGCATCCTCCTCAACACCCGCTCCGCCCGCAAACACGCCATCGAACTCTGGGACCTTCTCGACTCAACCTCCCCAGACGTCGCATTCCTGACGGAGACCTGGCTGAATCCCGCTTCAGCCCCCGACATCGCCATTGCCATCCCGGACGGATACAAGATCACCCGGAGGGACCGCACCAACGGAGTCGGAGGAGGCATCGCCATCGTCCACAGGAACACCCTCAGAGTCTCAACCAACACCGACGACACCCTCAGCACCGCCGAACACATGCACTTCCAGATCCACACCGATCCCAACACCACCCTCAGAGGAACCCTCATCTACAGACCCCCGGACCCCGACCACAGTTCAGCGATTCCATCGCTGACTTCGTCAGCACACACGCCATCGCCTCCACGGACTACATCCTCCTCGGGGACCTGAACTTCCACCTCGAGAACAACAAGGACACCAACTCCACCACCCTGATCGACAACCTCGCCACCCTCGGACTCAGACAGCTCGTGACTACACCCACCCACGCCGCCAGCCACACGCTAGACTCCATCTTTTCCGCAAGCCCACACGTCTCCTTCAACCACACCTCCGAACCCCACTGGACTGACCACCACTGCATCCACTTCACCTACAGGAAGCCCACCACGCACCACCGCACCGAACAAATGCCTCGCCGCTGCTGGAGCAGAGTCACGGAAGACCAGCTAACCACAACCCTCGCCCTGAGCCCACCCGCCGAACCCTCCGACCCCGACACCGCCGCCCGCAACCTCAGACAGTGGATCGACGACTGCGCCAACACCCTCGCCCCGCTCAAGAATCCGCCCAACAGCCACACCAGCAGGAAAGCCACCTGGTTCACCGAAGACCTCCAGGCCTCCAAACGAACATGCCGAAAACTGGAGAAGATCTGGCTCCACGAACGGACAGCGGACAGCTACACCGCCCACAAGAGCGCCACCCGCAGTCACCATCACCTCATCAGATCCGCCAAAAGGGCCTCACTCAAAGACCGCCTAGACAACAACGCACACAACAGCAAAGAGCTCTTCAACATCGTGAAGGAACTCTCCAACCCCAGCTCCAACACCAACGACATCCAGCCGTCGCGAGACCTGTGCGACTCACTGGCCACCTTCTTCCACCGCAAAATCGCCGACATCCACGACAGCTTCAACACCACGACCGCCCCGGCAACCACCGAGACCACTGCCCCCACAACCACCAACCGCCTGCTCTCCAGGACCAACATCAACGACGAGGACACCAGCGAGATCATGAACACCATCCACTCCGGTTCACCGCTAGACCCGTGCCCTCACCACATCTTCAACAAAGCCAGTACAGCCATCGCGCCCCATCTCCGGAAAACAATCAACATCTCCTTCGAGACAGCAACCTTCCCGGAAAGCTGGAAGCACGCCGAGATCACCGCCTTACTCAAGAAACCCAAGGCAGACCCCAAGGACCTCAAGAACTTCCGACCCATCTCTCTGCTCCCGTTCCCCGCGAAGGTCACCGAGAAAATCGTCAACAAACAACTGACCCGCTACCTCGAGGAGAACAACATCCTGGACCCTTCCCAGTCCGGCTTCCGCAGCAACCACAGCACCGAAACCGCCCTCATCGCCGCCACCGATGACATCAGGACCCTGCTAGACAACGGAGAAACAGCAGCCCTCATCCTCCTGGACCTATCAGCCGCCTTCGACACGGTCTGCCACCACACACTACGAACACGCCTTCACGACGCCGGGATCCAAGAGAAGGCCCTGGACTGGACCACATCCTTCCTTTCCGGCAGAACACAAAGCGTCCGCCTCGCCCCCTTCCGATCCAAGGCCACCAAGATCATCTGCGGCGTACCCCAAGGCTCCTCCCTCAGCCCAACGCTGTTCAACATCTACATGGCACCCCTCGCCCACGTCGCCCGACAGCACAACCTCAACATCATCTCCTACGCCGACGACACCCAGCTGATCCTCTCCCTCACCAAAGACCCTCACACCGCCAAAGCCCACCTCCACGAAGGAATGAAGGCCGTAGCCGAATGGATGAGGACCAGCCGCCTGAAGCTGAACTCGGACAAGACGGAGGTCCTCATCCTTGGTTCCAACCCTTCAGCCTGGGATGACTCCTGGTGGCCAACATCACTGGGAACAGCCCCGCCACCCACCGACCACGTACGCAACCTAGGGGTCATCCTCGACCCCACCCTCTCCATGACTAAGCAGGTCAACGCCGTTTCCTCATCCTGCTTCAACATCCTCCGAATGCTCCGCAGGATCTTCAAGTGGATCCCCACCGAAACAAGAAAAACAGTCACCCAGGCCCTCGTCACCAGCAGGCTGGACTACGGAAACGCCCTCTACGCAGGAACGACGGCTAAGCTCCTGAGGACGGCTGCAACGCATCCAGAACGCCTCTGCACGTCTTATCCTCGACATCCCCCGACGCAGCCACATCACACCCCACCTGAGAGACCTGCACTGGCTCCCTGTCAACAAGAGGATAACCTTCAAGCTCCTCACCCACGCACACAAAGCACTCCACAACTCCGGACCAGCCTACCTCAACAGACGACTCAGCTTCTACACCCCCACCCGCCAGCTCCGCTCGACCAGCCTCGCCCTCGACACAGTCCCCCGCATCCGGAAAACGACCGCCGGCGGCAGATCCTTCTCCCACCTCGCCGCCAAGACCTGGAACACCCTCCCCACCAACCTCCGACAGACCCAAGACCTACTGGCCTTCAGAAGACTCCTCAAGACCTGGCTCTTCGATCAGTAGCAGCACCACCCCCCTCTTCCCCCAGCGCCTTGAGACCCTCGCGGGTATGTAGTGCGCTTTATAAGTGACATGATTGATTGATTGATTGATTATGCGTAATCAGTCCTATGCTCTACCTGTGCACAGTACAGTAGACATGCCCCCCCTCTAGCAATAAATATTTCGGGTATACCTTCTTCATAGAAGTCATCTTTGAGAAAATTGATTAAGGTTTCCGTGCTTATCTGATGCACACACTTCGTAATGACCCAACAAGTGTGGTAATCTATCAACACAAAAACAAAACGATCACTTAGCATTTTGAAATTCAAAGGGCCTATTATGTCTAGAGCTAACTTATCCATGGTGTGTCAGGAATTTCGATTGGGGAAAGAGGAGGCTTCTTGACTTGATGTGTTTTGTCACTCTTCATGAACTCCAGACACCCTCTCACTTTGGCCTCCACCATAGTGTCTATCGCTGGCCGCCAATACTCAGATCGTATTTTGTTCTTTGTGACACTACATCTCTAATGACATTACTGTGCTTGGTCAATTATTTTCTTTCTCATCTCTTCAGTGGGCACTGTTTTTTCACCCTGGTACACTGTTTCGTCTTGTGTGCTCAACTCAAACCTAATCACAAAACTTGGCTAGCCTGGCTGGGACATCATTTCTACTTCTGGACCATCCTCCCTGTATGAATTCTGTTAGAGATTTCATCTCCTCACCCTTTCTCATGCACTCTTCCCATTCCGTTCTGTTCATGCTCTACAACTTAAGCACCACCTCTCTCTCTTCCTCTTCAATTATGTCAGCAGCTCAATCTATGGGCGCATGAGACAAACATTTGCTAATACATTTTGTGCACCCGGTACATGCTGCACTCAAATTAAAACCTTCTAACCCTAATATCCACCTGAATGTCCTGGGGGTGGTCCAAGTTGATCCTTTGGTGGTGAACGCATACACTAAAGGTTTGTGATCTGTTTTGATAGTAAAGGGTATGCCCTACAAAAAAAAATAAAGTGTCTGACCGCCCAATAACACGCCAGGGTCTACTTTTCAACCACAGAATAGTGTCTCTCGGAACCTTTTAAAACTCTTGATGCAAAGGCAACAACCTGTTCTTTTCAATCTACCAATTGCGTCAGGCTAGCCCCTAGTCCCTTATTGCTGCCTGTAGTTAAAACTGTGGGTCAAACCTACCCAGAGCAGGAACCCTGGCTATACTTAACTTCACTGATTTGAAAGCAGACTGACAATCTTCACCCCATGTGAATGGTATTTATTTTTGCAATAAATTACTTAGGGGCTCAGGAATGTATGCATAATTTTGTACAAACTTAGAATAGGAGTTGGAGAGCCCCAGAAAGGATTTGAGTTCTTCTACATTAGTGGGAGCTTCTGTCTTCTCAATGGCTTCTACAAGATTCAACCTAGGTTTGATACCATCATGGTATATTGTGTGGCCTAAATACTACATTGACCCCACTTCTATTTAGAATTTTGTCTTTTTTAAAGTGAGTCCTGCCTTCCTTAACCTGGATAATACTTCCCTAAATATTGTGGTGTGCTCCTTTCCATCTCTGCCATGGATCAGAATATCATCCTGGAAGTAAATAGTTAAATAGTACTGGGCACTACTCTCAATACATGCTGCATAATCTTTTGAAATGCAGTGGCTGCCAAAGCAAGTCCAAAATGCATGTGCATGTATTGGTAAGCACCTAAAGAAGTCACAAAGGAAGTGAGATGACGTGATCCCGGATGCATCTCAACCTTATCTTGGGCAGATGAAAGGTCTAAAACACTGAAGCAACTAGCATCCTAAATTAATGTAAGGACTTTATGAATGCGAGGAAGGGGATGTCTGTTCATATGTTTGTATTCTAGTCCTTCAAATCTATGCAAAATCTTGTTTCCTTACCAGAGGACTTGGTCGCTATAACCACCAGATCCAACCACTGGGAACTCTCTATTGGTTCAGTGATCCCCAACTCAAATAATCTATCCAGTTATGTTCTTAGGGGAACATGCATAAGGTGGGGACTAGGCCTCACTTTATGTGCAACAGGTTTAGCTTTCGGTTACAATTTAATACTGTGCTGATAGTTTTTTAGCAGCCCTAACTCATCAGAACAAACATCAGGGAAATCATTGCGGACTTCACCACTACACATTGTGGGATCCACTAATAGTACTTGGTCAGAGCTAATGGGGTCTAATCTGACACCTAACTCCTTTTGATGGCACCACCCTAACAGATTGGACCCTTTCTTTCGTACGTAGACTTTCCACACAGTATTCCTTCCTTTAAAGATGATCTTCATAGTGATCATGTCTTCCAGTGAGATGAGATCGCCATTGTAACCTCCTAGTTTGATGTCTGGTTCTTCCAGTTCATTTTGCTTGTCTGGGAACAGACCAAAAAACAGATCCTTATCCACCAAAGTGTAAGGCTAACATGAATCTGCAAAAACAGTAATGGGCTTACTGTCAAGAGTAATTCTGCAAGAAGGAAAATTGACACCCTCTGTGTTGTTTAATTGAAAAATGTATTTAGTTTCTTCTTGGCTTACCGGCTCAACTGAAAGAACAGGTTTGGAGTGCAAATCCCTGCAGACTCTGACGAAATGCTATTTTTTCCTGCATTTCCGGCAAGTGACTGATCTGGCCTGACAAGCCATGCTATTAGCAAGGTGTTCTATACTGCCACACCTATAACATTTAAGTTTGTCACCATTAGCCATTTGACGTTTGTGTGTTTTGCTATCCTGCTTACTGATATATTAACTTCTGGTATTGGGGTCATTGCACACTTTCATGTCCTCGATGCAATCAGCAGTATGTTCAACACTATCTATAGCTTGTCTCAAATCAGGTTTTACCACAAGTCATTTTTCTTGTATTTTGGGATTATTGGATTTACTGATCCCAAATGAGGGAATCTGTCAAAAGACCAAAATCACATGTTGGACAATCCTCCTAAAGTTGCAATATATGTATTAACTTTTCCATCTTTGCCTTGAGTCCTTGCAAAAAACGTATGCATTTCTAATACCACATTTATTTTCTGTCCAAAATGTTTTCCGAGTTTATCAAAAGTAATTTAGTAGACATTATCGTGTGTTTTACGCCCTTCTGCCCCCAAATTATGAATTTAAATATGTTGTTTATGAGTGATGTAAACTTCTCACCACCTATAGCTATGAGGTACGACTCAAATAGCCCTTTCCACTGTTTCCATGAGAGGTTTGGAACTCGTGCCTCATTCAGAAAAGGTGGGGGTTGCGACATGCTTGCTGCAGCCATCATAATAAACTGAAAATAATATCTACTAGGAGGAAGAGATAACATGCAAAGTATAATCTCACTGCAGAAAGGTTAACTTAGTACATTACATAGAATTGCTGACAGAATACACCAAGGATTCCAAAAAGAGGTTAGTTCCAGTCAGAGTTCCAGTTAGAGTTCACGTACTAGTGTTCATGTGGCGTGGTCAGAAAAGAAACCCCTCCTGTTTGAGCAAAAAGAAACAGGAAACCACTATTTACTGAAAGACAAGACAGCTCACAGCTTGCCTTCCCTGCAAAGTTCCAACCGACGTGCAGAGTTAAGAGTGGAAGATAAAATCCTAAAACTGTTCCCAGCGAAACAATACTGCTGTGTGTCTATCAGCGTGTGACCAAAAAGGGCGCGGTCAACCAGCTGCTGCTAGTACAGGCTTACCGCTGAGGCACAAGAACGTGAAAGAACGAGCTATGCCTGTCAGCAGGGAGATGAGCACGGACGCCCACTTGCTGCTACAATAGACTGCCGGCGGAGGTACCAACAACCAATTGTACCTGCCAACGTGTGTGAGGATCTTCTCTCATGACAGGCTTCCCGCTGAGGTTCAACGAGAAGTTGTGCCTGTCAGAGTGTCTGCTCAATTGCCGATGCTTCCCGGCTAGAACAGCCCGCTCATGCCAGGCCTCTGAAATCGTCCACGGGGCCCAGGTTCAGACTTTGACAAGCGGTGGGTAGACAAGGCAGTGCTACGCGGCCCCAGTTCTCACTGTAGGCAGGCCACGGTGGCTTAAGAAGGTGAGGAGGATGCCGCGGGGCCCAGATTCAGACTGTGATGGCCGACGGCTAGAAAAGGCAGTGCGGCATGGCCTCAGTTCTCATTTTAGGCAGGCGGCAGAATGGGAATGCAGCAGTTCTCACTATAGGCAGACGGCAGAAGGGGAATGCATCGGCTATAGAGAAAACCACCCTAGGCTGAAATCAAGGATTCCACATCCAGCACAGTAATCTCTAGAAGCTCGGCAGGCATAGAGAGTCACCATTAATTAGCCTTGATAGGAATGCACATAATTGTAATAGCAGGCACTTTTGTCTAGAATGAGCACAATAGTAGCTTCATCTGCTGCCTGAAGGCACTTTATATGCTGATTCCCTATGTAAAGAGTCATACTTTCAAGGTGATATGTAGCGGAAGAGTAGTCTCACGTATTTTGTACAGCTACCACTAGAGTGCAAGTTGGGGGTGATGGTGTGGCTGTCCCCAGACAGCATGTGTAAATGGTTGTCAGTGTTCTAAAGAAGACTCCATGCACAATGAAAGAAAGCTTTATTCAAGTCAACCACCATCCCAGGTTTCTAGTCAGCTGAAGTCAGCTGTGGAATCTTCACATGACAGTTGGGTACGGAATATTCAAACTAGGTATGGAAGGGGGGGGCGAAATGGACCAAAGACAAATAAATTAAAACAGAAATCCATTCAGGCTGTTGCTCAAAGTCTTAAGTTCTTCTCGAGTGCTGCAGATCAAAGAGAACTTAGACTGCTTATGGTCTCCCTTGTCCATGTTTTCTCAAGCTCCAAGGAAGAAGTGTTGGATGTCAAAGCAGGAGGCTCATTATAGACCAGTCACACAGAATTACACACTCTACAGTGTTAGACATGTTGAAGGTGCCAGCAGGACCACAATCCCCCTTTTCCCCACACCCCCGCAGAGTGCCTCAGTTGTCTCACTGCCAAGGGGTACTGGTAACTCAAATGTGCATCAAGTTCTTTGGAGTGTGGCACCACGGCTAGGCCATATGTGCCAGTATAGAACTCCTAGGCTGTACCTGGATCCAATAATTAGAGAGGACCACCGAGGGGGCCACCTGCATGCCCCAGTACTTAGATGAGATAATTGTTGGAGTCAATGTAGAAAAGTGCCTCTAGTAGAATGTGTTTGTGATCCAGATGGGACCCTCAGAAGTGGTTACAGTGCTACAGTAGAGTGTTTCCTTTGGGGGGATCACTGCAAGCAATATCCCGCTGTTCTACACAAACACCTGCAAGGATGCACAGTAGGCCCAAGTTAATGTTCACCCAACAGATTCTGGTGTATTCACCAAGCTTCACTTTAGAACTCCCATTTGATACCAGGCAACTTGCAGCAGTCCCTTATGTGCTCAACGCACTGCAACTTCACAAATGCTCCACCTGGTCAGGCTGCACACCCCTCGTGTGTAATGGTCAAAAAATGGTCTCCAGCGCCTGCATCAGCAGGGCTCCTAGCCTTGGACTGTCAACATTAGTGCAGATAAAATTACAGACTTGGTGCCACAGGTGCCTGCAGCCATGGCCTCTTAAAGTCAGGCAAGCTTCCTGCTCTCACGCCGATTACCCCACGAGCCGACCACACACCTTCAATATGCTGGCATTGTTGGATTGGAAGTGGTGTACGGATCCCGGATCTGATAATGGCTGTTGCTAGGCCACACATCCAGGAGGAGGCCACAACAGGACCAACCAAATTTGGCAGGTCAGGCAACCCAGGATGACTCCACGCCTGGCACTCCACTGTGTTTTTTTGGTTGTAGTGGGTTCCCCAATCTCGACTCCCCCTTGCCCTTACTCAGGAGCGCCCATGCAGGTAAGATCAGTGGGGCGGGGTTGGGGGGGGGGGAATTCGACAGACGAGAGAAAATTATTTATTTATTTAATTTTCCCTCCTCGTCGTCATCTGTCAAATTCCCTTCACCCCGCCCCACCACTCTTACATGCATGTGCCGCTCCTGCCCTTTCTGCATTTTTGTGCGTTTGACAACGGTGTAGGTTTTCCCCTATCCTTCAGTGTTATTTTGATCTGATCCCACATGAACGTCTTGGCCTCCTATGCCCCATTTCACATCCATGTACCTGACTTCTCCCATTTCTTGTTCTCATGACTCTGTTTCTCTCCTCTTTACTCCTACATTTCTCACTACCTGTTTTTTTCACACAAAGTATGTTTGTGAATGAGGAGCAGTAAGGCAATTGTCTGCCAAAAAATTAAGTGGTGAAATGGCATACCTTTCCTAGCTCAGTATTTGGCATTTATTTTCCATCATTTCTTTGGCAGATTAGTCTATGAAACCAATGAGAGAGATCAGTGCGCTTCAGCTATGAGTTCCAAGATGTTCATACCAACAGTGGCGGCTCCTCCGCTAAGGCGGAGGAACGCCGCCCCACTGCTATTTCAGCAGTGCAAAAAATAAAATGATAATAACAGGACGTTATTATCATTATATTTTTCTATGTGGGAGTCGGGGCAAGGCTGGGCTCTGTGACACCAGAGCAGGGGAGGAGTGGGTTGCACTCCTCTAAGTGCACATGACGGTTTGGCCGGCCCTCTAGGGCTGGCCAAACCGGCATGCACACTTTGCATGTTCTCCATTGGCCTGTGTTGCACAGCCCCGTGGAGAACATGCCCAGGCTCCTAGACACTGCCTGAGTTTGCAAACAGGACACTCAGGCCAATCACGACGCATTTGCTGGGAGAGTCAGGAAGTCTGGGTTCTTCCAGTGCTTCCAGCAGACCGAGGACGGAGGAGAGGCGTGCGGCAGCGGGAGAGACGTGCAGTGGCACACTGGAGAAGGTAAGCTTATTTTATTTCACTTTTTTTAAAATCCATCCCTCCCGACTCACCACCCCCTGTTCCTAGGCAGCCGCCACTGCATATCAACGGAATCTAGAGTGAAGAAATCTGCAGCACAGTACTGTAGAAGTAAATCTGAATTATACTTGATGTTAGAAGAACCATATAAAGAAAGTTACTAGTCATTTAAATTGTGGATTATCATGTTATATGCTGTAAATGTTTTGTCAAATTATAGTATTACCACTTCTTTGAATGTTGTTCCTTGTATTGTCGCTATGTTACTACCTAGACATCATCCTTTGTGAAAGTAGAACTGCATGCTTTACAGGTGAATACACAATAACAACTCTTTTGTATGATCCACACTGTCTTTAGAAAAAGATGTGATCTTGTTTCCGAGTTGCATGCTACGGATTCAGGAAGCAACATATTAAACCTGGTTCAAACACCTAACCACATTGTGTGGTCCCAGCCAATTCTTTGCCTTATTGTATCCAGTTCATCCTTCTATCAAATTTAGAAGAACTTACAAACACATGCTATACAAAGTATTGAACTTCTATATTTTACGTTTATAGTATAGGGGTCTCAGTATGCTCAGTTTGCTGCTCGGAATTTGCTAATAAATATACAGTGGCTGGTTTGGGCCTCTTAAGAAATGTCATGAAAAATATTGAGCTTTGTGAGTGCATATAATCGTTACCATGTTCTAGAGCAATTTATGTCAAGAGTGGGTGCTTATAAACAGCCTCTGAATGCACAGATGCTGTAATTTAACGTCTTCCAAAGAATTGCTATAGAAGAATTACAATTTTCATAGTTTTGTCACTCTTAGAGATCATTGTTCCTGTTACGAGCTAAGTGTGTGCTTTCTCTATGAAACTAATGTATCTTGTGGTGATCAAGGCGATGCTAATTTGAATCATCGTATTAGTGGCAAAATCCATACAGGGTTGAAAGGTGAAAAATTCCCCCAAAAATATTCCTGTGAAGAGTGTCTTGCCTGAGAAGTAGAAAAAGTTTAAAATATATATATTTTTTTTAATTAAAGTTTTCAAAACATCACAACAAACCAAGCTATACAATACCATAATCGCCGGCAGGCTTAACGTTGAGTTAGGACAGGCGTTTACTGTTAACTTAAAAGAGGTTTAGTTACAGGCCATAACAGTATCACGATGCACAGCAAAAGAAAGACACTGCATTAGAAAAAGCCAGTGAGCTCTCGGGAGCAGAATGCCCACATTGCAGTAACTGCAGGTTGACACCTCCCCCACTGAATATAGCAGCCATGCGCTTTTCCCTTGGTCCCCCACCCACGGCAGGGGCTAATGAACATAACAATAAGGCAGAAAGAATTTGAGGCCACTAAGGGGCGTCACCCGAGTTCGGGCCCGTCGATGTGGCATCCATGGCCGGGGAGGAGCTGCCAGAAGGGTATCTATCTAGAATCACCCGGGCCCCACGATCTATTTACAGGCATGCTAACAAGATGGATTCACATGCAGGTAAAATTGGAACCTTTCTTGCCCCGTGAGCCTCTTCCCTGAATATCGCCTCCCTTTCGGTATCTGCCCACTTTGTCAACTCTAACCACCAGCGGGACCCCGGACGTACTTCCAACTCATAGTCAGTTGCCTGTGGGGAAGGATCAAAGACAGATTTAAAAACCTACCCGTAGCCTTCCTAGCCGCTGTTCGTTCATGGAGGCGTAGCAAGTATATTTGGGGACCCAGAGGAAATTCCCTGTCTGTAGCCCCTTGAACCACCTGGATTCCACAAGGGCAGTAAGAGAGGGCAAGACCAGATCATGTGAAAGAAATTCACATCCATGGCAACACACCGGGGGCAGTCCAAGATCGCAGCCGGGAACATAGAGAGTATATGCCAGGGAGTCAAATAGGCCGGGTGCAGATACAAAAATTTAATATGTTTGAAGCGAGCATTTCTAGACACTTTAGAACTAGATGCTAATACCTTGCGCCAAGAGGAGTTGGGGATAGACATCCCCAAGTCTTCCTCCCAATGTAAAAGGACGGTCGTGAGTGCCGGCCCCGCCTCCTCCAGCAAAGCCCTATAAAGAAGTGTGACTGCTTTCGTCCGACCAGTAAGAAGTAAGAGATGGCATAGACATTCATGCTCAGGAGGTCCCACAATGCCGGCACCCCACCATTCCTATATTTTGTGAGTTAGGGTGCCATGAAGTATGAAATGGCCCACCGGGAGATAACACCAGGAGATCAAAGGTCTCCCGGCGGTCCGAGAAAGGGCACAAATACCCCCCTGCAAAAAGATCACTCAGGACATCAATCCCTGCCACCGGCCACTCATGGAGTCCTGACCCTCAACCCACCCCCCAGGCGCCCCCAATGGCGAATCACTAAAAGAGGAAGTTCTTGGGTCTACGGGGTCGGCATCTGGGTCCACCGTAAGACTCGAGCCCACACATAACGCGCAGTCCTAATCAGGATATTTGGGGTCCACACTCTGGAAGCTGCTATCGGTTTTAGTAGAATGCTCAATAGGCTATACTTAGAGGGAGAGCCACACTGACCAGCTCCCATGTCATCCCACAGAAAGGCCCACCAACGAGCCATCCACTGAACTGCATAGCCAGGTCGGGTGCTGCCAGCCCCCTAAGCCATAGGTAGACGCAACTTCCAGAGGGCTACACGACGACGTGAGGTGCCCCAATAAAGCGACAACAGCAAACCATCCAGCTCCCAAAATAATTTTTGAGGCAGCTCCAGCAGGAGGGCCGCAAACAAATAAAAGAGACGCAGCAGTATAATCATCTTTGAAACAGCCTCTCGACCACTCACCAATAAAGGTAATGTAGTCCAGAAGGCAACAGAGCGACGTAGCCCAGCTAGCACTCGCCTGAAGCTCCCCTCCTACAACAATGCTGGGGAGCAGTACGCAGCCACACCAAGGTACCAAACCATTTGTTAAACATTCAGAACAGGGGCCCGCAAAAAACAGACTACAACTCAAGCTGTTTGGTATCCAGCAGGCAAATAATACGAAAAGGAACCTTGAACAAGAATTGATATAGCCATTTCTTTTTAAGCTTAGATCTAGATAATTTTCTTGCAACAACAACATTTTATATGGAAATCAGTCTCTAAACAGCTTGTTTCTCCCATTGTAGGAAAAACATGCTCAGAGTGACTTCCTAGATGTTTAGTGGACTAGTGTATAATATTAAAATAAGACATATGGACTTAGCACTTGAAATTGTAGCTTTGGTTGCCAGATGTTTTTATTCACAAATGTAACCCTCTCATTAATGGTGTTCTTGCTGCAAAAAGTGAAAATCAAATTGCTGCTTTGAGGATTTGCACCATTACATTGGTTAAAATATAATAATGTCTTTCCTAATTTCTCTTACTTTGCCAGGCTCTCTTCTCTTGTTTATGTGTGTGCACTTTTCTGGTTAGACAGTTACATTTGACCCCCCCTGAGTTACAGAAGTGGACAGGGCAAGATACCGGAGAAGTACAGATATGTGAAGAAAAGAGTATAATAGAAGATGTGGAGTAAAAGGAGAATATGGTAGAGAATATAGAAAGATGTGTGAAGTATGGAGAGTAGTAAAGTATACAGAAAACAATGAGTTAGCCAGAGGAAAAAATAAAAGGGAGGCAGAAAAAGGAAGATGTAGGTAGGAAAAGTGATGTAGAGGAATATGTATGGTTTAAGAATGAGGTAGGGAAGTAGAGAGCAATAGAGAAAGGCAAAAGGTAATTTATAGAGAGGCAGAGGAGTAGGGTTCCCAAGGAGCTCAGACAAAGAAAGAGATAGTATAGAAAAAGATGTGAAGTAGAGAGAGGCAAAGGCAGTAATAGGAATCAGTAGACAGGGAGAGTTGAGGAAAAACAACGAGATGCAATCTAGGGAGAAAGTAAAATGAGAAGAGGTGTAGAAAATAGGTGAGGTAAAGAAAGTATTTGGTCAAAAAGAAAATTGAATGAGAGGTGAAGGGTAGAAAGAGAAATTTAATGTAGAGCAAAAACAGGAAGTTAACACCAATGTGTAACAGAGAAAGAGAGTTGAGGTTGATTCAAAGGTAGACAGAGTTGCAAGATAGAGAAAGAGGAAGAGACAGTGAGGTAGAGAAATCTACAAAGAAGGAGCTAGAGAAAGATAGTTGAGGTGGAGGGTTGAAATGGAGAATGAGGTCCAGGGAGAGAGAGGGGTGTGTGTGTGTGTGTGTGTGTGTGTGTGTGTGTGTGTGTGTGTGTGTGTGTGTGTGTGTGTGTGTGTGTGTGTGTGTGTGTGTCAGAGAGAGAGGGAGAGAGTTGATGATAGAGGAAGAGGTAAATTAATAGAGGTAGAATGGAGTAAGATATTTAAAGAAGCGAAGGAAAGGAAACAGAGGCATTTCTAATGAAAGGGGAGGTTGAAAAGTAAGGGAGTGAAATAATATTGCTGTAAATTGAGAGATTAGATAGAGAGAAAGGTGAGGAATTAAGAAAGATGTGAGGTAGAGAGAGAAATGAGATGGAGAAGAGAGTGGTGAGGTAGAGAAAGTATTGAGAAAGTGGTAAGGCAGTAGAGACATGAAGATACAGAAAGAAAGGTGAGGTAAAGATAGAGATGGGTTTGTGTGAGAAGGAAGAAAATAGCGAAGAGACACAGATGGAAAAAGAGCAGTAAGGGTCAGAAGGATGGATGAGGTACAGAGAAAGGTGAGGTGAAGAGAGAGGGATTGACAGTGATAGATATATAGAGTTAGATACAGAAACTGAGAGGCATAGTCATGAGAGAGCAGTAGAGAACAATGAAGTTGAGTGAGGTATATTTGGTACACTGAGAGTTAGCTGATGTAGACAAAGATGAGTTAATGAGAGCTGAGCTTGAGAGAGAGAACATAGGTACATAGAGCTGTAGAGAAAGACAGAAAGCAGTTCAGAGGGGTAATGCAGAAGAGGTGAGGTGAAGAACAGAGAAATAAATGACACAGAATTTGGGATTTATTTTCCAGTGCAAAACTTGCTTTGCACTGAAATGTTGCCTAAAAGTAGTGCAATGCTCTTCTTATTCTGGTTGCTTTGTATCAAGGGGTGTTCTGGGGGTACATGGGCATTCCCACAATACTTCTCATTTTCTTTCTAAGCAAAGCTGTTACATAAGGCTTTGCGCCCAAAAATAAATCTTCTTGAAGCAGGCGCCAAGTAGGAGAAAAGTCATCTTTTCTCCCAATTTGCACGTATGCTGTAGCATACAGCACACATACAAAGTGGAAAAAGTTTTAAAGTCTAAACCTATTTTTTGTACTGGAAGGCTGCCCTTCCAAAACAGAATCTATGCTACACTAATGCACACATCTTTGTTCAATTGTTCAAAGGTGTGTGTGCGGTACAAGACACCGAAATTGTGTTCCAAACTTGGAAATCAATCAATCAATCATAGGTTTGTTAAGCGCAGCTACTCACGGGAGTGGGTCTCAAGGTGCTGGAGGGGTGGTGAGGAGAGGGGGAATGCAGATCCAGGAAGTTCTAGGAGATCCGTCGAAGAGCCAGATCTTGGGGTCCTTCGTGAACTTGGAGAGTGTTGGCGTTTGAGGGTGTTCCATGCCTTGGCCACGAGGAAGGAGAAGGAACAACCTCCAGTTCTGGTCTTCATGACGCGAGGCACCGTAGCAAGGGAGAGCTGGGCTGAGCGGAGAGATCTTTGGGATGCATGGAATGTGAGGCGGTGGTTCAAGTATGCAGGTCCGGAATTGTGGAGGGCTTTGTGGGCATGGGTGAGAAGCTTGAAGGTGATTCTCTTCTCGATGGGGAGCCAATGTAGCGTATGCAGGTGTTGGGTGATGTGGCAGTGGCGTGGCAGGTTGAGAACTAGTCTGGTGGAGGCGTTCTAAACATTCTGGAGTTTACGGGAGAGGTTCTTGTTGATTCCGGTGTTGAGAGCGTTGCCGTAGTCGAGTCTACTGCTGATGAGGGCATGGGTGACGGTCTTTCTGTGTTTGAGGGGGATCCATTTGAAGGTCTTTCGTAGGAGTTGGAGGGTGTGGAAACAGGAGGATGAGACAGCGTTGATTTGGCGGTCCATCTTGAGTTCGGAGTTCAGGATGATTCCGAGGTTGCGTGCGTGGTCCGTTGGGGTGGCTGGGTTCCCGATGGTGGGGGGCCAGCAGGTGTAGTTCCAGGCATTGGGGTGTGGGCCCATGATGAGTACTTCGGTTTTGTCAGTGTTGAGTTGTAGGCAGCTGCTCTTTATCCACTTGCCGACTGCTTCCATTCCTTCTTGAAAGTTATGTTTGGATACGTTGGGCTCGTTGGATAGGGAGCGGATGAGTTGGGTGTCGTCTGCATAGTATACAATGTTGAGTCCGTGGGATCTGACGATGGGGGCGAGCGGGGCCATGTAGATGTTGAACAGGGTGGGGCTGATGGAGGATCCTTGGGGAACTCCGCAGGTGGTCAGTTTGGGATCCGAGAGGAAAGGTGGGAGTCTGACCCGCTGCGTTCTGCCAGAGAGGAATGAGCAGATCCAGTCGAGGGCCTTGTCCCGGATCCCTGCGTCGTGGAGTCTGCTTGCTAGGGTGCAGTGAGAGACTGTGTCGAAGGCTGCGGAGAGGTCCAGGAGGATGAGGACCACAGTCTGTCCTCTGTCGAGGAGGGAGCGAATGTCGTCTGTTGCGGCGAGGAGGGCGGTTTCGGTGCTGTGGTTTTTCCTGTAGCCGGATTGGGAGGTGTTGAGGATGTTGTTTTCTTCAATGAAGGAGGGGAGCTGGCTGTTGCCGGCTTTTTCGATGACTTTTGCTGGAAACGGGAGTAGAGAGATGGGTCTGAAGTTTTTAAGGTCGGTGGCGTCAGCCGAGGGTTTCTTCAGGAGAGGGTTGATCTCGGCGTGTTTCCAGTCGTATGGGGAAGTAGGCTTCTCGAGGGAGCGGTTGATGGTTCGGCGAAGCTCAGGGGCGATGATGTCGGTGGCTCTGTGGTAGATGTAGGGGGCAGGGGTCCATAAGTGCTCTGGAGTGGATTGACTTCATTGTCTTCAGGGTGTCTTGGATAGTGAGAGCGGTCCAGCTGTCAAGTGTTGGCTGTGTGGTGTAGGTATTGGAAGGTGTGGGTTCCGCGTGATGGTTTTCGTTGTTGAAGTTGTCGTGGATGGTCTTGATTTTGTGTTGGGAGTAGGAGCTGAGTTTGTTGCAGAGGTCCTGAGAGGGGGGATGTCTGTAGTCTCACTGTTGGGTTGGGCGAACTCTTTGATGATGCTGAAAAGTTCCTTGCTGTTGTGTTCGTGGGTGGAGATTCTGTCCTGGAGTGCTTTCTTCCTTGTGTTTCTGATGAGCTGGTGGTAGGCGGTGGTGGCTGCTTTTAAGTTGTCATGGGCTACTGTTGTTTTGGAGTTTCTCCAGATGTTTTTGAGGCGTCTGCAGGTTTGTCTCGATTCGGGGAGTTCGGTGGAGAACCAGCTAGCTCTCTTGGCGTGTGTGTTGGAGGTTTTCTTGAGGGGGGCGATGGTGTTGGCTCAGTCGGTGATCCATTTGTGCAGGGTTCAGGCTGCGGTGTTTGGGTCACCGTCCATGGTGGTTGGAGTGGAGCTGCTGAGAGAGGCGGTGAGCTGGTCGTCAGAGATCTTGTTCCAGTTTGTGCGTGGGAGTTAGTGTGGAGTTTTGCGGGTGATGGTTGTTTTGAAGGTGAAGTGGATGCAACAATGGTCTGACCATGGGAGCTCAGAGGCGTAGCTGAAGGTGATGGAGTTTCCCCGCTGTGAAGATGGGGTCGAGGATGTGTCCTGCTGAGTGCGTGGGTTCTGGTACGATCTGTTTGAGTCCGTGTTGAGGAGGTTGTCCAGGAGGGAGGAAGAGTTGGGGTCTTGGAGGTTGTCGAGGTGGACATTGAGGTCTCCCATTAAGGTGTAGTCGGTGGAGGTGATGGCTTGCGGGGTGATGATGTCGGTGAAGGAGTCGGCGAAAGGTGCGTGGTGTCTGGGGTTTCTGTAAATGAGGGTGCCCCAGAGGGTGGTGGTCGAGTTGGTCTGTATCTTGAAGAGTAGGTGTTCCATCAGGTTTGTGGGCTCATCGGTGTGGGTGCTCAGTCAGAGGTAGGATTTGTGGGCGATGCCTCCTCCGGGGTGGTTGGGGCGGTCCTTCTGGGTGATGTTATATCCTTCGGGGATGGCAATCGTGGTGTCTGGTCCCAAGGCGGCGTTAGTCCAGGTTTCTGTGAAGAAGGCAACGTCGGGGCTGGTGCGATCGAGGAGGTCCCAGATTTCTGCAGCGTGTCTGTTGAGGGAGCGGACGTAGAGGAGGATGCATTGCAGGGTTTTGGGTGTGGTGGTGTTGTGACAGGAGGGTTGTGGTGGATCCTGGGTCTCGGCGATGGTGAAAGAGTGGCGGCATTAGCGGCAGGTGAAGGGTCTGTGGGTGTCGGTAGGTGAAGAATGCTTGCAGTTGTTGTTCTGGCATGTGTTGAGTACTGGAGGGCCGAGGAGCTGTAGCGCTGGTGGGTCGGTGATCCAAGGTTCCTGGCGCTGGTCACGGTCGGGTCACGGATGGACACAGACGGGCTTGCCTTTGGCGCGCCTTTGGCATGCAAGCGGCGCGCCCGCTGCGATCGGCCGCACAGTGGCCGCCATTAAATAGAGGCGGGGGCGGGGGAGTCAGAGCAGCTGGGAGGCGGGAGCGGGAACATGTGGGAGGGGGAGGGAGCACGGGGGCAGCAGCGGCAGGAGGAGGAAAGAAAAAAGGAGGGAAAGGGAAGGGAGATTAAGGCAGGTGAAAAGAGAAAAAAGAACAATAAAGATGCAGAAAAACAGGAAAGGAGCAGAAAAAGAGCAAAAAGAACAATTAAGATGCAAAAAAGCAAATCAGAACCAAGGCAGGGGGCAAAAAATGAAAAAAGGGCAAAAGAGAAAGACAGGCAGAAGGACAGGACCAAGGCAGAAGGAAGAAGGCCTCGAAGCAGAAGGCCTCAAACACCAACCAGAGGCAGTGCTGGGCGCACAGACTCTTCGACGGAGCTGCGCGAGGGGGGAGCAGTATCCTGACCAGGAGGCAAGGGGTCTTGCTCACCGTGTCGCACAGCGGCCGCCATTGAGTAGGGGTCAGGGGGAGGAAGAGCAGCTGGAAGGCGGGAGTGGGAACACGCGAGAGGGGGAGGGGCCGCGAGGGCAGCAGTAGCGGGAGGACGAAAGAAAAAAAGGCGGGAAAGGGAACGGAGATTAAGGCTGGTAAAAGGAGCAAAAAGAACAATAAAGATGCAAAAAAGCAAAGCAGAACCAAGGCAGGAGGCAAAAAATGAAAAAAAGGGCAAAAGAGAAAGACGGGCAGGAGGACAGGACCGAGGCATAAGGAAGGAAGCCTCGAAGCAGAAGGCCTCGAACACCAACCAAAAGCAGCGCTGGGGGCAGAGACTCTTCAACGGAGCTGCACGGGGAGAGCAGTATCCTGACCAGGATAGGAAGAAACAAAGGAAGGAGAGGAATGGAAGGAAGAAAGAGCAAAAGGATGGACGAAAGAAAGATGGAAATGAGAAGGCAACAATAAAGAATGGAGAACAAAAGGAAGAAAGGAAAATGGGGAAAGGAGGAAGGGAAAAAGAAAGGGAAGGGGGAATTTAGGGAGGAAAAGGAAACAAAAAAGGGTAGGGAAGAAAAGAAAAGGGGATGAATGAAGATAGGAAGAAATAAAGATGTGAAGGAAAGGGGCAAATAAAGAAGGAAGAGAGCACAGAGTGAAGCAAGGCAGGAGAGAAGGGAGTAAATACGTAGGGAAGGGAGAACGGAATGAAGCAAGGGTGGAAAGAAAGAAAGAAGGAAACGTGAAGATCGTTGCTTCAATCAAGTGTGTGCAAGATCAGAAGAAAGAAATAACAAGCAAAAAAATGAGACCTCAGACAAACGTCAAAGATGAGTAAGGCTGAGGAAGAGCCACATCTGGGAAAGGGGGCGAGTGAAAGAGAGCAGCAGTGCCATATCTTAGTAGAAATGGCACTAACCTGCTCACTCCCTTTCACAGAACGTAGCAACTATGGTTGCCGCCCTGCATTGAGTGAAATAATAGTACATTTGCACCCATGAGTGTGTTAAGCATGCTCAGCTGTCGAATTAGAAACTGAAGTCCGTCAGGAATTTTGACTGGCACACTCACTTTATCAGAGGGCCCTTTGGAAGGTACAGGCTCTGGGCAGTTGCCCACTATGCACATGCCTTAAAACCTTTGTGCTTCTCACTCTTGAACCTGGGAAACTTGAGAGCTCTGGAGGCAAGACACTGAATCAGAGCTATTCCTCTTTGGTATTTGGCAGCCTCGGCATTCAGCAATGAGGCAGCGGCAATGGCGGTTGGCAGGATCGGGGGTGGCGGGGCGGGGCGAAACAAAATGTACACTTTACCTCTTCACGCCCGCCATCTCTCCTCCGCCGTCGATCTCCTCCATCGTGGCCAAACTGTCATGCACACTTCCCCTGCTCTAGACCCCTCAGCCCCGCCCGCACCTACAACTGAGCCACTATGAGAAAAATAAATTGATAATAACCTGGAGTTATTATTTTATTTTTACTTTTTTTGCACTGCTGAAAAGCAGTGAGGCGACGCTGCTCCGCCTTAGCAGAGGAGCCGCCACTGGGCAGCGGGCTCCTAAGTAAACTTTGGCCCTTTGCATTTTTTTTTAAGTGAGCACGCGTTTCTACCCACGTCGACCTCTACAAACGATACTGCAGCAGCTGAACGCAGTACACATTTCGTTTGGGTGGAAGGTTGGCTCCACTCCTCCAAAAAACAGAAAAAAACGAGGGTAATTTGGGCATACGTTTTATGCAAGCTTAATGAAAGCTGTGCAGTTTGAAGTTCAGGCATGTAAGCCCCCGAAAGTGTGTGGCAAACCCAGACAAGAAGACCAGAAATACCCTGAAATAATTCCTTTCTCCATAAAAAGCATAAATAGTGGTCTGCAGTTCAGGATGAGCTGACGCTTCGAAATTAGAATAAGTGTTTGCACAGTTCTGCCTGTGATATGAAGATTGTTTCTCTGGGAAAAACAAACCAATATAGATAGAGCAGGGCTTGTTCTGGGCACTGATAGCTGCAGGGCAACGCGTTCAATTGGACTGAATACAATGAATACAAAATAAATACCGATATAATTGAAAATATAATTGGACTTAAGCATTTTCCAAGATAATGTGTTTCTATTTATTGCAAAGCAAGAGAGATACATAATGAGAGGTGGACGGCAAGGAGCACGCGGTTAAAGCATAATTTGTGCCCCTGGTTGCAGGTGGTGGGCGCTGGCTCTCATTACTGGGACCAGAATTTATTTTTCATCGTCAGACTTTGACGAAGAGCAAGAGAGAAGGATAAAAGAGGGATGAACAAGAAAGTAGAGAAAGATAGGAAAACAGTGACAAATGGAGCAGGCAGGAATGAAAAACCCACATGAGATAAAGAGAGAGCAAAGTAGGGTAGTGGAAGAAAGAGGCATGGGGTTAAATCAAGACTATGCAACTTTGGTGCTCGGCAGTCTGGGAATTCAGTATATTTTCCATCTGCTAACAGCAGGCAGGAAATGTAAGAGGAATATGAAAATTGTCTGTGGTGCAAAATACCGTAATTCTGAGTCCCAGATGTTATACTCCTTCTGTCCCAAAAACATAGAAAGGTTGGTGAATCGGGTATTAATTCCAGTTGGCATCAGTAATATAAAACCCTCCTAGTACCACCCCATATTGGGTAGCACGGATTGAGGGCCTAAGGGGGCAACACAATGAAGTATAAATTGATAACATAACAGCCCTTTATCTAATTCTCAGTTCTTTTCTTACGCTTTCCAATATTTCCCTGACTTTCACATTAATTTGGCACACGGACTCTAAATTTTGAGATCATCATGTAGGATAATGCATAATCTTCAGTGGTTACGCCAGCGGCATAAACTGGTCTTTCGGGTTGCCTCATAGCGATGTGAAATGGTGAATTAACATTAGGGGTGTGTGTAATTCATGTAATCTGCTTTTGGTTAATTATGCAACATTTTGGGAAAAATTAAGAATAATTACGTGGAATGCAAATCCAGCAATTGGAGCGATATTTTAGTACGAAATGTGTTTTTGATGCGAGAATGCATTTTGCGCTAAAAAATAGTGTGCCAAACAAAATTGGCACTAATGACCGCCACTCGTGTTCTAGTTGTTTAGGTTGTTACCATGCTATAATTGTGCTGTGAACGGCAGCATAAGTGTTGTATAATGTTGTAATTTTGTGAATTTTGCTGCACAACGCAAAATTCTCTGATTTAAATTTTGCCCTGGCTTGATCAATAGATCTATCACACAAAATAGTGGGACCAGACGGGTCCCGGAAGGGTAGAGAGGTCCTCAACCACGAGGTTAGAAGGGACAAGTCCTCCCTAATTCATGTACTCTGAACCTAATGTGAGTCCCTTCGGAAAAACGCTGCTCGTTCCTCCAGAGATAGAAGAGGCAATAGATCAGCAGCATGATTTGAAATTGCAAGACACTTTTTTAAATATACAAATTCATTCAAACCATCTTCAAATATTTCTAAGTAGAAGATCTGAGTACATAACTTAGCCCATCACTGGGAATGAGTTTTCCTGAAGCCAAACACTATAATCTAACATCCGGTAGCATTCAATCTCTCTTTTTTTTTTTATTTAGCTAATATTTTCCATGTTAAACACCGGTTCTTGCCCATGCAAAAATCCATTTTGGTCAAGTGCAGAGGCCAGGATTCGAGCCCAGATCCCAGTTTAGCCATTGTACTATATCTTAAAGTGGGCTACTGTACCTACCTATCCTCAGAGAGATTTCAATTTATAGTACCCCTTTGGGTAATGCAAAGAATGATGAACTCCAATGATAGTGATGTACACCCACAGTAGATGCGCCTAAGTACAATATGCCAAGTTCACAAAACTAACAGGAGTTCAATTTGCTGACATGTGTGCAACATATGTGGGTTTTTGTAATGTATGTAATGTGTGAGGAATAACACATGTAGATTTATTTTTGATGTGTAAAAGTGTATACCCCCCAAGTCATGTCACAGGAGAGGCCAATGACATGCAATGCTTGTTTGGGTAACTCCCACAAAACAGTACACTGCTGGTAAGAAGTCACTTCCTGCCCTAATCCAAGCACAAGACATAAGTAGACGACGAGTGAGTTGGTCTAGAGTGGTGATTCACACAAAAATCAATAAAGAATCGACAGTTGTGTATAATGGATGGATTTATTGCAAGAAAATGTTAAAATTATGAAAGTTGCAGATTGTTCATAACCACGCTCATGCATTATGTATGCATTACATTTATTATGAATGAGTGGAATTAACAAAATCATATACATTACTTTCCATAAATACCATATGCACACGAGCATGTAGAAGACAATGTGCATGGGTTACATGAAAATGTATGTCAGTTAATAAACATAAGTATGTTTGACTGTAATTTAAATTGTCCAGTTTGCCAATAACACTTCTCAAAATGTCTTACACAATTGACCAAAATGAGATTCACTTTGTGATATCTGAGCTGCCTGAGTACTGTCTGAAGCCCTCTCAAAGGATTACCAAAATTCCAAGAAGACAAGATACAGATATTATAGATGGGTAGCAGTAGGTAATTCACATTTTACCCATCTATAATTTTATGTTATGCATGGCCCCCAAAATCATCTACCCCTGTCTTCAACTGCTATGCTGGGGCAGGGAAGTAATGAGGGAGCCATACATAATATGGCCCCTGCTCTCTATCCGAAATGTTGAAAAGAAAACTGGGCTCCTGCCCCCACACCACTCTCTGTGTTTTCCTCTACCTCCAGAAGCTGTGCTCCTTGCTCTCCAGTGCTGCACTGTTAGGTTCTCAGGGACACCAGCCAGAGCATCTTGGCATTCCTTTATGATGTATCATCAGCGGTTACCAAGTTCTGTACCCACCAGGGGCGTAACACATGCCCCAGCGGTGCGGGGGGGGCCCCCGAATTGCACTGGGCCCCCTCAGCACAATACTCCGGCCCAAAAGCTCTGGATTAAATCCGGAGTGGGGGCCCCTCCGTGTGGCAGGGGGGCCCCCTCATCTTTCGTTACGCCACTGGTACCCACCATTGCTACGTCATAGCAGTAAATCCCTGGATTTAGAACCCAGATACCCACGCTAATGTGTTGTAGGTTTGAGGTAGCTAGGTCTCCTATGTGTGGAATTCAGGAGGAAAATGTTGGAATACTGAGTATTTCATAAGGGAGAACACCGATGGCAGAGAGAGAGTGTGAATCGTTTGCTATGAGCTGCTGTATCCTTCATCTTCAGATGAATAAATTACTGGGACCTTATATACATGTGTTTAAGGAGTCATTTATAAAAGAAACTGGCGACAAGCTCATGTGAAGAGGAGCCTATTTCATTAATATGATGGATATCAAATTCAACTTACTTCTACTGTAATTGACTACTCCTGGCACTTTCTGCGCGTAAAGGAAATAGCATCATTATCATCATTGAGATGGACATTTTCACAAGAGACATCTTTGCCAAAGTCAGTAACTGTTCAACGGGTGTTGGTTACTTAAGTGTCTGGTTGTTTCATAAGACGCAGTGAGTCTCAAGAACTGGCATCACTCGAGCCCTTTCTTGTGGCTTTTGCTGTGGAATGATACAGCGAGTCTCGAGAACTTGCATTGCACATGTGCTTTTTTGCGACTTTGCTGTAGAATGCGTCGCAGGTTGACACAGTGCTAGAGTGGCATCAAACGGCTCCAAAGTACATGCTCAATGAGGTAAACTAAGTGACCTGCGTGGCGGCCATCTTTGTAGTTGCTTTTGCACACAAGAATTATTGGATGCCTCACCAATATTTCTTCTGTTCTTCTACATATATATTTATATATAATTCTCGGATTGGATACAGCAACAGTGAATATACAAAGTGAGGAAACACACCTATTGATTCATGTGAGTTGTTTTTCTGGCCACTTATTCACTAATAGTACGTGTGCATGTTGGATTTCTATGCAGTCATTGGAGGATACATTGTTCATTCAAGGAGCTCTATTCAGTCCAAGGAACTTTCTAATTTTGTGCCGTGGGATAACATTATCCATATGTATTTTGGATTCTTGCTACAAGTAATAGTGAAGCGTGGACAGTGTTTTAGTCCGAATACTTGGTGAAGCATTAACACTGAGCAATTCCATAACTGAAACAATGAGCACACAGACTTTCAGCATTAGTCCCACACCACCATTTTGGTCCTCTGACTACAAACCTTCCTTGAGATGGGAGGAGTGGAAGGGGCACTTTTTGAATTAAGTTTTAGCAATTGATTAAACCAACACCATGTCTGTGGACAGAAAGAAAATCATTTTATTGCATTCCTTGGGCCCTCAGGGGTTGGATTAATACAGTCAATGATCGAAGTTACAAATGTGGGCGAATGTGTTTTATGCTACTACTGTTGATCTTGACAACTATTTTGTCCAAAGGATGCATAGGTATTATTAGGTACACAATATCTTCCAGCACAAACATGACATATAACAAGACATTGAATGAATGTGTGGGAGAACTGGAAAAGCTTATGTGAGATTTTAAGTTTGGCATATTATGTGAATATTTAATAAGAGATCAGGTAGGGATGCATGCTTGTAATCCTGCTATTCAGGAATGTTTATGGGTGAATAGAGACTCAACTTTATATGATGTGCTGCCATAGTGCAGAAGGCAGACATTTCTAGAAGATGGGCTTCTGCGTTGAAACATGGAGAGTAAATGTGTGAGCTTGTATGCAAAGTTAACTGTAATGCATAGAGCAATCAAAGTAGTAACCAACTTAGGAGTAAGCCTGTCACCAAGAATAAGAGCAAGTGTTATGGCTGTGATAGTAGTGAAAATTTAGCATTTAGCAAAATTTGTCCTGCTATTGTGCAAACATATTCCAAATTGTGGAATCATAGGACATTATGCAAAAGTGTGCAGGAGGAATAAGTATGCTAAGTGTGTGAAGGACAGTCTGACTAAAACAAGTGAAGGTGCATCAGGAGAGGGCGATACAACTTATAACAGTATTATGAGTTTAAGACATAAATTGCTGTTCAATATTGGATGAGAATTGGTGATGAGGAATTGAAGATTTTTGCAGATTCTGGTTCCCCTTCTTACTATTGTTAATGAAGATACATGGAAGGAGCAATTTGTTAATAAAGTAGGCGGTAGATAATGTCATCAGACTTACATCCTGAGGATTACATTGGAGAAACAAATTGATATACTAGGTTACATGTGGTTCACTTTTAATTTAAAAAAGAGGCACACACGAGGAAGGTTATATGTTGCCAAAAAGGGACTATATGTTTTAGGCTGGTTTGATCAGAAAAACTTAAACATTGCCCTTGATCCTAACAGCAACAATCAAGTTCTAGTAATAAAATATTCCTAGAGTTTTTTATAAGACTTTAGGAAATTTGGCTGTGTTTGAGCATGAAATCATTCTCAAAGAAAATAGTTCCCCCAAAATTCATAGGGTCAGGAATGAACAAATGATGATAAGAGTTACATTTTCTACAGAGCTGGAGATGTTTTCCTCTTTAAATATAATTAAGACTTATGGGGCTTCAGACTGGATTTCACCAGTAGTTGTAGCACTGTTCAGCTATGAAGAAATCCATCTTTTTGCGTATTTGCAGCACCTGTACAACAACATAGTGGGTGACAGATTTCCACTGCTGAAAATAAATTAAATGGTGGCAAAATCAAAAAGGGAGCAACTTTGTTTTCCACAATAGACATTGTTGGCCTATCCTTAGGTCTCCTTAGCCCCGAAATTGACAAAACTCATGGCGTTCATTACTCCTAATGGGTGTTTTCAGTTAAAGCACATGAAGTTCAGCTTGGCATCTGCTGCCGCCATTTTACTACAGGTGATGTTCGATTTATTTGACAAAGAAAAGGGTATACTTTTTTTCAGGATGGTATTTTAATCTTCAGAAAGGATAGAAATGAACATGATAGTTTGCAAAGAGAATCTGAGATTCTTGAAACAAAGGGGTTGTGTTGAATTTCAAAGTGTAAATAACAATGTAACCTTCATTGGTGAGTGCAATTAAAGAATCACCAGCACCCACTAATATGAGTGAGGTTCGGTCATTACTGAGAAAGGTAGAATATTGTGCAAAATACATCCCCAAATTTGCTGAAATGAACTATCACATTAGGCAGTTGTTGAAAGGCAAGAACAAATTTTGGTGCATCTCGCACTACTAGTGTGATTTTGAGACAATTAGCCGGGAAACTGGCAATGTGTCAGCATTGAAAAGTTCTGATCATAATGCGGATAGCATAATGTTGTGATGAGACGGAGAAATGAAGATAGGAGACTGGATACCTTGAAGAAGATATTTAGTGGAGAACACAACCTGGCGTCCGACCACCTCGGGAAATCAGCTGCAACTGACTTTCCTCGAGTGCCGTCAGCCTAACATTCTAGCGTGGAGCAAGGTAAAAGATTCCAGGTAAGAAAACATCATAACACGTCCTTCTCCTATAGAAAGAAACAAAAAAAACAAAAGCAAAACGATAGAAGAAAAAGAATGGAAAGAAAACAAAGATAAAAACAAGAAATTCTAAAACACACCTAAATAAGGAAGGATAAATCACATCCTAACATAGTCCTGCAAATAAGATGGAGGTCTACGAACTCTAACACCCACATCCTCCTTTGCAACAAAATCACTTGCCGATTCCAAACTGCTGCCACTATCATTCATCGAAGAATCAGGAATATCACTGGCCTCATTTCGACGTGAATTTGAAGAATGAACAAAATCAGGCATGAACATAGCTCCGGAACAACCTGAAAGTTCATCGCTTTGAGCAGGGCATGGACCGCCTTTTTGATATAATGCCACTCTACGAAAGTTCCATCTTTGACCACCTTCAATGACCACAAAAAAATATTTCCAACTCTAACAACACGAAAGGGACCAGAAAACTTGCTCAGACCGCCTCTCAACCTACCAGATCTCACCTTAACCCAGTCTCCAACCTTGAACTTGGAAGACACCTCCTTGTGAACATGCTTACCACCACTCATCACCCAATCTTGTAACCAAGAGGGAACCAACATGGAACCAGGCGAACGCCCTCTCATCAGTTCAAATGGACATTTGTGAGTGACACTGTGTACAGTCGAACGATAGGCCCATAACATTTCTTTCACTAGTTGACTAGGCGACCTACCACTAGACAATGCTAATTGCACAGTCCCCTTTACTAATCTGTTAGCCCTTTCAACAATACCGTTACTCATGGGGTTATAAAGAGAAGTACAAGAATGTTTGATTCCACATCTCTCCAAGAAGCAACGCATCTCACCAGAGACTAACTGGGTCCCATTGTCTGTGAGCAAAGTATGTGGTACACCTTCCTCTAAGAAAACCTCCTCCAAAATTTTAATAGTGGAAAAAGTGGTAATGTCTCCCAAAAACTTAACGATAAGCCACCTTGAATGCACATCCACAAGCACCGCAGCAAACCGCATGTCAGAAGACAGATCAGAAAGTGGACCTATAAAGTCCAAACAAATTGTGCTCCAAGACCTGCCTGGATCAAACATTTGCCCCGTACTGCTCTGACTACCGACCTTCAATCTCTTCTCACTCTCCTTGCACAAACCACATTCTTGCACCCATCTCCTAATTTGATCATCCATACCAGGCCACCAGAAGTCTCAAGTGGCCTTCATGGGCAAGTCTGAAAATGTGAAATCTAAATTTAACAGGCGGGACAAAACGATCTCCTCTCATGACCACATCCGACCCGGTTTAAAGACAGTTCATCCATAATTTTACAATAAAGTCTTGCAGACACAGACACCATACTATCCCTACGTACACCCAAGGTAATCATGTCAATCACCTCCTTAAGGATGACATCAGACCACATTCCTTCCTCCCACTGCAACCTGGAAAACGCACCAAAGTTACAATCTTGTACATCACAAACAGGGGCTACTGCTTCTTCAGATTCAAGTCTTTCTACAACATTCTTATCAACATGTTCCCACTCTAATGACATTTGAGATAAGCAGTCTGCTTGCGAATTTCTCCAACTATGGATGAACTCTACATCGTACAAATATTCCTGCAGTCTGGCTGCAAACCTAGCCAAACGTGCAGAACCTTTTCCAGCACCATCAGCAGATACAATTTTGATCAATGGTTTGTGGTCAGTTCTCAATACATATCTGGTACCCCCACAAATATACTCTAAAGTACTCTGTACCCCAAGCAGCAGCCAGAGTTTCCCTTTCAATAACTGAGTAGTTTTTCTCAGCCTGAGTGAGAGTACGAGAAGCAAAGGCGATAGTTTTTTCAGTGCCATTTTGAAATTGAGAAAGCACCACACCAATGCCCGAAATACTGGCATCAACCGTGAGGAAGGATTTGCATGACCTATTAAATGAGGTATAAATCCCAGCATTACAAATTTCATTTTTGACTTGTTCAAAAGACTTATGTTGTTCCTCTCCCCAGATGTACTTGCTGCCTTTGCGAAGAAGACATCTTAAAGGTTCAGTTATGCTGGCAAACCCCTTAACAAACTTCGAATAATATTCAGCTAGCCCTAGAAAGGACCTTAGCTGATCTTTGTCCTTGGGGCAAGGTACAAGTTTTATCGCCTCCAAAAGATTGCGTTTAGGAGCAATACCTCCGCTGGATATGGTATATCCCAGATATTCTATCTGTTCTGTTAAAAACTTGCACTTCTCTTTGTTTACTGTCATTCCCACTTGCTCTAATTTCCATAAAACTTGTTTCAAGAGAGCGTTGTGTTGCTCAATGGTTTTACCAGAAATCAAGATATCGTCTTGGAAATAGACTACACCCTTAACTCCTTCAAAAATACTGCTCATCATCCTCTGAAAAACACTCGCTGCAGACGCTAGGCCGAACGGCATGCAAGTGAATTGAATGGTGCCCTCTGTAGTGATGAATGCAGTTAACGATTTGGAGTCAGGATGCAGTCTGATCTGATGATAAGCACTTCGCAAATCAATCTTTGAAAAGTACTTACCACCACCTACTGACTGCAACAACTCATTGATATTGGGTAGCGGGAAAGTATCAGTTACAATATCTCTGTTGAGAGATCTCAAGTCTATGCAGAATCTCAAACGGCCATCAGATTTCTGCGTTATGACAACAAGGAGAAATCCACGCAGATGCCTCTACTGGCTCAATAACTCCTCCTTTCAGCATGTCTTGTAATAATTCTTTAAGCCCTTGTCTAACTGATAACGGTACTCGCCTAAGTTTGTGCTGAACGGGATAAGCATCACGTTTCAATATGATTTTATGAGAATAACCTTTCACACATTCAAGTCTATCTTCAAAAACTTTGTGTGCTTCATTTAAAATGTCATTTATTTGTACTCCATCATCCACTACCATGACTGAGTTGGGAGACCTAGGATTTATCACATTATGTAAATCGTATTGGTGCATCCAGCCCAGAATAGGGGGACCTTCCTTGGCAACATAAATTTTTCCCTCCGTGCTCCTGGTACCAAAACGAATGACACCAAACATATATCCTAATAGGTCGATGGTTTGACCCTGATAACTTACCGGGTTAATGTCTTTGGCATATAACGAAATGTTTCCCCACACTGACCTAAACAAATCTTCAGGAATAATCGTAAACATTGATCCTGAATCAACCATGAGACTTACTTCTTGACCACACACCTCAAATATGGCATTGGGTCTGGTCAATCTCTTAGGGTCCTCACCTACTTCTGAAACTATATTCTCTTTGAACTCTTCAACTACTAATACCCTATTAGTACTTTTCATGCACTCAGAATCCCACTGTACTACATTAACTTTGGATTTGGATTTGTCATTACCATCACCTTGTCTACATACTCGTGCATAATGTCCTTTACGACCACATTTCTTGCACACTTGGTCAATGGCAAAACATTTTTTGGAATCAGCAAGGTGGTTTTGACTTCCACACCGCAAACATTCTCTTCCTCTACTTTTATAAGATGAGCTAAAGGATGGAATACTCTTAGAATTTTTCTTTGAAATGGCATTAATCTCGGAATCATCATCTTTAAGAGAATTATCAAGACTAGCCACCTCATTCATTCTTTTGTCCTTTCCTAATTCTCTAATACACTTCTGAGATTCTTCAATCACTTTGGCCATATCCACAGCGTCTTTCAACGAGGGGTCTTTTGCAGCCCATAACCTTTCTTGGATTTTCTTCTCACGACATTGAACAATTAACTGATCGCGGATTAGCTCATCGGTCATCACTCCAAAACGACACTTCACCGACAGTTCCCTCAATCTTCCGACGAATTCATCTATCGATTCACTGTCAGATTGAGGTTGTGTGTAGAACTTATATCTAGCCATAACCAGATTGACCTCCTTTGCAAATCTAATTTCTAGTCTTTTGATAGCCTCTTTATACACATCGTCCATTGGTTGGCCATTAGGACCCATGGCTACAGGCAAATATTTGAAAATGCGTTGACCTTCACTCCCAAGAGCACTCATTAACAAAGCTTTTTTCTTGCAGGTGAAAAATTTTGACCGCCTAGTGCTATAATATAGTTTTCCAACATTTCCAACCAGTCCTCCCAGACTATGGTGGGTGTGCCTGGGTGAGGAAGGAACATGGGAGGCATATTTACATTGGATTGCGTTGCCATTCCTAACACAAAAAGTCTTGTAAGGATTAAGAATGTAAAACTACTAATACAGTGTTGTAAAAATAAAAGTACTTCCCGTAATGTAAGTTGACTTATAAGTAATATTATAAAGAGTACTGTTAATACAGAGGTGTGCAGCTCACCGTGAAAATGCTTGCACAAACGTTGGTTAAATATTTGTTCCACAAATGTTGTTGTTTTTCTATCCTGGGCGATTTTAATATACACCTCGATGAATTGTCTTCTAACGCCTCTCTTGATCTTATTGAAGGCTTGGACACATTTCAACTCAAGCAAAAAGTGACTGGCCCTACCCATGATCATGGCCATTTGCTTGATCCTATTTTTACTAATATACAGAACCTTACGGTGGCTGACCCTATCCCGGTCCCTTTGTCAGACCATTTTTTACTCTCAATTACATGGATACTATCTGACCCCTTGTTGCCACTCGCAAAAATAAGAAAATGTAGTTGCATTTGGTCCAAATTACCGGTAGGAAAGTGGATCACCGAGTTAAATAATTCAGTCCCCTTACCTCAGGCTAACTCCATTATTGCCAATAATAATTATAACTGGCTTGAATGTTCTCTAGATACAGTGCTTCCCAGGAAAGAATCCTTTCATCAAGTGGGAATCAACAAAAAAGCCTGGTATTCTCAGGAACTGAGGCAACTCAAACAATCATGAAAAAAATTGGAAAGGAAATGGAGAACGGATTATTCTGCGAATAAAAAAGCCAAATACAGAGAGGCAATTAAACTGTACAAAAAAGAAATAAAGGCTGCTCAATCGAGTTATTACCATGACAAGATTGTCTCCGCAGCCAACTCCCCCCGCGAAATTTTTAACATCACAAAATCTCTTCTTACACTTCCCAGCCCTATCTCTGTCCCCGATAGCTCCCAGCAGCGGGGGCAGAAATCGCAGAATATTTCTCGGCCAAAGTCCAAAAGATCTATAAGACTTTTTCACATTAATGACGGTGTCACCTCGAAACAGCTAACCTTGTTGGAAGAGTTTCCCCCTCTTTCCTTATCATCCACGCAGGAATTCCTCAGACAACTGAAATCGGGCTCTCCCATAGACCCTGCCCCTCCGTCCATTCTAAATCTAATCCCCGAAATAGTTTCTCCAGTTATACGGGATGTGATAAATTCCTCCCTTCTTAGCGGAGTGGTGCCCCCTCTTTGGAAACAGGCTAGGGTCAAGGCACTCTTAAAAAAGACAAATCTTGACCCGGAGGACTGGGCGAACTATCGGCCCATTTCCTTGTTGCCTGGTGTGAGAAGTTGGCCTGGTATATGCTGTTCACTAATTAAAGTGGACACCTTGCACCAGGGCAAATTGACTCTTATGGTAGATAGGTTTAAGACAACCTTTTAAAGAAAGCTATCCTAGTGGTAGCTGTGGAGAGCAGCCTTCAGGCTAAGTCTCGGAGGAATGTAAAGCAGCTTGTTTTACCATATAATCTCTTGAATCACCAAATGAAAAGACACCACACAGGTATATATATCAAATATATATGTATTTATTTCTAAATAACTCTCTACTAATCTCTTTATGAGATTAGAAGACAAACATATGCACAAATCAACGTTTCACAATAAGTTAAGCACAAAATATGGCTGGGGCCCTAGGGGCGTACCAGACCATATACTAAGTAAGAGACTTAGGGACAACGACTTGCAGGGAGACAAGGCCTAGGGCCTTCAGAAGTGCAGGGGCCTCACGAAACCACCCAAGGCAGGTAAGTAAAGGACCCACGGGGGACGCGTGCAGTGTGGATACACAGGCGCGGATCGCCGTTAACTTCAATGGGGCAAGTCGCGGTTGGAAATAAAGAGTTTTAGGATACTTCGGGAGAACCTACAAGCAAGTCACTTACAGGGTAAGTAGTTCTAGGGCCCACACCCACAGGAGCACCGTAGTGCTGGAGTTACCTCACCCAGGAAGCCGGGTGCATAGGTGTCCTTTGGTGTCGGGTCGCGGCGTCGTTTTCAATGGCGAACAAAGAAGACTTGCTGCTTGCGGGAGCTGAAGAAGTGTCCGGTGGAATCCAAGCCTGGATTCTGAAGAAGGATGACCTGAAAGCAGAGGGGACAGTGTTCAAAGTCACTTGGCAGTGACCCGGGGCAAGGAAGATGGATGCCCACCGTCGTCGGTTGATTCAGGTCGGTTGCGGGTGCCTTGACTCTTCAGCCACGTGGTCCAGGAGGTGTCGACGACGACCAGGAGCTGGATTCGGTGGGTCCCTCGACGTCTGCAGCTGACTGCGGTGTCGGCAACTCGATTGGAGCCAACAAGCCTTGGCAGCAGCAAGTCTCGGGGAGATGAAGAAAAGTCGATGGCGCAGACCAGCAAGGTCTGAGGGACTCACCCAGCGAGGGTAAGTCAGGGCAGGCCTGGAGCAACCAGGGAGCCCTTTGGTTTCTTTAAGAAGTCTTCTGGGGACCCACAAGCCGGCGGGCAAGGGATCGCGAAGACACCTCGGGCGGAATCACTCAACAGGGGCCCACGGTCACTCGGGACGGTGTAGGCCTCTGATCTTCGGAGGGATTCCTGCTGGAGGTCGGGACCACACGTGGTCCAAAGCACAAGTTCGTAGAATGTTGTGAAGGGGTTGCACTCGACAATAGTGCACGGTACCCAGGGGTCGCGGTTCCTCGTTACTCGTGGGGTCCACTTGCCTCAGCTTCGCTGGGGACTCACGATGGCCTGGGAGAGGTCAGGAAATCCACTTCTTGGGCTGCAGGGACTTCGGACTCCGGCGGGAGCGGCGTAGTTTGCGACCGTCATTGTCGTTTTTGGTGCCTGCCAAGCAGGGGAGTCACTCCTTGACTCCAAGGGAGATTCTTCTGTCTTCCAAAGGTAGTGGAACGTCGAAGGGCCAGGATTCTTCTGTAGAGCGTCGTCCAGGGGTTATCTAACTAGCAAGTTCAAGGGTTCCCCTTCTTATACTGAAACGAGGGGATGGACTAGCTCTATGACCCCACCTATGGGAGGGTCAAGGGAGGGGGTGGCTACACCCACTTCCCTTTGTCCAGTTTCGCGCCAGAGCAGGGGCAGGTAGCCCCTGAGCCAGTTTGAACTGGCATATGCACAGAGGAGCCTTCTGCTCCCCCAGTGCAGGACTTCAAAGCACTCTAAGAGTGCACCCACCCAGCCCCAATACACTAAACCCTGTCTGGGAGGTGGTTACACCTCCCTGTGACAGGATGCCTATTGTTGGGCTTCCTCCACTGCGAGTTTCGGTCATCAGCAGGAGGGCAGCCCAGTGTCTGTGACTGGTGGCATCCATTTTGTGATGCCAGGGCTCTTTAGGATTCTACCGCGTTTCCACAGCAGGTACATGTCTTATCCCTCTAGAAGGGTGGAATGCTACCCCCGCCGCCAAGATTGGCGGGGGGTAGTATTCCAAGATGTTTGACACCAAACACGACATGTTTTGATGCAGCCATTCCAAAGTTAGCATTTTACCGCGAGGATATAATGCACTTAAGAGTATATGGTTTAACCGCATCCACAAACAGCCCCAGAGAATAGACTCTGAGAGCTGCAGAGGGCCCTGCTCAGGCAGAGGCACCCCCTCACATAGAAGCCAAGCACCCTGCCCTCAGGATTGATAGGGCCTGCCTTAGGGGTGACTGATAGGTTTATATGTGTGTCCAGGAGAGATATAGGAAACCTATATCTCAGTGAGGGATGCTAGCACCACCTCACCCAGGCTGCAGTAGCAGGCCTGTGGTGTCAGATTTAGACTGCTTCCCAGGGGTGGCATAATACATGCTGCAGCCCCTGGTAGGCCTGTGAAGTACCTATGCCCTTGGTACCTAAGGTACCATATACTAGGGACTCATAAGGCACCACAGTATCCAATCACTAGTGCACCTAGAGTGCACTCCATGTCGTTTAGAGAGAACAGAGAGGCTGGGGCCCTGAATAGCAGGGTCCCAGTCCAACTAAGTCATAAACCAGCAAAACACCAGGAAAAAAGTGGGGGCAACCATATAGTCAGATTCCACCTTCCTACATAACCCCCCAAACGAAAGGAGATAAGGCTAACCTTGACCAGTTGAGCCTTTATTGATTAAGTGGTCATATAAGGAAGCACCTGCACTAGCATGGTTGCCCCCTGTCTTATGGTCCACTAAGCAATCCCTCACCCTAAGGGTATGAGAGGGTCTCCACCATGGGGAATCACTACCTCTGGTGTGCTTTGGTAAAGTACAAGGCTGGTGGGGTGTCTGAGTAGGGAAGTGAGGCCCTAGGAAGGTTGGCCTCAGCTTCCTCAGATCACTGGTCACCATGTATGCCTGTCTTTCCATGACTGAGTTGCACTTTGCTCTAAGGGTCAACCTTTGACTGCCTACAGCTGGGGGTTGGGTCCCTTTGGATGGAACACTGGAGGGACATGGCATGTTTGGAACCTTTTGGTCCCAGGTTTGCCCTTGCCTAACAGAGTCCTTCTGGGGGAGGTCCCTACATAAAGGTATGGGGGATCCCTCAGTGGGTTGAGGAATTTTCACCTGGCTAGGGCTACTAGACTGGGTGCCCCTAATCTGCTGATGGGGGTTCCTCTGGACAGGGGGACCTGGGGGTCCACTGACCTCCCTGACCTCTGCAGCCCTGGGCTGACTGAGGCAGGGTAGAGAGGGGCAGTTTACCTGCTCCAGACTGGGTACCACCTTGGAAGGGTCCTCTGCCATCAGGGGTGGGGCCAGGCCAGGCCTGACTACCTCTGTGGCAGTTCCTTCACTAGGGGAGGGTCAGTTCCCTGAGGAGGCTGACCCTTACCTACTGTCTGGAGGGAAGAAGACTTTTCTTCAACCCTTGTGCTCTCTTCTGGGGGAAAGTGGGCCATTCTTCCAGGCTCCATCTCTCCAAAATCTTGGGCTGGGGCTGTGGCCATCACAGCCCCACTAACCTTACAGGGACACCCAACATCCTCAGATGGGTTTGGTGTTCAATTTCAGCCCAGGCTGAAATTTCCAGATCATAGCCCATCAGGCAATCTACAGGTAAGGTTGGGGACACTGCCACTCTTTTTGGGCCTGTGACCCCCTCCCAGGTGAGATTGACTATGGCCATGGGGTGATCTGTTCTGACACCATCAATGTTGGTCACCTGGTATTTAAACTCAGGTAAAAGCTGGTGAGGGGGACTAGTTTCCCTGCCACCATGGTGACACTAGCCCCTGTGTCCCTAAATGCCACAGCTTTCTGACCATTAATTATTGGCTCCAGTCTGTACCTGCCCAATGCTGTGGGACCCACGGTAAAGGTGGCAAATCCTATACCACCATCAGAATCTGAGGAGTCTGTTGAGGGGTCCTGTCTGAACTAGGGCCCACCTCTGTTCCTCTTGCAAAAGCACCTAACTTTTTGGGTGCACTACTCCCAACTGGAGGATTACTACTGGTAGTACTAGGAGGGGTGGTAGTAGTTGTTGGAGGAACATTTTCTTTATTGCCAATCCTGGGACAACTGGGATCAGATTTCCAGTGCCCAGGCTTTTTACAGACATGGCAATAGGGTTTCTTTTCAGGAGAGGAAGGAGTTTGGGACCCACCCCAGAAGAGGACTTTTGGGGCCCTGTAGTGGACTTATCCTTAGATTTATCCCCACCTTTCTCTTGGGACTTGGTAGAATCTTTCTTGTGGTCACCACCCTGATTCTTAGGCCTTACTCTGGTTCTGACCCATTTGTCTGCCTTCTTTCCCAATTCTTGGGGAGAGGTCAGATCAGAGTCCACCAGGTACTGGTGTAAAAGCTGGTTTTGACAATTATTAAGGATCTGTTCTCTCATCATTAGATTATAAAATCCTTTGAAATCAGTAACCCTACTGCCAACCAGCCAACCCTCCAGAGCCTTGGATGCACAATCTACAAAGTCTGTCCAGTCCTGAGTCTGTGCCTTCTGGGTATCTCTGAACTTCAACCTGTACTGCTCAGTGGTTAAGCCAAACCCATCTATCAGTGCACTCTTCAGGACCTCATAATCATCAGCATCCTCCTCTCTAACAGTGAGGAGCTTGTCTCTTCCTTTATCTGAAAAGGAGAGCCACAAGATTGCTGCCCACTGCTTTTGGGGGACCTGCTGTACTCTACAGGCCCTCTCCATAGCAGTTATCCACTTGTGGATATCATCCCCACTCTGGTAGGGAGGAACAACCTTGCTCAGGTTCCTATGGTCAGGAATATATTCTCTGCCTCTAGGGACACTGTTGCTGCCACCAGGGGGTTCTAACCCCTCTTTCTAGAAGCTCTCTGGATCTCCAGGGCTTCCCTATCCAGTGCCAACTGCTTGGTTCTGAGGGCCACCTTGGCTTCCTCATACTGGAGCAGTTTGCACCTTCTCTCAGAGGAGGTCTCTCTTAAGGAAAAGTATGAGCTCCTCTGCTGGACAAATTCTCTGCCAGAGTGATAAGAGTGGTCAGATTCCCTGGAAGGGGATCTGTGCCTCTCCTCCTCTCTGTCAGTTCTCTTAGGGAGAATTCCTCTGTCCTTTTCAGGCCCCTTGAAGCCTGGCCCTTCAATCACAGAGTCTTGGTCATTCTGATTTTCATCATCTGACCCAGATACTATGACTGACCCACCCACTGATTCAGACCCTTTAGCTCCTAGAGCCAATCTAAGGTCATCTGCTGTCAGCAGATCTATCAGGTGTAGTGTTGAGGGACTCTGTCCTAGCCTCAGGTGTCTGTCAACACACATGGCTCTCAAGTCAGAGAAAGCCATGTCCTTATACTGAGGCTGAGTGGATCCACTGGGTCCACCCTTTAGAGACATTCTAGTGTTGTGCAGTGTTGTACTACCTACACTAGTTTGTGGCCTACTGATCCTAGCTTGAGCTGTGGAAAGGGTGTGCTATCCCTTGGCACACAGCTCTAAGTTCAGTAGAACTTATTGATACTAAGCTTGACTTTATATGTACCTTGAGTACCTATAATGGTTTTCAGTTAGTAATTCAAATAGAGATTTTCTGGTAAAACAATGGCAAGCTGGAATCCCACACGCTGCCCACCAATGTGAGAAGTTGGCCTGGTATATGCTGTTCACTAATTAAAGTGGACACCTTGCACCAGGGCAAATCGACTCTTATGGTAGATAGGTTTAAGACAACCTTTTAAAGAAAGCTATCCTAGTGGTAGCTGTGGAGAGCAGCCTTCAGGCTAAGTCTCGGAGGAATGTAAAGCAGCTTGTTTTACCATATAATCTCTTGAATCACCAAATGAAAAGACACCACACAGGTATATATATCAAATATATATGTATTTATTTCTAAATAACTCTCTACTAATCTCTTTATGAGATTAGAAGACAAACATATGCACAAATCAACGTTTCACAATAAGTTAAGCACAAAATATGGCTGGGGCCCTAGGGGCGTACCAGACCATATACTAAGTAAGAGACTTAGGGACAACGACTTGCAGGGAGACAAGGCCTAGGGCCTTCAGAAGTGCAGGGGCCTCACGAAACCACCCAAGGCAGGTAAGTAAAGGACCCACGGGGGACGCGTGCAGTGTGGATACACAGGCGCGGATCGCCGTTAACTTCAATGGGGCAAGTCGCGGTTGGAAATAAAGAGTTTTAGGATACTTCGGGAGAACCTACAAGCAAGTCACTTACAGGGTAAGTAGTTCTAGGGCCCACACCCACAGGAGCACCGTAGTGCTGGAGTTACCTCACCCAGGGAAGCCGGGTGCATAGGTGTCCTTTGGTGTCGGGTCGCGGCGTCGTTTTCAATGGCGAACAAAGAAGACTTGCTGCTTGCGGGAGCTGAAGAAGTGTCCGGTGGAATCCAAGCCTGGATTCTGAAGAAGGATGACCTGAAAGCAGAGGGGACAGTGTTCAAAGTCACTTGGCAGTGACCCGGGGCAAGGAAGATGGATGCCCACCGTCGTCGGTTGATTCAGGTCGGTTGCGGGTGCCTTGACTCTTCAGCCACGTGGTCCAGGAGGTGTCGACGACGACCAGGAGCTGGATTCGGTGGGTCCCTCGACGTCTGCAGCTGACTGCGGTGTCGGCAACTCGATTGGAGCCAACAAGCCTTGGCAGCAGCAAGTCTCGGGGAGATGAAGAAAAGTCGATGGCGCAGACCAGCAAGGTCTGAGGGACTCACCCAGCGAGGGTAAGTCAGGGCAGGCCTGGAGCAACCAGGGGAGCCCTTTGGTTTCTTTAAGAAGTCTTCTGGGGACCCACAAGCCGGCGGGCAAGGGATCGCGAAGACACCTCGGGCGGAATCACTCAACAGGGGCCCACGGTCACTCGGGATGGTGTAGGCCTCTGATCTTCGGAGGGATTCCTGCTGGAGGTCGGGACCACACGTGGTCCAAAGCACAAGTTCGTAGAACGTTGTGAAGGGGTTGCACTCGACAATAGTGCACGGTACCCAGGGGTCGCGGTTCCTCGTTACTCATGGGGTCCACTTGCCTCAGCTTCGCTGGGGACTCACGATGGCCTGGGAGAGGTCAGGAAATCCACTTCTTGGGCTGCAGGGACTTCGGACTCCGGCGGGAGCGGCATAGTTTGCGACCGTCGTTGTCGTTTTGGTGCCTGCCAAGCAGGGGAGTCACTCCTTGACTCCAAGGGAGATTCTTCTGTCTTCCAAAGGTAGTGGAACGTCGAAGGGCCAGGATTCTTCTGTAGAGCGTCGTCCAGGGGTTATCTAACTAGCAAGTTCAAGGGTTCCCCTTCTTATACTGAAAAGAGGGGATGGACTAGCTCTATGACCCCACCTATGGGAGGGTCAAGGGAGGGGGTGGCTACACCCACTTCCCTTTGTCCAGTTTCGCGCCAGAGCAGGGGCAGGTAGCCCCTGAGCCGGTTTGAACTGGCATATGCACAGAGGAGCCTTCTGCTCCCCCAGTGCAGGACTTCAAAGCACTCTAAGAGTGCACCCACCCAGCCCCAATACACTAAACCCTGTCTGGGAGGTGGTTACACCTCCCTGTGACAGGATGCCTATTGTTGGGCTTCCTCCACTGCGAGTTTCGGTCATCAGCAGGAGGGCAGCCCAGTGTCTGTGACTGGTGGCATCCATTTTGTGATGCCAGGGCTCTTTAGGATTCTACCGCGTTTCCACAGCAGGTACATGTCTTATCCCTCTAGAAGGGTGGAATGCTACCCCCGCCGCCAAGATTGGCGGGGGAGTAGTATTCCAAGATGTTTGACACCAAACACGACATGTTTTGATGCAGCCATTCCAAAGTTAGCATTTTACCGCGAGGATATAATGCACTTAAGAGTATATGGTTTAACCGCATCCACAAACAGCCCCAGAGAATAGACTCTGAGAGCTGCAGAGGGGCCCTGCTCAGGCAGAGGAACCCCCTCACATAGAAGCCAAGCACCCTGCCCTCAGGATTGATAGGGCCTGCCTTAGGGGTGACTGATAGGTTTATATGTGTGTGCAGGAGAGATATAGGAAACCTATATCTCAGTGAGGAGTGCTAGCACCACCTCACCCAGGCTGCAGTAGCAGGCCTGTGGTGTCAGATTTAGACTGCTTCCCAGGGGTGGCATAATACATGCTGCAGCCCCTGGTAGGCCTGTGAAGTACCTATGCCCTTGGTACCTAAGGTACCATATACTAGGGACTCATAAGGCACCACAGTATCCAATCACTAGTGCACCTAGAGTGCACTCCATGTCGTTTAGAGAGAACAGAGAGGCTGGGGCCCTGAATAGCAGGGTCCCAGTCCAACTAAATCATAAACCAGCAAAACACCAGGAAAAAAGTGGGGGCAACCATATAGTCAGATTCCACCTTCCTACACCTGGAATCAGCAAGTTAGCTGAAAAACATGTCAATTCGGTCCTGTCAACATTTCTGGAAGACAATAAGTGTCTTCACCCCTCTCAGACAGGCTTTAGATGCCAACAGGGTACTGAGACGGCCCTTATTGTTGTGATAGAAGAGACCAGGAAAATCATGGATGACGGAGGCTGCGCTGCTCTGATATTGTTAGATCTTAGCGCAGCCTTCAACACTGTCAATCATCAACTTATGATTCAGAGACTTAAGGAGGTGGGGGTGGAAGGAGCTGCGTTGGACTGGTTTCAGTCCTTCCTTGAAAATCGCTGCTTCTGCGTCTATGAAGGCGAAGTTGCATCAGAGCATATCCCTCTGCAGTGTGGAGTCCCCCAAGGATCATCACTAAGTCCCACCATGTTCAATATTTACATGAGTTCTTTAGCTGAATTGGTGTATCCTTGGGGGATCCAGATCGTCACTTACGCTGACGATACGCAATTAGTGGTCTCCCTTAGTCAGAAGGACAAATCTGAGCCTGGTCTTACATCATGCTTGGGAAAGATCTCTGAATGGATGGATAAGTCATTTTTGAAACTAAACGGAGCTAAAACAGAACTTATGCTTCTTGGGCATACTGTCCCTGCCAGTATTGATGCATTATGGCCCAGTGGTCTGGGTCCTCCACCTGTACCAAAAACTAAGATTAAGAGTCTGGGATTTTGGCTCGATTGTAAGCTAGATTTAAAAGAACAGGCTCGTAAAGTTGCAGCTAGTTGTTATGGACTTATCAGGATGATAAGGAAGATCCTTCCTCTTCTTCCTTTTGATGCTAGACAGGTGTTAGTCCAGGCGCTGATACTCTTGCGACTGGACTATGCAAACGCAGTGTACCTCGGTGCACCCCAGGGAACTACCAACAGATTACAAATCGCTCAGAACTGTGCTGCTCGCCTATTAATGAACATCCCTAAACGCAGTTCATCCAAACCAGCCCTTATCAGTTTGCATTGGCTCCCCATTCAGGCCAGAATTAGCTTTACGGCGATGTGCATTGTTCACAAAGCCATTTCTGCAAAAGGCTCTCCATTGATCCAGTCTATGGTTCAACTCTATCACCCTAAGAGGATGCTGAGATCCAATAATAAACGCTTACTCATAGTGCCTATGATTAAGCGAGTTCGAACAGGAGGTCGGCGGTTCTCATACAATGCAGCCAAGCTATGGAACCGGATTCCTGAGCATATCCGCCTGGAACCTAACTATTTTAGTTTCAGGAAACAGCTGAAAACTTTCCTTTTCTCCTAAGTTTTGCTTGCTGACTGAGGCGCCACATTAAGCGCTGGGATGCCCTTGGGTAGCCATGCGCTATATAAGTGCGTATTCATTCATTCATTCAATATAAAGGTGTGCAAGTCACTGTGAAAGCGCGTGCACAAATGTTGCTTGAAAATAAGGAAGAGGTACTTGTTAGAAGGATGACTACTTCAACAGTAAACTCGGAAGAGTAGAACAGTCTAAGGTGTGCAAATTACCGTGTCCGTGTTTGCCCAAAACAGGTAAGAAATAGAGGAACAAATCTACCTTAAGCCGGCATAAAGATGAACAGCTGCTGCAAGTAAATCATGTCACCTCAGAGACTTGGATTCGGCTGTTGCGAGGTAAGACTTGTAAAGAAAACAGCTGACAGAGGAAATCCAATATGGCGGCACGTATGCGAGGTGCCGTAATGACGTGCGCACGTACACGTCGTGTATGCCAATAGCGATGCGTTCCAGTGACGAAATAGTACCTTTTGACGTCACAGACAAAGTAGTGGAGTTTCAGCGTGTGCTCAGACGCGCGACTTCAACAGTCACTACAATCCGGGGCCGCCTCCTCCCAACCAAAACAGTACCTCTCTGCTGCAAAATGCCTCGACCAGCAAACCTCGCAGACACAGGGAAGCAGGACGACAGAGACGATAACCAGAGCCACAATCTGGAAAGAGGACGAAGAGAACAGCCAGCTGCGACCACTGCCAGGTTGTGTTTCCAAACGTCGGAGAAGTCGTCCTTGTAGAGAAGAATCGTCGCCAAAATATTGTGATGAGATGGAGAAATGAAGACAGGAGACTGGATACCTTGAAGAAGATGTTTAGTGGAGAACACAACCTGGCGTCCGACCACCTCGGGAAATCAGCTGCAACTGACATTCCTCGAGTGCCGTCAGCCTAACATTCTAGCGTGGAGCAAGGTAAAAGATTCCAGGTAAGAAAACATCATAACACATAATTACTACGGATGCTAGTAATAAGGGTTAGGTGCAGTCTTGACCCTGAGGGATAAGTGTGGCAAGGAGTGGGTGATTGCCTGTGCTTCCAGATCCCTGTCAGCAATGAAAGAAGGTTACCCAATCATAGAAATGGAGGCGGTAGCTTATGTGTGAGCTCTAGACCATTTTAGGGCATTTGTGTGGGATAAACCAATTACTACTCAGTGTGACCACAAACCTCTTGAAATATGAAAATATTAACAACTTAAGATACAGTTCATTCTTCTGGTAGGATGGCTTTATTATCCATGAGAATATAAGACTATTTGTACAAAATAGTATATGTGCCTGGAAAGCATAATGCAATGGCAGATTTGTTATCCAGAATGCCCACTTAATTGGAAGATTGAAACGATGAACTACGGAATAGTTTTCAATTGGTTTGGTACATGACTGGAGCTCACCTGCAATTAAGAATAAGGAATGGAATGGATCACTGACAGAATATCGAGGAGCAAAATATCGACCTGCCAAAATATCGATGAAAAAATATAGAATGACAGAATATCGACTTCCTATCTACAAACAGGTAAGTACAAAAATATCGAATCCAAAATATCGTTGTAAATAATATAGGTGTCCATTACGATGTCGGGCGGATAAAAATCCGCCATCAACCACAGTGGCGAAAATCCGCCCGCCTACACCCTCTGAATACCGACCGAGCAATTACGATGCCGCGAACCGAAAACCGCCGGAGGCGGAAAATAAACAGAAAAAACCGCCCGCCCATGTCCGAGTCCAAGTCCATCCGCCCGCCACGGACGGAAAGACGCACGAAAAGCCAAAACCGCCCGCCCTGACGACCGAGACACCGCCCGTCAAATTAGGATCGTACCGACATGAGCGCGGGAAATCCACAAATACACCGCCCGCCAGCGCAAACAACAGTGACGAAAATGGACACGGCGGAAGCCCTGGCGGCCACCTCCATGCACAGAAACCATCCGCTGACGAAAACAAACACACACAACATGGCTAACAAGTCCACACAGCAACCCACGCACAAAAACCCAAACACAGTACACATCCCTGAAACACCCCCCCCCGGACATACAAATCAACTACAAATCCCAGAACACCAGCCACAACACACCTGAAAACAACAGACCACCATGACACACCCACATAGGTAAGTACAAAACCAGCCCCTCCACAGACCACAACCCCCTGCAACATTACAAACTGAGGACGAAAGCACACAACACAGCGAGACAGAAAGGACAGCAGCACACCACAGACACGCACCTATCACACCCATCACCACCACCACCAAACACCTGACCCACAAACCCCCTGCACATCACACACCACACACCGCACCAGCACCACAAACACCAAAACACACACCATGGCATCACACAGAATGCCCAAGTTCACTTCCACCGAGCTGACGGTCATGGTCGACGAGATCGTCAAGGTGCACCCACAAATCTATGGCAACCAGGTCCAACAGACACCACTATCCACCAGAAACCGGTTGTGGAGCAGGATCGTAGACCAGGTCAATGCAGTCGGGAACGTTCCACGCAACAGAGGAGAAATTAACAAAAGGTGGAACGACCTCAAAAGCGTGGTCAAGAAGAAGGAGAGCAAAAATCGAGAGCTGGCTGCCAGGACTGGCGGAGGGAATCCCGCGCTATTCAAGACCTTCAAGGCGTGGGAGGAGAAGGTGCGAGTCATCATACATCCGGAGATCCTCACCGGATTACCAGGGGGAGTGGAGGCTGGTAAGTACAAACAAACGTATACCAGCACACCGCTATGTACTCACATGCACCACCACCATGCCATAGCTCCTAGGGACAAACACCCCCATGTCCAGCACACAATACACAAGACATCACCCACACATGCAACAGACACTCATACACACTCAGCCCAAAGCTACCAACTAACAAAACCATGGGGGCATGTGTACAGTCAGCCAGCACCGCAACTACCACCAGGTCCCCTTGTACTCCAGATGCGCCAGAATGAGCACTCCCCACACCCACATCCATGTGTCCGCCATAGCTGCACTGACCGACAATGAACAGGTAAGTAGCCGGAACACAAAGACAGTGAGTCGGAGGGGGACAGCTGAAGTTAAACACCCACCAGGCCCCCACTACCACAGACCAGCAAGGTGGAGCACACCCCACATCCATGTGTCCGCCATAGCTGCACTGACCGACAATGAACAGGTAAGTAGCCGGAACACAAAGACAGTGAGTCGGAGGGGGACAGCTGAAGTTAAACACCCACCAGGCCCCCACTACCACAGACCAGCAAGGTGAAGCACCCCTCCCTCCCAGTACCATGTGGCATCCATTGCATTGCGCACTCAGAAACAACCTGTAGGTGGGAAACTGTACAGGGCGGGGCGTCTGTAGGCATGAGGACTGTACTACGACTGACACATGGGACATGACACGTAGCAGAGGAACACGCAGCACTGCTCCCAGTCACAATCATGAGACCAATGTGCACACGGACATGTTCGACAGAGTCAAACCCCACATGACCTATCACAGATACAGCAACACCTAAGGAGCCACGTCTGCATGTACAAGTCCCACTGGAGCACAGACCCACACGGCAGGTACTGTGCCACCCATCACACACATCAGCAACACCATCGAAGTCCTGTCCATGTAGTCCTCACTGCCTGTCACCCACACATCGTACAACAACGCCCACGTAAGACAGACCGTACTAGAAGTAACAGCTTGGAACCACAATATTGCACACAAAGACAACCGGACCCATGAAACACACAGGCACACAATGCACATTCAACATATCATCCATCTCATCTCACAGCCACAATGTCATGATAGGTATGACATCCGAACAGCTGGCCCTCATCCAGTAGACATGCAAAGATACCTGCCCATGACAAATCAAGTGCCTGCAGTGACCGAAGCGCACGTCACACTGCGAATAACGACACACATAACATAGTCAACACCCCAAGAGCACAGCACTGATGCACATGTACCAGGGCAGCGCGCACACAAAGGAATTGGCCCATCTTCAATACGACGTGTGGCACACAACAAGCACGAACTCACAACATTGCTACCAATGTGATGTCCATGAATGATAACAGTCAGCAGATATTCCGGCCATGTGAGACAGACACACACCTTTGTCCATGCACTGTCACGTTGCCAGAACACATGTCACGTTCTGCACCCATCACCCACAGCATGTACCCCAAAAGCATATCTCAACCCAAGAGCGTTTAGGGGCTGTACCCCCTTCTGGCATCAGCGTACCTAAGCGTACCATCCCTCCCCTAAACCATCGTTCAACCCAACATCGCCGATGGCCCTGGAGCACGCATACACACGAGCCACAAAATGTAGGAGCATAGCAACACACACCCATCGGCATTGCTAATCCGTCCCATGCCACATGTCCACATCACACAGACCCATTGCCTAGCCCACGCATACACACATCGTACATCCACACACGCCACTGGGAAACCTGTGCACGACAGTGCACGAACTGTGAATGTCAGACAACCAATACATACTTTGCTAGGTGCAACACAATGACCCATCTCATCCTCCCCACAGGTGCCGAACTGCTGGATGCTGGAGAGGGTGACAGCAGCCAGCACAGCCAGTCTGCAAGCCCCCGACCCGGACTCACGGATGTAGAGGAGCTGGACACCTCTCCGGACACGGACCACCCAGCAGGCCCATCTGGAGTGGCAGGGCACAACCGCTCCCCAGGGCCCCTCCTGCCTACCAACCCATCACCCAGGGCTGCTGACCAGTCACAGACCCCTGCTGCCACGGCCGTTGCGGCCACCACCACCGCCGCAACCACCACCACCGCCGCAACCACCACCACCACGCCATCCCTCGCCACAGCACCTGTGCAAGGGTCGGCACGGCCGTCGGGCTCCACCCTGGGAGCCAGAGCGAGGACCGTGGTGAGCAATGTGGCTAGTGGGCAGGTCGGTGGCAGCAGTACTGGTAGGAGGAGCAGGGTCAGGCCAACGCCAACTGTGCCTGGGAGCCAAGCCCTGCCGCCAATCGACAGAGTCCTTGGGGCCTATGAAGAGGCCCAAGGCGAATGGGCCAGGTCGGCAAGCGACACGCGGGAGGTCCTTGCGGTGTTGAGGTCCATGGACGCCCATATGGCCCAAATCGCGGCCCTCATGGGCCAGCTGGTGGTGGGGGGAGGGCACAAGCAAGGCCAGCAACACCACCTCCGCCACCACCTGCTGTGGCGCAGGCTCGTGCAGCCTCGCGTTCCCCTGCGTCCACAGCGAGTGAGCACTCCTCAGCCACCACCAGCGGAACATCAACACCCCCCTACCAAACGTGGAAGGGGCCGTCCGAAGAGGAAACAGGTGTCCAGAGAGGACTTCGCCCGCACCAAACGCCAGTGAGTCAGCCAGCCACCTTGACCACCTACTGCATTGACATGGAATACGATCCTACCCCACACTGCCATGTGAATGGCATGTGTCTGTTGGACTGTGGACATAGAACTCCATGGGTACACCTTGACCATCACGCAGCCATGACCGTCAACTCATTGTCACAGCATGCACCACATTTGTCATCACCTTGCACACAATCACATGTCACCGCTGTTAATAAATACACCTTGTTCACAATCGGCTTAATGTGTCCTGGGTTTATTCCACGATGTGCAATCGCCACCATGAGCAGAAATGCATCTGCTGTGTGGCATGTCGATGGGACAGGAGAGGCTGCAGGGACCTAGGGGTGAAAAACAGAACAAGAGTACATTCAATGAGTGTGTCACACACTCATCACACAGTACTTGTCACCAACTACAAGCAATGCACACACATCTCACAGAGCAACAGGGCACAATGCTACAGCCACTGTGAGTGGCATACCAACCTGGACATGGACCATTGACACACAGCACTCAGTGAACAAAAGGCCCCCGTAACAGAGCACACATACACCTGCACAACTACAGCTACATCAGCCGTCGTACATGGTCACTCACCGTCAAGTGAAGTAGCGGGCGATGAGCTGCTGACGCACATTCACAGCTTCATCCTCTCCACTGTCCTCTTCACTGGAGCTGTCCAGGTCTGCAGGCTGGGGCCCTGGTTGATCTCCGTCATCCACAATTAGGGGGATCTGCTTGCGGATCGCCAGATTGTGCAGCATGCAGCAAGCCACAATTATCTGGCACACCTTCTGTGGGGAGTATGCCAGTGCGCCCCCGGTGCGGTCCAGGCATCTGAACCTGGACTTGAGGAGGCCAAAGGTCCGCTCAACCACACGTCTGGTCCTCCCATGTGCCTCATTGTAGCGTACATCTGCTGGGCTCCCAGGACGTCGTAATGGGCTGAGCAGCCAGGGTCCATTCGGGTAAGCAGAGTCACCTGGGTGTGAGGGACACAGAGAACCGTTGCAATTCCAACTGGACACAAGACAGCATCGCACAGCCAGCACGCTACACTACTCCACATACTCACCAACAATCCAGCCACGGTCCGGTTGCAGATTGGTCATCAGACGTGGTAGGATGCTGTTGCGCATGATGTGCGCGTCATGGGCCGATCCTGGGAATTTCGCACACACGTGTGTGATCACCATGTCCGCAAGGCACACCACTTGCACATTCAGGGAGTGCGTGTGCTTCCGGTTGCGGTAGAGGTGCTCGGTGGCCTGTGGTGCAACAAGGCCAACATGGGTGCAGTCTATTGCACCAACGACGTGGGGATTCGTCCAAGAGCATAGAATGCACCCTTCACTGCCGCCAATTCACGAGCCCTGGGGAAGCGGATGTATCTGTTCCTGTACAGCATCATGGCTGACAGTACATCCCTGAGCACCATGCTGAACATGGGTTGGGACATCCCACCTCCACTGCCCACTGTGTGCTGGAATGACCCAGTGGCGAAGAAATGCAGTGCAGCCATCACCTTAGCCGTGGGGGTGAATGCTGTTGGATACACCCTGCGAGGACGGAGGTGGGGTACCAACAAGACACATAGACGATGCAGGGTGGGTCGGTCCAGACGATATTTGCGGATGACCTCAACATCCACCATGTCTGACAGCAATTGGTAGGGGCGATGAATGTTTGGTCTCCGCCTAGGAAAGATGGAAGTGTACACATGTCAAAGCAACACGCCACATGGCATATTCACATACACAGAACATAAATGACTGGGCAGGCAATTGAATGACAGAACGGCTGACAAGTAGGGACAGCACAGCCACAATACACTTACACAGGTCCCCTACCAATAGCAATGGGCAGTGACACACACCATTGCTATGAGCATGCACATGGGGAGTTAGGCATTAACAACTTGTAAGGCATGCTGAAGGCAACAGACTGCATATTCGGTAAGCTGCAACACCACGGCAACATGACTAGCTGCTGTGCATCACACTGCTTCCGAGGCTGGGTGTGTAGGGCACACACCAACAACGCTATGGACACAGGCTGAGCGGCCAAAACAAGTGGGACCGGTGGCACGAGGGGATATGAGACAGTCATTGATGTCCCTACTGCACCCTAAGTACAGCACTGTACGGATCACACCTCCAGAAACATTGACAGGTGTACACATTGACAGCCCCATGCCGACACGGCTGTGTGCTTGCAACTACACATCACAAGTGACACGTAACATTGCACGTGCCAAGTGGCAGATGTACATAGTGAAAGATGGCATGTGTGTGCATATGCATATCCCATGCTCCCATGCCAATGTGTACATGATGATGTTCCTACATACATGTGGAGGCTGAGCACTGGCCGTCCCTGCCTATGCACACGGCATGTTGTGGCCCTGTCCATTGTGGACCTGCACCCACACGCAAATCATGGCCACACCTGCAGATGCATTGCGCACATTATACTGTGTGGTGCACATGGCATCAGCGGACTGTACCCGGCATGGGCCAGGCCCTTACGGCCAACTCCAATGACCCTCGCGGTTGCACCCTGCGTGTTCCACTGTGGAGGTAGGCGTCCATGGCCAGCTGGGAGCAGGCCAACGTCTGCAATTGCAGCTGCCAGACATGGTACACGAATCGCAGCAGCTTGTACCCACTGAAACGGCCCCAGGGGGTAATATGTGTGTGTGAGTGGGACAGGCATGACCACAGCTACCTGGCACTGCAGCCTGGCACCCCTCGACGACAGCTGCTGCTGCCACCACTACACCTACACGTGGATGACGCTGAGGACATGTCCAGGTCCACTCACTAGCGAGGAGCCGGAGAACCTGGATTCCGTGCTCCACGCACACTGCACATGGCTATTCCTTGCGAAAGTTGTGTGTGAGAGACAACTGCAGTGGGTGTGGGTGTGCATGTGGGGGACACACATGTCGTTGCTCCTCAGCACTATGAGTCAGAGCCTGTGGAGTACAGACATGCACTGCACACCATGCTGGCCGCAGGTGGCATGGGTATGTGAGCTCTCGGGCGCTTTGACCTGTCTGTCCCACCCGAGTGGTGGTACATGGCAACTTCATGTCAGACATCCAGTGACACAGACAATTGGCAATGCAGGTCTCAGTGCACTTGTCGGTCGTGTGGAAGTCAGGCTGGGGCCATGCTGCCCTTCTCAGTCCCAGCAGGCCTGGCCTGCACATTGACTGCACAATGCCAGTAGGTGCCGACACAGACTGCCTAGTGGGTTACATGTGTCTCCTGTTCAGGACCCCCGGATGAGCGCTTACTCTGCACTGTCGATTGGACACACCATGACTCGTGATAGGGATGTGTGTGAGGGATAGTGGCACTGAATGTGACCTTCGTTGCGGGGTGGGCCATGCACAGGGCGAGTACGCTGATGGTTGCGCAGTGTTGGTCACAGTGGGTACACCCACACAGATGTGTTGCCTTGTGATCTTTTTCTAGGTCAGCCTGACAATGGACAGTAGATGTGGGCAGGCTACACATTGCTCGATGTGCTGTCTATGTGCATGTGCATTCACACCAGGCACAACTGCCCCTGCACATGTGACCCCTGCTGCACTCAGTGCTGGGTCTGTTGAGCTGATGCACCGTCTGTGCGTGGGGCAGACAGCTCTGCTCACTTCCGTCATTGCCCATGACATCACTTTGCCGCAGGTGACATGGTTCATGGAGGGCCCACATGTACGCGTGGGTGGACTACACAAGACTGTCCAATGGTTGTCACCCCCAGTCAGTGCTTCGAATGGGAAGTATGTGGTGCTGGTACTCATTACGCTGTGTCGGGTGTGCGGGGCTAGGTGCGGGGCTACATGCAAGACATGGGTAGGTCATCGGCTTATCTACTAGTTGCAATACACACGAGACATGTCTTTTTCTGACCACATCAGGGGCATTCCTTAAACTAACTGGAAGTCAAACAGTTATCTTTTACACTGTCCTCATGGCCTCCCCTCGCTCACACCAATATGCATTTGCACATGAGAAGCTAGCGCATGCACAAGCAGCTCCAAGCTCGCCCCAGAGAGGCCAAGGAGTGTATGTGTGGGTCCATTTGTACATGTGGTCTGTCTCACGGTATAATTAGTGGCGTGACGCCGTCCACATGCGTGGTGCCCCGACTCGAGACCCGGGCAACATTGACAATGCATGACAGGCTCCGCAGTCCGGATACACCACCTGCAACACACAGAGGCTGTAGCTGCCCTAGCGGGCCAGTCCGCGTCCAACTGGAGCTCATGGCCCCACACATTCACTCTTTGGCCTCTCTGGAGCGAGCTTGGAGCTGCTTGTGCACGCGCTGGCTTCTCTGTTGCAATGGCATGTAACGTGTGTGGGTGTATTGTCAATGGGTGGGATGGTGCGAGCCACCTTCCGTGACGTCACTGCTGCTTGTGATGTGTGCGTCCCCCCACTACTTCCATTTGACTTGTGCCATACTACACATTGTGGATGTGTTGCCTGCGTGATGTGACAAGGATGAGCGCGCCATGACCTCTCACCCACCATGCTCAACTGCCATCCCGTGCCCTGGATTGCCTGTGCAAGTGGACAATGTTGGGGATACACCAGGTCGACAGGGGATGTGAGTGCCTTGGCAAGGGCCTGGCGGACGCGCAGCAGTATCCGGCATGTCCACGGAGGGTGGGCTGACGTCTACACTTGATGCGGCATTGTTCGTGTGCCCGCCTGTTGTGCACACACGAGTTCACATTCGTCACCAGACAGGTGGTCTTTACAGATTCCCAGGAGTGCGCCAATGTACTGGTCCTGAGTCCTACCAACACAGCGTGTTTCAACATTGCATGTGCGCACCTACCCGTCACACCAACCCACCTGAGCCATGCGTAACTCCCGCTTCACATGACACATGTGTGTCTTCCACAGTTGTGCTACTCATTTGCGTTGACATCCAATGACAGTGGACTACATGGTCATCTCACGACTGCCGTGTACTTCACACACTCTCATCCTCTCTCATTCGTACTTGTGAAATGAATCAGCAGAGACACATTGTTGCTTCAAGCCATGTATTGGGACTAATGTCCTCTGTGATGCAGTATAGTGAACACTACTGGCAGCGAAGTGCATGTGGAGGATATACTCAGCATGATTACACATAGCATAGGGTGTAGGGGTACAGTGATTAGTTGTTGACTGTGGGATGTGGGCTTCAGAGTTACAACTGCTTAGCCGTTGGTGTGCTAATGTACATTTGCTGATTACTGTGGTGCTGCTGACTGACACAGACAGTATACATTTAGCCTACCAGTCCGCTTGTCATCATGGGCACAGTGCATCTCAGTTCCATGTTACAGGTTTGCTGCTATGGTTACTCATACACACGTGCGTGGAGGTGACATCAGGGCATGGGCTTACGTGCATGCAAAGGCGTCCCACTTGTTGTTGCGATGTGGTGGGTACTGGCCATGTCACAGTCACTGGGCTCATGTTGTTGGTGGATGCACTTGGTGTCCATGCAAAGGTCCTGGCACGGACGTTCAGTGGGAGGTGTGGTGACAGCTCTCACATACTACAGCAGGACGATTGCTGTCCACTGACCGGTGCATATGTTCATGGGCGCAGGATCCATATCATGGCATGGTTGTACGTGCAGTTCTGTCCATGTGGTTGCCATACACAAATCCCATGCCTCTGCCTACCCCTGTTCATGCAGAGTTACTGGATGTGATGAGGTACAGGGTGCATTTCCCAAATAGTATCAGATGTCATGGCAGTGTAGTTGTTGTTGTGGTGTCAGTTGCAGGTTGCATGGTGTAGTAGTTGTACTGGTAACTGCCTAGTCCGTGCGTAAGCCAAGCATGGGTACGGTGTGGGACATCATTGCTCAATTGGGGGTCTGGCGACGGGGCCCGACGAATTGACAGGTTGTCAGGAATGCAATACCTTCCAGCAGGGCTTCCATGGCATTGGTGGTGGACATGGTTGCCAGCCAATGTAGCGGATGGTGGCTGTCAAGGTGTTGGTCGTGAGTTGTCCCTTGTAGGAGCATGATGGGACATGTTGGATGGCATTCGATGTAACTGTAATCCATTATCCGTCGTGTGGAGGCACAGTGGTCCCATTGCAGTGTGGGTCCGATAGTCGCCACATACGCCATGCCCCCATAGGCTGAACAGGCCCTGTCGTGGGCGTCCAGGGGGTGGAATAGTTGTAGCAGGTCCGCCCTTGGACATGCCGGGTTGGAGAGACATAACTCCACAGGATAGTAGAAGGGACACCTCCGACAGTAGAAGACGGGGATGACGCAGCTGAACAATGCGATGCGGTAAGTTAGTCGGTAACTTACGTTCAGCAAGGCCAGATTGTCACATCCCAATATCTGTATCAGGTTATGTTTGTACAGCTTGATCTGTCCGGCGTAGTTGGGTAGGTGTGGTGCAAGTGCCATTTTGCTGCAGGGCGCTGTGGTGGCGTGCTCCGGCTGTCTGTGCAGTCTGCAGAGTGCAACCTCCGATGTTGCTGGGAATTCTGTAATGGTCGTAGGGAGGCAGGACTTGTGTTATGTTGGCTTGTGCGGAGGACACGGGCCCTCATCCCACATGCTTCTCTGAATGGTCAAGGTCAGTGGTGTCTGACTCCTTCCAGATAACTTGCATGTGAACCACATGGGGGAGTGTTATCATTTCTTCTTTCCGTTCTGAATGTTCTTTGGTGTTATGCGCTATCTGCCCTGTGGCCGCTTCCCTCTGCATGCCTGTGTTGGGCTTTGTTTGGTGCAATGACTGTTTTCTCCGGCTTGTTTAGTCGGGATGTGGTTTCACAGTGGGAATGGAAGGTCATTCGGTGCTGTCTCCTCTCCCGTGTGTGGGCAGCAGGCTGCTTTTCCGCTGTACGTTGGGCCTTGTGTTATAATTGGTCCCACCTGTTGTCTGTCCCCGGTATCTTTGATGTTACGTATTGCATGTCTTGTTATTGGGTGCAGGGTGGCACCGGTGTTTCTGTGTGGTACTGGCGTACCTTTTCCCGACGGGGTCCATATTCTGATGGGTGATGTTGCCTCCGCTGTGTGCTTCGCCGTGTTTTGCACACAGGGGTGTGTCCTAATGTGGCGTGACGTCACTGACATGTTCGGGTCAGTTGTGTGACGTCAGGTTGGCAACAGTGAATTGCCGGTTGGGGACATGACTGTGGCAGGGCTGTCACGTGACATGTGCGTTCTGGGTGGTGCTGGTGTGTGTGGTGTTTGGTTGTGACCCTGTGTTGTTTGTGTGCGGCGCATGCATTGCGCTGCCGTTGGCCTCTGCGTTGTGCGCATGTGTGGGTGCAGTGGTGGATGTGTCGTGTCCACGCAGGGGTGTCGGGGTGGGGGCCATATACAGTTTTCCCGCCCTTGCACTGTGTGCGCTGTTTGCGTGCCCCTGTTGTGTGTCTGCCTACCTGCGTCGCCGCGGTGCGTTGACTCCTGGGTGCTGCATCAGGTAGAGCATGGGGAGGGCCTGCAGTGCTGGATTCATGCTCGGGGGGTCCGCCTCTTTGATATCCGTACTGTGAGTTCGGTTTTCCGCCTTGCTTTCACGTGCGGTGTCTCTTAGCCGGAGGAACTGTTTGGTTCTGGCATCGTAATTTGTACGCCGGGCGGTACGTGATTTCGTCGGGCGTTGTGTCTCCATTGAGCCGCGCCGCTCCGTGAACGGGCGCACTTTGATGGCGGACGGCGTCGCTGGCGTACGGGCGGTGTTTGGCTGTCTTTTCGCATCCTAATTGGGCGGGCGTGTGTGCTGTGGCGGGCGGACGGTAACTGGTGCTTTTTGCATCCGCTAGCACGGCGGTGGTGCTTCCGCCCGCCATCCTAATGGGCCCCATAGTTTGTTAAAATATCGAATTTTTTAAATGTCTTAAAAGTAATGTAAAATAATGAAATAATTAATATAATTAAGTAAAACATACTCAAAAATACTTAAATAACTTTAAAATTAATAAATAATTAATGGAAATGGGAAAAAAACATGCATTTTTATTTTTTAATACATGTATATGTTAACTTAATAATATTAAAAAATATTCAATAGTTTTACTGTTGGATAGCGGGAGGGTAAAATTTACTATTCCCACTCCAGTGAGTGCAACAGTAGGGAAAGCGTTGGATAGCGTGAGGGTAAAAATTACTATTCCCACTCCAGTGAGTGCAACAGTAGGGAAAGCGTTGGATAGCGGGAGGGTAAAAATTACTATTCCCACTGCAGTGAGTGCAACAGTAAGGAAAGCGTTGGATAGCGGGAGGGTCAAAATTACTATTCCCACTCCAGTGAGTGCAACAGTAGGGAAAGCGTTGGATAGCGGGTAGGTAAAAATTACTATTCCCACTCCAGTGAGTGCAACAGTAGGGAAAGTGTTGGATAGCGTAGGGGTAAAAATTACTATTTCCACTCCAGAGAGTGCAACAGTAGGGAAAGTGTTGGATAGCGTAGGGGTGAAAATTACTATTCCCACTCCAGAGAGTGCAACAGTAGGGGAAAGTGTTGGATAGCGGGAGGGTAAAAATTACTATTCCCACTCCAGTGACTGCAACAGTAGGGAAAGTGTTGGATAGCGTAGGGGTAAAAATTACTATTCCCACTCCAGAGAGTGCAACAGTAGGGAAAGTGTTGGATAGCGTAGGGGTAAAAATTACTATTCCCCCTCCAGTGAGTGCAACAGTAGGGAAAGTAATGATTTAATAATTAAACATATATAAATTAATTATCAATACCAATAAAAAATTAATAAAAATGAATTGCCAATTACAAATTATTTAATAATTAATTAATTATAAACACCAATAAATATTAATTATTAGAAATTAATTACCTATCAATAATTAATTAAATTAATTTTCAATACCAAAAATTAATAAGTAATAAAAAAATTACCAATTAATAATTAATTAACAGTAAACTAATTATCAATACACAAAAATAATTTCAATAATTACTTAATTACAATTAAATTACTTCCCACCCTATTCCCCTATAAACCCACAACCCGCTCTGAATAATAAATTAATACAATTAATATAATTGTCAATTAATCAATTAATAAAAATTAATTACCAATTAATAATTAATTAACAATAAATTAATTATCAATACCAATAAATAAAAATAAATATTTACTTAAATACAATTAAATTACTTCCCACCCTATTCCCCTATAAACCCACAACCCGCTACAGAACTAAAACGCAAATTAAATTAAAAATAATTAATAATTCCTAAGAATTAATATTTAATTTACTATAATTAAATTACTTCCCACCCTATTCCCCTATAAACCCACAACCCGCTACGGAATTAAATTACGCAAAATTTAAATAACATAAAATTCTTTACTTTAAAAAATTCAAACATACATTACAAAAATAATACATACTTTTAACACATATACTAACACTTAAAACACTATAAAAAATTCGATATTTTTAACAACTATATTATGACTGTCGATATTACTAACTTCGATATTATGAAAATCGATATTTCTTACCTGAATTTCGATATTCTGCACCACTATATTTTGTGACTCGATATTATGTCCACTCGATATTTGAAACTCGATATTTTGCCATTTCGATATTAAAAATTCGATATTGTGACTGTTCACCGAGTGGAATGTAGAGTATCGGGACTATGCGGTTCTACAGAATCGAGAGCGGTCACTTACAATATAATTAGTCTTAAAAAGAATATCCTAATGCAGCTACGAAGCCCTTTAGAAAAGTCAGTTCTGAGTTATCAATGGAGAATATCTCCTAATGGGTTACAGGAAAAGATTTTGAGTTTATGTCATGTAGGGCATATGGTATAGTCAAAATCAAGTTAGGGGTGAAAAAGTTATTCTGGTGACCAGGTATGGATGGTATGGTAGAAGGGTTTGTGGGGGAATGTCTGAAGTGTGCTATGGCTGATACGTCTCTTCACACCTTGTGGCTTATGTTAGCAGCATGCCAACCAAAACATCATTGGGAATTGTTAGCAAGTGGCATAATGGGGCATGTAGGAGCACAGCAGAAATATGTAATTGTGCTAATTGACTTATTATCAAGATGGCCTGTGGTTAAGGTAGTTGACAAGGCAGATACTGAAATGTTTTGGGGCTTTTTTAGATCAAGTTTTCATTTCTGAAGGCATTCTAGCCACAATTTTGAGCTACAATGTTGTTCAATTTGTGTCTAAAGCTGCAAAAATGTTACTTTGGAAAAGTTGGTGTGACACATAGAACCACTTCTTTGTATGATCCTAGTGGAAATGGAATGGTTGAGAGGTTCAAACGTTTAATCAAAGGAACTATACAGTCTGCCATAGCCAGCAACCAAGATTGGGTTGCACAGTTGGGTAAGGCTGCATGAGGTTAAAGGGTGACAAGCAATGAAGCTACTCCTTTTGTTATTATGAGAGGGTGGAATCTGAAGACTACATTTAACTCAGGTTAGTTGTTTAGTACTGGATTTGCATATTGGCGGATTGAGTCTGTTCACGAAAAAACGAGCGGGAATGAACAAAAAAGTAAAATATACTTTGACAAGGTTAACTGGAAGCAAATATTAAGGAGGGTGGTTGGGTTCCCAATGACATGGAAAGTCTGTAAATGGTGAGAATCCATTTTTTGAACCTGAGGAAGTGCTGGATGTTTTTGAACAATGCAGTGAGGTTGAGCAATGGCAGGGTCTGGAAATTAAAAAGAGTTGACATGGGGGTCAAAGCAACTAGGGAAAGAGTTGACTCAATGTGCCTCCAGAGGAGATTGTACTGGCTATTTGAAGCCTTTTGAGAAACAAACAGTGCTTTCACTAAAGGAATGGATATTATGTATATTTCTGTTTAATCTTCTGCGAGAAAGGAAGTGATGGGAGTCAAATGACAGAAATAGGTTGTGCTAGGTAGTGGAGCTGAAACACAGAATGGCTGAAAGATTATATTTGTTATGTAAAAATGTCTGTATAAATGCAAATCAGTATTTTTTTTAGTTGATAACTTTTGTTTTTAACTTTGTATTTAAGATTCTGATGTTTCGCGTTTCTTTTTGTTGTGTTAAGGGAAGGGGGGAGAGTTGTAGGCTTGAGGGTAGTTGGGTTCTATGTGTGGAACCCAGTGGAATGTTGGAATATTGATTGAGTATTCCATAAGGGGGAACCTGAGGGCAGAGAGGGTGTGTGGCTCGTTCGCTATGAGCGGAAGTAACCACAACTTCATATGAATAAATTACTTGGACATTATATGTGTGTTTGAGGAGTCATCCGCATAACATAATGGCTCTCTACGACAGTAATACATAACAGATACCATGATATCCCAATGGTGGAGGAAATTCAGCCAGTGGATTGTCCACGCACCGATTATATTTCCTCTTGAAAAAGGAGTATTTTCAGTTTCTTCCAAACTAAACAAAGATCTTAGAAATCTCAGAAATTACGCCTTTTGCCAGCAGAGGGCAGCATTGCCTTGCAGTGGGAAAATCGTAAGTCAGTCGACTGGCTTTTCTAAAGCCAATATCTGCGTTTACTGATATTTGCAGGTACTAGATAAAATGCACGCTTTTCAATGTATTCTTGCAATTTATGTAGGGTATCTTGAGGGATTCTGTACAGTCAGGCATGGCATGGCAAACGATGTCAGAGTTTTTAACGATTTATTCCCCAGGTTTAAGGACATGATAGAGCGAAATGTTCTTGTGAATTGTAGGGGTGCATCATAATCACTGGTAGTTCGCACCCGCATGTACTCAGACATATATTCGTATATATTCAGTTGTATATCCATGCATGTTTAGTAAAGGGTGAATAGTTCACTGATATTAAGTGAATTAGCAGTATAACTGTGTCATGATAATTATGCAATGCAATGTTTATTGAATTGTGTGAAAAATAATGCATAGAGAAATCAGTTCGTGTGTAATTCAATTGCAGTAGTTTAAACGTGCACCATATTAAAGTTGCACATGTAATTCATTTTCGCATAAGAATTGTAATGGAAATGCTTATAGGGAAAAGTAAGGTGTGTGTTTAAAAGTTATATGTAAAAGCCTGACTACATATATGCTTAGGGAAGGCCTGGTTTATTCTTATGTTAGCTTATTTTGTAGGAAGAAAAAGATTCTCTTGGTAAGGCTCTCTGGGCAAAAACGGTAGATTTAATTAGCACAGTAGAAGGTTTCTGTTGAACGTATCTTTTGTTGCAGGTGCAAGGACACATGTCTCGTTAGTAAAGACTAACTCTTTGTTTTCAAACGTTAGAGAGATGGGAGGCATGGTACGGGGAGTGCAATGGAATTTAGGGATGATACTTTCAGCGGAGAAGGTGCCTGGGACTCAAGGTCATCGCAACCGTCCAGGATGAAGTAACCGTTTCGATGGAAAAGTACAAGAAAGAAGACCTGGCCAAGGAGGCGTGATCAAGGCGTGTACAATTGTATTAGGGTTTTGTATTAGGGATAGTGCCCTGAGGGAGGAGGCCAGAGAAGAGGTAGGGGAGACCAGGGAGAAGGACAAAGAGTGTCCTGAGGAAGGAGCTGAGCTTAGGTATTATGTGATTGCACTTCTGAGGAAGTCTTCACAGCTGACACCTTTTATTCACTCTTGCCTGGAAAATCGTTATGTAGGGATGTCACTAAGTGTTAGTGTAGGGACAGCAATTGATTTAAAGCTTGCTTAGATAAATGAAGAGCAACGTAGAAATTGGAGCAATCATAGCTTGGTTGATCCTTCTAGAACTATCTATTCTCTTTATTCTGAGTCGGATGAGACTCCTGCGTAGGTTATTATTTGTATTAGTGGCCATCTATTTCTTTAACCTCGTGTTGAGGTGCTTGCATGTTCAGTTATTTTTGGCGATAATAAATTCTTAAACTTGAATTCGAGTCAGTGGTCCTTTCAGACAAAATGAATGCTGTTATATAACCAGATATAGATGATACACTATTCAACAGGTAAAAAGATCTTGGCGACCAGAAGGTTCTTATAGATAATTAGATAAGAATCGGCGTTATCAGTTGGTAGCAGAGTAGGATGGTTACCTTTGATGGTAAGGGAGATCTAGAGCAAGATAGGAGATTAAGTTGCCCCATAGAGCCCGAGTGACGCAGATCCAGAGGACCGTGGGAGAAGGATGTCGGAGGTCGGAGGTCGTTGAAAACTGACGGAGAGTGACGGTGCGGCGGAAGTAGCAGTTCGTGGTAGAGTGAGTATGAAAAGAGTGGTGTGTGGTAGATTGCGGTGTTTTATTGTTGTGTGATGTCTTGCGGAGTTGGAACGAGAGTTGTGTGATAGAGGACCGGACCGTGAGCGCGCGCGGGACCGGCAGATTTATTGTGGTGTAGAACACACCCAGAGTTGAGAGCGTTGACCAGAGGTTGTGGGGGTCACGAGACGTCATTGACAGACCCACTGAAGATAGGGAACACATGTGTGAGTGTGTGAATAACCAACGCAGGTCGTAGGTTATTGTGTGCAGAACATCGAGTGATTGAATCCTATCGAGTGTGTTAGAGGCGATTGTCCGGTCGTTTCGCGGACAGACGGTTGCCAGATTGAGGTCAACAAGCTCAAGAGGCTGATCGGTCATTGGTAAGACTGACAGTCAAAGAGGTAATTGTTCGGTAGGACGGACATTACTTCAGAGTATGATTGGGACAGGTGCGAGTGAGAACGAGTGAATTAGGAAGGAGGGAACTGCTGCGAGCGAAGGAAAAGTGACGTCAGACAAGTGCGCGCTGCGATAGGCCGGTTGGTGTGAGCCGCGCTGGCATTGGTGGATTGAAATCAGGAAGCAAAAGCTGACATTTTGAGGGCAAATACAAAGTTGATTCATCATGAAATGTTTTAAAGTTTTACGGGAACTTTGTAGAGGTGATAGGCATGTGGTTACTCGGGAAGGAGAGAAGCTCCTCCCGAGGATACGCCAGCACATTATATGGCAAAGAATGTAGGATAGCATACTATAATTTGGCTTGAAAATTGGCATAAAATGACAGAAGGAGAAGGAGAATTGACTTTCCCACGCTATGGTACTTTCAGGTTAGAGGTGTTGTACCAGCTAAAAAGTATAATGGCTTCTTTACGACCACTACCTAGACCAACACAGTTTGAAGCGCTACATGCGTGGATTAGAGCAGCGTACGATAGGAGGAAAGACAAGAGCCAGGAAAGGGTGAAGAAATCGGTCAGGGCATTTCAAGATGCCAGGTGGGATGCACTGGAGAAAAGGTGGAGAGTGGAAACAATTGAGGGAGATAAGTTATACCCACTGCTAATACAAAATGGAAAGATTACAAGAATCGATGAGGACGACAGTGATACAGACGACAGCCTGTTAGATAGGTTGTTGGCAGAGAGGCCACCACCATTTAATCCAGACTCAGAAGAAGGAAAGCCGACTCCAGCAGTAACAATTGATGAGAGCCAGAATCAGACTAGCATGAGAGTAGTGGGAAGGATTTCCACAGGAACGGAAGGGGCAACGACGTCTATGATAACACAGCCTCCTGTTGGGAACACAAGGTTACCGGACTCCAATCAATCAATCAATCATGTCACTTATAAAGCGCACTACATACCCGCGAGGGTCTCAAGGCGCTGGGGAAGAGGGGGTGGTGCTGCTACTGATCGAAGAGCCAGGGTCTTGAGGAGTCTTCTGAAGGCCAGTAGGTCTTGGGTCTGTCGGAGGTTGGTGGGGAGGGTGTTCCAGGTCTTGGCGGCGAGGTGGGAGAAGGATCTGCCGCCGGCGGTCATTTTCCGGATGCGGGGGACTGTGGCGAGGGCGAGGCTGGTCGAGCGGAGCTGGCGGGTGGGGGTGTAGAAGCTGAGTCGTCTGTTGAAGTAGGCTGGTCCGGAGTTGTGGAGTGCTTTGTGTGCGTGGGTGAGGAGCTTGAAGGTTATCCTCTTGTTGACAGGGAGCCAGTGCAGGTCTCTCAGGTGGGGTGTGATGTGGCTGCGTCGGGGGATGTCGAGGATAAGACGTGCAGAGGCGTTCTGGATGCGTTGCAGCCGTCTCAGGAGCTTAGCCGTCGTTCCTGCGTAGAGGGCGTTTCCGTAGTCCAGCCTGCTGGTGACGAGGGCCTGGGTGACTGTTTTTCTTCTTTCGGTGGGGATCCACTTGAAGATCCTGCGGAGCATTCGGAGGATGTTGAAGCAGGATGAGGAAACGGCGTTGACCTGCTTAGTCATGGAGAGGGTGGGGTCGAGGATGACCCCTAGGTTGCGTGACGTGGTCGGTGGATGGCGGGGCTGTTCCCAGTGATGTTGGCCACCAGGAGTCGTCCCAGGCTGAAGGGTTGGAACCAAGGATGAGGACCTCCGTCTTGTCCGAGTTCAGCTTCAGGCGGCTGGTCCTCATCCATTCGGCGACGGCCTTCATTCCTTCGTGGAGGTGGGCTTTGGCGGTGTGAGGGTCTTTGGTGAGGAGAGGATCAGCTGGGTGTCGTCGGCATAGGAGATGATGTTGAGGTTGTGCTGTCGGGCAACGTGGGCGAGGGTGCCATGTAGATGTTGAACAGCGTTGGGCTGAGGGAGGAGCCTTGGGGTACGCCGCAGATGATCTTGGTGGCCTTGGATCGGAAGGGGGCGAGGCGGACGCTTTGTGTTCTGCCGGAAAGGAAGGATGTGGTCCAGTCCAGGGCCTTCTCTTGGATCCCGGCGTCGTGAAGGCGTGTTCGTAGTGTGTGGTGGCAGACCGTGTCGAAGGCGGCTGATAGGTCCAGGAGGATGAGGGCTGCTGTTTCTCCGTTGTCTAGCAGGGTCCTGATGTCATCGGTGGCGGCGATGAGGGCGGTTTCGGTGCTGTGGTTGCTGCGGAAGCCGGACTGGGAAGGGTCCAGGATGTTGTTCTCCTCGAGGTAGCGGGTCAGTTGTTTGTTGACGATTTTCTCGGTGACCTTCGCGGGGAACGGGAGCAGAGAGATGGGTCGGAAGTTCTTGAGGTCCTTGGGGTCTGCCTTGGGTTTCTTGAGTAAGGCGTGATCTTGACAGTACTGGTTACCATTGGCCCTATAGTACCGGTATATGACCCAGACCGAGTGAGAGAAGGGAGCTCCGTACAGATGGGGAGGGAAGAAATAACCAGTGAGAGTGGGAATGGGTTCGGAGTACGAGTGGTTCATTTCCCAAGACCATTGGAGACAAGTACGCCGTTACCGGCTACTGCAGACTCTTCCTTTAGACAGGAGGATGAGAGACCAGTCAGACCGAGGTCTTTGCACGAATCCAAGTCAGCTTTGAGGATGTGGACACCAACAGTAACAAACCAAAGTGATAGGATGCCAGGAGATAGGGCACAAAACATCTCGGATGACAGACCAAGTTCCAGGAATATGATGGAAGGGAATAGGTCACAAGGACAGAATAGTGACTGTGATGAGCGGGACGGTTCAACTTGTCGAGAAGTACTGAGGAGTGCAGTACAGGCAAGGTTGCTAGACGTAGTAAGGTTGAAAGCAGAGGTAGACGAGATGATTAGCGGGGGTCTGCCTTTGGAAAGGATAGAAATTTATAGATCAGATGAGTTGCTGTTCGTAGCAAAAGATGTGACTCGAAAAGGTTGAGCGGTTTGTTAAAATTTCAAAAGTATTGTGGATTGATTTGAACACCTTGTTTGACATAGTGGTACCGGGAGATTTGTGGACAGCTTGTAAAGTCGCTGTCGAGTGGTCGACTTCGGAACCTGAAAGTGAGCCGGTTACAAATGGTCCATCACCCCTAGTAATGAAAAAGTATGAGCAGGTGATTACATGGCTAAAACTGAAGATTTCACCTCAAGATATAGATTGGGTTAAGATAGATCGGACTGTACAAGAACCCAAAGAAACGGTGCATGAATATTACGAAAGACTTCTGCAAGCTTTTAAACAGTATAGTGGATTAGATACGTTAGACCCCAAGGATATGGGACAGTTTGTCTCAAAGTTTGTACTGGGTCTGAGAACAGAAGTCAGTCTCATGATACAGCACCATTTGATCTGCTGGCAGAACAAGCCGGTAGATGAAATTTTGAGGTATGCGAGATACTGTAGTGATGAGGTGGAATCGAAACATCGGAAGCTAAAAGACAAATTGATGCTTGTCCAGATGTAGACAGCACAGGGTCAGTCTAATGAAGGGACCTTAAGAAGAAAACAAGGAAATTTCCAGGGGAACCAGAATGGGCAAGTACAGGGAAAGGGAAAACCAATAGACCCCAAGACGGGAGTGGACGTGGCCACACTGAAGAAGACCACTGCGTGTCATCTTTGTCGCCAGGTCGGACATTGGAAACGCGAGTGTCCTTTGAACCCAGTTAATCAGTTGCAGGAAGAGGAAGAGGGGCTCAGGCACCCGCGCAAGAGGTAGTTAACACAGTGACGAGGCCTAGGACGATGAAAGGGGGATATACAGCTCTCACGCCCAGGTTCCCCAGGCTCCAAGGATTACACAAGGAATACGAACGTACCAACAGATGCCCCTGTTCGAAGACTATGACGAGAGTAGCTCAGACCCTTTATCCTGACGGTGCCTGAGGGGGAGGAAGACTGCACGCTTGGAGCGGTCTTGGAGGTAGACCAGAGAGGACCTTTCGTGGAGGCAGATATTGAGGGTCATCCTGCCACACTTTTGGTTGATACTGGTGCTACCCGGTCTACTGTAAGATCAGCAGTGGTCCCTAACCTACCCCTCTCGGGACAATCAATCCAGGTTGTTGGAGTAGCGAACAAAAGAATAAGCAGCCCATTGACAGAACCGATCTTAGTAAAGATAGGTTCCTTCCAAACTAGACATCAGTTTGTAGTGTGTGATACGAGTCCAGTTTGCCTGTTGGGAAGAGATCTGTTGTGCAAGTTGAACTGCACGATTTATTGTACGCCTCAGGGAGTGGAGGTCCAGACGAGAGATGACGATGCTGACTTTAAGGTTACAAATCAGCATCTATGTATAGATCTGTACCCAATGGTGACTGTGGAAGAACTTCCACCTGATTTGAGAGACGCAGTGTCATCTGTGGTGTGGGATTTCGCAGGCGATGAAATAGGTCTAATCAGAGGGGTTGAACCAGTGCGGATTGAGGTGAAGCAAAATGTTGATTTCCCCAGGACACCTCAATACAACTTGTCGCCTGAAACGATTGCAGGGATAAAACCTGTGATCGAGACTTTCATTGAGAAAGGCATTCTAAAAGAGATCAGAGGTAGCCCCTGTAATTCACCTATTATGGGACTACAGAAACCGAGCGGGAAATACAGGATCGTGCAAGACCTGCGAAAGGTCAACACGATAGTTGTCCCTTGTTGTCCAGTGGTACCGAATCCTTCAGTAATACTGTTCCAGATCCCATGCGAAGCCGAGTGGTTTACGGTCATCGACTTGTGTCAAGCCTTCTTTTCGATACCGCTCCATGAGGAAAGCCAATTTCTTTTTGCATTCAGGCTGGAAAATCGCGTGTTAACATGGTGTCGTATCCCTCAAGGGTATACAGAAAGTCCATCGATCTTTAACCAGATCCTGAAAAAGAATCTTGAGAGCCTTGTGTTGCCGCAGAACTCAGTTCTCGTGCAATACATAGACGATTTACTCATTGCCTCAGAAACAGAAGATGCTTGCAGAATTGACACTGTAGCCCTGTTGAACCACTTAGCAGAGAATGGACATAAGGTGTCCCCGAACAAGCTGCAGTACTGTTTGAATGAGGTACAGTACTTGGGACACAGATTAGAAAAAGGCAAGAGGAAGGTGTCACCAGACCGAATTGAGGCAATAATGAGTATGGCAGTACCCACTACACAGAGAGAAGTTAGGATGTTCCTGGGAATGGTCGGCTACTGTCGACAGTGGATTCCTAGTTTCTCATTGAGAGCAAAGCCTTTGCAGAGGCTTACGCACAAGGATGTGAGTGATCCGGTACCATGGGACGAGGAGTGCTTGATGTCATTCCTGAAACTGAGAGAGGAATTGTGCAGTGCTCCGGCACTGGGGATGCCTGATTACAACAAGGCCTTTTCATTGTTCTGTTATGAGAGGGAAGGATGTGCATTAGCAGTCTTAGCTCAGAACCATGGAGGTGTCCGTAGACCAGTTGCCTATTTCTCAGCTACTCTAGATCCAGTAGCTTCTGCGTTGCCCGGATGTCTAAGATCCGTTGCTGCAACAGGTGTCAGCATTGAAAGATGTGAAAGCATTGTAATGGGACATCCACTGACTGTACATGTGCCACACTCGGTTGAGTTATTGATGACCAGGACCAAGACTCAGCACCTAACGAACAATAGGTTAACGAGGTACGAGCAAGTCATACTTGCCGCAGAGAATGTGACTCTGAAGAGGTGCTCTGTCTTGAACCCTGCGACATTGATGCCTACACCGAACACGGATGATGAAGATTGTGCGGACCATGATTGTCTCGATGTGACCGAACTTTGCACCAAACCGAGACCTGACATTGTCGATGAACCGTTGGCTGACCCAGATGAAATTTTCTTTGTCGATGGTTCATGCTTAAGAGACAGTGTTGGGCAATTGAGAGCAGCGTTTGCTGTGTGTACCATTTCGGGAGTGGTTGAGGCTGCTTGCCTAGAAGGTGTACGCTCCGCGCAGGTAGCTGAGATCATTGCCTTGACCCGTGCCTGTTTGGCCGCTGACCAAATTCGAATCACGATTTACACTGACAGCCAATATGGGTTTGGTGTGGTGCACGACTTCGGGCAGTTATGGTCTCAGGGGGATTTTTGACATCATCTGGCTCACCCATTCGGAATGGAGAATATGTAAGACAACTGTTGGATGCATTACAGCATCCGAAGGAAATTGCTGTTGTAAAGTGTTCAGCCCATGGGAAAGGGGAGGACTTTGTGTCATTGGGCAACAATTACGCGGACGAGGTCGCCCGTTTCTGTGCAGAACAAGGATGCATATTCACAGATAGATACGCAGGGGAGAGCCAAGAAAGAACCGAGCTCAGCATAATGTTGGCCATGGCAGACACTTGGGAAGAGCTTAAGCGATTGCAGGACGAAGTCTCAGACCAGGAGAGAGAGGGATGGATCAAAGCTGGTTGTGAGAGAGGAGATGTGGATGTGTGGGTCTCCAGCGATGGGAGAGCCGTATTACCAGAAGAGCTGTTGAGTCCGATGGCAAGGCTGATACATGGACAGGCACACCTTGGTAGAGATGCAATGATGAGGGTGTTTAGACAGACGTGGTACAACCCACGATTTCGGGCAATGGCTGAAACAGTGTGTCATAGGTGTGTTACGTGTCAGCAGATGAACGCTGGAAAGAAAACTGTAGTTACATTGAGTCACATTGGGAGGTCAGGTGGGCCTTTCAACAGGATACAGCTAGACTTCGTGGAAATGCCTAAGTGTAATGGGTTGAGGTACATTTTAGTGCTGGTATGTGTATTCTCACGGTGGGTGGAGGCTTACCCAACACGCAGGTGTGACACTCTCACAGTGGCTAAGTTATTGTTGAGGAGCTCATCCCTAGGTTCGGGATCCCAACCTCTTTGGAATCTGATAGAGGAAGGCACTTCCACAGTGAAATCATGAAGTTACTTTGTGCTGCATTGAATATTGACCAGAGACTCCACTGTAGTTACAGACCAGAGGCTTCTGGGATGGTGGAACAAGTTAATGGAACTTTGAAGGCCCGGATGGCAAAAATGTGTTCTTCGACATCCCTGAAATGGCCCGACGCTTTGCCGCTTGTGTTAATGAGCATGCGAAGTGTCCCAGACAGGAAAACCGGGTTGTCCCCCACGAGATACTAATGGGAAGGGCAATGAGGTTGCCGGCAGTACCAGCTACAGCTTTGATAAGCATCACTGATGACTTGATTCTCGATTATTGTAAAGGACTATCTGATGTGGTCCGTTCTGTATCCCAGCAGGTGCAAGCAGCAGTGGTCCCAGCCTCGAGTGATCTGTGCCACGACCTGTGTCCCGGAGATTGGGTGCTTGTCCGGAAGCACGTGAGGAAGAGTTGCTTGGATGCCCGCTGGCGTGGCCCGTATCAGGTGATACTCATCACGAACACAGCAGTAAAGTGTGGAGGATTGCCGAACTGGGTGCATGCCTCCCATACCCGCAGAGTTTCAGCACCCTTGGAAGAAACAGCTCCTCTCGTCAATGTAAATCCAGCTGATGTGGCAGGGCCACATGAGAGGACAAGTCAAGCTGTAAGGGTCGCTGACACAGCTGGTGGTGCACTAGAGCAAGCTGAAGGGGTTTCCACAGTTCGAACCCTGACTCAGACACCGAAGACAGAAACGGTGCAGTGGGCGGAGAAGAGTCAGATTCAGCAGAAAGAAGAAGTAGTGCACTGGGTATAGCAGGGGAAGGCAGACGAACGAACAGAAGTGAAGAAAGTTGGCCTGAAAGACAGAGGCGACGGAACCTGAGGTTAGCACCTGAAAGAGACCTTGCCCCAGTGTCTGAAGCATCTGAAACAGAGGCAAGTGACGAAGACCAGGCTCAAGATAGTCGGCGAAGGACGAAAAGAACCAGAGTACCTTGTCGCAGATACTCTACCTCTGAGTGGACTTACACAGTGTTTGATGCAGGGGGTGATGAGTACGGGGAGGCTGAGGTCAGTGCTGGTGGTCCGTCGGAGCCCGAATGTGGTGGTGAAGGTGGTGCTGCAGTTGCCCGGGCTCGAAGTAGAAGGAACACTGACCCTCACAGTTCCGAATCCCCCGCTTCTGAGTGAAGTTCGAAACTTGGTTCTGCATCGACTCGAATTTCCGTCTTTTGGGTTTGAGCCGTCTTCACATGAAATGGTAATCTTGCGTCTTGAACTTTTGTATCACGTTCTGGAACTGCTCAATGAGGATCTTATTGTGGATCAACTATAAACTGTAAATAAAAGTCTAAAAGAAGAAGATAACCTAGGTCCGAGTGGAAGAAGAATAAACTTAGGGACTTTCCACAGAAGAGGAACGAAAACTAGGGAAGTCTTTTTCTGGACTGTGTAAATGAGATTGTGATCGAAAAGGAAAAATCTGGAGATTTCATGGTTGCTCGAGCTGGTTAAGCAAGTCACGAGTAAAGGACACAGAGACTTTTTGGGGTTCATTGCTATAACCAAGAACTTTTGAGAACTTTCGAAACCATGGAGCCGGGAGATCCCAATCGTAGATCTAAGTGGATTGTAGGCGTACTTATAAGTAGTGTGATAGTTTCTATAATCATAGTAATCATAGTCTCATATACTGGTTCGCATGAGCTAGAAGTGAAGGGAGTGCCAGGGACACCTACACCTACTACACCTAGCCAAAATGGGGTAAACATGGGAGCTGACAGAGCTTTGCTATTAGAAGAAAGTCGTAGGTTACATATAGATTTGTCTAGGAGTGATTTTAAGCTTAATGCATATGCTAAGCTGCTATATGAGTATGTTGATGTGATGGATGCGAAAGATTGTTATGTGTGTATGCAGTTGCCCGCTTCAGTGGACGAGGGTATTAGGTATCACCATCTTCCACTGACTTATGGAATTTCATGTAGTCTGTTGCTTAGTTTATTTTATGAGAGAGATCAGTTTGAGTATTTCTTTTCCAATTTCGACGCAGTGCTTCCTGAAGTCCCAGCTTACAAGCATTTGAATAAGTATGACTATTATAAGACCGAGGATAGACTCAGGAAGTTCTTCATACCGAGTTTGGAATTGGATACAGCATTCGCTCACAGACACAATCTGACCTGCTCGATTGTCAGATGTAGAGAAAAAGTTTGTAGATCAGGTAGAAGACAGGTATAGAAAGCTGACCCAGTCACGAGACATGGGGCATCACAGACTTGATTGGACAGATGAAGAAAAGTTGCATAAGACAAAGGGAAGCTATGGTCCTATAGCGTTAGACAAAGAGCAGAGGGGTAAGTTGTGTATAAGGCGTTATCAGACTTACTATGAAAAGGTTGCAGTGGGACAAAGCACTTGTGATCACGTTTTCACCATGGCAGATGTGGCAAAAGATTTTCTCCAAGGTCCTGTACAAGTGATACCAACGGTGTATTTTGTGTGTGGGAAGAATGCTTATGTGAGGTTGCCTGCAAATTGGTATGGAACATGTTATTTGGCAATAATATTTCCAAAGATTTACCATACAGAGGATTTGGAACTTCTAGAAAGTGGGAAGCATTCAAGAGCGAGAAGAGCTGCAAGTGCAGGAATCGTTGTGGGGGATATCTTTGGAGCTATGATACCCAGTCTGGGAGTAGTCTTGAATGATGTGAAAATCCGGAGATCGACTGTGGTGGATGAATTTTCAATGAATACAGCAAAGTCATTGGTGCTGGTGGAAGGAGAGATGTTGTCGATAAGGGCAATGGTTTTGCAGAATCGCCTTGCTTTGGATGTCTTGTTGGCAAAAGAGGGCGGAGTCTGTAAATTGTTGAAGGTTCAAGAGTGCTGCACTTATATACCAGACCGTAGCAAAGATCTGGAGAAATATATAAGTAACATCACTACAATCCACACAAAAATAGCGGATTTGACCGAAGAGGGGGCTTGGGAAAAGGTCGGCAAGGGTTTTGGTCAAGTGGGAAGTTGGGTTGCAAATCTGGGAAAAGGATTCCTTGGGTATGTTCTGATACCCCTCCTTATCGTGGTGGTTTGTGTGGTCTGTCTGTGGATTTCGATCAAGGCCTACAAGTGGTATCGAGCAGGCCGAGTCAAGAGAGCTTTGAGGGAAAATGAGATGAGATTGGCAAGACTGCAGGACAGTCAATATCAGAGGCTCAAGAGCATGGAGAAACTAAGATCAGGGAAAATGGCAACGAGTTCTGTTTAGGTCGGTTCTTTCTCCAAGAAAGTTGAATGAAATGTGATGACAGGAGTCATCAAAGGGGGGAACTGATAGAGCGAAATGTTCTTGTGAATTGTAGGGGTGCATCATAATCACTGGTAGTTCGCACCCGCATGTACTCAGACATATATTCGTATATATTCAGTTGTATATCCATGCATGTTTAGTAAAGGGTGAATAGTTCACTGATATTAAGTGAATTAGCAGTATAACTGTGTCATGATAATTATGCAATGTAATGTTTATTGAATTGTGTGAAAAATAATGCATAGAGAAATCAGTTCGTGTGTAATTCAATTGCAGTAGTTTAAACGTGCACCATATTAAAGTTGCACATGTAATTCATTTTCGCATATGAATTGTAATGGAAATGCTTATAGGGAAAAGTAAGGTGTGTGTTTAAAAGTTATATGTAAAGGCCTGACTACATATATGCTTAGGGAAGGCCTGGTTTATTCTTATGTTAGCTTATTTTGTAGGAAGAAAAGATTCTCTTGGTAAGGCTCTCTGGGCACAAACGGTAGATTTAATTAGCACAGTAGAAGGTTTCTGTTGAACGTATCTTTTGTTGCAGGTGCAAGGACACATGTCTCGTTAGTAAAGACTAACTCTTTGTTTTCAAACGTTAGAGAGATGGGAGGCATGGTACGGGGAGTGCAATGGAATTTAGGGATGATACTTTCAGCGGAGAAGGTGCCTGGGACTCAAGGTCATCGCAACCGTCCAGGATGAAGTAACCGTTTCGATGGAAAAGTACAAGAAAGAAGACCTGGCCAAGGAGGCGTGATCAAGGCGTGTACAATTGTATTAGGGTTTTGTATTAGGGATAGTGCCCTGAGGGAGGAGGCCAGAGAAGAGGTAGGGGAGACCAGGGAGAAGGACAAAGAGTGTCCTGAGGAAGGAGCTGAGCTTAGGTATTATGTGATTGCACTTCTGAGGAAATCTTCACAGCTGACACCTTTTATTCACTCTTGCCTGGAAAATCGTTATGTAGGGATGTCACTAAGTGTTAGTGTAGGGACAACAATTGATTTAAAGCTTGCTTAGATAAATGAAGAGCAACGTAGAAATTGGAGCAATCATAGCTTGGTTGATCCTTCTAGAACTATCTATTCTCTTTATTCTGAGTCGGATGAGACTCCTGCGTAGGTTATTATTTGTATTAGTGGCCATCTATTTCTTTAACCTCGTGTTGAGGTGCTTGCATGTTCAGTTATTTTTGGCGATAATAAATTCTTAAACTTGAATTCGGAGTCAGTGGTCCTTTCAGACAAAATGAATGCTGTTATATAACCAGATGAGATTCTCTCCTTTACACTATTCAACAGGTAAAAAGATCTTGGCGACCAGAAGGTTCTTATAGATAATTAGATAAGAATCGGCGTTATCAGACAAAATGTGGTTTTTCGCACTGACTTTGTTGGTTACTGCTAGCGTGCCAAGGAATAGTGGTAAACAGTGCTGGAAAGTAGGGAGATCGCTCAGGATTCTGGTTCCGGCAGCTTTTTCGGGCTGGATCTGGGATCCGGCCGACCAAGGGAAATATGCTGAATTTGTCCTGGTATCATTTTCCGACACCGGCAATGCTTTAAATGGGCCGGTACTCACCGGTACTGAGTACCAGTACTTTTTAGTTTTTTCCCCTTGAGTACCGGAACTTCTCCTCGGACAAAGGAGAGTACCTGTACTCACAGTGGCCCAGCATTGGCTCAGGCACCGTTGCGCTCAGCCACATATATTCAAACCACCCCCCCAACCCGAGGATGAACTACACAGAGAGCAGTATACATCAGTCGCGGCCAGCATGACTGGCGGGTGGGGGGGTGGAGAGTCGCGCAAGGAGGGGGTTGCGCAGGGAGGGCGGTAATAAAAAAAGAAAAATTAAACACCTTCGCCTACGGTCTTGCGTCGCGTCTCCTCTCTCTGCTTCACCGCCTTACAGGAAGCCTCCCTCTCCTCCCCTAAGCCAATCACAACGCAGCAATGGCAGCGTTGTGATTGGCTAGGACGCCGACCCCTCAGGCGTCTTTGGGGAGGCCATTTTCTCTATGTAGGCTGCATTCAGGCTACATAGAGCAAATGCAGAGTGCGTATGACTGGTTTGGTCAGCCCTGGGGCCGACCAAACAGTCAGCGCACTCAGAGTGGGCAAGCCACTTCTCCCCTGGACTCCTGCAGGACCGCCCACCCGCAACCAGGCATACCCTTCTGCTTTCTCGCAGTGCGAGAAGCAGAAACATAAAATGGTATTTAAAATACCGTTTTATGTTTCTGCTTTTCGCACTGCGAGAAAGCAGTGGGGTGACGCTCCTCCGCCCACGTGAAGGAGCTGCCCCTGGTATACATATGACTATTGTTATGCAGCATCTGCTCCAAGATTCTTGTTGCGCGGCGCCAGCCTTCTCATACTTCCAGTCAGTGGCGCCCCACTGCTAAAAAAGGAACAATAAAATAATAATAACGTATTATTATCATTTTATTCTCCCTATTAGAGTCAGTGGTAGGGTGGGGCGGGGCTGGCCAGAGCAGGGGAGGAGTGGTTTGCACTCTCAAAGTGCGCATGAACTGTTTGGCTGGTCCTCTTGGGCCGACCAAACAGTTCATGCGCCCTTTGCATGTTCCTATGTTCCTACCAGGCTGCATTACACAGCCTGGTGAGGAACATGGGCGGGCTCCCTGATCCAGTTTGAGCACCCATCAACGGCACTCAGACCGACCCCCACGCCCCACCGACCCCGTCCGCTAGCAGCAGCTACTGCTTCCAGTTGTCTAATTAGGTTCAGCAAGGTGAAATGTGTAGGCTGTCGCAGCTACAATCTCTGGCTGTCTGAGTCTTTCTCTGCTGTTCAGTCAGACTGTCTGTGTGACTCCCTGGCTCGCCTGAGAGCACCTAATCCAGTTCGCATCATCTGGCTGGAGGACTGGACCAACTACCACACAGCTCTAGGACTCTCAATCGAAACCCAGTGAGAAGTAGGAAGATGAAAAACGCCTTCATTTCCTGATAAACTGCAGGAAAAAAGTCCTGTGGTGGCCATTGGCGCAGCCGCTGCGTTTTTTTGTAAAGTGACACACTTTCTTAACAAGAATAAAAGCTATATGCTGTTTATGTGTTTAGCCTGCAATGTGTGTCAACTGTGTACTGCAAGAACAACATGGGGGTAACCAGCTATAAGTGCCTTGTGCAATGCAAAACTTGCATTAATTGAAACAGTGTCAGTGAATATCCCTCCAGCACAAAACTCTAGCCCAAGTTAACAGAGAGGTAACAGTGTAGCAGCAGCAAAGAAGATGTGGCCTAATGTCCAGAGCGGCCAACTTTTGGAACAGTAGAACAAGATTTGAGTCCTGACGTTGGCTCAAAATCCTGAGATTGTTGGCAGCAAGGACACATGCAGTAGTTAGTATTTATTAGGATGTAGTCATGTATTTAAGTCAAGAATTTAATGACTCTCTCAACTTCCGGCATAGTTCTAACACTGCCAAATTGCTTTCTGAATGTTTCAGCTAGAGTTGATAGCCCCATCAATTTCAGATGTTGATTTTGTGTGTGTCTGAACATAGGGTGCCAGTCAGATTTATTACCCAGTAGAATTGCTGAGAAGATTCTATTTGTCCATTTCTCAACATTCTTAAAATGCATGCAGATTCTTGCACATAAAGCCTGAAAAAGTTAGAAACATATCCCCGCCCCTGTACCGCCCCAAACTCCACCCCTTGTTCCATCCCAAACTCCACCCTTTGTCAAAAGGTCCATTTTGGGAGTACCTGCACGAATTATTTCCATTTTAACCACTGGACACCGGGACACAATTTAGCAGCTGCACATTGTCAGCATATCGTTCCTGTGTAGCATTGCAGGCAGTGAGGGGGCTTTCTTATTTTCACTTGCAGGGCGGAACAACAAAGGCCTAATTTTAAGAGCCTTCAGCATTTCTTTTGTTCACATATAATCCTGGCTGGGAGTCATCTGGAGTTTAACACCTAGCTGCCAATGTAATGGAAGGAAACAAAGACAGATAGTTAATCACTTCACAGGTACTTTAAAGAAACTATGGGGCATATTCTCAAGAACGTGTGATAACTTACTGCAAAAGTTGCTTAACGCAACCCTCCACATCGCAGTCCATCACGGGAAAACAACTCCGTGTCAACGTGGAATTCACAACACGGCGGTACCATGCGATAGTCACATGATAACGTGTCAAATGAGCGCGTTAAGATCAACGCGAAACCCCAACGCGAAAATAGTAGCGATGACGCCAATCGCGATACAAAAATCTGCAAAAACCAGCCACAGGCCTGCAATTCCCACGCGTCATGCGGGAAAATGCACCATAAGAGTAGAAAAAAAACATACCAACAAAAGCCAAACAACAGCGAAGCACAATGGAGGCATCCGGAGCAAGTACAGAGGACAACCAGAACACCACAAGCCCCACGGAGGACCGGCCAGGGACCTCGGAGTCAGGGAAGGGCAAGGACAAGAAGAGTAGGAAGAAGCGGTTCAGTCCGCTGGAAAACAGGATCCTGATAACGGAGGTGATAGAACCCCATCAATTACTGTTCGTCACCTCCACTGTGTCACTGGCAGCTAACAATGGAATATGGCAGACCATCGTGGACAAGGTGAAAGCAGTCAGAGTGCTGAAGAGGAAAATGGACGAGGTCAAGAGGCGCTGGAATGATGTGAAGCGCAAAACAAAGCTGAAACTCGCAAACAACCGGAAGGCAGCAATGCAGACTGGAGGTGGAAGTCCAGCACCACAGGACGAGCTGGACGAGATGGAGGAAATGGTCTCCACAGTCATCAGTGGGGAGACGGTGGCAGGAGTTGGGGGACCGGACACTGCTCAACATGACCGGACACAACAGCAACAGGGTGAGTAACCACCAGGGACTGGGGGGACGGGGGGAGATGGGCACAATGGCACACATGCACAATGAAGCATAGCACATCTGCGGACAAACCATGCCCCAGACCCACAACTCCCACCAAGAGACCAATGCACACAGGTATGCAACATCTCAGCACTGCATAAGCACAGAACCCAGAGGCACACTGCATGTGCCTCTGGGTTCTGTGGGTTCTGTGGGTTCTGTGGGTTCAGAGCTGCAGTGGCGACTCCCCCAAAATGCGGCACACACACATTACATGCAGAGCACATCAACATTGACAACGATGTGTTACAAACCGCAACACGTCCACAACAGAACAGAGGACACAACTGGTGCCGCATGTGTGTAGAAACTAACCAATCACATTTGGCACTGAATGGAAATGTGAGTTGACAATGTACCTGTACAAACACACATCCGTGATGTAGTCGGAATGTCCACTGTCCCGCATCAAATAGGCAGCTCCCCCAAACAGTCACAATGTACACTGTCATGCAGTCTGAATGTGAACCTGTACAATGCGTCAACATACATGTGAACACGATATTAAACTGCATCTCCCCTCCACATTGCAGGGGGAAATCCAACACCTCCTGCAGAGCAGTCCGAAACTCTCATCTCTGATGACGAAGAGGACCACCACACCTTCGACTCAGATGCCCTCCAACAGCTCGTGGACAGCCTCCGCAGCCCACTTCCAGGAGCAGGGCAGCCCAGCTGCCACGAGGCGAACCCACCCCCTGCACAGTACACACAGCAGGCAGCACCCACCACCACGGCCGCCTCCCAGGACCCCCACGACGAACACATGGCCTTCCAATGCCGTGTGTTGGGGTGCCAGGAGAAGCTGGCTGAACAGGTGCAGGTGGGGTTCGACTGCATGGCAGACAAACTAGACGCCATACGTGGGTGTCTAAGTCCCATCAGGGACCACTCACAGTCCCTAACGGACACCCACAGTCCGCTCCATGCTCTCCAACGGACCATGGCTGACATCGCTAGAGTCCTGACTCTGCGACAAGAACGACTGTCTAGTCAGAGTGCCTCCAGCGATCTCGCCCGGGAGTTGGGACACATGCGGAGGATCATGGAGAACATGGAGAGGACGCAGGCGGAGAGAGCGGCTGCCACGGCTGCACACCAGCGAGAGGTAGCTGGGTCCCTCAATGCCCTGAAGACCCTCCTCATGGCATTGCTGCCACAAGGCCTGGTGCTGATGCATGCTGCTGCTACCACCCCATCCACATCTCCGGCCCCTGATGCGTCAGTGCCACACAGTTCTGTAGACAGAACACCACCACCCACATGTGAGGCACATGCAACAGCAGAGGACGAAGATGCGGATGAATCTGCCATCGTGGTCAGGAGGACGCAGTAGCATTCATCTCCCCCATGTGGCATGTTTCTGCTTGGTTCTGCCCTCTGCATCATCACCTTCCACTGTCCCAAGATGCACTCTGCGACACTCACCTTGGACCTCGACATGGACTGCCATATTCTGTTTGCTCACCAATGACACAGCTATCCGACTGCGGACTGCAGTCCTCCTCTCCTGATGTACCGGTCATTCCCTGAAGCACTCTGGCTGGACCTCCCCGGGCCGACAATGTGAAGTGGGGTTGGCATGGCCCTGTACTACTCCAGCTGCAATACTCCCTTGAATGTGCAATAAACATTCATATTCACACAGATGTGTCATGTCTATGATCTTTCTAGTGTGGAAGTATGGATGAATGTAGGGTCAGTGATTCCCCCTTATGTCCATGTTGCCCATGTTGTGGGACTCATTTCACAGGGTGACACATTGCCGATTGCGGTCCGGGTGGCGCCGACACTACAACAGAGACACATCCATTAGTCACTTCCTTGTCCAGCCCAGGACGGAACCACGCCCAGAGCCCCGGGGTCATTGTCCACACCCTTACGCTGAACTGGCATACGCCAGGACAGCCCACTCCGCTTACGCACACAGGGGGGGACGACAACGCTACATGTCCCAGGTCTTCACTGCAGGGATCTGCAGCTCACAGGTCTATTTGTCAGCATGCCACAGCCACTCCCTCATGGCTGGTGTACACCCACACCACACCCATCCAGCACAGGTGTCACTGGACATGTGACCCTGCCAATAAGAGGGCCTGGCGCACGTGCTGGATGCCATTTCCACTCTTTAACTGGGTGTCTCCGTGTAGTTCTCATGTATGCATGAGGGCCTAGGGCCCTGCCACCTCACATTGCCCAGCACCGGGGGTGACATGATGGCGCCGCACCACGGGACTCAATCATTAAGGGTCCATGGCTAGCGGGGCACAGACTTGGTGGCACCGGATACACTGCGGCAGGCACAGGCACCCCACCACGGGACGCTGTCTTGCGGTGCAGTGAGATAGGGGCACCTAAAGTGCTGAGCGGGTGTGCAGCCTGCGATGATGCGCCGTCCTGGCGGTCTGGACTGGCAAGGATTTGTGTGAGACCTGCTGGACCGCAGTGTAGGCCTGGGCAAGGGCAGGGCAGCCCTCCCACCACGTGGCGTTGCATCGCGGTTCACAGAGTTAGTGGCACCTCAAGCACTGAGCGGGTGTGCAGCCTGCGATGATGCCATGTGCACTGATGTGGTCTCTGCCATTGCGAAATCAAGACCCAAAATCATGTGTGTGACCTGGTGGCCCGCGGTGCAGGGCTGCATGATGTGGAGGGTGCCATGGTCGCTGGCCCCGGGCTTGGAGAACCCTCCGGAACGTGGTGGGCCCTCTTGGAGACACACCGATGGCGGAAGGTGAGCAGTGAGGCCTGGTTGCGCAGGGGCGTGCATTCACCGCTGGGCGGCGGGAGGGACTGGGGTGCAGCGGCCTGTGTGCGCAGGGGCGGGCAAGCGATGGTGGCGTGTGCAACTGTATGGACTCTGCCATTCATGTCTCTGGACACTGTTTCAGATGCGGGACCTGGGGGACTGCTGTGAATACCGGCACCTGGTTGGAGAGACACCGGTGGCAGCAGGTGAGCAGTGAGGCCTAGGTCCGCAGTGTCGGCACTCTCTCACCCTCTCTTTCTCTCTCCCTCTCTTTCTCTCACCCTCTCTTTTTCTCTCCCTCTCACCCTCTCTTTCTCTCTCCCTCTCTCCCTGTCTCTCCCTCTATCTTTCTTTCTTTCTCTCTCACTCTCTCCCTCTCTCTCCATCTCTCCCTCTATCTTTCTCTCTTTCTCTCTCACTCTCTCACTCTCTCTCCTCTCTCCCTCTCTTTCTCTTTCTCTCTCCCTCTCTTTCTCTCTCCCTCTCTCCCTCTCTCTCCCTCTATCTTTCTCTCCTTAGCGCTCTCTCTCTGTACTTTGATGGGCGCATGGCACACCTTCTGATCCAGATTTCTGTTTTGCAGGCTGTGACTTACAGAATGTCCTGGGACGACCCGCCATGCCTCTTCGGAATTGTTTTTATTTGTTTATCCTGTAATAAATGTATTGTTTGGATATTATGATATGGATGTCTGTTTTCCCTTTTTCTGACTACACATGTATGTTGGGTGTTGTGATTGTGCGACTTCAGGTGATTTGTTTGGTTCATGATTTCGTGGAGTTGATGTGCAATATCTTTGTCCGAAGGGGGGGGGGTGGTGCCCGGGGTAGGGCCCCGTGAGGGGGGGTTGGGGGGGTCCTGGGGGTGGTGTCGGTGGGTGTTGTTGACCTATTGGGGCTCCGGGCTGATTGATCGGTTGCTCCAGGGCATCTGTTGTTCTTCATGTGTGGCTATGGGCTGTGCTCCCTTGTCTGGTGCCGGTTGTCGTCCGACTTTACACCAGGTAGGAGCAGGTGTTAGTTTCCTGCTGCTAACGCGCCTTAGCGCATGTTTTGTGATCTTATCGCCGATCTGGCTGGTCGTTGAGAATGTTGTGGAGTGGTGTTTTCGCGGCTTTTTGCACGGGAACGCCTACTCTGCATATTATTAGCGTTAGTTGCCGGGCTCATCTGTGACGATGTTTTTTGCGGGTGCTAGCGCAGGTAAACTGGCGATATCGGCTGTTTGCACCAGCTTGTGAATGGGGCGATGATTTTATTGTGACTTTGGATGAGATAAAGTGCCGTTAACTCGGCGATGGTACCTTGAGAATATGCCCCTATGTCTTGGAGGCAGGTTTTTGATTTTTCTCAAGCCACCTATGTAAGAGATGTGCAAGCACTGTAAGGACGCAAGATTTATCTTTGTGCATGAGTAATTACATTAATGGTGATTTGAATGGCATCTACTAATTTATTTTTTATTTGATTCTTTTATAGTACTACTCATCCCAGTGTAGGGCGTCAGCGCGCTTTACATCACACACAGAGACACAATAGATCATACAAGTGTGTAAATCAATGTACAGGAAATATCACTTAAGTCAATGGCGGTTATAAAGTGTAGGAATCACATGCTGTCCATACTTGTAGACATTACATGTTAAGAGTGCACTGTCAGATGAAATACAAATTCAGGACAGTGTCATCTTAAGGATTTTGGGGGCCCCAAGCAAGAAATATTTTCGGGACCCCTGTTTGGAACAAATTTGTATTTTATTCCCAATTGTTTTGCTACCTAGAATTTTACGTTAAGGATTGGGATCACAAAGGGGGCGTGGCTTGACTACCGAAGATGGCAGATGCGTGAGCCTGCAGCTCTGTGCCGGCCTGTAATATATCCTGCTGTATCGGTCCCAGATCCCCGCCTTCTTGCAGGTGAAATATGGGCGCCAAACAAGGTGGGCGCCGACACGGAAGAAAAATGAGCAAAACAGCACCTGATACCTTTATAAAGCGAAAGGCGGAGATCCAATGCCGAGCTGAGTGGTGACGTGAGTTGCGGCCTAGTAGGGCCTCTGGGCTGACGGGCGAGTTGGGGGAACACTCTGGACTGCGGAGGAGGAGAGCGGCCTGCCTGGTCCCCCTGCCCTCCACGCTGAGAGACGAGACAGCTCTGCTGGCTGGCGGAGCGGGGAGAGATCCCTAGAGCAGTGGGAGTGAGGAGAGGCCGTGATGCGGCCTCTAGCAAGCAGCCGACGGGCCCCGGGTGAGAGACGGAGCCCTTCCACACAAGACGCACACGACCAGGTAGGAGCGGTATCTTGCCTCCGATCCGGGAAGAGAGCTGCGCCCCTGTAATTTTCTTTGCTGGGAATTGTTGAAACTAAGTGTGGGCTCAGCCTGAGACTACACGCCCGGGCCCGCTTTGAACTGCGGACTCCGACTGGCGTTGTGTGGGCCCGGGAGATCTGGTGGCAGGGCTGCTGGGAAGTGGGGGAGACACTCGGGCCTAGACCAGGGCCTGGTGCTTAGTCTGCAATCACTAGACAGCTGGGGAGATCCCCAGAATCCCCCGGCCATTCATTATATCACGACACTTACCCAGTCAATGCAATAAATTGACGGCCACGGACCCCTAATTCTATAGCGGAAGCAAACCTTCAATACTGTGTCTTTGGCCTGTTTTTTCTGCTGAGAGAGAGATCAGACTGGGCAGAGGGGACAAGATCAGGAATGCACAGGCCCACGGCATGAAAAGGAGTACCGACGCACCGTAGGAGAAGCCTAGAGGGAGAGACAGTGCGCTGCAAAACTACAGGCCAAATAATTTTCTTTGTAGAACTCTCTGTCCATAGAGGGTGCTCCCCTGTGCCCAGAGCGCTATATCCTCCGGGGGAGGTGACCGTTTCTCCAGACCTTACCTTCCGGTGTATATCACAACTACACCATTGGTGGCTATTAGAGAATCCAGTGTGAGACCCTTCTTGGAATAATAACATGCGAAACCCCGAAAGTAATGGGCAAAACAAGAGCACAACCATCAGAGATGCCGCCAGACCAGTAGACTGGAAGTGCAGAGACAGGAATCGCAGCCCCCGGAAGACCCAGTACAGCTACAATTGACCAAAATACTGGAGGCCATTGCGGATACCAAAGCCAATCTATCATATCAGTACAGTATCAGTGGGGCTAGGATTGATTCAGGCAGAACACTATAAACTGGTGGAGCGGGTAAAACTAATGGAGTCCTCGCTAGCTGACTTACACCCTGCACAAAAAGCAACGTCTCTCCAGCTCACAGACCTTACAGAAAGGGTTTGTCTACTTAAACGAAGAGCATAGGACGTGGAAGGGCGCAATAGGCGCAATAATATTCGAGTGATTGGCCTGTCTGAAGGGGTGGAACACTCTGACATGATAACCTACCTGGAGAACTGGATTCAAACGGAAGTGGCCCAAAAGGGTCTCTCCTCCTTCTATATCCTGGAGCGGGCACACAGGGTCCCGATCCATTAGCCGGCACCTGGGCGCCCCCCATGCCCCATAGTGGTGAAATTACTCCATTAAAAGGATAGAGATACGCTGCTGCACATATCTGGAACTGTGGGTCCTTTCTCAGTCAACAACAGTAAGGTCTCCCTCTTCCTGGATTACACAATGGAAGTGCAAAGGAAGAGAGCCTCATTTTTTGAGGTCAAGAAGGCTCTGAAGGAAGAGGGCCTGCAATACTCTCTGATGTTCCCGGGCAGACTCCGAATCCTGTTAGATGGAAAAGCACATTTTTGCAATGACCCTGCAGTGGCTTGGGAATAGCTTGAAGGGTATAAGACTGGTACCCAACCTACAAATGAATGTGCTGCAAACACACAATTGGAAACACTGAGGAAGAAGCCCCGCAAATGACTCCGGAGGGGCCCAACAAGGAAACCCAGTCCATCACAAACGGAAAAGGAAAGAGTTGCAGCTCTTCAGGCCATAGCAACGATCATGAAGGGACCCAGGAGCATGTCAGAAGCTGGTTCTCCATCGGTGAAGGAGACGGAGCAATCTGATTCCGAGTCCTTGCGAGCTGACAGTACCCAGCTCCCAGCCGTAACCCCGAGAACAGCAGATGATATCATTTGAGAGAGCGCTGAAGTGTGAGAAGGGCACCCACCTTGTTGCACGTTATCTGAACTCTGAACGGGGTGGACACTTTTGGACAGTTGTTGTTGAACAGGGCTGGCGCAACTGTGTCAAGCAACAGTTGTCTTTAGCTCACAGCCTGCCCCTCTTGGAAGGCTGACAAGCCACTGAGTTTGGGCCTTCTAATTTAACATCATGGTATGTTTGGAGTTTGGGCAGCTGGCCGTTGCCAGGCTGCTCTTGGGAGGGGGAGTTTATGTTCAGAGATGTTCTATACCTCATTTTATAATGGTTTGTTGTCTATGCAGGTGTGGTTTTGCCTTACTTGGCTCAGGGATGGGGAGATAGTTAGGGTGAAGGACATGTCAGTAATGAATAATCTAATATGGCTGCACCACACTACACACTGAAATTTGTGACATGGAACATCAGAGGGAAGCGGTCCGCAGCTAAGCGGCATAATATCCATAGTTACCTGCGAAGACAAGGCATGCAGATAGCTATGCTGCAAGAGACACACACGTTATTCAGGGTGAAGTCGAAAAATTGCGCAAGAGATGGAGGGGTCAAATATTTGCAACCTCCTTCTCAGCATATGCAAGAGGGATGTTAATATGGATAAGGGCGGGAGTCTCATTTGAACCGCAGCGCACACTCATTGATAAGGAAGGACAGTACATTCTTGTAGGAAAGTAGGATTTGCTTCTTGAGGTTACCCCTACTTTTTGCTTGATGTTACACTGTTTTTGACTAGTCTGACAAGGATCCTGCTAATCAGGACCCCAGTCTATCTGCTTTCTCCCTAAAATGTTATGTCATGTACTTAGGTACACTCCAGATTGGATACTGGGCTACCCTTATCAGTCCCTAGTATATGGTACACATGTACCCAGGGCTTAGGTACCCCAGAGGCCTCCCATGGGCTGAAGCACATATTATGCCACCCATGAGGGGCCATGCAAAATGAAACTACAGGCCTGCCATTGAAGCCTGTGTAAGATGGTGCATGCACCACTTACTTTAGATATAGGTGAACTATATAGGTCACTACACTTGAAACCTATAAGTCACCCCTATAGCAGGCCTTGACAATCCTGAAGGCAGGGTGCTGGATTTTACGTGAGAGGGTGCCCATGCATGAACAGGGCACCCCTGCAGCATTCGAAGGCCATTCTCCCAGGTTGTCTGTGACGCAGCCAGACATATAGGTAGAGGTGCATTATATGCTCGCGTAAAATGCTATCTCGAAAACGGCTGCAACAAACCATGTCGTGTTTGGTATCAAACACCTTGGAATCATACCTCCACACCGGTAACGGGTATGGGAGGTATGATTCCACCCTGCAGAAGCAAGCTTCGTGGGGTTCCTGGTCTTCCCTGTACCAGCCTTCTCAACCCGGACAGCAAATGGTTGCTGCTGACCAGAGACACATTTCTGCCCTCCTGCTGCTGAGCCAAGCTCGAGCAGAGGAAGGCAGCACAATAGGCATCCTGTCACAGGGAGGTGTGACCACCTCCCAGACGAGATTTAGTGTATTGGAGCTGGGTGGGTGCACTTCCAAAGTGCCTGAAAGTCTGCACGAGGGGCACATTTGGTGTCCCTGTGCATAGTCCAGTTCAAACCAGTCCTGGGAGCCGTTGGCTCCTGTTCAGGCGCGAAACTGGACAAAGGACATGGGAGTATCCTCCCCACTGTCCTGACCCTCCCCTGGGAGGGTCCCCGGAATCTGTCCAACCCTCTCCCGTGGGTACAAAAGGGCTTACCTGGCTGTAGGACCCTAGATTCGATGTGGACAAGATGCTGATCAAGAAACCACTGGCCTTCGACCATCTGGACACTCTGGACTTCGACTGGGCCCGACTTCATCTTCCTCTCCGTCCAAAGCATTGTCTGTGCCCGTTCACCATACAGGCTCCATGCAGGACCTGTGGAGCATCAAGGAAAACTGAAGTGTCTCCCTTGCGGTGAAGGAGTCGATCCCCTGCAATTGCAGGCACCGTAATGCAACTGACCGGTCTACTGATCCTGAGATCCTGTCGACTCCGAAAGGTCCAGCAACACAGGAGGTAGGTTCCTACATTCCTTGAGGTCGAGCTGCCCTCTCACCGAGGTTGAGGCCAGTATCCCTTGTGGGGACTGCATAACGTGAATGCCTGTGCACCACATACTTTTGCAAGTGCATATGCTTATTGGTGTTCCCCAACTTTGTGCATTGGGCTACCGATTGCCCTAACCTCTGCGCATATTTTGCACAAAGGACTTTGGCCTCTTTACACTCTCTGCCCTGCAAGCTGTGACTTTGTGAAACTGTTAGAGGTCCCCTCGCGACTCCTGTGCCTTTGACCTGTGGGTCCACTTGAGGGACAACACTGCTTTTCTTGGGCTCCCCTGGTTGCTCCAGGCCTGCCCTGACTCCCATTGCTGTGGTGAGTCCCCTGGTCCTTGCTGGGCCAGACCGTAACCTTCTTTGACCTTCTTTGTGTGTTGCTGCTGCCAAGGCTTATTGGTGCTTCCGCCAGACACCGAGCCCTCAGCACTCGATAGCCTTTGTGGGACAGCTTGTATCCGGCTCCTGGTCATCCTCGACGTCTCCTGGTCCCTGCAGCTGTAGAGTCAAGGTCTCCTTCTTCACACCTAAAGCACCCAACATTGGTGGGCATTCGTCTACTGAGCCCCTGGTCACTCCTGAGTGACCCAGACTCTGTCCCCTTCAGGTTCCTTCCATCAAGAATCCAGCTGTGGGTTCCACTGGACACTTTTCTTCTTTCTAGCAGTGGCATTTCTTTGAAGACTCCCATTGAGAACGATGGCGGTTTCCGATGCCACTTCAGACCTATGCACCCGGCTTCCCTGGGATAGGTAACTCTGGTACTTCGGTATCCACGGGTGGGGAGGCTCTCCAACCTTCTATGTTCCAAATGGTTTCCTCGTAATCCACTGGGAAGGGTCCTTAAACTTTAAAATTGCAACTGCGACTCTCCCATTGAATTGTACGTAGCACGCGGTCGTGTTCTCACACTGCACCCGTCCTCCGTGGGGTCCCTACCTACTCACCTTGGGTGGTTCCTTGGGGTCCTGGCGATTCTACACCCTCTAGACACTGGCTTGACTCGAGTCGTGGTTCTTATACCACTATTTTAGTATATGGTTTGGTCTCCTCCGGGAGCCCACTGTGTATTAGTGCTACTTACGACTGTTTCTGTGCTACAGTATTGTGTGCTTTGTATTTATCTGCGTGTAGCAGATATTGTAAGGTATTTAATGTGTTATAATAATAAATACATATTTTTATAACTACTGTGTGGTTCTCCTTTCATTTAACCAATACAATAAGATTGCATTCTAGTAAAGCAAGCTTCTTAACATTCCTTCAAGACTAAGCCTGAAGGCTGCTCTCCACAGCTACCACTTGGATAGCTTTCTAACGTTATCTTTGACCTCTTAAATCACCATAAGCGTTGTTTGGACTGGTGCAAGGTGTCCACTTTAATTAGTGGACATCATATACCAGACCAACTTCTCACATTGGTGTGCAGCGGTTGGGATTCAAGCCTGCATTGTTTTACCAGATACATCTTTGTATTGATTAACTGAAAACCACTAAGTACATATAATACTAGCTTAGAATAAGTAAGTTGTACTGAACTTAGGGTTGGGTAAGTCAAGGGTTTAGCATACTCTTTCTCCAACCTCAGAGAGTTTAGTTCCCACTAGGTTAGGTAGGTGCAACACCTCACCACACTTAGTATGTTTTCTAAAGGAGATGCCATAGATACAGTGAGCTTTCATTCCAAATATTGAAAGCCCTGTGTGCCTCTAGAAAGCTGAAGACAGGAAGAAATGCCAACACTCAACGCCTCATAGAGGACTTACTTCTTGATGACTTTAGGAAGACCCCTGGGTCAGATGAACAGGAGAAAGTGGGTGGGGCAGGGAATGAGGACAGGTCAGGAGGTGACACCTTTTATGACCTAGACTCAAACCCTGGCCAGGAGGAACAAGATGGTTCCCACCTGGACAACTCAGATCGTCAGGGAGGTGATGAAGAAGGCCAAGATGGCCCCCTCTTCACCTCCCCTGGAAGAGTGCAGAGTTTACCAAGGAGATCTAGATCTCCTTCTGCAGAATCACATCACTCAGGACAGTCTGTAGGGACCTCTGTATCTAGCAAGAGGGACCACTCTTTTGATAGGGAATACCAATTTCTTGAACTTGAGAAAGCTAGGCTTAGGCTCAGGCAAGAGCAATTGGCCCTTGATAAAGAGTCCCTAGGAGTCCAGAGAGCTAGAAAAAAATTGGGACTAGTGTCCCATGGTGGCAGCAACAGTGTCCCTAGAGTTAAAGAACATTCTTTTGACAATAGGAACCTGAGCAAGATTGTCCCAATCTACCATGTTGGGGATGACATCCATAAATGGATAACTGCTTTAGAGAGAGCCTGTAAAGTTTACAGGGGCCATCAAGAGCAGTGGGCAGCTATCTTGTGGCTCTCCTTTGCTGACAAAGGTAGAGATAAGCTCCTCACTGTTAGAGAAGAGGATGCTGACAATTATTCAGTCCTGAAGAGTGCTCTCATTGATGGGTGTGGCTTAACTACTGAACAGTACAGGATTAAGTTCAGAGACACCCAGGAGGCACGGAATCAGGACTGGGTTGACTTTGTGGATAGTTCCATTAAGGCTCTGGAAGGCTGGTTGCTTGGCAGCAAAGTGAATGATTACAAGGGATGGTACAATTTGATTATGAGGGAGCAGATCCTTAATAATTGCCAAAAGCAGTTGTTGCATCAATACCTGGTTGACTCTGATCTGACTTCTCCCCAAGAATTAGGAAAGAAGGCAGATAGGTGGGTCAGAACCAGGGTGAAGCAGAGAAACCAGAACCATGGTGGTGTCCAAAAGAAGCAAGATGCTAAAACCTCAGACCAGGGTAAAGTTGACAAGTCTTCATCAGGAACCCAAAAACCTGCATCTGGGGGGTGGGGGGGTCACAATCCAACAAAGGAAAAGGCAAAAAGAAACCTTGGTGTTACTTATGTATAGAAAAGACCCATTGGACAAAAGATGCAAATTGTCCAAAGGCCAAGGATTCAACTCCAACCACCACTGCCCCTAAGGCAACTGCTCCTCCTAGTACAGTTTTAAGTGGTGGTAGAGGGAACAAGGGAATAGTAGGGTTAACCTTGGGCTCTGAGATGGGTTCTGGCTTAGTCAGAACTCCAGCTAAGGCTGTACTTGTCTGTGATGGTGGCATGGATATTGCCACCTTATTTGTCAGTCCCAGTAACTTGGGCAAATACAGACAGTAGCCTTTGATTAATGGTAAGGAAGCCATGGCATACAGGGACACAGGTGCAAGTGTCTCTATGGTGACAAAATATCTTGTGGACCCTGAACAGATCATACTTGGTGATATGTACCAAGTGACCAATGCTTACAATGTCAGGACCGATCATTCCTTGGCAGTTGTTAATTTCAGCTGGGGAGGGGTAACTGGCCCAAAGAAAGTTGTGGTTAGCTCAGACCTTCCAGTGGAATGCTTATTGGGCAATGATTTGAATGCTGGGCATCTCTGCAGATGTGTTTGCTGTGACCAGGTCACAGGCCAAATTGACTTCTACTGAACAGGCCCTGGATTCTGAAAAAATGGACCGGGTGCCTTCCAAGAGAAGAATCAGGAGGGGTAAGGCTGTGTCTTCCCCCCCCAGGCTCAGGGAGAGGATCAATCTCTTGAGGGAGATGACCTCAGTCCCTGTGAAGGAACTGTCCCAGATGAACTGGAACCTGATTAGGTTGAGTTCTTGGGGACAGGGGGCCCTTCCAGGGCAGAACTGAGTCAGGAGCAGCAAACCCGCCCCTCTCTTGATCCCCTCAGACAGCAAGCTGCTGCTGAGGCTGCAGGGAGTGTCAGTGGATACCACAGGATCTATTGGGATGAGGGACTCTTTTACTCTGAGGGTAGAGACCCCAAGCCTGGTGCCACCAGGAGGTTGGTCATACCTCTGAGGTTTAGGGGCTTCCTACTCACCTTGGCACATGACATTCCCTTAGCAGGACACCTAGGCGAAAGTAAGACTTGGGACAGGCTTGTCCCTCACTTTCACTGGACTCATATGTCAGAGGACACCAAGGAGTTTTGTCACTCCTGTACCACCTGTCAAGCCAGTGGTAAGTCAGCCAGTACCACAAAGGCCCCCCTCATGCCACTACCTGTGGTGGGGGTTCCCTTTGAGAGGGTTGGGATTGACATAATTGGTCCCATGAACCCTCCAACTGCATCTGGGCACAGTTATATTCCAGTGGTGGTGGACCATGCCACTAGGTATCCAGAGGCTATACCCCTTAGAATCAGAGCTCCTGTGGTGGCCAGGGCCCTCCTGTGAATTTTTTCCAGAGTGGGTTTCCCTAAGGAGGTCTTATCTGACAGAGATATAAACTTCATGTCCAGTTATATCACTGCAATGTGGAAGGAGTGTCGAGTGAATTACAAATTCACCACACCCTATCACCCACAATGCAATGGGTTGGTTGAAAGGTTCAACAAAACCCTAAAGGGCATGATCATGGGCCTCCCAGAAAAGCTTAGGCGAAAATGGGATGTCTTGTTGCCCTGCCTTCTCTTTGCCTACAGAGAGGTCCCACAAAAGGGGGTTGGCTACAGCCCTTTTGAACTTTTGTTTGGGCATCCAGTTAGGGGTCCCTTGTGTTTGGTGAAGGAGGGATGGGAGTTACCTCTCAAACCTCCCAAGCAAGACATAGTGGACTATGTACTTGGTCTCCGCTCCAGGATGGCTGAGTACATGAAGAAGGCCAGCAAAAACCTTGAGGCAAGTCAAGAATTGCAAAAAGCTTGGCATGACCAAAAGGCTGTACTGACTGTTTATCTGCCAGGACAGAAAGTATGGGTGTTGGAGCCTGTGGCCCCAGCAGCTCTCCAAGACAAGTGGAGTGGACCCCATACTATTCTTGAGCAGAAGGGAGATGTCACTTACTTAGTGAACCTTGGAACTCCCAGGAGCCCCCATAGGGTGCTCCATGTAAACAGGCTCAACCCCTATATGGACAGAGCAGGCATGGGCTTGCTCATGGCTACTGATGAGGGACAGGAGGAAGAGAGTGATCCACTCCCTGACCTCCTCTCACAGAACCCTGATGATGGCTCAGTTGATGGTGTAGCCTTGGCAGGCAGCCTCACTGAGCAACAGCAGATTGATTGTAGGAAGGTCCTCAATCAATACAGGCACATGTTTTCTTTGACTCCTAGCCAGACCACTTGGTGTACCCATGAAGTAGGCACTGGCGAGAGTCTATCTGTTACAAATAAGATTTACAGGCAGCCTGACCATGTCAGAGATTGCATCAGGACTGAGGTCCAAAAGATGCTGGAATTGGGAGTGATTGATCCCTCAGATAGCCCTTGGGCTAGTCCAGTGGTCCTGGTACTCAAACTTCATACCCAGGGTGGTAAAAGAGAAATGAGGTTGTGTGTGGACTACAGGGGGCTCAGTGCAGTCACTAGGACTGATGCTCACCCTATTCCTAGGGCAGATGAACTCATTGACACTTTGGCCTCAGCCAAGGTATTTAACACATTTGACCTCACTGCTGGATATTGGCAAATTAGACTAGCTTAGAATGCCATACCAAAAACAGCATTTTCAACCCCTAGTGGGCATTATCAATTTATTGTGATGCCCTTTGGTTTGAAGAATGCACCTGCCACATTCCAAAGGTTGGTGAACAAACTCCTTACAGGCCTGGAAGCCTATAGCGCAGCATATCTTGATGATATAGCTGTCTTTAGTTCCACCTGGGAGGATCACCTGGTCCACCTGAAGACTGTTTTGGAGGCTCTGCAGAAAGTAGGTCTTACTATCAAGGCCACCAAGTGCCAGATAGGGCAGAGTAAGGTTGTGTACCTGGGCCACCTTGTGGGTGGAGGCCTGGTTCAGCCATTGCAGAGCAAAATCCAGACCATCATGGACTGGGTTGCTCCCACTACCCAGTATCAGGTCAGAGCTTTCTTGGGCCTGACTGGGTACTACAGAAGATTTGTAAAAGGATATGGGTCTATAGTGACTCCCTTGAATGATCTTACATCAAAAAGAATGCCCAAGAAATTTCAGTGGACAGTTAGCTGTCAGAAGGCATTTGATGATCTCAAGCAGGCCATGTGCACTGCTCCCATTCTGCAAAGTCCTGACTATTCCACACAATTCATTGTCCAAACAGATGCATCTGAGTTGGGGGTAGGGGCTGTGTTGTCACAACTTAATGCAGAGGGTCAGGATCAACAAGTAGCTTTTATTAGCAGAAGGTTGACCCCCAGAGAGAAACGTTGGTCAGCCATTGAGAGGGAAGCCTTTGATGTGGTTTGGGCTCTGAAGAAGCTGAGGCCATACTTGTTTGCCTCTCACTTCATTGTTCAGACAGACCATGAGCCCCTCTTATGGCTAAAACAGATGAAGGGTAAAAACCCCAAACTTTTGAGGTGGGCAAGGTTAGTCTCATCTCCTTACGTTTGGGGGGGTTGTGTAGGAAAGTAGGATATGCTTCTTATGGTAACGCCCACTTTATGCTTGATGTTACTGTTTTTGACTACTCTGACTGGGATCCTGCTAATCAGGACCCCAGTCTATCTGCTTTCTTCCTAAAATGTTATGTCATGTACCTAGGTACACTCCAGATTGGACACTGGGGTACCCTTATCAGTCCCTAGTATATGGTACCCATGTACCCAGGGCATAGGTACCCCAGAGGCCTCCCATGGGCTGAAGCATGTATTATGCCACCCATGAGAGGCCATGCAAAATGGTACTACAGGCCTGCCATTGCAGCCTGTGTAAGATGGTGCATGCACCACTTACTTTAGATATAGGTTTACTATATCTATAGGTCACTACACTTGAAACCTATAAGTCACCCCAATAGCAGGCCTTGACAATCCTGAAGGCAGGGTGCTGGGTTTTACGTGAGAGGGTGCCCATGCATGAGCAGCGCACCCCTGCAGTCTTTGGAGGCCATTCTCCCGTGTTGTCGGTGACGCAGCCAGACATATAGGTAGAGGTGCATTATATGCTCGCGTAAAATGCTATCTCGAAAATGGCTGCAACAAACCATGCCGTGTTTGGTATCAAACACCTTGGAATCATACCTCCACACCAGTAACCAGTGTGGGAGGTATGATTCCACCCTTCAGAAGCAAGCTTCGTGGGGTCCCTGGTCTTCCCGGTACCAGCCTTCTGGACCTGGACAGCACAAAATGGTTGCTGCCGACCAGAGACACATTTCTGCCCTCCTGCTGCTGAGCCAAGCTCGAGCAGATGAAGGCAGCACAATAGGTATCCTGTCACAGGGAGGTGTGACCACCTCCCAGATGGGATTTAGTGTATTGGAGCTGGGTGGGTGCACTTCCAAAGTGCCTGAAAGTCTGCACGAGGGGCACATTTGGTGTCCCTGTGCATAGTCCAGTTCAAATCAGTCCTGGGAGCCGTTGGCTCCTGCTCTGGCCCAAAACTGGACAAAGGACATGGTAGTATCCTCCCCACTGTCCTGACCCTCCCCTGGGAGGGTCCCCGGAATCTGTCCAACCCTCTCCCATGGGTGCAAAAGGGCTTACCTGGCTGTAGGACCCTAGATCAGACGTGGACAAGATTCTGATCAAGAAACCACTGACCTTCGACAGTCTGGACACTCTGGACTTCGCTGGACTTTGAATGGGCCCGACTTCGTCTCCCTCTCCGTCCAAATCATTGTCTGTGCCCGTGCACCATACAGGCTCCGTGCAGGACCTGTGGAGCATCAAGGACAACTGAAGTATCTCCCTTGGGGTGAAGGAGTCACTCCCCTGCAATTGCAGGCACCGTAACACAACTGACTGGTCTGCTGATCCTGAACTCCTGCAGACTCCGAAGGCTCCAGCAGCACAGGAGGTAGGTTCCTAAATTTTTTGAGGACGAACTGCCCTCTCACTGAGTTTGAGGCTAGTATCCCTTGTGGGGACTGCATAACCTGAACCCCTGTGCACTGCATACTTTTGCAAGTGCATATGCTTGTTGGTGTTCCCCAACTTCGTGCATTGGGCTATCAATAGCCCTAACCTCTGCGCACTTTTTATACAAAGGACTTTGGCCTCCTCACACTCTCTGCCCTGCAAGCTGTGACTTTGTGAAACTGCTTGAGGTCCCCTCGCGACTCCTGTGCCTTCGGCCTGTGGGTCCACTTGAGAGACAACACTGCTTTTCTTGGGCTCCCCTGGTTGCTCCAGTCCTGCCCTGACTCCCCTTGCTGTGGTGAGTCCCCTGGTCCTTGCTGGGCCAGACCATAACCTTCTTTGACCTTCTTCGTCAATAGGTTCTTGAAGAAAATTACTAGGCTTCCACAAAGCAACCCAATGTGCCCATTATTATTTGATCTGGGGAGAAAACCGATTGCAGCCATAGCTAAACTTCGACCCCTCCTCTATTGGCGGAGGCTCTGGACTACGCCGGAGCTCGCAGGCTATGCGAAAGGCTTCTCAGAAGTAATAAGGGCTGATGCTTTACATCGTATTAAATGGCTATGGGCGGTCAGAGACCACTTGTCAAACATAGGTATGTCCTCCCTATGGTCCGATCCTGAAAATTCTAATTTTCCCACAAAGGAGGTTCTGAAGGCTAAATATTGGGAATGGTTTCAGTATAACATCAAGAGACTAAGTGAGCCATCCTCTCTAACTGGCCTTTTGGAACATAAATGTATCCCAAAGCTGGAGATATACTGGGATCTAATCACGAAACCGCTAGACCGTAAACTGTATTTTCAGTTTAGGGTAGGCACATTGCCAGTGAGAGCATTCACTGCTAGATGGAATAAACCAACTGTAGATACATGCCCGGTGTGAAAGTCTAGCAATGAATCTTTGGCTCATCTTCTTTTTGTTTGTGCTGGGTATGTTGCTCCGCGTCGCGTTTGGTTGTTCCCAATTTGTAAGCTCCTGGGCACCAGATGGGCTAGTGAAGCCGAAAGAATCTTGCGGACCGATACCTCAGCAACAATTGCTATAGCCATGGCAACATTTTTAGGGTGGTCATGGGTATTAAGGGCCCACTCAATACGTCTATGTGAGGATAAATAATGATGTGACCTAATACAGCCACTTTCCATTAAGTAGTCCAGGACACAATAGTGAGAATTATCTATTTAGATTCAAATGAGTGTTTAACTTATCTAAAATTGTGATGTGTATTGTACATATTTTAAATGCTTTTATTATATTTTTTGTATGTGTTTTTATCAAGTTTTATGATAAGTGTATTCCCCTAAATTTTTAAAGGCTTGGATTGCATGCCCTATCATTCAGTTATATGATTTTGAGACTTTAAAGATGGCCATAATAAGTGCGTGCACTTTATTTAAAAATATATCCAATTATCAAATTTACATGTTTTTCCTTTGACAGCTGTTTTATCTAATCAATTCTATCTGTATTTTTGTAAATGCTTTGATGACTTAAAATCTGTCGAATAAAGCTGTTGAAAATGCAAGTGCATATGCTTGTTGGTGTTCCCCAACTTCGTGCATTGGGCTATCAATAGCCCTAACCTCTGCGCACATTTTGTACAAAGGACTTTGGCCTCCTCGCACTCTCTGCCCTGCAAGCTGTGACTTTGTGAAACTGCTAGAGGTCCCCTCGCGACTCCTGTGCCTTCGGCCTGTGGGTCCACTTGAGGGACAACACTGCTTTTCTTGGGCTCCCCTGGTTGCTCCAGGCCTGCCCTGACTCCCCTTGCTGTGGTGAGTCCCCTGGTCCTTGCTGGGCCAGACCATAACCTTCTTTGACCTTCTTCGTGTGTTGCCGCTGCCAAGGCTTGTTGGTGCTCCCGCCAGACACCGACCCCTCAGCACTCGACATCCTTCGTGAGACAGCTCGTATCCAGCTCCTGGTTGTCCTCGACGTCTCCTGGTCCCTGCAGCTGTAGAGTCAAGTTCTCCTTCACACCTGAAGCACCTGACATCGGTGGGCATTCGTCTACCGAGCCCCTGGTCACTCCTGAGTGACCCAGACTCTGTCCCCTCTGCTTTCAGGTTCCTTCCTTCAAGAATCCAGCTGTGGGTTCCACCGAACACTTTTCTTCTTTCCAGCAGTGGCATTTCTTTGAAAACTCCCACTGAGAACGACGGCGGTTTCCGACGCCACTTCAGCCCTATGCACCCGGCTTCCATGGGATAGGTAACTCTGGTACTTCGGTAGCCACGGGTGGGGTGGCTCTCCAACCTTCTATGTTCCAAAGGGTTTCCTCATAATCCACTGGGAAGGGTCCTTAAACTTTAAAATTGCAACTGCGACTCTCCCATTGAATTGTACGTAGCACGCGGTCGTGTTCTCACACTGCACCCGTCCTCCGTGGGGTCCCTACCTACTCACCTTGGGTGGTTCCTTGGGGTCCCTGCGATTCTACACCCTCTAGACACTGTCTTGACTCGAGTCATGGTTCTTATACCACTATTTTAGTGTATGGTTTGGTCTCCCCCGGGAGCCCACTGTGTATTAGTGCTACTTACGATTGTTTCTGTGCTACAGTATTGTGGGCTTTGTGTTTATCTGCGTGTAGCAGATACTGTAAGGTATTTAAGGTGTTATAATAATAAATACATATTTTTATAACTACTGTGTGGTTCTCCTTTCATTTAACCAATACAATAAGATTGCACTCTGGTAAAGCAAGCTGCTTAATATTCCTTCAAGACTAAGCCTGAAGGCTGCTCTCCACAGCTACCACTTGGATAGCTTTCTAAGGTTATCTTTGACCTCATAAATCACCATAAGGGTTGTTTGGACTGGTGCAAGGTGCCCACTTTAATTAGTGGCAATCATATACCAGGCCAACTTCTCACAATTCTTGTTATTGAGAGGCTGTGGGGACGGGAAATTACCCTTGGGAGCGTGTACGCCCCTAATCAAGATCAGATCCCCTTCTTATATCAACTTTTGGCCCCACTGGCCGACTTGACTGTGGGAGATAAACTCTTTGGGGGAGATTTTAACAATGTGTCAGACGTTCTCTTGGATCGTTCGATGCCCCCATTGCTAGGAGCTCCGGCACACCGTAATGCAGCGGGATGCGAGACTGGATGGAGAACTGGCGGGGGAAAGGATATCTGGAGGATGCAACATGCAAATATACGGGATTATTCCTACTATTTGCCTATATACCACTTACACATACGTTTGGATGCTTTTCTGTGCTCGCACTCCCTTGGAACAGTCATTCCTCATACTGAATATCTGGGACGCACAATATCAGATCACTGTCCATTATTACTTGACTTTAAGCCATTGTGGAACCACCCTTTAATCCCCTTGTGCAGCTCAACCCATTAGCCTTGGAAGATGTTTGCTACAGGGAAACTTTAAAGTCCGCCATAGATAATTACTTTTCTGAGAATACACAGACAGCGTCTTCGGGATTGGTAAAATGGGAGGAGTTTAAGACAGTGGTACAATGACATTGCCTAGGACATTCGATAGGGCCCCAGAGAGAGCTACACCTAGAACTGAAGTCAATAGAGGATAAATTACCTCAGTTGGGGAACACGCAAGGTACGGAGACTGGAGATCCGGAGGGCCTGAGAGAAATGTCTCTGCATTATAGTGAGGCCTAGGAGCGATTGCAGTGTCACGACTATAGGGGATATCTCACTAAGGTCCTAGTGGAAGAAGGGAGGCCAGGTCAGTTGCTAGCATGGCTGATTCAACCAGAATCTAGGGGATCTCCGATCTCACAATTGAGGGGGAAGGATAACAAATCTGTGTATGACCCTGAGGCAATCAATGCTCTATTTTACGATTACTATAAGGGCTTACATGGTACACCGACCCGATTGCACCATAGGTACAAACAGACTTTCTGAGCAGCATGCAACTTTAGATGTTAGACCCCAGGCCAGGGAGACACTGGGTGGTCCAGTGACAGAGCAAGAAGTCCTAGTCGCCATTAAAAGTATGGTGCCTGGGAAGACTCTCGGCCCTGATGGTCTCGCCACATAATTCTCTTCTACATATGCCCCAATACTGGGACCCAGACTGGTGGCCCTTTATGCGGAATCTCTATGGCTTGGGCAAGTCTTGGACTCTTTGGGAGATGCAGTTGTAATCCCACTCCCTAAAACCAAGACCCCCAAGAGCTAGCACGACAGACTTTCGTCCACTTTCCAAGTTAAACATGGACTTTAAAATCCTTAGTAAAATTATGGCACTCCGATTGCTCCCGCACACGCCCGCATTAATCCATTCAGACCAGAATGGGTTCATAATGGCCAAGAATACTTCACTCAATCTGCGGAGACTCTATTCGATCTTATTCCACCCGGAAACCCAAGCCGTCTCACAAGCCGCCTTTCTGTCGATTGATTTGGAAAAGGCTTTTGACACTGTCAAGTGGGATTATTTGCTTGAGACAATGCGACAGATGGAACTTGGTGACGAATGGCTGAAGTGGATGAAACTATTGTATGAAGATTCCACAGCAAGAGTTCGAACAGGTAGGATAGTGTCACAACAATACGCCGTTTTCCGGGGGACCAGGCAGGGTTGCCCCTTATCACCGCTTCTGTTTGCCTTAGCGATTGAGCCACTAGCGATTCTATTCAGAGCGGGCGGGGAGGGCATTGGTATACATTTATTAGGGCAAGAGCATATTATCTCGCTATATGCAGATGATCTTCTGATATACCTATCTGATGCGGTGAAAGGCACCGCCACAGCCCTCGAGCGTCTAAAGAAATTTGAAAGTGTTTTGGGCTTAAACGTTAATAGGAGTAAGACCTATTTGTTTCCCGTGTCCCCATCTCTTGTCCGGCCCCCGGATGTCCCGACAGACCTCAATTGGGCGCAACAACCTTTAGATAGCCTGGGATTTATGTATACCACGCCTGAGGAAATACGGGAGGGTAATCTTGGGAGGGCTCTCTGATCCCTTCGGTCCAGTGTCCACTTTTGGTGTTTCCTACGTCTACCTATCATGGCCCGGGTCTCATTATCCAAGATGGTTATGCTCCTGCGTTTATTATATTATTTTATCAATCTCCCAATCACAACGTCAGCTGGATGGTTTTGTCAACTAGATTCCCTAATGAGAGACCTCATCTGGGGCACAGGAAGTCGAAGAGTGTCCCTAGCTATCCTACAACGACCTATGAGGGAAGGTGGCCTCGGGGTGCCACACTTTGAATCATATTTCTTGGCTGTCCAGCTTCAATGGGTTGTACACTGCTTAGATGCAAGAGGGCTGGAAGACATAGATTGGACACAGAGGAGGACAGATCCATCATGGCTATTAGCCAAATTGCTTAATCCAGCGGTGGAATTTCTGCGGTGATCGCCGCTCCTGACCAAAGCCCTGAGATGTTGGAGACAAGGGGTGTCCCAAACGGTGGGCGCTCCCCGGTACTCGCCGGTTCTGCCCCTGATAGGATTACCGTACGGGGACCCTATTTCTATTTTCACAACTGAACAGCTGTCAGCCTGGTCTGGGGGTTAGACACAGTGGGAGATCTTTACCACCAGAACTCCCTTACCCCTTTTGAAGACTTAGTGGAGGACGCTGGTCTCCCTTCTGGCCAATTCCCCCAATAGGAACCCTTAACACGGACGTTTAGGGAATTGTGGAGAAGGGGCAGACAGGAACCAAAAACACATCCAGTGTTGCATTCCCTACTAACTTTAGGATCAGCTGGCCATATAGTGAAATGGCTATACTTTTACTTGTCAGAGGCAACCCGTAACCCTCTAACACGTTTACGTGAGCTTTGGGAGCTGGTATTAGAGAGGGAGTTCTCAGATCCAGAGTGGAACAGAGTCCTGGCTTACCCCAAAACAGCCTCCTGCAACACGAGGTTCTAATATAAACAGTTGAATTATTTGCATTGGACATATATGACACCCCATAGGCTAAATGTGGCTTATGGCAGAGAGGCCTGTGGTTGTCCTAAGTGTAGCTACGAAGACGCAGACTTTATACATATGACATGGGCATGTCCCAGCTTAGTGCCATTCTGGGAGGAGGTAGTCGTGGCAGTGAGTAGGACGCTGGGGCGCAAGTTTCACCCCACAGTTGGGATGTGCCTACTGGGGCTCTTTCCTCGCCTACCCAAACGAAAAGTCTGGAACAGATTTGTAGATCTGGCTCTGGTTCTGGCCAGAAGAAGGATAGCCATGGCCTGGAAATCTGCTGCTGGCCCAGTGGTGAGCGCCTGGAGACAGGACGTTACATACTGGGCTGGCGCAGAAAGTAGGGCTCTGATTAGAGAGGAGGCGAGGGATCTACAAAGGTGCCCTATTGCTGCACAATGGAGAGAAATTCTGGAAAACTGGGAGCACCCGGAGCGAGAACAAAACTCAGATGGCAGTGCCTGAGACTGAACCGGGGCGGAATTGGAGAAACACCGAGAGCCTAGAGATCAAGGAAGTGAAGGGCACATACTAAATAACACTGACTAGAGACAGAAGCAGTAGTTTATGGGGGAGGTAATCGATGGGTCAGTTCTGGGATAGCTCATATAGGAGACAGGTACATCCGGAGGGCTCCCTATGGGTAAACATGCCTGAAGGGACTGGAGTAGCGGCCGATTGAGCAGATGTCGCCCCCCCTTCACCCCACCTGGCACTTAGGCATGTCCCTAGAATGGGTTCTTTCCAGATCCTGGGAAATTGTACACCACCCAGCATATGTTTGTTTTTAGTTATTTTTGAGAGGCATTATTAGGGAGACCTCCCTGTTGGAGCCCCTATTTGAGATGGGCCAGCCCATAGTTCGTCTATCGGTGCTTACAGTTTGGAGAAGTCTATGTGGCAGATATGAGAAATAACCCTTACACAATGCAATATCCCAAATTATTTCACATTACTGTTATGTTGGGAGGGTTGTTGTCCCTAGATGCATACAGGTGCGGATGAGATTATGTACGATGTGAAGATATTGACTGTATTACCAATGCACTGTATCATAACATACGGGATTTGAAATTCTGGTAATGGCTGTTACTGGCTTAATGTGATTATGATAAATGCCAATACAAATATGTTTTTAGAAATAGGATTGGGATCACGAAATGCAAAGAAGTGCGATGAGAGAAAGTTTACTCTCACAGGTGCCCATTGGAATTTGAGGGCCCTGTGCAGTTGCCCATTTTGTCCATGACTTAGAACGTCCCTGAGTCAGGATATAAAAGGTAACATAGTGATTAGAGTTGTCTATACTATCAAGACTTTATTAATTCCCAGGGGAGTCCTTTTTTGAATTCTTAGAATAACAAAAGATTGAGAAAAAAACAATATGAATCTAAATCCATGTCTTGCACTTTCAATGCAGCTCCTTAATGCTGGTAAATAGATCACTGTGCTATATTAGAAGTATTGCAACTTATGAACTGGAAGTAACAAAATATTCTTAGTTTCAAATACAGTAGCCCATTCACCTATCTACATAAAATACAAATCTGTGATCTGCATGTTAAATGATGTGCTTTGCAGCTGGTACATTAAACTTCTATGCTACTTTACAAGTCAAAAGTGTGATTGAACAATGCACAGCGCTCTACCAAATCTTACCTCTATTATAAGAATGTATTAATTTTCAACGCATACCTTCTCTACGCATGGCTTTACAACGTGGTTGTTACTACGACTGCGTTGTTACCACGCGTGTCATTACATCGCAAGTCGTATCAACGACTTGCTGTAGGGGGCGCGCTGGACTTAGGAATAGTATTAATTACTATTCCTACTCCAGTTTGTCCAACAGCAGGGGATTTGATATCCAACACCTTCCCTGGTGTTGCACGCCCCCTAAAGCAAGTCGTTGATCCGACTTGCGATGTAATGGTACGTGTAGTAACAATGCGATCATTGTAACAACCGCGTTGTAAAGCCATGCGTTGTGAAAACAGCGTTGTAAAAACTGTTTCCCCTATTATAATCCCCTCAAAATTCCTTGACACACAAAGATCTCTGCAGCAGTTGTCTTAACCCTGTAAAATATTTTAAAATGCAGTCTATTTGTGACCAATTAAATACTCTAGAATAGATTTCCATTCCCAGTTGTCATTGTTGCCAATTTCTTAGCACCAGATAAAAAAAGGTGTAAATTGACTGTCAGACTCTGCTTTTCAAGTTCCTTCCCTTGTGACTCCACCCCCGTTCCTCTGCCACATCTTGCCCCCCAATTTATGGTTTCCCATATTAAATGTTTTCCAATTCCAGCACTGGTGGTAAGACATTACAGTGCAAGGAAACGGCAACATATGTTGTCAAACTCTGCTCAAAATACAAGTTAGTGCATGCTTAAACCCAATAACATATTGTGACTGAAATAATTAATATTTTGGAGTTTCTGAGTGCACAAATTACATCTTAGAGAATAAAAAGATCTAGCTATTGCTTCAAGAATTTTCAATTCTATTAAGGACTCAGAGACAGGGATTCTGCTTCTCAAATCTTTACTGCAAATCACAGCAGTCAATGAGAACAGTTTAACTCAAAACTGCATATCCCATCTTTAGTTATAACTTTTTATCATAGCCCCATCCATCACTCAGCATGGACCTATACCCTGAAACGTGAGCTGCACCAGCATGCTGCTTCTTTCTTTGTGATACATTGTTTCAATCATCAATATAACATATATTAGAACATTTGAATGTTGAGAGCTCCATTGAAGACAATAAAGTGGCTTTCGGCTTAAAATGGCTAGTGTAAACTTTCTGCTTCAACATTCCAATGTTTGTCTTTCTGTTTCTCCCTTTCTAATTTAGAATATTCTACCCTTAGTGGGTGGAATGTTCTAATAGCCTTATAGCCCTTCTGCCTCAGGCCATATCTGTTGTTATAAACCCTCACCTCCGGCTCGGGCCTATTACTTGTGTTCAGGACCTTTAGCAACCGGTATACCCTCTGCAGGGGCCTATAAGGCTATAACATATAACTCCAACAGTGTAGAAAAATACGTCTCTGAAAAGTTCAATCCCAAATACAACCAGGCTTTTGTGTTCAAGAAAACCAGAACAACATTGCCACCGCCAACTCAACCAGATCCATCCAGGTCCATGGATAAGCCATGTCAGCAGGAAATTCCCAATTGCCAGTCCGTTATCATTCTTGCTTCTATACGTTCACTGAAGCGAAAAAGTTGCACATAAAAAGTTTCTATGCCATCACAGGTCTGTTACAAGGAAGGGTGAATTAAATATGATGGAAACAATTGGCATATTTATGCTATGCATATAAAAGTATAACCTGGGTATAATAATCCTTTCCTCTGTGTCCTTAATAGCTTCCAATTCATGACACAATAGCTAGAAAATGTTTTATTCTATGTCTGCACTGGAGGCTCTGATTATGCCTGATCAACAACATTTATATAATTTCAGTCCATTAACATTTGAGACACCACAAAACGTTTCATGATTGTTTTTTCAAAAAGAGACCACTCATATCTCACATTGGTTATCTTCACCAGCCTTATTCCAAAGAAAGAAGATCCATATCCCCCACAGGTTATCTTCAACAGCCAACATTTGTTTCGCAGAACATTTACTTTTTCAATGGCCCCATTCAAGGAATAGCACTCGTTACATCGCATAGAAATACCACGCATGCCTTTACAACGCGGGTATTACTACGCGATGTCAATTACAACGAGTACCATTACAACGCAAAATTTTACCACGACTATACCTTTACCACGCATGCCATTTCAACGCCAAGGCATGCGTGGTAAAGGTATACTCATGGTAAACGTTTGCAAGGTAAGTGACTCCAACCTACCCTACCCTAATCCCTAATGTAGTTCCACTGCACGAGCCTCCCCCGACCCCCGTCCTCTCCCTACAATAACACTACACTACCCTGCACAACCCCCCAACACTACACTAATTCTCCGACCCTCCCCAACCCCCAGTCCTCTCCCTACAATAACACTACACTACCCTGCACAACCCCCGACACTACACTAATTCCTAAAACACTACCCTACACTACACAAACACCACAACACTACCCTAAACCCTAAAACTCTACCCCCTGCACGACCCTCCCCCACCCCCAGTCCGGTCCCTACACTCTAACACTACCCTGCACGACCCCCGACACTACCCTAAACCCTAAAACACTACCCTACACCACACAAACACCACAACACTACCCTAAACCCTAACACGCTACCCCGAGCACGACCCTCCCCCTTCCCCCAGTCCTGTCCCTACACTCTAACACTACCCTGCACGGCCCCCTACACTACCCTAAACCCTAAATCACTACCCTACACTACACAAACACAACACTACCCTAAACCCTAAAATACTACCCCCGCACGACCCTCCCCTACCCCCAGTCCGTTCCTACACTCAAACACTACCCTGCACGACCCCCGAGACTACCCTAAATCCTAAACCACTACCCTACACTACACAAACACCACAACACTACCCTAAACCCTAAAACACTACCCTACACTACACAAACACCACAACACTACCCTAAACCCGAAAACACTACCCCCGCACGACCCCCAGTCCGGCCCCTACACTCTAACACTACCCTGCACGACCCCCTCGACACTACCCTAAACCCAAAAACACTTCCCTACACTACACAAACAGCACAACACTACCCTAAACCCTAAAACACTACCCCAACACGACCCTCCCCCTACACACAACCCTACACTACACAAACATTACTACACTACTTCAACACTACCCTAAACCCTTAAAAAGTAACCCCCACCCCAAGCACAATCCCCCTTACCTCTCTCTCCTCGTGGTTCCTCTCTCCTGGTTCCAGCGTCGACAGAGGGTCGTGCACGTCATTGTGAGGACACGGAACAGCCCAGTTTTCTCACAACGATGTGGATAACCATTACATCGCATGCGTTTTAAAAGTGCATGCGATATAATGGTTTGCGTTGTAATGGTAGTCGTTGTTACATCGCATGCGTTGTTACGCATGCAATGTATCAACTTGCGTGGTAACAGCCTCGTTGAAATGGCTGTTTACCCCATTCGAATAGCACTCGTTACATCGCATAGAAATACCATGCATGCCTTTACAACACTACCCTAAACCCTAAAACACTACCCCCAGCACGACCCTCTCCCTACACACAACCCTACACTACACAAACATTACTACACTACTTCAACACTACCCTAAACCCTTAAAAAGTAACCCCCACCCCAAGCACAATCCCCCTTACCTCTCTCTCCTCGTGGTTCCTCTCTCCTGGTTCCAGCGTCGACAGAGGGGGCGGTGCACGTCGTTGTGAGGATACGGAATAGCCCAGTTTTCTCACAACGATGTGGATAACCATTACATTGCATGCGTTTTAAAAGCGCATGGAATATAATGGTTTGCGTTGTAATGGTAGTTGCTGTTACATCGCATGCGTACGCATGCAATGTATCAACTTGCGTGGTAACAGCCTCGTTATAATGGCTGTTTACCCCATTCAAGTCTTCATTGAAAGATATTGATATTGATATTGGATTATTTTCAACATGGTTTTGTTAGATTGAACTGAGTGCTCTATTTATTTTATTTCTTCTGGGGTAAACCTTGTGGGATTGAGCATTTGGCAGGAGGATGAGGTTTAAATAGAGCATAGTCTTGGTTTTATTGCTGCGTGTGTATGCTGCAAGGCGGTTCTCTGTAGAATACAGTGAGGGAAATGACGACATCTTGGAATAGGAGGATTTTTGAGTTGAGATAATTGTGGGGTTTTGAAAAACATTTTTGTGACCTCAATTGCTAAGTTTGGACTACATGCTGTCTTACATTGCTTTTTAATTTGTCTGATCAGGTAGCAGATTTTTAGACTTTGGTCAAATGTTTTATTTTGGAGAACATTATTTGGAGTGCAAGTAGTTGGTTTGGCCACATCTTTTCAATAAAATATTGTTTTTTAAAATATTTATGAATACAGAGAGTGGATGGATTTTAAATATGTACATGGATAATTTAGTGTTTTTGTCTCACATTGTAGAAGTTCTAATAAATGTGCTAACTGAGAAGTTTCTCTTAACAATAGCGAGAAATTATGGTTTGTTTTTATATTTGGTGTGCATTATGAGGTTGTCTTGATGGCAATATGGTTGATGGATGCTTTATTGAAATCTGCTCATAATTTATAGAGCGATTGCAATTGGGATGAGATTATGGTCATGTTTTTTTCCTAGAAATTGAAAATAAACTAATTGATGATATAATCACTTTGCTGTATTTCAGATGACTCATTTGGAGACTACCAATATAATATATTTGTTTTTCTGCAGATTTTATTTTATCCTTCTCTACTCTTGATTCCCCTCACTGCCTGTATGACTCTCCGTATCTATTTATGTTTATTCTAGAACTTGAGTTTCTTAAAAAAGATTTGTAACTGAAAAATCACAAGAAGATCAAAATAGTCAACTGATGATATATATTTGATTAATCTTTCATGGGTACTGTTTTTAACTTCTTCTATCAACGAAGCTTACTAGATATTTACGAATCAATGAAGATGTGCACTGCAAATTATGTTTTAAGGAATCAAGGGAAACAGGAGGGTTATCAAGAAATTAGTGGGATGATTTGGAGCACTGATTAATTTGTTGCAAATATGTGATATATATATATAGACTGAAAAGTAAATCATTTGATGACTAAGTGACATGTGTTTACAATATGTCTATGCTTTTTATCAGCCTTGAAAAAGTATATGTTAAGCAAAACATGTGTTGGCTGTTGGAGCTAACCAATGTGGGATATGGATGTTCTTTTCTTGGAATAAGGGTGCTATAGACAACCATTGTGGAATATGGATGTTTTCTTTTGAAAAATTATCATGAAACATTTTATGTCCTCAAATATTAATTGGCTGCAATGAATTTTAGAATAAATTTCGTTAATCAATATAATCAATAGTGTGTGTATATCTCATGACCTCCAAATTTAACTTTTTGATTGGATTGAGCAGATATTTGCCTTGAGGGTAACTAGGGTCCAGTACATGTAGCACCGGTCATTTACATTGATTTACCCCATTTGTGTATATTATTATAAGATTATACTTGTTTAAAGTTTACCCACAACAATAGAAGCAACATTCATGACAAGTTTGTAATAAAATGTTTTAATTGTAGACTCAGAAGACCAATCAGTTGCACTCATAATTTCCTCTAACCTAGAACTCAAAGTTTAGCTGAATGTGCTCCAAATTTGAAAATATCAATCCAAATTTCAGATAAAAGCAGTCAAACCCACTTCACCAGAGCTGCAGAGGTCACTGGTTTCTGAGGTTTCTGATGGAAGAAGAGTAATTGCAAAGTAAAGTCCTGTCTTAAGTCTGTGGTGTTAAGTTCATATACTTTTAAACATTGTACCACCCCTAAATTATGGTTGTTAGGAAAAGCTGGATAAGAAATGCACCGTGAACGCATCTTAGTGCGTTTAGGAATATTAAATGAAACTCTGCCTGGTGAAAACACTATACCTATTAATTCCACTGCACACACATCAGACACTTCTCTACAAGAAATGAGACACAGCAATATCACCAATTTCCCAGTGAAATGTTTTTAGTTACATTAATATGAAGCCTGTTGGATGTAAAACTCAGCTTGCTGCATTATTCTTGGCTTTCACCTACGTTCCCTGAAACCCTCCATATCATGAGGGTGGACTGACCGATTAAATCAATGAATGTGACAGTCCAACAGGGTCGCTCAGAAGTTCCGGGAAGACAGCAAGTCTGATCGTAAGGTTGAAAGACATCTCCAGCAGAACTTGGAACCAAGTTTGCACCCTTCAATTTTGAGTCACCAGAATGAAATATGCTGTCTGCCTCATCACTAGCCACTCTCGAAATCATTACAAATGGTGGAAACCATCATGTAGATTCCCACTCCAATCTTGAAAGAACTGGGTCCGGCCTTCAACTAAAGAAAGTCTACAGGTGTCTGTTTAGCCTGGAAGTGAATAAATCGATTGCACAAGGTCATCCACACTTATTTAAAAAAACGGAATACTTGAGGGTGCAGCTTCCAATTAATGTTGTCCTTCAAATGTCTAGAATTCCAATACACTATAATATTTTACTGACCTGGAATGTATTCTGCTATCACTGAAATCTGTTGTTGGAGACAATAATACCAATCTCTGATAACATCTGTGCTTTTGTCCCTGCTAATTTGTTGAAGTAGTGGACTGCTGTTGGTCATCCGCAAAAGGATGCTACAATATGCTCTCTGTGGTGATAATGTCTTAATAGCAAATTAACAAAAAGAAGTTCTAGACAATTTGCATGGAGGGCCAATTCCATCACCTACCATCTCCCGCCTGTGGACTGGACCACATCTTGCTCCCCAGCTCCACTTGCTTGCATCTGATTTGAAAGTTATTTCTAGCCGGCAACCAAAGATGGCCCTGCTGTTTCAGACCTGCAGATGCTTCAGTTACCATGAGAGTTCAGTTGAGGCTTCCGCTGACAACTGTATTTGATCTGTGTATGACAGAGCTTTGCAAATGTATTGAATCTTCAAACATTGAAGGACTCTGTAGTGTAAAGGACCTGGAAACATAGCCTGTATGGATGATGCTAAATGACACTTCATTTTCTGCATTGGTAATTGCGACAGCGCCTTTACTGAGTCTTCATGGAAACTCAGGAACTCTATACATCGAGTCAGAAACAGTAACAACGTTTTAATGTTAATCACAAATCCTAACTCCTGATACAAGTGAATCTCCCAGGACAGATGCAAGCTCACTTTGGTTTGATCTTGCATCATGATGATCAAGAAGTTGAGACAGACTATCAGTCACACACCCTTCGCTCTGAGAGTCTTGACCACAGGTCTCATCAGCTTGGTGCATCACCACAGGGCTGATGGCAGACCAAAGGGGAGGACTTTGAACTCATACCATTTTGACCCCAATTGAAATTGTAGGAAACACCTATGGGGAGAATTATGGGAATGGTTAGATAAGTGTCTTTGAGGTCCAACCTGACAATCGAATCCTGTTCCTGCAGTAGATCTTGTAACATCTTGAAATGTCTGCAAATAATCTTTGCATTGAACTCATGCAGGTTTAATAACTTCCTCTATTGTTTTTCACAAGAAAGTTGTTGCTGGAAAACATTTGGGACGAGGTTCTACAAGGCAAACAGCCACCTTGATCAAAACTCCTGAATCTCTAAGTCTACAAAAGTCTGTTCCTATTGGGAAAAACACAGTTATCTGGGAACTGATCACTAGAAAGGGGTGTCATAGATTTCGAGTCTGAAGCACTGAGCTGTCTGGAGAACCCAAGCATTATGTGTTATTAATAATCAATTGTGCAGAAAATGCTTCATTCAGAGTCCAGAACGACACTTGACATAGGAATTATGCTCACCTGCAAATCCGCCTCCTCATGTGGTTGAAGACACTCCTCTGTAATTGCCTCTATTAAACTACTCATGGTATCTCTGGTTCTTGATAAAAAAGGTTTTCGAACAGCAGTACCAGGTTTCACATCTGCGAGAGGAGAACCCTCGCTGGGGAGCTTGCAGGAAGCTTCGGCCTGACGATCCTCCACTGTATCGCCCGGCCTTGCCAAAAATGCCAGGTTGGAAGATTTTCTTGAGGTATAGTTGTGCTGTGTCAAGGGCCATAAAAGTTGTGAATAACTTGCCAGGGTGAATCACTGATGGGCCAACATAAAGCAAACCATTGGCTATGGGACCTGCCTTAACAGAAGTCAAATCAGTTAGGTTCGGATTTATGTGTTTCAAAATGGATCGGTGTCTCTGCACTGAAATTGTGCAATTAGTGCAGCCCAATTGGCACATAGCATGTTAGGCTGACCCAGCCAGCGTATCTAGTTCAATCGGCAAACCAGAGTTGTTAGCTTGATTAGCTAGTTCCAAAATTTTTGTTAAAATGCCAGTCAAATCCAACAACTTGTCTTGGCAAGCCCACCGGAACTGGTCTATATCCTTCTTTGGGTATTGAGAAACCTTCTTCATAAAGGTAACCATGTTATGGTAAACATCTGGAGTATCAGTCACCTTCCTCTGAATCACAGGGCTGGGGCATTCTGCCCAAAGGCGATTACACACCTCTTTTTTAAAGCTCTTCCTGAGCTTAGTCTGACCATATTCAGCATCCTCCGGAGTATGTTCCCAGCCCCATGATCTAGAATGAGCAATGTCATCCAGATCGATAGTTCAACAAGATGATTTCCATTTAGGAATGTGTATGTTGTGAAGTCTCCGTTTGCGTTTACTCAGACTTGAAAGGTGGTGTTCTTGGAAGAATCCTATTGATTAGAATGATCCGAGCCTTCATTGGTGTTATCCACCCCTGAAGGGGACATGGACTAGATGGGCCCTGCAAAGGTACTGGGCGCTATAAGCATGATTCGATAGGTATGTCTTCGATAACCTTTCCAAGGCATCAGAATGAGGCCATTTAGATGATTTTTGCCTTGGCCATAGAAAGTGTGTTATCATAGGCTGGGTTAGGTTGAAATGAAGGCGCCGCAGTCTCCTCACCTTCATGATGCTGAATGTAGAACTTCAGTTGGCCTGTGAATTGATGTAAAGCAAACACTAGTGCTCTATTTACGGATTGTTAGACTGAATTGCCGAGGGCCTCTTCAAGGCATTACTCCTAAATGCACTCCCTAGGGTCTTCAGAATATTCCTCATACTCATTGTGGTCAAAGGGTTGATGCTCAGCCATGACTGTTAAATAGAAATCCTTGAATGTATAGGCAGACAAGGATGATAGGGAGAAGCCACAACAAATGAAGGCCAGAGGATCTGTCCAAACAGTAATAAGATGTAGTGTGGAGGAAGAAAACCTTCACTCCTAAGCAGTTTGCCTTATATATATTATTGCAACGCAGGGATGTCAGAAAGGGCATCCCAGGGGGACTCACTTCAGGGAGCGACTCTCCTGACTCATTAGCTTTGCACCACTCGTATTAAAATAACCACGAGCAGCAGCATAGCCCACACATTTCAGAGAGGTTGTACCTCTGGGCACAGAAGGGGGACTATGCTCTGTGATCTGAAGACTTAGTGGGCGCAGCCTCAGACGTGCAACAGAGTGCATCTGGCACAAATGCTGAAACAAATAAAAGAAACCAACGACTATTTTATATTTATGTATTCAGTAGCAAGAAATCTAGAGCGCGAGCCTCAAGGACTCAAATCCTTAAAAACAGGCAACGTACAACTTCAAACCATTACCAACTATAGTAAATACAAGCAACATAGAAATGGCAAATATGGAGCTAAAGTAAAAAAAGACTTATCTTGTTTGCTGAGCAGCAAAGAAAGAGGTAGTAAGATGTTATCTGTAACATTTCAGGGAATAGGTCCACGCTGATTGGTGGATGGAGATATGATAAAGTGAGAAGTTATGATGGGAAATGTAGTTTTGTGTTGAACTGTTTTTATTGGCGCTGTGATTTTCAGTAAAGATTTGAGAAGCGTAATCTGGCCCTCCAGTCCTGACATAGAAATGTGTAACTAGTGATTAGGTTGCTGACTGTAAAACCAGGAACCCCTGAATTTGGGCCCAGATTTATTAGGATTTTGCATTCCGTTGCCCCTCTTTAGTAGTGCAGCCTAGACAGAAAATGCCATATTGGGATTTACAATGCCACTCAAATCAAGATTTGTATGCCTTTGTGAGGGATTTTAGTCCAAACGTAGCACTGCCTTGCATTACTTTGCATTGGAGAGTCATTACATGTGTGGAGCATGGGTGTTCCATCCACGTATTTTGACGCAAATCCATATTTACTAAAGCTAGTAAACATGAGTTTGCGCCAAAATGGTGCGCCTACACGAGGCTGACGTAACAAGAAGAAATATCTTTGTTTCTCCTTGTTACTTCCTTTTTGCACTTGTACTGCCTCAAAGAATAGTTTTGTGCAGGATAGTATCCCTTCCTGCATAAAAACTATTCTGACCACAACACAGGCACCCTAGTGTTGTGGAGCAAGAGTGCCAGCATTGGTGCTAGGCAGGCAGAAGTGCGCCAGTGCTACGAGAGAGCGAAACTGGCCCATATCTTAGTAGATATGGCACATTTCTGCTCTCTCCCTTTGACGCAATGCATCAACTTCTTTGCTGCAATGCTTGCTTCAAAGTTTAGTATATCTGGGACTGTATATCTTGCCTTTCCAGATTCGATTAGTATCTTATTTATTATAATAATTAAGCATTTTGTGTTCAGGTAAACAGGTGTACAATTCACTACAAACAATAAAAATGTTTTAAATGTATATTTTTTTGTTACGGATTACACACATTGACTCCGCATTCTCTTTCTCTTCTAGTTTAATGCAGTCCACTAAAACATAGATAACATCTTGAATTTCTGTTTTGTACCATTGGCAGATTCTGCTCCTGAACCATTAAATGTCAAGCACCAGTTACTGACTGCATAGAGCCTTCTAAGATTTTACCTCATTTTGTGATCCTGAGCAAATCACTCTCTCGCCCCGTTTTTTTGTCGTCCAAAATTGCTGTTATGCAAAATATCTGCAGCAGATGCATTAACCCCATGAGTTATCCTGGTAGGATTGAATACCATAGGCCAGTGGTTCTTAACCTGTGGTCCGAGAACCCTGGGGGTCTGCAAGGCCTGCTCAGGGAGTCCGTGACTGTTTTACAAAATTAAATGATATTATGCATGCCTGTTTAAACTGGACAGTCACTTCAATGCACCAACTGATATGTAATGAATGTCTCCTACTTCCGCCTTTTCCCATTATCCCTTTCTCCCCTTGATTGATCTTTCTGTTGATGTGTTCTTATTAAATACCAATAAGCAAATGAAATAAAAATAAAATAACTTATTGAAGTTGCTTAGGCCAGAGTTCTTGGCTCCAATAATGACTCAGTGAGGGTCCCCGGATTCCAGTACTGATTGACTGGGGTCCACAGAACTCAAAAGATAAGAACCGCTCCTGTAGGCTACAGACAAAAGCAATGTAACATAACACAAGAACCAACATAGTTATGATTCTTCTGTAGCATTAAATGGCTGAATCGTTACACATATGTAATAAATAAAGATGCAACTCCTTGGAAGGGATGAATATAGCTTGTTCACTGAACTACAAATCCTTGCATCTTTTAAGAGCAGTCTTGAAAAAAAAGATCGCCAAGCTCCTTAGGAAACTATTTAATTTCCTCCAAAAAAGACCGAGGAATAACAACTCCACAATGTGAACGCATAATTTGTTGATCATAAATAAGCGATGATTCAGGATAATGATGAGACAGAGGATCTGCCATCTGCATCTCCTGACAGCTTATTTTGAACCAGGAATATGAGTTATCATAATAGACTTTATTTCGGTAAAATCCATAAATGTTTTAATAAATAAATCAAATTTACAAATGTTTTAAAGTCCAATACATGCAAAATTTGATGCTCATAGAACATCTTGCAGCAAATAGATATACATATTAAAATTCCATAGTACAAACTCAATGTGGACACCATACTAACGGAGGGGATACCAAGACTAGAGTGTTTGAGGATAAGATGTACACCGCGTCATGGATTACATAGCCAGTTGAGACCTTTGTGAGCAGCTACCCATGGTGGTGCTCAGAAAAAGGTGCAAGGGAGTTGGGCCAAGGGGGAATGGAACCTATGTGGGTATGTATGCCGAGTCGATCACCAAACAGGGCCGCGAGGCCTGTTATGGTTGGGTCATAGTTTTTGATCTTATGAACCAGCTTTGATGTAAAAATGTAACAACTGCACAAATATACAATTCAGTAGTATCTGCAAGCTGCAGTCTGAGTCCCCTATCACATTGGCTGGATCCCAGTTGCCTACAAACTGGAATTATCCATCATTTCCTCGGTCGCTCATAACCCGGGCAAAAGAAGAAAAACGCATGTAAGTGTTTCATCAACTTTGAGGCAAACTGGGCCTACAATACTACGATCCGTAGTGTCCTTCCATTTTTTGGTGAAACTCTTGATGGGAAGGGTGCCATGGTGAAACTTGATGTATAGCTGCTTGGCTAATGGGACCGTAATATAATCAAGAACATCCTCAAACCCACTGCAGTTTTTAATGTCTATAAAATCTGAAGTAATAGAACCTAAATTCGGTCTTCTGACTTCTGAATTCCAAGTGTAGTCCCAATAGGCCTGCTTCAGTTGTGATATGATTTAAGGGGATCGCTTGGGTCTCTATGCCCCAGTACCCATCAAGACCCAAAGATGTAAGAGAGGCCTTTAGACTCGCTACCAACTTAATTTTCCTACCCTTGCCCAAATCTACAATTTCCCTAAAAGCACATAAGTAGTTTTCCAGGGCTGGGATGTTCCTCAATCTCCACCAATATAAGATGGGGCGTAACTTGGCCTTGTTCGTGATTGGATTCATGCCCATGTCCCACATTAAAGGCAACTTGGGGGTGCTGTGGGTAGCTTCACTAGAGATCCTAGAAATGTATTTTTGGCAGTTGACAATGGTGTGATCCCAGCATGGCCCCACAGCTTGGCTCCATATAGGGCAGTTGCTGCTGCCTTTATCTGATAGATGTTAAGAGCTGGGGATATCTGCCTCGTGTATGAAGAGTTAAACAACTTGGACACACGAGATGCATGATGACAGATTTAGGCCACTCTTCTTAACTTGGGGAGACCGGGGCATATAAGAGGTCAATCTAGTGCCCAGATAATCAAAATCGTACACCCTTTCCAAGCAATGGGCATTGATTTTAATGGATCCTCTGAATTTTTCTGTGGGTTTATACACATGAATTTTGTTTTCCGCAGGTTTACATCCAGACCCCGGTCTAAACATAAAGCAGCAAAATTATCCCTCAGGGGCTGAAGGCCATCTGCAAAAAGGAGTATTGGTGTTTTGAGGCGTCACTCCTGCACTGTACTGTCTGTGCCACTATCTTGTTTAAGTACAGGGAAAAGAATGTGGGGGCGAGCACACACCCCTGGTGCACCCCCTTGCAACTCTAATGCGCTCTGTGAGCTCTCTTTGCAGTCCCTATCTCACTTCTGCATATGTGTGAGAATGAAGGCGGATTAAAATGTCATGTAATGGAACGGGGATCCCCATCTGCCTTAGCGTCTCCCAGACCTTGCAACAGTGAACTAAGTCTAGAGCAGTTTTTAAGTTCACAAAGATTATGATAAGTGGGCTTTCTGAATGACCACAGTTTTTCAGACTATAGACAGAAATCTGAACACCTGGTCTGTGGTTCTGATGCTTCTTCTGAACCCGTCATGCAGGTCCGACAAGATGGCTGTATCTTCGATCCAGGATTCAAGGGCGCTCAGGATCTGCCTACAGAATATCTTTTGTGATACATCTATAAGACTGATCAGTCTATAGTTCCGTGGTGAGCCTTTAGAGCCCTTTTTGTGGAGAAGTACAATTTCAGCTTCTTTCCAGGAGGGGGGGATCTCAGCGCCTTCTAATATTGCATTTGCGAGTTTGTTAAATTATAAGGTCTAGCTCACTATATCAGCTTTAAAGAGATCCCCCGGTATCCCGTTTGGTCCTGCCGATTTGCCTGGCATGATACTATTAATGGCACTTCTAGTGGTTGCAAGCTCTATCACTAGCCAGTCATGCAGAAGAGAGGGATCCTATCCTGCTCTGTCGTATAGGTCTTATATGCTTCCACCGTACCTTGAGCTGGATGAAATTGCTTAAAATTACGCCTCTGCAATGGCCCCTGTTAGTCATGAACTTCCAGAATTTTTTCCCATCCTTTGCCTGTGCACCATCAGATATTTGATCCCAAAGTTTAGGGTCCCAGGCCCGGTGAGTCTGCACCTGGAATTTTTCATACTGTGCCCTCTTTAGCCTTATAATATCGCCTCTTCTGGTTTTAGGCACATGAAGCAGTTGAATTTGTACAGCCCTACACCCTTTGTTGAACTAGGAGGTGCTTCGTATTGCATAGAAATGGGCTTTCCTGGTATCTTGGCGAAAACAGTCGCTCACTTCACAGACAAAAGCACTGTGGATAGCAGGAGTGACAAGGTTTCTGGTCTCAATATTGTCTAAACTGTCTATGTCCCCTAGGGCTTTATAGAGGTCAGGGTCTCAGATTTGGTAGAAACGCTAGAGTTTGCCTATTGTTGGCTGGCTTTATATCTCTACTTAATGATTTTGTGGCAGCCTCCAAGTGTGCTATAAAATCCCCCATTATACAGTGTAAGGCGTTATGGTCACTGCCTTGCCTTTCAATCACTGTGAAGTCTTTTACAAACCTCCATAGGGGCAGGGGGACAAAGACATAATCCATTCTGCTGGAGAGTCCTGGGCTGTTAAAAGTATGCCAGGCTTGAAGGTCAAATTCTGTGCGACCATTGCAGGCCAGAAGGCCATAGAGCAAGGACAAAGACATCAATTGATAAGCGTTGTCTGTCCTCCGCTTCAATGGGGAGATTGCTAGGGGGGGGGGATACCCGATTCACCATCCTCTGCCTATGTAGTGGACTCACCACTGGTGCCTAGTGGCTCAAACATTTTGTTAAAATCCCCTGCTACAATCAGGACATTGTGTTTGTCGAAGTCCCCCCCATGTGACATAAACTGCTTTAAGGTAGGGGTTTCCCTACAGCCTCTATTCCCTCTGTTGTATATCTTATACATGTGGGTTGACCGACCATCCTTGCTCATAAGGGCAATGCCCAAAATATCAGGAGAGTTTGAGTTGAGTAAGCCTATGTCAACAAGCAAAGTTGATCTAAACCATATAATAAGGCCACCCAAGGGATGGCCCGTCCCAGAGTGGCGAACAGGGAGGAAAACATTTAAGTAGCCTGACCTATGGGCGTTCCGACACCATGTATTCTGCAATAAGAAGATATCGAAATAATCTGTAAATGTACCCCAGTCCAGGTCACCAAGCTTATGTTTCAAGCCAGCAACATTCTAGGATACAATATTAATACTTTTTTTGTGTATACCGATCTTACAATGTGTCTGGTCACAGCTAGGTGCACACTGTCAGGTAACCCACCAACAAAAGTTCCCCAGAATTCTTTCAAATGGCCTAGTGTGTGTCCCAAAGTGGGTTTTGATGTCTCTTCTCCTTCGCCCATCAGATCAGGAAGCAGAGCGAAACCCGTCTGTCCCCCAGAACCTGACTTATGGCTTCCACTTGTGGTCAACCAGTGTTGATCTAAAGGGCTCAGCTTGTCTACCTTACACTCCTCCCTTCTATGTATGGGACGAAAAGGTCTGCAGAGACTCCAAGCCAGGAGTTCCAGTGCAAAGACATGTCTTGTTTTTGGGACTGGGGCATACCATGGGAAGAGGGCATTATAAACAGCAAACATGTATGACGGTTCAGGCAGTAGTTCAAGCAGCCCTTTCATGTCCCCACCATGGTTGCCTTGCATCTGAGGCGTCAAGATGCTCCAACCGCTCTCTTGGCCAGAGCTCCTTTCACTTCTGTTTTATCTAGGCCTCCCAGCCAACACTGTTGCCTACATAGGTGAAGTGGATCAACTTCCGAGCCCTAACACCTCCATGCAGGAAGCCCACCGGCCCACAGGCCTTGTGACCCCACTCTCCTATCCCTCCGTCGGTCTGACAACCCAGATAGTCCTAGAACTTAACAGGTAATCAGAAAGTAATTTCATAAAAATGAAATACGCCTCTAGCTTGCCATAGGCATAGATTGTGATATTGTGACCCAGATTACAGATAGACAACAGCTGTAATTTTCAACTACAGCTTGCATGCAACACCCTTGTTGAAAGAGGCTGAGAGGTTGATCCTGATGAGGGCCCTGATACTGACCAGTCTAGAGCCTGTCAATGTTGCCTATATTGTGATTTTGATGAACCAGTTATACAGATGACAAATAATACAAAATTAAGCAGCTTGGCTCATTTTGAAGCTGAAGAAGAAGGCTCACAGTGCCTCAGCTCCACTAAAACTACATTGGTTGAAAAGTCTCCATTACTTTAGGCTTGTCTTCGACAGGTACAGGTTTTCTCTAGATTTGAGATAAAAAACCAGCATCAGATAGATGGCCCAAGCACAGAACAAGGATCAAAATCATCTGTTCAGGAGAGCTCTTGGATTGACATTGATAGGAACAGACATAATCTTGAAAGAACCTAAGAGATTCCAAATTTGATTATAACACATTGGGCTTTCAAGAGATAAAATTAGCTGTTGACTGGGACCTAACAGTAGCCCTGGAAGATGTTTTCATATCAACTGTCTGACGTATCAAGTGCGTTTGACTGTCAAAAAGAGCATCGAGGGAGCAAATTCTGTACATATCTACAATAAAGTTGACTGTGCTCCCTCTAGGCTGTTTGTCAGGCTGGATAGCTGATGATTTCTCTCTCCAACCATCCCTAACAACAGCACCCAGAACCTTGGCCAACCAAGGGTTTTCCCTGTGTGCCAGATGGTCAGTCCAGCACTGGATGCTTTCATTTGAAACTTGATATATATACCCTTCACTTTACTAGCAAAATTCCTGTATTTGTGCATCTATCTATCCTATGGTTGCAGATGAGGTCTTATATACTTCCCTCTCATGGTCACAGGGGTTGAAATACAATGACATAATTCATAATGTTAACACAGGGTCACCTCAAAGTATTATTGCAATAAAATATTTTTGCTTTTGGTAAGTTTAGGTGCTTGAGACATTGATCATTGAAGATTGTGCCATGCTTGTGTGCATCAAAAACCCTCCTATGACGTTTCATGAGTTTTACGATGTTCATACATCCATTAAGAATTATTGTAGCCAAAGGATTCAGCAGTCTGGGGAAGTTTTCTCATTCCTGTATCATTTAATTAGCAAATTATTTTGCACAACTATGAAAACCTGTGTCCACAAGAACATTTGTGAATTGGTACCACATTTGTTTTATATTGATGAGGCTCCTTTACAACTGTGCTTTCAGATGCTCCCAATTTCCATTAATTTTTTAAAAAGATTAAAACATTAATTCTTAGACCATCATTCTGAAACTTATTATGGTGACTTTTCCCCTCCTTCTTTGTTGAGTTTTGTGGTATTTCAGCACTTTTAGGCCAGACTTGCATAGACTAGCTATTAGGTAATCACAAACAGCTATGTACAACAGTGTGTTTTACACTGTTTGCAATTCCTAGTGGGTCGGAAATTGACCTACCTTATTAGTATTCATGAGGTAGGTCTCCGTTTGCAACCCATTGGGCATCCCTAAAGTCACAGGGATTGTGGCCTGCTGGGGAAAGTAGACCACCATGTCTGTGACTGCTTTTAAATAAAGCAACGTTTAAAAAAAAATGCAGCCCGTTAACCTTAAAGGAAAATGGGATGTTTTCCAAAAATAAAATGAAAACTTTTCTCTACATTTGATAAGAGTAGGCAGTGGTCCGTGGGGCCACTGCCTGCTCTTAGTAAATGTTTCTACGACCATTCACAAAGGGGAAGGGGGTCACTTGGGGACCCCTTCCCATTTGCAAATAGGTTACCACGTATTTGAAGTAGGCTGTAAAATGCGAATATTTTGCGACTGCATTTTGGTCGCAAAACGTTCACACCTACCACTGTGAGTCGCTATTAGGAAGGGAAATCCATTACACGCCCCTTTCTAATACTAAATCAGTAACCCATTTTGTGATTCGGTAATAGGTTATCAAATTGCAAAATGGGGTTTGGCACATGGGAACATTTTATTTACCGGTCCCAAAAGGCCCGATTCTGAAAATCGGGCCGTTTGCGACATGAAAATAGCTATGTACATCTGGCCCTTAGTTCTTCTTTTGTCTACAAATGTTTTTGTTTCCACATAGGTGTCAAATGAATAGGTGACATATGATGCAGCACCTGTCAGTAAGCAACTCCTGTATTCAAAGAATTGATTCTTTGAGGTATGATTGCCAACACCAATGTCTATCTCCACATTTCACTTGTGAGTTGATCATCACAATGTCGTTCCAATGTTCATTGTGGGATATTTTGTAAATGTTGCAACTTACAACGCGAGAATGGAAAAGGAAAATGAAACTCCTGATGATGCCAACAGAGGGGTGGTACCTGAGTAATTTTGGTGCAAATAACTGGAGTCTACACTGTTGGAGATTTCCGCCACTTTTTCTTGGACTTTGAGGGGTTTAGACCTCTATGCCTATTCCCTTGACTCTTGCTGAGTGTGATTTAGGCTAACACTTATCTCCTGACGTAAGAAGACTCTCTTAACTGAGCTTCTACGATGCTGATACCTTCCTTTACTTCCTTACATCCAGAACTTTCCTGTTTTCCTAATTTTTCGGCATTCCCCTGAATCTTGAGATTCTTTAGGCTATTGAATCATCTACTTAGTTCGGACTTGAACTTAGATGATTTTAGATTTTACTCATGTATACAAGAGAGAACTGGAAACTTTTCTCCGATCACCAAATCTTGTGTTTGATCTTTTGTATTGCTGCGACTGAACTTCTTTTTGTCTCATACTGGTACGCCTAAACTTCTTTAGAAGGTTGGTTTCCCAGTTGTTATTCTATATCTTTATAGCATGGTGCTAAGATTCGTGTACCTTAACTTGACTGCTAATGTGTAATAAACCTTCTTAATAATGGTCACTGATTCCTGGTCCTTATTGTGTAGCCAAATGGATTACAATGTTAATTGAAATTGACTGATGTAATGTTAACTCCCATCATCTCTCAGGCAAGAAAGAAAAGATCCATCAGAGGGCAATTGGTAAGAGGGTTAGACCACAATGCTGGATCAGCAGTTTGTCTAGCCACTGTAAAGTCAATGTATTTTGAACACGGTAAACAGCATTTTGGTCTTAGTGCCTTTCGAGCATAAGCAGCTCTCCTTCATCTAGTGGGGCATGTGGTTGAGGTACTTTATAGTGCTTACCCCAGTAGCACATTGTTACCCAGCTGAATCTGAATGTACATATTATTTGCATGCACAACATCGTACTACACTCAAATAAAAAAAATCTAGACATTACTGTTAGTGAAATAGGCTGCCCCATCAGTGAAGCTCCATGGTACAAGAATTAACTAAATTCTCAGGTAATTTACCATTACTTCCAGAACTGAGTGTGAAAAGTCTAATTGCTGTCTTCACTACCGTCAATAATCACACACAATTCGTATTGTATTGAATAGGAAATGTGGAAACAATGTATGTATTATTTTTCTACCATAGTGGTATGAAATGAAGAGAGATAAATTATTGCATTGTTTGGAATCAATGCTACTAATTTGGAATTTCTTCACGGCATTTTTAATTAAGAAATTGTACCCTTGACCCCATCAAGAAGCCGACCAGCATTCCCAATGAATTGTATTTTATGATTGCACACCATGGATTTTTCCATTGTCTCTCTTGGGATTTCATGTGCTCTGTTTTTAATTTACAGAACCATCTCTTCTCCATAGTCCTCCAATGGACTTTTGGCGAGTGGTCTTTCGTCAAAGCACCAGAAGGTTCCAAGTGAAGACAGCATAGTGGTCCTTAATAGACTATTGACATGGGCAGAATAGAACAACATTTTATCAGAACTGCAGTATGACTTTAGTTCGGGCCTGAGCACAATTGATCAGTGTTTGAATTTGCAACTTGTGATCTCTAAATATACCAGTGCAAAAATCAGGTACCATTTAAATTGCCTTCCTGGATTTAACAAACGCTTTTGATAGAGTTAACCGTGATAAACTATGGACTATGCTCTTAACTATGGGGCTTGATCTTGGCTTCCCCAATTCGCTTCCAAGAGAAATTTCTTTGCAAGACCTATCCCAGCTATCTCTAACTATGTTACAATACTGGGCAAGACACCACTGCAGGTCCTTCTCAAGATATATCAGGCTAAATGCGTCACGGCAGGGGCATATGGTAGCGACATATGGGGCGACACTGACCTCTCACACTCCAGATAGATGAAAACAAATGTTTGAGATGGCTTATCGGTGTTCCTTAATGTACTTCTGCCTTTGTGGTTCACCAAGATTTAGGTGCCCAGTACATTGCAGACACACTAGCTCTCTGTCCCTTAATGAGATGGATTGCATTTTGGCTGCAGCCAGAGACTAAGCTAAATCATGAAATTATGAGGGATTGCTTAGCCATTCATTATGCTTTGAAAGTTCTCTGGTTTAAGTACATTAAATCGTTTTTTAAGTCCCTGGGCCGCCACAAATTGTTTGAAAACCCCAAGATGACACTAAATTCGAATATATGATCTGGGCATGAGAAACGTTTGCTGCAGTGTGACATCATAACAGAAAGGCGGTGGAACTTTTAAACCATTGGTTCGAGTTCACTATACATTAAAAGCAGTTCCGCGGATAGAACCCTATCTCATCAGCATACCAAACCACTGCTTTCTGCTGACAAGTTTCAGGCTGAATCAATTGCCCTGACTGTTAGCCTCCCAAGGGGCTTGAATTTCGGGTCAAACATTAGTCCTAGTGATTGCGATTTTATCTCTGTCCAAGACACATTACAATTTGTTATGTTTTGTGAATTTTATGTAATTCCCCGCAGAGTTTTTATCCTCCCGCTTTAAAAAAAATATGGCTCTTTTAATCAAGTTCACCCGGTCCCAAAATGTTTACAGTTACTGGAAGATAACTCTATATGTTTCTTCATTGTAAGTTTCCTTGCAGATGTAGTTAAAAAAGGATGTTCGCTCTGTGATTGATCACCACAACGACGGCTCGCTCCTCCGCTATGGCAGCGGAGCGTCGCTCCCCCTGCCAGCACCAGCAGCTGCAAAACTTGAAAAATAAAACGATAATAAACCATGTTTATTATTGTTTTATTTTTCTCCTACCGTGGAGTCTTATGGGTGGGGCCAGGGGATGACAGGCACTGAGGGAGAGTGGTGGGCACTGTTATCAGTGTGCATGACGGTTTGGCCGGCTGTCTCATGCCGGCCAAACCGTCATGCACGCTGAAGCTGTCTCCAATCTGAGCTGCATTGCCAGGTTGGAAACAGCAGGCACAGGCTCCCAGTCTCCCTGGAAGCGGAAATCAAGGGTGCTCAGGCCAATCCTGACACTGCTGTCACAGCGGTCGCAGGGCATTCTGGGAGCCTGTGCTGAGCCAGAAGAGCGATGATGCGGCAGGATTCAGGTACGTTTTTTCTCTTTTTTCTTTTGTTTTATTCCCCCCCCCTACTAGCAGCAACTGATCACTCATTAGTTTGTAGGCGCTTGCCTTGAAATTCCAACTCTGAGCAGAGAAACTCCAGTAAAGGCAGGGAGTCATGTATCATTAGGGAGTGGCTCATTTAGGGACGACTGGCATTAATGTATCCACTCTTTTTATTGTGCAATTTTTTATGTAATGTTGATCTTTTTTTCCATCTGCATTTATTCTGATTGTGTTATTCATACATGACTTTTTATAGAGTTTGGAATATCCGAAATACAGAATATATTGACATGACAGCATACTCTCGGGATCTGCAGCGGATTCCAGCAGTCTGCAACAGGATAAAGTGGCTAAAACAAGATAATTTGGTGGAATTCGGGGGTGAAGCATGCTGTACTGGGCGTGCTGATACCCATCTATAGTTCATATCTGTGCTATGTTGGACGTGTGTGTAGTGTTCTGTCTAAACGTGTGTTTTGGATGTTGCTTGTATCTAACTTGTGCTGTTGTGACCATGTTTATACTCAGCTACCCCATATATTTGTTCTCGTTTGTGCATAGGTGTGGTGCTTTGTCTAAAAGTGTTGTGTTGGGTGTTTTCTGTGTTTAGTGCTGCCTCTCTATTGTGAAGCCCATCTGTATGCATCTGGTATTGGTTTTATGTGTGGTGTTCTGTCTCATGTACTTTGCCTGCTGTTTTATGTGTTCTTTGGTTGTGAATACTGATCTTGTGAGCACATTGTGAGCAACTAATACCTATCTAAATAGCATGTCTGTGATTTGTTGGATGTATGCAGCGTGTTCTGTCTAATAGGTTGGGCTAGTTAAAGGATATTGTGGTCAGAGCGATGTAGACAGTATTAGCATAGTACATAATATTTCATATCTGTTTCTAGAGATCCTTGGGGAAAAAATAAAATGAGGTTAGTACATTATTTTCAATAGCAAGAGCGAGGTAATTGTGTTGATGCATTAGATAACACATTTGTTTACTTTTCTTTTGAAAGAAAACATCTCAATGTATGTAGTACATTAAAATCAAGAAGCACACAGATTGAAGGTGCACATTCCTAGACTCAAGGAACTAAACTCTGGCAGCATATAGTTAGTCCTAGGGTTAGAGGCAGGTATTCATTTTATAAGCTGTGCCTTTGAGGGATTTATAGGGACTGTAGTTGTTGACAGATATGGTTGCCAGTGGTCACGTTTTAAATCCACTGTCAAAATCTATCCTCCATATGCGATACTGTCGGTGAAAAAGAGACTCAAGTTCCTAGGAACAAATTAATGGTCGTCTTTCAACTTTGCCAAGGTTTCCCCAGTCCCCATTAGTGTCCAGGGCCACCTTTCTGCCAACTAGGCCATTTACGTCTCAAGCAACAAGAGTGTGTGCTTTTCAGTGCAACTATAAGCTGCGGTGTCTCCGCAGCGGCTCCTCCGCTTTTCAGCAGTGAAAAAAGGAAAAATAAAATGATAGTAACATGATTATTTTATTTTTCCGTGTTGATGCCAGTTTTGGGGCGGGGCTTGGCTGTCGTCACAGCCAGCAGGGGGAGGAGTAGTTGGTGCACTTAAGTGCTCATGACTGTTTGGTTGGACGTCTTGGGCCGGCCAAACAGTTCTGCGCACTTACCATATTCTTCACTCGGCTGTGTTGCACAGCCTGGATGGAGAACATGCACAGGCTCCCACTCCCTGTCCGAGCGCTGATCCAGGCCACTCAGACCAATCACAATGCTGCTTTCATGCTGGTGACAGCAGCGTTGTGATTGGCTTAGGGGAGCCTGTGTGCTTCCTGCTTCCAGGAGGAGAGACGACGGAGGAGAGACGGCGGCTGTGCAGAGGTAAGTGTTTTCCCCCACCCTGCCACCCCAGTTCCATAACAACCGACACTGCAGTGTCTACTACTTTTTATAGCCAGTGCACTCAGACTCGTCTCTAGTTCCTAGTCTAGAAAGGGAAACAGAGGCAGAAAAAAATGTGTGCTCTCTCCAATCGTGCTGTGTTCTTTTGTCTGTTAAACAATATTGTGATCCGCTGCCATCACCCCCATTCTCCTTTTTGAAGATGTAACAGATGTCTCACTTTGTATCGTTGATAAAACTGACACGTTTCAGTCTGATATCATGACTCCTAATCCCCATGTGCCTGAGACTTTTAATAACTTGCTCTCTTATGCCTTGAGGGGAATTTTCCATTATTAAAAATGCCTCACTTCAGAAAGCTGTGTCCCTGTGCAACCTACATCCTATTTATTTAATATTATTCCTGCCCAGGTGGTAAAGAGTCTAGTTAGCCAATCAGTTTTGTGCACGAAGGATGCTGACAGCGCATCTTTGCACACAAACACCTTCCTTCTGGCTTAAAATCTAGTTTAATGGTGCGACTCTTTAAAACCGCAAACCATTAAAGTTTGGATCAAAAGAGATTTCGACCTTGTACTGTTCAACCCAATCTTGGTAAAATTCTGAAAGCTTCAGTTGGGGCAACTAAATCAACTACCTCACATATTAATTCCCAGTGAATTTACCAAAAAAGGATTTTGGCTTCTTTGCATGACTTAGAAAAGCCACTCTTCATGTTATGGATTCTTCCTTGAGAATATTAATTGGCAGAGGAGGGTGTCAGCCTCGTTATTGTGTTGGCTGGCCCCATGGTTCTGCTTTCAATGTTGTTTGGGTTTAGTTCTAGTTCTTTCTGCTGTGTTGGACTCATTTGTTGCAGTCAAATCACATAGATACGCCACCCTGCTTGTGTCATGTGATGTGTCTCAGGGTTCACTGCTTTCGACCACACTTTTTAGCCTCTATGTGGAGCCACTGGGAGATCGCCTGATGGCCAGATGGCACCTCCATCCATAAATATGCTGCTGATGATAGGCACACGTACCTCAGGGCATCATCGACAGCTGAAAATGACCATGGGTGTGAGTGTCTCAGTTTCAGTGAGGTTGGTATGAAACGTCATGTAGCTGTGAATAAAATTATTTGACCCCTTTTATCATTCCACCACTTCAGTTCTGGCTGTCTGACCTAGCACTCAACTGTGCATTTCCCTGATTGGTGAAATAATTCAAACACTTAGCTCTAGTCCTAGAATCCCGATTGAGTTTCAAATTATCGGCCAGTCCTCGCCCTCTAAAACCTTGGTTTGATAGAGGGCGGGCATACACCTGACGACAGGGATGCACTTCTAAACTAACCTTTGGGTCATAGTCAACCTCACATACAAACTATAAGTATGGCGTCACTTTGCTACAAGACGCGGGCTAAGCGCAGCCGCATTGCTTTTATTCAACTAGCGCTCATAGACTCACATGCTACCTTGATGTAACTTTATTCACCAGCTATGGAGTTATTATTAAATTCAACCCGCATTCCTTAATAGCAGCGTTTCCAGGCGTCACTTTGCCACTACACGTGTGCATACGGCGGCCGCACTACGATTTGATTATAGTTGCGCCCATACTTGGGCGTTCCCCGGCTTCAAAAAGATTCAATAGACATGCGCAGCCTTGCCCACAGCTATAGGCCCGCACTGGGGAAAGCACTTACTTCACCATTCTTCTACCGCACGGGCACTCCCGTGTACTGGCGGATTCAGCTTCACATCAGTATATAGAGCATGCACGAACCACCTCCATTACTGAATCAGGCAATTGCTCACTTGTGAGCGCTAGGTGTACGAGGACACCGGAAACCGCGCACCTGGCGATATTTTCCTTAAGTACCGATCCAATTTACATCAATTACCTCATTGGGCCACACTATATAGCCTAGCAACTCTCTCCTCATTTTAACATCGGGGAGGACCGGGAGCAGTCACCTAGGAGCAACGCGGGAAACTTTCCTTGAGGCAGTAAGAGTGTGCTTGGAAGCTGAATGACTGGTTTACTGATTGTTAGTCCTTCCATATCTTCTTCTTTGCCTTGGCCTGAGACCACAATTCACGCCGATTGCGGTCTGTGTGTTTTTCTTTACAGGGTTTGACAACAGGGGTTCCCCCTCCCCTCCTCCCATGGGGCAAGTAGCTTGGGTATTAAGGGTAAGAACAGTGAGATCTCATCTAACTTTATCATTCTTGAAACTGTGTACACACAGAGAGTGTCACATGTCACATGAGTAGTCACTCACTTTTAACTGAATCAGTGCATGTATTGTTTTCAGTACTCTATCGTGACCCAGTTATGTTGTTACATGTTCTACCTTTCAACTTCTATTCCAGGCTTGAACGTGGAAGCCTTTCCAATAGTGGAGAGTGACACAGGTCACACCCGCACAGTGGTATCTTCTTGCCACCAGTTGGTAAGAGCGGAGCCCCCCATTGTTTACACTAAGGTCCTGATGAATGCCCTGCACCCACCTGGGCCAACACGGCAGAAACATGTCGACCGCTTACACTACGGTTAGGGGACAATAATTTTCCCCACACACCGTCCATTGATTTTAATATCATATAGTTACCAATCACATTAAAAACACAATTTGATAACTATAATGATTTTTACTCTTACTCACTTTTTCACGGGCCCCCACTTAGTTTAGAAGTGCATCCCTGTCGTCAGGTGTATGCCCGCCCTCTATCAAACCAAGGTTTTAGAGGGCGAGGACTGGCCGATGATGAAGCATGACACCAGGTGGTGTGTGAAACCAGTCCATCACATTTTTTGAGATGCCCTCACTCATAATATAACCATAACTCCACAGTGGTCACTATACTAGGAGCAGCTCTTGTTGTGGTTAACATTTATTGTTGGAGGCTGCTAGCTCCTGGAACCCCGCTCCTCTTGTTCCCTTCTCCGCGCACAGTGGAGCTCATGTGTGATTATGAGTTTCAAATTACACATTTCAGTATAATTTCAGTCAGTTACCATGAAACTAAAGGGGTCATTTAGTGGTTGACGTATTTGGGGACATTTGCCAACAAATGGTAGAAGCCATGTCCTCCAACCTTGTGGTGATTCCACCTCACATAGACGTGGTAGGATTGCTGGGTTTTTGCAGGTGAACCCTGAGCTGGCTCTTCCACTGCAAACTCTGGACCTCACCACGTGCGTACACAGAGAGACGAGGTCACAGTGACTGCCACGCCATCCTATATAGGGTAGGCGACTGCACTGATTTTTTTGTGCCCGGGCAGTGGCGGCCGGCATGGCTCGCGTGTGTCGGGCGTGGGTTTGCGGGGGGGGAGGTGTCGCACCACGTGGGGGGTAGAGATTGGTGTGCACAATAAAAAAAATTAAAAACGACTTACCTTGCCGCTGGGCCCCGCGTCTCTGCTCCTGCTCTCTTCGAGGAACAGGAAGCACAGCCAGGCCCCACTGACCAATCACACCGCTGCAATGCAGCGTTGTGATAGGTAGACACCTGACCAATCATAATGCTGCAATGCAGCGTTGTGATTGGTTTAGAGCATCCTGGTTCGATGCTCAACCAGGGAATGGGGGCCTGAGCATGTTCTCCATCCATGCTGTAATGCAGCTTGCATGGAGAACGGGGAAAGTGTGCGTCTGGTGTGGGGAGCCCGAGAGGGCCGACCAAACAGTCATTGCGCACTTAGGAGTGGGCAAACCACTCCTCCCCTGCCCTGCTCCAAGAGCAGAGCAGCCCTGCCCACCTGCCCGCCCGCAAAGCAGCACAAATATAAAATGATAATAACTGAAAGTTATTATCATTTTATGTTTCTATTTCTCGCACTGCTTGAAAGCAGTGGGGCGACGCTCCTCCGCCATAGCGGAGGAGCCGCCGCCACTGTGCCCGGGTACCCCATGCAAAGCACCAGAAGGCCTGAAGTGGAAACACAATCAGTGGCTACCATGTGCAGAAACAAAACTCCACGTGCATCAAGGACATTGACATTTTTAAAGAAATGAACCTCTGTTTTTGGGGTTTCTTTCTGAAAAAGAAAAGCAAATGTCTAGCAGGCCAAAAAAAAACACATGGTGGCCCTCTCAGTATTAGCACTGACAAAAGTGCCTCAGCCTTACTGGTAGATGTACTTTCATCACATAGATTCTCGACAAGGAAGGTGGGAATGTCTACATATGGCGGGCCTAATAGCACAGGTGTCTTCTTAGATATGCAAAGAGGATTATTCTCCCATTCCACATTCAAAGTGCCATACAATCATTTGCTTTCCACATGACAGAAACATGTGCTTCTGGTAGAGCTGCCTCAGAATTACTATACCCAACAAAAGCGGCCTACAAGTTACAACTGATCCTTCTCCTCTGAGGTTAAAGTGCAAACTTAAGAATCACATATACTTGTGAGTTTAGCTCTGCTTATGACTGTTCCTGTGATATGCCAGAGACATTGCATGCAGGGGCGGCTCCTCCGCTAAGGCGGAGGAGTGTCGCCCCCCTGTTTTCAGAACAGTGCAGAGGAAAATTAAAATGATAATACTAGGACGTTATTAACATTTTTTTTTTCCTATTCCTAGGTGCAGGGAGGGTGGGGCTGGCCAGAGCAGGGGCCAGGGGGCGGAGTGGTGAGTACACTTTTAGTGGGCATGACTGTTTGGCCAGCCGTCTTGGCCCAGCCAAACAGTCCTGCGCACTTTACATCTTCCTCACCAGGCTGCATTACACAACCTGGTGGGGAAAATGCCCAGGCTCCCTGTCCCCGTCTGAGTGCCAAACCATGGCACTCAGACCAAACACAACGCTGCATTGCAGCGTTGTGATTGGCTTAGGGAAACCAATCACAAAGCTGCATTGCAGCGCTGTAAATGGCGGGGAGTCCAGGTGCTTCCTGCTGCGACGAAGGAGAGGCGATGGAGAGGCAGCGGCTGGCAACGCGAGGAGGAGGTAAGTTTTAATTTTTTCTATTTATTTCTTTATTTTCTACCCACCTCCCCCTGCCACCATTGCCTACAGGTCGCCACTGATTTCAGGTAGGGTGAAGGGGAGTGTGTTGGGTGTTTTCTCAGTGACGTGGTATTCTTTGTAAACTTACTTCTGTTAAACTGTATTTTTTCCCTCGTTTAAACTGTTCTTTAATTTAATTTGATCAGTGATTGCTGTGACCTTTTTAGTTTGAATAAATTTTTATTGCATTTTATCAAAGTTAGCACTATAAAAAGGGTAACGTCCCAGAAATCTATGCCCTTTTTAAAGAAATTATTTGGAAGCACTGCGCTGCCCAAATGCTAGGTATGCGTTACATGAAATGTTTTGTAAAAAAATATTTTTCATAAATGCTCCATGTCTAAATGCAAAAGGTATGAAGAATACATGCTGGCTCAGTTTGGCCATGTGGATACTTTTTAGCTGAATGGAAAGATGAGAGCTCTGAAGTCATGGACATAGTGTAGTTGTTCATCTATTCATTACTTTGGGACGGCCAAACAGTTATGCGCACTTAGCATATTCTTCACTCGGCTGTGTTGCACAGCCTGGATGGAGAACATGCACAGGCTCCCACTCCCTGTCCGAGCGCTGATCCAGGCCACTCAGACCAATCACAATGCTGCTTTCATGCTGATGACAGCAGCGTTGTGATTGGCTTAGGGGAGCCTGTGTGCTTCCTGCTTCCAGGAGGAGAGACAACGGAGGAGAGACGGCGGCTGTGCAGAGGTAAGTGTTTTCCCCCACCCTGCCACCCCAGTTCCATAACAACCGACACTGCAGTGTCTACTACTTTTCATAGCCAGTGCACTCAGACCCGCCTCTAGTTCCTAGTCTAGAAAGGGAAACAGAGGCAGAAAAAAATGTGTGCTCTCTCCAATCGTGCTGTGTTCTTTTGTCTGTTAAACAATATTGTGATCCGCTGCCATCACCCCTATTCTCCTTTTTTGAAGATGTAACAGATGTCTCACTTTGTATCGTTGATAAAACTGACACGTTTCAGTCTGATATCATGACTCCTAATCCCCATGTACCTGAGACTTTTAATAACTTGCTCTCTTATGCCTTGAGGGGGAATTTTCCATTATTAAAAATGCCTCACTTCAGAAAGCTGTGTCCCTGTGCAACCTACATCCTATTTATTTAATATTATTCCTGCCCAGGTGGTAAAGAGTCTAGTTAGCCAATCAGTTTTGTGCACGAAGGATGCTGACAGCGCCTCTTTGCACACAAACACCTTCCTTCTGGCTTAAAATCTAGTTGAATGGTGCGACTCTTTAAAACCCCAAACCATTAAAGTTTGGGTCAAAAGAGATTTCGACCTTGTACTGTTCAACCCAATCTTGGTAAAATTCTGAAAGCTTCAGTTGGGGCAACTAAATCAACTACCTCACATATTAATTGCCAGTGAATTTACCAAAAAAGGATTTTAGCTTCTTTGCATGAATTAGAAAAGCCACTCTTCATGTTATGGATTCTTCCTTGAGAATATTAACTGGCAGAGGAGGGTGTCAGCCTCGTTATTGTGTTGGCTGGCCCTATGGTTCTGTTTTCAATCTTGTTTGGGTTTAGTTCTAGTTCTTTCTGCTGTGTTGGACTCATTTGTCGCAGTCATATCACATAGATCTGCCACCCTGCCTGTGTCATGTGATGTGTCTCAGGGTTCACTGCTTTCGACCACACTTTTTAGCCTCTATGTGGAGCCACTGGGAGATCGCCTGATGGCCAGATGGCACCTCCATCCATAAATATGCTGCTGATGATAGGCACACGTACCTCAGGGCATCATCCACAGCTGAAAATGACCATGGGTGTGAGTGTCTCAGTATCAGTGAGGTTGGTATGAAACGTCATGTAGCTTTTGACCACTTTTATCATTCCACCACTTCAGTTCTGGCTGTCAGACCTAGCACTCAATTGTGCATTTCCCTGATTGGTGAAATAATTCAAACACTTAGCTCTAGTCCTAGAATCCCGATTGAGTTTCAAATTACACATTTCAGTATAATTTCAGTCAGTTACCATGAAACTAAAGGGGTCATTTAGCGGTTGCCTTATTTGGGGACATTCGCCAACAAATGGTAGATGCCATGTCCTCCAACCTTGTGGTGATTCCACCTCACATAGACGTGGTAGGATTGCTGAGTTTTTGCAGGTGAACCCTGAGCTGGCTCTTCCACTGGAAACCCTGGACCTCACCACGTTCGTACCACAGAGAGACGAGGTCACAGTGACTGCCACCCAATCCTATATAGGGTAGGAGACTGCACTGATATTTTGTGCCCGGGCAGTGGCGGCCGGCATGGCTCGCGTGTGTCGGGCAGGGGTTTGCGGGGGGAGGTGTCGCATCACGTGGGGTGTAGCGATTGGTGTGCACAATAAACATTTTGAAAAACTACTTACCTTGCCGCTGGGCCCCGCGTCGCTGCTCCTGCTCACTTCGAGGAACAGGAAGCACAGCCAGGCCCCGCTGACCAATCACACCACTGCAATGCAGCGTTGTGATTGGTAGACACCCAGGCTTCCCTGACCAATCATAATGATGCAATGCAGCTTTGTGATGGGTGTAGAGCATCCTGGTTCGACGCTCAACCAGGGAATGGGGGCCTGGGCATGTTCTCCATGCAGGCTGTAATGCAGCCTGCATGGAGAACGGGGAAAGTGTGCGTCTGGTGTGGGGAGCCCGAGAGGGCCGACCAAACCGTCATTGCGCAATTAGGAGTGGGCAAACCACTCCTCCCCTGCCCTGCTCCAAGAGCAGAGCAGCCCCGCCCACCTGCCCGCCCGCAAAGCAGCACAAACATAAAATGATAATAACTGAAAGTTATTATCATTTTATGTTTCTACTTCTCGCCCTGCTTGAAAGCAGTGGGGCGACACTCCTCCACCACTGTGCCCGGGTACACCATGCAAAGCACCAGAAGGCCTGAAGTGGAAACACAGTCAGTGGCTACCATGTGCAGAAACAAAACTCCACGTACATCAAGGACATTGACATTTTTAAAGAAATGAACCTCTGTTGTTGGGGTTTCTTTCTGAAAAAGAAAAACAAATGCAGGCCAAAAAAAAACACATGGTGGCCCTCTCAGTATTAGCACTGACAAAAGTGCCTCAGCCTTACTGGTAGATGTACTTTCATCACATAGATTCTCGACAAGGAAGGTGGGAATGTCTACATATGGCGGGCCTAATAGCACAGGTGTCTTCTTAGATATGCAAAGAGGATTATTCTCCCATTCCACATTCAAAGTGCCGTACAATCATTTGCTCTCCACATTGACAGAAACATGTGCTTCTGGTAGAGCTGCCTCAGAATTACTATGCCCAACAAAAGCGGCCTACAAGTTACAACTGATCCTTCTCCTCTGAGGTTAAAGTGCAAACTTAAGAATCACATATACTTGTGAGTTTAGCTCTGCTTATGACTGTTCCTGTGATATGCCAGAGACATTGCATGCAGGGGCGGCTCCTCCGCTAAGGCGGAGGAGTGTCGCCCCCCTGTTTTCAGAGCAGTGCAGAGGAAAATTAAAATGATAATACTAGGACGTTATTAACATTTTATTTTTCCTGTTCCTAGGTGCAGGGAGGGTATGGCTGGCCAGAGCAGGGGCCAGGGGGCGGAGTGGTGAGCACACTTTTAGTGGGCATGACTGTTTGGCCATCCGTCTTGGCCCAGCCAAACAGTCCTGCGCACTTTACATCTTCCTCACCAGGCTGCATTACACAGCCTGGTGGGGAACATGGCCAGGCTCCCTGTCCCCGTCTGAGTGCCAAACCATGGCACTCAGACCAATCACAACGCTGCATTGCAGCGTTGTGATTGGCTTAGGGAAACCAATCACAAAGCTGCATTGCAGCGCTGTAATTGGCGGGGAGTCCGGGTGCTTCCTGCTGCGACAAAGGAGAGGCGATGGAGAGGCAGCGGCTGGCAACGCGAGGAGGAGGTAAGTTTTTTATTTTTTTTATTTATTTCTTTATTTTCTACCCACCTCCCCCTGCCACCATTGCCTACAGGTCGCCACTGATTTCAGGTAGGGTGAAGGGGAGTGTGTTGGGTGTTTTCTCAGTGACGTGGTATTCTTTGTAAACTTACTTCTGTTAAACTGTATTTTTTCCCTCGTTTAAACTGTTCTTTAATTTAATTTGATCAGTGAGTGCTGTGACCTTTTTAGTTTGAATACATTTTTATTGCATTTTATCAAAGTTAGCACTATAAAAAGGGTAACGTCCCAGAAATCTATGCCCTTTTTAAAGAAATTATTTGGAAGCACTGCGCTGCCCAAATGCTAGGTATGCGTTACATGAAATGTTTTGTTTAAAAATATTTTTCATAAATGCTCCATGTCTGAATGCAAAAGGTATGAAGAATACATGCTGGCTCAGTTTGGCCATATGGATACTTTTTTGCTGAATGGAAAGATGAGAGCTCTGAAGTCATGGGCATAGTTTAGTTGTTCATCTATTCATTACGTTGGGACGGCCAAACAGTTATGCACACTTAGCATATTCTTCACTCGGCTGTGTTGCACAGCCTGGATGGAGAACATGCATAGGCTCCCACTCCCTGTCCGAGCGCTGATCCAGGTCACTCAGACCAATCACAATGCTGCTTTCATGCTGGTGACAGCAACGTTGTGATTGGCTTAGGGGAGCCTGTGTGCTTCCTGCTTCCAGGAGGAGAGACAACGGAGGAGAGACGGCGGCTGTGCAGAGGTAAGTGTTTTCCCCCACCCTGCCACCCCAGTTCCATAACAACCGACACTACAGTGTCTACTACTTTTTATAGCCAGTGCACTCAGACTCGCCTCTAGTTCCTAGTCTAGAAAGGGAAACAGAGGCAGAAAAAAATGTGTGCTCTCTCCAATCGTGCTGTGTTCTTTTGTCTGTTAAACAATATTGTGATCCGCTGCCATCACCCCCATTCTCCTTTTTTGAAGATGTAACAGATGTCTCACTTTGTATCGTTGATAAAACTGACACGTTTCAGTCTGATATCATGACTCCTAATCCCCATGTGCCTGAGACTTTTAATAACTTGCTCTCTTATGCCTTGAGGGGGAATTTTCCAATATTAAAAATGCCTCACTTCAGAAAGCTGTGTCCCTGTGCAACCTACATCCTATTTATTTAATATTATTCCTGCCCAGGTGGTAAAGAGTCTAGTTAGCCAATCAGTTTTGTGCACGAAGGATGCTGACAGCGCAGCGCCTCTTTGCACACAAACACCTTCCTTCTGGCTTAAAATCTAGTTGAATGGCGCGACTCTTTAAAACCCCAAACCATTAAAGTTTGGATCAAAAGAGATTTCGACCTTGTACTGTTCAACCCAATCTTGGTAAAATTCTGAAAGTTTCAGTTGGGGCAACTAAATCAACTACCTCACATATTAATTGCCAGTGAATTTACCAAAAAAGGATTTTGGCTTCTTTGCATGACTTAGAAAAGCCACTCTTCGGGGGGCATGGTTTGACGCCGGGAGAGATGGCGGCTTCCTGAGACCGCTCCGTGTGAGGACGCGACGATTTTCTCTTGGCGGGCGTGTTTTCCCGTCCTGCCCTCCTCTCCGACAACAGGACTGCCTTTGTGAACATCGCGGGCATGCTCCGGCGGCATTTTTAAATCACCGTAAGCCCGTGCAACGTTGGAATTTACTCAAGGTGTGCGACGCGTCTCCGTAATAGGAGTCGCGCCCGCCATTTTGTCCTCTCTTCTTACGGCCACCGCTGATATCCTGTTTTCTGCCCCAATCTCCTCACGCTCAACGTCTTCATGCTTTCCTATTGCAAGAGACCAACGATGCCCTTTTCTTAAACACGGTATATCCGTGCAATGTTTCTTCTCCTCAATTTGAGCGGCGCGTCTCCATGACAGGATTCGCCACCGCCATTTTGTTTTTTTCTATTTTTCTCATGTGAATTATACACTATACTTATACTCTTAAGGCAATTTCTTTTACTGCAACAAAATGGACTGTCCTCCTACCGCTCTGCATTGGACCTGAGCTGTGCCTCTTCGTTGGTGCCTCTGAATTTAATGACTGTATTTTTATGGTGGTGGTCTGCCTGTATGGTGCTTCCTTCTCTCTTCATGTGTGACGAGTCCTCGTGATCACCCTCACGCATTTTTCTCATTCTCAACACTTTTCGAAGCGTTATCGGTGCTACTACTGTGTTTTTCCTGCAGACTTTCTGTGACTACTGTTGCATACGTCATTTTTTGACACTACTCATTTTTCCTAATTGCCTTTTCATTTGTTCTATCACTTTCTTACAACACTTCCTTTTTATTGAATCACTCATGTCTATGGGGAGACTTAAACCAGGCAGAGGTGCAACACCTACGGCCATCCAAACCCCTTGCTCGAAAACTACAACTTTCCACACCTCAAATTCCTTTTCAATTCTACAAGATAATATGGAGGAACATGACCAGACCACAATGTCTCAACATACAGAATCTGCGTCTGTTTTACCTCCTTCTTCGTCAACTCCATCTTCTACAGGCAAATCTGCTTCTAAGGTACCTGCCTCTTCTGCTTTATCGCCTACCAAGCGGCTTAAAAAGGACCCTCCCTCTCCAGCCATATCTCCGCCACCAGTATCCCTAGACCTTTTGCTGGAAGAGATCAGAGCTCTTAAGCCCCTTATGGAACTAACAAACATTCGCCTACAAGCCTTAGAGGATAAGTGGCCCTCTTTGTATAGTAAAATTAATACGATGGAGCACCAACTGGAGACTTTACACATTTCTTCCCAACAAATACCCCCTATGCAGTCAGAAATTTTACGACTACAAAAGCAAATGGAGAACTTAGAAAATCGAAGTAGGCGCAACAACCTACGTATTTAGGGTCTCGCCGAGGGTTTGGAAGGATCCAACCCATCTCATTTTTTCAATCCTTCCTACCACAACTTCTTGAATTTCCACACACTCCTCCACTAAATATACAACGAGCTCACAGACTTGGTCGCCCTCCTTCCAATACTCCACCACAATGCAAACCTAGGGGTATCATACTCTACTTCCTAGAGTATACAGATCTCGTAAAAGTTTTGCAAGCGGCTAGAACCAAACGACGCATCACATGACAAGGCTCCCAATTATTCTTCTCACAAGATTATGCGAAAACTACAGCAGATAAACGGAAATCTTTTCTCTCTATTCGCCCTGCTCTACGTACTTTGAACGCCAGATATGGTCTCATCCATCCATGCCTCTTTAAAGTGACTTACAAAAACAGAACGACCACTTACGAAGATCCTGCCTTGCTTCAAGAATTCATTACTCATTGTAGAGACGATTCCATGGATTTTGCTGGAACTTCGTCCACTTGATTCTCTGCCTCTGTATAATGGACTTTTGTAACTTTATGACGTTTATGTCTCATGTTTTATGAATTTAATCTATTTATGTTCTTTTTCCTTTCTCCTTTACTAGATGTTGTCTTCCCGATCCTATTCTTGTTATGCCGTCCATTATGCATTGATGTCCTCCTCGTGATCCTCTCCGGAGTTTCGTGGTTAGCTGTTCGTCTTCCCTTTTGGCCTCAACACCCTCCATCCCTGTTGGAGTCTTTGGTATGTTCTTTTGTCTTTCTGTTTTTTTGTCTTCTTTAATGTTTTCCACACTACTTTTTTTTCTTTACTTTCTTTCTCTTTTTCCTTTCTCTTTCATTGTCATACTTGCTACCTCCTTGGCTATTTGAATTTTCTTTCATTCTCTCTTCGATGGTCCTTTCCAACTTATTTATCACTTTCTTCCCTCTCTCTTTCTTCTTTCTGCACTTTCTTAGGTTTCAAGTTTTACATACATATAACTTTTTCTTTTTTGTATTGTAATGGTTTATGCATTAAGGCTGGTTCATTTTACACATTTGCATTAAGGCTGGTTCATTGTTACTTTCATTTTGCCTTTTTGATTTATGGCCCTTAAGGTAATTACATGGAATGTTAAAGGTTTAAATTCCCCTATTAAGAGACAACGGGTATTATCTTATTTATCTAAACTAGATGCTAAAATTGTTTTGTTGCAAGAAACCCATCTTACAGAGTCTGAATCCCTAAAGCTTAAGAGAAACTGGGTTGGTGAAGTCTTTTTCTCACCTGGCGATAGTAAGAGAAATGGTGTCATTACTTTAGTCCACAAATCATTGAAGGTCTCCCTCATTTCCCAAGAGAGAGACAATGAGGGTAGATGGTTATTTACCAAATTGGAGCTTGATGGTGTCTCCTTCTCTCTTTTCAATGTTTATGCTCCTACTTCTGGTGATGCCCCTTTTTGGTCCCACATACACAATTTGATCTCGCATAACAATGCTAATAACATTATCCTTGCTGGGGACTGCAACCAAGTATTTGATCCTTTTCTGGATCGGAAATCCAAAGTTTCTTTTATTCCCTCAAAAGCACACAAAACCTTTATTCAAACTATAAAGCACCTACATTTATCTGACGCCTGGAGACTTTGTAATCCTTCCCTACAAGAGTTTACTTTTTATTCTCCACCTCACCAGACCCAATCAAGAATTGACTATATTTTCACATCGCACAATGTTTCCCAATCTTTAGTATCCGCGGACATAGGCCCCATACTTATCTCCGATCATGCTCCCGTTTCCATTTAGCTCGATATCATGCCTCATTCTGATTATCCCTGAAGATGGCGCTTCAATAACTCCTTGCTTTTAGATCCTCATTTTAACACTTCTTTTATTTCTTTTTTCAATGAATTCTTTCTTTTTAACACCAACGACTCTCTACCTTTTCACACAATTTGGGATGCTTTTAAGGCCTCTGCATGTGATTTTATTATTCGATATACCTCTAACAAACGAAAGATGGCTCGGACTTCGAACTCGGACCTCCTCTCTAAGATAAAAAAACTAGAACATATCTATTACACTTCCAAGTCAAAACAATGTCTAACTGATCTAATCAATACTAAGATTCAATATAACAAGGATACAACTGATAATGCCTCTTTATTTCTTTTGAAGACCAGTGCCAGATTTTATGGAGGACAAAATAAATCTGGCAAATTGTTAGCTAATTATCTTAAGAACCAACAGAATAAACTCCACATAGAATCTATTACAACAGACACTGGCATTTCTAAATATAAAGACGCTGATATCCTACAAGAATTTGTTAGGTTTTAAGAACAACTTTATACACCAGAGCTTACACCCACTGATGATGACATTTCCCTTTACCTCTCCTCAATTCAAAAAAGCCCAGACCCGTCTTTGCATTTGGATCTCCTAGAGTCTGACCTCACCCAGGCTGATTTACTTACTGCACTTAAAACTGTTAAAAAAGATAAAGCCCCGGGCCCAGATGGCTTTACTGTTGAATTCTTTATGCATTTTGCCCAAATTATTCTACTTAAATTACATGCTTTAATTTCCTCTTTTCTTTCATCTGGTAATTCCTCAGGCACTTTTCTGGAAGCCCTAATTTGTCTTATCCTAAAGAGGGTAAGGATTTACATTATTGTAAAAACTATCAACCCATCTCTCTAGTTAATATTGACTACAAAATCTTCTCTAAATCGTTAGCTCTTCGTTTGGAATCTTTTCTCCCTCAACTTTTAGGCAAGGAGCAGACGGGCTTTGTCAAAGGGCGTTCCATCAATGATAATACTCGTTTGTTTTTCGACATTATCTCCAAGTCATCAAGCCTCTCAGATCCCCTTGCTGCAATTGCCCTTGACGCTGAAAAAGCTTTTGATAGAGTATATTGGCCTTTTATTTTTCAGACATTAAAATGGTTTGGTTTTGGCCCGAAAATTATTTCCTTGATTTCCCTACTTTACTCAAATCCTAAAGCTGCGATCTTTGCCAATGGTCTCACTTCCCCTTACTTTGCTCTTCACAGAGGTGTGCGACAAGGCTGTCCTCTTTCCCCTTTGCTTTTTAATTTAGCCCAGGAACCATTTTTGTCCAAAATAAGGCAGAATCAGTCCATCATGGGTTTCACTTCAACCTTTTTGCAAATTAAACTAGCAGCTTATGCTGATGATGTTCTTCTGTTTCTCTCTCACCCTCAAGATTCCCTGCCGGCCTTTTTAAGCGAAGTTCAATCATATTCCTCGGTCTCGGGCTACAGATTAAATAACGATAAGTGTGAAATCTTACTCCTAACTAAATATACTTTTAAAGATGATTTTTCTATTTCTAATTTTGCTTGGAACCCTCTTCACATAAAATACCTTGATATATGGTTCACTCCCTCCATTAAAACTTCAATTCCTCTCAATTTCAATAAATGTATTGAAAAGCTCAGCTCCCTCACATCTAAATGGTATCCTCTTTATCTATCATGGTGGGGTCGTCTAGACACTATTAAAATGATGTTATCGCCTATTGTCCTCTATCTTATCTCCAATATTCCCCTACCCATTTCTACGAAATGGTTCCAAAAAATTAACTCCATTCTCACCTCTTTTCTATGGCAGAATAAAAAATCCAGAATGTCCATATTAAAATTGTCGCGTCCACAATCTGAAGGTGGTGTTCGCTTCTCCAATTTTTCCAAATATCATAAAGCCTTTTTATTACGACATATTTCCAAGTGGCTCTCTGACCCCTCTTCTGACCCGCCTCTTTGGGTTGACTGAGAGAGTTCTTTCCTTTCCCCATTTTCCTTTCAAGAATACTTATCCTTCACACGGAAACCACAAAAATTATGTACACCAATTATCAAATATTCTTGCAAAAGTTTAAACAATCTTCTTCATTTTGAACCACATGATTTAGTCACATTTCTCAACTCCTCCATAAGGCACAATAACTTCATATGCATTAAGAACAAACCTGTCTATTGAAAGATTTGGAGGGACAGGGGCATTCTTTGGGTACATCAACTTCTTGAGAATGACACTTTCCTCCCCTTTTCTAGGGCATGTTCCCTTTTCACCTGCCTCCCTCATTTTTACATAAATTTCTAGTTTTACGCTCAGCTATATTAGGCTCTTACTCTCATTTTAAATCCCTGCCTGGCCCCTCTTCCTCACTTGACCACCCTTGGTCGAGCATCCTTTGTAGATCACCTAAAGCCTCCACTCTCTATACCTGTTTATTAGTCCCACTTCTTACAAGAGCCAAGACAAAAACTGAGCTTGCTTGGGAAGCTGACCTGGGTACACATTGGCCCATTTCTGTTTGGAATAAGATTTGGGCGAAAATTAGGAAGTCCTCCAGGGCAGCTCGCGCTACACAAACCCTATTCTTTATTTATAATAGGCTAATATTAACTCCAGTTTCCTTACATAGAATATACTCTGATATTAATGATAACTGTTGGTCTTGCTCATCTCCACAAGCTGATTTTCCTCACCTACTTTTTTCATGCCCACGTTTTGAAATTTTGGAAATCATTCTGGTCACAAATTAACACTATTTTTGATGCTAACATTCCCCTTTCATTTGCAAACATTTTTCTGGGTAGCCTCTCGACTAGCTGGACCATAACACATTCACAAACAAAAATTGTTGATTTACTATTGGCTGCTGCCTTTCAGCAGATAACAAAAAACTGGAAGGATACTTCTAAACTCTCGTACTTAGCTTGGTGGTATTCTGTATGTCATAACCATAGACTTGACACGACCTTTGTATATCCCATATCTCTCAAACAAAAAAGATACTTTTATGGTCTCCGATTACTCAATTTTTAGACATCAATGCTAAAAGATCTTATGCTCCATTACCATGTGTTCAAGAAGTTGCTCAACCCCCTTGAATTTTCTGTTTCTCTTTCTGCGATTACTATATTTGTTTGCCTCAATTTAATTTGATTCTAGTGGTATATTTAACGAGGTTTGAACCTGTTTTTCACTCTTTTACTCCAGCCATAAAAAAAATTCTTGTCATGTAAGATTACCTACTTATATGCTATTGATGATACCTTCTGTTTTAGATTGCGATGTCTTGTTACTTGATATTTTCATGTTATATCTTGTTATATTTTCAATAAATTTATTTTTTTGAAACTTAAAAGAAAAGCCACTCTTCATGTTATGGATTCTTCCTTGAGAATATTAATTGGCAGAGGAGGGTGTCAGCCTCGTTATTGTGTTGGCTGGCCCTATGGTTCTGTTTTCAATCTTGTTTGGGTTTAGTTCTAGTTCTGTCTGCTGTGTTGGACTCATTTGTTGCAGTCAAATCACATAGATCCGCCACCCTGCCTGTGTCATGTGATGTTTCTCAGGGTTCACTGCTTTCGACCACACTTTTTAGCCTCTATGTGGAGCCACTGGGAGATCGCCTGATGGCCAGATGGCACCTCCATCCATAAATATGCTGCTGATGATAGGCACACGTACCTCAGGGCATCATCCACAGCTGAAAATGACCATGGGTGTGAGTGTCTCAGTATCAGTGAGGTTGGTATGAAACGTCATGTAGCTGTGAATAAAATTATTTGACCCCTTTTATCATTCCACCACTTCAGTTCTGGCTGTCAGACCTAGCACTCAATTGTGCATTTCCCTGATTGGTGAAATAATTCAAACACTTAGCTCTAGTCCTAGAATCCCGATTGAGTTTCAAATTACACATTTCTGTATAATTTCAGTCAGTTACCATTAAACTAAAGGGGTCATTTAGTGGTTGCCGTATTTGGGGACATCCGCCAACAAATGGTAGATGCCATGTCCTCCAACCTTGTGGTGATTCCACCTCACATAGACGTGGTAGGATTGCTGGGTTTTTGCAGGTGAACCCTGAGCTGGCTCTTCCACTGGAAACTCTGGACCTCACCACGTGCGTACCACAGAGAGACGAGGTCACAGTGACTGCCACCCAATCCTATATAGGGTAGGCGACTGCACTGACTTTTTTGTGCCCGGGCAGTGGCGGCCGGCATGGCTCGCGTGTGTTGGGCAGGGGTTTGCGGGGGGAGGTGTCACATCACGTGGGGGGTAGCGATTGGTGTGCACAATAAAAAAAATTAAAAACTACTTACCTTGCCGCTGGGCCCCACGTCTCTGCTCCTGCTCTCTTCGAGGAACAGGAAGCACAGCCAGGCCCCACTGACCAATCACACCGCTGCAATGCAACGTTGTGATTGGTAGACACCCAGGCTCCCCTGACCAATCATAATGCTGCAATGAAGCTTTGTGATTGGTTTAGAGCATCCTGGTTCGACGCTCAACCAGGGAATGGGGGCCTGGGCATGTTCTCCATGCAGGCTGTAATGCAGCCTGCATGGAGAACGGGGAAAGTGTGCGTCTGGTGTGGGGAGCCCAAGAGGGCTGACCAAACAGTTATTGCGCACTTAGGAGTGGGCAAACCTGAGCAGAGCAGCCCCGCCCACCTGCCCGCCCGCAAAGCAGCACAAACATAAAATGATAATAACTGAAAGTTATTATCATTTTATGTTTCTACTTCTCGCCCTGCTTGAAAGCAGTGGGGCGACGCTCCTCCGCCATAGCGGAGGAGCCACCACTGTGCCCGGGTACACCATGCAAAGCACCAGAAGGCCTGAAGTGGAAACACAGACAGTGCCTACCATGTGCAGAAACAAAACTCCACGTGCATCAAGGACATTGACATATTTAAAGAAAGAACCTCTGTTTTTGGGGTTTCTTTCTGAAAAAGAAAAGCAAATGTCTAGCAGGCCAAACAAAACACATGGTGGCCCTCTCAGTATTAGCACTGACAAAAGTGCCTCAGCCTTACTGGTAGATGTACTTTCATCACATAGATTCTCGACAAGGAAGGTGGGAATGTCTACATATGGCAGGCCTAATAGCACAGGTGTCTTCTTAGATGTGCAAAGAGGATTATTCTCCCATTCCACATTCAAAGTGCCGTACAATCATTTGCTCTCCACATTGACAGAAACATGTGCTTCTGGTAGAGCTGCCTCAGAATTACTACGCCCAACAAAAGCGGCCTACAAGTTACAACTGATCCTTCTCCTCTGAGGTTAAAGTGCAAACTTAAGAATCACATATACTTGTGAGTTTAGCTCTGCTTATGACTGTTCCTGTGATATGCCAGAGACATTGCATGCAGGGGCGGCTCCTCCGCTAAGGCGGAGGAGTGTCGCCCTCCTGTTTTCAGAGCAGTGCAGAGGAAAATTAAAATGATAATACTAGGACGTTATTAACATTTTATTTTTCCTGTTCCTAGGTGCAGGGAGGGTGGGGCTGGCCAGAGCAGGTGCCAGGGGGCGGAGTGGTGAGCACACTTTTAGTGGGCATGACTGTTTGGCCAGCCATCTTGCCCCAGCCAAACAGTCCTGCGCACTTTACATCTTCCTCACCAGGCTGCATTACACAGCCTGGTGGGGAACATGCCCAGGCTCCCTGTCCCCTCAGACCAATCTCCTTGTGATTGGCTTAGGGAAACCAATCACAAAGCTGCATTGCAGCGCTGTAATTGGCGGGGAGTCCGGGTGCTTCCTGCTGCAACGAAGGAGAGGCGATGGAGAGGCAGCGGCTGGCAACGCGAGGAGGAGGTAAGTTTTAATTTTTTTATGTATTTCTTTATTTTCTACCCACCTCCCCCTGCCACCATTGCCTACAGGTCGCCACTGATTTCAGGTAGGGTGAAGGGGAGTGTGTTGGGTGTTTTCTCAGTGACGTGGTATTCTTTGTAAACTTACTTCTGTTAAACTGTATTTTTTCCCTCGTTTAAACTGTTCTACAATTTCATTTGATCAGTGAGTGCTGTGACCTTTTTAGTTTGAATACATTTTTATTGCATTTTATCAAAGTTTGCACTATAAAAAGGGTAATCGTCCCAGAAATCTATGCCCTTTTTAAAGAAATTATTTGGAAGCACTGCGCTGCCCAAATGCTAGGTATGCGTTACATGAAATGTTTTGTAACAAAATATTTTTTATAAATGATCCATGTCTGAATGCGAAAGGTATGAAGAATACATGCTGGCTCAGTTTGGCCATGTGGATACTTTTTTGCTGAATGGAAAGATGAGAGCTCTGAAGTCATGGACATAGTGTAGTTGTTCATCTATTCATTTACGTTCTAAATAGAACACAATCACAACACCACACACAGGAACAGCAACATTCAGCAGTGTTTATATTGGTCTGTTCTCCCCCCACCCCCCCTAGAATGTCCAACGTTAGTCCACGAACATTGAATCCATTCCAGATTTTTATAGGATAATCTTCAAATATGTAAATGATTCACGTTTAGATTAACTGTATGTAAATATATTGCAGATAGATATCTTGGAAATCTGGCATAGAATGGGTCTTGTTGACTGAGAAGATTCAAATCCCAGACAACAGCCTTTGTAAAATCCTGGGCTGTTGTGTTCCATCACAAGCAAAACATTCAAGACATTTCCCAATGGTGAGTCATCTTAACTTACCTATTCGGCCACCCTTCCCCCTACACACACACTTACAGGCATAAGGAATGGGAAACAGGTTGATCAGTGTTTTATTATTTTCTTTGAAATTCTGGACTGCAGAAAGAAGCAGCGACAATAACTTCAGTAAACAATGAAACTACGTTCAGCTAACAAGTTTGGAAAGAATACCACACAGGACCTCAGCAACGTTCACAGTAGGGGCACATTGTACAAGTGCTACGTCATTTCATTTTTTTTACAGAACTGTACAACTCGTTTTTTTATAAGTGCTAAAAGTCATGGCACGAGTACTCGGAAAAAAAAGTTCTTAGTGCAGTCAGATGCAGTGTCCTCCAGATCATTAATAAGTTCTGCTCCTCAGGTTTGCTCTTTAGAAGATAGGTTGCGCGCTTTTTACTGGAACAGCGCGCAGTACTTTGGTCCGCTGGCTGAACCGATCTGATCGTCTAGTGGAACCAGGAACCAAGCACTGGTTAGTTTGACTGGCAGTTAGGAGAGAATGGTAAGTTTGTCGCTAATATTCAGCGGCTCTCCAGTCTTCATGTGGAAGTGGGTTCTTACGTGTTTCTATATGGGCGAAAGATCCATTTGAATCCCGCTGCCCACATGGTTGGAAGTCACTGAACACACTTAGGTTGAGGTCTGAGTCTTTCAGCAGAGGTCACATAGTCTTGCAATAGAGGGGAACCATCCTCCAGTTGATATCGGAAGTCATATACGGAGAAGTGCAGCCTTATGGCATCAGGCGCAGTCTTACGGCAGGAGGACACCGCCATATGGCCCATGGACGCTGTCTTGGAGCACAGGAAGGCAGTCGTACACAAAACACAAGGAGATAGTATTATACAACACAGACAGAGCTGAACACACATCAGTTCTCAGGGTTAAAGCTACAAAGATGTCATGCTGACATAGTCTAGAAAATCCAAAGTTGAACTATAAACCTGGTGACAGAAAAGAGGATCATGGCCTTTGGATAAAAACTCTGAAGCCTTGAGTGCCTAAGGATAAAAAGGAGGACAATATTGAAAGAAAGTCAGTTGAGCGACCCCAGTAAGAAGATAGGGATGCTGTTTTACAGAATGTAGACACAGTCTAGAAAACCCAACTTGGAGACATTAACTCGAAAAGAGAAAAATCAGATAGTTTTCTATAAAAAATCTAACTTGAACACATTAAACTGAAGTGAGAAAATGGCAGCATTAACCCCGAGAATAAAATCAAGGACACATTACTGAAAACTTTCAGTACAAGACAACTAGCCCCATAGAGCAAAGACAGGAGCGCAGTCTTTCCGAACAATCGGGAGGCAGTTTGGGAAACTCAACTTCGACATTGGAACTCAAAGAGGGCAACAGGAAGGAACCCAGTTTTCGAAAAGAACAAACTTTCACTGCAGAGGTTTGCTCATCCACTACCGGGACATTGTCTTACTGAGGCAAAGAAAAGCTGTAATATGGCACAGAGAAGCACGTTTAAGACACAGGGAAATAGGCCTGGAACACAGGGAGACAGTTGTACAGCACACAGACAAAGTCTTAAAACACAGGGACACATTCTTGTAGCACAGAATGCCATTTTGCGACATGGGGGCATTTGCGCTATAAGTCAAGGGACGCAGTCTTATGGCTCAGAAAGCAGTCTTACGGTACAAGAGACACAGCATCATAGTTACAGCTTATAAGGGACACAGTGTGATGGCACAGGAATGCAGTCTTATGGCACCGGGAAGCAGTTCATGAGCAAATGGTTGAAACATTATAGTCACAGCTTTAAAGAGACACAGTTTTATGGCAAAGGGACACAGTCTTATGGCATGGGGGAGAAGTCTTTCAAGCACCAGTAAATAGTCTTAAGTACAGGAACACATTGTTAATAGGGACATCTTCTGGTGCATTGACTGGGTTTTCAACTTATCCCCTGGTTATAGCATGTTAGGTAAATCAGGCTTCAACTAATTGGTCATCTGTCAGCACCAGAATCATCACAACTTGTCCTCGCGAGAGTTGATGGCATATACATTTTACCAAAAGGTAGACTTTTTTTGTTTTCACAATTATAGTTAGAGAGTGTCTTAAATATTACACAATGTCAAGAGTATAAAAATGGAAAGGAGCTTTCACTATATGTAGCAATGATTAGAGCTGGACTGGCAAGCCGCTGAGTAGTGGCGTTTTAGGAATGGCCAACAAACATGCAAATAATCTCATCATATTCAAATTAGCTCCAAATATATTCATTGAAGATGTTCAACAAACCTGGCTGGATTTTAGATTTCAGTAGCTTTGACAAACCCATCCTTAAAGTCCAGAACTTCAAAAAGGGACAAGAACATATTTAGTTTGAGTGGTATGCCATTCACTGCTGCAGCACAGAATTTGCTATCATTGGCGAGCACTTAACAAGCTCCACAAACTGAGTGTTGGTTTAGGGTGAAGTCGGTTAGTGCTCAGGAGAACAAGGCCAACATCTCAGTGCAGCAAGAGGAACAGAGGCTGGAGCCAGTGAGGATGACACCTCCATGGGTCCTGGAGGAATAAGCCTTAAGGAAGTGGCAGGAAATAATACACTGCAACTGCCAAAGACTGAGCAATGACTGAGCTCACTTCCTGGAAGGATTTCTGGTTTACAATGGGGACCTTACACTGTATTTTACTGCGACAGTTCTATAAAGCAACCTCGTAGCTACGCAGCGGTGGTTACTATATTATATCTGATACATCATAGGCAGCCCTGACAAGCTTCCTATGTCCATACTTGATGTGTTGCTTCAGTCCAGATTTTTCTCTTTGAATTCTGGGACTTGTAGTCTTGATCCTTCCATAAAAAATAGGACTACAAGTCCCAGAATTCAAAGAAAAAACCTGGGCTGGGCCAGCACATCACACATGGACCTGGGAAACTCAGCAGCTGTGCACATGGCAAGAATATTCCATCATCCACGTAGAATTACCACAATAATGACAGGTAAGTATATAATAATTATTCATGTATACCTACCACCCAACAAATGCATGGGTGGAGTTAAGAGAAGTTAACATGTACTTACTTTACAATGTAGTGGTAGGTCAATGTAGCGGATGTGATATTATTGTAGGTAGATACTTATAACTTCGATATAGCATTATCCAGTCAGCCTAGGCATTCTTGTGTGAGCACAGTGAATGCTAGTCTCACTTATCTGAGCTCCTTTCTACCAGCAAAGCCCATCTTTCTTCAGCCTACCCTTAGTGGACATTCTTCTATGTGATATGAACTCACACTTGACAGAATGGTAGGCATAAGCATTTGCACTGATTTGCAATTATGCAAATGTTAGTGTATGAAGACTTCTACAAGCAGAATCTCCATTGGTGTATTGTCATTCTTTACTAACAAATAGAAACCCAGATCTACCATCGCCTTTCAGTGGATACAGTATACACTTCCGGAAGCTTGTATGAATCCGAGCAAACACTCGGGGCATATTTGCACGGGGATATAGCCACCAGAACGTCACTTTTAGTGACATTCTGGTAGCAATATCTCCTTCTCCTTATTCATAATGTGGCGTTAAGCCACTTAACGTGGCTTAACACCGCCTTGTAAATAAGGCCCCTTTTTCACGCTTCACTTAGATTGAAAGGGGAGTGCAATAGGTGTTGCAGTGGGCGTTCCACTGCAACACCCATTGCTTTTTGACGCTGCCCCATATTTACAAGGATGGGGCAGCTGCAAAAACTAAGAACAGGTAAAACCTGGTCTTAGGATGGCGATACGAGGAGAAATTATTAATTTCTTCTCGTATTTTGCTCTTTCTATGTGTGCTGCATTCTACAGCACACATAGAAACAGCAAATCGCCTTTACAGATTGTTTATGTGCAAGAAGGTGTCCCTTCCTGCACATAAATAATCACCCCTGCAGCACAGGCATCGTTCCAACATGGCGCAAGGGTGCCTGCGCTAGGCAGCTTTTTTAGTGTCTGCACTATGGAAAACGCTGGGGTGCACCGTATTTTTGTAAATCCGGCGCTTTCCTGTGTTTAAAAAATGGCGAAGCCCGGCGTTACCAATTTTGGAGTAACACCGCTCTCCGACATTGTGTTGTACATATCCCCCTCTGTTTGTGCCACTAGAGTGTAAAGAAGCTGACATCGCAGAGCCTGGATATAGGGCAAATCATATTTGCTTTATCCAGTGGAAAACCTCAAAACATTGCCTTCACAGTCACCAAAATTGAGGCAGCCGAAAAAAAGACTAGAATAACTGATATGTAAATGTAATCACTGGATCTTTCGAACTGGTTGCACCACCCAAAATCAATGCTTTAAATAGGAGTAAGTGACTGCGGCGAAGGCCGAGTCAACCGAATAGAGGCATATGATGTCACTAAGAACATTCAGGGGAACTCTTTGTTTGGAACAGCGCTTTGGTCATGGAGAATTCTGTTGTATTCCCAAGGAGGAACAAGCGACACTTCAAGATTTTGACATTTTCTATGGCTTCCATACTGGAATAGAATAGATCACAATACAATTCGGTCATCGGAATGTTTTGTGCAGAAGAACTACAAGATCCTGCCTGATGCATGCACAGGCTGGTGACACCTTAAGTGATAACATCTGGGCAGAAAAACAGAGGGCAAACGCACCCAAGATGTAACATCCAAGGCGCAGAATAAGGCATTTGTAAAGTTAAAAAAAGTGGTGCAAACCTTTTATTTTACTAGTTGGTCAAATTACAGAACTAGAACAAGACGCAATTAAGGAGTGAGTTAAAAAAGAGACCAAGGTCAAAGAACCAGATATTAGAAATCTGAATTATTTAGGGTACATTATCTCATTTAAAGCCCTACTTTTAAACAAGAAAACGTAAACTAGTGCATATGTAGAGGAGAAAATCAGTAGTACGCTTTTTGTTTCTTCTTTTTTTTTTTACCGAGACTGTCTGCTGGATATCCTTCCATTGCAAAATAATAACCCAAACCAGCAATGGGTGGATGTTTCTGAATAAAGTACGCAATAGGTATTTTGTATTTCCATTTCAAACCATCGTGCGCCTGTCTCCAAAGGCGGCCATTTTGAAGGCGATTTTTATGACGTGGACAATCATCCACCATAATTAAGACACAGAAAACGAATTATTTTTATGTAAACTAAATAATAACTATGTAGGCAGTATTGAATGGTGGTTAGTACCTACCAGAAGTTCAGACTTAATCATGCCATTAAGAAGTGAAGACTCCTTTACCCTGCACCAAACACTGTGTGGGTCACCACCAGCAAATCTCATGAACTAAGTTATTCCAATGAAAATGTTTCTATCAGTTTATACCAGACATCTCTATTTTTAGCTCCATCTCACAAAAAGGACATATATGCAGTTCACAACTTCTCCCGCTTGAGGGAGCTCTGAGGTATGAAAAGTCTGGAAAGGCGGGCAGTCGGAAATGATAAGTCAGGTATGGTCACTGGAATTCACAATTAATTGGGGATAAAATAATGCCGATAGAGTATTATTCATTAAGGAAGGGACTCCGTCCTTAATCTGGCCCTGACATATGGAACCCATCAATAAGGAGCAAGTCTAACAGTGCACACACCACTCAATGCAGAGGCGGAGGTTTGTTCCGAGGAATCCCTTTTCTCAGCTCAGTGAAGTACCACCAGTGGTCTGGATCAGTTCTCTTTCCGCTCCAGTGTTGGGGAACTGTGCATGCTGCCAGTAGTCATAGAGAATGGCTGGGAAGCAAAGAAGGACTCGGCAGCTGTGAAAACTCCACCCATTGTCCCCGAAATTTGCGCCAAACTCGAAGCGCCAGCCGAGTTTCCAAACGGGGCCACCATGTTCAGTCTCTGAAGATGGTGGTACATGAGTTCCATGGGGGTTTTAGAATCCGTGTTGCCAAGGTCTCTTATGCTGATACCGTGGGTGGAAGGGTGCGTGTTGCTCGGCATCGAAAGCGTGACATCGGCTGGGGCGTACCTGATAGTGCTGGTAGTATAAGGGCCCTGAGACCCGGAAGTGCTTGTGATGGTATTGTGGCCACTGAGGCTCCCTCCGATTTGATGGACCAGTGGCAGGACCATGTTGCTCGCGTGGAGGCGATGGAAGACTTCCATTTCCCCTGGGTAGAGCAGCGGAGTGAAGGGAGTGGATGTCGACCTGTCCTCGCAGGGAGAACCAGAGAGCGGTGGGGATAGGGTTTCAGAGGAAGATGCGCCAATGTGGACCCGCGGTGAGGAGCTGAAGGGGACCTTCTGAACGCTGCCGCTGCTGTCCATCTCTGGCGGCGTCAGCACAGAATCAGGGATGGACACATACAAATTAGAATTGGGATTGCGTAGACTAGATTTATCAGCATTAAGTTCTTTATTCGCTGTGAAGGAGTTCTCTTCTAACCCTTCCCTGGAGGGCGAGTAGCCCCACATGGCGGCTTTCTCATACTGCCTCACCAGAGACTGTTCAGTCTTAATATGAAGTGTTGCGCTAGTTTTAGAAGGACAATTTTTCTGGGTCTGAATGACTGAGGTAAATTCAGATGTACTGGCTCTGGCGGCAGTCTGACTCCTCTGGTGGCCGTTCAATTTTCTCTCCATTTTCCGCCTCTTGGGAGACACTCTGTTGATCTCGTCCTCAGTGCCACTGTCTGATTCATCCGTAGTTGGTGATGAGGCCAAAGCCATGCCTTGCCTCCCATCGAGAGGCCCTTCTGGCTGGAATTCCAGTTTGATCCTTTTGCTGGTTGGGACTCCAGTGCTGCCCTCGCTGTCGCTGTCATCCTCAGCATCTGCGTTGTCCTCACTCCTGTCGTTAGCTTCAGCAAGATCAGATCCATTTTCATCCTGGGAGGAGCCTGTCGTCTGCTCCAGTTTGCTCCTGGAATAGTCCTGACAGTGTTCTCTAGCGTCCTTCGCTGGGTAAGCAGTTCCTTTCCTGCTTTCAGGAGACAAGTTGTTTCCTGCAAAGAGAAAAAAAGGTTGAAACGGCTTAAGGAGAAGATGGAGTCATCATGTGAGGCTTCCTTGATACAAGTCTGACAGATCTAAAATCTGTCATTGAATTTATACCCTATGTCTTGGGATTGAATTGTCGCATTCCATCAATCAATAGCAGTTAAATTCAGAAAAACTGAAGAACAACAAACAGTCCAAGAAATTCCCACAACACCTACACAATCTCTGCCATCTCAAATCTACTATACTAAACTCATTAGATGGTGTTGTCACCATCTAAGACAATTTGACAGTGATAAATTCTATACTCCTCCTCAACCACATCCCTGTCTAGTTTGAATACTTGACTTTTTAAAAAAAAGGAAAACAATGTTATTGCGTTAAAGAGAAACAAACAAAATCACCAAACAGGCAGCCTACAGGACAGACAGTACAACAAATATTGATAGAAACCAGCAATGATATCACTCTCTGAGCCAACATGGTGGACGGAAGACAAAAGATACTGTCAGACGTAGGCCACATCAATGTACATGTTACACTTTGAAGAGTATGATCAGGTAATGATTTCTGAAAAGCTCTCCCCTTCCGAAATGTTCAGCAGGGTATTTGGACAAAATATTATATTGTAAATATTGGGCAACAAAAATATCGGGAAAAAATATTGTTATATAAAAATGTTGTGATGCAGAAATATCGCTGTCAAGAATATCGTTTTTTCAGGTGGGTAGTATCGTTGCTAGGAATATCATTGCTGTTAAAATCGTTTTCAATAATATAGTTGTAAAAAACAACGTTTTTTAATTATTTTAATGTGTGTTAGTTCACATATTAATTTTATATGTTACTAATGTTTGTATAATGGTTATTAATGTTTTTAAATGTAGTTTGTAATTTTAAGTGATTTTGAATTTTTAATTTAATTTATAATAGTAATATATAGTGTAATAGAGGGTTGTTGAGTTTGTGGAGGGATAGGGTGAGAAGTTAATTAATTAAGTAATAATTAATTAATATTTTTAAAGTAAGTTTGTGATTGATAATAATTATGTATATTGTGTAATGCTGATTTATTTTACTTACATTTTAGGTGTATAGGGTGGGAAGTTAATTAGGTAATAAATAATGTAAAAAATAATTTTTAATTTATTATAAATTATTTAGTTGATTATTAATTATGTAAATTGTGTAATAAGCACATATTTAAGTTATATTTTAGGTGTAGGCTGTTCAGTTTGTCAGGGTATAGGGTGGGAAGTAATAATTAATTAACAATTAATTATTAATTTATTATAAATTATTGCATTGATTATTAATTATGTACATTATGTAATACTGATTTATTTTAGTTATATTTTAGTTGTGGGCTGCTAGGTTCGTAGGGGTATAGGCTGAGAAGTTAATTAAGTAATACTTAAATAATAATAACTAATAATGTATAATAAAATATTTAATTGATTAATAATTATATAAATTGTGTAATAATGATATATTTTAGATATATTTTAGGTATGGGCTGCTGAGTTTGTAGGAGTATAGGGTGGCAAGTTAATTAAGTAATAACTAAATACCCATTTTTTAAATTGTAAACTAATTATTACATTGTTTATTAATTTTGTAACTTGGTTAATTGTTTTAAAAAAAAAAATATATCTATATTTTATGTTAAGTTATAATGTTTATATTAATAGTTTTATATCTGTTCTAAATTAATTGGGTTATTCAAATATGTAATCTGTTTGAAGTGAAGTAGTTTACCTTTTGTTGCTTAGACTGGAGTGGGACTAGTACATTTAATCCCTCCAAAACCCAACGCTTTCACTACTGTTGCACAGACTGAAGTGCGAGTAGCAAATTTAACCCTTAAGAAGTCCAACGCTTTCCCTAGTGTTGCACAGACTGGAGTGGGAATAGTAAATCTTACCCCTCTGAAGTCCAGCTCTTTCCCTACTGTTGCACTGACTGGAGTAGGAATAGTAAATGTAACTCCTCCGAAGTCCAACACTTTTCCTATTATTGTGGTGACTGGAGTAGGAATAGTAAATCCTACCCCTATGAAGTCCAACACTTTCCCTACTGTTGCATAAACTAGAGGGGGAATAGTTTATTTAATATTCTTAGACTCTAATAGTTTTCATAATATTGGTTGAATATATTTTGTAGCATTAATTGTTTAATTATTTTATATTTTATATTATTTGTTTTAATTCTTACATATATTTTAATATTTTTAGTCTTTTTTGTAAGTGCGTTTGTTGGATTTCTTAAATGTTTAATATTTTATTAATGTCTACATTAATTGTTATATTTGTTCCTATTCAATTGTGTACATATATTATGGTTTAATTGTGTATGTATATTATATATATATATATATATACATATATATGCATATATATGCATATATATATATATATATACATATATATGCATATATATATATATATATACATATATAAAAGGTATTACTATGAATATTTATATATATTCCTAGTAATACATTTTTATATAAAAAGATATAATGTAAAATAAATATTTATATTATTTATATGATATATATATATATATATTCATTTTAATACATTTCAAATATGAAAAATATAATGTAAAATAAATATTTTTATTAATTATGTTACACTATATATCTACATATATGTATATAATTACAAACACATATATATGTGTTTGTGTGTTTATATAAGTATATATTTATATATAGTATTACATATTAGTTGAATATATTTAATTTACAGTATATTACATTTATAAATTCTAATATCTAACATTTACTTCTTTAAACTATATATTAAAAAAAAAAATGTTTTTGGGCTATTTGTTGATGATACTAGTGTGAACGATATTTTATTGTCGATATTTTTGTACTTACTATTATAAGTATAGGGACACAATATTTTGGTAAACAATATTTTTACTTTGATATTGTGTCAGTGATCCTTTCAGCAGGCCTTTTACCAATTCCCGTAGGTCTTCCAGACGCCCTCATCATTCCACAATCTGGCCATAAGCAGTTCCTCTCCTATCTATCATCCACATACATATCGATACCACAAATACTGCTATCCCCTGTCCAACAAGTGTTGAACTCTGTGTTTTTTAAAAATGGAACAAAACTTTGGAATGCTTTAACTTTCTAATTAAAACTGAAAGTTTGATTTGTGCATATGTTTTTGTGTGTGAATTAAATAAAATATTTCATGATTTTGTGTATTTCATTTACCCTTGTTTCTATATTTTTGTGTATTGTTATGTGGCTCAAATCATAGCAATTTGCTTCGGTGGGGGTCCCCGCCTTCCAGCAGTGATTCAGTGGGGGTCTATGGAAGCCAAAAGGTTAAGAACCATTGTTCGAGATGATTATATTGTAAAGTTGGAGAGCCAAGTATGAGCAGAACCTCTCACATTATGTGCCAATGAAGGACCAAATTATGTGAGAGTGATGACTATATTTATGCAACAAGAAAAGGCAAATTGTGTGACATAATATGTCAAATTCTGTGGCAGTATTATTTCACCATTCTCTCATTCTAAAAACATTAATACTGTCTGGGCAAAAGTTTCCGCAAACAGTATGAGTTTAACACCTAAATACAGCAATCACAGCTAAAAGGAAAACTGTTCAAATTTACAAAGGACCTGCCACAAGGGACAACGTGTTACCCCATTTTTTAGTAACTTTTGACCCGTTTGAGAGGGAAACAATTTTTATGTTGTTGGAATCTGCAAATTATGCAGCAGATAGTGAAACATGTAGCAAGTGGGCAACTCTATAACTGCTGGCAAACTCTGCACTCACAGAACAGCATACTTTCAGGGTCCCAGCTTTCTACTGCGTTTTGTCGCTAAGCAGTGACAGAAAGATTTTGCATGGGCCATTATCTTCCCTCTTATTCCTGTAGCACTGTTCTATTATCATTAGCAAGACATCCAGCAGTGCATCTCTTACCTTTAAAATCAGTTTCTAGGTCAGAAACTCCCCCTGTGTCCGCCAGCCTCAAGGGTATCGTGGGCAGCTGAGAGACGTCCAAGGGGGTATCTTTATACTCAGGTTTGCTGAAAGTTCAAAGGCAAAACAAGTTCAGAGAAAGTTGGCTGGAGAGAGAGAAAGAAACTTCCAAAAGAATATGTTGAGGAAATTACGTTAATGCCATTGACAAAGGTCATCATTAGACTGATAATTGCCTATGTTCACCGCTTTCTTAACATGATGATTATACGCCCACTACCTCCTGATACTACCCCTGATTAGAATGTTAAGTTCTCCTTGTACACCACCTCCTTATGAAGCTCAGACTCAATTCAAACCTCTAAGTTAGTGAGAGACTGCATTGCTTTAAAATATCCTAACCAGGTTGATAGTGGTGTAAATGTACATGTGATCCCTCATATTGAGTGTGTGACCCTATACCACTTTCTGGGGCTGACTCAGTTGGCCTGAATCTCAACCAATCCTCGAGGAGAATCCCCTTGTTTTATTTCCTGGTTGGGTTGAAGCAAACACCAATTGATGCAAATACACCTGTAATAAAGGAGAGTTGGTATTCATTTATGATGCTTGTGGTCGTTCGGAAAGAGCAGGAGATGTTTGCCCCACTTCTGTTAGGTCAACACTTTTCAGACCTCTTCAAGTTCTTCTTGATGGGACAAAACAACACCTTGTTCTGAGGCCATCGTTCCATCTGGGAGCCAAGATCTATCATGGTTTAGTCTATATTTATACTGGTTTTTAAAACATGGTGTCAGCTTAACCAAAAGTGTAAAATAAAAGAAATAATTGGAATAAGGGCCAGGTGAGATTGGCTGAAGCATCAAAGTCACAAATGTGAGTCAACCATATTGGCTAATAAGAGAGATCTTTTCATCTCTTTGATAAGTGAGTAAATTAAATAAAATTGGGTTCAGAGCAAAATATGCGTCACTCTCAATGACACAAATGTGAGAGTAGAATTTGCCATCTTGGATGTGGTGAAAGGTTATTCCTTCTAGGAATAATGGAAACCACCTAACAGATTTCCAACACACTGATTACTGATCTAAGCACTGGATTAGTAGCTGGTGGTCCAAGGTAGCAAAAGGTACTGAGAAGTCCAACAAGTCCAGCAGGGAATGCCTCCTCCTGCCAAACCCTCCACCAGGTCATTAGTCACCCTTACCAATTCAGAGTGAATCCCATGTAAAGTCTGCATTCTTATTGCAGCTGGTCAGGAATATTCTGTGAGTCTAAGAATCGCTGATTTGTTGGTAGTACCACTGTTTCTTTTATTATTTTATTAAAGTAGGAGAAGGACACTTCTTCTCCCCGACCCATCAGTTACACACAAGAATAGACAGGATATTCTGCTCTACACCACTTACAGCGCAGGCCACGCATACTACCTACCTGGGCAAAACTCTGTCTGACCATAACCCACTAGAACTTACCTTGGCCTGGGGGATAAGTCCCACCCCGGTCCCTACCTGGAAGCTAAGGCCTCAGATGCTGGAGGACCCAGTTTTTAAGAGTACACTGGCAGTTGGTATTACAAATTATTTTTCAGAAAATGTCGGAACGGCCTCCACAAGACACATAGAACGGAACGCGATCAAATCAAATCCGTGATCAGGGGCATATCTATTATTACCACTGCAGGGGCACGACAAGAGATACATAATACCCACAAATCCCTGGAAAATAGCTTAAACACTTTAGAGCAAGATGCGGCGCGAGATCCCACCAAGGCAATAGAGCTGCAAGAGGCACATATACAACACGCCGAACTGCTTGAAAGCCTCAGAGTGATAGACTATAAAGCTTACACTCAGCTCCAACACACTGAGGCGGATAAATCTGGTGCACTGCTGGCGCGCATATTACGTGACGCGACCCCCACCGTAGTCATACATGAGATCATCACCCCAGAGGGAGATCGGGCCACCACCCAACGGGACATCAATGAAGCCTTTTATAATTATTATGGGACCCTGTATAAAGCCCCAATACCACAGACAGATGATACATTGGAAACCTTTTTTCAAGACCTAACATTTCCCCAGTTAGACCGCGCCGCTCAAGACACCCTGTCAGGCCCCATCACGAGGTCGGAAATTAAAGAGGCTATACGGGCGCTACCACGCAATAAGGCTCCTGGCCTTGACCGGGCTACCAATAGAATTTTTTGACACATTCGCAGATTCTATGGTTCCACAACTCGAACGATTATATAAAGCTGCGCTGGAGGTGGAATCTCTCCCCTCCACTACGATGCAGGCATTGGTAGTCTCTCTCTCTAAACCGGGCCGCCATATTACAGACATCTCAGGATACCGCCCCCTCTCACTACTGGCCACAGAACACAAAATACTGAGTAAAATCCTAGCACTTCGCCTTCTCCCGTATTTGCAGCGTTTGGTTCATACGGACCAATGTGGCTTCGTACCCATGCGCAGCACATCGCTAAATATCTGTCGCTTATACCAAATCATGGGGACAGTATCTACATCGGAAAATAATGCTGGTTGCATCACATTAGATTTAAAACAGGCTTTTGCACCCTCCACTGGGATTACATGTTGAAATCACTGAGCAAATTTGGAATACCACCAGCATACTTGAAGTGGGTGCGCTTACTATACACGACTCCCACAGCGCGGGCCCGCACAGGATGTCATATATCCCGTACATACCCGGTAGGCAGAGGTACCCGTCAAGGATGCCCCTTGTCGCCCTTGTTATTCGTGCTCGCGCTAGAACCCCTAGCCATTAAATTACGGTCCGAAGCAGAACACGTGGGAATTCAACAAGGACAATTTACCCATGTACTGTCGGCATATGCAGATGACATCATTATATATGCCAAAGACATAATTAATGCACTAGGGCCCATCCTGGGAATATTTCATCACTTCAAATTAGTCTCTGGTCTGGCTATAAACGAGGCAAAGTCACAAGCATTCTTTTTCCGACCTGACCTACACCCAGACACCGTACCATTTGGACAACTTTCACTTTCGGTAGCGCACCATACATTTAAATATCTAGGTATTCACGTTTATAGAGAGGCACATTACCTAACAGAAGGTAACTTAAACAGGGCTATTAGGTCACTCCGCTCCCAAACAAACTTTTGGACCTCATTGCCATTGTCAGTGATGGGCCGGGTGGCAATCTCCAAAATGGTAATTCTTCCACGATTACTATATTACTTCACAAACTTACCGGTGGTAATTCCCACTCCTATATTTAAAACACTAGACACTTTACTATCTGACTTGATATGGGGGACAGGCCGTCGAAGGGTGAGCATTGCCAAACTACAATTAGAGACAGATAGGGGTGGATTGGGAGCGCCTGACTTCCATGCCTATTGCTATGCGAGCCAGCTACAGTGGCTGGCATATTGGTTGGCAGGACGCAATTTACAGGAAATAGGATATACAGCCCGTGACATTAATCATGGAGTTCTCCACACTTTAATACTGCCCCGCACAAAAATCCCAAAGAACGCACCGACACTGTTACACACCGCACTTCTATACTGGAATAGGGCACTACAATATACACACAGGAATATTCCGTACGCTAATAATATACCACTGCTGGGTATCCCTACATTCACGGGCTTAATTACTACCCATAAAATACGCTGTTGGGCTGAGGAAGGGGTTAATACGGTGGGGGCGCTTTTTAATAATGGTACCCTCATGGATCATGAGAATTTCACTAGGGAAAATGGGGTTTCGGGTAACCTATATATGACACACGCGGCGATCCTTGCTTATGTTAAGAAACACTGGGCCCCAAATAGAGAAGAGCCCCAAACACACGAGTTAACACAGGCACTTAATCTCATGGGTAACGGCCGTCACCTCACGAGATGGTTATATCGTGCCATCAGGGCACAGGCTGGGACCTCCCTCACTGTCCTCCGTAACAAATGGTCCGAGGATCTAGGAAAGGATCTAACAGATAGGGAGTGGGTCACCTTGCTGGAGTACCCCAAAAAGGTGTCTCACAATGCCAAGTTTAAATTCATTCAATCTATGATCTTACATAGGGCGTACCTAACCCCACACCGATTACAACATATGTTTCCGGACGCTGAGCACCACTGCCCTAGATGCAGGCTAGCAAACGCCGACATTCTACATATGCTATGGGCATGCCCAAAACTGGCTGAGTTCTGGGCGGAGGTGATCCAGAGCCTCAAAACTGCAACCGGCGTCCCTATAGAGCAGACAGTAGACGGCTGCGTACTTGGCTTGCGGCGCCGCCCTAAATCACAGAAGGTGCAAACCCGTTTTATTGATTTGGCGGTACTGATTGCCAAACGTGCCATCACTATGCGATGGAAATCGGTGAAGGCCCCATTGGTATGCACTTGGCATGATGAGGTGGTATGTTGGGGAGGTGCGGAAGGTGCTGCCATTAGGCGAGAAGAAGCCCGAGGCCTACGTAAGACCCCAATATCGATGGAATGGGACCTGTTAATGGAAGCATTTAAAGCCATAGAACCTACGCCAGTTCCCAGAGCAGATGATGCATAAAATTGTTACTATTGATTACCTTCATATTTCACAGTATTAATGACCCCAGAACGACACGAATACACAGCATGACTGGCTGCACTTCGTGGCATATATACATAGGTCAATATGGGCGCAGGATGGACACTAAGATGGACAGATAAATTCCTGTCCTGTCTGAGGAAGAGCCAGTAAAGGGGGGGAGGAGGGTGTTGTAGTAGGGAAGTTATGTTCATATATAAACACTTATATATGATTCCACTATACCAGATATTAATGTTAAAATATACATGCAGTGCAACCTAACTTGTAGCTGTAGGACATCAATGGCTAGACACTAATTTCTGATTGTTGGCTAAGTTTTGTATTACTATCTGCACTGTACTGATAACTCTATATGCATGTATGTATTCATTTTGCTTTTACCGTACAAAGAAAAAAGTTAAAAAAATTTAATAAAGTGTGTTTTAAAAAAAAAAAGTAGGAGTAGGACACCAGACAAAAGTGGGTCAGCACCCTAGTGCAGATGTTCTTCTTTTAAGCAATACAAAAATACAAATTCCTATATTTCACTTTTTTAATGGAAAATGCTTATGATAAAGTTTTGCATACACAGGATTGCTAGTACACACCTAGGCATGGCCATACCACCATTTGCTTGTTTTCCAACATAAAACAACACTAAGCGATGCCCCTAAATCCACCTTATGTGCATCCACCTATTGACCGTGTCACAAACTCAATTTGGAACACTTAGAAGCACAACTAACAGCCAGTACAGATCTAGACACAATAAATTCTGTTAAAAAACTATGTGAGTGGCTACAAGAAGCTTTTGATATCCTAATACCACTAAAAACAACACAACATAACAAAAGAAAACAAGCACTTTGGAGAAATACAGAGATAAAGGAGATAAAACAACAAATTAGAAAGCTGCAGCGTGCAAGGCTCAAAACAAACACCAATCGAGACAAACTTCGCCTACAGAAAGTTAACAGATTATACAAGTCAGCTATCAAAAGATCTAAGAAAAGGTACTATTGAGACAGAATTCAAAATGCTAAATGTGCAAATAAAGAATTCTATAAAATTCTCAATGAATTTCGTAAACCAAATTGCCTAGAAGGAGCTCATCCCGTTACTCAAGGCAAATCATTATACGGCCAAAGCAGACACGTTGGACTCATATTTAAAACAAAGACAAAGCACCAGCACCGACCATTTTCTAAAACAACAATCCAAGAATACTTCAAACCAGCCTCTCCATTCCTTCCAACACATTTCAACACGATGCTTTGTCCTGGACAAAGCAAGCAGGCCTGCAGGCAGCCCTTATGACCCATGCCCACCGCAAACCTTCAAGACAATTCTTCTAACAACCTCTGCTGCCACACCAGTAAGAAGAATCATCAACAATTCCTTAACTACCAAAAACTTTCCAGAAGAACTCAAAAAGTCACACATATGTCCATTACTGAAGAAAACAAACTTGGCCCCGCAGAACCCTGACAACTACAGACATTACAATTGGACATTTCCTAGGCAAACTGATAGAAAGAGCACCATTTGCCCAGATGTCACAATTCATTGAAGATAATGCCATGCTTTCAGACTTCCAGACGGTGTTCTGTCCAGGAAGAGGCACAGAATCTGCCCTCGTTGCCATCTGCGATGACCTGAAGAACACAGTTGACTGCAACTGGGTTGCTGCGCTACTTCTCTTGGACCTCTTGGCTGCCTTTGACATGGTTGACCATGACACTCTGATACAAAGACTCTACAAAGGCGGCATAGAGGGGACTGCTCTGGACTGGATCACATCCTACCTTCGCAACAGAACTAATGTTATCCATATCCCCCTTTCTCGTCCAAACCGTACTTCACAAAAGCAGGGCTCCATCTCGGCTCTATCACGGCTCTATCCTCTCATCCATGCTTTTCAACATATACATGAAGTCATTACCAGCACTAATCAATCCATTTCACCTCACGTGCTATAACTATGCAGATGACACGCAAATACTCTTCCAACTGGAATGCCCGAAAGGCATTAGAAAGTCGCCTATTTTAAGCTGTCTCCGAGACGTGGATCAATGGATGACATGGAGCCATCTCAAATTGAATGCTTTCAAAACAGAGATACTCACGTGTGGCGAGTGGAAAAATTACGACCCGCTCGCCGCCTGGCCTGATGATCTGGGAACACCGCTTAAAGTATCAAAGGAAGTAAGGAACCTCAGAACGACCACAGACTCCAAGCTATCAATGAATACCCAAGTGGACAAACTGGCAAGATCAAGCTTTGTTACTATAAAAACTCTGTGACAAATCTTCCCCAGTTGGGATTTCCACACAAGGTCCAGGCTACCATGTCTCTTGTTCTGTCCAAACTCGATTACACCAATAGCCTCTACCAGGATCACCTTTAACGACTATGAAAAGACTACAACGGATTCAGAACTCAGCTTCCAGACTACTCTTACATATTAAGCCGCAAGACCACATCTCCCCTGCCTTGAAAGCCCTGCACTGGTTACCGGTTGCCAGTAGATGCACGTTCAAGCTGCTTTGTCTCACTCACAAAGCGATACATGGAATGGGACTGCTCTTCATCAGGAATAAAATCACTAAACACATTTAAAAAAGGAACCTCCACTTTAGGGTGGCACCTCGCCTCAAAATCCCAATGCACAAGAAATTGTCACATCCTTCTCTGTTCAGGCAGCCAAACTATGGAACTCTTTACCCCCTAACATAAGATCCACGGATAACCACCTTATCTTCAGAAAACGACTCAAGAATTGGCTCGTCCCCAAATAACCACCCTACGCAAACAGAAAAATACAGCATATACCTCTGTATATAAGCATTTATTTGCACTATAGATATGTACCTAAATATGTGTATGGCTTTGTATAACGGTGTATAATAATTATGTTTTTAAAAATGTAGATATTCCTTAGTTTTGCTTAACAAGTGTACATATTACTGATAGTTACATTATTTTATGCGTTTAACATGTATATAAGTGACTTCAAAAATAAGTACATTTTTTATCATAACTATTTATCTACAATTGCTTCACTATTGAATTACAAAAAAAATAAAATATAATAATTAAAAGTACAACAACACTTGAAAGCCGGAGTTTATTAAACGCATCTTTAATCTATATATACTACCTTCCTTATTCATATATATATATATATATATATATATATATATATATATATATATATATATTATTTCTACAGTTTTCCCCAGAGATGAGGCCGCACTCCTTAGCAGGTAGGTGTCACCACTTTATTCAGAAAACTGAATGCTTCTCACCCCCTATGGTGCCCCCTGGCCTGACGCGTTTCAGGGAATCCATCCCTTTCTTCAGAGGCCGACACGAGCAGCTGATCCTGTGCTCTCTACTGTCCCCTGCAAGCTAGTTCATTTCGATGGCCTCAGGTGTGCCTCTTTAGTAGTCCGTTTTTCTCATTGCCTGCTGGGACCTGTAGTCCAAAATTGCACCAATTACATCCCTCCAGTGGGTTAGGTGCTCGTGTCTCCATTCAGGGGCCAATGTGTGGCCCTCCAATGAGCCCGGGTGAAACTCAGTCCGTTTAATTCTTATTACCTGCTATGCCGATCACGGAGACACATTTTCTCCGCGCAGACCCAGGACGTTGTAGGGGCGGTGCGTCGCCTCCACGGCCTGGAAGCGCCGTGATTGTATTTCTACAGTTTTCCCCAGAGATGAGGCCGCACTCCTTAGCAGGTAGGTGTCACCACTTTATTCAGAAAACGGAATGCTTCTCACCCCCTATGGTGCCCCCTGGCCTGACGCGTTTCAGGGAATCCATCCCTTTCTTCAGAGGCCGACACGAGCAGCTGATCCTGTGCTCTCTACTGTCCCCTGCAAGCTAGTTCATTTCGATGGCCTCAGGTGTGCCTCTTTAGTAGTCCGTTTTTCTCATTGCCTGCTGGGACCTGTAGTCCAAAATTGCACCAATTACATCCCTCCAGTGGGTTAGGTGCTCGTGTCTCCATTCAGGGGCCAATGTGTGGCCCTCCAATGAGCCCGGGTGAAACTCAGTCCGTTTAATTCTTATTACCTGCTATGCCGATCACGGAGACACATTTTCTCCGCGCAGACCCAGGACGTTGTAGGGGCGGTGCGTCGCCTCCACGGCCTGGAAGCGCCGTGATTGTATTTCTACAGTTTTCCCCAGAGATGAGGCCGCACTCCTTAGCAGGTAGGTGTCACCACTTTATTCAGAAAACGGAATGCTTCTCACCCCCTATGGTGCCCCCTGGCCTGACGCGTTTCAGGGAATCCATCCCTTTCTTCAGAGGCCGACACGAGCAGCTGATCCTGTGCTCTCTACTGTCCCCTGCAAGCTAGTTCATTTCGATGGCCTCAGGTGTGCCTCTTTAGTAGTCCGTTTTTCTCATTGCCTGCTGGGACCTGTAGTCCAAAATTGCACCAATTACATCCCTCCAGTGGGTTAGGTGCTCGTGTCTCCATTCAGGGGCCAATGTGTGGCCCTCCAATGAGCCCGGGTGAAACTCAGTCCGTTTAATTCTTATTACCTGCTATGCCGATCACGGAGACACATTTTCTCCGCGCAGACCCAGGACGTTGTAGGGGCGGTGCGTCGCCTCCACGGCCTGGAAGCGCCGTGATTGTATTTCTACAGTTTTCCCCAGAGATGAGGCCGCACTCCTTAGCAGGTAGGTGTCACCACTTTATTCAGAAAACGGAATGCTTCTCACCCCCTATGGTGCCCCCTGGCCTGACGCGTTTCAGGGAATCCATCCCTTTCTTCAGAGGCCGACACGAGCAGCTGATCCTGTGCTCTCTACTGTCCCCTGCAAGCTAGTTCATTTCGATGGCCTCAGGTGTGCCTCTTTAGTAGTCCGTTTTTCTCATTGCCTGCTGGGACCTGTAGTCCAAAATTGCACCAATTACATCCCTCCAGTGGGTTAGGTGCTCGTGTCTCCATTCAGGGGCCAAAGTGTGGCCCTCCAATGAGCCCGGGTGAAACTCAGTCCGTTTAATTCTTATTACCTGCTATGCCGATCACGGAGACACATTTTCTCCGCGCAGACCCAGGACGTTGTAGGGGCGGTGCGTCGCCTCCACGGCCTGGAAGCGCCGTGATTGTATTTCTACAGTTTTCCCCAGAGATGAGGCCGCACTCCTTAGCAGGTAGGTGTCACCACTTTATTCAGAAAACGGAATGCTTCTCACCCCCTATGGTGCCCCCTGGCCTGACGCGTTTCAGGGAATCCATCCCTTTCTTCAGAGGCCGACACGAGCAGCTGATCCTGTGCTCTCTACTGTCCCCTGCAAGCTAGTTCATTTCGATGGCCTCAGGTGTGCCTCTTTAGTAGTCCGTTTTTCTCATTGCCTGCTGGGACCTGTAGTCCAAAATTGCACCAATTACATCCCTCCAGTGGGTTAGGTGCTCGTGTCTCCATTCAGGGGCCAATGTGTGGCCCTCCAATGAGCCCGGGTGAAACTCAGTCCGTTTAATTCTTATTACCTGCTATGCCGATCACGGAGACACATTTTCTCCGCGCAGACCCAGGACGTTGTAGGGGCGGTGCGTCGCCTCCACGGCCTGGAAGCGCCGTGATTGTATTTCTACAGTTTTCCCCAGAGATGAGGCCGCACTCCTTAGCAGGTAGGTGTCACCACTTTATTCAGAAAACGGAATGCTTCTCACCCCTATGGTGCCCCCTGGCCTGACGCGTTTCAGGGAATCCATCCCTTTCTTCAGAGGCCGACACGAGCAGCTGATCCTGTGCTCTCTACTGTCCCCTGCAAGCTAGTTCATTTCGATGGCCTCAGGTGTGCCTCTTTAGTAGTCCGTTTTTCTCATTGCCTGCTGGGACAAACTCTCTGGGGAAAACTGTAGAAATACAATCACGGCGCTTCCAGGCCGTGGAGGCGACGCACCGCCCCTACAACGTCCTGGTTCTGCGCGGAGAAAATGTGTCTCCGTGATCGGCATAGCAGGTAATAAGAATTAAACGGACTGAGTTTCACCCGGGCTCATTGGAGGGCCACACATTGGCCCCTGAATGGAGACACGAGCACCTAACCCACTGGAGGGATGTAATTGGTGCAATTTTGGACTACAGGTCCCAGCAGGCAATGAGAAAAACGGACTACTAAAGAGGCACACCTGAGGCCATCGAAATGAACTAGCTTGCAGGGGACAGTAGAGAGCACAGGATCAGCTGCTCGTGTCGGCCTCTGAAGAAAGGGATGGATTCCCTGAAACGCGTCAGGCCAGGGGGCACCATAGGGGGTGAGAAGCATTCCGTTTTCTGAATAAAGTGGTGACACCTACCTGCTAAGGAGTGCGGCCTCATCTCTGGGGAAAACTGTAGAAATACAATCACGGCGCTTCCAGGCCGTGGAGGCGACGCACCGCCCTTACAACGTCCTGGGTCTGCGCGGAGAAAATGTGTCTCCGTGATCGGCATAGCAGGTAATAAGAATTAAACGGACTGAGTTTCACCCGGGCTCATTGGAGGGCCACACATTGGCCCCTGAATGGAGACACGAGCACCTAACCCACTGGAGGGATGTAATTGGTGCAATTTTGGACTACAGGTCCCAGCAGGCAATGAGAAAAACGGACTACTAAAGAGGCACACCTGAGGCCATCGAAATGAACTAGCTTGCAGGGGACAGTAGAGAGCACAGGATCAGCTGCTCGTGTCGGCCTCTGAAGAAAGGGATGGATTCCCTGAAACGCGTCAGGCCAGGGGGCACCATGAGGGGTGAGAAGCATTCCGTTTTCTGAATAAAGTGGTGACACCTACCTGCTAAGGAGTGCGGCCTCATCTCTGGGGAAAACTGTAGAAATACAATCACGGCGCTTCCAGGCCGTGGAGGCGACGCACCGCCCCTACAACGTCCTGGGTCTGCGCGGAGAAAATGTGTCTCCGTGATCGGCATAGCAGGTAATAAGAATTAAACGGACTGAGTTTCACCCGGGCTCATTGGAGGGCCACACATTGGCCCCTGAATGGAGACACGAGCACCTAACCCACTGGAGGGATGTAATTGGTGCAATTTTGGACTACAGGTCCCAGCAGGCAATGAGAAAAACGGACTACTAAAGAGGCACACCTGAGGCCATCGAAATGAACTAGCTTGCAGGGGACAGTAGAGAGCACAGGATCAGCTGCTCGTGTCGGCCTCTGAAGAAAGGGATGGATTCCCTGAAACGCGTCAGGCCAGGGGGCACCATAGGGGGTGAGAAGCATTCCGTTTTCTGAATAAAGTGGTGACACCTACCTGCTAAGGAGTGCGGCCTCATCTCTGGGGAAAACTGTAGAAATACAATCACGGCGCTTCCAGGCCGTGGAGGCGACGCACCGCCCCTACAACGTCCTGGGTCTGCGCGGAGAAAATGTGTCTCCGTGATCGGCATAGCAGGTAATAAGAATTAAACGGACTGAGTTTCACCCGGGCTCATTGGAGGGCCACACATTGGCCCCTGAATGGAGACACGAGCACCTAACCCACTGGAGGGATGTAATTGGTGCAATTTTGGACTACAGGTCCCAGCAGGCAATGAGAAAAACGGACTACTAAAGAGGCACACCTGAGGCCATCGAAATGAACTAGCTTGCAGGGGACAGTAGAGAGCACAGGATCAGCTGCTCGTGTCGGCCTCTGAAGAAAGGGATGGATTCCCTGAAACGCGTCAGGCCAGGGGGCACCATAGGGGGTGAGAAGCATTCCGTTTTCTGAATAAAGTGGTGACACCTACCTGCTAAGGAGTGCGGCCTCATCTCTGGGGAAAACTGTAGAAATACAATCACGGCGCTTCCAGGCCGTGGAGGCGACGCACCGCCCCTACAACGTCCTGGGTCTGCGCGGAGAAAATGTGTCTCCGTGATCGGCATAGCAGGTAATAAGAATTAAACGGACTGAGTTTCACCCGGGCTCATTGGAGGGCCACACATTGGCCCCTGAATGGAGACACGAGCACCTAACCCACTGGAGGGATGTAATTGGTGCAATTTTGGACTACAGGTCCCAGCAGGCAATGAGAAAAACGGACTACTAAAGAGGCACACCTGAGGCCATCGAAATGAACTAGCTTGCAGGGGACAGTAGAGAGCACAGGATCAGCTGCTCGTGTCGGCCTCTGAAGAAAGGGATGGATTCCCTGAAACGCGTCAGGCCAGGGGGCACCATAGGGGGTGAGAAGCATTCCGTTTTCTGAATAAAGTGGTGACACCTACCTGCTAAGGAGTGCGGCCTCATCTCTGGGGAAAACTGTAGAAATACAATCACGGCGCTTCCAGGCCGTGGAGGCGACGCACCGCCCCTACAACGTCCTGGGTCTGCGCGGAGAAAATGTGTCTCCGTGATCGGCATAGCAGGTAATAAGAATTAAACGGACTGAGTTTCACCCGGGCTCATTGGAGGGCCACACATTGGCCCCTGAATGGAGACACGAGCACCTAACCCACTGGAGGGATGTAATTGGTGCAATTTTGGACTACAGGTCCCAGCAGGCAATGAGAAAAACGGACTACTAAAGAGGCACACCTGAGGCCATCGAAATGAACTAGCTTGCAGGGGACAGTAGAGAGCACAGGATCAGCTGCTCGTGTCGGCCTCTGAAGAAAGGGATGGATTCCCTGAAACGCGTCAGGCCAGGGGGCACCATAGGGGGTGAGAAGCATTCCGTTTTCTGAATAAAGTGGTGACACCTACCTGCTAAGGAGTGCGGCCTCATCTCTGGGGAAAACTGTAGAAATACAATCACGGCGCTTCCAGGCCGTGGAGGCGACGCACCGCCCCTACAACGTCCTGGGTCTGCGCGGAGAAAATGTGTCTCCGTGATCGGCATAGCAGGTAATAAGAATTAAACGGACTGAGTTTCACCCGGGCTCATTGGAGGGCCACACATTGGCCCCTGAATGGAGACACGAGCACCTAACCCACTGGAGGGATGTAATTGGTGCAATTTTGGACTACAGGTCCCAGCAGGCAATGAGAAAAACGGACTACTAAAGAGGCACACCTGAGGCCATCGAAATGAACTAGCTTGCAGGGGACAGTAGAGAGCACAGGATCAGCTGCTCGTGTCGGCCTCTGAAGAAAGGGATGGATTCCCTGAAACGCGTCAGGCCAGGGGGCACCATAGGGGGTGAGAAGCATTCCGTTTTCTGAATAAAGTGGTGACACCTACCTGCTAAGGAGTGCGGCCTCATCTCTGGGGAAAACTGTAGAAATACAATCACGGCGCTTCCAGGCCGTGGAGGCGATGCACCGCCCCTACAACGTCCTGGGTCTGCGCGGAGAAAATGTGTCTCCGTGATCGGCATAGCAGGTAATAAGAATTAAACGGACTGAGTTTCACCCGGGCTCATTGGAGGGCCACACATTGGCCCCTGAATGGAGACACGAGCACCTAACCCACTGGAGGGATGTAATTGGTGCAATTTTGGACTACAGGTCCCAGCAGGCAATGAGAAAAACGGACTACTAAAGAGGCACACCTGAGGCCATCGAAATGAACTAGCTTGCAGGGGACAGTAGAGAGCACAGGATCAGCTGCTCGTGTCGGCCTCTGAAGAAAGGGATGGATTCCCTGAAACGCGTCAGGCCAGGGGGCACCATAGGGGGTGAGAAGCATTCCGTTTTCTGAATAAAGTGGTGACACCTACCTGCTAAGGAGTGCGGCCTCATCTCTGGGGAAAACTGTAGAAATATATATATATATATATATATATACACATATATATTACCTACTGGCCGTCGCCAGTAGGTAGTTATAGTTAGGACCTCGTTTCTATTCAAAAAGCGTTTTTTGATTTGCCAATATCTTTGGCGCCGTTTGACGAATGTTCGCGAAATTTTCAAAACTAATGGGGCGTTCCGGTCAGCTCCTGTCTTTAAAGTTTCGGGGTGATGAGTCAAGCGGGGGCCGAGAAAAAAGGGGGGTCCCAAAACACATTTTCTCCATGTTAATTTCCATAGGAAATTTAGACAAAGCTACAGCCCGAACTGCTAGAACGGAATTACACCAAATTTGGCAAAAAGGTAGCTCTTGGTTCAGAAAGCGCCCTGTTTTTTAAATGGTATAAATCCGTTCAGTAGTTCCTGAGAAATTAAAAAAAGAAAACTTTCGATATCTGAGTACCGAGGAGGGTTTGCGAACTCTCCCGGGCACGAGCTTGTTTCTGATTGGCTGCCAACACTCCAACCCAGGAAGTGTTGGCAGCCATCTTGTGACTCGGTAACCGAGTCACAAGAAAAGAGTAAAAAAAAAGGTAAAAAACAAGAAAAGGGGGCAGGGTAGAAACACACTGACCCCCTAGGCCTGCTCAGGGGGCCCCACAGGGACCCCGAGGGCCAAAAAAAGCATTTTTTTAAAATAATTTCGGCCGAATTCGCGCATGGTCCGCAAATCCGGCCGAAATTATTTTTAAAAAAACGAAGCGCGGTCTCCCGCGCTTCGTTTGTTAAAAAGCCCCGGGTGGGCCAGGTCCCGGGGGCATGCCAAATTATGGTGGGGGCCCGCCCCCACAGCCCCGGGGACCGCCACCTCCCAGGGGCTTAATAATTTATGTGCGGGGGCACGCAGCCCCCCGCAGCCCCGGGGACCGCCACCGCCCCGGGGCTTTAATTAAATTATGGCGGGAGGCCCGGGGCCAGAAGTGGCCCGAGAGGGGGGCCTTGCGGCCCCCCTCCCCTGTGATTATAATTTTTTTTTAAAACAAAAACCGGAAAGGCCGGCCCCGGGGGATGGGGTCCCCTGGGCCATAATTGGCCATGGAGTGGGGCCATGCGGCCCCCCTCCAAAAAAATAAAATGAAAATATAAAAAGGCTGGCCAGGCCCCGGGGTCCCCAGGGCCAGAAGTGGCCCGGGAGGGGGGCCACACGGCCCCCCTACCAATTAAGAAGAAAAAAAAAATGGCAGGCCAGCCAATAGGCCAATAGTGGCCTAGGGAAGGGGGGCCAAGCGGCCCCCCTTCCCAAGGAATAAATATAAAAAGGAGGCCATGCCCCGGGGATTGGGTCCCCGGGGCCGAAATTGGCTTCAGGAGGGGGGCGCGCGGCCCCCTTCCCGTTTTTTGGTTTTTTTAAAGAAAAAAGGGGTCAGGCCCTGGGGGATGGGGTCCCCAGGGCCACAAAAATGCTAAAAAAAGGGGGCCACACAGCCCCCCTTCTAAAAAAACAATAGAAAAAAAAGCCGGCATCTCGCCGGAGGCTCCGCCCCCTCCCTGCAAAACTGTGCAAACGCACCCCTAGCGCGTTGTAAGTTGGGGAATTAATTCCCCTTGAATACTGAGGGTCCCTGGGGGCCAACTAGCCCAACAGGTACCTCCAGTAAGCGCCACACAGCTGGATTGCAGAGAGGTGGTCCGAGGCCACGCCCCTTTTTACACCACTCTGCAAACGCGCCTCTTGGCGCACTGGTGGTGGGGCGATGAGGTCCTCTTGTGTCCTGAGGACCTCAGGACACAAGTGGACTTCATCCCCCGAGCAGCAGCGCTCCAGGAGCTGCATTTGCAGAGTGGTGTAAAAAGGGGGCGTGGCCTCCAACCACTCTCAGCAATCCAGGTGTGTGGCGCTTACTGGAGGTACCTGGTGGGCTAGTTGGCCCCCAGGGACCCTCAGGAACGAAGGGGACTTAATACCCCAACTTCGAACGCGCCAGGAGGCGCGTTTGCAGAGTGGTAGGGAAAGGGGGCGTGGCCTCTGACCACCTCTCAGCAATCACACTGTGTGGGGCTTACTGGAGGTAAGAGGTGGGCTAGTTGGCCCCTAAAGGACCCCCAGCAGCAAAGGGGACTTCAATCCCCATCCAAGAGCGCGCCAGGGAGCGCGTTTGCAGAGTGGTGGGCAAAGGGGGCGTGGCCCGCTATGAGAACTTAGCAATCCTGCTGTGTGGGACTTACTGGAGGTAATAGGAGGGGTAGGAGGGGTAGTTGGCCCCCAAGGTTGTCCTTGGGGGCCAACTACCCCTCTTGTTACTTCCAGTAAGTCCCACAGAGTGGGATTGCTAAGACGTTTTCGGAGGACATGCCCCCCTTTCTCCACCACTGCAAACTCCCCTCCTGGCAGACTACGGGATGGGGGATGAAGTCCAATTTACTCCTGAGGGACTTTGGGGGCCAAGAAGCCCTCCTGGTACCTCCTCTAAGTCCTATGCAGCGGAATTCCTGAGGACTCACATCAGTGGTGTCATTTGAAATGTCATCAGTGATGTCATCAGTGATGTCACTGACCATGTCATGAATGATGTAATATGTGACGTCATCAGCAGTGCATTGCGGGGGCGCGAGTTATAGTTAGCTTAACTAACTATAACGTCCGAATTTCTCTGGTTTTGTAAGAGTGAAATGTCCAACTAACTATAACGTCCCTGAAACCTGTGGTTTTTTCAGTGAATATATATATATATTATCTACTGGCGGTCGCCAGTAGATAGTTATAGTTAGGACCTATTATCCATAGGAAATTCGCAACATTCTTTTCCCAATAACTTTGGCGCCGGATGACGAATCTTTGCGAAATTTTCAAAACTAGTGGGGCGCTCCGGTCCGCTCCTATCTTGAAAGTTTCGGGGTGATTCGGCAAGCGGGGGCCGAGAAAAAAGGGGGGTCCCAAAACGTGTTTTCTCCATGTTAATTCCCATAGGAAATTTTTGCCACGGCTACAGCCCGAACTGCTGAACGGAATTACACCAAATTTGGGAAAAAGGTAGTGCTTGGTTCAGAAAGCGCCCTTTTTTTTAAATGGTGTAAATCCGTTCAGTAGTTGCGGAGAAAATAAAAAAATAGAGGTCAAAAAATCAATTTTCCATAGGAAACTTTAGACACGGTTACAGCCAAAACTGCTGAACGGAATTACACCAAATTTAGCAAAAAGGTAGTGCTTGGTTTAGAAAGCGCCCTTTTTTTTAAATGGTGTAAATCCGTTCAGTAGTTGCTGAGAAAATCAAAAAATAAAAGTTTCGATATCTATTGCCGCGGTGGATCCGCGCACCCTCCCGACCACGAGCTGCATGCTAATTGGCTGTCAACACTCCAAACCAGGAAGTGTTGGCAGCCATCTTGTGAAAAAGGAAAGGGGGCAGGGTAGAAACACCCTGGCCCCCTAGTCCTGCTCAGGGGGTCTCACAAGGACCCCCAGGGCCCAAAAAAGCATTTTAATTATTTTTTTTAAATCGGCAAACTGCGCGCCGGATCCGCGGATCCGGCCGCAAAACAAAAAAAACGAAGCGCGGGCTCCCGCGCTTCGTTACTAATTAGCCCCCGGGTGGGCCAAGTCCCGGGGGCAGTGAAAAAAAAAGTGTGGGGGGGGCCCCAATCCCCCCACACTGCCCCGGGGACCGCCACCTCCCCGGGGCTTGAATAATGAGTTGCGGGGGGGCACGCAGCCCCCCCGCAGCCCCGGGGACCGCCACCCCCCAAGGCTTCATTTAAAAAAAAAAAAAAACCTGTGTGGGGGGGCTCGAGCCCCCCCATACGCCTCGGGGACCGCCACCTCCCCGGGGCACTAAAAATGTAAATTGGGGGGTCCGTTACGGACCCCCGAGCCCCGGGGACCACCACCTGCAATTGAAGGGAGGGGGGCCGCGCGGCGCCCCTCCTGGAGCCCTTGATGGCCCTTGGGACCACCACCCCCCAGGGCCGGCTCCTGCAGTGTCCCGGGGTGCCCACCCCCGGGACACTGCTGTTTGCAATGACAGGGCGGGTGCCTCGCGGCTCCCGCCCTGTCATTGCAAACTTGCTTTGCTTCATTGAAGCGAATCAGGGAAACCTGCTCTCGCTTCAATGAAGCAAAGCAGATTGCTTTTCCACACGGGGAGCTGCATGTCAGCAGCTCCCCATGTGGAAAAGCAATGCCGGCTTCTGCAGGATGCAGGGAGCCGGCGGGACCGTGGGGGGATTGGGGACCCCCCCACGGTCCCCAACGGATAGGGCCTGCCCCGGGGGATGGGGTCCCTGGGGCCAGGAGGGGGGCCACGCAGCCCCCCTCCCCAAAAAAATAAAAAAATAATTAAATAAAGGCCGGCCCCGGGGGATGGGGTCCCCGGGGCCAATAGAGGCCTCAGGAGGGGGGCCACGCAGCCCCCCTCCATAATTAAAAATTAATATGTATGTGGCCATGCCCCGGGGATGGGGTCCCCGAGGCTGGAATTGGCCACAGGAGGGGGGCCCTCCCGTTCAATTTTTTATTTTTTATTTAAATGGGGGTAAGGCCCTGGGGGATGGGGTGCCCAGGGCCCCTTCTAAATAAAACAAAACAAAAAAACACGGAGATAGTGCCGAGGCCCCGCCCCCTCCTAGCAACACACTGCAAACGCGCCCTGTGGCGCGTTTTACAATGGGGAATTAATTCCCCTTCAATACTGGGGGTCCCTGGGGGCCAACTAGCCCACCAGGTACCTCCAGTAAGCGCCACAGGGCTGGGTTGCAGAGAGGTGGTCCAGGCCACGCCCCTTTTTACACCTCTCTGCATGTCATGAGTGATGTAATATGTGACGTCATCAGCAGTGCATTGCGGGGGCGCGAGTTATAGTTATAGTTAGCTGAACTAACTATAACGGGGGAATTTCACGGGTTTTGTACGAGTGAAATGTCCAACTAACTATAACGCCCCTGAAACCTATGGTTTTTTCAGTGAATATATATATATATATATATATATATATATATATATTCACTGAAAAAACCATAGGTTTCAGGCGTGTTATAGTTAGGAATTAGCATTTTAAAAACCTTTGAAATTCACTGAAAAAACCATAGGTTTCAGGCCTGTTATAGTTAGGGTTTAGCATTTAAAAAACCTTTGAAATTCACTGAAAAAACCATAGGTTTTAGGGAAAGTTATAGTTAGTTGGACATTGCACTCGTACAAAACCCGTGAAATTCCCCCGTTATAGTTAGTTCAGCTAACTATAACTCGCGCCCCGCAATGCACTGCTGATGACGTCACATATTACATCACTCATGACATGGTCAGTGACATCACTGATGACATCACTGACATCATCCAGTGACTGTGTGTTTCTGTAAAGTTTAAATATGTTTAATATATATAGGGAAAGGCGTATTGAAGAATGATTGGGTGTATAAGCGTCTGAATGGATGATTTAGTAGGTGCGTGACTGAGTCTATAAGTGAGTGATTAAATGTATCTTACTGGATGCATGGGTGAGTGACTAAACTGTGTGAATGTCTGTATCCGTCTGTCTGTTGTTGTGTAAGCAGCTGCATGGGTTTCTGACTAGCTAAATGAGTGTCTATATGGGTTATGGATTGGTTCTCTGAGTATCTATATGGGTGCCTCAGTGTTTGTGTGGGTGGGGTGTGTGTGACTCTGTGCATAGATGTGTGAGTGGGTGATTCACTGGGTGCATGGTTTCAACAGTGCGTCTGTGATGGACTGTATGGGTGGGTGAGTGTGTGTATGGGTGTGTTAGTGATTGAATGTATATCTCAGTGGTACATGTGTGAGTAACTACATATGTGAAAGGCAGTATATATGTGTGTTGGAGTATATAAATGGCTATAAGTGAGAGTGTGTGATTGTGAGAGTGGCTATATGGATGAGTGTGTGCTTGCATCAGTGATTGCATAGGAGCGTAAGAATGTGCTAGTATTTTTATGAATAAGTGAGCTGGTGTGTATAACTGTATAGGTGAGTAAATTGGAGTGTGATTAATTATTTGCATGACTGACTAGGTGTGTGAGTACCTCTATGGATGAGTTGCGTTGTGTGAGTGTTTATATAGGTGTATGAGTGCATATGATAGTCCTGTACTGAGTGACTGTAAGTATGAGTGACTGTACGGGTGAGTGAGTAGATGTGTGTGTGTAGACCTAAGAATCAGTGAGTGGGTATGTACTTATTGGTATTGGAGTGTGTATGGTTTTGAGAATGGCAGTCTGTAATTTAGAGTGGGTGTATCAAAAGTTATATTAGGGTGAGAGAAGATGCATTAAATTCTCACATGGATGATGTCATCAGTGATGTCATTTGAGATGTCATCAGTGATGTCATCAGTGATGTCACTGACCATGTCATGAGTGATGTAATATGTGACGTCATCAGCAGTGCATTACGGGCGCGAGTTATAGTTAGCTGAACTAACTATAACGGGGGAATTTCACAGGTTTTGTACGAGTGCAATGTCCAACTAACTATAACTTTCCCTAAAACCTATGGTTTTTTCAGTGAATTTCAAAGGTTTTTTAAATGCTAAACCCTAACTATAACAGGCCTGAAACCTATGGTTTTTTCAGTGAATTTCAAAGGTTTTTAAAATGCTAATTCCTAACTATAACAAGCCTGAAACCTATGGTTTTTTCAGTGACATTTCAAAGGTTTTTTAAATGCTAATTCCTAACTATAACATGTCTGAAACCTATGGTTTTTTTCAGTGAATTTCAAAGGTTTTGTAAATGACAATTTTTAAATGTATTAATTGTTATATTTATTTTTTTTGATACTGATTTACTACATTTTTTTAAACTATTTATTTTTAGATATTTTATTTTTTAAATTACATTGTAATTACATTATACATTACATTACAAAATATACTTTCTCAGAATGAATTACTTTAGTTTAAATACTTTGCAAATAGGCAATAGACTTTTAAGTACAGTAGTTACAGTTGTTGCAATGGGCAACACAGTTTCAAACACAATGCAACATTGAGCTCAATGTGAATTTCTAGCTAAATGCAATTAGTTACTTTATGGATTACTTTTTCTAACCACAGGACTGGATCCTAGATTCAGTCCTGGGACATCTCCTGTAAACAGTTGAGTAAAAGCGTTTTGGTTACAGTAGTGATTTTTAAGGAATATTATTGTATTTTAAAAGTTGACACTTAGAAACTTTTTCACATAGAATCACCAATGTTATCCTATGGGAGGAAATTCACTTAGCAGGTAAGTAGTGTTATCGTTACTTTTTCTTACTCAGTGGTGGATCCTGGATCCAGCACTGGTGCATCTCCTGTAAACAGTTGAAAGAATGCGTTTAAGTCATACAGGCGATTTTTAAGGAATATTTGTAGTTTGTGAAAATCAACACTTTGAAACTTTTCTGCTGAAAACCAGACAATGGATTCCTACGGAAGGAAATATAAGTTACTGGTAAGTACGGTTAAAATTACTTTTCAGGATCAGTACTGGGCTGAAAGATGCAGCACTGAGGTCTCTCCTGATAACAGGTGAGTAAATCGGAATTCGTATTTTGGCTGATTTTAGAGGAATATTTGTATGTTTCAAAACTCCACACTTAGAAGAATTTCCAAGTGAAACCAGTCAATGATATCCTATGGAAGGAAATTCAAGTTACTGGTAAGTACGGTTAAAATTACTTTTCAGGATCAGTACTGGGCTGAAAGATGCAGCAATGAGGTCTCTCCTGATAACAGGTGAGTAAATCGGAATTCGTAGTTCGGCTGATTTTAGAGGAATATTTGTATGTTTCAAAAATCGACACTTAGAAACTTTTTCAGCAAAAAGCAGACAATGATATCCTATGGAAGGAAATTCAAGTTACTGGTAAGTACGGTTAAAATTACTTTTCAGGATCAGTACTGGGCTGAAAGATGCAGCACTGAGGTCTCTCCTGATAACAGGTGAGTAAATCGGAATTCGTATTTCGGCTGATTTTAGAGGAATATTATAAAGTTCCAAAACTCCACACTTAGAAGAATTTCCAAGTGAAACCAGTCAATGATATCCTATGGAAGAAAATTCAAGTTACTGGTAAGTACGGTTAAAATTACTTTTCAGGATCAGTACTGGGCTGAAAGATGCAGGACTGAGGTCTCTCCTGATAACAGGTGAGTAAATCGGAATTCGTAGTTCGGCTGATTTTAGAGGAATATTTACACAATGGTGAAGGGAGGGGGCGGGGCCTGAGGTGACATCTGTGCAAACGCGCCCCGTGGCGCGGTTTAAGTTGGGGTATTAAGTCCCCTTGAATCATGAGGGTCCCTGGGGTCCAACTAGCCCACCCTGTACCTCCAGTATGCACCAGGGAGCTGCGTTGCAGAGAGGTGTTCAGAGGCCACGCCCCTTTTTGCACCTCTCTGCAACGCAGCTCTGTGGCGCTTTCTGGACGTACCTGGTGGGCTAGTTCGCCCCCAGGGACCCTCAGGATTGAAGGGGATTTCATTCCCCATCTTAAAATGCGCCACGGGGCCTGTTTGCACACATGTCACCTGAAGCCCCGCCCCCTCCCTTCACCACTGTGCAAACGTGCCCCGTGGCGCGTTTTAAGTTGGGGGATTAAGTCCCCTTGAATACTGAGGGTCCCTGGAGTCCAACTAGCCCACCATGTACCTCCAAAAAGCGCCACAGAGCTGCGTTGCAGAGAGGTGTAAAAAGGGGCGTGGCCTCTGTACACCTCTCTGCAACGCAGCCCCCTGGCGCATACCGGAGGTTCCTGGTGGGCTAGTTGGCCCCCAGGGACCCCCAGTATTCAAGGGGAATTACTTCCCCTTCTTAAAACGCGCCAGGGGGCGCGTTTGCAGACTGCTGCAGGGAGGGGGCGGGGCCTCGGCACGATGCCGGTCTTTTTTTTTTTGTTGCTTTTTTCTGCCCAGGGGGTCCTTGTGGGACCCCCTGAGCAGACCTAGGGGGTCAGGGTGTTTCTACCCTGCCCCCTTTGTGCGTTTTGCGCACTTGTTTCTTGTGTTTTTTTTTTTTAATCAGTGGGATCCGCGCACCCTAAGCGCATCCCGCCGTTTAAAAAAAAAAAAATGCTTTTTTCTGCCCAGGGGGTCCTTGTGGGACCCCCTGAGCAGACCTAGGGGGTCAGGGTGTTTCTACCCTGCCCCCATTTTGCGCTTTGCGCACTTGTTTCTGTCCCTCGGTTCTACCGAGGGACAAAATGGCTGCCAACACATCCTGATTTGGAGTGTTGACAGCCACTTGACAGCCAATTAGCATGCAGCTCGTGATCGGGACGGTGCGCGCAGGGTGCGCTCAGGATACGCGGACCCTACTCGGCCATAGATATATATGTGACTTTACTTTTGATTTTCTCAGGAACTACTGAACGGATTTACACCATTGAAGCAAAAGGCACGACACTGAACCAAGGGCTACCTCTTTGCCAAATTTGGTGTAATTCCGTTCAGTAGTTCGGGCTGTAGCTGCGACTAAAGGTTCCTATGGAAAAATGAATGGGGAAAACGCGTTTTGGGACCCCCCTTTTTTCTCGGCCCCCGCTTGACAAATCAACCCGAGACTTTCAGGGTAGGAGCGGAGCGGAGCGCCCCAACAAGTTGGAAGCTTTCGCGAAGATTCGTCAACCGGCGCAAGAGTTATTTCAAATAGAATGTCGCGGATTTCCTATGGATAATAGGTCCTAACTATAACTATCTACTGCCGACCGCCAGTAGATAATATATACATTCCACATACTTATGTATCTATATATTTATTACTTGTCTTCTAATTCAGCATATCTAATGCACTACCCTATTTCTCACCCTATACCGCTCTCAATATATCCTCTACCTCAACTCTCTGACTCATCTCAAAATTCATTCTACTACTCCTTCCAATGCACTACCCTATTTCTCACCCTATACCTCTCTCAATATATCCGGTACCTCCACTCTCTCATTCATCCAAAACCCCATACCCCTACTATGATCCCCAAAATAACCCTTTCCAGACTCTTCCTTACTCTATCCTTCCTTGCATCATCTCATACCTCTTTACTATTCAGATCTCCCAAACAAGCCTTTCTAAACCCTTCCATCTGACTCTTCCCCCTCCACCTCCATTTTACTCATCCCAAGCCTCCTCCTACTGCTATGTGCTCCAAAAAACAATTCTAAATCCTTCCCTCTTCTATCCCTCCACTATCCTTTTCAATCCAAATAACAGATTAACATGTCCACCACTCAAATTAATTTTATATTTCACTATACTAATTCACCACTAATCCTTTATGGGTGCCAAAGTAGCCCTCTACTTGCCGAAAAAGCGCTTCAACACCTCATCAGGGATAGCAAGCGTTATATAAATGCAAACCTTTTCCCTCTTCTATCCCTTCACTATCCTTCTCAATCCAAACAACTGACTAACATATCCACCACTCAAATTACTTTCATATTTTTACTATACTCATTCACCACTAATCCTTTACGGGTTCCGGAGTAGTGTGCTACTCACCGAAAAAGCACTTCAACACCTTATCAGGGGTAGCAAGCGCTATATAAATGCAAACCGTTTTCCCTCTTCTATCCCTCCACTATCCTTCTCAATCCAAATAACTGACTAACAGATCCACCACTCATATTACTTTCATATTTCAGTATACTAATTCACCACTAATCCTTTATGGGTTCCAGAGTAGAGTGCTACTCGCCAAAAAGCGCTTCACACCCCATCAGGAGTAGCAAATGCTATATAAATGCAAACCTTTTTTTCCTCTTCTATCCCTCCACTATCCTTCTCAATCCAAATAACTGACTAACATATCCACCACTCAAATTACTTTCTTATTTCACTATACAAATTCACCACTAATCCTTTACGGGTTCCGGAGTAGTGTGCTAACCGCTGAAAAAGCGCTTCAACGCCTCGTCAGGGGTAGTAAGCACTATATAAATACTATTACAATACAATACAATACAATATCATTCTTAAACACCTTGAAGGTGCAGTTTGGTGAGGTGCCACGGATAGTTGGATCTTTGTTTAGTTTCAATTCCAGGTCCTTAAGTGGGATCAGTAAAATATTTAACTCCAGCTAACTGATCTCTAGCTTTCTCCCTGATTGAGGAAATCAACCTAACATTACATTAGGGATGGGATATGGAAGTTACTCCAGGAAGCTGGCCAGCGACCAGAAGAGAAATGCTCGACAGGGCATTGGCTGCCAACTCCAATGTGCGCTGGTGTCAGAAAGACACCAGAAAGACACATTTTAAAAATAAACTTCTCTTCTCTGTCAGCTCTGATTGCTTTGAGTCGACAGATGTTGCAACTTTTATTCAATGTTCATTTTGAATTTTCCATCTTTTTTCAGTTTTTTGTTTGTATTATATATTTCACTCTGTTTCCCTTTTCCATCTGTCATTGCTGTAACCTGAAACCGGTCCCAGGATGCTTGTTTCCGGTCCAGGGAGGACCTGGCTTGGCAGTTCGGGCTGGACTTTTCCCATGGGGCACAGAGTCAAGACTGATTTGCATATGGCTGGGTCTGAACTCGGGTGGCAAAGGGAGCTAAAGAACGATGATGGATTCAACCCAGATCTGTGACTGGTGGTGAGTGTCTGAAAAGTTTCAGTGCTCCGTCCATCATCTCCTTGTGTTTGCTTCCCATGGTTAATCAATGACATTTTAAAAACTTACACTGGAAATAAATGAAAGTAGGAGCAACCAGTAGAAAAAGGAAAATAGGAGAACGTATTGGTCACAAGTCATAGTGGATTTGCTGCTATATTGATATGAAGCCTCATGGCCAATGTGGCATACAATGTATGTAGCCTACTCTCTGCGAGTAACTTATATGTAAGAAATAGTGGTGCTAACGTAGTTATCTCTTTACACAAACGTCTTTAATTACATTTGGTAGACATTTTGGGTATGGTCTTAACACAATCATATTCCTTTGGAATGTTTTCAATGGATCACTCTGTGATAAAGCCTGGTGTTTGCTCCCTCATCGGTCTGATGTGATCACCACCATAAAGTCCACTTTCCAATACAGTAGTAGTCTGATTAGTATAGAACTGGCAAAGTTTAAAACATTACTGTTGCTTCACATCAATGTCAATGTGGTTATTCTCCTAAACGTGTTTTTGAGGTAGGTGGTTGCTTCTCTGCTTTATTTGTCTATGTAGTTTTTTAAAAGGTTTGACCTCGTTTTTACTGACCCCTAATGTTTCTGATAATTTTTTCTGCTTTTCTTTGTTGTATTTCTTTTTTTCCCATTTTAGTCCTCAACCACTGGTTTTTTTTTAAATTCTGCGAGGTAATGATGCTTGCACTTCTCACGGCGAAAAATGATGTATTCTGTACATACTCTAGGGGTAATTTGTTCATCTGCCTCTGGCCGTTGACTTCTTTGGCTCAGGAGACTTAGCCATTCACTTGATACATTGCCAGTCACATCTTGGACCACCCCTTAGGATTATTTTAGTCATCTTCTTTCTGTTGGCTGTTTGGGTGTATCCTTCCACTTTCATTGGAAAGCATGAGGGAGTATTGTACATCTCAAAAATACTCTATTATCACACATTTATTTCTTTACCTCATCTGTACATTTTATTTACAAAGAAGTCCTTTTGTTCTATATTTACACTGCAGCAGGCATTTTCTTATGGTTTTTGTTTCAGTGGTTGAGGGCAAGCGTCAACCCTATCAGCTTTGGCAATGCTTGTTTTATTTGCTTTGGCCCTTATGGCACTATTCACCCGGCTACACCCTTCTTTCCCAGAGTAATTCAGCAGAAGAAATGCCGTTTAACATTTCTCCCACCGAATTACACTCTTTATTGACAAAGAAATGTCAATTACTGAAAACATTGATCAATCTTTTGACTTTATATACTTGGTAGTTAGTGTTTTCCTAGCAAAGTTTTCAACTCGTTACCGCAACACAGGAATTTAATGTTACACTTGCACATGTTTCCCACGGCGCCAACAGTACTGTTTATACTTTCAAATAAGAAATAAAAATGTAAATTGAAACTCATTTCCAGAAAAATGTTTCTGCACGGAATGCTTCCATTGCGGCTCCATTTCATATTAGGAAGCACATACACCTTTTTCTACAATTTGAGCGCATGAACAATGTTTGTACACAATTTTATTGGGCAGCTCGACTCATCGAGCCACCAAATAGTTTTCTCAATATCCACAATAAATATACATGAGGCCAATTTACATATAATTAATTTCAAGAGTGATTCTATGCATGTTTTGTCATTCTGAAAACCCTACGAGGTTTTATTGTTTGGTGGCGGTAGCAGGCAGGCCTTGGTTTGTTTATTGTGGTGCAGTTTAAAAAACACAGTGAGGGCATTCCCTGTTTGTTTTTGCGTAAGAATACCTATGTGTTTTGCCCTTAGGAAACAAGAAGCTCGGGAAATATACGCTGGGCCTAAGTATAGGTATATCTCTATGCTACAATGCACACAGCACATAAAACGAAGGGGTTTATTTATGAGAGGCTTGCGCCGCCAGAGAGTCCCTTTTTCTGACACTCCGGCAGCGCAGACTTCTCAACCATATCTATGAGGCCACGCAAAGCCACTTTGCGTGGCTTTGCGTGGCTTTGCATGGCCTCATAAATATGGAGTAAGACAAAGAAGTGCCAGTCGCTGCATTGCCTTACTCTGCGCCAGGGAGGCATTCCCTGGGCGTTGCAGTGAGTTTTCCCACGCAACACCCATGGATTTTGACGATGCCCCACATTTACTTAATCACGTAAACCCGGGGCAGGGCCAAAAACCTTTACGCCTCCCCAGAGCAGGCATAACGAGGAGAAATATTTTTATTTCTCCTAATTTTTTCCTCTTTCCATGTGTGCTGCAGATGCCGCACACATAGTAAGAGGAAAGCGCTTCTCTGGATTGTTTTTGTGTAGGAAGGTGGCCCTTACTGCACAAATTCAACCCTGCATGCAAAGCAGACAGCCTTGCACCATGGTGCAATGGTGCCTGCATTGGCGCTAGGCAGCAATTGTGCACCAGCGCATGGGGAAAGGACAGGAATGCATCGTATTTCATAAATACGGTGCATACCTGACATTTCACATTGGCGTAGGGCAGCGGAGCAAGAAGGCTTGAGGCACTGCCTTACACCAATTCTCCATAAATGTGGCCTCCATTAGTAACTTCCTGTAAACACAGAATTTTTCATAGTGCAAAAGGGAAAGGGATGGAAGCCAAATGTGAAGACCCTGCGACTCTGTAAAAGAAAAAATCATCTAGGAATGCATACACTCCCTCTGAGCACTAAATAAATACAGAAATAAATAAATATGACATGAAATAATCAGAACACAAGCAGTTGTGATGAAAGAATGGAGGTTGGGAATTTCAAATCCAGTTCTGGATTAAAAACTCCAGAACAGTCATTGCAATGCATCTTGATTCGAGGTACACTTTCAGTCAACTAAATAAAATCGTATTCAATGTACTCCAGACACACATTGTTTTTTTAAGTTTTTACTATTTAACTTTTAAAAGACATTTATCCCAAATGAAGTACTTCAGTGCAGTGGTGATATGCTGACCTAAGAACTAGTATCAAGGGAAACATAATTGATTTATTTAAAGACCTAAGTTATCTATCAAGAATGATTACAGAAAAATACATGTTGGCAGGGTTGTGGCTTAGTATGTAGGAGTTTATTTATTCTGGAGTTTTAAATGTGAGAAATGAGCACAACATTTCACATTTCAAGGCAAATCGCCTGTGGATTGATTAATTTCCAACAGTTTCAAGTAATGCCCTAGGTGGTCAAGAGTATTCCCAGACGCGGGCCTCATGCTCATTGTGCCAGTGGAACCAAGCTACACCTGACTGAAGAGCCCCAATCAGTGCGAAACTGGTCTTGGGTTGCATGTGTTCCAGTTCAGGGTGGATTTGACCTGGTAATTTGGGCTGGACTGTTCCTAATGGAGAAGGGTCAAGACTGATTTGCATATGACTGGGTCTAAACTGAGATAGCATGGTGGGCAAAGGTGTGATGGGCTGGAATGCTGCCTTGAACGATTGCCAGTGGTGAGACTTATCACAAGCATTTCTCCCATCACCCTTTGTGTGTTTCATGTGACTCCCTAAGTAGTGAAGGTTATGCCCAGATGTGGGTCCTGTGTTTGCTGTGCCACTGAGACCAAGCTACATGAACCCTAATCAGGGCAAAACCATTCTTGTGTTGCTTGTGTTCCATTTCAGGGTGGCAGTTCAGGCTGGACTGTTCCTGTTGGAGCAGGATCAAGACAGATTTACACATGACTGGGTCCAAACTGTGATGACATTGTGGGCAAAAGAAGGAAGGGCTGGAAAGCTACCCCACCAGGGGTTAGACTTATTGCAAGCTTCCTTTTGTGAGTTTTTTTATTTCCAACAATGCCAGTCAATGACTGGGGCAAAAACATTTGCATTGACCGACCAGTCCAAAATGTGATTTTTTTTCATCAGCTGGTCGGTTTCCATCGTATTTTAGTACTGCTGTGTGCTACTTTGCATCGGGGAGGCGTTCAATGCGTGGAGCATGGATGTTCCCATGCATCCAGCTAGGGATTTTGTCCAAACCTAGATTTACTAAAGGCAGTAAACCAGAGTTTTCATCAAAATTGTGTGCCTACCCAAGGCTGAAGTATTGAGGACAAATATCTTCATTTGTCCTTGTTACTTCCTCTTTCAATATGTGCTGCATTTTGCTGCACACAAAGAAGGAATATACCTCTAAGGATACCTTCTTGCACAAAAACAATCCTGCCCATAATGCAGGCACCCTTGCACCATGCTGCAAGGGTACTTGTGTTGGCACTAGGATGCCTGAAGTGTGCCAGTGCTATGAGAGATTTGAAGTGCTCCATATTTTAGTAGATATGGTGCATTTCTGCTCTCTCCCTTTTACTTAACGAGGACCAGCAAGTTGCATTGCTGAGCTGCGTTGAGTGAAAGGTTAGTAAACCTGCCCCTTAGTGAGCTATATCTAGAACAAATTTGCTATAGCTTCTGTACTCCTAATGAGTATTTGCATTTGCAGCATGCTTTGCCTCCTATTAGGGCTTGCATGTGTGAAGGGTGTGGGCTCTTCCTGAAAAGTTATCCACAGGACAAAGGCTGAGTGTAGTAGGTATTCAACCCCTAACACTGTTTGAGGGTCTGTAGGTAGTCTGCTTTCCCTGAAAAGTTGCACACATGGCAACTGCTTTGTGTAGTAGGGGCTTGGCAACCTACTATGGCTTGGGTGTCTAGAGGGAATGGGGTCCCTGTGAAGAATTGTGCACAGGGCGACAGGTGTGAGTGATAGGAGCTTTGGCACTTAATGGAGCTAGAGTGTCTGGAGGTAGGGAACTCTGTGAAAAACGTGTGTACACTGCGAAGGATGTGCATATTAGGCGCTTGGCCACCTAATGGGGCTAGTGTGTCTAGAGCGAGTGAGCTACAGTGTAAATATTTTCTATAAGCACATGTGTTTATGTAAATTATGCTTTACATGATTCTGCACCATTTAGTACTATTATTTACATATTTCAAAGGCTGTACTGGTTGCGTAAACTGAACAGAGGGTGAGTGAATGATATTATTAGTGATGTCTTCAATGATGGTTTGGCTTTTTAGTGAATTTCTAAAGTTTTGGTTTTTTTTAATGTAAAGTAAGGTATTATTACCAGACCTAACTATAACATCAATTTTACCTTTGGGGTTTTTCGGTGAATTTCTGAGAGTTTTTTTTTTACATAAAGTAAGATATTATTACGATATCTAAGTATAACGTCACTTTAACCTTTATTTTTTTTCAGTGAATTTCTATTTTTTTTTTTAACTCAAAGTATGATTTTATTACTATACCTAAAAAACGTCAGTGGCCCGTGGCCAACAAGACCTGCACCCAACTCCACTGGTAGCAGGGAACTCCTCTATAGTCAACGGCCAGCCAATGAGAGTGCTCATTATATTAGAAAGGGGTGTCATTTTAAATACTACAAGTCTACTGCCTTTTTCAAAGTGATCACAAGCTCAATATTTAAAAGGCAAGTCCTTTCGTGAGCTTTCACTAGAACAAATTTGTCAAGAGATGGCCACTTCAATATACAAGGCAAGCCAGGCACGGTGGCATGCATCCCTATGTCCTACAGCTGTGGATGGCCGGACTTCCTCAGGTAGACTGTCTCCAAGGCCAATGATGGTGTCATAATAGAACATACAAGGCAAGACTTTTGGCTTTGTCAAGGGATCATCGCATCATTATATAAAGGCAAACCTATTGGCTTTGTCAGGGGGGGATCATATCAATATACAAGGAAAACCTATTGGCTTTGTCAAGAGTTCACCACATCATTATATGAAGTCAAGCTTAATGGCTTTGTCAAGTGGTGACCACATGACTACACAAGACAAGCCTATTGGTTATGTCAAAACCCCTACCTCCCTTTACCTCTACCAATTTCGGAACCCTGAAAAAACTCTTACCCTCTTTACCTCTACCCACCTCTGATCCCTTAAGACCCCATACCTCAACCCTTAAACCCTCCCTTTCTAAGTGACATACAAATAATGTAATAAATAAACTCCTTACTGGAGTTGTAAAAGACTACTTTGTAAAGTACTTAAAAATGCCCCTTTTTGTACTGGCCTGCATTGTAAAGGCTTGCTACGTAATATTGATTGTGGTAAACACCGTATTGTGAACGTTACATACCAATTTATGTTGCCAAATTGATGTTATCCAACCCTGACTTTCAGGAAGAAACCAAAAACACACCTTTTCTAATCCTTGCACTACCAGAGCTTCCTCAACCAGGTATTACAAATAGGTAACTCATTTGGTGATGATCTAAAAGCTTCCTCATTCAATGAATTCTTCAAAAAAAAAAAAAGCTGAAGAAGCTGCATATAATTGGCAAAATGGCTGCTGTATATGTGTTGTGTCGGACAAGGCAGTTAATCCCAGCCCTAGCAAGACAACAATCTTTACCCCAAGCCAAGTGCGTTTTAAGCCATAAAAAGAAAAGAAAGTGAAAAAAACAAGCCCTGGAGGAGAACTGGAGAAGCACAACTTGATTTAGAATCAGATCTGCATTTCGGCATCTGCCGACTGGGGTTGGCGCAGGCGCTCCGGGGGGCATGTACTGTACCGCACAAGAACAAACAAGGACAGCTTGAGAACGGCCAGTTCCCGCTCCCTCTAACAGCAGGTTTGGGGAGCTTTATTGTTTTTCGATCAATTACAATGAAACAATTCAAGTCAATTGAGGCATGAGTGCCGGAGAAGGAGGGCTGCAGAGCCCAAGCTCAGCCTCAGAGAAATGCCAGGCCCAAAAGGAAAATGATTTCAGAAATTCCTACTCCTCTCCTTTGCCTCCCTGGCTCACAATTCACACTTTTCTCCCTCTCCTCATTGTACACGCCTATTTACTCCATAACCACTAAAGCCTAAGGGGCATATTTACAATGCCCCTGTGGCACTTTTATGCCGCTGGAGCATCACTTATGTGACGCTAAGGAGGCGCAGTGTGCCGGCCCATAATTACAAGGCCATGTAAGGCCACCCTGCGTGACTTTTCATGGCCTTGCAGATATGGTGTAAGGAAATGTCTTACTCTGCGTGGAAGGGGCTTTCCATGGATGTTGCTATGGGTGTTCCCACGCAACACCCATGGTTTTTGACACTGCCCCAGATTTACACCAGAGCTTAAATCTTGCGCAGCGCTAAAACTAACGCCTTCCCAAAGCAGGCATAACGAGGAGAAATGTAAGCATTTGTCCTCGTTTTTTTCCTCTTTCCATGTGCTGCATTCTGCAGCACACAAAGAATGGGAAAAACGTATTCTTTGCTTGTTTATGTGCAGGAAAGTGTCCCTTCCTGCACAAAAACAATCATGTCAACATTACAGACACCCTTGCACTATGGTGCAAGGGTGACTGTGTTGGTGCTCGGCTGCAGTGTGTGCGCCGGCAGAAAGGACAGGAATGCGCCATATCTTGTATATATAGCGCATTCCTGCCCTTTTCTTTTGATTTAGGGCAGCACAGCCAGAAGGCTTGTGGTGCTGCCCTATGCCAAAATATTGTAAATATGCATCTAAATGTTTTCTCATCAAACTTACATATTCAGTCCCCTACAAGTCTAAATTATATGTAAAAACTCTCTCCCCTACCCATATACTCTCTTTCCCCTAATCTATACCACCATATACCCTCTATAATACTCATATATACTCTCCTCCTAATATGATCCATCTCATATACTCCTATTCTCCCTCTCTTCTATCCATTTACTCCCTGTAGCCTAGCTTTCTACTTCCTCTCGCTTTAAAATACTTAGTCTCACTTAATAAAGGTATTCCCTTTTTACTACCATATACATCCTGTACCCCAACACAAGTATTGATGTAGATTTTTCTATAGTACAGCAGCGCAAAATAAGCATTAGTGGCCTTTACATAAAGCAAGAGAGACACAATGTAACATGGTGCATGATTCAACTGATGAGGAATCTGCAGAACATAGGGGAACTAATACAAGAATAAGTGACAGGAATGAAACTAGAGACATACGGTACAATACAGAAGGACATTAGCTCAATTCAAATTGAAATACGTGTGTTTTCAATCATTTTTTGGGCAATAGGGGTTTTCGCATCCTGATTAGGGGTGGAAGCTCATATATATCTTCTTCTATGTACACCAGTTTTCGCTTTCTGTACTCTCTCCTGTCATACTCTTGTCTCTTCCCCATCACCCTTTATATATTATCTACTCAATCCTAGCCCCTTACCATACTCACCATATTCCACGATGTCCCCAAAACACCTCTGCCCCATATCTAGATTCTGCTTTTAGTGCCTTTAGTTATCTGACACCCTGCCCTCACCCTCAGAGGCATAGCTCAATAGTGTATTGTTAGAACTGGGGGTCTCTAGTTGGCTGAGGTAGGTACCTTAGGCCAAATAGGGACCCTTGCTTCTAAGTCAGGGAAAAGAAGGACACCTTCTCAGATAGCCCCTGCTCACCCCCTCGGTAGCTTGGCACGAGCAGCCAGGCTTATCTCCAAGGCAAATGTGTAAAGTATTTGCAACCACGCTCTCAGTGACATAGTGTTAACACCACAAATGGACTGCACACGAGTTTCATAAAAACAATTATATGTTTATAAGAAAAAAGGTATACGATGAGACCACACGATAAAAATCCAACATATGCGTATTTGTAATATTTCACCTTGCTGGTAGGTTCTTGCAGTATTAATGAGCAATTCTCAATGATCTAATGCAGTCCTAATGCAATGCTATGCAGTTCGTAATGCAAGAATCAGGCAATTTGTAATGCACCAATCAGGCAGTTCTTAATGCGAAAATAATGCAATTTGTAATGCAACAATCAGGCAGTTCGTAATGCAAAAAAGAAGGCACTTCGTAATGCAACAATCAGGCACTTCGTAATGCAAAAATAGGGCACTTCGTAATGCAACAATCAGGCAGTTCGTAATGCAAAAGAAAAGGGCACTTCGTAATGCAACAATCAGGCAGTTCGTAATGCAAAAATAAGATACTTCAGCACCCATCGCAGTGCTCTGGACGGTCTCTATGCCACTCTTACTGACTCGCGGTCAGCTACTGCCAAAAGTGCATCTACACACTCCGGCCCCGGTACTGCCACTCCTCGGCAAGTACGGGCCGCGATACGGACTTGAGCGGAGGCTCGCGCTGCAAAGATGGGAAAGGCCAAGAGCGTTTCTCTCGGAGCCTGCACCCCGCCCCAGGCGGCGACACACGCATGCTCGCAGAGCGTTACCTGGGGGGTGCAATTTCACTCTCCTCTCCTCGCGAGTTGGGCCTCCGGTGCGACTTCATTGATCTTTGGGCAGTGGAACTCGGGCCCCCCCGACGGGGATGGTTCGAGGTCCCTCCTTGGCAAAGGCAGGCTCGGGCCGGCGGCACAGCTCCTCTGGGGATGCTGGTCCGTGCCGATGGCAATGACGATCGCAGCAGCTCTGGTCACGCAGCTCGATCGACGCAGAGAAGCAGACTGCTCCGGGACACACAGTCACGGGGCAATTCTCATGAAGGTCTCAGGCTGCAACAGGGCACACGCACACAGCGTCGCTGAGACTCACTTGAGCTCCGGGTGTACACGATCACAGGGCAATCCTCACGAAGGTCTCAGGCTGCACGAAGCACACGCACACAGCGTCGCTGAGACTCACTTGGACTCCGGGTGCACACAATCACAGGGCAATCCTCACGAAGGTCTCAGGCTGCACGAAGCACACGCACACAGCGTCGCTGAGACTCACTTGGACTCCGGGTGTACACGATCACAGGGCAATCCTCACGAAGGTCTCAGGCTGCATGAAGCACACGCACACAGAGTCGCTGAGACTCACTTGGACTCCGGGTGCACACGATCACAGGGCAATCCTCACGAAGGTCTCAGGCTGCACGAAGCACATGCACACAGCGTCGCTGAGACTCCCTTGGACTCCGGGCGCACACGATCACGGGGCAGTTCTTACGCAGGTCTCAGGCTGCAAAAAGCACACGCACACAGCGTTGCTGAGACCCGCCTGGAAACTTTTATGTTCCTGAGTTTCCACAACAGGGAGCCAGCTCTACTCGGGCCCTTGGGGACAAGTTACTTCAGGACACAGCACACAGCAAAGTCCTCTCAAGCAGAGGGACACAGCACACAGCAAAGTCCATTAGCCTCTCCTTGGTTAAATCAGCAAACTGCAGGCCAGCCCCAGAACACACAGCAAGGGTCAGTCCTTTCCTTCAGTCTCTTCAGCTGTTTCTTCCTTGGCAGAGGTTCCTCTTGACCACAAAGTAGTTTCAATCCTTTTCAGTCTTGATCAGTCCTTTTCAGTCTTGGACAGTCCTTTTCAGTCTTGGACAGTCCAACGTTCAGGGGTTTCAGCTCTCATAGTTATACCCCTAAATGTCTTTGAAGTCTTTGTGTTCAGGGGGGCACTGACCCCTGTCTAAACCAGTTCTGGGTGTCTCCCTGCCAGTGACACCTATTTCCCTTTGATAGTGGGGGTCTGGGTCTTCAATCACTCAGCAGGAGATGGAGCCATTGTTTCATGGCGGCAGCCCAGGCCTCTTCACCTCCAGGGGCTACTCCTCCCCCCTACACTCCAGATGCAGGTCAGCCTGTTGCTGTCTCACCTCCTCCCCTGGGTCAGGACATTTCCCAGATCCTATCACATTCAAACCCAGACAGTCAATCCACAACCAGGCAGAGACCCACAAAATTGTTAGAACAAAAAAACCAGCCACTTCTAAAAGCGTGGTTTCTAAACATACAATTCAAAAACCACCTTCACAAAAAGATGTGTTATTAAATTGTGAGCTCAGGCACACTAAACTTCACCTCTCCATCTTAAGCCTATGGGAAGATAGGCTGGAAACATATTACACAGCCTCCCCCATTCTGTCCTATGGGCAAGATGGCCTTGCAGCAGTGAAAAACGAAATGGAGAGTATTTCACTGTCAGGACATGGTACACACCTTAGTACATGTCCTACCTTTCACATACACTGCACCCTGCCCAGGGGGGTACCTTGGGCCTACCATAGGGGTTTCTGAGGTGCATAAAAAGGAAAGGGTAAGGCCTGGCAAGTGGGTGCACTTGTCAGAACAACATGGCAGTTTAGCAAACTGCGCGCAGGCACTGCAGTGGCAGGCCTGAGATCTCTCTTTAAGGCTACTGGTGTGGGTGGCACAATTAGTGCTGCAGGCCCACTAGTAGCATTGGTATTACCAGCCCTGGCACACATAGTGCACTTTACTAGGGACTTAACTAGTAAGACAAATATACCAATTATGGACAACCAATTACCATTACACTTTATACAGGGAGCACTTGCAATTTGACACTGATCAGCAGTGGCAAAGTGCCCAAAGCATCTAAGTTGGCAAGACCATGTCAGAAAAAAGGTCTAGGGGGAAGGCAAAAAGTTTAGGGAACTTTAGCCAAAAAGGGCCAAGTCCAACATGTATCAGTTGCAGTGGCACCACGGTCCATGGGACTAACGCACCCACTAAACCTCAATTATAGGTGTATTTTAGTACTAAACTAGAGGATGGGGGCTCATTGTGCTTGCTTACAATGGGGCCTACGGCGTGCTTTCTTTGTAATTCTCACACTCCAAACCTCTTCCAGATGGCCTGCTTACCTTCTGCACTTACAAAATTTTCTCCGTCCACACCCCCTGGTCTCTTTACAGCAACTCCTCTACCACTGACATCTATTCACAGAACTGGACAGCCCATACTAAGCACATCTCTTCTGCCTTCTAAGCCTCCTGCAGTCAAACCCTATAATCTTTGACATTCTACAATACCCGCTGAATCGTACTGTTTTACCTGTCGTGTGTTTAATTTGTTGCCATACCCCAATTCCAGTTCCATTAAACCCTCATTAACTCTATCATCTCTTCATAACCCTCACCCATGTACACTCCTTCCACTTTTCTCTAAAAACCCGACATCCGCCACTATATTTTCATTTGGTCTTTGCACGTTGAAGCTACTTCAGTATTACAGGACGACAATATTCCCTATTTCTAAGTTCTGTACAAATCTCCTGCTGCAAGGATACCATGTAGTTAGTAAAGACCCTGACCCATCTTACTTCCTCTATACCACCTGCTTACTCCCTTCCCTTTCCACTAGGCCAGTCTTAAACTTTCACTATCATACCAATGACATAATACACACTCATGCACACACATTAAAAAGATTGCATTTACGATTCCTCTCCCACTACTCCTTACCGCCTTTTAACTACAGATTTGTCGTGATCTGCTAACCTCCGACTTTACCCGCTAACTCTACTTCCTCCTTCTACATCTTGGACATTTGCATTACCCCTACATCGACCGCTTACAAATTTGGTTCTTTCCTCTCAAAATAACCCTCTCTTATACAGAGCTGTGTAATGGACCAGAATGGCCATTCTGGCATTTCAATGGCAGACTATAGTCTAGATCTTCCCAGGCCACCATGCTCCCATTCTAGTCTCAGCCACCGGCAGTGTGAGACTGGTTTGAACTTTTTGCCAAGGTTAATTTTGTTTTCCAGACAGGTATCTCTTAAATCCCACTTCTAATCCCTTTCACCTACTCCCTTTGGCACTACACCTTTAGTCTCAACTTTTTCTCACTTTGAACTTTGCTCAGTTTACTACTTAATTCCTTACATGGCCCTTCCATATTTTTAATTTAATTTAAATAAATTTCCATAGCACTTTATGTCAAAGCACTTTACTTTAATTATATGAACGTGGCACAATAGTGATTGACATTGTGGATAGACATAAGCCCTAAATCTTTGAAAATATGACAACTTCGTGCTACACTTGACATCCAACATTAGTTACTTGTTGCACAAAGGTGTGCTTCTATGGAGTTTTCCACCAAAATATGTGGATTTTTATATCGACCTGCAATTGCATTGACATCATGTACCAGCATTTTACCAAGATAAGCAGATGTGGAGTTGGAATTAAAAATCTAAACTTCCCAGTGCATGCTTACCTTGATGACATGTTGGTAGTCAATATTGTGTAGTTAATAAAAGTGAGGGTCGACATTCTTGACAACAGTATTACATTCTTGACAACAGTATTCAACTCTTTCGAGCAATATGCCCGATTCACAAAGATTTTGTTGTGATTCGGAGTCATGTATTCGTGTAGTAATCGTGGCTTACTCCTGGTGTCCAGTAGTAATCCAGGATGGAATTCAGTATCAAGGCTGGAGTTTTAGAAGAATATGTCACAGCAAACTCTTTGTGAATTTGTGTGTTTGGTTAGCTAGGAAGTGTAGTCTAACTCCCCAGCTTTGTAGCTGATAAATTTAACTAGTAGGCACCACGCCGGCCCCTAAAGTCTACCTTTAAAGGGATTAGGTGTGTTCTGAAAATAAACATAAAGGCAACTAATCTTTTCAAGTAACCACAGCAAAGATTTAGACCTCTCCTCCTCTTGATACGAGGGCTGGACCAAACGCGGACATTTCATAAACAGCTCGGGAGCTAGCCGTTTCCTTCCATGCACGTGTCCTCTGTTGCACATCCTTCTGTCATGTCCATGGTTTGATGTGCTGAGTTAGATGTGGTGTGAGTGTGGTGTGGAAATTGGTTGGGTTGTGTCCTACTGAATGTAGAGTCTTGTGTTGGAATAAAGAATGTGTTTTAAAGGGTATTGTTAATGATGATTGCTGTTGGGGTTCCTGTTGGTCCTCTGTGGTGTCCAAACGTGTTCTAGAGTACTTATGTTGCCATTTGTTTCCTATTTTCTACTCACTCCACAATAGGCCCTTTTAGAAATGGCCCGATACATTGCATTATGTGTGGTAGCTCCTGTTACTGCACATATTACAATTATGGGTTTTGTGATAAATGTCGACAGGTCATTTATTGGAAGAAAAATGCCCAGTACTGACCAGAACATCAGAATTTTGGTGCAGTAAGCACCAAAATCTGCATGTTATAACCCTAAAACTCATAACTTGGTGGTATTTATCAAACAGGATAAATTCTGACTTGCCAGAGTCAGATGTTAAAAGGTGTGTTAAATATCGCATAATTTACCGGGCCACTCATAGTGAGTGACCAAGAAACAACAGTGAACAGGTATTCGACATAAACCCTACATTTGAAGCAAATCAAACCAATTTCTAGTTTGTGATAAGTGTGACAGCAAATACGAGAAAAGTGTGAAAACATGCGTGCAAAAAATGGTGCAAATACATTATTTGAGCCAATGTGAATATGGCAAAATTCTGTAAACTCTTGTCTCAAAACTTATTTGCACCAGGGAATTTTTGTGTCCCATTTTTGCACTAGATCAGAAACGAAATGGACTGGACAGATCATTTCTCTGTTGAAACCAATGAAGTGATAGAGAGCTATAATCACTGGAGTTGCCCTGCTGCCTACGTACATCAAAATCTATAAAAGACATTTATGTTATTCTTTTTTAAGTACATTTTCGCATGAGTTAAATATTTATACATTTCTAAGAGACAACACCTTGAATGCCACTGCAGGCTGATTTTTTGATTTCTTTACTTGATTTTGTCTGATTGCGAAATATTCATTTTTTACAATTACCAGTCTTGCAAGTGTGACGTTTTTAAACGTTTTTAAAAAAATATTGGGGGCATATTAGCAAGAACGGCATTAAAATTATTGCTGCTTTAGCGGCCGCTAAAACGGCGATAATGGGCTTGATAATATGCCCTTGAGAATTCCAATAGAAGCCCAGGATCACAGCAGATCATGGGCTTCTATTGGTATTGTCAAGGGCATATTATCAAGCCCATTATCGCCGCTTTAGCGGCAGTTTCCTGCCGCTAAAGCGGCGATAATTTTAACGCCGTTCTTGCTAATATGCCCCTTAGTTTTTTTATATATATTTTCTGTCAAGGGCTATTGGTAAAGGGTGTTAAGGGACTCGAGCCCAGTAGTTAGGGGTTCTCCCTGCCCAAAGAGAGCTGAGCTTGTATCATATTATGTTGTGATGTCAGTGAGAGGAGCGGAAGCAAAGGTGGCTGGGCTAAACGTTAAAGACAGACTGGTTGAGGCAGCTTAAAAATTGGGGAAAGGTGAGATATGGGGGGCCAGGGTTTCCAAGACATCACGCAAGACAGGGCATCTAGTAAAGTTGCTCTGCTGCTTTCGTGGAAGACCGGGAACAGAACAGCGCCATATATATTCTGCTCTCTTCCTGCGCTAGCGCACTTTAGGTAGCCACACCAACCAGACACTCTTGCGTCATAGTGCAAGGATGCCTGTGTTGTTTGAAGCATAGGTTTTGTACCTTAGGGTGCCTTCAAGTTAAAACCGATACTTTAGGGCTTTTCCCACTTTGTATGTGTGCAGTACAAAGCGGCTCACATGCGAAGTGGGAAAAACAAGGAAAAATAAAAGTATTTCTCCTTGTTGCGCCTGCCTCGAGGAGGAGTTGGATTTTGGCTCAAATCCATGTCTACAATTCTTTGTAGACAGGGCTTTGTGTCAAAATCCATGGGTGTTATGCGAGAGCATCCCCGCGCAACCCATGGATCGCCCTCTTGATGCAAAGTAATGCAAGGCACCGCATTGCGCACCTTTGCTTTACTTTGCGTTACTATGTTATGTTATGTTAGGTAATCTTATATAGCGCACAGCTGCCTCAGCGAAGAGGCGTCCCGGCGCTGGTATCCAACACAAATCACTCTTTGCGTTGTATAGTAAATCCCACATGAACATGTTTTGACAGGTTTGCGTTAGAAAAGTAAGACAAACCCGATGCAAAGCGCTTGTAAATCTGGACCAGGGTGTGAGACTGATGTTGAGTAGAGCACTCACTACACGAGCGGCGGAGCAGGACCAGGTAAAAGAGCGAGATCAGGTACAGAGGATGTGAGGAGGGTCTTCAACTGCGTGGCTAGAAGAGCAAAGGATAGTGGAGGTGGGGGAGGGGTCTTGGGGGATATAGTGAAAATGGGGAGGAGAATGCAGAATTCAAGATGCTCTGAATAATCGGCAGCGCCAAACATCCCCCGGGGCCACCAATGCCCTTAACCCTGAACCGCCGTGTCCGCATTGCAAGTGAAAAGCAAATAAGCCCTATTCCACGAAGGCTGTGAGAAAGTTAATTAGTCGCTGTAATTACAGCACTAATTAACTAAAATACTAATCACCCTGACAAATCATACATTGGTATCTGTAATTACTTACAGAATTTGCATAATAATACCGCCTTGTGCTTCTGCAGAAGGAAAAAAAGCCATTAATAACCATCTGTTGTAGTCATTCAGATATTCATTTATTTTTTATGTTTTTGTCTGAAAAATAAATTGAGAAAGTAAAGTGGTGTGTTGCGGCATGTTTCACGCAGGTGGAGAGTGCAAGAGATAAGACACAAAGAAGCTTGCACAAGCTGCCACAGCTTACTGGAATTCAGAATGCGCTGCAACACAGCTTCCTTCCTCCCTCACTTCATTCTTTCCTTCCTTCTGTCCTTCCCTCCTTCTTTCCTTCCTTCTTCCCTCCCTTACTTCTTTCCTCCCTTCTTTCCTCCTTTCTTTCTTTCCTTCCTTCCTTCTTCTTCCCTTCTTTCTTTCTTTCTTTCTTTCCTCCTTTCTTTCCTTCTTTCTTTCTTTCTTTTTCTTTCTTTCCTCCTTTCTTTCTTTCTTTCCTTCCTTCTTTCCTCCCTTCTTTCCACCTTTCTTTCTTTCCTTACTTCCTTCTTTCTTCCCTCTTTCTTTCTTTCCATATTTCCTTCTTTCCTTCCTTCTTCCCTCCCTTCCTTTTCCCTTCCTTCCTTCCTCCTTCCCCCTTCCTCCCCCTCCCTCCCTCCCTCCTTCCTTCCCTCTCTCCCTCCCTCTCCCACCCCCCTGGTCCATGATACTTACTAACTCATGCAGGAACTTTGACCTTTGCAGATATTTCATCACAATGCTGAGGACCAGCCTTGGAAAACAGCCTCTCCCTTAGGACAATCAGGACTTAAGCCTAAATCCTCTGCCGGGTCTCTCTTCCATCCCCGACCCCCCTCACCTGACTAGCAGCCCCTCAATAAAGGCGATCTTTTCGTATCGACTTTGTAAAACAATTACAGATAGAGGCCTGGGCGGACAGTTCCTGGGGGAGTAGGCCTCCCAATCAATGCATCCTGTTAGTGGTATCTGGGATCAGGTGGCAGGCCATTTAACACCGGGCAGGCCTTTGTGGGCGCTGCACGATGATTTCTTTGTGTCTCTTCTGCTGGAGTGGACTCCACAGATCTGTCCACGTCAATGTCTTTATTACCATCGCCCGTCCCTTGAAGAGCTGGGCGCCTTTTATCGGCAAGAGATTTATGCAACTACGATCAGGTCGTCAATGACAAAAACAGTTACTGGCGAATTTGTTATGATGAAAAATGTAACATTCAATGACATTAAAGCCATTTTGTTTATGTTCCCTAATTTTGTTTAATGTTGTAGACCCCCCCCCCATCCGTGTTTTCCCCATGTGACGCTCTCATGTCCCTTTCAGGCCTCGGTATGTCTTCTTTCTCGCCGTTATTTTCTTCGTTGTGCGTCTAACGGCGGCGCTAGAGTCTTTCTGACGTCAGACGCCAGTTCATGGCTTCACTGCTGAGGTGATAGATGGCGCTTAATGTGTTGATGAAATAACTACTGGGGCTAGGACCGGCCTGGTCCTTCCGCCTGGTGCTGGTGGGCGCCAGGCGAGGGGGCTGTTTCCAGAGCCGGATAGGTCGCAGTGACCAAGCCAAGAAAGCCCCGATGGCTCTTATCTTGTTACAGCTCCTGCACTTGGGGCTGCTTTGAACTTTTTTTTTTTTACCATGGCTGACTTTGGTTTCCAAACCAGCCCTGGATGGGGGCCATAGCTTTTCTTTGAGTCCCCCCAAATGCAGCCATTGCTGAATACCCAAATTGCCAAGTCTTAATTCCTCCTCATGCCTCTTTCTTCCACCACCCTATAGTTCCTGCCATTTCTCTAACTCTTGCAGGTTCTTTTTTTATCCCTTTTTTCTGCCTTTGTCACTGTTTTCCTATCTCTACCTTTCTCTTTATTTCGTCTTTTCTGCCTTTTGCATTTGTTACTCTGGGTCTAATAATGAAACACTAGTCCTGTTCTCTGAAATGTGTTCAGGTGCCCCCCACCTACAACACAGGCACAAATTAAGCACTGGTCATAGATTGCCCATTGGTATCATGACATTGTCCTTGTTACCCATGGTTCAGTTGTCACAGTGACAGCAGCAGGACTGAAGAGTAAACGAGGCTCTTTGAACAATGTTGTATTTTTGAAGGTTCCACCCCTTTTGCCAACCCTAGCCCCTCCTTGGCTAAGAAGAAGCTGCCTAAAGGCTAGCTGTGGGAACTATCACCCATTGTCCCTACCCTAGCCTCACACCGGCTGGGAGGTGCTGCTGTGTAGCTAGTGCTGTGGCAAGGAGTAGGTACTTTTCACCATCAAAGAGAGGAAAAGCCAAAGCCTGCTAAAGAGAGCAGGAGCCCGCAGCACCATCTCATCTTCCCTGCACAGTGCCTTCTATGTGTAGCAATAAAGTCAGAGATTCTGTACAAGTACTCTGGAATTACTGTATGATTACATATTTAACTAATGTTATTTCTATAAGAATTTCATAAAAAAAAAATAAAAAAAAGAATTTCATAAACTTTTACCCATTTCTCAGTTTAAGAAGTCCAGAGGGTTTTTTTAAAACTAATTTCTCATTTACTTTTGCTCTAATGTAAGTAAACCAAAAACCATAAAAATGATTTCTTTGTTTAAAAACTTAAGGAAGTTCTGCTTGTTTTCTTGGTGTATGGATTTCCACAAACTAACAATGCCTTAGCCACCGTATTCTACGCAAAGAGGAAAACGTCATTGGTTTTTCTGTGCCCTTCAAAATACTGCTTAATCCTGTGCTGTTGGCATATGTCTATGTTTACTTATTTTCTTTTAGGAAACAGCTTCAAGAAGTTCCCCAGGCCATGCACCATGCCCCCTCCTCTGGCTAGTCTTTTGCATTTTTAATAAAGGTGTGAAGAGAAAAAGGGGAGGGAGGAAGACCAGACTGAAAACTAAAATCAGCAATCCCAAAATATTTCAACCAACCCCATTCTGCACAAAGCTGCAACTAGAATAGAGTCGTTGGGCCTGTAAGGTTGTCTCTCTGCAGTCCATACAACTCTGGAAGCAGGCCCACAGCCTGCAACCCACTGGGAAGATGCCACAGCAACAGAATGACCATTCGGACCCTGGGAGGGAAGGATCACAAGGAAGTTTCGGGTGGGATATTCAGTGGCGGTCAGTGGCACATAAAACAGGTGGGGCGACGGGCGAATGTTTGACCCACTGACTGGCCCTAATAAAAACCACCGGCGCCCTCAGGCTTAAAGCCAAAGCTCGCAATCGTGGTCCGTTTTAAAGAGTGTTTATAACGGACCACGATTGAGTGCTATGGAGTTGAGACTGAAGGCACTGCGAGTTTCTCACAGTGCCTGTCAGTGAGTTAAACCAACATAAAATTAAAAAAAAAAAAATACTTACCTACTGCCTCGTGCTCGGTGCTCCTCTCCATTTCGGCAGCACAGGCTCCCAGAGCTCCAGCCAACAACTCCCCTCTACCAATCCAGACTCTGGAGCGCGCAGGCTCGACGCTCCTCCGGGCTCCGGGGGGCCTGTGCTTGCTTTCCACCCAGCTATCTAACACAGCTTGGGTTAGAGTGTTTAAAGTGCACATGTCAGGCTGGCCGTCGCAAGACACCCAGCCAAAGTGACAAGCGCACTTTAAACTGAAGTGCACACTGTTCCTTCCTCCCTGCTGCCCCACCCTCAGACTTGGCTACTGCGGCATGAAAAATAAAATGGTAATAAATTTGTTTTATTACCATTTTATTTGTCATGTTTCAGGCGCACACAACGAGGGGCGACTCTCCTCTGCCCTCATGGAGGCACCGCCGCTGGGTATATTTGCATAGATGCGCCAGATTTTACAAATGAATACTTTGGTCTTGGCAAAGAGATTAAGCACTGGTAAAAGAGGAAAGAGAATGACAGATGTCGATTTACCAAAATGCAGAAGTGCTGAGAAGTGGCACTAAGCCCACCTCTAAACCCCTAAAGTATTGCAGAAATTGAAACTGTATGACCTTTGACCCAGATGAAATCATGGGGTCATTTCTTGCGATTTGATGTAATTACAGGAAGTGGCATCACTTTTTTTGAAGAACTACATGAAGTGCAAGAAGACGAATTTACAAAAAGGATGATAAAACAGATAGAAGCATTTCAATTTCCAGACTTCCATTGAATACGGTGCTGTCTTGAGATGCGAGGAGTGCAACCGTGATATATTAGGATCACAGCCATGCCAGGCTAATACCGCATCCATTATAGGCCAGGTACAGTCATCATCTCCCCAAACACAGTCTCATATGCCTAGGCACAGTCTCAGATGCGTGAAACATCACAGCCCTAATGTGTTCATTCCCTGCATGACTTCCATCTCCAGTAAAATGGCTCAACACTGGGATGTCGGGGGCCTCTGTTTAGTATGGTTGCACAGACAATAAAAGAAGGACTTGCTGAAGTAGATAATGCCACTTACCAGGTCTTTAAACAGTTAACCCCAAAACTCCAACACACATATGCTCCTAACTGTGTCCCAAAGGACCAATAGCCTGCAGTTCTCTAGAAGTAGAAACAGTGCTAGGATAACTGGCAAGAAAAAACCTTTGAGGGGACAATCTTTTTATCCAAAATTAATATATATTCAATCCTTTTAAGAAATAGGCTGCACTAATACATGGAAGGGCATTCACCCATAACCTGGCCCAAGCAGCAAACCTTACTGCAGAAAATCGAGCTACAATACTGAAGTACAAAATAGTTATTACCTTAAGATGTGAAGAAAAATAAAGAAAAAACGTACACATTAAATGGCCGGCTGTTATAGCTCTTCTTTAAATGCTCCCCTTCCATGGGCCTCACCCACCTTAAAAGGCATGCCTCTTAATCGGGGCAGGTTTCAATCGCAACAAACTGTATTTAAATATACTTTCGTATACAGACACTTGAAAAAAACCAACTTTAACTCTAAAGTGCTTGCATACTTTCTTAATGGGTAACATTCGAAAAAAAAGACAAAGGTAAACTGGTAGCAGATAGGCGAGTCTCCTTCCCAACTGCAATAAGTACATATTTAGAGGTAGGGTTAATATCTTTTTGACTTCAAAGCATTAAAACACATATTTAGGAGAGCTATAAAACTTGCCAGTCACTCCCCTCCCCTTTGCTGCCTCAGTCGTGGTCCTCACCTCAGGATGTAGTTCACCCATATCATGTTCCTTTCACTGGGATTCTTCATGTTCACCGAGATGGTGGCACAGGACTGGATCCAGATGAAGCCACCGCTCTTCTGTAGCCAACGATAGTATTTGGTCACAACTTGGCCTTTGATTAGTACTGAAAACAGTCAAAGCAACAAGAGAAATCAGGCGTGAGAATGGACGTAGACCTATCGAAAAACCTATAAAAAGTTTTGGGCACTTTTTTATGCAGAAATCTTGCTACGTATGATTTGAATTCCCACAACACACCGTGGCAAAGCCAATAGGTCACGCATTTGAAAATAATATCCATAATTTTTGCTTTGCCAATTCTTGTTGTTAATGCTGAACGGCGTTGACAAAAAGAAAAGAAATTCTTATTGCCGATGCTACACAGCATCAGCAAAAATCTTGCCCAAGCAAGATGATGTATCCGTGCACATGCATCACCATATATGTGTGTGCATACATCAGGACACAGTGCAATTTTAGCGTTTAGACATGGGGTCATATTACAAGCCCCTTGCGCCACCAGAGCGTCACTTTTCAGGACGCACTGGCGGCGCAGTGTGCCTGCCCATATTTACAAGGCCACGCAAAGCTACCCTTCGTGGCTTTTCATGGCCTTGTAAATATGGCCCCCCTTTCAGGCATTACTCTGCGTGAAAGGGGCTTTCCATGCGTTCCCATGCAACACCCATGGATTCTGATGCACTCCCAGATTTACAATGTTTTGTAAACCTGGTAATGTGTCGGATTCCTACGCTTCCCTAGGGGAGGCATAAAAGTGGCTCAACGAAGAGAAATACCTTTGTTTTTCCTCGTTTTTTCCTCTTTATATGTGTGCTGCATTCTGCATCACACATAGAAGGAGGAAAATCCCATCAATGATTGTTTTTGTGCAGGAAGGTCTCCCTTTCTGCACAAAAACAATCATCCCTGCAACACAAGTACCTTTGCACCATGGCGCAAGGGTGATTGTGTTGGCGCTAGGCAGCCAATTGTGTTCCAGCACAGAAAAAGCACAGGGGTGCGTCAAATTGTTGTAAATACAACGCCTCTCTGCACTTTCCTAATGACTCCACTTGGCGCAGCAAGATGGCTTGCAGCACCATGCTGCGTCATTATCTTGTAAATATGCCCCTCAGTGTGATGATGTATTCATGAGCATGCGTTTACATTGCATGCATGCAAATATGCGATGACCCAGCAGCTTTTTTGCCTTTTTTTAATGTACCATTCCAAGATAGCAAACCTCCATTGTGGACTAGTTTGTGTGCAGATGTGCTGCTTGTGAAAGGACAGAATGCCATCACCGACCCACAGTGAAGTTAGCCATTGGCTGAAGTGGGCTGACACACTGCCCAATGCTGTAATTTGTAATGTGCTGAAGACACAAGTGAATGACACAACAACAAACCATTGGATGAGGAGGGCTGGTTGGAGGAACCTGTAAGTTAGTTATTATACATATAATACATATAAATCTTATATTATACATATAATGTTAGAGAAATCGAAAGGGCTTGGCTATAGCCAGACCTTAAGAGCATTTCCTTGAAAGTAAGCAGTTAAAGGGTACAAGTCATCCAATCAAAAGGATGGTAACGAAGCTATCATCCAAGGGAGGGACTAACATAAGAAGACATCGCATAAGAAGAATGCAAATAACATTGGCAGGAAATTCAAACAATGATAAGCAATGAGCTGACCGAAAGTCCTCTGTAAGTACAGATATTATACACAATAGGTCTTTTGACCACAGAGAGATTTAAAAATCACCAGAATATTAAAGAAATTATGTGTCATCCAATTTGCTGAATGAGCAATCATTATGCCTAGACTTGCATTTGTGGCTAAGTAGTCTTTACTAAAGCATTTGGAAATATTGGGCAATGTTCAAATTGCTAAGGCCATCCTTACCAGGTAACTCTTCTTTTGATAAGGAGAACGGAAATTGAACAACATCACTCCTGTAACTCACTCCACAAAGGCAAGGGCGATGATAAGGTTTATTGGTTCCAGACTCACACTCACGAGTAATTTGAGGATGAGACGATTATGAGATTGTATGAAAGTAACTTTATCATTACCTTAAGGTCTTACAAAGCCTATTAAAGGAGGCCACCTTCGCTAGCAAAATGTGGATTCCAGAGAAATCTGGCTCGAAAGTATAGTTTCTGAACCTCTCTTTGGTTATTATCTTTGGGGCTTTTACCAAAATGCAAAAAAAGAAAAAAAAACTCTGAAATATATCTTCTGATTGAACATCCTCAAATACCACTGAACCTACACATAATGAAAACTCGCCAAAGGTGCCAGAGAAGAAGAATGACAAAAGCAAAGTCAAGCCACTGTATTGAATTCACACACCTATGCTGCAAGAACATATTTAACCATGTCCAATATTACTCAGACCTATGATCTACCTTAATGATTGCAGTGCTCCGTGCTGCACTCACTGACTGAATGCCTTTGTTGCTGGAATTCATTGCACTTACAATGGCTGAACTAGAAGATCAAGTGATTGTGAAGGCTGGTAGGCTGGTAGGCTGAGGATGTAGACAGAAAACCTGGCCATTGGGTTGGGAGCTGACAAACCAGTGCTACTGACTTGATTTCTTAGAGTGGTTTAGACTCACAGGGGCTTATTTGGAAGCCCATTGTGACGCCAGTGCATCACTTTTTTTGGCGCACCAGTGATGCAAAGGGCTTGCCCAATATTTACAAGGACTCATAAAGTCACCCTGCGTGACTGGTCATGGCCTTGCAAATATGGGTTTTGCTGTAGGTGTTCCCACGCAACATCCATGGAACTTGATGCATTCTCAGATTTACAACATTTTTTAAAACTGGGAATGCGTCAGAATCCTACACCTCCCCAGGGGAGGCATAGGAATGGTGCTACGAGGAGAAATACTTTTATCTCTCCTCGTGTTTTCCTCTTTCTATGCATGCTGCATTCTGCAGCACACTTAGAAAGCGGAAAATTCCATAAATTATTGTTTTTGTGCAGGAAAGTGTCCCTTCCTGCACAAACAAAATCATCCCCGCAGCGCATGCACCCTCGCAAAATGAAGCAAGGGTGCCTGCGCTGGCACATGGCAGCCAATTGTGCACCAGCGCAGGAGAAAGCACAGGGATGCATCGTATTGTTGTTAATACAACACATTCCTGTGCTTTGAAAATGACGCAGCATGGCGCAGATAAATGGCTTGAGTCGCTGCGCCATTTTCTTGTAGATGAAGCCCAGAGTGTGGCTACTTGTCAGTACACTAGAAGATGCAATGAGGTATTTAACATTGGCCTGTGATACATCAGTTCCAAAATCAAACATATATGCTATCACATCTCAAGATCTTCACATGAGGGCCTACAATGGTGCCAGATTTTAGAGAGTCTCTTCAGTTCTAGGTCCTTGTCAACAGAATTACCTCATGGCTAACAAAATCAGACACAAACCATCTCTCCATCAGTTAGAAATGTAGGGCATTTATCTATCTACAGGATCAATATTGACAGGGCTGCGTGGCATTGTCCTGGAGTCACTAGGAGTTCCAAATAACACACAAGAGCAACTAAGGGTGTTTCTCTCAGACTCAGTCACTAGTGCCATGTTTGGAGACCTACATGAAATGAATTTATTTTTGCTGCTTGTCGTCACAAAACGGTTGTGAGAATGGGCAGTGTCGGTTTCTAACTGTTAACCACCTCATCAAGCCACATCCACTTCTACTTAAAACAATCATGCCTAAAGTTATTACCACACTGAGCCCACCTAAAAATTAACCTTACCTAAATAATCCAACCCAAACCAATCCCAACTGGAACGTGCCCTCACCCCAAATGTATACCCTCAACCATGCACAATTACTTTTGTAAAGAACACTTTACAAAGTGTATAGTTTCATCCAGTCCCACAGGAGAACAACACATCCAAAGACTATAGGCTCAAACATCCCTACTAGAAACCAAACTCATCCTAAAACCTAACTTCACTTAATTGTACTAAAACCCAATCTTGATGATTGTTTATAAACTCAATCAATACCAATCGGCGACAACCTTAGACAAAGAGTATAGCTGCACTTTCTCCGGACGGGAATAAACATGACTTACGCATATACTCTAACCAAACCTTAATGAAGACAACCTTTCCCACAGTGTCTCACCGTGCCCAATCACACTGGAAGCCGGTATCATCAGAAATGTTCCCAGTGATAACCATCCTTGCCCAGCTTGTATAACTTCTCAAATCCAAATGCAAATCAGCTTCACATAATGTGTACAGCCTCAAATTGTTCTTTAGGAAATCAGCGCCACCAGTAGTTTATATCCACTACAAATCTCACCAAAAACCAACCTCAGTCAAAGTGCAAAGTCACAGCCAATTCCAAAGAAATTCAACATCACGTAGAAGGGTTTCACTGCGCCCTGTCTCAGAGGATACCAACTTCAACCATACTGAACATGGACAATTTTATTGAAGCTTAACCTTAGGGCATAGCTAAAACCAAACTCAACACAAAGAAACATCACCCAAAGAATGCAACTAAACCTTCTCCCAACAGAAACCAACCTCTTACAGATATGTAACAGCACTCAAATACATCAAACAACAACCACCTATAACACGTTTCACCCCAAACCATCCTCGTGTATATATTAGTAAATAACCCACACCTATTCAAACCAGCATGACCCAGAGAATATAATCACGCCCAAACCGTACTGCTCACCCACTCAAGGGGAAAATAACAACAGCAGCTACACAGAAACCTTGTGTGTTCTGGTCCCTGGCCTTTATCTCCTTGGTGTATTTCTTTGCATGTCCCTGGTTCATCTCAGTAATTGCACATTAAAATTGATGGAGTGCTTCTGATTGAGAATGAATCATTCACTTGGTGGATAATAACCTTTCCTCAAGTTAATCGAAATTCCAGTGGCATGCTCTTGGGTTTAGAAAGTTGCTGAAATGCTTACAGTCTCGGTGACTTTGCCGAATTCCTTCCACGTCTGCAGCATGAACGAACTGGTAACAGTTTTTCCCCACTAAATCCGCTGCGGACAGGTCCATGTAGTCCGTGATCCTGCACAAAGGAAACAGGCAGCAAGGAGAAGGGTGAGGTGAGAGAAGGAAAAGAGGGGCAGACGAAAGGAAGTCAGAAAGGGCGAATTAAAAATAAAGATAGAGAAGAAAGCAAAGTGAGATGAAAAAGGGAGTAAGCTCCCTCCATTTCAAAGGAGGCTTGCAAGAGTGGTTGAGATGGGGGGTGGGGGGGCAGTGGGGGTGTGCACAGACATGTCATATGACAAGTTTGCTGGTAAGGAGTTACTGGCCCCATCACAAATGGCAATTGGTTATTTTGAGTTTGGTGGAGAGGCTGAGTACTCTCTCCGGTCAGTCCGCCCAATTTAGAGGTGGGCGGACTGACCGTATGCAGATGAAGGAGCCTACTTGGCTCCATTCCAGACGTACTCCTCCAACAGCCGACCGCGTACTGGCCATCTGATGGTCCGCCCAATTTACAGCGGGCAGTTGGACGGCTTTTTTTTTTGCTGCCGGTCACAGCCAGGTAAAACCTGGTGGCGAAGGACAGTAAAAATAAAAACTCCCATGGTATGTGGTTGTTAGTTTTACTTCTGCATTGTGAATTTGTTTTAAAAAAAAGTAAAACTTTGTAAAGGTTTGAGGGCCGGTCAACTTGTTCGACAGAGCAGTCCGTCAAACATTTACAACTTTGACAGAAACTGACGTGATATCGGTTCCTGCCACGCTTAAGAAATGTCTGTGGGGCTAGGCCAGCGGGCATCTCTAAATTTGGCGGAGCAGAGTAATTTACTCCATTGCCCTGACGTACATTACTGCTTCCTTCAAAGTCTAAATCATGCTCAAAGTCCGGTACATTTCACACGAGATAGGTATTTTAGCAGCTAAAAGCAGTTGTATCTCCTGCTGCCTCTACACAGGAAGTGAAGAATGTGGATCGAATGAAAAAGTACTGACCCCCTGGGGGGAGATTTACTAAGATTTTGCGCCGTGTTTGCGTCATAAAAGTGACGCAAAACGGCGCAAAATCTTTTTTTTCTAATCAACTTTCCAGCGCTAAACTTATTTAGCGCTGGAAATAACGTAAAAGTAATGCGAAGCAGAGCATTGCGTTGCTTTGCATTACTTTGCGCCGTGGGGGCGTGCCACGGGTGGTGCATGGGCGTTCCCATGCAACCACCCAAGGTCTCTCACGCTAAACCCAATTTACTGAAAACAGTAGATTGAGTTTAGCGTGAGAAAACTGCGCCCTTTGCAACTAGGCGCAAGGAAGGAGAAATGCTTTCATTTCTCCTTCCTTTTCCGACTTTGCATGCGTGCTGCACTGTGCAGCACGTATGCAAAGTGGGAATAGCTTTGCATTGTGCCTAGCATAGTATTTTGTACAGGAAGGGTACCCTTCCTGATCAAAACCTATGCTACACTCATGCACACACCCTCGCGCTGCAGCGCTAAGTTGTGTGCATGACGCACGGCAGCTGAAATCAGCGCCGGCGCAAGGGCAAGGGGAGGAGAGAGCCATATCCGTAAAAATATGGCGCTCTCCTGCTCCCTCCCTGTCGCGCAACGCAGCGCAGCCTCGTGGGGGCTGCGTTGCGCGACTTTTTTGTAAATCTCCCCCCTGGTATTTCTTCATTTCTCTGTGGAACCACAGTATTAGTGTCACCAGCGGTTGGGCAGCGTCATTGGGCCAGCATCATGGACCTTGTAATGAAACCAAATGATGAGTACCCACCGCACAGAAGAGCCGTCCTATCAAAGATGAACCTCGTCCCCAAGTGTGATATCACCATAAAGCAAACAGAAGACTCATGGTGAAGACAAGATGATGTGACATCTCATTGAAAGCTGGGGCAATGAAGCTAGGAACCTTTCAGATCGACCACATCCTGTTGCAAAGCGTACAAAACACTCCTAGAGCAGCCAGACGCGTACAGGTACGTAACATACACAGGCCATCAAGATCAACATCTTCTAGTTGCCAGAATCTGGTACTGCGCTAATGTTGACTGCTTGCAAGCACACGGTAACACCTACTATTAATAAGTAACGTCCCGCCCACTCAAGGTAATCTATGGAGCCCATTGGGATACAACAAGCGAGAGGGGGGCATATTTACAAGCCCCTATTGCTACTGGAGCTCCATTTCCCATATTTACAAGGTGGCACTAAGCCAATTAACGTGACTTAACGCCACCTTGTAAATATGCCCCTTTCTGCCGCCGTCCTCTGTGGCATAGGGGCGTGCAATGGGTGTTGCTCTGGGCGTTCCACCACAACACCCATTGCTTTTTGGTGCTGCCCCAGATTTACATGGCTGAGGCAGCACCAAAAACTAACGCCATGGATTACCAGGCATTAGAATGGCGATATGAGGAGAAAATATTAATTTCTCCTCGTGTTTTGCTCTTTCCATGTGTGGTGCATTCTGAAGCACACATAGAAAGAGCAAATCTCCATTATTGATTGTTTATGTGCAGGAAGGAGTCCCTTCCTGCACATAAACAATCGCCCCTGCAGCGCAGGCACCCTTGCAACATGGTAGCAGGGTGCCTGCGCTGGCGCTAGGGTGCCTGCGCTGGCGCTAGGTAGCTTTTTTTGCATCGGCGCTAGGGGAAACACAGGGGTGCACTATATTCTTGTGAATACGGCGCATCCCTGCATTTTTAAAATGTTGGCGCACGGCCCTGCTGAATTTGGTGCAGCTCTGCACTCCGACATTTTTTTGTAAATATGCCCCAGAGGATGTCTCTTGTAATCTCGATTCATTTACAGTTGGAATATATGGCATGGCTTCCACAATAATATGCAATAGTATCCATTTTCATATAGCAGAGAGTCCTTTACAGCATGGAGCTGCATAAAGTACAGTGATTCTCGTATAGAATGATCTTTATCAAAATGCATTGAGCTCCTTGTAAGGAATCCCTTGGGCAAGGAGTTCTTTATTGTAGGGATGGCCATAAATTAATGTAGGCCTCTAAGTGTAATAAAATGCAGGTGTTTCCTTAAGAAAGAAAGGTATACACATCCATCGGCTGCTATTCTTAAACTTACTTGGTAACATTTTAGTCTGTGCCATGCATGGTAGTGAAAGAACCTCAGAATTATAGGTCACTTGATTGCACGGACTAGCGTCAAACAATGGGTTCTGGCTACTAAACTGCACAATAGACATTTGTTAACAGTGTATAATACCACAGTGCACAAGACTGACTCTCAGTAGTGTAATATTGCATACTACAGACCACTGGAATTATGATGTAGCACCCCCAGTTTTTCCCACAGAATTACAGATTTGGTTCTCCTTTCCATCAGCTCATAATATACATCGTCCAATAAAAATGTTGCTAATCCAAAAGGATGAAAAGCTGCCGATGGAATGGAATGCAGCTGCTGACACTGCAAAAAAGCCAATCCTTTCCCCTTTTGATTGATGTTGTCAGATACTAAAGAAGAGATTATTATGCTTCACTGAAGAGAGTGAGAATTTCTTAAACAATATAGCCTCTTATACTATGGACTGCCACGCGATAGTGCGAGCCCCTTAAACCTGTGTGGTAGGGTGTGCACAAGATACCTTAGGACACAATACATTGGAATCCATGCTACCTCGCTGCTGATTGGACACCCACCGGCTTTCACAATACACAATCTGCAGGTCCATGTTCACCCGAAACACGAACATGTGGCAGTCGATGCGCACTTCGCTGAGGGTAGAGGGGGGCAGCGTGTGGGCCAGCGCCACCAGCCCCATAACACGGCCGGGCAGAGAGCGGGAGTGGCAGAACGAGGGCAGGCGCGTGCGGAGGCAGCCTGTGACGTGGATCACCTGCAACACAGAAATCAGACAACACTGTAGTCTGGGCAGGTAAAATTACTCAGACTATAAGATTACTGATTACTGACTAGTCAGTTATGCATCACAATTGTGGACTCAAAAAATTACTACATGGAAATGTGGCCATCTTGTACATACTAGGCAGAAAAACATACCGTTACATGGAGTCCATTCAACTTTAAAATTAGCACTTTTATAGGTTCTCTGAAACGAATGTTGAAAAGTGTCAAAGTAATCTATATTGATTGGACTTTTTGTAAGTAATCTCATTACTTGATCTGACTCATTTTTAATACCCATATGTAATGTATTACAAAGGAGATTAGTCAGATCAGAATGAATTATTTACTGGAATGAGCTATTTCAACAGCCTCAAATTTAACTTTGCCTACATGGTCCAAGCCATAAAATGACTTAAAGGCACTGAAATCCACCAAAACCATCAGCTTGTGCACCCACAATACCAATCTATTGTATACTTTTAGTAGTCTTTCGAAGATTTGCCATGTTCCATTATGACGTTGCTCCTGGAAGATTCTGAAAAGGGACGTTATTCCCTCACAAGATACTCACTGGAGACCTTTAAATGCTGGTTTTATGGCACTATGTCAAGGTCGACAATACCAACCTGCAATAATATTCCATCCACTACAATGCCGACTACTATATCGTCATACTAAGATTATAATTACTGTTCCTACTTTCACATCGTTTTACTATGCGATTGAGTGGCTAAGTCAATGTAGTGGATACAATATTTTTGTAATGTAATGCAACATGTGATATAGTGAGGGCATACTTTGGGTTTTAAGTATCGATTTGTTCAGTCTATAGACATATTTTGTACTGTGGAAATTCTTCAGTACACCAAAGAGCATCGGATCAAGGATTTACCCTGGAGACCCCAACACTCACCCGCTCTCCTCCACACATGGACCCCATTCAACTGCTGTCTCTGCCAAGGACCATACAGTTAGTTCCAAATGTATTTTAGGACACCTTCTCTCAATCCAAAGCTGCTTGACTTGTTTATTATTCTTTTGTTTAGAAGGGCATCGAAGGTTGTACTAAAAACCAAACTGGATATCCAACCAGTTCCAGGGATGAGAAGTGAAAATCGTGAATGTTTGAGATAATATTTTTCTGTAATGCTGCGTCCGAGGTATTTGGAAAACACTTGAACCCAATGGTGATTCCTAAATGCTTTGGCATGAATACTAAGGGGCACATTTATCGAAGAATTGTGTCGCCCTCGCGCCACTCAATGGGGTGCCAGGGTGACGCAACTACTAAGTTACATTTATCAAGCCACTCAAAGCCACCTTGCGTGGCCCTGCGTGACTTTATAAATCTAGAGTAACACAACACAGTGCAAATCGCTGCGTTGTTCTACTCTGCCCCAGGGAGGCTTTCCATGGGTGAAGCGTGGGCGTTCCCCTGCATACACCCATGGATTGTGGCGTATTCTCAGATTTACCATTTCTGGTAGACCTGGGAATGCATCAAAATGCTACGCCTCCCCAGGTGACGCGTAACAAGGAGAAATATCTTTATTTCTCCACGTTTTTTGTTTTTGCCTGCACAAAAACAATCCTGCTTACACCGTAGGCACCCTTGCATCATGGTGCCAGCTTTGGCGCTAGACAGCACATTTTGCGCCAGTGCAAGGAAAAGACAAGAATGCACCATATAACGTTAAATACTGCTCATTCCTGCCCTATCACGCAGTGCACCAAGGTGTCTTGCTGTGCTGTGCTGTGCTGCGTGATTTCTTGATAAATGCGCCCCTTAGTTTCTTTTTTATCAGGAAAAACAATGTATACAAAAAGGTGTTCTCTTTTTTCTTTGGGTTTGAGGTGTAAATGTTCTTTCTTAAGGAAGTAAACATGCTGGTTTCAGAGATAGGAGCCAGTGCGCAAAGGCACACATTTTTGGGGAACAAGACTTATTTTTCGTCATCAAATTTTGATCCAATGTAAGCCAGAAAAATGAGAAAGAAGGAGGGAGAAACATATAGAAAAACATCTGTTAGACTTGGCATCTTTTGGCGTGTTTCCCCTGAGTTTTTGCTTTCTGACCTCCCGGTTTTGACTCTGTTTTTGCTGGCGTAGTGTTTCTGCGCACTTTTCTCACTACTGATCAGTGGTAAAGTGCAAGTGCTCCTGTGGTAAATTGTGTTATGGATTGGTGTTTCCATGATTGGATATTTGATTTACTTGTTAGTCCCTAGTAAAGTGCACTGAGTGTGCCAGGCCCTGTGAATCAAATGCTACTAGCGGGCCTGCAGCACTGATTGTACCACCCACGTGAGTAGCCCTGAAAAGGTAACTCAGACCCGCCATTGCAGAGTCTGCGCGCAGTTTGTAACTGCCATGTCGACTTGGCCAGTGCACACACTTGCCAGTCCCTCACCTTCCCTTTTCTTACATGTCAACCACCCCTAAGGTAGGCCCAAGGTACCCCTGTGGGCCGGGTGCAGAGTATGTGAAAGGTAGGACAGCCCTGGTGTGTGTGGCATGTCCTGATAGTGAATTACGGCCAATTTCGTTTTTCGCTATTGCAAGGCTACCTGTTCCCCATAGGACAGAATGGGGAGTTTGTTTATAACATCTTATAAACGTAACTGGTCCGGGGAACTAGGTAGGAAAATAAAGTTTAGAATGCCTGAACTCAGAATCTAAAGATGCATCTTTTAGTGAAGGTGGTTTTTACATTCTGTGTTTGAAAATACCACTTTTAGAAAGTAGGTATTTTTTTGCTCAGTCATCCCGTGTGCCTCTGCTGGAATGTGGATTGCCTGTCTGGGTTTTGGATGACAGAAGGCTGGGGAGCAGGAGTGGCTCCAGATAGTCTAGGTGGGTCAGGAAAGGGCTGAATAGACCTGGGCTGCAATTGGGGAAGGGGGAGGAGATTTCCTTGCACCTCAAAGGGCCTGGTCTGCCTCTGACCATGCCGTCTCCACCTCCTGCCAGGAAGTCACACCAGAGAAGGCAGATTTGCTTCTGGCTGGGCACAGACACTCTCTGCCTAAGAGATCAAAGGATTTTGGGATATAAATATTGGGGCCCAGACCCCTGACTTTTAGAACTCCTTTGGACCAAGAAGACTGCCAAGAAGAAGAGCTGGAGAAGCTGTGAGGAGGAACTACCACATTGCTGTGTGCTTTGCTGTGTTGGCCTGCAGTGGCTGCTTCTGTCTTGGGCAGTGAAAGGACTGGACTGAACTTTCTGCAATCTACTTTTGTGAGTTTCTCCAAGGGCTTGAGGTAGAGCTTGCCCCCTGTTCAAGAAGTCTCAGGAACAGCAAAGACTTCAAGCTCTTCTGCCCTCAGCACTGGGGACTGTGTGTTTTGAGCTGCAACAGAAGAAGCAACCCGACGACGTCGACGACGCTGCTGCCGACTCAGTGTCCTGAAGGCACCGCAGAGGACACCGCCGCAACGCCGCACCGTGACCCTGGTCTCACCGACGCCGCCTGCTGACGCCGCCACCGAGCCGCTGATCGCACCGCGACCTGTGGGCACCACACTCCGCACCGCCTCGCATCACGACGACGCCTTGGTATCCCCGACGACGACGCTCCACGCCGAAATCTACGCCGCTGCTTGCACCGCGGTTCGAGGGCACCGCTCGTAAAGTTACACAACGCACGGCCCTCATCCCGCACTGCAGCCTTGGCCTACTGACACCGGCGCCATCGACTCCCGTTCTTCAGCTGACGACAGCGCTTCAGCAACGACGACGACGCTGCTTGCACCACGACCTGCCAGCACCGTGACGAGCACCGCATTCACTTCACACCGCGACCCTGGTCTCACCGACAATGCCATCTGACGCCGCCACAAGCCGCTGCTCTCACCGTGACCTGAGGGCACCGCACGCCGCACTTCGCACCGCAGCACCCGACGCCTACCGACGCCAGCGCTCCTGACTTCAACAGAGAGGATTTTGATCTACAACACGTGTGACTTCGAGGGCCCCTTGACGACTCCTGCACCGACCTCCGGAACCGACGCCTGAGGACGCCGTGCTTTCGGAAGCTCAACGAGAGGTCGCCGACGCCCTACATTTCTAAAAGGTTATCTTTGCGGGTCTTCCCGACACCGTAGCTGGCCCGCGACGCCGCAGTCAGCCAGAACTGTTTGGATTTGTTTGTTCACGACGCCGTGATAGCCCCGGATGGAGCTATCGACATCAAGGAACTGTTTTTCAAGCATATTTTGATAACTGAAGATTTTTAAGTACTGTATTGTGGATTTTTATCGTTTTTGGTCTTGTCTTAAGTATATAAAAATATTGGATATTTTTCTAAACTGGTGTGGTGTCCTTTTGTAGTGCTTACACTGTATTACTGTTGGTTATGTGCAAATGCTTTACACACTGCCTCTAAGCTAAGCATGACTGCTCGTGCCAAGCTACCAAGGGGGTGCCCAGGGGTTATTTTAGGAGTGTAACTCCCTTATCCTAACTAGAGTGGTGGTTTCTGCCTGGCTTTGGCACATGCCCTAGCCTACCAAAAATCCACTTTCTAACATTGGTTGTCAGCGGTGAGGATAGGACATGCGTTTGCACTTGACTTACAGTGATTGGTGTGCACTACTACCATATCGCAGACCATTACGTGCCACATACTGGTTCTTTTTCTTTTTGGCCTATTTTTGGTCTTGCCAGTTTGAACTTGCTACTTCATCATGCCTGAATCAAGAGCATCATCTGTTGCATCCCTGGAAATTGCCTTTGAGGAGGATAGGTTGGAATCCTACAATGTTAGGGAATTGAAATCAATTTGCAAAAACCTAAAAGTCCAAGTCAGAGGCCTCACGAGGAAGGAGGACCTACAAAAGGCGCTGAGGGCCTGGGTAGCAGCCAGACATGCCAGCGAGCAGTCTGGTGATCTCAGTGGAGAGGCAGAGGAGCCTATTCCTAGGGTGGATGTGCTTTTGGGAGGGGGGAACCCTCCAGGCCAGGCAGCAGTGGCCTGTCCCCAGGAGAGCTGGAGGACAGGCGGGAAGCAAGGAGAGTTGCAGTAGAACTGGAGAAGCTTAAGTTAGCCATGGAGGAGAAAAGGATGATGTTAGAGCATGAGTTCAGGATAAAGGAGCTGGATCAGAGGAGTAGAGCCAGCTCAGATGGTGGCAGCAACCCGTCAAGACAGGCAGACAGGATTGTGCACATCCCTAAGAATGTATGCAAAGAATTCAAGAAGGGGGATGACATACAAAGGTGGTTTCAGGGTTACGAGGCAGCGATACACATGAATGGGGTCCCTGAGGAGAATTGGGGAGCAGGATTGTGGCCTCTCTTCCCAGAAGAAGCAAGGGATACTTTAATAGCTTTGGGTAAGGGGTATCACTTCACCTATCCAGACATGAAGGACGCCCTTCTCACTAAGTATGGTCTCACTCCTGAAAAGTACAGGGATCAGTTCAGGTCCAGTAAGAAGCCCGATGCCAACACTTGGTTGGAATGTGTAGATATGTTTTGCAGGTCACTGGATGGCTGGGTGAAGGGCAGTAATGTGACAGATTTTCAGGGGCTCTACAATTTGATTGCATGGGAGCACTTGTCTAGTCTATGTTTTGCAGATCTGCGCCAGCACCTAGTTGATAGTAAGCTGACTGACCCCAGGAAGCTTGCTATGGAGGCGGACCGCTGGGTGAGTACCAGGGTCCACAGGAAAGCATATGGGGGAGACTCAGTCAAAGGTGGGCAGGGTCCCCAGCAGAAAAGTGGGGGGGACAAGGGTAAAACACAGGAGTTCTCTAAAGGGCCCCAAACTAACACCCAGGGTAAAGGTTCCCATCCCCCAGGAGATAAGAAACAAGGGGTCTCGTCAGGAAAGCCTGCTGAGACCAGCCCCCGCAAGTGTTTTGCATGTGACCAGGTGGGTCACATGAAGGGGGACCCCAAGTGCCCTAAGGGGGCACAGCCACCCACCGGTGGGCAGTCCAAGGTGTTGGCTAGTGTAGCGCTTGGGGAGGAGGAGTACCCACAGGAGGGTGGGGACCCCGCAGAAATTACCCTCGTCTCACTAGGGGACAGTGAGATGGTCCCAGGAAACCCAGTGCCCCCTAACACAAAGAAATACAGCACCTGGGTGACCATCAATGGGAAAAGGGTAGGGCTCTCAGAGATACTGGAGCCAGTGTGACCTCACTCCCGTGTCACCTGGTCTCTGAGAAGCAGGTAGTCCCAGGGGCATTCCACCAAGTCATTGTGGTGGACAATTCAGAGCACCAGTGTCTGGTGGCACAGGTTCCCTTCGAGTGGGGGGGGGGGTCTCAGGTCCCTTGAGGGTGGTTGTGAGCCCTTCCATGCCTGTAGATTGTCTGCTAGGTAACGACCTGGAGCAGTCCTTATGGAAGGATGTTGAGCTCAGGTCTCACTTGGAGATGCTTGGGTTGCCAGAGTGGGCATGCGTGTCCACTCGGTCAATGGCGGCCAGAGAGGGTGATCAAGAGGACTTGGAGCCTGAAACAGTGGCCCAAGTCCCTGCCAAGAGAAAGGGCAAGGGGCGCGGGAAACCGGCCCCTGGAGTTCTCACGGACCGGGAGGAGGCAGACCTTGAGGGGGACGCCCCGGTGCATACAGGGGAGCAGGTAGCTGAACTGGGGGACATCTCTGAGCTGACCCATTGGCAGCAAAAAGGGGGTCCCATCAGGGAGGAATTCTGCAAGGAGCAGAAGGAGTGCCCTTCTCTGGAGGGTCTGCGGCGGCAGGCTGCAGACCAGGCAGCTGGTGATCAGTCTGGATCACATTGGATCGATTGGGAGAATGATCTCCTGTACAGTGAGCCTAAGGTCGCTGAGCCTGGGTCAGCCCGTGTGCTGGTGGTACCCCAGCGCTTCAGGACCTTCCTACTGGGTCTGGCTCATGACGTGCCTTTGGCAGGACATTTGGGGCAGGACAAGACCTTTGACAGGCTTGTCACCCACTTCTTCTGGCCCCAAATGTGAAGGCAGTCAGACATTGCATGTCTTGTCAAACTTGCCAGGCAAGTGGTAAGAGTGGGAGGAAGGTCAAAGCTCCTCTCCAACCTTTTCCAGTGGTTGGAACGCCCTTCGAAAGGGTAGGGATGGACATTGTGGGGCCTCTGGATCCCAAAACAGCCATGGGTAACAGGTTCATCATGGTCTTGATGGACCATGCCACCCGGTACCCGGAGGCAATCCCACTCAGGACAACGACGGCGCCAGTGGTGGGCCGGGCGTTAATGGGGATCTTTTCCCGAGTGGGGTTCCCCAGAGAGGTGGTTTCTGACAGGGGGACCAATTTCATATCCAAGTATATGACATCCCTGTGGAAGGAGTGTGGTGTAACCTACAAGTTCACCACCCCTTACCACCCACAAGGTACCGGTCTGGTGGAGAGTTTCAACCAGACCTTGAAGGGCATGATTAAGGGTCTAACAGAACCCATGAGGCGTAAGTGGGACGTCCTCTTGCCATGCCTTCTCTTTGCATACAGGGAGGTACCACAGAAGTCTCTTGGGTTCAGTCCCTTTGAGCTTCTGTATGGTCACCCTGTGAGAGGACCTCTGAGTTTGGTGAAGGAAGGCTGGGAGGCAGCTCCCAGGAAAGCTCCCCAGGATGTGTTTAGTTACATGCTGGCCTTCAGAAACCAAACTGCCCGCTTCAGGAAACTCGCGCAGGCGAACCTAGAAGCCAGCCAGGAAGAAATGAGGAAGTGGTATGACCAGAATGCCACTCTGGTCGAATTTCAACCTGGGCAAAAAGTGTGGGTCATGGCCCCAGTGGAACCTTGTGCCTTGCAGGACAAGTGGACTGGGCCATTTGAGGTGGTGGAGCGCAAAAGTGATGTCACCTACCTGGTGGATTTGCGGGCTCCAAGGAACCCTTTGAGGGTCCTCCACGTGAACCGCCTCAAGCCCCACTTCGAGCGGTCCGAAGTGAGCATGGTCTTGGCGACAGTTGATGGGGTGGAAGAGGAGAGTGAACCTCTCCCTGACCTCCTGTCTACCAAGGAGCGCAATGGGTCAGTGGAAGGTGTGATCCTCTCCCCTACACTGACTCCAGAGCAGCAGAGCGACTGTCGCCAGTTGTTGGGACAGTTTGCCCCACTGTTCTCCCTGACCCCAGGTGTTACTCATTGGTGTACCCATGACGTGGACACCGGTGACAGCCCTCCTGTGAAGCACAAGATTTACAGGTTGACTGACCAGGTCAAGGCCAGCATTAAAGAGGAGGTCTCTAAGATGTTGGTTTTAGGGGTGATCGAGCCTTCCAACAGTCCTTGGGCCACCCCAGTGGTCTTGGTCCCAAAGGCTGCTGCACCCGGTGCCACTCCAGAACTGCGGTTTTGTGTGGACTACCGTGGGCTCAATGCCGTCACCAGGACTGACGCACACCCCATCCCCAGAGCTGATGAGCTCATTGATCGGTTGGGAGCTGCCAAGTTCCTCAGCACGTTTGATTTAACGTCTGGGTAGTGGCAGATTGCCTTAACCGATGGGGCCAAGGAGAGGTCAGCATTTTCAACCCCAGAAGGACATTACCAGTTCCGGGTGATGCCCTTTGGGTTGAAGAATGCCCCTGCCACCTTTCAGAGGTTGGTCAACCAGGTGTTGGCTGGGCTGGAGGATTTCAGTGCCGCCTACCTGGATGACATTGCAGTGTTCAGTTCCAGCTGGGAAGAACACTTGCTGCACCTCGGTGAAGTGTTGAAGGCGCTGCAGAGGGCAGGCCTCACGATCAAGTAAGTGCCAGATCGGGCAGGGTTCGGTGGTGTACTTGGGACACCAGGTAGGAAGTGGCCAGGTGGCGCCCCTACAACCCAAGATTGACACCATTCTGGCTTGGGAGCCCCCCAAGACCCAGACATAGGTGAGGGCCTTCTTAGGACTCACCGGGTACTACAGGAGGTTTGTTAGGGGGTATGGCACCATTGTTGCCCCCTTAACAGAGCTGACTTCCAAGCAGCCCAAGAAGGTGATCTGGACTGAGTCCTGCCAGAAGGCTTTTGATGCCCTGAAGGCCGCCATGTGCACGGCACACATGCTCAAGGCCCCCGACTTCTCCAAGGAATTCATCGTGCAGACTGACGCTTCAGAGCATGGAGTGGGAGCGGTGCTCTCACAACTAAACGAAGAGGGCCTAGACCAGCCTGTAGTCTTCCTTAGCCGGAGACTACTCCCCAGGGAACAGAGGTGGAGTTCCATAGAAAGGGAAGCTTTCGCTGTGGTCTGGGCACTGAAGAAGCTGAGACCATACCTGTTTGGGACTCACTTCCGGGTTCAGACAGACCACAGGCCCCTCAGATGGTTGATGCAAATGAGGGGTGAGAATCCAAAACTGCTGAGGTGGTCCATCTCCCTACAGGGAATGGACTTTACGGTGGAACACCGTCCTGGCACAGAACACGCGAATGCAGATGGTCTGTCCAGGTTCTTCCGCCTTAGTGAAGAGAACTCCCAGGAGGGTGGGTAGTTCTCCCTACTTTCAGCTGGAGGGGACATGTGTTAGACTTGGCATCTTTTGGCGTGTTTCCCCTGAGTCAGCAAGCGTTAAGAAACAGGAAGCGTACAGTGGTGGAAAAAGAGGCCCGATGTGGAATCAGGACTCAACAGCCATGATATTCAGCAACAATGACATTCAACAGTGCTGGCAGTTGGCTCCACGGGAAAAAACTTTGGGATGCGGCATCTATTCATTTATTTATTTTTGTTTTTGTAAATTAAGCACTGCCTTGTTATTGGAAGAACCGGACACCAATTATAACCTAGTGAAACCTAGGGATGTATTTCTTGAAGATTTTAAGATGTCTTTATTGAAAAAACATTAGTCTCCTCACCTCAAACTGTGTGGGGGTAGTGAGGAGAGGTCTCCATGTCAGTTGACATGTTCCCACCACTAATGTAAGCTTCGTGCAGTGGGGCTACATCCATCTTTCTCTCATCCTCAGCACCTTCTTTCATCTCAAGAGAAGGATTACACAGACAGATCAGCAGCAAGACGAGCAAACCCACAAGCTCCTTGAATCACCCTGACTGTTGCCAGGGCCGGACTGGCCGTAGCGGGAACCAGGTGTTTTCCCGGTGGGCCAGAAGGGTGGGGGGCGGTTTTGAACCGGTGGGTGCCGTTTTTGGTTCAGGGGGACGGTTTTGCAGCAGTTCTGCAATATCGGCCCTCTGTACCAAATGCAGCAGCGGTGTTTCCCACCAGGATGCCCCACCACATCCAACCCCGCCCATCCCCCCACCCCCCTCTGCGGCCAGGCTGACTTATTCATGATGATCTTCTCTGAATCTTGGAATGGAACTTTTATTGTTTTCCAGTGTTTACAGTACAGGAGAACAGAATGAAGTCAAAGCAGATAGCTTAATGGTCTAACTAAACTACAGATAAGGCTTCATTCATTACTACTAGATCGGGAGTGTAGGGGAACAAAAATATTCTGCGATCTGTGTAGCGCAAGGCTGTTTCTGTTATTCTGCTCCAGTTCTGGCTGGGTTAGTTGGTGTTGGAGGGAGCTTCGGCTTGTGATGTGGAGATATTGAAATGGATAATGTAGTGGTCGGTCCATGTGACTAGTGAGACTGAGCGGAAGCTGATGTGGTTGCCAGAGGTGAAGATTTCACCTAAAGTGTGTCCTGCATTGTGTGTAGGGTCCGTGACAAGCTGGGAAAGTCCTATGTTGTGTAGACTCTTGAGGAGGTCAGAAAAGCAGTGATCAGAGAGGGTCTTCCAGGTAAAAGCTGAAGTTGCTGAGAAGAAGGAAGTTCTTGTAGTTGATGGTGTGGGAGGCAATGAATGAAACACACAAATGGTGATGGAAGACTGCTTGCAGTACGTCTAACCACTGGCAATAGCTCGGGGTAGCACTCAAAGCCATTGTTCCTTTGCTCACCATGCCATCTCAATTTGGACCCAGCCATAAGCAAATCAGTCTTGACTCTGCTCCTCATGGGAACAGTCCAGCCTGAACTGCCAAGCCAGGTCCTCCCTGAACCAGAACACAAGCAACCCAGGACCGGTTTCACCATACTTATGGGCTCATCAACCGGGTACAGCTTGGTTCCAGTGACACGGTGCGCATGGGACCAACAAGGAACATCCATGCCACTTAGGGTGATACTTGAAACACACAAAAGGTGATGGGAGGCGTCTTGCAATAAGACTAACGAATGGCAATAGCTTGGGTAGCACTCCAACCCAACGTTTTTTTGGGGGGGTGGGCGATGAAGCCTGAGATGAGGTTGTTGAAGTTGCCTTGCGGACTGGTTGGTCTTTAAGCTAGGGTGCCCTTCATGATGGTGCTGTTGTTTGCTTGCAGGTTGAAGTGTATGTGTTCCATGACAGGGGTGTCCTGGTCAGTGGTGTTTGTGTTTTTGAAGGTGTCTTTGTAGACGATGGTGAGGCCTCCACTGGGTTGTGGAGGTGATCCTGGCGTGCAATTTTTTTATCCTGCTGGGATGGCCTATGGTGTAACGAAACTTGAGTGGGCCCCCCTGCAAAGCTCATGGAGGGGGGCCCCTCACACTCCAGACCCATACAAGAGCTTTCAGGCCAGGGGCTATTGTTACGCTACAGGGGACGGCCACAGCAAAATCAGGAGCGAGGCGGAGTTCATCCAGGTTTCTGTTAGGAAGAGAAGGTCTGGTGTGCTGTTGTTGAAAAGGTCCCGAAATTCGACGGTGTATTATTTTTACAGAGCTGGTGTTTAGGAGCATGCATGTGAGCATATGTGAAGGTCTAGCGTGGTATTGGGTGAGGTAAGGTTGTGAGATGGTGATGTGGGGGTTTGAGCGAGGGAAGTGTGTGGAGCTGAGTTGCTGCAGGTGAAGTGACAGTGGGAGCAAGAGAAAGATCCTACCATTCTGTGAGGTGCAGTGCGGCAGCAGTGGGTGGAGGGGTATCCAGGGTTAAATGCGTGTAGGGTCGCTGCGTAGAAGCGGCGGTGGTTGGTCTGACCTGGGGCAGTGGCGCTGGGCACGGTCCAGGCATGGACGGGTGCAGACGAGCTTGTCTTTGGTGTGCCTTCAGCACGCCAGCAGTGTGGTCGCACAGTGGCTACCATTAAGTAGATTCTGGGATGGGGAGGAGCGCAGGGGGCGGTGAGTGGGGATAAGGTGAAGCAGGAAGAAGATGCGGGAGGAAGACACAGGAAGGTAGGTAAGGAGTGGGGGAGGCAGGAGGAGGAACTGTGCTGGAGGGGGGTCAGGGAATAGAGAGGGGGGAATGTCTCCCTAGCGCAACCCATCCGGTCCAGTTGTGTAGACTGTAAGCAGAAATGAGCAAGGCTCTAAATCACCCACTCTTTTAAGAAGGTGATTGTTTTATGAGTGATTGCTGTCACTTCTTCATTGAAGGAAAACATGGGCAGATCTTTGTGAAAAGGTAAGCTTGTGTGAGCCCTAAATCCAGCTGGTGAAGTCAGATTTGTGTCAGTTCTAGCATCTGATAAAGACCCTTGACAGTTATATGTTAATACATCACCTCTCACTGTGTCACTCAACCACTACATCACCTCTACAGGTTTGTGTCTGTGCTGGGAACAGTCCATTCATTGTTATAAGGCATATATGACCTGGTCTGCGCCAGTGCACCCAGTTCAAGGTGTAGAGAAGGGCAGTGCACCCTTTCTGTAATATGGGCCCAGTGGATTTTATCCATTGCATCCAGAACACGTGTTGCTCTTGCCATCTAACCCAAGCCCTTACATCCACAGCAGAAACTGCGTGCATCACAATTCCACTTCAGGAAACATATCTATCACTCTTCCATCAGAACGCTGCAGAGACTACTTTTCCAGAACCGAGCATAAGAGGAACAGTCATGATGCCCAGAAACACATTTCTTACCTGCCCAGAGCAGTTCTCTAGCTCTCTCTCTTCATGTGCCCTTGTTGCCATCTGGGATGACCTTAAAAACACAGTTGACCACAACAGGGTTGTTGAATTACTTCTCTTGGACCGCTCAGCTGCCTTTGACATGGTTGACCATGACACTCTGACACAAAGACTCTACGAAGCCGGCATAGAGGGGACTGCTCTAGACTGGATCACATCCTACCGTCACAACAGAACTAATGTCACCATACCCCCCCTTTCTCGTCCAAATCGTAATTCACAAAAGCAGGGGTCCCTCAAGGCTCTATCATCACACCCATGCTTTTCAACATCTACATGTAGTCATTATCAACAGTGATCAATCAATTTCACCTTATGTGCTATAACTATGCAGATGACACACAAATACTCATTCAACTGGAATGCCCCAAAGACATTGGAAACTCACCAATTTTCAGTTGTCTCAGAGCCGTGGATCAATGGGTGACATGCAACCATCTAAATTGAATGCTTCCAAAATGGAACGAGTGGCAATTGGAAAAATTATGACCCACTCGCCTCATGGCCTGATGAACTGGGAACATCGCCTAAAGTATCAAAGGAAGTAAGAAACCTCGGAATGGCCATGTAATCCAAGCCATCAATGAATGCCCAAGTGGCTAAACTAGCAAGATCAAGCTTTGTTACTATAAAAACTCTCCTACGCATCTTCCCCCATCTGGGATTGCCACACAAGGTTAAGGATACCATCTCTCTTGTTCTGTCCAAACTTGATTATGCCAGGAGCCTCTACCACGAATCACCTTTAACAACTATGAAAATACTACAACGGATTCAGAAGTCGGCTCCCAGACTATTCTTACATATAAAGCCACAAGCCCACATCTCCCCTGCCTTGAAAGCCCTACATTGGTTACTGGTTGCCAAAAGATCCACGTTCAAGCTGCTTTCTAGCACCCACAAAGTGATACATGGAACAGGACCGCTCTTCATTAGGAAAACAACCACCAAATGCATTCAACAAAGGAACCTCCGCTCTAGAGTGGCACCTCGCCTCAACATCCCACTGTACAAGAAAAAAATCATGGGTGGCACATCCTTCTCTGTTCAAGCAGCCAAAGTATGGAACTCTTTACCCCAAACATAAGATTCACCGATAACCACCTTATCTTCAAAAGACTACTCATGAGTTGGCTCTTCTTCACATAACCACCATACTCAGACATAAGTATACAGCATATCCCTCTGTATATAAGCATTTATTTGGACTATAGATATGTACCTACATATGTGTATAGCTTTGTATAAATGTATTTAATAATTATGTTTTTAAAAATATAGATATTCGTCAGTTCTGCTTAAAAATGTACATATTACTTACAGTTACATTATTCTATGTTTTAACATGTATATAAGCAATTGCATAAATAGATACATCTTTTATCATAACTATTTATCTACAATTGCTTCACTATTGAATTGCAAAAATAAAAACAAATAAATTAATTTAAAGCAACACTTGAAAGCCGGATTTGTATTAAATGCAACTTTAATCTACATATATTACCTTCCTTATGCGTATGTATATCTTCCATATACTTATGTATCTATATATTTATTACTTTGCTTCTAATTCAGCATATCCAATGCACTACCCTTTATCTCTTGCAATATATCCTCTACCTCCAGTCTGACTTCTCAAACCTCATTCTACTACTCTCTCCAATGCACTACCCAATTTCTCACCCTGTACCACTCTCAATATATCCCCTACCTCAACTATCTGACTCATCTCAAACCTCATTCTACTACTCTTTCCAAAACACTACCCTATTTCTCACCCTATACCTCTATCAATACATCCTCTACCTCCACTGTCTCATTCATCCCATACCCCATACCACTACTATAATCCCCAAAATAACCCTTTCTAGACTCTTCCCTCCTCTACCCCTCCTTGCATCATCTAATACCTCTTTTACTATTCAGATCTCCCAAACAAGCCTTTCTAAACCTTTACTCTTCCCACTCCACCTGCTTTTTACTCATCCCAAACCCACTCCAAAAAAGAAGAAAAATAATTCTAGACCCTTCCTTCTTCTATTCCTCCACTATTCCTTTTCAATCCAAATAACAGACTAACATGCCCACCACTCAAATTAATTTCATATTTCCCTATACTAATTCCCCACTAATCCTGTTTGGGTTCTGGAGTAGCGTGCTACCTGCCAAAAAGCGCTTCATCACCTCATCAGGGGTAGCAAGCGCTATTTAAATGCAGACCTTCCCAATCCTTCTCAATCAAAACATATCCACCGCTCAAATTACTTCCATATTTCACCATACTAATTCACCACTAATCCTTTATGGGTTCCGGAATAGTGTGCTACTCACCGAAAAAGCGCTTCAACGCCTCATCAGGACTATATAAATGCAATTATAATACAATACAATTCAACTCAACCTTCTCATGTCAGAGACTTGGCTATCCTTCTTGCTAATGAAAGCTTTTGAACTAACACTCCACATACAGAGTCAGTCAAACTAACCAGCTCGTAAGCGAGAGCCCCAGATCTCAATGCTCGCTGGATCATTCACTCACCTTATAACCTGAGGTCTTCACATGGAGTCCCCGCTTGGTCAGGGTGGACTTCATACGAACAAATAAGGATCGTTCTAATGTGTCACTTTCAATGGCCAAGGGGCTGAGCGGATCTGAAAAAAAGTAAAATGTTAAGATACATTGAAACTCAATACGATAATGAAAAAAATGCTACAGGAGCGTCCAGGCGCTGATCTTGTTTCAAGTAGTTAAACAAATATCAATATGTTTGGTGGTCATATTTTACCTGCTCAAATTCGATGACTATCAAAAATACATCAAAATATGAGAATATTAAATTATTTACCAAAAAGAAAAACAGAAAAAAATGAAAATCTGCCATAAATATTGATACGGATCAGGCAGAAACCTGTATCTCGCTGTGTGTCGGTAGCTCCGCATGTTACGGTGCTGGGAGTCCCAGAGGTGCCTGCCTTGTGTCGAGAGGATGAAGCAATGCCTCCTAACCTGGCTCCGAAGAGTATGGATCGGACTGAATTCTCGCATTCCATGTCGATAAAAAAGTTAGATTTTTCAAAGTTGGGAAATAGACTACTCTGTGGGCTTCGAATGATTGGACAAACGGACGCATCCATGGAAATAGGATTAGGAGTTCTCAGTTTTGGCTCATGTGAAAATTGTTGCTTTGCAGGAAGAGCGGTGGTTTCTAATTGTGGAAGGGGCAATTTATTAAGGAGCAAATGATCAAAAACGAAGAAAATGTCTCAGCTTTGAGGCATTGCAATCTCTAAAATTTCCAAGTATTTGAGTATATCACACCCGTGTTGACACAATAAATACCTGCCCGTCGGCAACGTTGGAGTAACACCTCTTACCTCAACATTCAAATTTAAAATAAACAATTCTCTAAGGATCCCACAAGCATGACTATGCCGCATCTGCTGGCATCGTCACGGAATCCGACAAGAGAAGTTCCGGGTCAAACTGAAATTCAATGTTATCCAATTAAAATATTTTGAGCAAATTGGATTCCCAGGGTCCTCGACGCTTTGACTGAAAATATAACACTGAGATACCATAAAAAGGGCGAAATGTTCAGTATTTTGGTATTGTGGACTAATACTGAGTGAAAGGAAAGTTAAACAACAGCCAGGAAGAAGCAACAGTAAACACTGGTGGTGAGAAGATGGCTGAGGAGTTTACATAGGGTGACCAGATTTTTAGAACCAAAAACTGGGACAGTGCTAGACTTAGAAGTAGGACTAAACATTGCCATGTACCATACACTTTGAAGTATCACAATGACAAGACCGAAACATTGAGCTACAAAGGCATAACCTATAAATCTACTAAAAAGGCTATTTATTAAAAAAACTGAAAAAGTATTTCAAAGACTGTACACCTTGCTCCATTTCAAACATTTAAGACAAGCTTACATTCAATGTGATTTCTTTGCATTCTGGGACCTGTAGTCTTTGATGTAATGGTAAAACAGATTACAAGCACCAGAATGCAAATTTTAAAAAAAACAGGACTGGATAAGCTTTGTTGTGTGCCTTTGTATCCTCTGTACCCTAGACTGTGTAATTTAGGATGCCTCATTTTGCCTGTTAACCCTGCCCGAGTAACTTGGAGTGAACATAGCTCTGCCATTTACGACCTTACCATGGTGAGAGTAGGCTCTGGCTGGTGCTCTAGTGCACTCTGATTCACACCTCTCTACCTGCTGTGCTGAGAGAATGAACTCTTGCAAGCACAGAACCACTGTCCCTGGTGTGAGAAGGGGGCAGTTGAAAACGCGAGCACTGCAATGATCGCGGGGTGAGGGCTCGTGGCCGGGGCCCTTGGATCAATTTTGGACGTGTTTTCGAATTTACCAGCCATTTGATATCATAATGCAATGCTCTATAATGTCATTATGCTTTTTCTATATTCTTTCAGCTGACTTCGAACCAATACATTGTGCTCAATTCCCGCCAATATTGGCAGATTATATCTATGCTGTTAGTTTAACTTGCACATCTTTCGTACACACAATTGTAACATTTTCTTTTTGTGTTTAGACGCATGGATCTGTTTCGAATCTTATATGTAAGTCATATACTCTGAGGGGCAGATTTACAAGGTCCTTGCGCCACTTTTGCGTCACTTTTCCCATGTTAAAAATGACGCAAAAGTGGCGCAAGGGCCTTGTAAATATGCCCCTGAGTTCCCAATGTAATGTAACTGGTTCTATTGTAAAGCGCTCTGACACCTTCGGGTAAAGTACGTGCTATATATAAATGCATAAATATATAAATAAATAATGTCACATACACGCTCGTCTGACCCTCTTAAAAAAACGGGACTAGTATTTAAATTAGAAAAAAGTGTCGGGAAACATGGGACATCTGTTCACCCTAGGTTTACAGGCACCCACCATGAGTTAGGCAAGGGGGAGAGTGAAAAAAAAAATACTGTGGGATGATAATGGAAGATAAAGGGTAGGGGAAATAGGCCTGAACGGATCTGGGCAACCAAAATCTAGAGGGGGTGAGGGTGGACAGGCGATGACAGGGAGGGCGGGACTGGCCTGTAGGGCAATCAGGCAGTGCCTGATGGGCTGGTCTGCCATGTCAGTGTGTAGGCCAGTATTTTGGCTGTTTGTAGGCCTGTTTTTACTGTTGACTTCTCTGATATTACCATAAACATTGCCATCAGCAAGCACAGATGCATGCAATCTTCCATACCTTGCAAAACACACAGCGTGTCTTTACAAGTTCAAAACTGCCCCAATTTACAAATATGGACCACTTCTAATTCACTAATGGCGGCTACTTTTAGTTTGCGGCCAGGCCTATTTACTATCTCAGTCCAACCCTGATGACAGACCATGCCTCATCTCAGCACAGAAAGTAAACTAGTAAACATCATAAGGGGAAAGCAGAGCCTGCGACGAGCAGAAATATTGGGTACCAGATGGAGAGTTATGGGGCACCTCCCCCGTAAGCAAAGGAAACCAATAACAATAGTTATTGTGCTGACATGCTTACTATTACCCCCCCCCCACACACACACACACACGACATTGCAGCATGTAAAATGTTATGGGTGGAATCACATAAAACCTCCTGTTTTTTCGATCTAGTAAAAACACTAACATGGTCAATGTGTTGGTTCCCAAAGAGGAATTGACGCCCACCCACCCACCCTCAACAAAAAAAGAGGAAACACTAGTATTACTGCCATCAGGAATTTCACCCCGTCTTTGCCCAATTTCTCCTCACCTGCCCTCCCACAGAGGGGGCAGGGAGGAAGAAGAGCACATCACCATCATCACCATGTGTTCCTATTGTATCAATAGTGCACAGAACAATACACTATCAAAGAGAAGTCACAATACAAGCAAAGCACGGATTTTTCTATCTCATTTATGTATATGTATGTGTATGCATATATGTATATATTTATTTATTCAGCTTTTGTTTAAGTTTGTACCCCAAACAAGTGATGTTACACCAAATGTGCAAGTCGAAGGACTAGGTTGACCACCGCCCTCCAGGTCATTAGAGACACTCTTTCCGGTCCTCGACTTATGATAATCAAAAGCGTAGTAGTCTTGCTTCTCCTCCATTGAACCAAGTAAACCAACAATTCTGAAAAAAATGATTTGTAAGTGAAAACTTCAGGACTGGAGGCAGTGTCCATAATGACCTGGAGTGAGGTGGTCATCCTATATAGCACTGTGGGGGTGACCTGTAAGATCACGAGGCCTAACGGGAGTTTGCAGCTGCATGCGAGAGAGAGACCGAGGGAAACAGTGAGAGACAGAAGAGAGATATTTAAAACAATGCAGACTAAGCTACATAAAGAGAAGAAATAAGAAAGGCGAGCTGGGTAGAGAGAGAGAGGAGATAAGAAGACAGGAAGAGAGAGAAAGAGACAGTTTAGTATATTTTTAAAGAGAGGAGCTAAGGAAAGAGAAGGATAGGGGAGATACATCGAGAGAGAGAGAGAGACAGACAGAAAAAGACAGAGTAGATAAGGAAAGATAGATATGCGTAAGAAGAGGGTGAGCAGAGAGTACGGAAGAAAGAGAAAATAAAAGACAGAAGGACGGAGAGAGAAAAGTAGAAGGAGGGCGGTGTTAAAGATGAAGGATAGATAGATAGGTAGATAGATAGATAGATAGATAGATAGATAGATAGATAGATAGATAGATAGATAGATAGATAGATAGATAGATAGATAGATAGATGGAGACAACAGAGAAATTGGGGGAGTGAGAGACGGAGGTGTGTTACATAGAAAACACACATATTTAGAGAAGGTAAGAAATAGCGCGAAATGATTTCGAGGTAAGTGGAGGGAATGAGACAAAAGAGAAACGAGAGGCAGACGCCGTGCCTGTTTCCTCGGATCCGAAGGATTCCAGACTGCGCAGGCATGGCGGGAGTCTGAGGGAATCCGTGAGAGGCAGAATCGGTGTGATGGCATTGCACCATGTGGCTCAGTGAAGCATGTGTAGGCACACTGCTCCTGCTTAAACGAGTGGCACGTGAGAGTACAAGCACCAGGGAAGTAAGGGTAAAGCTGGAGACCTGCAGATGATCCAACGGACTCCGGTGGATCCAAACTACGAGGGCTCGACTGTACCTGCCCATCACATCCAGTGCACGCTTCCGTGCACCACTCGGGGCCGCGTGATACCGGGGTGCAGAGCAGCGATCGTTATTAGGGGTCCCCAGGGAGGCCCAGTGCCTGAGCCCCCATCACCATACCTCTGCAAGATAGAGAAGAGGCGGCCCGTGCACACCCCAGGCTCACGAGAGCCTGCGTTGTGCTCCAGGCCCCTGCTTTCTCATTCCCTTTCACTCCACGCTACACATAAATCTTTTAAAAGTTCCCCAGATAAAAGCGGAGCAGTGTGAAATCAAAAACCAAGCTGGGCTGTCTGAAGCCTCCTTCTCAGCTCTCCGCCTCTGCGGCCCTACAGCTCCAAGCAGGAGGTGTGATCCAGAACCAGGGGGCAATGGTGGTGTCTTTTCCCTCAGGCTCCAGCCAATGGCTCTCCGTCACTAGTGGGGTCTGGCAGGTCGTCTCTGGGACTCATGAAGAACAGAAAGATATGGGGTCCCATCGAACAAAGCCGAACCCCCGAAAAATGTGACTACAGAACATCGGGTTTGAAATATCACACCGCCAAGTATCAAAGGCAGACCAGTGAAGGTACGTATAGACTTACTAGTTAACTCTGCAACTCCACATAAATCTACCTGGTAGAGATATCTATCTATCATCTATCTATCTATCTATCTATCTGCCTGTCTGTCTGTCTGTCATTTGTCCTTTACAGAAGTGGATCTTCAGTGGGGGCACCTGCTATGTTTATATTTGTAAGTGCCTCACGCTGAGGTTTAATTTCTGTGAAATGAGCTTTAGGGCTAAAACAGCCCTGCAAAAATGTAATGGGAGCCCTCCCTGAGCTGATTTTGGCCCCTTAGACCCCATCTCTCGGGGGCCGGCCACAATTCAATGGGGGAGGGGGCAGCGCGACCCTCTCCCAGGACTGATTTTGGCCCCGGGGGCACGGCCTTCAAATGCTGGGTGCCCTGGACCCACCCAGGGCACTCAGCCAGCACCGTTGGGGACCGCAGGAGAGCCTGAAAGCCCCCGTGGTCCCTGCCGGCTCCCCGCCTCCTGTGGGAACTGCCATTGCTCTCACACACAGGAAGCTGCTAAACATGCACCTCCCTGTGTCTGAGAGCAATAGTTTTGTTTGTTTCCCTGCCCGCTTGACAGCGGGCAGAGAAAAAGACAAAAACTCTGCTCCCAGCAAGCGGGAGCACTTTCACAACTCCCGCTTGCTGGGAGCGGAGTTCATGTTTGCTCAGACTTGACGGGAGGTGTCAAAACTCCCACCAAGTCAGAGCAAACAGCTATGTTCTTGGGGTGGGCACCAGGAACATAGCAGGAGCCAGCCCAGGGCCATATATGGCTCCAGGAGGGGGGCCACATGACCCCCTTCCTTCTGTGTTGATGGGCTGGCACCTAGGAGGTGGTGGTCCATAGGGCTGTATATGGCCTGGGAAGGGGGGCTGTTTGGCCCCCTCCCAGTATAATCTATTTTTTAAGCCTCAGGGAGGTGGTGGTCCCTGTGTGCTTCTAGAAGACCAGGAGGGGGGTTTGCGTGCCCCCCCTCCATTACTAAAAACAAAGTCCCAGGAGGTGGTGGTTCCTGGGTCTCAGGAGGGTGGCCCCGTGCGCCCCACTCCTTGTTTAATAAAATTCCCCCAGAACCTGGCACCCCGGGGCCCTTTTCAAAACAAGCACGGAAGCCCGCTCTTATTTATGTAATATTTTTGGCATGAATTTGCGAATTTTCGTGAGTTTGCAGCAAAACATTTAAAAAAAATGCTTTTTTGCCCTGCCGGGGTCTCTCTGGGATCCCAGGACCAAGGCTAGGTGGTATTTCTACCCTGCCCCCTTTTCTTTTTTTCCGCGTTTGCTTGGGGACTGCGAGTCCCAAGATGGCTGCCAACACTTCCTGGTTGAAGTGTTGGCACCCAGAGATACACAGATTTGGATTTCCTTTAATATCTATAAACTACTGAATGGATTTACACTATATTAAAAAAAGCACAATCTGTGGATCAAAAAGCAAGCTTTCTGCCAAATTAGGGTGTAATTCCATCCAGGGCCGGACTGGGAACCGAAACGGGCCCTGGCAAACTGCTCGGCCGGCCCCCCTGGGGGGGGCTGAAGGGGTGCGGAAGAGCTGTTTGCAAGGGCCGGTTTCGGCCGATTTTGTTACCGGGGGTGATATTGCAGGCCCTCGGTAACAAAACCGCCCCCCCAGGGGCCCAAACCCGCCCCCCCCACCTTGGCGGCCCACCGGGGAAACGCCCGGTGCCCGCTACGGCCAGTCCAGCCCTGATTCCATCCAGCGGTCCGTGATGCAGTCATGTCTAAAGTGTCAATGGGAATTTACATGTTAAAGCACTTTTTTTGATCTGCCCATTTTCATGGTCCCCGCTTGACGGATCGCACGAAAACCTTTCATGCACAACGAGAATCACCAGCACATTTCATTTGGAAAAGTTTGTGAAGATTCGTCAAATGGCAGCAGAGATATAGGCAGTGCTTAATTTGTAAAAAAAAAAAAAGAGTCGGAGGCCACTGTAGCTTGCACCGCACATTACCCCTGCGATGCTGCCAATGAAAGTAACAAAATAACTGCTAACCACCACACTTGTATATGTGTGACAATTCGGACTATTCCAGGCCCCCAAACCTATAAGAATGGCTTGGGTGGCAGGTAATAACTTTTTTTATGTATATTGTATTAATAATTGACTGTTGTTGTGGTAATCTCTACATTAGCCAGACAGCACCACCTTGTGGCAGACTGTCACAAGCGCCGGTGTTGACATTTAATTGCTGGTGCCGAGCACTGGAAACCACTGGCTCAAATTTAGCACTGGATATAGGCAAGTCAAGAAACGTTTTTCCTATGGAAACATGGTCCTAACTATAACAACCTACTGGTGATATATATATATCTTCAAGGGACATCATTGTGGATTAGAATAGTGAATATATATTTACCTATATATAATTACCTTCACACTATATTGGTAGTCAATATTATTACTATGATATTTAGGCAGTTCGATTTTTTTGAGCACACACATCCAAAATTCAACTACACAAAATCACAGGCCTAGAAAAAAGGAAATCTACTATTATGCACACATGGAAAGCAAATATTACTTCGACAAGCTCATGTGAGTTGAACCTTGGACAAGATTAGTACCTCCTCCATATCCTATGACTGCTACGCAAGTTAATGCCAGACGTCACAGAAAGCAGGAAAGAAGACCTGTGCCCACCATGACATCCTACAGAATTCCGACATACCAAGAAAACCATCAGGACCATACATAATCCACATAACCACATGGAGAAACATGCCATACGCATCATCAGCTAAGATGAAGGTGCTGTGCGCATTACACTGCTGCACCACTGGGTCCCTGCAGACAGGGCCGGACTGGCCGTAGTGGGCACCGGGATTTCCCCGGTGGGCCGGAGGGGTGGGGGACGGTTTTGTCACCGGGAGCCGGTTTTGCAGCAGTTCTGCAATATCGGCCCCCTGTAACAAAAGCGGGAGTGGTGCTTCTTGCTAGCACCCCCCCTCCCCCCCGCCCAGGGCCGGTCGAGCAGCAATCTGCCAGGGCTGGTTGCTGTTCCCAGTCCGGCCCTGCCAACAGAGAGTGATCACTAACACTTGTGGCAACTAACAGCCATCCATTTGTTGTATTCCTCTGATGAGTATGTGGGACTTTGGCATACTATATTGGTTCTACTTGATATTCTAAAGTGTAAGTGAAGATGTGAAGAAGAATGGCAGACGCAAGGTGCCGACACGTAGCTTGCACAATGTGAACCACAGAAACAGAGCAGCACGATGAGAGCAATGCAAAGTCCTCACAAGATCAAAGGGTGCTGATGCGTTGGTAGACATGTAGTGTGCTGTACATAGGTTCACACAGTGAAGGGTGCAGGGGTTATCAGTTCGTAGTCACGGGCGAACAAAGCACACAGGTTTGGGGCCCGCATTTTAAGGAGAACTTAGGTTTGGCTGAGCCTGAGTTTGTTGACTCCTGGTCTCAGCAAGCTCATATCTCCTATGGCAAGATACTCACACCAAACTCAGGGCCTCATTTATGGGTTTTTTTCCGTAGGGCATTGCAGCAGGCCTTGCTGCTGCGCTGCCCTACGGCAAAAGAAAAGGGCAGGAATGCGCCGTATCTGTTAGATACGGCACATTCCTCTCTGTTTCCCCTGCGCCGTCGCACAATAGGCTGCCGTGCGCCAACGCAAGCACCTTTGCACCATGGTGCAAGGGTGCCTGCGTTGGGGGGATGATTATTTTTGTGCAGGAAGGAAAAACCTTCCTGCAAAAAAACAATCTCTAGAGGCTTTTTCCTGTTTCTATGTGTGCTGCAGAATGTAGCACACATAGAAAGAGGAAAAACAAGGAGAAAGATATTTCTCCTCGTTGTGCCTCCCTTACGCCTCCCCAGGGGAGGCGTAAGTTTTTGGAGGTGCCTCAGACTTATGATTTCTCGTAAATCTGGGGCAGTGTCAAAAAGCCATGGATGTTGCTGGGAACGTCCCCAACAACACCCAAGGAAAGCCCATTCACAGTTTTCTGCGTGAAAGGGGCACATATTTATTAGGCAATAAAAAAAGACACGTAACGTGGCTTTACATGGGCTTGTAAATATGCCAGTGGCACATTGTGTCACGGAACGTCAAAAAGTGATGTTCCGGTGGCGCAAAAGTGACGTTAGGGCCTCATAAATGAGGCCCCCAGTCTCTTGCTGGTAGGCATCCTCCACCCCAGGCAGTCCACCTCTTGGGCTGTCCTGGGAGTAAATGTCCACGGTCAACTGTCTAGTAAAATTCAAAGTTAACCTTGAACAAATCACATCAAAGTGCATTTTCCTTTTACTTTCCTGTTTATTTATTGATTTAACAACTTATATTGAGCAACCAAGGCATCATATCCACCGAAACTGCAGGTTACATCATAGGGTGGGGACAGGGACAGAGGCACAGTTAAAAACATCAGATTAGTGTTTAGGCAATAACAAACATGAGACAGTTGTTAAGAAACATCTGAAGGAGCAGGCAGCGATTTTAAAGGTAGAACGTTTCTGAACTTTCTTTTTTTTTGTAAGTCCCATCGTTCTTTATCAAGATCTTTATTTATAGTATGTTTAGTGAAAGTTCTATTTCTTTTTTTTACCAGGCTTTCTATCGTGGGAAATTTCCTCTCAAGTTTCAATCAATATTTCTCTTTTGTTAGACTCAGTGTCTCACTTTCTCAGCTCTCTCATTTCCCCCCATCTTTTCTGTAGTTTTAGAGCCAATATTACCATCTCTGGATGCGGAACTCTGGGGCAGATTTACAAGCCCCTTGCGCCTCCTTGCGCCGCCATTGCGTCACTTTTTTTGACTCAACGGCGGCGCAAACAATGCGGCCAATTTACAACGTGACGCATCTAGGAAGATGCGTCAAGTTGTAAAGCCCTGCGTCACATTATACCTGCGCCAGGTATAATGTATGCAGGTTGGGCGTTCCCACGCAAAAAGTCATGTAGAACTGACGCAGTGAAATTTACAACATTTCACTGCGTCACTCTACGCCTTCACTGCGTCAAAAACACTACGCCTGCTCAGGCCAGGCATAAGGAATGACGCAGGGCTTTTTGTATGGGACTCACCTATCTTTTGTGGCACATAGCTGGAGTTGAGTCACTTTCATGAGCAACTCCAGCAATGCGTCACTTTTGTGCCAACAGATGCGTCAGTATTTATGACGACGCATCTGTTAATCCTTGCGCCATGGAGCACTGTATTGTAAATACAGCGCATCCATGGTGGCGCAAGGACATTTCGCACTGGCGCAAGGAAACTGACGCATCTATGCAGATGTGTCAGTTCCTTGTAAATCTGCCCCTCTCTCTTTTGCTAAGCTCTGTCACTGTTTAGCATGCTCTAGCTCGGTCTGAAATACTTTGTGTCATGTCAGCTAAGGTAAGCCTGCGTTTTCAAAACTCACTGGGGCAGATTTACAAGGAACTGACTCATCTGCATAGATCATCAGTTTCCTTGCGCCAGTGCCAAATGTCCTTGCGCCACCATGGATGCGCTGTATTTGCAATACAGTGCTCCATGGCGCAAGGATTAACAGATGCGTCATAAATACTGACGCATCTGTTGGCACAAAAGTGACGCATTGCTGGAGTTGCTCATGAAAGTGACGCAACTCCTGCAATGTGCCAGATAGGTGAGTCCCATACAAAAAGCTCTGCGTCATTCCTAGCACCTAGTCTGAGCAGGCGTAGGGATTATGACGCAGTCAAGGCGTAGAGTGACGCAGTGAAATGTTGTAAATTTCACTGCCTCAGTTCTACATGGCTTTTAGCGTGGGAACGCCCACCCTGCATACATTATACCTGGCGCAGGTATAATGTGACGCAGGGCTTTACAATGTGACGCATCTCCCTAGATGCGTCACGTTGTAAATTGGCCGCATTGTTTGCGCCGCCATTGCGTCAAAAAAAGTGATGCAATGGCGGCGCAAGGGGCTTGTAAATCTGCCCCAATTTTTCCAAGAACTGTCTCTTATTTGCACGGCCCACGTTTACTTTGCCGAATTCTGTTTCTCTCTTGACTGTCTTAAGTCAAGCTAAATTTTTATCAATTAATGCCAAGACATGCCGCTCTTGTACCTAGCTCAGCCATTCTTTTCATAAATGTGGTTGTTTTGGTATGGCCCATCTCTCCTTTCCAAAGTTCTGTCTATTGTTTGGTAAGCCATGCACCACATTTCCAAACTCTCTTTTGCTCAGTTATGCTCCTCTTTTGCCAAGAAGTGCCTCTCTTAAATCATTTAATCCCTTCATCAAAACTATGGGTCTTATTTAGAGGAGAGTGGTAATTTAAAACCAACCATTTTCCAGTGCTGTAAATTAGCTAACAGTTGAATTACTGCATTGGCATTACTATGCTGGGATTACTGCTGCCATTTTGTAGCACCCTTTAGTTTCCTTATGCTTCCTAACCCTTAGGGTGCTGTTCCTATTTTTATAGAATGCCTATCCTGCTCCTATTTTGCCATACTCATCTTTCTTTTGTCACACTCGTTTTCTATTTTTCTAGTTCTGTCTCTCTTTACGAAGCTATGTTCATCTTTTGCAACTTTGTACCAGGCTCAGATCTCCTTCTCCAAGCTTTGTTTTTGCAAGGAGTCTCTCTTTAGTTAAGCAATGTCTTCCTTTTCCAAGCCCTTCTCCCTTGCGCCAAGCACTGTCTTCTTTATCCAAGCCCACTCTTTTGACCACTTACATTTACAGCAGGCCGGTCTGTCTGCCAAAATGTGCTTCTTATTTTCTCCACTTTGTCTTTGTTTGACTAATTTTTCTGCCTTTTCTCAAAGACTACAAAAGTAGCGGCATATTTACACGACCCTATCGCCACAGTAACGTCACTTTTTGTGGTGTTTCTGTGGCGATACGGTCTTCGTCTTATTTACAAGGCAGCATTGAGCCGCTTAACGCTGCCTTGTGAATAAGGCACCCTTTCACGCTATACTTAGCATGAAAAAGGTGGGTGATGGGTGTTGCAGTGGGCGCTCTGCCGCAACACTTATTGATTTTGACACTGCTCCATATTTACAAGGGTGGCATAAATATGGGGCAGCACCAAAATTAAGACCAAAAAAACCTGGTCTTAAGATGGCGAAACGAGGAGAAATGCTTTATTTCTCCTCGTTTTTGCTGTTTGTATGTGTGCTGCCTGGTGCAGCACACATAGGAACAGCAAAACGCCATGCATGATTGTTTATGTGCAGGAAGGTGTTCCTTCCTGCACATAAACAATCATTTTTAAAAATGACGAGTTACAACTTCTATGTGTGCTGCACAAAACAGCACACATAGAAGTTGCAAATCACCATTTAAGATTGTTTATGTGCAGGAAGGGAGGCCTTCCTGCACATAAACAATCATTCCCACAATGCAGGCACCCTTGCACTATGGTGCAAGGGTGCCTGCCGTATTGTTGTAAATACGGTGCAGCCCTGCATTTCCAAAGTGGCAGAGCCGTCACTTTGCTTGTAAATATACCCCCCAGATCCACAAATTACACATGTTATCGGTGCACATGAATAGCGCTGGAAACCCCCTGATTCTATGAGTACAACTGTACTTGTGCAATTTGAAGAGTATGTGTGCTACTTGCTTTGCACAGTGCAGGTGGTGTTGAGGAAGCCTGTCAATAAAAGCCACAAGGAATGCTGTCATTCTATTGGAATGCCCATCGCTGATTCCCAAAAGGATTCATCTAGACATAAGCCAACACTAGCAAGGCCTTTTTTTGGTAGTATTGTAATAGGTGGTTTGGAAAAAGGAATGAACTGAGGGGTCATTTTAAGGTCTATACTTTGATAGCATAACTGTTGAATAGACAAGACATATTGCTAACAATATCCATAGTGCAGGCTTTGGATCAACTCCTTTCATCCTGTGGTTTTCTTCAACAAGACTCAGCCATTTGCTTGAGATTTTGTCAGGCAAATCTTGGTACATCCAGTGGAGTATTCATCTCTCATCTCATGTTATTGGCTGTTTGTATGTATTCTTCCACCTTTAGCCCGTTAGGTGCTATGGGCGTAACGGTTAAGTCCTCAGCAATGGTGCTCGTGTGCTGTAACCTTTACATCCTGGCACCCACCCACGGGGGAAGTGCTCGAACTCCCCCTGTGGGCTGCCCATCTACGGGGCCCTACCGGGGATGGCAGCAGAAGCGTTTCCGCTGCCACGACCCCTCCCCCCACTCAGCAATCTGATGACATCAGTGCGCTCACGACTCCCCGACGTCATCAAGTGCAGCCGGGGGCACGATGGAAACCATTTGCTTCCAGCATGTCCAGAGATAGGACGCAAAACAGGTGAGTCCTTCTCCTGGGGGGGAAACAGACCCAGGGGTAAAGGAAAGAGTTTTTCTTTTCCCCCTGTGCCTGTTTAGAGTGGATTCATGCTCCATGATCGCGGGTGGGACAGCGATCATGGAGCAGGAATCCACAACACTAGACCACCAGGGATTTCTTTTTCTGCTGTTGGGGTAGAAACCCCTTAGTCAAGTGTCACTTCCCGTGGGCAATTTGTCATCTGTGTTTCGGCACCCCCAGGGGAGTCGAAACTCGTTAGAAGCCAGAGACATTTTTTATGATAATGATTATGGGGAGCAACCCCTTGGGAAAGGGTCACTCCCCTCAATGGACATTTTTTGGTGGGATTCCGCACCCCCACCCGCGGGCACATCAGCTGTTTTTAGGCCTATTTGCCATCTGGTGGCAGCGAAAGCCCACTAGACACCAGGGATAATATGTTGTATATGTTGGGGAGTGACCCCTTGGGCAAAGTTCACTCCCCTTTATTGGGGAAATGTTTTGGTCGTTCTACCCCCATGGGTGGCAGAAAGCCACAAGACCACCAGGGATTTTATAAACATGGCGCAAACTGTTTTGGGGAGCGGGCTATTGGGTAAGGGTCACTCCCCTATAGGGAGGTGAATTTTTGGCTGTTTCTGCCCCCCTTGGAGGCAGATCAGCCATATATGTTTAGGCCCATGTTCCCCCAGGGAGGGCAGAAGCCACTACACCACCAGGGATTTTCTTATGTATGGCGCCTAATGTTTTGGCGAGCGGCTGCTTGGGCAATAGTCACTACCCTTTTTGGGGTGAATGTTTTGGTTGTTTCTGCCCCCCTGTGGGCAGATGGGCCTTATATTTTTAGGCCCATCTGCCCCCAAAGGGGGCTGAAGCCACTAGACCACCGGGAATTTTATTACATGTCAGGCATCATGTTTTGGGGAGCGACCCCTTGGGCAAGGGTCGCTCCCCTTTTGGGGGTGAATGTTTTGGTCGTTTCTCCAACTTTGGGGGCAGATGGACCATATATTTTTAGGTCCATCTGCCCCCAAGGGGGCAGAAGCCACTAGTTACCAGGGAAAGTTTGTGTGTGAGCTATAGTTCGGCTGGTGGTCTGTGTCTTCTGGAGTTTGGCTGGCTGTGTGTGGGCTGGCGCTTGGCTGGCAGTGTGTGTGGCTGGCATTTGGATGGTGATGGGCAGACTTCATAGTGTTTTATAATGTTAACCGTTTTATTTCTTGTCATCATTTGCATTTGTAATTGTAATGTTTTATTTCTCCTTTTTATTCTAGTGCAAAGCTTTTGTTGTGCTTTGAGTCTCCTGCTTACAGTTTTATCACTGGTTGATCTGAAGTTTGTGCAGTTGCAAATGTTTGGTAAGAGCAAGTTTTTTTGTACTGTTTACTCCAAATGAGTATCATTGCCCTGCATGAATGCTTTTTTGTAAAAGGTGTAATAGCAGCATTTTTAGCTTCTGTGTTATTGTGTCTGAAATGCTACTTGTATTTGTGCATGATATGCATTATCTTGTCTTGTGTGTACATTTTCTTTTGTTTTTCCTTTCTAGTGGGATATCGTTGGTACTTGTGTGTCTATGCAGAGTAGGTGCTGGTGAGTATTGCTGTCTCTGGCAAGTGAGTAGTATTGTTTTTTCACAATATAGGTCTTTGTGTGGTTTGTATTGATTGATTTTCCTTTCAGACTACCAGTAGTTTTACTTTCCATTTGATAAAGCCACACTTTGTTAATTACTTTTTTTTGTCAGTCAGAATAACTTTATTTCGCCAACACAATGTAGGCATAAAAAGTATACATTATAAAGAAGCTCCCTCGTGACCTATCTTATTGTGTCCAATCTAACTATATTTTAACAACTTTGAGATCACCGTAAAAAATTCACGCTGTCGAGCCACGAACGATTCTACGGATACGTATCCAGAACCTCCAACTGTGACTCTAAAGTTTGGGTACAAAAAGAAAGGAACAAATACGAATATATTCGGCCGACACGTGACTTGGATATAGTCACTTATTTAAATCAATTTTTGGAAAACGATTCAGTAGGATACTCCATTATTGTGGATATAAATATCAACATAAAACATCCTCTAAAGAAACAGTCGATAAAAAATATATTAGGAACGAACATACCCAGTATTGACAAAAGAAAAAATTGACGTCGACCAGTATTGATCCTTCATGGTTGATCTATACACATCTCTTTTTTGTACTATAAATAGTTTCCCCTGAGTGCCCTGGTGTGTGTCTTCGTGTATTCTGGCAAAGGTCCTGATGAAGGTGGTGTCATCATTTGTTCAGCCACCGAAACGCGCGTCGACCAATGCTGTTTAGACCTTATTGTCACAGAGACTATGTCATCAGTTGTCTCATACCTTCCAGATATATTTTAAAACATAGTATGTATGAGTATGTATGTGGTTGTATGTGTACAGTATAGTATGAAAGTAAGTTTCTTTTTTCTTTTTCTCTTTTATGAAATTGCATTCAGGGGTATCAATTTAAATGTTTTGTATCTAACATTTTATGAAATTGTTATGCTTAACTGTATGTAAATGTTTGAAACAATTTCTTCATTTTTTCAAAAAATAATTAATTATAAAAAAGTAAAGAAAGTTTTGATATTGAAAAGAACTGAATAAATAAAAATCTAAATGCATTCATGTTTTTGATATTTCGCACATTGATGTTAGCCCATGTTAAAATATAGTTAGATTGGACACAATAAGATAGGTCACGAGGGAGCTTCTTTATAATGTGCTATTGTTTTCCCCTCTTCTCCCTGACCTCAAATTACCCTATTTAGAGGGGGTCCCCAAATACAGCGTCGGCATAAAAAGTATACTACATTTAAAACATTTCACAACATTACAGCAAAGTTAAAATGTAAGAAATATTAAAAACTATTACATTTAAAAATACAAGTTCATAATTATTTACACAATAGTAAATTCATTTCATTTTTGGGGATATAATTTTAGCTGAGTGTACGTCTCTTTTTAGTGCAGATAATAAAAAGGACGCCAGAGAGAAACAGATAAAAGGGTCAGGTAATAACTGCAAATAATAGAGGGCTACATGACACTGTTTAAAGCTCATTTTACGCATAATAGGGATAATAAATCGTTTTCTTTCATCACAATAAAATTTACAAAAGAACAAAAAGTGTATATCATCCTGTACAGATCGCTCATCACAGGTACAGAATGGAAGGATTATGGCTAGCTGCAGGATTACCGCTCTTCAAGTTGTTGATATGCTTTTCGAGTTTTCCTCTGACCATGATTATGAGACTGATTCTACATCTGAGGCAGAAGAGGAAGTCCAAGATTCTGGCCGTGAATTTTCTGTCCGAGAGGAATCATCTGATGATGAAGCCACTCTCAGTGCGGATGAAGTGCTGCTTTTAGAGGAGGACACTGGTGTGCCAATAGTGCAGCAAGAAGAATCTGGATTTCGGCTGGGGCTGAAAGGCTTCCCATTGGAAGTGGTGGACTCTAGGTTGCCCCAAACATGGTGCCACCTGTGTTGCCTGCCTTTAGTGGTGTTGCAGGGTGTAGAGTGAACACTGAAAACTTTTTGCCTTTAAATTTCTGTCAGTTGTTTATTGACAAAGTATTTATGTATGAGATTGTTGGCCAGACTAATTTGTATGCTGAACACTATTTGAGGGATAACAGTACCAAACTTAAGCCCCACTCTAGAGCCATTCGGTGGACTCCCACTAATCTGGATGAGTTGAAGAAGTTCTTGGGTTTAACTTTTTTGATGGGCTTGATAAGGAAGCCGTCACTCTCTTCATATTGGGCTACTAGTCCCTTGATGGAAACAGCTATATTTTCTGCAACGGTATTTGCTTCTTCTTCTTTGGATGCTGCATTTTGTTGATAATGCTTCAGCGTTGCCACAAGATCAACCTGATTGTGACCATCTTTTTAAGATTCAGCTAGACCTTGATCACTTTGTAGATCGATTTTTAGAGATCTATGTTCCAGGGAGAGAAATAGCTGTGCGTGAGTGTTTGGTCCTGTTCAAGGGCTGTTTGGTTTTCAGGCACTACATTCCTAGCAAGAGGGAACGTTATGGAATTAAGATGTATATGCTGTCTGAGAGTAGTACTGGATGCCTATAATTTCAGGGTGTACACTGAAAGGGATTCCTGTATTGACCCCCCTGGTTGTCCGTTCACTTTTGGAGTTAGTGAGAAAATTTTGTGGGAACTTCGTAGAGGACTTTTTAACAAAGGTCACCATTTATATGTAGATAACTTCTACATTGATGTGCAATTGTTCAAGGAATTGTTCAAAGTGGACACTGTTGCTTGTGGCACAATCTGCTCTAACCGTAAAGGTTACCCAAAATAGCTTGTTTGTAAAATACTTGAGAAGGGACAGTGCAATGCCTTGCATAGCGATGAACTTCTGGCTATGCCATTTTCTGACAGGAGAGATGTCTACATGCTATCTACCATCCATGATGGAAGTACTTCACATGTGACTGTTTGGGGTCAGGTTCCTGAAGTGCTCAAACCTGAGTGCGTTTTAGACTACAATAAACACATGGGAGGTGTTGATAGATTAGATCAGCGGTTGTAACCTTACACTGCTGTTCGTAAGGCTTACAATTGGTATAAGAAGTTGGCTATCCATTTATTCCATTTAGCAACCTTCCTTGTTGTATTCAAGGACTGTTCTCCGGAGTCAAAGATGACATTTGTTCAGTTTTAGCAGTCTGTGATAGGCAGCTTTGTTGTAGTGGAACAGGCAAAAGTTCCGAGAGCTGCAGCGGTGGAGGATGTTGCTAGATTGAAAGAATGCTACTTTCCTGATCACATTCCTCCCACAGCCAAAAAAAAGACTTTCCCAAGAAATGTAGAATCTGTGCCTGAAGTCGTATGTACTGCCTCAATTGTTTTTCTAATCCTGGACTGTGTGTGCCCACATGTTTTAAAATGCACCACACACAACTGAGTTTTTGGTTGCAACCATGAGTGTAAAAGTAAACTGACTGGTCTATCGTTTTATATTTTTGTTCACATTTCACGGTTGGCATTTGTGTGATGTATTTAGTTAGAGCTGTTGTGTTTGTAGTAGTAGTTTTGTATCTACTTCCAATTGGTTTGGGTTTTCTTTTTTGTTAAAAAAATTGTGATGGTGATGTGCGTGGACTGGCGCTTGGCTAGCGGTGTGTGTGGACTGGCTCTTGGCTGGTGGTGTGCGTGGACTGTCTCTTGGCTGGTGGTGTGCGTAGACTGGCATTTGGCTGGTGGTGTGCGTGGACTGGTTTTTGGCTGGCAGCGTGAGTGGACTGGTGCTTGGCTGGCGGTGTGTGTGAGCTGGTACTTGACTGGCAGTGTGTGTGAGCTGGCATTTGGCTGGCGGTGTGTGAGTAGTGACGTGTAGCTGGTCACTACATACACTGCTAGCCAAACGCGAGTGCACACACTCTGTCAGCCGGCGTGATTGCTGTGTCAGTCATGTGGCGTATCACAGTGATGGGCCCTTGAATGGCACTGTCTGTTGATGTGAGTGTTGAAATGTGCTGGGCCGCAGCTGGCCGTGTGAAATAGTCTTGTGTGTGTCATGTATGAAAGGTGTGTGAATGGCCTGTGAAGCGGTTGGTGCCTCGTTGCGGCTTTACAGCTCACAAGCTGTGAGTCATTGGTTAATTCTTTTGACTGTTCAATTATTAACAGTGCATTTCATTTTTGTGAAATCTCTTCTAAAAAAAATATACATTTTGAACCTTTCCCTCACCTTTGTGCCAAATCCAACTAGTATGTGTGTGTACTTGAGGAATAGATGATTGTGCACTAATATTTTCTTTTCTGTCTTTCGCTGCCAAGGTGTACATTGTCTCTAGGGAAAATCTACCAACTCTAGATATTTTCGTAAATTAAACAACCAGGGGAGTACAGGGTGGTGTGCTTCTCGTGGATCCCAACAAGTTTTCTAACTCCCAATACCCTGCAAACCTCAAACTGTGACTAAAGCCACATATTTCTCTTGCATTACTGTGCCATATTCTTCCAGAATCAGTAATAAACCACTAATTTCCTACCACCCAGTGTTCCCCAGGTCTCCCGATACAAATGGTACCTCACTTGCGTGGGTGGGCAAAGTGCCCACGACAGGAAAGGGCCCAAAACGTATTGTGGAGACATCAAAATGATTTTAACAATACGTTTTGGGCCCTTCCCTGTCACAGGCACTTAGCCCACCCACACAAGTGAAGTAGCATTTTTATCGGGAGACCTGGGTGGTAGGAAATTTGTGCCAGCGCGGTGACCCCACAACTTTACCACACAGAAATGTGAGGAAATATTGATTTTTATAGCTAAAATTGAGGTTTGCAGGGGATTCTGGGTAAGAAAACGTTGAGGGACCACAGAAGCTACACCTCCTTGGACTCCTCTGGGTGTCTAGTTTTTAAAAATGTCTTGGTTTGGTAGGTTTCCCTAGATGGTCTCTGAGCCCGGGACCAAAAACACAGGTTACCCCCTTGCAAAACCAGGTCGTTTTGTGATAGATGTTTTGGGCCATTTCCTGTCACGGGCACAAGGTCTACACACACAAGGGAGCTACCATTTTTATCAAAAGACATGCAGGAATGCCGGGTGGATGGAAGTTTGTGGCTCCTCGCAGATTCCAGAACTTTCCATCACAAAAATGTGAGGAAAATGTGTTTTTTTTAGTCAAAATCTGAGGATTGCAAGGGATTCTGGGTAAAAAAAACGTGGTGAGAGCCACATAAGTCAGCCCACCCTAGATACCCCTAGGTGTCTAGTTTTACAAAATATACAGGTTTGCTAGGTTTCCCTAGATGTCGGCTGAGCTAGGGCCCAAAATCCACAGCTAGGCTCATTGCAAAAAAAAAGGGTCAGTTTTCAATGGAAAAATGTGATGTGTCCATGTTGCGTTTTGGGCGTTTCCTATTGCGGGCACTAGGCCTACCCACACAAGTGAGGCACCATTTTTATCGAGAGACTTGGGGAAATGCTAGGTGAATAGAAGTTTGTGGCTCTCCACAGATTTTAGAACTTTCCATCATAGAAATGTGAAGAAAATGTGTTTATTTTATACAAATGTTGGGGTTTGCAAGGGATTCTGGGTAACAGCACCTGGTGAGAGCCACACAAGTCACCCATCCTGGACTTCCCCATGTGTCTAGTTTTCAAAAAGGTACAGGTTTGCTAGGTTTCCCTAGATGCCACCTGAGCAAGGGCTCGAAATCCACAGCTGGGCACATTGTATTAAAAGGGTCAGTTAACAGTGGAAAAATGTGATGTGTCCACGTTGTGCTTTGGGCCGTTTCCTGTCACGCTAGAGCAACCCAAACAAGTAAGATGCCATTCTTATCGGGAGACTTGAGGAAATGCTGGGTGGGTGGAAGTTTGTGGCTCATCGCAGATTCCAGAGCTTTCCACCACAGAAATGTGAGGAAAATGTGTTTTTTAGACAATTTTGAGGTTTGCAAGGGATTTTGAGTAACAGAACCTAGTGAGTGCCACACAAGTCACCCTAGCCTGAATTCCCCTGGGTGTCTAGTTTTCAAAACTGTACAGGTTTGCTAGGTTTCCCTAGGTGCTGGTTAAGTTAGGGCCCAAAATCCACAGCTAGGTACATTGCAAAAAAAAGGTTCAGTTTTCAATGGAAAAATGTGATGCGTCCACATTGCATTTTGGGCCGTTTCCTGTCGTAAGCACTAGGCCTACCCACAGAAGTGACGTATCATATTTATCAGGAGACTTGGGGCAATGCTGGGTGAAAGGACGTTTGTGGCTCCCCACCGATTCCAGAACTTTCCATCACAGAAATGTGAGAAAAAATTGTTTTTTTAGAAAAATTGTGAGGTTTGTAAGGGATTCTGGGTACAAAAACATGGAGAGAGCCACGTAAGTCAGCCCATCCTGGATTGCTATAAGTGTTTAGGATTCAAAAATGTACAGGTTTGCTAGTTTTTTCTAGATGCCGGCTGAGCTAGGGCCCAAACTCCACAGTTAGGCACATTACTAAACATTGCGTTTTGGGCCGTTTCCTGTTGCGGGCACTAGGCTTACCCACCCAAGTGAGCTACCATTTTTATCGGGAGAGTTAGGGAACACAGAATAGTAGAACAAGTGTTATTGCAAATTGTCTTTCTCTGCATTTGTGCCTTCCAAATGAAGACAGTGTGTAAAAAAGTAATTTAGAAAAATGCCCTCTAATTCACATGCTTGTATGGGTACCCACAAATTTAGAGATGTGCAAATAGCCATTGCTTCTAAGCTCCATATCATGTTCCCATTTCGGAAATACTTAGGTGTCCTTGATACCTACTTTTCAATCTTTATATTTTACCAAATGAATTGATGTATACCTAGTACACAATGAATACCCACTGTAAGGGGCAGCTCAGTTATTGGCTCTGGGTACCTCGGGTTCTTGGTGAACCTACAAGCCCTATATATCCCTGCAACCAGAAGGGTTCAGTGGACATAACGGTATATTGCTTTAAAAAATCTGCTACAGTTAAAGGAAGTTACAGGTAAAAACGTAGGTACAAATTGTGAGAAGGTGGCCTGGTATATGCTGTCCACTAGTTAAAGTGGCCACATTGTACCAATCCACACGACCCTTATGATGTGTGAGGTCAAAGATAACCTTTATGAAAGCTATCTTAGTGGTAGCTATGGAGAGCAGCCTTCAGGCTCAATCTTGAAGGAATGTAAAGCAGCTTGTTTTACCAGAATATCACCTCCTAAATGACTAAATGAAGGAGAACCACACAGTAGTTATTAATATAACACTCTCTACTATCCTCTACATGAGGATAGAACACAGAGCACACAATACTGGATCAATAGAACAGTTGTAAGTAGCACAATACAAAGCGGGCTCCAGGGGGAGACTTACCCATATACTAAAATAGTGGTATAACAATCACGACTTGACTAGACACAGTGCGTAGTGCACGTAGAATCACTGGGACCCCAAGGAACCACCCAAGGTGATGACACAGGAGACCCACGGAAGACGGGTGCAGTGTGGAAACACGACTGCGTGCTCTGTACAACTCTATGGGAAAGTCGCGGTTACAAAGTTAAAGTTTAAGGACCCTTCTAGGAGGACTTCGAGCCAACCCTTCGGAACTTAAGAGTTTAAAGAGCCACCCCACCTGTGGATACCGTAGTATCAGAGTTACCTATCCCAGGGAAGCCGGATGCATAGGTCTGAAGTGGCGTCGGAAACTCTTGTCATTCTCTATTGAAGGAAAGGAAGAAGTGCTCCTGCCGTGAAGGTAAAAAGGGTCCGGTGGAATCCAAGCCTGGATTCTGGATGGAAGGAGCCTGAAAGCAGAGGGGACAGAGTCTGGGTCACTTCAGAGTGACCAGGGGCTCGGTAGACGAATGCCCACCGATGTCGGGTGCTTCAGGCGCGAAGAAGGGGTGCTTGACTCTGCAGCCACGAGGACCAGGAGATGTCGAGGATGACCAGGAGCCAGAGGTTAGCTGTCCCACAAAGGATGTCGAGTGCTGAGGGGTCGGTCTCCGGCGGGAGCACCAACAAGCCTTGGCAACAGCAACCCACGCAGGAAGGTCAAACAGGTTACGGTGTGGACCAGCAAGGTCCAGGGGACTCTCCAGGCAACGGAGAGTCAGGGCACGTCTGGAGCAAACAGAAAAGCCCAAGAACACTCAAGGAGGACCCGCAGGCCGGATGACCAGGAGCCACGAGGGGACCTCGAGCAAGATTGCAAAGTACCAGCCCACGGAACACTCGGTGTGGGGAGGCCGGAGACCTTTGGTGCAAATACTGCTCAGAGTGAGGACTACACGGAGTCCAATGCACAAGCTCAGGAATCGCCAACAAGCCTATGCACTTGCAAATGGACGTGGTGCACAGGGGTTCGGGATACACAGCTCCCACGAGGGATACTGGCCTCAAACTCGGTGAGAGGGCAGATCGACCTCAGGGACCTTCAGGAACCCACCTCCTGTGTAGCTGAAATCTTCGGAGTCCACAGGAGCTTAGGACCAGCTACCGGTCAGTTGCGCTTAGGTGCCTGAGAAGCAGGGGAGTGACTCCTTCACTCCAAGGGGATTCTTCTGTTGTCTTAAGTGCTCCACAGGTCCTGTACGGAGACTGTATGAAGTCACGCACAAACTAACCTTTGGACGGAAAGGGGGAGGAAGTCGAGCCCGGTCGAGGTCCAGCGAAGTCCAGGTGTCCAGACGATCGACGGTTAGTGGTTTCTTCTTTCTAGAATCTTGTCCACGTAAAATCCCATGTCCTGTAGCCTGGTAACCCATTTTATACCCACAGGAGAGGGTTGGACCGATTCAGGGGACCCTCCTAGGGGAGGGGCAGGGCAGAGGGGTGGCTACACCCATGTCCTTTATCCAGTTTCGCGCCAGAGCAGGAGCCACCGACTACCAGAACTGGTTTGAGCTGGACTATGCACAGGGACACCAAATGTGCCCCCAGTGCAGACTTTCCGGCACTCTCAGAGTGCACCCACCCAGCCCCAATACACTAAACCCTGTCTGGGAGATGGTCACACCTCCCTGTGACAGGATGCCTATTGTGCTGCCTTCCTCTGCTCGAGCTTGGCTCAGCAGCAGTAGGACAGAAATGTGTTTCTGGCTGGCAGCATCCATTTTGTGCTGTCCGGGTCGAGAAGACTGGTACCGGGTAGACCGGTGACCCCACGAAGCTCGCTTCTGAAGGGTGGAATCATACCTCCCACACCAGTTACTGGTGTGGAGGTATGATTCCAAGGTGTTTGATACCAAACACGATATGTTTCTATGCAGCCGTTTTCGAGATAGCATTTACCGCGAGGTTATAATGGACCTCTACCTATATGTCCAGCTGAGTCACAGACAACCCGGTAGAATGGTCTCCGAAGGCTGCAAAGGGGCTCTGCTCATGCAGGGGCACCCTCTCACTAAAAACCCAGCACCCTGCCTTCAGGATTGATAAGGCCTGCTATAGGGGTGACTTATAAGTTTTAAGTGTAGTGACCTATAGATATGGTGAACCTATATCTAAAGTAAGTGGTGCCAGCACCATCTTACGCGGCTGCTGTGGCAGACCTAGAGTTCCATTTTGCATGGCCTCTCATGGGTGGCATAATACATACTTCAGCCCATGGGAGGCCTCTGGGGTACCTATGCCCTGGGTATATGGATACCATATACTAGGGACTTATAAGGGTACCCCAGTATCCAATCTGGAGTGTACCAAAGTACATGTATGTCATTTTAAGGGAGAAAGCAGATAGACTGGGGTCCTGATTAGCAGGATCCCAGTCAGGCTAGTCAAAAACAGTGAGACATCAAGCAAAAAGTGGGGGTAACCATAAAAAGCAGATCCTACTTTCCTACACAACCCCCCCCCCAAACGAAAGGACATTAAACTAACCTTGACCAGTTGAGTCTTCATGTTCTAAGTGGAAATATCTGGAGAGTCCATCTGCATTGGCATGGTTACTCCCAGGTCTATGTTCCACTGTATAGTCCATCCCCTGTAGGGAAATGAACCACCTCTAAAGTTTGGGGTTTTCACCCTTCATCTGTTTTAGCCATAAGAGGGGCTTATGGTCTGTCTGAACAATGAAGTGAGTGCCAAACAAGTATGGCCTCAGCTTCTTCAGAGCCCAAACCACAGCAAAGGCTTCCCTCTCAATAGCTGACCAACGTTTCTCTCTGGGGGTCAGCCTTCTGCTTATAAAAGCTACTGGCTGATCCTGACCCTCTTCATTCAGTTGTGATAACACAGCCCCTACCCCCAACTCAGATGCATCAGTTTGAACAATGAATTGTTTGGAATAGTCAGGACTTTGCAGAATGGGAGCAGTGCACATGGCCTGCTTCAGGTCATCAAATGCCTTTTGACAGCTAACTGTCCACTGAACTTTCTTAGGCATTCTTTTGGAAGTCAAATCATTCAAAGGGGTCACTATGGATCCATATCCTTTGACAAACCTCCTGTAGTACCCAGTCAGGCCCAAGAAAGCTCTGACCTGAGTCTGGTTAGTTGGAGCAACCCATTCCATGATGGTCTGGATTTTGCTCTGCAATGGTTGAACCTGACCTCCACCCACAAGGTGGCCCATGTATACAACATTACTCTGCCCTATCTGGCACTTAGTGGCCTTGATAGTGATGGAGCAAGGTTTCAAAATTGAAACTTGCTTGTATGAAATCCTCCTCATAGTATTAATTTATTAAATCTGTACTGTCAATACTAACATTCGCATTCACGAACACAAAAGGGATAGACGCTTGCCTATGTGTTTTACTAATGAATAACGCTTGTCCATAACTCAAAATGGCCGCTAAATGCGCGGGACTCAATTGCGCATGTCGCAACCTGATCACGTGGTGTGACGTCTTTCTTTGCTTGGTGGGAAACTTCTGCTTCTGCGCAGTGTGCATTAAAATGGCCGCTCAATGTTCTCACATGCTTAAGCTTGCTCTCATGTCATTATTAAATTGTCGTTTTCTTAAATGCTACTAATGCGGGATAGTATTAAGATTAAATGGGAATAAAGTAGGGAAAGTGGGTATACAGTGAAACGTTTTATTTGTGATTTTAATATTTTCTTCTTGCACTTTTAGTAATTCGTAAACTTGGGCCTGGGTTGGTGTCTTGAAACTCGAGAGACAGAGGGTTCTGCGCATGTGTCCTGTCTGCCTGCCAAGTGAAGTCAACTTGGACGTCTCCCAAGGCCACGACCTATTGGCCGAAGATGATGTACCCAAAGTTTCCGGCTGACAGAAATTGTTACTTTTCTCCTGTAAAATGTATAACATTTGTCGTGAGACGGGTGGGAAATAAAGCGAATGTATTAATTTGAAGGGGCGGGAACATAAATACAATAGGCTTCACAATTTAGGCCAAAATTGACATGGTACGAGAATCCACCCCCTGTCCCTGCCCAATCAGAAGGAGTGGTCCCATATTTTAGCAACATTAAGGGGAGGTACATGGGCGTAGAAGGGTATAATAGAATATAGCATTAGTTAATTAGTCAGAGCTAGATTCCACAGAAGAGAGAACATATAGAAGAGCTCCAGGCTGCCCAGCTGATCGGTTGCTAACTGAATTCCTGTCCGGAAGAGGTCCTGAGGATGGGGCGGCGGAGTCCATTAGACGGGAGAATCGAGGAGAAGTCGAGTGCCAGAGAGGGGAATGGCGCAGGCGTCGTTATAGAGAGGTCACCAGTCCTGTCCTGATCCTGAAGGAGGTCTTTGCTCTTCATCCTTCCAGGGTCCTATCTTTTCCAACTCCTTGGCTAAGGGGCTTGGTTCTCGTATTTAGGTAACTATACTGCAACCTTTAGTTGCGCTGCTGTCTCTATCCTCTCTTATTTCCTTAAACACTGTCATTTATTAGAGAATTCGTTCCTATGCTTTCTCTTGGGTATTTTGATCAAGTACCGTGTTTTCTGTATTTTACTCTGCTAAAACTTTAGATAAACAATTTAAAACTTCCTGACTCAGTGATTATTTCAGGATTATGTATTATAACGAATGTCACTCATTTTAAACTTCCCAATTAGCAAAGGATCCATTGGTAAGTTATTACTCTTCAATCAGAAGGTAATTGGTAGCAGAGATTTTTGATAAAAGAGTACATCTGACACCCAGCGTAAGTATTAGTGTAGTGTGAATGTATGGGCCCAAGTGAGTATATGGTGTATGAATGCTGTTGGCTAATATCGCGCTGGATCAGTTTTCTGGTAAGCAGAGGACAGTTGTTGTTACTCTTTGTTAATTGGGTAATGAGAATTTTATTTGTATTTTTATGAACTAACATCCGCTTATTTTTGAGTTTTGTTTTATGTTGTCTAGAAATCCCCGGGGAAAGAATAGTGGGTGGCAAGTGGAAGCCATACTGCAGTGAGGTTATCTGTCAGGCAGAAACAGTACTGAGAAGTTAAGCAGGACTTCAAGTACTTGTTAGGGACTCTATGTGTGTGAGTATTAGCAAAAAGGATACGCTGATAAAAATGTGATGTTATATCACCTATTAAGGGTAACATTGAAGAAGTAATAGGTACTTCTGGAGATTGTGTGAAGAGTAGACGGAAGTGTTTTACTCGTAGTGTATGTATTAGTAAACGGAAGGGTTTTACTAAAGTGTAGAAGAAACTATCTTTTTTGAAATTAGTGGAAACTGGCACGATAGCGAATGTTCTATGTTGTTACTGAAACTTAATTAAGATTTATAGAGAAAATAAGTTTGCGTAATTTTGTAAAGGGAGGGTCAGTTGCCGGAGAGGGAGCTGACGTCACAAAACGCCGCGCTGTGATAGGTTGAAACAGCGGGTGTGGAAGAACCCTTGTAAAGGAGGGGTCAGTAGTCAGGAGTAGTGCTGACGTCACAGATGCCGCGCTGGGATTGGCTAAACCAGCGAGAACAGAAAAGAGCAGATTGTAAAGGAGGGGTTGACAGAGAAACGTCACCAAAAGGCCGCGCAAGGATTGGCTCGGAAATAAAAGGTAGCAGACATTTGATTGGTTGAGATTTAGAAACAAAATTCTTAGTGGAGTAAGGATTGCATGTTAAAACGCGATCCGACTTTAATAGGAATTCGTCCGGATAGGAGATTCCTAGGTTTTGCAGAATATAATTTTGTACACAGAAGATTAGATAGAATGTACGGAGAAAAGAGAAAAATGTCATTCTTACAAAAGATTAAGAATTATTTGAAAAAGGACAAACCAATCAAAACTAGAGAAGGAATTATTATTCCACCAGCTAAAACGCCTGCATCATTTATGATGATGGAGAGAGGCTATCATACATGTGTATGGATGGAGAATTGGATAGAATACACCAAAAATGATGGAGTATTAGCATTTCCCCAGAATGGCACGTTCAATGGACGAATTCTTCAGAACTTGAGATTGAGGATGAATGATTTAGAACCCAGACCTAGGTTAACCCAGTACGAAGCTCTAGAAGAATGGGAAACCGAGGCATTTGAGCGGGATAGATCTAGAAGTAATAGGAGTTACCCAGGATTTTACCCTAGATATTTACGTGAGTCAAGAGAGGGTCAGATGAAACAATGGAGAAGGGCGATGATTACAGAAGGACTGTGTCCATTATTCACAGAAGGAGAAAAATCAGGAGGCAAATGTACAGAAAAGACAAAACATTTAATAAGAAATGAGGATTCAGAAGACGAATTTATGGAGGAAATGTTAAGAAATCCCCCACCATATCAAGAAGGGACAAGTGGATGCCCTCCTAGTGCACCACCACAAACTCCAATGGTACCAAAGGTAATGCATGAATTCACCCCGACTAGAATACTTCATGACAAAGAAAAGGAAGCTTTAGAAAAGACTAGAGCAGAATTAATACAGAAAATAACCCAGATAAAAGTACATCCTGATTCATTGACTATTCCTGTAACAATTGGTCCAGTAGTTCCATTATATGGTACTCAAGGAAACTGCCCTCCATTGATACCTGTACCCACTCCTATGAATACTCCTGTGAGTAACCCCAAACCGGAAGCTCCAGTTATAATTGAGGATCAATTAAGTGATTGTGAATCCACCATATCACTCATGGATTTACCTATTCGAGGTTCGGTAAATAATACTCCAAGAAGAGATGTACCTGGAGGTTCAAAAGATGTAAGTTTAGTAACTTCATCAGGAACAAAAAGTGCTACCATAGTAACACCTGAAGATCTAGAAAGATGGGTACAAGGGTCAGTCAAACAGTGCACACCTCCAAAAGTATTGGATATTTATAAATTAAAAGTTGAATTAGAAGAAATAATAGCAGGAAATGTAGGAGTAGAACGCTTGAATACCTATGATGAAGAAGAATTATTGTTCCTATGCAGAAGTATCACTAGAAATGTGAGGGTATTTCATGAAAAATTGTCCAATCTAGCACTACAGATGGGAATTGAAATAGGGAGATCAAAAGTACTACAGAAACCATATAGAGCAGAATTTTCAGACAAAGATTTAGAAAATATGAATGCATCTGGAAGAAGACTGCAAATAAGAGAATTAATGTTAGTTTTACAAAAATGGGGAGATCTAGATAAATGGAGATCTAGGTGGGCTAAGAAAAAGGAAGAAGCACGAACAAGCAGAACAGCATCTGAATATGTGATGAAGGAAGCAGGAAAAGCAGATCAAATGTATCCAATGTGAGAAGTTGCGGGAGGAGGATATGTACATGTCCCATGGAGTAGACAGGATATTTTATCATTTACGAATGATTTTCCAAAGCTGAGGGAAAAACCAATTGAATGGTACAAGCAGGTTGAAAGGTTTGTGAAGGTGTCAAAGGTATTGTTGAAGGATTTGGATGGTTTGTTTGACATAGTGGTACCTGCCGATTTATGGACAGATTGTAAGATCACAGTGGATTGGCCTAGTGATGAGTATCCTAGAGATCCGAAAACAGGTGCCCCGTCAAATGATGTGATGAAAAAGTATCAGCAGGTGATAACTTACCTGAAAGGGAAAATACCACCAAAAGAAACAGATTGGGTGAAAATAGATCGAACTACCCAAGAAGCCAGTGAAACAGTACATTCCTATTATGAGCGTTTATTGCAGGTGTTTAAACAGTATAGTGGATTTGAGGACATTGGAGACAAAAACATGAGTCAGTTTGTGTATCGGTTTGTTTACGGTCTGAAGCCAGAGATTTGCCAGATGATTAAACAACACATGCTGTGTTGGCAGGGAAAGCCCATAGATGAGATTCTGAAGTATGCAAAATATTGTGGAGACGATATTGAGGATAGACACAAGAAATTACAAGAAAAGGTGATGTGGGCACAGGTGAAAATGGCAGAGAAGCAGGGAATACATTTGGAAAATCCGTGTGAGAATCAAGGAAAAGATTCTGGAACGAGTGGTGATACTGGGAATGGTGGAGAATTTAGAGGACGAATGAGTAGAGAAGAAGCTAAAAAGAAATTTCCTCGTCATGGATGCGGAAAATTGGGGCATTGGAAGGACGAGTGTAAAAAGATTCGAAATAATAATGGCCCAAGTCAAAACTTAAATCCACAGACGCAGAATGACTCACACCAGGGTGTAAATCCCCAGAGTCAATTACCACCTCCACCTGTTCAGGGTAATGTAAGCAGAGCAAAACATGGTACAGACATCGGATACTCAGGAGGAAGTGGTAAGAATGATTATATGACATCACAATTTCTTTTGCAGGATAATTATTGTAAATTCGACTCATGACGGTGCCTAGGAGAGGGGAAGAAGGAGTGCATACTTGGCGCATCCTTACAGGTAGATCAGTCTGGTCCATATGTTGAAGTAAATGTGAAAGGTAATGATATTACTTTCCTTTTGGACACTGGTGCTACCAGGTCTACTGTGAGATCAGCAGACATCCCAGACCTTCCTCTCTCTGGTGAAGATATCCAAGTAGTGGGGGTAGCTAATCAAAGAATTAGAACACCTCTTACTGAACCAATGGAAGTTAAAATTGGAAACTTCAGAGAAATGCACCAATTTGTAGTGTGCGATTCTAGCCCAGTGAATTTATTAGGTAGAGACTTATTGTGCAAAATGAATTGTACAATCTTCTGCACTCCGGATGGTGTGGCAGTTCAGACCCCAGATGAGGACCATGTATATAAAATTATGGTTGCAAAACAAGGTACAGAAATAGATGAAATGTTCTCGCTGATAACAAAAGATGAGTTGCCAGAAGAATTAAAAGGTACAGTAAACCCAATAGTATGGGATTTCACCGGAAAAGAAGTAGGACTTATGACAAAAATAGATCCAGTTCAAATTACGGTAAAAGAAGGTGCGATTTTCCCAAATACTAAACAATACAAAATGAGTGCAGAAGTAAAAGCAGGAGTCATTGAAGAAATCAATCGAATGGTAAAACAAAACATCCTAAAAGAAGTAATGAGTAGCCCATGTAATTCACCAATCATGGGACTAAAGAAACCTAGTGGAAAATATAGGATTGTTCAGGACCTGAGGAAAATAAATAAGATTGTAGAACCATGTTGTCCTATAGTACCAAATCCTGCAGTAATTCTATATCAGATTCTTTGGAATGCAGGATGGTTCACAGTAATTGATTTATGTCAAGCATTCTTTTCAATACCATTGCATCCAGACAGCCAGTATCTTTTCTCATTTAAATTTGAGAACAAAGTCTATGTGTGGAACCGTGTTCCTCAGGGGTACACAGAAAGTCCTTCTATTTTCAATCAGATATTGAAAAAGTGCCTTGAAAAACTAGTGATGCCAGGAAGCTCAGTTTTAGTTCAATATATCGACGACTTATTAGTAGCGTCGACCACCAGAGAAGACTGTGTTGTTGAATCCATAGCATTATTAAATCTTTTGGCTGAGGAAGGGCATAAAGTCTCACCTGAAAAGTTACAGTTTTGCAGGACAGCTGTCAAATATCTGGGACACCAAATTGAGAGGGGAAAAAGAAGAGTAACCTCTGAAAGAGTAGAATTAATAAAGAGAATGCAAATGCCTGTAACACAAAGACAAGTGAGAATGTTCCTAGGAATAGTAGGATACTGTCGACAATGGATACCAAATTTTTCCATGTTGGCTAAGCCCTTAATTAACATGACGAAAAAGAAAGCAAAGGACCCTGTTGAATGGGAGGATGAAAGTGTAGAAGCTTTTGTAAAATTGAGAAATGCACTTTGTTCAGCACCTGCCTTAGGCATGCCTGATTATAAAAGAGAATTCGCATTATTCTGTCAAGAGAGAGAAAATTGTGCACTTTCTGTCTTAACTCAGAGACATGGACTAGACAGACGTCCTATAGCATCTTTTTCTGCTACATTGGACCCAGTAGCAGCCGCATTGCCAGGATGCCTAAAAGCAGTGGCAGCGACTTGCTTGAGCATTGAACAAAGCGAGTCAATTGTGATGGGACATCCTGTAAAAGTGTATGTTCCACATGCAGTTTCATTCTTTTGACAAGAACCCGAACTCAGCATCTTACTCCTAGTCGGCTGACTAAATATGAGAGGATAATAATGGGTGCTGAAAATGTGACCATGGTAAGGTGTACAATAATAAATCCAGCAAATCTATTGCCAGACCCATATCATGAAACAAATAAAGATGACGAAGAAGATGAACATGATTGTGTACAGATTACAGAATTATGTACAAAACCACGCCCAGACATTGAGGAACAGCCTCTCAAAAAACCAGACAGGGAGTTATTTGTCGATGGTTCATGTCAAAGACATGAAGATGGTAAACTAACTGCTGCCTATGCGGTATGTGAATTAACTGGAATAGTCGAAGCATCCTATTTACCAGGAGTCAAATCTGCACAAGTAGCTGAATTGATAGCTTTGATAAAAGCTTGCAAAATTGGGAGGAATCAGAGAGTGACCATATTTACAGATAGTCAATATGGTTACGGGGTCGTGCATGATTTTGGCCAACTGTGGATGCAGAGGGATTTCATGACTTCTTCAGGATCCCCCATTAAAAATGGACAATTTGTAAGGGAATTGCTAGAAGCAATACAATCACCAAAAGAATTGGCTGTGGTGAAATGTGCCGCACACCAGTCAGGAGATGACTGGGTGGTAGTCGGCAACAGATATGCAGACTTGGTGGCTCAACATTGTGCCAAAACCAGAACGTCAGTCAATAAGAGGGTGGAAAGAATGGGAATCAGCTGCCAACTTATGCTGTATATGCCACCTGAAACTTGGAATGAGTTGAAGAAATTACAAGATGAGGTCGATGAAAGTGAGAAAAATTTGTGGCTCAAAGTGGGTTGCTCCCAAAGAGGAGAAGATGAAGTGTGGATCAGTGCAGATGGCAGACCAGTCATGCCAGACTGTTTACTCTCACAAATGGCTAGAATGCATCATGGAGACACACACATAGGGAGAGATGCAATGATTAGGCTGTTCAGACAAAATTGGTACAATCCCAAATTCAGGGCTGTTGCAGAGAGTCTTTGCCAGAGATGTCTAACTTGCCAAATGCATAATCCAGGCAGGAAAACGATAATTGGGTTTGGAAAAATTGGAAAGGCAGAGGGCCCATTTATAAGACTCCAGTTCGACTTCATACAGTTACCACCATGTAGAGGGCTGAAATACATACTAGTCATAGTGTGTCTGTTTTCAAAGTGGGTGGAGGCTTACCCTACTAGGAGAAATGACAGTATTACAGTTGCAAAACTGTTGTTACGTGAGCTCATACCTAGGTTTGGTTTCCCAGTATCTTTGGAATCAGATAGAGGAAAACACTTTAACAGTGAAGTAATCCAAATTAATTTGTGAAGCATTTCAAATTAAACAAAAATTGCACTGTGCATATCGCCCAGAGGCTTCTGGAGTGGTTGAACAATTGAATGGCACTATAAAGTCAAGATTGGGAAAAATGTGTGCATCAACATCATTAGAGTGGCCAGACGCTTTGCCACTTGTCTTGATGGGAATCAGAAGCATACCTGACAGAACGACAGGATTGAGCCCCCATGAAATAATGATGGGAAGAGCAATGAGACAAATACATGTTCCCACAAACAAACTGGTGAATATATCTGATGATATGGTTTTGGATTATTGCAAAGGATTGGCTGACCTAGTGCGTTCTGTCTCTCATCAGGTTGGAGAAGACGCAGTTTCCAGGCAGCCTGAACTAGAACATGATCTGAATCCTGGTGATTGGGTGGTAGTGAAGAATCACACCAGAGAAACGTGTCTATCACCCAGGTGGAGCAGACCTTGTCAAGTCATATTGACCACCAGTACAGCAGTGAAGTGTGCAAGATTTCCTAATTGGATTCACGTAAGCCACACAAAAAGAGTACCAGAACCTGAAGAAGAGAATCTACAGACAACGCCAATCACTGAAGAAGCTGAAGGTTGCTCAGCTGAGGAATCTCAGGCTAGAGGTTCGAGAGAAGCTGACGGAGAACAACCGAGCACAAGTCAGGATTGGATACCAGTGGTAGAAGTGCCTGAAGTATACCACAGAACGAGAAATCAAACTAAGTTGATTAAAGAAGATCAGATAGGTGAAGAAGAAACAGTTCGGGATCAAGAAGACAAGACAGTAATAGATCCTGAACTAAATCAGATAGGGAAAGAAAATTGGACTAAAAACAGTGAAGATTTAATAAACTTTGAAGAGGGACAGACAGGTTTAGAAGAATCAGGTCAGGCTGCAGAAGTTCACAGTGCAATAAGCCCTGATCAGAAGCAGTTAGATCAAGAAGAATTCACTAACGAAAAAGGGGTTAATACAAATGAATACAAAGAAATAAAAAAGGAACAAAGCCTACATCCTGAAAGTCATTGTGGAGCTACTGAAAAGAAACCAATCAGACCTGAAAAAGAACAAACAAAAGAGACAGTAATTAAAGAAAACAAAACAGTATTAAGCAGTGAAAATAACGAGATCTCTGAAGACGATAACAAAGAAACAGTGCCAACCAAGAAGACAAGAAAAGGAGATCATTGGCCAAGTGTCATTAAAAGAGTAAAATACCACATAACAACAAGAAGTGAAGATCCAGAACAAGTACCTGAAGTGACAAGTCAAACTGAACAAGACAAAAAGTCAGGAAAAAGAAAAAGTTAAAGACTGAGACTTTTGAATAACAAATTCAAGGGTACTGACTGGACTTATATTATTCTTGAAGATTTTGAAAGCTCAGAGTCAAGTGACAGTGGTGGCGAAGGAACAAGTGCAGAACTAACATACGAAGAAGAAACAAGACCACCCTGACTAAACAAAAGAATCCTCTAAAGAAAAGAAGAAGAGATATGAAGAGCAATCTTCCTTGTCGGAAAATGCCTGATGATAGAGTTACTGGGAGACCAAAACGAAATTGTTGTAGGAGATGCTGTGCAATTTGCATATGTAGTCTAGTATTGGTGCTTATAGTATGGTTAGTTCTGATTGTAGCAATTCCTTACCTTATGATAATAGATAAGAAGATTAATAATGAAACTAAAGGGAGGACAACAAACATGAAGGGCAGTAGAGTAGAACTAATGGCAGAAGATGATGCAGAAATTCATCATGAAATAGCTGATAACGACACTAGTTTAAATGTTTTCACAAAGTTATTGTTTCAGTATGTAGACACAATGGAAGTTAGTAATTGTTATGTCTGTATGAAGTTACCTGAATCAGTAGCGGAAGGATTAACATACCATCATTTACCACTGACATATGGTATCTCATGTAGTGTATTAACAAGTTTATTTTATAGAACAGGTAGGCTACAGTATTATTATTCAAACCTAGATGTGATATTTTCTGAGGTTCCGATTCGCAAGAGTATGAACCCAGTGCTTAGTAGTCAAGACGCACAGTTTATGGGAGAGTTTTTCTTAACAATGAAATCGATAGACATAACACATGCACAGAGACACAATCTAACATGTTCTTTACTAGAAGAAGAAAAGATATTTTTGGATTTGGTAGAAGATAGAAGACATGATTTTCAAAAGAAAGCTTCAGAGCATAAGGCTCAGTTGACACCTTGGGCGGAGAAAGAAGGGAGTTATACACCTGGTAAAGCTCAAGCTGCAATGGCTCTGGATTTCGTAAAGAAAGGGAAAATTTGTCTTCATAGGTTAAAGACTGATTATAACAATGTTTTCATCGGTACCAGTGAATGTGAACACAATTTTTTAATTCTTGGAGGTTGGGGACTCAAAGGAGGAACAGATTCAGTTTTTCCTGGAATCTATTATGTATGTGGGAATAAGGCTTACTTTAGGCTTCCTGCAAGGTGGTATGGAAGTTGTTATTTTGGAATAGTTTTTCCAAAGATATACCACGTAAAAAGAAACACTGGAAGCAATGAAAACAATAATGAATTAATACGTAGTAAAAGAGCTAGTTTTTCAGAAATTGTAGGTGATATATTTGGTGCATTGATACCTTCAGTGGGAATAATTTTGAACTCAAGGAAAATATGTAAATTGTCTACAGTGGTTGATCGTTTATCAACGGATACTGCTGGAGGTTTACTAATGATTAATACGGAAATGGTTGCAATTAGATCTATGGTGATGCAAAATCGACTTGCTCTTGACATTCTATTGGCAAAAGAGGGAGGAGTCTGTAAATTATTGAAGATGGAACATTGTTGCACTTATATTCCTGATAAGAGTGCAGAAATTGGAACGTACATTCAGAACATAACTAAACTTGAGAAAGAACTTAAACCACTGGAAGTTGATAGTGTATGGGAAAGATTGACAAATAGTATATCGTCAATTGGAACCTGGTTTGCTAATATAGGGAAAGGACTTATAGGTCAAATATTAGTACCCTTAGCAGGGATAGCAATAATAATTTTAGCAATAACAATATGGTGCAAATGCTGTAGAAAGAATGGAACATATAAAGTGACAGGAAAAGGAAAGAAGAGAAAACTAGACGAGATTGAACTAGAAGAATGGAGAAGTGATTTATACAAGAAATTAAAAGGAGACTGTAAGAATAGAAAAAGTAAAAATGAGAATGAAACGAATTGCTAGAAGTTGGCATCTGATTAAAGGTAGTGTTTTGATGGCTCAGAAACGCCATGAGAGAGGGGATTGATGGAGCAAGGTTTCAAAATTGAAACTTGCTTGTATGAAATCCTCCTCATAGTATTAATTTATTAAATCTGTACTGTCAATACTAACATTCGCATTCACGAACACAAAAGGGATAGACGCTTGCCTATGTGTTTTACTAATGAATAACGCTTGTCCATAACTCAAAATGGCCGCTAAATGCGCGGGACTCAATTGCGCATGTCGCAACCTGATCACGTGGTGTGACGTCTTTCTTTGCTTGGTGGGAAACTTCTGCTTCTGCGCAGTGTGCATTAAAATGGCCGCTCAATGTTCTCACATGCTTAAGCTTGCTCTCATGTCATTATTAAATTGTCGTTTTCTTAAATGCTACTAATGCGGGATAGTATTAAAATTAAATGGGAATAAAGTAGGGAAAGTGGGTATACAGTGAAACGTTTTATTTGTGATTTTAATATTTTCTTCTTGCACTTTTAGTAATTCGTAAACTTGGGCCTGGGTTGGTGTCTTGAAACTCGAGAGACAGGGGGTTCTGCGCATGTGCCCTGTCTGCCTGCCAAGTGAAGTCAACTTGGACGTCTCCCAAGGCCACGACCTATTGGCCGAAGATGATGTACCCAAAGTTTCCGGCTGACAGAAATTGTTACTTTTCTCCTGTAAAATGTATAACATTTGTCGTGAGACGGGTGGGAAATAAAGCGAATGTATTAATTTGAAGGGGCGGGAACATAAATACAATAGGCTTCACAATTTAGGCCAAAATTGACATGGTACGAGAATCCACCCCTGTCCCTGCCCAATCAGAAGTAGTGGTCCCATATTTTAGCAACATTAAGGGGAGGTACATGGGCGTAGAAGGGTATAATAGAATATAGCATTAGTTAATTAGTCAGAGCTAGATTCCACAGAAGAGAGAACATATAGAAGAGCTCCAGGCTGCCCAGCTGATCGGTTGCTAACTGAATTCCTGTCCGGAAGAGGTCCTGAGGAGGGGGCGGCGGAGTCCATTAGACGGGAGAATCGAGGAGAAGTCGAGTGCCAGAGAGGGGAACGGCGCAGGCGTCGTTATAGAGAGGTCACCAGTCCTGTCCTGATCCTGAAGGAGGTCTTTGCTCTTCATCCTTCCAGGGTCCTATCTTTTCCAACTCCTTGGCTAAGGGGCTTGGTTCTCGTATTTAGGTAACTATACTGCAACCTTTAGTTGCGCTGCTGTCTCTATCCTCTCTTATTTCCTTAAACACTGTCATTTATTAGAGAATTCGTTCCTATGCTTTCTCTTGGGTATTTTGATCAAGTACCGTGTTTTCTGTATTTTACTCTGCTAAAACTTTAGATAAACAATTTAAAACTTCCTGACTCAGTGATTATTTCAGGATTATGTATTATAACGAATGTCACTCATTTTAAACTTCCCAATTAGCAAAGGATCCATTGGTAAGTTATTACTCTTCAATCAGAAGGTAATTGGTAGCAGAGATTTTTGATAAAAGAGTACATCTGACACCCAGCGTAAGTATTAGTGTAGTGTGAATGTATGGGCCCAAGTGAGTATATGGTGTATGGATCAATAGTGAGGCCTGCCTTTTGCAGGGCCTCCAAAACATTTCTCAGGTGGACCAGGTGATCCTCCCAGGTGGAGCTAAAGACAGAAATATCATCAAGATAAGCTGCACTATAGGCTTCCAGGCCTGTGAGAACTTTATTCACCAACCTTTGAAAAGTGGCAGGTGCATTTTTCAAGCCAAAGGGCATTACCACAAATTGATAGTGCCCACTAGGGGTTGAAAATGCTGTTTTGGGCTTAGCATCCTCAGCTAGTCTGATTTGCCAGTAGCCAGCTGTGAGGTCAAATGTACTGAGAAACTTGGCTGAGGCCAAAGTATCTATAAGTTCATCTGCCCTGGGAATAGGATGCGCATCAGTCTTAGTGACTGCATTGAGCCCCCTGTAGTCCACACAAAACCTCATCTCTCTCTTACCACCCTGGGTGTGAGGTTTGGGAACCAGGACCACTGGACTAGGCCAAGAGCTATCTGAGGGTTCAATTACTCCCAATTCCAACATCTTTTGGACCTCCGTCCTGCTGCAGTCCCTGACATGGTCAGGTTGTCTGTAAATTTTGTTCTTTACAGGTAAGCTCTCCCCTGTGTCCACTTCATGGGTACACCAGGTGGTCTGACTGGGAGTCAGTGAGAACAAGTGTCTGTACTGATTGAGGACTTTCCTGCAATCAGTCTGTTGCTGCTCAGTGAGGCTGCCTGCCAAGGCTACACCATCTACTGAACCATCATCAGGGTTCTGTGAGAGGAGGTCAGGGAGTGGGTCACTCTCTTCCTCCTGTCCCTCATCAGTAGCCATGAGCAAGCCCATGTCTGCCCTGTCAACATAGGGCTTGAGCCTGTTCACATGGAGCACCCTGTGGGGGCTCCTGGGAGTTCCAAGGTCCACCAGGTAGGTAACCTCTCCCTTTTGCTCAAGTCTGGTATGGGGCCCACTCCATATATCTTGGAGAGCTGCTGGGGCCACAGGCTCCAGCACCCATACCTTCTGTCCTGGCTGGTACACAGTCAACACAGCCTTTTGGTCATGTCAAGCTTTCTGTAATTCTTGGCTAGCCTCAAGGTTTTTGGATACCTTCTTCATGTACTCAGCCATCCTGGAGCGGAGACCAAGTACATAGTCCACTATGTCCTGTTTAGGTGGTTTGTGAGGTAACTCCCATCCCTCCTTTACTAGACACAATGGACCCCTAACTGGATGTCCAAACAGAAGTTCAAAAGGGCTGTAACCAACCCCCTTCTGAGGAACCTCTCTGTAGGCAAACAGAAGGCAGGGCAACAGGTCATCCCATCTTCGCCTAAGCTTGTCTGAGAGGCCCATGATCATTCCCTTCAGGGTTTTGTTGAATCTCTCAACTAACCCATTGCATTGTGGGTGATAGGGTGTGAGGAATTTGAAATTCACTCCACACTCCTTCCACATAGCAGTTATGTAACTTGACATGAAGTTTGCACCTCTGTCAGTTAAGACCTCCTTAGGGAAGCTCACCCTGGAAAAGATTCCCAGGAGAGCCCTGGTCACCACAGGAGCTGTGGTGGTCCTAAGGGGTATTGCCTCTGGATACCTAGTGGCGTGGTCCACCACCACTAGTATAAATCTGTGCCCAGATGCAGTTGGTGGATCCATGGGACCAACAATGTCAATCCCAACCCTCTCAAAGGGAACCCCCACCACAGGTAGTGGTATCAGGGGGGCCTTTGTAGTACCACCTGCCTTACCACTGGCTTGACAGGTGATACAGGAGCGACAAAACTCCTTTGTGTCCTCTGACATGTGAGGCCAGTGAAAGTGAGGGACAATCCTGTCCCAGGTCTTACTTTGGCCTAAGTGTCCTGATAAAGGGATATCATGTGCCAGTGATAATAGGAAACCCCAAAACTTCAGAGGTATGACCAACCTCCTGATGGCACCAGGCTTGGGGTCTCTACCCTCTGAGTAAAGGAGTCCATCCTCCCAATAGATCCTGTGGGACCCACTGGCACTCCCAGCAGCCTCAGCAGCAGTTTGCTGTCTGAGGGGTTCAAGAGAGGGGCAGCTGTGCTGCTCCAGGCTCAGATCTGCCCTGGAAGGGCCCCCTGTCCCCAAGAACTAAACCTGATCAGGTTCAAGTTCCTCTGAGACAGTTCCATCACAGGGACTGGGATCATCTTCCTCAGGAGACTGATCCTCTCTCTGAGTCTGGGGGGAAGACACTGCCTTACCCCTACTGCTCATTCTCTTGGAAGGCACCTGGTCCATTTTTCCAGGATCCAGGGCCTGTTCAGTGGAAGACATTTTTGCCTGTGACCTGGTCACAGCAAACACTTCTGCAGTGATGCCCAACATTGCTGCATGTGTCCTGAGTTCCACCTCAGCCCGGGCTGAAGTTTCCAAATCATTGCCCGATAAGCATTCCACAGGGAGGTCTGAGCTAACCACAACCTTCTTAGGGCCAGTTACCCCTCCCCAGCTGAAATTCACAACTGCCAAGGAATGGTCTGTCCTGACATTGCTTGCATTGGTCACTTGGTACATCTCACCGAGTATGATCTGATCAGGTCTCACAAGATCCTTAGTCACCATTGTGACACTGTCTCCTGTGTCCCTGTATCCCATGGCCTCCTGTCCATTGATTAAAGGCTGTTGCCTGTATTTGCCCAAGTTACTGGAACTGACAAATAAGGGGGCACTATCCATGCCTCCATCACAGACTAGAACAGCCTGAGCTGTAGTTCTGACTAGGCCAGAACCCATCTCAGTTCCCAGGGTCAACCCTACTACACCCTTGTTTGCAGTACCACCACTTGTAGCTGCACTAGGGGGAACAGTTGCCTTAGGGGCAGTGGTGTTGGTAGGAGAGGATGATCCTTGGCTTTGGCACAATTGGCATCCCTAGGCCAATGTGTCTTTTCCTTACACAGGTAACACCAAGGCTTCTTTCTGCCTTTTCCATTGTTAGATTGTGAACCACCCTCAGATGCAGGTTTTTGGGGCCCTGAAGAAGAATTCTGGTTTTCACCCTTCTCCCCACCCTTATCTGCTGGTTTAGAATCAGACTTCTTTTGGTCACCACCTTGGTTCTGATTTTTCTGCTTCACCCTGGTTCTGACCCATCTATCTGCCTTCTTTCCCAATTCTTGGGGAGAAGTCAGATCAGAGTCAACCAGGTATTGATGCAACAACTGATTTTGGCAATTATTAAGGATCTGCTCCCTCATAATTAAATTGTACAATCCCTTGAAATCATTCACTTTACTGCCAAGTAACCAGCCTTCCAGAGCCTTAGTAGCACAATCTACAAAGTCAACCCAGTCCTGAGTCTGTGCTTTCTGGGTGTCTCTGAACTTAATCCTGTATTGCTCAGTGGTTAAGCCAAACCCATCAATGAGAGCACTCTTCAGAACTGCATAGTTATCAGCATCCTCTTCTCTAACAGTGAGGTATCTCTACCTTTGTCAGCAAAGGAGAGCCACAAGATAGCTGCCCACTGCTCTTGAGGGACCCTCTGTACTTTACAGGCCCTCTCCAAAGCAGTTATCCATTTGTGGATGTCATCCCCACCATGGTAGGGAGGGACAATCTTGCTCAGGTTCCTATGGTCATAAGTATAATCCTTAACCCTAGGGACACTGTTGCTGCCACCATGGGACTCTAGTCCCAATCTCTTTGTAGCCCTCTGAAGCTCTAGGGATTCCCTGTCTAGGGCCACTTGCTCTTTCTTGAGCCTGAGCTTGACTTTCTCAAGCTCTAGAAATTGGCACTGTCTATCATAAGAGGAGTCCCTCTTATTGGATGTGGAAGTTCCTACAGAAGTTCCTGAGTGTCGAGATTCTACAGAGGGAGATCTGGATCTCCTAGGTAAACTCTGTACTCTTCCTAGTGGAGTAAAGAGAGGGCCACTGGGGCCTTCTCCCCCACCTAATGGAAGATCTATGTTGTCCAGGTTGGAATCATCTTGATCCCCCTGGTCAGGGTTTGAGTCCAGGTCAAAGAAGGTTTCACTCCCTGGCCTTTCTTCATTCCCTGCAACACCCACTCTTTCTACCTCATCAGACCCTGGGGTCTTTCTAAGATCATCCAAGAGTAACACCTCAATGAGATGTTGGGTGTTTGCATTTCTCCCTGTGTTAGACCTGTCAGCCCTAGGGTGGTCTTACCCTGTTTTTTTCCCTTTCTGCGCCTCATTTTTGCCGCCATATTCCGGGCGCCTTGCCACTGCTGGTCAGTGCTGAGGTGCAGGTGCTCTCTCACCAAAGATGCCTGCCACAGGCCCCTGCTACTGCAGAGGGCCTTCCACACATACACACTAGTCGCCAGAGTCAGGCTGGGACAAGGGATACAGTAGCCATCCCGTCCCCGCCTCTGGGCCCCATAGCTAGGTAGGTGGAAGGTTCCAGAACCTTCCGGGCTGTGGGAGGAGTTACACTTTGCCGCCTTTGGGAGGGTCACCTGACCTAGGGGTATAAGAGGCTTGGAGGGAAAACCTGGAGTTAGTTAGGTTGAGGCACCGCTGAACCTGGGAGAACCTGCGCTGGAGTACAGACTTTAGGGCCTAGGGGGAGACCTACACTACTGCCGCTGACAGGGTCAAGGCCCTGCTGCCGTAAGATAGATGAGGAACGCCCACCACCCACTGATCTTGCCCAGTGTGAGGGGACCCAGGGAACCATCTCCAGCGTGCCAGGAGGCACATCAACCCCTCCAAGAATCACCAACTCACAACCCCCCTGTTCATAAAGAGACTTTGCTGAATCCATGACCTGCAGGACCTAAAGTGAAAACCATTGAGAGGGGATCAGGAGGCGAAGCGCTGCGTCCTAAGCGCTAGGCCTTCACCCCTACCTACCTATACAGACAGCTGGACTGTCCTCCAAGAACCACTCTTACACAGCCTGTGCCTAAGGCTGTCAGCGCGCCAGCGCTGCAACCCCAAGTGAGGAGAGAACTTGACCCCCCTCGGTCACTGACCTGGTGACCGGATCACCGCCGCGGCCGCCGCCGCTTGAAGAAGGGAACTGAGGCCGGGAGATCTCTCCCCTATTCATAGTTGTGGTGAGGGCGCCGTCCGCGCCCTCACCGAAATCCCCAAAGTCACCGCCGGGCCCGAGACCCCTGCCGCTGCCAGCGCGGCCAAGAATACCGCCGCCGCAGCCCCGTGGGCCGCGTGAAGTGAACTGAGGCCTGCTGCGGCCTTTCGGCCCGTGGACGCTGTCGTCGAGGGCCGGGGACGCTGACCGCGTCACAGGTCGCGCCCCGAAAAGGCCGCGACGGGATTGGCCCGCCAAAACCAATCGCTGAAGCAGAGGGCGTCGCCTAGCAACCACCAAAGGCCGCGACGCGATTGGCCCAGCAGAGCGAGCTCGACGACGTCAGAGGGGCTCCACTGCCAACGGGAGCCCCCGGAAGAAGAGAAGGCCGCGACGCGATTGGCTCAGCCGGAGCCAATCGGGAGGACGTCCCGGGGCTCCACTGCCAACGGGAGCCCCGCGAAGAATCGCCGCCGCGCCCGGATTGGGCGCCGTGAAGAGCCCGCCTCCGCCCAGCACGCCGGGAGGTAAGGAAGGACCTCCTCACCTCTCGGGACGCCGGAGCCGACTGGCAGGACCGCCGGCTCCCGCTCCGAGTCCCCACTCACTCCCCTGACTCCACGGGGGCCGGAGGAGGGGCATACCGGCCCCCAACAAAGGGAACCACCACGCGAGAGGCACAAGAGCCTCGAGAAATTGATCAGCACCGGCCGGAGAGCCGCGAGACTCGCGCCGGGCCCCGCCCCCACCACAGAGGGCCGGGCCAGAGAAGAAGCGCCGTAAGGCCCCACAGCCAGCCACAACACCGCAGGTGAGCCCAGGAGGCCCCTAGGGCTCTAGGTTAAGCCCCTGGGGCCGGGGGCCACCCTTGAAGAGGGATTACAGAAGAGGAGGGGGCCTATATTGCCATAATATCAAAGGCCAAGCACCTACTATAGAGTAGCCTCCCCGGGAGATAAAGGAGTCCCCCTTTTTGGTAGCCCCCAGCTGCTGGACATGTTGAGGGGTTCCCTGTAGGATTCCCTCCTGCCTAGGGTACCATAGGCTGTACAGAGTACCGAGGCCTGATGCATAGTTGTTAACACCTGAAAAGTGTTGTGCATGTTATAGGCCCTCATTTGTAGTGCACCTGAATCATTAGGGGTGCTGTGTTTTTAAAAGGAACTGTTGAGTGTCTTTTAAAAGAGTGTGGAATAGTTAAGAGCATGTAATGTATAATTTGCATAATTGAATGCCATCTTGGTCAAGATAAAGGAACCTGATTTTTACTTATACAAGCCTGGTGTGGTGTCCGGTTATTGCGTCGCATTTCTGAGTTAATGTGAGAGTGTGCTGCACAACTACCTTACACATTGCCTTCGCGTGCCTTTCCCCGCTTTGCGCCATGCTACCATAACGGTCTCGGTAACCCCGTTTCCAACATTGGTGTTCAGCGGTGGGATAAGGACTGGTATTTGTGCAGCACCCTACAGTGACTCAGTGTGCGCCGCAATTGGACACCTAGGAAAATAATAAGTAGGAGGAATTCTATTGTAAATTGCCAGTTGTATTAGTCCTGTGTTAGACCTGCTGCCTTCCATTTAGGACCCCTTCCTTAAGTTGTCTGGGACCCCACCTAGGAGGATGGAGTTTGAGCTAGCCGACCTAGAGAGGTACACGGTGAGCCAGCTCAAGGAGTTCTGCCTAGAGAGGGGGTGGCCGTCAAGCGAGGTGCCAAGAAGGAGGTACTTCAGAAGGCTTTGAGGGCATGGGTCATGGCCCACCCGGAGGGAAGAGGGGAGGAGGAGCAGAGGGAGACAGACGACCCAGGAGAACTGAGCCTACTGAACATTGACGTCAGCGAGAATGTGTTGCCAGGAAGACGTTCCAGGGCAGGCAGTAGTGCGTCAGGGGGAGTGTGTCAGCAGAGGAATTCGAGGACAGAAGGCAGCAAAGGCAATTGACATTAGAATTGGCTAAGATGGAAAGGGAGCGAGAACAGGCAAGGCTAGCCATGGAGGAAAGAAGGCTTGTACATGAGCTTAGCCTGAAAGAACTGGAGCTCCGAGCCTTGCAAATGGAAATGGAAGGCAAAGGAAATGGTGGCAGCGTACCTACTGGGGTTCCACAGGAGCCCAAATTTTACCTACCCAGGGAGGTGATGGCCAGCTTTAGTGTGGGTGATGACATAGACAAGTGGTTGACGGCGTACGAGGTAGCTTTGGTGGCCCATAGAGTTCCTGAGAGCTACTGGGGAGGAGGACTTTATAGATACATACCTCCACTAGTCAGGGACACACTGCTAACCTTAGAAAAGGGGATCGAACCAACTACCCTATCATGAGGGAGGCCCTGCTCAGGAAGTTTGGCCTCACCCCTGAGAAGTACCGCCAAAAGTTTCGCAACAGCCACAAGCTCACCACACAAAACTGGGTAGATTTTTATGATTATGCCCGGAAGGCATTAGAGGGTTGGGTGCGTGGCAGCGAGGTTGACAATTACACTGGGCTGTACGACCTATTTTTGAGAGAGCACCTCCTCGAGAAATGTTTTCCGGAGCTGCGCCAGTACTTGGTGGACCGCAAGCTGACCAACCCAAGGGAGCTTGCAGAGGAGGCAGACACGTGGGTCAGCACTAGGGTGTCCCACAAGGGAGCCGGGGCGGATCCCCGAAGGGTGGACAGGTGTTCCCCCAGAAGAAAGAGGGGGAGATAAAAAGAGGGAGTTCTTTAAAGGTCCCCAAAATAGACCGCCTGGGAGAGGGGTAGGTTTCCCATCCCAATCTGGATACCAGAAACCCACTTACCCTGACAGGAGTCAGCAGCCCAGAACTGTCCGGTGCTACGAGTGCGGGGAGGTTGGACACTACAAGGGGGATGCCCAGTGTCGCAAGAGAACCCCAGCCCCCACAGGAGGTAAGACCCCGGGGTGGCCAGTGTAGCGCTTGGGGAGGAGTTGTCCCTAGGTAGGGGAGGTGAGTGGACAGGCTTGACCTTAGTTTCCCTGGGGGATAGAGAGATCATCCCAAGGGTGCAGGTACCCGAGAACACTGCCAAGTATCGGCAGAGGGTCCTGGTGAACGGGGAGGAGGTGGAGGCTCTGAGGGACACAGGTGCCAGTATGACAATGGTGAAACGTCAGCTGGTGTCCCCAGAGCAGGTGATTCCTGAGGAGTTCCACCCGGTTGTGATGGCTGATAATAGCCTGGGTCATTACCCCGTGGCCCAAGTTCCCTTTGAGTGGGGAGGAGTGTCAGGTCTGATGAAGGTTGCGGTGAGCCCTGCCATGCCAGTTGACTGTCTGCTGGGCAACGATTTAGAACATACTGCCTGGAGAGAGGTAGAGTTCAATGCCCATGCTGAGATGTTGGGGTTACCAGGGTGGACTTGCGTTATCACGCGGTCCATGGCTGCCCGACAAGGAACTCAGCCCGGGTTGGAGCCTGAAAGAAGGGCCCAGCCCACTGCTGGACGAGGAGATGTCCGGGAGGAAACACCCGGTGAGATGGATGGGGAGCCCGCGGAGGTGACCCCGGAGTCCGCTGAGGTGGTTGGTTTTCCCGTGGGGACCTGCCGACCCCTGCAGAGTGGCAGGTGGAAGGAGGGCCTACCCGGGAAGAATTTTGCCGGGCACAGAGGGAGTGCCCTACGCTTGTTGGCATACGGCAACAGGCCGACGCCCAAGCAGCTGGAACAGAGACTGGTAATTACCATGTCTACTGGGAGGATGGTCTCCTCTACAGTGAGCCTAAGGCTCCGGTGCATGGGTCCTCAAGGGCCGTGGTGGTCCCCCAATGCCACCGAGCCTTTCTGCTAGAGTTGGCGCATGAGATACCACTAGCAGGACACCTGGGCCAGGACAAGACGTTTGCGCGCTTGGTCCCACATTTTTACTGGCCCAGGATGCGCGTCACTGCTGACACTTATTGCAAGACCTGCACCACTTGCCAAGCAAGCGGCAAGACAGGGACTAAGGTGAAGGTCCCTCTAGAACCTCTCCCAGTGGTCGATACCCCTTTTGAGCGAGTGGGGATTGACATTGTCGGGCCGTTGGATCCGCCGACTTCAGCTGGGCATAGGTTCATTTTGGTGCTAGTAGACCACGCCACCCGGTACCCAGAGGCAATCCCTCTGAGGACCATCACAGCACCGGTGGTGGCGCGGGCCCTCATGGGGATTTTTACCCGAGTGGGATTCCCCAAGGTCGTGGTGTCAGATAGGGGCACGAATTTCATGTCGGCCTACATGCAGGCCATGTGGAAGGAGTGTGGAGTGACCTACCGGTTCTCCACTCCTTACCACCCCCAGACGAACGGGCTCGTGGAGCGCTTCAACAAAACCTTGAAGGGGATGATCAGGAGCCTACCCGAGGACTTGAGAAGAAAGTGGGACGTCCTCTTACCCTGTCTGCTCTTCTCCTACCGAGAGGTGCCGCAGAAGGGGTCGGTTTCAGCCCCTTTGAGCTGCTCTATGGCCACCCCGTTCGGGGGCCCCTCAGTCTTGTCAAAGAGGGGTGGGAGAAGTCTTCCTCGAAGCTTCCCCGTGATGTGGTCAGCTATATGCTGGCGTTCCGCAGCCAAGTGGCCAAGCTGTGGAAGGAGGCCTCGGACAACTTAGAGGCGAGTCAGGCCGTCATGAAGCAATGGTATGACCGGAACGCGCGGACGGTAGAGTTAGACGCTGGACAGAAGGTGTGGGTCATGGAGCCAGGAGAGCTTAGCGCCCTCCAGGACCGATGGACTGGGCCGTTTGAGATCTTAGAACGAAAAGGCCAGACCACGTATGTCGTCGACATGAAGACCCCCGTCAACCCCACAGGGTGCTCCACGTCAACCGCCTGAAGCCACACCAGGAGCGTTCCGAGCTCACTCTCTTGATGATAACGGATGGGAGTGAGGAGGAAGAGAGTGAGCCTCTGCCAGACCTTCTGGCGGTCCACGAGAAGGATGGTTCGGTAGAGGGAGTAGTCCTCGCCCCATCCTTGACCCCAGAGCAACAGAGGGACTGCCGCCAGGTTTTGGGGCAGTACGCCTCGTTGTTTTCCCTCACGCCTGGAATCACGCACCTGTGTACCCATGATGTGGACACAGGGGACAGTCCGCCAGTGAAGAACAAGTCTTACCGGCTGTCCGATAAGGTCAAGGCTAGTATCCAGAGTGAGGTGGTAAAGATGCTAGAACTGGGGGTGATTGAGCCTTCCAGTAGCCCTTGGGCTAGTCCGGTAGTGTTGGTGCCGAAGCGGCCCCCCGGGCACCACACCAGAACTTCGGTTCTGTGTGGATTATCGTGGACTCAATTCGGTCACCAAGACCGACGCTCACCCGATCCCTCGGGCGGATGAGCTCATTGACCGGCTGGGAGCAGCCCGGTATTTGAGTACCATTGATTTAACATCGGGATATTGGCAGATCGCCATGGCGGAAGGAGCAAGGGAGAAGACTGCGTTCTCCACCCCCGAGGGCCACTTTCAATTCCAGGTGATGCCCTTCGGGTTGAAAAATGCTCCCGCCACTTTCCAGCGGTTGGTGAACCAGGTGCTGTCTGGCCTAGAGGCCTTCTCTGCTGCCTACCTGGATGACATAGCTGTCTTCAGTAGCAGCTGGGAAGACCATCTGCAGCATCTCCAGGAGGTGCTGCAGGCTTTGCAAAGGGCTGGTCTAACCATCAAGGCCAGCAAGTGCCAGATTGGACAGGGATCTGTCGTGTACCTGGGACATCTGGTGGGCGGAGGTAAGGTGCAACCCCTCCAAGCCAAGATTGAGACCATCATGGCCTGGGAGCCCCCAAGACCCAAACAGAGGTCCGAGCTTTTCTCGGCCTCACGGGATACTACCGCCGGTTCGTCAAGGGATATGGAACCATCGTGGGCCCATTGACGGAATTGACTTCCAAGAAACAGCCACGCAGAGTAATCTGGACGGCTGCCTGCCAAGATGCCTTTGAGACTCTTAAACGTGCCATGTGCACCGCACCGGTGCTCCGGACCCCGACTTCGGCCGGGAATTCATCGTGCAGACAGACGCTTCTGAGCATGGCATAGGAGCTGTGCTCTCGCAGCTGAATGACGATGGCCAAGACCAGCCAGTGGCCTTTATCTCCCGACGACTACTCCCCGGGAACAGCGGTGGAGTACCATCGAGCGGGAAGCCTTTGCTGTGGTTTGGGCGGTGAAGAAGTTGAGGCCATACCTTTTGGTTGTCACTTCTTGGTCCAGACCGACCACAGACCCCTTCGCTGGCTCATGCAGATGAGAGGCGAAAATCCCAAATTGTTGAGATGGTCCATTTCCCTCCAGGGGATGGACTTTCGGGTGGAACATCGACCCGGTGTAGACCACGCCAACGCTGACGGTCTCTCCCGGTTTTCCGCCTTAGTGAAGAGAACTCCCTAGAGGTTGGGAAGCTCTCCCCTCTTTCGGCTGGGGGGGACGCGTGTTAGACCTGTCAGCCCTAGGGTGGTCTTACCCTGTTTTTTTCCCTTTCTGCGCCTCATTTTTGCCGCCATATTCCGGGCGCCTTGCCACTGCTGGTCAGTGCTGAGGTGCAGGTGCTCTCTCACCAAAGATGCCTGCCACAGGCCCCTGCTACTGCAGAGGGCCTTCCACACATACACACTAGTCGCCAGAGTCAGGCTGGGACAAGGGATACAGTAGCCATCCCGTCCCCGCCTCTGGGCCCCATAGCTAGGTAGGTGGAAGGTTCCAGAACCTTCCGGGCTGTGGGAGGAGTTACACTTTGCCGCCTTTGGGAGGGTCACCTGACCTAGGGGTATAAGAGGCTTGGAGGGAAAACCTGGAGTTAGTTAGGTTGAGGCACCGCTGAACCTGGGAGAACCTGCGCTGGAGTACAGACTTTAGGGCCTAGGGGGAGACCTACACTACTGCCGCAGACAGGGTCAAGGCCCTGCTGCCGTAAGATAGATGAGGAACGCCCACCACCCACTGATCTTGCCCAGTGTGAGGGGACCCAGGGAACCATCTCCAGCGTGCCAGGAGGCACATCAACCCCTCCAAGAATCACCAACTCACAACCCCCTGTTCATAAAGAGACTTTGCTGAATCCATGACCTGCAGGACCTAAAGTGAAAACCATTGAGAGGGGATCAGGAGGCGAAGCGCTGCGTCCTAAGCGCTAGGCCTTCACCCCCTACCTACCTATACAGACAGCTGGACTGTCCTCCAAGAACCACTCTTACACAGCCTGTGCCTAAGGCTGTCAGCGCGCCAGCGCTGCAACCCCAAGTGAGGAGAGAACTTGACCCCCCCTCGGTCACTGACCTGGTGACCGGATCACCGCCGCGGCCGCCGCCGCTTGAAGAAGGGAACTGAGGCCGGGAGATCTCTCCCTATTCATAGTTGTGGTGAGGGCGCCGTCCGCGCCCTCACCGAAATCCCCAAAAGTCACCGCCGGGCCCGAGACCCCTGCCGCTGCCAGCGCGGCCAAGAATACCGCCGCCGCAGCCCCGTGGGCCGTGTGAAGTGAACTGAGGCCTGCTGCGGCCTTTCGGCCCGTGGACGCTGTCGTCGAGGGGCCGGGGACGCTGACCGCGTCACAGGTCGCGCCCCGAAAGGCCGCGACGGGATTGGCCCGCCAAAACCAATCGCTGAAGCAGAGGGCGTCGCCTAGCAACCACCAAAGGCCGCGACGCGATTGGCCCAGCAGAGCGAGCTCGACGACGTCAGAGGGCTCCACTGCCAACGGAGCCCCCGGAAGAAGAGAAGGCCGCGACGCGATTGGCTCAGCCGGAGCCAATCGGGAGGACGTCCCCGGGGCTCCACTGCCAACGGGAGCCCCGCGAAGAATCGCCGCCGCGCCCGGATTGGGCGCCGTGAAGAGCCCGCCTCCGCCCAGCACGCCGGGAGGTAAGGAAGGACCTCCTCACCTCTCGGGACGCCGGAGCCGACTGGCAGGACCGCCGGCTCCCGCTCCGAGTCCCCACTCACTCCCCTGACTCCACGGGGGCCGGAGGAGGGGCATACCGGCCCCCAACAAAGGGAACCACCACGCGAGAGGCACAAGAGCCTCGAGAAATTGATCAGCACCGGCCGGAGGGCCGCGAGACTCGCGCCGGGCCCCGCCCCCACCACAGAGGGCCGGGCCAGAGAAGAAGCGCCGTAAGGCCCCACAGCCAGCCACAACACCGCAGGTGAGCCCAGGAGGCCCCTAGGGCTCTAGGTTAAGCCCCTGGAGGCCGGGGGCCACCCTTGAAGAGGGATTACAGAGGGAGGGGCCTATATTGCCATAATATCAAAGGCCAAGCACCTACTATAGAGTAGCCTCCCGGGGAGATAAAGGAGTCCCCCTTTTGGTAGCCCCCAGCTGCTGGACATGTTGAGGGGTTCCCTGTAGGATTCCCTCCTGCCTAGGGTACCATAGGCTGTACAGAGTACCGAGGCCTGATGCATAGTTGTTAACACCTGAAAAGTGTTGTGCATGTTATAGGCCCTCATTTGTAGTGCACCTGAATCATTAGGGGTGCTGTGTTTTTAAAAGGAACTGTTGAGTGTCTTTTTAAAAGAGTGTGGAATAGTTAAGAGCATGTAATGTATAATTTGCATAATTGAATGCCATCTTGGTCAAGATAAAGGAACCTGATTTTTACTTATACAAGCCTGGTGTGGTGTCCGGTTATTGCGTCGCATTTCTGAGTTAATGTGAGAGTGTGCTGCACAACTACCTTACACATTGCCTTCGCGTGCCTTTCCCCGCTTTGCGCCATGCTACCATAACGGTCTCGGTAACCCCGTTTCCAACACCCTGTCCTCAACTTCCTAGACACACACATGGCTTTCAATTCCTGGAATGAGAGGCTATTGTACCTAGTTGGCAGAGAGCCACTGGCTTCTCCTCTAGAAGACATACTAGTGTTATGTGGTGTAGGCACCTACCTAACCTAGTGGAGCCTAAACTCTCTTGAGTTGGAGAAAGGGTGTGCTAGACCCTTGACTTACCCAACTCCAAGTTGAGTGGTTTTCAGTTAATCACTCAATGATATTTATCTGGTAAAACAATAGCAAGCTTGAATCCCAACCGCTGCACACCAATGTGAGAAGGTGGCTTGGTAAATGCTGTCCACTAGTTAAAGTGGCCACCTTGTACCAATCCACATGACCCTTATGATGTGTGAGGTCAAAGATAACCTTTATGATAGCTATCCTAGTGGTAGCTATGGAGAGCAGCCTTCAGGCTTAATCTTGAAGGAATGTAAAGCAGCTTGTTTTACCAGAATATCACCTCCTGAATGACTAAATGAAGGAGAACCACACAGTAGTTATATCAAAATATGTATTTATTAATATAACACTCTCTACTATCTTCTACACGAGGATAGAACACAAAGCACACAATACTGGATCAATAGAACAGTTGTAAGTAGCACAATACTCCAGGGGGCTCCAGGGGGAGACCGAACCATATACTAAAATAGTGGTATAACAATCACGACTTGACTAGACACAGTGCCTAGTGCACGTAGAATCGCTGGGACCCCAAGGAACCACCCAAGGTGATGACACAGGAGACCCACGGAGGACGGGTGCAGTGAGGAAACATGACCGCGTGCTCCGTACAACTCTATGGGAAAGTCACAGTTGCAAAGTTAAAGTTTAAGGACCCTTCTAGGAGGACTTCGAGCTAACCCTTCTGAACTTAAGAGTTTAAAGAGCCACCCCACCAGTGGATACCATAGTATCAGAGTTACCTATCCCAGGGAAGCCGGGTGCATAGGTCTGAAGTGGCGTCGGAAACTCTCGTTGTTCTCTATGGAAGGAAAGGAAGAAGTGATGCTACCGTGAAGGTGAAAAGGGTCCAGTGGAATCCAAGCCTGGATTCTGGATGGAAGGAACCTGAAAGCAGAGGGGACAGAGTCTGGGTCACTTCAGAGTGACCAGAGGCTCGGTAGACGAATGCCCACCGATGTCGGGTGCTTCAGGTGCGAAGAAGGGGTGCTTGACTCTGCAGCCACGAGGACCAGGAGACGTCGAGGACAACCAGGAGCCAGAGGTGAGCTGTCCCACGAAGGATGCTGAATGCTGAGGGGTCGGTGTCCGGCGGGAGCACCAACAAGCCTTGGCAACAGCAACCAACGCAAGAAGGTCAAACAGGTTACGGTGTGGACCAGCAAGGTCCAGGGGACTCTCAAAGCAATGGAGAGTCAGGGCACGTCTGAGCAACCAGGAAAGACCAAGAACACTCAAGATAACTCTCAGGAGGACCCACAGGCCGGATGACCAGGAGTCGCGAGGGGACCTCGAGCAAGATTGGAAAGTACCAGCCCACGGAGCACTCGGTGCGAGGAGGCTGGAGATCTTTGGTGCAAATACTGCTCAGGGTCAGGACTACACGGAGTCCAATGCACAAGCTCGGGAATTGCCAACAAGCATATGCACTTGCAAATGGATGCGGTGCACAGGGGTTCGGGTTACCAGCCCCCACGAGGGATACTGGCTCAAACTCGGTGAGAGGGCAGATCAACCTCAGGGACCTTCAGGAACCTACCTCCTGTGTAGCTGAATTCTTTGGAGTCCGCAGGACCTCAGGAGCAGCTACCGGTCAGTTGTGCTTAGGTGCCTGCGAAGCAGGGGAGTGACTCCTTCACTCCAAAGGAGATTCTTCTGTTGTCTTAAGTGCTCCACAGGTCCTGCACGGTCGAAGGTTAGTGGTTTCTTCTTTCTAGAATCTTGTCCACGTAAAATCCCATGTCCTGTAGCCACGTAACCCATTTTATACCCACGGGAGCGGGTTGGACAGATTCAGGGGACCCTCCTAGGGGAGGGGCAGGACAGAGGGGTGGCTACACCCAAGTCCTTTGTCCAGTTTCACGCCAGAGCAGGAGCCACCGGCTCCCAGAACTGGTTTGAGCTGGACTATGCACAGGGACACCAAATGTGCCCCCAGTGCAGACTTTTTGGCACTCTCAGAGCCCCAATACACTGAACCCTGTCTGGGAGGTGGTCACACCTCCCTGTGACACGATGACTATTGTGCTGCCTTCCTCTGCTCGAGCTTGGCTCAGCAGCAGGAGGACAGAAATGTGTTTCTGGCTGGCAGCATTCATTTTGTGCTCTCCGGGTTGAGAAGGCTGGTACCGGGTAGACCGGTGACCCCACGAAGCTCGCTTCTGAAGGGTGGAATCATACCTCCCACACCAGTTACTGGTGTGGAGCTATGATTCCAAGGTGTTTGATACCAAACACGATATGTTTCTATGCAGCCATTTTCGAGATAGCATTTACCGCGAGGTTATAATGCACCTCTACCTATATGTCCGGCTGAGTCACAGACAACCCGGGAGAATGGTCTCCGAAGGCTGCAAAGGGGCTCTGCTCATGCAGGGGCACCCTCTCACTAAAAACCCAGCACCCTGCCTTCAGGATTGATAAGGCCTGCTTTAGGGGTGACTTATAATTTTAAGTGTAGTGACCTATAGATATAGTGAACCTATATCTAAAGTAAGTGGTGCCAACACCATCTTACGCAGGCTGCTGTAGTAGACCTAGAGTTCCATTTTGCATGGCCTCTCATGGGTGGCATAATACATGCTTCAGCCCATGGGAGGCCTCTGGGGTACCTATACCCTGGGTACATGGGCACCATAAACTAAGGACTTATAAGGGTACCCCAGTATCCAATCTGGAGTGTACCAAAGTACATGTATGTCAATTTAAGGGAGAAAGCAGATAGACTGGGGTCCAGATTAGCAGGATCCCAGTCAGGCTAGTCAAAAACAGTGAGACATCAAGCAAAAAGTGGGGGTAACCATAAGAAGCAGATCCTACTTTCCTACACAAATGTCTGTTTTTTCAACTCAATTTCAATTTTTGTTTTATTTCAACTGTTACTATAGGAAACATTGAAGAATCTACACAAAGAGCCCTTGCTGAATTCAGCATGTTGTCTACTTTTCAGAAATGTAAAGCTTTCTGGGATCTATTATTAGTTTCACACCTATTTCCACCACTAACTGGAAGGAGGTTGAAAGCACAAAAAATACAAAAAATAGGCTATGTCGCAGTAAAATGTCAAAACTGTTTAGAAAAAAGTTGGATAGAATAGGGGGCGCTTGGGAAGTCAAGATTCTGTGTGCAATGCACAGTGCCTTGAAGTGGCACTGTGCATTGCACACAGAATCTATAGGACGTAGGATGCATAAACGTCTACCCCTCACTCTTTTTGGCATCAATTTCAATGCTTAGGTGCAGCAACAGAAACAAGTTAGAAGCACATCACTTGTCCTCACACATGGCTTCAACACTATCTATAGAGGCCATGTGACAAGCATACAGTTCCATGCATAGTACTCCCATCAATAGCATGATACCTCTACGTAAAACGCCTCACTGGAGATAAGAAGCACTATATAGATACAATTATATAAGGGATAAAGTAGCCCCTGTCGTACATTATAAGGATATTGCAAGTCAGCTAGGAGTTCCTTTATCAGGTTATGGAACTCCGACGTGACTTGCAATATCCTTATCATGGACGACAAAGGGTATTTTATCCCACATAATACATGGTCACACTATCACCTTTCCCACAAACCACTTAAAACATGAAGAATAAAAATAAAACCTCTAGTACAAAATTAAACACATCAAAAACCTGTTAAGATATTTGTTGCACACAGATATTAGAACAGTTCAATAATAGTCAGTTTAAAAAACAAAAGCTGCAGTAACTCGGAATGAGTAGAAACATGCAGAAAGATTCTAGCTTTTCTCTATCTAAGGAGTGCAAAAAATAAACAAATTCTTTCTGCTTGCCATTGTAAGTTATTAATATAGAGCAGAAGAAAGAAAAGCAATTTTTCGTCTTCGTTGCTTTAAACAGCTTCTTCAATTATGCTCTGTGACCTGCCCTGCCTTTCAGCTCAGCTGCTGGCTCTGGCAGCAGGCATTGTGACATCAGAACTTGACTGTAAGAACTTAAAACAGTCAAGTTCTGATGCCTTAAGAATCGGTGACTGAGTGCATCACTAGTCGCCGATTATAAAGAAATTAGAGACGTGCATTTATACAGGGATTACAGAATCCCATGTATTATAATATAATACAGTACTCTGTAGTCACGGTACTCAGTGAAAATAGTACTTTAAGAATAATTAAATTAAAAGTTTGCCATACAAATATGAAAAAAGTGTCATTCTTTAGTACAGATATTGCTAACATTGTGTTGTGTTGTGCATATGGGAAAGTGGGACTAGTGCTACAAGAGCAAAGGGTTTAAAGAGCAAAAGTGTGAGACGGCCAATGTGCAAAAAATCTTTCTAAGAATGTAAACGCCTGGGACAGACAGGAGGGCAGAAAAATAAAGTAGTAAGGAACAACCCTGGCTCAATTTGTGCTGGGGTTGGCACGGGAATTGGAACTTCTTTTTCATCGTCAGGTTTTGTCCCAGAATAAAGGGGAGTAAGAAAAAGACAGAAAAAGGAGAAAGATAGGAAACAGTGACAAGGTGAGAGGGAAGTGTTGAAAAATAACCTGTAAGAGTGAGACACAGAGACAGAAGGGTCAGGTGGCTGAATAAAGAGGAATAAGGTGGAATCAAGACTAAGCCGTCCTTGGTTTTCGGCAAAATTGGTATCCACCAGCACTGTTTCTGGGCTCCTAAGAAATACTTGGGGCCCCAGCACTTATATGTTTGCAAAACTGTGGCAAAGACATTTCATGTTTATGTACATAATACATACTTTTTTGCTGATGAAGTCTTTACTTACTAGTACACCATAGGAAAGGTTGCTTTTCAAAACAGAAAAAATTACTGAACATAATTACACCAAATTTGGAAAATAAAAGTCAGAACTTTACTCAGAAAGCATGCTTGTACAGTAATATCATCAATTATGTAATTTAATATGTCATGAGTGTTGTAATTTGTGAGATTGTAAGCAGTGTCTGATGAGTGCACAAGTTATATTTTGTTCACTAAACTATAACTGTAGAATTTCAGTGGTTTTTCATTTTGTAAATGTTAATTCTTATCTCATTTCAACACCTATCTATAACCTCACTTTAACTCTTGGTTATATATACATATACTTTACACAGTGGTGGTCAGCACTGTTGTCATTATAGTTAAGTCAGAGTTTCCATAGAAAGAGCTTTTTTTGTTTTCGACTAACTTTGGTGCAGTTAGACTAATCTGCACCAAACAGAGGACAAGAAAAAGGCAGCGTCCCAAAAGTGTTATTTACCATGTTAATTCCGATTGAAAGCTTTCCTCTCTAAAACAGAAAAAAATGGCTGAACGGAATAATACTTGGCAAAACATTAGAATTTCTCAGAAAGCATTTTTTGGTGATTTAGTATAAAAACGTTTCACTCTTTTCAAGAAATTACCATTTAAGGGGAGGCTTGGGTTGGGCATTAAGGAAGTTAAAAAGGAATGGCTATAGGGACTATTGGTGTCAAAATATGCTGATTAGCCAATTTACAGGGGCCAAGTCAATTCTGATAGACTGGCCACAACATGAATATTATGTTGTGGCCGTCACTAAAAGTTCATGCGACCTTAAAATGAATAAAAAAATATAGGGAGCCATTTGGGGGAGTCAGTAAGGGACCCTCATTTGAGTGGCCAGCCACAACATGCGCCACATGTTGTGGCAGCCATTACAAGCAGCCATTACAGGACCCAGAGTTATGTTCCACACTGAAATGCATTGTTGTGAAAAGCTGTTTTTGAGGACCACAAAAAGAAACACATATGAAGAGTGATAACAGATTTTAGTCACAATATAAATCATTTGTTGGCGATGTCCTATTCATTTTAGGAACTCTAGTGAGTTCTCTTATTATTTTACCTTATGAAAAATGGTGACCGTTGATATAGCTGTTTGTTGAAATTAATGCTTTGCAGTAATGAAAATTTATACTCACGCTAATCTAAGGCAAACTAGATCTTAGACTTCATTACATTTGTGACATTTCATTGTAACACATGAATAGATATGGATTTTCATGTCTCACTAGAATAAAAATTAAATGTGTCCCACAGAGAAAGACTAAAACTTTCACAGACTTTTCTGAATTCAAAGTTAAACCTAGCTGTCCCAGGGCAAATCACATATTTTGTAACTTTTTCTTTTCCATGTGTAGACTCTTGCTTGTGAAAAGTTCTATGCAGAAGAATTATGAGAATAATGTTGAATGTACTCAGTTTCTCTTTTGCTTTATTCTGATTGGTTTAGAGCATGTGAACCATGTACTATTGTAGAAAATGTATGAATACCTTTGTTTAGAACCCTATTAAAGAGTATGATTTCTTCATATGGTGCTGAGCCCCTTTCCACTTTCTTTAGAAGGCGACACTATGCTTGAATTCTTCCCCATCTTAGACTCAGCATTTTGGTGATAAGAACTTTACTAAGTTTTTGACTGATTCTGTACTTTAACTGAGCATTGCACTCTAATTTATTGACTAATTGATTTTTACTATTTTGAATTAACTTCTGTATGCCTAAAATCCTTAAATAAAACTTTTAAGATTAAGACTCCATTGTCTGTCATTCTTGTAGGACTAACTGCGTTCTTTATTTCAGTTGTTTGCAACTGCCACCTTTGACTTCTGAAAGTTGAGGCGAGTCCAGCAGAGAGCACCAAAGTCTGTCTATGGAATACACCATTCCATATCAATCATGGGGCGCTTTCGGGCACAATAGCATGTGTTTTGTGCGCCATCACCTCTGCTGAGATTTGATGAACCATGTTTGAGAGAAAACTGTTTTCTCTCATGATTTTCTCATAGAGGTTCTTGAAGGTGCTCCAGAAGCTAAAATGAGAGCACATCTTATATAGTAGTCTCCTGAGCCATGTGAGAATAAAGTCTGATATTATGAATAAAACATGTACTTTCAACAACCGCATCATGTCATTTGATTGCCCAATGTTCTACTGCAGCTTCCCGCAGTAATCTACTGAATAACTAGGGTGCTAACATGGCAAAAGAGTGGCATACCTGAATACCATCTTGAGGGAATTAAAACTCTGAAACTTAAAGCATTTCATTTAGAAATTAGCGAAATGAGGGGTTCATTTTGTCATAGAAATTGTGGTTAGCACTCTAGAATGCTAAAATGAGGACACACTTGCTATGAGTAACAGAGTTCTAATGAGCAACTAGAGTGCTAACATTCTATATTTATGGCAAAAGTGTGGCACACCTGAACACCATCTTGATGGAATCATAGCTGTAAAACTGACAGCATTTCCTACAGAGTAAACTACAGTAAAGGAACACAAAAAGAGGGTTATTTTTGTCATAGACATTATGGTTAGTGCTTTAGAACAGTGGTTATTAACATGTGGTCCGGGGACCTCTAGGGGTCCGCCAAGCCATCTCAGGGGGTCTGCGACTGCTTAGAAAATTGAAGAATAATAAGAAATTGTATATAACTAAAGAAGCAAAAGGTAAAGTTGGAGGCTAAAAATTAAGTTAGTATCCTCAGATACAAGTTTGATGCAAGTGCATCAAACAAGATATAGTAAGGATGATGAGTGGCCTCAATGAAATTTAGAAAGGCTTCAACCTTCTCATTAAAATTAACATTTAGATTTGTTTTTATATTTGTTAGTGGATTATATTTGAAAATTCATAATTTGTGTATTTGTTGGATGAATGCTTGTTTCTGTATTTTTTTGTGTATTGTTTTTCGGTTCAAATGATCTAAAATGCTTAGGCTGGGGCCCCAAACTTCCAATAATAACTCAGTGGGGGTCACTGGGTTCCAATAATCATTTAGTGGGGGTTTCCGGGTTTCAGTAGTGATTAAGTGGAGGTCCACAGAAGTCAATAGGTTGAGGAACCATCGCTCTAGAAAGCTCAAATGAAGACGCATTTCCTATAAGTTTTCAAATATCTTCCTCATCCATTTCTATAAAACATTCTAAAATGCAGAGAGAAACATGTACTTCCGACACCAGCAGCACTCTGTCAGTTAATTCCCCAGTGATCAACCGCAGCTTCACCACAGAGTTCTAATAGATAACTAGAGAGCTACAATTTTGGCTTTACGGCAAAAGTGTTGCACACTTGAACACCATCTTGATGGAATCAAAGCTGTAAAACTAAAAGGAATTTACTACAGATGATACTGCAGTAAATGAACAAAATGAAGGGTTTGTTTTTATCATAGAAATGATGGTTGATGTTCTAGAAAGTTAAAATGAGGACCTATTTCATATGAGTTCTCACATACCTTCCTCATCGATTTTAGTAATGCAGTGATTATTTTGAGCTGGTACTTACTTTTTCCCAACAAACTTTGACCCAGAGCAAGGGAGATCAAAGCACAGATGAGGAAAGGAAAGAGGAAGAAAAATACAGAAGAACAGTGGCAAAGGGAGAAAGCAGGGATGAAAAAGAACCTGCAACAGCGCGATAAAGGAGCAGGAAGTGTCTGTTGGAGGATGAAAGAGGCATGAGGTGAAATCAAGACTACGCAGCCTTGGTATTCAACAACCCCAATATTCTCAGCATCATCTGTGGCCGTATAAGCAAAACGTTACCATGGCTTTTATTGTTTTACAAAGGCCTCAGACATGCAGAGTGAAACATGTACTTCCAACACCAGCTGCAGCTTGTTAGTTATCTCCCTAGTTGGCAAGGGTGAAATTTAAATTTTACTAGTGTAATTTCAGGAATTTTGCATTAACCTTGTTCTGTAAAATTCTCGAAATTGGGCCTTTACACCATGTTGCATGAATACGTATCATTCATGATCAAATTTTACCGCAAGCGTGCAGGTATAACGCAAACAACCAGAACATGAGGGGATGTTGCTGATGCTGCCTGTATTTGCAGTACTATTTTTTATGGTAAAATACATCCGCATGTTAAAAATGTATACAAAGGTGCATTTAGCGCTAAAATATAGTGCTAAATGATGGTTTTGCATTTGGCATAATTACATATAATTTCGAGTAATTATCACAAAATTTCACATAGATACAGAAAATCAAATTACCTGTATTTCGCACACTCCTACTCCCTATTAATCAATGTCAGCGTCACCTCAGAATTCTAAAGAACTAGAGCGCTAACATTTTGTATTCACTACAAAACTGAATGCTAGTTTGTTGGAATAGGAGCTGTTGAATTTAAATCCTTTCCTGAGGAGCAGGCTGAATTTAATCAGAATTGAGACGGAAATGCAGGCATGAAACCACTGGGTTCAAAATGTGAGGGGAGCTGTGGGTTTTTAGTAATTTCAGGCATAATGTATTTTTAGAGGAACAAAATACAGCTAAAGAGAGAAACATCTGCATAAGTACAGCATCCTTTTTTCCACATCTGCTTATTCAGCCTCCCCATCATTTTAGTTGCTTAACAGCTCTCTAATTTTAAAATAGTAAACTTTTGATAGACAAATATATGTGAGGGCATAAGCTGTGTATGATGGGCCCAAGTTATAGTTAGTTCACTAAACTATAACTGCCATATTTCAGTGGTTTTGGGTTTCTTTAACGTTGGCAGTCTCATTCCAACACCTAACTATAACATCACTTGAACCAATGTTTTTTTCAGTGAATATATATAGTTACTTTTACGTGCATACTTGTATTTTTGAATTAGATATTTAGGATTTGATATTTTTGCCTACAATATTCTTACATACAACCATTAGGAGGCAAGTTAATAAATAAAGACACTGTGTGCAGAAAGAAAAATAAATTGAGCTTTGTTGAGAATGACAAGACTGAGCCAGGCTCTTTATTGCAGTATAAACAACTCTGTGTTCCAAAGAGAAATTTTAGTTTTCCACAGTATCGCACAGCACATCAACTACGTAAGGCAAGTCATTCAGTTAGGCATGCAACATGTGCATGCTACCACAATTCTAGTTGTTTCCTCTTGTTTAGTAAGTCAACAGAGGCATGCATTGTAGGCCTCCAGTTCTATTTTCTGACAGGGCTGGCGTGACCCTGGAAACATTCAGAGTTCGTTGCCATGACTGCATTAGCACAGAAACAGAACCTGCAACTGGTGGCCTGGTAACCTGACCTTCCCCTTCAGTGCACCACAGAATTCCTAGGAGACAGGACAAGCACTGCTATGTCTGAAGCTAATGAGTGAAACATGAGCTCTGGGGAAGATACATTTTAACAGCTTCCCTCTTCTTAAAGCTGCACTGACCAGTGGCCAGGTGCCTGTGGCAGAGATCTTTGTTGAAAGTAGGTCACACTTTTTAAACCTAGGGGTCCATGCACAAAACAATTTTAGAGCCAAAGTGTACATGCCGTGGAACTGATAGTAGTGTCACAGAGCACAAAGTTCTAATACTAGCAAGTATAAGCTTCAGAGATATGCAGAAAATCGGTATCCATGCAGAAAAGGCAAATTTGCTACACCCAGGCTGCAAAAGAGTGTCTTGCTAGGTAAACCCCAGTCAGACCCCCCACCCCCTCCTACCTGTGAGTTGTAATGGTGTGTATCAATGCTTTTCAACTGCTATTGGGATAGCAAACCATTGATCAGATACCAGCACCCACATTGGTGTAACATCTGACTCACAAAGGAAAAGTATTCCTATAGGACAGCTTCTTCTTTGGAAACAGTCACTGCCTGTCTCAGGGGGAAGCACGAAGTGGCCCCGGAGAACACTGCATGCTCCACACTGAAGTCATTCCTGGTAGGAAAAGTTTTTTTTTTTTAAAGTAGCACCTGTTCCTCTAAGGGACACAAGCTGCTTAATGCAGCTGCAGGAATGGAGGTCTGCCATCCCTTGTCGGGTTCTGCTCCTGCATTTGCAGGCATTCACAGGCGGCTGCAATATATCTCATGCCTAATTAATTTTCATGAAACAAGATTTTGCGAACTCTTGCAATTCTAAATTTTGCAATGTGACTCACTAGTTGATACATCAGTTGTATCGCGAAAAGCATGGCAGGTCACAAAAAGTCAGTCTCCAATTGTACCTACTATTTTTAACCTACCCAATTATGCACCTGGCAGCTGTGGCCCGTGCAGGTAAGAGAGGGGGTGGTGAGCCGGGTGGGGGGGATTTCGACGGACGATGATGAGGGGAAATTCATTATTTCTTTAATTTTCCCTAGTCATCGTCCGTCGAAATCCCGCCCACCTGGTCACACCGTCCTTACCTGCACGGGCCACGGCTGGCACCTGGACGAAGCTTGCCTTGTTGTTTGCTTCCGAACCCATGGAGAACAGCTGTAACTTGCAATAAGCCCGTAGAAAGGTAAGCGGGCATAAATAAAGCAAAAGATGAGAGGGTATTTTTATTTTTAGTAGTGAAATTACAATGTAAGCCTCCCGGTATCCATGCTCATAACGGCTATCCACCATGCTTATACGTTTTTCTCAAATATTTTTGGGTGAAGGTCCGTCAAGAAGAAATAGGGTCAAAAAATGATATGACTACTAACACTGGATGAGCTGGTTGAGGAGTTCACAATGGAATTAAAGTAATACCTGTGGTGGTGATATATGAAGGACAAGATAGTTATGCTGCTCTGTGGTGCATTTTTGGCCTCTCTCCCACCACCAGCATCCAGACAATGAAAGGGCCTGCTGCAGCCAGGGCCTGAATTCCTGCAAATACTTTACAATGCGGAAAGCCAAAGTGGTCAGCAAGGAAAAAACTCAAAAGTCAAGTCTCTTCCAAAATGTGGGTGTTCCGTGTAGGTCCAGCACAGACAAATCCATGCCTCATTTTCAGGAGATCCACTGATAATTTTAAACGATTTAGATTCATTGTAGGAAAATGAATTCTAAGTGGATAACCCTAAAACAGCAGAACGTATATTTGTAAATGCCACGTTCAATCCTTAGGGAAATTTGACATTGAATAACTGATGTATATTCTTACCTAGCTAAATGATACTCATTCTATTAAGCTTAGAAGAATAAAGGTTGAAAGGAATTGCGTATATTTGCACCTGTGACACAGAGTTCTGGAGCTGATGCATTAGGCCATTGGTCGCCATCATAGATGTAGCATGATCTGCCTATCCTAGACCTCTCATGGACACTCCCGAGATAAATAGCTGAGAAAACAACTGCAGGAAGAGGAAAGGCAGTCAGTGCAAGAGTGGACCTCAGTTACCTATACATCATTTGGGTTTTGCTTGCACTTAATGACCAAGGTCTGTGCGTCCTGGAGTGTGTTGGTTTTGGTTGGACAAGGTTGTCTCTGGGGTGTGTGACTTAGATATAAATGATGTGGACGTGATTTATGTTGTCTTTGTAAGTGTGGAATGGGAGATAGATTGGTTCCTAATGTATGTACTTTAGGCACAAGGACATCTGCAGATAGCAGGTGTTTACATCTCTGGTTACGCATTGATCTTTATCAATTCTTTGGGGTTCAGAATAAACATACTTGGTTTATTTTCCTTTTTGAGATATTAATCTTTCAGAATAAGGTCAGAGCTTATTTGGTGAATGGCTGTTGCTTGCTGTGGGACCCAGATACACAATATTTCCTGTGATGTTTTGTAATGAAGTACAGTATGTTTTACCTGTGTCAGATCCCTCAACCAGAGACGATGACGATGAGGAAGAGGATGAAGAGGACACATTGCTGAGAGGCTTCTGATTGGTTGATAAGGAAATGGGAGATCGGTCAGGGCTTTTTAATCCAAGCTGTTCTGCAACCTCAGTGTGGTCTCCGGGGTGAATGTAATCGAACACACTGCTACCCGTTAACTCCACCTACAAAAAATGAAAAAGAGGTCTGAGTGTCACAAATATCTTGTTTAGTGATTCCTCTCATGCAACAGATTCATGTGTGAGTTTTTTGTCAAAGAGCCATGGTGCATGGTGTCCATGTCCCATATCTCATATTCAACGTACTCCACTGTTCCTCACAAATCTATGTGTCTCCCGTCTCGTCTTCTCTTGCCCTCTTTCCTCAAGAGCTGTTGTTTTTGGAATCAGTGGCAACTCCAATTAATCCAGGCTGGTCAACACTAATCTATGCCCTTTTGACTGTCTCACCCTCGAAACTTGTCTTGATTAATCGCCGACAAACCATTCTGCACATAGACCAATTCTTCTCTCCGGTTCCCATTACCAGCCAGATGAATAATTGCATATCTTACGCCATTCATTCCACCCCCACTTCAACCATGGAGACCGTCACACCACAGATCAAATACAACCTACTTGAACTCACTCTGCCACCCCAGTATTCAAGACAAATCTCTAATCACCAAACCAATTCTGCCACTCTCACCAATCTCCACCACTAGTCCATGACAGTCACTGCTAAAAATAAACTATTTCACATCTTGCACCCCATTCATGACCAATCATCAGTCGTTGGAGCCACCCCACCCTTCACACCTGCCCCAATGCAAGTCCTCAAGAACAATAACTACCAACCAGAACCCAATTAATGCTTGACATTCACATTCCCACTGATCCAGGAAGGTTATAGTCATGAAACAGTTTCATCCTGCAACTCCCTAGACCCTAAACCAAAAATATCTACATGAATCCATGTCCCCATCCTCCTTATCCCTACTGATCAAGCTGATATGTGCTTCAGTTAACCCATGCTAACCTGAACGCTATCCACCCAACTGCTTTACACCAGTCAACCACTAAACTGAGCCCTCTCTAACCCATGCAGCACCCTTCCCACCAGCACTGCTCCAAACCAATCATGACCGACCCTACCCTTTCTACCCCATACACAGACATCGCTATTGTTGTAGACCAATCACTTCTCACCTCATTCCACTGTACGCTGAACACTGCTCACTTACTGAATATCCATCACTGTTCAGTCTAACACATGCTAGCCTGTACTCAACCCACCCCCACTGCTCACACACATACACAACACTGCTGAACCCATTTTATCCCACACATCTCTCGAGCCACGATCTCATAAAAGAGTAGAAAGGTATGGTGGATATGTGCGGCATAAAGCAATGATGTTCAAACGTTTAAATGCCATGCACCAGTGTATAAAAAATTAATTGTAGCATTAACCCCCCAAAATGACAAACATTTTTTCATGTTTACTCCATAACATTTTAAATACTGCAAGAAGGCTGAAGAATATCAGTAGACTGGAGGGTACACCCTCCATCAAAACAAGTAGTCCAAACATTCCATATGAGATCACTTGAAAGTGGGCCATTTTAGTGCTTGATCAGAATTGAGGGGGTGAGGCGTTGAGGATAATTTGGAGGCCCTCCTCCAACACTTACTCCCAGCAAGGACATAAATGACAAAAGGCACTACCGATGGCCCATTACAGAGTGACTCACGGCCATTATGGTTTCTTTCACTATATCTTACCACTGTTTTTAGCATAATGTTTACCAACATTGATCAATGACAGAGTAAATGATCCTCTTTTCCAGAGATGGCACCCTCTTAAAAGCCACCCACGCCCATACATGCCAATAGACCCAATTCAGGTGGGAGACTCACAATTTTTGGAGCTAAAATGGCTTTATTTTAGATGTCTCCTGCCTGAAATTGGCTCTGCTTCAAAAAAAGTCAATGGGGAAAATGCATTCCCCCATTTATTTTCCAAAATCTCCCACTTTCCTGTTCTAAAATGTTGGCATGTATCACCGCTCCCACCCACACATACGGGTGGTCTAGTCCACAGTTTGAATAGCACTCGGTCTCTCCGATGTAATAGGAAAGCATCTCCTCTGGTTTCCCTGTTCATTTCCCAGTGGCTCTGAGCTTCAGGCGGCAGGCTCGAACACATGAGCTGCGTATAGGGCCATCGCGAGTGCCCCAAATAGCAATGACCAGCTCCTTATTACTATTCAGAGCCCACATGTCTCCCTGGTAAAGCTTTGCTGGCCTGAACGCTAAAGGTGAAGGTTTTCAGGTTACCAATCCTGCCTAATGATGGAGAAGAAAAAATCAATAAGTAATAATGCAAAGCGAGTTCTGGGGCTCTAGAGGATCCGAGAGTCTGGAGCAGCTTAGACACATTAACATGCACAATTTATCCTGCTGTTTCTATGCCCAGAGCCTCAAAGCACTGGTTTACACAGGAAACAATTCCTCTGGCTGTTTTTATATACAATAAATGAAAAGCAGTTTAGGAAACCTTAACTTAAGGTGTGTATCTTGGGGTGTTTGCTTTACATGCTAACACTCCCAATTCAGGCCAGAGATTCCTGATTTTTTTAAGTAAAAACAAAAGACAGACTGAATCTTTGCTTCCTGTCCTTAAAACGTCCTCCACTTTGATGTGAGTTAATGTGGAAGTTAAATTACAGTTTTTTTTCCTAACGCTCCTTCTTATCTCTTCCCTATTATTGCAATCCGTGTGTTTGCTGAGACTGTCTCGGGTACGAGTGTGCGGAGGGCATTGAATGTTCTTCCAGCAGTCTCCATAAAAGGCCCTATAGGGGTTGTATGATACAATCACACATGCCTAAACCACACATGCCTAAACAACGCGGTCTGAACCACGACCGCGTCTTTACCACACATGCCTTTACAGCAAATTTTGTGGTAAAGGCATGACTGCTAAAGGGATATACGTGGTAAATTGCGCACCCCAGTACCCACCGCCCTGCAGCCTAACACCCAATACCCCAGCTCTGTAATCCACCCCGCTCCAGCCCTTAAACCTACCCGGACTCCTAACCCTGAGCCCTAACATTCGGCCCCTCCAAAAACTATCCAACTCCAGCTCCCCCACCCTGAGCCCTAAAACTGACCCCCAGCCCTGAAAACTGCCCCCTTCCCCTCCCCGCCCTGAGGCCTAAAACCCAGCCCCTGCCAAAAAACTACTCCGACCCCAGCCCCCCGCCCTGAGCCCTAAAACTGACCCTCACCCCTGAAAACTGTCCCTCCCCCGCCCTCAGCCTTAAAAGCTGGCCCCAGCCCTTAAAACGACCCAACCCCCCTGGCCTGAGCCCTAAAACCCCGCCACATGCCTAAAAAGCTATCCCGACCCCCCGCCCTAAAACCGACCCCACCTCTAAAAACTACCCCCCCACACCCAGCCCCACTTACCAGGCCATGTCCCAGAGCTTCTTCTTACAATCCTTCCTGTTCCATCCCCGCCCATCCGCACATCTAGACCACTGACTGCCTTAACCATGCATATGCGTGGTTAAGGCATATGTGGGGTTAAGGCAGATGCTTGGTTTAGGCAAGCGTTGTACCGCTTGCGTGGAACCGGCATGCGTGGCTCAGCCCGCGTTGTAGAGGCCATTTCCCCCTATAGGTGGCAGTACACTTTACCCAAGGTAAGGCTATAGGTGTTCTTGGTGACATGGGATTTCCAGGCTCTGCATGGGCAAGGCCTGGGGTGCAGAGTGATTGTGTAGGATTGGCTGGATGCTTGGGTGGGTGTGACAGTGGAACAAAGAGAAAGTTTGGGAAGGGGCGGTAATTGAGTTGCAAGAGGAGGTATCTACAGATAAGAGCATCAAGGAATTCCTTGGGAAAACTCAAGTCGTGAAGACCCTCTGGCGTGGGAAGACATTCATAGCAAGCACAAGGGAACAGGCTGAACTAATCCTGGCTTGAGTCACCCACGGGTGACCTTTCTAGACAATCCTGGCCAACACCATCCTTTAGAAATAAGAATTACTTTGGTGCCGCTGCGCAATGCAGCTTGCAACTTATTTCGTAAATGCTAGCAGCTGGAGGTGTCCAGTACCAGGTTGCCTAATACCAAGGCTTACTCCTCTTGATTCCACCTGAGGCCTCTTTCTCCCACCGTTCTACATTTCCTGTTGGTTTATCTCACTCTTGCAGGACCATTTTCATCCCTGCTTTCTACCTTTGTCATTGTTTTCCTGCCTTATTCTTTTTTTTCTCTTGATGCCTTTCTTTCACTTGCTCTGTGTTGACGTAGGATGATGCCTCCACTTGCAACCACTGGCACAAATTAAGCACTGCTTACCTCCAATCTCTAGACTCACTGTTGCACACCTGTCAGGCACCTGGTGATGGCTTGTGCATAAAGGAGGTATTCTCCATTTCTGAATTTTGCCAGATACCTGAAGAGTTCTTCAGGCCCCTGAACTGGTGTTCCGATGGCAAAATATTGAACATAAAATGTAGGTAAGTTTAATCATTTTCGTATATATGTGAAAGTGATGGGCATTAATGAACCAGAATTTCTAAAAGCCTTCGACTCACAAGGGGCAAACAGATTTGGTGAAATTCTATAGGATCGTTGGCTATTGGGCCCCTCGTTACTAGTGCCCAAGTAAAATACCCATTATTTCCCCTCAAACACAAAATTGCTATTACATGTGGTCCCAGTAATTCTGGAGAGGGGTCTTAAGGAAGGAATAAAGGGTATTATGAGATTTTGGAAACTAACATGTAGGAATTGGACTTACTATGTTCTCCAAAGGAATTTCACCATGAGCCTTTGCCTGCTTTCAGCAGGTGAAATCTCCAAGCAAAATAGCCTGGCATGGGGTGTTGCTGCATGACTAAAAACCAGATGATCGTGGTGAATACCATTACCTGCCCCTTTTGAATTAACGCGCTGCTGGTAATGACAATGCAACCAAACTGCTAATAGATTAACTTAATTGCCTCTGGATATTTTCTACTATCACTTTGAATGTGCAGATATACATAAGTAGACATGGTTAACTTCTAAAAATATAAAGTGCGTCTCCCCATAGGTAGGCAGTGGAAATTTAGAAAAACAAGGTCTATGCTTTAGTTAGGTCTCACCACATCTTTTGAAGAAGCTACATTGGTGAAAGGAAATCCTCTCCCACTTCTGTAAAGCGGAAAAGACCACATTTATTGGAAGCAAGTTGAGCTCACAAACATGCTAAGCATTCTTTGGCTTTAGCCACTCACTGCAAACGTCCTTACCAATACCCTCACATCAAAAACGAACCCCTCTGCAGCAGCGGCCTGTGCAGGTAAGAGCAGTGGGGCCAGGTGGTGGTGGGGGATTTTGACGAGGGAAAAGTAATTATTTATTTAATTTTCCCTCATGGACGTCTGTCGAATCCCCCCCCCACCCTGGCCCCACCACTCTTAACTGCACGGGCCACTCCTGCCCATCTGCACTTGCCTAATATATCCCCACCCCTTACTCTCTCAAAACCTTTCAATTCAGCTTCAATTTCAACGTATCTGAACACATCCTAACTTCCTAGTCTTACAAGTTTCTATTTCTACATCCCTTTTCCTCAACACTCCTAAAGTTGAGATTTAGCCTGCCAGCACTAGGACCAGCACTGCTCTGCTTTTGTTCTCTGCCTGCTTTCAGAGACACCATAAATACAAAACACACCTGCGCAAAATATGCTTCCAAAAGAGCCAATTCGATTGCATTTGTGCGGGGGATGGGCCTGCGTTGAGCCGATGGAATTAGATTACCTTTCGCTCATGCACAACAAGGTCACGTGCTGATGTGATATTTTCCTTGTATCCCCCAACTAAACTACACAGGCAGAGAGAGTGACACCCTCCCCTCTGCAAGGGCCTGTGTCAATGTCGTTGCCTCTCTAAGCTCAAGCAGTGAAAAGAGTAATAGTGATAGTGAATGAGGTCACAATACATCTTAACAAGCATTTGCAATGCAATAGGTCTCGCTTTTATGAGAGTTTAAGCTATTGTCATTTACAATGGCAATAGCTCAAACTCTTGTAAATACGAGACCTATTTCAATTCATAGAAGCAGTGCCATTGTCCGGGGCTGCTTGAAAGTGAAAGCGCACGTGGCGAGGAAAGCACGTTGTGCCTGCAGTAGGAGAAACTCTTTAAAGAAAATAGTGCTCACAGACTAAATAAGACGTACCGTGTAAAAACCTAAGTAAAAGGTCCAGTCGTTATGGGAGGTAACAAATGGAGACAAGGCGGTACCAAGGAGTGACTAACAAGCCTAATAACGACTCAGAAGCCAGCGTTTACAAAGGACAATGACACAAGCCAATTATAAATATGGGTGGAGAGAGGACGGGGCTTCAAAGCCATACTCCACTACTGTATGCCGCGCAAAATATGCTTCCAAAAGAGCCAATTCGATTGCATTTGTGCGGGGGACGAGCCTGCGTTGAGCAGATGGAATTAGATTACCTTCCGCTCATGCACAACAAGGTCACGTGCTGATGTGATATTTTCCTTGTATCCCCCAACTAAACTACACAGGCAGAGAGAGTGACACCCTCCCCTCTGCAAGGGCCTGTGTCTAAATCGTTGCCTCTCTAAGCTCAAGCCAGCAACCAGTGAAAAGAGTAATAGTGATAGTGAATGAGGTCACAATACATCTTAACAAGCATTTGCAATGCAATAGGTCTCGCTTTTATGAGAGTTTAAGCTATTGTCATTTACAATGGCAATAGCTCAAACTTATGTAAATACGAGACCTATTTCAATTCAAAGAAGCGGCGCCATTGTCCGGGGCTGCTTGAAAGTGAAAGCGTGCGTGGCGAGGAGAGCACGTCGTGCCTGCAGTAGGAGAAACTCTTTAAAGAAAATAGTGCTCACAGACTAAATAAGACGTACTGTGTAACAACCGAAGTAAAAGGTCCAGTCGTTATGGGGGGTAACAAATGCAGACAAGGCGGTACCAAGGAAGGACTAACAAGCCTAATAACGACTCGGAAGCCAGCGTTTCCAAGGGACTATGACACAAGCCAATTATAAATATGGGTGGAGAGAGGGCGGGGCTTCAAAGCCATACTCCACTACTGTATGACGCACTAAATATGTTTCCAAAAGAACCAATTTGATTGCATTTGTGCGGGGATGGGCCTGCGTTGAGCCGATGGAATTAGATTACCTTCCGCTCATGCACAACAAGGTCACGTGCTGATGTGATATTTTCCTTGTATCCCCCAACTAAACTACACAGGCAGAGAGAGTGACACTCTCCCCTCTGCAAGGGCCTGTGTCAATGTCGTTGCCTCTCTAAGCTCAAGCCCACAACCAGTGAAAAGAGTAATAGTGATAGTGAACGAGGCCACAATACATCTTAACAAGCATTTGCAATGCAATAGGTCTTGCTTTTACGAGAGTTTAAGCTATTGTCATTTACGATGGCAATAGCTCAATCTCTTGTAAATACGAGACCTATTTCAATTCAAAGAAGCGGCGCCATTGCCCGGGGATGCTTGAAAGTGAAAGCGCGTGTGGCGAGGAAAGCACGTTGTGCCTGCAGTAGCATCAGCGCATGCGCTGCCCAGGCTCGACCTAAAAACGAAGCAGGGATTTCCAAAACAAGGCCATTTTGGAATGACTGTTAGTGATTGGTGGTGAGGGTGGATATTGTGATGGAAAATCAGGATCCTTCGCTTCGCCTCCGGGAGCAACTCAAGGGCTGGTAGCACTCACTCATATGGGACTGATTGATCAGCCATTCATATTTCCTTATGAACTGCAGTCAGTCATAGAACATTCAGCATCGGCGGCCCTCACATTTTGAACAGGTGCAAGATGATTCTGTAATTCCATAGCACGCACTGCCCTCACTTTCAAAACCTTTAGAAGAGGATGGCTGGTGTGTGTCCGGCTTGAGCATAATTACATAGAATGTGAGCAAAGAATCAACGCAAAGTCTGTTTGTCAATTACTCCAAACCTTTATTTTGCTTCTTTTACACAAATATACGTGTTTTATATTGAAATTGTTGCTGCTTTGATTTAAGTCTCTGGTCCTGGTTAAGATTTTCTCTTCAAATAACATTAGCAGAGCCACTAAGTGGATGTTGCCAAATTGTAGAGCACAACTTTATTTTCTCTGGTATCAGTTTGAGAAAGCATTGGCAAAGACAACAGGTCTGCCATTGGCTGCTAGCCTAGTGACGTTGTCAGTCGTTTTTAAAATGTTTGTAAATCTTTATTACAAAAGCATTTCAGACAATTAGCTGCCATGCATGAACGTGTGCGAATGCACACTACGACGTCTTTAAATATTTTTGTAACAAAGTTTTACAAAAACATTCAATAATGTGCACCGAAGCATGTGCATGCCTGCATGTGCACACGCACAGGTGACAAACTTGGATGGGTTGGAAACCCATTCACAAACATTGCAGCTGCAAGTATTGTGCACGCAGGCAGTGGTGAAGGGCCAGTTGCAGTGTGTAAGGAGCTGCTGGCCCCTCCCGCAGTTTAAACAAGCATTTGCAATGCAATAGGTCTCGCATTTACGAAAGTTTGAGTTATTGGCATTGTAAATGACAATGCCTTTATTAATGTGTTGTTTTTAAAACAGATAAATAAAAGGCATTGTCATTTACAATGCCAATTAACTTAAACTCTTGCAAATGCAAGACCTATTCCTGTTTGAAAAAATAGTGCTCGGAGGCTGTAATTAAAGCCTACTGAGTAACAATACTCGTAATAGGGGATGTCGCCATGCGAGGTTACAAAATGAGACAAGGCGGTACTGAGGAGAGACTACTAAGCCTATTGACCAATGAACAGCTACAGTTTACAGTGGACAATGACACAAGCCAATGAAAAATATGGGCAGATAGTTGGCAGAGCTTCAATTCCCTACCTGAATACAGCATGCCTCGCAGAGCAGCGCATGCACTGCCCAGGCTCGACCTAAAAAGTAAATTACAGAAATGTAAAATTAAAACATATTTTAGGGTAAAGCACACAATGGCCCTCGAGTCTCAGGCACCGAAATCAACTACTTTCTGTGCGGATAAGGACTTTGCGCTTTGGAAGAACGTTGCCATAAAATGCCTCCAGTTGGCTGACACACTGCCACATTCTGTACGCTGTGGTAGTCAGAAGCTCAATGTCAATAATTGACACTCCAGCAAGCCAACAGATGAAGAGGGCTATCTGAAAGCCCCTACAAGTATATTACATCTATCTATATATTTTTGTAAAGTCAAACATTACTGGCTGTCAGACCTACAAATTATCATTCAACAACTGTTGTGGCGAAAGGGGGTGTAAAGACACTGTAATCCTGGTGTGTGCGTTGGTGTATGTGAGAGAACATGAAAACGTTAAAATATGTGCAGGAAACAGGAGGTGTGAGAAGGACGTGAGCTGGAGAAGGCAGAGTGTAAGGGGGTTACAAGGGTGATTAGGGCAGGCAAGGGAGGTTTGCAAGGTAAAAGAGGATTTGAGAGGGCGAGGGCTGTGTGCAATTGTTGAAAGGAAGATATTTCAGTGAGAAGAGGGTTTGTGAGTGCATCTGATTGAGAACAGTATGGTAAGGACAGCGTGTGGGAAAAGACTGAGGATCTTGACTAGGCGCCCCCCTCGCCTAGAGGAGGGGCGCCCTTAGTCGCGCCATGAAACCGAGCTTCAGTTGGAGGGGCTGGTTTCAGTGGCCAGATTTCTTGATGACGAGTTGGTACACGCTTCAAAACCGAAACTTACCACATCGAAACTAATCATTTACTTTTCAACTATGGTTCTCTGCTAAGAGTGCATGTGATGCGGAAGGGAGGAGGCGGCTGGGGGTACCAGGCTTTTCACCCCCCCCTCCCAGCATTCTTTGCCAGGAATTTGATAAGTCTTACATCATCATTGCTGATTTTAGAAGTTAGGGTTACGAGTGCGAGGTCTGGTATGTTTTTTGGCATCTGAGAGCTGTCGAGAAGGGGTGGGGGAGTTAACTGTGGTCTCCTCTGTCACTGAAATGAGAGTGCATGAGGAGATAGACTGAGGGCCGTGAGGTACTGTGACTTTGGTGACAATGACAGCATAACATCCCCCTTGGAGGATAGAAGTGACAGTGTGGAGGTTGTTAACTCTCACAGCAAGTGTAGCTACTGGTCTGCATTGGTGTGTGACCATCACCAGGGTCGGACCGGCCAATCATCTTAAGGAGCTTGGGGGCCCGGACCAAAAAGTGTTTTGAGGGCCCCTGTTCAGAACAGCTTTGAATTTATGATCCAATTTCAGCGTGGTCTCTTTGCGAGTGATTCCAAAGTGGGCAACTTCATATTGGAGCGTTGTTTGCACGTAGTATTGTTGTCAGTACTGTAGGATAGGGGGAACAGGCGATAGTGCGTAACTAGTGCCTTGGGCCAGTGTCAGCTTCCTCTTTCCTATATGCCCTCCAGAGTCATCTCATTAACGGAGCCCTATAGCTGTTTCACACAGTAACACATATGCTACTTAGCTCCTCTGCAGCAGCAGTATGCAAATGACATTGTGGCGCGTGAAGTAACAGCGCATGACATCGCAGGAAGTGACCTCACAAGAAGTGCCATCAGATATTAAGACCTTACACATGTGTAGCAGGTCTAGCATGAGTACATTTAAGCGCATTTCAAGATTTAACAAATTAGGTTTTGGGTCTGGCTGGGCTAAAAAGTGGAGCAATCCCGACGCAAAATCTTGGCCTCAACTAATGCATTTATTTATTGTCAAACCCTGCCACGAACAAATTGGCAGCAACTGAGAAACATAGCAGTAGATCTGTTCGGCTAATCTGGTTGCGAAGTCTCCATTTTTAAAATATCTTTTGGGGTTAAGGCACCTGCTGCAGAGATCCTTGCGTGCCCAGTAGTAATACCAGTATGCTTTTCTTGGAATTTCAATGGGTAATGGGGGTGTGCTGGTTGCACACAGTTATCTTTTGAAGCTACTGTGGTGAAATGTATCGGGTTAATTGTGAAGGTGCTAAGTGGTTTTGAAGGTCTATGCATTATTTACAGGGTGTTTGTCCAAATGGTGTGGGCGGCCGAGTTGTGCAAGAGACAGTGGGACGGTGGCTTGGCTTGCAAAAGAGGCTGCCATGATATACAAAGTGCACGCACAGCAGTGGTAATAAAGTTGTTAGGGGTCCGGTAAGATAGCGGGGCCGCCGTCAATAGGGCAGCAGGCTCATAATGGCACGGGGCTTATGTGCCCTACCTATGATACTCCTGATATAGCTCCTTTCCATCTGGTGGATTGCTATTGTCTACGGGGGGGCTTTTTGGTAGCTCCTCTGCATCTTTAAAACTCTTGGTCAATGTCAATGCATCTTCTTGTAATTATAGTTCGCATTTTATTATGTTGTATTCGCTAACATGCTGGCATAGCCTGAGATTAGGCAGGGCATTATATAGAATGACGCAGTGAAAACCTAATGCATCAAGACGGATGCATAACGGCTCGGTAGGGGTAATACACTTAAACTTTGACAGTAATGTTTTGCAAACAAGTAATTTTTCAGATTACATGGACACGATTAACATAGGTGGCGTTACAGCCAGACCTGCCCAGTTAGCTTCTGGGAGTACAGGGTTCAAGACGCAGCGATTGCTCCGAACAACATTTTTAAGGTTTGATGTATATATTGTATGTGTGTAATCATAAGGGCTAGCCTCCTCAATCACAGGAAAATAAATACATCTTATTTTGTTTAATAAAGGCGGAAATTACACCAAGCATTAATGGCTTGTTATTCTCTTCCCTTACATGATCCTGGGAGGCGCACTGCGCAGACATCACAGCAACATACGCTCTAGACGGCGACTAGCAGGAACTTCAGGATAACCCTCATAGCGGTACCGGAAGGCATGGGAAGGATTTGGTGCCCCCTGTGGTGATTGGTTTGTATATAAGAGGCTATTGGCTCACTGAAAAATATAGCCTGGCCTGTGCAGAGCCATGCAGTCCCTCTCCTTGCATCATTAGAAAGCGGAAACACCACAGGCATTCTGACTAATTTAACTTAAGTTCACGTTCACATGGGCGGGGACAGGACTAGGGTGTATGGTCTGCCCCTTTAAGTAACGCGTAATCAGACAATGCTGGGGAGGTAGATCCAGCGAAGTTTTGCTTACCAATTTTATATAGCGTGCAGGGCTGAGTGCCCTGGCAGTAGTAACATCACCTATTTGTCACTGGCGTTTTCATTATGTTCGGTCCCAATACTCCTACCGGTGCCAATGGTGGCTAATTTTCTCCAGTGTAAGTAGGTCCGGCTAAACCCGTCTGGGTCAGTTCGGTGACAGCTTACATACCTATGCTTGCAGCTAAACACATGGCTTGGGTGTTAGCAAGGGGGCGCGTACATGGGATTCTCATGGTCCTTCTAATAAGTCTATACAGCTTCAGATCCAGTGTGCAATCCTTCTCGAGGCATTTGTCTCAAGTGGACCGCTTTCCTCCCAAAGTTGGGACAATCAGCCCGTGATCACGTGGGACAGAATATATCCCTTTCGTCAAGGGCGGTTCGGACATCTTTCAGTGCCACCCTTCTAGCGATAGTAGTGGTACGCATAAGAACTGGTTGCTGTAGCGCGTGGGGGCCTGCTGGCACAATGTCCGCAGCCGAGCGGGACAACAAAAAAAAATAGTAATAATAATAAAAAAAAAAAAATCAATAAGTTCTACAGCTACCGCTTGAATTTGGTAAGACATAAGCGGACCCACTTACATGAGGTCGTGTAGCAGTTGGTTTAGACAACAGGTCTAGCCTCTCTGGAGGCCGCTTGGTTTAGGGGTTCTAGGCCACGCGCCCTGGATTGCAAGTAATAAAATGTTCGCAGGAGCGCTTTGGTGCCTGCTAGCACAATGTGTGCACAATATGCGCAGCTGAGTGGGTCGGTTGAGTCGGCCAAATTCAAATGTAAGGCCACGCGCCCTGGTTTGCAAGTAATCAACTGTTGGCGTTGGCGCGTTAAGGCCTGGTGGCACAATGGTCGAGTTGGCCAACTACCGGCAGAAGGGTCACATTGGGTGGCTCCCAACAGGCATCAGCCGGTATTTACCTTCTTGGGTTCCATACCTTTCTGGCCTCACCCAAGATGCTCAGTGGATGTTCTTTGGTTGTTGGATTGGGCACAGGCACTCTGGCTGGGATGATGCGTTAGGGGAGGCCCTCAGTGGTGTAGTTTCCTCCAAAATGAAGGGTACCGGTGGCTGTCGGGTGGCTGACCGGTAAAAGCCATGAACGAATCGGTAAAGAAGCTGATCCATTCCATAAAAAGCATTTTAGCAAAGTCCTTCATGGGCACTATTAGGCACAAATTGCTACATCCCGGGATGAGAGAGTTGTTCCATGAGGATGGGGTACATCTGTATGCCACAGGGATGGCGATCTTTATACACACTGTACTGGGGGCTATTTTGGAGCACAGCCAGCGCCAGGTAGAGGGGGGAGGGCGAGTGCGCCAGGGACCTTCTCGCCCTGTGGCGGAGCGCTGCCAGTTAACACCAAAGGGGGCATGCGCAGCAATGGAGGTTCAGCGACTGGATGGACCCCAAGAGGGGGTACGATGGAACTGTGCAGTGGATAGGTGGGGAGGGGACTGACCTGCTGGTGGTCCTGGACTCTACTGCCGAGGGTAGGCGCGGGGAGGTGACTGACCTGCCGGTGGTCCTGTCTCTACTGCCCTATCCCGCAACGTATAGACTGTGTGGACTCTTTGGGAGGCTGCCTGTGTTCAGGTACCTCGGTGGGCCGGTGCGCTATGCGGTGCCCTGTATTTTAAACAATTAAATGTTTGCTGTAGCGCGTTGGGGCCTGCCGGCACAAGGTGCGCAGCTGGATCGGCCGAGTCGGCCAACAAGTTTAAATACATGTGTATGGCGAAGCTGAAACCAATTATAATGTTATGCCTAGTTTCCTTGCTGGGTTTTTGTCATGTGGATGTCGCAAAAAGTCGGTTGATGTGAATAATGATATATATCCAAGTAGTACTTGACTCCCGTGGTGGTTGTGTAGATTTATATGATTTAATGTGAATAAAAGTCTACGCCTTGTACAACATAACCGATTTTGGATATTCTTGGGCCCAGTGGGCGCTGAGGGGTGTCAGAAGTGAAGGGGAGTGAGTGTTTCATTGTGCGCGTACTATAGACAGTCAAGTCTGAGAAGAAGGCGAGAACAGAAGACAGCAGAGCTCACAACTATTCCAGGTCCATACAAGAATAACTCATCCCGTCAAAGTTTTTACTTTGCATTCTGGGACTTGCAGTCTTGTTTTATCTCGTTATAGGAATCTGTACTACAAGTGTTAGAATGCAAAGCAAGAACCTGGTCTGGATGAACTATTCATGCCTGGACATGGGAAATTGGAGAAGTCTGAGACATGTAAAGGTTGGTTGTAAGAAAGGAAGGTATGAGCGAGATGATGGTCAAGAACAGTATGTGTATGTCTTTGGTGAACTTATGGAAAGGAAGAGGGTAGGAGATAAAGCGGGGTACTGGAGGATGGAGAGAATTGAATTGCGCCAATGACTAGTGTGAGGAGGGTGAGAGAGTAGGGTATGTCGGTTACAGAAAGGTAGGTGAGGGGGTGAGAAAGCAAAATGTGTGAGGAGAACGGCTTTAGGATGAATGACAGAAAAGAGACCAAGAGAAGAGTTATGAGAATGGGAGAACGGCATCAGACACAGGAGGAAAAGGGAAGTGACATAGAGGTTGAGAAAGTGGGGAAAATGAGGTATGAAAGAGTGCATGTAAGAGAGTAGGGTGGGAGTAATGATGGCAAGAGAAAGGTGAATGAACAAAGAGTATGAGGGAAGTGAGAGTAAAAGAGGAGGGTGAAAATACAAATGAAGGTGAAGCAAGAGCACCACTTGCATACTCACTCACTCATAAATCTATGCACTCCTATCAGTGGGTTAAGCCCCTGCCCCAGAAACCTGCATGCAACCTACATGTCACTCAAACATAAAATGTACCCTTTCTGTGAATGGTGGAAGCTTGCATTACTACTGCTGTGCCATGCTAAATCTGTCTGGGGAGGGAAGCTTGCGCTGCAACGGGATTCTGTGTAAGAGAGTTTTTTTTCTGCTGCTATCTGTACCCGTTCTGCGAGGAAGCAAAGTTTGCACTCCAGCTTCCTAACTTGTACTGGTTCATGAGGGTATAACTTGCCTTGCTACTGTCTAAACTGGGCCTGCCTTATGAGGGAGAGAAGCTTGCACTGCTCCAACCTAAGCAGTATCTGTTGCGTGACAGAGAACCCTTACACCAGTGGCAGCCACCACACACAAAAAGTGGTGAGGCAGGTGAAGGGGGTGCCAGGGGGAGTGCGGGAGGGAAAGCGGAGGGGGGGGTATAATAATAATAATTTTAATAAAAGACTTACGTAAAGCTGCTGGCCGCCTCCCGCATCGCTCCTCAGTGGTCTTCTTCCTTCTTTCCTGTCCAAGCAGGCACTGGGGCAGCATCAGACTCCCTGTGCAATCCCCGCGCTGCTCCTATGCTATAAGAGCAGTGCGGGGATTGGCCTGAGTGGGCTGCTTTGACGCACCCCTCAGGACAGGGAGTCTGTGCTGTTTCTCCCACCCGGCTGTTCAATACAGCCAGGTTGGAGAAAACTAAGTGCGCATGTGTGTTTGCCTGGCCTGAGACGAACGGTCAAACACACATGCGCATTTACAGTGCAGGAACCAGTCCTCCTCCCCCCTCCCATTGCCCTGGCCCCGCCCCTCCCTGCACACGCTGGCTGAGCCAGCAGGTTAAAAATAAAACGATGATAGAACATCGTTTTAGCTTTCACCTGCTGGCAGTGAGCCAGTGGGGCGGCGCTCCTCCGCCTTTGTGGAGTTGCCGCCCCTACCTTACACTGCTCTGTTGTACCTGTTCTATGAAGAGGGGCGTTATCACTGATTTTGCGCAATCTATCTGTTCTAGTAAAGTTAGAAGTCCTAACTTTACTACTCCTAAACTGAGAAAAATCCTAACTTTAAGACTTTTGGTATTCACAGAAGGCATTTAGGAGTCCTAAAGTTAGGAGTCCTAACTTTACTACTCCTAAACTGAGAAAAATCCTAACTTTAAGACTTTCGGTATTCACAGAAGGCATTTAGGAGTCCTAAAGTTAGGACTATTAACTTTACTACTCCTAAACTGAGAAAAATCCTAACTTTAAGACTTTCGGTATTCACAGAAGGCATTTAGGAGTCCTAAAGTTAGGACTACTAACTTCTGTGAATACCGAAATGAGTAAGTGCCTTCTGTGAATACCAAAATGAGTAAGTGTATTCTGTGAATACCAAAAAGTACTAACTTTACGTTTTTGACGTAAGTTAGTTCTGTGAATCAGGCCCATAGAACTTAAATGGTGAACCCTCACAAATTAGGTGAGCAGAGCATACTTTTGGTTTTGCATGTGGAACAAGCACAGTTTCTATAATGAACTAAAACACTTAATGAAATGTTAAACCTTAGCTGCCAAGTGACCTCCATGTTATTCATGCTCGTTCAGCCATTTTGGCTTTCAAGCCAGCATTACTTTGCATGCTGGATGTTTTGAGCCGATAATGACAGCATTAAAAGCAAACCTGGAAGTCTAAGAATGAAATACGCTGTTGTGTGAAAAGCAAGGACTGGCTGCTGACAACACGTCATGCAGTCATCTGGTGGCACCTTAGTGAAAGTCAAACTAAAATGAATTTGTGGCTTTTAATTTGTGGTTTAGATCATTTGCTTTAGTAAGGAGATTGGGCTCCCACCCCATCTTTGGTAGTAAAAAAACAAATCAGCCACTAATTTGGGTGAAGCAGGCCCCGCTCGGCCCTGGGCCCCAGTGCCACTGCACCTGTTGCACTGTTGATAGGTGCTCCCGACAGCCCTAATCTCTTGTAAAAAATCAAGGATTAGACAGTACAGTGGGAGAAAGGGTAGAATTGGCCTTACAAGTGCACAAGCAAACATTTCACTGCTAATGGGCTAACATGAACACTCCGCTAAAAAGCATGCGACGTCATGAACAATAAGACCCTACAGTGGGTCGGGTCCTACGACATAGCACCACCTGCAGTGCACAGTCCTCTCTGGATAGAGGTAGTTGTAGCGTCAGGAGCTGAAGTGTTTGAAGAGAAACACGGAAATAAAATACAATGTGATGTGCCCCACTTCCGGAGCTCTCTGCCTTTAAAAGCTGCGCCTACAACACCTGAGTGAAGCAGCTTGCATTGAACAGATGCAACACGTGCTGCAAGGGATTCCCTGCGAGGGCTGCCAGCAATGTCAGACCTGCCAACTCACAGGGTGCCACCGTGAGACACACGATAGCGGTTTCAATCACACGGGGGCGGGGGAAATGAGCTGAAAACCGCTGCAGAGAGTGGATTTCAGCTCGTTTTCAGGCTTTTAACTGTCGACGTCCATTAAGGGGTGTGAAAACACCCCAGGACATCGGCACCAGCCTCACTAAGTTTTTGTTTTTTTTGGCAGCGGGATGGGGGCAAAAGTGCCTCTTAGGTATTTCTCGACACGAGGCCATGCCCCCTCCAAAGGCCCAGCCCCCTTCTCACACGGTGAGATTTTGGCTCAGGTTGCCAGGTCTGCAATGTTCACACAAGGTCCGAGCGCATATACGAATGGAAACATTACGGCATCAAAGCTCTGTTGATCTAACATAACAAACAGACACTGCCTGGTTTCCAACTTTATTTTTAGATTAACCTGTTGCTCTTCTGTGACGGTCCCGTGCATTTTTTTAAGTACACTTGCCGTTTTTGTCTCCTCTACTTCGGCTTTAAGGGACAGGGATGAAGCCAAAGAGAGGGAAAAAGAGGCCGTTGAACGAGGAGAGGGATATCAATAGTTCAGTGCGAAAGAGAGAAATAGTGAAGAAAAAAACGGAGAAGGAAGAGAGAGAAAGAGAATGAGAGAGAGAGAATGAGGGGCAGAAGAAGGGGAATAAACGCGACGCTAAATATCGAAATAGTGCATAAAAAGTGCAGGAGGGCTCGTGGGTGGTAAGGTTAATTCGACGGGGTTAGAAGAGGGGATTCGCCTCTCCCATTTTACTCCCTCACGGGTTTACAAATACAATTGGGCCCGTCCCCTCTTCTCCCCAATCCGGTCCTGACGTTGAAAGGGGCTTATTCACCACTTCTGTAGGCCGTTCCTTTCCACTGAGGTAGACGTCACATCGGCTCCTTGCCTCTTTCTCTCTCACAGGGCCTGCGGCAAGGTCCTCTCAATCAGAATGTAATACTCTATCAAAGGCTGCCTTCCTCCTTGCCTGGGGTCCGCCCGAGGCCTGAAAATACTTGGCTACTGCGTGTTAAAACGACAGATATCTCGTCGACAGACGCAGTGAGCGGCCTGGGAGTATGTAAGCACCTTCAGCTCCCCGAGGGAATCCTGGAACCAGACTGAATCAGTCATCCATTTTAAAAATAGAAAAGCGGCTCATGCTCGTCGGCAGCGCGCGGCCGCGCCGGAGCCCATCGATACACTGGCCACGTTGTTGCCGAGCCCTGTGACCGGGATGCGGAGCATCGGAGACGCCACGTGACGTCTGCACGGATCGTGCTCCACATACACTGAAAAAGTTCCAGGCTTTCATCTATCTCACGGCTTGGCCAATGCCGAGGAAATAGGGCATGTTTTAGGACCATCCTAAGGGGCATATTTACAAGCCCCCTGCGCCACTTTTGCGCCGCCGTTGCGTCACTCATGTGACGCAGCGGCGACGCAAACCATGCGCCACGTTGCGCAATATTTACAACGTGACGCATCTAGGGAGATGCGTCACGATGTAAACCCCTGCGCCACATGAAACCTGCGTCAGGTTTCATGTGGGCGTTCGAGCGCAGGGTGGGCGTTCCCTCGCAGGTACGCCACGTAAAAGTGACGCAGTGAAATCTACAAGATTTCACTGAGTCACTTTTACGCCCATGCTGCGTCAAAACCCTGCGCATGCTTGAAGCAGGCGTAAGGATTGACGCACCATGGTATGGATAGGGCACCCCGACCATTGCTGGAGCTGCGTCGCGCTTGCGACGCGACTCCAGCAATGCGCCGCCTTCCGTCGGGGGATGCGACACGCATCTGCCATTCTGTGCGCCACGGCGCGCCGCATTGTAAATGCGGCGCATCGGCGGTGGCGCAAGTGCAAACTTGCGTGTCGCATCTTCCCTGGCGCATCCCTGCTGATTTGCAGGGATGCGCCAGGGAACGTAAATATGCCCCAAAGTGCTTAATTTGTAACGTTTTCTATCGAGCCCACCCTGTTGCTGCTGAGAGTCATGGTCACCGAACACCTATTCTTGATTCCACCTCATGAATCTTTCTTCCACGCCTTACATTTCCTGTCTGTCCAACACACTCGGGCAGGTTCTTTTCCATCCCTGCTTTCCTCCTTTACCACTGTTTTCTTGTCTTTCCCTTCCTCTTTCGTTCACTCTTTTCTGCCTTTCTCTCTTTTGCTCTGAGTCAAATTTTGACGATGAAAAATAGTCCCAGTCCCCAAAAATGAGTGACTGTGCCCAGCACCTGCAACCACCGGCACAAATTAACCACTGTGAGCAGTGCCTGTGAATAAAACTTTCTCATGACCTGCAGGGGAGTTAGGAGACTTGCCCTTCAGAGCAAGCAGTGCTTGGAAATCAGGCGTTGAGGGCGGCACATATAATGCTATTGGGTCGTGCGCAGGTTTGTAGACGTATTCGGCACAAAAGAACATTAAATCACTGCGAGACAGGCTTACAGGGTTTTAAAATATAGAATGGAAACTCATTAAGCACGTCACAGGAATAACAGCTCATGGGTAATACCGCTTTGGAGAATTACACACAAAAGGGTTTAATGAAATCATTTGTGTGAGGACTGTAGGATGAATAAACGAAAAAGGAGAGGGTGCGGTCAACGGTGTAAAATGCGTATTGTTGAAAAAATCCTATCAGTATGTAAGGTCAAAGGTATTCTTTGAGAGAAGCCTGAAAGATGCAAGCAAGTCTGCGTGCCTCACTAGGAAGCAGGTACCGTGAGATACATTCTGCACTTCATTTAAGATTCAAACGCTGATAGACACACAAATGTATTAGGAAAACTGGATGGTTAGGGTCATGTATAAGGGTTTGACACTTATCAATTTCAAACTGTGAGTGGAGCAAATGGAGACAACAAGTATGTAGAAAGAAATGGTGCCTTTGAATGAAGTAAGAAAAAACGTAGTCCTGAAAGAGAATGAACGCAGCTCTGGCCACACGCAACATCTGCTACACACTGTTAAAAGTGTGAGAACTAGTCCTAGTAGGGGATATAACTGCATGGGGTTCTACTCAGGGGGACTTACAAGACTTTTTGCCGTTTATTCAACTGGTTCTTAACCTACACTGAGGAAAAGATTTAGAGTTTGGCAGACAGGGTACTCTTCCCTGCCCTCCAAACCTCAGTAGGCCTGCTATATTTAGAGCCGCTAAAGTATACAAAAAAGTGATGGATGGAATGCTGGAATTAATCTCAGCCACTGATAATTGCTCTGGGCCGCATCCCTTTCTATTGTTATTTTGCACACCATGCCAGCTCAGTTTGGACCCAGCCATGTGCAAATCAGTCTTCACCCTGCTCTAATGGGAACAGTCCAGCCCGAACTGCCAGGCCAGGTCCTCCCTGAACCAGAACACCAGCAGCCCAGAACCGGTTCCGCCCTAGTAATGGGCTCATCAGCTGGGTACAGCTTGGTTCCACTGACAGCGTGCACGTCTGGGCATAGCCATCCCACTTTGGGCAACACACTAATCTGTACAAAAAACATAATGGATGGAATGCTTGAATTAATCTCAACCACTGGTAATTACTCAGGCTGCATCCCAATGCATCGTTATTTTGCACACCATGTACCTCAGATTGGATCCAGCTATATGCAAATCAGTCATGACCCTGCTCCAGTTGGAGCAGTCCTGCCCAAACTGCCAAGCCAGGTCCTCCCTGAACCAAAACACAAGCAACCCAGGACAAGCAACCCTTTTTTCTTTCATATTTAGAGTCAAGCAGGCTGCAATCTCTCTGACGGCGGGGCTTCTACTGGCTCTGCCATGAGAAAGCTTACTCTGACACATTGACGATGTATGGCACATCAGAGTAGGGTAAAACCATAATTGGGCCGAGCGTGAGCTGTAAATATTGTGTGGGTAGTCTGTCAGGGTGGCAGACGTAACATCTTCTGCCACCCTAATGGGTGGGCGGGCCTACCGCCAAACTTAAAATCAGCCCCTCAGTTATTTGTTTTTTGCCTCAGTCTTCACATGCTTCTTTTTAATTGGACAGACCATTCACTGCAAGTACAGTGACACTGGTGCCGGAGTGAGACCTTACACAGGACAAGTAGCATCCTTCTGGTATGTATGTGGATATCCAGTTTGTGTTCACTATGCATATAGGAAAGTGTTTGCTGTGAATGTGGGCAGCAGCTCCTACAAAATTGCCATGTTACTTTTAAAAGGAGGCTTGAGGAAACATACTAATATCCTTCTATGGACCTTCACTGCCTTCGTGCAGGGTTTGTCAGCCAATGGCACACAGAAACTAGAGGCTAGGGTTTCTATCAAACTTTAAAGCACTTTAAAAGTATAAAAGTAGATTTTAAGATTTTTCTTGTGGTCAGGGCCAAACTGGGAACTCAAAGAAGTCCCCGCAATTTTGTCGGACCAGCCCTCGGTTAGGGGAGGGAGGGGGTTACAAGTGTGAAGCACTGCTGCTTTTGTTACTGGGGGCCGGTATTGCAGCACAGCTGCAAAACCGGCCTCAAGTAACAAAACCGGCCACCACCATTGCAAAACCGGCCGTCACCCTTCCAGCCTCCCGGGGAAAAGCCCTATTCCCGCTACGGCCAGACCAGCCCTGCTGGTGGTGACCCTCACTTACACCCTTTTTGATTTTTTGATTGTTATGGCCGAGATTGCTAGTGTGTCAGAGGACAAGGTGCTATTTATCACACCCAATAAAATCTGACCCAGTGGGATTCAGAATATTTAGCTGGTATCTGCTTCTACACAAGCCCTAATGAAGAGTGTCTTATATGCCACATTACACCTAATTTCAAGCTTGTACGCAAGCACAATGATTTTTTAGTTTCAAACATTTTTATTGATTTTGTTGCTAACACCTACCATTGCCTACATCCATTGGCTGGTGAGGAGTACTCTGTCTGTGTGGCTATGAATCCTAGCTTGACTCCCTCTCCCATTCGTTTTCACTCACCCTCTTGTGTTACAGACAACACTTGCTCCTACATGTTGCACTACAGGATGTCCAATTGCAAAGTCTGAGAGAGTTTGAATAATTAAGTAATGCCTCTCCATCCTAGGGGCGAGGTGGGAATGATTTCAGATGGAAGGTATTGCGATCTGAGTGACCTAGGTGTGCTTATTTCTCTGACTTCTTGAGATAAAATGTATATGTATGGGACCAATCTGTGTCATAAGTCTTCTGGCATTGTCTGCGGCATTGCATGATTCTCTCCAGAGCCAGAGTGTTCCAGAACTGGGTACACCAGTTTGTCACGGATGCAGGCATATTTTTATCCCATAAGGGTGTAATGGCTTGCACAGCTACTATCAATGCCAATGTTAACTGTTTCCCTCTTTTGTGTGCAGAGACATTTTAAGGCATTGGCAATGTGGGCTCTGGCCCATGGCCCCCACCTTTCAGGTGGCCCCGTCGTTAGGCTTTTGTGACAGTCCTAGACTGTATAGAAATGTCAAATTATCAGTTTACTTTGCTACTTTAGCCAGCCCAGGCTGTCCAGCCATTCTTGCCCCTACTTGCGAGATAGTGAGGGTTAAGGAAAAATACCTATTAGATTCTGGTTAGAATCAGCAAGCGTTTAACATTTCAAAGTGCATTGGTCCAGACCAACTGCACAAGCTTTTGCCTTTATGCAGTTTGTACCAATTACTATGCAGTGAAATTTGCCCACCATAGTTATAGAGGTTGTGAATGAGCCCAGAGTATAATAAATTCAGTGTTGTTCCGAGCAGTGAGCCCCAAATCTCGTTTGGCATGGGGTTCCTAAAATCCTTAAGATATTCATGTGTGTGTGAGCGACCCCCTGGTTTGGGTAACCCCAGTAGTGCCACGCCCAGGTCTCTTGGGATAGATACCTCGGAAACTAATTCTAACTCACCAAGCATCGCCTCTCAATACTGGTTGTTTGTTTTTACACTTAAATGTATTGAGGTCACGAGGGGCTCATTATGCTGTTAAGTAGAATGTATACTGTTTATTAGTAGGAATCTTGTGAAGGTTCCAACTTGGTCAGTTACTTGTATTTGCTGAGGAGATTGGACGTGTTGGCTCCGCCTCCTAGATTATTGATAAAGGTAATTACTCACTGTTGGCTTCACGTGGATACTTAACAACTTTGGTGACGACTGGAGGATCGATCCACAGTGTGCGGAACTGGACAGGAGAGATCACTGGCTGCTCCCACACTGTTTGCACAGTCTTGTATGCAGTGTTTCTGAGATCTACGCAGGATACTTCGAGGTGAGCGGGGGCCAACATGGGTCCTGTTAGGCACCTTCTGGCACTTTGGAACTGGAAGTGCCAAAGTCTGCCAAGGGTGCGAGTTGGCTACGTCACGATTCAAATGGATTTCTCGATGCTGGGCGCATGCTGCTTGCGGAGTGGAGGTTCGCGTCACTGAGGGCGTGGAGTGAGCACATGTCACACAGCGCAACGTCAAATTGAGGACGTGTGCGCTACGTCGTACTGCGTGCCGCCATATTGGATGTGTGTTTTTCTGCATTATTCAATGCGCAACGGCCGACATCTTTACCATGCGACCACCTTTGGAGGGCTGGAGGGTTAGCGTTCAAATGTTTTGTGGTTGACGTGGTACAAGGAAAAACAAAGCAGGGGAAGGTACTGGACTCGTCTACTCCAGTACTGTACTAGTTGTATTGTGCACTGCCTTGTGTGGCGAATTAAGGGAAGGAACTCGACTCGCCTACTCCAGTGCTACGCTAGCTGTATTGTTCACTGCTTTGTGTGGCGAATTAACCACGAGGGAGCAGACAGTGGGGGGCTTCTTTGTCTTCAACTTGCAGAAGTATGTCTTATAGCGTGGTGAACTGCCTCATGGTACTATGGAAGAGCAAATCAAGGGCTTTGGGTACAAAACAACGAGGAAGCAGCAGCCTTCTTTCTGTGTACTTTGTACTGTGTACTTACAGCTTGCAGCAGGGTTTCCTAAACTGCCTTACATTGCTATTTAGGCAAGTCAAGGGTCTTGTGGTACATAGTAGCAAAGGAGTAGCAACCTTCTGTAAGAGGAACTTACATTCAGGATCCCAGGGCATTAGTGTTAGCTTAACTAGTTTCAAAGTTTTACTAGGAATTTTATAATTGTATGGTTTCCCTTATTTTGGGGTTATTATCCTGTTGTATGTGTGCATCCCATACTTTCTCTTTGACACTGCCACAACTGTTTTTAACAGGTATGGGGGAACCACCTATCAAGTGGAATGAGTGGAAACAGTATTTTCTGAGCTATATTAATACGATTGAAGATGTGGGCTGTCACAGGTGAAAAAAAAGAACATTCTTTTGCATTCGTTAGGTCCTCAAGGGATTATTGTGTATAATGCAATGGAGAAAAAACCCCGAACAGGGAGTGAGTAGGATGTGTTTAGGCTTATTATGATGTTAAGTAGAATGTATACTGGTCATTAGTAGGAATCTTGTGAAGGTTCCAACTTGATCCGTTACTTGTTTTTGCTGAGGAGATTGGAGGTATTGGCCCCAACTCCTAGATTACTAATCAAGGTAATTACTCACTGTTGGCTTTGCGTGGATATTTAACACTGGTCCAGCTTAGGGCAATGCCATAGCAGGTGAGAGAGGATGCCTGACTGCCCATTGCGCCACACCCTCTCAATCGAGTTGATTTTTAATGCTTTCTACACTACTTTTTAGCTGAGGTGGTCCGACTTATTTGCTTTTCATTTGGCAGGACGAGTTCTTGTTTTGTGTTTCTTTTCAGCGATGAGGACTCATAAATTTTATATCAGTCCAGGACACACTGGTCTAGATACGAGACAGATTACAAGTATTTTCTGAAAGTAAGAAGGTCCTAAAATCACCATTTACCAGGGCTGTGGCAATTAAGACAGCAAAGGTCACTGTCCAATAAGGTAGACCACACCAAGCTCAGTATCCACTGGTAGAATCATATACAAAGAAAATCAGGTAATTTCCTGATAGACGAGTGCTTTTGAAAGGCCGGTGGTTCTGGAGTAAATCATGTCAGATAAGCCCTCTTGTTATCAAGTTTCCATCTTCCGCACTCTTTCTCGGTGCTGCAGGGCCTCATTGTCATGTGTATATTATCACAAGGACAACACCTTTTATGCCCACGGGGACTACTACCAGGGCCGGACTGGCTGTAGCCATCACCAGGCGTTTCCCCGGTGTGCTGCCAGGGTGGGGGCCGGTTTTGGACCCCTGGGGGGCTGTTTTTGTTACCGGGGCCGGTTTTGCAATATCGCCCCCTGTAACAAAAGCAGTTGCAGTGTTTTCCACGCACGATCCCCACATCCCCCCACCGTGGCGGGTCCGACTCAATTGCCAGGGCCGGTTTGCGTTCCCAGTCCGGCCCTGACTACTACTACTATCAAAGTGTGTACATACCACTTGGACTTTTTTAATAACACATTGATTGTTGGCTTCCCTAGACAGGTGCCGGAGGAGGGCATTTTTCAGAAAAGAGTCCCACTGTGTACTCTGTTGTTCTATAACTCATTGTCAGACAGAGATAATAACTGCTCTGAGGCAGGAGACTCCACTATGTCTTTTTATATTACTGGGGGGGGGGAATGTCAGGGCCAACTGCCGCGTCCCGCGGTCTCTCGCCAGGGCTGGCCCGTTGCGGTAACAACTAGAGGCTCAATGAACCAGTCACACACTCAGGATGCCTGGCTTGGAGATTTGCGCATAATCGCTCTGATATGAGTCCCTGGGCACAGAGCCACTGAGGATAAATATTGGTGGAACGGAGAGGGGAAACGGTGGCGGACATGTTTATTGGCTTGTGGTGAAAGGCCTCATTGTTCGCAGGCAAAATCCTCGCAAGAAAGGCCTCTTAATAACGTCCTGGAACGCTCTTTCTTTGCCCTGACAACAGGCAACAATGTTGGAGCCTCACTCCGACCTAGCCCGAATAATGGCTGCGCGAGGGAAGAAAAGTCCATGGGATTCCTACATTCATCTTCCTTGTACCAATGGCAGCGTTAGGGAGCCGGCTGAGGGCATCTGCTCAGTGACGCACTCCTTTCAAGGCTCTCCCCCTAGAGCGGCCATGAAGGGCCTAGTCAGGCAGGCTGCGTATTTACATTATCGCGCCAACGGCCATGAAGGGCCTAGTCAGGCAGGCTGCGTGTTTACATTATCCCGCCAAGAAGATGCTCCCGCATTCCCACACGGCACATTGTCTGCAAATATTTGTCCCTAAACACCCGTCTGCTGTTGTCGAGCTTCCATTCAGTTTCCAGCCTTGCATGCTGCTTTCTAGGCATTTTGGCCTCTGTCTCCTCATTTACACATTTTAATCCCTTCACGGGTCTGGAAACAAGTCAGAAACCTTTACCGCGGGCACTGAGTGTTTCAATCATATTCATTTATTTATTTGCAGAACAATAGTGAATAGTATTCAGGGGCTGTATCTTTGAACATAATAAAATAGCAATTATCATAAAACCAATGCGTTAAACACTAAGAAAGGCAAACTGTGGCTGGGTTACAACAATTAACAATCCAATTAAAAACAAATAAAGTTTAACATGCAGATAATATCACAGAACTTAAGGGACTCTCAATAGGTGGTTTAAACTCTCCCTGCTGCCTTTCACTGTATATCTTGTTGAAAATAGTTATACATATTTTAAGTTCCCCTGTAAAGCCTTTCGCAAAATCTCATTGAGATAAATACATGAAACTATTGGGAATGATGAATGGATTTTGGACCAAATAAATTATGTTATGACATCTGTATTATTATGGCGCACATTCTGCTATTCTTAAGGCCTTGAAGCGCCATTGTGTAAAAACTCTAACAATATGAAATACTTTATTCGTCTGTACGTTTTGGGCTTTGGCCTGGATGATTCTGTCAGTCATGGTGAGTATTGCAGTGCGGGGCCACTCCATGTCCATACTAGAGAGTCATAGGGGGGCACTCTTGCACCGCACACTTTTTATCATCTCCAGTTACCCTTGCCCCATCACCCTTGTGATGCTTTAGTCCTCATTCCGGCTGTTGTGCATACTCCTGCCTCTTCAACCTTCTCTCTAGCACGCAGGCTCCTTGTCCTTTTACCCATTACTGTCCCACTCTCTGGACATCTTGTAAGTAAGTAAGTAAGTCCTATTTGTAAAGCACAAACATATCACTCCCTTAAGGATGTCAAGGCTCTGGAGGCCGTCGGCGAGATTAAGTGAGCGGTTGCCCAGTGTCACATGATGCTGAGCTGAGCTGCCGCCAGTGCCAGGAATCGAACTGTGATCGCCGCACTCTGGAGTCAACCTCTCTGGCCGCTGCATCACACCCAGAGGCGCAACTAGAGCCAAATTTCGGGGGGGGGGGGGGCTAGGAGAAAATTTCGGGGGGGGGGGTTAATTCTTCCAGCGATAGTCAGAGTGGAGATGCAGGGGCTCTAAGAAGGGGTAAACACACAACAAAGCCTCGTTAGCAAGTATATGCTCTTTTAAAGACCTGTGAAGTACTCAGGTGCGGCTGTGTGTGTGCCCGGGAAGCTGTCTCAGCCCGGGCTGACACACACGACGGGGGGGGGCTGAAGCCCTTTGAGCCCAATGGGCATTGCGCGCCTGATCACACCTCTCCGACTAAGACTCTTTCCTGCTAACAAAAATAATAAAGTTGTCCAATAATAACTCAAATGTACATGTTTTGATCTCAGGCTTAGTGTTGGAGGTAGCATGCTATGTCCACAGGGGCAACAGGTAGGGGAAGAAAAGTTTTGACCGTAAGCAATTGAGGAAGTGATGCTGTATTGTATAGTATTGTATTGTAGCATTTAAATAGCACGTCATAGCCGTGACAGGGTATGTTAAAACAATAATTTGGGAGTGAGCGCATAGTATTTGTAATCCCTGGTGGCTCATGAGTGGTAGCCAGAGAATGTGTTTTATGCCCTGTTTCTGGTATAGCGACTGTTACTAGATTTCTCTGTAACGCAAGCACCATACAAGGCATGGAGGCCCTAGGCAGGGAAATCAATTAATGGTACAAATGTGCAGGCAGAAAATTATCTGCATGTGAGGGCCACTGCTTGCATGTTTATCTGAACCAAAACCCAATTTTGAAGTTGTGTAAAAAACAAAGAGAAAAGTCTCTCACCATACCTGACACTTTCTTGTATTTATTTGTCACCAGACCTCGCCAATTTAAATGTGCAATCATCCACCAAAGCAATATGCATATAACCTATCACAGACCATTCAGGCCACTGGTCTGTTCTTGCCTGAGTCAATGTGTCACCTTGTTTGTTCACTGAATTAGTGGCAAACTGGACCTGTTCTCTTCTACAGCTCTAAAGCCCCTCTTCCTACCCCCTGTGGGCATTCCAAAATGAATGTCAGGAATCAACCCTCTAGAACTGCAAACAAATACTCCAGCAACTTTGACGGGGTCCCACGGCATCCTCAGATTGGTGTCCTAAGATCTGGGTCTCAAACTGTGAACCTCACAGACGAACAATATGACCACTGTCATCATGGAAAATTTCACCACACTAGAACAAGCTACAGGCATGAAATAGAGGTTGAGGCATCAAGAAAGGTCTATGTCGGCATGAAATGTTCTATAGCAAGGTGTCCAGAGTACAATGTTGACCTGAGTGTATAGTGTATTCAAGTCAGAACCTGCAGGAGGATGTAGGAGAGGCAACAAGCCTAGCACATCCTGTTGAAAGGTACCTCTCACAGCATACGTCATCAGCTGGGAGGTTGCTGGATGGTCTGCTTCCCCCTCCAACCAACATGTCCATTGCGCGCTGGCCAAGAAGACCCAGCTTGGTTGTTGTGCTCACCATCCTTACTCTGCCTTTTGTCAAGTCAATTTATCATCCTTTTAACTTCTGCAGTGGTCTGGAATTACTGCACTATCACGCGTCAACATCAAGGGTGCAAACAGGCCTCAGCATTTTGTTACCTTTCAGAATGTGGTCTATAGGTGGCCTAAGTGAAATGTTGTGTAGTAAATGATTATTGGAACAGATTCCACGCAACTCGCTCGATGTGTGCCTAAGTGTAAATGTTTACATGCAACAGACCCTGAATTCTTCCTTCGAGGATGGATTAATACATGTGTGTTATTTACATTCTACTGATGTGGGTGTTTATTCACAGGATTTGGGGCTATTACTGTGCATAATTATTTCTTGCTATTTATGGTACAGGATACAAGGACCTGGTATTATTTACTTTATAAATTCCCTGGAGAGACCGCAAGTGTTTTGTACTCTCTCTCAGGGTAGTCTGTAGTCATTGGGCATAGCAAACACATCCATTTAGGGGCACAATAGAGTGGGAACCCTATTCCCAAATCCCATCATGTAGGCACCTCATTTCCATACACCACTTCCCAAACCTGTACTCATGATACAATGTCCTCTCAGTCCCAGAGCACACAGCGCCACAGAGTTGACTTGAACATAACATAATGTACCTTGGTCAAAAGGTGTGGGAAACAAACACAAACCTCTTGCAGTTTTTAAATAAAAACATTTGACTGTATAATGCTATCCCTGCCACAGCCTCAGGTAGCTTTTTCAATCCACAATCTCCAAAGTAAATTTAATTCAACAGTGCCAAGGGAATTATCAGTGTCCTTGAATTGTCTATAGCCCGCAGAGCCTCGTCTTCCTTAAGCTATCAGATAAGCTTAGAGAATTACAGAATTTCGTCAGTGGGAATCAATTATATGTTTGGCACATTAGTGTACGAAAGCCAGCTTTTCTGTACCCATGCATGTGTGCATAGAGAAGTGTAGCCATGATCAAATCCAGCATGTGCATGCATGCACTCACAGACGCGCACACACACACTCACAAACCCACAGATACACTTTTCTAGAAATGCAGGCACAAAGCCATTCTTATTCCAGTAATCTGGGTATTAACTGTAAAAAGCTGAATAGAAACACAGAGAATGTGGGCAGAGTAATTTCTACTCATTCAGAAGGCTAATTTTCATAGATACCTGGCTTAGATAGATCCCTTTTTGCCTTAGCCATTGGAGACTTCTTTGGCCTCTGTCAGGCAATCTTTTCTCTAAGACTCTCATTGTGATTGGCCCTGTAAATGGGCGGGATGTTCTCCATCACCGGAGTTACCAATATTGGGGCACCGATAACTCCCAGGGGGGGAAAATCAGGCCTTTACAAATTGCACCCCAGGGGTTCAACTAAGAAATTAGGAACTACGGGTGGAATCCTTAATTCTGGGTTCACTTCCCCCGGTAATTCCTCTTTTTCCTACATACTTCCACTTGGAGATTTCATACGTTTTCAGCTGCCAAAATCTCCGGGAGTGAGTAAAGAGGTCCACGGTGGTCCCCAGGATCTCAGAATTCTGATGGGGACCCCATAGGATTTAAGAGGCCACTCATAGTGATGCCCTATGTGGTTACCCCAAGTACCAGACTGAAAAAATGTGTCTAGAACTTTTGATATATATTCAACAAAGATATTTTAACATGTTACATTGACAAAAAAAGTAAAGTAGCACAGTGGGTCAGTGTGCCTACAGGAGAGATTTATTGCAACCCGTAAGTGACAGTTTCAAACCCCTAAGGGCCAATGTTGGCCTGTCTTTCATCTGTAGGTGATCTAATGAATACAGTTGACTTGGGGGTGAAGGCTCGAGGTCACTTCTGTTATTACAGTGATTACATTCTGCAATATAAAAATATAGTAATTATTATTTAAGACACAAACGTTGGGGGAAAATACAACTGATCCTCAGAAATTTAGTATTTTAGGAGATTATCACTTTTCTAGTCTAGCCTAAAAGACAAAAACTGGATATTTTAATCAATATAAAATCTTCTCTTCCCTGATTTAATGTTCATAGAATCACATGTCCTTTGTTGTAGATGGTCGCAGCTAATAAGTCAGGCTTGGTCACCTACTGTCCCCCACCTATTCACATGCGGAGCACCCCTCGGCTCTCCCCACGGCTCTCCCCTCTCGTTCCTCCTCATCAACATATAGATGAAGACACTCATTGGGCTGCTCATTATCGACAGATTCTCCTTTGATGACACACAAATTCAACTTGATGCATGTCACAGAAAGCAAAGACCAAATTCAACAGGGTTATAGGATACCTCCAGTCATTTGAAACCATGATAGGCTGAAACATTCTAAAACTCAACAAGTCCCACCACACTAAAAAAAATTAACACAATGTGTCCACTCCTACTCTATTTAGGGCAGTGGCGTAGCTAGACCTATGGCCGCCCGCGGCTGTGTGTAAGAGTGGAGGGGGGGTTGCTGGCGATTTCCTCAGCGGGTAAGAGCGGGGCTGGATGAGGCCGCCACCCCCACCCCCCATTGCTACGCCACTTTTAGGCAGACTGTCCTCGTCGAATTGGATAGTTAGGAAAACGGATGTAGCGACCATTGGTGCAGCAGTTGCAGGGGCACAGAGCCCAAGAGCTATCAATGAGCTGGGACCATTTCTGTTTTTTACTACCCCATCAGCAGTCAAAGTGGTCATTTTCCTTGCTTGCACCAAAGCCATGGCATCATTGCTATGTTACTGGTTAGGATCGAGGGAGTAATTAGGGATGTTGAGCAGAGTCTGAAACCACAGACAAGGGGCAGCACTAACGTCCAGCTTCCACTAACTGAAACTCTTAAGTGAGCGAACTCTTCTTCCCTTCAGGGCAACACCAATGGCACTAGGTGCTCTAGTCCACTCTTTCCTAGACTGAGACAATGATCTTTATGCAGGTCTGCCAGCATATCAGGTCAGAAGGCCACAGCACACCCAGAATGCTGCTGTAAACCTTATTGTGGTGTAAAAATACTCTGCGACAGTAACCTGCACCGGGCAGGATCAAGATCCCAAAAAAGTGTAGAAGGAAGAACATTCTTTTCCCAACAGGAAAGAAATGACACAACACCAAAGCACTCATCACGCCAACTGAGCTAACACCCTAGCCATTCCCTGAGCTAAATGTAAATCAAGATGATACAGACGTTTCACTGTCTAAGGCCGTCACCTGTGGAAAGAGCACCCCACTAACATATGCAGTGCTTACAATCTACGGTAACTTTGAAACAAACTGAAAACTCACCTGTAAAACCCTACTGGCTCAGAGAGACATAACATGATAGCTCATTAATCAGAGGAAAATGAGCACCAGTCTGGGAGTGCCAGAAGGGCTGGTCTGACAGGTCACTGTGGGGGCCATTTTCTGCCTGTTTGTGGGCCTGTTTTATTGACTGGTCAGTCGTTTTTAGGTCTCGCCTACGCAGCGCGCATGCGCTGCATAGGAGAGACCTTTAGCTATCGGCACAGCTTTGGGGGCAAAAACGTGCACGCGTTGCATTGCTTGCAATGGCAACGCGACACGTCTGGCGATTCCCTTGCGGGAGCGCGCTGCGCCATATGGTGGCGCCATATGGTCACAATCATCGCGCCTTGCTGCACGCTCTCGCAAAGGAATCGCGCAGGCCCCCTCCCCCCTGCTGCCGCGCGAGGCGCGCGCTTGTTTTTTTTGATTTTGCATTGTCTTAGTTGTAAAAACAAGAAACAACATTTTTTAAATATGCCGTTTATTCACAAAATTCCCAATGTAACTTTCCTTTTTGGGCATGGACAAATCTAATTTACTCATCCTTTCGAAGGTTTCAAATAAAGGGGCATTTCTCTAATCCCCAGTGTGCAGAAGGTGGAGGGGACAAAGAGCACGGCCCTGTTGAACGCGTGCGTATACCTTGTTTACTGATATGTGAGCACACTTCTTTTGAACTATTCAAAGAACAGTAGTTCAAACTGTTCTCCATTTAGCAATTGTAAGTGTCCCCAGTTGACAGATTCATAAAACTAACAGCAGTTAATAAACCTGTTAATGAAACAATGCATCACTGAATTAATGTTTCTCATGTAAAGCACTCTGATACCCTTGGGTCAAGTTCGCGCTATATAACCCCCCTCCCCCTCCCCAAAAACAAAGTTATGCATTGACCATGCACCCGTTCAAAATCACACGAAGCAGCTATACATCTTAATGCAGCAATCTAAATATCCGTGAGCTAATTGCTTAGTTAATTGGATGTGTGGTATTTTTGCACCTATTTTTTTCCCCCCAATCATGATATGTTAGCGATTTGTGTGTTGCATTGGCCGCCTCGAATAAATATAATTGCAGTTTCCTTTTAAACTTTGTCTGCGCTTGCTCTTTTCAGTTAACTAGAAAAAGTATTTTATTCTTATAGCAATGCTGGTTTCTTGTTCGATATTATACTCTTCCTTGCACAATTGTGGAGCCAAGGTTGCTTTAGGAAACGTTACTACCAGACTCCTGGGTGCTTCTTGGCAGAGCTCTTTTGTTAGTGTACATGGGGATCCTTGGCCATAGAGAAGACTAGACCAGCAACCTGTGTAAACACCCCGGTTAAGAAACCTCCAGCCCTGGGCCCCCCTCTAACTGTGCCACTTATCAATGGCCCGGAATTCAATGTGCGAACTCCCAAAATGTCCCTCTCCCTTACTGAAAAGGAAACAATACGCCTCAGAAATCTTAGCTGAGTAGGTTTGTAGCATGAAAGAACAATGTACAGCTCTTTGTTATAGATGTGAGTAGTTTGGTAAGGCAGATTCTCATCCCATTCCATAGTTAAAATATAATTGTAGCCTATTCTGAGCTCCGCATAGAAACACAATTCATATCAATGAATACATGCAGCATTAACCCAGTACATAAAGAGCAGTACGATGCCAGTTCTAAAGCTTTTAAAACAAGCATTGGCATAGCCAATAGGTCTCGCTTTTGGGACCTTATAAGTATTTAGTTATGCAGCACAATATCCTTGGTGCAACAATATTAACTGTTGCATGGTTAAACACTTATAAGGCCCCAAAGGCGAGACCTATTGGCTATGCCAATGCTTGTTTACTGTTGATTTGCTCATATTACCACAAACATTGATTGCAGCAAGCTCAAATTCATGCATTCCCCCATACATTTCAATAGTCTCCATCCCACAGTGTATCTTTACAAGTGCAAAACTGCCCTGATATGCAAATATTAATCACTTTTTAGTGGTCAGATTTGCTTAGGGGGGAGGGGGCAATTTTATTTTGGTGCCCAGGCTTATTTTGTGCCCCAGTCATCAGACTCTTGACTCATCTGGGACCAAAAAAGATGAAAAGGCCATGACGATTGGACCCAGACTCACTCAACAGGGAGAAAATGTTCACCTTCACACAGACATCTTACGGCAATGTAGTGATGCTCTGTGAAGGGAGCTTGAAGTGATGTAAATGTAATGCAAGGGCTTGCACAACAAAGAGCACTCTATTTACTCACTCCACTTGTATCTTCTCTTTTGATAGCACCTAGAAGCTAATTTTTGATGCAGTGCACGCGTTACAATAAAAATAGCATCATCTTCTTCACCTACTTTTGTTACAAGCAAGGTTTTCGCCAATTGGCTGTAGGATTTCTTTTTTAAGTGGCCTGTTTGAAAATCACACCGCCTGGTGCTTCATACTGCAGTGTGTGTAAATTGCTTTGCTGTGCGCATGTTTGCAGATGGCACCGTATCGTGTCTTATACTGACATGTTTACAAATAAGCAAGGATTTCCTTTTTACTGCCTTATTTTTATACTACATTGTATCCTGTTTTGTAGACAGTGCCATGTTTTGAAGCAACATTTCTTACTGCCTGAGACTACAACACCATATGTCATACTGTGCTTAATTTGTGCTAGACACCAGCACTCATTTGTGGGTACTGTGACTTGTTTTTCATCATCATACTTAGACCTAGAGCAAGCAAAAGAAAGACAGAAAATAGAGAAACAAAAGCAACACAGGAAAACAGTGACAAAGGAGAAAGCACAGAATAAAATAACCTGCAAAAGTGATATAAAGAGGCCGATGGTGGAGGGTGGAAAGAGCCGTGGAGTGAGATTACAGCTAGACAGCCTTGGTATTTGACGACCATGGCATTCAGCAGTGCCAGCAGGGGCGGCTCCTCCGTAATGGCGGAGGAGCGTCGCCCCACTGGTCAGTCTTTTAGCGGTCTGGCGAGACCGCTGACTGACTGAGCCGATGCCAGCAGTGTAGGAAGGGGCGGGTCCAGGCATAGCAGGGAGGAGGTGTTTTAGGCCGGCCAAACAGACATGCATACTAAGGTTTCTCCTCACAGGCGCCTAGGCACTGTCTGAGTGGCAAACCACACCGCTCAGACCAATCCTGGCGCTGCTCTCATAGCATTGTGCAAAAAACGAATGTTGGAACTTGTGGTAGGATTGCACATTTATTCAACTGAGATGTGCTCACTCTCAATTTGTACTTTTCGGTTGTGTTGTAGGAGTTTAAGCAGCTATACAAAGGAATAATGCACTCCTCTGTAAACATTAGCAGTGATATTGGCCTGATAGCAATTTTTTTGGTCATACTACCAACTGCTTTATGATGCCTTGGTTGTGATTGAACATTGCATGCTGTTGTTTCAGTTTAATATTTGTAAATTATGAGTTATACTGCCAAGCTGTGGAGCGTTTCAATATGTGGTGTTTAAATGTATTTTAAGCTCATTACACATCACCATTATTCTGAAATAAATGAGTTGCAAAGAAAGCCCAATGTTACCAGGACCACTGGAATTATGTGCTTGTGCAGCCATGACGATTTTCGCATAGTTATAGATTTGCCGCATTTGCCACACAATCCATCATCTTCTGCATAATGTGCAGATTTTAACAATAAAAAATTGTTTCGAGCTCAAACAGTTAAAAAGTTACAAAAAACGCACCGTCACGTGTTGTCGCGCAGTGGAAGGCCCTTTGCAAAGGTTGCCTTTCTGTAGCTTATTGCTATATTTGGGTGTTAAACTTGCGCTAAAGATGTGCAACTAATGCCAAGACAGTCTTAACAAGTTTAAAATTGACAAAGTAATGAAGTAATACTATCACAAAATGTGCCGCATGATACCGCATAATTTGCCTTTTCTTGCCACATTATTTACTCAACCTTGCCGGATAATTTGAGTACCCATTGCTGCATAATTCCAGTGGCCCTGAATAGAAGTAACAGTATCCTGCTGTTTCCATTGCAGAGTTGGGATTTTAAAAGCAAAAGTTAACTGGGTGACGACTCTTTCCCCAATGCTGTCACTGTCACATAGCCCCTCCAAACAGCTCTGCTCCACCAGAATGTGGACAACCCCTGACAGCATGCAGTAAGATTGACAAACAGGTTTCAGAGCGTGGTGCGGCTCAGACCCTACTAGTCAGGTGTGCCACCCAGGAGTAAGTTTCCAACGGAGGCAGTCCTATAGGTTCGGAAGGTCTAACGACGGAAACTCGCCCAGGAATCCGAACGACTTCATTCCCAAGTCTGCACCATCCTTCCAGCCCAATCAATTTCACTCCTAATGCAATCATCAATTACGGGGAAACACGGGGAGGCGGGGGAGGGGGCCCGGGCCTTCATTTGCCGCAAGATAATTACGGCTATTACTTATTCATGGCGTAATGACCAGGACGCAATCACAGAGAGATGAAGCAAATGTTTTGGATCGCAGGTGAGATTGGGGAAGATTAAACGATGGTATTTGCCAACGTGGCCTACAAGTCGCTAATGCAATTACCGGCGCCCCGGCCCCGCGTCAAGATCCCGTTCAATGGAGCCTGCGTCTCTATAAACTTTCAACAGGAGAGGGCTTCTATGCTTTCAAACAGGGCCACGATCGAAGAAAATGGCTCCAAGATAAGACTTACTTGACATCAATCTGGGCTTTCTTGCTTTTGTCAGATTATCCGTCACTTTTGCGGTGCTTCAAAGGAACAAAGGCGCGAATTAAAACCGCATCTGGTTGCGGGTATTTTCCGCAGTTCTTTACCCCTAATTGTTTTTTTTTTTTTAGGCGCAATTACAGCAAAATTACAAAGTGGATTCTTGCCAATGATGGGGCAGATTTACGAGTTCTGGCGCATCACTGCAAATCAGCAGGGATGCGCCAGAACAGATGCGACACGCAATTCCCTCCCTGCGTCACCACAAATGCGTCGCATTTGCAATGCGGCGCACCGTGGTGCAAGGATAGGGCGATGTGTGTCGCATCCTGTGGCGTAAGGGTGGCGCATTGCTGGAGTCGTGTCGCAAGCGCGACGCGGCTCCAGCAATGCTCAGGGTCGCCCTATGCCTAACATGCTGCGTCACTCCTTACGACTGCTTCAAGCAGGCGCAGGGTATTGACGCAGCATGGACGATAAGTGACTCAGTGAAATCTTGTAGATTTCACTGCGTCACTTTACGCGGCGTTCCCTGCGCGGAACGCCCACCCTGCACGGAACGCCCACAAGAAACCTAACGCAGGTTTCATGTGGCGCAGGGCTTTACAACGTGACGCATCTCCCTAGATGCGTCACGTTGTAAATAAGGCGCAACGTGGCGCATGGTTTGCGCTGCCGCTGCGTCACAGAAGTGACGCAACGGCGGCGTAAATGTGGCGCATGGGGCTTGTAAATCTGCCCCCCAATACGCACTGTAAAAGAGGCGCCATCATATGAAAACTTTTGGTATGGAAGAGATGGTTCTGTAAAATGGTACTATGGCCCCCTGGAGCCTCAGCTAGGCCAGAAAAACTGTGACATATAAAAACCTTTTTTTTTTTACATGCATTTTCAAAATAAACTAATCAGATACTTATTTACTTAGGGCTAATTTTAATGTAAGACGAAATAATTTTAAATTAGATGTATTCTCAGTGTTTTAAACAGCTAAACTGCATGGCCATTCTCGCCATTGCACTCGGATTCCTGCATTTTTTTATCACTTAGGCCAAGTAGCCACTCAAGATTTAACTTTTTTTTTAAATTGGTGCTGTTTCATGTGGCGTGAACCTGGGCCTAGGGCTTTAGAGTACTTCACATGAGCACCAGAATATGTTTCAATATTTTTTAGTCCCTGGATCCAAGGTTGGTAGCACCCACATATCCTACGGTGTACATACTAAATTTGGGAGTCAGAATATCGAGGCCATTAAACATCAAGGAAAAAAATAGCGGAAGAAATATAGACAGGTAAGTAAGTCTAGATTTTCTATACCTAACTTCACATATATGTACTTACGCTGTACATATATCTTCAAGGTACACAGAGGTGTAGTTAGGAATAGTAAATCTATATTTATCTATATGCACTTACCTTTCGATATTTTGTCCCTCGATATTCTTGTATGTCAATATACTTCATGTTGATATTTAGTAGTACAATCATCTCCTGTCAGTGCTATAGAATGCTGCACTGGTACAGTCCACACCAATACTTTATCAATGTTCTTGTTGCAAATTGCCAACTGTCAAAGCAGGCTAAAACACTGTAAAACAGTGTCCTCCTTTTAAAAATTTGCAAAAAGAAACTTTTTGGCATATTAAACAAGAATTTACAAAGTTTGCAGTTCCAGAGTTTGAAACTATTGAACTGCCTGAACCTCCATCTTGGAATGGAATGTTCTTACCTTCACTGCAAGAAACCCCTGAAAACTGAACTTTTCAAAATGGCTGTCAATTTAGATCTACAAACACAGTTCAGCCTCCAAAGAATGTCAGATCTAGATTCATCCTAGGATTCCAGCTGTATTCTACCTGTCTAATTCCCAGTACTCCTCTTTGATGTGTTTATTTTCTTGTTCAGTCCTCTGAAGTGGCCTAGGCGACATATAGAACTTAATGAGAACCCCAAATACATAAATACAGTGTTCCTGGCATACATTATGTCTCAATTAAGCAGGCAGCTTTGTCAGGTGTAAAAATAATTTAACTGTATCACCTAGTAGTGCACTTTGCTCACTAGCAAGTTTCCACAGTTCTACCTGCACATAATTTTTTTGCATTATCTCATAAAAGCATACTAATTTACCATCAGCTTTTAAAAAAAATGTAAATATTTGATTTTGCCAAGTGATAATATTCTTAAAGAAAAGGCAATTAAAGCATTTATAGATTTGTCTAAAAATATAACCGCAAAATTTGTTCGACAATTTTCATACCTCACGAAATAAAATTAAACTTTTTCATTAGTTGAAATGTAACCACTTCTTGACATCTCCTGCCAAACCTCAAAGTCAAATACTTACTAGTGACAGAATTTTAAACAAAATTGAAAACGAGAAAACTAAGATTTAATTCTATTGGCATTACCAGTCTGTTTTGACCTTGGTGATAAGATAACAAACTGTCACCAGCAAGATTTTCACTATCTGCTTCACTTAATCTCCCTCTGTTTACTTTCTGTCCTGTGGTAATTGTGAGGACTGCAGCAAACCTTTCGTCTTCAGCTTAACTTAATCCTCATTACTAATATGAATGCAACCGAAAATAAAAATCTAATTTACCGATCTTTTATTCACTAGAACCCTCATTATGGGGGTCTCACATAATTCAGATTGCTGCCCAACCCCCGTTTACGCAGTGATCGGAAATAATAGTTATGCAGATATTCTAAACCCCTTAGCTATTAGGTGCCATAATATTTGTAAACCCTGTTAAAATTTCAGAAGGTCGAACCTGTTGGAATTTAATAGTGGAAATGCCTGGTAATCACCAGAAATTGAGGTTTTTGGCACAGTATAGCACCAGAATGTTTACGTTATTCCACAAAAACTTGTAATAGGTGCTATTTATTGCCCACTTCTCCAGGCCACTCCCAATAAGCGTGTAGGTATCTTATTCCACGCTTCTAATGTTATAGAGCCCAACGCTTGATTTAGCTCACCAACCAGGGTTTGCACTGGATTCTAAGGACAAATGGCTAACAGACTCTTGAGTACCCTCCGGATCCACTACTAATATTGACATCACTTATGCTTTTCCTGCTATCTACTCATAATTTTGTTCCCAGTAATATCGAGCTATCTATTTGATGTAACATTTGTAAAGCGCTCTGATACCCTTCCAGGGTCTAGTTTGCGCTATATAAAACTTTGTAAATAAATAAATAAGAGTTGTCAAAAGTAATATAATCAATATCCTTACAGTATCTAAGAGAGTGAACTTGCTGTAAATAAAGAGCAGGCTAACACCTTGGGCAAAGTAGGCTTGGATGTATGTTTTTTTATGCACAAGGCATCAATTCCAAATATTTTCTCTGTTAAGACTTTTTAAAACAATGTTTTAAGCACCCATTTACTATTAATTCAGGTAAGTACATTTAACCGCTTCGCCGCGATCGGAATTCCGCCCAGGTGCTGGACATTCCGATCGCGGGTGTGGTCGTGACGAGCTCAGCTCGTCATGCGCACACGCCCACCGCGCAGCATGACGAGCTGAGCTCGTCATGAGCATCGAAGGGGTTAAGTCAACATCAAGATCACACACATTTTCAAAAAAGCACTAGCAGCACTAATAAGCAAGCGAAACACAAACTATATTGAGGGATAATGGGGAGCAACTTGAAACAGCTTTGACCGAATTCCAGAACTTTGAAAAATTGTAGTTTAGTAAGCACTGTTGTCTGAAATAAACTTTTTTAGGTCTTGCCTTGAGGCAGCTTTTAGCTGTCTGTTTGCGAAAGACGTCTCAGGGACCATACCAAAAGCAACAGTGGACTTAGAGCCCAGCCACTGCTGACTCACTGGTTGGCTCTCTTGTCATTACCATCCGTTTAATTGGCTGACTTGTATCCTTCCTCTTCTTTAATTTAGTGATATATTTTTTTCATTTTTATTAAGCACTCCATTATAGTGTATGTGTTTTCTTGCTCTCTCTCGTGTGTGCTGCTTACCACCACTAAAATACCCGCCCATCTGTTGTTTCCCCATCACCGGACCCCCAACAACTCATCACCTACTTATCCGTTGCTCTTCTACCTCTCAAGGTCCATGAAAGAAATGATTTAATGAAAAAAAATTCAGGGCCCAGTAGCTGTCATTCGCGACCAGACTGCTCCACATTCAAAAATGACTTTTACCCAACTGTGTTCCTCTCTTACCACTCCATGTTACTTCCCTCACATCTGCCCCATACCAGCTCGTCCATTGCTTAGCTCGGCACCCGCTCCCACCCGCTCCTCCGTTGCCTTCCCCCACACACCCACAACATTCCTCTGTTGCTCCCCCACCTCTGGCATTCATTTAAATACATTTCTTATTTGTAAATTTTTTTGAGAGCCCGAAGGCTGCCATTTGCTTTTTGGCCGCTCCGCATTCAAAAACTGATTTTTGCCCACCTATGTTGCTCTTTTACCATTCCATGTTGTTTCCTCCACACCTGCCCCACAGTCGCTCCTTCATTGCCTAGCTCGGCATCTGCTCCCACCCGCTCCATAGTTGCCCCCCCACACCTACGGCATTTCTCTGTTGCTCCCCCACCGCTGGCATTCATTTGAATTTTTTTTTGGGGGGGGAGAGCCCGGGCAGCTGCAATTTGCTTCTGGGCCGCTCCGCTACCTTTAAAGAGATTTTGCACAAATAAAAGGTCTTTCTTCATTAATCGAGTCAAGTGGTGTCTGCATCATTCAATAAATGAGCATGCCCATGGAGAAGTATGCGTGCATATACGTCATCACACATGCGTGCACCGACAGTTGATGTGGCCCCCATTATCGCACCTTTTATTGCCTCTTTTTTCCCCTGATTTTTGTACAGCATTAGCTTATTTCAATGCCATGCCATTACTCCATGTCACTAGGGGTAATATTTACCCCTAAAAAATTTCAGTAAACTAATGGAAGTAAATTTGCTGTGCTTAATATCAAGAGGTTTGCGATATGAATGAATTCCGAAACCTAGGAGAAGAGAGTAGCTGCCTGCCTACCCAAAGAAATTGCACAACTGCAATTAGCACATCCACTTTGCTCTAACCAAGAAAACCTCGCCAAACCCTAACTATTGTCAGAACCAAATGCTGCAGTCTAGGAGAGCTAAGGGTTTCTCAGTCTAGGGAGTTGCCTATGAAATCAGCTCCCAGCTAACAGCTTCCTGGATCTTTGGGCTACACTGGAACCTCACCTCTTCAATTACACCAGTGCAGATTCACAAACCCCTTGGGCTTAGTAACCAAAAACAAATGAACACCAGCAACCAGTTCTCACATAAAGACTATTGACCAATACAGGACCAAAAGGGATGAAAAAGACATGACTACTGCACACCTTTCTACCACAACAAACTCTTAGAGTACATCTGCTTGTGTTGCTGACTCACCACTCCTAAAACCTGTTTGAATTAAGAGGAATTAAATCCATGTCTTCAACCCATGATTACAGTTCATCCAGAAAACGTTTTGAAAATATTTTAGTAGTAACATCGAAAGGCTATAGTAGCCAGTAGTTTTCATGGTACCTTTGGTTCTCTTTTTTATGGACGGGACAAAAAAATACTACCACCATGATCCAGGGATAATACTGTCAGGGTAGGACTGGAACAGAAAAATAGGCCCTGGCACCAAAAGAAACGTAGCGTCCACGCGCGAATCAGATAGCTAAAAAAGTGGGCGCATTTCCAAATTGAGGCAGTTTTGAAATTGTAAAGGCACAATGTATAAGTGTTTTGCAAGGTATGCAAGACTGTATGCATTAGTGCTTCTGCAGGCAATGTTTGTGGTAATATCAGACCACAGAAATCAACCATAAAACTAGCCCACCAGATCATAAAATATTATTATTAAGTTCTTGTATCGCGCATAGCTACCCGTAGAGTTTCCCAGCACTTAGGAACAGGTTCAGCGGCCAAGAAGAGTGACGTAGAATAACCGGGTTTTTAGCTCCTTGCGGAAGGTAGACAGGGAGGTGCAGTATTTGAGAGATTCAGAGAGAGCATTCCACAGTTTAGGGCCCAGAAATTAAAAAGAGCGGCCAGCCACCCGGGCATGGCTAACTCTGGACACTGTGAAAAGAGATCGGATGTTGGAGCGATGAGAGCGTGGTGTGTGGTAGGGGACAACTAGTTTTTGCAGGAACCGAGGTCCAGAGTTTAAGTTTATTTTGTACATAAAATAGAATGCCTTAAAGTTGATCTGCGTGTCCACTGTGAGCTAGTGGCGATGACGGAGAAGACCAGATGCAGAAGAGTAATTTTGAAGCCAGAATAGGAGCCTGGCGGCAGAGTTTTGAACTCCCTGAAAATGTCTAATCACAGTTTTGTCATCCCCCAGCTCCAGGATATTACCATAGTCCAATCTAGATAAGATCATGTACTGAACGATGGTTCTCTGAGCAGAAAAGGGAAGTATCCATAGGATCTTTTTGAGCCATTTCATAATGACAAAACAGGAGGATGCAGTCTTAGCGGCCTGAGGCTTCACGGACAAGGTGGAATCCAGCCAGAAGCGCAAGTTCTTCACTTTGTTAGCAGGTTCGAGGAATACTCCCAGTGTAGCAGGCCAGTGTTGAGGGCCCCAAATCCAGGGGTCCCTGCCCAGCACCATGACCTCAGTTTTGTCACAATTTAATTTTAGAGTGTTGGAGTTCATCCAGGTGGAGACAAGACCGAGGCAGGAGTTAAGATCTTCTGCGCTGGCTTCTTGCTCGGATGAAAATGACAAAATAATCTGAGTGTCAAGGGCATATAAAAACAGAGTCAGGCCTCATCTTTTCTCTAGGTCCGCTCAATGGTGGATGTAAATATCAAAAAAGATGGGGCTGAGAGCAGAGCCCTGAGGTACTCCTGAAGTGAGTGAATGGGAGCTTGACACTGTGTTTATGGAGAAAACCTGGAAAGTGCGGTCTACCAAAAAGGATTTTATCCAGGCAAGAGCCATGCCTTGAAGGCCAAGTTGGGACAGTCTGTCAGTAATAATGTCAGGAGACAAAGTATCAAAAGTCGCGCTAAGATCTAGTAAAATAAGCACAGCAGTGCCACCCCTATCCAGGAGTCGTCATAGGTGTTCTGTGACTCCAAGAAGGGCAGATTCTCTACTGTGCTAAGCTCTAAATCCTGACTGGGAAGGATGAAGGTAATTCTGGGCTTCCACATAAGCAGTAAGTTAAGGATTAACGTGCTTCTCCAATATTTTGGAGAGAATAGGCAGCAAAGTGATGGGTCGATAATTGGTACAATTAGATGGATCCAGGTGGGGGGTTTTAGCAGGTGAAGCACCATGGCATGCTTCCAGGCTTTGGGTAAGTGCCCCTCACACAGGGAGGAGTTCCGAAGATCGACTAACGAAGATAAAAGGTGAGGGCTCAGAAACTGAGCTTGGTTGGGGGAAGAAGATCAAGCGGGAAACCTGATTTAATAGACTACAATAGAGCAAGAAGACAAGAGGAATCCAAGGAAAGTAAGGATTGTAGTCATATTCAAGGGACTCATTTCCTTGATGGGAGAGGGAATAATATTAGAGTATGAGCTGGTATTTCCAGTCTGGTTCATATTCGTTCCTCCTGTACCCAGGGTAAGGCAAATGTTTGTCACTTTCTCGACAAAAAACTCCGCCAGCTCTTCACATTGGACCTGTGAGAGAGATAGGGGAGAGGAGTAGTGCAGCTAAGGTCTGACAGGTCTTAAACCATCTTGAAGAGGGTTTTTGGACAATTTTGGACTTTTGATATTTTTTCAGAGTAAAAGGCGGCTTTAGCATTTCTACAATGCATATGATAAATATTCAAGGCCATTTTATATTTAATTTGAATCCTTATCATATTGCTTCCTCTAAACCCTTTCAAGGCACTTACAAAGTTTATTTTCCTTCTGTAAGGACTCATTAAACCAGGGGGGGTGACATCTGGACACAGATTTAAGCTTAATTGGTAGACTTGACTCAAGAGAGCTTCAGAGCCAGTTATCAACCACGAATAGATCTTGGTCGACTTGCTGTACTAGTAGAGGAAGGGTATTCGATAAACTTGTGTTAAGGGCAGAAAGGTCGAGTTTGGCCCAGTTTCTGGCCATGACTTTGGGCCTGGTAGCAGCGGGAGAAATGAAGAATGAGACGGTATGGAAAAAGGCACTGCAAAGTGGTCGGACTAGCGTAGAGGTAGGGGTTGCTCGAAGGTAAGACCAGTGATGTTAGAAAAAATGGGGTCCAGCAAGTGTTTAATTTTATGTGTGTGGGAAGAGTTAACCAAATTAAGGTTAAGGGCATCCAGGTCCTCAAGAAGAGTCTGACTAAGTTTGCACGCAGCATCTTCTAGGTGCATATTAAGATCTCTTTGTAGGAAGAAATTGGAGTACTTAAGTATGTATGGAGAAATTAGATCAGCTAATGTGGAGCACCAATTTCCAGCGTAGCCAAGGGGCCGATAAATTAGGATCCAGAAAACGTAAATTTGGGCGTAAGGCCAAGTGAGCAGAGAAGGGCTTCGCAGGTTGAAGAGAGAAGCTCCTCCATTTTACGCTGAAAAACATCTCTGTAGATAATGGCTATACTGCCTCCTATCTTATCCCTGCAGTCCCTTCTAGCAATGCAGTAGTTGTGCAGTAGCGTGGCAATAACATCTTGCAAAGAGGCTTCATGTAGCCATGTTTCTGTCAGGAACATGGCATCAGGGGCATTATCTACAAGAAAGTCATAGATGTGCTGTTGGTGGTGAGTCAAGAAACGGCATTTTAAACTATAAAAGCGAAAGCTACCTCTGGTCGAGACAGCGCTTACCGAAGCACTGCTGCTTTTACCTGCCGCGAAAAAGACACTAAGTGTATTATCTACGATTGAGATGGAATCCATAGAAGTAAAAGAAAAGCCGCAGTGTTTGCAGTTATTGTCGCAGGCAGAAAGAATTGGCAATCTGCAGGCTTCTGCACAGACTGGCCAGGGTGCTATAAGCTGGCTTGGGGAAAAGATCTGTCTAAGAGTCTCAGAAGGGGCAGGGGTCCTGGCCCGTGGCCCCGGTTGGGCGCGGACGGGCGCAGACGGGCTTGCCTTTGGCACGCCTTAAGTACGCTGGTGGGATGCCCGCTGCACGTCGGTGCCAGGCTGCCCTTTTATGGTGCAGGAGAGCATCTGCAATGCTGCCCAGCTATGCACAAGCCAGCCAAGATGGCAGCCATCAGGGCACAGTTGAGCTAGCAGAGTGATGCGTTCCAGCTCCCTCTGCTCAATCGGGGACCCACGGCAGACCGAGGAGCTGGGCAAACAGAGCAAAGCACAGATCGGTGAATTAAAACGGCGAGTGTTGAGTAGATCAAAGTAATTCGATTTTACAGCGTGTGTCCCCCAATTCTAACCCCAGATGGGTGTCAGATTCAAAGTAATACCACCATAAAACACAGTGATGAAATGCAAGCATGGAAAAGGGCTAAACGTTTAAAAACAGTTAAGAATGAGGTCGAGGCAGACAAAACTACCCAGCGGGTGGTGCCTTCAGGGATGTCTGTCCACCATATAGCCAGCATCCCTGGCGTCCGGACGTGGGTAGGTCCCACCACGAGGAGCCCTGAAACTTGAGGACTCCATCTACCGCCAGTTTTGTGGTTGGTGCAGACGCACATGCTGACGCACCTTCTCTGGAACCATTAGGTCCATGAGAAGGACGCTCTTCACCCCACTTGACATTTTTTCCACACACGGGTTACATAGGAATCCGGCTTCACAAGGGGCAGTACACCTAGTAATTCCCTAACTGCCTCCTTGTATTGTATTATAGAGTAGATTAGGTACGCCCCCCGGTCCTGAAGAAACACCACTCTTCCACTAGGAGAAATTAGGTGTGAAACATGTCGACCTTTTAACCACATTTTGTTCCCCCCACATTGCACATCCGAGCTGTAGCAGGGTTAATCCTCCTGCCAACCGTGACTCTTGTAGTCTGTTTTTAACCTTAGCACCTGTGCCCAGCTAAATAAAACACATTTTGGGACACCTGTAGCTAATTTTAACATCATCACACCACTCTACTCACTTTGCTTCTGTGCCCCACCTCTTCATCACAACAGGGCCTATAGGGTTTAACATCATTAAAGATCTCCGGCAAAGAGCCCCCCCGCGGGGCCCGTCGGGCATTGCAGCACCGGCCCGACGAGGAGCTGCCCTATGATGAAGCAAGACACCCCTTGGGGTGTGTGAGGGCCCTTGCTCCTATTGGAGCACTCCCCCTCCCCACAGTTCTGTTCCTTCTCTCGCTGACCGCCCAACTTCCCCTCCTTTTCCTGCGCTGCCATGACCCTTTCCCCCTCCTCCCCTCCCCCTCCAACCCCAAAAAGGAACTGCATACCCTCTTGTGCATAGACATTGTTTAGGGCATGTATGCAGGACCTGGATAAATAAAGCTCTTGTCCCCCCATTTGATTTATTTGTCCACCATATAGGTCACATACAGCCAGAGAAACGGCACTGCCAGATATGCCAGCCAGACCCTGAATATGGTGTGCTAAGCATAAAAAATCAAGTCCACCCTCCTGGTTGTAATTCCAAAATTGCATTAAAAATCCCTTCTGGATCCAAGGCCTGCAAGTATTTGCTACCTAAAATAAGCTCCTGTATAAACTCTCACGTTTACAACACAACAGCTTATTTATTAAAGAAACAGGCTGCAACAGTGTTGTCCCCACCTTCACTACACTATACAGGTCAGAAACGTACTCACACCACTCACCTTTGCCTATAAAATAATAAACACCCAAGACGATTCACCTAGGGCTCACACTGCTAACCTCTACAAGGCCACAGTTTCCTTCTTTATTAGAACCACAGTGAACTGTCTCAGTTTTTCAACTATCTCTGATTTTCCCTAAATGGCTGACCTTTGTTTAATACTGACGACAGACTCCAGTTGCACATACTTTCACGGCAAATCATGTGTATTTTGCAACTCTAAAAGAACAATTGATGGACAGAATGTAGAACAATGTCATATATTCACCCCAGTACATAGATCTGGGCCTAAATCCATCGTTTTTTTGCTCCCCATGCCATTCCAGTTTGAACCCAACCATATGCAAAACAGTCTTGACCCTGCACCCAATGGGAACAGTCCAGCCCGAACTGCCAGGCCAGGTCCTCCCTGGACTGGAAACAAGCATCCTAGGACCGGTTTTGGGGTATCACCCCTCATCAGCCAGGCTAGCTTGACACCAGTGGCATGGCGAGCACAGGACCCACGTCTGGGCATACCCGTCCCACTCGGGGTGACAAATGCAAAAAGAACAATTGATGTGCCTTTTGCAACTCTGTCAAGAAAATTCTCTTACTCCCCTGTGTTTCCGTACCTCACTAGGGCGAAATTAATTTACCGAAGGTTTTACAACTGCGATAATACTTCGACAGCAATCGTCTGTTCTATCTTATTAGGTCCATTTCCCACACTACTGCGCTCAAAAGAAGGTTGTTTGTTGGAACCATGCTATTCCTCAAATTACGTGACAACCCCCGTTTAACTACCCCACATCAGTAGGGGATCGCAGATCCTTAGGGCTGCATTCACACGTACCCAGGGGTAGGATACCTCCTCCGCTACCCACAGTGAGATTAGCTGCCCCTTTTGAAACACCTGGAAAATGTACTTTACCCATCCCAGTTTTCACATTTGGACCCATAGACACAATTTGGCCATGTCAGGCTATTTACCAAGCGGAAAGAGCCATTGAACACGGCGAAACGTTGATAGGTTGTTTAGAATATATTCATGTTCAATTTCCAGAATGGTAAAGTGGTTATGTGCACATCTTTTCACAGATGTGCATTTGTATTATCCATAGTTCTACAAGTAAATACCACCACCCCCACGAACACAAAAATACAGATGCGTAGATATGCAAGTGCTATATCCGGCTGTGCTTTACAGCAACAATTCTAATTGTGACAATTACATTATAATTATGTTTTTGACAAGAACTAGTTTTCGCTACTTTACCACGAGGTGGTGGAAGTGAGAATCGTTAAATTGCACCCTGTTTTTCGTTTAATGGGTGAAACCATACAACCCTTCCCACTAGAACCCTAAATTCCACCCTGCACCCTAGTATTTTCTTTAATCGAATCTCATTTTGTCACATAACTCTCTTCTCTGTTTTATGCTTTTACAGCTAAAATATGACTTTAAAAAAAAAAAAACATCTGTAAGAAATCCAGATCAACATTTATTACTGTTTGCATCATGCCTCCGTTTCCTAAGTATGTCATATTCCCCCTATCCATGGTGCTGAAAGTAACGATCTGTTCTGAAAAGTGTAAGTGCAAAAAATGAATGACTATGTTTGTGACGTTTTGTTGGCGTTCAAAGTATCACGCACATACACACCAGCGCGTGCGCACACACACACCCAACACACGCGCACACATCTGCTTACAACTATGGGGCAGATTTACGTTTCCTGGCGCATCCCTGCAAATCAGCCGGGATGCGCCAGGAAAGATGCGTGACGCAAGTTTACCCTTGCGCCACCACAGATGCGCCGCATTTACAATGCGGCGCATCATGGCGCAAAGATAAACAGATGCGTGTCGCATCTGCCGGCGTAAGGTTGGCGCAGTGCTGGAGTTGTGTCGCGGGCGCGTCGCAACTCCAGCACTGTTCCAACCTGGCCTATCCTCAACATGGTGCGTCATGCCTTACGCCTGCTTCAAGCAGGCGCAAGGTTTTGACGCAGCGGGGTCGGAAAGTGACTGAGTGAAATCTTGTAGATTTCACTCAGGCACCTTTCCGAGGCGTTCCTGCGCCGGAACGCCCCCTTGCGCCGGGATCGCCCACATGAAACCTGACGCAGGTTTCATGTGGCGCAGGGCTTACAACGTGACGCATCTCCCTAGATGCGTCACGTTGTAAATCCCCCGCAGCATGGCGCTAGCTTTACGCCGCCGCTGCGTCACAGAAGTGACGCAACGGCGGCGCAAAAGTGGCGCACGGGGCTTGTAAATCTGCCCCTATGTGTCCTAGTCATGACGATGAAAGTACTACCAAGCGCATGCAGGCACTGAACCCCTACCATATGGTAGACATAGATATCTATGCGACTGAATGCGTGTGCAGAGATTCCTGTGCAGCTATAGACACCATATGCCCGTGGCATTTTATTGGTTATTGAAGTCACACCAGAGGTAAACAGATGAATGTGCCATATATATTGATCTTGAGCGTAACAAAAAAAACAAAAAGCGATCGGATTTCTAAAAGCAATAATAGGGGCGCAAAGAAAGAAACCCACCGATCACTATCTATGCTGCCTGAAGTATGCTTGCCCGCCCCCACAGGCGAAAGCAGCCAGTCTAGATGTACATATGTAACCTCAGGGTGTTGAAAATAGGAGTTCTCACTCAAGAGGGTTGAAAATACAAATTCAGTGAGCAAAAGCGCGCGATCGCGCACACACACACACACAAGCACACACACACACAAACTGTAGTCAAGCAGACAGCAAGGAAGGAGGAGACTAGAAGAACAGGGCAGCGAGAAGACAGGCTCAAGGCAAGTAAACAAAGTAAACAAGTACTCGAGGGACACGAGCTCTGGAGATGCACAGAGGACTAGCACATGGACACAAGCATAGGGTGACCAGATTTTGAGAATCAAAAACCAGGACAGGTCAGACATAAAAGTAGGGCTAAAGCCTTTAGTCCTACTTCTACATCTGGCCTGGCCTGTTTTATTAATAGCCTTGTAAATATGTGCATATACCTGCATATACTCACGCTAGGCTTGTAAATAAATGTATGTGTATTTGTATATATATATATACACACACACACACACACACACACACACACACACACACACACACACACACACACACACACACACACACACACACACACACACACACACACACACACACACACACACACACACACACACACACACACACACACACACACACACACACACACACACACACACACACACACACACGGCTTGTGAGTGTGTGCGTGTGTATTTATCTATGCCAGGACCCCTCCTTCCTGAGCTCTCCTGCTCTCCCCACTTTGTCTCTGCTGGGAGCAGGCAGCCTCCCCACTTCTGTGCTGCCTGACAGAAACAGATATTATTTCTTAAAACATTTCAGTCTTGAGAGGCACCTGTAAATGGGGCCTATATCGGCTTTGCAGAATGACCTGATCTTTGTCCCAAAAACCGAGACATTTATCTAAAATTAAGAAAAGTGTCAGGACACCTTGGACAGTCCTCTTAAAACCGGGACTATCCATTGAAATCCGGGACGTCTGGTCACCCTTCAGAAGCAGGGAACACAGACATGGGAAAGGAGAAACTTGGACATGGGTTGAGTAAGATACAGGCCCAGGGAAACGAAAGATGGATATGGGAGAAGGGAAACGGCGACTAGCAGGAAACAAAGAACTTCGGGGCATATTTACAAGCCCCTTGCGCCACTTTTGCGCCGCCGTTGCGTCACGCATGTGACGCAGCGGCGACGCAAACCATGCGCCGCGTTGCGCTATATTTACAATGTGACGCATCTAGGGAGATGCGACACGTAGTAAACCCCTGCGCCACATGAAACCTGCGTCAGGTTTCATGTGGGCGTACCGGCGCAGGGGGGGGCATTCCGGCGCAGGTACGCCTCGGAAAAGTGACGTAGTGAAATCTACAAGATTTCACGCAGTCACTTTCTCGACGCTGGTGCGTACAATCCTTACGCCTGCTTCAAGCAGGCGTAAGGATTGACGCACCATGTTAGGGATAGGGAAGGTTGGAACAGTGCTGGAGCTGCGTCGCGCTTGCGACACAACTTCAGCACTGCGCCAACCTTCCGCCGGCAGATGCGTCACGCATCTGCTTATCTCTGCGCTACGATGCGCCGCATTGTAAATGCGGCGCATCGGACGTGGCGCAAGGGTAAACTTGCGTGACGCATTTTCCCTGGCGCATCCCTGCTGATATGCAGGGATGCGCCAGGGAACGTAAATATGCCCCTTCGCATCTAAGCTACTGGCAGAATGGTACACCATGAAAGAAAGACATCTGCAAAAGACAGCCCGACTCTGGCCTTCATTGTTCGAGATTTCTTAATCCTGATAGAGCCAGTGACAGAAGTTACTGGCCCAATCGAAATTACATGCTGTACGGTAAACCTACAGGAATACTACGGCCCCTGCCTGAGTTTCGACCTGAAGCCGGTTGTAATGAATGTCCAGTTGAAAACTGGCCGATTAAAGGGTACTAACATGCAGGAATTCATACAGCAACAAAAATTCTTGATCATAATTCCTCATTTCAGCAGCTAAAACTGTAATGGTCTCGAAAATGTGTAGAAATGCCAAGTGGCATCAGTATTAACGCGCGCCCTATTATTGAGGCTTTTTAACAGACCGCTTGTAACGAGGGCCTCTGTGGGGTAGGACACTGCTACACCAGGGACTAATATATCCAGGGGCCTATTTAAGAGCCAGTTTGTGTACGCAAACCTTACATGTGATTTATGAAGCTATGTAAAGCCACTTTGTGTGGCCCCGAGTGGCTCCATAAATCTGGAGTAAGGCAACGCAGTGCAAATCGCTGCGTTGCCATATTCTGCCCTGGGAAGACATTCCATGGGCAATGTGTGGGTGTTCCCACGTGACTCCCATGGTTTATGGTGCATTCCCAGATTTACCAGAACTGGTAGCCTTGGGAATGTGCCAGAACGATACGCCTTCTCAGGTGAGGCGTAACGAGGAGAAAATTTAGCCTTGTTCCTGCAGCACACATAGAAAGAGGAATATGCCTCGGAGGATTGTTTTTGTACAGGAAGGTGCTCGCTCCTGCACAAAAGCAAACCTGCATGCAACGCAGGCGCCCTTGCACTATGGCGCAAGGGTGCCTGTGTTGGCACTAGGCTGCCATAAGGGCACCAGCGCAAGGGAAAAGGCAGGAATGCGCCATATTGCCTTAAATACGGTGCATTTCTGACATTTTCTTGTGATGCAGTGCAACGCAGCAAGGTGACTTGCTGCGCTGCACTGCATGACAATCTTGTAAATAGGCCCGAAGTCCTCTCGCTAAGACTCAGTACTGCTGGATAGTGAGTGAGATGCTCCAACCTGTAATCATCATTTCTAGTGTGGGGGACTTCATTGCTGTCTGAGTTGTAACACCCGTGACCCTAACCATGGGACGGCTGCAGTGGAGAGAGGACAACCCAGCATGCTTGGGAAACAGGGTGTATTTAAGTCCTGATGCCAGCACAAGGCCCAATAGGGCAGCACCAATGAGTCTGTTATATGTCCTTAGAATAAGGCTGCAATGAGGCTATATTGTGAAGCACAACACCAGCGCCCTAACCTCAAAAGCACACAGCACTAACAAGAGCAATGGACACATGGGGGTCCGCAACACATTAAGTCACTCTGGACTGTCAAGAAACCTAAATACTTTGAAACTTAAATGCACACCACGGTCCACCTACAACATCAAGGACATAAACATGCAGTCCTCATCTTCGCTTACTTGCAAGGGTTGGGGGATAGCTGCAGGATGAGGATGTCCTTGCTGTCGTGTTCACCCCATTATAATTATTAGGGTCACACCAAGTTGATCCCCTTATTCACAAAGGAAATTTACCCTTTTCGCAGAAAAGTAGTTTTGGCTGGTGCCTCTAACACCTTCTCTAATGAGTTATGCTCCTGAAATCCTGGAGTAATAGTGTGATCATTCCTATATTTAAAAAGAGGGACAAAGGCAATGCCAGATGTTATCATCCGATATCGCTTTTGTGGACTACTCTGTGAAAACTATGGGTAGGGTGATCTTAGGTAGGTTAGAAGCCTGGTCTCAGGAAAAACCTATCAGGAAAGAAATAGGCACTGTAGAGCAGGCTAAACATTTGCACCTCATTATTAGAAAATATGCAATGGCACATGAGGGGAACATTCACCGGTGCTTTGCGGATATGACCAGCGCTCTTGATCTTGTGAACCACGCAAAACTATGGCAGGTGCTAACTGATATGGGGGCTCAAATAGATATAATTTGTCATCTCTCCCTGCTGTATTCAACCTTAACATCTTGAATACGTTTTGGGGAAAACGGGGAACGAACTGAGAAATTCAGAGTAACACGTGGCATTTGGCAAGGATGTTCTCACTGTATATAAACGGCGTCAACGGCTTACTGCAGGGTATAAAAGCTGACGCGTGCCACTCCAATTTTATGATACGCAGATGGCGCATTGCTTTTTTCTAGGACGGCAAATGGTCTCCAGCAATTGATAAACCACTTTGTAGACTTTATGGAGGGTAGAGATCTAAGACTCAACCTCACCAAAACCTATACCATGGTTTGTGGCAAAAGATTGAAAAAGGGGAAGAGTCATTATGTTCAGGGTCAACAAGTAGAAGTAAAGATTTTTAGTTACCTTGGCTTACTGTTTTCACAGAAAGGAGATTGGAAACCACACTTGAAAGCTGCTAAACTAAAATTCGTACGGGCTACTGGAGCGGAGCACAGTTTTGCCAAAAAAGATAGGTAGCGAACCCCTTAAAGAAATCACGAAAATGTATAAAAGTAAATGCCTCCCAGTTGCATTATATGGATCCTCAGTTTGGCGTTGGACAAACTGCAATGCACTACAGAGGAAAATATATTTTTACGTAGGCTTTTGGCTGGGCGAAGCTCGATCCCTGCCTATATTGTACATAAAGAACTTGACATTGGGTATATGGAAGACACCATTAAGCTTAAAACGCTAACTAGGTGGCACAGTATTCGGATGAAACAGGGCACCAACGTCACAAGGGACATTGTAAGGGATAGCCTGGGACTTGACAACCGTGAGAAGATACCATGGCTTCAGTATATAAATGCATTATTACAATAATTGGGGGTAAGCCTAATCGTTTTATACCCACATAGTATTGTACAGTTCAGCAAAAAGGAAATACAATCTATTTACATGGGGAGAAGAGAAACTAACAGGGGTCAGGAAAGAACGAAGTCCACTGTGGATAGATACTGTAAGGGTTTGTCCTCACAGGGGATCCAAGGATACCTGGTAAATGTGACCAATACCCAGGATAGGTCCCTGCTAGCGAGATTATGCCTAGAACAGCTCCACCATCTAGTGGCTTTCCCAGACTCGTGGCCTCTGAACTTCCCAGACTGCCCATGTGATGGAAAGGCCAGACAAACAATTCATTTTATGTTATTTTGTACATTTTATAAAGTTATTAGATCTTGTACACTACGTCCCCTCTTTTTGACTCAAAGCCTTATTTATTACCAAGAGGCCTTTAACTTCTTAAGAAATCTGTCTAGTACCAAAATGTGTTGTACAGTTTTAGCTTACATAAAGCAGGCCATTCGAAGACACAAATCATTGTCACATCTTGACTGCCTACGCTATGAAGACAGTTGCACTGGATATGGTGACTGCAAATGATTGCCTCATGACTTGTTTTCTTGATAGCACGTTATAGGATCGCTTTGTGTATAGGTGACGTCCTCCTCTTTGCACTTTAGAACCCTGAATACTCTGTTGATGGCCCTTTAACTAAATGTGCTCTTAATAGGAAGAGATTTTTTAATATGTTTGCTGCTATTTTTACTTTGTTCCTTTTCACTATGAGTTAGCACTATAAGGTTGCAGCCTCTATTTTTTTATCTGTTTTTAATGTGAATATTTGTATCGTAATATCTTGCACTGTGCTACTGGTTTTATTCAAACCAAATGTATGTGGATCTATTATGTGATTTTTAACAGTTGTGATGTGCTTTTATGGATTTGAATACAAATCTGAATAAAGAATTTTGATGAATTGATTGAGTTATGCTCTATTAGATTGGGAGAGTTGGGAGTCAGACAAACCTGTCAGAGAATATTTTATCTCCATCTGATAATAAATCTTGCCCCATTCTTGTGCCCCAAATCATTCTCACACACAGCAGGTGGTATTTTACTATCCTATGATTATTTATGATCTATTTAGCAGTGTTTGTCTACAAATCATTTGCATCAGTGTGATCGATATTATTATAAATAACTAGGCAGATAATATGGAGTTTAAAGCATATAGTACATACATCCCAATCATATTTCAGAACATGTCGCTAACCTGTTAGTCTATCCCCTACCAAATATATATAGCCGTTGTCAGTTATCTACCATATATTGCTGCAGTTATTTACTAAGCCTAAATAATGGAAGCCATGTATAGTTCCTATATAGTGCAGCATGCCTTATGCTGTCATTTGGTCTGCAGTTGGAATTCTGCATCTCCCTTTAGCAACTGGTCCACGTCTCTAGTTGCGCCCCTGCATTGGTACCTTGTATACTTTTATCACTAATGATGTCTTATGGGGTGAGCATGGCTCACTTGTGCTGCTCCTGAGTTGTACAAGTAATGCCCTTTGCTCAGTGTACGGAAGCAAATGCTCCTTTCTCCCGTTTTCCATCCAAGATGGATCCCTGCATGGTCATCTTGACTCGCAGCCGCGATTATAACGCGTGCTCCTGAGAAGTGGAAAGTTTCCCCAGTCTGCTGTGTTAGTTTGAAATGTGCCAGAAAACACTGAGCTTCTAAACTGAAAATATGGTGATCCATCACACGCTTGTTAGCATTAATGGTCAACCAATTACTCTGCCTTTCTTTCCCCTACACCTACAGTATGCCTATTACATGTGCCATGTAATGTTAAGTGCAGCAGTGTTTACATGCAGTCAGGCTTGTCTTACATTTAACATGCATCACATGGAAGCCCTGCCACATACAACAATGGTGACATGTTTGATGATAACTAACAACCAGAAGACAGAAGTCATAGACAAAGCATGAATACACAACCATCTTTTGGTATCGGATGTATATATGCACAGGTTACAGACTATAAAGGTCCCAAGAACGTAAGCCCACAGGAGTTGGGATGCTCCAACACCAGGCTTTCAAACACCAACTGTAAAGGGGTTGTTAAAAATGATAGAGATGTGCGGTGTGAAAATAGTGTAACGTTACAGGGCTTGACATACCACAACACATAAACATAGCCATTTACGAACATGATTGCACCCTTTCTAGAGTGCTGAAAATACAATTGCCCTCACAAGAACAGTGTTTAGAGATATGCATGTGCACTATCCAACATTATTGATGTTCACCAATTTGCAAATACTTGTGTATCGATCAATCAATCAGGGAGTTTTAAGCGTGCTACTCACCCGTGAGGGTCTCAAGGCGCTGGGTGGGGGTGAGCAGCTCCGCTCAGTCGAAGAGCCAGGTCTTGAGTGTCTTCCTGAAGATGTTCAGGGAGGGGGTGCGTCTGATGTCGACCGGGAGTTCGTTCCAGGTCTTGGCCGCGATGTAATAGAAGGCTCTTCCACCTGTTCTGGTTCTGCGGATGCGCGGGGTTTCGGCGAGGGCGAGGTCGGCGTATCGGAAGTTTCTCTTGGGTGCGTGGAAGGTGATTCTTTCGTTGAGGTATTGGGGTCCGATGTTGTGGAGGCATTTGTAGGTGTGGGTGAGTATCTTGAAAGTGACTCTCTTCTCGACGGGGAGCCAGTGGAGGTGTATGATACCCAAAGGCAGAACTCCCATATCCAATCCAGAAAAAACACACAACCATTGCGTGGTAACACAAATACAACACAATTCTATACATTTGTGTGCGTGTGCTTGTGTCTGGTACGCGCATTCCCAGAGACTGCAGCGCACAACATTTAGCCATGTGAAGGGTCTCTGGCGCACAGGTGATTATTTATATATCTTTTTCACTTATTTATTTATTTGCTCTATGGTAGTTGTTGGGAGGGTTGGTGGTTAACGCCAATCGCCAAAGAGGCCCGGCTCCTGGAAGATGACCCCTTATAAGACCACCTGGTCTTACTTCTCTGCTCCTGATGCCCAGAGCAATAAAATAGAGGTGTGACTGACCCTCTCCCCGTACGGTGTCCCCAAGTGTTCAGCTCACATCCTAGCAGGGGAGCAACATAAGGATGCTGTCCCATGTATGTTGCGCTACGTGCAACGTGGCTAGCTGCAAATAATACACACTTCTATACATTCATGTGCCTGTGCCCGGTCTGCACTTTCCCACAGCCTGCAGCACACAACATTTAGCCATGTGAAGGGTCTCTGGCACACAGGTGGTCTTTTAGCAATGCCCTGCACTCAGGCAGCATGCCTCATGAAACCACCTCTGACCTTCGGCCATGAGCGGGGCCGGACTGGCCGTACTGGGCATCCGGCATTTCCCCGGGAGGCTGGAAGGGTGGGAGCTGGTTATGCAATGGTGGGGGGCAGTTTTGTTAATGGGGGCCAGTTTTGCAGTTCTGCAATATCGCCCCCCAGTAACAAAAGCAGCAAGCAAGCGTTTCCAGCCTACCGGGGCCAGCGAGTGCTTCACCAGGGGCTGGTCCGAGAAAATTGCCAGGGCGGCTTTGGGTTACCAGTCCGGCTCTGGCCATGACTGTCACCACCTGTCGGCAGAACATGGTTTCCTGAACTTGTCTCCTTACCTGGGAGAGGCCAAGGTAGATGGACACCGTCTCAGAGATGTAGAGAAACTTGCCCTCTTGGTTCACCGTGAACACAAACCCGTCCAGGGACTGTGGAGGAAAACACGGAGAGTTTAGTATTCTCAGCAGAACTGCGAAACATGACATTTATTTCACATCACATTGCAGCAGCCCACGCGCCCGCCCCGGATAATCCACTTTCTCAAAACACACAGTCACCATTCACAGGTACACGCTGCAATTTTCAGGGCTGTGCGCCAGTGCCCTGACTCTCAAGCAGAACAGCTGGAAGCTGATGGAAAGGGAGGGATGTGATCCCAAGAAAATGGATCTACAGCAATGCTACCTGACTGTTTCCTTAACAACTGAGGAACAGGCAGTGCATATTACCACACAGATACCAGCCTTTTACTCGCAATTTCTCTTTATGGGATGAGCAAAATTAATTTGTAGACAATGCACAGTTCTTTACCTCAATGTTTGCATGGAGAAGTGGGCAGGTATGCATGTGTAAAGTGAGTGAGTGGGTTCTCGCGTGACGCATGAGGGGAGCTTTGTGGCGAAAATGCCAGTGTTGATCAACTTTTGCGCAAAAAAAGCTAGAATCCGTGCAGGGTCAGACTGGGACAGAACGGAGACCCAGGCATCAAAATAATAGCGACCCCCATTAGTGAGTCAGATAGTTAAAATAGTGGCCATGTTTGCAAATCAGGACTGTTTTGAACTTCTAAAGTCACACTGTCAGGGTCGGACTGGTCTATGGGGCAATCAGGCACCGCCCAATGGGCTGGTCCGACAGATCAGTGTGTGGTCCGGTTTTTATAGCAGTTGTGGGCCTGTTTTATGAACAGGTGGGCCGGTTTTTAACGTTGATTTCCCTGATATTACTACTTTGTTTGCTATCGCCTTCGTTAATGGGGTCACTTTTATTTTGGTGAATAGGCCTTTTTTTTTTCCTAGTCCGACCCTGCACACTTTATAGGTGTTTCGTAAGGTATGGGAAACTGCCTGAATTGGTTCTTGCTGCAGGTAAAGTTTGTGTTAAACTCGTGGAAATCAACAGAAAAAAATGGCCCACTAGATCATAAAAACGGCCCAGAAAAAGGCAAAAAAGCAGCCCACGTATTGACCCTTCTGCACTGCCTGATTGGCCTACAGGGAAGTCAGACCCTGAATCAATGGAATGGAGTAGCATGGCCGGAACAGCGCACACACTCAGGGGCTTATTTACAAGGCCCTTTCGCCGCCAATGCGTCGCTTTTAATATGGGAAACAGTGACACACCGCACGGCGGTTTGTAAATTAGCCCCTCAATGGTTATGACGTAGTCAGAGCTACCAAAATAGCAAGAACGCCTTTGTGTGAAATCGTAACACCAAATTAAATCTGGTGCAAACAATGGTGAAGCAAAATATCACACGATATTACTACGCTTAAGATCTGTAATTGCTGCGAACTTTCAGATTTTACGTGGCTTACAATAGGCAGTTGTCAGCGTGTAGGAATTTGTACTCAAGGGTGTACTACCACTGTCTTGCCCATGTCTTGTAGCACAACACTTGACATCACGCTACACTGGTATTTGTTTTACGAGCACCACTGGTGACATCATCGCCACGTGACCCTTTGTAGATTTGGCACTGCACAATTTTTCTTTGTTTACACAATGCAGCACCACATTTTTTTCACACAGTTCTCTGTTCCAGGAAAAATAGTAAATGTAGGGCCAGATGTCCGACGGTTTTTAGCGTGCACAAACGGGTTTTAGACCCGTTTGCGCACGCTAAAATCCTTATGCCCATGTACAAAACCTATTTTGCAACTTGCTAATCAATTAGTGACTCGCAAAATATGTTTTGCGACTCGCTATTAGGAAGGGGCGTTCCCTTCCTAATAGCGACTCATGAGGCATGTATGAATGTTTTGCGACCGCAATTGCGGTCGCAAAACACTCGCAAATTACCGCCTACTTCAAGTAGGTGGTAATGCAATCGCAAATGAGAAGGGGTCTCAAGGACCACTGCCTGCCTTTAAAAAATGAAACAAAAACGTTTCATTTTTATTTTTTTTAATGCATCCAGTTTTCCTTTAAGGAAAACGGGCTGCATTTAAAAATAAAGAAATCCACCCCAGGCCCATTTTCATGAGTATACATGTAGCGCATCATCTGGACAGTTCGGTATAAAACAAGGCGCTGCTGTGCTGATTGAAAGAGCAAACGTTCTTACTTATCCAAGCCAAGAATAACTTTACTTTGGTTCAGAGAACAATACAAGTTTCACAATAAAATATTCACAATTCATAAAACATCAACAAAGAAAGATTAAAAAACCGTAATTCATAAAATTTCAGCAAAGGCAATTAAAAAGCATCATTTTAAAAAGACAATTGGAATAACAAAGTCACCTCCTGATAATCCTATGCCAATTTCACTCATAACGCTTTCTAATCATGATGGCGCCCCTTATAAAGTTTGCTACAGCGACACAGGGTTCTTACTTCTCATCCTATCACCATAATTATCTTTTATAATATGTTAGTCATGTCACATAAAGGAAATGTCATACACATAGCACAAGCATTAACACAGAGTACATAGAACCTAACACCATATACGCCAATTATATGACAAGATAATGAAATAGAGCAGTGGTTCGTAACCTTCTGACTTATGTGGACTGCCATTGAATCACTTTTGGAATCTGGGGACTCCGGCCTAAGCAATTTCTATGATTTGAACTGCCAAACAATACACAGAAATAAGTTCATGACAAACAAATTCACCAATAATGAAATATTTTATTTAATTCACAAACAAAAAAACCCCAAAATCGATATTTTAACTTTAATGAGGAGGAAGGTTTTCAAAATGTAGTTTTATTTCTAACAGAAAAAGTGATATGCTAGACATCTGCATACCACTTTGTCTTGTTTCCTCTTAATGCATGCTTTCTTTTGTTGGCAGGTACCAATGCTTTAATTGAGGCAACAAATTAACCACACAACATTCTGCTTGTAGTACTCCTGCTGCTTTCATACTAACGATACCCATTTTGCATAGCATTTAAAAAAAAATCAATTTTCAATTTTTATTTTCTTATTTATAAACACTTTATTATTCTGCTAATTTATTTAACTTTCTAAACAATATTAGACCCTCCTAAGTAACTGTCACGGATCTCCGCAAGTTAAAAACTGCTTAATGGAAAAACCCTGCTCTGTTCAATGAAAGAATTACAAGTCTGCTCCAACATATCATCCATTGATTTGACTCTACAAGTAGAACATAAGAAGATGCTTAGTGAGTCAATTCTAATTTGGACATGTATCATTTTTTCTTTCATTGATTTCAAGCAGAGGCTAGGAATAGTACAGTCACATTCTAACGGAAGGAAGGACATAGTTACTATACATTTATACTGGAGCTTACTCAACCAAAGCAGCACAAGCAACGCAAAGAGGAACAAATGGCAACATCAAACAACTTTTGTATACAAAAGCTATTTTGCACACTAAGTTGACGCACGTGTATTTGTAAAATTGCTTTGTGTTTCAAACCCAGCTCAAAGCATTTGCAAAACCCAATGCAAAAAGGGCTTAATGGGGCGGAAACATCACAAACACCCCTAGAATTCTACCCAATACCCAATTAATTACAGTAGCATGTCATGTCTTTGTATGGATTCTTAGCACAAATAAAATCAGGCGCAGAAAATGAGCAAGTGGAATATTCCATGATATTCCCATGCATAACTTCTGTCATTTCTATGAGTGTACACATATGAGTGCAGACATTTTTAATGGAGGGTGTCCCTCAAGTAGAAATTCCATGCAAGACACTGCCTGTTCACCTATGCCCCATTGCACAATGCTTAGCATCATGCACAAACATGTTGCTTGGCACAGTACTGCAGGTTGTGCTACACGTCCAGGGGCCGTATTGCACTAAGTGCCCTGGGGCGCAATGGGTGTTTGCACCCATTTTGCCCACCCCCTGGGCACTTTGGTAATACAGACGGGGGCGCAGACCCTTGTGCGGCCCCTTCTGTAATACTGAAAGCGCTGGTGCACATACAGCACCAGCGCTTTCTCAAGAGGGCGTTCCCTGAGGGAATCCCTTTGGCTCTGCGCCTGCGCCCTATTATAGACGCGGGTGCAGAGGCAAAGAAACTCTCAAGAGGCGCACCGACAGTGCACCACCTAAAAGCTGCCCCCTGATAGCAGCTCTCTGGAGTGGGGAAAGGGGTCCTATGGACCCCCCCCCCAGATATCCCCTTGCAGGTGGGTGCAGTCACTCATTGCACCCGCCTGCAAGGGGATCTCTAATCCCCTTTAAAAGTGCAGGGGGGTTGCTGACTGCACAGTGAAACACGGAGCGGCTGCTTCAAAGCCAAGTATTTCACTTGAATGCCCTGCCCCCAGGGCAGCACGAGTACTCGGCTGCCCTGGGGGCTGCGCATTCTATAAAATAGGGTGCACTTTTTCTGTTTGCGCCCAGCGCACATGTTTTAACGTGCGCCAAGGCACAAACAGGGAAAGAGCGCCCTATACATAATAGGGCCCCAGGTCTATTTATTTGAGACATAGCTCAAGATGTTCCACACTCATAGATGTTTGTGGCACATTTGGTGTAAGCAAAGTGGAATACCTTGAAAGCGAAGAAGTTCGAGGAGACTAAAGTGGCAAAACACCCACTGTGATTATGATGGAAACAGATTCACTCTAAATGATATTTGATGCAGCACACCCCTGAAACTTATTTGTTGAGGGATATCACCCTAGTATCAGGGTGCAGGCAAAAGTTGTGGGCTCAACTGTAAAACACTTTAATAACTGAATTTCAATACTTTGCAAAAAAATGATCTGAGCCATTCAGTTACTTTGATTGTCATAAAACCTTTTTTGATTCCTCATGATGTTTCTGTGCTTATGTATGTGTTGGTATTTCTATGGCACAAACCTAGCTGTGTAGCAAATCCAACTCACCAATTGCATAGTTTAAAAAAGATATTGAGATTCTCCCAGGAACGAGTGAACCATCATTGTAATTAGCATTGACAAAGCTTGTAGGGCTGGGTTTAATGTATTAACACATGCAGCATTAGCTCATTAGAAAGAGATACTTGACAGGGAGCCAGCAGAAGCGGGCAGAGAGAGCCATCGTTGTAAAGTAGTTCCTCATGCAGTTCAATGCAGGAAGTGAAGGAAGAATGGTAAACCCAAACAGCCAATAGCATTAAGTGAGAGATGAATACTCCACAGGGCTAGGCCAAGATGTGATTGACAAAGTCCCCTGCCAAAGGATCAAAGAAGCTGGTCGAACAATGCCAGTGGTTGAAAGTGGCAGATCAAAAGTCCACTCTATGTATATTGCTGGCAATAAGTCTTGACAACTGCCCTGACAAAACCCAGTCTTAAAAATGACTCTGGTCCTAGCACTAGAGCAAAATACTGATGCCCAGCTGTTTGAACATAAGATTGCCTCTCCAAATACTCCATTACATGAAAAATAGGTAAAAGTCTCAGTGAAGCTGGGTTCCAACTACCACATCCACATTCACACAGAAGCTTGTAATCATATTTTTAATTTTAGCACCCTTTTTGATGTGTTTTTAATTACTTATATATGCAAATCTTGCATGAGCTGGAGAATTCATCCCACAGGAAGAAATGTACCAGTGCATCTAGATCACTATTAGAATGAACCCAATAACTACTCCAGCATGAAAGATTGTTCCAGTGTACATGGGCAGTGTCTCGGTGTAGTCAACGGAGTTTAACCCCCCTATGCTGGGCTTTACCTGTGTGAAGTGAGTTCTGTCAGGATAAGGTCAAAGGTGCTTTCAAAAGCAGCAGGATACTAATGATCAGGATGCAGTGTCACAGTAGAGTAAAATAACTACAGCCACATGCACTACTGGACCATTGTGAAAAGACAGTGCCAGAGTACTGATTGTTTTATGCATGCAGCGTGTGTACCTTTGTGTGCTGTGACTAGCCCAGTGTCTCAGTGTTTTATATTTATCATGAAACAGTAGTTACATTAACGTCCCTTAGTGTGTATAATTGTGTAGTATTTATCATTGTATGATGTGTTATATTGTACGCTGTGCAACAAAAGGCAGATTTGGGGTGAGAATACTATCAGACATATACTCATGGCAGAAGCTACTGTACTTCACTAAGCATCTTGTACTGCTGTGCAGCATTTATTATAGGCAAGGTGTGAATGATTGTGTGCTGCGGATGTTATGTTTATCATTGTGTAATATGTACAATTGTGATTGTCTGTGTTGTGCAGTGTGTATTAGTTTGCAGTATGTATTATTGTGCTAGCACCTTAAATTTGGAAACAATCGGGTCCGAAGCCATTCAACCCAAACTTACAGCTCGGACCCTCCAAATCCAGGTGGCGTTTGACAGGTTGGATGGATGTTTCCCACCGTTTTGCGAATTGGAGCTAAACAGAACATGCAGGTCATGCATCATCAACTGTCAGGTTTTTAATTTTAAGTCAATGATGAAAAGTTGAATGGAGTTTCCAAAACCTTTATTTATCTTTAAGGAGTTAGTATGGTTTTGTCATTTTTATTCAAATTAGTCCAATTACAAAAATATCAAGAAAAGGGTTGATTACTGGCAGCATAAATCAAACAGATTGTTCCATAAAGGAATTCAGTCCCTACTCTATCTAGAGCCTAACCTACCCTATACAGATCCCATGAAGAGTCTCTTCTGGTAAAGAACAAGATAGTCGGAGCATAGATAAAGTATTGAACTTCCCATAAAGGCTTGTTTTGGAAACTCAGCCAAGTTCCCCACAGCTGCAATTGCAACTGCTAAAATAAATCAGTGATAGAGGAATGATTGCAGCAGTAGCATTGATCAAAAGAATCTGAGTGAAAAAGAGGGTAAGTCACTGCCAGCAGCAGCTTTCAGTAACAAGGACAGAAAGCCTGAAGCATCAAGTGTCGAGCAAGGTAATAAATAAATCCAAAAATCACTCCTCTCTAGCTATGAACACTCGATTATTAATATAAAATGCACAATAATGTAATGATAATTAGTAGGTGTACTTCATTCTTAGCCAATGGAAACCACTCATCGGATGGTGTCATCGACATCTGCTGCTTCTCCACCTGATTCTCACGGTAAACGTTCACGCCGGTACATTCGTTGATTACTGTTTCAATGTTTCGATACATGGGGGTAAGTTCTCATGAGAACCTTCATACCTAACAGCTTCTTTCAATGTCCCATTGTGACTACAAAGGGCAAGTCAAAATGCAATGAAACAAATCTATTGACAATGTCCTGGTTAAGCATACTCATGATATATATCTAATTTGTTCTCTATTCATTATAAATCCACCACAAATTCAATGTTAAAACAGGGTGAGTTAATGTGGTTTGATGAACCAAAAGAATATAATCTTAAAGTCAGCACATTCTTTAGTAGGATGCTGGTGCTAGGCAAAATGTTCTAAATAAACGTCTATTTAGCTGTGTGCAAGAGTCGAAAGAATAATGGTTTGGGCCTAGTTACAGAAGCACATTGAAAATGATAGCCTTCTACATTTTTCTTTTCACCTTACTTTTCCCTACACATTTAAAGCAAGCACATTTTCCCTGCATGTGTTTTATAAATGCAGTTCTTTTAGCAGAGTTTAAATGCATTCTAAATGGATTCTTTCATGTTTTAGAGCAAGCACATTTTCACTACGTGTGTTTTTATAAATGCAGTTCTTTAGCAGAGTTTTAATGCATTTTAAAGTATAATTCTAGTAGGGCATGCAGATAAAAATGCCATTTTCAAAAATAGTTTTTATCCATTGTGTGTGCTGTTGCATAGTTAAGACATTGTGGTGTGTATCAATATATGGTGTGTAACATTATGTGCGTGTAACTATGTGCTGTGAGCACTGCTGTCTAGGGAGTATTATTGTGTGATATTTATTGGTGTGGAGTATGTTTGTTTCTCCTTTTGAGGGGTTTTCTCCTCAGATTCCACCCACTCATCGCCTAAGTGTGCGGTGTACAACCTCTCTGAAAGAGGACCATCGCCTACTCTGTTGCAACCTGTGACTGCATGTCAGGACCCTAAACACTACAGAATTGTAAAAACACAATATCACTTGGATTTAATTGACCATACTGGCCCTGCACATATGTAATCTACCTGGTATACTCATTAAACAAACAATGTTTCTTCAGGTAGCAGCAATAATTACTAGATTCTACACCATGTAATATATGAAAAATCTATTTTATTCACATAATAGAACATTGTTTTTTTTTTTTTTAAATCATAAAATTGATATAGTACTCATTCAAATCACCATTCCTTGAACATTCATTTCATATAATCTGGCTGTATTTGTACATCTTCACTGCATGTTTCCACATAATTATAATTGAGCTATATAACTATGTTCAAAGCGTTGCTTTCTTCTTTTGTTATAAAACTTTTTAATTGATTTTTCAGTGAAAATCAGTGTACAGCAGTCACTCAATTTAGTCTTGATTAATACACAGTATATAATGAACTTTACACTAGTCAAATATAGGCCTTTTATATACATTCCAGTTCCTAGTGGAAGACCCACCACATGCTCCATATCTTATACTTTTGTCGACATTCCTTTGATTTATAAACATATTCTTCTGCCTTTGCACAGTAATCCCCAACTTGAGTCCATTTTCCTAAGGGAGAAGCCATGTCCTGGCACCAGTGAGGGCAATGTCTCTTTTCGCTATTTAGTAGCCACAAAGCCACAAAGAGTCTTGTTCTTCTACGACCCACTGATTTGTCCACTCTCTGTACACAGTTATAAAGCTCAAATGTAATTATGTGTAAATATATGCTGAAGATGTATGGATACAGTCTGATTATATGAAATGAATGTGCAAGGAATAATGATTTTACAGAATTTTGTAGCAAATATTTGCTTTTAAAAATAATTTTCTATCATGTTAATAAAATACATATATTTTTCAAAAATACAATTACAATACAATACATATTATAATTTGTGGCATCTAGTAATCATCACAGACTTGTGTCAGGATGAGAGTTCGGACATACATTGCAGAAAAGGACAAGACTGCAATAGGATACGCAGTGACCTCCTTCATCTCCCCTTTCCCTACTTATTGAAAGGGCGGCAAGATACTGCTTACACAACAAAATCAAATGCATTTCTTATTGCCTTACAACAATGGTTTACTTAAGATACCACTAGTACAATAATGAGTATTACACACATCAAAGCCATGTAGTTGACTAGAAGCTGCCACCTCAACAGCACATCAATATCAATATTTATTCACACCTGTTGCAACAGCAAAAGATCACATTAAACACATCCTCGAACCCACTTGTGCACAACATACCATCAAAAGTGTATATTTGGCTAAGTTATCTTCGTTCAACAGCATATCAGGTGTTATTTTACTAGTGATAGATGGCCCATCACCAAAGAAAAGATAGCAAACAGAGAATACCTCTTAAATTCTGTGCACACTGCCTAACCTAAAACAATGACACTACTCCACCCTTAACCGGAGGCAATGTGAACTCCCAAAATCACCACCACATAACACTACACTACACCAACAGGACACATTAGACACAACCCCTGAGAGCATCATGAACACAGTACGGCTCCAAGCCACATAGTTAGCTAAGGGAAGCCACCTCAACAGCACATCCATATGACATTTTATTCATACTTTACTCTACACGAACAGTACACTTTTAATAAATACCTTGGTTTTTCAAGCTCATAAGACTCCAAAGGCAGAGCGCTGGCTTATCATTACCATTTTAACAACTCCACTTGTGCTCCGAACATTGTGCGGTGTATATCACTGTATGATGTCTACCACCTTGTTGTGCTGTGTGCATGCTCCATAGCATGAATTGTTGTGCGATATGCAAAATTGTGTGGGTTTTACACTGCGCTGTGTCACTGGTGTGTACTGGGTATTACTGTCCTGTGTTATGATTGTGGTGTGTTTCCTTGTGTGGTATTTACCATTGTATGGTGTTTAAAGCATGTGGTGTGCAACGCACATTGTGATTTGTCCCGTGGCAGTATTATATATTGTTTGTCAATGTGTGCTGTACATTGTACTGACAATATTATTGTAAATGTGTATCATTGTGTGATGTATGCAATTTTTTATATTGGGGTTAAATAGATATTAGAGATGGCCCGACAGCTGAAGTGGAGATGTGTCATTACAAGTAGTATAGTGTGTTGTGCACCATTGTGTGTTGTAAGCATCATTTTGTTCTAATTAGTATTTTTGAGCAGTTTTATTGTGAGGCTGCTAACAGAGATTTATCAGTAGAAGATGCAGCATTTCACTATGAGGTCTATTGTTGTGCAGTGTGTATTGTGTGGCATTGTTACATAATATATATCATAGCACATTGTGCATTGTTGTGTGGAATTTATTTTTGTGCAAGATACATCTTGCGATGTGCGCAATTATGTACTGTGGGTATTAAAATAAAGAGTCAATTGCCATGCTTCATTATGTGTATGATAGCATTGTGTATTTTGTTGCCCGCTATGTGTCATTGTGTTGTATGAGTTGTTGTAAGTTGTGCCCACACTGTAGTTTTTGCGTGAGGTGCTACAGGAGATTCAGTAGTAGAAGTTGCTGTAGTTTTCTATGCAGTGTGCATCATTGAGCAGCCTGCGCTATTTATTGTATGTGGAATATTTTTATGTGATGTGTCCTTTGTACAAAGTGTGTCATTGTGTAATGCATATCATTGTACTTTGCATAAGTTGTGTGTTGTATAATGCTGTGTAATATGTATCATTTTGCTCTGTGTATAATTGTGCTAAACACTCACTTAAATTGTGTTGTGTGCATTGTTGTGCAATGTGCATTAAATATGTGGTGTTTAGAGTGTTGTAAAGTGTATTGTGTCGAGGTATGCATTTTGTGTTGTTCTTATGGTTTTGCCTCGTGCAACGGCATGGGCTATGCATGTTTTGCGGGCCTATAGTTATGCTATCTTCTACTGTGGTGGTTCCTATCCTTTTGACTTCTGTGGACCGACATTTAATCATTACTGGAACCCTGGAATCTTTACTGCACTGTGATTGGAATCCAGAGACACCCACTGAGTAATTATGAGAAACCGGTGACCATGGCCTAAGCATTTTTAATAATTTGAACCGCAAAACAATACAAAACAAGCATTCATCAAAAAATTATACAAATGATGACATCTTTTATTTGAGTCACAAACAAATTTTATAAAAATGGAAATCTGAATAGAAAGGTTGGATCTTCTCTAAATTCAACTGAGGCCACTCTTCAGCCATACTATACTCTTTTTGATGCACTTGCACTTCCCTCAATTTGAGGATACTACTTTAATTTTTAGCTTCCAATTTCAAATTCCTTTACATTTACAGAATGTATTAAAATTTTGAGTTATACATTGTGCTTCTTTTTATACCCTTTACTAATCCGCTAATATTATTTCATATTTTAAGCAGTCACAAACCCTCTGAGTAAGCTGTGCAGACCCCCAGTGTTCTACTGTTTCTTATTCTATGGTGGGTATGGTTGTACACTCTATGGATATATATGATGTGATTCGTGAGGGCAAACTCATGATCAAATTTATGCTGATGGTTGCAGTTACTGTGCTTCCCTGTGTTCTGTGTAGCTTTGCTTGGTGTGTTGCTTTGTGGGGTATGCATGGGTGTGAGGTGTGTTTTGTGTTGTCTGTATCTCGGTGCACTGTTCCATGTTTCTCGTTTTCTAGTGCTTAGAGGTCTGAGGTACTAAGAGACAGAGTACAAAAAGGGGTTGCAAATTGTACTCTGACTTTTTGCGACCTGTCTCTGATTTTGTGATGCTACCTAAATACTAATAGATGGCGTAGCAAAATCTCCAGTCATGGGGGGTTGCAGAATGACCTGCCTAATAAATATTAATTAGGTAGGTTGCTATTTGAGAACCCCTGTGATTTGCTACAAACAGAGTGGAGGCCTACAAGAAACAATAGAGCACCATCCCTTTGTTTGCATTCCTAAATGTGATTTTTTTTGTTTAAAGCACCCTGTGTTCATTAAAGAAACCTGATTGTAATGTCGAGTCTCCCCCTGAAATGATGAACGGAGACTCGTTGGAGGCAAAATCACTTTATTGCGTACTCGGAGGGAGAGTGCGGGCCGCTGCGATAGTCGGGCTCTTCTGCCTGATCGCCGCCGCAACTCCCGACGTGCCCTGCGCGGTCACATGATAATAAACAGATAGACCGCAACACCACATATCTTCCCCCTTAAACATAACAATAGAGCGCTGGCTCTGCTTATTCAAAACTTGGCAACTAGGCGCCAATGCCCTGAGGCGCCTGGAAACAATACCTTACTACATACTTCATAGGATGGGGTTACCTGAACGGAGGGAAGGAAACATACAAGGTGCACACATTACGTGATAACATGGCGATTACATATCAAATTCTATGTATCTCTTAGGTAATACAATAGCTCTACCTGTACGGGTGCATGTGAGGGGTACCCGTGTCCCCAGTGCCTCTCTTGCATGTAAACTGGCTTCCCCAGTGCTCTCTCCCGGGCCCCTGTTGTGCACAATGGGAGTTCCCTGCGTGGTGTGTGGTTCGCTTGTGTCAGAGCATTCTTGGGGTGTGTTGTGTCGTGTAGTTTCAGAATTACTCTGTTCCTTTGCGGTGTGAGCAGCACTTTCTCTGTTTCTCATCGTATCATTGCTTGGTGTGCTTGTAGCTCGTCCGTCTTCCTCATTATCCAGATCCCAACAAGCGTGTCTGGTGCTTGTAGATGATTCATCTTTGTTCCATCCGATCACTTTATTGCATTTGGCCATTCTACTGTGCGACCATATCTTTCCATCGCTTAACAGAGCAGAACGAGAATATGTTTCTCTGACTTGTAAGGGCTCGCTGAACTTGCTGTCTCCTTTCCTGCGCATTTGGCTCAGCTTCACCCTGACCCATTCCCCTTTTACTAAGGAGACGTCTCGCACTCCGTGCTTCTTGTTGTAGTTGTCTGTATAGAGTTTCTGAGCCTTCTCCAAGTTACTTCTGACCACTGCCGGGGACCATTTGCTTTGTAATGTGAGGGTCATCCAAACGGTATTGTCACGTGTAAACGGCTCCCGGCCACGTAGGATCTTGAATGGACTGTAGCCAGTCAGGGTGGGTGTAATGCGGTATGCCCAGATGGTGTTCCTGACTTCAAGTTCCCAATTCTTGCCCGCACTGATGGCAGCTTGTATGGACCCCATAAGCACCCGGTTGAACCGTTCCGCTAGGCCGTTGCCGGCGGGGTGGTACACGGGGATGTGTTTGGTCGTGACGCCATTTCTTTTGGTGAAAGCATTCCACTTGTCCGACGTGAATTGGGGACCGTTGTCGCATGTGATGATTTTCGGAATCCCTTCTTGCAGGAATGTCGAGGTAAGGAAGGCAATGACTGTCTCCGTATCTGTTCTCGCACATATTTCAACCTCCGGCCATTTGGAGTATCGGTCAATGAGGACGATTAGGTATTTGGGTACACCCCAGGAGTCCAGAATGGGGCCCAAAATGTCGACGGACAACTCCTCCCATGGGCCGTTGGGTGTGATGAACTTCCCAAGAAGCGGTCGTAGCAAGGTCAGTGATTTGTCCGCATTGCTGCACTGCTCACACGCCCTCACATACTTCTCCACCTGGTTGTCGACGGCTGGCCACCAATATGATTGTTTAGCTTGTCTCTTCGACTTCACTATTCCGAAGTGGCCTTCGCGCAGGATAGTGAGCAGGCGGTCTAGTAACTGTTGCGGAGGAACGACTTTATCTCCCCGTAGCAAAAATATTGCGTCATCACTGACGGAGAGTTCGTCTTGCACCTCCCAGAATTTCCTGAGGTCGTTGTCCACGTGCCTCTTCTCCGGCCATCCGTGCGTGACGAACTGTTTCACGCACACGAGTTGGGAATCTGCGTCGTATGCGGTCTTCCATTCTTGTGCACTGATCACTTCTTCCTGGTCAGTCGTGAACGCTATCATGTATTCGTCCCATTCCGTATGTGTTGGCACTCCTTTCATTGCAGCTGAGCGGCTGAGGTAATCCGCTACTCTGTTCTTCTTTCCAGGTAAGTATTCAACATCATATACAAAGTCCAACAGTCGGAGGGTCATCTTGGCAATGCGCGGTGTGGCGCTGGCATGGCCACTAGAAGTGAGGACTTTGACCAACGGCTTGTGGTCCGTTCTGAGGGTGAACCGGGAGCTCCAGAGATACTGGCAAAATTTCTCCATGGCCCAGATGGCTGCGAGCATCTCCTTTTCAATAACGCTGAACTTCTCCTCGTTGGGAGTGAGGGAACGAGAGGCAAAACTGATGGTGGGTTCCGTGCCATCGGTAGACAGCTGTGATAGGACCGCCCCAAGGCCTTTGTCGCTGGCATCTGTGGTCAAGATGGAGGCGGCGGCGGCATCATCGAAACCATGTAGGGGAACGGCGTCGCAAACGTCTCGTTTGATCTGCTCAAATTCGTCGTTGGAGGCAGCCGACCAGTTGAAGGCATTTTTCTCCTTCAAGATTTGACGTAGGTGATGTGTTTTGGTGGCGAAATTCTGTATGAATTTACTATAGAATTCGGCCAATCCCAGGAACGAACGCACCCCCTCCTTGTTTCGGGGTGTGGGTGCAGACATGATAGCTGCAACATTGGCTTTCTTTGGGGAAATTCCACTGTCGCTTATTTTGTGCCCCAAGTATGTTTCGGAGTGTATGCCGAACTTGCATTTGTCCCATTCTGCCGTGAGGCCATTGATCGACAGTGTCCGTAGCACCACCAACAGCTTTTCGTCGCGGTCCTGTTTGGTTTTTCCCATGACCAGTATGTCATCTTGGAAGTAGAGGACTCCACCGATGCCTTTAAATAGTTTGTGCATAAGTTTTTGAAAGACGGCGGCCGCGGATGCTACGCCGAACGGCATGCGCCGGAATCTGTAACATCCGAACGGTGTGATGAAGGACGTTAATTTCCGACAGGAGGGGTGAAGCGAAATTTGGTGATAAGCCGCTGTGAGGTCTATGGTGGAGAACCATTTGACCCCTTTGGTCTGAGCCAACATTTCACTGATTTTGGGGAGCGGGAATTTATCCACCAAAATGTTTTTGTTCAGCTCCCTGAGATCTATGCAGAGGCGCACCTTCCCACTCGGTTTGCAGGCTATCACCAAGGGCGCCAGCCATTCAGCACTGTCGATGGGTTCAATTATGCCGTTGTCTTCCAGGCGCTTCAGTTCCGTCTGCACGGCCTCCCTGCAATTGAACGGGATGTTCCTGACTTTGTGGAATACTGGTGTGGCTCCTTCTTTAAGGCATATTTTGTGCATACATTTTGAAAGCTTGCCTATGGTCCCACCGAAGACTGTTGGGAAATCTTCTTTCAGCTATACATTTTCTGGCGCCGGCGGGACGTCTGCCATGAGCACTTGTGTTTCACCACCTGGGTTGAGTTGAATACCCAACGCCCCCTGATCAGCCCACCCCAGGACGAGGGGCCCTGCTCTGCCACGTATAGTTTGCCTACGGAGGTCCTCTCCTTGAATTCAAACTGGAGTTGGCGGAAGCCTACCATGGGAATCTTCTCACCTGTGAAGGTGACTGGGTGGACATCAGTGGGGTGTAAATGACTACCTAAGGTGGTGACGAAGTCCTTTTCCCAAATGTTGCTTTGAATTATGGTGTATGGGGACCCTGAGTCAGCTACCATTGAAACCTGGACACCCCCTATGGTTAACAAGCAAGAGGGTTTTCTGTTATTATGGCACTCAATTCCCAGAATCTGGTCATCAATGCACAAAATACTGTCGTCCTCAGCGTCCCCTTCCACCCCCTCGGTTTCAGATTCGTACAGTACACATTTGACTGTGACGCTGCTGGGTTTCCTTCTACAGACTTTGCCGAAATGGCCCACCACCCCACAAAAGGAACATTTAACTCGGAATGCCGGGCACCGTCTGTCATTAACCAGGTGCGTGTGGCTCCTGCATCTGTAACAACTGCTTTTGTGGTCACCGGGTGATTTGTTGGGTCCTGTACTCTTCGTCACTGGCTTCTTGCTGTATCTTGCCCCAGCCGTGGGTGGAGGTTTTTCGACTTGTGCTTTCATGTCAGTCACTCTGCACACTGTGGGTTTAATTTCACTGTCTTTTTTCGCTGCCGCTGCGCATCTTTTGGACAGTTCAGCCTTTTTCACGATAGCTATGATCTCTTTCAGGGGGGCATCCCCACTCACCCACAATTTCTCTTGTATGTTCGTATTGACAGTGTGCATTATAATCTGATCCCGTACTAGATCATCATGAAGGTGGCCAAAAATTTGCAAGTCACTGCCAGTCTTTTCAGCGCGGCCACGTAATCTTCCACTGACTCTGTTTCGGACTGCTTCCGTTGGAAAAAAGTGTACCGGTCTATAGCAGTACAGACTACCGGTTGATAATGACTGTCCAAGTCTTCCAAGGCATGCTGAAAAACATCGGTATCGTTGGGGCCCCTAGTCTTTTTAACCATGCTCGCATATACCCTTAAACCTTCCGGTCCCAGGTTGTGCAACAAAATTTTCTTTCTGCGTGCGCTCGAAAATGCTTCTTCCCCTTCATCTTCCAGAGCCGATAGATAGTTCAGGAAGTAACCCTTCCAATCAACCCATTTCATAGCCGGTTCGCCCGGCTTCGGCAGGAAGGGAACAGGGTTGGTGAGCGAGAAGGTTTGCGCACACATGCTTGCAAGGAGCTGGACTGGGGCTGCTGGAACCACTTCAGGTGGGCGCAGGAGCAGTGGGCGGGCTGGACACGTGGACAGGGGCGGCGCCGGGAGCCTATAGGTAGGCCCTAGGTGACCTTGCAGTAGCTTCTCCTGGAGTCAGGGCAGTAGCTAGCCAGAACGTTTCCCACTGCTATGCAGAGCGCTGGGCATGGAGGGCAGTGTAGGGAGGCAGCACTGATGTAAACACGTGGTGGCTGGCAGGTATCCCTCTGGAAGTGCTGGGGGATCTGAGACCTGGGTGATGAAGCAAGCGTGGCAGTTCAGGATTGCAGACCCCTGTAGGTGGTGTGCTCCCACCACGTGCTCTAGGACATGTATCAGGCACTTACTGTAGGAGTGCCCACCCCTTGTGCAGCTTTGCAGACTCGGCGTCGGTACTCTGCCTCAAACGGGATCGTCACTGCAGACTGTGTGTCCCTCCGCAGCACTCCCCCTCCGATCTTCTTGTGCAGCGTGGCAGCGTGCAAGCGGGGATCGATGTTGCAGCCTCTCGAGGTGTGCACCACCTCGTCGCCAAATTGTAATGTCGAGTCTCCCCCTGAAATGATGAACGGAGACTCGTTGGAGGCAAAATCACTTTATTGCGTACTCGGAGGGAGAGTGCGGGGCCGCTGCGATAGTCGCGCTCTTCTGCCTGATCACCGCCGCAACTCCCGACGTGCCCTGTGCGGTCACATGATAATAAACAGCTAGACCGCAACACCACACTAATCTATTTAAAAACTGTTTTCTATTTGGGAGCACCTCCTTTTGGTTGTCGATATCTGAGGAATGGTACTTTTGCAACCCATAAATAGTAGGGGAAGCTCCTTTCTCACCTTCTCTTAATTGTGATTTGGAATGGATTGCAAAGCATATTTTGCGAATCAGCAAGGCTTAGAAAATGCACTCAGTACATAGAAAATTGCTCTTTTGTTGTCGCAATCCCTGTGACATTACCAATCTCAGGCTTTGTTCCTGATAATAGGGAACAGCATGTGAATTTTGTTGCTTTTGGTGCCAAAATATGCATGGCCCTGTAATTATCAGGCATTTTTGCCCTCATATATTTTGGCAGGTTTGACATGCTGAAATTTATCCATGGAATACTGTGGGAGTGAGTTCAGAATTCTGGAATGTACAGTAACAATAGGTACCACAAAGCAGAATTATCCAGGCTGCCCATTATGAGGGCCTGAATAATTCTGTTGTGCCTTATTTGGAACCTCTGCAATGAAGCAGGTATCGGACAAGTACTGAGGGAGGGGGTGTTGTGCCTCTCTGTGAGAGGTGTACTGTTTTTTCGTTTGCATATAATGTGCCATGTACGATGAACAGCTTGTGCGTATTGCAGCGTTCTATGCATCCTTTAGAGGTGGGCATCATTACTCAGTGAGTGGTATGTGTAGTGCTCTTATGAATGGATGGATGTGACGGGGATTCGATGGAGAACGATTGGGATAGACAGATCTTGGTGGCAGCTGGTGGATTTTAAGCTGTCTTCCTGTATATACAATAAACAAGTTTACTTACCCGTGTTGTGAGAGACTGTCTTCTTTACACAGACTGGCGACGAGGATGGGATGAAGGAAGACTGCGTTTTCTTTTATGCTGTTTTGAACTTAATTTATAAATAGTTTGTATTAGGAATATTAGGTATATTATTTTTTTGTTTGTTTCAAAGGGGGAGGTGTGTAGTGTTCTTAGAATATGGAACGCTTGTGGGTGGCTGGTGCCACGAATGGACGTGACGGGGGATTCGATGGAGAATGGTTGGGATAGACAGATCTTGGTGGCAGCTGGTGGACGTTAAGCTGTCTTCCTGTATATACAATAAACAAGTTTACTTACCCACGTTTTGAGAGACTGTCTTCTCTACAGTATGCACAGTAGTTCAGAGCACACCAGGGCACTAGCGTAACGCAAAATGATGGGGGTCCCCTGTAGAATGTGATGAGGGCCTCCTGAGTCTCCCATATCTCATAGATAGTTATTGACTTGGGCTGGCCCCCATGAAGGGTTGGGGCCCCCTGGAGGATTGAGGACCCCACTGTGCAGCAGGGGCTGCAGGGCTTGCGCTACGCCCCTGCACCAGGGCAGGGTTGATGTGAGGCGGCTGTGGGAAATATGCTGACGGTGGAAGCTGCTGGGTCTTGTCTATTTTGGGGATAATGGAGTTAACGCTTTCCTTTTCTTCCTTTGTTTTTTGGTGTATGGAATAAATTGCTCCTAAACAATCAACATTTTCGAGAAGCCGATGACAATTTAGAAGCACTTTACAGAGTCAATCAAATGATTGTCTTAATAAAATGTACTACGCTTTCTGCTCTGCTTAATTTCTTTCCTCTCGAGGCTTTGAGAACAATTACAAATCTGTGACACTCCTCAGAGCAGTACGTCTTCCCTAAGTATTCAATGCTGATGTGAGAAAGGAATGTCCTTTTACTGCATCCTCAAGTATTTGCCCTGCTCTCCAGGCAGGACTTCAAGTACATGAACCTCAAATATTCTCCACTCGACTTCACAAGGACAGTTTTGCACATTAAACCACTGGTATCTAAAACCAGACCTCAGAGAGGAATGTTCCAGTACTTATAACATAACGTGTATTTGTAAAGCGCACGTTCCCCCCTAACGGGGCATCTTGGCGCTGAATAACAGATGTTTATTGTTACCCAACTCAATGGTACTCATTTTATCGACCTCAGAAAGGATGAGAGGCTGAGTGGACCCGCCGGGATTTTAACCTGTGACCATGAGGTCGAACACAGGCCCCTGCAGTGGATGCATTAGACCACTAAGCCACCAGACCCCGCTTATGACATCAGAGACTCTGCATTGAACTTCACAGAGTACCGTTCTGGCATTTCCCCAGAAGTACTCAGGATTCAGCTCCACAGAATGCTGTTCTACCATTTTAGACCCCAGGTACTCAAAACTGAAGATCAAAGAGGGGCGCTTTGTTACTATAGAACCCCAGGTACTGGCTCAGAGCTCCAGAGAGGATTGGTCTCATGTACAGGAAGCCTCAAATATTTACCATGCAGATTCATTGATGGCAGTTGTAGCACTTTAAATCATGAGTACCTAATACCGGACCGCAAATAGGACTGTTGCAGTTTTTACGACTTCACATACTCGGATTTGAACTTTACAGAGGACCGTTCTTCCTCAAATACTTAGCATTGGGCTTCACCGACCGCTGTTCTAGGACTTTAGACCTGAAGTACTGAGTGAAGACCTCAGAGAGGAATGTTGTTTTACTACAGACCTTGATTACTGGCACCGGGCTCCAAAGGGGACTATCCTCCAGTACATGAAATCTCAAATGCTCATCACCAGGCTTCATGGAGGACAGTTCTAGTACTTTAGAGCACAGGTTCTCAGTATTACGGCTCAGGGAGGACCGTTCTGGAACTCAAGATATCATACACTCAGCAGTGAAGGTCAAAGAGGACTTTTTCAGAATTTCCTCCTCATGTACTTGTGTCTAAGCTTAACAGATGGCTGTTCTAGTACTTTAAATCTCAGGTCCTCAGTACCGGACCTACTCTGAAAAAAACTGTTCCAGTACTTAAGATGCCATGAACATTGCAATGAACTTCACAGTGGACTGTTCAATAAGGCCTCCTAAGTACTCAGGACTGAGCTTCATAGAGAGCTTTTCTAGTGTTTTAGACATCAGTTATTCTCTACTAGTCCTATAATCCTTTAGGATTGTAGGCAGGTGTTGGAACATACAGAGTCTGGTTGGCTGAAGGGATGCCCCCAGCCAGGCAGAACCTACTGCTCCCGTCAAGGGCAGGTGATTACACTCACTGTCCATCTCGTGCTCACCCTTGGGTAGCTTGGCACTGAGCAGTCAGGCTTATACTATAGGAGATGTGTAAAGCAAAGGCCCAGCAGTCAATCGCAATAAATACACTGAGCGTCACAAAAGAGACTTCACACAGGATGTATGTAAAAACATTTATATTCAACACACATATTCAATCGTTATAACATGAGCGTCATACTTTTAGGCATAAAACACATTCTGAAATACTACTAGCAGTACTAGGCCCACTTGTATTGTTATGATATCAATAGTAGGCACCCTGTGGACAGCTCTTAATCTAACTCCCCTCCCCAATTGAGAGAGAGCATCCTTATGTGGTGCACAATATCAAAATTATATACATACATGGAAACAGAACACTTTTTAGCAGCACCGCGGGGCGGAGCCATGCGGAAAAACCAAATGTCAAATGTATTGTGCTTTTGGCATACAATGAACGTATGAAGCGGCACTGCCAGCAATTGTTGTGAATCACAGTCGGTCCGCACACAATCACTCCCACTCACACACACTCACTCTGCACCACTATGCAGAGCGACAGGTATCAGCCAGTCTGTATGGAAAGCTCTTACACACATATGCACTAGGCACCCCAATGCGGTGCCACTGGTGCCTGCAAGTTAATGGTTCACATCCTGCAGACTCCGTGGCCCAAACCTCCCTCCACGCTCTGGTTCGCCCTGATTGTCCTATACCCCCAGACGGAAGTTAACCAACCCCGCCCCCTGGACACTGGGCCGTACGCGGCTAAAGTCACAATAAGTCTGGGTCCTCGGGAGGCAGGTGGGGATATGTAGCAGTTTCAATTAGGATGGAGAGTTTAGCAGCCACTGGGGAAGTTCACCCACAGGTCTCAAAACACAAAGGAGTCACGCAGTCTCTTGACCCGCTTCAGATCTGTGTCAGAAGTGTTCCTTCAACCCAGTCAGTCTCTCTCGCTACCTGGCACCAAGATTTCTTCAGGAAGGGCCAGGTGTGGAGAGGGCAGTTGGTCTGCCATGATGAGGGTCAAAAACGGAACAACTGATGAATAGGGAGTAACACAGGACAGTCGCTCAATGGGATGAGGCGCCCTGATTGGTACACGATGATCCGGGTCGTGCCTAGGCAATCTGGGCACAGTGCCTGATGCGTGTTGGTATGAGTCACACCAGGCACTTAAGATTTCGAATTAATTTCCGCACGATGAAACAGGTCACACCAGACCAGTCTGGTCCCACTCACACACAGGCCCAAGTTCAGCAGAGCCATATGAGGTAGAATGAGGCACTCTTCTAAGTGCACCCCCACCTCCGAGGGTCGCACCCTGTGAATCGGACACCGTACGAAATGAGCATGCAGTCAGCGTGTTGCATGAGAGATATGCAGCATGGTCAACAAAATGGGCCACGCAGGGTCCTGTAACCGGTGAATGTACTCACCACCAACTAGGCACTTACAAGTGTCAGGGTCCCTGCAGTACAGGAACCACACATCTTAGATGCGGGCAAGATTTCTGGGGCTCCTCACTAGTCAATCCAGTCTCCAGATACAAGTCTTAGTTCCACACTCACACCACGCTACCAGTTGAAATTCAGTAGCCGATGTGGGCACTTGAGAGGGCACCGCTCTCCAGATGTCACAGGCAGATGGTGTAGGTCCCTCGCGGGAGATCTTTGATGTCCCTGAGATCTCCAGGAGAACAGGAGTCTCTGGTCAGGCCCTTGGAGAGCCCACTTCAGGGTGCCACACTTCAGCAGGTCCTTGGCCCAGACCAGCCACTATTTGGACAGTTATACTAAATGTGCACTACAGAGTCCTCTGGCAATGTGCGCCACGAAGTCCGGGTTCTCCGGGTTCTCCGGTCCCATGTCCCCACAAGTGTATCTCCCCCCTTGCTGAAGGATGACACCCATAGTTATACTGTCGTGGGTCTTTAAAGTTCGGTGTGGTTTAGGGGCTTCCCTTTTAACCACAGATGTCTCCCCTAAATTGTAGGCCTGCCTGCCATGGGGAGGTGGAATGTAGATTCTTATTTTTAGTGGGGCCATGATCCGGCCCGAGAGGCTAAGTGTCAAAACCTCTATCTTCAATCTTTCCCGTTTGGTCCTTAAATGGCAGAGGTCTGCTGTTCCAGTAGGATGCCCATGGTTTATGGCTGTCACTTGAGGAATGCACAGATGTGCTCCCCCTGGCGTCCACTGGAGCCAGGCATCACGGTCCCTAAGACTCTTAGAGCATTAATGTTGGACTTGGCCCTTTTTCAGGGTCATCCCAGAACTTTTTGCCTTCCTCCTGTATTTTTTCTGACCTGTTGTTGGTGGTTTTATGACTCTGGGTACTTTACCACTACTGATCAGTGCTAAAGTGCATATGCTCTCCTTGTAAATTATTGTTATGGATTAGTGATTCCATGATTGGCTTATTTGATTTACTTGTCAGACCCTAGTACAGTGCACTATGTGTGCCCAGGGCCTGTAAATCAAATGCTGCTGGTGGGCTTGCAGCACTGATTGTGCCACCCACAGAAGCAGCTTGTAAAATGTGACTCAGGCCTGCCATTGCAGAGCCTGTGTGCAGTCTGGGACTGCCATGTCGACTTGGCAAGTGCACACACTTGCCAGTCCCTAAACCTTCCCTTTTCGACATATTAGTCACCCCTAAGGTAGGCCCAAGGTACCCCTGTGGGCAGGGTGCATTGTATGTGAAAGGTAGGACATGCCCTGATGGGTGTGGCATGTCCTGATAGTGAAATACTGCCAATTTTGTTTTTCACTATTGCAAGGCTATCTGTTCCCATAGGACAGAATGGGGAGTTTGTTTATAACATCTTATAAACATAACTGACCCTAGGAACAAGATAGAAAAGTAAAGTTCAGTATGCCTGAACTCAGAATGTTAAAGTGCGTCTTTTAGCTAGGGTGATTTTTGCATTCTGTGTTTGAAAATACCACTTTTAGAAAGTAGGTATTTTCTTGCCTAACCATCCAGTGTGCCTCTGCTAGGTTTGTGTATTGCATGTCTGGCTTTTGGATGACAGGGGCTGGAGAGGGGCAGTGGCTCCAGAAGTCTGATGAGTCAGGGATGGGCTGAATAGACCTGGGCTGCATTTAGAGTAGGGGGAGGAGATTTCCTTTCACCTGCCTGGGCCTGGTCTGCCTTCAACAATGCTGTCTCCATCTCCTGCCAGGAAGCTGCACCAGTGAAGACAGAATTGTTTTTGGCTGGGTACAGACACTCTCTGCCTTCAGAGAACAAAGGATTTTGTGGTATAAATATTGGGGCCCAGACCCCAGAACTTTAGATCACTTCTGGGAAATCAAGAGGAACCTTTCCCAAGGAGAAGAGCCGGATAAGCTGGGGAGGAATACTGTCCCTGTGCTGTTTGCTGTCTGGGGTTGACCTGCAGTGGCTGTTTGCTGCCAAGGAAAGGAAAAAAAGGACTTTGCTGTTTGCTTTGTCACCTGCTTGAAGAAAAGATCTCCAAGGGCTTGAAACTGAGCTTGCCTCCTGTTCTGAAGTCTCAGGGACACAAAGACTTCACCACCAGCTCCCCTGAATTCCCTTGCTGGGAATTTCAACCAGCAAAGAGGTGCCTGCTGCTGTTTAGGACCTCTAGAGACTGTTTGTCGCTGGGAGCTGGAAAATCGACGCAACATTGAAGAAGCGTGACGCATCCGCACCTGTTTCCGACGCATCGCCAAAGAAACCGTCGCAGCGCCTGCCGCGGCTCAAGAAATCGCCGCACGACGCATCAGGGTGCAACGATCTCCGAAGTCCGAGATCACCGCACCGATCCCGACGCAAGCCTGCTGTGCGGCTGCACGAAGCCACGCATCGTACCGGATCGACCCCTTGCATCGAGGCGCCATCACTGTCGCATCGTTTGGGGCCGCAGTAAGAAACAGACGCATCAACTCCCCACGCAGTAGGAAAACGACGCATCACATCCTCACCGGTAAGGAATCAACGCATCAACTCCCCTGCGCTGCAGTAAGGAACCGAGGCATCACCTTCCCCGGAGCAAGGAATCGACGCATCACCTTCCCTGAGTGTAAGGAACCGACGCATCACCTTCCCTGCGGTCATTTTGTTTGTTTAGCGTGACGCATCTAAGGTACTTTTGAGAAAAGTGTCACATTTACAACTTGCATTGAACTGAACTATTTCTACCATCTGAAAGTCATATTTTGATTACTGTATTGTGGATTTTTGTCGTTTGGTCTTGTTTTGGTTTAGATAAAGATTACTTATTTTTCTAAACTGGTGTGGTGTCCATTTGTAGTGTTTTCACTGTATTACTGTATGTGTTCACAAATGTTTTACACACTGCCTCTGGAGATAAGCCTGTCTGCTCGTGCCAAGCTACCAAGGGGGTGAGCAGGGGTTATTTTAGAAGTGTATCCCCCTGCCCTGACTAGAAGCAAGGGTCCCTATTTGGACAAAGGTATCTACCTCTGCCAACTAGAGACCCCCATTTCTAACATCATAGAAATTTCCATATTCTATAAGTGACATTTCTAAGCGAGTTATGCCCAAACCCCCTTTACCATTGGAATGGGTTTGGCATGGCAAAACCATTGATAGGAAACATCATGAGGCTGCTTCCCTGTAATCTACTATTGCAGCCCGAAGTAATGCCAACCCTTTCCCCATTTTAAACTTTGGGAAGAGCAGGCCTCATAGGTAGTGAAAACACACATAGGTATCCGCCACTACCTGAGCGCACGTGCGCTAGTGCGCGCACGACCTGCAATGGTAGATTGGACATACTCCAGAGCACCAGGTGTGCAAGTGCACCGGTCTGAGTCTGCACAGCAGACTGGACATGGGTTTAACGAATACGTGTGTCTGTGCACACTCACTGGCAGACAACACGCAATCATGGGCACCATAGGTGGGGGTGCACACATTCAGCGGCCTACAATGGCAAGCTGCTCATGAGTTTACTCATGATAGTGCGCACCCATCGGCCTGCAATGACAGATCAGCCCATGTTTCAGAACATTGAATCAGCTGCACTTCCCAACACGGATAGGATGGATGCAGGCACTTTTGCACAATATTAGCAGTGGGAATGTGCCCAGGGCCCAGAGGCCACATAAGAGAATCAGGAAAACCCAGGCAGAAAAACCGAAAAAGTTCAGGGGAATGCTACCTGACATTATGCAAATCAGCAGTGGGCTTCATACTAAGGGTAATTAGAGCTATATATCAGTGTGAAATGTGCCTTCTCCATTTTGGGCATCACTATGCATCTCATGCTAAAATTAAATTAGCACAAAAACACAAGTGCTGGGAACAACAGCTGCCTGATTTGGATTGTTCGCATTGTTGCTGTGCTCCTATGCTAAAAGTTTGCTACAAACACAGCATAATTATTCCAAATGAGTAATAGCGCATTTTCTGGAATTTTGCGTAACAAGTGTAATGCAAATGTAATGTACTGAAGCTAATGTAATGGAAATCTCAACCAGGCCTACTTCATATAGGAGTTTTACACTACTTCATCCTCGAGTACTCAACAACGGGCTTTGGAGAGCCCTGTTTTACTACTTCATCATCAGATACTTGGCCATGGCTCCAGAGAGTGATGTCATCCAATATGTCATTTATTCAGCATTAACCCTCAGAGAAGACTGATCTAGCATATCAAACCTCAATTGCCTAGCGCCGTGAGGACTGTGATCTAGCACTATAAAAAATAGCTCACCAGGACTGGTTCCAGAAAGAAACTTTCTAGTATTTCATTCTCAAATACTCAGCACTATAAGGTGATCTCCACCTTTAGGAAGGTTTATGTACCTTAGAATCCAGGCTTCTGATATACTATGAACTCCTCCAGAAAGCTATAAGAAAGCACACTCTTCCTGAATGTTGTACCATTTGCACCTCACCCTGAAACACAGGTTTTCCGGTAGACGGCCCTGTGCATGGGCGTAGCTACTATTGGTGAAGCTGGTGCAGGGGCACAGAGGCCCATAGCCCTGAGGGACCCATTCATCCATTGTAATTGCTGAATTTACTACCTCAACACCAATCAAAGAGGCCATTTCCTTGCTTGCACCAGGTCTCATGGCATCCTTGCTACACTACTGTTCCGGTGCCCTTCGATAATGCATATCTTGCAATGCTGTGCCATAAAACACAATGTCCACCTACAATGATACACATTGCAACACTGTACTGTATAATGCCCTTTCCAACAATAACAATATTAATAGCCTGAGTGCAGAATGTATGCTGGTAGAGCAATGGCCACATTTGCTGCATAAACTAGCAACAGCTACCATTTTTTGACTCCGGGCGCAAATATTTTGACTCCCTTTTCTAATAGAGAATGTGAAAGCAGATACTCTCCACTAACACATTCACTTAGTGGAGTCGCTCATATTGCATGTGAAGAGCACAGGGCCGGCCTATATACCACCACAAGGCTGGTTATGAAGAGTGGTCAAGAACCCTTCTATGTGCCTGATGGGATTAGAACAGAGCACACTTTGGTTACACCCTCTCATGCATATCCTGTGGTTTCTGGTGAACAGCTTTGCTTCCACTTGTTCATCACATTAGACAAGTTTTCTTTTTGTGTGTTAAATGCTTGCTTGTTCAAGCACCTTTTTGAATCCTCTCATTTCACTTACACATTGGTCTGAATGCATCTGTCTGTGTATTTCTTACTGTTTGACATTGGAGCATAATCAAATGGGATTTATGTCTGAATACTTTACACAGAAATATCATGTGACATAAATATTGTGTCTGAAATATCGTTTACAAGAATACCATTCCAGTGGGTGTAGATTTTCTAATACTAACTCCAATGGGGCAATATTTTTGTTGATTATATTTAGGAAATGATGTGTATGTCAGACAATGTGGTAAAAAGATATTCTGGTACGTCACCTGAAAGTGTGCATCTCAATGCTTCTTGTCATCATTTTACAGTTTCAGTTTTAGAGTAAAGACAACATCACACTCAAGAGACAGAGACAATCCCCCAGGATCTGGAACAGCAACTCCTCCAACATCAAAACAGCACCAACCCTCCTGCAAAGAAGAAACTGAAAACTCACCTCTTCAGGGAACACTACATTAGATATGCTGATTTATCAACCCTTCCAGTAGCTCTGCCTTCTCCCTCCTTCCTCCTATGTATCCCCACTGGAGCTTAGTCTCAGTACAACAATCTGTTGCTACCTGGGGTTAGCCAGCAGGGTTGTACTGTTACAAAAACCCAAAACAAATAAAGGATAACTCATACACTTTATATATCTAACATGTTAAACACTTCGAAGAATTATTGCAGACAGAAACAGTGAGTCTGACAGCTGGACCAGAAAGGGAGTTGAGTTGAAGTCCATCGCAGGCCAGAGAGGAGGGAGTTCCACACCTTCTGCGCTCAATCGATGACGGAGGCAGACTCAGAGTCGGATAAAAACCCTCAGACATGGCAGCCTCATACGCTCTAAGGATATAGATGCTTACCATACCCAAGGTTTTCTATCGCTTACCATTGTGTGTGCTCTTTGAATGTTGAATGTCTGTTATTGTGTTTCCCATTACTTTTGTGGGATTTGGCATCAGTTTATCTGAGGTGTGAGTCCGAGTGTTCTCTGGTCATGTGTGGCTCTGCCGATGTGTCTGTGTGGATGACCATCTTGTGCCTAGGTGTGCACTCTGTTGGCTTCTGCTTGTGCCCAGGTAAGGACTACTGCGTGTTAAGGTGATGTCTTCTCTTTTCTCTGTTTTTCTATCTGTACAACTGCGCTGGCCGCTGTGTGCCCAGTTTTTCCAGAGAGTCCATAAAGATGGTCTATCATGAGACACTCTTTCCCCTGTTGGTATAAATTGTTACTTTTTGATCCAACTCATTACATTGAATGAGTACCGTCAGTTCACACCCTCCACACCCGCTTCCCATTCTGTACAGGGAATCTCATGACTCCATCCTAGCAGTGAGGATGAAAATCTGCATGTAGCTCCTGGAGGGCCACGTGGTCATCTTGGCCATGTCCATACATCAATGGGCAGATGGTATTCAGTTCTGTTTGAAAGAGTCTTTGTTTACTACTTGAAGAACTCCCTTGATGACGTAGAGGACTGGTCATTTTGTGAGTCCCTGGAATGGAAGTCCTTTAAAGTCAATTTGCTTTGTTTACTTCCTGTGCACCTTTGGTTCAACTTTGGTTCCTTCACACTTTATTCACTCAGGATTTCTCCAACTTTGTCAACTGTCGTCCTCTTTGTTTTTTTAATAGACTCTTATTTAAGATTGTTTAATGTTATGTGTTAGAAACTGGGTTAATGCGTTGACTGGGGTGTGGGCCCTGGTCAAGCAGCAATCACAATCCTAGTCATGGTAAGACACAAGCAAACCACAAATTAATCTGTGCTCAACCCCCTGGTAGCTTGGCACAGAGCAGTCAGGCTTAACTTAGAGGTAATGTGTAAAGTACTTGTGCTACACTTAAAACAGTAAAATATTAAATACACCAACACCAAAAACGATCCCACATCAAGTTAGGAAAATAGAGTTGAATTTAATAAATAAAACAAGACCAAAACAACAAAATCCAATCAGTACAATGGAAGTTATGAATTTTTAAAGAATAAACTGTAAAATAGTGTCTAAAAGCACAAAGCGCCAACCGCGGATATCTGGTCGTGCTGGATCGGGTCAAAGTCAAAAGTTCAGGCCAACCGCAAGATACAGTCCCAGATTAGTCCCGCTGAAGGTTTACCTTCTCACGTTTTGTGCCAAGAGTCCCATTCACATTGGAGAGGGTCACAGGGAGCAAAGAGAGCATCGCAGGCGGTGGTCGGCGTGACGCGAAGAGCAGGTTAAGCATTGTGGACGGGGGGGCTGGTGTTTCACGGCGGTCCTCCGGGGGCAATCGATGCTTGCTGTACAAAGAGACGGGCTGGCAGCAGCTCGCGCGGACTTTCGGGCGAGTGGTGTAGTTCCGGTGCAAACGGGCCGCTCGTAGTTGTGAAGAGCCCAAAAGCTTGGGTCCAGGAGCTATTTGGGGAGCCTTTTACGTACCTGAGGCTCAGATCAGGAGGCCAACAGACTAGTCCTTGGAGTCACTCTGGTGTCCTGGGCTCAACATGAAGTTGCAGGTCCAGTTCTTCTTCCCCAGGCAAGAGGGCACCAGGCAGCATTTCCTTTAGAGCAGCGGTCCAGCAGTGATGCAGTCCTTCTATAAACACTGCAGTCATTCTTCCTGGCAGAGTATCCACAAGTCCAGAAGCGTACTGAAGAGTTGGGGTCTGAGGTCCTTCTTTTATACCCTGGTGTCCTGGTTCTGGAAGGTGGGAGAAGCTTCTAGACAGTGGCTTTGAAATGCAGGGTTGTTAGGCCCTTTTTGTGAAGGCAGAGCATAGGTTATTCAGGTGTAAGTGGGACTGTGCTCAGCTCTGCACCCACATCCTGCCAGAAGATGGCCCAATCAGGCACACCTAATCCCTCTATTGTGTGACCGTCTGTGAGGAATTCACAAAGTCTAACTGTTAGCTGCATCCACTCATGTGACCCAAGACAGGTTACAGGCACAAAAGAACTAAGGACTGGAACATGCCAACTTTCTAAAAGAGGCATTTTCAAAATTGTAATGAAAAATCCGACTTTACCTTTAAAGAGGGTTTATCATTACAATTTCATAGACACCAAATATGACATAGCCACCAGCTCCCAATTGGAAATTACAGCTTATGAAATGTAATAACGAATCCCCAAATGTTATCCTATTCGAGGGGTTGATCTCACAGTAGTAAAAAACGAATTTAGGGAGTTTTCACTACCAGGACATGTAAACCTTAAGAGTACATGTCCAGCCTTAATTACACAGCACCCTGCCCTATGGGCTACTTAGGGCCTACCTTAGGGGTGACATTTATGAAATACTAGAGGAGTTTAAGGCTTGGCAAGGAGGTTTAAATGCCAAGTCAACATGGCAGTTTAAACCTGCATTCATGCTACAATGGCAGACCTGATACATGTTTTAAAGTGGTGCTGCTTAAGTAGGTGGCACTTTAAGTGCTGCAGGCCCACTATTAGCATTTAATTTACAGGCCCTGGGTATGTGGTGTACCACTCTATTAAATATGCCAATTGGGTATAAGCAAATGTAACCATATTTAAGGGAACAGCACTGGTTAGTAATGGTAAAGTGTACAGAGTCCTAAGGCCAACAAAAACGAACTCAGCAAAAAAATAAGAGGAGGAATGCAAAACGTTTGAGTATAACCCTGCGGAAATGGCCAATTCCAAAATAACGTCTTCAAAATGGTAGAGGTTTTTTCTGTTTCAGCTTTATCTGTACATCTAAATGAAACGTTTTTGGAATTCTAATGCTTTCTGATCCATTCTGCAACCCTTTATTTTACTCACAAGAAATAGTCATAATGTGCTTTTACTTTATTTCCGATCTTCCACTTTGCCTCCATTAACAGCTATTTTTACTCTGTTGCACATGTTATATTTGAGCCTTCTGTAGTTGACTATATCATTCCTATTACATTATCACTTCTCACACTTCCTTTACAATACCATACCAAATAAGAAATACACTGTATAACCTTCAAAGTGTTCGCTCTGATGCAGCCTGTGCATTTGGCCTACTGGAAGCCAGCACTTTTAAGGTGTTTTTGTGAGTCTGTTTATATTAACTTATATGTGTCTGGGAGTGTTGTATTTTAGCATCAACTGCATGGACGTCACTTCACCAGCATGCCATGTGTAGCAGAAGTGACAACACACACACCCTTTGACCTTAATGACATCACAGGAAGTGACATCATATGACTGATGACCCTAAACGCCCCCAGGAAGGGGTGTCACATAACCTTAACCCTAAAGGCATCACAATAATTGATGTAACTGAAGTTCTGCAATAACTGCATAATTAATGTAACACAACCTGGACAAATGTAGAGAGACAGGGGTGCGGTGGAGAATTGGATGTGAAACTGATAGAGAGGGAGAGAGGATGAGGTAGAGTTGTGAGGAAGACAGTGCACTAGAAACACAGAATTGAGGTAGAAAGAGTTATGTACAGAGAGAGGTAAAGAGAGTATTTTAAAATATAGAAGAATGTGCAGAGAAAGAGAGAGAGTGAGGGGGCAATGACATAGGGAAAGAGTTAGACAAAGGAAAAGAGGCAGTAAGAAAGGAGCAAGGTAGTGAGTTGAAGTGAAGGAACCAGAGGTTAAAAGAGAGGGCAGAAGAGAGGTGAGGTAGCCAATGGATGATGGGGTAAATTGAGAGCCTAATAGTGAGAAAACAAGAGAAAGGTGGGACAGAGAGAGACGAGATAGCGAGGGAGCTTTGAAATAGAAATGAGGTAGTGAGACAGGTGAAGTAGAGAATAGTGAGGTAGAGAAAGGGCTAGGTAAGTGGCAGTGAGAGGTAAAGTACAGAGAGATGGTGATGGAGAGATAGAGATGTGGATAAAGAATTGAGAGAGAGGTGAAGTAGATGAAGGAGAGATGCAGGGAGGTTAGATGAAACAAAGCAGTGAGGTGCCAACTTTGGTAATAAAAAAGAGAAAGAGTTGAGGTAGAGAGAGGGTAGAGAGCTAGAGATATTGAGGTAGGCACAGAGAGTCGTGGACAAATGTGAGGTTATGAGACAGTTTGAGATAGTTGGAGTAGAAAGGGGTCAAATCTGAGAGAGAGGTTGACATAGGTCAATTAAAGAGGCTTGTCATGGAGAGAGGTGGTAAATACAAAGAGATTTAGGATAGGTAGAGATAACGGTTAAGTGGGAGGGATAAAATAGAAGAAGTAAGGTGAAGTATGAAGAAACTTGTGACAAAAAGAATATTTTTAATCTAGCTGCTACCAACTGCCTGAGAGCAGGAGGGTTAAGGTTGAACAGGCCAAGCATGCACACATCTCCTGGGACAAAATTCCACACCAAAGCAGGCTAGGTAACAGCAGCAGCAGCTGGCAGGGAACGGTGGTGGAGTAAAAGGGGGATGGGAAAGAAAAGGTTTTTTTTTTTTTAAATACCACTTACCTTTTCGCCGGCCACCGCCTCTCCTTTGTCTTGTTCAGCTTCCTTCTTCCTGCAGTCCCGCAGACAGGAAGCAGCCGGCTCCCAGCCTCCCCTGAGCCAATCACAACACTGCAATGCAGCGTTGTGATTGGTCTGAGCGCCATGGTTCAGTGCTCAGACGGGGACAGGGAGGCTTTGAAAGTTCCTCACCAGGCTGTGCAATGCAGCCTGATGGGGAACATGCAAAGTGCGCATGACTGTTTGGTCGGCCCAAGTACAATGACGATGTGATCTTAATTTTGAAGTGCTAAAAATGAGCAAATCAGTTGCAGTGCAAACTGGCCATTCAGTAGGATATTCAGAATCCTGCCCGATTAATATTAAAGAGGCGGGATTCCTATTGCGAATCCCACTGAATGGGCAGCGAATGCAGGGATAAAAGTCTGTGTGGGACAGCATTCCTCCAGCCCTGTATTTGCACTTACATAATAGCAACTTTCTTTTTGAATGCAGCCCCTGTCTCTTATAGGGACATGAGTTGCATTCAGAAAAAAAAGTGTAATTCTGTGAACGGCACTGGAAGGAGCATATAGCGGTTTGCTGGACCACTGTCTGCGCCCCCCAATTCTAAGTGCCCACATTCGCACGAGGGAGCTGTCCCCTAAAAATATGTTATGCTTTGCGAATGGATAACACCCCCTTTCTGTCGCTAGTAACTGATCAATTGCAGTTGCAAACCATTAGCCCAGCGTCATTGTGACTTAGAAGGAATCACCTTCAAACTGACAGTGAGTCACTAGTGTAATTTGAGAGTCAGAAAGGCATTTCAGACACCAAAGTACCTTTGGCACATTGCAACATCACCTTTACTGGTCACCAGGCCTATGATTGTGTGAATCACGGTCTTCGCAACAGCAAACAGGCTTGTACAACAAGCCCATATCTCATAAACTTGCGATGCTTCTAAAAATGGATGCTAATGCAGGTCATTTATTGATGTCTTCTAGTTTTAGCAAATATTTGGGTTGAAGCGTATATCATGTTCTGTTGATGCTGTATTCTAGGTGTGGGGGTGTACCCATTCACCATCTGAGTCTGCCTGTGGTGTTTTTTGCGGCACGTTGGTGTGCCCTTCCTCTGGGAAGTTTGTTTACATGCCTCTTAGCTAACCACTGTATGTCAAGATGCTTACTACCCCTGCCTTACATCTATGTCTATCATTAATCAAAAATGGGGTAACCCTGTGTACCTCAGAACCTGTGTATGTAACAGTATATAAGAACAAAGGTTCTGTTGGGGAGAAAAAACATAAATGTCATATGTCCTGACTCTAATACTAATCCTGGATTATCAGATGATTCGGTCGTCCTTTCCTAGTAGGAGAATTCAATTTCCACGGTAAATTGTAATTCGAGACGAGCGCATTGGCAGCTCCATGGTGACCCAATGGGCCCATAGATTTCTAGCGCTTTTACCAACCTTGAAGTTCCATGACCTCATCCCTTGTCAGGAGGAGTTACTTGTCATGGAGGATTGCCTTATAACTAGAGCTTTAATTGTGAATACAAGATCCAGGAGATTACCAGGGGGCCCATTCTATTAATTTCTGTTTGACTCCAGGCTGCATTATATTTTAGCCCTGATGAAGACCTGCTTTGATGTTTTTATTAAACACGACGAATAAGGGTCGAAACACCGATGTTTTACACATCAAGCCTGTACTAGATTTCAGGTCCAGCAATAAGCGGAAAAGGTAAACCTGCACAGACGGGACTTCAGAGATTGCAGAAGAGGGGGATGCTTGTTTAAAATTATTTCATCTGTAATATCAATCTTGAGAAATAATTCTGTTTTTAGAATTATTTATTAAGTCACTAAATTTCACCAGTTGCCCTGCACAAGCACGATTTTCATGTCACATTTGAAGCAGGCCTTCTTTGTTTGTTTCGTGTAATTTTGATATAATAAGAGTGACTGTGCGAAAGAAACGTGAAACCAGAACCGTGTGTGTTTGTTGTTATCTATGTGTGTATAGGAATTGAGAGAGATAAATCCTCCTCTGGTAATGACAAAAAATGAACATATAAAGTTTATGTTTTTTCTCCCCAACAGAACCTATTGTTCTTATATACTGGTACATGTATGAATCTATAGTGAACAACCACCTCTGTTGTTTATATATGAGTCCATGTGTAGAGCTTCTACACAGGGACACATCACGATGATCCCCCAGTGTTTATACATGTGCAAATAGTTGTTTTTTTATGTGTTTGCGTGTACATGCACACAGGGTTGGATTGGGATCAAAAAATGGCCCAGGCACACCCAAAAAAAGTGGCCCACATTTGTGTATTGCCTTTCCGCAAAACACTGCTTCAGCGAAGTTTTATGAAAAGTAAGGGGTTGGGGGGCATGTTTTATTAACTTCACTTAGATAAAAAAAAATGCACAGATTAGTTCACACTGCTGAGCCACATATGAATGCAAGTGAGACCACTTCTGCTCAGGCCCCCTGCCCCCGCTCAATCAGCATACATTAATGGGCCGGCCCAGCGAGAGAAGGGGAGTGATACCTCCGCCCATCTGCCTCTAGAAAGGCCACTCAGGCACCCACTGGGCCGCTGGTGGCATCCTAACAGCACAGAAAGCCCCCAGGCTGCCCAAAAAAGCAGCCCACAGCTAGAATTCGGCTACCGGCCCTTCGGCCATTTCCCAAGTGCCTGCGTTACCAATCTGACCCTGCATGCACACACCACAATGCAGCGGAGACTGAAGTAAACCTATATACCTGCAACTGCTGTAGAACACCATTTCTACCTCTTGCGCGGTGCGAGCCGCCTTCCTCATTGAAGAGTGTGGAAGTGTGCCTGTTAGACTTGGCTTTTTCAGCGGGTTTACCCCCAGACTTTTTGCTTTTTGGCCTCCTGTTTTTGACCCTGTTTTTGTTGGTTTTAGGACTCTGGGCACTTTACCACTGCTAATCAGTGCTAAAGTGCATATGCTCTCTGTGTAAATTGTGTTATGGATGGGTGTTTCCATGATTGGATATTTGATTTACCTGTTAGCCCCTAGTAAAGTGCACTGCGTGTGCCAGGGCTGGTTGTGCCACCCCGTGAGTAGCCCTGAAAACAGTAACTCAGACCTGCCATTGCAGAAGTCTGCACGCAGTTTGTACTGCCATGTCGACTTCGCCAGTGCACACACTGGCCGGTCCCTAACCTTCCCTTTTCTTACATGTCAGACACCCCTCAGGTAGGCCCAAGGTACCCCTGTGGGCAGGGTGCAGTGTATGTGGAAAGGTGGGACATGCCCTGGTGTGTGTGGCATGTCCTGATAGTGAATTACAGCCAATTTAGTTTTTCACTATTGCAAGGCTACCAGTTCCCCATAGGATAGAATGGGAGGTTTGTTTATAACATCTTATAAACATAACTGGCCCAGGGAATTCGGTAAGAAAATAGAATTTAGTATGCCTGAACTCAGAATCTAAAGATGCATCTTTTAGTGAAGGTGATATTTACATTCTGTGTTTGAAAATACCACTTTTAGAAAGTAGGTATTTTCTTGCTCAGTCATCCTGTGTGCCTCTGTTGGAATGTGGATTGCCTGTCTGGGTTTTGGATGACAGAAGGCTGGGGGAGCAGGAGGGGCGCCAGATGGTCTAGGTAGGTCAGGAAAGGGCTGAAGAGACCTGGGTTACGATGGGGGAAGGGGGAGGAGATTTCCTTGCACCTCAAAGGGCCTGCTCTGCCTCTGACAAATGCCGTCTCCACCTCCTGCCAGGAATTCACACCAGAGAAGGCAGAACTGGTCCTGACTGGGCACAGGCCCACTCTGCCTAAGAGATCAAAGGATTTTTGGACATAAATGCTGGGTCCCAGACCACTGAACTTTATATCACAGCGCTGACCTCGTGATCCAACCTCAACTGTGACAAAGCGTCACACATCAATAAGACAACCTAAACAGCGACTAAAAACTCAAAATGAATGTGGAGTAATGAGGCTACCGCCTCGGTATCCAAAAACTCACCACTGTCAGAAGAAATCTGACAGACGAAAACAAGACAGACGACTGAACTTTAGAACTCATCTGGACAAGAAGACTGCCAAGAAGAAGAGCCGGAGAAGCTGCAAAAAGGAACGACTGCTTTGCTGGGTGCTTGGCTGGGCTGACCTGCAGTGGCTGCTTCTGTCTTGGGCAGTGAAAGGCCTGGACTGGACTTTCTGCAACCTAATTTGTGAGTCTCTCCAAGGGCTTGAGGTAGGTTCACGAAGTCTCAGGAACAGCAAAGACTTCAAGTTCTTCGACCCGCAGCACTGGGGACTGTGTGTTTTGTGCTGCAGCAAGAAGAACGCCAACTCAACGACGTCTATGACGCCGCTGCCGACTCCGTGTCCTGAAGGCACCGCAGAGGGCACCGCAGAGGGCACCGCCGCAACGCCGCACCGCAACCTTGGTCTCACCGACGACGCCTGTTGACGCCGACACCGAGCCACTGCTTGCACCGCGACCTGTGGGCACCGCACTCCGCACCGCCTTGCTTCACGCCGAAGCTTTGGCACCGCAGAGAGCACCGCCGCAACGCCGCACCGCAACCCTGGTCTCACCGACGACGCCTGTTGACGCCGACACCGAGCCGCTGCTTGCAACGCGACCTGTGGGCACCGCACTCCGCACCGCCTTGCTTCACGCCGAAGCTTTGACACCGCAGAGAGCACCGCCGCAACACCGCACCGCAACCCTGGTCTCACCGACGACGCCTGTTGACGCTGCCACCGAGCCGCTGCTTGCACCGCGACCTGTGGGCACCGCACTCCGCACCACCTCGCTTCATGCCGAAGCTTTGGCGCCGCAGAGGGCACCGCCGCAACGCCGCACCGCAACCCTGGTCTCACCGACGACGCCTGTTGACGCTGCCACCGAGCCGCTGCTTGCACCGCGACCTGTGGGCACCGCAATCCGCACCGCCTCGCTTCACGAGGATGCCTTGGCCTTCCTGAAGCCACCACTTCCCGCCTAAATCGACGCCGCTGCTTGCACCGTGGTTCGAGGGCACCGCTCGTAAGTCACACGACCACCGCCCTCATCCTGCACCGCAACCTTGGCCTACTGACGCCGGCGCCATCGACTCCAGTTTGTCAGCCGACGACAGCGCTTCAGCAACGACGACGACGCTGCTTGCACCATGACCTGCTAGCACCGTGGCGAGGACCGCCTTCATCTCGCACCGCGACCCTGGTCTCACCGACGACGCCATCTGACGCCGTCACCGAGCCGCTGCTCGCACCGCGACCTGGGGGCACCGCACGCTGCACCGCTGCGCTTCGCTCCACAGCACCAGACGTCTGCCGGCGCCAGCGCTCCAGATTCCATCAGAGAGGAGCTCGACCTGCAAGGCGAGTGACTTCAAGGGCCTCAACGCCCTGCATCTCTCACAGGTACTGTTTGCGGGTCTTCCCGACACCGTAGCTGGCCCGCGACTCCGCGACCAGCCAGAACTGTTGGATTTGTTGTTCACGACGCCGTGGTAGCCCGGACGGAGCTATCCACACAAGGAACTCTTTTTAATCAGCGTATTTTTTGAACTGTGAACTTTTAAGTATAGTATTGTGGATTTCTATCGTTTTTGGTCTTGTTTTAGGTATATAAAAATATTGGATATTTTTCTAAACTGGTGTTGTGTCCTTTTGTAGTGCTTACGCTGTATTACTGTTGGTTATGTGCAAATGCTTTACACACTGCCTCTAAGATAAGACTGGCTGCTCGTGCCAAGCTACCAAGGGGGTGAGCAGGGGTTATTTTAGACGTGTAATCCCATATCCTGACTAGAGTGGTGGTTTTTGCCTGGCTTTGGCCCACGCCCAAGCCTACCAAAAATCCCATTTCTAACAGTGCCCCTACTCTTATGTGTTTGTCCATGAACCCATTTGTGGCACGGTGGGGTCTACCTCCACACAGTGGTGTTTACCTTCACCATTTACTAAGGGTTTTTGTATATGATCAATTTTGCCCCAGTTTGTGCTGCTGGTGGACACCAACACTCATTTTTGGTGACAGCAGAAGGCGGGCACCTATTACAAACTTTGGGCCCCTGCACTTATAATTTTTTTCAAGCTGTGCCCTGATGCTGAGTGTGGACTTCTGCATGTCTAGATGTGCCCCATGCCTGCCACGGCTGTGTGGCTCTGTGTTGCTGGTGGCATGTCACCGTTCAATCCACATATCTCCTAATGCGTGTGTATGTTCAGGCGCGCAATGTTGAACAGAAGCTGACGGGCGCGCGGATTTTGACGGATGGATCTGAGCTCCTGTCTTTCCAGGAAAGCTGGGAGACAGGAGGACGTGGATGGCGATGGCTTCTCCCTGACAAATCTGCATACTAAGGGGCTATTAGGGCTGATCAGGGCCTATTCCAACTGTCGAAATCAATAAGACACAGGCGGCAGCGAGCTGACAGCCTCCTCCGAGCCGTCTCTGGGGTCAGACGCTGTCGGGCACAAATCGCTTTTCCGTGACAGCCTTTGTTATCAGAAAATGAAACTTTAAGAGTTTTTGTTGTTTCGTATTTGATGAGAAGTAAAAGGGATAATTGCCTTTAAATTACATTGTTAAAAGTCTATGTTTTTATTATCAGGGCGGCATTTGCTTTTCGTGCTGCGCCATTCCTCAGACCAACAGCGATAAAGAGACCAATGTAAGGCTGACAGGCGAACTGAAATGTCTGGTTTTCACCCTGAATTCTAAACCCGCAGGTGAGTTCAAGGTCACTAAAACCAGGACAATTGCGGTCAACGAAGAGTGAGACAGCCATACATTTCAATACCTCGCATTCTGTTTGTGTTTTTGGTCTTTTATTTTCAGTTGCTTTCTCCTTTTTTATTTTGCTCTTTGGTGCTTTTGTTTTGGCCTTTGGTGTTTTCCTTTTGCCTTTTTGAGGTTTGCTAACTTTTGTTTTTTGGTGCCACTTCTTTTGTTATTCCTTTTTTCTTCTGGTTTTATTGTTCAGTCATTAGCCAATTTCCTTTTTGGCTTACTTTTTTTTTCATCGCCCTTTTGTTTTACCCATTTGGGCATTTGCTTGATCGATATCTCAGTCTGATCCCTTTGTATTTATGTACGTATGTATGTATTTATGCATGTATGTATGTATGTATGTATGCATTTATTTATTGATGTATTTATTTACTTCCATTTTAGCCGTTTTCCTTGTGTTAATCTTTCTGAATCTTTTGGATTTAGTTCAGTGTATTGTTCATCACTTTTTTTTTTTAAATACATTTCTCCATATCTGTGCAGCTTCTCGTTTCTCCCCATCCTGCAGATTTTCTTTAAAATTTAAATTGAATTCTTTTGCACTTTTCCTTTGCTTTATTTCTTTGCCACTATCGGGCCTTTTTTCCAGCACCTTATTCTGCTTTGTTTTTTTTATATTCTAAGTTTTTCTCTTAATAGCTTGATTTTGCTTTGTTTGGCTCATTTCTGTTTTTTTCTTTGAACCATTGTCTTTGACTATTTTGTAGATACATTCTGGAAAATGTTTAGATTTCCGTGGGGTTTTCTGTTCTTCTTTTTCTTTATGCATTTGCATTTCTCTTTGTAAGTCAGAAAATCTGCTCTAGTACGTACAATTGATATATTACAGACTCCAATGTAATTAGACTGTTTGTGTGAGACAATGCTTAAGATTTTGTTCAATTTCAAATATAAGCATATGTCAAGCTCACAATCTATAGGCAATATAAAAATACGTTTATGACGTTCCTCACATTACTTACTAGCCTCATCCAATACAATACGGAAGCTGTAGAATCACAACATTTTAGAGCATGGTAGAATATTCTAATCTAAGGGGAACCAGAAATACAATACTTTCGAGCACAGCATGTACGTCAAATCAATTCCTTATTTCATCAAATTATACAGGTATGAAAAGGTAGAATGAAAACTCAAAAGCAAAAAAAAAAGCACTGGCAAAGCCAATAGGTCCAGTTATAATATGCACACGCATGCAAAAACCGGATGCACTGCAGACTGTGCGCTGTGTCTCTGTACAACCGGTCTCTTTCCAAGACTCCTATCTCTGCACTCTTTCATTCTCCAAGCTTGTGGTGCAGCATGGGCCTAGGACCTCAGCTTGGGGAATAATAAACAGTAGCCCTGAAAACTTGGGGTACATCCTTTCTATGTATAATGTATGTGCAAGAAAAGGGAATAAATGTGCGATGATTCAGCATACTTTGAGATGGAAAATAGCCCCTCATACATTGCAATGCAAGCACTGGGTATGAGAGGGAATAATACATGAAACCGCCAATACCATATGTTAAGAGATATGTTCTTCTGGGCGGAGCCAAGCCCACTCTATTTTTTTTGTTTTTTGACAAAACACAAACAATAGATATTACAGACAGCTGTACTGTTGAGCCAGGCCTAAAAATATCAGAAAAATTGTTAGGCTGAGATTTGTGGTACGCAATATGATACAGAGGTGTGAAACAAAGGCACACACCATATCTATCAATTGTTAATCGGAAAATTTAAACAACAACATTCATGAGTTAGGTTAGTGTGGGCTTTAGCCAAAAGGCAAAATGACATCCCAACACATACCGCAATGTTCAGGTTGAGCTCATCTGCAAATGGCAAAAGAGGAATATGCTTCTGTATTGGCATTTCTGAGCACAGTTCCATGGACGGTAACAGATTGTCTGCACATGCTTAAAATTTGCAGAGGTGAGTGTTGCATGCACATTTTGAATAAACGGTGGGCAAAATTGCAAGATTTTGTTTCATGAAATTTTACAAAAATTCTGCAAATTTTTTTGAAAGTCACTTTGCTGCTTGAAAGCAAGTGCACGGCACACCTCACTTTCGAGGTCATGTGAGATACTGGCAATGTGACCGGATCCAGGAAAAATGTCTCCAGCAAATTATTTTACACTCAAACCTATCTCCAGCGAAAGAAATAGTGCACAATAAATTATTTTGCCAGGCTAATTTTAAACTAATAGAAATGTGGGTGTGTCTGACTTGGGTACAGTTATTGTTGTTTCAGATGACACACCTTACTTTATAGTTATGCTTGTGCCATAAAGCTACTATTCTGGCATTACTAGCTAGAGAGAGTGAAATTAAAAAAAGTTTAAGAGATTAAAGGCACATGCACCAACTGTAATGGTAAAATACTGTTAAGATAGCTTAGTTGGTTAATGCACTTGCTGCAGAGATCTGTACGTATTCTGCTGGCAATAGGTTTGGTTCATCATAGAATAACTCAGTAGCTTAAGGTGCTTGCTACAGAGCAACCATTTTAAGATGTGGATCACAGGTTCATTATTATTATTTATTATTATTATTAATTTAATTTTATAAGGTGCACAGCTACCCGGAGGTTTCCCGGTGCCATCGGACACACGCAGAAAGAGAGAGAAAAAACTATTGGTTGATTAACCACGTTTTTAGGCCTTTACGAAAGTTCCTATAGATGGTTTCATGCCGGAGTGGCGTGGGGAGGGAATTCCATAGTGAAGGGGCCAGATAAGAGAAAGACCGGCCACCCATACGCGACCGTCTGATCCTAGGACTAAAAATTTGGCCTGAGTAGAGGATCGGAGAAGGCGCGTTCATACTTTAGTAATATTTCTTGGTGGATTGTTGGGTTTCTTGCAGAGATCCTAATAGGACCTGAATGAAGATCACACGTTCAGTTTGTGGTAAAAAAGCTCACTGGGCTACACACCAGTTGCAAACATTTGCATGTAACTCGCCATGCATATGTTAAATTTGTGCAGGTACATGAACCATTTATTTTCCTAGGTTTATAAACACGAGTTCTATTGAGATGGATAGATATTAATACCAATTATTAAGTGGCAAAAGAAGTTTGTTTGTAGTGTATGCAACATAGCATAATTACATGCATCAACCTACATTAAGTACAATCCAATGTATATAATATGCATGTAATAGACCGTATTTTCTTTGGCTATCTTAAACACAGAAACCACCATATCTTTTTGTCTTCGTTATATTACGGCCATGGCACACATTGCCTTCAGTTTTACTTCTGAAGTATTTTGCCTTTTTATAGGGCTTAATACAGTGGCGTAGCAAGGGGGGGGGGGGCGGTTCACCCAAGGCGGCATGAGTTTTTGGGGCGGCAGATCCCCCCTCTTACCTGTGGCCATCGCGGACCGGCAGATGCAGGGACCATCGCCAACTCCCCCCCCTGCTCCCACCTGCCGCCGTTGCAGGGCGGCAAATGCCCGGACCGCTAAGGACGGAAAAAGGCCTAGCTACGGCACTGGCTTAATAACTTAAAACACATTCTTCCAGTGAATTATCTTCTCACTAACTTGTGAAATGAAATGGCAGCGTGCATCCCTGCCTCCCCTGATGGGCACCAAGGTCCCGAGGCAAAGGTGTAGCTGTGTCCAGCTGGGCATTCTTTGACTTATGACATTCACAGTTACCTAGGACTCAACTTGGTCAAAGATGAATGAATGATCGTCCTTGCATGTGAATCCGGAACCTCTTGGGAAGGAGGTGGAGGGAGTGTGCAATAATCTTCAATCCCCCAGCCTCCTGCAGGCAGCAGCTCAGCACACACTATCGGTAGCTGCAGGGCCGGACTGAGAACACAAACCAGCCGTGACAATTCAGTCTGACGGGCCGGGGAGCGGGGAGGCGTGGGGTTCTAATGTGAAGCGCTGCTTTTGTTACAGGGGGCGCTATTGCGGCACTGCTGCAAAACCGGCCCCCAGTAACAAAAACGGCCCTGCTGCTCCAAAACCAGCACCCAACCTTCCAGCCCACCAGGAAAACGCCTGATGCCCACTATGGCCCGTCCGGCCCTGTGTGGGTGCCACTCGAGCACTTGCTGGTGTGTCAGTTCCCAGCATCCTGAGCACTGAGGTCCAAAGTACAAGTAGTCCAGACAATGCCAGCATGTGCTTCCAGTGCTGTCATGGCAGAGACACCACTGATTTAAATAAATCAAGTGATTTAAATGGGCAGGCACCAACAGCTCTTGAATAGCTATGCTTCTCTCCTGTAATTTGATAGGGAGAGTAACAGCACTTCTCAGCAGAGATGGAACACCACTGGCGTAGCAAGGGGGGGCGGTGCGCCCCGGGCGGCACGAGTTTTAGGGGCGGCGGCGGCCACAAAAATCATCGCCAGCACCCCCCCCCCCAGCCCACCCCCCCCCCCCTCAGCGTGCCGGCAAAAGACAGGGACCGCCAGGGGCGGCAGAGTGCCTAGCTACGCCACTGTGCAACACTTGGAATGGGCGAACATCGACGCCTCTGAATAGCAAGGAAAACCTCAGGGATAGTGAATGCCTGCAATTTTTGATTTCCATTTCCAGCTCTGTGTATATAGTAGGCCTGGGCGAAATTTGCATTATGCCGGCATAATGTAACGTAATTTGGAGAATTTCCAATTACACTTTTTACAAGAAATTCATGAAATGACCTCACATCTTATAATTACGACATATTCTGGCAACATGTTACCGCAGCAGTATGGGAACAACATAAATGACCAGAACGCGAGTGGCTGTCGCTCGCTGTACATGTGCGCCATGGGGGCTATGATTGCGATGAGGCATCCATGAACATGCCAGCATCACAGATGTGGAAAGATGTAGGGAGAAGCAGAGACCCTGTGGCTCATGGCAGTGCGAAATAACAGGAAAATCATTAATGTGTGTAATATAAATAGATCACTATCCACAGAGGGGGCAGCAGTGTATGAATTTAGTGAAACAATTGACAAGATGTTGATTGAAGTGGAGCGCCTTCGGATGGGACTTGAAATTGCTGGGTGTTGAGTGGAGAAACCCTGCTGCTTCTTTCTGAAAGTGAGAGAAGGGATACCCTTGACTACACGCAGGGGGAGGGGGTTTCTCAGGCAACGAGGCAAGTGCGGACCTGGTTTTAGAAATGGGCGCAGTGTTACATTTTTTTAAGCCACTTGATCTGTCGAGTGGTACGTTTCACACGAAATGCAGTGAGATAGTAATCCAGTGCTTAGATTGTAAAAATGAAATTCAGAGACTTAAAAAGTTTTTCTTAGAAATCCACTGCTTTCAAATACCTAGTCTTGATTCCGCCTCACTCCTCTGTCTTCCTCCACCCTACACTTCCTGTCTCTTTATCTCATTCTTACAGGTTCTTTACTATACCTTCTTTCTTCCTTTGTCACTGTTTTCCTGCCTTCCTTTATCTCCCTTTTATGCTTTTTCGCTCTCTTGTTCGAGATCAAAGTCTCATGAAAAATAAGTCCTGGTCCCCAAATATGAGACCAGACGCCCGCCACCTGCAACAACCGTCACAAAGTGAGCAATGCAATCAGCAAATACCCCCACCAACTCCATTCGAAATTCCAGCCTCCCAGCTACTGGCACATTACCTTTTGCGCGTTATCTGAACCCGGATGTGTAAAATTGCATTTTATCAAGCTGTATCTGGGAATCGGTGATTGTGTTCTATTAGCGGATGGTCTCAGTAATATGTGCATTTAAAAAGTAGAATTTCCCTTGTAGTTTAAGCTGGAGATATATAAATACATGTTCAAAAACACATGTACCATATCTGGATCCAATATAAACCATTTGTAATTAGTCAGCTGGAATTTTCTCAAGGGGGAGGCATCAGACTTTGAGAGAGAAAAACTGGCAGCTACTTCTTTACATAGATTTTAGAAGGAAAGGAGAGTTTAGGAACCATGGAAGAGCGCTGAGTACAATGAAAAACACAGTAGGGACTTCAGTCATCTCTGCTACCTAGTAAGTACAATCAAAATGGGAGGCTAATAGAGTGTTCATGAGAGGTGTTGAAAATACCTAATACCAAAGGAATAGCTTTTTAGGGGTACAAGGAATCATACAAGTCTGTACAAAGATACACCAAGTAGCAAATTTTCAAAAGTAGTTAGAATAAGGTTGAGTAGTCAGCTGAGCTTAGGAACAAACATAGATGAAAACCACTAAATCCATGGAGCAGGGACACAATACATTATTGGTACGTCAATGAACAGACATAATCCAGCAGGGGGACTGTGAAGGTGAGGAGAGAAAGGAAATGCAGCTCGCGATGAGAAAAAAACAGGTTTCAAGAACCAAAATGTTTGTCTAGAGGTAGAAGGCGGTAGACACCACACAATTTACACAAGAAAGTCCCGAGAGATTTTGCAAACCTTAAGATGAATAATGGAAAGTGACACGTGACGCACTGGAATCCACCCCAAGATTTTTAAGGAGCTTTTAGAAATGTCGGTCAAAACAATAACACCATGATTCAATTACTTGATTGAAAAAAGACATGTTCATGCAGGACGGGAGACAGGACGATACAATTATTCTCTGTACTAGGAAGTACAGATAAGTCATGTAGACATCAGTGGATTGGGTTGCATGACACTATATCAAGGTTGTTCATAGCAGCCTAAAATAATATCACATCCACTACATCGCCCTACCGCTGTAATATTAGGTAAGTATATATTTTCTATTAGAACATTGGAATGTTGGGAGCTTCATTGAAAACAATGGCGTAGCTCCGGGCTTATAATGGCTTGTATAAGCCCGGAGCGCCAACATTCCAATGTTTCTTTGTTCACAGCTGTAGCTGTGAACAAAGGCTTCAGGGAGCTTGAGGGGATTTCAATCCCCTCGCGCTCCCTGAAGCCTTTGCTTTATTTGCTAGAACATTCTGCCCTCTAGTGGCAGAATGTTCTAATAGTCTTATAGCCCTTCGTAGCTGGGCTATACCGGCTATTAAAGTTCCGCTCCCTTGTTAAAGGCCCTCGCCTTCGGCTCGGGCCTTTAACGCTGGAGCAGGCCTTTAATAGCCGGTATAGCCCACCACGTCGGGCTATAAGGCTATATTGTATACTCCAGCCATACTTACCTTGGGACAACAGAATATCATTCCCAACCCATAAAAAAGTGGTTGGTTGATATAGTGGATCTGATGTTATTGTTGTGAGATATATCACATGCTTTACAGTGACCCACCACTGGAGTTGATTATAAAGGAAGGAATACCTTGGTTTCTTAAAAACAAAGTCAAACGGAAAAGGTATTACAAGTGTCCCAGTATTACATATCCACCTGCAAAAAGCAAATGGAAATATGTCTAGGAACTAGACCGGAAATCTGGAAAATAGTGCGCAGACATTACAGTCCCGATGACAGTCTCCATTCCAGATCATGCAAATCGGAATCGCCCAGTAAAGTCATGGCATTACTGTCCAGTATCAATAATGTCGTGTGTGGTATTACCATGCCTTATCGGCGCCATTTGTAATCAGTCACAGTGTGGAATGTCACATGTATCAGCATTGTTTCCACTGCTCTCAAATACAGAGACAACTCATTTTGCAAAGGGGCAGGTAGGTAAGACATACTGCAAATGATGCAGACATATGTTGTAGAATTATTATTCTGCAGGCAATTGAAAAAATTCTTAGGCGTAATTGTGAAACTCTGAACAAGTGTCTGGGATTAGGAAACCTGTGTTTGATGGAGTCAAGTGTAAAAGGTATAAAACCCTTCAGAAACATTATAGTTTGGTAGGTAAGGACTTAATGGCCTTCACACAGAAGAGTGTCTTAAGGTTAACAGACAACCTAAATGACCTGAAAGTAGCAAAAAGTGCAAAGGCTCTGAGGAACGTAAAAGCAATGTTAGAAGGTGAAGGAGAAGTGTAATCAGAAGAACAAACTTTTTTAAAGCCAATAGGTCTCATCGTTTGGAACTATTGGTATTACCAGTGATTTTTGCTGATGCTATGCAACAACAGAAGAAAGAAATGCTTTTTGCCAATGCTTTACAGCTATACAGCATCAGCAAAGAAATTAAAAAGAGCACAATGACGTTTACACGAGCTTCCATGCATCCGCATCAAGAATGCTGTGAAGAACCAGCGTGATGATATATGTGCGTGCATGCATCAGTACACATGCGCACACATGCATAATCATTCAGCCATTATTTTGTTTATTTTTTTTAAATTACCATTCCAAGTTGAAGGACTCCACTTTGAGTGGTAAATAAATAAATATTATTTAACCATGTGTGAAAGCATGTTTTCAAATTGGAGAGATCCAGCAGCAAATGTGAGCTGCCAGGCTCTCCAAAAAAACCTAACAATAGATATAATTAATTTTTGTAAAGGACCACGATGTGAGGAGTGTGAGCGTAATGGAGGAGCAGGTGTGTGGAGAAGGCAGCATGGGGGAGCAACGGAGGAGTTTGAGGCAGTAGAGAAGTAAATAAATATACATTTGAAAAAATTGCAAAGGTGGTCAAAGCAATAGATGAGGTGGGGGGATCAGGGAGCAACATAAAGCACTCAGGGTGAGTGTAGTATTTGAAGGAGGGAAGCAGCACACGAGGGAGAGAGCAAGAAAACACATGCACTCCTGGAGTGTGAAAGAAAAAAAGAACAAAAATAGTTCCTGAGTGTGAGCAGTGGAAGGATTTAAGCAACCTAATCAAAGGGTGGTAGGGAAGAAATTCTCTAAGGGAGGGACAAACACAAGAAGAGGAAGGAAAGCCATTGAACAATAAGCAAGCAAATGAGAGCAACAAGAAAGCCAAACACTGTTAAGCAATGGGCTGTCCATAAACCCACTGTACGTTTTGGTATAGTCCTCATGAGTTCTTTTGCAAACAGACAGCTAAAAACTAGATGTAGGTGAGACTAAAAAGGGTACTAGACCTGTCTCACCGCAAGCTACTGGTAAAAGCTCATCTTGAGTGCTCTATTAATTTAGAGAGGGCACAAATTAGGAAGAACAAAAATTGCTCGAAGGCATTCCAAAAATGGATACCAAAATGGTCTTTGGTTTAACTTTCAAAGTCCTATGAAGAAAGTCTCAAGCTTTTAAATATGCATTCGCTGTAAAAAAAAAGAAGAAATTGGAGGATACGAAAGAATGAACGTACTACAAGGAGTGTGTGTTTTTATGTGGAAGTGTATTTACAGATTTTAACTGTAACAAAATGGAAATTAATCTCTGAGGATACATTTTTAACTTTAGACGATATTTCTTCTCTTATGAGGCCCAAAAAGGCTGCAGAAGTGTGGAGTTGTTTGTGTTGGCGTTCCTGGTCCAGTGACATGGTCTGCAGTCTCGACTGGATTGCCAATTTCGAGGCCTGCCAACACAGAATGGGTATGGCTATTCCCAATCTGTAATTGCACAGGCGAGTTAAAAAACGATGGAATGGGTGGAGGAAATGCTGTCCAGATTAATTATTAGTGCATAAGACTGATTCAAGAGGTGTCTCCACCTCCTTTTTGATGTCCCAGTAAATGCATTGAAAATCCTCCCACCCTTGTGCTGCTAACAAAAGAAGTAAATGAAGTGACAAATTGCTGCATCAGACACAGGAATAATTGTGCTGAGTAACCTGAGGAGAGCCTGTCCTATCAGTGTGTCACTTATCAGAATAGAAATGTGCAGACTGAGTGGGCCTGCTGGTTATTATCCACTGTCAGATTCTATTCCTCTGGTCCAAGACTTTTATTTCGCCTCATCTGATGGCTACACATTGGATCACTTGCTCCAGACTTGGAGAAAAAGCTCTCCAGCTAAAGAAAAAACATGCCTGTGGATCATGTTTTGGCTTATAGGACATAATATTTTCCAAAAATGTCTAAAAATGCGCCTTTTCTCAATGTAATATATTATCCTCAGTATGTTTTCACAATCCCTGCTAAAATCGCATCCAGACTTTAGTTGAAGTAGTTTGATGGAGAGCATCAAACTTTTAGATGTTTCTAAGTTTGCTTTCATAATTTCTGTACTCAATAAATGTTTGTGAAAGGATTATGGCTCTTTACAATTTATGCAGCAACCTTAAAGTCAGGAGTGTTGTAATTTGGAATCGTCCATAATTCTCTTTTCCCCTCTCTCCTCCTCTTTTGTTCCTTAAAACTGACCGTAAGCAGTGAAGCTTATTTAGAAAGTTGGTGTGAGTTAGTCTTTGCCAGTTGTGTTGATGTATTCAAGAGAGGAGATTGGAGGTGTTTCTTTTCCAAGAAACTCCAGATTTTAACATCTAAGGCGTTGAAGTCTGCTCACCACCTTTCTTACCACCTTGCTTCACTGCTAACGGAACGTTCTAAGGAGTAAAAGAGCGAGACGGAAGGGAAGAAGAGGAATGGAAGATTCCAAATTACAAAACTTGTTTCAATAACGTTCAGCCCTTACTCTACTCCCACACGTCAAACAACTATCACGGGGGCAGATTTATGACTTTCTGGAATTCAAAAAACTTTTCTAGGTTACTCCTGGGAACCTGAGCTTGTTGCAGCCTTTCCAGCTTAATCCTGGGAACATTTTCTAAATTGCTTTTTCACTTTGAAGGAGCAATTTCCTCAATGTGTAAATGTACACGCTGCACAACTGCATATGGTGCAATAGCAGCACCTTTTTTGCAGTGGCCCAATTTTTTAATTTTTTTTCCGCACTTTGGAAATAATTCTTCCCTGTAGAGGAACCCCTTACCCTAATGCCCATAGATTTTGGAAGTGTTCCCTTCCATTTCCCACTCAAGAAAAGGTTGCGTCTGCACTTGACGTTTAAAACACTGACCATTTTCAAGGTGGGAAGAGGGTGTAGAGGAATCCGAAAACACCTGCAAACTCTCTAGGTCATCAGTGTCTCCTTATTTTCTAGGGAAATCAAGTCCTGAACACCAGTTTCAAAATCTTCAAAAGAGATGTACTTATGCTCAGAATGGGGGGGATTGTGGGTGCGATATTGCTTATGAGTAAAACAATTAACAACTGCAAAGTCACTTTTAGAGCACGCCTTGCAGTCATGAATCCAATTGTTTACGAATATAAGTCTAACTTACATTCGCAAATTGCATTGTGAATTGGGCTCTTGGACTCCTCAGGGAAAGACTACATGGTGTAATACTCAAGATTATTTTTCAACTGCAAGGGATGATTCTCAGGCATGAAATTCTGTTAAAGGTTGTTGGGACTGACCAAGGGTTGAACTGTAATACAAAGTGCATGACTCACATCCTAAGAGCACAAATAAACATAAATGTTTAAAGGGCACCTGTCTAATCATTTTTAATGAATGTAATTTATTTATGATTTTTGGGTGTTGTTTATTTTTTTTCTCACTTCTTTCACCCCCAAAATGGTTGTTAGTGTACGTTTTTGGTGGGTTTTTTATTTGATCAATTTTTGTTTCATCCTCTTTCCCAAAGTGTATCATGAGTAGTCCATCACCGTCTCCACTATAGCATCAACCTCCAGTGGGATATATCCTTTTTAGGTCTCGCCTGAGCCAGCGCATGCGTTGCTCTGGCGAGACATTTAGTGAGTGGGCTTTAAAAAGCTGACCACAGCTTTTTGTCTGGCATAGAGTGTGCGGTTACGCGCACAGGCACGAGCAGAGGCGCCATCTGGCTTTCCTCTCTTGTCATGGTGCGCGCACATCGCACACCACTCGCCATACGTGGCGCTGCAGCTGCTTTCACTTTTGCCGTAGCGCGCGCACCACTCGCGTGTTTTTTTTTACATTTCTGTTTAGCGCGCGCTCATGTACCTTTGGTTATTGAGGCCTCCAGGGCAGGCAATATTGATGCTTACATGACAGTTTTTTTGAGGGGGGTGAAAGGCTACTAAAGTGTGAGGCTTTGTTATTGAAGTCAATTGGCTACATGTACTAGCCAAGGGAGAAGCTCCTGGTTCTTCAAGTGACAGACCCACTCCCCACTTTCTATTCTGTTCCCTCCAGATTTGCAGCAGTTCCTGGGCATTCCAATACAAATTTCAAGTTGGACAAGCATTTATGAGTTTCGTTCCTAACTGTGGCAGTCTGAGAGCCGTGGTCACAGTGCTCCAGGTTGCGAGGCTGCAAGAGTTTTTGAAGATGTTTAATGCTGGTTTGTGTGGCGCATTGCATAGCTGTTTGGTGCCCTTTTTAAGTGACCCATTGTGAAGTGGAGGTATATTTCCATATGCATTTTAAGCCTTACAACCCTTAGCCCCTCCCCCTCCCCCACCACAGAGCGCGTCTCGCGGCCGCAGGTCTTGTTTTTTTAAACTTTCAGCGCGAGGCGCGCACGCTTGTCTCTCTGAGCTTCCGTTTCACCCCTCTCACTCTCGTCCTCTTTCACTTTCCCTCTCTATTTCTTTCGTCTCTGCGTATGTCTTCTTCCTGTCTCTTTCTCTCTGTCTCTGTCTTTCCTCTTATCTGTCGTTCACTCCGCCTCTGTCTCTCTCACTTCCTTTTCTGATACTCACTGCCTCTGTGTCTCTCTCATGAGTGGCACTCACTGTCCCCGTGTCTCTCTCAAGTGTGGTACTCAGTGCCCCCGTATCTACCACAGATTTTGATACTCACTGCCCCTGTGACTCTCTCAGGTGCGGTCTCTTACTAAATTGCATCCTTTGATGTGAGGTACTCACTCAGGCATGTAACTCAGTGCCCCTGTGTCTCTCACAGGAGTGGTTTTCACTGACCTTGCGTCCCTTCCTGGAGTGCTCACCCCGTTGCTTCCTTTGGTGTGTGGTACTGACTGTCTCTCTTTCCCTCACTGGTATGGTGCTTTCTGTCCCCGTGTTCCTCTCCGGCTTGGCACTCACCGACCGCGCCTCTCAGATGTGATGCTCACTGCCGCGTGCCTCTCGTGTGGAAATCAGTGCACCTGTGTTCACCTCTAGTCTGGTACTGCCCACGCCGGGTCCCTTCAGGTGTGGCACTCATAGATGCTGTGTCTCCCTCTGGCGTGGTACGCAAACGCCATCTTCTCTTCAGATGTGAAACCCACTGCCCGCGTGCCCTTTTCTTGTGTGGTCCTCACCGCTGCCGTGTCCCTGTCAGAGGTGGTACTCACTGCCCTGTCTCTCTCTCTCATGAGTGGTACCCACTGCATCTGTCTCTCTCAGGAGTGATAGTCACTGCCTATTTCTCTCAGGGTTGGTGGTCACTGCGCCCCTCCCAGAAGTGGTATTCACTGCCCCTGTCTCAATAGTGGTACTCACTGCCCATGGCTCAGGAGTGGTACTCACTGCCCATGGCTCAGGAGTGGTGCTGCTATATCTGTCATGAGTAGTACTCACTCATGCTCCTTGGAGCTCTTTTGCTTCCTCACCTCCGGCTTCGCATTAAGAGCCCCCCATATGTGTGCTTTCACTTTACAAATGGCAGAGTGCAACAAAGGCAGGACGGCGTGGAAACCTACCCCTGGGCACGGTCATCGCAGGTAAACTTCCTCGGGAGCAGTACACTTTTATCTCCCCTCCACTCTGTATGCATGCTTTCACTTTAGCAATGGCAGAGTGCAACAAACTTTAGCAGGCCATGGCGTGCTCCTTGAAGTTTTTCTCCCCCCGCTTCGCATTAAGAGCCCCCTCTCTGTATTTCTTTTGCACGCCGCGGCATGCGTCTTGAAGTTAATTTACTTCCCCCTCCCGCTTCGCATTAGGAGCCCTCCCTCCCCCCACTCGGAATGCGAGCCTTCACTCTAGCAATGGCAGAGTGCAGCAAAGGCAGGAAGGCACAGAAACCTACCCCTGGGCACGGACATCACAGGTAAACTGCCTCGGGAGCGGGGAGCAGTACACGTTCCCAAAGCCTTAACCCAAATAACCGTATCTGCACACTCAGAGCCATAGACTTTCAAAGATAGCACAGCGGTGTGATGTTTGCTTACACAACATCACGCTGAGCTGCCTATTGTTTGCTTCTTTATTGCACAGTAACAGCAGCAGCTAACTCCCCTTAATCCTCACATCCTTGAAGTTCTACGATATCCTGTACTTGCCAAATTGTTTGGACTGTTTTTTTGTGTGCATTTTACAGGTGTGTGTGGCTGTTAGTAATATACGCCCGTATTAATTAGTCATTCATCTTTTTTTCACGTTATAGGTGTTTTTCCATTTGTTATATCGCTATAAGAGTGCATTAATCTTTTTTGCATAGTCTATGCTCGTTTATATCGCCACATTTATGGGTTTTTACACCTGACCCTGCAAGTCATTGTGCCGCATCGGTCTTTATTACGGTGTGTGTTTCTACTAAGCAAAGAAAATGTGAGTATTTTGAAATAAGTACCTTCATGGCGCGAGTAAAAACTTGAATTCTTTGTACAGGAAGGACCGCAATCCTCTGGGCATCTGTTGTGTCCGAATTCATGGACAAGCATGTTATTCAAACAGGTACCTACCTGCCCTCTCTGTGTGGCTCAATGGTTAGAGCGGCAGACCCTGATGCAGAGATCTGGCCCGGGACCAGGGTTCAATTCCCACCTCGGCGGGTCTTGGGCTCAATTTCCTCGGACCTGATAATTCTCGCCTCAGTGCCTATTCTAATCATGGGTCCCACTCTGCAACTCTGGGCAATAGCTTGCTTAATCTCCACAACGGCCCCAACAGCGCTAGGATGCCTGGCTTCACCCTGGGGGTGCCCAGGAGTGGACATTTCACAGGGAAAAGCCAGGAAGGGTTCCACAGCGGTATGCGTACAGCACCTGGACACCCCTTTGGGGGTATGGGTGCGCTTTACAAGTACAAATTTCAGTTTCTCTGATAAGAACTCAGGGTTTGTACTGCTTCCAGCGCACGGTTTGCTTTTCCAAGGGTGTTACATAATTTTTACAACAGCACAGGTGGCAAGTGTCTTATTAAGTTGCAATCGGTGTCAAAGAGACAAGTGGAGGGGGTCGATCTATTTCTCTTCTTCCCAAACTAGAGTATATAAGCAGGTTTACTTGGGCCACTCTGCAGTCATATGTACAAGAAAGGATTCAGCTCAAGTGATCGCTAGTAATAATATTCTCCCATCTACAAGTGATAGCCATTATACAGCACAGTGAAGGCTTTGGGAGATAATTTACATTTTATTGATGTTGCGCTCCATGAGAGTGCATGTTCTAGCAAGTCGTCTCCCCTCCTCCCCAGTCCTTACTTGCACCTGGACTTTTGCAAGAGTTTAAGCTATTGGCATTGAAAATGACAATGCCTTTTATTTATATTTTAAAAACCAAAACATAAATAAAAGGCATTGTCACTTACAATGCCAATAGCTCAAACTCGTATAAATGCGAGACCTATTGGCTATGCCAATGCTTTTTCTTTATTCTGTGGCTGTCGTTCAGTGTGGTGTAATTTCCTTCTAGTTCTCCAGGGATATTTCCAGCTTGTGATGTGACCCAGGTGCAGTGTCACCTTTCTGTTGACTTGGAGATAAACATTTTGATTAATCTTGATATCACGTTATAAACCCACTAAAGAGAAGGCGGCACAGTAAGAGCAACAAAGATATTCTTCTTCTGAATGTTAAAGAAAGATAGTGGAAAAACATGGATGTTTTTCCGTGTATTCAGTGTTTTTTCTGGGACACAAACCTGGGAACCAAACCTATTGAAAACTAAAAGCAACAAAACGTGAAAATATGCATTAAAAAGTTCATGAAACAAAGTTAAACCAGCTTAATTGGAGAATCGAAAGGATCATTTTTCAAGCAAAATATGCCCTTTTCCCATTGTATCTCTGCCCTTTATTATTATTTTTTGCAGAACGGTCTATTCTACTATTTACTTCTCAGGAAACAGAGCTCATTTGAGAATGTTAAGAGGTTTCACACGAATGAGTGAACTATGAGTCTTGGCTGCAGCCAAATATATTCCTCCAAACTTCATCTTTTTTTAAGAACAGGTGTGATTTCACGTGAAAGATATTCAATTTCTCCCCCAAGTCAAGCCAGCAGATAGACTTGTGGGTGTCCTAGGCAAAATGGCATTTTGAGGTAAATGGGGCCATATTGGATGCTTTCAGGGTAAATAAGACCCCTAGCAGGTTATGGAATTATCTTGCTGTAGCGTTAACCATTTTTCCAGTACACCAGAATGACATTACTCCTGGAACCTGGTTCAAGAGGCTTGGAGAGAGTAGGGGGCTCTCTTACTCTAAGGGGATGGAAAACGTTTTTACATCAAAAACAAAGATCACTGTGTTACAGAACATCAATAGATTAATCGTGAAAGACCCCATAAAATAAGGGAATAAGCTGCTCCATTGCCTCCTAGGCAAGGTCTGAGCTCATCAAACAGAATAATGCATACGTTAAATATAAGGGAAAACTACAAGACAGACATACCTTCAAAGGGAAGATGTACTGCATCATGAGCAGTTAGAGATATTTCCTGAGAGTCCAGTGTCAGTGAAAGGCCAATAGAAATAGAGAATAGACCGTTCTATGGACGCCTCACATCAGATGACTCTGCCACAGTCCCACCAACCTTTTTAGAGATTCTGACCTGTTCTGCTTTCATTTGTCTACAGGCCTCATCTGTATTGCACATGCTTATCTGCCTCTTTGTGGTCACCATTAGCACACTTCTGACACGGGTGCCCCACCTCTGGCACTTCAGAGCAGAGCGGAAATGGCCTTTCCCAAGCAAGCCTTGCCAAAGAGAGCCACCGCCTTTCTTCTAGAAAGAGACAGACTCAAATTCCTACCTGTACCCCTCTCCGTCTCTGTCACCGACGGCAGAGCGACAGGCAAGGCAAGGCAGATTGATAAATTGCTGTTTAAAATATTACCATACGCCACTTTCGACAATTAGCCAACTACCCCGGGAGACAGCTGTAATGAGGGCTCAGCATTAATAATTAGTCATCTCTGCATTTGTATCCGCGGCACTTGCCCCGCGGTGTCAGGGCCCGGGTGATAAGCAGGAGGTCACTGCAGACTGGAGGTGAGCAGAGAGCGCTCCCAGAGAGACGTTGAATGGGAAGCACATGTAGGTTAGGAAGTAAGGCGGACCTTTGGTTAATCCACCGCAGGCAACACCTGGGGGACCTGCCGATAAATGTTGCATTGCCGCGTCTCCCCTAGTCTGAAACCGTGGTGTGACAGTGGCTGCACCGTAGACTCAGGATCGTGGTATGAGGGAACGCTGTATACAGTGCGCGCGTAGAGTGAAGAGTTGGTCATCCACCATAGATGTAGGTGCACTCAGCGAGCATCTCCTCTTTGGACAGGGACTTCTTCAGATTAAAAGGGCTAGTCAACCTAAGGTACACTTCACATGCACTAGCAGTTACAGCTTCAGGCAGATGCAAGCTATTTCCCCCTCCTTCATGCCCTTCACTCCCTTTGACTCACCTGCAATATGTGTCCCCCAAGGTTCTGCTCAAAGAGTTCCGTGGCTAGGGCGGCTGCTAAATTTCGTGCCTGCGAGCCCATAGCTGAAAGAGAGAAAAATGGATTTTCAATGTTTTTTTCCATGACAGCTTGATCACAAAAGGTAGAAATATTAGGACTGCTGATTCATGAGGAGTCTTATGGTACCTAATAGTAAGGGCATGATATAGAGGCAAACTGTCCTAAAAAAAGGGATCACAATCAAAACAAAGACATGGCAAACGATCAAGAATTTCCATTGATGCCAAATAAAAGATATATTTATCAATTCCATAAAAAGGGGCAACACTAGCAATGCCAAGAAAAGGCGATACGTGTGAATGGAAAGCCTAAGGGGACCACTTGCCATGCTGAGGAATGAGGGGAAGGGCTCTAGAAATGCCAAGGAATTGGGTCACTATTGGGTCACTATTCATGCCAATGAAAGGGAAACCAATGAGTATAAAGCAAAGTGGTACGACCATCGATGCCTTGAAAGGAGAGCCTCAAGTAATATCAAGGAAATGGAAAACCTATGGATACAAAGGAATTGGGAGTGCAGTAGAAATGCCAATCGGAATGTGTCGATATAAAACAGAAGGAACCACTAGCAGTGGAAAACGCTCAATTCCAAGGAAATAGGACAATCCCACTGTCAAGGAAAATAGGCAACTTTTAAATGGAAATGTTGCGCCCAATTGTACAATTCTTATACTTGGATTTCTCAGCACCAAGGAATTGCACTGGTGGTGTCTGATCTTTCACCTAAAGGAGGTTACCAGATGAACTCAATCGATGGACAAGAGCAAGTTTAATTTCTGGGCTTCCATTTAACTATCTACTCAATTCCTTGATTTATAATCTTGGGTCACCACAATGGAATCAATTGAACTGATGCATGAGATTACAATGGTTTGTAGGCACAGAATCTGGTGCCCCGTGTGACAGTGACACAGAGTTGTCCTTGTAGCAGTGTGACGCATCTCCATGTGAGTAACAATACATGGTGGCACCCTGTCAAGCCCGCCCTTCAGCAGTGAGATATCCATGAGAGAGGAAATACCATTTAGCCCAAGGTCCATCCCATCTTCCAGGAGTGATGTATCCATGTGCAAGGAATTTTTAATAAGCATATATTCAACTCTATTCTTCAGTTATTCCATATCTCACCTTGGACATCAGGGTCTATCCTGTTCTCAAGAGAGTCAACTTTGAGTTAAGATTCTCACACCTGAGAATCTTACCCAAGCGAATGACTTGGTTTTTAGATCAAAGGCATCTTCTTACAAATGGATATTGCACTTGGAAGTACACGATAAATAGTATACTCCGTCATGTGTTCTCACATATGTAGATCTCACCCATGAGAATGTAGCAGACCTTATTCTGAGGTGCCCAATAGCACATGACTAACACACCTTAGGCCTCATAGTAGATGGATCTTTAGCTTAAGTAATATGTGCTGAAATTTGGAGAAATTTTTACTACTACGGGATAAAAGTTTATCTTTACATACGTGAATGCTAACACTTGGGTAAGATCTCAACCATCTCAGTTTTTGGCGGGGTTGTCTGTGGAAAAGAAAAAAAGTGCTCACAGTAGTGTCATGCCTCCATGGCATGGAGGCCAGTCTACATTCTCTTTTTTGATCTGAAGCCATGAAGGCAGGATCAGTTTCATCAAAAAACAACCCCTGCGCCCTGGCAGCATTGTCTACAGCTAATTCTTTAAGGCTCAAATGTATTTAGATTAGAGGTCTACTGAGTGCATGTTAGGCCTTGAATGGTGCATAAAACCTGAGAACCAACCACAGCATCTGAGTTTGATGTACATGAGGGTGTCTTCTGAGACTGTGGCACAAGTATTTAGCATTAGTTGCATGTGGTTGTATGGAAGACAATACCGCTGGTGCTGCACCGGGCACCGCTTACCTGAAAGCTCCTCCTGATCTAAGAAAGCCCTTTCTCCGTTATTTCAGTTGTTGACAGCTATGTTAAGGGCAGCTTGGAAATGTACTGGAAATCTTCCATGCGTTGCATTTGCAACAGGCTGCCCTTCAAAAATCCTTACTCTTTTGGAAGGGTCAGTGGAAACTGACTACCTGAACCTATGGCCGTTCGAATGGTTACACATGCCTGTAGTTCTGATACTGCTGGGGGTGCGTGTCAAACCCAGACGAAAATGAGCATTGGGGTGGGGGAGAATATTTTATCCCATACATCTTTTGCAAGACCTCTAACATCACCCAGTACTCCTAGTTTGGTAATAAGGGAAAACGATCATGTATTTGACTCCCAAGTAAAAACCAGCAATATGATCCAAGGGCATCTAAAAACACATATGTCTATAGTCTCCTGGAATATTGCAGGTCTATCTTCTAAAACCACCTCAACTGATTGGTCAAACTATATTGACAGTCATGATGTCTGGATATTCCAGGAAACTTGGTCTCTGGATAAAATTTATCATTCTGGTTTTTAAATTTTTCAAAGGCTGCTTTACGAGGACAGAGAGGGAGACCTATAGGATGGCTGACTTGCTGGGTTAGACAGCAAGCGGGCATTTCGGTGGAGGAAATATTTATCGATAGTCCGGACATCATGGCCATACGGATTCGAATGGCACGTGGACCTGATGTTCTGATTATCAATGTTTATGCAAGAGGGCAGCCGGGTGGCAGGGGATCAAGTGTGGTTACCGTCCTCGATAGCTATCTGGGAAGTTTACAGGGTAGTTGTAATTTGATAATAGCAGGTGACTTTAATTGCTGCTTCGAGCCTTTGGACCACGATGACGGAAACCTTAGTGCAGAGGAGGACGCACAGTGGAACATTCCGCAATTAGAATTATGCCCCATTAAAAAATGGACAGAGGCTGTATTACAGCTAAAAGGACTGTGTTTGGAAAGGGGACTGAGGGCAGTCAATGGGCGGTCGCAGTCGGATAGGAAAGGCGACACACTTTTGACAATGGTCTTAGAAGCAGCCGCATAGACTATATTTTCCTTAAAGTAGAATTCTGGCCATCGCTCTTGGATATGATGGTGCAGGAGCGGACTGAAAGCGACCATAACCCATTGGTTTTACAGCTGCAGGCTTCGGGTTTTTTAAATCTTAATAATAGGACTGTTGAATATACAACAGCAGAGGCCATGCTCACTAATGATATGAGGAAAGTTCAGTGGGCTAGGATTATTGACAATGAAGGTGACCTGGAACAGATGAAGGAATTGGTTGCTTGCTCGATCACCACCCTTCTTAATTGCGATTCCCAGGAGGACATTAATTCTACTGTCCTCCAGGTTCACAATGACCTGTTCAAGCAACTAAAACATTTTTTATTAAAAGTAGCAAACCAAGGAAAAACTTTCGTGCAAAGGCGGCCTCCTGGTACAATAGTTCTTGCAGAAAGGCCTATAAGATTTTATCCAGGGCTATTAGATCCAAAGTTGTGGGTGATATTAAAAAGGCTAGAGTAAGGTATAAGAAAGTCCAGCAACAAGCGAAGAAGGATTGGGATGAGAACCGCTGGCAAGATTTGGTCACAGCCAGCAAGGGGAAAAACATGGTCCAATTCTGGAAGCTTGTTAAATGGGGCAGTGGAGAATTAAAGCAGACACCTACTAATTATGTCGCTCCGGAACAGTGGGCTTTACACTATGAGGCACAGTTCACTGCTACCAATTGCAGTGAGGATATACCCCTATGGCCTACCCCAACTACTACTCTGTTTCACTAGTTCAGAGGTTGAGTCTGTGCTAAAATCAATTCCGAGAGGCAGGGCCCCAGGCCCGACTGTATACCCACAGACTTGTTTGCATATGATAAAGAACATTGGGTATCTTATATAAAGTTACTGGCCAATGCTATAGCTAGCGGTGCTCCCATTCCCGACACATGGTCAGGTGCTGAAATCTTACCCATATATAAAAAGGGTGATCACTCACTACCAGGTAATTATAGGCCGATCAGCCTTATAGATTCCATCCAGAAGATTGTTGCCAGGCTAGTTCTGGATAGATGAGACAGATCTCCTGTCACCTCTCCAGGCGGGGTTTCGACCACACACCAGTACCTTAGATCAGGTCTTTAGGTTCGTGCTCATCTATTGGCGGGTGGTTATCATTGGAGGGGGCACAATCTATGCAGCTTTTATTGATCTTAAATCCGCATTTGATTTAGTCCCTCGTACGAAAATGTGGAGTGCTTTTCTGGATTTGGGGATGCCACCGGAACTGTTGGCTATCTTAGTAAAACTGCACGATTCAAATTACGCACAGGTCCGCTGGGGAAAGCAGAGGAATGTAACAGAGAGGTTCCCTGTCTCCAAGGGGGTCCGTCAGGTGTGTGTTCTAGCCCCAACCCTGTTTTCTTTATTTATAAACAGGGTTGTTCAGTATTTTTCCACCCACCCTACAGATGCTCCAGCATTAGCTGGCATGAAGATACCCCTGCTCATGTTCGCGGATGACACCTTGATAATATCTAAGACTCGACAGGGCCTGCAGGCCGCTCTGTCCCGCTTCGAGGTGTTTTGCCACGACCATGAATTAGTGGTAAATGTGGAGAAAACAAAGTTTATGGTGCTTCACAAATCTAAAGCCATAATAGGGAGAGTATACATGAATAATGTCCCCTTGGAACAGACTGATGTTTTTACTTATCTGGGTATAACACTAGGCAGGAAACTAAATTGGAAGCCCCAGATCGATATGCTGGCTTTGAAACATGCACAATTAGCCGGCGTATTGATAAAAGAGCAGAGGCTTTCCCAGACTAAGCCCATCGTCCCCGTCCTAAAGATTTACAACTCTAAAATCAGTTCCTCAATATTATATGGTGCTGAACTTTGGGGCTTTGAGTACCTAACACCTCTGGTACTAGCCCAAAACAAATTTGCTAGAGCACTAATAGGCCTCCCGCAATCCACCCCACTTACGCCCCTTTACTTAGATTTGGGCTGCTACAGCATAGAGGACTTGGCATGCTTCAGACCTGTAGCATTTTGGAGAAGGCTTTGGACCACACCTGAGCTTTCTCTGTATGCTAAAGCTCTCCTTGAAGTACGGGGGCTGGGCCACCTACATAAGATCTCCTGGCTAAATAACATCAAAACCACCTTGATTAATATGGGGATGAGTATCCTGTGGGAGGACCCAGCTGGTAACCCATTTCCATCTAAAAAGAATTTCAAGGCAGTATACTGGAATATGGTCAATACCAAGTGGTTCTCATCTATTACGAGGTCTACCCTGACTAGGGAATTTTTGGAGTTCAAACATGAGATCAAGTTTGAAACCTATTGGGACCTCATTACCAGGCCAACTGACAGGAAACTGTTTCACCAGTTCAGGGTGGGTTCTCTTCCTATAAGAGCACTTACTAGCAGTTGGCACCCTCCAACGGATGACAAATGTATCTCATGTCCAGCTCAAACTGAGACATTAGCTCACATTTTGTTTGTATGCCCAGCTTATAATTCACCTAGGACCAAATGGCTCAAACCTATTTGTATGAATCTGGGCACAAGAATAGCTCGGGAGGCCTTAAGGATTCTAAGGACAAACAGCAAAGATTCCATCGTGGTTGCTGTGGCAAAATTTCTGAGCTGGATGTGGGTCATCCGAGCCAATAAGATGAGGGTACACTAATCTCGTCATCTTTATCTATGAGGGTTTAGACATTATGGTCTGGGACCGTTGACTCAATATTTGTCTAGACCATGATAACTGGTTATTTAAGAAATGATCCCTTGTTGACCTTTTGTCGAAAACTTGGACCCCGTATTATGGGCAGACGAAAGGAAACAGCTGTCTTGCCACAGTTTTTGTGCTTTTTATGTATTTGCACTTTTTATGTGTTTTTTAAATATGTTCTTATCCTTTGTACTTACATCATCAACTTATTGTAATAATGTTTTTAACACCACATGTAAATATATCTGTGGTTTTTTAGAAAAATATCATACTCTGAATCCTTTAAGTCTTTTTTAATTGTTGATGTATTTTGTCTTTTATGATTATGAAAATCGAAATAAAGACTTCATTGACTTGACTTGACTTGACTACCTGTTGCTGTGTGTTGAAATTTAAAGCGGACAGGGCAGTGATGAAAGCTTGCCTGATGCTGTATAGTGTTCATAATTAGACCTTACAGCTCTCTACAGGAGAGTTCTTGTGACTAGTTTGGGCAATTCAATTTAAATTACCCTTGTGACGTTTTATTTTTTAAAGTATTTTGTTATGTAATCGAAGTGTGAGTAATTTTAAAATTTTATAATGCACTCCACTGTTATTCCACTGATTGTACCCACAATTGTTAAGGTCTTTTAATAGTGTTGTTTTATTTTATTGATATATTATTTATGGTGGGATGTGCAACCTGGGCCTAGAACTCAAGCAAAGTAAGGGGCAGTTTTTTAACTTTTCAGCGAAGTGATCAAGGTTTTTAAACATTATATCGTAATGCATATGGATTAGGAATATGCGTCGGAATAAAGTACAATGAACAAATTAATGAATGTTCTGGATATGGGCAGCATTATTTATCTAGGGCCAGATGTACAAAACCATTTAGCATTTCTTAACGGGCCGAATCGCTATTTTCATAGGTGGAAAATTCAATCGCATTTCCTATTTGCGATTTCCTAATAGCGATTCCTACTCTGTAGGAATCGCTATTAGGAAATCGCACATTTTGTACATATCATTTTGCATTTCCTAAATAGCGATTTCGTAGGAATCGCTATTTAGGAAATGCGAAAGACGAATTTCGTACATCTGGCCCCTAGACTCTTTGTCACAGTGGCCAGTGGTTGCAGGTGGGTCCCAGAGACACTCATTTGCTGGAGCCCGGTTCATACTTAATCATATTAAACTTTGACCCAGATCACGAGAGAGAAAAGCACAACAGGGGAAAGAAGGAGGAGGAGAAAGACAGGAAAACAGTGACAAGCAAAGAAAGCAGGGATTAAAAAGAACTCAAAAGAGTGAGATAAAAGGGCAGTGAGTGTCTGGTGGTGGATGAAAGAGGCATGCGGTAGAATCAAGACAACGCAGCCTTGGTATTTGGCACCGGCATTCAGCACCGGTGACATTCGATGACTCATTCCACGAGCCTCTGAGCAAAACTATGGCCTCCAGCATTTATTCTTTTACAAATTAAGCACTACTCCTAGCCATTGATGGGCTGCATCACAGATGTCCTGTACATTAATTATATGGTGCATTTTCCTGTTGCTCTTGCTTTGCCTTTGGCGGAATAAATCACAACCAATTGCACATCTGTGCAATTGGTTGTGCCCCAGAACATTAGGAAACTCTGCCTTGCCACTGTATTTGGCGCAAGTGAGTATACAGTGGTAGCATGTGCTGCATCTTTGATGTTCCTATCCACAGCAGGATGTGGGAGAAGGATAGCATTAATAAACATATACTGCCACCATGCTTAGGAAGAATTCACTGAGTTCTGCTATCAATGAGGTTGATCAACGATAGTGTTGTTCTGATATAAAATTGTATATGGGTGTGTGCAGTATTATGGCACAAAACTGGCCCCACCCCTCCGGCCCACCGGGGAAATGCCTGGTGCCTGCTATGGCCAGTCTGGCCCTGGGCCATGTCCATTCTCTACAGTGAGCGTACCTATCTTCCCTAAGCAACAGCTTAGCACGCGATCTGTAAATTCTTAGCCCCTCCTCTTCTGGGCTTCCCTGTCACTTATCTCCTCTTGTCTACTTTGTTCAGAGTGGACCTGCATAGGTGATGGGGATGAGAGTCCTACTAGGGCCAGTCTCTTTGTGTGTGTATAGTAATGCCGCATGGATCCTTTGCATCATCTCCATATTTGTATGAAGTGGATTCCCTCTCGCTCTCTGTGCCTTCTAAATTGAGACACCTTCCACTATTTGTGACTTATTATACCGATCACAGAATTTTTGGGCACCATTGTACGATTTCTGCGCTTTGAGTTTCTGGCATAATAAGCTAATGTGTATCCTTCTTCTATGACAGCGGTTTGAGTACTGGCACTAGTTGAGTTAATTCTACGTTTCCAGCACCACATCCCAGATGAGACTGTCACAATTATCAGAAAAAGACACTCTCTCTACTGCTCAGAACAGAGATAATCAGTGGTGTGCAGTGATTTGCTGACAATAAATGGAGGCATGTTGAACAATAGTCGCCGCATCCGTTATTTGAATCGTTTTACTGAACGCCGCGGACTGTTCAGGCTTTAAAAATTGTCCACCATTTTGGTAAATTTAACAACGGGTTTCTCACCCAATAGTAAATAGAAAGAAACAATAAATACATTGAAAGCAGCAATTTAAAAAAATAAAAGTGGCATGTGAAACTTGTGGATCAGAAACACAAAGAAATTTCCATTGGTGGATAGTAGTAACATATGGGGCGGATTGACAGTGTTCCTACGTTCACTCCAGACACTGCAGCCGGATGTGTATCAGCTGCATATTCATAGCCCCTGATGAAGGCTTTGAAGGCTCCAGGGGCCCCGCGTGTAACCTTTGCCTGGGTCCTTTCTTCCCCCCCTCTGATCTTAGCACAGAGTGGGGATCCCCGCGGCAACTGAATAGAGAAGGTTCTAAAGCTCTATGGTCCAGTGGGAACCTGGAGGCAGATCTGGGATGGCAGGCCTTTATAATGAGAAGCTCAGAGGTTTTTTCCCGCCTGCCTATAGAGAGAGCCTCTGGCAAAGTCATGGAGTCCTGCCAGCTTTTTCCGCATCCCAGCGTGCAAGGCTGATCACTGCACAGTCAGATAAAGCAGCCAAGGAAGTGAATGTGTGCTTGAGCGGGATCCGGCACAGTTACACTTTCTGTTGCGCTCTCTCCTCATACACCACAAATGGGTGTGGACTCACGTTAGACGCACTTCCATACATCGTAAATTTGATCAAAGTTGATAATCTAGTTATCTTTGCGTGTTTCAGTGATGGTCCCCTAGTTCTGGATCATTGCTTTTTGCAGATGAGTAATCCGAAGCGTGGTTGTACACTCACCTCAGTTCTATTATTGTATAGTGTTTATGTATAAAACCTAATGTATTCTGTCTCTTACTGACACTATTGTGTACATAGCTGTAACTGTTGCTAATTTATTGCCCATATACTTTGTGCAAAGGGTGCTGTTTTACTGCTTATATTCTCTGTTTTCCACCTATGCATACTCTGTGCAGCATTCTATGTAAAGTGCTTTGATGCCTGAGGGTCTTGTTCATGCTATATAAAACATAAACAAATAAATGACTGTAATCTATTGTTTTGCAACCTTACAATATGGTGACGTGTCTCACTGTGCGCAGTGGCATCAAATGTTTGACTTATTTCGAGACAATTTCTTAATAAATGTTCAACGAAACACAGTTCAGTATTTTATCCATGATGTGATATGTTGATTTATTTTATATTTGTTATCCATATCTTTCAATTCATTCCAATCTCCAACGCCCTCCGTCGTCGTCAGCGAGCTGGTCCTATTTCCATTTCCACGGGTTCAGCAAGTTATAATATTGATTCACAAGCTGCTACAGTTTTTCGCCGCAAATACGAGCCAGCACACTGGAAACAGTGAATCTTACAAAAAGCCTTTTTATTGTATTGTGCACAGGTTATGCTTCCTCTTGAAGCCATATGCTTTTTCATCAAGCAGTGACGTGTTTCGGTCAAAAGACCTTCTTCTGACCTGGTGACTGTGAGTTTGGTGCCACAAAAATAAAGAACAACCATGCCAGAGTTGCGTGTTGACATAGACAAAATACTTTCCTCAAATAGGAATTTAAAGTAAACAGACTCCGTGTTTATTTTTCAAACAGAAACCATAACATCATAAAGGAACGGATTGCCTTAACAACATACACAGAGTTATTTATGAAGAATGGAGTTGATACTAATTTGAGAATCAGATTTTAATTAAATTAATATCCAAAATATTTGAATTGAATTAAGGCTCATGTAACAGTAAATCATATTTTGTGGCTTCTGTTTGTAAAATGAAAACGGAGTCTCTTCACTTTAAAATTGTATTTGAAGAAAGTATTTTCTTTTTTTCACTACATGTAACTGGCTTGGTCGTCGTTTATTTTTATGGCACTATACTCACAGTCACCTGGTCGGAAAAATGTCTTCTACCCAAAATGTGTCACTGCTTGATGAAGCAAAGCTAGATAGATGATGTAGATGAGGCATAACATGATTTTGGTAAGTTCCACTGTTTTCAGTGTGCTGGCTCGTATTTGCGGTGTGGACTTTAGACCCTTTGGATCTTTCAAATTATATACATTCTTGGATTTTTTTGCATTTGTGAAATTAAAGAGTAGGGAACCATTTTATTCTCCATTATGTATTTTGAAAACTCCCTTCATGAGGAGGTTCATTTGTTCTGTAGTCCATTTGGTCATCCTTATGCATCTCACGTTCGATTTTAAGAGTTTGGGACCAAACCCGCCAGTTGGCATTTTTTTTAGCTTTAGGCACACCATTGGTAGTTTTGTTACTCTTTGCTTTAGTGATTTGAAACTCCACAAGTGCTCTTCCCAAATGGGAAACAACCTTTACAACGCATGCATTACATCGCATGCCATTAGATCGCGGTTTTTAGAACGCAAGTCGTTACAACGCTGGAGGGCGCTATAGAACAAGGAATAGTTTAATTTACTATCCAACACCTTCTGTACGTAGGCTGGAGTTGGAATAGTAAATTAAACTACTCCTAAGTCCAGCGCCCTCCAACGCAAGTCGTTGTAACGACTTGCATTGTAAAAACCGCGATCTAATGGCATGCGATGTGAATGCATGCGTTGTGTCGTCATACATTCTTCCCAAATTGTCTCACTGTCACCCGTGGGCTGGTGAGTTCTCCAGTCCCGTGTCCTGCCTATTGCTCTCCCTTTGACTGTGTGTGGCTCTCTGTTCCCCTGACATACAGTTGCAGACTGACAGCACTACATGATCTTGGTGAGACATCTGGTGCAAGACTTGTAAATAAACAACATAAATCCTCAAGCGCTATAGAAAGTAGCCACATGCACTTTCCAGGCACATCCTTGCTTCCCCAGCCAGCAGATAAATGTGTAGAGCGCCAAGTTTGCGGGCAGCAAAGGGGAGGAGCTCATTTGTATCAAGCTTCAGCCTCTGACCCCTGCAAATTAGTCCTACTTAGCTCTACAAATGTTGTAGTGTTCAATGTGTTCATGAACTTTCTTTAATAGAGAAAGTGCCTTCGTGGGAAGCACCTATGTTTTTCCCTCACAGGAGGGAAACTATGATTCCTGAATATCTTTGCGTGCAGGCGTGTGTTAGAGAAATTGTCTTTTCATCTTTGTTCTTACTATGTCATACTGGGAGCTGCTGTGAAGTAAGGAACTAGGCCAACTGAAACAAAATTTTGTTGCAACATCAGCTAAGTACCCTGTCCTGTTACTTGGTCCATGATCCATTGACCCATGCACCTCCTAATCTCAATCATAAACAGCCTATCATTATATAACTATATCCTCATTCCCCAAGTAAACACAGTAGTAAACTAGTCAATGAGGAAAACAGAAGCTACTCAGGTAAAATTCGCAAAATTCCTACATTTCGCTTCAAAGGGAATTTTTCATTTGACATTATGCAGTTTTCGCTCATGGGTCACTATTTTATGCAGAAAATGCCTCTCTGAGTTTCCTGGTAATCCTGTAAACCCAGGTGAGACCTGGGTGATAATGGTAACATATGGTTGCTCTCCCCATGGAGATAAGCCATTGGAGTGTCATTCACCCCTTCAGCCGGTTCAGTTATACTTCACTCAACCGGCCCATCAGTTTTTTTATATACAAAAGACCTTCCCCAGCGCAGGACCCGTCTTCATTTCACAAGTAACATTTTATACTCCATGGTACCCTATGTCAGTTCCTTGCCATGTTGTTCACATCGGTGTTTTACCGTTTCGTCAGGCGCTGCCTAGCGGCAACCTGACTACATCTCCCATCATGCAGACACTTCCGGCGGAAGCCCGCCCTCCAGGAAGTGTTTTCATTGCAACCCACGCCTTCTAACCGACAGGTGATCGTTTGGCACTACTTAAATGCGCCGTGTTTTGTGCCGTTACAGTCCCTGTCTTGAGGACGTGTGCCCCGTGATTCCACGCTACTACCGAGCGGTAAGTCGCACCTCTGGTCTGTTTGGACTGACATGCCGCCCCCAGCCCTCATGTAGCACGCAGCACTTCGCACTATCCGCCGGCACCTTGTTATTTCCAGAGGCGCAGGCTTCACTCTGAGTTTGCCTTCACGCCGAGACTTCAGGTCCCCGCCCGGGCACGGTGAGCACCCTCGACTATGCTCCCTTTTACATCACGCGCTCCCATCACCCCGAGATCACTAATTGTGATTTCCTACTTGACACGTCTGCCAGACACAGCCTGCTGAGTTTCAGTAGACTGGGTCCCCACTGTTTGGACTGACATGCCGCCCCCAGCCCTCATGTAGCGCGCAGCACTCCGCACTATCCGCCGGCGCCTTGTTATTTCCTGAGGTGCAGGCTTTACTCTGAGTTTGCCTTCACGCCGAGACTTCAGGTCCCCGCCCGGGCACGGTGAGCACCCTCGACCATGCTCCCCTTTACGCCATGCGCTGCCATTACCCCGAGATCACTATTTGTGATTTCCTACTTGACACATCTGCCAGACACAGCCTGCTGAGTTTCAGTAGACTGGGTCCCCAACTTTGGGACAGCTGACCCGCCCACACGCCACACCTCCCTGCTTGGCTGTGGCTAATGCCTTGACCTGCTGGCTCCGCGAGTCTGTACCCCTGCTCGCAGTAGCCCACTAAGTAGCACCGGCCTGGCATTCCTCTGCGGGACAGCGCTTTGACACCTTTTACCTTCCAGACCCTAAGTACACCGGTGCCGGTGTTTAAACCGATCGGTATGATCTCCCCCTCCTTCCGATCCCGGCCCTGCAACAACTAGGCTGTTGTTGTTGAATCACACACTACATCTTTCTCTGCTTTTAAGACTATCTTCCACATCATCAATATGGTTAGATTGGGTTACATTCCCGGTCATCCTGATCATCGTGAGTGACCTGGCTATGTGTATCACTCGTTTTTTGCACATGTAATATACTGTGCCAACTGGACATGCCATCCAGTTCGGCATATCTCTCCTCTGCATTCCAAATTCTTATTGAATGCGTTCGCTCTTGTAGGCACACAAAAATCTTTTTCTTGAATCACTCTACTGACCTCTTTTCTACTTTAACGCCACCACCTTTTCTGTTAGGTTGGATTGGCGCATGTACCCTTCGGCTAGTAGGCCAGGACAGATGCTGTGAATTCCTTAACCAATGATGGTGAGTCACACATCCTTATACCAATTTTCATGCGAACCAAGTAGTTACATGATGTCCAGTGTTTCGACTATTGAGCGGATTCACTGTGTTTCAAGTCAACCATGTCTTTCATGCACTGTCTTCACTGCACTTGTTTCATTGTAATTAGCGCACGTTGTTGTTTTTTGTCTTACCACAGGTTCCAACGGTGAACATACTGAACAGCAGGACCACTGGTTCAGTATAACACACCGTCGATACTGCGCATCACCTTTTATATGTGCATGCACCTCACTTTGTTGCAGTAGCTGTATGCTCGACCCTGACGAAGGCCATGACACTTTGACAGGTCCCTAGGCCGAAACATGTTGGTCATACACTAATACAGAAGCCTCTAATGATGGCAGCTGTGTTTTCAGCTATTTGCTTTTAATCCTGTCACAAGGTAACCGATTAAAGTTGCTACATAGCTAACCTTGTAGCCAGTTTTAACCACGTTCACCTTAGCACTGCACTTCTCATCAAGCACACCACGCTCACATAGGGTTTTAGTCTAACCCATCTTATCTACATCAAAAACATCCCTGTGCTCCTCCCTCGCAGCGAGGGGGTTGTAGCCGCGTAGAGACTAGGGGGTATATTATCAAGGAAACACGATAAATATCGCATTTCCCGCTTTGCGCGATTCTGTTTAACGCCGCATATCGCAGGATTTAATCGCCGAGATATCGCGTTATTATCAACGCATATCTCCACGGCGATTAAATCCTGCGATAGCGGCGTGAAACAGAATCGCGCAAAGTGGGAATTGCGATATTTATCGTGTTTCCTTGATAATATGCCCCAGGGTCTCAGCCGTACGATCCACCTGCCATATCAAGTATGGCTAAGTCGGATTCAAACCAGGCGTTGCAAACCCGCGATAACCGCGGTTAGCGCGGTTAATATTATCGCATCGCGGGTTTGCTCGAGGCTTGGTAATAGTGCGCTGCCGTGTCAGCGCGGATTTCCAGGGAGGAATGGAAGGGAACGCCCACTTTGCATGTCATTAGCGATATTCTTCGCTGACATGCAAAGTGGAGTTCATTGGGCTGCTTACTCAAGGAAACACGCGTTAGCGTGTCCTTGATAATTGTGCGGAGTACAATTCGCCGCTTTTCGGCCGAAAACGGCCGATAAAGCGGCGAAAATGGGCTTGATAATATGCCCCTAGGTCTCTCACGCGAGGAGGCACCCCTATGTTGAAGCATGACACCTTTGGTGTGTGAGGGGAACCGTCCTTAAAGGGATCCCCCTCAAGTACATGGTTGATTAGATCCTGTTGCACTTCACACCGTTCTCTTGGACCCGTGGCCTTTTTTGTGTTTGTTAATGGTAACAAACAACAATGTCTCAACAGGTAATATTTAAAAAACAATTAATTAATGTAAATAAATTATGAGAAGGAGACAAAAAGGGAGAAACACCATGTTTTAATATCATGTTAGGAGCCAAGGCCAAGGAAGCCGTAAGTACGCTATACTTTGTCAACGGCGTTTCGGCATACCTGGTTTCAGGTCATCATCAGAATGGGATTACACGTATCAAATCGAAATTGCTAGTGTGTAAGCACGTCCAGAATGGGTCAAAGGGCCAAATGGTCTATTCGGGCGAAGTGAAGCACCTAGGTAATAGTGAGTCATGGGTCCAAGCGAAGTGCATGATGGTCTCTAGAGGGGTTCCAAGATAAGTCAAGAACCAGCGTGGCTATAAAGAACCCAAAAAGGCCTTAGCATGGGGAGATAGCCTCTTGAGGTGAGCAAGAGTGGAGAGATCATCGGGGGATCAATCAGCCCAGAATGAAGCTTCAGCAGCACCAGTACAGGCAGAGCAACGACCTGCCCAGGAGCACCCTTCCTAGTACGGGAGGCTCTCCTTGTGCATTCAGCACTCACATGCTTGATATTCCGGGTGTATAACTATGTTGGTTCTTGACTTATCTTGGATCCCCTCTGGGGACCATGGCTATGTGCTTCGCTCGGACCCACGACTCACTATTACCTGCGTGCCGAATAGACCGTTTGACCCTTTCACCCATTCTGGACGTGCTCATGCACAAGGAATTTCGAACTGATACATGTAATCCTTTCCTGATGATGACCTGATACCAGGCAGGTCGAAACGCCTTTGACAAAGTACAGCATACTTATGGCTTCCTTGGCTCCTAAAATGCTTCAAAATAATTGTAACCCTATTGCTCATGTTAAGTACCAATTTAAAAACGCGCCTTTTTCCCTGTCACCTTACCACGTGCCTTACTTGCACCGTTCACACTATCACGAGCACTATTTGTGTATCATTTTGATTACACTCGCATTGAGGAAATATTGCTGTCTGAAATTAATGTTGTCCTGCTACAAGACCTAATACAGTGGTGTTTGTCCCTTTTTGTCTCCTTCTCGTAATTTATTTACACTGATTAACTGTCTTTCAAATATTACCTGTTGAGAAAGTAAAGTGAGATACCAGCAAACCACAGTTTGCACTAACAGCATAATATTGTGAAAGTTTAATGACATTTTAAATAATTTTGTGAAATAGTTACACAATTTAACGCACCCCTTTTTGTATATCTCTAATTTTGTACCTTTAACCCTACGATGCATCTTTCTCTGTCTAGAATTATGTTCCCACGAATAAAAGTAATCCTGTCCCATGTCATGCCTCAATTAGACAATTGAAATGACCTAGTTGCTGGACTATCCTCATACATTTGTATGCAGATCCACGTCTTCTGCAGAGTCTAGAGCCTCCTGCTCAGATACCTCCATTGGCTCTCCACTGCCAGCAAGATCATCTTCAAATCCCTATGCTTAATGCAAAAGACATGTTAGTGAACAGGTCCTGAATTACTTTAAAAAAGATCCTCTGTAGGTGCAGATTTATGAATTCCTTTGTGAATTGGGACCTTGGGTATTTAGTGTAATCGCTACTGACTGGAGTCTATTTCCTGTCTGTACACTGGCTGTGTTTGATCTACTTTTGTTCCTTGATTTTCTGACAACTGTGCTTTATTGTGAATGATTGAAGTGTTTTTATAAGTATCCTGATGCCTTCTCTTTTGTTTTATTGTTCCCTAGGCTTTGCATTAGGAAGTGTAAGGTTGTTTTATGTTCCTGGGTTACACCATCGTCTGTACGTACGTTTTTGTGTTAACAGCCTAATAAATGCCTATGCTATGGGGTAGCAGAGTTGTGAGGTTTTGATGGTTGTGGAGTTATCAGAGATCTCTACATCCTTTACGGTAGGATTCTTAGTGAGATGGTATATGGTGAAGTTGCATTCAAAGGTTCATGCATTCAATTTACAACTGAGAATACAGCAGTGCAGTAGCACAATCTGGACAGGCATGAATCGGGTATGAATTGCATGAGGGGAAAATGGTGGCTAATACAATCTGGGGGAAGGAATGGGTTTTGCAAATCTAGAACATGCCCGGCAAGCTGCATTGCTTTGAAACCTTTCAGCTCAAGTACTTGTGGAAGATGACCAACTGTGGGCACTAGCAACTAAAGACCTGATTTAGAGATTGGGGACAGGAGTTTACTCCGTCAGGGGGACAGAGAAAAGTACGCCATCGCCCTCACAGAGTCGCCACCTGTCAAATTTTGAGAAGTCCAGCGGACGTCTCAGGCATTGGCTACCGACATGGCTCCGCCAACATGACCCAAAGTCATGATACAAAATTAGAGGTAACCCAAAGTGGTATTATGTTTTGGAAAATAAAAAAACTCAGTGGGGCATTTAGCAGTTTTCACTGCTCCTTACTAGCAGGTTTTACCTGGTGGTGACAGATAGTGAAAACTGGCCATGTGTGTAGCCACTCTAAATCGGGTGGACAGACACACGGCCAACCCTCCTTACTCTGTCGGACAGTCAGAGGTTTATGTCGGCGGCGAAGATGGAGCAGTCTCCGTCGTCGACATAATGAAGGTCTGACCGACTCTAACTGAAGCAAGCTTACCACCAAACTCTAAATCAAGCCGTAAATTTCCCCATGGCAGTGCAAGGTGCTCACACTGCCCAGTCATCTGTATCATGATAATCACTCACAATGTCTTTTCATGTGCATCAAAGTCCTGACACTGTTTTTGTGCTTGGATTGAGCTGTGCTTGTATCAGGAAGGCCCTCATTTTATATGTGTCTGTACCCCATGCTCCTGACAAGGCCCTTTTATAACAAACCTGCTGAGATAGATGGGGGTGTGTTTTTTAGGGCCCTGGTGTTGTGAAAGTAGTGGAAGCTACTCATCTCCCCCATGTGTCCTCGAGCACCCAATCTCCATCTTCACCAGGTGAAGAGTAAGTTTTGTATCGGTAAAACAAGAAAGGGGTAAAGTAGATAAGGGAATTTCACCGGCATGCTGAGAAACGTCAGTGCATTGAACGACTGAGGGCAAGATTGCATGTGTGTAAGTCAGTAATAGATAGGGCAAATGAGCTTGTGAATGAGTGTCCAAATGAACAAGTAGGTGAGTGAATGGGAGGTAAATGAAGGAGTACATGGCTCAGCATCCGTCATCGATGGGTGTCATGCTCGCTCAGGGTGGGTATGGCAGTGGTGTCATTTCGCCACACTAACCTCACATCACATTGCATTTGACCATCACTGGCATCACAGGAAGTGACATCACATGACCAATGGTACCCATGGTGGTCCACTGTACTTGTATAAACAATCTTTATCGAAAATGTAAGATTGGTGAGTGTTAATCAAAAAAAAAAGTGTGAAAATAAACGATCACAAAATCTCGCAAAATATAGAGGCATATTTATTTTAAAAAGGTCGGTCATCAAGATGGTTAATTTACAAGGGTTGAAAGCAGTCCAATTCACACGGGTTTCAAGGAGCTATGCCTAAATTGGCATGGCCTGGCTCAGATCAAGATGCTCATTTCAGGCAAATGGGAGATATAGAGGGACAGGCTGGAAATCCCAAAGCTCTAGATGAGGCTGCTTTCTCTCCTTGTTGCTCAGTTACTCCCCCGACGCACTCAAGCCACTGCTTCAAGTGCGCTGGGACACTACTCTGGCTAAATCCACTTAACTTCTTAAATGCATCTATAAATAGAGCAGACCGGTTTCCCGGCAAGCATAAAACAGAGAAACGGAGTCCGAAGCTGCAGGCAGTCTTTTCGGCCGACACTACGGTGTAGCTTTTTCGGAGGCAGCTAAAATCTTTTATTTACCCTTCGCATGCCAACTCTTTCTTCATTTCCTTTTTATGTTATGTTACTGGTATTTGCATTGCACAGTTTGCTATAGGCATGAACTTCGATTGCTATACTTTCAAATCCATCGCAATCCAAAGAAATCATTGTCAAATACATTTTTATATATTTTACATGTTTGTTTATTCATTATTTTTATCATATACACATAAGTTCATTTAACATTTTTGTTTATTTTATATCACATAAAAATATAAAAATGTCATTCTAAAAATGGCAATCGTTGCATTGAAATATTGTCGACCAATCCACATCCCTAAAAGAGACATCACCCTCCTCCACTTTCTCAGAACACCGCACCCGCTCCTTGAAACTGGCTGCAATTACATCATAAACACAAATATTCCTTTTAAACTGGGAATGTCTGAGGTGCTTCTTCCACAAAACACTGCACCTTCTCAAAGGAATGAGAAGATCCCTATACATGAGTGACAAGGAAAATACACCTACCACCCCCAACCACCCTTCCGCCATACTTAATCACAATAGCATCTGCATTATGCATGGCAGTACACCTCTGGCATAATTAATAACAATAACCTCAGGTAAAATTCACAGAAATATCCACTCGCATAATTTATGGCCATGCCATCTGGAATAATTCATATCAACATCCTCTGGAATAAGTCAAAGCAATAACCCCTGGCATGATTCATGGCAACACTCCATGGTACATTTCATAGCAATTTCTCCAGCCATAAAAAAAACTTCTAGCATGAATAATTGCATTATCAGGCGGATTAAAATTGCCAACAATTTCTGGCTTTAATAACAGAGTAGATCTATAGTGCTAAAAAACTAACATTTCTTTATCACGGAAAATGGAAATAAAATAGTGCGACGAAATAGCAGTCCTTCCTGGAGTAAATATTGACAATATATATTCTGCCATAATTGTTTGTGTGGCATAAATTACCAACATAGACACCAGCAAAAAAATATAAGGATCATTCCTGACAAACATGCTTGGCTTACACTGTGGCATAAATATTGACAATATTTTATTTGGTAATTAATTATAATATCATTTGGCACAAGACATTGCAGTACCTTATGGTAGAAAAGATAGGCATATGCTGTAGTGTAAATGATGGACATATCTTCTATGCACAAGAATTCCAATAGACTTCATTGGAAGAGGATTCAGAATGGGGGTTTCTCCTGGCACAAAACTAATGATGAACATAATATTTGTTTGGAATTGTTTAAAGCACATTGTGCCAACTGGACACCATTTGTACTGCAGAACTATGTTTATGCCATGGTTTCAGAGGTTGTGATGGGAAGAAATCACTCCGAAGGGCCAACAAATGTACCTTTTGTTCACGGGTACTGCAGTGGTCCTTACATTTTTCAGGCCTATGTATACATCTTACATTACTTGAGGCAATATGTTTGAAAACCTTTTTTTCTATTGCATTAAAAGTTAACAACAGGATCCCTCTTGGGAGAGTTGGTTCACTGGCTTCAGAATTTTCCCCACGCAGAATCCCCTTCTTAAGTACTTTCAGGTCTTGGGAAGCTTGGCTTGCACTTCTCAGACTAAGCTGACAATGAGGTTTTGACCCACTACATTTTCTGTGAATATTGAGCACGTATCAATGGTAGGGCTGTCTATTTCCTTGGGAAATGTCCAACACTTTGTATGGAACAAGTAAAGAAGCTTCTTGAGGTACCCTCCCTTGATGTTTCCAACAAAGAGTTGACTCTGCCACCCGCCTTCTCATTATAAGAATACAATAATACTTTCCCGCATCGCATCCTCCCCACATAACAAACAGCAGGGCTGAGACGCCTGCACTTGTGTGGTGTCTATAGAATTGAACCGCTAGCGCTGTAGGTGGATCAATCTAGCTGTTTGGTGTGAACTCACTGTCCACTGGATTGCCTTCACCTGGTGACCATGTGGTATATTGTGCTGTTGAGTGACAGTTTGGTCCTCTTGCCCTGATGAATTTGCCATAAAATTCTTCCTGGCAATGAAACATGTCCGCCGTTTGTTACACTATGGTCTGAGCATGTGACTTTGTTTTTAATCATGTGCCCAGGGTGCCCACATTACAAAGTTGATTTGGGTCATTGTGGAATAATGTTTATAGTCTTGTTGAAAGAGTAAGGGACAAACTCTCGAACTGGAGGGTCACCATTACATACAACAGAAGGACAGTATTGTGGAAATCCAGCCTGAGCCATTTTACTACATTTGCCTATCACAGACACATTCAGGTCTGATAGCTTCTCCTTTTTGAATAGGAAAGTGCCAATGATGATGAAATGAGCCAGTTGGGTAGCACTATGCGACAGGCTTTTGGTGGTTGCTTCCGTGAGGCACTTCCTATTTTTAAATAATTTTTTCACATATTCTTTTTTGGCCCTTCAATCAATCAATCAATCAATCAATCAAGCATTTGTATAGCGCACTACTCACCCGGGGGGTCTCAAGGCGCTGGGGGGAGGGGGTCCGCTACTGCTCGAACAGCCAGGTCTTGAGCTGTTTCCTGAAGGCGAGGTGGTCTTGGGTCAGGCGGAGGTGGGTCGGAAGGGAGTTCCAGGTCTTGGCGGCCAGGTAGGAGAAGGACCTTCCTCCTGTGGTGGCTCTTCGGATGCGGGGGACGACGGCGAGGGCGTGGCTGGTCGATCGAAGCTGGCGTTTGGGAGCGTAGAAGTTGAGGCGGCTGTTGAGGTATCCTGGGCCATGGTTGTGTAGGGCTTTGTGTGCGTGGGTGAGGAGCCGGAAGGTGATTCTCTTGTTGACTGGGAGCCAGTGCAGGTCTCTCAGGTGTCCGGAGATGTGGCTTCGGCGGGGGATGTCCAGGATGAGTCGTGCTGAGGTGTTCTGGATCCGCTGGAGTCTCCTCTGGAGTTTGGCGGTGGTTCCGGCATAGAGGGAGATGCCGTAGTCCAGACGGCTGGTGACGAGGGCCTGGGTGACCGTCTTCCTGGTCTCGGTGGGGATCCACCGGAAGATCTTACGAAGCATGCGCAGGATGTTGAAGCACGACGAGGAGACAGCGTTGACTTGCCTGGTCATGGAGAGGGAGGAGTCCAGGATGAAGCCCAGGTTGCGTGCGTGGTCTGTTGGTTTGGGTGCGCTGCCCAGGGCGGGGGCCACCAGGAGTCGTCCCAGGCGGAGGGTGAGGATCCCAGGATGAGGACTTCCGTCTTGTCCGAGTTCAGTTTCAGGCGGCTGTTCGACATCCATTTGGCTACGTCTGTCATCCCTTCGTGCAGGTTGGCTCTGGCGGTGGTGGGGTCGTTGGTGAGGGAGAGGATCAGCTGGGTGTCGTCGGCGTAGGAGATGATGTTGAGGTTGTGCTGGCGTGCGATGGCTGCGAGGGGGCTCATGTATACGTTGAAGAGTGTTGGGCTGAGCGAGGAGCCTTGAGGAACGCCGCAGATGACTTCGGTGGCCTCTGATCTGAACGGGGGAGGCGGACTCTCTGTGTCCTTCCGGCGAGGAAGGAGATGATCCACTCCAGTGCCTTCTCCTGGATTCCGACGTTGTTGAGGCGCTGTATTAGGGTACGGTGGCAGACAGTGTCGAAGGCTGCGGAGAGGTCCAGGAGGATGAGGGCCGCTGTTTCTCCGTTGTCGAGTAGGGCTCGGATGTCATCGGTAGCTGCGATCAGGGCGGTCTCGGTGCTGTGGTTGGCCCGGAAGCCGGACTGCGAGGGGTCGAGGGACCCGTTCGTCTCGAGGAAGGCGGCCAGTTGCTTGTTGACGGTCTTCTCGATGACTTTTGCCGGAAACGGGAGTAGCGAGATGGGGCGGTAGTTCTTGAGGTCGGTGGGGTCGGCTGATGGTTTCTTGAGTAGAGCACTGAGTTCGGCGTGCTTCCAGCTCTCCGGGAAGGTGGCGATGTCGAAGGAGGTGTTGATGATGTCCCGCAGGTGGGGTGCGATGACAGCGTCGGCCTTGTTGAAGACGTGGTGAGGGCAGGGGTCTGTCGGAGATCCGGAGTGGATGGAGTTCATCGTGCGGATAGTGTCTTCGGTGCTGATCGGGGCCCAGGCGCGGAGGGTGGTGGTGGGGGCGGTGGTTCGGTCGCGGCGTGCGTCGGTTGAGTGCTGAAGCTGTTGTGTATGTCCGCGATCTTGTTGTGGAAGTAGGAGGCGAGGGAGTTGCAGAGGTCTTGCGAAGGGGTGATGTCGTTGTTTCCGGCGTTGGGGTTGGAGAGCTCTTTGACGATGTTGAAGAGTTCCTTGCTGTTGTGTGCGTTGTTGTCCAGTCGTTCCTTGAATGCGGTTTTCTTGGTGGTGTGGATCAGTTGGTGGTGTTTGCGGGTGGCGAGCTTGAGGGCAGTCATGTTGTCCGGTGTTGGGTCTCTGCGCCAGGTTTTCTCGAGTGCTCTGCAGTTCTTTTGGAGCTCTTGAGTTCGTCGTTAAACCATGGGGCTTTCTTGCTGCCGGGTCTGCTCGGCTGGGTCTTCAGAGGGGCGAGGTCGTCTGCGCAGTCGCTGATCCATTTCGTGAGGTTGTTGGCCGCTTGGCTGGGGTTCGTTGTGCTGGTGGGAGGGTTCTTGCTCAGGGAAGCGGCGAGCTGATCTGCAGTGATCTTGTTCCAGCTTCTGCGGGGAGCCTGTTGCTTGTGATGGTGGAGCGTGGTCCTTCTGAAGCTGAAGTGGACGCAACTGTGGTCCGTCCAGTGGAGTCCTGTGGCGTGGCTGAAGGCGATGTCCTTGCTGGAAGAGAAGACCGGGTCGAGTGTGTGTCCGGCGTAGTGGGTGGGGGTGGTCACCAGTTGCTTGAGTCCGAGGTTGGCGAGATTGTCCAGCAGGGTGGCGGTGTTGCGGTCTTTGTTGTTCTCCAGGTGGAAGTTGAGGTCCCCGAGGAGGATGTAGTCGGCGGAGGGGAGGGCGTGTGGGCTGATGAAGTCGGCGATGTCCTCGCTGAATTGAGTGCGTGGTCCCGGAGGTCTGTAGATGAGGGTGCCTCTGAGGGTGGTCTTGGGGTTGACGTGGATCTGGAAGTGCAGGTGTTCGGTGGGTGTGAGGGTGTCGACGGTGTTGGTCGTGATGCGGATGGAGTTCCTGTGGATGATGGCGATGCCTCCTCCTGTCATGTTGACGCGGTCCCTCCGGATGATCTTGTAGCCGTCTGGGATTGCGATGGCGATGTCGGGCGCTGAGGAGGCGTTCATCCAGGTTTCCGTGAGGAAGGCGACGTCTGGGGCTGTGGTGTCGAGCAGGTTCCAGAGCTCGACGGCGTGTCTGTGGATGGAGCGGGTGTTGAGCAGGATGCACTTCAGGTGGGTGCTGCTGGCGTTCGGCTTGGTGGGTGCTGGTGTGGCGTGGGTCCGGTTGCAGGTGAACTTGCAGGAGTGGCAGCTGAAGGGTCCGTGGGTGCGTCTCGGTGTGGCATGGTAGCAGCCCGGGGTTCGGCCGGTGTTCAGTGCGATGAGTTCGGTGGCGTCGTAGGTCCGTTGGGTCGGCTTCCGTCGGTGGGGGCCAGGGGTCCTGGCACTGGGCGCGGTCCAGGCGCGGACGGGCGCAGACGGGCTTACCTTAGGCGCACCTTCGGCGCTCATACGGTGCTCCCGCTGCGCGCGTCCGCTGCGCGGTCGCTGAGGGGCGTCATAAGAAGGGGGCCGGGAGGGCGGGTCAGCTGGGAGGCGGGATCGTCTGTTCCAATCGTCTGGCGTGGGGGCGGGTCCGCAGGCAGGAAGCGGCGGGAAAACGGGAGCAGGCAAGGCGGGCGGCCCAGCGGCGGCTGGGTCGCTGCGACGGCGTCGGCTCTCCGCGGTGAAGAGTTCAGGCAGCAGGAGGCTCTGGAGCAGGAGAGGTGAGGAGCGAGGGGGCGACCAGGCCAGAAGCGCAGTGGCCCTTGACACCGTGCATTCCTTTACACAACATATATAAACCCCCAACAACATTGAGTCTAAGCAGAGTGGGATGGGCCCTTACAGTTGGTAAGTACCTGACGAGCCCTCTAACAAGAACTAATTTTGTGTGGGGTGTTGGAGGATGGGGCTTTTGGGTTTTGCTCTTATTAACACCACAGACCTTCAATTTCCTCCCATCCCTCAAGCCTGCTGATCTTCTCCTTCAGGCACCCGAAGATCAATACTGAGATGGGTCCTTTAATAATACAAGATCCACAGCCAAAATATGTCAGGTGCATGACTTCATCTATGACAGTTCTCATGCTCTTCATTACAGAGGCATGGCTTAGAGAGGAAAAGAATGCTATCTCTGTACTTTGTGAAGCCATCCTTCCAAAATATGTGCCTATTCTCAGGGTTCACACCACAAGAAGGTAGGAGTGGTTGCTGTGGTATACTCCTGTTCCTCAGATCCAGTCCTGATGTTCTATATTGCAGATTAGAACATTGGAATGTTGGGAGCTCCATTGAAAACAATGGAGTAGCTCCAGGTTTATAATGGCTGGTATAAGCCCGGAGCTCCAACATTCCAATGTTTCTTTGTTCACAGCTGTGGCTGTGAACAAAGGCTTCAGGGAGCCTGAGGGGATTTCAATCCCCTCGCGCTCCCTGAAGCCTTTGTTTTGTTAGAACATTCTGCCCTCTAGTGGCAGAATGTTCTAATAGCCTTATAGCCCTTCGTAGCTGGGCTATACCGGCTATTAAAGTCCTGCTCCCTTGTTAAAGGCCCGAGCCGAAGGCTCGGGCCTTTAACGCTGGAGCGGGCCTTTAATAGCCGGTATAGCCCGCTACGGCGGGCTATAAGTCTATATTAGAACCCTAACCAGTCAAATGGTTTCGGTCAGCGAAAACAAAACAGTTGTTTTTTTCATCAACAGACCTCCTTCACACACCAGCCTTCACTAAACCCTCTGTTGACTCTATTTCCTCCATCATCTTTGAAGACCGCAAACTCAGCATTCTTCACAATTGACTTGATAACCCCGGCGTGGCCCACTAAATCACTAATCACTGACTTGGATACTTGGCATATCTTTGCATACCTCGTGATATCACTACATTGGCATATCTCTGTGCCTGCACACTTGGCTGGCTGTTCCTTGAATCTAATTTCTGTGTGTCGCAGGACTGTTCACAGCTCTGGTCAATATAAACTTTCTTTGTATGGTACAGTTGCAGTGAGGTTTGGTGCTCCTAAGACAAGATTCCTAGTATGGCAATGTTTTTATCTATTTGGTCCTTCATTCCCACAGCTAATGTATTGTGCACTTTAATCTATCATAACAAACAGTCCAGAGTGGTATATTCCACTGTTAGTCACTAAAACATTTTTAGGGAGGGAACTAGAGCTGACTCAATATTATCATATTGGTTTCTTACTTCCTGCATGTACCAGACACAATTTCAAAATAATTTGTTAATAATATTAAAAACAGATAACCTCGTCAACACAGTTTGCAATTCCAATCGCAATCTCAAGGCTGCATTTATTAATGCATCAATTGATATCCATTAATTAGTTTCTGATTATTTTTTTCTTCAGTATTTGTATAGCCTACTCAACATGACTGACCTGTTTAAGTCTAAAATTAATTAACATATGTTTTCCTCAGTTTTGCTTGATGTTGTTGGTCTACCTTCCAAGTCCTTAAACACTCTAATATTTGCGACCATGTAATGGCAACAAATACGTGTACCACTGATCCAGCGCGATATTAGCAAACAGCATTCATACACAAAACACTCACTTGGGCCCATACATTCATACTACGCTAATACTTACGCTGGGTTTTATCAGTTGTTACTCTTTATCAAAATCCCTGCTACCAATTACCTTCTGATTGAAGAGTAATGACTTACCAATGAATCCTTTGCTAATTGGGAAGTTTAAAATGAGTGACATTCATTATAGTACATAATCCTGAAATAACCACTGAGTCAGGAAGTTTAAAAATGTTTATCTAAAGATTTAGCAGAGTAAAATACAGAACCACACGGTACTTAATCGCAATACCCAAGATGAAGTATAGAATAATTATTGCTAATTAATGACGGTTCCTCAGGAAAGGAGAGGATAGAGACAGCAGCGCAACTAAAGGTTGCATTATATTTACCTAAGTGCGAGAACCAAACCCCTTGGCCAAGGAGTTGGAAAGAATAGGACCCAGGAAGGATGAAGAGCAAAAGACCTCCTTCAGGAGCGGGCCTTTAATAGCCGGTATAGCCCGCTACAGCGGGCTATAAGTCTATATTAGAACCCTAACCAGTCAAATGGTTTCGGTCAGCGAAAACAAAACAGTTGTTTTTTTCATCAACTGACCTCCTTCACACACCAGCCTTCACTAAACCCTCTGTTGACTCTATTTCCTCCATCATCTTTGAAGACCGCAAACTCAGCATTCTTCACAATTGACTTGATAACCCCGGCGTGGCCCACTAAATCACTAATCACTGACTTGGATACTTGGCATACCTTTGCATACCTCGTGATATCACTACATTGGCATATCTCTGTGCCTGCACACTTGGCTGGCTGTTCCTTGAATCTAATTTCTGTGTGTCGCAGGACTGTTCACAGCTCTGGTCAATATAAACTTTCTTTGTATGGTACAGTTGCAGTGAGGTTTGGTGCTCCTAAGACAAGATTCCTAGTATGGCAATGTTTTTATCTATTTGGTCCTTCATTCCCACAGCTAATGTATTGTGCACTTTAATCTATCATAACAAACAGTCCAGAGTGGTATATTCCACTGTTAGTCACTAAAACATTTTTAGGGAGGGAACTAGAGCTGACTCAATATTATCATATTGGTTTCTTACTTCCTGCATGTACCAGACACAATTTCAAAATAATTTGTTAATAATATTAAAAACAGATAACCTCGTCAACACAGTTTGCAATTCCAATCGCAATCTCAAGGCTGCATTTATTAATGCATCAATTGATATCCATTAATTAGTTTCTGATTATTTTTTTCTTCAGTATTTGTATAGCCTACTCAACATGACTGACCTGTTTAAGTCTAAAATTAATTAACATATGTTTTCCTCAGTTTTGCTTGATGTTGTTGGTCTACCTTCCAAGTCCTTAAACACTCTAATATTTGCGACCATGTAATGGCAACAAATACGTGTACCACTGATCCAGCGCGATATTAGCAAACAGCATTCATACACAAAACACTCACTTGGGCCCATACATTCATACTACGCTAATACGTACGCTGGGTTTTATCAGTTGTTACTCTTTATCAAAATCCCTGCTACCAATTACCTTCTGAATGAAGAGTAACGACTTACCAATGAATCCTTTGCTAATTGGGAAGTTTAAAATGAGTGACATTCATTATAGTACATAATCCTGAAATAACCACTGAGTCAGGAAGTTTAAAAATGTTTATCTAAAGATTTAGCAGAGTAAAATACAGAACCACACGGTACTTAATCGCAATACCCAAGATGAAGTATAGAATAATTATTGCTAATTAATGACGGTTCCTCAGGAAAGGAGAGGATAGAGACAGCAGCGCAACTAAAGGTTGCATTATATTTACCTAAGTGCGAGAACCAAACCCCTTGGCCAAGGAGTTGGAAAGAATAGGACCCAGGAAGGATGAAGAGCAAAAGACCTCCTTCAGGATCAGGACAGGACCGGTGACTTCTCTACAACGACGCCTGCGCCGTTCCCCTCTCTAATACTCGGCTTCTCCTCAATTCACCCGTGTCTCCCTTCTAATGGACTCGCCGCCCCCTCCTCAGGACCTCTTCTGGACAGGGATTCGGTCTGCAATCGGTCAGCTTGGCGGTCTGGAGCTCTTCTGTCTGTCAGCATGAACGCCTGTTCCCTGCAGCATCTCCTTCTCCTGTGCTAACTAATTAGCTAATTCTATATCTATTATACCCTTCTACACCCATGTACCTCCCCTTAATGTTGCCAAAATATGGGACCACTACTTCTGATTGGACAGGGACAGGGGTTGATCCTCACACCATATTGATTTGTCTTGACTTCTGAAGCCTATTGTTTTTAAACTACCGCCCCTTCAATTTAATACATTTGCTTTATTTCCCACCCGTTCACGACAAAATTGACAATTTATTCACATAAAATGTTGCGTTTTGACAAGAACATTTTGGTATGTAGTGGTGTCAGCCAGCAGGTTATGGCCTTGGGTGATGTCCAAGTTGACTTCATCTTTTTCTATCTGGTCTGCCACTGCAGGGCGCATGTGCGGAATCTTTGTCACACGAGCTTTCATTGTACCAAACCCAGGCCCAAGTTTACGAACTGATAAAAGTCAAAGAAGAAAATATTTAAATCACAAATAAAATGTTTCACTGTATACCCACCTTTTCTACTCTATTCCCATTTAATTATAATACTGTCCCGCATTAGTAGCGTTAAGAAAACGACAATTTAATAATGACATGAGAGCAAGCTGAAGCATGTGAAAACATCAAGCAGCCATTTTAATACACACTGCGCAGAAGCAGAAATTTCCCACCAAGCAAAGAGAGAAGTCACACCATGTGATATGGTTGTGACATGCGCAGTGATATTCCCGCGCTATAGCGGCCATTTTAGATTACAGACAAACGTTATTCATTAGTAAAACACATAGGCAAGCATCCTTTCTATTCGTGTCGTGTATGCAAAGTGTTAGTAAAACAATACAAGTTTAATAAATTAATACTATGAGGAGGATTGTATACAAGCAAGTTTCGTTTATGAAACCTTGCTCCATCAATCCCCTCTCTGATGGCGTTTCTGAGCCATCAAAATACTACCCACAATCAGATGCCAACTTCTAGCAAATTACTTCATTCTCATTCTTACACTTTCCATTTTTGCCATCCGCTTTCAATTTCTTGTATAATTCACTTCTCCATTCTTCAAGTTCTATTTCTTCAAATTTTCGCTTCTTTCCTCTACCTGTTACTTTATATGTTCCACTCTTTCTACAACATTTGCACCATATTGTTATTGCCAAGATTATTATTGCTATCCCTGCTAAGGGTACTAATATTTGACCTATAAGTCCTTTTCCTACATTAGCAAACCAGGTACCAATTGACGCAATACTATTTGTCAATCTTTCCCATACACTATCAACTTCCAGTGGTTTAAGTTCCTTCTCAAGTTTAGTTATATTCTTTATATATGTTCCAATTTCTGCACTCTTATCAGGAATATAAGTGCAACAATGTTTCGTCTTCAATAATTTACAGACTCCGCCCTCTTTTGCCAATATTATATCAAGAGCAAGTCGATTTTGCATAACCATAGATCTAATCGCAACCATTTCCGCATTAATCATTAGAAAACCTCCAGCAGTATCCGTTGATAAACGATCAACCACTGTAGACAATTTACATATTTTCCTTGAGTTCAGAATTATTCCCACTGAAGGTATCAATGCACCAAATATATCACATACAATTTCTGAAAAACTAGCTCTTTTACTACGTATTAATTCGCTATTGTTTTCATTGTTCCCAGTGTTTCTTTTTACGTGGTATATCTTTGGAAATACTATTCCAAAATAACAACTACCATACCACCGTGCAGGAAGCCTAAAGTAAGCCTTATTCCCACACACATAATAGATTCCAGGAAAAACTGAATCTGTTCCTCCTTTGAGTCCCCACCCTCCAAGAATTAAAGAATTGTGTTCACATTCACTGGTACCGATGAAAACATTGTTATATTCAGTCTTTAACCTATGAAGACAAATTTTTCCTGTCTTTACAAAATCCAGAGCCATAGCAGCTTGAGCCTTGCCAGGTGTGTAACTCCCTTCTTTCTCCGCCCAAGGTGGCAAATGAGCTTTATGCTCAGAAGCTTTCTTTTGGAAATCTTGTCTTCTATCTTCTACTAAATTCAAAAATATCTTTTCTTCTTCAAGTAAAGAACATGTTAGATTGTGTCTATGTGCATGTGTTACGTCTATTGATTTCATTGTTAAGAAAAATTCTCCCATAAACTGTGCGTCTTGACTACTAAGCACTGGGTTCATACTCTTGCGAATCGGAACCTCAGAAAATATCACATCTAGGTTTGAATAATAATACTGAAGTCTCCCTGTTCTATAAAATAAACTAGACAAAACACTACATGATATGCCATATGTCAGTGGTAAGTGATGGTATGTTAATCCTTCTGCTAGTGATTCAGGTAACTTCATACAGACATAACAATTACTAACTTCCATTGTGTCTACATATTGAAACAATAACTTTGTGAAAACGTTTAAACTAGTGTCGTTGTCAGCTACTTCATGATGAATTTCTGGTTCATTCTCTGCCATTAGTTCTACTCTATTGCCCTTCATGTTTGCTGTCCTCTCCTTAGTTTCATTATTAATCTTTTTATCTATTATCATAAGGTAAGGAATTGCTACAATCAGGACTAACCATACTATAAGCACCATTACTAGACTACATATGCATATTGCACAGCATCTTCTACAACATCTCTGTTTTGGTCTCCCAGCAACTCTATCGTCAGGCATTTTCGACAAGGAAGATCGCTCTTCTTATCTATTTCCTCTTTTCTTTATATGACTCCTTTGCTTAGTCAAGGTGGTCTTGTTTCTTTTTCGTACATCAGTTCTGTACTTGTTCCTTCGTCACCACTTTCACTTGACTCTGAGCTTTCGAAATCTTCAAGAATGATGTAAGTCCAGTCAGGACCCTTGAATTTGTTATTCACAAGTTTCAGTCTTTTACTTCTTCTTTTCTCAGTTCTATTTTCTTGTTCAGTTTGACTTGTTACTTCATTCACTTGATCTGGATCTTCACTTCTGGTTGTTATGTGGTATTTTACTCTTTTAATGACACTCGGCCAATGATCTCCTTTTCTTGTTTTCTCTTTTTGCACTGTTTCTTTATCTTTGTCTTCAGAAATCTTTTTAATTTCACTGCTTAGTACTGTTTCGTGTTCTGTAATTACTGTGTTTCTTATTTGCTCTTTTTCAGGTCTGATTGGTTTCTCCGTAACAGCTCCACTGTGAGTTTCCAATAACTGACCTTGTTCTTTAATTAATTCTTCAAGTTCATGTTTTTCAAGGTTTTCTTCTTCTGTACACTCTTCTTGATCTAACTTGTTCTGATCAGGGCTTATTGTACTGTGAACTTCTGCAGCCTGACCGGATTCTTCTAAACCTGTCTGTCCCTGCTCAAAATCTATCAGATCTTCGTTGCTTTGAGCCCAGTTTCCTTTCCCTATCTGCTCTTGTTCAGGTTCTTTTATTGTCTCTTCTTCTTGTCCCTGAACTGCTTCTTCTTCACCTATCTGATCTTCTTCAATTTCATCCAAATTTGTTTGACTTCTTGTTCTGTGGTAAACTTCGGAAACTTCTACCACCGGTATCCAGTCCTGACTTGTGCTCGGTTGTTCTTCTTCAGCTTCTCTTGAATCTCGAGCCTGAGATTCCTCGGCTGGGCAACCTTCAGCTTCCTCAGTGATTGATGCTGTCTGAGGATTTTCTTCTTCAGGATCTGGTACTCTTTTGGTGTGGCTTACGTGAATCCAGTTAGGAAATCTTGCACATTTCACTGCTGTGTTGGTGGTTAGTATGACTTGACAAGGACTGCTCCATCTGGGTGATAGACACGTTTCTCTGGTGTGATTCTTCACTACCACCCAGTCACCAGGATTCAGATCATGTTCTTGTTCGGGCTGGCTGGAAACTGCGTCTTCTCCAACCTGGTGAGAGACAGAACGCACTAGGTCAGCCAGTCCTTTACAATAGTCCAGAACCATATCATCAGATATATTCAGTAGTTTGTTTGTGGGAACATGTGTTTGTCTCATTGCTCTTCCCATCATTATTTCGTGGGGGCTCAATCCTGTGTTTCTGTCAGGTATGCTTCTGAGTCCCATTAAAACAAGTGGCAATGCATCTGGCCATTCTAATGATGTTGAGGCACACATCTTTCCCAATCTTGACTTTATAGTGCCATTCAATTGTTCAACCACTCCAGAAGCTTCTGGACGATATGCACAGTGTAGTTTCTGTTGGATTTGGAATGCTTCACAGATTATTTGGATCACTTCACTGTTAAAATGTTTTCCTCTATCTGATTCCAAAGTTGCTGGGAAACCAAACCTAGGAATAAGCTCTCGTAGCAACAGTTTTGTGACTGTAATGCTATCATTTCTTCTGGTAGGGTAAGCCTCCACCCACTTTGAAAACAGACATACTATGACTAGTACATATTTCAGCCCTCTGCATGGTGGTAACTGTATAAAGTCGAACTGGAGTCTTATAAAAGGACCCTCTGCCTTTCCAATTTTTCCAAACCCAATTATTGTTTTCCTCCCGGGATTGTGCATCTGGCAAGTTAAACACCTTTGGCAAAGACTCTCTGCAACCGCCCTGAACTTAGGATTATACCAGTTTTGTCTGAAGAGCCTAATCATTGCATCTCTCCCTATGTGTGTGTCTCCATGATGCATTCTAGCCATTTGTGAGAGTAGACAATCTGGCATGACTGGTCTGCCATCAGCACTGATCCACACTTCATCATCTCGTCTCTGGGAACAACCTACTTTGATCCACAAATTCTTTTCACTTTCATCCACTTCATCTTGCAGTCTTTTAACATCATTCCATGTTTCAGGCGGCATATACAGCATAAGTTGCCAGCTGATTCCCATTCTTTCCACCCTCTTATTGACTGACAATCTATTTTTGGCACAATGTTGAGCCACCAGATCTGCGTATCTGTTGCCGACTACCACCCAGTCATCACCTGACTGATGTGCGGCACATTTCACCACAGCCAATTCTTTTGGTGATTGTATTGCCTCCAGCAATTCCTTTACAAACTGTCCATTTTTAATGGGGGATCCTGAAGAAGTCATGAAATCCCTCTGCATCCATAATTGGCCAAAATCATGCACAACCCCGTAACCATATTGGCTGTCTGTAAATATAGTTACTTTTTGATTCCTCCCAATTTTGCAGGCTTTTATCAACGCAATCAATTCAGCTACTTGTGCAGATTTGACTCCTGGTAAATAAGATGCTTCAACTATTCCAGTTAATTCACATACCGCATAGGCAGCCGTTAGTTTACCGTCTTCATGTCTTTGACATGAACCATCAACAAATAGCTCCCTGTCTGGCTTTTTAAGAGGCTGTTCCTCAATATCTGGGCGTGGTTTTGTGCATAATTCTGTAATCTGTAAACAATCATGTTCATCTTCTTCGTCATCTTTAATTCTCTCATGATATGGGTCTGGTAGTAAGGTTGCTGGATTTATTATAGTACACCTTACAATGGTCACATTTTCAGCACCCATTATGATTCTTTCGTATTTAGTCAGCCGACTAGGAGTAAGATGCTGAGTTCTTGTTCTTGTCAACAGAATCACAACCGCATGTGGAACATACACCTTTACAGGATGTCCCATCACAATTGACTCACTTTGTTCAATGCTCAAACAAGTAGCCGCCACTGCTTTTAAGCATCCTGGCAACGCGGCTGCTACTGGGTCCAATGTAGCAGAAAAATATGCTATAGGACGTCTGTCTAATCCGTGCCTTTGAGTTAGGACAGAAAGTGCACAATTTTCTCTTTCATGACAGAATAATGCGAATTCTCTTTTATAATCTGGCATGCCTAGGGCTGGTGCTGAACACAGAGCATTTCTCAATTTTACAAAAGCTCCTACACTTTCATCATCCCATTCAACAGGATCCTTTGCTTTCTTTTTCGTCATGTTAATTAAAGATTTCGCTAGTAGGGAAAATCCTGGTATCCATTGCCTACAGTAACCTACTATTCCTAGGAACATTCTTACTTGTCTTTGGGTTACAGGCATTTGCATTTTCTTAATTAATTTTACTCTTTCAGAGGTTACTCTTCTTTTTCCCCTCTCAATTTGGTGTCCAAGATACTTAACAGCTGTTGTACAAAACTGCAACTTTTCAGGTGAGACTTTATGCCCTTCTTCTGCCAAAAGATTTAATAATGCTATGGAATCAACAACACAGTCCTCTCTGGTGTTCGATGCCACCAATAAGTCGTCGATATATTGCACTAGGACTGAACTTCCTGACATCACTAGTTTCTCAAGGCACTTTTTCAATATTTGATTGAAAATGGAAGGACTTTCTGTGTACCCCTGAGGAACACGATTCCATACATAGACCTTGTTCTCAAATTTAAATGAGAAAAGATATTGGCTGTCTGGATGCAATGGTATTGAAAAGAACGCTTGACACAAATCAATTACTGTGAACCATCCTGCACTCCACGGAATCTGGTATAGGATTACTGCAGGATTTGGTACTATGGGACAACATGGTTCTACAATCTTATTTATTTTCCTCAGGTCCTGAACAATCCTATATTTTCCACTAGGTTACTTTAATCCCATTATTGGTGAATTACATGGGCTACTCATTACTTCTTTTAGTATGTTTTGTTCAACCATTCGATCAATTTCTTCAATGACTCCTGCTTTTACTTCTGCACTCATTCTGTATTGTCTGGTATTTGGGAAAATTGCACCTTCCTTTACAGTAATTTTAACTGGGTCTATTTTAGCCATAAGTCCTACTTCTTTACCTGTGAAATCCCAAACTATGGGGTTTACTGTGCCTTTTAATTCTTCTGGCAACTCGTCTTTTGTTATTAATGAAAACATCTCATCTACTTCTGTACCCTGTTTTGCAATCATAATTTTATATACATGGTCTTCATCTGGTGTCTGAACTGCCACACCATCCGGTGTGCAGAAAATTGTACAATTCATCTTGCACAACAAATCCCTACCTAATAAGTTTACTGGACTAGAATCACACACTACAAATTGATGCATTTCTCTGAAATTTCCGATTTTAACTTCCATGGGTTCGGTAAGAGGTGTTCTAATCCGCTGATTAGCTACCCCCACTACTTGGATATTTTCACCAGAGAGAGGAAGGTCGGGAATGTCTGCTGTTCTTACAGTAGACCTGGTAGCACCAGTGTCCAAAAGAAAAGTAATATCATTACCTTTCACATTTCCTTCATCATATGGACCTGACTGGTCTACCGGTAGGGATGCGCCAAGTACGCACTCCTTCTCCCCCTCTCCTAGGCACCGTCATGAACTGTTTTGACAGAAATCGTCCTGAAAAAGAAACTGTGATGTTATATAATCATTCTTACCACTTCCTCCTTGATATCCGATGTCTGTACCATGCTTTGCTCTGCTTACATTACCCTGAATAGGTGCAGGTGGCAACTGACTCTGAGGATTTACACCCTGCTGTGAGTCATTCTGCGTCTGTGGATTTAAATTTTGATTTGGACCATTATTATTCCGAATCTTTTTACATTCATCTTTCCAATGCCCCAATATTCCGCATCCATGACAAGGACATTTCTTTTTAGCTTCTTCTCTACTCATTCGTCCTCTAAATTTTCCACCATTCCCAGTATCACCATTCGTTCCAGAATCTTTTCCTGGATTTTCACTTGGATTTTCCAAATGAATTCCCTGTTTCTCAGCCATTTTCACCTGAGCCCACATCACTTTTTCCTGCAATTTCTTGTGTCTATCCTCAATATAGTCTCCACAATATTTTGCATACTTCAAAATCTCATCAATGGGCTTTCCCTGCCAACACAGCATGTGTTGTTTAATCATCTGACAAATCTCTGGCTTCAAACCGTAAACAAATCGATACACAAACTAACTCATGTTCTTGTCTCCAATGTCCTCAAATCCACTATACTGTTTAAATACCTGCAATAAACGCTCATAGTAGGAATGCACCGATTCATTAGCTTCTTGGGTAGTTCGATCTATTTTTACCCAATCTGTTTCTTTCGGGGTATTTTCCCTTTCAGGTAAGTTATCACCTGCTGATACTTTTTCATCACTTCATTTGACGGGGCACCTGTTTTCGGATCTCTAGGATATTCGTCACTTGGCCAATCCACTGTGATTTTGCAATCTGTCCATAAATCGGCAGGTACCACTATGTCAAACAAACCATCCAAATCCTTCAACAATACCTTCGACACCTTCACAAACCTGTCAACCTGCTTGTACCATTCAATTGGTTTTTCTCTCAACTTTGGAAAATCATTTGTAAATGACAAAATATCCTGTCTGCTCCATGGGACATGTACATATCCTCCTTCCGCAACTTCTCGCATTGGATACATTTGATCTGCTTTCCCTGTTTCCTTCATCACATATTCAGATGCTGTTCTACTTGTTCGTGCTTCTTCCTTTTTCTTGGCCCACCTAGTTCTCCATTTATCTAGGTCTCCCCATTTTTGCAAAACTAACATTAATTCTCTTATTTGCAATCTTCTTCCAGAGGCATTCATATTTTCTAAATCTTTGTCTGAAAATTCTGCTCTATAGGGTTTCTGTAGTACTTTTGATCTCCCTATTTCTATTCCCATCTGTAGTGCTAAATTGGATAATTTTCATGAAATAACCTTACATTTCTGGTGATACTCCTGCACAGGAACAATAATTCTTCATCATCGTAGGTATTTAAGCGTTCTAGTCCTACATTTCCTGCTATTATTTCTTCTAATTCGACTTTTAATTTATGAATGTCTATTATTTTCGGAGGTGTGCACTGTTTAACTGACCCTTGTACCCATTTTTCTAAATCTTCAGGTGTTACTATGGTGGCACTTTTTGCTCCCGATGAAGTTATTAAACTTACATTTTTTGAACATCCAGATACATCTTTTCTGGGAGTGCTAGTTACAGTACCTCGAATAGGCAAGTCCATGAGTGATATTGTGGATTCACAGTCACTAAATTGATCCTCAATTATAACTGGAGCTTCAGGTTTGGGATTATTCACAGGAGTAGGTGCAAGAATCGGTGGAGGACAGCTTCCCTGAGTACCATATAATGGAACTACTGGACCAATTGTTACAGGTATGGTCAATGAATCAGGATGTACTTTTATCTGTGTTATTTTCTGTATTAATTCTGCTCTGGTCTTCTCTAGGGCTTCCCTTTCTTTGTCATGAAGTATTCTACTAGGTGTAAATTCATGCATTACCTGTGGCACTAATGGAGTTTTTATCGGTGGTGCACTTGGGGTGCATCCACTTGTTCCTTGCTGATATGGTGGAGGGTTTCTTAACATTTCCTCCATAAATTCATCTTCAGAGTCATCATTTCTCATTAAATGTTTTGTCTTTTCTGTGCATTTACTTCCTAATTTCTCCTCTGCTGTTAACAATGGATATAATCCTTCTGTAATCATTGCCCTTCTCCATTGTTTCATCTGACCTTCTCTAGACTCATGTAGGTATCTGGGGAAAAATCCTGGATAACCCCTATTACTCCTAGATCGGTCCCGCTCAAATGCCTCGGTTTCCCATTCCTCTAGAGCTTCGTACTGAGTTAATCTAGGTCTGGGTTCTAAGTCATTCATCCTCAATCTCAAGTTTTGCAGAATTCGCCCATTGAACGTGCCATTCTCGGGAAATGCTAGTATTCCATCATTTTTGGTATATTCTATCCAATTCTCCATCCATACACAAATATGACAACCTCTCTCCATCATCATGAATGAAGCGGGCGTTTTAGCTGGTGGAATAATAATTCCTTCTCTAGTTTTGATTGGTTTGTCCTTTTTTAAATAATTCTTGATCTTTTGTAAAAATGACATTTTTCTCCTTTCTCCGTACATCTTGGGTAAGTACCGATGTATAAAATTATATTCTGCAAAGCCTAAATATCTCCTATCCTGACGAATTCCTGTTAAAGTCGGATCGCGTTTTAACATGCAATCCTTATCCACTAAGAATTTCGCTTCTATAATTTTGACCAATCAAATGTCTGCTATCTTTTATTTCCGAGCCAATCCTTGCGCGGCCTTTTGGTGACGTTTGTCTGTCAACCCCTCCTTTACAATCCGCTCTTTCCTGTCCTTGCTGGTTCAACCAATCCCAGCGCAGCACCTGTGACGTCAGTACTACTCCTGACTACTGACCCCTCCTTTACAAGGGTCTTTCCACACCCGCTGATTTAACCAATCCCAGCGCAGCGTTTTGTGACGTCAGCTCCCTCTCCGGCAACTGACCCTCCCTTTACAAAAATTTACGCAAACTTATTTTCTCTACAATTCTTAATTTCAGTAACAACATAAAACATTCGCTATCGTGCCAGTTTCTTCTAAATTCGAAAAGATAGTTTTCTCTCACACTTAGTACAACCTTTCCGTTTACTAACATATACTACGAGTAAAACCCTTCCGTTTACTCTTCACACAAGCTCCAGAAGTACCTGTTACTTCTTCAATGTTACCCTTTCTAGGTGATATAACATCAAATTTTTACCAGCGTACTCTTTTGCTATTACTCACACGCATAGAGTCCCTAACGAGTACTGAAAGTCCTGCTTAACTTTTCAGTACTATTTCTGCCTGGCAGATAACCTCACTGCAGTATGGCTTCCACTTACCATCCGCTATTCCTTTTACCCCTGGGATTCTAGACAACATAAAACAAACTTCGAATATACGGATGTTAGTTCATAAAAATAAAATTCTCATTACCCAATTAACAAAGAGTAACCATCCTCTGATTACCAGAAAACTGATCCAGCGCGATATTAGCAAACACCATTCATACACAAAACACTCACTTGGGCCCATACATTCATACTACGCTAATACTTACGCTGGGTTTTATCAGTTGTTACTCTTTATCAAAATCCCTGCTACCAATTACCTTCTGAATGAAGAGTAATGACTTACCAATGAATCCTTTGCTAATTGGGAAGTTTAAAATGAGTGACATTCATTATAGTACATAATCCTGAAATAACCACTGAGTCAGGAAGTTTAAAAATGTTTATCTAAAGATTTAGCAGAGTAAAATACAGAACCACACGGTACTTAATCGCAATACCCAAGATGAAGTATAGAATAATTATTGCTAATTAATGAAGGTTCCTCAGGAAAGGAGAGGATAGAGACAGCAGCGCAACTAAAGGTTGCATTATATTTACCTAAGTGCGAGAACCAAACCCCTTGGCCAAGGAGTTGGAAAGAATAGGACCCAGGAAGGATGAAGAGCAAAAGACCTCCTTCAGGATCAGGACAGGACCGGTGACTTCTCTACAACGACGCCTGCGCCGTTCCCCTCTCTAATACTCGGCTTCTCCTCGATTCTCCTGTGTCTCCCTTCTAATGGACTCCGCCGCCCCCTCCTCAGGACCTCTTCTGGACAGGGATTCGGTCTGCAATCGGTCAGCTTGGCGGTCTGGAGCTCTTCTGTCTGTCAGCATGAACGCCTGTTCCCTGCAGCATCTCCTTCTCCTGTGCTAACTAATTAGCTAATTCTATATCTATTATACCCTTCTACACCCATGTACCTCCCCTTAATGTTGCCAAAATATGGGACCACTACTTCTGATTGGACAGGGACAGGGGGTTGATCCTCACACCATATTGATTTGTCTTGAATTCTGAAGCCTATTGTTTTTAAACTACTGCCCCTTCAATTTAATACATTTGCTTTATTTCCCACCCGTTCACGACAAAATTGACAATTTATTCACATAAAATGTTGCGTTTTGACAAGAACATTTTGGTATGTAGTGGTGTCAGCCAGCAGGTTATGGCCTTGGGTGATGTCCAAGTTGACTTCATCTTTTTCTATCTGGTCTGCCACTGCAGGGCGCATGTGCGGAATCTTTGTCACACGAGCTTTCATTGTACCAAACCCAGGCCCAAGTTTACGAACTGATAAAAGTCAAAGAAGAAAATATTTAAATCACAAATAAAATGTTTCACTGTATACCCACCTTTTCTACTCTATTCCCATTTAATTATAATACTGTCCCGCATTAGTAGCGTTAAGAAAACGACAATTTAATAATGACATGAGAGCAAGCTGAAGCATGTGAAAACATCAAGCAGCCATTTTAATACACACTGCGCAGAAGCAGAAATTTCCCACCAAGCAAAGAGAGAAGTCACACCATGTGATATGGTTGTGACATGCGCAGTGATATTCCCGCGCTTTAGCGGCCATTTTAGATTACAGACAAGCGTTATTCATTAGTAAAACACATAGGCAAGCATCCTTTCTATTCGTGTCGTGTATGCAAAGTGTTAGTAAAACAATACAAGTTTAATAAATTAATACTATGAGGAGGATTGTATACAAGCAAGTTTCGTTTATGAAACCTTGCTCCATCACCACATTTGTGAAATCTAGCTTGGAAGTTGGTTAGCCGAATACTCTTGGCTACTGTTTCCATTTTTATAAGGATCACTAGGGCTCAATGTAATTCCTAGGTTTGTGCTTTTGCTGTATGTAATCAGGGCCAGCTTTAGTGCTGGTGGCGCCCAGTGCTGTATTCTTTGTTGACATCCCCCAAATGACCTCCTTCTTCATAGATTCCCTCACTAGCACTCCTCAGCAATGCGCCTCATCTCTCCAAAGCTCCTCTCTCACATGTATTTCTGTTTTATAGCGGTACTCATACCAGTGTAGGGTGTCCGAACACTTTACATCACATGCACATTACACAGAGACAATGCATCATACAAGTGTGTAAAAAGTGTATAGGGAATGTTACATAAGACAATGAGGACTACAAGATGTAGGAGTCATGTGTCATTCATACTGGTAGGCAGTACATTTTAAGAGTGCTTAGTCTAGAGAAGCACAAACTCAGGATTTAAAATGTAACACAGTGGATGTGGTTGGCTTTACTAATAAGAATGTATTTCTAACCAATAGCTACAATAGGATAATCAAAGACTGGGGTAAAACAGAGAATTCTAATCTATACCTTGCAGTTTGCATGCAGCTCTTTAATGACCTGTTATAGCTCACTGTGCTATATTAGAATTGTAACTTATGAAATGCAAGTAACAAAATGATCTCTGTGACAAAAGCAGTAGCCCACTGAGCTATCTATATAAAATACAATTTTGTGATCTGCAAGGTACATATTTTTTTGCAGCAAACATATTAACCCTCTGGGCTACTTTATTATGAGTCAAATCTGCCGCTAGAAAAATTATTTCTCTCTCTATCAGATACATTAATCACCAGAGTTATCTTGCCATTTTAATTGTTGCCTGAACTTAGCTGGACACTCAAGGAACTCTGCAGCAGGTGCGTTCTCCCATAAGATATTTCAAAACACAGCACCCTGAGCTGGACACCCAGTGGAGTTGCACCGGCCACACCACCCTAAAGCCGGTCCTGTATGTAATACTACGGGATAGGGTTACATTATCTGCAATTTCATCCTATACATTAATGAAGGTGCCATTGTTTTATTGTTATTCTATACATGCATTTATTCCATGCATTGTCACTGATTATAAATCTCACTTCTGTTTTGATCTTCTTTATATGTCTCTTAAGAAGTTCGACTCCTTGTTACCTTACCTTCTTCACCCTATTTTTATCATTTCTTATTTTCTTGATTCTTGCTTCGATATTAGCCTCTTATTCTGTAAATTAAGCCCAGTTCCCTTTTGTCCCCCTAATGTTTCACATCTGGCATATAAGATTTAAGCTGGGAAGGTTGTCCTTTTTACACATGTGGCATAGTATTTACAAATCTTTGCTTTCTATAAACTTTGCTTTTCATAGTGTTAGCTTTCATAATATTGTTGTTATTTAAATAGGCATGATATCTGATTAAACCATTTTTAAATCTTTACCATATTACAATATTGTTATCTTCAGAACAGTGCAACCTAGTACATAACCAAGCCATGGTGTTTATTCTGCTAACTCTGCCCAGTCATGCTTCCTCTCACACCACGTCATAAGGAGGTTGACATAAGATGGAATGTATTGTGAGCCCATGTCAGCAGCTGAATTTGTTTATATAATTTACATTGATATAAAAAGAGGTTATTCTGAAGTATAAATATAGCCATTTTGGTACGTAAATGCACATCCATATTCAGAAATGTTCCCCAGGCCTTCTGTTCTGTACATGTATATATACTGTTCATATCCATAGAGGCTAAATAAGGGGCTTCAGCCCACAGAATGCTGTACAATATTTGCAAAATGCATTTAATGTCCTCACTATGCAAGTGTATTATTTTCACAGTTGGGGCCAGATTGACATATTCTGATAATCGTTCTTGTAAGGTATCCAATAACTGTAATTAGTGGTCAGCAAGGTTGAAGAATGGCAGCTTTACGAATCATAGGTAAATATATATTACAAGTATTACTGTGTGATGCACATCTAAATATGTAGATTCCTCATCATTTATCAAGACTGCTTTCAATGAAGCATATACAAACTCAGGTATCTGTGTTTGCATGGATTATGTTAGATTAACATCCCAGGCCATGTTGGCCAACTGGAGTGCTTGCTTTAACCTGCAACCAGCTGGGTAAAAATGTTTAAATCTATTGTCCAAATGTCCTTTTTCCCTTATTGTTAAATAAACCCCACTCCCATTGATAATTCAGTGGCTCAAAGAATTGATAAAAAAGTGTTACTCTTACTGAAAACGTGACCCTCTCTTTCATCTTATATCCACTCCCACCCTAAAAAAGAAGTACCTTTTGATATTTAATGTCCGTTCAGCGGTTGTGTATCGCCACTTAACTGCTGATCTCTTCGAAATGTTCAGTCGTGACGTGCTTTGCATGATGGAGACCATGCTTTCAGATCACTGTAACCCTGAGATCGATTAGCATTTCCTACATATTTGTACATTTTACCTGGAGGCCTGTTTACCCAAACAAGGTAGAGGTGTTATTTTACCCACCATGCCACCTCACCCACATATCACTCAAGCACTGGTGCTGTCAAGATGGGACTACACCATTGAACTGTACTGTGCGGTTCATGTGTATCTCCTACCCAGGCTGCAAAGGATTAAGAAATCTGCGGAAAAGTTTATGCAGCATTTGTGCTGTTGGATCCCCATCACTCTATCTCTGCTAGCACAGCTCTTGCTGTATGGTGAAACTCTCTCAAAGTATTCTGCAGCACACAGTGAGTCACCTGCGGCATTGGTGGGTTCTTACAGCAGAAGTCATTTCACGTAAAGAGTCGCATATGCAGCCTCAGATCCAAAACCGCACTTTTAATTGACATATTTATCCATCATATTATGGCTGGGAGAATCAATGTTTTCGATCCAATTTGATAGCAGTGTGCCTTTAGAAACAAACAGACGTCAGACCACATAATCTTCCAACATGGCACAGAGACATGGATTTTTCTAGGACCATAAGATGAAAAGTAGTGGCTTAAAATGACCAACTGCGCTATGATATGGTCTGCTTGCTTACTAAATTTAATTCAGTGTTCCGCTAGGAAGATCACACCTATGTAGCATGCAATCTGCTGGTTCATTTGTCTGCATGTGTCTTACTCCAATGGCAAAATGATGCCGATTTATACCAGCTTTATTGCTTAATTAATGAAAGCCTGATAAGTTTGGCCTGTATCACACATAATCCTATTATCATTACAATGTCAACCCCCTTCTAGGGATAAAGGATGGACGCTTCTTGTTTCTCTTCACATCCGACCTACAATAGTTATCCACTTCATCCAAATGGGCTGCAACATATGCTGGGCACTGAATCAGGTCTTTTGGACTTTCTGCCTAGAGTTGGAGCTCTTTAAGCCCTCACTTTGATTCTGAACTGAGAATGCATCTTGCATCATGTATCCTATATCCTAATCCATTAAAGTACCTCCAAAGTCCCTAAATGGACCCCCCTCAATTGAACCAATCTTGTCCAGAGCTGTTGATTGGTAATACTGATGTTTCAACACCCACTGAAGACCTGGAAAATGTCACTGTTAGCCAGCTATAGGCCTTATGGCTTAACTCAAGTTTGCGAAAGGACCAAGACTGCATCTGACTGTTCCAAGTCCTGCTATGAGCCCATCCTCCACAGGGCACCAAGTAAAACCCTTGGCAGTAAGACCAGGCCTGTCAATCACCTAATCTCAAGCTCTCTAAAATTAGAAATGGACCAGCACTGCAACCTAGTGTTCTGTTCCCCAATTCCATATGATATCAGCCACCACCAAACACTGCTGCAATTGAGATCTGACCTTTCACTCACTTAGCCCCGCTTTTTGAGGTCGTCAGTAGACCAGCACTGCCACCTGCTTTCTTCCTAAGTCCTGCCATCAATTCTCCAGACTTCCCCTGCCTCCATCTTCCTCATCCCTTCAGAAGTAAATGAGAATCACAAATCAAACACATGATGAGGGTGATACAATTCTTATGATGGCTCTGCCAAACCTGAGTGGTCCAATGTTGGTGGGTCAAAAATTGAATAAATCCTGGATGAGCTGGAAATGAACTCTTAGTATGTAGCACTTCTGTACATGGAGCACCAATTTCACCTCACAAATGACAGCACATAATTTTCTTCAGGTCACTCTGCAACCACTCCACTTTCCAATTATGCACGCAAGCTCCTATCTGCTATTAATCAAATATAGGAGGAAATGAGGACCTGCGTCATACCATTAAAAAAATGTAAGTGTTATAGAGGGTAACACATAGCTTGGAAAGCCAAGGCCCTGTAAGATGGCTAACATTAATATGACTGTGCCTCAAATCCCAAACTCAATGTCTCTGTCACCATTATCAACTGACGAAGGATGCTGCAGAAAAACATCCAATCAAGGCAGCAAGGTGAGTTCTTCATCACTGGAGAATGATATTCAGTGAAGAGAAATCTTGATTTGAGCATGGAAAGACACTCTTCTAAGGAGCAATTTACTCATTTTGAATGGATTGTTAACCTTATCAATGGGATTAGAGAGATGGCCAAAGACAATAAAAGCCTGATTCCGATCTTGGCGGATGGGTTACTCCGTCACAACGGTGACAGACATCCCATCCACCGAAATATAAAACCCATAGTATATAATGGGATTTATATTTGGGTGGACGGGATATCCAAACCCACCCGCCAAGATCGTAATCAGTCCAAAAGTAATTTGAGTTTTTAAGCAAATGTCTTGGCTGAATTTGTCTGTGTTTGGTGGGCCAGAGAGACTGACAGCATATGAGGACCCAACTATCAATAGCAATAGTGACCCAAGGCATTGACAGCAGTCCTGAACCCCATTGTTATTAAAACGTATGTTTTGGGGGGTAGCCCTCTAGTGGTTGGTCAGCCTTGCAGTGGGTGCCCTAATTCTCAAGGGTCTCTCATCACATTTTAAAAGAAAGCATCACTTTCCTTTACATTTCTGGAAAATATTACATCTATCATGTCACAAAGAATACCTTGCTGGACATAACTATTATTATTATTATTTTTAAAATATTTTTATTTCATTTTTCCAACAAGAAAAAAAAGGGTGCACAAATGCGCACTTGTAACAATAACTTATATGGAGTTGCAAGTTGTCATTTAATATTAGTGGCAAGAAATTACTCTATTATTGATCACTAAGCATCTAGAATGCACATAGAATGCTATATGTTGTGCATAGCTACAATATGTAGAGTTGCAGTTAACAAGGGAACCCAAGGGTCACCGGGGACCTTGGTTAAGTACATGTACAAGAAACACTGGCCCCACCATTGAAAACAACACAATCAAATCAAATGAACCAAATGGTTATTTTAATCATTAGCTATAATAAATCATACATAATGAACTTTTATAAAAAATGTTACTTTGTGAAGGTGCAGTGGGTGTGTATCTTAAAAACAAGAACAACACTGCCCATTTATATATAATCTCTCTAGAGTCTGTAGTGGTAGTTGAAGACCTTTCGATCCCTCAAGAAAATGGGGGGACCATTATCAGTACTCATAAGATAAAGAGGAACCCGGAACAAGAAGAACAAAGATGGAAAGCTTCTATGTGGAAGAAAGGCGGTTGCCCCTGAGTCCTGGTGGGTCGAATGAACAGGTAACAATATTATAACCGTGATGTCTGTCCCACTGAAGTATGGTTTTCAGATTTTCCCAAAGGAAAATCATAACAGGCGGAAAATACCACAATTCCTTGATCCCAGAGATAATGTTGAAGGAATTCTTATCACAGCGCATGTAAGCACAGAACAAATTTGCCCGACCGACGTGCATACCTGATGTCCATGGACCATTCTTTGGGAATCCCCATTTATTTTCTGAGCGCGGCGAAGCACTCTGTGCTCGCATGAGCTGTAATGGAGCGTGCATGATTTCTGTGCCCGAATACGCTGGCTTTCTTTCTCCTCTCTTGGAGAATACGGTAAGGATAATTTGATCTTGCCCATACTTTGGAACACCAGAATTCCTTCAACATCACTTCTGGGATCAAGGAATCTTCTTGAATGGATTGAACCATTGTCGACTATCACTACAGACCCTAGATAGATTATATATAAATGGGCAGTGTTCTTGTTTTTAAGACCTTTAATGACTGAATTTGTTCACATGTGTGTATCACTTAATGAGAGCACTGAGCACATTTCTCACTAAACACATAATGCACCGTCACAAAGTAAAAGTTTTTTTATAAAAGTTCTGTTTTATTATAACTAATGATTAAAATAACCATTTGGTTCATTCGAATTTACTGCATTGTTTTCAACTGTGGGATCAGTGTTTCTTGTACATGTAGCTACCCATGTAGTCATCCCTATGAATCAGGGGATCCAACCCCTTTTATTCACTGCTGTGATGTCGTAGAAGTGGAAATCAAAATGTGTTTTCACTGCTCTAATAATAAGTGTTGGGAGGTGGTTACTTACCTCTCTTGTCTTTCCCCTCTCCACCTCATCTCAAAAGTACCAAGAATTTAGTGGATTGTGGATAATGATCTGCAATCTACCTAAACTGCTCCACTCGCATGTTGCGGGTCCACCAACAAGAACGAAGCAGTGGAATGGCACGTGACACTGTCATGGCAGGGAACAGTACAAATGGAGGGCAGAGGCAGTAAGAGTGGCCATATTGTGAATGGCTCCCCCATTATTCCTCTACCCTGCACAGCTCATCCTCCAATCAGTTTACAGAGTGGTATGAAGGAAGGACATTCACCAGTGGTTAATTTGTAAACAAAAAACAAATTAAAAAAATAAATGCAGGATCAGAAAAATGTCCTCAGAAAGAACCCACTACCAAAGACATGTTTGTCCCACCTCCTCTACTAAGGCCTAATATAAAAAAAATCAGAAAACAAACTTTAGTCTCTGATGAAATCTTAGAGAATAGGGCATGATTGTGTCAGAACTACAACAGCACTGCGATGCCATATTTGGTGAAATACTGGTATATATAAAACTCTATTGAACATAGCATTACATAATTGCAAGGCCACTGATGCAATGTGTGAAAACAAAAATAATATAAGACAAAAAAAATCAATTGAAATAATTGTACAAGCAAAAACAGCACTAACTCATCATCAAATTGTGCCCAGAGTTAAGATGATAAAACGAGTTTAATGGAGGATTAAGAGCTTAACAAATAATTATGAACACAATGGGTCAGATCAATATAAACTATGCTAGAGATGTGCATAAGCACAAACAATCGCAATTATATATTTTTTTGGTGCTGGTCTAATTCTAGTATTATTTAGCTTGACTTGTTGCCTGATAGTTACAAGCACAGTGCACTGTGCCTTCCAGTAGGTGACTGGGCCAGCGATTGGGGAAACAGCAGTATATCAGTAGAAAGAAGTGTTAGCAACAGGGATCCACAGAGATTGCCAATCTCTGTACGAGCTAGACAGTGCCCAGGCTACCAGTACAAATGCAGCATGTAGGATACGTGGGACAGGTATGCCCAGACGTGGGTTCCGTGAACACTGTGTCACCGGAAACAAACTATACCTGGCTGGTGAGCTCTAACTAGGGTGAAACAGTCCTGGGTTGCTTATGTTCCCCTTCAGGGAGGACCTGGCATGGCAGTTCGGGCTGGACTGTTCCCATGAGGAGCAGGGTCAAGACTGATTTGCATATGGCTAGGTCCAAAATGATGATTGTTTGGGATGCGGCCTCGAGTAATTACCAGCAGCTGAGAGTATTTCAAGCTTCCCATCCACCACTTTTTTGTCTACTTTAGAGTGTTGTCCTAAGTGGAATGGGTATGTCCTTACGTGGATCCCGTGTACATTGTGTCACTCGAACCAAGCTTTACCCGGCTGATGAGCCCTAACTAGGGCGAAACCAGTCCTGGGTATCTTGTGTTCCGTTTCAGGCAGGACCTGGTTTGGCAACTCGGGCTGGACTGTCCCCATTAGGGCAGGGTCAAGACTGATTTGCATATGGTTGAGTCCTAACTGAGGTGGCATGGTGGGCAAAATAACAATGGACTAGGATGCGGCCTTGAGCAATTACTTCAAGCATTCCATCCATCACTTTTTTGTACACTGTATTACCCTGATTTAAAGCACAACACCGGCAGAACTTAGGCACTGAACCTAACATCATTATTGTGTATCGGGCTAAATGAGCACTTCCTCTTGAAAATAAATCTGCCAATGAGAACCCAGAATGTTTGGTGCCATTAATCCGCTGAGGCTCTGCCTTTTGCTAGAGGGCATGGATTGTCATGGCATAACTCAGTATAACATAATTGCTTACGAAGTCCAGCCTCACGTATCGCACTCACCACTACTGCGCCTTCCGACTGCAAGCAACAGATAATTCCCAGCTCTAAAATGAGTTTCAGTGGGCACAAGACATGGAAACCTACTGCGAAAATTAAGCTCTGCCATATACAGAATAAAATTGTTGATGACTGGCTGTCAATGAGGTGGAGTTTTCAGCTTTGATGTTAAAAGTGTCACCATGGACAAATTGAGCTTCACTTTGTATATTTCATGTCACCAGTGCTTAATTTGAGCCGTTGGTTTCCGGTGCTCGCCACCGGCACTTAATTGTCAGCACCGGCACTTGGGACAGCCTGCCACAAGGTGGCTCTGTCTAGGTAATTTAGAGATGACCACAACAGTTAATTATTAATGCTATATTAATTAAAAATGACTTATTACCTGCTGCCCAAGCCATTCTTATAGGAGGGTGATGGTTAGTAGTTGTGTTGTTACTATCACTGGCAGCATAGCAGAGGCAATGAGTGGTGGAAGCTGCAGTGGCCTCCTGACGAGAGCCCTGGCACTTTTTTTTTTTTTTTTTTACAAATTAAGTACTGCATGTCACTGAACAAAACAACCCCTTTATTGACAGCTCTAAATGTACACATTATGTACCTCTTCAAAGGCTCCTTCCGCACCAAACAAACTTTGCAATTACCACTCTTGGTGGGGGACGCTGCATAGAGATCAATGAACCACTGCCTGACCACTGCCTGACCTTTCTGGGGCCGTTTGATGTGCATTGACTGCTTCAGAAAAGCTTCGTTCCCCTGTAAGTGTTGTGTAATAGCAGAAAAGGAAGAAAGATTCTTTTCTCATGAATTTATAAGACGCAGAATTGCACAGCAATCACAGTAGGAGTTTGGCTAGTATTTACAGAACCTGCTGGGTTAGAAGCTCGGCGTTCTCTTTCTAGCTGTCTCCAGGATACAAGACTTTAATGGCTTAAAAGTGAACTGCAATAAATAGAAAACATCTTTAAATGAAAATTACGTTTTTTTCCACGGGGCTTGTTATGATTTCTTATTGACATGAAGGCGGCAGAGTGACCTTTGTACCGGAACTAATATTTAAATTAAAAGTGCTTTTGAAGTGTGAAAGAACGTAATTGTAATTATGGTAAATGTGATCTGAATGTGAATTTGCACCTTGCAATAACCAGTGAGAAATGCAAATGTGTTTCTCTGGCTTGTCTTGGGGTATATGGTCACGCCATTTACATGTTAGAAAACTCTAAAGCTTTCAGCAAATATATATAGGGAAGTCAGTCTGTCGACCACAGGCCACGTTTGAATCCTATGTAATCTTATAAGAGTCAAATGTTTACATACATGCTTGGGGAAGAGGGCAAAGAACAACATCATACCCTAGCTGGATCTAACCTGTTATTCCTGTAACTGTATGACAAAGGAAATTACCACAATGTTTATTTTTTGCAGTTTTATATAACGCAGACATGGCCCAAGGGCATTAGAGCACTTTACATGAGTACCACATTACATTAGCCTTTTTGATTTTTTTTTAAGGCATGTGGAGGTTAAGTGATTGCCCAGCATCGCAGGATGTTGAGCCGAGGCTCGGACTCCAGCCTGCCATTCCAACTCCAAAGTCCGGTAGGCTACATAAACAGGGCTGTAGTTTCATGGGGGTGTTTGGGGTGTTACACCCTGCTAATATATGTCTTTTCTGACAGTTGGGTACAGGTGCTTTCAGTCGGGTAAGAAGAGGTGTCAGTCGGATTTCATCAAGAATTTTTACATTCACACAAACAAAAATGCACACACACTCTTTCTGGTTTGAAAGTCCTTAAAAATGTTGGTTATTTTACAGAGTTTTGTGTTTTCTTTTAGTACTCCTACCAATCAGCATTCTTCTCCCTTTCCACTGCCCGTTAGTCTCCTCTCATGCACTCTGCTTGTCCTATAATGCTATTTATCATTATATGCCAGCATGATTGTTGGAAAATTTGAAGTTCAGACCCCCCAATCTTACTGACCAAGCTACGCCCCTGTGCATACATCTCTACTTGTCTGACTGTGACAGTCAGCAGTCAAAACAAGTGTGTGCCATTCATCCTACCCCTCTCACAGATCCAATGAAAACTCAGCCTGGGGTTGGTTCTCCAAACTTCTATTTTTTTCAAGAAGTGCAGTGTATGTTCCTGGTTACATGGGTGAATGTTACTTTTCTAATTGGTTGACGGCTCTGCCAGCCAGTCACTCTTCCCCTTGGTGGATGGCTCCTGCCAGGAAGTTTCACAGTTCTCTGGAGGGAACAGAAGAAGGTAAGATGGAAAGGTTTAGCAGTTACCTGTTGCTAGAGAGCAAGACAGATATTTTGGCACCAGGACTTTCTTGATAAAGGGCAAAGGCTTTACGGACAAAGGACCCTGCCAACTACGTGGCAGATGTCTCAATTGCCACATTACAAGTGCATTATAGTCAGTGGCACTCTAAATATGGTGAGCTGGAGATTGTCCACATGTTGACAGAGTAGTCTGTCTGCCAACGTTAAATATAACCCAAAATCTCCATCTTGCATCCCTATTTTTTGGAGGCTGGGCTAGGATGATGTAACTAATGTACCCCCCACCACTTTAGTACAGTGCTCTAGATGCCACTGATGTGTCTTGACGTCTGACCAAGCCGAAGCCAGGCAGGATAATATTTGAAGGTCTGGGGTAGAGTCAGAATGATAAGCTGCTTTTACTGGCACTAGAACAATGCAGCAGACTAAGTAAAGGTAAACAACAGTCATGCCAGTGGCACATAGTGGGCAATAGCGTAATGAAACTTGAGGGGGGGGCCTGCAAAGTACATGGAGGGGCCCCCCTCCATACTCACTCAGGAGCTTTCAGGCCAAGGTACTGTGCTAAGGGGGCCCCCTGAAGTTCGGGCCCCCCCGCACTGCAGGGGCTGCGGGCCGTCTGTTATGCCATTGATAGTGGAGTGGATACTCCCTGAGTAGCCACTGTGAAATTCACGACACACTGGGCTACCCATGTGGTGGGAATTTCTAGTTAATATTTCACAGCAGCTCCAAAGATCAGCCCTTTTAGAAACACAAGCTATGACCAGAGTAGCTGCACACAGCCTATGGGCCCCCCACATACCAAGGGGACCAGACCAAAACGCTCATGCATCCTCTTTATATTTCTAATTATCTTTATTGGCATTTTCTGCATCAAACCTTTCCTAATACCTCTCATAGGAATACAATGCATGGGTATGAACATCTGCTCAAATCACTGACCAAACACAGGTTATATAGTGTTAGGTAAATTCACAATTCGCCTCCACATAAGAGGCAGGACACCTGGCCAACCCATAACGGACACAACAGCGGTTTGAGCTTCAGCAGTCAGTTTCCATGGCTCCCGAATCTTTTCAAGCTTCTGGGTACAGCCACAGTCCAATATATTGTGCCTTCCATCAGCACGCATCTTTCCATGTTGTGAACCCATACTCCCCATTTCAGTTCCTCTTTTGCACACCACTTCTGTGCGATGTTCTTTTGCAGCAAGCACTAATTCTATTTTTTAAAAAACATCTTGGTGTATTGCACTGTTTCAAGGTCTTGATGGTGGTAGAACTGAGCAATGTTGGGGTTTAGATCTAATGCCTAACCAATTATTTTAGACTGGATTTTGGCAACCCGTGCTCAAACTCTTCTATTACTCTGCAGCCACACATTGTACACATCTGACGACCCCCTCCTCCATTGGCTCCTCGTAGGATGCTTTTTTGTCAATGAAACCAATGGGTGCTCCATCTACAGAAAGCTTATGGTGCGCCTGCCCCTAAATAAGGTGAGCAGACCGAGAGTTTAGTGGACTTTGCTACAGAGTACCCTGTCCGCCAAACTCTAAATCAGCCCCTCAGTCTGAGACAATCTCGATGCTCTTCCTTATCTCAAACTGTAGCAAATTTTGCCAGCAAGTCTATGAAAGAATTTCTGGGAGATCCAATTAGAATAATTTGGGTGCACATAAAGCAATCTAGGATGTTATGTTTCCCATTTTCGATCCCTATAATTAAAACTGAAGGAATGTTAAATACAATTAGTCACAGCCAAAGGGCGAGGTCTGAAAAGGGTGTCTTTGACTATATCAAGGCTGTTGATATTGAGCAACAAAAATATTGCATCCAGTACATTGCCTACCATTATGCTGCTACAGTAAGTATAGATAGATAAGTACAGCTTTACTATTTATAACTCCACATATAGATATATTGATGCTATAGTGGTAGTCAATATAGTGAATTTGATATTTTTGTCATGCTATATAGTGAGCCCCACATCCGAAATTTGCCTGCATGTGGATAAATAAATGACTAAATGATGTCTTTACGTACCTGTCTGTTGATTTGGCAACTCGCAGGCTTCTGACTGCCACACAAGAATGGACACCAAACATCATAGTTACCCTCTCTTTTAAACATAGTTGACCAACACATTCAACACAAAAAGCGTAAACCTGCCTCCTCTTTTGGTTTCCCTTGCAGGGGCTGTCATGGTAGAAAACCAAGCACCACGCGGAATAAACGAAACCATGAAGCAAAATCCTAACAACCATACAAAAATAAAAAGCAAAGAAAGAAACAATAGAAACCACGATCTTAAAACAGAAAAGCCAAGGAAATGTCAAAAATGAACCAATAGATAGACCAAAAAGGACCAAAAGTACCACAAAAGCGGGAGCTGCTCCTCAATTAGAACTGATGAATCTGTTCAACGATGGCCGATGAAACCAGAAGTCTAACGTAACAATGGCATTCACATATTGAAGTTGAGCAATGGCTAAGTGTTAGCAATTGGGTACATACATTGGAGTCTCACCGCATTTGGCAGGGGGCATTGACACAGTGCATAAAGCCACTAGTTGAACCTCAAAGGACTTGGTGAGGGTGCTGGGATGTCAGCAAACAATGTAAACCTACTAATAAAACCGCCCTTCAGTTGTCGAAGTGATGCAAGCTCAGTGCCGGACTGGCCGTAGCGGGCACCGTGTGTTTACCCAGTGGGCCGGGGGGGGGGGGGGGGGGGGGACAGGTTTTGTGCCCGTGGGGGCTGTTTTTGTCACTGGGGGCCAGTTTTGCAGCAGTGCTGCAATATTGGGCCCCTGTAACAAAAGCGGGAGCAGTGCTCCTTACTAGCACCCCCCTGCCTCCCACCCTCCCCCAGGGCCAGTCGTGCAGCAATCTGCCAGGGCTGGTTGCTGTTCCCAGTCCGGCCCTGTTCAAGCTAATGTGTGGGCAGGATTCGCAAATATTTTTCTGTGTCTAGGGGTGACTTACGCCTAACTTACTCCTGAATGTTCAGAAGTAAATCACTCACACTCATCTAACAAGAGCTTGGTGAAAATGGCGCAAATGGATTTCACCCAGCTGTTGCCCTATCATTGGCACACAACCCTGCCTCGCCCCGAGTGTGTTTCTCCAGACACATCATCCGGGAACCTTGATGTCCTCAGCCTGGAGGTGACTGCAGGCCTCTTTTCACCCCTCCCGAGACACAGCGCTCTGAGAGACGGATGTGAGAAGAATTCGCCGGCGCCGAGATGTGGCATTTACAGCAGGTCCCCCGTTATCCGAATGAATTTTCTTGCAACTAACAAACAGAGCTCCCTTGATAGACACATCGAACAATACCAAGAACACTAATTGCCGCAATTTTCTCTGTCATTTTCTTTTATTCCTTCATTTTTCCGTCTCTTGAAATAACCCTGCAGGTCAGACAGAATGCTCCTATAATTAAAAGCTTTTAATGCAGAAATTGGAAAGCTCCTGGAATGTGGAAAAAAAAGAAAGAATTCACTTCTCAAGTTGCCAACTCTTAAAGTTACAAAGCACTAAAATGATGCGCCTACGAAATACATCAGATATCTGGGCAATGACTATCATGGGTGGCCACGAGGCTGGTGTTAGAATGCTGACCTTTATCTGCAGCTCAGCACCACCCAATACTGACTGGGTATCAAGATATCACCAACCAAACTACTATGGAGGTAATTATATATTCTTAGCATAGAGGTACTGTTCTTAACCCCACTTCTACCTACCGTCAAGAGATCCAAGAAGACGTTATTTAGAGCAACTGGACTAATAAATGCACATTTACACTTTACACATTTAATATTTAATATATATATATTTTGGGGGTTTATGCCGGTAAATACTCTTTTTTAAAAATATTTCTTTCCTGTTTCTGCATTTTGGAGTAATCCCAAACCTCCCTTTTTTTTTAAACCCTTTACCACTAGCCACAGCTGAACCCTAGAAACCCCTTACCTCCCTTTAGTTCTGTCCACCCCAGGACCCTAAAAAACCCTTACCACCCTGAAGTGGTTCCACAAACAACCCGTCATCAGTTCACTCGCAGCAAAGTAGTCGTCTTGAGTCTTCAGTGATTTACCACTACTCACCCCAGAACCCTATAAAAAAAAATTACCGTCCTTTACCACCTCCATTACCTATCCCTGGAACCTTAAATTCTTTAAACACCCTTTACTGCTACCTGCCTCAGAACTCTAAAAATCCCTTACCTCCCTTTACCACTACTCACGCTTGAACCCCAAAAAACCCTTAATTCCCTCAACCATTACCTGTCCCTGAACCCTTTACCTCTCCTTACTTTAGCCACCCCTGAACCCTAAACCTAAAAATCCCTTGTCTCTACCTGCCTTTGAACCATAGAAACCCTTACCCTCCCTTTACCGCTACCCACCCTGAACTCTAAAAATCCCTTACCACTCTTTACCTGTACCCACCCCCAAACCATAAAAAGCCCTTTCTTAATTTATCTCTACACGCCACTAAACCTTAAAAACACCTCACCATTTTTTCCATTACCCATCCTGAATCCTAAAAACCTCATAACCCTCTTTACCAGTACCTGCTCCTGAACATTAAAACCCCTTACCACTGCCTGTCTGTAAACCCTAAAAACCTGCTAAAATCCCTACTATTCCATATACTTACACACCACGAACTCTAAAAAACCCTTTAAAACTCTTACTACCCTGTACCTTTACCCACCCCTGCACCATAAAACCCCTTTCAAACCCCTTAGCATGCTGAACTCTTCCCCATTCCATAACCCTTAAAACCCCCTTTTTTAAATGACATAAAATTGTCATTAAAAATTCTTATATGACTGGTAAAGTATCAAAAAACACTACATTGTACTTACCTGCATGGTAAAGGCATGTGTAGTAATGTCCTGCAGGTTAAACGCCTTGTAGTAAAGGCAGTATACCCATATGTAGTGCGATTATACCTCTTCCTGGTTCGAATGTAATTTGGTGGTCCGAAAGTAAATTATTGTCTTTCTTGAATTTAGAGATTTGGAGAAATGCCACTTATTCCTTTAATTTTCTGAGGAACAGTCTATTAGAGATTGTTCTGTAATTGTTAGGGTCCTGTAGTTCAGGGTTTTTTTTTTTTGTAATGGCCATATGTATACTGTTTATAACTTCTCTGGAAAGCATTGTGTAGATAAGGAACTATTGACTATATTCTTTACTGGATATTTGCCAATGTTGATAGAGGAATGTTCTTGATAATTTGTTGGTGGGCGAGGATCCTATAGGTAGCTAACGGGGCTGCTCTTTTTTTTTTTTTTTAAATGACCCAATTCAGTAAGTGTAATTTCTTGAAAGGACAGAAGAGATGAGGATATATCTTCAGCCTTGAGTCGATTTGGTCAGTGGACAGCTGGATTTCTTGATTACTAGATATGAGCCAAGCAGGTCCGCTTCGTTTAAGTAATGAGTCACTAACCTTTTGCAGAAATCTTGGAAGATGTGAATGAAAACTTGACTGGTGCCTGAGTTGCAGAATTGTAATAGACTTTTGTGGAATTCCTTAGTTTGGCATTTTGCCTTATCAATTCAGTTTGAGTAACTCAAATTCTGGCCTTTTTTATGTCATTTTTGTTTTTTCTGTGTAGTCACATTTTGTCATGACTTTTCTTGGATTAATAACTTGTCCAATGATGCCTTGAGGTATGTCCTATTATCTTTCTCCGCTCTGTATTCATTCAGGAGATTTCTTTTTTTGCTTTGTGTTGAAATTTTTTACAGAATGAATATGTCAAAGGCTGAGGTCATTCATTTATAAAGGTTCTCTACTGAGTTTATTGTCTCCAGTTAGGTGTAGAAGATATTTGAGATTCCAAATCTTCCATGTTCATTTTGTTCTGGAGTCATTATATTGTTGCAGCATGAGAAGAGTTAATTGAGATTTTTAAGGGATACTGTGTACAAAATTGAGATGTAGTGATCGGCCCTGACCACCTGAGTGTTTCCTTGAATAGCGATTAACTTCAGATTGCAGAAGATAACGTCTTAAGGATTACCTGCATTGAGGGTAAATCATGAGATAATTTGCTGTAAATTGTGCTTATTTTATTCAGGCCTGATAGAATGGATTTGATTGAGGCATATTTGGTTGTGTCGATCCAAATGTTTACATCACAGAGGATACAGAAATTACAGTATTTAATTGACAGATCTGATAGTGTGTCCAGTAAACTTCTGTAAAGGCTGCATTGCTAGCACGAGATCTCTAGAACTGGAGAAAATTGCAGGTGAAGGTGGTACTGGGATTTCATTTAATAAGAAGGGCTTTTGCAACCTTGCAGTGTAAATGGTTTTTAGTGAGTTTTAGGATTTCCTTGAAGACTGCAGCTAATCTGCCTCCTTTCTTTCCTAGCCAGTTCTTAGTAATGGTTTGCTATCCGGATGGGATGGCTTCATCAAATATCGGTGCCATATCCTCTCTCAGCCAAGTTTCTGGGATGAATATTATTCCATTCTGTGTCCATCAGTAGATAAAACAGTGCACATTCATCAAGTGGAATAGCTTGAGGAAGGAATGCTTATGGTCTAAAATGGAGCCAGTATCATCCTTTGCACTGTCCATAGATCTGTCATTACTGTTGAACAGAGACTCTTCTTTGTTGGGTGAGCTGTGAGTGTTGACATCCTGGCTGTCTGGCAGTCCCTGATGTTCTTAGTACAAATGTGGTGGAGTCTGTACTGGGTGGGGGAAAACAACGGTCTCAGACCTGCCAAATACCAAAAGTAAGTGGTGACCTGAAAGCAGTGCAGCAGAAATGAATAAGTTGCAGCAGTGCAAAGAAGCACTAGAACGCAAATGGTGCTCCTTATTTTTATTTATTTTTACAGGAAACGCCTCTTTCTTATTAACAGTTTTGTACACTGTGATAATAATAAAGCAAATTAAATATGATTGCTATTGGTTCCAAACAAGAATATTACTAGTCTGTGATGGAAGCATTACTCCGATTTAGATTCTAGGAGAGACATGATACTGGATTCATAGGGGCAGATTTACAAGGCCCTTGCGCCACTTGTGCGTCACTTTTAACATGGGAAAAGTGATGCAAAAGTGGCGCAAGGGCCTTGTAAATCTGCCCCAGAGTGTCATGACAAGTTAGACTGAAGTTTTCGTGGCCACTTTAAAGGTGTAGGTAAAAACCGGCTGGGTGTTGCTAATGTGTTTGGCAAAATGCTCTTTTACAGGGAAAAGTGACAATCATTGCTATGTTTGATTGATGTGAAAACATAAAAAGTGATAATGACCATCAATTTATGTCAAAGTTTCTTCAATGCCATGTACATCCCCTGCTGTTACACGTATCAGTTACCAAGCGTAAAATAAAATCTTTAATCTCAAGTATTTGGAATATGGTAAGAAAAAAGAAACAGACTATAGCTTTTGAACTTTTCATTCAAGAAGCCTGCCATCTCTATTTTTATTTTCCCACAAAACGATATGACTTTTTTGCAATTATTTACAAGTCATATCATTAATTTTAAAAATTGAAAAGCATGGTGTTTAAACTTCGAATGGCAATTTAATGTACTCCCTTGTAATATTATTTTGTGCATATTCACAGGGTTTTTTTCTGGCTTGTTATGGCACCAGCGTTTCTCCTTTTCATGACCCATTTTTCCATGTTTTCTCCAGGTGCTATGCGTCAGTGCCTATGCTGTCAGTTGTTAGGTGTTATTGGCTGACTGTGTGATAAATGAATCACTTGGCCATAACAATCAGTCATTGACTGGTGTAGGTGTATATCAGTCATGGGGTGGTGAAAATGTATATCTGTCAATGTCTGTCGTGCATTTACATGAATCACTGGCCGGTATAGGTCAATAGAAGTCGATGGGTGGTATTTATATCAGTGTAAGTATACATCAGTCCCTCTTTGCTAGAATTGTACAACCAGTGTATACTTACATAAGTCGTAGGTTGGCGTACCTATCAAGCATTGGTTTATGTTTGTAGCAGCAAGTGGTTGGTGTAGGATTAAATTAGGCAACAACAGTAGCTGTGGAAGTTTACACCAGTCATTAGTTGTTGTAGTGAAGATAAGTCGAGGAACGTGAAAGTGTAAATGGTCACTAGTTGGCAGAACTGTGTGTTACCACTTTTTTTTGATGTAGACGCATTGTTTTTACAGAGTGTGCAGGAGCATTTCAATGTACGGCTAGGGTAAAATCCAGTCAGGTGTTCGGGATATCTTAAATGCATATATAGGAGGCACATTTACATGTAGTGAACTTCAACTGATAATATATGCATACTCATTCTGAACATTGACTGGAATTTACTATCAAGAGGTTAAGCAACCCCAACTTTACATCCGTCAGTGGTTGGTGTAAGAATGCATTGATAGCTTGGTGGTATAAAGATACAACAGTTGCTGGCTCGTGTACACGAGTGAATGTTTAGCGCATGTGTAGTCATCATTGGTCAGTGTTCATTTATATACCAGTCACCTGTTGGTGAGGAGGATGCAGTTATCACTCAAAGGCACCATTTCGACCAATAAAATACTGTCATGACCCGTTAATACATTTAGACTTGCTTTTACAACTTTTTAGGAGCCTATAGTATAGTCAATGTATATAACTGTAGGTTCACATTTCATGAGTCGATATTGTGACATGCAACCATCAGTGAACTCCTCCTCATCTATAATCTGTTGACTGTCCAAGAAATAGTCAAGAGATATTTCCACATTCATCACACTTGCAGAGAGAGCCAAGAGTCTCCGTTGTTTGGGGTGCCCATAATGAGTGGATATTATCTGAATTAGCAACTCCTTTTTTCAAAGTTTGGACTGACGATTCAATTGGGAATCCACCAGGTAAATACAGTGGAAATGGCTTTGCTAATAACACCATTAAAGACAGCAATTTCCACCATATTTAGAACCCTTCCCGACAACCTATATTATTACCAGCGGAAAGACAATTTTTGCCAGTCATTACGGGTTTACTTCTTTTGAAGCTAAATGTTTCAGAAGATATTTTCTATGAAAGAAACAGATGAATCATAATACATTCGGTAATAATATTTCAACTCCAAGTAAGACCAGGAACACCTGTTATTGGTGTCGAGTTTAAAACATTTCCATGTCGATTACCAACAGTTTTTTTTCATGCCACATGGTTAGATGTATGTTTGCCATAAGGAGAGTCCTGTTTTACAACACGAATTCGTAGAACAATCACTTAAGACATGAGGGTTAATAACAGAACTAAAACGATCCCATTAGAGAAAATGCTGTCTTGTGTGTAAAAATATCACAACATGAAAAAACTGAGCTAATTCATTATTCATCACGTTGCTGTTTATATATATAGAATGAAGAAAACAGATTTTGTTCGCTTTTGTACGTGCAATAAGAGGGATTACATCCAGGCCGCAGTCTTTTTCTCCATCTGGTATCTAATGGCCAGAAACATGTTGCAAAATCCATTTGTTGTTAATCTAAGTGTTGACAAAATATAATTCATCACACTGTTATTTTACCTCTGTGTAAAGAAATTGTGTAATCGATCTTAGGTTCCCATCCAACACTAATTAGCTCCCTTTGAAATTTAAAAGCCTGGCGAATATGTTGAATGTGTATGTGAATATTTGGATGCAAAACTAATACAAGCCTTCTTTTATATAGTGGTGGTAACAATTTACAGTGTGAAAAAAATACTCACTGCGAGTTTTTAAACCACCGTGTTTACTGAAGACAACACATTACAGAAAATGTGTGTTTGACAAAACACTTTAGTACATTATTTAACCATAAAATGATGATAATATCTCATAGTCAATTATTATCAATTTTTCCACAAGAGTTTATATATGACCAGGTTTGTGTGTGTTTGATAAAACACTTTAGTACATTTTTTAATCATAAAGTGATGATAATATCTCATAGTCAATTATTATCAATTTTTCCACAAGAGTTTATATATGACCAGGTTTACAATCACAAGCACAATCATTAGTGAGAAAGTGATTTTATGAAAGAATAGATTTTGAGTTTTTAGATGTTATTCCATATGGCATGTGCTTATGGATACAGATGTGGTATGGAAAAATACGAGATTTAATTGGAATCTCTGAAGTTTAAGTGTAAACCTTAATATGCAGCAAGCTACTACTCACAATGAAAGCATCTACTTAGGTTCTCATGACGAGCTGGGGTATTTCACGTGGAGCTATAACTTCGGGACAAAGATCACACATCTGAAGTAATGGGTACTTATGTATTTATTTAATATGTATTTACTATTAGTCTGTTTGTAGTGCTTTTATTTGGTAGTAGCTCCATTGTTTGTTAGGCAACACGTGCTCTTGAACAGGACAACACATTTGTGATCATTTCATTGTTTCTGCTTGACTGTGTTCCTTGTTCTGACACTCGTAGTCAGTTATTCCTAGAAGCTGGTCCTGCTGGAGGTTGTGGGGTGTGCTCTGCACAATAAAACGTATTCTTGCCTTCAATAATGTTGAACAACCTTTGCATGATTTTTGCAACAAGAAATTTCATGCAGCACATCTGTGATTTTGCATTACGGATAATTTCACGGCTACTTTGCTGTGTCGGGATTCGTGAGTGGCAGGAGGAGCGGGACAGTCCAGAAGAGGCTGAAGGATGTAGGAGGTTCAAGGAACCCAACCTAAGGCTCCTCTTTAAAAAACAAGTTGGCTGTTTGGCCCATGGAGAAGCACCTATGTCACCACAAATTTTTCACAAAACATTGGATCAGCCAGCTAAATAGACTCTGTACTGGTGATGTTTTTGGCAGTTTACTTGAAGGCAGAGCTCTGCTGTGAGTATCCGGCATGAGCATCTGAGACATGGCATTTATTTTGGAGTGTCGGTTTATTGTGTGTTCAAGTATTTGTGCTAATTATTATCTTGCGTAACTATTTACTTTTAAACCAAAAGAGAGTTCATCTAACCACATTCTGCGTTGAGTTCTCCCTTCACAATGCAGTGAAGCAATCAGCCACCACCCTTTTTTGATGGACCTGGTAAAATCAGTAATGAGAAGGGAAAAATGTCAAAGGCTGTACAAAAATTTCTTACTTGCTACTGATGAAGACTCATTTGATTCCAACAGGAAAAGGCACTTTTTACTTAACTTATTTTGTGTAGCAGGACAAAAAATATTTGCACATTTACCTAACTATCCCCACCCAGTGCAGCAGCTGCCAGAGATTATGATGACAGACTTTAAGAACATTTTACTGAGGAACCACATACAATAATACGTTTTAATTTTTACACCTGACACCATCTGATGAACCAGAGGATGATTACTAATAGGTGGCTGCACCTTGGAATTTGTCAGCAAATTGTGACTTTGGGGATAAAATGGATGTGTGTGTGTGTGTATATATATATATATACACACTTACACACACATATGTGGCCATGTTATCATATGATGTTCAAACATGAGGATTCAAAAACAAATATTACGGAAGTGCAAATCGACATTAGAAGAGACTATTGATACAACTAAATCATTGGAAAGATCAAGTTCATCATTTGAAGTGTTAAATACAAATTCAGTATCAAATGTTGAAGTGGCTGCTATTAGAACTGTGAATAATACGATGTTCAAGGCTGTTAGGAACATAGCTAAGTGAACTGTATGAGAATGTAAGAATTAAATATACAAGATCTTGGCTATTTAATCATAAAGATAAATTGTGCCCAGCATCGTCTAAGGAATCCTACCACTATAGGGAAGTAATGCATTTCCCCACTGTTTTTTTAAAAAAGAACAGCAAGAGCATTAGTAGTTATTTTTTTAGCATACACACATCTATGGAGAATAAAAAAAGAGAAATATGGTGTTAGTGATAAAAGGTGAAAATTACAAAGCCAAGCAACATACAGCGACGTAATAAGAAGTGAAATGTATGGAAGTAAGAATGGTAGGGACATGGAAGTGTCTTGGAAGAAGTATACTGTTAATGGTGTAGTAGATGAAGAAAAATATGTATTTCCCAAATGTGAGATTGAAGGAGTTGAAGTGAAGGTTAGAGCTGATTCGGGGGGGGGAGGGTTCACTTTTCACAATTATTTCATGTACATTTTTCAAAAGCAAGTGTGAAAATAAGGAGTTGTAATCCAATGATGTTACAGATTATGGGTATGGAGATAAAATGATTAATATAATGATTAATATGCTAGGATTTGAGGTTTCCAATATATCTTTTCATGTAAAAAGAATTATCAGAAAGGTTGGAGACACCAAGGTAACAAGGGCATTGCACAGAACCCGAATGCTAAAATGTATATATATTGCATATTGTTACAGATATCAGTAAATCAGTAATTTTTTTTATTTGATTCAGACCTCAACTGAGATCAACAAATACAAGGATAAAATTGTTATTATTAAATTTAAAGTGATTAGATGATAAAACTTTTGCTTTTAAAACACACTATAAAATGGAGCAGTAACAATATTCTATCGCCTACCTGTACAACATTTTGCTTTTAAAACACACTATAAAATGGGGCATAACAATGTTCTATCGCCTACCCATACAAAATTCTATAAAGATAAGATAAAAACTTCTGATTAGGCGTTTTAACTTTAGAACAGCTTTAGAAAACTTTATAAAAACTTATACAGGTTATGGCAAACAAATTCATTTACTGGAGAGTTACACAACATAATTAAATCTTGGGCCAAGAGTGCATTATACTTTAATTGAATTGGAATTATATAACGACGTCGTGCCGCTACTATACTCGCATTAGGACAGATTAGTAAAATGTGAAGCAAATCTTGTCGGCCACCTTTGCATAACTCACATATGCCTCTGGGATTATTTGTACCTTCCCAGATAGCTAAGAATGTTGCTAAAGGGAGTATACCCAAACGTAAGAGTAGGATACAATGCCTTACCCCGTGCTCTAGTTGAAAACGTAAATAGGGAGCATAGGATTTAAATTCTATGTTTTCTGCAAACACTTTATAATGCTTCAATTGAATGCAATGCTCTTTATCCAATTCATAACTGATTCTAGGGGCCAAATGTTTTAAAAACAATTTCAAGTGTGCTGGAGACCACTCCTGTAGGAGTACGACAGTGCATTGAGAAACCTCAAAGGCTTTTTCCAAATTCCTATTAAAAGTATACCCAGACGCTTCCTCTCTAAAAGTCTCCAGTTTTAACAGATGCCTTAAGGTGTCTGGCGCTGCATGTAATAAGGTGTATGCCCACCTGATGATATTTGCAATTACTCTAGCAAAGATTCCCGTTACCGATAGCTCGAGACGTAGTGCTTGGACTGGTACCGAATGCGACACTTTTAACAATTTTCGGAGTATGGTTCCTTCCTTTACTTTTATAGATTGCCATGTTTTAATTTGTGTGAATTCCATGGCATATGATAAAATCGGAGGGATTTTCATACCATAAACCTCCAACATTGGTGTGAAATGTCTATTTCCCGTAGAGAGGTACAGTCTCTGTAAAGCCCCAACGTGGGATTCTGCCTTCCGACTTAAGTGTTGGAGGTGGGCTGTATCTTGTAAATTAGAAGTAAAAATACGGCCCAAATAAACATACTCTTTTACTGTCTCGATCGGTTAGCCTCCTAACGACCATGTATAAGGTAAAGCCTTCCTTCTGCCACTGAAAGGGAGTGCTTTAGTTTTAGTAATGTTTGGCACCAGAAAATTTTCAATTGCGTAATGATTTAATTCATTCAGGGTTCTTTGCAAGCCTATCGGGGTATGGTCGAGTATAACGATATCGTCGGCATACATTAAACACAGTATATCAACTTGTGCTAATTTAGGAGGGTAATTTTTAATTAGAGAAAGACGCCCTGGTAGATCGCTAATATAGATGGAGAATAATAGGGGAGCTAATAAGCATCCCTGTTTCAGCCCATTCCGCGAAGGGATAGGATTGGTTAGACCTTTTTCTCCCCCCATTTGGACTCTGCACCATGTTGATGTGTGAAGGGAGATTATTATTGTTAAAAGCTCTTTAAGAATCCCCATATTCGCCAATTTTCTCCATAGAGTCAGTCTATCTACGCTATCGAATGCAGTCGAAAAATCAATAAAAGCACAATATAGAATTTGAGCATTAAACATAACAAACTTATCAAGCACTGTTTGGAACACAGCAATATTGTCCAATGTAGAATGCTTTGGGCAAAACCCAGCCTGATACATAGGGATCACTTTTCTCGAAAAAGCCCAGTCTTTTAAGTGTTCCAAAACGCAAGCAGCGAAGATCTTACCAGTGGCGTCGAGGAGGGCTATTTATCTATAGTTTGCAGGATTCGTTCTTGCGCCTTTTTTTAGGAGAGGAACCACCACACTCCCCCGCCAAGATTCTGGTATTTTCCCACTTTTCAAGCAATGTTGGAAGAGTGGGGCTAAGAATTTACCCCAGTCGTCAGCGTTTTTTTTAGAACTTTAATCGGGATCTTATCTGGTCCCATCGCTGCTGATGACCTGGCAGAGGATATCAGAATAGAGATTTGTGCGGCAGAAATTTTCATTGGTTCCTGTTCAGATTGGTTCTTCAATGCTTGATGCAGTCTGGGGAAGATGGGATGCTGATGATTAGATTTATAAAGCCTTAGAATATACTTTTCCCAGTCAGATGATGATATTGGAGTCGCTTGAGCAGTTTTTCGTATCCCCATCTGTGCAGAGATTATGTTCCAGAAAGATTTATTATTTTTGTGTTTTACTGCTAATTGGATGTCGACCCAGACACGATTTCTTAGAGCTTGTTTTTCTTTCTCCTTTTTCCGTTGGTGCAGTTTTCAGTTTCCTTATTTCTCCTTGTCTTATCGCACAGAAAGAGCGAAATTGAATTCTAGTCAATTTATTTAGCTGTCGAGAATTATTATCCACATGCTTTCCCATTTTACATGTTTTAACATTTTCGCGTCTTGCAGCGTTTCCTTGGAGAGAGGCAACTACCGACTGTATAGTAGCTTCAAATCTGTTTATAGGATTGCCTACTTTACTCGCAGATGTTAACAGATCTTGGGAGATTGTATGATTTATTTTACTTATTGTTTTGGAGTTCCAATGAATCCTTCCTGTTTTGTGATCTACAACTGCTCGCCCTTCATAAGAACGGAGTGACCACGGAGAAGTATACTGAGTATAGACATCAATTTCTACGGAAAGTGATGCATGATCACTTTCATGGGTATATTGAGTAGAAAGCGATTGGACCTTCGGAAATAGGCCTAAACTACAGATAAAATAATCTATGATTGAGGACTTAGTTGGACCCAGTCTGGTGTATGCCGCCGGAATATCACCATCTATTCTCCCGTTTATTATAACGCCATTAATTGCTTCAATAGATGACAAAAGCATTTTCCCTCTTTTATCTGCTTTTATTTTATCGGGGAAGATGGGAGTTGGTATTGAACAGGCTACTTCTTGTGGAGGTATCCCCCTATTATTGATTAACGTATTAGAAATCTTTCCATTGAAGTCCCCAGCCATTATCATCATAGGATATCCCCTTACTTCTAGTATTGATTCGATTTCCTTGAATGCTTTGGTCAAGATTTGATCTTTTGTGGTTCCTGGTGGGAAATATACATTAAAAAGTAAGAGATTAGATGAAGGCTCCTTTCTTTCTTTCCGGCACTTAATGCTAATACATTGGACATTAGGGAGCGAAAGCTCAATTTCTTCTGTGTCCCAATCTATCTCTTCTCTCAGTAGGATTGCTAGGCCTCCTTTTGCATGTCCTCTTCTAGAGGCCTCTGCTGCTTTAACAAACACAAAGTATTCTTTTTGAGAGAAAGTTGTCAAGGACCATGTTTCTTGCAGTAACACAATAGAGGGTGAATATTCCAGAATAGAAAGCATTTTGTCCATGATATTATTGAATGGCTATCGCTAAAAAGGCAATTTCAAATCCTTGCCCAGCTTATTCCTGTTCAGCGATCCCGCTATCCAGGCCCAGGAATTTTCATCCGGTAACTGCTTTTGTCTTGAGTCAGTTCCATTGCAGAATCGCCGTACTCCATCTTTTATAGAGATCTGCAGAGGGATGTCTTGCGCGTTCTTCCTTTCTTTACTTTCCCTACTCTGCTGGTTAAGATTATTGTTAGTGATGTCTATTATTTCTTTAGCATCCCTCATCTGGTCACATGCGGAGCTGGCCTTTTTAACCATGGCGATATCAAAACCGTTTTTATGAAGAATGTCTTGTTCTTTAATTATAATAGCTGGAACTACATTTGACCAGAACTCTACGCGAGCCACTGAGCAGATCATTTTATCAGGGAATGAGACTAATTTTATTTCTCCTGTAGTTAAAGACTGGAGTAATCTAATCTTACGTAACAGTTCAACTATTCTCCCTCGATTTAATGGACAATTGCCACTAGGAAATATATCTATAAATTCTAAAAGGTTTGAAATTGGGCTTTTGGAGTCATCCTGGATGTTCTGATAAATGCATTTATCTTCTGTAAAATGTTCATTTGATTTCTAAAATTTTGATGAGAAATTTGGTGCTAGCGGATCTAAGACTTTTCTGTCTTTTTTTTCAAATAAAGGAATTTTTGGCGGTGACTGCAGACCGATATTGAGGGATCCGTAACTACTGTCCTTGACTTGGTTGATTTCTTCCCCTTCTTGTTCAATTGGGCTCGCTTGGAGAAATTTTACTTTTCGCGGAGCTCTTTTCGATATTTTCCGTTTAGCTCTTTTCTTTGTTGGCTTCTTATTATTATTTTGCCCGATCTTATATTTCTCCTTTTTATGAGGCGTTCTTACGGGTTCTGATAGAAATGATTGATTCCAGATTGAGGCTTCCCCAGAGCCTCTCCCATCAATTATTCGAGAAGGGGAGAGACCAGTTTTTTGTTCTTTTACATGAAAAATTGGAAATAAGGGTATGGGGTTTTGAATAGCTTTCCCCTTAACACTTCCTGGGCAAGGATCTTTGAATAATTTTCGAAGGGAGTAGATTTCATCACCATTTAGGAAATTAGTTTTTTGATTCTGTTGTACTTGGTTTTTTTCCATCTGAGTTTCCTTCTGCTTTGCTCCGTTTTCGTGCAGTGGGGAAATGCTGGGGACTGAGAATTTTAAGAGACACTTCTCTTTTCTGCCTGCATCATACTGTAGAATAGAAGATTGCGAGTGTGTCGATTGAACAGGTTGATTAGGTTGAGTCAATTGTTTTTTCCTTTTTTTTGTCTACAAGATATTGAAGGATTTCAGTTTGAGTTTCCAGAATCTGATCCGAATTTTCCAAGTTCTTTTCCAAGAGTGTTAATATAGAGTCCATGATTCTCTGCAGTGATAGAATAGTGCTTGATACAGGGTCGTATCTGTTTACTGATTGCGGCATCGTAAACGACGGGAACTCAGGAGATTGTAAGAAGTTATGTTCTGGCTCTAGCAAGTTGCTCGGTGTGCTAGATAATATAAGTACTGGCTGTTTTTGAGCATCTTTTATATCTAGATGAGTAGGTGAAATGAAATTGAAGTCTGGAAGAGTGAAATCTGTTGCTACAATTTGTCCGAGGCCTTCCTTGATTTCAGTTTTAGAAAATATCCCTGGGAATTCTTTAGTAGGCGGAAGATTCACAGTCTTTTTAGACTCTTGGGACGTTGTTAAATCATGGATTTTTGAGAGGTCCAACAGTTGAGCATTTTGGAGAGCTACATCCTTGAGAAGAAGGGGGTTGGAGACTAAGCCCTCTATTCTTGCACCAACTTTTTCTTTAACTGTGGTTACGAGTTGCTCTAACTGATCCTCATGAAGAGACTTTTTGGGGATATCTGTGATTATTGTAGTTGTAGGTGTTGTTGTAGGCAAGAAGAAATTTGTTATTAAAGATTTCTCTGTCGGTACCGGTGCTCCGTGTTGAGACATTATACAGGTGCTCTTATAGTTAACTGGTGCTCGTGCTGTGCCCACTTTTTTCATATGTATAGTGCGGGACCGTAATCTTTTATAGGCCATACTGCTTTGTCATTGAGTGGGGACCAAAGTTAGAATCAACTGAGAATTTCGCCCCCCGTTGGGGCTTGAGAGAGGATAGATAGATTATATTTCAATAGCGTTGATGTAGTTTTTACTAATGCAATGGTCCGGTGGTCCGCTGGACTGGAGGTTCAGATGGGTGGGAGTAAATCCTGGCGGGAGCACTAAGAAGGCCTGAGTGCGGGCACTCAGATGCTTCACAGGCCGTGAAGACTCCAAGCCACGCTCTGCTCTGCAGCTGCGGATGCACTGTCTCACCCTGCCACCTACAGCCACTTCCTTGCCTTCATGCCTTTATGCCCAGTCTTGCTATCTATCTGCAGCCCTTAGGCTCTTTTCGGGCGCTTTTTAAATCGCCTCCTCTCGGTCTCCAGGCAGCTCTGAGCGATTCTCCGGGCTCAAATCTCCAGGTCCCCCTAGTCACCCCCTAGTCACCCGATTCAACGTACACCAGGGTAACCAGGGTAAGCTCCTCTTTCACCGTGTCCGCCAGGGATGTCGATTTGCTGACTTAAGCTGACTGGCTAGTACGGGGGAACACAGGGGAGCACACGGGGGAGCACAAGAGAGCAGAGTGATTTTCGAGGAAGAATGGTGCGGTGATCACTAACGTCAAGCTTAGATACTGGTGACCGGCAGCTCACGGTACTTATGGCGGCAGCGGCAGCTCACAGTAGCGCACAGCACTCGGTCATGATCAGCGGTCGGAAGCATTTTCCGGCTGCGGCCGCTCCCTGCTGGCGATCAATCGTCCAGTCTGCCACGCTATCGTTGGTTACTGTGTGGTGTAATCGGCGGATGTAATCAGCGGGAGTAAATAGCAGGAACCGGAGCCGCAAGTGGTTTGGAAGCGTTTTACCGCGCCCTTCGGGTCCTTCCGTGTCCTCCGCTCCTGCTCCTGCTCTGCTCTGCTCTGTTGCTGTGATCTGAGGTCCGAGGTCCGAGCGAAAAAACACGCACTGGAATCACAGTTCAATCACATCACTGTTACTCAACAGCCTTGAAGCACAGATATGGAATCGCCTATGTATTGCATGGCTGCGACCACCATTATTTAGAGTCTTGGATATGGTTTTTGCAAAGAACTAGAGAAGCTTCATGGTTTTTCACCTGAAATTAAACTAAAGGAAAATGCTGTGTCTGTTAGACATAAGCTAAGAGATTTTGAAGCAAATGGCTAATTAAAGGATGAGAGGGACTGTTGACTCATCACAATGGATTTCTTCAAAAAGAGGGAAACAAGATACACACCTTAGCTTTCACTTTACAACCCTTTTAATATGTGTAAGCAAGATACTTCCAGCCTGTGCTTGCAAGTATGTACATGCTTTAAAACGTATTTATGGGGTAAAAGCTTCCAAATTCATATGGTTCATAATCCATTATCCAAGAACTTGAGAAGCTTAATGGTTTTTCACCTGAAATTAAACTAAAGGAATATGCTGTGCCTGTTAGACATAAGCTAAGAGATGTTTAAGCAAATGGCTAATTAAAGGATTAGAGGGACTGTTGACTCATCACAATGCATTTATTCAATAGTTTTGGTTAAACAAAATGTGAAATTTCGGGCTGTGTGCCTACTTAACTGCTGAGATTTAAAGTCTACATACCATCAAACAGAGCTAATTCTTGAGAATATTTTTTCAATTATGATGGTACTGTTAAGAACTTAATCAGCTACTGGAGTAAAATGCGTCTAGTTGGAAGAACAGGCTAAAGCCTTAGTTGATCTTAAAGACACCATTGTTGTTGTTCTTCTCTTGAAGGTTATTCACAGAATGGAGAAAACATTTTAACAGTCAATGCAAGTTCGTTCAGTTTAGGGGCCAAGTTTAGCCAAAAGGAGGGAAACAAGATAAGCACCTTAGCTTTCACTTTACAACCCTTTTAATATGTGTAAGCAAGCTACTTCCAGCCTGTGCTTGCAAGTATGTACATACTTTAAAACCAAATTATGGGATAAAAGCTTCCAAATTCATACAGTTCATAATCCATTATTTTAAGTGTTAAACAGCAATGGTACTGGGAAGGCTCCCACAAGACTAGCAAGGAGTTTGTCCAAATTAACAGGTTATTTTTTAAGATTATGGAATCAAGCATATAAGCACACCTTTATATGCACCTTGTGGGAGGTGGAAAGAATTAATAAGATTTTGGTTGAAGGAATTCAGTTAGCATTAAAGGTGAATTAAGATGTGAAGAAACATGATGCAACATGTTATGGTCGTATCACTGATCCCCTCACAATAGCAGGTTTTACTCCATTTTACACCATTTTATAGGATACCTAGGGATTCATTGTCTTTGGAGTGGTTAGTCAAATATTTAAAATGATTGCCTCTAATAGATGTGTATGAAGGAGTTGTTAAAAATAAGAGCTATTCAGTGAAAGTGAAAATTCGAAAGTGGGAGCTAAAGGATTGTATAAAACTTTTGCAGGAATATAATGAACATGAAGTTCCTGCAGCATGTGTGGAATAGAAAATCAAAAATTTCAAAAGCATTTGTCATTAGACTTGCAATTTTGTTGAATAATCGCTCCTGGGGAAGTTTAAGAGGAATTGCCACGCATAATGGAATTTCTGATGAAGAGGACTTGTCACAATCTTTGAATATTCCTGGATTTGCTAGCACAACCTTGGTTGGCGTGACAGATAACCAAAAGGCTCTCAATGAAAGGAATGTGCAATCATCAGAGACAAAGGAAGATAACCAATACAGAATGAATGATAACCAAACAGTATGTAAGTACCATTGAGAAGATATACAAGAATTGTGAATTTTCCTAGTTAGCGTTAGGCTGCATTTCTATCAAAGAAAGGTTAATCGTTTTAAAATCATCTTTTTGATTTGTTAAATTAAAAAATCTAGTTTATTGGTATTTACACAGATTCATGTATGCTATTTTGCTTTTTTCATAGCCCGGTCTATATTATCTTGGATCTTGTTTGAGATGATGTGTCAGATTACATCTCATTAGATGGTGCCTGGATGAGGAACCGCCTATGAGAACATTCGGCTGAATACAAAATGTCCAAATAGACACAAGTAGAGGGAAGTACTACACATGCATTTGATGACATCACAAGTTGTTTTTAATTGAATTTCGGTGACAATATTTACTTAGTGTAACATATGGTTTTAACATTTCGGTTCAGAGTGTGTATTGTGCTACCATTAGTAATTAAACATGGTCTTGAAGTAATGCTTATGAGTGGAATGTATTCATTAGGAATGTTAATAAATAAGATCATCAAATTGGGACCAATGACAGGAAGTCATTGTGGCAAAATGTCCAGTGATCTGAGAGATTACCATGATTTCTGTTGAATAGACATCAAGTGACAGGATGCAGCAGTGGATATTCAACAGGAAGAACTAAATACAAGTGAAAAATAATGATATGGCAGTCTCTTAAACAGAATTATGTTTTAGCGCTGGGCATGTCTTTCAGAAAAAAGCTGCACTTTGTATAGAATAATGAACAGAAATCTAATTTTGCAGTGTGCTTACACTAAACAGTTCTTTAAATGGCTGTACTGTAGCTAAACACAGATCTGAAAATGACAGTCAAGACACTATATAGAAATATGAAGGGGAAATACACAGTGTTCTTCAAATAGGCAGCAACACAGACAAGGAAACACACAGACATATTGATAGTGACAAGCAATGCATTCAAACCAGCAGAAAGTGACATGTCACCAGGCCGCGCTGCCGCTCACACATTACAGTTTAATTTTGAAGGGACATTTGCACTACATTTAAACATGAAACGATACCTACATCTGCTTTGACTATGCAGAGGCCTGTTCATTACACTGAAATATACAACTGTAGATGCCACGAGAAATATTTAGGGTCCAATGCACAAACCTTTTAATTTAAGTTTTGTTTCTGGTATGACCAGTGCTTAATTTCAGCGGGTGGTTGCCGGTGGGGGCCCCCAGCGCTCATCTTTGGGGACTGCACTTGTTTTACTTCAGCAGATATTTACAGAGAACAAGAGATGGAAAGCAACCAAAGTGGAAAGACAGAGAATGAGAAAAACTGTAAAAATTTCATAAAGGGAGAAAGCAAGAACCTGCAAGAGTGAGATAAAGGGGCAGGGAGTGTTTGGTAGCGAATAAATTAAAGAGGTATATATTGGATTTAAGGGTACACAGCTTAGTACTGGGTGCCGACATTTAATTGCACTGGCCACAGGATTCTGCGCAGAGTTCTGGGCACTGGTACTAATTCTTTTACAGATTAAGCACTGGTGTATGACTAACACATGACTTTCCACAAGTAAAACACACTTGCTCATGAACAAAGCAAGGGGTTTGGGCCCTCAGTTGCTGTACTCAGAGACATCAGTGACTACATTGCAAAACTAATGAAAAGAACCCCCACACTGTAATTTACAGAACTGCAAAAGATGCAGAGAACTACTGAACAATGCACAGAAAGTCAATAGCTGCAATGCAACGAGCACTCGCATTGAATTGAAATAGGCATGAGTATACACAGTGCACTAGATTAAACAGAAGAACATACGCTGAACCAGAATATAAAGAGGTAAAACCAATAAGTAAATTGTGAGCGTCTGGTAGCTGTCATGCGACCTCTAAGTATCTCTTCTGTTTATGGGCCTCGTACTAAATTAGAATGTGTGTATTTTCAGAACTCATAAGCTGATGTTTGGAGAAAATGGCTGAATTTCCAAAATATATTTAAGGCTGATGTATGAATGATAAATCATGTGGTATTGGGGAGACCTATTACTAATATTATTACTATGGTACCAGAAGCACAGTAGCTATAGTTGTTTGTTATAGAAATGAAAAGGCATTTCAATTTAGCAAAGCCGTTTTTTTACATTACTACAGAAAACCCTGCCTGATACACTGAGGGGATCACATCTAGTATTTTTGCATAGAGAAGCCACAAATGTAATCTTGTCTGATGTGGTCACTATTACAACAATAGTAATACTAGTAGCTCAGGATGATTCTAATTGAAAATAAGCATTCTTATTTCAGAAAAGGTTGGAGACCCTGATCTAACCTTCCAACTTAAAAAGTACTTGAACACAAACTTGTACAAAGAATATGTTTCCAAACATCCAGGAGACCTCTGGATCACCCCTAACGCCATCAAGAATAAACACAGCACCTCTCTGTGGAGCTTGAACCCTGTTTAAGATGGGTTATGAAACATATTCTTTTGTGATATGACTCTCTGGAACATCGGAGGCTCTTTCATCCAAACCAGAGGTCGAATTAATCATCAAGAGCTGTTGCTTACACCACCATCAGTGTACAAAGCGGCAACCTGCCACCATCCTCTGCTGATTCTTAACTTGACAACTTGTCTTAGACTTAGGTCTCTGCATGAAGAGGACCCAGAGACAAAATGATATCCTCATATGTAAGTGCCCTTAACCCCATACAACAAATCACTGTACAAATGTCAAAGAGAAGTGATCTTTACCCATGTCCGGGCATGGTAACAACTAATTTCTGCACTCTTTCACATACCCGAGGAGGCATGATATAGAGCTTTTGCAGGAGAGGAGTTTTAGGATGAAGCAGGGTGTCAAGATGGTGGTACAAGCCCTCGTACTCTCTAGAGTGGACTCTGCAAATGCTTTGCATTTTCTACTTGTACCAGGGCAACACTTGCCCTCACAAGAGCCGTTCTCCAACTGCAGCCAGTTCACCATCAGGCGCATATAGGAGCCCTACTGCATTACTCTGCTTCTGAAAGAAGGGTATGGTCAGGAATGCATCTATTCACACAGGAAAGAGCCAGGCTCTGGACTCAGATGATAATCCACAAATCTCCCACTTAGAACTTCCAGCAGGGGGAACAATAACCTAACCTCTCAGATCAGCCTGGAACAGGAAAGGAGGGGTGGAGCGTGTAAGTGTAGCCAAGAAAGAAATGCACCACACCAGTGAGAGTCCCATCACATAGGGAGCAGAAGAGTCCCTCTCAATGCCCATAAAGGATGGCACTGTAAAACAAAATCCCAGAGTCACTCCTGAAGGCCTGGCTACTTCAAAGAAGATGTCATAACAAGCCCCAAAGGCACAAGGAAACATCTAGACACCTGCTAGCACCAGCAGTCAGTTAAAGTACGCAGCAACCATTTGACCCAGAACAGCCAAGAATCATGGAGCACAGGAATCTAGCAGGAGAAAGGGTAAGACACCGAGGAAACACGAACCAGGGAAGCATAGAAACACAACAACAATGAAGGAAATGCAATACGGTGGCAAACTAAGTGAACTAAGTGAGAGTGGGAGCCATACAACATGTAGTAAGTTGACAGACACCATATTGCTAGTTTGTGGCTCCTTTATAGTGACTAGGAAGTGTTGTGCTCTCTTTACTTGCCCTGACCTGGAAATGTTTCTTCCTAACCCTCAGCATGTGAGCCAGCCACCAAGAGCTGGTGGTCCACAGTCTCCTATATCTCTTAGTCTTTTGCGATCTTCTAACCTAAATACAGGCTTGCACTTGTGTCTCTTTCCCCATGTGTTACTTGAATAAATTCGGGTTGCCTTAACTTCTCATAAGAAATGGCCCCTTCCAAATAAATCCAACTAAATACAGGGCAACTAGCAGGACATGCCTAATGTAAATAAAACTCAGCTAGGGTTAGTTAAATTTATGCCACGAGCCTGAGTAACTAAAACAGCATAGTGAATGTCATCATTATATCCCTTAGGATCTACTATTAGCCGACTTCGTATGGCGGCTTGAAACAACAGGCAATAAAGACATACGGCCTGGGGGAGGACAACTTTACAAGAAACGTGGACCCCCCATAGAATGAATTTCCCTATCAGTGCTTGTGGGAAGATCCTCTATTAAGTGAGGTAAGCCATGACACATTTAAAATAAGAGACAAATAACCAGTCACATAGGCTTTAAATAGAATAACAGGAAATGATTAAGATATATTATCTTTTAAGGTCCACGATAATAAGCCACTACATTGAACACTGGAAGGACAGCACGATCATAAACAAGAAGTGAAGTCAGGATCTCTTTAATATACAAGGTAAAGCGTGAAAATGGGGGGGGGGGAGAATCATGAAAGATAAACTGGTCTTGTTCTTAGAAATATTAGAATAATAACGCAATAAGTACAAGAAACCCCTCCCTTATTCTTATTCTTATTTTTGTTCCTTTATTTTTGGCACACAGCAATGGCCAAAATGTTCCGGGCCTGAAAATACGCCCAGGATTAGGAGTATCGGCAGATTTACATAAACGAAGCCGTTTTCTCTATATTTCCCATTTTAAGTGAGGAATCGAGTACAACTTGGCTAAGGTGAGCATTGAGAGTGTGTGGATGGAGAAAACGAGACATGAGTGCTAGATTATGTAGTTCCCCCCTTTCTTTTGATAAATCAGGGTGTTTTCCTGGGTAAAAACAAAATCGTGATGTAGCGTACTAGTAGGTATGTTTATAATATGCTTACAATATGTTAATATGATCAGTTTTATAATGTACAGGAGGATCTCAATATATACAGCATGTGTGATATAAATTAAGTTACAATGAAAACTCCATTGGATTACAGAAAGGGAAACATTGATGCAATATATATATTTTCTCTTTTCGTCTATGCAGATAACAATCTACTTTCCACAAGAACAAACCCACATTATTGTTGAGTCCTGAAGAAGGTGGTTTTGTATAGGATTGTTTATACCACCGAAACGCGTCGACGCTAGTCTTTTCTGGGAATCAACAAATCAGATTAACTTGGATAAGACCAAGATTCTCACCAGTTTTTCTGTCTATTAAGTACAGTGTTGGATCTATGCTAGCAACAGTGAATATCATTGTGCATCCTTGGGTTTTCACTTTCACTTTGAGAGAGTTTTACGGGGATGTTTTTAATTTAGATAGTATTTTCTGTGATGAAAATTTAGGTGATTTGTATTTACCACATGAATGTTTTTATGTATACTTTTTATGAATACATTTTTATATGAAATTTATCTGTTTTTTACGAATCGTACAAAATAAAATTGTGATAACGCTACATCAGATTTTGGGTTTATTATAGAGAGACCTTGTACATGTTTTAAGTTTTGGGAGTGATTTGAATGATCTGGAGTGTAAGTAGTGTATGAATGAAATTCCTCTATATATTGTGATTTCCAAGGGAAATTAGGTTTATCTTACAGACTTGAACAAATCCTGCCATGCACTGCTTCTCGTTAGAAGCAAATCTATACTTCAATTCTGCATGCATTGTTTCTAATCTCATTCATTTCAGTTCCGATGAAAATGTAGCAAAAAAGTAAGCGATTTAGGTTTTATTTTAATGTATTGGTTTTGTCCATCACTAGCACAGTCTGGAGGATGCCATGATGTGCTCTCCAGGAGATGGAAAGACAGAAGTATAATCCACATCATTGGCCTCTGGAGTCTGTAATGCCAGCAATGGTGCAGATTGAAAGATTGTTGGAGGTGCCTGTCTTCTGTGTGGAGGGGTAAAACAAGCAAGATCAGAAGGAGACTTGAGCATGGATTAACCTGCCACCAAAATATGTGTTTCTAGTGAGATGAATAGATAGTCTGTTCTGGGGGGTTGGCCATAGGCTTCTGATTGGCTACCTAAAAGAAATACACAAAAGAGCACAATTTCATGGAATAAAGTCACACTTTCGGTGAAATCCTCTAACATGTAACATCGAATTCTGGAACCAGAACCTATCAAGGCTAATTCTAAAAATAATTGGAATGCTTCCTCTGTGAAGTTACGATCCATGCATTTGCTTAAGAGTTTCAGAAGGCAATCTAAAAATATTCCTATTTGTAAAATGTCTTGGTGGTAAATATATTGGAGGAGAGTGTTGAATTAGGATATTGTTATTACTGTTGGAATGTACTTATATTGTGTTCTATATTTCCCTTTTTCAATTTGCTCACTATTTGTATGCAGATCAGGTTTGCGCTCAGATAAAAATTCAAAATAAATAAACTACACCTTGCAAAAAGCACTGAAGCACACATCAATACACACAACTGTGGTAACAAAGCCCCACAAACTACACTGCAGTACAAAACACCACAAACTGCACTCGGCCCCATAAAAATGAAATACAAATCATTTGAGTGAATGTGAATAATACTACACTGTGCTGAAGTATATTAGAATATTATTCAGCGTACTGGAGAAAATAAAAATGCTGCCATGGAAAACAAGCATTGTAAAAGCCAGTGGTTTTTGCCTTAAAAAGATCATTGACAACCTATTGGGTTTGACAATGCTTGTTTGCAGGATTATCTTTCTGACACGACCATCAGCCATGTTGCAACAGTGAAGGATAAATTAACAAAAACAACATTAGGCTGGTGCATATCAATCAATCAATTAATCGGTACTTGTAGAGCGCAGCTTATCACCCCTGAGGGTATCCAGACGCAGGGCTGTTGGGTTTAGTTGAAGAGCCAGGTCTTGAGTCTCTTTCTGAAGTCTGTCAGCGAGGGTGATGATCAGAGGTGGAGGGGGAGGGTGTTCCAGGACTTGGCGGCAGGTGGGAGAAAGAGTGTCCTCCGCTATGGCTATAGCGGATGTGCAGAGTCTGTGCCAAGGCGAGGGAGGTGGAGCAAAGGTTTCTGGTTGGTTGGTGGAAGTTCAGGCGGTGGTTCATGCATGTTGGTCCTTGGTCGTGGAGAGTGTTGTGGGTGTGTGTAAGTTGTTTGAATTGGCATCTTTTCTGGACAGGGAGCCAGTGGAGGTTCCTCAGGTGCTGAGGATCAGTCTGGCCAATGATTTCTCTATTCTCTGGAGCCTTCTCATGAATTCGGTAGTGGTCCCTGTGTACAGTGCGGTGCCGGAGTCCAAGCGGCTGGTGATCAGGGCTTGCGCGAATGTTTTTACATAACAACACATGAGTGCAAAAACGGTTTTTGCTGATGCTGAATGGACAATTAAAAGCCAAAATAGACAACTGCAATTTAGTGATATATATGTGCGCATGTGTAACTGTGCAAACGTACATAAGTATAATGATAATGGCGTAGCTCAGGTGTGATGACATACATGTGCGCACATGGGGCAGTCTAGTGGAGTAGACACTGTGTGTGTGTGTGTGTGTGCTTGTGTGTGTATATGTGCTTGTTTGTGTATGAAGCAGCAGAGGGAGGTAAGGCAGGGTCGCCATTATATGTGTGTGTGTGTGTGTGTGTGTGTGTTTATGTGTGATGGTGATTAAGCACTACTTTTCAGCTGTTTCCATCTGTGAAAGGCCGAGGACTTATATCTTTGTCTAAAGCTAGCTGAATCATGGTAGGAAATTGATTAAGCGGGCTGATCAAACACCACAAATATATATATCTATATACATATATTTTTATGTTTGACTGTGGTGTGTGGTGTGTTGGGTGATGACAATAGCTCTCATCAGTCATCTAAAGCTTCTTTTAGACAAGACCTAAAAACGCACTTAACTCTTAAGAACAATAGCTGCAATAATATGCAATACATTGCACTCATCGCAGGACAACATCAGATCATGCTTGGATGAAGAAGAATACCTGCACAGCACTGAAAGTAAATAATAACACACACTGTATTGCAGTAAATGTTTGCACTAAACTGTACTGAACTAAATTATGCTACAAATAAAAGTAAATCATATGGCTTAAAGCAGAACATTTTGTGATAGTATTACTTCATTATTTTGTCATTTTTACACATGATAACACTGTCTGTGCAAATATTTCACATTATAAGTACCACTTTAACACCCAAATACAGCAATAAGCAAGTGAAAGATGACCAGTCAACCTTTGCAAAGGTTTTCCACTGCACAGGGACATGTGTCACTACCGTTTTAGTAACTTTTGTTCGCTTTAAGCTAGAAATAACTATTTTTGTTAAATTCTGCAGATTATGCTGCAGATGATGGATTATGTGGCAAATCCATAATTATTCATAAACAACCACAACCACAGAAGTGCATAATTTCAGTGGCCCTGACCATAAGTGACACTGGAGCACATAAGAAAACTACACTGATCTGGAGCACATACCAACGCACACTGTACAGGTCAACACGAGTATGCCAAAATGATGTACATAACACCACACACTGAGTCAGAAATCATGGGAACACCACAGTGTACTGCTGCATATGGGAACACACAGCCTACAGTACACAGAATACACAGGTCTGGATTTAATTGGAGCATAAAGATGCAGTAAAAAACATACCACCTCAATCATGGGTGAAGGGCAAAGCTTCACAGACTTTTCTGACTGTATTTTGAAGTGCTGTTTGAATCTTCTCTATTGGGGCACATTGCCTCCTAGTTCTTTAGGTTAACACCTTTCTCAGCAAAATTGGGCACTCTACTGTCATGAAGATTATCTAAGAGATAGTGCGCCCACAGGAGGAAGGTGCTACTGATTACTTGATTTCTTGGGTACTGCAAATTTGGAAGACGGTTAAGTGTAAGGGGTGATATTGCAGCGTCCATTATTCTGGTGAGGAAAGGAGGAAAAGCCTTTTTCTTTTGGGTGTCTTATTACTGCTCCAGGAAAACTGAATGACACCCAGATGCAAGATGTTATACTTCATTGTACTTATATTATGGATGCTTCAGATTGGAGACAGTCCTAGTTCTACCTGCCCTGAGAAGCATTACTCAGACAAACACTAAAACAGACTTTGTTTACCTTTATCCCACCCTGATCATCAGAGGAAAAGGGGAACAGCATCTCTAGCACAAACATAGATAACACAACAATCCTGTTTCTTGGTTTCCTCTTATCTGATTTATAGGGAAATAAAATAATTGCTATTTAAATTGGAGAGGTGGTGTGTGTGTGTGCCTGTGTGTGTGTGTGTGTGTGGAGCGACCCCTGACCTTGACTGGTAGGTCGCTCCCCCACCACACAGCTCCGTCTGTGTGCCCTGCTGCTGCCCCTGATTGTGCTCGTTTTTTCCTTTCTGTGCCCCCTTGCTGGCCCTGATTGTGCTCGTTTTTCCTTTCTGTGCCCCCTTGCTGCCCCTGATTGTGCTCGTTTTTCCTTTCTGTGCCCCCTTGCTGCCCCTGATTGTGCTCGTTTTCTTTCCTTTCTGTGCCCCCTTGCTGCCCCTGATTGTGCTCGTTTTTCCTTTCTGTACCCCCTTGCTGCACCTGATTGTGCTCGTTTTTTTCCTTTCTGTGCCCCCTTGCTGCCCCTGATTGTGCTCGTTTTTCCTTTCTGTACCCCCTTGCTGCCCCTGATTGTGCTCGTTTTTTTTCCTTTCTGTGCCCCCTTGCTGCCCCTGATTGTGCTCGTTTTTCCTTTCTGTGCCCCCTTGCTGCCCCTGATTGTGCTCGTTTTTCCTTTCTGTGCCCCCTTGCTGCCCCTGATTGTGCTCATTTTTTTCTTCCTTTCTGTGCCCCCTTGATGCCCTGATTGTGCTCGTTTTCCCTTCTGTGCCTGTTTCCCGCCGCTGCGCCCTGCGGCCCCGCCCCCTCACTGCCCATTCGCTGCCCCATTCCCTGCTCCTCCCTCCCACCTCCCCATTTATGGCGGACGCTGCGTGGTGAAGAGAGCGACCCCTGACCTTGACTGGTAGGTCGCTCCCCCACCACACAGCTCCGTCTGTGTGCCCTGCGGCTGCCCCTGATTGTGCTCGTTTTTTTCCTTTCTGTGCCCCCTTGCTGGCCCTGATTGTGCTCGTTTTTCCTTTCTGTGCCCCCTTGCTGCCCCTGATTGTGCTCGTTTTCTTTCCTTTCTGTGCCCCCTTGCTGCCCCTGATTGTGCTCGTTTTTCCTTTCTGTACCCCCTTGCTGCCCCTGATTGTGCTCGTTTTTCCTTTCTGTACCCCTTGCTGCCCCTGATTGTGCTCGGTTTTTTTCCTTTCTGTGCCCCCTTGCTGCCCCTGATTGTGCTCGTTTTTCCTTTCTGTGCCCCCTTGCTGCCCCTGATTGTGCTCGTTTTTCCTTTCTGTGCCCCCTTGCTGCCCCTGATTGTGCTCATTTTTTTTCCTTTCTGTGCCCCCTTGATGCCCTGATTGTGCTCGTTTTCCCTTCTGTGCCTGTTTCCCGCCGCTGCGCCTGCGGCCCCGCCCCCTCACTGCCCATTCGCTGCCCCATTCCCTGCTCCTCCCTCCCACCTCCCCATTTATGGCGGCCGCTGCGCGTCGCGCCGCTGGCGCGCCGAAGGCAAGCCCGTCTGCGCCCGTCCGCGCCCAGCGCCAGATCCCCTGGTCCGGGCATCCCCCACCACATCAACAGACGCCGATACGACGCCAGCACCCTCCACGCACTCAACCCCGGAAAAGATCACGCCTGCTACCAGGCCACCCCGAAGCGCACCCAAGGGCCCTTCACCTGCCGGAACTGCAGCTTCGCCAGCACCCGCCCCGCCAAACCACCGCCCAGGAAAGAACCCAACTACCTCAGATGCATCCTCCTCAACACCCGCTCCGCCCGCAAACACGCCATCGAACTCTGGGACCTTCTCGACTCAACCTCCCCAGACGTCGCATTCCTGACGGAGACCTAGCTGAATCCCGCTTCAGCCCCCGACATCGCCATTGCCATCCCGGACGGATACAAGATCACCCGCAGGGACCGCACCAACGGAGTCGGAGGAGGCATCGCCATCGTCCACAGGAACACCCTCAGAGTCTCAACCAACACCGACGACACCCTCAGCACCGCCGAACACATGCACTTCCAGATCCACACCGATCCCAACACCATCCTCAGAGGAACCCTCATCTACAGACCCCCGGACCCCGACCACAGTTCAGCGATTCCATCGCTGACTTCGTCAGCACACACGCCATCGCCTCCACGGACTACATCCTCCTCGGGGACCTGAACTTCCACCTCGAGAACAACAAGGACACCAACTCCACCACCCTGATCGACAACCTCGCCACCCTCGGACTCAGACAGCTCGTGACTACACCCACCCACGCCGCCGGCCACACGCTAGACTCCATCTTTTCCGCAAGCCCACACGTCTCCTTCAACCACACCTCCGAACCCCACTGGACTGACCACCACTGCATCCACTTCACCTACAGGAAGCCCACCACGCACCACCGCACCGAACAAATGCCTCGCCGCTGCTGGAGCAGAGTCACGGAAGACCAGCTAACCACAACCCTCGCCCTGAGCCCACCCGCCGAACCCTCCGACCCCGACACCGCCGCCCGCAACCTCAGACAGTGGATCGACGACTGCGCCAACACCCTCGCCCCGCTCAAGAATCCGCCCAACAGCCACACCAGCAAGAAAGCCACCTGGTTCACCGAAGACCTCCAGGCCTCCAAACGAACATGCCGAAAACTGGAGAAGATCTGGCTCCACGAACGGACAGCGGACAGCTACGCCGCCCACAAGAGCGCCACCCGCAGTCACCATCACCTCATCAGATCCGCCAAAAGGGCCTCACTCAAAGACCGCCTAGACAACAACGCACACAACAGCAAAGAGCTCTTCAACATCGTGAAGGAACTCTCCAACCCCAGCTCCAACACCAACGACATCCAGCCGCCGTGAGACCTGTGCGACTCACTGGCCACCTTCTTCCACCGCAAAATCGCCGACATCCACGACAGCTTCAACACCACGACCGCCCCGGCAACCACCGAGACCACTGCCCCCACAACCACCAACCGCCTGCTCTCCTGGACCTACATCAACGACGAGGACACCAGCGAGATCATGAACACCATCCACTCCGGTTCACCGCTAGACCCGTGCCCTCACCACATCTTCAACAAAGCCAGTACAGCCATCGCGCCCCATCTCCGGAAAATAATCAACATCTCCTTCGAGACAGCAACCTTCCCGGAAAGCTGGAAGCACGCCGAGATCACCGCCTTACTCAAGAAACCCAAGGCAGACCCCAAGGACCTCAAGAACTTCCGACCCATCTCTCTGCTCCCGTTCCCCGCGAAGGTCACCGAGAAAATCGTCAACAAACAACTGACCCGCTACCTCGAGGAGAACAACATCCTGGACCCTTCCCAGTCCGGCTTCCGCAGCAACCACAGCACCGAAACCGCCCTCATCGCCGCCACCGATGACATCAGGACCCTGCTAGACAACGGAGAAACAGCAGCCCTCATCCTCCTGGACCTATCAGCCGCCTTCGACACGGTCTGCCACCACACACTACGAACATGCCTTCACGACGCCGGGATCCAAGAGAAGGCCCTGGACTGGACCACATCCTTCCTTTCCGGCAGAACACAAAGCGTCCGCCTCGCCCCCTTCCGATCCAAGGCCACCAAGATCATCTGCGGCGTACCCCAAGGCTCCTCCCTCAGCCCAACGCTGTTCAACATCTACATGGCACCCCTCGCCCACGTTGCCCGACAGCACAACCTCAACATCATCTCCTACGCCGACGACACCCAGCTGATCCTCTCCCTCACCAAAGACCCTCACACCGCCAAAGCCCACCTCCACGAAGGAATGAAGGCCGTCGCCGAATGGATGAGGACCAGCCGCCTGAAGCTGAACTCGGACAAGACGGAGGTCCTCATCCTTGGTTCCAACCCTTCAGCCTGGGACGACTCCTGGTGGCCAACATCACTGGGAACAGCCCCGCCACCCACCGACCACGTACGCAACCTTGGGGTCATCCTCGACCCCACCCTCTCCATGACTAAGCAGGTCAACGCCGTTTCCTCATCCTGCTTCAACATCCTCCGAATGCTCCGCAGGATCTTCAAGTGGATCCCCACCGAAACAAGAAAAACAGTCACCCAGGCCCTCGTCACCAGCAGGCTGGACTACGGAAACGCCCTCTACGCAGGAACGACGGCTAAGCTCCTGAGACGGCTGCAACGCATCCAGAACGCCTCTGCACGTCTTATCCTCGACATCCCCCGACGCAGCCACATCACACCCCACCTGAGAGACCTGCACTGGCTCCCTGTCAACAAGAGGATAACCTTCAAGCTCCTCACCCACGCACACAAAGCACTCCACAACTCCGGACCAGCCTACCTCAACAGACGACTCAGCTTCTACACCCCCACCCGCCAGCTCCGCTCGACCAGCCTCGCCCTCGCCACAGTCCCCCGCATCCGGAAAACGACCGCCGGCGGCAGATCCTTCTCCCACCTCGCCGCCAAGACCTGGAACACCCTCCCCACCAACCTCCGACAGACCCAAGACCTACTGGCCTTCAGAAGACTCCTCAAGACCTGGCTCTTCGATCAGTAGCAGCACCACCCCCCTCTTCGCCCAGCGCCTTGAGACCCTCGCGGGTATGTAGTGCGCTTTATAAGTGACATGATTGATTGATTGATTGATTGTGTGTGTGTCTGTGTATGTGTGTGTGCGTGAACACGTGTGTGCATGTGTGTGTGTGTGTGTGTGTTGGTGTTCCCATGGCCTACAGTAATTTTGCAACATGTGCAAATAATGTTTTCTTCCTACAGTTTTGTGTGCAATCTTAAAAAGCCTTCATAATAATCCTAAACATCCTGCATGGAAACTAACTTTGACTTAAAACTTCTGATTTTCGAATCTCCTTTTCCTTTTGAATGACTTCCTCCTTCCTTTCCCTCTTCTGCAAGCCTCCTCTCTCTGAGCACGGACTACTCTAAGTCATGTATGTTTTCATTAATCCTTATTATTGTGTCTGCAAATTACCCGCACCTCATTTTAAAGATCACAAACTCTCCTTTAATAGACATAACCCTGCATCCCAATAACACCAAATTTCCAGTAGCTAAAACCACCAACCACCACATTAATTCATTCATCCCACCCTTCACTAAAGATCATAGCTAACATCTATTATTTAATATACCACATAGAAACTGGAGTAGATACCTCCCATGGTTTCCGTAAGAGTGAAAAACGAATCCCAATAACCAACAATAACTAAGAAACAAAAAACAACTACTAAACCTGGGTTCCGGAGCAGCGTGCTGTTTGGGTTAAGTCCTACAACACCTCGTCAGGGATACTAAGTGCTATATGAATGCAATTACAACACAAATACATTATATAAACCACACTCATGGTAATATCATGACACTCAACAGTTGGGGAGAGGATGTAGCCTTACGGTTAGAGCGGTCGACCTCGAAGCTGGGGAACCGGGTTCGAGTCTTGGCAATGACGCTCAACATCCTGTGATTCTGGGCAAATCACTTAATCTCCCTGTGCCTAACAAAAATGAATGTGTCCATCTGTAACGAAACTGGTGCTCATGTAAAGCGCTCTGATACCCGATGTCTCGGTCTAGTTTGCGCTATATAAAACTCTAAAAAAAAAGTTGTGCAGTAGATTGTAGTTTATACAGCCTGCATAATTTCCCTTTTACTGCTTGACACTTACACTCACATATGACACAACTGCTAAAGGCAATATCCACCACCAAGTACTGTACAAGTCCATAGAAAATAAACCTCTTATCAGCAACTGACCAGGCATGGAATACCTGAAGAGAGCTACCAAATGAAGCTGACCAATGGAGGATTTTAATTTAGTCCACAACTGCAGGCCCAACTAGCTACATACTGTGGCTGCTCCCTGACACCCCACAATGACAATCAGATATGAGATGATTTTAACAAAATCCATACCAGCAGGTCTCTCCGCTATTTCTCTCTTTAACCTATGCCTGCTTAGGACAATACACTTTAAACAAAATATCTCAGATTAGACAACCCAGTGCAGTATCCAGCTAAGTGGACTATGAACATAAGAAATACCTTAAAGGGGCCTGCAGCGCTGCTCATAGCTGCCACCTTACTGAAAGCCATTAACTGTGTGCCTGTCTCTCACACTTTGCCACCCATTACAATGCTAAGCACTTCATTCCATAACATGATAACCGCACCTCAGTGGTCCTCACGCAACACATAGAAACACTTTCCAGACAGGATCAAAGCAAAGACAACACACTTCTAACTACACACTCAACAAGGTGTAGTGTGCCATCCCTGTATGCAAGCCCTTCAACACCCCACATAGGGGTTGTTAACGCTACATAAATGTTGCAATACAGTTCAATAGAATGAAGTTCATAACACTACACATTGATCAGGAGAATATAGGGATCCCAATCCTAGGACACATTGAGACACTGCGGTTGATACGGACGAATTTAAAGGAACAGTATATCAGCCCAGGTTTAAGCGCTTTGGACCTCAAAAGGGATCAAAGGGCACTTTATATAATTGCAAATGCAATACAATATAAGACTATAAAAGGAATGTATATGACTGAATTGAAATTTGCGGTGAACTCAAGTAATGCACACACTTATTTGGAGACCATAAGCAATGCTGTGGTACTTTTGTGGATTCTGTACCCTAAGGAGCACATAAGGGGATATCATAAAACACTTCCCCAAAACACAATGGGAAGCTATACACTGCACATGTACATGTAGGGGTACTATAGAAGATTGCAATACAACATGTATGAACATGGGAGGTAGTATCAAGCACTGCCCTGAAATATGTTGGAATACTGTACACCGCGCAGGAACGGAAGGAGCCAATGGACACACAAAATGAACATATGGTGACAGCAAACACTGCACTTGAGCTCAAAGGCTCAGTTTAAAACTGCAAAAACCCATTTAAGAGCAGCAAACACTGCCAAGGTGGCCATACAGTGCACATGAATATAATGGGGCTGAAAGCATGTACTAGAACAGCTGTAATATAGATCTTGCAAGAGGACAACAACAATGTGATATTCAAGAGTACATCTAGGTTGCACAGTAGCCATTTGCACATCTTTGCCGCTGCACTCAAGAATGTGTTGGTCTGGAGAGGCACTTGGCTTCTAAGGCTGCAGATATTAGCTCTCTGCCGACCAAACCAGCGCAGATCACACAAGCATTGCATAACTTGTAAAACAATAAATCATGGTGATCAAAGCTCTGCTCAGAAGCCTACAGTCGGCAACCACCTGGCCAAGTGTGCCGAATACCTAGGCCACGTAGTCTGGAATCCACCTCATGCCTCTTTAATCCACTACCAGACACTCCCTGGCACTTAAGCTCACTCTTGACAATCCCTGCTTTCTTCCTTTGTGACTGTTTTTTTGTCTTTCTCGCCCCCCTTCTTTCTCTTTTGCACGTTTTTCCCTCTTTCGCTCTCGAGAAAGGTTAGATGAGGAAAAATAAGTACTATTTCCAAAAATGAGTGCCGGTGGGCCCGACCGGCAACCATCGGCTCAAATTAAGCAACTAAGCACTGGTCACTAGAAATGGGGTTATGGGCTCCAAGAGAAAATGTGGGTTTGGCATCCGAGCAACAGCCTCCTGCATCCGTTGAAGTGTAGGTCAGTGGAGACGTGATTAATTCATACAGGATACTCCTGCAATCTATAGATTTCAACACGGAGGGATTGGGTACACCACTCCTTTGCATGCACTGCACTGAATCATATAGGGACATAATACACGGGTATGAGAATATGTAGGTGCAGCCTCTAATTCATTAAAAACGTAAAGGTCTAGAATTGACAAAACTTGTACTTTTATTGACACCATACATAACACTAATACATATAGGACAACATATATCGGCATGATATATATTGAGATTACCAACAGTATACTGAAGCACAATTCAATGGATTAAAGCAGCTTTGGACACCATACAGTACACCCCAACTGATGTAGACATGAGACACAATACTGTAATCTATAGATACAACATATTGTGTACTAATTCTGACACAATAACATTTCACACTTCACTGATACTTAAAAGGACATTAAGCACCACATTGCAACGTACAGGGACAACACAACGCATTTGTTTTTCTGGAATGTATACGGAGATCTTACACTGCATTGCAAACTGTGGGAACACCATACATTCCACTGAAAAATATATACCACCATGCACCACCCTCAAACTTATAGGGTATAGGTCACCCACACTGCACAAAAGCATGTAGTGAGACCACAAAGCACTGACCTCAAAAATACATGCCTTAATTCACTGTATGGAAATACATGGGGCACCACAGGTCGTATGGACAGTTATAGAAACACACAAACATCACTGACATGCAAGTAAGCACCTGTGACCTCATAGAAACAGGCAAGGACATATCAAACTGTACTGTAATTTATAGGCACACTGTAAACTGTAATGGAGAACATGGCAGGCATACACTATACAGACATACATAGGGGCACATAATACAGTGCACTAAAACCTATATGGCAATCACATACTTTAGTTAGAGAGACATGTGCACCATACCCAGATGGACACAACCTTTCATCAATGTGGCATAATCATCAGATGCCTTAAAGATTCATGCATACCCAAGTCGAGCATAAGACAACCATGCAACCAAGTAGAACAAACCAAATGGCAAAGTCCTTGCATTGCACACACATCTATGATGCATGTATATGTTTATATATGTGGTATTTGAATTGCAGGAACTTAGCAAAAAGAGCAGCAGAGTACTCCATAGCGTAAAATGCAAAAATGAAGTCAACATGATTGATGGGGTATCTGGTTCCTAAGCACAAGAGTGCATTCTCACTGCTGTATCATGATCAAGTGTTCTTTATAGAGGTGTGTCTTCAGCTCTTTCCTAAACTGAACCAGGGCGGTGCCGTCCTGATGGAAATGAGGTTGCAAAAATAGAGAAGGCCTGTTGACTCTTTTTTTTTCTTTTTTACACTGCTTTGCCTCTAATCTGATGGTCTCCTGGCTGAGGATGAGCCGAGAGCCATCCGGGCTACTGAGCTTGTCAAGCAGAGGTGCCGGTCTTGATTGCTTTATAGGTGATTTAGCTGGCTTTGAAGATGGTGCCAGCTGGCAAGTCGAGCCAGTGGCAGTGGTAGTGGCGTAACAATAGCCCCCGCAGTGCAGGTGGGCCCCCGAGCTCCATGGGTCCCCCCGGCATTTTGCATGGGCGGGCCAGAAAGCTCCTGATGGGTTTGGGAGCTATGGGGGCTACCTCCATGGGCTTTGCAGGGGGGCTCCCGCAAGTGTTGTTACACCACTGGCCAGTGGAGGTCCATCAGGGTGGCAGCGCTGAGTCCTTGATGGTGTATGCTTCAGCATTAGGGGTGTAGGAAGGATCCAGGATTGGAGTCTAGGAGGTCCCAGAGCAGGTGTTGCCACATCCAGTTTCAAGATTATTATGAGGGCTTCGAGAGCAGTTCTGAGGTCACTCTCCGGATCGAATTGTTTCGATCTCTTTAGAAGCGACAGCTGGTACCTGACTGTGTTGTTTTTTGGCGCTGTGGTCCTTGAGGGAGCAGTCAATGTCCAGGTGAATTCCAGTGACCTAGCATTCGGTTAACTAGGATCCTGCAAACTGCTGCAATATAATGCATCAATAAACAATGCATTAGTCAATGTAAACCTTGATTTCAAGTATCAAAATGACTCACTTTATGAAACACACTCAAATGCAAAGTTACTCCTTTCAGTGAGAATTCCAGAACCACGAAGGGCACCCAGATTTCGAAAACACCACAGGACCATAGGAGTAGTCTAAATGTGCTGGGCGGAGAGGATGTAGCCTAACGGCTAGGGCGGTCGACCTCAAATCTGGGGAACCGGGTTGGAGTCTCTGCAACGACGCTCAACATCCTGGGATTCTGGGCAAATCACTTAATCTCCCCGTGCCTAACAAAAAATGAATATGTCCTTATGTAACGCAACTGGTGCTCATGTAAAGCCCTCTGATACCTGATACCTTCGGGTCAAGTTTGCGCTATATACAACTCCGAATAAAAAAAAACATACACTAGTGAATTTATAGAGCATCGTGATTCGGACTAAAACATATGGGTACCAGGCACCACATTGCATCGCAGCGCCGGAAACAGCCTTTGCGATATATGTTAGTTAGTCGCAGATGCACTGACACCCCGCAGAGGCGCCATACACTGCAGTAGCACATATAGAACAGAAAGCCACAATGATACATTAAGACGTCCTCCCTGCTCCCGGGAACCATGCTAGCTTTCTCACACTTTTCAATGAAAAAAGCGTCCAATAAGCAAATGTAAAAAGCGCTCACAGTCTCTCAGAAGTGCCCCGAGGAAAGCGCGGGCCGAGACAGTGAGGTCTTTGTGGTGTGAGAGCCTGTGGGTGGCTTTATCCCAGCTCTGTTCCAAAGAAACCAAAGGAGAGAAAAAACATAAAAAACAAATGTTTGCTCTTTTTCTCCCCCTCCGTTTCCTGCCTCAGACATTCAAGGATAAAAAAATCTGCTAGACTTCCTACACTCGCAGAGCGTGAAAAAACACCAAACTCATCTCTGCAAACTCCCCCCCTGCCCCCAACTCTCCACGTACAAAGGGAATCTGTCTATAAAGCCAGCGCTGCTGAATAATTGAGGAAGGAATTCTTGCAGCATTGAAAGAGGCAGGGCAGGCTGAGGCCGGCGCGGAGGACCGGGCAGGGCTGGGGGGGACGTTGGGGGGCTCTGCGCTGCACAGCCCCGCTCTCATCACCCCACCTACCCCCTTCTAAAGTGTGGTAAAAAGTGCAATATCAAAAGAAACTCAAAACGTTACTGCCTGCAGACAGGCAATCACATAGACACCTATGTGATACATGAGGCCAAAACAGAAGGACGCTCGCCATGCAGGGCCATCCAGTTGGTCAAAGCCCTTTTCTGCAGGACGCAGTGCACTACGGTTGGAACTTGGAAGAGGAAGAGAGTGGCCATGGAAGCACAGCCCTGGGATGCACTTGCATTTAGAAGCACACAGCGAACACCAGGCCTGTGCTTCCAACAGTCAAATCTTGGAGTAGTCCAGGCGTTGCATTGAGAGCTGAGCATCGACACTGCAGACGCAGAAGGGGTTCATGCTCCCGTTTTTGCCCAGCTTGACCTGAAGCAGATGAACTCCACAATCTACCAGTCGGTGCATGAGCAGCAGACAAAACTTCAGAAACAGAAAGTAGTCAATGCCTTTCCAGGATTCCGTGATATGCTGTCTGCAGCACCTGCAGTAATTTGCGGTTCTATGGTGCACGGGGCACTTCTGTTTCTACGTGTGGGTGCTGAAGACGTCCGAGATATCACTCCATGTTTCCAGGATATTCTGAATGGGGCATCTCTACTAACTTGTAGATTGATTGGGGAACAGTTGCAGAGCACAGGGCTGTATTACAGATAGTGCCCTGGAGGCACAATGGACACTTGCTGATTGCCCTACCATAGCACTTTCTTTTCGTAGACTGGCCAGCAAATGCTTGTGAGGTCCCTTCTATAATATGAATCGCAGTGACACACATTTACGCTGGCACGATTAGGGTGTATATCCAGGGCCACTGGAATTATGCGATAGTGCGGCCGCTGCCTTTTTTGCATAGTTATAGATTTGCCGCATTTGCCACATAATGCATCATCTGCTGCATAATCTGCAGGTTTTAACAAAAAAATAGTGTTTCTACCGCAAACTGTTCAAAAGTTACAAAAAATGTAACAACACGTGTTGCTGCACAGTGGAAAGCCCTTTGCAACAGTTGACGAGTCCCGTTTCTTTTGCTTATTGCTATTTTTGGGTGTTAAACTGGTACTAATGAAGTGCAACCAATGCCCAAGCAGTGTAAAGCTGACAAAATATTGAATACCATCTCAATATGTGTGCATTACACTGCATAATTTGCCTTGCCGCATAATTTACTCTACCCTGCCACATAATTTGGCCCTCCCCAGCCGCATAATTCCAGTGGCTCTGGGTATATCCTCATTTCCCTGGAGGAGTGGCCACTTGCAAATGAGGGAACCCTTTGCATTACTCCTGTGACTTATTACATATGTGGGCTTAATGCCAAAGATGCCTTCATGAGGTGCACTGAATGCGTAATACATATGAGGTGGCGCACAGTCAGGGTGCCCCCCGATGGCACCCGTTACAAGGCTGGAAAGGGGATCCCAGGGACCCTCCCTCCCCCAGCATGCCCTCCAGAAGACCAGAGCAGAAATGCACGGCACCTGCCTTAAAGGGAATGACTTTCCATTTGTAAAAACAGAAGTCAGTCTGGTTCTGGTGAAAGATGAAACCTCAGTGTCAAATCGTGGCCCTGTCTTTCACTAATGCCTTCTCACCCGTGAAGCCTCGAACTGTCAGACTTCACACCTGACCTGAGGATAGAACATTTCCAGTATAATGGAGTGCACAATCCTGATCTGAGCTGGGCACACTTAGTTCAAGGTGCACCGCATTATAAACAATGACATGGCACCAGATTTGTTATTCGGGTCTGTGTTCCTGTGCACCTGCACGGAGGTGCAGACGGGACATGCATGTCCAGGGCTTTAAGTGGGATGAAAAAACTGGGGGGTCTCTCAAAGTGGCGTGGCCGATGTAATGCGTGGCTTGCATGAATGAACACTTATAGAGCGCATGGTTACCCAGGGGCATCCCAGCGCTAGAAGTCCAGTAGGCTACGAGAAAAGTAAGCTAAAAGAAAACTAGTGAAAAAGAAAAGTTTTCAAAAGTTTTCTAAACTTAAGATGTTCAGATTCAGAACGTATGTGTAGAGGCAGACTGTTCCAGAGTCTAGATGCATTATATGTGAACAGTCGACCTCCACTACGTACAGGTTTAATCTTAGGTACACAGATCAATCCTTTTTTCCCCAATCTAAGGGTTCTGTTGGGTACATAAGGTTTACTCCAGGAACGGATCAGAGGCGGGCCTTTCCCAAAAAAAGATTTATGGGTGATACAGAGGGCCTTAAATTGCACTCTTTCCTGGACAGGCAACCAATGAAGGGTAGCAAGAGCAGGCCTTGCAGAGGAGCGTTTAGGTATATTCAGGAGTATCCGTGCTGCACAGTTCTGTACTGTTTGCAGTCTTTTAATGGTGGCCTGGGGAGCTCCCAGATACAGGGCGTTGGCATAGTCGAGCCGTGAAAGCACTAAAGCCTGTACCAACAGTCGTCTCGCCAAAGGCGGAAGCAAGGGAAGTAGTTTTCTGAACTTTCTTAATAGACCAAAACAACTCGCCGCCACCATGCGCGATTGCTCTCTAAAATCGAGATTGCAGTCGATCCATACTCCCAGACTCTTTACTTGTTTTTAGGAGCAGGAGGGGAACCAAGGCATTTGGGCCACAGGTGTTCCACGTTTAGGGAGCAGACTTCCCCAGGAGCAGCAGTTCAGTCTTAGATCCATTAAGTTTAAGAAAAGAATTACTCATCCAGTTAAAAACTTTTTGAAGACAGGTGGATAGATCGGGGTCTGGTTGGTTGGCTTGCTTCAAGGAGACAATAAGTTGTGTATCGTCAGCATACGTAATTATCTGTACCCCAAATGGGAGTACTAGTTCGGCCAACGAGCTCATGTACACGTTGAACATCGTTGGGCTTAGGGAAGATCCTTGCGGAACCCCACAAGTCAAAGAAATGGGTTTTGAAGAGCATTCCCCTTCAAAAACCGAATAAACCCTAGAAACACTTAGAAACACGTAAGCTAAAATCTGTGCTTAGCATAGTGTGCCGCCCGACTTGTATTTTGCTGTTTTTTTCATTGCATCCAGATATATGATACAACAAGTGACATCATACCTACAACAAGTCAGGACTATCGGCTTTGTCAATGGTTGTTAGTTGCATAAGATAAATAAGCAGCAACTATGGCTTGTATATAATATTGAAAAAGCTTCCACTTAAAGCCCTGGTGACACCACGGCGATGTTGCTGCTCCTGAGTTTCAAAAAGAGAAGGGAAATCCAGAGAGAAAATGACTCTCTTTAAAGGATTTCCCTTCCACTCCAACGCTCACTTGGCATGACGTCATGCCGTAACTTCTCCAATAGTGAGAAGTGAGAAGTGTGAGCACCGCACATTGATGTGCCTGCTGTCACTGCAGTCCCCAAAAAAACGAACCGCCTGTGCCAGGGCACAAAACAGAGCCCGATAGAGACCCGTTTCGAGGCCCCCTTTTAAAAACTGCCAGTGCTCAGCACCGGCAAGACCCGGCCCACTTAAAGCCCTGTGCATGTCCATACAAGTGCTCAAACAGGCACTATGCTTTGTGTGCTCATTAGAACATCATAGCCAAGAGCTAAAACAGGCACTAATGCTTCGTGTGCCCATTGGAACAACATAGGCATGGAGGACCTGTGTGCTAATTGTGCTCCCTGAGGCTTAGAGCTCAGTTTTGCCACCAGCAGAAAGTTGATAATAAAACCAAGGGTAAAACACCGACACTGTGCTACTAGCAGAGCCACAGATACTCTGCCATCGCCTGTGTCTTCCTGTCCGGTTTTAAATGATCTCCTGAATCTTTGACTTCATCTTTCCTCTGAGAAGAATACACGTCTAATATAGTTTCACGGCGACAATGCATATCCGTGCGACTAAACATAAACCAATCATAGAAGCGGAAGGTTCTCGTGCAGATGTGCAGCCAGACAGCGCTAATACCAGTAAACTCATGGATATATGCAGAATTGGCCACAGGGTTGGATCAAAAGTTGAGCTGGGTTTTGCAATGTGCCATTCGTACAAGGACTGGGCACTATGCAAGCGAGTGAGATGTAGATCGATAATTATATAGCATACATGTGCTCGTCCACAGAGGCATAGCTTCCACTGGTGCAGCAGGTGCAGTGACACCATGGCCCGGAGACCTGAGTGGCCCACTGATCCCTGCTTATTGCTGTATTTCACCGTTCAAACAGCGGCCAGGGGACCATTTGTTTGTTTGTACTGGGGCCCATGACACACCAGCTACGCCACTGCTCGTGCACTGCATGCACGCGTGCTTACAGGAGTGTGCACGCGCACCGCCCTTTGCGCCCTTAACACCGCACTCTTTGTGTGGGATTCTCCAGCTCTCCCACGAATACCCCGTTGGGTGTTGCACAGCAAACCAGCCGTAGCAATGTGAATGTAAACTGTGGGCCACAGGCTCAAAACTCTTTCGGTCTTTACTTCCACCATCTTTGATTAAACTAATACTGTGGAGTTAGTAAGAATGACATGTTTGAGTCTCTGATGTGGGCTCTAGTAACTGATATTAGAGCATTATTCCATATCAGCCGAGAGCAAAACAAAATTAGGAGTGTTGCTTGCGAGGGAAGGAAAGGGAGGGGGTAAAAAAATTCCAAATATGGGTCAAATGCTGCAATCACCTTGCCAGATGCAAAGGTGCAAATGCTCGCTTGCAAAGGTTTGCGCCTGGTTGCAAGCATACATTTCGAGACACTTCCCAGACAGATGTGATTTAGCAGCAAAGTTGCTGAGTCGCCTAGATAGCCAGGAGGCCTAGAATCTAAGTCAAAATTCCCAATTTGACGACTTTTGTGTGGTTCTGAACAAATCCGATTATCCGTCTCTGTCTCAGTTCCATAACCTGCTAAACTGGAAGCTCCTAAAAACTATAGTAATGTAAAACCTGAATAAACTAAGCCGCCCACACAGATTGTCAGAAAATGAACCCTTAAAATATGGAGAAAAGTCCAGTAGCCCACTAGTTCCAGAAATCTCCGCTCTGCAGTGATGTTTTCCGGGACACAGGTGATTGGATGTAATTATTGCTTTTGAAAAACAAATGCATGAAGAATAACTGATCATGCCATCAGAACTGGAATCATAAAAACACGTTGTATGATTAATTGCTTCCAGTATGCAGCAATATATTTTTACAGCATAGGGCCATGCGAGAGCGCATCCTGCCTTAAAGCACTCTATAGACGTGGTACAATACAAAGAGGTCTTACCTAAAGCATGAAAAGCGGACAGGGTGGGTAAGCAGAGGACAAAGGGCATCCTGTGGTGAATGAATACATAAAATAAACTATATGAAATTAAAGATAATTTCAAGATTAATTTTGCAAACGGTCGTTATGTCTCCAGGGTAAATTTGAAGAAAGGAGTTGACAAGAGAGGCACATTTAAATACAATGTCACTTTATACCAGTTATTGCAAAGCTGTTCAGCAGAAAAATATGGGATAGTCATTTGAAGTAATCTGTCACTTTTTACCTCAAAAAATAAACATCAGCCTCTTGCCTTCTCTGAAGAGTGTGTGCACCCTGAATATCGAAACCAGAATATAGATGGGACACAATATAAAGAAAAAATGTCGACAGGTAAATCTAGATTTCCATCACACATATGCAACTATGTGGTATATATATCCTCAAGGTACATATATGTGGAGTTATTGTTTTGTTGTTGCAGATTTACATAGCACAAACTTGACCCGAAGGTATTGGAGCGCTTTACATGAGCACTAGTTACTTTACACAGGGACACATTCATATTTTTGGTAGACACGGGGAGATTTAGTGATTTGCCCAGAATCACAGCATGCTGAGCCGACGCCGAGGCTCGAACCTGGCTCCCCAGCTCCAAAGTCGGAATCTCACACCATCCTACCACGCCCCCCATAGTTAGGCATAGTAAATCTGTACTTCCCTATATGCACTTACTTATCTTTCGATATTTTCTCTAACAATATTCTGTCCTCGATATTAATGTACCACGATATTCTGGGGTCAATATTTAGTAGTACAATCCCGAAGACCGCTGTTTTCCCAGCCTTCGAACCCACTCCGAGCTCACCCTCCATAAACCTCCACTTCCCTCTTCCCCTTATCCTAGTACCACTTCTACCCACGCTGTGCAGAGCCCCATTCCCTTTCTTTTGATTGTAATATACAAATCCTTTGTAAGTAAGAAAGATCAGACGATTGAAAACACACAACAGAAACACACCTAGCCAATTGGAACAGTATGTGCACAGACGTCCCCAAGAAACTATAGAAACAACTTTGACTGCTACAAAGCCATGCGACGAGGGCTATCCTAGGTCAGAGAAGAACCAACACATACAGCTTCAAACTCCAGCCCCCAATTTTGAATAATTGGAGATGCTGACACACGTCCCAGATTACCTCTAAAGCCCCCTCTTTCAGCGGCATTTCGTTTTGGCAAAGCAACTTCTACCAGCAGTCCGCGCATGTGTGTGGGCACTACCCACCCAAAACCCAACGTGTGCTGCTCTGTATAATCATGGAGGCAGAATTCAGCATCAACTGCCCTCATCAGCAGAGGACCAAACTGATTCTGCTTTTGTAATTCCACTCGGCTTAATTTTCTCATGTCTTTGATTGAAAAGAAAAGTCACAGCTGTGTATACATCGGGAGCTGCGATCCTTCGGCTTTCTTCTCTGACAATTACACAGTTAAGGAGGAGAATTCTATAATTACTCAAGCATTCACTGGCCTTCTCGACTTTCCCTTTTTTTCTTCTTTCCGCAAGCTTTAAATGGAATCCATATTTTCATTTTAACTATTCAAGGCCTGACGCGCTTGAGGAGTTTTTTCAAAAGCATATGGACCTACAGTAAGCCAAGAAGATCTCCCACGACGACGGCAGACGTCCATCAAAGGCGCGCTGAAGACTAAAATGGAGGTGAAAAAGGAGAGGAGAGCAAAGGTCCCTCACGACCAGCCTTCTAGATCCACACATGGTAGCTAGCAGCCAGCTCTCACAAGTTTGAGGGCATCTGGAAATAGATTTACCAGCATTTATGAGCTTGAGATGCAGCTGCGTCCCGCTGACGAGGTCTATTGATATCAAAATACAACATCACAGATGTGCATGCAATCCTTTGAAGGGAAGCTCCAAAGATAAAACACATGCCTGCTGCTTCCTAGCTTTCATAGGACCTTTTTTTTCACAGTTTTGAGATCCTGGAGAGGAAACGCGTATCATAGAAGCCGCTGTACTCCGCCACTAAGCCACCATTCAGAGGAAAGTGCTGCAAAAGGGTGAACATTATGGAACTACACACCAGAGATAGAAGGCCCAGGCAGGGCCAGACTGGGAACAGCAACCAGCCCTGGCAGATTGCTGCTCCGCCTGGCCCCCGAGCGGGGGCTGGTGGTGGTGGGGTGCTAGTGAGAAGCACTGCTTCCGCTTTTGTTACAGGGGGCCAATATTGAAGCACTACTGCAAAACCAGCCCCCAGTAACAAAACCGGCCCCCACTGGTATAAAACCGGCAGCTATGCCTCCGGCCCACCGGGGAAATGCCCGGTGCCCGCTACAGCCAGTCCGGCCCTTGGCCCAGGTTCCTTGATTGTAGAGTAGTGGGTCTATGAGAAAATAACCTGTTATTTTTTCCACATATGGGATGAAAGAATCATTTATTTTAACATTGAGAGACTGTGATAATCAGGAGATGCACGCCCTGCCCCTCACATAAGTGAGATTAGGAAGCATGGACCCTGAATAAACTATTTGATAGAATGTAAATGTATATTTTTGATGCATTGCGCCTTTAATGCAAACCTGCGACCTGATTCGGAATGTGACAAAACTCAGGCGTATTTCATACTCCCTGTAGATACCCATTACTGTACTCATTTCTAGCAAATTCAATTCTAAAAAGACTTGTTAATTTGTACAAACCAACAGCACCGGTCTATAAGGAAACACAATGTCTGTGAGCATACGAAGAGAAAATGAACAGTCCTGCTAGGAAACCAAGCTTTATTGGATAGAACCAAGCTTTATTGGATAGAATCAAGCTTTATTGGACAGAAAACACTTTCACGGAGCTTGCCTGTTAACAATATGACTGATCTCTTGTACAAGAAAAGAAAATAGACCGTCCTTGGCATTAACACACAAAAATAAACCTTGCTCACGGATAAGAAAAAAAACAGTAAACATATAAATCAAACAATCGGTACTCGCTAACGAAGAAACCTGCCAAATACAGCTAGCTATCTGGTAGATTCTTCAGTTTATGCATCCTGGTAATGGTGTCCTGTAGAACTGGATAATGAACTTCACCTTTCTGCCAGTCTTTTGCTGGCCTAGTTATGACTGTGAAAAACTTTAAATGCTCTTGCCAGTAGTAGTGTACAGTCAGTGGCGGCTGCTACTTAACGGGGGTAGCAGGATGAAAAAACAAATCACTTACCTGCAGGCTGGCCGCTTCCTCTCAGTCCTCTTCGGTCGACTCCAGAAGCAGGAAGCACACAGGCTCCCAGACTCCCCTTGCCAATCACGATGCTGCAGTCACCAGCACGACAGCAGCGTCGTGATTGATCTGAGCGCCGTGGTTCGGTGCTCAGTCGGGACTGGGAGCCTGTGCATGTTCTCCACCCAGGCTGTGCACAACAGCCGGGTGGAGAACATGCTAAGTAGCAAAACATCATGCACACTTAAGAGAGTGCCCATCACTACCCCCCCCCCCCTGCTCCTGTGGCAGCCCAGTCAAGCCCGCCCGCACCTAAAATGTAAACCAGCTGAGCCAGGACGCCTAAAATAAAATTATAACAACATTGCGTTATTATCATTTTATTTTTCCTTTTTGAACTGCTCACAGAGCAGTGGGGCGACACTCCTCCACCTTAGCGGAGGAGCCGCCGCTGTGTACAGCCATATTTTCTTGCTCGTTCTACCACTGCCCACAGGATGTGCCCTTCTGTGACGTTGAGGTGTGCTGGGTTTCGACACTGGAGACGTGATTTTGTGAATTCACTTGTTCAGACAAAAACTGTTTATATTTCTGTTACTATTGAAGGCCATTTCCGGGTTCTCATGAGCTCAGTCAGGCGCCATCTTGTATTCTTTGTGAGAATTCTCTTGTGTGATCGATACTAGAAACTTATGTGCGCCACTGATGATTTCAGGGGATCCTTTGGTTGGATTTGATTTACACTAAATTAATTTTTCTTCTTTTCTGCCAATAAATACTTTCACTCTACACTCTGCCAAACATGAAGTACGCTTAATTGTACAGTGCATGTTTTTTTATTAGCACTAGTAAATAGTCGTCTTGCTATCAGAAGAATTATCAGTTCATTTGCGAGGGTGGAGGTTCATAGTGCAGAAAACAGTGATTTACCCTAATTAAGGTTGTATGTTCATTTTTATCGCCAATCTTTAATAGGGATAAAGTACACATTTATACAAATTACTCAATGAAATATAGCACATTTCAATAGTGGGGTCCCTTACTCCATTTCCCCCAATACTCTCTTTCCCTCCGGCCATGTTCCCGCCCACCCAACTTTTGTTCCGTTGGAGAAACGCTACAAGAGTCATCCCAATGCGAATTGTACAAGAAAGATGCACCTGTAGGAGGCAAGAGCAACCCACACGAGCTGACATGAAGAAAGAAGCAAGAAATGTGGCGTGAAAGTACAAGCCTCCACTTGAGCGGAAAGGAGGAAGAGCAGATTAAATTTAGAACAGGGTGGATCATTAATTCGAAAAAAATACTGACAGCAGTCATTGTCAGTAGACCCCTCCAAGCCATGACCAGCAACCCCTCCAAGCCATGTCCTACAACCCCTCCACGCCCTCAACCCAGATACAGCTGGCATTTAAACAATGTAGTCATGATACCTATTTGCAAGCAAGACAAGCCTAAAAGTGCTAAGTCTGTTAATCTTGTCAGACAAATCATTTCAATGCACTCTCTAAGCCGCACAGTCAAGGAAAAGAATCAAAATGTGAAGAACCGATCTCTCTTGTCTCGAAGACCCTCAGACAGCCATTCGCTAGATTTGACCTCCCATATCTAAAGCAACCAAGACCACAGGTTGGGAATCTCTACCATCTTACAATGCCTCACCATCACCAGCATTGTTGTGAGTATAACTGGTTTTATACAGCTTGGCCTGTCTATTTTCTTCATTTCCAATGTTTAAGCCCCAAGATCACAGAGTCTATTATAACTCAAAAAGCTGCCAGCTCCTCCCTCAAAAAGATTTGAAGTTTGAAACATTTCCACCATTTATGTCACCCTCACGTCCTCTAACCCTGTCTTCAGCTTAGTTTGTCTGTCCCAGAGAACATTTTCTTAAGCATAATAGGCCTCAGATGCCACTCAAACATGACCATAAATTGACTTTGTGTAAGTTGAACAACTAGGATATTTTTCCTTGTGTTGTTTCTTTACACCTCCCCCTTCTCTGAGCTAGTTACTCAACCCAGAGAAGTCACTCACCTCAACTTATACCTCACTTTCAGCTCAGCACCCAGTGTAGGTAGCAGCCTATACATGGAGCAGCGGCACCGTGGCTCTCGCGTCACTTTCTCCAGCTGAGAGTGACGTAATCGTTTTTTTGACAGCTCAACTGAGCTGCTGCACTCAAGCGTGCACGTCGCGCTCGCGTTAGAAGCGTGTTTAAAAGCGGCCTTTTCTAACTGGATCTTAGTAATTGATCCGAGCTGCTGCCGGACGGACGTACTTTTTCGCTAAGGTGAGACATGAGTAATTTAGACCCGTTTTTGATAACCAGAGATAGCAAGTCATAGCGTCACGAAGTGATAAGATATTTAGACATCTACTTTTATTTTTACAGCAGCCTAAATCGATAGGCTTTGTAACGAGACCCCAACCGGCTGGTGAAGGTCTGAGAAAAAATATAAATGAGGTATGCGACATTTTCTGTTATCTTCCTTTTTGTAGTATGCCTTATGCGGATCCACAAATTACTTTTTTTTAAATAAATTGTCCATTATCCTTCTTAGGCTCCAACCGGCTGGTGGAGACCTTTTGTGTCAGTCCTGACGCATTGCCAAGAGTCATTGATCGCTACAACTTAATCACTGCATCTTGGTAAGAGAGCTCACTAGTTGTTGTTTGTCAGTCTATTCTTACAATCCTCCTCAGTATTTTAACAGAGGCCTTTGTTATTTGCAGATTTCATCTACTGAGACTTCTGCTTAATTGGTAAGCTCTCCCTTAGTTATTAAACAGTTAAAATTAACATCTGTTTTTAAATAAAAAAAACACACACTTTAAAACACCTTTTCTAAATTAATTTTATAGGCTGTCCATTCATCCCTCCATAGTCCTGAAGAAGACCCGCTCTGACGCACCTCATATTTGCGCTACTTTCAGGGTCGAAACGTCGACATGCCATATATGTCCGCACAGCCCTCATGATCACGATTTAATTTAATATTGGATCTTGCAGCGTATGTGCAAAAAGAAACAGGACAAAATTCTTCTCAAAACAATCTTTTCCCCTCCTGCATTTTTTATTCTATATGTATTTGTCTTGTATATAGTGTACTGTTTATATCACTTAATCACTACATGTCACTTTATTCACCACGGTCACTTATTGTTTCTTGATGCAATTGAATTTGTAATTGAGACAGCCATTAGTATTTGATACTGATTGAGAATACATTATTGATTCTTATTTTGTGTGTGTTTTTCCTTTTTTGAATCATTGCTTTATGTTGTGTGAAAAAAGTAGTTGTTCTCTGTATTTACAAACAGTACCCAAAGCAATTGTACTCATCCCAACAGAACCAATTGTTTTTGTTTAATATACATTGATGACATCAGTCCATTTGTCTTCTTAAAAGTAGTTACAAACTTCTCAAATGGTTCCTGCTCTCCAGTCACTACACAGCACATCACCAGTGACCCAACCCGGTGTTGCAGCTGCCAATGCCAAAACCCCAAATCCTCCATCAGATGGAACTGATTCAAGTAGTCATCATGGGAGCACACTTTAGGTCCTGCAAACATAGCACCATCCAAAAACAGCAGGATCTTATACATTGCCTCTTTAAATGTATTGCTTTTGATCAAATTTTGACTCCTCACCTATGTGGCCAGTGGTTTCATGGCCAAGACAGATAACAAAGAAGGGCTTTATCCGCATCTGTTGACTCAAGACCACCTCTTTCCTGAGCTTTCCTACCATCTCAATAAGATGTAGCAGGTTTGACAAACCACTTTTCAGTCTGTTGCCCAGTATTTTGGGTGATAGGTCTGTAAAAAGCACACCGTGTTGCCATCTCTATACTAAATGATCATGCCTCCAGCATGGAAGTATACCTGGCTGATGAGCCCTAAGTTGGGTGAAATTGGCCCTGGGTTGCTTGTGTTCCGGTTTAGGGAGGACCTGGCCTGGCAGTTCGGGCTGGACTGTTACCATTGGAGCAGGGTCAAGACTGAGCTGCATATGGCTGAGTCCAAACTGAGGTGGCACGGTGTGCAAAATAACAATGGCTTGGGATTGCCAGTGGCTTAGATTGATTTAAGGATAACATTCATCGTTCCTTTGTATACTCCAGCATGGAAGGCATCATTGATCGTAAAAACCTGGATTAGTGGAGTGGGTACATTTTTTAACTAGGTAAGGCCCAAAAGAATTATTTAACTCACCCCTAAAACTATCAGGGGACAGAGTCTTCAACCCCTTTGTAGCCATATAAACTTCATCAGGGTTATTGTACCACTTAAGGCCTCCCACTACTCAGAAGACTCTACAGTTAGGTCCTCCAGCCCTAAAAACTCTTCACACATGATGAACTATACAATCTTGCCAATGTACAGATCCTTATTGTAATGTCTAAACAGATGTGCCCTGTCAAGTCTGTCCAAAATAGATACACTGTCCAGCCCCATTATTATTCAGATCCATGACTTATTCTTGGTCACCTTTCACCTTTAAGTTAGTAAACTACCAGCCTTTTGTATATTTTTGTAAAGCACATCTCTTAAAGCGCCATTAAGACCTTTTGAATCTTTTAACCATAAATGTTACATTGGCCTTTCATTTTCAACTTATTTCTATGGACCTTCAGTTTGTAAATCATTTCTTCTCCTCCTCTAACTGCACTGCCTCCCTTTTGCTTATCTATACAAGAAATCAACCGCCCCCCCCAAAACCGCTTTCATAGTCCAGGGCTTAGGGCATAAGTATTCCAAGATTTCCCAGACCTACCTGTAGCATCCTCCCCAGCCCAGGTACTCGCAAATGACTATGCCACACATGGAGCTTAGAATAACACGTCTTTATTCTCCTGTGTGTAACTGCAAACTCAACATTCTAAACCTGCATTCACTTTGCTAAGCTCTAACACTTACGTCACAGTTCTACAGAGTCCATCAGGAGCCACAAGGGTTCCATCATTACAGACTTGCACGACACTACACTACATACCTTGTCCACCATATTCTCCTTCAACATGACCACCACTCTTTAGCGAAACAGCAAGGATACTCTGCATGTTTTAGATTTGGTCGTAGCATGAAATTTTACATTATTGCTTGCTGAGGAAAACCTGTGTGTGTCTCCTTCTGTATGTAATTTTCCTGCAACACCACATCAACATCTTCCCTCCTAGCCAAGTAATTCACCCAACATGTTTTAGTTGTGACATCAAAATCTTGAATTACACACATTCTTTGGCTTCCCCAGTAGAATAACTTCAATTGACAAGACCCCAATGCCCACATCACAGCCCTACAGACTAGACACCTTTCCCTAAGGTAAAAAAACGTCAAAGAACAAAACAGCAGCGTAAAACAATTAAAATGTAAAGTCAAGAAAAATATGATCAGGAGAGACAACTATTCAAATGTGACAGAATGCTTCAGTCACTGTGAAAATCAGTCAAGCAAAGTGATCATTCAGGGTGCTCCATAATATATCACTCGTCCTGCTTTAGGTATTTACACCCAATTAAGGCACTACAGTGAGCATCCCACCGAGTAAGGGAGGCCCAAACGTGACCATTCCAAGCAATCCATGGTTCTGTGCCCTCACCACAGTGACACCACCATACCAACAGGAACTTTCGGAGAGCCAGCCAGAGGAGCAGTTCTACCATGATCCATTGTGGTCTGGGCTAGTTCAGGGAGGTTAATTTATATAGAGATACGGCATGCTTTCTTGCTAACTATCAGACTGTGTGGTCTGTTTTCACACCAAGGACCTAAGGGGCTCTGGTTGCAATACTCTGGGAGCCACTGAGACCCTCAATCATGGACAGAGGCCACTTCTAGGCCGCCTGGAGATTCATGTTTGCCTACTGCAGACTTCAGATCTCACCACATCCGATGCATTTCTTCTCCACTTGGTTGCAAGCTGGGGTTGTCAGGATGGTAAGAAGCGCATGGATAGAGACTACCCAGGGTCTGGAATGGATCTACATACGCCATTGTTCGTTTATCAAGGCTAGCCGCTCCACACTCTCAGTCACTAGCTCCTGTCTTCCCTGGTCCAGACACTGTCACTGCACAACCTCCACCTCCAAGATTGAGGTCAGTGGCACCACCATCTTCACTTCCCGATGGCCGTCAAACTACCACTGTACCCTGCTTCACCACGGCATTGGAGCTCCTCGTCGGGGCAGCAGCTAGAGCACAAACACTCCGTAATACTCTAATATTGTAGCTAGAAATATCGTGAAGGGCCAGCAAAGCTGCAGCTTGAAGGATCCTTACTTCAGTGGCCTGCCATCCTCGAGCTCCAAGTGGCGGCTCAAAGAAGCTCTGCGTCAGTGGTCAGCCATCATGGAGGATCAGGCAACTGCCTAGAAGCTGTGTTCTCAGTTCTACTTCTGAAGGTGCCATGAGACATTAATGAGTTCTAAAATCCATTCTTCATTCTTTCTTCCTCTGCTTCTCTATCTCTCTGTCAAATACACACAAAGACAGTATGTCCCTAGTCCCTAGTAGGGACACGAAGATACGGGAGGCATGGGAGCGGGATCTTGGGCCCCCAATTCAAGACTCACACTGGTCCTTTTGTTGTGCACAAACTAAAGAGGTCTCTTTAAACAGCAGACATAAGCTTATACATTTTAAGTATTTGTGGAGGGTCTACATGACCCCAGCTAGAATTCATGCCATTGATTCAAATCGCCTGCACTCCTGCCTTAAGTGTGGCGGCCCGCAGGCCGACTTTGCCCACCTGACGTGGAACTGAACTAAGATTGGGATCATCTGGAGATCCATTTTCAGGATAATAGCACAAATGACACATCTTAAGTTGGACCCCACGCCTGAAGTAGCCTTGTTGGGATATGTAGGAGGGCTCCCAAAGAAGCTGCGTAAATCTACCGCCATCGCACTGCTGCACGCTAAGAGGGAAATAGCTCTCAAATGGGGTTGCCGGGCCTCCCCCACAGTGAAAGACTGGCTCTTCAGCCTTACATATTGCAATACTAACTGTGAACTCTATGCCACGACACAACCCCCGGCATCTCGCCCAAATGATAGTTGGAAACCACTTAAAAATGATCTACTAGAGACCAGTTCCGCCCCTAGTTCACAACAGCTTGCTGGGATTGTCCGTACGGGAGTGGGGTAATTCATGGCCCACCCAATTATTTCTTTTGCAGTGTTTATTACATCATGGAAGGTGTGGATGTGATGGTTGAAGTGAGCTCGCTGGTCCGGGTTGGTCAGATGTTGCAGTCTCACTGTATGATATATGCTACCCTGTTGAAGTGGATCATTGCTCGCTTGTGCACAATTATTGTACTTTTTTTTATTTGAACTACGAACGATGTCTGTTTATTTTTACAAATGTTTATGATTGCAGTGAAGAACCATGCAATGTTGTTAGTAAGACGAAATTGAAAATAAAGATTAAAAAAAAAAAAAAATACACACAATTCATACTCCCTAATTTTGCTTTTTCGCTCTCTCCTTTCTTCTGTCTCACGTTCTCTTTCTCTCTCCCACTGTCTCTCACAATGTGTTTCACGTTGTGCCTGTCTTTGTCTGCCTCACTCGTTCTCACTCTCTCTCCCTCTATCGTTCTTTTTTGTTTTTCTGTCCCCTTTCCTTTACTCCTCCCTTCTCCTAAACCCTATCTCTCTTCCTCTTTTTCTCTCTCGTTCTGTTTCTATCTCTCTATATTTTTCTTTATCACTCTCTCTGCAAATACAATCACAAAAACATCTTCCCTCTTTCTGACATCTTCGGTGCTTCATCCTTTTTTCTTTACATTTCTATGTCCTAAAGTAAAACCTGATAAATTCGTCAACCTCGAAAATCATCCTGAACCTGAAGGAACCAATCCCTTAGATCGGCAATGATGTCACAGACCGCTCCACGGCAGATTTATTTGATCCCTCTCTCTCTCTCTGAAGTATGACTCCCATTCGGCCCTTCATTACAAATCCACAAGGTATCTGCTGCAAGATGACTTACACCTGGCCTGCTGCAGAGAGAGAAACCTGAGATCTGCTTTTGCCTTTTTTTTTTTTTTTTACTGATAAAGGTAATGCAAAAAAAATAATACAAGACAGCCCTGTAGAATAATTGTTCCTGCATACAGTCGGCGAAGAAACAGCTGCAGAGGGTGGAGTAGCAACTGGAGCGGGTAACTGGGAAAGGAGATGTAAGAATCATCTAGATTATGCACCACAACATGTGACAGAAAGGACGAGCATACCACTGCAGGGACAAGGTCATATAAAGTTCAGTTGTGTTGGGCAATTTTGCAGGGACATTTGCACCAATGATAAGTGGAAAAGAGACAGATGCACCGAGCGAGAGGCGCAAAGACAACATTGTGTATAAACCGTGCGGTGCAAATATTGTTCAATCTGGCGTAAAATTGCACAGAATAATGATTGCAAAATTCTGCAACTCTGAAGAACTTAATACTGTCAGGGTATTGCAGGTGTGTCACAGGAGCAAAATGTATCACCAAACCCCTTCCTTCACTCAGCGTAGCCTGAACGTGAAACAATCAACATTTAAACAGTGGAAATTTAAATATTAGGGCTGTGCAAAATTCGAATAATTTGCATTTGTGTAATTACATAAAAATTTCGCAAATAGGCACAAAATTATATGAAATGCAGAACTGCCATTTAGCACTATATTTAAGATGCGAGCGCGCATTTAGCTCTAAAAAAAACACAAGTGCCGTGAACAATAGCCGCTCGCTTTCTAGTCATTCGCATTCTTCCTGGGCTCCCACATTTGAATTTTGCTGCAAATCCAGTGCAATGATGCAACCCGGCACAATTTCAGAAATTTTGCTTGATAAATGTAATGTGAAATTCCCAAAATTACATGGGATTACACCGGCATAATGAAAATTTTGTCCAGGCCTAAAACTTTAAGAAAAAAGCGTCCTATAGCTTGGGATCTTTCGATATCTATGAAAGGTATTACATTCAAACTTATGCAGGTTACTGAAATTGTGCATCCATTTTGGCTTGTGATGCATTTTGCAGCTAGTACATAGCGATCCCTACGCATGCACCTGTTTGCAAAGAGGTCACAACTATAGTGCCTATTCACAAACTGCGTCTTGCAGTACATAAAGTAGTATTACTCACATACTACAAAACACTACTCAAAAACTTGCAGCTGGAGACCCCTGCCATTCTTATATTTTCTGAGAAGAGATCTATGTCAAGATGGCGGAGATCTCCGCGCGCATAGGTATATGATTTAATAGTAAACGGGGAGGTACAAACGGTGGTGGCTGGGCAAAGAGGGAACCTACTACAAAATAGTAGTGATTTAGGGAAATTATTACATAGAAACAAAGGCAAATAAAACAGCATCAAATAGAAACGAATACTAAATTAATTGAATTATTTTGACACTTAAATTATATATATAAAAATAAAAATAAATAGCATGAATTCAACACATACCTTTTAAAACAATTTACTGCATATTAAATAAAAATTAACATTTTAGTCACAATTTTTTTTTTTAAATATTCTAAATAAATGATTTATAAATTAAATGAATGTATTTTAATTAATTAGTTATTTAATACACATTTAATTTGTTTAGCTAATGAGATGAAAGATTTCATTTTTTCTGTTCTAAATGAATACATATTTTGCATTAATTTTACATTTATATTATACATTAAAACATTTTTTATAATTTTATTACGGAATAACAAACTTTAATAATTTTCTCTATACTTTCCATAGGAAAATCTCGGTGGTGGAGATCTCCACCTATGTATGCAGAGTTACTACCAGTAACCTTACTTTCAGAAACCCTGTTATAGGAGCCTCCACCCAGTGAATTGAGGGGTAAAGACATGTAAGCCTATGCCTGGGTGCAAATCTACACTCAAAATTATATGAAATGCAGAACTGCCATTTAGCACTATATTTAAGATGCGAGCGCGCATTTAGCTCTAAAAAAAACACAAGTGCCGTGAACAATAGCCGCTCGCTTTCTAGTCATTCGCATTCTTCCTGGGCTCCCACATTTGAATTTTGCTGCAAATCCAGTGCAATGATGCAACCCGGCACAATTTCAGAAATTTTGCTTGATAAATGTAATGTGAAATTCCCAAAATTACATGGGATTACACCGGCATAATGAAAATTTTGTCCAGGCCTAAAACTTTAAGAAAAAAGCGTCCTATAGCTTGGGATCTTTCGATATCTATGAAAGGTATTACATTCAAACTTATGCAGGTTACTGAAATTGTGCATCCATTTTGGCTTGTGATGCATTTTGCAGCTAGTACATAGCGATCCCTACGCATGCACCTGTTTGCAAAGAGGTCACAACTATAGTGCCTATTCACAAACTGCGTCTTGCAGTACATAAAGTAGTATTACTCACATACTACAAAACACTACTCAAAAACTTGCAGCTGGAGACCCCTGCCATTCTTATATTTTCTGAGAAGAGATCTATGTCAAGATGGCGGAGATCTCCGCGCGCATAGGTATATGATTTAATAGTAAACGGGGGAGGTACAAACGGTGGTGGCTGGGCAAAGAGGGAACCTACTACAAAATAGTAGTGATTTAGGAAATTATTACATAGAAACAAAGGCAAATAAAACAGCATCAAATAGAAACGAATACTAAATTAATTGAATTATTTTGACACTTAAATTATATATATAAAAAATAAAAATAAATAGCATGAATTCAACACATACCTTTTAAAACAATTTACTGCATATTAAATAAAAATTAACATTTTAGTCACAATTTTTTTTTTTAAATATTCTAAATAAATGATTTATAAATTAAATGAATGTATTTTAATTAATTAGTTATTTAATACACATTTAATTTGTTTAGCTAATGAGATGAAAGATTTCATTTTTTCTGTTCTAAATGAATACATATTTTGCATTAATTTTACATTTATATTATACATTAAAACATTTTTTATAATTTTATTACGGAATAACAAACTTTAATAATTTTCTCTATACTTTCCATAGGAAAATCTCGGTGGTGGAGATCTCCACCTATGTATGCAGAGTTACTACCAGTAACCTTACTTTCAGAAACCCTGTTATAGGAGCCTCCACCCAGTGAATTGAGGGGTAAAGACATGTAAGCCTATGCCTGGGTGCAAATCTACACTCAGAAATGGCGAACATCAAAAAAGTGTAGAGTTTCACATCAGTGTAGAATACATGTGATTAAATATCCACATGTATTTGCCTTTGTTCATAGGTCCCATAGTTTTCTGAACTTTATCATACCAGGTAACATAGTCACAGTCTACAATATAGTCTGGTCTCTGGAGTCAAATTTCAGCAGGTCAATCCTGTCGATATCAACCAAATTAAAAAAACGCTTGAAAAACTCCAGGACATCGGAGTCTGGTGCAGAAAACACAAAAATCTGCATGTTATTCTTTATTTGGATGGGGTCAGTCAGGGCACAAGTCCTAAAAAAAGAAGTGGGGGGACTCTCCAAGTTAGGTAGTATAACAGGAAGTGACATCACGGCGCGTGACATCACGGCGCGTGACATCACGGCGCGTGACATCACGGCGCGTGACATCACAAGATAGGGAAATATGAAATTAATTTGAGCAGTGGACATGTAAGAGGGAAAGGTCTAGGAAGTTTTGTTTGGGAGTTCATAGCAGTAGGAGGGAGTTAGACGTTACCAAGGCACCTGCTTGGAAGCCCTTCTGTCATTTTAAACAGCTGAACCTGCAGCATTTCAAGAGCAAGGCCACACTTGCTGGGTGTCACCTGTAAAAACACGCACTACACATTGCACACACACACTATCTACATAACCTACCTATGTGACACATGCAAGGCTGTGGAAATACCTTTACATTCACTGTAGCTGCTCTTGCAAGAATATGGTATGGTATATTAGATTCTATGGAAAGGCAACAATTCCAGCCACTGCCATACCGTTTTCAAGGCCATGTTCATTGACAGGCAACCACACAAGACGTTTATTTTTGTGGGAGCTACCACCATTTAGCAACTGCACTACAAATCTAACAACGTGGACCAGAGAAGCATGTACATGCCAGGCTTCCTGGCATCAACACCAAACATGAAATCAGTCTATGGGGCTTCTCGGTAAAACAGGCAGGTTGAATTGTCAGTAGTGCTTCTCTGCTTCACGCACCGATGCTGCCCTCTTCCCTTTGTAAAATGGAAGGGACTCCAGTATGTGTACAGAAATGAGCACAGAACATCACAACATGCACGCGCCACTCATGGAAAATTCAGGATAGGCCTGCGTTATCTGAGTCTTTCATTCTGACCCCAGCAGAATTTAACTTGAGATAGAATATAAACACCACACGCGCCATCCATTGCTTCATAGCAGTAAACCTGCTGCTGCCGCCCTAGAGGCGGACGGCAGGCCCTATTCTGCTGAGGGGGAGCGCAGGGACCCAGCCCCGGCTCGCATCCTTACCTGGTACCAGAGGCGCAACTAGAGCCAAATTTCGGGGTCTTTTAAAGACCTGTGAAGTACTCGGGTGCGACTGCAATTAGACTGACGCCAGACCAGCCAGCCTAAAGCAGCTCAAAAACAGTTTTTGTTTGTGTGTGCCCGGGAAGCTGTCTCAGCCCGGGCTGACACACGACGGGGGATCTGAAGCTCTTTGAGCTCTCCTGGTGCACCATCTCAGTGCATAATACAGGGCGCGGCCACCAAAAGGCAGGAGGGATCGGGCCGGCAGCAGTGGAACAATAAATGACGGCAGAAGGGGGGCCAGGGAGCGAAGTGTGCACGCTCCTGCCACCAGCAGCAGCAGCCCGGCAAGGATGCGAGGCGATTGCGGCAGGTTAAAAATGCAAGGCAAGAGCTGTGATAGGTAGCGCAGAGAGATGGGCGGGCAAGTCAATTTATGCCTTCTAAGAAAGTTAAGTGCAGGGGCGTGGTGACCGGCAGACCGAGAAATTCCGGATTCAGCCGCAATCAACGGGAAAAGCTTGGTTTGTCGAGTATCCAGCTTTTGATGAGCAGGGTGGACGGCGTCCACCCTGTAAAATAAGTGGGGGGACGCCATCCACCCGCGTGGTACCCCGACTCGTGCCCTGGGGTCAGTGCTTTAAATGGGCCGGTACTCACCGGTACTGAGTACCGGCACTTCTCAGTTTTCTCCCCCAGAGTACCGGAACTTATTTGCGGGCAAGGAGAGTACCGGTACTCCTGAAGTACGGGTACGTGCAACGTAAAAACTGAAAATTACCCTTTCAGATGGTGCGTGTTTATGTGTTGCTCTGGCTGGCAACAGCCTATGTATTTCTGCGCTGGGTTGCTCCTGCAGTGTTAGGTTCTCATCAGGCGCGCAACGCCCATTGGGATCAAAGGGCTTCAGACGCCCCACTCCCCCATCGTGTGTGTGTCAGCCCGGCTGAGACAGCTTCCCGGGAGCACACACAGCCGCACCCGAGTACTTCACAGGTCTTTAAAAGACCAATTGCTTTTTAAGGAGGCTTTGTTGTTTCTCACCCCTTCTTAGATCCCCTGCAGCTCCACTCTGCATACTGCTGGAAGAATCAGCCCCAACACCCCCCTCCCCCCCCCGAAATGTGACTCTAGTTGCGCCTCTGGTTCTCATTGGCATCGCAACAAGAATGAGGATATGGTCAGAGGTGCCGAGAGTTGAAATGAAGAACCAGGGTCGAATCCCGACGTCGGCTCATCATCCTGTGATTCTGGACAACTCCCTTAACCAGGGGTCTTAAAAAAAGTAAGCTTTAATGCAAATGTTCTGATTGTCATGTAAAGCGCTTAAATGCCCCTAAATTCGCGCAATATCAAACTGCCAAAAATTAGGCTCTGCACCTAAGACATAGAAGCTGATGCTTGCCATGTCTCTTATGTAAGGAGGCAGTTTGATTTTGCGCGAATTTGGCCCATGGGCATTTAAGCGCTTTACATGACAATCAGAGCATTTGCATTAAAGCTTACTTATGTGGCTATTGTTAAATTCCTGGCTCACAGTCACGCCACCAGACACGCCCCTAGACACGCCCCTAACTACCTACCCAGTCTAATTAGTGGGTACCGGTACTTCTAATTTCCCATTTAAAGCACTGGATGGGGTAGGCTCATAATAGCAGTTATTTTATCTGCCTGGTAAATAGTGATGCCCCTGGTATGTGTATTTATCATACTGATAAATATCTTACCCACCACCTGCGCCCTCATGATGAGGGTCTACGCTTTATGTAGGGTTTACAGTGCATCAGTGACTGCTATTAAGCATCAATCTATCAAGATCCAAGCGCAATGTTGTGAAACTTCCAGGACGGCCAGCAAGAGAGAACACAACCATCTACTATTGCCTTCGCAAAGGCTTTACTTGTGGGCAAAAATAATTAGAAGACCCTGCTCCAGGCATTTTAACCACAAGAGCGTGTGCATACGAGTCAGTAGGCTTTGTAGTGTGGCCAGTGCTAGATAGGAACGCTAAATAAAATACAAATAAACATGAGGAAGTGGGCTCCTATGAACCCTGCATTGAATTAATTGTCTGCACACTCCGGAGATTTTTCCCTCTGCACTTTGAGGTAATGTCTTTGTCAGCGTACACTGAGATGTTTTTTGTTCCTGAGGTACACACTGGTGATCCCCCCCTCCTCATCACACATTGATGCTAATCTCCTCCTCTTGGAATACACTGGGGCATTCATTTTATTATGGGTTGTGGTTTAGGCTGTCTTCTCCTCATCATTCAGTACGGTTTATCTTTTTCTCTGCTCAGGCACAGGGTTATCCTTTGTACCCTCACTGAGTTTTATCTGATCCTCAGCCCATGCTGGGGTGTCTCGCCACTGGGGCACACAATGAGGTGCTTTTCTTTTTGGGCGCATACTGAGGATAGTTTCCTCCTCATCATTCAATAAGGTTTTTCTCACCTAAGCCCATAATGAAGTTTATGTCCTGTTCAGTCAATGAACTTTTCACTTCCTAAGCAGTGAGTTTTATCTACCTCTCGGTACATTATCAGGTGTATCTTTTTTGGCCACAATGAGGTAGTTTGCTTCCTTGGCACACACTGAAGCCTATCTCATATTGGGCGTACCCCAAGGCCCATGTTCTCTTTGGTTCTCAAATTTTAATTTCCTTGTGTGCTTGTGATCTTCTTAGCACACATAAAAGCATGCACACACACACACACACACACACAAAAACACACGTTCATATGCTCAGTTGTAAACACTGAGGATCCTCCCCTACTAGTCACACACTGATGTCAGTCACTTCTTCAAAGAACACTGGCTTTGTTCACATCATTGGCCTCTGATGAGTTTCGTCTCAATCGCATATGCACGATGAAGATAATTTTTTTCCTCTTTAGCCCACTCATGAGGAATATCTAATCTTAAGTACAGGTTAACCTTTATCTGCTTCTCATTATGGATACATTTGTATATATTGTTTGGTACTATTTGAGGTTAATCTCCTCAGCACACACTGTGGTTTATCGTCAACATGCTCTGGTTTATAATGTAAGCAGAAAATGAGGTCTAAGTCCGGATTGGCACACATTCAGGCTTACCATCTTCTCCTCAGTCTACTTTGAGATATAGCTTCTCCTCATATGCTGAGGTTTATCTCGTTCTAGTTACAAGTTACGATTTACCCCATACTCTTCATATATTAAGGTTTATCCTCTCATTTGCCCTTGCAATAGTTTATCTCCTCAGCGCACACTGAGGTTTATCTTCTCAGTACACAATGAGGTTTAGTTTGTCGGCACTCATTTCAGTTTTTCTCCACATTGGCATACCCTGAAGTTGTAGAACTGTGGTGTGGCGCATGAGCATCGCCTGCGTATTACGTGCTGGAATCATGGGAGCTGTAGTCCCGTGACAGAACTACGCTGCCACATTACGTGGATAGGTGATTGGGATTTTTATATTTGTTCTTTTTTTCTGGATCCTTTACTCCTTATCCCTTCAAGTATCCTCAACACAACTGAGGGGCGGCCCGCTAAAAGAGGATTTTTGGCAAGCACAGGATAAATGATCATGAAGCATGACACCCAGGGAGCATCTGTGAGGTCAACCCATACATTTTTCAAGAATATTCTAATGCTCCTCAATTGGTTGACACTAGGGGCATTTGTGTTGTAATAGGAATAAGGTTTAGTTCAGAAATCAGGAACATAGACGCTCCAATATTGAGCCTCCATAACGCTAAGTTTGTTGAGTGTGGTAATAGTCATTTGGGAGAATGCAGATGTAGCCGGGCCTCTCTTATCTCTCATTCCCCCTGCCCCCGAATATGTGGGGTGAAGATTGTGGTAATAAACTATATCTCATTCTCATGATACATTTATGTTTATCACTTCCTCTGCTCATGTTGAGTTTTAACCACTTTGCACACAGTGAGATTTATCTCCATATTGGTCCACCATGAAGTTGTTCTACTCCTTAGCACACCCTGAGGATTATGCCCTCCTGGGTATAAGATGGCAAGTGTCTTCTCTGTGACATTCAGTTAGATTTATCCTTTCCTCAAACCATGCTAAGGCTTATGTTATCTACACAAAATGAGGCTTTTCTTTTTCTCCTCAGTTGCCTCCTCTGTTCACAGAGAGGTTTGGCTGCTCTTCTCCATAGACACTAAGATTATTCTCCTCTTTTGGAATACTCTAGAGTTTAACCCTCCTGATTCTCAGGTTATTTCATGCTCTTGTTCCAAGAACTTAACCATCCCTTGCTCACACTTAGCAGGCCATCTGTTATGGTGTTCAGCTCCTTCTTGAAACAAATTGAGGGTTATCTGCTTCTAAGCACAGGGTGAGGTGCATTTCCTCATCGGCACACACTAAGGTTTATCATCTCCTGACACTGGTGTTATCTCCTTGGAACAAACTTAAGTTTAGCCCCTTCTTGGAGGAAACAGAGGCTTATTTCCTGAATGCTCAGGTTATTTCTTTCTCTGGCACCATAGGGCGTATCTCCTTCACCGCACAAAGTAGTTATCTTCCCGCACACCATGGCCTCTCCAGTATCCCCTCCAAAACAGACAGCTGTCCGCCTCTGTTCCATGGAACACATATCCTGTCCTCAATAAATACTTCGCCGGTAATGACAGTAATCAGAAATCTTGGGAATCCTGAGGTTTTGCAAAGCTGGTAATCTGCCTAATTACAGCCGTTGCTGCCACATTATTATTGAAATAGTGATTAGCGGAGTTGTCAGCGAATGCTATTTTCTTTATTAACTGTCTGTTGGAATGAAGGGTCCAGCTTCCTGACTGGAGAGATTTGGTGGCTTTGAAATGCAGTGAAAGAGAGGGGTGTCTTTGTGTGGGCTCTCTAAGGTATGTTCTGAGCAACAATGGCTTGCAACCCGCGCACTCTGACCCAAAAATAATTATCCAGCTGATTATGTATATGGATAGCCATATTTACCAAAAAAGGTCCTAATGTAAAAAGGTGTCTCCTCTGTCCAACATTTGCCTACTTCAAAGTGAGTTTATTTTGATTGCTCTGCAGAAGTTATGGCAAGTGCTCTTTGAACCTCAGGTGGATTGCCCCAATATACACATTTTGATGCTGCTCCAAAAAGGCAATACATGTTCCATACTCCTTGTGTAGGGGGATTTACAAATGCAATATGTTAGTACTTGCCCAACCCTCACCCAAAGCCTGGCATCAGCCAAGACTTGCACCTGCAAGAGAGAAAGTCAGCTATGCAAGTAGAATAGCATACTCATGTTACACAGATTCACCTGCACCCGTCTCTCTCTTCTCTGAGTATGTATCTTCTTCACTGATGGACTCAAAGGAGACAGGGAATACTAGTGTGCTTGCTCAACCATATATGAGCTGCCAAACAGCAAACGTCACTGCTGAGGAAGTAAAAGCAATAATGGTCTCACCTAACACACACAGCAATTGCTGCTAACATTACAGTGGGTAATGGCAAAGACAGTATGTCCTATACTGGCCAGAGGGATTGTAAAAGTCAGATTTCCTTAAAGCTGATGAATAAATGGCCACAGACATCAATGGTTGCAATCAGTACATGCATCAGTGGCCACAGACTGAGAAGAATATCAATTACCAGTAGCTGCAATATGCACCAATGGCCCCAGATATCATGTACATCCATGACACTATGACAAAACTGGTTGAAAACTAACATTGGAAGAGTTTTTGAAGCAAGGGCCGTTGTGGGTAAGGACCATGTTTGAAGGGCTAGTCATTGTATTTTTAGAAGTGGCAGTCAGATGGGGCTTGAAGCACCATGGATGGGCTGAGTGGCTAATCTGTGAGAACATGAGTGCTGGGTGCCAGAGTTTTCTTAGGAGCCGGCTGCATATGCTGCCAAATACCGGGTTATCGACTATCTAGACTGTCTAGTCTTGATACGAGCTAATGCCTATTTCTTCTACCACCCTGCACTTCCTGTTTTTATCTGACTCTCGAAGGGTCTTTACATCCCTGCTTTTTCCGTTTTGGCACTGTTTTCCTATTTTCCTCTTCCACGTTCATTCTCCCTATTCTTACTTTCTCTTTCTTGCTCTGGGTCAAAGTCTGATTAAGAAAAATATGTCCTAATCATTAAAAATGAGCATCAGTGCCCACCACCTGCAACCACCAGCACAAACTAAGCATTATGTAGGCACCAGTACATGAGGAGAGAGAGGCTGAACAGTTTGAAGAGAGAAGTGAGGACAACTGAAGAGAGAGCCATCGGATAGATGCTTTGATTACAAAACGGATCAGAGGCGGTACCGGAGCAGTTGGCAATTTTTAAAATGGGTATAATCTGGTTTATGCATGCGGCAAAGCGGGTGGAAATAATTTTTTATATAAACACATTTTTTGTTGCATTTTTAACAAACACAAAGGTGCACACACCCTTACTCTCCGCCCTCCGTCGTCTTCTCTCTCGAATTATACTGCAACGGCTTCAAAGTCGTCTATATGGGCCTCTTAGATTCTGGTAGCATTTTGCAGTCCCACTCTCTGCCCCACATCTGGGAATGTTTCTGAGGGAAACCCCGTTCCCTGTAAATGGTCTCCTCTAATTTGGAACACCAGTCCATGCCCTTCCGCTACTCTGAAATTGCAGGTGGGACTGGGGAGCTCCAGTTGCGTGCGATATCATGCTAAGATAGGACCGAAAGAACAGCAATCAATGCCCGCTCGCCCTTACTCCCTCCCTCGTTGTCAAGAATCCTCAAAAGACCCACTTTGGGTGTAAGTTCAATAGGTTTCCCTAGCACCGGCATTAGCGTACCTGCAATCCGCCCCAATAGGGTACAATGTTAGGTCACTGCCAGCCATGTGAAAGAAGTCTGCCTCAGGGTGGACGCACCAGAAGCATTGGAGCATAGGGAGTCTTCCAGCACACCAGAGGCGGCGGGGGTGAGTTATGTTATGTGCTAATAGTTCAGTCGAATATGTTGCAGTCTAGAGCATATAGCGATCTCTCGGGGCCTGTGCACATCCCTCCAGTCTGCATCACCGAGTTCCCCCACCCAGATCTCCCATTTCTGCCTCAGGGGCCCAAACATATCTGGGGTGTTTTCTACGAAGGAGCGGTATATTTTAGACACGCCGCCATGGCCAATGCTGCCCATCCCATCAGCAAACGCACCTCCAGCAGGCCATATTCGGGTAGGTCTGAGAGACCCGAACAGAGGGAGGCAAGCGCATGCCTGGCCTGTAGTCACTTATGATACTGTGTATGTCGAAGCTGGTAAGTTATCTGCAATTCAGCAAAGGACTTCATGTGGGCTCCTCTCCATATGTCGCACCAGGACGAGATACTTATCCCATCCCATTGACCAAAACTCTCCAGCTGGGCAGTATGGCGCAGCCAGCATCTGCTGCAAAGGTGAGGGGAGAGGGGTCAGCTGCTTAAACTTGTGGTCCCAATTTGTGAACCGAAGCGCAACTCGCCAGCAGAATTACACTGCTTTCGTGTGCTCTAGCACGTATGCAAGAATAGGGCCTACATAAGAGATTTCATAGGACCCTGTTGAGGTCCAATAAGGCCAATTCCCCACAATAGGTTGGATCACTCCAGCCCCCACACATCCATTCGTTGACAACCAGGAGCTGGTACACCTAGTAATAGAGTTTGACGTCTGCCAACTTCATCCTCCCATCGAACGCCGCCCAAGCAACACGCGGGGCCCACCAGAGGAAGATCCGGAGTAATACATTGAGTTGTTTTAACCAAGTGTTGGGAATTGGGAGTGGGTAGTTTTGCAGAGCATAGAGGTGTTTGGGAAACAACACCATCTTAAAGAGGGCCATCCTGCCCAGGGTGTTAAGCGGGAGACTGGACCAGGACTGAAGCGCTATTCTTGTGTTTGCGAGCATGGGTGTCAAATTAAGAGTGTGTGTAAGCTCCTGCAGCACTGATATCTAGACCCCCAAATATTTAAAACTCGGACGCTGGGTTGGGATAGTGTTCAGCCAGCATACTACGTCCAGGTCCCCTTTCAGCGGGCCCAGGAAAGACTTTTGTCAATTCATAAGGAGGCCGGAGGCCTCCTCAAAGAGCCCCAAAATATGAAGGACCCGAGGATCCGACAGCTGGGGATGTGACAGAAAGAGGAGCATGTCATCGGCATACAGAGCTAACTTGTCCTCAGTGCCCTCCCCCCACACCTGTGCGTCATGCTGGATAATTTGGGCTAAAAGTTCTATCGCCAAGGTGAAGAGAAGAGAAGAAGAGAGAGCGGGCATCCCTTCCATGTGCCTCTACGTATTGAAAAGAGGGTAGACAGCACCATTAATGAGGACCTGAGCGGAGGGCTCCATTAAAGGAGTCGAACCAGTTTGTGATATCTCGGGCTCAAACCCTTTATTGTAGGACCTGGTCCAGATAAGACCAATTCACTGTGTCAAACGCTTTCTCAAAATCAACCAACAAGAGCGCACAGAGATCAGTTATTTTGTGGCGGCAAGTGAGCACCACATTAACATGTTGGATGAAGTGGTGGGTGGTACGGTTGGGTATAAAGTCACATTGATCAGCATGAATGAGTCCAGACAGTATACGCTGCAGCCTATTGGCTAGTACTTTGGGGAAAACCTTCAGTACTGCATTTATTAGTGAGATGGGCCAATATGAGGGACAGGCATCAGAGGGCTGCCCCTTCTTGGGGAGCACCACTATAGTGGTCACATCTAGCTCTGGAGGGTGGGCAGTCAAAATATCGAATTTTAAATATCGACCTACACTAATATCGAGTTTTTAATATCGTAGGGACAGAATATCGAAGTCAAGAATATCGTTGACCAGAATATCGACTTTAAGGTAAGTAATATCGATTTTTTTAATATCGAAGTAAGTAATATCGAAGTCATTAATATCGTTAGCAAAAATATAGTTTTAAATAATATCGATTTTTTTTTAGTGTTATGTATTTTATATGTATGTTTAACATTTTTTTAAAAAGTTTTTACATTATTTTTAAATATATATATTAAATGTTTAGAAAATAGTCATTTTTTTTAAAGGAAATTTTGCGTTTTAGTATCAGAGCGGGTTGTGGGTTTATAGGGAATAGGGTGGGAAGTAATTTAATTATAATTAATTAATTAATATGTTTTTATTTATTGTTATTTATTGTTAATTAATTATTAATTGGTAATTAATTTATATTAATTGGTTAATTTATAATTAGATTAATTATAATTACTTTATTATTACTTTTTATTTATTGTTATTGTTAATTGATTTATTGTAAATTAATTATTAAATGGTAATTAATTTTAATTCATTGATTAATTGGTAATTAAATTAATTATGTTATTTTTAATGTGTAGCCGGTTGTGGGTTTACAGGGGAATAGGGTGGGAAGTAATTTAATTATAATTAATTAATTAATATGATTTTATTTATTGTTATTCATCGTTAATTAATTATTAATTGGTAATTAATTGGTTAATTTATAATTATATTAATTATAATTAATGTATTATTAATTTTTATTTATTGTTATTGTTAATTAATTTATTGTAAATTAATTATTAATTGGTAATTAATTTTAATTCATTGATTCATTGGTAATTAAATTAATTATGTTATTCTTAATGTGTAGCGGGTTGTGAGTTTATAGGGGAATAGGGTGGGAAGTAATTTAGATATAATTAATTAGTTAATATGTGTATATTTATTGTTATTGATTATTAATTTATTGTTAATTATTAATTGGCAATTAATTTTTATTAATTGGTTAATTAAAAATTATATTAATGATAATTCATTAATTATTATTTTTTATTTATTGTTATTGTTAATTAATTTATTGTTAATTAATTATTAATTGGTAATTAATTTTTATTAATTGATTAATTGATAATTAGATTAATTGTGTTATTTTTTTATGTGTAGCGCATTATGTGTTTATAGGGAATAGGGTGGGAAGTAATTAAATGTTATTTAAGTAAATATTAATTTAATTTAATAGGTATTTATTAATAATTATTTTGTTAAATAATTATTAATATGTTATGTTTTCTAAAAAATTTTTTTTATAAGTATGTTAATTTAACCCCTACGCGATCCTACATTTTCCCTACTGTTGCACTCACTGGAGTGGGAATAGTAATTTTTACCCCTACGCTATCCAACACTTTCCCTACTGTTGCACTCACTGGAGTGGGAATAGTAATTTTTACCCCTACGCTATCCAACACTTTCCCTACTGTTGCACTCACTGGAGTGGGAATAGTAATTTTTACCCCTACGCTATCCAACACTTTCCCTACTGTTGCACTCACTGGAGTGGGAATAGTAATTTTTACCCCTACGCTATCCAACACTTTCCCTTCTGTTGCACTCACTGGAGTGGGAATAGTAATTTTTACCCCTATGCTATCCAACACTTTCCCTACTGTTGCACTCACTGGAGTGGGAATAGTAATTTTTACCCCCCTGCTATCCAACAGTTTCCCTACTGTTGCACTCAGTGGAGTGGGAATAGTAATTTTTACCCCTACGCTATCCAACACTTTCCCTACTGTTGCACTCAGTGGAGTGGGAATAGTAATTTTTACCCCTACCCTATCCAACACTTTCCCTACTGTTGCACTCACTGGAGTGGGAATAGTAATTTTTACCCCCCCGCTATCCAACACTTTCCCTACTGTTGCACTCACTGCAGTGGGAATAGTAATTTGATTTTCTCCGCTATCTAATATTTTGTATTTTTTTAGCTAATGTAGTGTATAATTATTTTAAAAAAAGATTTAAAATAAAAAATTTTTTTTTACATTTGTTACATATATTTATTTAATTTTTATTTATATTATTGTTTTATGTGTATAGATGTATTTATAATTTATAAAAAATAAATTAAACAATGTATAAGTTATTAAAATAAATATTAAAACATATTAATTAGTAAGTATATATATATTATATATTATATGTATATGTTTAATGTATTTTTAAATTATATATATTACTTATAATTTTTAAGCATTTTAAAATATTTTTAACTATGTTTCTTTTAATTATATGTATTATTTACTTTATTTTACAATCTTTTTTTAACTTAAATTAAAAACGATATTTTTAACAACGATAGTTTTGACATCGATATTTTTTTTCTCGATATTTTTGTACTTACCTTAATGTAGATAGGATGTCGATATTGTTGTCTTCGATATTTTTGCTGCAATATTTTTGTAGGTCGATATTGTGACCTTCGATATTTAGTCAGTGATTCCTCTGGAGGTAAGAAACCCACTGTTCTGCTTCAGCGTAAAAGGGTCAATAGATGGGGAGTAAACAGGAATTGATGACACTGATAGCATCAATTAGTATTCCATTGGGAAACCATGGGACCTCGGGGTTCTACAGGTGTTCAAATCTTGTATAGCCACCTCTATCTCATCTACCATAATGTCAGTCTCCAAGTTAGCTCTCTTGAACACTCAGAGTCTGGACAGGTGTTTGTCCTGATGGAGTGGGTTGGAGCGTTCCCAATCAGGCCGAGGGTGGTGGGCATAAAGTGCCTGACAGTGTGGAGAAGTGTGGCTCAATGGTTAGAGCGGCAGACCCTGATGCAGAGATCTGGCCCGGGACCAGGGTTCAATTCCCGCCTCGGCGGGTCTTGGGCTCAATTTCCTCGGACCTGATAATTCTCGCCTCGGTGCCTATTCTAATCATGGGTCCCACTCTGCAACTCTGGGCAATAGCTTGCTTAATCTCCACAACGGCCCCAACAGCGCTGGGATGCCTGGCTTCACCCTGGGGGTGCCCAGGAGTGGACATTTCACAGGGAAAAGCCAGGAAGGGTTCCACAGCGGTATGCGTACAGCGCCTGGACACCCCTTTGGGGGTATGGGTGCGCTTTACAAGTACAAATTTCATTTCATTTCACAGTAGATAGCGAATACCTCCGCTATATCCTCCCCGCTGGTGGAATACTGTCCAACTCCACCTCTGACACCAAGAATTATCCTTGACCGCATCTTTCCCCGTAGCTAAAATTTTTATTGCTGGACGCCTGCCAACATTGTCTAGCCTCATCCAGCACCAGTTTGCACAGAGAGGCTTTGTCAATTACGAGTTTCCTGTTAACCCCTCGGGGGCACCCACAGAACAGAATTTCTCTAGCTTCAGTATTCGGATTTCGAGACAGACCAGCTCCTCACTTTTACGTCTCTCGGGCCTATGAAGATAAGATTTAGCGAATCCCCGAATCACAGCCTTACCGGCCGCCAAAGCATCCCAGGGGAGGCTACCAATTCTGAGTTGATCTCGATGTACATTTTGAGTTTGGTACGAATGTACTCCCAGAACTGCTCATCTGTGAGGCACCAGGCATTAAGCAGTCACATCGGGTGCCTTGACTGAAAATTGACGGTTACTAGGGAACGGTCGGAAATCTCTCCAGGTAGTATGCGTGCTGCCGTTGTGTCTGACATGTCAGTGGCTGGAAGAACAATGATATCAATCCACAATAGGATTTTGGTGAAGGCTGACGTGTGGGTGTATTCCCTACTGGTGGCATGCCATGTTCTCCACGCAAAAAACAGCCCCAGGGCATCAATCCAGGACCCCAGCTGTCACGCCCGCTCTGCCAATGGTCGGTCAGAGGGCCGGGGGAGACCAGTTCTGGCCAAGGTGTCGCATTGAAGTCCCCCCGCCCCCCAGCACGGTGGTTTCCTGAGGTAGCCCGGAGGTGACCTTCGTAAGTGCCACTAGGGTTTGTGTCAGGATATGAGCTGGCTGTAGACACTCAAGAGGCTAAAATGCCGGCCCTCCAGGGTGCCCTTGATTACTACATAATGGCCCTGTTGGTCCAGGCTGATCTTGGTCACCGCCAAAAAGAATGTTTTGTGCAGGAGTATGGCCACCCCCCTGGAGCCCCCAGCATACCCCGCATGGCAGGCCCGGTCATACCCAAATCTGCACAGGAGGGAACACTGAGTGCCCAACAGGTGGGTCTCTTTCAGGGCCACTGGGCGAGACCATTTGGCGTAGCGGAGGACCGCCATAGTTTTGATCATGTCCAACAGGCCATTGACGTTCCCGGTCACTGAGAAACTAGACACTGAGAAAGAGTGGCAAGCCTAAATTAAGGTCCCCTAGGTCCCTTGATAGGTGTGCTGCCCGATGTGTATAATCAACTCCCCGCCCATGAACCAAAAGAAAACCATAAACCCATCCCCTTCCCCCCAACTCTTCCTCCCCATTTTTCCACCCCAGAAGCATTTGTCGCCCAACACCTAACATTTCAGTCGCTTGAACAGGCATTAGAAGTGGACCTCTTCCTATCAAGGATATTCAGCCCCTGGTACGGAGAATGTTGCCCTCGCACCCAGCGATGTAATAGCTCCCACCCCCCCTGGCTAGTATCCACACCCCACAAGGAGGCGAGCAAATGAAGAACCTTGGCTAACCACAGCCAAAAAGGAAGGGGGTGAGGGCCCCTCCATCATTCTCCTCCAGAAGCAGCCTCCTGTAAGTCACCTGGAAGGGAGCCTCTCTCCGGGGTATCGGATCCTGGCACCCACCTCCGACAGCCCCCTCTGCACCAGAGGAGTCAGGTGAAGGTCTTTGGCATCTTAGGCCTCTCCGGGACCGTGAGGATTTCTTGGCCACGGATGCTCAGATTCTCCGGGCTGTCAGATGTCGTTGCTCTACCTGGCGGAAGGGAGGCGGGTCCTGCGGCTGGAGCCCGCTCTTCTCAGAGCCTAGGGGGAGGAAATGCTGGTTGAATGCACCAGCAGGGAAGGATGTGAGCATGAGAGGGCAATTACTGGAGAAGTGCTGAGAGATGATCTAGAGTTACAGTATATGTCAGGTATTGAACATGTCATGTTATGTTACATTGGCCTTGTAATGTGCCAACATTGCATCAAAGCGCCTTCAGGGAGTGTTAGATATCCTTTACAAACAGCTGTCAATCTGCCACATATTGCGCGGGAGATTCAGCCCCCACCCCTTTGATACGCCACTGAGCAAGAAGAATGAAAAGCTGAGCATCTCCATGCAGCCTTGTCTGTGACTAATCCAGTCATTCTCAAGATGTCTCTCCTAATTAGCCGAGCACGGTAACTAAACTAAATTGGATTGTTTAGATATTTCTGTAAGATGTCCTACTCATAAAACTGCCACTCATCTCCTTCATAGTTTGAGGCATGAACTGTAGCAGACATCTTTCTACAACAGGCAGGCAAAGCAGCAAGCAGCCTGTGTGATGTGCTTTTTGCCAGCCGTGCTGTTCAGGTTGTGAAGCAAGCAGTCTGCGGAACCGCCTCTGACAAGCAACAATGCCTGTTATTAAAGCTAGTCTACCCAGCAGGCCACAAGTTCACAACACAGCATCTCGCCTGTTCTCCCCTCTGCTAATTTCGTTTATCTCGTTTTTTAGGATCAAACACTTCTCATTTCTTCTCAAGCTTTTTTTGACACTCTAAAAAGATGTATTTACCAACAAAGGTTGGGCATCATTAATTGACGAGCGAAGCTATCAACAGTTCAAGCAGGTGCTGTGGTACCGGGTAGCCACTGCACCACAATTTTGATTGCATTTTAGTACCAGAACTGCAGATAAGGGGTCCATTTTCTGTGCTTGCACTGAGGTCCCATTGCACACTTGGCACACCACTACTTTTATTCCATACTCTCTCACCCCTTAAAGAAAGACCATTTTACTGTCTATAACCAGGGCCACTGGAATTATGTGGCAAAAGCGGGTCAAAGTATGCGGCAGGGCTGAGTAAATTATGCAGCAAGAAATGGCTTGTTATACAGCAGAATGCGGCACCTTTTTTAATAGTATTACTTAATTGTTTCTACTTTTTACACTTATTAACACTGTCTGGGCATCATGTGCACCTCATTAGCACCAGTTAAACACCGAAACATAGCGATAAAAAACAGAAAAGTGACCAGTCAATCTTTTCAAAAGGCCTTCCACTGCGCGGCAACACGTGTCGCTGTATGTTTAGTAACTTTTGAACCGTTTGAGCTAGAAACCAATTTTTTTTGTTAGAATCCGCAGATTATGTGTCAAATGCAGCAAATCTATAACTATGCGAAAATCGGTGTGGCCACACAATCGCATAATTCCAGTGGCCCTGTCTATAACCCACATCATACTGGGCACAGCTGGGGTTGCAGACAGCACGTCAGCAAAAGCAGAGATAAACATTTCATAGTAAAAACACTAACTGTAAAGTTCAGTCCATTTAATCAAATAGTGCCACTTTTCCTCTCGGCCTTTAGAAACTGTTCTCCAAATAACGGATTGACTCTCTAAGATTGATTTAATAAGCAAATTAAAGCAGTGCATCTTTTTATTCTGCTCAAACGCGTGGTGCTGAAAAACTGCCCACCCCAGGGCATTTATCAATGGCAGGACCACTGGAATTATGTGAACGTGAGGTCCCGGCGTTTTTTGAATAATTGTATATTTGCAGCATTTACCTCGTAATCCATAATCTGACGCATTATCTGCCGATTTTAGCCAAAAATTTGTTTTTAACTCAAACAGTTCAAAAGTTACTGAAAACGCAGCCACACGTGTTGCTGCTCAGTGGAAAGCCCTTTGCAACCATTGACTGGTCAAATTTCTGTTGCTTATTGCTATATTTGGGTATTAAACTGGTACTAATGAGGGGCAACCAATGCCCACACAGTGTTAACTAGTGTAAAAATAATGAAGTACTATTATCACAAAATATGCTGCATTACGCCACATAATTTGCCTTTTCTTGCTGAATAATTTACTCCACTCTTTCGCTATATTTAGTGCTCCTCTGCCGAATAATTTAGTGGCTCTGATCAATAGTAAAGGTGTGTTAATTGCTAGGGTGAGTGAGTTCCCGAGCAGACTTTTTCCAAAGAAAGCAGCCATTGAGTGGTAAAGCGCTACAGAACCATGTACTGTGAGAAAGCTGCCGTGGCACTAACTGGAATATCTAGGTCTGCTGCAGTGGGAGGGGCTTAACCTCAAGAAAGGACTAATTGGTATCAAGGGAGCGAATGGACTCTGAATCAACAAGATGTATACCAAAGTTTTTTTAGTGTACTCTGCTTTTGCTGTTGTTAACGCAGCAGCTCTTAAAGTGCTTGTCGGTGGCCTTAGTTCTATGCAGTCCACAATGCCTGCCTTTGAACACATCTCCAATAGGAGTACGGCAGTAGGCCCAGCCTCTGGCATGATACTATCCAGCTGAAAGTATGACTACCAGTCATTTCATAAAAAAAACAATTGGACTTCCTCTGGTATGGTGACTGCTCTCTGCCCCTTACCTTTCAAGGCTATTGTTAACTGAAATACATAAAATAGAGGATTATCTTAGTCGAGTTGACAGTCCACTGGATAAAAATAGTGAGATGCCACATATAAGTGATAAACCACAGCCACATAACTCATTGCCACTGACTGCATATCCAACCAGAGATGCACTTCAGTCCACACCCCAATGACCTCTTAGAAGTAGACTGACAACATGGCTGCCAGCTATTCCAACAGAAACAACCACTCAGCAAGAATTGGCGAAAGTCATTGGTTCAGTACTCAATTTACGCTTTGTGGCAGCACCATTTAGGGGCATTTCCCAAATTCTACCACAAAATCTACAATAAAAATGTCTGCTGACTATTTCATCAAAAAAGGGACTAATATCACACATGTAAAGTTTCTCAGGGCCTTACCTTTCAAGGCGCCAGCCGAGGCAGAGCTCTCTGCCCGCAGGCTCCACGGCGGGTCACCATGGTTGGCAAAATCCCTCATCTTGAGGTAGCTGATGGTCAGACGCACAATGGACGCCTTGTCCAGTTGGCTGGTGATGGCCCCCGGTAGTGGCAGCATCTTTGCCAGCTCGTAAAACTCAAAGTTCTCTTTTCCACGTCGCGACCGTGCAGCATTTCTGGATTTTTCCTTTCGGAGAGCCTGCAAGCTGGAGGAAAAACAACCACATGGAAAATTATGTTAGGACTGGTGTTCATTCATCATCAGGAGTGGTGTGATGATTACAGAAGGTGTTGATAAAAGTTGTAATGCTAGAGTGTGTTATAAGTGGAATTTAACAAATTTGCTAGACATAGAATAACAAACCCCTTGCCATACGTTTTAAGGAGCATGATTGTCACCAAGGAGTTTGATGACCATATAGAGGAACAAGGTCTACAGCCGAGTACCTTAATAAAGTCATAGAACTCCAAGGTGGCTTGCACTATCCTTTTAAAATACAGCAGATTGTAATTTACTCCTTGTTATACATGGTCACACCATCACCCTTCCCACAAACCGCTTAAATCATTTCTGTCTTGCTCCTTCATGTGAAAGAGATGCTGTAGTTGCAGACATGAAGAATAAAAGCAGAATCTTTAGTGCACAATTAAAGATCCCAAAAAGAAGTTGGTAATTTGTTGCAAAAAGATATTAGAATATGATTAATGGAAGTCAGTTTAATTTTTAAAATGCTGTAGGTCAGAATGTGTATAAACATGCAGGAGGCTTCTTTTTTTCATTTAATGACTTACAGCATGCACAAAATAAAACTACTGCTCTAAATATCTCCTTTCTGCTTGTCACGGCTCATTTTAGAACAAGCATTAAAAATGCAATAGGTCTCGCAATTGTTTTAGTTAGAGCTATTGGCATTGTAAATGACAATGTTTTTTGCCTATGTGTTAACAGGAACATTTTGAGAAACTGGGTGGATGCTTAGAGGTAAATTTGCCAGAGAAATTTACAAGATGCTTTGTTAGAAGCTAAAGTAAGAAAAAAAGCTTAGGTACAATCATTACAATGATGACCTCGTGTGTGCCGGTCGGCGGCGGGGGTGCGGCGCGTGCACCCACAACCTGCACTCGCCCCCAGCACGATAAACCCTTGCATCACGGGTGCCCATACCATTGCAGTGCTGCCCTCGACAAACCTGTCCGCACACCGCGCGCGAAGCGGCCGCCCCTATCGCCGCATGTACTTTTGCCTTACTTTGTAACCTTTAACTGTGTTAGACGTAGCGCCACAATGTGACCACTTGCGTTACCTAGTACCTGCGACAAGCACACACCCAGGGTGAAATAACCATCCGCATGCGGGAACATCGTCATGAACCTAACGAACAATCTAAATCTGTTTAATTTGCGGTTGGCCAGTGGTAAACGCTAATATCCATACTGTAAAAACGCTGCGTGTTCTGCGCTATCTGGTACCTGAGCAACGCAAGTACCTCGGTTTAAACCAACGTCGGCAAGGGAGAAACTCGTATTATCGCTCCGTACACCCAAACAAACTATATGAATCGTTCTAAGTCGCAGGTGGCAAAAGAGAACAAATGATAATCAATTTTTAGTGCTCTCAAAACATCGAAATAAAATCTCAATATAACACCCAGCGGTGCGGACAGCCTTGCGGAAACGCTGCCCTGAACGCCGCCTGTACAATTTGCCTAAATTTGTGGGCGATATGTAATCAATTATCGTTGGACTACCCGTCCCGTAAGGGAGCGAACCGCAACTTTGTTATTATGACTGCCACACCGTAACCGCTTGAGCTACGTCGTACATGAAACGAAAAAAAAGACTCGGTGTAAGTAGTCATCAGCATGTGGGCACGAGTAAAACAACCTCATACCTCAAACACTATAAAACGCTTTAAATAGCTGTTAGCACCTGTGGCAACATTATTAAAATTATTCATCGTAAAATCCACGCTGCCGTGTTACACGATTGCCCCCCGGTCAAACTACAGGCGGCCTGGAGATTGCTGCTTTTAACGCAGCGCATAAAACAACGGCCCCCCAGCAGCAGCACCAAAGGCCTCCAAGGGCCATCCGGTGCACTGCGAACCAGCCATGGCTCTTCGGCGAGCAGCAGGCCATCCCTATGACGGAAGGGGGGGGGGGCGATTGGGGGGAAGAGGTCCCGACTAACCTTACAACAACTTGGCTCTATTCCGGACCCGACGACCGAGACGATCACAGCAGAACCCGACCCAACAGCAAAATGCACGACAAACGACGGCGTGTTCCAACGGTTGAACAACCTAACAAGACTGCGTGCCCGGCGTCAAGGGTGGTGGGAAAGAGTGCGTACCGACTAGTTAAAGGAGACAGTGTAACACCGCATGTGAAAGATCCAGTCCGGGTGGGCGGGGCCAAAAGTGGACAGGGCGGTAACAAGGAGGGACTAAAAAGCCTCCTTCACAATAGAAAGCCAGCGTTTAGCCTGAACTATGACGCAAGCCAATGGGAAGAAGGGGCGGGGCTTCAAGTCCCCTTCTGAAAGTGTATCAATGACAATAAGCCTCGCAGAGCGAGGAGCGCATGCGCGCTCCAGCACTAGGTGTGCGAGACCTAAAAACAGATCAGGAGAAAAGAAGGACATTTCCTGTTTTTCTTGTTTAAACTGCAATTGCATTGATGCTCCCAGATCTGCCTTTCACCTTGGTTCTGACATTACAATTCAATTGTAATAATTAATATTTAAAAAGTTATGTCATATTGTTATCAAAAAATGAAGTAATTAAAACTCCCACAAGACCTATATTTCTTTCTATAGGACCACTAGAGCTCTATGGGACTATCCATTGTAAAAAAAAATTTAACATACCATACTTGAACTCATGATAATATTTATCTTTTTATTATATTTCTCAAATTATTCATTTTTTTTTGTGGATTTTCCTAAGTGTACAAAAAGGTAAAACACATGTTTAAAATTTTCCTTGGCTCAAAAATACAATAATTCCACTTATTGATACATATAACAATTATGTTGATATATTATTACACTTCAAAAATTAATACATATATAATAACGTTTGATATGTCCCCCAAATTTTACCACACAATCATTCTGACCTCACACACAACACACTACCACTCGCTTATCATATCCATCCACCACCCCGCCTAGATCGCATACACTATTGGAACTCACGGAAAGAACAATTCAAAAGATGTCCGCGAAGGTGTTGTAGGCTGGGGTAGCACAACAACCAGGTCAACGCACGTTTTGGTGGAAACTTTCAAATTAAATCCACCTTCATCAGGACCACCCATTAATAGATTTAAAGGTGAGTGGTTGGGGAATAACAGATGTCTAAGACAGCAAGTATGAGCCTACACTCCTTGCAGCCAGGATTGAAGTGTGAAGGAATCCTAGCCACTAGTCTCTCAGTTTGGAATCGGGTTTGTTTAATGTGTCACTTTGTTACCATATTTATTTTTAAGAGGTAACCGCTTGAAGTCCCAGACCTGGGTACGAGTACCTACTCATAGTTCATCTAAAGCATAAATAAACGTTTTACATTGGATTGTGGCAAGAGAAGGATGAACTATTAGGGTTGTATATTACTGTGGCCAACCCTCTACATTCAGATTTTACCGGATCCAAATACATTATTTATCCCATATGAGAGATTTATTCCATATTAAGACATGCCAATTCCGGTCTCCACAAGATAAATGCCCACTCTAATCCTAAAATCATTAGGCAGTTCGGTTTCTCAGTGGTTTCCTATGCTGATGACACCCAGGTTGTAGTGTCAGTCTCTAGTAACATTGAAGAGACAGCAGATCGTTTAAAATATGCATGACCCAGGTCAACCAATGGATGAGCTCTAACTGCCTGAAATTGAATGGTGGAGGTTCTCCTTTTAGGTACAGATACATCCTTTTGGTCACCTAGATGGTGGCCTTCCAGCCCCTGTGCAGAAGGTGAAAAATCTAGGGTTCATCTTTGATGACAATCTGACCTTCAAAAACCAGATCAGTACCCTCACGTCAACTATCTTCTTCATCTTAAAGTTAATTAGGAAGGTTCGCCCCTTTATTACACCTGACACCTTAAAAACACTTGTGACAGCATTAGCCTTGTCCAGATTGGACTATGGTAACACCTTGTACATGGGTATCCAAACGCTGTACCTACAAAAGCTACAGCGTCTCCAAAAACGCAGCAGCCAGACTGCTACTGGATATCCCGAAATTTCAGCCAGTCTCCCACAATTTGAGAACCTTGCACTGGCTCTCGGTGGACAAAAGGATCAAATTTAAATCCTAATGCCTAGCTTTTAAGGCATTGCACGGGGCCAATCCTCAATACCTGAAGAATCATCTGATCTAGTACTTGCCGTCCAGAAACCTAAGATCCACACACAGCAAACTCCTACAAACACCCAGGTTTAAGAAAGCTCGGTGGGGTGGAAGAAGTTCCCTGTTAGGAACGGTCAAAACTTGGAACTCGCTCCCAGTCAGCATAAAGAATAGCCCAACGCTGCTAGCCTTCAGGAAATCACTAAAAACCTGGTTCTTCGCCAACTAACAGTGTCATACTCTGTTTCACTGGCAACCTTACTGAATTTTCTGCTATTAGCGCCTAGACGCCCATGGGCATTCGCGTGCTATATAAATGCTCAAAACAATATACCATAGAATAGCGGCTATCTCTCACTGAATGCAGTTTTTGGTCTTCTGTGCTAGGGGTTCCTTCTACCCCAAAGTGGCCTCCTGATTGGAGTATTTTTAGAGTCTTTGAATGGGAAGGAGAGCCCTCTAAATATGAACTCTTGTTTAGACATAGGAAGCATACACTCAGTTTTTCATGGCCCCAGGATGCAACTTTTACTAAATGGCATCAATCCTCCTTATAGAACTCTAACTTAAGCAGAAGTGAGTAAAGCAGATGAGCTCAAGGGGGCTACCTGCCCCAGACTGCTTAGGGGCCTGAAGGAGCAGCCCTCTGCATCGTTGCCACCTGGGGCCATATTACACATTATCACTGTTTGTGCCCTGGGCTCCTTTCAAAAGGTACGCTGGATGAAAACAGTGATAATGCGCCCCATTATGGTGTATTTGCTGCCCTGGGGCAGCACATTCATGTGAAAACACGTAGCAGTCGCTCTGTGTTTTCACAGTGCAGACAGCCCCCGCCTGCACTTTCAAAGGGGTTTAGAGATCCCCTTGCAGGCAGGTGCAGTCAGTGTCTGCACCCGCCTGCAAGGGGATGTCTGGGGGGTCCATGGGACCCCATTTATCCCCTGCAGAGGGCTACTGTCAGGAGGTGCACTGACAGTGCGCCACCTTTTAAATGGCGCATTGTCAGTGCGCCTCCTGAGGGCTTCTTTGACCCTGCGCCCGTGTCTGTAATATGGGGCGGGCGCAGAGTCAAAGGAATTCCCTCATTTGCAGAGGGCACACCCCTATGCAAATGAGGGAACACTCTATGTTGATAGCGCTGGCGCTTTAAGTGCGCCTGCGCCATTGGCATTATAGAAGGAGACGCACAAGCGTCTGCGTCCTCTTCTATAATACCAAAGTGCCCCGGGGGCACGCAAAGCGGGCGCAAAAACCCGTTGCGCCCCCAGGGCACCATCTGTAATACGGCCCCTGGGCTGCAGTCAGCACTATCAAGCGTGTTGTCATCACCCCGCTGAGTGGGTCGCTCCAGCAGGCTAGCTCCAGAGGACTACCTACTCCAGACTTCTTAGCGGCCTGAAGGAGGAGCCCTCTACATCATTGCCACCTGGATTCCATTCGGTGCTATAAAGCGCGTTGTCATCGCCCCGCTGCACGGGACGTGCCTGGCGACGCCTACACCAAGAGTAGGCCCATCCTGCGCCCTTCGGCGCCAGGAATGGCTGGGGAGGGTCCCTCCCCTGAGTTTGCAGCCAGACAATTGTTGAACAAGAGTAAGATCTTTCAACCCTGTTCCACCTGTGACAATCGACTCTTTGACACTTCTAGGCCATTTGTTGAGCTTGCCGAGTTAGGCCCTGTGTTCTTGCATTAACCAAGCAGCAGGAGGTGCCGGCCGCAGTTGACTGTACGTGCATCGCCTATAACTGCGCTGACTGAGCACCTGCATAAGGAGAATTTTACCTGTCCTCTGTGTCTCAGGAACTGATAGGATTGCCTGCTGCATCCTTTTGGTCTGTTTGATCGGCGTGGTGTGAGAATTATGTTGCCGCCCTGCCGGTGTTCTATAATTCTACTACATTTTGCAGGGAGTCAAATGCCTCCTTTCCTTTTCCGGGGGGCTTTCTTTCTTTTTCCATTTCAAGACTAGCCTAGGGCTTCATGTCAACTACTAACTAGTTTTATCATTTGACTTTAGTGTCTCTGGTTGTTTACACTGTTGTTTGTTCTGTAACCAGTAGGGGCAGCAATTATTCCCATTTTGTTATACTGCCGTCTTTCTTTTTGACTGAGTTTTTAAACTCCTTGAGTGCTTCCTTTAATGTGCTATTCACCTAGTATTGTGAAAATCACTTTTACAGTGCACCTCCTGACACAGCTGGAGCCTTCCTATGGCTTGTGCTCCCCCTCTTTTGTTCTCCAGCCCGGGCACTTCCTTTTAATTTGCCCCTCCTTGTAAGTGGGGATCATGAACCTTTCTAGCCGAAATGGAGAAAGGAAGAGTACTGAAAAACTCCCTGGTGAACCCATTAATAAAAAAGCCCCAGATTATTCCTCATGGAACTGCACCATGCAAGACATAGAAAATATCATTGAGGAAGTGGAGCATATTTCGCATTCTGATGCTTCAAGTAAACCTGGTGCCAAATCAAGAAAACCTCAAGTAGCTCCTTTATTCAATAAAATGGCCAGCAAACCCAAAGCCATGTCACTTCCAAATACTTGCCCCAAAGAAAAGGAGCCGGTGGGTCATGTTAAAGCTAATCCGCAACCGTGTTTCTAACCTAATCCATCTATCCCTCTAGAACCCGCAATTGTATGTTCCAATTGCTTTCCCCCCCCTGACTTCTAGTGCCCAGGCCGCTAATGGGTCCGGTGCTCTCTCAGCCTCTACCCCTCAGCCGGCAGCAGCAGAGGAGGCCAGCGCACAGATTAAAGAACTCTGGGAAGTCATTCATTCCCTGAGGGCAGAAATAACGGACCTAGGGGGAACGGTACAACGGTTGATAAATCCCCAGCACCCTGGGTCCTTGCCAGCAGGCCACAAAGAGGGGAGAAAGTGCCTATATAAGCAGGGGGCTTTATTCCATTCTGATCCTCCATCTAATCTGTCTCATAATAGACCATATTGTGAGGCCCCCTCGGACTCTTTACCGTGCCCCAGGGCCCGCAACCGGCAACCTCCATCCTTCCCGCCCGGAGTCATGTGCCAAAATACCCTCAGGGTGAGCAAGGACCACCAATCTAGCCATCCAAGATATGCCATAGAGGAAGGAATGAGAGGCCCACTCTCAAATCCAGTCCATTATCACAACCACTTTATTCCTATCTTAGTCACAACTCAGAAATCTGTTACCTCACCTGAGCTTCATCCGTATCATCGTTCATCTCCAGATAACAATCTATACTACATTGAACTACAATTTTCCCATCCTTCTATTGTAAATGGCCTACTGTCCCTGCAAGCATGGACCCACACCCCCATCAACTCCTGGATCCAGTTTAAATCTAGAGTACCTCCCCGCAGAGGGCAGGGCAATTCCATTCCTCCTCATCATTATCCCGAGTTAATTGACTGGAGACTGCAGGGAATCCTACAATGAGCATCAGGCTAGGTTCTAAAACACTGTCCATCTCAAGGGTATTCAAATAGCTCTAGCTCTATACCAGCTATTTTACCATAGAACCTCTCGGCCCTGATCTATCCTACCAGTATGGAAGTAGAGTTAGTTATTGCTGAAAATTCCTTGTGTCTTCCTTCTAGTGCACCCTCTATTCCACTCCAGGAAACTCAAGCTTCCCCCCTTACTAACTCTAATAATAATCTTATACTGGTCTCTTCGAATATTGCTGTGCTCAAGGGTAAGCATGCCCAAGACTATTGGGGGGGCTTTTATTGAGAAGGGCAATAGCATTACGTTCCATGAAACCTGGGAAATCGCACCTTCCCATAGGCAAGGTTTTAAGACTTTTAATGTTCCAGCCCATAAGTCCCAAGCCGGTAGATCATTGGGTGACCTCACTGTATTGTTTAAGATCTCCTTGAGCTGCATGTAAGGCAGATACCCATTGACTCCTCTGATCTACTCGGACTTGAAGTTTCCTTATGGAATAAAGTAAAACTATTCCTCTTTAACATTTATAGTAGGAGCGTTTCAAAGACTATTGAGTCCCTCGTCCTACATCTTCTGAGAGATACTATTTCCAAGATTGGGGAGGAGATTGCCGTGACTGTGGGTGGGGATTTTAATGCGAGCTTTGAACCATCAGCATTATTAAGGAAAATAGCAGGTGAGGAAGACCAATACTGGGGTATACCATGACTCGCAGGACCCTGCCTAACGACCCTCGCAAATGTAGCCTTGCAGATGTTGCACCAAGCTTCCTTACAACTATTACAGGAACGGAGAACCACCCCATAGTAATGCATGCGATCAAGAACTTGAACTTCATGTCAGCCTAGTGGCAACCTTCACCCAGGACCTGCAAATAGACTACAGAGGGAGTAAAGATGCTAGACCATGAATGGCCTACACATTCAACATCCGCCACTACCCCTTCAGGCGCTCTCCCCTGCACTAGGAGAGTAAAACATCATTCTCATACACGATGGCAGCATGCACGTATTCATCATTGAAAAAGATAAACAATGTGGGAGAAAGGAGGGGGAGAGAACAAAGATATGATTAGTCAAAATGGGAACAAGAAAGGCATTAGTCTAGTTCCTCTTAGTCCTGAGAGACCTCCGGCTCACCTTCTTCTGGGCTCAGTGAATGACGATGGGCACCCGCCGCCTCTCGTTTCTTGATGAATTGCTGCAGGAGTTTAGTGTCACTGAAAATATTGGCCTTTCCATCCATGGTTACACATAAATGAGCTGGGTAAAGCATAGCTTAGTCTAGCTGCAGTTCTTGTCATTTACGTTTTGCTGGGAGATACTGTCTCAGAGCCTCCTGGACTTGCAGCATAACATCGGGGAAAATAAATAGCTCAGTAGCCTCGTCGCGAAGTGTCCGCAATTTCCGAGACCTGCGGAGCTCGATAATTGAGCAGTCTTGCAATGACCGGGCGGGGCCTGGCCCCAGCACCAGACGAGGCACAAGAGAGCAGTGAGCAGTGAGAAGATGTCAGAAAAAGTCTCTTGCCCCATCATGTCAATGAGAAGTTTTTCCACAAATGTTTCCATTTTTCAAGCATTTGTGGATTCCACCAGGCCCACTATGCTCAAGAAATTTCGACGGGAGAAAGCTTCTAAGTCTTCAGCCTTGGCCTGCAGTGTGGTTAGCATCTTCCCAAGTTGTTTCTGTGCCCCCGAGGCTGAGACCTGTTCGTCCTCCGCCTTCGATACATGTCATTCCACAATATTCAGACACTCTGCATGCTTGTCAATGCGTTCTTACATCCTGTCCATGCGGTAGGAGAGAGCGTCTATCTTGCCATCGAACTTGGTGACACTAAGCTGCATGGCAGTCAGAATTTGGTGCAGTTCTCTGCCCATCTCTGGCACAGAGACATAAGGACCCATCTTGGGTGCCGCCGCGTCCTACTCACGTGGCCAAGGAGTCTTCCACAGCTCAAACTACAGGATGGGCTGCGATTTATCCATCTTGCCCATCACTACCAATGATGTTAAGCCTGCGGCAGTAATCGAGTGCATACAGGGCAGCTATCAATCAATCAATCAATCAATCAAGCATTTGTATAGCGCGCTACTCACCCGGAGGGTCTCAAGGCGCTAGGGGGAGGGGGGTCCGCTACTGTTCGAACAGCCAGGTCTTGAGTTGCTTCCTGAAGGAGAGGTGGTCTTGGGTCAGGCGGAGGTGGATGGGTAGGGAGTTCCACGTCTTGGCAGCCAGGTAGGAGAAGGATCTTCCTCCCGTTGTGGCTCTTCGGATGCGGGGGACGGCGGCGAGGGCGTGGTTGGTCGATCGTAGCTGGCGGGTGGGAGTGTAGAAGGTCAGACGGTCGTTGAGGTATCTGGGGCCTTGGTTGTGGAGAGCTTTGTGTGCGTGGGTAAGGAGTCGGAACGTGATTCTCTTGCTGACGGGGAGCCAGTGCAGGTCTCTCAGGTGTCCGGCGATGTGGCTGTGTCGGGGGATGTCCAGGATGAGTCGAGCTGAGGCGTTCTGGATGCGTTGGAGTCTTTTCTGAAGTTTGGCTGTGGTTCCGGCGTAGAGGGAGTTGCCGTAGTCCAGTCGGCTGGTGACGAGGGCCTGGGTGACCGTCTTCCTGGTTTCGGTGGGGATCCACCGGAAGATCTTCCGCAGCATGCGTAGGATGTTGAAGCAAGACGAGGAGACGGCGTTGACTTGTCTGGTCATTGAGAGGGAGGAGTCCAGGATGAAGCCCAGGTTGCGTGCGTGGTCCGTTGGTTTGGGTGCGTTGCCCAGGGCAGGGGGCCACCAGGAGTCGTCCCAGGCGGAGGGTGATGATCCTAGGATGAGGACTTCCGTCTTATCTGAGTTCAGTTTCAGGCGGCTGTTCCTCATCCACTCGGCTACGTCCTTCATCCCTTCATGTAGGTTGGTTTTGGCGGTTGTGGGGTCGTTGGTGAGGGAGAGGATCAGCTGGGTGTCGTCGGCGTAGGAGATGATGTTGAGGTTGTGTTGGCGTGCGATGGCTGCGAGGGGCTCATGTAGACGTTGAAGAGGGTGGGGCTGAGTGATGATCCTTGTGGTACGCCGCAGATGACTTCGGTGGCCTCGGAACTGAACGGGGGAGGCGGACTCTCTGGGTTCTTCCGGCGAGGAAGGAGATGATCCACTCCAGTGCCTTCTCTTGGATTCCGACGTTGTTCAGGCGTTGCACTAGGGTGCGGTGGCAGACTGTGTCGAACGCTGCGGAGAGGTCCAGGAGGATGAGGGCCGCTGTTTCCCCGTTGTCGAGCAGGGCTCGGATGTCGTCGGTGGCTGCGATGAGGGCGGTCTCGGTGCTGTGGTTGGCCCGGAAGCCGGACTGTGAGTGGTCGAGGGATCCATTCGTCTCGATGAAGGCGGCCAGTTGTCTGTTGACGGTCTTCTCGATGACTTTGGCAGGAAAAGGAAGGAGCGAGATGGGGCGGTAGTTTTTGAGGTCGGTGGGGTCCGCTGACGGTTTCTTCAGTAGGGCGCAGAGTTCGGCGTGCTTCCAGCTCTCTGGGAAGGTGGCGGTGTCGAAGGAGGTGTTGATGATGTCCCGGAGGTGGGGTGCGATGACGGCGTCGGCCTTGTTGAAGATGTGGTGAGGGCAGGGGTCGGTTGGTGATCCGGAGTGGATGGAGTTCATCGTGCGGATAGTGTCTTCGGTGTTGATCGGGGTCCAGGCTCGGAGGGTGGAGGTGGGGGACGTTGGAACGGTTGTAGGGTACGTCGGCTGTGTGCTGAAACTGTTGTGTATGTCTGCGATCTTGCTGTGGAAGAACGAGGCGAGCGAGTTGCAGAGGTCTTGCGAGGGGGTGATGTCGTTGTTTCCGGCGCTGGGGTTCGAGAGCTCTTTGACGATGATGAAGAGTTCCTTGCTGTTGTGGGCGTTGTTGTCCAGTCGTTCCTTGAATGCGGTTTTCTTGGTGGTGTGGATCAGCTGGTGGTGTTTTCGGGTGGCGTGTTTGAGGGTGGTCATGTTGTCTGCAGTCGGGTCTCTGCGCCATGCTTTCTCGAGGGCCCGGCAGTTCTTCTTGGATTTCTTGAGTTCGTCGGTGAACCAGGGTGCTTTCTTGTTGCCGGGTCTGATTGGGGGGTCTTCAATGGGGCGAGGATGTCAGCGCAGTTGGTGATCCATCTTGTGAGGTTGCTGGCGGCTTGGTTGGGGTTCGTTGAGCTGGCGGGAGGGTTCTGGCTCAGGGATGTGGTGAGTTGGTCGGTGGTGATCTTGTTCCAGCTTCTGCGCGGGAGCTGTTGCGGGTGGTGGTGCGTGGTGGTCCTGCTGAAGCTGAAGTGGACGCAGCTGTGGTCTGTCCAGTGGAGTCCGGTGGTGTGGCTGAAGGAGATGTCCTTGCTGGAGGAGAAGACGGGGTCAAGCGTGTGGCCGGCGTGGTGTGTGGGGGTGGTCACCAGTTGCTTGAGTCCGAGGTTGGCGAGGTTGTCCAGCAGGGTGGTGGTGTTGCGATCGTTGTTGTTCTCTAGGTGGAAGTTGAGGTCCCCAAGGAGGATGTAGTCGGCCGAGATAAGGGCGTGCGGGCTGATGAGGTCGGCGATGTCTTCGCTGAATTGTGTGCGTGGTCCTGGGGGTCTGTAGATGAGGGTGCCTCTGAGGGTGGTCTTGGGATCGGTGTGTATCTGGAAGTGCAGGTGTTCGCCGGCTGTGAAGGTGTCGTCGGAGTTGGTCGTAATGCGGATGATGTTCTTGTGGACGATGGCGATGCCTCCTCCGGTCTGGTTGGCGCGGTCCTTTCGGGTGATCTTGTATCCGTCCGGGATGGCGATGGCGATGTCGGGCGCTGAGGAGGCGTTCATCCATGTTTCCGTGAGTAGTTCAAAGGTAACACAGGTAGCCCTGCACGGTGCTTCGAACTATTACGCAGGCAGTGAAGAACATGTAGGGGAGCTCGAAATCAGAGCCAGGCCTGCAGAGTACTTGGAGGACCAAAAGTCATATCACTGAGCGAGACCAGCTCTTTAATGCCGCGAGGGGGCCCAGGGCCCCAACAATGCTGCACTTCAAGAGTAGAGGTCCCCGGCAGGGTCCCCCTGTCAAACGCTCACCTTGTGTATTTTAGTATGGTGAAGAGTGCAGAACCGAGCTCAGCACAGCAGCATTGAAGAACCTGCTGTGGGCACAGTGTCCAGATCAAGGCCCGTAAGGCACTGAATGTGGCCAAAACGTTGCACCAAAGGACAGATATCCCTCTTGCAGTAGGCCAGTAGGTAGCAGAAGTGTCCACCGTATGCCTTCCAGGAATGAGCGCCACAGCGCACCCACCAGTGCAGGGGCGAGGCCTGACCGGGCGCTATGGTGGCAAGTGTTCAGTCAAGGGGCTGTACAGGGGGTGCCATGTCCAGCTGCATGCACCCCCCACTGCTCTCCTGCACAGTGTAGTCTACCCTTGGGTGGGCCAGCAAGATTGCCTACGTGGTTACCTCCGTCGACACACAGGCGCAGCCCGCGCCTGAATGTCCCAGGGAGGTTCGGGCCTCCAGACGTCACTAGCTGCAAGGCAGAAGTCCTCAGGCAGGCCCCCAGCCAACGCTCACCTCATGGCCCTAGGGATGCTGGGGGCGCAGGATCGAGCTCGGTGTCCAAGCCTTGATGTGGCCCAGTCGCATGCCTCGGTCCTGTACAGGACTGACAGCCAGCGATGAGAGGCCTAGTCTCCGCCGGGAGGCACACCAGTCGAGTCCCTGCCCGTTCACAGGTACGGGTGCCAGGGGATGTAGTGTCCCCCTCCTGAGCACTGAGGCCAGCAAAGATATGCAAGTCGGGCCCTGCACCACTCACCATGCCTCGCAGTCGGCCCCGCAGCCCACACTCTCTTCCAGCCGCATAGCTGACGACAATGAGTGGCTACAGGGTCCTGGGTGCCGCTGCACCGTGGAATTTCGACAGGATTAGGCACTCAGCATGAACAGCAGGCAGGGTAGCTGTGTAGGCAGCCACAATAGTCGATTTGGGCAAAGGATTATTTAAGATAAAAAATGCGGCCGATGGAGCTCTCCTAGAAAGCGGCCATCTTCAGGCCAGGCATGCTCACATATTGCAATATTGATTTGCTTTTTTATGATCTTTGACTGAAATAAGGTAGTTAAAAAAACGAGTAAAGAGAGGTTCCTTCTATCTATGACCTCTTAAGAACAGAATCTTGAAGATTTCGGGGCATATTAGCAACGAGGCGATAAACAATTATCGCCGCTTTTGCGTCCGTTTTCGGACAAAAAGCGGCGATAATTTTATCGCCTAATCAGCAAGGTCACGCTATTGCGTGAATCCTTGCATTATCGCCCTTTCCCTCAACGCCCATCTTTGCATCTCTAATGAGATGCAAAGTGGGCGTACCCCGGATGGACTACGTTGCAAATATCGCTGATGTTCACATCGCGATATTTACAAGGCAGCCCACATGATTTTAGCAGAGGTTAGATTTTGGCGAAAACGGCCGTTTTCGCCAAAATCTAACGTCTGCTAAAATCCTGACTTAGCCATCCCTAACATAGGGGTGGATTCTGCTGATACGACCACAGGGTCGTATCAGCAAGAGTTATCACCGTTTTGCAGGGAACATCGCTGGAAAACCAGCGATGTTCCCTGCAAAACGGCGATAACCTCGCTATCTCTGGAATTTTTATCGCCCTGGAGAAGCGCGTTGTTAATAACGCGCTACCAGGGCGATAAATTCCAGAGATAGCCTGCGATAGGGAATCTGTCGCTAAGCACGGCCAGCGATAATTATCGCTGGCCGTTGATAATATGCCCCTTCATTCTTTAGAGCAGGGATGTACAAATTAATTCCAGAAAGACTAAATCCATTCTAGATATTTTCAATAACAACTGACTATGTAATTGAGTTCCTTTTGGATACACTGTATGTAAATTTGTTATATGTCGCTATCCCAAGAAATTTAGAAAAATTACAAAACTGATATGGCTTGTTTTCTCCTCTATGTGGAACTTGGCCTGGCGCTTTAGAGGAACTCTGCCTATTGGAGCATGACCAAGTCCGATATTCATAAGGCTTTCCCTGCCTAGAGTGGCACAGTAGGCAAAAACAATGGACTAGAATGTGGCTTGAGTAAATAACACGTGGCTAAGATTAATTGAAGCATTCCACTCACCCTTTTTGATATTTTAGAAATCTGGCATGAATACAGCCTACCTGAACCTATGTTGGACACCCTTACTCTCGAGACACCACTAAACTCATACATGGTATAAACCAAAAGGCTCCCAGGAGGACATTATGCTGCGAGGTGTGCCTTGTAGCACATCCCCAGCCGTTCTAGGGCCATTTTTGGGGGAAAGGAGATGAAATGCTGGGGTTTGCTCTCCTCCGAAATGTTGAAAGTTGCACAGAGCCATTCACACCAAGAGCTAAATCTATAAGGAACCATGATTTTCTGAACCAATGGTTTCTATTTTCAGTCATATGCATTCTTGATTTGTAGACTGAATAGTAATAACTAATTAATTAAATGTTTTCATTATCTACTTTAAGAAATGACGATTGTCCAGGACACTGTGTATGTAAATAATGTACTATGAGGATTATTTTTCTACAACTTTACATATTGTATTTAAAATAAATTTTATATATATATATATATATATATATACAAAAAAATTAAAATATATTTTGTGATATAAAAATACTAGATGTCTTTTCAATCATTAGATGAACTTATGCTAATTTGTTGATCACGTCAGTTGGATTGTTGTACGGCAGCACTTGTATTTTATTCTAATCTTGCTCAAGTTCGTTTCCAAACATTTTAGAAAGTTGCACTGAGCACCACCCATTTCTCGGTCCAGCTGAAGTCTCCTTTAGCCTCTGAGGTTAAAACCTTTTGTTAAGATGTGCCACTCTGTGACATTCGGTGTGCGGATCTCCTAGAACTATGTGCGTTTTTAGCATGCAGACTTTGAATGAGAAAGTAATAAATAATTAAATGCAGACCGCAACAGGTTCTGAAAGAGAAACTAATATATGAAAATGGGTGCAGAGGGAAGCAGTGGGAGCAGCCAGTGTCTGGAATGATGACTTTATTTCTTCTTTGACCTTTACAAAGAGCACTTTCTGATGGAAGGTTTCCACAAATGATTTTATATATACACAGTGATGCATATCAGTAACCACCAGCAGTTCAGCAGGTACTGTGGCGCTGGGCCCAGGGATGTGAAGGGCACGCTGCACCACAAATATGTCGGTCTTCTACTGCCCGTAAAATAGCTGGGTTTAATGTTTCATGCTGGCATTAGGCACCATGACATTCACAGCCAAAAACACATTCACCATAGACAGGGGGGGCCACCTGACTCACGGGGTCTGCTCATTTTCCTATAAGTTGCAACACTGTGGAATCTCGCTGATGCTTACCTTTGCTTTTGCTTAAACCATGTTTATATGCTGCCCGTGATATTTTGGAATCCTCTTACTGATATTCCCCATATCTGATGACCCAAGAACCAGCGGCGGCCTCTCCATTAGGGCGGAGGAGCGTCGCCCCCCGCCACCACCCTCAAATATAATGATAATAAAACGGGTTTTAAACCTGTTTTTTTATAGTTGTATTTTAATTCCCCTGGGCCCGCCCAAAGGACTCTGACGAGTCTTGGGGGCGGGTCCAGGGGATGACACTGCTGGTGGGGGAGTAATGGACACTGTTACTGTGCGCATGACGGTTTGGTCGGGCGTCTGAGGCAGGCCAAACCGTCATGCGCACTGAAGCTCTCTCCAGCCCCAGCTCCGTTGCTGGGGCTGAATTGAGCAGGCACTGGCTCCCAGTCTGCCTGGGAGCACTAGTTGACAGGGCTCAGGCCAATCCTGACGCTGCTTTCATGCAGTGTCAGGATTTGCCGCAGTGCAGTCTGGGAGCCTGTGCCCAGAAGAAGGCAACTGGAAGAGCACAATGCGGTTGGCGGCGGCGTTCAGGTAAGTTATTATTATTTTTTTGGGTCCCATCTACGAGAGATGCTCCGTGGCCGCCTCAGACCTCCTGGGCCTATACCACTGCACTTGCTTCACTACTGATATCTACGGCCCTGGGTTAGTATTGCATTGCACTCAATAAATGTGATAGGCTTGACAAGTCTCACATCATTCAAATATGAAAAATTCTTCTGAATCGCAAAACAGTGTCAGTGTGCCCTAATGGCCATCAATCATGTATAGATAGATAGATAGATAGATAGATAGATAGATAGATAGATTGATTTATTTTATATTAAAGTTATGTTTTTATTTTTTGGCAGGATCTCCCCAAACCCCCTTTTTAATTTACCACTGCCCACCTCTAAACCATAAACGTAATATTTTTTTTTCTTTCTTTTTTTGGGGGGTGGGGAAAATCCCTAAAACTTCCTTTTTTAAATGTACTCCTAAACCTTCCTTTATCACTACCCACCCCTAGACACTAAAATTACCCTTACCTCCCTCAATCACTACCTACCCCTAAACCCTATAATTGACCTTACCATCCTTTACCACTACCCACCCGAGCCCTAAATTGACCCTTACCCCCTTTACCTCTCCCAGCTAAAATCTAAAATTACCCTTACCACACTTTACCTTTACCCACCCCATAACCCTAAAATTACCCTTTCCACACTTTACAACTACCCACCCATAAACCCTAAATTTACCCTTACCACTCTTTACCACTAGCAACCCCTAAACACTCAAATTACCCTTAAGAACCCTTTGCAACTACTCACCCCTAAACCCTAATTTTTCTCTTATCCCCCTCAGCAACCAAACACCCACCAGCCCATATCTAGGGAAACAAATGTGAGCAAATTGTTTATCATCCATGTCGACACTGCATATTTATGCATACATTCTGAAAATCAACACCCTACTTAAACCACAGAGAGGGCCACAACTGGAGACAAAGAGGCTAGCATGTCGTGCAGTGCAGAGTTTTAGACCTCGAGCAACAGCCACTGACGCAACAACCTGCAAGAGATGTCCACTTCAGACACCCTAGGCCCTGCAGACCAGGCTCTACTAGAAAGTAGCTCACAGGCATGAAGGATTGTATGTTACCGGTTTGACAGCAGCGTACCAGAATATGTCACGCCACCCTTTGATAGAAGGTGCTGCCCCTCATTTCTGTGAGTGCTTTCCATTCGGTCTCCTCCACTCCTGACGGATGCCACCACATGTACTTAACCCACATTTCTTTCCATAAAGAATTTCCTGTGTTACTCTTGAATCTTGACTTGATAATTCATATCGTTTCCACTGGATACACCTTGTGGCATTGATGGTTTTGGGCCTATCATGCCTACTTTAGAGATACTCGTAGTTGAATTCAGTTGCAATTTAGAACTAGTTATTGGTGTTCAATTGTGTTTATTGGTTCCAGACACATTTAATTTTAACCAATGGAACCCACTTGATATTTTTTGCCGCACAGAGTCAAATATTCAAAAGTGTATATATTAGTTGCACCATTTGCAACCATCACCTGGTATTACCACTTTGGCTTGTTCTGTGGCCCCTCAGCTGCGACACGCCAACTGCCAATGCATAAAATGGTAACTGATTTTTCTGGTGTATTTATGCCTGCTGTTATCACTGTGCTGCTCCACGCTGCCACGTCACACTGTTTGCAAACACTGAGGCCATTATTATCAGACACCCATCACTCCCGCATGAAACCCTCCATTCAGCGTTTGCCCTTCTTGCATTGCTCCCCAATATTTTTCTGCCTCACACTCCTGACCTTGTTCATGATTGCATTGCTCTTTCGTTTCTACAGCTCAGACTACTTTTTGAGTTTTGTTAAATTCTTTGTTTAGTTTTAATCATTACTTCTTTCGATTCCAACAGGTAATAAAGATCCCTAAATGATCCCTGTCCAGGGCACAAGTCCTAAAAAAAGAAGTGGGGGGACTAACCTAATTAATCAGTATGCAAGTGGAATCACAGCGCGTGACCTCGCGGTGCGTGATATCGCGGCGCGTGAGGCGCGTGACATCACAGCGCATGACATCACAGGAAGTGGCATCACAAGAAGTGACATCAGATCTTAAACCCTCACAAATATGTTTAGCAGGTCTTTCATGAGTACATTTGAGCACATTTCGAGTATACTTGCAAACCCTCCTGATTTAGGAAGAAGATTCACACTTTTGTAAGCTTCACATAAACCAATGTTGCCTTTTGTCAGCGTAAAGCTTCCTCTACCCATAGTGCTTTAAAAAGAAAAAATAGTGATATTTAAATTATTACAACGCCTCCTCAGGGGTAGTAAGCGCTATATAAATGCTATTTATTTTGTGCAAATACTGGGAAAGATCAACACATCTGACTTCTTACAGTGCATACATATCTCCTAAACAGAGCCTGAAGAAAGTGAAAAGCTGCCTCTCGTAAGAATGTGTGAAGTGCTAACAAGGTGTGAGCCTTTGTTTCCCCTCTCTGCATTTGCTTCTAGGTATGAGGCGCTGATTGCTGCCAGCCAGGAGACTCGAACGAAATGAGGCCTGATCACCCCTCAAATTCGCCCTTTGTTATGGGCCCACCAGGAGTCAAAAATAAGAGAACCCCATCCCCTCCCTGCCTGCACGTTGTTGCGGATCGAAAGCAGACAACGTGCAGGCGCTGCTGAAAGTGTCCTGGTGTTTGGAAAATACACCGGGACGAATTCAGCAAACCTTTTTCAGTGGGGCCCAACTTCTTAGCAGGGTGGACGGCGTCCACTCTGTGAAAAAAGCGGGTGGACGCCGTCCACCCACGTGTACCCTGTCCCGGTCTCTTCTCACCCCTACACAAGCGCGTAATACCCCTAGTCTGGGCAGTGTAGAATCGCTCGTCTCCCCAGTTCCTTACCTGCCTCTTTATTCACCTTGTGATCCTTTTTTAACAGCCAACGGACATTTTGGTTGCCCGGGGTTTCATCCCACTGTGCAGTTGTAATCCCCGCTGCTCAGGTATCATCTTTAGTGACCGTTCAGTATTCAGTAGTACTGCCTGTTGCATCCAATGCAGCCCCTGCCGTTACATTCTTTTTTTGTAGATTTATATAGCGCGAACTCGACCCGAAGGTACTAGAGCGCTTTACATGAGCACCAGGTACGTTGCCCAAGAACACATTCATTTTTAGGAACTGATAGATTAAGGGATTTGCCCAGAATCACAGGATGCGGAGCCCACGCTGAGGTTCGAACCTGGTTCCCCAGCGCCAAAGTCGGCAGCTCTCGCCGTTACGCCACATCCTCTCATTGGTTCTCTCTCAACGACGACAGTTTTGCGACCTTTTCTAAACCTAGCAGGCCGGAGACAGGCCCGGTTGCTTCAAAAACAATCACCTCCTCACCCTCCCTCGCCGAAAGAAAACCTTTCAAAAATGCGCGCGACCGCCTCCCCCCCTCACTCCTAACCACTGTGGATCCTGAATGTCAGCCCATCCCGCAGAAAGGCCCCCGCCCCGCTCCTGGAGTACAGAAAGGAGCGCTCCGCCGCTGAATTTATGACTGTATTAACAGGGATTCCATAATGGGAATAATAGCTTCCAATTTGCACATGTCAAAGGTGCCCCGAGTAATTACTCGCCGTCTCTCCCGCGGCCGAGGACTGCCCTAATCTGCCGGCTGCGAAGACTAATGATGCCTGCTCTCCTTCCCCACTTTAGCACTAATTCCATATTGTTTCAGAGAACGTAGCACGATTGCCCGGTGCCCATTTCACCTTGGCAAAGGCAACACTAGGCATCTTGGTGGGCACAAGCCATTTTGAAAATTCCTAGAAGTGTTGTGAGGGAGGGATAAGGGATCTGGTGCCAGCTCTGTGGAATAACAGAGGGTGGCAAAAGCACTGCCCAACAACTTTGCAGCACTTTTTTAAAGAGATTGTGAAAGTTGTGGTGTTGGGCCTCAGGCCCACATCCTATGGAATGAGGGACACTGACACAGCGTAGTATGGTGCAATAACTGGCCACGAGCACGTGCACCCGGGCCCTTTTATTAGCAGGGCCACGTCACGCGTGACACCCGTGATGGATGGGTGTGGGGGTGCAGTGTGCCCACTCCCATAGGGGAGTGGCTACTAACTCAGTGTCTGCTGAGACACTAGAACGTGTCCAGCAGAACACTACATTCCTCTCCAACTTTAATGAAGAATGACAACACAAATAGTTCAACCTGTGGAGAGAAATAAACAGTCAACTAAACACCACAGGGTCCATCAGCCTCACGATTCCGGTGGCAAAAAGACGTCAGGCATGGGCCGGTGATTCCGCCTGCTGCAGGGCCATCTCGGCGGGCACTCGTAGTTTAACCTGAGGGGTTCAGGACACGACCGCTGGCTTTGATGACGTCCGCTGCATACCGTCAGTTCTCTGATGAGGACATGTCTTGTAGTCTTGTATGGCTCCACGTTGCTGACGTCCGGGATGGTCTGTGATGGGTTCTAACAGTTAATTTGGTGGGTTGCGTCATGAACATGGATGGAGTCCCTGGTGAACGTTCCTGGAGGTGTTGCCTGATCGATTGTCTATGTGGAACCGCTTGGCTGTAACCGATGACCTGTCGGTGGGGCAATGTCTCTTTTCACTCTCCCGCCTGGGGAGGCCCGTTGTCGGGGTTGCTGCGGGACTGCAGGAGGACTGCATTGGGGGCTGCTTGTGTGCCGACTGGGGGCAGCTGCAGGACTACCGAGGAGCCGTTACTGAGTCTCACGCACAACCTGCGAGGGTGGATGATTCTTGGCCAAAGCTTGCTCTCGCTGCCGCGGTTCAGGTGTAGGCCAGGTTCAGAGGAGCCTCTGGTTTCTTGGCGGCCCATGTGGCAACGGTGTAGAACTCCAGTCCATTGGTGCTCTAGTAGTGGTGTTTGACGCATGTGCTTAGAGCTGGCGTGACGGTGGTTGCCAGCCATGTGGTGAGTCGGACTGACAGGTAGTGGTGACTTGCTGGGAGAGTTTGGATGTCAGGCGGGATTTAGCAGCCAGGTGTCTCCGCCTTGTTGAGGTTGGTCTTAGGTGGCGGCTTGACACGTAGAGTGTACGGATCCTCTCTTGCCTTTTTTGGGGCCACTGCCGACTCCATCTTGAGGCGGTGTGAGGGTGGGCACTCAGTGCTGATCTTCACCCGTGGCATCTGCGGCCTGGAGCAGGGATGCCGTTGACTTGGACTGCCGACACTCTGGGATGGACGGTCGCCTGGGGAAGCGTTGGGGAGAGACGCGGTCTGCGCTTGCTGCGGCTTACGTTCGGTTCATCCGTGAGGCTGTGCCCTGGGACGTCGGTCCGCCTTGGTGGCTGTCTGGTGTGTCAGGGTGTGCTCTTGGCTTGCTGTGAGTCCTCGGTCTTCTCCCCCCTTTGGTCTTTTCACCACACCTGTGTTCGTCCAATTTGCGGTGTGACAGGGCTGTCACTCTTCCTCCCTTTTGTGTGACATGGCTGTCACTTCTTTCCTCGAGGGTGTTGTGCTGGGACCTCGAGGCGGCGCTGTCGTGGCGCCTGCTTCTGCCTTTGTTCCGGCGTGCTTTGCAGGACTGGTCACTTTGTGTGACGTGCTCCTTGCTTGCTGTGTGACGTGACGTCCAGTCACGTGTCGCCCTGTTGTCGGAGCGCCTGTCGCTGTGGCGGCCTGCCACGTGGGGTGTGCAACTCCTCTCTTGCCTGTCGTGGGTCACTGCCGACTCCATCTTGAGGCAGTGTGAGGGAGGACACTCTGCGTGGTCTTCAGCCCACTGCGGGGCTTCGTTGGTGCGGTCGAGATGTAGTCGTTCTCTGTGCTGCGTTCAGCAGTGTTGCTTTGTGGAGATGTCTATCTCCTGGGCGCTTTCTTCTGGCACGTGGTGTGCCTGAGGTGTAGTTTGCGGAGGTGTCTGTACACCGGGAGGAGCAACTGACGCGATCTCTGCTCCGGCGGTGGCGTTGGGCAGCCACGTGTGGTGCGCGTTCTGCACCAGTCTTTTCTTGTGCTGTCGATGGGGCCAGCTCCCTTGAGACGTAGCAGTCTGTTCCACTTGCTTGCGTCTTGCGGCAGCACAGAGGCTACAGTAGCGCTCCTGCTGTGGTGAGTGTCGCCGTCTGGCTCGAACGGCCGGTCTGTGTCTTGGACTTCTTGGGGCCTTTGGGTGGGCATGGAAGCATTGGCGCTGCCACTGACTCCATTCTCCTGTGTCGTTGTGGCTCCTTTGGCTGTGCAGGGCATTCGCTGATCCCCGGTGGGTGTCCTTGCTGCTTTCGCTTGCAGGTTGCAGAGGGCCACTCTCTGAGCACTCCTCTCTGAGGGCACGTCTTGCTGTGCCTGGTGCAGTCTGTCTCTGCGACTGGGCGTGGGCAGGCCATCTCTCTCCTAATGGTGGTGTGCTCTCTCAGACCTGGTGACTGTCTTTTCCCTCACATATAGCGGGGCTTCGTGGTGCTTCAGGAACCGCTGTCTTGCCTTCTTGCGATGAGAGGGGGCTCTGGCGTACTCTTTATTGAACAGGGTATGGTCACACAAGGCTGTTGAAGACGTGGCTATTGATTTATGGACTTGTGCACTTGTGCTCTGGTACCAGTGGTCCTTAGGTGGCGCTGCAGCCACACTCCTCAATACCATGCCTTCAACAGTGGGTCGCTGTGGGCAGTCAGAGTTGGTTGTGGGGGCACTGCTGTCAATTTGCTCAGGCCAGGCAGTGTCTGTTCCTCGGCGCGTTGCTTCTGGGAGGCCACTAGGTGGCGCTGTGGTCGTTACTCGGCGGTCACGGCAGTCGTGTCTCCTGCTGATGGCCTTGGGGTGGCTGAACACGCCGGTGCTGAGCCAAAGGACAACCTATGGACTCACCCGATGACTTCCGGTAGGCCAGTGCAGTCGCTTTTCGTGTAGGTGCCGTGGCAGTCACCCTCGCGCTGCAGCCTTGCTTGGCGGGGGGTTTGCGTGTCAGGGAGGATTCACTTCCTCTCCCAGGCTCCTGGTGCAGGGACTGTATGGCGCACAGTTTCCTCGCCACTTAGGTGCTGTCCTACCTCCGGGGATCACCAGCCTTCCCTTGCTGCGGGGATTGTTGAGTGGGCAGGCGCGAGGTGGCGCTGTCTCGTGGGCCTCCGCGGTGTTCCTGATGCAACGGGCCTCGCGCCGTGGGCACTGTGTTTGCAGGGCCCTCTCCCTCGGAGTTCCGGCGGCTGCTCAGATGCCGCGGGTTGCCCGGACCCTATGAGCCTCACAGGGGCGGCTGCAGAGAGGGACCGAAGGCTCCGTGGGCATGCCTTCTCTCTCGTCACCCGCGGCCGGGGGAAGTGTCATGAGAGCATTTGCGGTGCCGCCGGTTGTGCGGTAGCAGAAAGCGAGGCAGGGCTTTCGCGTCTCCTTGCCGCCGCGCGTTGCGGTCACCGGACCTGTCACTTGCGGAGGCGGTCGCCCGGGCACTGCAGCGGGCACAGTGTAGGCATTGCAGTGAGGGGAGGGGTAGGCGCCCTCCCTGGACTCGGGTGGTTGTTGGGGCAGTGACGTCGTGCCGTGTCCCTTCTCTCTGTGTTTCCGGTGCAGAGCCGGCATGTGGGGCAGCCTGTGGACACTTCGGGACACGGTCGGGGTTGCTCCCAGGGTCGGAGGCTTAGGCGCTTCTAGCGCAGCGCTGGCAACAGCGAGCCTTTCCTCGTCTGTCTGCTTTTGAACCACTGACCTTTTGTTGGCATCAGGTTTGCAGAGACGGCATTAAGTGGGCTTTTTCGAGCGTCTGCCGAGTCCCCCTCCATGGCGCCGATTTGGGCACTGGGCGGCGATTCCGGCACTGGGCGGCCGCGGCCTTTCCTCCCTCTTAGCCTGGCCACTGCTCTCGTGCCGGCAGTGGGTATGCGTGAGCCACCGTGCAGGCACCGCTAAGTCTCTCGGGTCTCTGGGGCGTCGACTGGGTGACCGGAGGGCTCAGTCCCCTCCGCAGTCACGGGTGGTCGTAGACAGCTCGCCGGGGTTGCCGCTTGCTAGGCTCATTTCCTCCCCCACGAGGAACGATGCAGCAGGCATGCGGGGTTAGCTACCCGCCTCGTCGCCAGTGTGGTGTTGGGCCTCAGGCCCACATCCTATGGAATGAGGGACACTGACACAGCGTAGTATGGTGCAATAACTGGCCACGAGCACGTGCACCCGGGCCCTTTTATTAGCGGGGCCACGTCACGCGTGACACCCGTGATGGATGGGTGTGGGGGTGCAGTGTGCCCACTCCCATAGGGGAGTGGCTACTAACTCAGTGTCTGCTGAGACACTAGAACGTGTCCAGCAGAACACTACAAAAGTCATCAAGGCAGCATTAAACCTTTTAGAAGTTCAGTTATGGAAGTTAAGGTTTTTTTTGTCTATCCACCCATATGCACTTGTTTATATTGCTGAATTTGCTGTACTTGTTTACTTGCATGGAGCATCCTTAGTCTGTAGACTGCAAAGCACAGGGTAAGTACCAGGGCCGGCTTTAGCGCTGGTGGCGCCCAGTGCGACAATCATTTTTGGCACCCCCTACATCCCACGACCGCCTGTTCAGATTTTCCCACTACCACCAGGCAAAACTGCCCCTCATCTCTCCAATCATAAGTTATTGCTGAAAACAGCGCCCCCCTGAGGTCAGCGCCACCTCCACAGGTCAGCGCCCAGTGTGGCCGCACCAGTCGCACTGTCCTAATGCCGGCCCTGGTATGTACACCCCTGGGGTTGCAATAATGTGAGTGTGTGTCCATCATGATAACGAACGGCGCCTTGAGTCGGCCTCTGGAAGCTGCAGTGTATTGGCCTATGTTATGCAGTTTTGTATAGCACACTATCACACAGGAGGTTATCCTGGCGCTGAGGTTTGAGTCTAGGCATACCTCGGGCCTAGAGGGACTACTCGAAAAGCCAGGTATTTAGCTTCTTGAAGAGTTCAAGAAGTAAGGAGGAGGCTCTTATGTTCAGAGGCAGGTCGTTCCATGCATTAGGAGTGATGTAGGAGAAGGCTTGACCACCAGATCTGGTTTTCCGTATGTGTGGGATTTGTGCAAGTAGGAGTTTGGACGAGCATAGGTTTCTGGAAGGTTCGTGAAAGCAGAAGCGATTGTTGAGGTGTGCTGGGCCAGTGTTATGTAGTGCCTTGAAAGTGTGGGTAATGAGTTTTAATTATGCTCATTTGTGAATCAGGAGCCAGTGAATCTCCTTCAAGTGTGGTGTGATGTGAGTGCGGTGTGGGAGATTGTGAGTGATTCTGTCTGACGAGTTCTGAATGGTTTCAGCCTTCTGGTGAGTTTTTTGTTGGTCCCGATATAGAGGGTGTTCCCATAGTCCAGCTTGCTTGTTGCAAACGGATGCGTAACAGATTTCCGGGTGTTGATTGGGAGACATTTTAAAATATTCCTCGGCATCTTCAGGGTATGGAAGCATGAAGCGGTGACGGTATTGACTTGGGCGATCATGTCGCGGTTGCTGTCGATGATCATCCCAAGGTTCTTGGCTTGGGTGGTCGGGCTGGGTGTCGGTCCTAGCTCTGTTGGACACCAGGTGAAGTTGCACAGTTATGTACTCTTCCCAATGGTAATGATTTCGATCATGTCGGTGTTCAGCTGTAGACTGTTGGTCTTCAATCAGTGGGCGATTTCAGTCAGGGAGGCATTGAACTTGATCCAGGTACTGGGAGTTTTGTCCGTGAGGGAGAGAATGAGTTGCATGTCATTGGCGTAGGAGAAGACGTTGATAGTGGTTGATGCTGACTAGAGGGATCATGTATTTGCCTAGATACTCCTAGCGTGGGTTGCAAGACGTAGCAGTGGCATTTAACCCGAGTTCTTGTGGAAATGCTTCCGACATGCCTTTTTCGATATTCCCCGTAAGGAACTGGTCCTCCAGACTCAAGTGGTCCCATATCTGGGACCTCCAAATTCTGGGCTTGGCAAAAACAGGGGATTACGTAGAAGCCTGTGAAAGTTGGTATCAGAAAGGGAAATAGAGATAACAAAGATCAACAACAATTAACAAAACGCAATAGGTTTACCTTTGTTATAGTGCTATATGGTCTTGGATCTTGCTTGGATGTACCACTGGACACCAGGAGTTCACTCACTACGGCAAGCAGGATGCATAGGATGTTTCAGTTGTCCACTTTTAATGTTCTATCGATAATGTAGCTATAGTGCTCGAGTTGTGGTGTTGCAAGCTAGTTATTGTCTTCTGCTGCAGTTGTGTTGTACCTGTGTGTTGTAGTCGTATTGTTAAGATTGTTGAATGTGTGCAGTATTGCAGCTGTATAATGTCAGTGCTGTAGTGCTGTATTTATTGTGCTTTAGTATTGTATTGTAATCTTGAGCTTCAGTTGTGTTGGAACATTGTTTGCACTGTTAAATAGCAGTGTAGTGTTTCAGGTAGTGCTTCAGTGGAATGTTGGTTTGCAGGTGTAGTATTGTAGATGTGGTGTAGTAATCAGAGTCTTGCAGCTGTGTTGAATTTGTGTTGCTGCTGTTGCCACTCTAGTGGTAGTAATGAACTAGTAACTTGTAGTTGTAGGCTTTAGGTAAAGCTTATAGTTTTGTCATCATACTGTTGTGGAAATGCTGTAGTGTGGTCATGTTGTAATTATAATACTTTTATTGTGAAGTAGTTAGTGTGAAGTGTTGGCATTGTAATGTTCTAGTTGTAGTTGCAGTGTTGTAGTAAAAGTGACATTGTGCTGGTGTTGTTATACAGCTGTAGATGTAGCGTTGTTGAAGCTGTACTGCAGCACTTTTATAAGGTCAGAGCCGAAATCATGATACAGTGTAGTGTTGTCTCTGTAATGTAGCTGTATTCTTTCTTTTCTCCTGCTGCAATGTAGATTTAGTGTTGTAATCCTACAGTTGTGGTATTGTATGTGTTGTGTTTAAGTTACACTAATGTATTTACAATGCTATATCACTGCTGTTACATTTGCAGTATCAGTCATGCTGTATTTTTTATTTTGTTGTAGTTTATGTGCTGTAGCTGCAGTCTTCTACTTTTGTATTCATATTCTTGTCATTATAATATGGTAGCTTTGGCATTTTAATGCTATAGTGGTAGCATGAATTCACTGTAGCTCTGACGTTACACTGTTTTGGTGTTGTAGTATTGCTGTAGTCTTCAATCAAACAGCATTTGTAAAGCGCACACTGTCACCCCTAGGGGTATCTGGGAGCAGTGTCTCCATCAAAGAGGTAGGTCTTGAGTCGGCCTCTGAAGTCTGCCAGCAAGGGGGCTGTATGGAGATAGAGGGGAAGGTCGTTCCAGGTCTTGGCAGCGACGTAGGAGAAGGAAGGGCCTGTGGGGTGTGTGCAAGGGCGAGTGAGGAGGAGCGCAGGTGTCTAGAGGGTTGGTGGAAGTTCTGTTGGTGGTTTATGTAAGCAGGTCCTTGGTCGCGGAGGGTTTGTAGGCATGTTTGAGGATCTTAACTGATATCTCTTCTGGATGGGGAGCCAGTGGAGGTCTCTAAGGTGGAGGGGGGGTGATGTTGGCTCATTTGGGGAGGTTCTGGATGAGTCTGGCTGCGGCGTTCTGTATGTTCTGGAGTCTTCTGAGGAACTGGGTGGGGATGCCAGCGTAGAGGGCGTTGCCATAGTCGAAGCGCCTGGCGATGAGAGCCTGAGTGACAGTTTTTCTGGTGTTGGTTGGAATACATCTGAATATTCTGCAGAGCATGCAAAGTGTGTGGAAGCAACAGAAGGCAACTGCGCTGACTTGTCATTTTGTGGTCAGTTGGTTGTCAAGGATGATGCAGAGGTTGTGTGCATGGTTGGTCGGTGTGGATGTTCGCCCGAGTTCTGCTGGCCACCAGCTGTGGTCCCATGCAGAGGTGTTCTTCCCGAAGATCAGTACTTCAGCTTTGGCAGAGTTGAGTGGAAGGCAGTTGTCTCTCATCCATTTGACTATGTTGGTCATGGCATTGCAGAAGTTGGTTTTGGCGTTGGAGGTGTCCTCGGTGAGTGAGACGATCAGTTGAGTGTCGTCTGCGTACGAGATTATGTTGAGTCTGTGGGATCTGATGACGTCTGAGAGGGGGGTAATGTAGATGTTGAACAGGGTGGGGCTGAGGGATGATCCTTGTGGTACGCCACATATGATGTCTTTGGGTGCAGAGGTGAAGGAAGGCAGCCGGGAGCTCTGTGTTCGTCCAGTGAGAAAGGAGGCAATCCACTTGAGGGCATCTTGCTGTATGCCTATGTTGTAGAGTCTGTTGATGAGGGTGTTGTCGGTGACGGTGTTGAATGCCACAGAGATGTTGAGGAGGATCAGGGCCACAGTTCCGTCACGGTCGAGACGTACTCTGGTGTCATCTGTGGCGGCAATCAGCATTGTCTTAGTGCTGTGGTTGGCCCGATTCCTGATTTGAGGTGTACAGTAGGTGGTTTTGTTCTAGGAATTTGATGATCTGCTGGTTGATGGTTTTCTCAAGCACTTTGGCCGGGTTGGGGAGCAGGGAGATCAGACAATAATTTTTGAGATCGCTGGGGTCGGTGGTGGCTTTCTTTAGGAGGGGTCTGAAGTCTTCATGGTTCCATTTGTCCGGGAAGGTTGCAGTGGAGATGGTGTTGAGGATGCTGGTGAGCTGCATGCTGATTGGGTTCATTGCGATGTTGTAGAGGTGGTGGGGGCAGGGGTTGGTAGGCGCCCCAGAGTGGATGGAAGACATGATGGCTGAGGTGGTCCAGGCAGTGAGCGGGGACCAGGTGGTGATGGTTTGGCTGCTGTTCGCTGGGTGGTTGAGGTCTTTGGGGTTGAGGGTGGTGGGTTGGAGGTAGAAAATGATGTAGATGTTGGTGATCTTGCTGTGGAAGTGGTCTGAGAGGGTGTTGCAGAGTTCTTGGGAGGGGTGAATGGTGTTCTCTGTGTCTGTTGGGTTGGAGAATTCGTTGTCTATTGTGAAGAGTTCCTTTGTGTGGTTGGCTGCGGATTTGATACAGGTGGTAATGGCTGCTTTCTTGGCTTCCTTGATGTGCCTGTGATAATAGCTGAGGGCTGTTTTGTGAGCTGCTTTGTCGGCGGGGTTCTTATTGGCGCGCCATAGATTCTCCAGTTGGTGACAGTTGTGCTTGGTGGTCCTGAGTTCCGGGGTATACAAGCTGGAGTGTTTGGCGGTCTTGAGGGTTTAGTAGGCATTTGCAGACCTTTTGTACTAGTGCTGGAGTAGTGGTGTTCTAGCTGTAGCTGTGTTGCAGCTGTAGTTTGTGGTGCTGTAATTCTACTGTTGAAGTTGTGGTGTTGTAGTTGTAGTTTTGGGATGTTGTAATTGTTGTGTTTAGTTGTAGTTTTGTACTTATAGCATTATGGCTGCAGTTGTAATGTTCTGCAGTTGTAATTCAACTATTGTAATGTAATTGTTACAGTGGTTGTGGTGTTGGAGATGGAGTTTTATAGTTATAATAGCAGACTGTTGGAAATATACTAGTTTAATCTGTGGAAAAAGCTATGTGAGTTGTTGAATAGTAAATGGTGAATATTACTTGATTTAAACATAAGGAAACATGACTTATAATAAATTACACCACAGAGACATTGTCTGCACCTACACACAGTCTCATCATGGCTCTGATAGGATGCCCCAAAGAAAAGAGGGCTCTTGCAAGTTTGCTTACTGTGCATTCACATTCTTCATTTGGATGATGCCTGGAAGTTATTACTAAGGAAGACCATAAATTACTCCTTTGTAATCCTCATTTTGAATCAATTGAACATATCCTATAGCTCGATAGGTTTTCTCCTCCTCAGAATTAAATATCTTAGGTTGATTTTCAGTGAAGCAGGATGTAGTACAATGCAGTAATTAGCTTGCTTTAATGGTATTTTAAGTAAGGTAATAAGTAGAATTATTACATTTTTCACACTGGCAAGAAAAGAACATCAGTATTCAAATAAATGAATGTGTTAGGCATGTAATTTTGTTATAGTTAGATCACACCAATTTCAAGTAAAACATATGTTTTTCTAAAATGTTATCTTATTTGAAAATTGGTTTATATTGTTGTCATTGGATCAAGCCACAATTAACAAGCCATTCTTCAACCTACTACTTATGTCTATGTTTTTCTCTTTATTGTAAATATTTTTATATTTATACAATAAAAAATCACTACTACTATGTAGCTGTTGTAGTTGCATTACTAGTGTTTTAGTGATAGGGAGTTAGAGATAAATTTAGAGGTAGTGCTGCTGAGGTATTGTTGACGTGTTGTGGTTAAAGTCTTGCAAGTGTAATGTAGTAGCAATGCATTGCAGTAATGTCAGTGCTGTATTAACAGTGTTTCAGTTGTGTGACTGATGTATCTGTAGAGCGGTAGTTACAATGCTGCATGTTGTAGTTGAAGTGCTGATAATCTTGAGACTATGTTTTAGTCGGGATGTTGTGTAAGAATATAGTTGTAGTGCCATTATATTATAGTGTAACAATGTGGCAATGCTGTAATGTAATGTTTTAGCTACAAAGCTGTGGATAAAGTGTTGTAGGTGTGATGCTGCTGTTGTAATTGTAGAGGTTAAATATAGATTAGTTTTTTAGTCGCAATGTTGGTGCTGTAGTAACCAGGCGCAGCCAGTACAGGTAAGAGCAGTGGGGCGGGGGCGAGGCAGGGGAGAAGTCGACATACGACGGGATAGGGAAAATAAAATAAACAAATAAAACCACTTACCTTGCACCCACTGCATCGCCAACTCGACGATGCGGCGAGAGCAAGGTAAGTGGTTTTATTTATTGTATTTTCCCTATGCCGTCATATGTCAACCCCTTCCCACCGCTCTTACCTGTCACACCCCACCTTTAATGTTTGAATGAATATTTTTAACTGTTGAAGTTGAATACGTGTATTTTAGTGTTGCAGCAGTAGTGTTGTTCTGTTGTAGCTGCTGTATTGTAGTGTTATTGTCATTGTGTTGTTCCAGTGTTATTTTGGTGGTGATGCTTGTTGTAGGCTTACAATGTAGGGGAAACTTTGCCCAGATACAGTAAGTTCTTCAATAGTTCATCTCTCCAGATGCACTCTTTGATAATACAAGATGTAAGTAGGCACACTTACCAAGCATGGAGTAGCAGAACTTATATACCCCTTTGAGATAGCCTTCCTCTGGTGATGACTTACTCTGCCTGCATACATACAATGTTTTTGGCATGCATTGTGCCATTAAAGTTACCACTGCAAAATGTAGAATATGTCCTAATTAGCAACGGAGAAGATTGCCACTCAAAACAGATCTTTCTTTTCTTGACCTCAAAGTCTCCTTTCCATGAGTTCTCTGTAGCTGCCATTATGAGCACTCACCTGGAGGATCCAGTGACTGGCTCTTCCCTCGATCACTCAGGATAGGAGCTACACCGTCTGAGGTCAGAGAGGGCACACAATCCATGAAGATGCACCTTGCCCTATTAGTCTCATTCAACTCTCATCTGTAGAAGAACAATGTCAGCTCAACCAAGTCCTGAAAACTGTTGCAGACACTTTATGTTGTTGCCAGTGTTGTTACACAAGAGTGCTATAATTGCCACTTCCTGAAACTGAATTAGACTGTACAGCTCTTTAGCTTTAATGTCATTTGAAATGTATATGCTTGCCTTGGGCTGCATCTCCTCTAGGAGGAGAGCAGCTTCCATCCCCTTAGGGCACCTAGTTATTGCAGGAATTTGATCATTAGCGGAAATGTTTGAGACAGCATTGATGCATTTTTTCTTCCGTAGTGACAGATCTCCTGCCTTGTATTACAGACTCAATGGCTAGTCTCAAACAATTAAACTGAATTCCCTGGTTACCACAGTACTGAGAAGTAACATTGGATGTCAACTTTTTCACACTCTTATTATGCCTCTGATTTGACTAAATGGTGCCACAAACTTTCTGCACACAGATTGACTATTTATTTACACTCAAACATGCATTTGAAAATTATAGAATTTGATTTGTACAAAAATGTGTTTCTGTAAAGGAGTGCATTTATTTTTTAATATGTGAGGTTGGTGCGGGGGCAGGGGAGAGCTGCTTACCATGACTGATTGCATGAAGTTTTTAAATTCACTTTGCCGGTACTATTTTGTAGCCTCCATATAGACAATTTCACCCTAATGTTGAATAGCACCATTGCTGATTTTCAGCAACATCATGTACATTTAATTCCAATTAACTCGAGATTAGATTCAGCAAACAATGCATTTACTGCCATTTTGAGATTAAAGTACAAATAAAATCTACCATTGTTAACATAGTATTGTAAGCCACAGTTAGCATCACATTAGTGAAATGAGCAACATCCCATCAGGGAACATATTTGTATCAAATTGAATTGTAGTAGGCTTTGATAGTACTAAAGAATGTGGGTTTACCATTAATACATTTAAACAGCAGGGATATGCAGAGAAAAATACAACTTGAGCTACGTCTGAGTGGAAAAATATATACATCTAAACTTTTATCACATACAACACCTCTGATGATTTGGATAATAATCCTTCAATGCTTATCTTTAGATACAGGAACACAATCATCAACATTTATGACATTTTGCTGGGAAAACTACTATCAATTAATCAGTCCTGAAGGTAGATAAAACTAGTGAGCCACAAACCCACTTCACAAGAAGTCTGAATCTTCAGCATGTTTTAAGTTCCGCCATCCTTTTAGCTTTTCCCTCCAGCTAACAGGATTCTGCATTCACAATAAATATTAATAAATCAATCTTCAAACTAATGTTGTAGTTTATATAATAGTATGTCTATGGAAAATATTATATCTGGAAAATATGCTCAAGCCATTCAAGGAAAGGATAAAGGGACACTTTCAAGCAATAACCAATAACTGTCCCCTACATCGAGAGGAAGCTCTCTACAAGATGTTACAGGCCAACAGTATGGATTTTAATTTCTGTGTAATAGATCAGATGCACTTAGATCAGTACTCACAGACGGTTGACCGTTCATTCTCAATTTGTGATCCAACATCCATGGCCACAACATACACCCGGAGATACAAGACTTTTTAAAGTAACAGTATACTCCTTCCTTCTGAGAAGAAATATAGCTAAACCAACTGTGTCATTTATCTGCTTCACCAAGCTTGGGTCCTGATTAACAAACCTAAACGTACACTTATGTGTAAGTTTACAGTTGCTGTTGTAATTTTACTACTGTTTTGGTATTCACAAACTACAAGTGTAATTTTAATACTAATAATGTTACTAGTAGTAAAATTACACTCATAAAATTACTAGTTGTAACATTACACTCCAAGGGCCCAATTAATGAAGTTGGTTCCCTGGAGGTTGCGGTTGTGCAATGGCGGTCCGACCACCAAAGTTGTAATTGGGTAGTCCCATCACCGGGGCGGCAGTGGCTGGACCACCACAGCCGCATCCCCTTGAGTCTGGCAGTCCTCGGACCGCCAGACTCATAATTAGGCCCTCAGTGTAGATTTTTAGAGGTATCGCCATATACTTGAATTAAAGTGATAGTAACAGCCTTGTATGGGTGTGGGAGTATATTTTTTGAATTGTTTGAATTATAGCTTGTTTAAAGTCTATGATTATATTTTGGAGGTAGTAGTTATTTTTATGTTGTTTCATATTATTTAGGAGTTCATAGTAGGTGCTGCTTTGTTTGTTTGGTTGTAAAGCATATATGAAAGGGATATTGAGGTTTTCATATTCACTATGAATGGTGTATATTTGAGTGAATGGTTTGGGATACATTTTGAAAGTTCCATCCATTATCCACGTTTGGCATTAGGTACTTTTCAGTAAGTTGTTTGCTGTGGAGAAAATTAAGATTCGTTTTTCATTTCATTTTTCATTATTGAAATATAAAAGGAAGGGTTCCTCATTATGTGTTAATTTTAACTGGTCAGGTATATCTATGTCTTGGTATGTCCTAGGGGCAAGTGGGGAATCGCTAGTGGCTTTTTTAGTGCGTGCAATTAAGCGTTTTAAAGTGGGGATAGGTGGTAGTTCACCTGTTACATGAATGGAGACTTTGGGTACTATGGGCCTGATTACAAGTTTGGCGGTCTTAGAGCGGGCCGCCACGCCAGTGCCCCGCGTCAACACTGCAAAACCTGTAGTCAGTCCGCCTGCCGGATTATGAGTTGTAATCCTTGTGGGGGGTCCTGCTGTGGTGGTCCCACAGCGGTGCCTTTCTAACGCTTTTAGGAGAGCCTTAGAAAGTCACTGCCGTACGAACGCCGCAGCCCGTTCCTGCATGGACAGAAATGCACAAAGTTGTGCATTTCTGTCTGTGCAGGAACAGGGGGTGCAAAAATACAGGGGGTCACAACATGTGCCCTCTCTGCATGAACCCCCATGCACAGAAGCAACAGGGGGCCCTGTAGGGCACCCTTAGTTTTCTCACCACCACACTTTTTATGGGAGGCTCACCGCCATGAAAAGGAGGGCAATGAGGAAACTTGTAATATGCTTGGCGGTGTGGCTGCGGTACCGCCAGCATATTGCAGTCTCAGACCGCTGCGCCACTGCCGCTGGATTAAGGATCTCGGAGATTGCAGCAGTCCAGGTGGACTGTCAACGTGACCACCGAGGTCGTAAACAGGCCCCAAGTCTTTCAGGATTTTGCTTGTAGGTTCCTAGGAACTAGTGCTTGCCTCTTGTGTATCCTGTAAGATTTCTCTAACTTCTATTTCTCTAACATTTGGGGGGTGGCTGTGCTCTTTTACATTTATTACAAAATTACCTTTTGTAGTTGCCTTTCCATAGCATCATTCAAAAAATATTTAGTAAATTTGCAGGTTATGGTTTCTGTTGATGCACTTTCTTTGCTGTAGGTGTAGTCCATATGGTTTTATAAGTGTTTCCCTTTCTGTGAAGCTATATATTTAGCCTCTTCTGTCATTGTATCTGTAAATAGTTTAATAGTATAAATATATTATAAATTGACTTTTGCTTCTTTGTTACTATTTAAAAATATGCAGTAACATGTTATTTATTTACTTGTATATTGTTTAGAGATGTTTTGCACAGTTTTGAAGCTTTGTTTTTGACCTTGTGTTAACGTGGAACAGGTGCTGAATTTTCTGTTTAAAGAGAAAAAAAGTTATATTAATTAAATATGGTATTTTGGTGCAATTTTGCTGAGGTTTAGGGAGTTAGGTATATTTTTGATCGTTGGTTGGGAGAGTATTTAAATTAATATATATGCATACTTACTTTATTATTTATTCTTGGAGCTTTGTTATAGTTGATATTTTCTGGCAGTTTGTTGATTTGAAAGTTGATTTTCTTTTCCTTTATGCAGTCCATTTAAAAAACTAAAAGTTACAGAGTGTGTTGCTATTTATTTGTTAAATTATATTTTTTAGTTTAATAACAGTTCATTTTTAGTTTAATTATATGTATTACTTAGTCGAATTTGTAGCCATTGAGATGATTTATTTCTGTTTTAATGGTTTCTTGTGAGAATCTGGCAGAACTTTCTCCTCTTGCAGTGTTTATCGATTTTGGAGTATTTATTTGTTTTAATTAGTGTGCCTTTAATATTGCTGGCTTAATTTTTAGTTTGATTTTATTGGTTAAAGTTGTTAATGGTGTTATGTTATTGGTTGGTTTAGTATAGCTTGAATTTTTTTCATCAGCTGAGTTCTTGTTTGGTAAATGCTAATATATGTTTTATTTTGTAGTATAATATATAGCTTGTTTTATTTATCTATACATTATATTGTATATATTATATATGTGTATATAAGTTTATTTTGTTTGAAGTAATTGTTTTAAGTTAAAATTGTTTTAGTGTATTTTTTTAGGATTTATTAGTTATATTGATGATAATACTGTGATTGATATTGTGTTAATCGATATTTTTGATGTTTTAAATGTTTATTTATAGGCGACGATATTAGTGGTTCCGATATTTTTGCCATCGATATATGTAAAAATCGGTTTTTTGTAAACAATATTTGTGTGTTTGATATTAATGATTTTTATAGTTAAGTATAGGGAGTTAATATTTTTGTAATCGATATTAAATTCACGATATATGTGTATATCGATATTGTAGGATCGATATTATGTCAGAGATCCAAGTGTAAACTTATACAAAAGTGTACGTTTACCTAACTTTACTAGTGGTTTGATATTCATAAACTAGGAGTGTACTTTTACTACTAGTAAAGTTACTAGTACTCAAATTATATTTCTAGTTTGTGAATACCAAAAAGTAGTAAAGCTACTACAACAAGTGTAAATTTACATTAAATTGTAAGTTTACCTTTCTGAATCAGGCCCTTAGTGCTTTTGCTTATGAATATCCTGTTTCTTACACAAACATTACCAAGTTAAAATGTACATTTTTGTATTAGAATGAACAGAGTCAGCAGTGGAAGTTGCATTTACATATTAAGTGCATGTGTTCACAAACAAGAATAAATAATTTGTCATATTAACACATTATACCACATTGTTGATGGTCAAGTTCAATCAGCCCTTAACTTGTGCATGTACATAACTTCTCTCTTCCCACAGTATTACGGTCCATGATTGTTTGTAGAACATGGCTCCCAGCCATGCATTATTTCAATCAGTGGTACTCAGTAGATCTTCTGTAATTTAATATTAACAGTAAATGTTGAATACAATTAAATGTATTGTACTGCTATTTAGTAAGAGTCTTGAAAAAGCACCCCGATGATGAGAAATGCTTAACTTCCTGAAATGTGATCATATTATACAACAGTACATTTACTAAGCGTTGAGATTAATGTATTATGTTTTTGTGAAGAGTTACATTTTGCATAATTCCACAATAATTAGAGGCACCAAAATATAAAGAGACAGGTAAAAGGAACACCTTACATAGCACTAACATAAAAGTGAGCAGTTGAGTGACATCAAATTCAGCCTAATTTGAATTACTTGGTTTTTCAGCAGACATGTAACAATGGCCTCACACAGAATTAATTTAGGACTTTAGGGTTGTCAGAATGAAATCTGCAGGCCATATGGCAGCTTGATCAACTAAATATCTTAGGTGAGTAATAGAGTTATCTGTGACAGCAATATCATCTAATCAGGGACAAAGCAGAAATACTAGCCTGGCTTTCAATACATCACAGAAAAGTTATAGAGCATTTGGGATGTAGTAAATTTAATAATTACATATTCACAAGAAGACGTCTTTCAAAGGTCAGAGCTGAAAAAGAGATGTATGAAGCTAGGGTGCAGAAAAGGCCATATTTATTTTTTAATCAGATTTAGGTGCTGGATAGAAACTTAGCGAGAACCTTTATTTATATTGCAGCTGAACAAAGAACATAAATGTGCGTGGTGTCGATTAGAGATCGGATAACAGATGCCTGGATTTTTTCAAGAGAGAGAACATGCACTTGTGATAGTACTTGATAATACATTTGTTTTTACATATTTGCATACATTCAATTCTGGTGTATATTTATTTATATGTTTTTTTAACTGTTTTATAGTTTAAAAATACATGTAATCTTTCAACTGTTATCAGGTAATTAATAACTAAAGTTGCCATATAATTTAATAAAATACTGTTTAAAAATGTTAAAAAAAAGATATCCTTTGCAAAGTTGCAGTGCATCTTACACCTAGGGCCTGATTATGAGTACGGCGGTCCCAAGACCTCTGTACCCGCTGAGGCGGTCTGACCGCTGCCTCCTCAGCGGTCTGATCGCCTGATCATGACCATGGCGGTCGGACCGCCATAAGACCACTGCCACAACAAGGATCTTGGATACCGCGGTGGTTGGGTGGCGAAAGCACTAATCAATGGTAACAGTGCTGATGCCGGCCGTGATAACCCTGGTCGGCTGAAAGGCAGGGAAAGGGCCCTAGGGCAATTTTATCCATGGGGGTGTGTGCATGGGGCACATGATGTGCCCCCCTCTGATTGCAATGTCATGCGTGCACTGTGTGCCATAAACAACATGGTGCATGGTACGCAGTGCACCGACATGCAAGTGGCGGTGCCACGACGGCAGCATGTGCTGCAGGCTCTCTATGAGCCGAAGCATGCGCCTACGTGGCTCTGCCGCCACAACACCGCCAGCTCTGCGGTAAAATCCTAATGCGGTGGTCGTGATGCTGCTGGCTTGGCGGCGCTCTCCCTACCGCCGCAACTATGGACTGGCAGTCGGACCATCAAAGTCCAAATTGGACCCTTAGAGTTGCAGCTGACTCAGTCTCCCATATCAGTCTCTTTTATTCAGTGTTCAATTATTCACACTCAAAGATCTAGTTAATTACACTGTCAGTACTTCTTTCACACAGCCTACATAATTTGCCTTTGTATGATAACTCTGAACCGAGATCCTTCTATTTCCCATACTGGTGCCAGGCCTAACTGGTTTTCATAGATATTTTCCTATGACAGGGAGTTTTCAAATAATTCTGGTGTACCACACAAGCACAAATTCCAACATGGAATTGGGTACAGTGTTTATAGGTGACATAATCAATACATTCATTTTGGACACAAACTTAACTCTTTTATCTCAGGTGCATTGTCACTTTGTCACTTATTAGCACACATACTTACTCAATATGATAAGCAATCTAGCCCAGGGATGTAAACCAATGCTCAATGTCCTGTGCAAGTTCTTAAAAATGATATAATAGTAACCATGTCTCAGCTTTAGCTATGTGGAATACCATTTTGATTTATGATTATCTAGCCAACCACTGAGAGTCCATCACATTTAATTTCAACAAATAGCTAGTGGAACAACAGAATTCATAATGGTTACCATTCTTTTCAACAATTTGCCCCCAATGCTTTTCATTTAATTGTAATGTTGTGATCGTCACATCTCTGCACCATATGTCAAGAATGATAGAATCTTAGCGACATAGGTTCTTAACCTGAGACATACAGATGAACCCCTTTTATTTATGATTACCATCGATCTGGGCACCCGCCTTTAACATTTACTAATCAAGCATCAGTTATCAGGTCATATAGATTGGAATTAAAAACATCTAAGTTCCAAAATTGCTTAACTACAGCAACAGTAACAATCTCAATCATCCATGCATCTCACTCATGGACAGCTGAACACTGTAATCTTTGACTTTGTTTATTGTTTTGTGTTATTGTTTAAATTGCGTTTTTTTTATCCTGTACTTTGTTTTTAAATTGCTCTCATCAATGTAAGCTTACAATGCCTCTACAGCATTAGGTAAACCTACATTATTATGGTCAATGATAAATGTATCATCTGCGCATGACAAGATGCCAAAATGTGCTGTACCTAATAGAGGAAAGCTTCCTACAGTTGACAGAAGGTAAGTAACGTACAGGCTAAATGGCAGGGGAGTCAAAATGCTCCCCTGAATGTAACCTTTTCTGTGAAACCACCATGTTCAACAGGAAAAAAATCATTTACCATGCATTACCAAACAAAACCTGGATTAAGGAAGGAAGACAATGCCTAATATTCGATTGTCTCTCTTCACTATAAATGGAACATTTGAACTAACTTGAAAGTGGCCTATCTTTCAATAATGCTTGGTTTGCTAATATGAATTAATGTGAATTAATCTATAATTTTCAGGCAGGCCTTTGTCCTCCTTTATTATTGGGAAAAGCAATCAATCTCACAACCTAACCAGGAGTTGCATGAGTATTTATTTGCAGCAATCGTTAAAATTGGGGATAGTAACTAAACCCACAAGGCTACATGGTGATTTTAAAACATTTTCTGAACCCCATCCAGACCTGTGGAGCCCGGATCCTTCTAAGACAAAGAAACCCTTAGCAGATTTCTTAGGGTTTTAAAAATTAAAACGATCCTAGTGATGGAATGGTCAAATGCTCATCATTACCCACACTAAATAGCATCTTCATTTAATCCATCCAAGAACCTTTGCTTAGAGAACAATAATCCCAAATCTTGCTGGTCCTAAACTCTTTTTGCACAATATGTTTGAAAGCTTTGTGGATGTGTGTTTACAGTCCTAAATGTCATTCCAGGTACTAACATGATCTAGTGTTTTTTAAACTTAGTAATGTTCTCGGAATCCTAATACTAACAACATGTTCCTATCACTTCATCAACCCCTCTTGCCCCACGCCCCCATATTTCACTATTGATTAAAAGCTATCCACATCCCTTGTGGATTGTTGTCACAGTGCTGAGTGCCTGTGTGACACCTGTCGTAGTTCTGTAGTTCTTTCTCTAATTGTACTGCAGTTTCTCCAAGGAGGTGATGTGGAAGGAGTGTTCTGACTTTAATAGGGGTAAATTTGGCCCTAAGTTTATAGTTAAGGTTTGGGATGATTTGTGCTATGAAAAGGACGTATCTAATCCCGCAAGGGATTTTTATGATGATACTTGTGTGTTGTGTACTTTTTATTTCTTCTCAAGGTGGTTCAATGTTTTCCATTGCCTCTTCTGAAATACTTGTGCAGATAAAACGTCTTCATTTTGCAGCTATGTAGCATGTCCTGCAAGGTATATTAGTGAGAAGAGTGAGATGTTGTTTGAAGGTGGTTCTGACACTATGGGCCGCCCGGATGTTTTTGCTTTTTGAGCACCTAATTTTTGAGCTTTCACTGTGGGGGAGCCTCATGAGTTGGGACTCACCCACAGTGAACTCATAATGAAAGAGACTGCATGGGGATTTTACTGGTGTCCCCCTGGCTTGACCAGGCCGCTGCACAGCAGCAGGAGTAAGGGGCACCGGGCTAGTTACATACAGACACATGTGTATATGCGTGTGCACACGTGTAGGGGCTGCGCAGGAGAGATTCCTAGCGTGCGCAGCCAAGGAGCAGGTGCAGATAGACTGGTGTGGCAGGACTTATGCAGAATGGGGTGGTGACATGGAATAGGCTTTATACAGTGGGAAGAAACATGCCAGGGAAAGTCAGTGTGCTTTACAGTGTGTATTCCATTAATCTCTTATGGGGATAGGGAGCACAGGGGCTAGTTTTACTTTCCTAAGGCCTACAAATTCCAGACACGCACTAAAGTCCACTGTAACGGGTGTGAGAAGAAGTATTCTGCAGAGTCCAAAGTCATATTTGTACTGCTTTTGGGTCATCCAGAAATTTCATATTTCTCTGAGTCAGCCATAACCAGGGCCTGGCTGGAGCCTGCCCTCAGCGGGCTGGATTGATAACCTTTCTTCCACGAGCTAAGGCCTCCTCTCCAAGGAGGAGAAGATGGGTGGAGCTACAGGCTCATCCATCAGCAGCTATCACTGGGTGCCAGGCACCAGGCTGCACCAGGGAAAAGGCAGCTCTGGGTGGAAGGGACTTTTTCAGAGACCATGTGGCAGGAGACCCTGGACGATGCCATCTTGAACCAACCCAGAGGCCTGGGCAGGAAGGAGGGAGCTGGGGCAGAGAAGTGAGGTGTCGCTGTGTGATAGGGCAAACAGAGACTTCCTGCCAGCCCCCTCCCCAATTTCTTAAAAGAACTTGCACAGGAAGAGAAGCTCTCTCTGGGGTGTGGTCTGCAGAGGCAGAAGGTGCTGGAGCGTGGCGCAATGGGCAGTTGGAAGGAGGAACCCCCTGACTGCTCCAGAATCCTGAACAGCGCCAGGAGAAGAGTCCAGGACCAGTGCGCAGAAGCAGGGGCCTCTGCGCAGGGAGAAGAGAGGCCCATGAATGAAGCCGGGGAGCGCTGTCGTGCTCCCCATGAAGATTGGCAGGGGGAGGGGCCTGGGATCCCAACTCCGGGCCCTGTGTGATGAGGAGGAGGCGGGGAGCGCCGTCGCGCCCCCCGCAAAGAAGCTAAGCCAGGGAGCGCCGTCGCGCTCCCCATGAACATGTCCAGGGGTTCGGGACCCCATCCCCGGGCCCCAAAGAAGAGGACGTGGCGGTCGCGGGGTGCCAGGAGCCCACCCTGGCCACCGCCGAAGAGATGTAGTCCAAGCTAGGGGGGCGCCGTCACGCCCCCTGTGAAGGTGGCCTAGGGGCCCGGAACCCCATCTCCGGGACCCCGAAGTGCGGAGTGGGGACGGGGGAGTGCCGTCGCACTCCCTGCAGCCAGCGCGCGCCTCGGTGTCTGCCCGCCGGAGCGGGCAGACCAGACCTGCAGCGCCGGCTCCCATGGCAGCATGCGAGGGTGCTGGCCGGGCGGGGAGCCGGCGGGGGTGGGCTCCCAGGGCTGCACCCCAACGTGACGACATGCGGGGGTCTTTCACTGTGGGGGAGCCTCATAAGTTGGGACTCACCCACAGTGAACTCATAATGAAAGAGACTGCATGGGGATTTTACTGGTGTCCCCCTGGCTTGACCAGGCCGCTGCACAGCAGCAGGAGTAAGGGGCACCGGGCTAGTTACATACAGACACATGTGTATATGCGTGTGCACACGTGTAGGGGCTGCGCAGGAGAGATTCCTAGCGTGCGCAGCCAAGGAGCAGGTGCAGATAGACTGGTGTGGCAGGACTTATGCAGAATGGGGTGGTGACATGGAATAGGCTTTATACAGTGGGAAGAAACATGCCAGGGAAAGTCAGTGTGCTTTACAGTGTGTATTCCATTAATCTCTTATGGGGATAGGGAGCACAGGGGCTAGTTTTACTTTCCTAAGGCCTACAAATTCCAGACACGCACTAAAGTCCACTGTAACGGGTGTGAGAAGAAGTATTCTGCAGAGTCCAAAGTCATATTTGTACTGCTTTTGGGTCATCCAGAAATTTCATATTTCTCTGAGTCAGCCATAACCAGGGCCTGGCTGGAGCCTGCCCTCAGCGGGCTGGATTGATAACCTTTCTTCCACGAGCTAAGGCCTCCTCTCCAAGGAGGAGAAGATGGGTGGAGCTACAGGCTCATCCATCAGCAGCTATCACTGGGTGCCAGGCACCAGGCTGCACCAGGGAAAAGGCAGCTCTGGGTGGAAGGGACTTTTTCAGAGACCATGTGGCAGGAGACCCTGGACGATGCCATCTTGAACCAACCCAGAGGCCTGGGCAGGAAGGAGGGAGCTGGGGCAGAGAAGTGATGTGTCGCTGTGTGATAGGGCAAACAGAGACTTCCTGCCAGCCCCCTCCCCAATTTCTTAAAAGAACTTGCACAGGAAGAGAAGCTCTCTCTGGGGTGTGGTCTGCAGAGGCAGAAGGTGCTGGAGCGTGGCGCAATGGGCAGTTGGAAGGAGGAACCCCCTGACTGCTCCAGAATCCTGAACAGCGCCAGGAGAAGAGTCCAGGACCAGTGCGCAGAAGCAGGGGCCTCTGCGCAGGGAGAAGAGAGGCCCATGAATGAAGCCGGGGAGCGCTGTCGTGCTCCCCATGAAGATTGGCAGGGGAGGGGCCTGGGATCCCAACTCCGGGCCCTGTGTGATGAGGAGGAGGCGGGGAGCGCCGTCGCGCCCCCGCAAAGCTAAGCCAGGGAGCGCCGTCGCGCTCCCCATGAACATGTCCAGGGGTTCGGGACCCCATCCCCGGGCCCCAAAGAAGAGGACGTGGCGGTCGCAGGGTGCCAGGAGCCCACCCTGGCCACCGCCGAAGAGATGTAGTCCAAGCTAGGGGGGCGCCGTCACGCCCCCTGTGAAGGTGGCCTAGGGGCCCGGAACCCCATCTCCGGGACCCCGAAGTGCGGAGTGGGGACGGGGGAGTGCCGTCGCACTCCCTGCAGCCAGCGCGCGCCTCGGTGTCTGCCCGCCGGAGCGGGCAGACCAGACCTGCAGCGCCGGCTCCCATGGCAGCATGCGAGGGTGCTGGCCGGGCGGGGAGCCGGCGGGGGTGGGCTCCCAGGGCTGCACCCCAACGTGACGACATGCGGGGGTCCCGGGTGGGACCGGGACCCCCAAAGGAAAAACGAAGAGATGCGAGGGGCCCGGGTGGGACCAAGCCCCGAAAAAACAGAAAGAGCGGCCGGGGGTGGGCTCCCCGAGCCTCAACACTCACCTGGGGGTCCGGGTGGGACCGGACCCTCCAACGAGGGAATGCAGCGGCCGGAGGCACACATCGCGGCTCTCCCCGACTCAGCGGGAGAGCCGCTGTTATAATATGCATGAAGCAGGAGAGCCTCGCCCCATAATGCCTTGCAGGCCTGACCGGCCTGCCAGGGAAAACCGCTGTTTTTCTGCGTGTGGTGGCCCCAGGAGGATGGGGTCACCACGAGGTGTGTGCAAGGGTGCAGGGGGAGCTGCAGGAGAACACAGCCTCCCCCAGCACGAAGAAAAGGAGTCCCTCCCTAAGTCTCAGGGGGACTTGAAAAGAATAACCCCTCAAGGGCTCAGCCAGCATTTTAATGCTTTTTGGGCTGGAAATTTTGTTCTACAGCTAGAGGAGGATTGAGAAGTGTGCCAAGGGATGAAGGGCTGAGTTGGGGGTGTCTGGAGAAGGGAATTCCCTGGAGGTGAAGAGGTGTAATTGCACTAGAACTGCATTTACTAAGGTTATTTCTTTTAGAGGGACTGAAAGTCACATGTGTAAGGTGATGTCATAAGCAAAGTGGGGTTATGTTGCCAGACATTCCTGCTAGGGTATCTGGCTGTATATGCATAATCCTGTGATTCATCTGTGATGCCTTTAGGGGCTGTAATTGCAACGCATTCTAATGTCCAGCAAATGTGATGAGTACTGTCATTCTAAGGTGATGCTTAAACATGTATTCTTGCTGCTGCGCTTAGGTGAAGAACAACCCAGACTGTTAGCCCCGAAGATGTAGAGGTGCATACTGTATGGACAATATGAGATGCTCAGCCAGGGTTATGTGTCACCAGGGCAGGTGTGCCTATTTTTAATGCTCGTTGAGATAATGGGGTGGGTCGCCACTGGGATGGTGCCAGTCACAGGGCCCTCGCTCCAGGTTATGTTCAACCCACTGCATTAGGGGGCAAGATGATGTGCATACATGGGAGTGGTGGTACTAGACCCCACCCCCCTTTGGGAGGGGTGGAATTGTTATGCAATGTCACAAAGTAATTCCAACAGCTTATGTATATTTGTAAATTGGTGCATAGTATTGAGTAGTGTGTGTGTTTAATAAATGTACTCTTACTTTTATAAAGCAAAGTACAGACTGGACAATCAATTATTGAGTGTTATTTCTGCGCACCTGCAAATGGCGATTACTAGCCCACACCACCTCCCTTGAGTAAGCCTCAGACTGCTCTGCAATGCTACCCTCTGAGAGTCAGGCGCTACAATTGGGTGTTTGGTTCCCAGTGAAGGACAAATGTAGTCATGTTATTTGTGCAGGCCTCACAGATACTGCCTCGTTTTCCAACAGATGTGCATTAAGGAAGGAATGCTTAATCAGCTGTATGGTGTCAAGGTGTGCAGCTGAGAGTGTGCTGTGTTCTGAGATCTTCCGTTTACTGATAGAGGAAGAACGTGTTGTGCTCCTGTGGAGAAATGTATTCACCCACTATATCAGTGGCGGCTCCTCTGCTAAGACGGAGGAGCGTCGCCTCACTGCTTTGCAGCAGTGAAAGAAAGGAAAAATTAAATGATAATAACTTGATGTTATTATCATTTTATTTGTTCCTGCTGCAGCAGCATGGTGGCGGGGCAGGGCGGGGCTGCTCTGCTCATAGAGCAGGGCAGGGGAGAAGAGGTGGGCACACTGAAGTGGGCATGACACTTTGGCCGGCCGTCTCGGGCTGGCCAAACAGTCATGCGCACTTAGCATATTCTCTACTTAGGCTGCATTACAGCCTGAGTGGAGAACATGCCCCGGCCTCCAATCCCCGTCTGAGCGCCGAACTACGGTGCTCAGATCAATCAACGCTGCATTGCAGTGTTGTGATTGGCTCAGGGGAGCCTGGCGGCATCCTGTTCAGCCGACGGCGAGAGACGAGGTGGGCGAGAGCGGAGAGGAGGTAAGTGTCTTCATCTTTTTTTACACCTCATTACCCACTCACCCCCCGCCCCGCCACCCCAGATCCGTGCTGGCCGCCACTGCACTATATAGCTTTTGAAACACTATTGCACTCATTAAGGTTTAATAGTATCTGTCTCACTATCTAAGGTGTACTGTTATGGTAGCAACATTTGCCCTACGAAATGGCTCTGTTGCTGTATTGAGGCATGACGTTAGTGTACTGAGCTGTGTGTTGGGCTTGCGTGGGATGGCTGGATGACGGGATGGATATACTATTGGGTAGTTTAATATGCAAGTTCTAAGACTTTCCTGCCTTGTTGCATGCACGGTGATGGAAGGGATATTGTATAGGGTAGTAGGGGCCATCAAATATGCAGACGGTACACGTCCGGTGTGACAAAATATTTGCTGTGGCGTAACTCAAAATGATGGAGCTCCAATGCAGAATGTGGTGAGGTACTCTGGGCAGATTTTTGCGTGTGAGGAAAGAACCGAAAAAGGGTAAACCTTCATGGGCACAAGCCCTCTTCAAATCCCAAATCCTCCAGGAAATGCAGATGGCGCTAAAACCCGTTGCGAGACAAAAGGCTCCAGAGCGGACAGGGAAAGGCACTGGCAGAGATGCCAGCAAATCTCGTCTCGTCTCGTCTCGCCTCAGCTGCGGCCGGCTGCGAAAGAGCCATGAAAGTACGAAAAGTCATTGACGATTAATTCTCAGAGCGACTTCAGAGGACGCGGTCTATCTTCTTCTCTTTCTCTCACAGAAGCCCCGGGGCTTCCAGAGCATCGCGGAACAGCTTCATTTCATCCCGGCCTCTGGAGGAGGCGCAGCGGGGGCATCTTGTCAGACAAGTGAAAGAAGGGCTGCAACAAAGGCTGCCAGACAGCGGGAGCCGAGGGGCGAGCCTCGTGACATTAACTAATATTTACATGCGTGCTTTTTGTTGTAGGCAAGTGTGCCTAGTGGGCCGCCGCGTCGGACCCGTTCGTTTGCCTTCGATGCAAACTGGGAGTTCCAATTCGGAGGTTTTGGTCGGAACTTCTCACCTTCCTTTTGACAGCATAAATGGAGAAAGAAAAGGGAGAAAGTTGAAAAATCATCCCGTTTTTCATTTAACCCTTCCATACCTCAAAAAATAGGGAGAATTACGCAGGGTCGGACTGGGACGAAAAATAGGGCCACGCAGCAAAATAAAAGTGTCCCATATTAGCCAATCATACAGCAAAAAAAGTGGCCCACATTTGCAACCAGGCAAGTTTAAAACTTGTAAAGACATTCTGTGTGTTTTGCAAGCTATGGAAGATTGCATGGATTTGGCCTTGCTGCAGGCAATGTTTGGGGTAATATCAGGTAACTCACCATTAAAAACCAGACCAGCTGGCCATAAAACAGGGCCACAAACTGCTAAAACAAGCATTGGCATAGCCAATAGGTCTTGTCTTTGGGATCTTATAAAATTTGCGGCACACAGCACATTCATTATCCTGGGTGCTACAACATCTGCTGTTACTTCACGTGCCACTGCCTAATGGTCATAAAATAACCACGTAGATAAAAAGTATAGGTGTTCACAGAGGGCATTTATCCTTGCCAAAACGGACAGTGTGACACAATTAGCCAAAGAAGAGCCTCTGTAAAATATATGTTGAGATATAGCATACAAAAATGCCAAATGTACACATATAAGTACAAGTAAGCATTAGCCTGTGTCTCCTGCTGCACACCTGTGTGTGCAACATACTATGGGGGATATTTACAAAGAAGTGGCGGAGTGAGGCCTTAGCCGTCATGGCTTAACGCCCCACTCCGCCACTTCAGAAACGCAAGGCTGCACCATATTTACAAGGATATGGCGCAGTTTTGCGTTTCCCCCTTCGCTGGCACTACACTTAGCAGTGTAGCACCAATGCAGGCACCCTTGCACCATAGTGCAAGGGTGTCTGCATGCAGGGGAAAGATTATTTATATGTAGGAAGGTATCCCTTCCTGCACATAAACAATCTTTAAATGCCGTTTTGTCACTTCTATGTGTGCTGATTAATGCAGCACACATGGAAGTTACAAAATTTCTTTTTTTTATAAGGGTTGTTTATGTGCAGATAGGGACACCTTCCTACACATAAACAATCCAAGGCATTTTGCTTTTTCCATGTGTGCTGCACTAGGCAGCACACATGGAAAAAGCAAAAACGAGGAGAAATAATAATTTCTCCTCGTTTCACCAAGTTAAGACCAGGTTTTCCCTGGTCTTAATTTTGGCGCTGCCTCCTATTTACGCTGCCCTTGTAAATAGAGGGCAGCATCAAAATCAATGGGTGTTGCGATGGAACGCCCACCGCAACACCCACTGCCCACCCCACCCCTTTCACGCTAAGCATAGCGTGAAAGGGGACCTTATTAACAAGGCAGTGTTATGCCACATTAAGTGGCTTAACGCTGCCTTGTAAATAAGGCAAAGCCCCTATCGCCACGGAAACGTCACAAAAAGTGACGTTCCCATGCCGATAGGGTCTTGTACATATGACCCTATGTTTCTTATTTCACTAACTTAATCACAAAGATTTGGTCAACAAAATTTTATCCATTTAGTACTTTTCCATTATTCCATTTGTTTGCATAATTGAGCTGCAAATAAAATCACATTTGCATTAATGTGCCCCAATGCATTTCGGGATGCACTCCACTGAAAAACACATTTAAAAAAAGTAATTTTTTTTTTTTAGGAGAGACATTCTAAATAAAAAAATATATATCCAGAATGCAACCAAAGGGTCGTAATGACTGCATTTAAACATTTTGTTTTTGTACCAGACTTCATTCATTCCATGTAGTATAAATGGTAAATATTATTTGGAATTGACAGTTAGGACTTTTGAAATTCCATTCACTGTTGTTTTCCACATTTTCCCAGGTTGACCTCCAGGATGTCTACCTGTTTAACACAGTGGTGCATTGCAGTTATGCACCACTTCATCACTCTACCATAAACGGTCGCTATTCACCCAGTCCGGGTTCTGAGCCTTCTTTCTCCTTTATGGGTGCCTTCTTTCCAAATGATCACTTCAGGCAAACTTTTGCTGTTTCTGAGACACTCTACATGTGTCGCAACACTTTGCATGCACTAGGTCCGTAATGCACAGGAAACCTGTATTGCATACACTGCATGGCAACAAACCTGCTTAGTCTGTTAGGGTTGCCACCTTTCTTAAAAAAGTAACCTTGCTGGCGGGGTAGGGGACAGAGACAGGGGCAACAAGCAATGGAGCGGGAGGTGCGGCCACAATATTGAAAGATGCAGCGTGACGGCAGCAAAGTAGTGTTTACCTGAAGCCTTTATGGCACCAGCCACGGTCCATGCAGGTAACAACGGTGGGGCTGGGTGGGGGGGTGCGGGGATTTCGAGGGACGATGCAGAGGGAAAATTAAACAAATAATTAATTTGTCATCGTCCGTCGAAATCCCCCCCCACCCGGCCCCATCGCCCCACCGCTGTTACCTGCACGGGCCGCGGCTGTATGGCACACATCACGTGGCAAGGTCTGAAGCAGTCCTAAAGTAACGTGGTGGGAGGGGGGAGGGATGGGAGGGGGCAGCAAGCAACAGAGTGGGAGGTGCGTCCATAATAATAACAAGCCAAAAGAAAAAAAAGTGTGTCAGACAAACCATAAATAAATAAACAATTAAGACAACATGTAACTGGGGCAGGCTCCATGGGACGGATCCAAACACCAAAAAGTGGGACAAAGACAACAAAGGGACCATAGAAAAGCAAGATTGTACGAGGGGCACTACAAGGAACCAATGAAAAATGATGGCCGTGCACAAAGCCGATAGAGCAGATACCATTATAAACTAATGGGATAACCCAAGGTAAGCTGCAGGACCTGAGTGTATGGTATATGCAACAATGTGGTCCACGGACAAAATAATTACAAAATAATATACGATATTGAATAACGTATTGTAGTCATGGCTCGGGAGAACTAGTCGAAAAAAAGGCCATACAATGAATTTTCAACTTGATTCAATTTATATTTTTTCTTTTCTGAAAGTTTCTTAATTAGTGCATACATATGTTTAAGAAAATCATATCACGGTTGCTCCAAAAGTTGCATAGAAAAAGTGATCATAGAAATGCTCATTTGCAAGGTGACGTAAAGAAGAGGAATAATGTTTCATCCAAAAGGTTCAATTATACAATTTGCAACAATGGCTAACGTGCCTCAACTAAGCCACTGTAATATGCCGGTTTGAAAACAAAATGATAATGCATTGCTAAGGGTCGGTGGTCATTGAATCCTAACGCACATTCTGCAGTACCGGTGGTGCGCGTCCAAGTCAAACTTTGGAAACCTGCCCTTATTTTTCTTTTACAGATGAAGCTACAGGTGGATGAGAATTTAAGGATCGAGCCTGGCTTTAGCTAGATGCCTGGCTGTGGCTCATTACAAGGCCCGTATGGACCCTAGAGAAAAAAACAAGCTGAGCCTTAATGTGGCGTATGCTCGGAACTCTAGCCGTAGGCCGGGAAGGGGTTTTAGGAAGGTCAATCGTATAGACACTGTGGAGTAGCGTGAACGTGCATTGAAAGGAACATTGTGCTGGTGATTTTTCTAACAGCATTACTAGCCTCTCTAAACACCTTCAACACACTCGCCTTAACCTTCACAATCAGCCGATCTCCCCTAAAGTGCAACCAATACCTCCCCCAAATCAGAAATGCAAAGTGTGAGCTCTTGTTAAAGTCTGGCTGCAGAGTTCTGCACTTCACTTTTGCCTCTCTGAAGACTTGTAACTCTGTTTCGCCATTTCCTTTAATTGCCTTCAATGAGGTGCTGAACCTCTTTGTTAACTCTGTGGTAAATGATCTCTTATATAAATTAAATGCATCTTTGTCAGGAGATTGATTGGCATGAATGTTTCTAAGTTTAGGTTTAGAGACAGTCAGTTTAATGCATGGCCCTCAATGCAATGCCATCATTTAATGTACTGAAGCGTGAAACACTTGCACATGTTAAAGGAACAAAACTTCTCAAATTTGGACAGTCTTTGTCATATTTTTACAGGACTTTTGTTGTACGACTTACATGACAAATATTTTGCTGCCTCGACTTGTATTCATGCTCTTATCACCAAGCCAGGTCCCTAGGTCAGCTCTCCCTATTAATTTCGAGCTTTTTTTATATAGTGCAAACTTGAACCGAGAGTATCAGAGCGCTTTACATGAGCACCATTGCATTACACAAGGACACATTCATTTTTGTTAGGCACAGGGGAGCAGATTTACAAGCCCCTTGCGCCACTCTTGCGTCATTTTTAACATGGGAAAAGTGACGCAAAAGTGGCGCAAGGGCCTTGTAAATCTGCCCCAGGGAGATTAAGTGATTTGCTCAGAATCACAGGATGTTGAGCATCCTTGCTGAGATTTGAACCCAGTTCCCCAGATTTGAGGTCGACCGCCCTAGCCGTTAGGCTACTTCCTCTCCTAATTGAGCCTGTTACTTTGTTACTCCCTATGAAGGGTTACAGACTGGACGTCTTTACACATATTCAGTTTAAACAGAAGCAAAGTACAGATTTACACTTGGCCTGCAATTGCCTTGACTCGCACATGCTGATCTATACATAAAGCACAGCATCAGCTTGTCACAGGGGCGGAATGTAAACAAAATGAATCTCCCTTCCTCTTCACTTAGGTATGGCAGACGGGCTCAGCAAACCATAGCTGATGCTCCTAATGCCTGGAGCGCAGATTCCGCATGCTTCACAACACCACTGCATTACTTGTGACAGGTACAAAGAGATCAAGCGGGATTAGCTCAGCCCTGACACACTTTTATGCTCAGAGGTGGGCTAGCCGGTGAATGCATGAGAAGGGCTGAGCCAGAGCCGAGCCAGGGGGCGGGCTTGGTTCTAAGAGCCCAAACATGGGCCAAGCTGGCAGAAAAACGAGCGTGAATACTCTCACTTTCCCTTACTTTACATCCATTTGCAAGCTGCCTCGTCTTTCTCTTTCTCCTTCTTGTCTCTCCCTCTCTCTCTGTTTCTCCCTCAGCCTCATTCTCTTTTTTCTGTCTCTCTCTTTCCACTTTCTCTCTCTTCGCTCTTGCGACCTCACCCTCACCCGTCCCTCCTTTTATCTCTTTGTTTCATCCTCTTTCATTTGCACTCACTCCCTAAGCCCCCATTCTTGCAGACTGCCTTTCTTCCCATCTCTCTGTTACACCTTCTGTCTTTCTTGCTCTCACTTTCGCTCTCCCTCTTCCAACCCTGGTTATCAGCAAAGCCATGTGCCCTTTGAACTGTCATCAAAACTCTGCATGCTAACTGTATAGTATAAATTGGGACGTTATGTTTTTTTCCCCATATCTATTCCTAATGTTGCTAAAATGGGTTAGGTTGGATAGAAATACATTCACATTAGTAAAGCTAACCCCAACCAGCGCTGTAAATCAAAAAAAATGTTTGTGAGACAGTGTCTATGGAGAGATGAGGGACACTGTTGGAGGATGGTTTTGAGGGAATCTGTGGAGGAGGTGGTCTTTGGGGGCGGGGTTTCAAAAAAGATTGGAATACCATGCGTCACGCACGCTAAAGCCAGCCCTGCATGAGTTGATTGTGTTGAGCCAGTGAAATACCTTTGTTGTCGCTGCACATGCTAATATATGCTCATGTGTTGGTCCTTCTTACTATTCCTACCCGTTTGTGATCTGTGAGTGTTTCCAGGATCTGCGCTCAGTGCCCAAATCCACACCAGCTCACCACTTCCACTGCCTTTTTCCACTTGTTCACATTTTGGCAGGGGCGTCTCCTCTGTAATGGCGGAGGAGTGTCGCCCCACTGAGTCAGTCAGCGAAAAATAAAATGATGATAAAACAATATTATCATTTTTTTTTTCCGCTGACTGACTGAGCCAGGGAGTCTTGGGTGGGGCCGGGCCATGGCAGGGAGGAGGAGTGGTAAGTGTACTGTAAAGTGCGTATGGCAGTTTGGCCGGCCGAGTTAGGTAGGCCAAAAAGATAAGCGCCCCTAGGTTTCTCCAAACCGGCTGTGTTGCACAGTCGGGTTGGAGAAACATCACAGACTCCCAGGCACTGTTTGAGTGGCAAACCAGGCCCCTCAGACCAATCCTAGTGCTACCCTCATGCTGTTAAGAGTAGCGCCAGGATTGGGTGGGGAGCCTGTACTGGTGTCCTAGTGACTGTTGGGACACCATCAGGAGCAGGAGAGAAGAGGAGCACCGAGGCGGCCGGCAGCATCGGCAGCAGGACAGGTACGTTTATTTTAATTATTATTTCCCAAAACCCCCCATTGCCCCCGCCTCCCCACTTGATTTTTGCAGTGGCCACCACTGCATTTTGGTTCCATGAACATGCTACCATAGGAGTTTTTCACACATGCCACTTCCCGGCCCTCTCCGGTGCTTTTCCAGGTCAAGGGGAATGCCTCCACCCAGCCTCCTCTACCTACACAGGTCCTGAAGTCCTTCCTTTCTGCTCTCCCCTACATCCTTCTCATGCACTATCACCTCATTCTCCAACCCTTCCTTGGTGCAGCAGTGTATTATGGGCTGTTTGCCTTTTTGATTGTGGAACTGCAACTAGCTAGTGGCACTAGCCAGCCCCTCGTTCGCTGCAGCCTGGGGGCATGAAGCATAGTGCATGAGAGCGATGCAGGGGAGGCAGAAACTGTGACTTCTTAGCTCAGTTCATTTTTCTCTCGTGAGTCCTAGAGGACTTTGGGCCGAGCAAGAGATGAAAACCTGGCTTAAGCTAGGATCGCTCACCTCTAATTTGCAGGGTTAATTTAACAAATTATGTGATCAACCAGTCAGCAGCGCCTTATATCTTCCACCAACTAACATCCACTATGTACAACATGAAAAAACATAAAAAAGTTTAGTGTTGTGAATGCAAAGACGTAGAACTTGGAAGCAACACTTGACTCAGTTGACTAAAAAAACAGCTTTACATGACCAGTTATTGATTATTGGTGCGCGCGCGCACTCACACACACACACACACGTGCACACACACTCACACACATATAATTCCACAAAAACGTCAGTTGAAGGGACGTTGTGGTGAGTCAAAATTCTTTAAAATTCTTAAACCAGTTATTTTTGCTGAGCTTCAGAACCATATGCACTGCTCATGAACTCATACATCACTTTACATGGCATCATTGCTAACATTACCAGTGAAATTAGATAAACTTTGCCCATTAATGTCGTTATCACCCAAGTTATTTAACGTAAAAGTTTGCAGATCAACATACATGCTTTTGAAATTATAATATAGATCAAAGGGCCAGCTGTATGACTATTTTTTGCGGTCGCAAATGGCAAATAGGCCCGTTTGCGACCACAAAATAGGTCTGTGCAATGTACAAACCCTATTTTGCGAGTCTGCAACCTATTACCGCCTCGCAAAATAGGGTTTGCGACCCGCTATTAGGAAGAGGCGTGCCAAGGGCGTCTCTGCCTAATAGCGAGTCACACTTCTATGTACGATTGTTTTGCGACCGCAATTGCGGTTGCAAAACACTCGCAGTTTACCACCTACTTCAAAAAGGTGGTAAGCCACTCGCAAACAGGAAAGGGTCCCCAGGGACCCCTCCCTTTGTAACTGGAAGCAAAAATATTTTTTAAGAGCAGGCAGTGGTCCCATGGTCCACTGCCTATTCTTAATAAATGAAATAGAAACGTTTCATTTTTCTTTTTTAAATACAGTCCGTTTTCCTTTAAGGAAAACGGGCTGCATTAAAAAAAAACTGCTTTATTTAAAAAGCAGTCACATACAGGTTGGTCTGCTGACCCCAGCAGGCCACCATCCCTGTGAGTGCTGGCCATTCCCAATGGGGGTTGCAAATTGCGACATGCCTCATTAATATTAATGAGGCAGGTCGTTTGCGACCCCATTTGGAATCGCAAACAGTGTCTGAGATACTGTTGTACATTCCATTTTACAAGTCACAAAAGTTCGCAATTTGCGACTTGCAAAATGGAATGGTCATACATCTGGCCCAAAATGTCTTATTAGCAATTACCATTAATTCACACAAAGTGGTCATAAAATGACAATCAAATATTAACACTATTGGCCCCATTTACCTTTTAATTTGATTTTTAATATACAGATAAAAAAACATATTCCTTTGCGGGCCACTTCGGCCTTCATTACAAGTTTGCTGTGTTTTCAAGCCGGGATACCCGGGGCTGAGGGTATGGGAGGGCGTGGTTTAAAGAAGGAGAATCTCCGATTTCAGCCAGTATCCTCATACCAAAATCTGGCATTTATGGGTTTTGTCCCTGAAGTGGGCAATATCAAGCCAGATCCTGGAATACTGGTTCTTTTTCTTCAGGTTCTTCCCTGATTTCGGGGACAAATCAGTTGACATTATCCACCTGCTCAGAGTAGGCGGAAGATGTCAGTAGAAAGGTCGGTGGAGGTCAGAGCATGGTGGTGGGTGGATGGTTGGTCAACGCAAGGTAGGAGGAGGCCAGGGGAAGGTTGTGTGCTCCCCCGTAGTCCCACAGTGATCAGGTGGGGGCCAGGCAGCACTTCCGCAGTCCCGGCTGGTAGCAATTTCCCTGGTGTAATCTTCAGTCACTAAAATCAGGTCCAGTGTCTCCTGAACAGGAAATATCAGATCTCAAGACACGGAGCTCCATATAATGGCCTGGAGCGGTATCCTGCTCACGGTTAACTCTCTGGGTGGGATACTGCAACTCGTACCGAGGGCATTGATGGTGCAGAATAACAAGCAATATCAACTTCAACCCACATCTCAACAGAAAACTAGCTGAAAAAAACGATTTGAAAAATACTAAATAACAGTTAAAAAAAATGTTTCCAAAAGCAAAATAATGGGGTTCAATCAATATTCGTTAGCTGTGCTAAGAAAGTACCAGATTAAAACAACACATCATATCCATAGCCCATGGTTGAAAATGTTTTCCAAGAAATCCAGTTGATCTGCCGACATAACACCCCTTAAGCCAGAAAAGATTAGAAGGATCACTCACATTACCAGTCCAGAACAAAATTATGAGATACAAATTTCAAAATCACTGCTGCTTCAGCTTTCCTGGGTTTTATCACAAAGCTTTCATCAGGAGAAACATGATAGTGAATTTTTTGACAGGGTATCCTTCCAAACATTTTATGGGCAGGGTAGATATAAAATCATCAACTTGTAAATGATGATACTCATGAGATAACTCAATGGGTTATATCCCAGTAATCACCAGAGTGCTAAGGCAGTCACCTTCGACCATGCTGGATAGTAGAGTGATTATCTATAACATCTCAATGTGTTGGAAAAATTTAAATACTTCCGCCCCGTCCATCAGACATTAAATTTCCGCACTCAGCACAAACCACTAAGTGAGACCAAATATGTGCATAAGTCGTATGATCCACCAATCACAATATAATGAAGCCTTTGGGCCACACGGGCACGTATCTACCAATACTTTAATCATAAGGTCTGAATAGATAGTTTCTCTACTTGACTGTATTGTGTTGAACATCAACCTCATAAGTTTCTTTGATTGACTGTAGCTACTTTAACGGGAAGTGTAAACCCACCCCCCAAAGCAACGTCTATGAGCATATCTAGAGCCACATTTGTAAGTGGAACACCCCTGAGGTTCTGGTGGTATCGTAGGAGAGGGTGAGGCTACAAGCTGCACCTAACCTCATAGAAACATTCTATGATCCCTCAAACCCAGAGGTTCGGGAAGACTATTCATAGATTCTAGCAGCTTGCCCCCTCTCTGTATTTACCCTAGCCTCCTGTTCAGTAGCTCAGAAGTGCCCCAGCTAAAAGGGGAAAGGGAGCACTTTAAAAGAGGGTGATCCCTGAATTAAGATGAGCCTGGTCCCAAGCCAATGAAGGAATGCTGGTGCGCGTGTGCATACTGGTATTATCAAAGCATGTATACAGAGAAGAATGTCTGAGTATGCTCGGTACGTTTGTCATTTGGGAGGGTGTACACATTTAGCAGGCTGCTCAGGGTGTCATTTTGGAGATAGTCCAGATCCAAGCGTTTGACAGGAAAAACACAGAACCTTGTCATGCAGGTCATCCCAAAATTCCTTCTTCCTGCATTGGATAGCCTTCCACCAGCATTGGCCCTCCCTCCAACTCCTGGGAAGAATTCCTTTGCCGGGTTATGCATTTGGACCTCTCACTGAGCAACCTGTGAGTGCTTCCATGGCTACTTGGGGCACCTGGTCCTCCTGAGGCCTGGTAGCCACGTGAGCCTTGTCAAAAATTCATAAGACAGCGGTGCCTCCAAACTCCACTTGTCAGTCATTGCTGACAGAGGATTTTGCTCATGTGTGCAAAGACCGGCAGGTGCCAGAGAGATTACGCTCCACCTGGCCTGTGTTGTGTGAATGTTCTGCTGTAGCATCACGGTCTGTAATTTTCAGATTATCCTGTATGGGACCATTAATGCCCGTTACTGGTTGAGGCCATTAAAGCCCATGACAGAGTTGGATTGTTAATGCCCACTACAGATAGGGGCCATTCATGCTCCTTCCTAAGACGGACTACTAATGCGCTTTACTATGTGGAGTCCTTAATACTTGTCACTGAGAAATTTGTTGTAATTAATGCTAATTACTGAGTGACTCACATAATGGTTGTTACTGTGTAGTCCAATAAATGCATGTTACTATGTAGGCCCATTAATTCTTGTTCCTGTGTGGAGTCAGTATATGATATGAGTGGTGCAGTAAATGCATGCTCTTGAGTAGGGTCCTTAATGTTTGTTGCTGTGTGACACCGTTAATGCTCATTACTGTGGGGAGCCATTTATGGCCATGTGGGATGGGATCAAACCACCCTTCCGGAATTTCAGAGCGTGGGTAGGGGAAGCATGTGCACGGTCTGATTTTCCCGCTCCTACTAAATGTGGAGCGGAAACATCGGCCATCTCTAGGTCAGGCAGAAGGGTATCCTACCAGGAGATACGGCCCCAACTCATAATTAGCTCCTTTTGTTTTAGTCCCTTCGTGTCTCAATGCAAGTTATGCGAAGTCTTTTTTATTAGTAGTTATTGTAGGAAGGTGGAATCTGACTATATGGTTGCCCCCACTTTTTTTATGGTGTTTTGCTGGTTTATGACTTAGTTGGACTGGGATCCTGCTATTCAGGGCCCCAGTCTATCTGCTTTCTCTGTAAAAGGTTTCCATGTGCCTTAGGCACATCTCTGATTGGAATCTGGAGTGCCCTTATAAGTCCCTAGTATATGGTATACTATGTACCCAGGGCATAGGTACCTCAGAGGCCTACCAGGGGCTGCAGCATGTATTATGCCACCCCTGGAAGGCCATCCAAACTGACACCACAGGTCTGCTACTGCAGCCTGGGTAAGGTGGTGCATGCACCCCTTACTGTGATATAGGCTACCTATATCACTATATACATACACACATATAAACCTATAAGTCACTCCTATGGCAGGCCTTATCAATCCTGAAGGCAGAGTGCGTGGTTCCTATGTGAGAGGGTGCCCCTGCATGAGCAGGGCCCCTCTGCAGCGTTCGGAGACCCTTCTCTGATGCTGTTTGTAGTGCAGCCTGACCATATACTTTTAAGCGCATTATAACCTCGCGTTAAATGCTAACTTTGGGATGGCTGCACCGAAACATGTCGTGTTTGGTGTCAAACATCTTGGAATACTACCCCCCCCCCGCCAATTCTAGCGGCGGGGGTAGCATTCCACCCTTCTAGAGGGAGAGACATGTTAACCCTGGCCTGGCCGGTAACTTCTTTCTAAAGCCCTGGCATCACAAAATGGATGCTGCTGCCACAGACACGAGTCTGGCCTCCTGCTGCTGACCGAAACTCCGGCAGGGGAGGCCTGGACAATAGGTTTCCTGTCCCAGGGAGGTGTGACCACCTCCCCAGACAGGATAGTGTGTATTGGGGCTGGGCGGGAGCACTTCGGGTGCTTTGAAGTCCTGCACTGGGGGCACACTTGGTGTCCCTGTGCATACCCCAGTTCAAACCGGATCAGGGGCTTGCAGCCCCTGCTTTGGCGCGAACTGGATTAAGGAAAAGGGTGTAGCCACCCCTCTGCCCTGACCCACCCATAGGTGGGGCCACAGAGTAAGTCCAACCCCTAAACTTAGTATAAGTATAGGAACCCAGTCCTTAGGATTTTAGATTATCCCTGGACGAAACTCTGACACAGAATCCTGGACCTTCTACGCTCTACTAAAGACTAGAGGACAGAAGAATCTCCCTTGGGGTCAAGGAGTGACTCCCCTGCTTGGCAGGCACCAAAGAAGCAATTGTCCGGTCTGCATCGCCTAAGCTCCCGTCGGACGCCGAAGTCTTTGCATCACCAGAGGTGGATTTCCAGACTTCCCCGAGGCTGCCCTGAGTCCCCAGCAAAGCTGAGGCCCGTAGCTGTCGTGGGTAACGTGGAACCGTGACCCCTGGACACTGCACGCATTTGCTAGTGCATCCTCTTCTGGGTCTCCCACGAAGTCGTGCTTTGGGCTCCGAATAGCCCTAGCCTCCAGCACCAACTGCACCGAAGATCACTGGCCTCCACTCCACGAGTGTCCTGTGAGCCAGCTCCACGTGCACCGGCTCGAGGCTCCTTCGCGGTCGCTAGCCCGTTGGCTAGTAGCCCTTCACGAAGGCCAATCTTTTCCTACTTGGGCTCCCTGGTTGCTTCAGGCTTGCCCTCACTTACCCTCGCTGGGTGAGTTCCTCAGACCTTGCTGGTCTGCATCATCGTCAATCTTCATCTTCATCAAGACTTGCCGTTGCCAAGGCTTGTTGGGTCCAATCCGGTCGCCGACACCTCAGCACTCGACAGACATCGTGTACCAGCCCGAATCCTGCTCCTGGTCGCCGACAACGCCTCCTGGACCTCGTGGCTGAAGAGTCAAGACGACCGTCAACCTACCTGAAGCACTCGACATCGGTGGGCATCTGCTCATCGCCTTCCTGGTCACTGGCTAGTGACCCAGACTCTGTCCCCTCTGCTTTCAGGTTCTTCAGATCTCCGATCCACTCTTGGATCCACCCGGACACTTTCCACTTGGTCGCCAGCAGCACTTTGCAGCAGATCGCCATTCAAATCGACGACGAAACCCGACCCCGAAAGGCACCTATGCACCCGGCTTCCCTGGGTGAGGTAACAAGAGTACTCCGGTGCTCCCGTGGGTAGAGACTCTAGAACGACCTAGTTCTCAAAGGGTTTGCTCCAAGTCCTCCTTTAAGTGTCCCTTTTCTTTAATTTCCAAACCGCGACTTTCTCCATAGAGGTTAACGGCGATTCGCGGCTGTGTAATTACACTGCACGCGTCCCCGTGGGTCCCCTGTGTCACTACCTTGGGTGGTTCCTTGTGGTCCAAGCACTTCTAGAGGCTCTAGGCCTAGTGTCTAGCTCAGTCGTGGTTCTTATACCACTTTATTGGTATATGGTTTGGTACGCCCCTAGGGCCCAAACGTGTATTTGTGCTATTACTGTGTTTAAATAACTTATAACTTATGTACTTGAACTCTAGTCTCATAAAGAGACTAGAGGGGTGTGTTTAGCAATAAATACATATATTTTGAATATATACCTGGTGTGGTGCTCTTTCATTTGGTCACTCAAGAGATTATAGACTGGTAAAACAAGCTGCTTTACATTCCTTCAAGACTTAGCCTGAAGGCTGCTCTCCATAGCTACCACTAGGATAGCTTTCAATAAGGTTGTCTTTAACCTATCTCCAATAAGGGGTTGTTTGGACTGGTGCAAGGTGCCCACTATAATTAGTGGACAGCATATGCCAGGCCAACTTCTCACATTGGTGTGCAGCGTGTGGGATTCCAGCTTGCTATTGTTTTACCAGATAATCTCAATTGAATTGATCAACTGAAAACCACTAAAGGTACCTAAGGTACATATAAATTAAGCTTAGTATACAGTAAGTTCTACTGAACTTAGAGTTGTGTGTCAAGGGATAGCACACCCTTTCTACAACTCAAGAGAGTTTAGTAGGCCACACTAGAGTAGGTAGTGCATACACCACACCTCACTAGTGATGTCTTCAAAGCCAGGACCCAGTGAGTCCTTGCCAAAAGCCCCTGGGCTTCTTCCCTCCAAGTATGATACACTCCCATTCTTGGAATTGAGAGCATTATGCAATTTGAGGAAACTGAAGACAGGCCAAAGCCCCACCACCCAACATCTGAGAGAGATGTTAGAGGCTTATGATCTCAGCAGGCCCTTAGGGACTGAAGGGGTAGGTGCAGAGGGTGGGGCAGAAGATGAGGATGGGGCCAGGGGTAGCAACACCCCCAGCCCCCCTCTGGAACTGACCAGGAGGGTGACAATGACCCTGACCTGGAAAACCCAATTCCTCCTGTGGATGAGGAGGAGGCTCAGGATGACCTCCACTTTGTCCCCCAGGAAGGATTGTGAGTGTGCCCAGAAGGTCTAGGTCTCCTTCTCAGGAGTCTAACCACTCTGGCACCTCAATAGGGACCTCTGTCTCCTCTCATAGGAGGGAATCCTCTCATGAGAGGAGAAAGAGGCTGATTCAGTATGAGGAAGCTCAGCTTGAACTCAGAAAACAGTAACTGGCTATAGACAGGGAGTCCCTAGATCTCTTTAGAGAGAGAAAAAAGTTGGGACTAGAGTCCCATGGTGGCAGCAATATCCCTAGAGATAGGGAAAGGTCTTATGACCATAGAAACCTAAGCAAGATTGTCCCTCCCTACCAGAGTGGGGACGACATCCACAAATGGATAACTGCACTGGAGAGGGCCTGTAAAGTTCAGAAGGTCCCCCAGAAGCAGTGGGCAGCAATCTTGTGGCTCTCCTTTGCAGACAAAGGTAGAGACAAGCTCCTCACTGTAAGAGAAGAGGATGCTGACAATTACAAAGTCTTGAAGAGTGCTCTGATAGATGGGTTTGGCCTAACCACTGAACAGTATAGGTTGAAGTTCAGAGACACCCCAAAAGCTCAGACTCAAGACTGGGTTGATTTTGTAGATTGTGCTACTAAGGCTCTGGAAGGTTGGATACATGGCAACAAAGTGCATGACTTTTTAGGATTGTACAATTTGATTATGAGGGAGCAGATCCTTAATAATTGTCAAAACCAGCTTTTGCACCAGTATCTGGTGGACTCTGATCTGACCTCTCCCCAAGAATTGGGAAAGAAGGCAGACAAATGGGTCAGAACCAGAGTAAAAACTAAAAGTCAGGGTGGTGACCAGAAGAAAGATTCTACTAAGTCCCAAGAGAAAGGTGGGGATAAATCTAAGGATAAGTCCCCTACAGGGCCCCAAAATTCCTCTTCTGGGGTGGGTCCCAAACTCCTTCTGCTCCTGAAAAGAAACCATATTGCCATGTCTGTAAAAGCCTGGGCACTGGAAAACTGATCCCAGTTGCCCCAGGATTGGCAATAAAGAAAATGTTCCTCCCACAACTACTACCACCCCTCCTGGTACTACCAGTAGTAATCCTCCAGTTGGGAGTAGTGCACCCAAAAAGTTAGGTGCTTTTGCAAGAGGAACAGAGGTGGGCCCTAGTTTAGACAGGGACCCCTCAACAGACTCCTCTGACTCTGATGGTGGTATAGGATTTGCCACCTTTACCATGGGTCCCACAGCATTGGGCAGGTACAGATTGGAGCCAATAATTAATGGTCAGAAAGCTGTGGCATTTAGGGACACAGGGGCTAGTGTCACCATGGTGGCAGGGAAACTAGTCCCCCTCACCAGCTTTTACCTGAGTTTAAATACCAGGTGACCAACATTGATGGTGTCAGAACAGATCACCCCATGGCCATAGTCAATCTCAGCTGGGAGGGGGTCACAGGCCCAAAAAGAGTGGCAGTGTCCCCAACCTTACCTGTAGATTGCCTGATGGGCAATGATCTGGAAATTTCAGCCTGGGCTGAAGTTGAACACCAAACCCATCTCAGGATGTTGGGTGTCCCTGTAAAGGTTAGTGGGGCTGTGATGGCCACAGCCCCAGCCCAAGAATTTGGAGAGATGGAGCCTGGAAAGATGGCCCACTCTCCCCCAAAAGAGAGCACAAGGGTCTTCTTCCCTCCAGACAGTAGGTAAGGGTCAGCCTCCTCAGGGAACTGACCCTACCCCTAGTGAAGGAACTGCCCCAGAGGTAGTCAGGCCTGGCCTGGCCCCAACCCTGATGGCAGAGGACCCTTCCAAGGTGGTACCCAGTCTGGAGCAGGTAACCTGCCCCTCTCTACCCTGCCTCAGCCAGCCCAGGGCTGCAGAGGTCAGGGAGGTCAGTGGACCCCCCAGGGCCCCCTGTCCAGAGGAACTCCCCATCAGCAGATTAGGGGCACCCAGTCTAGTAGCCCTAGCCAGGTGAAAATTCCTCTACACACTGAGGGATCCCCCATACCTTTATGTAGGGACCTCCCCAGAAGGACTCTGGTAGGCAAGGGCAAACCTGGGACCAGAAGGTTCCAAACCTGCCATGTCCCTCCAGTAGTCCATCCAAAGGGACCCAACCCCCAGCTGTAGGCAGCCAAAGGTTGACCCTTAGAGCAAAGTGCAACTCAGTCATGGGAAGACAGGCATACATGGTGACCAGTGATCTGAGGAAGCTGAGGCCAACATTCCTAGGGCCTCACTTCCCTACTCAGACACCTCACCAGCCTTGTACTTTACCTAAGCACACCACAGGTAGTGATTCCCCATGGTGGAGACCCTCTCATACCCTTAGGGTGAGGGATTGCTTAGTGGACCATAAGACCGGGGGCAACCATGCTAGTGCAGGTGCTTCCTTATATGGCCACTTAGTCAATAAAGGCTCAACTGGCCAAGGTTAGCCTTATCTCCTTTCGTTTGGGGGGTTATGTAGGAAGGTGGAATCTGACTATATGGTTGCCCCCACTTTTTTATGGTGTTTTGCTGGTTTATGACTTAGTTGGACTGGGATCCTGCTATTCAGGGCCCCAGTCTATCTGCTTTCTCTGTAAAAGGTTTCCATGTGCCTTAGGCACATCTCTGATTAGAATCTGGAGTGCCCTTATAAGTCCCTAGTATATGGTATACTATGTACCCAGGGCATAGGTACCTCAGAGGCCTACCAGGGGCTGTAGCATGTATTATGCCACCCCTGGAAGGCCATCCAAACTGACACCACAGGTCTGCTACTGCAGCCTGGGTAAGGTGGTGCATGCACCCCTTACTGTGATATAGGCTACCTATATCACTATATACATACACACATATAAACATATAAGTCACTCCTATGGCAGGCCTTATCAATCCTGAAGGCAGAGTGCGTGGTTCCTATGTGAGAGGGTGCCCCTGTATGAGCAGGGCCCCTCTGCAGCGTTCGGAGACCCTTCTCTGATTCTGTTTGTAGTGCAGCCTGACCATATACTCTTAAGCGCATTATAACCTCGCGTTAAATGCTAACTTTGGGATGGCTGCACCGAAACATGTCGTGTTTGGTGTCAAACATCTTGGAATACTACCCCCCGCCAATTCTGGCGGCGGGGTAGCATTCCACCCTTCTAGAGGGAGAGACATGTTAACCCTGGCCTGGCCGGTAACTTCTTTCTAAAGCCCTGGCATCACAAAATGGATGCTGCTGCCACAGACACGAGTCTGGCCTCCTGCTGCTGACCGAAACTCCGGCAGGGGAGGCCTGGACATTAGGTTTCCTGTCCCAGGGAGGTGTGACCACCTCCCCAGACAGGATAGTGTGTATTGGGGCTGGGCGGGAGCACTTCGGGTGCTTTGAAGTCCTGCACTGGGGGCACACTTGGTGTCCCTGTGCATACCCCAGTTCAAACCGGATCAGGGCTTGCAGCCCCTGCTTTGGCGCGAACTGGACAAAGGGAAAGGGTGTAGCCACCCCTCTGCCCTGACCCACCCATAGGTGGGGCCACAGAGTAAGTCCAACCCTAAACTTAGTATAAGTATAGGAACCCAGTCCTTAGGATTTTAGATTATCCCTGGATGAAACTCTGACACAGAATCCTGGACCTTCGACGCTCTACTAAAGACTAGAGGACAGAAGAATCTCCCTTGGGGTCAAGGAGTGACTCCCCTGCTTGGCAGGCACCAAAGAAGCAATTGTCCGGTCTGCATCGCCTAAGCTCCCGTCGGACGCCGAAGTCTTTGCATCACCAGAGGTGGATTTCCAGACTTCCCCGAGGCTGCCCTGAGTCCCCAGCAAAGCTGAGGCCCGTAGCTGTCGTGGGTAACGTGGAACCGTGACCCCTGGACACCGCACGCATTTGCTAGTGCATCCTCTTCTGGGTCTCCCACGAAGTAGTGCTTTGGGCTCCGAGTAGCCCTAGCCTCCAGCACCAACTGCACCGAAGATCACTGGCCTCCACTCCACGAGTGTCCTGTGAGCCAGCTCCACGTGCACCGTCTTGAGGCTCCTTCGCGGTCGCTAGCCCGTTGGCTAGTAGCCCTTCACGAAGGCCAATCTTTTCCTACTTGGGCTCCCTGGTTGCTCCAGGCTTGCCCTCACTTACCCTCACTGGGTGAGTTCCTCAGACCTTGCTGGTCTGCATCATCGTCAATCTTCATCTTCATCGAGACTTGCCGTTGCCAAGGCTTGTTGGGTCCAATCTGGTCGCCGACACCACAGCACTCGACAAACAACGTGTACCAGCCCGAATCCTGCTCCTGGTCGCCAACAACGCCTCCTGGACCTCGTGGCTGAAGAGTCAAGACGACCGTCAACCTACCTGAAGCACTCGACATCGGTGGGCATCTGCTCATCGCCTTCCTGGTCACTGGCTAGTGACCCAGACTCTGTCCCCTCTGCTTTCAGGTTCTTCAGATCTCCGATCCACTCTTGGATCCACCCGGACACTTTCCACTTGGTCGCCAGCAGCACTTTGCAGCAGATCGCCATTCAAATCGACGACGAAACCCGACCCCGAAAGGCACCTATGCACACGGCTTCCCTGGGTGAGGTAACAAGAGTACTCCGGTGCTCCCGTGGGTAGAGACTCTAGAACGACCTAGTTCTCAAAGGGTTTGCTCCAAGTCCTCCTTTAAGTGTCCCTTTTCTTTAATTTCCAAACCGCGACTTTCTCCATAGAGGTTAACGGCGATTCGCGGCTGTGTAATTACACTGCACGCGTCCCCCGTGGGTCCCCTGTGTCACTACCTTCGGTGGTTCCTTGTGGTCCAAGCACTTCTAGAGGCTCTAGGCCTAGTGTCTAGCTCAGTCGTGGTTCTTATACCACTTTATTGGTATATGGTTTGGTACGCCCCTAGGGCCCAAACGTGTATTTGTGCTATTACTGTGTTTAAATAACTTACAACTTATGTACTTCGAACTCTAGTCTCATAAAGAGACTAGAGGGGTGTGTTTAGCAATAAATACATATATTTTGAATATATACCTGGTGTGGTGCTCTTTCATTTGGTCACTCAAGAGATTATAGACTGGTAAAACAAGCTGCTTTACATTCCTTCAAGACTTCGCCTGAAGGCTGCTCTCCATAGCTACCACTAGGATAGCTTTCAATAAGGTTGTCTTTAACCTATCTCCAATAAGGGGTTGTTTGGACTGGTGCAAGGTGCCCACTATAATTAGTGGACAGCATATGCCAGGCCAACTTCTCACAGTTATAAATAGGGGGACTGTGGCACTGGAGACAAAGGGACTATCCCACCTCATCCAATCACAGCCAGGCATGTCTCACTTCTACCCTGTCTGATTCTCGGTATCTTATTACATCATTTCTTTCAAATATGAACCCTGATATCCTCTTAAAAAGTATGTCAATTTACTCAGTCTCTCCTCTGGGTCACTGGCTTCTGCGGAGGCCAGTAGGAACACTATTGCCCCACCTAACTCAGTTGTGCAAACAGTCTCTTTCCACTGGCAAGTCCTAGTTATACCGTTTAAAAAATGCACAGTTGAACCATCAATCCTTGCAACTCCCCACCCCATCTCCATCCTGCCCTTACCTTCCAAAATAACTGAGAGCATTATAAATGAGCAAATCCCTGCCTTTGTTAATGGCCATTAGATACGGGATAGCATGAAAACCGGCGTCAAACCACCCTCAAGCTACAGAGTCATAATCTTAATTAAATGCCCTCTCCTGTGCAGTGCCACTGGGCTCAGCTTTTTCTAGGCACTATGGCTGCCCTCTTAGGGCCCTAAAGCCCCAATTTTTTTTTACCTACACTGAATACACTCAGCTGATCCTTCGGCTTATAGGAACAAGGGCTTTCTCCAGAAATGTTTTAAGGAATATATAGTCGTCTTTGCCATGTGAATGGTTGCGAACTCTCTAAGACTCAACTCTGGAAAGAAGTTATTATATTTGACGCTTTGCCTAATTCTTGGACAGATGCCTGGTGGCTTAGTGATCTTGGTCTGATTTCCAAACCAGTAAATACCACCCATAATCTGGGTGCCATTTTACTTCCAGCCGAGCCGCGGCCCATGCAGGTAAAAGCGGTGAGGCGGTACCTGCACGGGCCGTGGCTGTTCCAGCCTCTCCTTTAAATCCCCATCAACAAATTTGCTTCTATCATCTCATGATTCTCCAGAAAATCGTATTTCCTCATGAATCTTCTGACAAGAAAACTGTTGTTCCAGCATTTGACAAGGTTTTTTCAATAGAAAATGTGCTTTCTGTAAATGGCAATACCTAGGCATACTATGCTTTACTCATATATTTGGGACAATGTGCTCCAAAACCCACCACTGGAAACACACTTCTCCCACTCTGAAGCTCATTTGCTACACGTGTTCTGTGTGTAATTGTAAGAAATTGGAGTATTAGTTGAGGCGATGATAATCCATGTCAAATTATAATGACAATTCTTGTCAGGGTGAACTACCAAGGACATTAATCCTCTCGTAGCTTGGCACAAAGCAGTCAGGCTTAACTTAGAGTCAATGTGTAAAGTATTTATGCAATACTCAAACACAATAAAGTGAAAACACAAAACAAAAATCTCAAACCAATTTAGAACAATAGAGCAAATTAAAAAAAATTAAATGACATCAAAATGACAAAATCCAATAAGTAAAACCAAAGATATGAATGTTTAAAGTTTGTATTTAAAAATAGAGTAAAAACGCCCAAAGCACCAACTGTCTTTATTTGGTCACGCTGGAGCAGGCCAAAGTCAAAAGTTAATGCGGATGGCGATGGAGCACAGGTTGAATATAGGGACCAGGTTTATTGCAGTGGCAAGTTTACCTTTGGACGTGGAAACTTTTATGGAGAAAGAGTGGTCGTTGATGAGTCATTGGCAGGACAAGCTGCAAGCTGGATCCAAAGTGGGGCTTGATGATGGTAGGTTGCTGAAGTGCAGGGTCCAAGTGTGGCCATCGACAAAGGCTGGAAAGCTCCAAGAAGACAAAGTCTAGAGTCCATTCGCAGGAGGGCCTCGATGTCGATCGGCTTTTGCTTGGCTTCGTTCTTGGTGAAGCCTTCTACGTTCAGACTTAGAAACTTTTCTGGAAGTCTGATCTCCTTCAGCAGAGCCAACCAGCAAGCTGCATCCAACCCATGATTCGATGGCAGTGGTTTTGCTAGTGATTCCAGTCTTTGTCAGTTCTCCAGGAAGAAAGTTGGCAAAAAGTTTATAAGTCCTATATCTTGCAGTTTGGGGACAGGAGAACTACAATCTAACGCCAGTCAAGGGTCCAGGATCTGGAGACACCGCTTGGGGGTTAGGACTCACTCCAAAAGAGACCAGCAACAGTTTCTGGGGCAGCCCCAATTGGAACAGGTCATCTGGGCAGTTGCAGGGAGAGAGTGCCTCTGGAAGCTTCTTGTGTCTCTATACCTCAAACGGGAGGTCAGCCAACTGACCCTAGAAGTCACTGCTGGGGTCCTGAGTTCAAGCCAAGCAGGTCTAGTCTTCTTTCAGGTTCTTCAGACAGCAGGGCAGTCCTTCTGATTCACCACAGGTCAAGGAATGTTCTTAGGAGAGGTCTGCGGGGGCCACTTTTATGCTCAGTGCCAGACTGTGGGTGGGGGCAAGCCTTTGGAGCCCCTGTCCAAACTCCCAGGGCCCTTTGTCCACTGTCCTGGAGCAATACACATCTCACCATAGGGGAGACATCAGGGGACAGGTGACAGCTGAACACTGGCAGTAACGCCATTTGCTTTTAGGTAGGAAAATAACAACTTTCTAAAAGCGTCATTTCAACAATAGTGATATAAAATCTGACTTGACCATTAAGTTGCTTTTCAAATTACTATTGAAATGAGCCCTTGAACCATTTTGCAAGCTGATCCCAAAATTAAATTAAGCATTTTAAGATGTTATAATGTAAACCAGTGTATTCCTGTGGGAGAGCCAGCCTTGCTACAGTGAAAAACAACATGAGTTGTTTCCACTGCCAGGCCATTGGGGCGTTTGGGCGTTGCCCCCCGCCCGCGCCAGCAGCTCCCTCGGCGTCTCTGAACTTAAGTAAACTCAGTTTACTTAAGTTCAGAGACGCCGAGGGAGAACTGACAATGCCTGTCAGTCAGCATGACGTCGGTCCGACGTCATGCTGACTGACAGGCATTGTCAGACCAGGGGCAGGCCGCAGGCAGCAGCACAAGTGCGCATGACTTGTGAAGGTCGGCGAATGTTTCCGCCGTGCCCAGTCATGCGCACTAGTGTCTGCTTAGGCTGGCGCATGCCCATTAGGAGAGCGAGGGTTGAGCAAAGGCTCAAACCTCGGTCTCTTAATGGGCAGGCGGGCGGCGAGTAACCCCGCTCTCAGCCAATCCTGACGCTCCAGCAGCGCCAGGATTGGCTGAGAGGGGTTACCACTTGCCAGCAGTGATGTGGCTGTTCCAGTGTAGGCGCCAAAGGACCCGAGGCGGCGCGGACCTGGTCAGGTAAGATTTTAAGTTATTTTAAAACTCCCCCCCCCCCGGCCCCCACCCCCACGTGACCCCCCCCCGCGACCCCCCCCCTCGACTGATTGTAATAATTACAGAAAGGTGCAGGGCTCGGATATTCTCTCATCTCTCTCTTTCCCTTATTCAATAATGCTCTGTATATTTATCACTCGAGCTCTCTCTTTCTCTGTCTTCCTACACTGTGTCTGTTCTTCTCCCCGGTTTTACGTGTCTTTTCCGTTTTGTTTTTTCTCTTTATAACTTCATCTCTCTCTCTCTCTTCCTAGTCCTCATCAGTCACTGTCATTGTGTTTCCCTGTGCCTTTTTTCGAATTTCAAATTTCTCTCGTCTCCTATTTCTCATCCACTTATTATCTCTCTCACTCTCCATCTTCCTGTTTCTCCACTCTCAGACAGTCGCATTCTCTCACTGTTTTGCTGTCTCTTACTTTCACTTTCTATTTTTCTACCTTCCCGCCTCTCTGTATCCCTTGCTTTTTTATTACTCTCATTTGTCTCGCTCTTTCTTTTATGTTTCCCCTTTCCTACTTAAGCTCTCCTCTTTTTGTCTATATGTCTCTCATGTTCTCTCGTCCCTTCTTTTCTGCTCATCCTCTCTTCCTCTTTGACGTCCCCGTTTCTCTCTTTTCCTACTTCTCCCTACTCTCTATTTTTCACCTGTCCCGGTCTCTCATCTGCCCTTTCTTTATTTTCCTCTCCCAGCCTCGCTCCCCTATCTCATTCTATTTCAGCCACTCTTCTTACAGTTTCTTTTGGCGTCTCTTTCTTTATCTCCCTCGCTGACACTCTTCTCATAAGTGCTTCATGCTCAGTCGCACCCTTCCATGATTTTCTGAAATGTGAGATTCTGGGTCATGGCGGGTATCTTCCCCCTCCCCCTCATACTCTCATACTTGCGAGTTTCTTGGCGCACTTTCATTTTCTCTCGGTGGTGTATGCTCTAGATTTTCCAGGGTGCGCTGGTGCCATATTTTTTTCTCCCTCTCATCAGAGGCGGATCAAACCTTGTTCCCTTTCCCTCGGAGCCCTGACGGCTTTGGTCTGTTTTCCTCTTTAGTGGAGTCACTTTGCAGAGGAATCGAAAAACATCTCAGCGCTTAATCCCGATGAAATGGGGTGGGGGCTCCCCGACCCATCTGAAAGCGAGGAATCCGAAGAACTCTGGTGTATATTTTGACTAGAAAGTAATGCCCAGCTGACAGGACCGGGTCCAGGCTCCGTCCTCGTCTGCCTCCCCCTGGCCCCCCAGCAGGAAGCCGGCCAGCCCTTCGCAGCCGGGCTCCCAGAGCCGGGCACTCTCAAGGCCTGCATGATTAATGGACTCTGGGGGTCCAAGGCCACCTCGCAGGCTGGCTTTTCTCACGTCCAGCAGTGTCTGTACGAAAACATTATTGTAGGGCCGCGGGGCAGCCCAGCATGACGCTGAGCGAGCGGCTAACGCTTCACTCGCAGGTAGGGCTGGCGGGGGGTGGCCCTCCGTGCCCTATCCAAGAAGAAATATGTTCATAGCTGGAATAACTGGACACGCTCTCGGCCTACCCGATGCAAGCTGGGCCCTACCCAAGAGGGAGGACGCCCATGGCTGGAATAATTGGACAAGTTCCGGGTGTGCTGGATGTAAGCAGTGTCCTTCCCAAGAGGCAGGACACCCATGACTGGACTAACTGGGCACGCTCCTTGCCTGCCAGTGTGTAACAAGTTAGCGCCTCTAAAGGCTAGCAGGACTGCAGCATAGTCAGTTGACAGTGACTGCGAGATAAGAAATACCCCCTGAGCTTCCTTCCTTATTTTATAAGAGTATGGTTGGTCATAAAGGTAATATTCTATTTGGACAAGACCACAAACCTTCTAGATGGAAGGCTGTTTGCCGCGATATTACCTGTGATCCTGATTGGACAGATCACATCTTTGTGTCCCTGTTCCACTACGTTGTGATCTTTCGGAGAACGGCTGGGACCAATACAGAGGTTAGTGCCCCTCTTTCTAGTCACCTTGGGCCCGGACCGTTGTTCTTTGTTGTGCTTGTTATGTACACCACGGTAATGATGCCAATAAAACGGCAGTTTTTAATGTGTTTAATATTTCAAGACTATACGTTCCCACTGCTTAATAAGCCTTGCTTTATCGCTGCATTCATTTGCTTTAAAATGCACCATTTGCCAATCTTTTTTAAATTTCTTTCTCAGGAGAGGGACTCTCCCTAGACCCCAGGTTTGTCCATTGAACTTGTTCACATCACTAACTAGTGTTTTCTATTGGAAAGGGTAGAGCCAAAGCAGTCTTGCTTAGTACCCTAACCCTCTTCAGAAGTCAGACGTGCTTGGCAACCCAGAAATTCTCTGAAATAATGTTTGAGTTTTCTTTTATGAATGCCTAGAACTACTGAATTTTTAGTCCATTTATCACAGATATAGTGCTGAAAATCGCACCAAAAAGATGCCAATTTTTAAAAAATTTCTTCACGGGGGAGAACCCCCCCCGAACCCCCCTTATTGCCGTCGGGCTCACTCGCTGCGCTCGCTCGCATGCGTTGATTTGCTCTGCATACGCCTCACCAGTTTCAAATTCCACCAGCCGCCCCTGCTGCCAGGATATGTAAAACATTAAATATATGTGTCCTACTTTTTAAATGCTATCCACCCTGCCCTATGGGCACTGAACACCTACCTTAGGGGTCACTTATAGGCAGGGCCACTGGAATTCTGCAGCGATTTTTGCATAATATTGGAGTTGCGGCAATTGCCATATAATCATCATCTGCTGTTAATATGCAGATTTTAACAAAAATAATGTATTTCTAGCTCAAACGGATCAAAAGTATGGCGACTCAGGTTCTTGCGTACCAGAAGTCTTTTTGCAAAAGTAGACTGGTCATCTTCCAGTTGCTAATTGTATTTGGATGTCAAATTGGTACTAATTAAAGTGAACTCTTTTTTCAGACACTGTGATCAGGTGTAAAAATGACAAAATAATGAAGTAATAGTATCACCAAATGTGGCACATATTGCAGCATTATTTGCATGTTATTGCCGCATAATTTAGTTAACCTAGCCACATAATTTGGCCTTCCTTTGCCACATGATTCCAGTGACCCTGCTTATATGTAGAAAGGAAAGCTTAGGCCTGACAAAAAGTTTGTTTTGCCAGGTCGAAAAGGCAGTTTAAAACTGAACACCCAGGCTGCAGGGGAAGGCCTATGGCAACGAAAATGGGTTCAGCAACGGAAGGCAAAAATCTGGGGTGACCTTGCAGAAAGGTCAAATTTTCAAAAGCAATACTTGGATTTTTCACTGTCCCTGTGACTTCACTGTCATAACATTGATGGCAACAACCCCAGTTAAAACTGTTCCAGCACCTCTCCTGAAACTGAACACTAAATCATGTTGTATAGGAGTGTAATGTGTTACACGAGCTATAAGCAAAAGGTTCGAGGCAGAATTATTTCATAATGTGGATTCTAGCTCACAAAATATAGCAATTACACTCTATAGGTATAACCTTTAAGCCTCTCATTGTTTTAACTTTGAAAATTACATATTGGAGTTTGATTAAATTACAGTGGTGCATAATGATGTACTGTTTCCCCTTTTAGATGATGTGTATATTAACTAAGTGTGCATCTTTTTTCCATTAAAATTAGCAATATATTACATTACATTGATAAACGAGTATGTGCTCAATTTGGGTGCTACCTTATTACATACTCATGCAAATTTCTGTTTAGATAACATTGCAAGTACAACTGTCATGCAACATTACTTTTCAGTGTTTTAATGTCACTTTCATAGTTCGTGAACCCTTCGAACCTGCAATGGGAAATGCTATTTACAAACGCAGATCTCCCTTTTTTTAAACGAAAAAGTTCTTCATGTATGTGCTTACTGTACCAGAACCATACAATTGCAAGTATGAACAATGTGATAGTCAAGTCAAGATCAACTTTATTCGGCATATTTGCCATAAAAGCATACCATGTGATAGTTATTTTAAAGCATGAAGAAAACTCTGCAATAACAGCATCGACAAAAAGAATAGCAAAGCTAAAAGGCAAGACCTATTAGCTATAACAAAACTTGATGGTTTTTGCTGATGCCGAGCTGAGCCTGACCCTCATTGGTGGAGAACTTGGCCTGTACCAATCAAGAACACATAGGTAACTCATTTATTTTAGTTCTTGATATACCATGATCAAGATCTCTTGCACAGGGTGACAGTGTGCTCTACAAACTAGTGATTCAATTTACATTGTCAGCATGATTAGAGCCAGACAGGTCTTTTATTCCACCAGGTATTTCCCCAGTGGGAGGCAGCCTTTGGAGGCTGGGTTTTAAAGCTCAGAGCCACTGCTGACACCTCTGTCACTTTCCCCAGCTCCAGAGGTTAATTGCAGCAGGCACAAGAGAGAGAGAGAAAGGGAGGGGAAAGGTAGAGAGAAAGCGATCAAAAAGTAAGCAGAGAGGGAGGTAAGTATTCGAGAGACTGGGTGGACGGAAAGAAAGAGAGATATTGCATGAACAGATGAAGGGAGAAGGGCTGGTTTGAGCTTTTTTGCCCAGGCTGCTTTTGGTTCCTATGTCTGACCATGACATGATTATCAGTATGACAAGTAGAGGTCTGTATGGAGCGAGACATTTGTGTTATTAGGATTTAGGCCTTTAGAAAGTGCTGTTTTAGGTCGCTCTTGAAATCTGAGATTGACATAGCCTTTCTGATATTGTTTTCAAGTTGTCATCAAAATCCTAGAATATTTTAATTGGCAAGATAGTTATGAGGGCTGGTGCCTCAGCTGCAGAGATATGTGTGTAATCTGAAGGTAGCCATTTGAATACCACCAAGACATACCTTTTTAACCACTCAAGACACACAAAATGGGTTGCACTGGCATCGTTTTAGCAGAATCTATTATTCACATTGCTATGAAGTCGCAAGACTATGGGTCTGATTTAAATCTTGGTGGGTGGGCAGTTTCTCTGCCAGGGTGTCAGAGTAAATCACTCCTTTGCCTTGATGGAGCTGCCGCCCACAAAATTAAGAAATGTCCACCAGCCCAGCGGACATTTCTAGCATTGACAGGAACCGCCGTCACGACTGTTCCTGTCGATGCATTGTAAGTTTGATGGGCAGACAGCAAACTTACAATGTTTTTTCCATTTAAAAAAATCAAATCCCAAAGTGGAATTTCTTTTTGAAAATAAAAATAACTATGCCCCCTTTGCAATGGGAGTTTCCTCTCATGGCAAGGGTGGGTATTGAGCACTTTTCAATGCTCCTTACCACCAGGTTTTTCCTGGTTGTGACAGGCATTGTCCATCGGCTGTATGTCCGCCCAAGCCAAATTCGGTAGCTGGACATACAGGCAAACCTCTGACAGCCCTTGATCCATCAGGCCATCGGAGGGGTTTGACTAGGACAGAGATGGAGTAGTCTTGCACTTGGTCAAACTTATTGCCCACCCAATTCTAAATCGGGCGGGAGGACCATAATGTTGGAAGGGAGTGAACTCCATCGCCGGTCCGACAGAGTTCCCTCAACGCCAACATTTAAATCAGACCCTATGACAGCAAGTGCTCTATAAATAGGAGTTCTTTCCTTTTTGGCACCGCTAACTACTAACTAGGAAGGAGTGGTGACGGAGGACAAGTGAACTTGGGAATGATTTGAAACACAGCCAAGAACCTTACCAGGGCACCGGAGGGTTCTTCACCAGCAGACCTTGCAGGAAATCCCATTCTATGCTAACGCACTTCGCATCGCTGCCATACGGGACCGCCATCTTTGCTCTCACTGCATGCCCCAAACAAGTGCAATTAGGGCCTTCTCCGGGGGGCTCTGGCCTGAGGAGATCCTCGCCTCCTAAAACAACAAGAGGCAACAATTGTCACTCGTTTGGGCACTTGTACACGGTGAGCAGCAAAAAAGGATTATCATTAAATTAACTATTAACTATGATCAGAGATGAGAAGAAGGGGTAAAGCATATGGGGTGAAGAAAGAGCAGAGAAGGCATGCAAGAAGGAGAAAAGAAATGAAAATACAGGCGGGATCAGACGGAACAAGAGAGAACAATTGAAGAAAAAGTAAGTGGGAGCAAAGGAATAAAGGTAAAGAGAAAGGAGTCACAGAGGAAAAACGAGGTGATAAGAGAAAAAAAGAATTCAAGCAGAAGAGAGAGAAAGAGGAGAGGACCAAAGGAGGAAGAGCAGAAGAATGCATATAAAAAGGATTGAAAAACTGAGAATGTGAAAAGAAGGAAAGAAAATGAAAGAGGCAGGTTATGATGAAATTTGAAAGAAAGAAGGAGGTAGAGAAAGCAGGAAAAAATGTAAAATAAAGGGTGAAAGCAAATGCGGAAAAGGAAGAAAGGCTGTGTAAAGAAAATGGCAGAAGGGTATTGAAACAGAAAAAGAAGGAAAGAAGGAGAAAGAAAAAAAATGGTAAGAACATGTGGGAGAAACAAGCGTAGAAAAAGTGGAAAATGAAAATAGCAAGCAAGAAGAGTCGGGGTAAAGCATAGAGGTAGGATGAGAGATAAAAGATGAAGGGAGAAATAAAAAGAGGAGGTGAGGACGAAGTTTTAACAAATATAATGGTAGAGGTTGGAGAGTTCTGTTCAGAGAACAAAAAAAAAATGCGGGAGGGATAAAAGACAGCCGAGGGTGGAGAGGAGACTTGAGTAAAGGGATAGAAAGGAAGGGAGGAAGAAGACAGGGAGGTGAGAAGAGACAGAATGAGTGGGAGGGAAAATTAAGCATCTATGTACAAAAGCAAAAATAGGAGCGTGAATTAAAATGTTCAGAGAGTAACAGGAACGAGGACAGCGTTGCTGGCACACGAAGACAGATCGCAGGGATGGAAAATAATGGAATGGAAGCCTGGATTAAAACGCTCAGGAAGAGCAAAGAAATGAGATCAGGAAAGGGGAGGGTAGGAGGGCCCATGAATTAAGAGAGGGTGAGGGGCAGGGCCGGCCCTGAAGGTTTCCCTGCCCTTGGCAAATGCATATCCTGCCCAGAGATAGAGGCAGCCTCATTAGGTAAAGCTGTAGGAGGAAAGGATGAGAGATGGGGACAGACGGTGGCTGAGCACTCAACGCTTTCCTTCTTGGCAGCTACTGCTCAGGGTTTGATTCTGGGTCTTATTTAGAGTTTGGCAGATGGGACACTCCGTCACAACATGGCGGAAATCCCGTCCTCTGTACAAGTATCATAGGCTATAATGCACTTGTAATACTGCGAATGGGATATCCAACGTGTGTGGGACGAGAATCTCAATCGCTATACTCTACGTCCTGTTAAACAAACCAGGACGTATCTCAAGGGCGGAACTTAACAACGTGCCTGCGATGGATTGCATTATTCATTGAATGTACGTTGCCCTCTGAGCTCTTTGTCACTCCTCTAACTTTGCTCTTGATCACTGATAGTTGGGGGCTTTGCTCTTGTAAGGCCTGGGGTCTGTTTTTGACCCTCTATCATCCCGTACCGGGGTGACCAACTCACTCCAGGTTAATTCGAACACTGACTCCCGGACTTAACTTTTCACCTTCAAATCATTGTTTTCAGTGTGTTAGTCTAAATAATTCAATGTAAGCAAAGGACTACAACACCTAGGATGCATTAGACTATCATACAAAAGTCCAGGGCAGGAAACAGAGTCCACAATGACATAGATGATGATGGTCATCTTACCTAGCACCTGTCCCTAAAGGTTTATTGTTGTTCAGATTAATGTGCGTAAGTTACGCAGGGGATGCACTATTACAGCAGGTCTTATCCTTTCAACTTCTGTGGACCCCCGCTCAATTTCTACTGGAAGCTGTGTACCCCTGCCTAAGCAGCTTCTACGATTTAACTCTCAAAACAATAAACTGGGCAACGACGCTCAACATCCTGTGATTCTGGGCAAATCACTTTATCTCCCCGTGCCTAACAAAAATGAATGTGTCCTTGTGTAACGCAACTGGTGCTCATTTAAAGCGCTGTGATACCTGATACCTTAAAGTCTAGTTTGCGCTATATAAAAGCCCGGGGGTGGGAAAAGTACGCAAACAATGTACATCACGCAAATACACAAATTATGGAATCCTTTATTAAATTCACAAACAAAAAAATGCAAAAAACTAAAGTTTGAGGTTTCCAAATGTTGATTAATTTCTAAAAGATAAAGTGATATGCTAGACTCTAGAATATCACTTGGTCGTTTTGCTGCTAATGCAGATTCTCTTTTTGTCGGTGCATACCAGTGCTGTTTCAATTTAGGCCACCAATTGTGCATACTAGATTCCATTTACTGCAGTTGTGCTGCTCACACAAATCAAGATAATGAAGCCAACTGAATATATTTAGTTTCAATTTCAAATTCCTTAACATTTATATAGCGTTCTAAAACCTTCAATTTTCAATTCTATTTTATGTGTATATGTACTTTATTAATCCGTTACATTATTAAATTTTTTAGAAAGTTGCGGACCCTGAAGTAGGTGTTGCGGAACACCAGGGGTCCATGGACCACAGGTTAAGAACCACTGCACTATTACATGCATCCAGTGTGAATTACCTACATTTAACTGCCTATATTGTATTCCCAACGTAGCGCTGCACACAACGTATCTCATTTCCTGCTGGACAACTTCAAACAAATTCCACAACTCCCCTCTTCTACACAGCGTTTTTCATCACCATGCAACATATAGAACCGTATCCCTGCTTGTTACAGTAGAAGGTCTTATCAGTGTGTTACCTCAGTGAGATATTAAAAGTTTGAACACTGCGGGTGGGCCAGTAAGTCCTTTCTTTTTTAAATAATTATTTATTTTTCCAAACTTGATATTTAAAACTTTTGCAATGGACTGCCTCTCTTCACACATTGCTACTGAGCAGTGGCGGCCCGTTCAGGTAAGCGTGGTGGCCGGTGCAGGGGTGGGAGGGGTTCGGGGAAGTGACAAACGACAGAATAGGGAAAATAAAATAAATAAATAAAACCACTTACCTTGAGGGATGCAGAGAGCACAAGGTAGGTGGTTTTATTTATTTTATTTTCCCTATTCTGTTTTTTGTCACTTTCACACCCCACCCCTGCCAAGTCCCCGCCATGCCCCACAGCACTTACCTGCACGGGCCGCCACTGCTACTGAGCCGTTGGCTGCCGCTTGCATTGGTACTGAGCCGTTGGCTGCCGCTTGCATTGGTACTGGGCCGTTTGCTGCTGCTTGCATTGGTACTGGGCAGTTCGCTGCCGCTTGCAGTACTCTGCATCTGGTGTAGGCACTGCTATGGTGGCCGTCTATACTGTTAATAAAGTATTCCAGAAGGATCCTAGGACAGCCACCCGTGCATGCCTGTGCAGAAGTATCTACATCTGAATGATTTTCAAATACTTTATCATTCTTTACCTTTCCTGGTTGGCCAATGCGCTTTCAACCTGTTGGACATCCTCAGCAGTAAAGAATGATAAACACTTCTAATGCATTCAGAGAGGGGTGCAGAGCAGGATGGCAATGGCCGCTCTCCTTTGTGCTCCTTGTGCCACTCTGGTTCTGAGAGCCGCTTGCCCATCTGGGGACACCTTAACCCACCCCGGGGCTTTAAGTGGGTAGAAAAATGTGTGGGGTGGGGGGGTTTCTGAAAGGTGTGTGGCCTATATAATTAAGGGTGTGGCTTAAACATATACACTAAATTTCTCATAGAGTGCCACCCTACCCACACATTTGCATAGAATGACAACTGCAACTGGCATGCATGTGCTCATGTGCACTTTGCAGAGAGGCCAAGGATTGGATGATCACATATTCTGAACACCTTTTTCCCCACTGATAGGCACAGAGAGTCACTTGCACTGTCTTCAGCCATGACTTAATTGTGCCCCGTTATGAACACTTGGTGAGACTCAATTCAAAGTATGCAGTAGACAAGTCATATGATGCTTGAAAAGAAATGTAACACAGCACCCTGGAAAAAGCAAACACTCATAGGGAATTCAAGATTAAGTAAAGCATGTGAAATATAAGCAGGAACGATATGGATTACCTTTACATTTTTTACATGCATCGTTCATCCGTCGATCAGTGTTTTTGCATGAAATATTAAAGACATGAATACAAGGCCCATAAGAGACCAGTTTCAATGTCTTTTTTAAATTACTACCGGGTCTCAGACCCGGCCCACTTAAAGCCCTGATCCAGTCCATCAACACCTGTGAAGCTGTGAGCTGATAGAAGGTTGCCTGGGAGGGCAGAATCCTTTGTCTAGGGGGCAGGCTCGAAGATGGGTGGGGTGAAAACAACGCAGTCCTTTGCGCAGACAACAAGATGAACCTAGAAGAATGATACCCATCCGAGGTGGACATCAGGTGAAGACCCTCCGAGTGGTCGGACATCAGGTGAAAACCCCCAGAGTGGTCAAACTGCCTAGGCCCTCAGAGTGGGGGAGCTCTCCCTGAAAGCTATAGGCAGCTCTGAATAAACCAGAGTCTGAGGGTCCTAGCTGTGAAGTTTTGTCCGGGAGGGACTTGTGGCCTGTGGCTGGAGCAAGCGGGGAGCTGCTCCCTTGGAAGTCAGCAGATATGTTTAGCCCAGGACAGGCTCTGTTGCACAGTGACAGATACACAACACAGCAGACAACAATGGATGAGAAATTCCAGAGGGGACAAAAACAATTACTTCCACTCTCAGACAAAGAGCAAAAAGAGTGCTGGGGAAACAAAATTGACGGATGCCTCCATTAGTGATCTGATGGAAGGGCAGAGAGGGATATTTGAGGGTCTTGACACAATACTGAAGAAATCGGACATGGTTGAAAAACTATTCCCAATAAGAGATCTGCACCTAGCAAAGGTGAAGCAAATACATCAGGAACCCTCAATCAAAGAAGGTGGAGATGGAGGACAGGTGACCCAGGAGGAAGGGGAATTGAAGGAACAAGCAAAAATGAATGAGCAGAAGACTGTCAATGGACAGCAATGCATCTGAGAGCCGAGACAAGGGAAAACTTGAGGTTGGCCACTAACATCAGAGTGCAGGGATTCCCAACAAAGTCTCCTGAGACCTAACAGGTAAAGGTTATGGAGGCATTTTAAACGGAACACCTGGCCCTTCCTGGTCATGATAGTGGCAACCGGGTGAGAACTGCACACATACTTCCAACCAGGAAAAGTGCCACAATCAGTGAAGGGAGGGCATCATTGAGGTTCTTCAGGACCCAATATTGGGTGACCCTATTGTACACAGTGCAGAGCTGATAAAACAGAACCTACAGATAGAGGGAAAAAAGAATCCTCCAAACCTCAACCCTGTGATGCGATCTTGGAAGGTAAAACTACAGAAGGCGTACCTGGACTGTTAAATTTGGGAATAGCTTCGTCCTTATGATGCACGGCCCGTTTGAGATGGAGAAATGTAGCAAGACGTTTATCTACTCACCAGCGGCAGCCAGCACAGGCAAACGTGGTGGGGCGGGGCAGGGACGGAGCAGGGTGGGGTGGGGGGCGTTGACAGGCGACTGAATAGGTATAATTAAATAAGTAAATAATACCTATTCCATCGTCTGTCGACTTACCCCCCCCCCCGCCACACCCTGCCCCGCCCCACCGCGCTTACCTGTGCCGGCCACCGCTGCTTCTCACAGATGGAAGCAGCTTGCCACAAAAAGAGGTGTCAGAGCTGGACTCTGCGGTGATGTGACTATAGCGTCCTCCTCAGCCTGGGTACCAGCTAACGACTACCCCACTGTTGTATATGCATCTTTCTATTATGTCTTGCGTAATAGAAAGATGCATATACAACAGTGGCGACTCCCAATTATTCATAATTATTATTTACATTTTGGAAAGCATTTCTGTGGGATTTTAGTTTTTTTTGGGACTGTGCTATAGGCATTATATTTAAGCACTATTGGAAATTGCTTATGGAACAAGGGGACCAAGGAGTAGAGCAGGCCATGGCACAACAAAACTTCACTATCAGTAACCCACATGCATTTTGGACTGCTGGATCCCAACCCAGTATTAAGTGGGTAGAATGGAGAGAGTACTTTGTAAATTACATTGAGGCTATTGATGAAGCAGGCAAAATGAAACCTGATCAGAAGAAAAGAATTTTACTTCACTCCTTAGGTCCGGTAGGCTTAAAAACATATTCTCGCATGCCAAAGATTACAGGCGGAGAGGAGAATGTGTTCGAAGCTGCGTTAAAAGACCTTGATAAGTATTTTGCGCCAAAAGTGTATATTGGCGTAGTAAGACACACATTTTTCCAGAGAAAGCAAAATAAAGAGGAACTTGTGGATGACTGGCTTGATGATCTTAAAAAATTGGCAATAGACTGCAAATTTGGAGGCTTACATGACGATCTCATCCGTGACCAATTGGTTATGCACAGTAACAATAATTCTATTCAAGATCGATTGTGGGTAAACGGGGATGCACCTTTAGAGGATGTTTTGGCTATAATGAGGAAAGCTGAAATGTCAGGGAGGTGTGCCACAGTTGTTAAAGAATCGGAGAAAGATTCTGGAGGAGTGTTCAAACTACAGAATCCTAATAAGTATCAAGGCCAGCACATGACTGGGCGTTGGCGGAATCAACCTCAAAGGAACATAGGAATGGAAAGAAGAATAGAAGAGAGGAGGTGCTATCGCTGTGATAGCAAAGAACTCTTGGCTTTCAGCAAATGTTGTCCTGCTTAAAAAAAAATGTGGTATCTGTGGATTAATAGGGCATTTTAGTAAAATGTGCCGGAGGAGGAGTAATGTTAAATATGTATGGAACGATGAAGAAGAAACTGACGGGGATGTTGATAATGAGGACAGTTGTGTGAAGAGTTTACAAGGAAATTATCTGTTGAATGTTGTGGACAATTCTATGAAGGGGAAGCCAATATGTGAAATCTCTTTGGGTGGTGTTACGGTGAATGTGTATGCGGATTCGGGATCGCCTTACACGATTGTTAATGAAACTATATGGAATGATACATTTGTGGGAAAAATTGGGCAACAGTTATCTCCTACAGATGTGAACCCGATAAGTTTCACTGGGGAAAGGATCAATATGCTTGGGTTCAGGTGGCTTACCTTTTTATTCAAAGGGAGGTCAGCGAGAGGTAAATTATATGTAGCAAAAAACGGTCCATCTGTACTTGGTTGGTTAGACCAAAAGAATCTACATATCATTTTGGACCCGAATAGTGAAGAAAAAGTACTCATAATGGATGAGACAAGTAAATTGGGAGAGGTTCTGGTAAAGAAATTTCCAGGAGTTTTTGGGAAAAATCTGGGAGCACTCAAAGGGTTCGAACACAAAAATTGTACTAAAGGAACGGGCGGAACCTAAGGTACATAAGGTGAGACCAATACCTATACTGATAAGAGATGAAGTCAATAAAGAGCTACAAGGGTTATTAATCAAAGGTGTGATCGAAGAAGTGGAGAGTTCTGAATGGATTTCTCCGGTCGTGGTCGCACGCAAAAACAATGGAAAAATCCGTTTATGCATTGATTTACGCCATTTAAACAATAACATAGTTATTGAAAGATTTCCCTTACCAAAAATCAATGAAATGGTTTCTTCACTAAAAGGACGAGCTGGTTTTCTACCATAGATTTATCGGCGGCTTATCACCAAGTCATATTGTCACCTGAATCAAGAAAGCTCACGGCATTCATTACGCCTTTTGGGTGTTACCAGTTTAGACGTATGCCATTCGGTTTGGCCTCAGCCGCTGCTGTTTTTCAGCGACTGATGCACAGACTGTTTGGAAAGGCGAAGGGCGTGACTTTCTTTCAGGACGAGATCCTGGTTGCTGCCACCAGTAAGGAGGAACACGACCATATTCTCAACGAGGTATTAGGAATATTGCAAAAAGCAGGGTTGAGTGTAGAACTTAGCAAGTGTAGATTCGCACAGAGGAATGTATCGTACCTTGGACATATTATAAGTGAGGATGGTGTAAAACCCAAACCTTCACTTATAAATGCCATTGTGGGTTCACCGGCTCCTACTACTAAGGATGAAGTCAGGTCCTTTTAGGGCATGACAGAATATTGCGCTAAATACATACCCAACTTTGCTAGCAAAATATTCAATATACGCTCACTCCTTAGAAAGAATGTAAAATTTGAGTGGTCGGATGAATGTGGAAGAGAATTTTCTAAGATCAAAGTTGATTTGGGGAATGTAAATGCTTTGAGCAGCTTTGATCCAAACTTGGAATGTTTGTTAACCACTGATGCAAGTGACAAAGGACTGGGTGCAGTTCTTTCACAGAAGATGGGTAATGGTACTGAGAAGATCATTTTGTTCGCGTCCAGAGCACTTTCCCCTGCAGAGAGTAAATACCCAATTATTGAAAGGAAGCTCTGGCCTGTGCATGGGCTTTGGAACATTTTCGAGCTTTTGTTTGGGGAAATCTGTTACCATCCGCACGGATCATCGACCTTTGGTAAGGATTTTAACTAGTGAAGGTAGTGTAGGAGCTTCTGCAAGGTTGGCTAGGATATCCATGAGAATGAAGGAATACATTTATAGGATTGTCTATGTACCCGGCAAGGACAATGTGGTGGCTGACTGCTTGTCTAGACTACCTGCACCCCTGGAGGAATGTGTGGATGATCCATGGGGCAATTTCAGTATTGCTCTGATTCAAGATTCTGGTACACCGGTCATTACTAAAGCTGAGTGGGTGGAAGAACAGTCTAAAGATGAAGTGATACAAGCTGTTTGTAATCATATTTGTAAAGGATGGCCGAAAAAGCAATTTATCAATGGCGAGTTGAAATCATATTGGGATGTGCGAATGGAACTGTCATTTGATAGGGATTTATTACTGAGAGGTGAGAGGGTAATTCCAACTAAAGTTTTACGGAGGAGAATGTCACGAAGGACATTTTGGGGTTGTTAGGACCAAACTAGTGGTCAAAGGCATCTTTTGGTGGCCTGGCGTTGACAAGGAAGTAGAGAAGTTTGTGAGAGAGTGTTCTGTTTGTTCTTCTGCAGATAAATCATTAAAGACCTTGAGACCTCCGATGAGTGAAGGGTTGATTCCAAATCTTCCTTGGGAGGTGATAGCAATTGACATTTTTGGGCCTGTGGGAGAATCAAAGGAATTTGGTTTAGTTATAATTGATTTGTTTACGAAGTGGCCTATGGTTAAGATTGTGGAAAAAGTGGACACACACACCGTTTTAAAGTTTATGGACAAACTATTTGTTTTGGAGGGATTACCGGTATGTGTGTTGAGTGATAATGGGGTACAGTTCACATCAAGAATTGCGAAGGAGTATTTTCAGAGGTGTGGGATCAAGCACAAGACCACCTCACTGTACAACCCTAGTGGGAATGGCACTGTAGAACGCTTTAACCGTGTGTTAAAAGGTGTGATTCAAGGTGCAATGAGCAAAGGGTTGGAGTGGAAATTGGAAATACAAAAAGCTGTTTGGGCTTATAGAACCACGACACATGCTGCAACTGGTTTATCTCCTTTTGTCATGATGAGAGGTAGGACACCTAGATGCAAGTTCAGCCCCAATTGGATTATGGAAGGTAAGGTAGAACAATGGTCACCTATTGAAGTAAAGGGAAATGTTGAATTGGCACATATGAAAAGTAAAGAGCATTATGACAAATGTCATGACACTAAAGACGTTCTTGTAATGGTTGGTGATTGGGTTCGCATTAAGAGACCCATTAAAGTTCCAAAAGGTGAAAGCATGTTTGAGGAACCACAACAAGTGGCAGAGGTTCTTCGTAATGCAATAAGACTTAAGGATGGTAGAGTTTGGAACCTAAAAAATGTTGCTTTAGATTTAAAACAACAACATGACATTGATACTACACCTGTTTTTGAACATCCTTCCAACTTTGAGTGGGTGGAGGACTATTTTGATCACAGTACTGTACAAACTGATTTGAGACTTGACGGTTGTGTACCAACAAAAACCGTGGAGAGGGATGAATCGTCAGAGACAAATCAAGTCTCTACGAAGGTTGGAGAAGAAACTCTTTCTCAGGATACCACTCCTTTTGTGAGGAGGGAGGAGGGGTTTCCGAGTACTTCTAATTGTAATACTGAGCACGTTGGGGAGAGCGACATGGGTGTCGTTGGTAAGAGGAAAAGGGTTCTGCTGGGATGGCTCAGTGAATATGTTAGGTAGTTTCGTCCACTGATGATTATGGTTCGTTTTTTGTTCTGTTGCATTGTTTTTTTTCTTCTACTTCCAAAGGAGGGGGATGTGTTGTATATGCATCTTTCTATTATGTCTTGCGTTCTCCTTTTATTGTATTCTGTCCCCTACTGTGTGCATGTGGAGCGTGGCATGGAACACTCCTTGTGTTCGTCACGAGTTCCAATTCAGGTCGTCAGTTGCACTGGGTCCTGGAGTGGAAGTCGTGCTGCCTTGCGCTCACCTGTTTTCCTGTCAAGCTGAATAAACCTTTTTCACCCTCAATACGTCTACGGCAAGTCATTACAGCCACACACAGAGCTTAGTAAAACATGTCTTTACTCGTCTGCATTTAACCACGAACTCAACATTCTAAACCTGCATTCACTTCACTATTCTCTAACACTTACGTCACAGTTCTAGGGAGTCCATCAGGAGCCAAAAGGGTTCCGTCATTGCTAACTCTCGCAACACTACAATGACCTATCTTGGACTCTGGTGATATGAGCTCTGTGACCTGATACTCCATGGGCTGTAAAGCCATTTTGCCGAAATGTCTTTGTACATTGGTTTGATTATGTGCGATTTATAATTAATCACTCTCCCTAAAGCCCTTCTGTTTTCCTTAATTTTTCTTCTCTCCTCATTTGTGCTTTCTCTCTTCCATAGCTCTTTACAGTTCTCTCCTGCTCTTGGCTCCCATTCTTAGGTTTTTATGTCTTCTTCCTTTACCTCCCCTCTTCACAATGGCGATCCCTCATTATTGTTGTGCCCAGTGTTATGCACTCAATTAGAGAGTTGGGCCGATTCCTCTCTCTTTTCTAAGGCTGGCTACGAATGTAAAGTCTGTTTACTGTGATGAGAATGTATCCTGGAGGTCTCTTTTTTTGGGAGGTGGTCTATTGTATTTGACCTAGCCTTTGTTTTACGAGAATAAGAACGAATTAAACCATAAAAAAGATGGCAATCTGACCATCTTTGATTTTTTAAAATACTTTATCAGCATTGTCAACCACTCCAAAATGGCCGACATAGAATGGTAAAGAATGATAAAGCAGTAAAAACAAAACTAAATATGGTCACCATGAGTGTGTGCACATAGATGGCTGTCTTTGAATGGATTTCTACATATTTACTGACAATATAGAAGGGGAAATACCATTGGGAAATGGTTGTTGTGTGTACACAAGTATAGACAAAGCTTATAGCTCTGTGGGCAGCATTAAAGGTGAGGCCTATTGGCTTTGGCAATGAATGTTATGATTGCAGCATCGTTTGGCAGTGCCTGCAAAACTGACAGGCTCTTTCTATTTCAATTAGGGCTTATTTGTCATGAGAAACATTGTCCCCATAGGCCCACTCTCTCAGCAAAGCCTCATCATTCATCTCAAGATAAGTACCCCTCTTGCGACCTGTGAAGTCAAATAAAGTAAGACATCTGGGAGTGAACATTATTACAGTATTTCACCAACTCTTTGAGTGACTTAAGGACCTTTTTTTTTTTTAGTTTGGCCGATGTGTACTTAATCATAAATGTGGCAGATGTACCGCCTGCCATATTACAAGTGTATTATAGCCTATGGCATTTATAATATGGTGGACAGGGTAGCCGTCATGTTTTGACGCAGTTTCCCATCGGCCAAACTAGGGCCCTATGTCACAAAAGCGCCTGCTAGACTCATACCTGCCAACTCACACGGTGCCACAGTGTTTACCGCGATTTTGTCTTCCTTCACGTGTCACCCGGCGAGGAGCTGAAATCACACAATGGAAGGGAAAACGAGCTGAAACCTACTGTAAACAGTGGATTTCCAGCTCATTTTCAGATACTGTAAGCTGGTACTGTAAAGGTGTGAAAACATGCCAGGACATTGGTGACAGCCTTGATGACCCTCTGTTTATTTTTTTTTTGGGGGGGGGGCTTGGTGAGGGGCAGAGTGCCTCTTAGATAGCTCTTGGCACCAGGCTCCGCCCCCTACAATGCCCCACCCCTCCTCACATGGTGAAGTTATTTTATAAGTTGGCAGGTATGTAACTATGACAACTTTTTCATACATCTTCCATCGCCTGCGCGACTCTGAAGCTGCAGACCTCTATTTTCCTTGTCATGTTTCGCCCCTAGACTATGAAATGGTCTTTGTCTAGGTGCCTGCTCTTCAATCTGCAAACTGCAAAGGATCCAAAGTGCGGCATCAAAACAACTGCTACACCTTCGCCTGTGGGAACACATCATACCTGTGATGCAAATGCTTCACTGGTATCCTCTAGCCAAATGCTCTTTTTTAATATATTCTGCATTGTCCCCAGGGCCATCCAAGCCAAAGATCTGCTGTTCATCCAAGCAAATTTCCAACTATGCTCACAGAATAAGGCATTATATTCCAGGTTAGCACCTTGCCCCCTACAAAAAAAAGCACAGTGGTGGCACCTCTTGCTCCACACAAGCTACACAATGATGAAATTCCCTATCAGCAAAGACAGAAATATTCAAGATTACTTGGAATTCAAGAGTGAAGTAAAGACCTGGCTCCTCCCAAAGAAATTATGCAGAATCAGACCAATCAACATATCACCCACAAAGAAAGTATGGGAATTAGGCAATCCAGGACAATTCACCGGCAAGAACGGGCCATACTAATGCTCAGGATGGGACAAATGATCACATGAGTAACTATCTCCTACTACTTCACTCCACTCCAGGCATAAACCCGGCTACACCACTGCAGCAACAAAAGAAGTGTTTTTCACCACTCATCACACACACCAACAAAGGGTTTCCCACATAGGCCACTCCCATAAACTGCACCATTCTGACTAATCATAAAACAAATTATCATACTGAACCCATGCATTCTATCTCTCACTCCTCTTTGCTCCACTGCTCCCTTATGCGTAGCAACTGATAACAGGAGAAGAGCATGATGCATGACACCAAAATAATTCTTACTAGCCATGCCACAACTCAACATTTTTTCAACCAGGCACACCCTTTTGTGCAGCATAATACTTGGGCGCTAAAACCCCTCAGCACCTTGTCAGCGGGTTTAAGCACTATATTAAAGCAAATACAATAGAAAACAATGCAAGAAATTTCCACCAGTCCAGATCAGGCACATCAAACATATCAATAACACAGCAGGGGGCATGTGACCCTGCTCCCATTCCCTCCGCTTTGGACTGGCAGTGTGGTTCTGCATCTGTGCTTTCATGTAGAGAAGGTAAACCACAATTATGCGGAAGGGAGTCCAGTAGCATTAAAACAGATGTGGCGACTGCTCCACATATCAGCAAAAATACTGATCATTTCCAAATCGTGACCTTCTGTTTACAGAGATTCCTACAGCAGGCGGGTTAACTTATTGATCTGCCATAACAGTATAATACCAGGTTTTAGGCTTGGGAGTTATGTTGCACAGAACACATCACTGGTCACAAACTGCTCAATTTCTTGCACCGGTTCTTTGGTGTTCCACTGAAGTGAAACAGACCAGCCTCACTTCTCGGTGATAGCACATTCATTGTTCTTGGAATTTTCCGAGACTTAGCATAAGCTTTTAAAATCAGAATTGCTTGAAACTGCACTGCCAATTGTTTGCCTTTGGAATCCATATCTAACAGTGCTTGCCTTTGGGGATCTTTTTCACTCAAGGCCTATTTTTAAAATACATTTTACAATGCTAGAGCTAGAATTGGGACACGTGAGCCTTCAACATGGATTGCCTAGATGCTTCAGGAATACCTTTTTTTGCAAGAACATCTAAATCCAAACAAGCTCAAGAACAGGGGCAAAGACCCCCCTGTCCAGATAAAGCCACATTTATCCCTCGCTTCGAAGACTTCACTTTCTCCCAGTTACTGCTTAGGTGAGGTTTAAAAACTTAGGGGCAGATTTACAAGAACTGGCGCATCCCTGCATATTAGCAGGGATGCGCCAGTTAAATTGCGAAACGTAAAAAATCCCCTGTGCCACCATGGATGTGCCACATTTACAATGCGGCGCACCGTGGCGCAAGGATAGACAGATGCGTGACGCATCTTTTCGGCGTAAGGGCAGCGCATTGCTGGAGTTGTGTCACAAGTACGACGCAACTCTAGCAATCGTTAGGAATGCCTATTCCTAACATGCTGCGTCACTCCTTACGCCTGCTTCAAGCAGGCGCAAGGTTTTGACGCAGTGGCGTCGTAAAAGTGACTCAGTGAAATCTTGTAGATTTCACTGCGTCACTTTTACGAGGCTTTCCCACGTCGGAACTCCCACCCTGCATACATTATACCTGACACAGGTATAATGTAGCGCAGGGCTTTTACAACGTGACGCATCTCCCTAGATGCGTCACGTTGTAAATATGTCTCAACGTGGCGCGTTGTTTACGATGCCGCTGCGTCACAGAAGTGACGCAACAGCTGCGTAAAGTTGTCGCAAGGGGCTTGTAGATCTGCCCCTTAGTGTTAGTACTTTAATCCAAATTCAGAAAGCCCCCTGTCTATCTAAAACAATGCTTTATGCCATATTGTTTGCTGAAAACACAGGAGTCGGCTGACAAAAATGTACTGCTTCCTACAAAAAGCAAAGGAAAAATGTGAATGGTCGATCCTTTCCAAGCATTGCTTATATGCTCTGCCAGATGACATTCAACATATTACCGCCAGTGGGGCAAACGTTTTGCAAATTAATATTCCTGTTAGGCGATATTTGGGGGCATATTCACAAGCCCCTATCGCCACAGGAACGTCACTTTTTTCAACGTTCCTGTGGCGATAGGGGCTTCACCTTATTCACAAGGCAGCGTTAAGCCACTTAACATGGCTTAACGCTGCCTTGTAAATAAGGCACCCTTTCACGCTATACTTAGCGTGAAAGGGGAGGGCAATGGGTGTTGCTGTGGGCGTTCCACTGCAAAACCCATTGCTTCTGACGCTGCCTCCTATTCACAAGAGCAGCGTAAATAGGAGGCAGCGCCAGAATTAAGACCAGGGAAAACCTGGTCTTAACCTGGCGAAGAGAGGAGAAATATTTAATTTCTCCTCGTTTTTGCTGTTTTCATGTGTGCTGCGTTGTGCAGCACACATGAAAACAGCAAAAGGCCAATGATTGTGTATGTACAGGAAGGTCCCCCTTCCTGCACATAAACAATCATTTTTTGAAAATGCCGTTTTGCAACTTCTGTGTGTGCTGCATTAAGCAGCACGCATAGAAGTCACAAAACGGCATTTCAAGATTGTTCATGTGCAGGAAGGGGGACCTTCCTGTACATACACAATCTTCCCTTGCACGCAGACACCCTTGCACCATGGTGCAAGGGTGCCTGGGTTGGCGCTAAGCTGCTACACTTAGCACCAGCGCAGGGGGAAATGCAAGGCTGCACCATATCTTGCGTTTCTGAAGTGGCGAAGTGAGGCGTTAAGCCATGACGGCTAACGCCTCACTCCGCCGCTTCCTTGTGAATATGCCCCTTGGTTTTCTATATTCTGCTCCCTTACCATCTAGGAGTTGAATTTGGTCCTGTGCTGCCTGTACTAGCCCGGTTGGATCAGGCTTTGTTTTCATGCTTATGTAAAAACTTCGGGCCTTGCAACACTTTTACGCTGCTGTTGCGTCACTTTTTGTGACGCACCGGCGGCGTAAAAAATGCACCACGTTGCACCCTATTTACAAAGTGGCGCATCTAAGCAGACTCGTCACTTTGTAAAGCCCTGCGCTACATTATGGGCATTCCGTCACAAAACGCCTCGTAGAACGGGCACAGTGAAATCTATGAGATTTCACTGCGCCACTTCTAGGACGCTACTGTGTCAAAACCTTATGCCTGCCTCACAGCGGGCGTAAGACTGACACAGGCCCTTTCACATGGGGCTTGCTGTTTTCAGACACACCCCAGCAATGCGTCACTTTTGTGCCTACAGATACGTCAGTAATACTGACGTATCTGTAACTCCTTGTGATATGGAGTGCCGTACATTAAATACGGCACAACCATCATGTCGCAAGGAGGGCGCAGTGAAAACTGTTGCATCGCTGTTTTCAGGCAGCGATGCTGCAGTTTTCATAAAAGAGGCCCTCAGAGCTTTGCCTGACTCTAATATACACACCACAGTGACGTTTCAAACAGAGTGCAGAGCTGCCACTCAAATATGGCTGTGAAAACATGCAAAGAAATGCAATTTCCCAAATATTTTTGGCTAACAGTGCGCTGGACTTGGGCTTTATTTTGGCAGGTAGTTCGATTGAGGGAACTGGGTAAGAATCCAGAGGCCTGTCATCCCTTAGATATGGTCTCTCCATAGCCTGGAGCCAGGCTGTTGTAAGCGGGACTTAAGCAATCAGGCATTTCCACAGTTTCATGCTTACATGTTTTACAAGTGGAGCCTTCTAATTCCTGACGACTTGATGGCACCCGAAGCATGGCGTAACCCCTATAAAGCGCCTCCAGGCACGAGAGGCATCACCATGGTGACAGCTGCCAGACCCTAAACGAGTGTGAGTCGTTGAAAAATCAAATACCAACATTTCACATTTGCGATTTGCATAACCAGGCAGGACAGACCCGTCAGAGCGTGTAAGAATGAGATGAGCAGCCTACTCTGATGGGAAATGCCCTCTCTTCAAGGCCGTTATTCTCATCATAAAACATTTACAGTTTGAACACCTTTAAAATATATGCAAAGTCGTTGTAACATCTGTACGTGATCAGGGCGGCCATCTTAGACTACCATCTCGCTTGTATCTCCAAATGATGCTTCCTAAGAATGACGTGCCACAAACAGGTCTCATTGAGACAACGTCAAAGCTTTAAAATAAAGAAAATGGCATCTACGATCGCTGAAAACCCCACCCCTTCAAAGCGTTTGTGATAGCGTAACAATCAACATGTCATTCACATTATAACTATGGTTCGACTTTGTGTTCGAGCCTGCCATCCATGTATACAACCCCATCCCTAATTTCCTTTTTTACATGTGATTTATGATGTGTCTCTAGTGGCCTGTAATAAAGAAATGGCATAGCAGCTCAACTGTAATAAGCTATTACCAGGAAGGTGGGATCTCTGCATGCTTCAGCATAATTTGAGCCACAGCATTTTTAAATCTGATTTACTTTAAACGGATGCTAAAATATTTTTCAAAACGTACTAGCAGCTTTTTGGTGTATTTAACTTCACAGTATATATTCTTCTTTTGTTCTTCATGTTTACAATGAACTTGAACAAGCAAGGCACCAAGGAGCCAAGTGGTTTTTAGGAACTGTGATGGTGTGACCACATAATATAAGGAATAAAATACCCTCTGCCATACCTTAAAACAGTGGCGGCTTCTGCTTTTTAAAAGTGGTGGGCAGAAAGGTTTGAGTTGAGTATAAAGTGCATGCGACCTTCAATCAAACACTTGGGGGTGGTTGAAAAAAAAAAAGGTACAAATAAACTCGCAAAACCTAACTCATACAGGCACATCACTCAGCTTGCACTCACACAGACACATTGCTTCACTCACCTTCAATCACAGGCGCACACTGCTTCGCTCATCCTACACTCACATAAGAAAATCCCGCTCACCCTGCACTCACAAGGGCATACCACTCATCCAGTGCATTCACACAGTCACAAAACTCACTCGGTGCTCACATAAGCACACCATTCACTCATACAATCTTACTGCTCACCCAGTGGGCTCTCATTACTCACCCTGCACACTGCTCACCCTGCACTCATAAACGCACGCAACACACTCTGCAATCACACACAGTCACAACATTCACCATCACCATCCACCCTATACGCACACAGACCCCAGGCTGCAGCAGAACTAAACGCTCCCTGCACCCACACACTCTCAAGCAGAGTCCTGAAGTGTGTGTGGGGGGGGAGAGTGGGGGGGGGCTGTGGAGGCCCAGCAGAGGAACAACAAGGCTGCAGTCATTTTAGGAGTGATAGAGCGAAATGTTCTTGTGAAATTGTAGGGGTGCATCATAATCACTGGTAGTCCGCACCCGCATGTACTCAGACATATATTCGTATATATTCAGTTGTATATCCATGCACGTTTAGTAAAGAATGAATAGTTCACTGATATAAAGTGAATTAGTAGTATAGTTGTGTTATGACAATCATGCAATGTAATGTTTATTGAATTGTGTGAAAAATAATGCATAGACAAATCAGTTCGTGTGTAATTCAATTGCAGTAGTTTAAACGTGCACCATATTAAAGTTGCACATGTAATTCATTTTCGCATATGAATTGTAATGAAAATGCTTATAGGGAACAGTAAGGTGTGTGTTTAAAAGTTATATGTAAAGGCCTGACTACATATATGCTTAGGGAAGGCCTGGTTTATTCTTATGCTAGCTTATTTTGTAGGCAGAGAAAAGTTTCTCTTGGTAAGGCTCTCTGGGCACAAACGGTAGATTTAATTAGCACAGTAGAAGGTTTCTGTTGAACGTATCTTTTGTTGCAGGTGCAAGGACACATGTCTCGTTAGTAAAAGACTAACTCTTTGTTTTCAAAAGTTAGAGAGATGGGAGGCATGGTACGGGGAGTGCAATGGAATTTAGGGATGATACTTTCAGCGGAGAAGGTGCCTGGGACTCAAGGTCATCGCAACCGTCCAGGATGAAGTAACCGTTTCGATGGAAAAGTACAAGAAAGAAGACCTGGCCAAGGAGGCGTGACCAAGGCGTGTACAATTGTATTAGGATTTTGTATTAGGGATAGTGTCCCGAGGAGGAGGCCAGAGAAGAGGTAGAGGAGACCAGAGAGAAGGACAAAGAGTGTCCTGAGGAAGGAGCTGAGCTTAGGTATTATGTGATTGCACTTCTGAGGAAGTCTTCACAGCTGACACCTTTATTCACTCTTGCCTTGGAAGATCGTTATGTAGGGATGTCACTAAGTGTTAGTGTAGGGACAGCAATTGATTTAAAGCTTGCTTAGATAAATGAAGAGCAACGTAGAAATTGGAGCAATCATAGCTTGGTTGATTCTTCTAGAACTATCGATCCTCTTTATTCTGAGTCGGATGAGACTCCTGCGTAGGTTATTATTTGTATTAGTGCCCATCTATTTCTTTAACCTCGTGTTGAGGTGCTTGCATGTCCAGTTATTTTTGGCGATAATAAATTCTTAAACTTGAATTCGAGTCAGTGGTCCTTTCAGACAAAATGAATGCTGTTATATAACCAGATGAGATTCTCTCCTTTACACTATTCAACAGGTAAAAAGATCTTGGCGACCAGAAGGTTCTTATAGATAATTAGATAAGAATCGGCGTTATCAGTTGGTAGCAGAGTAGGATGGTTACCTTTGATGGTAAGGGGAGATCTAGAGCAAGATAGGAGATTAAGTTGCCGCATAGAGCCCGAGTGACGCTGATCCAGAGGACCGTAGGAGAAGGATGTCGGAGGTCGTTGAAAACTGACGGAGAGTGACAGTGCAGCGGAAGTAGCAGTTCGTGGTAGAGTGAGTATGAAAAGAGTGGTGTTTGGTAGATTGCGGTGTTTTATTGTTGTGTGATGTCTTGCGGAGTTGGAACGAGAGTTGTGTGATTGAGAACCGGACCGTGAGCGCGCGCGGGACCGGATGATTTATTGTGGTGTAGAACACACCCAGAGTTGAGAGCGTTGACCAGAGGTTGTGGGGGTCACGAGACGTCATTGACAGACCCACTGAAGATAGGGAACACATGTGTGAGTGTGTGAATAACCAACGCAGGTCGTAGGTTATTGTATGCAGAACATCGAGTGATTGAATCCTATCGAGTGTGATAGAGGCGATTGTCCGGTCGTTTCGCGGACAGACGGTTGCCAGATTGAGGTCAACAAGCTCAAGAGGCTGATCGGTCATTGGTAAGACTGACAGTCAGAGAGGTAATTGTTCGGTAGGACGGACATTACTTCAGAGTGTGATTGGGACAGGTGCGGGAGAGAACGAGTGAATTAGGGAGGAGGAGAACTGCTGCGAGCGGAGGAAAAGTGACGTCAGACAAGTGCCGCGCTGCGATAGGCCGGTTGGTGTGAGCCGCGCTGGCATTGGTGGAGTGAAATCAGGAAGCAAAAGCGGACATTTTGAGTACAAATAAAAGTTGATTCATCATGAAATGTTTTAAAGTTTTACGGGAACTTTGTAGAGGTGATAGACATGTGGTTACTCGGGAAGGAGAGGAAGCTCCTCCCGAGGATACGCCAGCACATTATATGGCAAAGAATGTAGGATTGCATACTATAATTTGGCTTGAGAATTGGCATAAAATGACAGAAGGAGAAGGAGAATTGACTTTCCCACGCTATGGTACTTTCAGGTTAGAGGTGTTGTACCAGCTAAAAAGTATAATGGCTTCTTTACGACCACTACCTAGACCAACACAGTTTGAGGCGCTACATGCGTGGATTAGAGCAGCGTACGATAGGAGGAAAGACAAGAGCCAGGAAAGGGTGAAGAAATCGGTCAGGGCATTTCAAGATGCAAGGTGGGATGCACTGGAGAAAAGGTGGAGAGTGGAAACGATTGAGGGAGATAAGTTATACCCACTGCTAATACAAAATGGAAAGATTACAAGAATCGATGAGGACGACAGTGATACAGACGACAGCCTGTTAGATAGGTTGTTGGCAGAGAGGCCACCACCATTTAATCCAGACTCAGAAGAGGGAAAGCCGACTCCAGCAGTAACAATTGATGAGAGACAGAATCAGACTAGCATGAGAGTATTGGGAAGGATTTCCACAGGAACGGAAGGGGCAACGACGTCTATGATAACACAGCCTCCTGTTGGGAACACAAGATTACCAGACTCCTTGACAGTACCGGTTACCATTGGCCCTATAGTACCGGTATATGACCCAGACCGAGTGAGAGAAGGGAGCTCCGTACAGATGGGAAGGGAAGAAATAACCAGTGAGAGTGGGAATGGGTTCGGAGTACGAGTGGTTCATTTCCCAAGACCATTGGAGACAAGTACGCCGTTACCGGCTACTGCAGACTCTTCCTTTAGACAGGAGGATGAGAGACCAGTCAGACCGAGGTCTTTGCATGAATCCAAGTCAGCTTTGAGGATGTGGACACCAACAGTAACAAACCAAAGTGATAGGATGCCAGGAGATAGGGCACAAAACATCTCGGAAGACAGACCAAGTTCCAGGAATATGATGGAAGGGAATAGGTCACAAGTGGAGAAGTGTGGCTCAATGGTTAGAGCGGCAGACCCTGATGCAGAGATCTGGCCCGGGACCAGGGTTCAATTCCCGCCTCGGCGGGTCTTGGGCTCAATTTCCTCGGACCTGATAATTCTCGCCTCGGTGCCTATTCTAATCATGGGTCCCACTCTGCAACTCTGGGCAATAGCTTGCTTAATCTCCACAACGGCCCCAACAGCGCTGGGATGCCTGGCTTCACCCTGGGGGTGCCCAGGAGTGGACATTTCACAGGGAAAAGCCAGGAAGGGTTCCACAGCGGTATGCGTACAGCGCCAGGACACCTCTTTGGGGGTATAAGTGCGCTTTACAAGTACGAATTTCATTTCATTTCATTCAAGGACAGAATAGTGACTGTGATGAGCGGGACGGTTCAACTTGTCGAGAAGTACTGAGGAGTGCAGTACAGGCAAGGTTGCTAGACGTAGTAAGGTTGAAAACAGAGGTAGACGAGATGATTAGCGGGAGTCTGCCTTTGGAAAGGATAGAAATTTATGGATCAGATGAGTTGCTGTTCGTAGCAAAAGATGTGACTCGAAAAGCTAGAATAGCACATGAAAACTTAACGGCGTTGGCCAAAAGATATGAGGTAGACCTGAATAAAACTAAAACGTTGCAAGGACCGCATAGATTACAATACAGTGACCAGGAGCTGGAAGAGAAAAGAATCACAGGATTAAGGACACATACCAGAGATCTGATTGTAGGAATGCGGATATGGATTTTGTTGGACAAATGGGAAGAAAGGTGGTCCAAGAAGAAACTAGCAAAGAAAGCTGAGGGGGAAACGCCGCCTCCAGGGGGGCGACGGGTGTCGGAAATTTTCCTTTACGGGAAGTACAGAATGGAGGGTATGTGCATGTGCCGTGGAATAGAGGTGATTTGGCTGCATTTACAAATGATTTTCCTCGGCTGAGGGAGAAACCAGTAGAGTGGTACAAGCAGGTTGAGCGGTTTGTTAAAATTTCAAAAGTATTGTGGATTGATTTGAACACCTTGTTTGACATAGTGGTGCCGGGAGATTTGTGGACAGCTTGTAAAGTCGCTGTCGAGTGGCCGACTTCGGAACCTGAAAGGGAGGCGGTTACAAATGGTCCATCACCCCTAGTAATGAAAAATATGAGCAGGTGATTACATGGCTAAAACTGAAGATTTCACCTCAAGATATAGATTGGGTTAAGATAGATCGGACTGTACAGGAACCCAAAGAAACGGTGCATGAATATTACGAAAGACTTCTGCAAGCTTTTAAACAGTATAGTGGATTAGATACGTTAGACCCCAAGGATATGGGACAGTTTGTCTCAAAGTTTGTACTGGGTCTGAGAACAGAAGTCAGTCTCATGATACAGCACCATTTGATCTGCTGGCAGAACAAGCCGGTAGATGAAATTTTGAGGTATGCGAGATACTGTAGTGATGAGGTGGAATCGAAACATCGGAAGCTAAAAGACAAATTGATGCTTGTCCAGATGCAGACAGCACAGGGTCAGTCTAATGGAGGGACCTTAGGAAGAAAACAAGGAAATTTCCAGGGGAACCAGAATGGGCAAGGACAGGGAAAGGGAAAACCAATAGACCCCAAGACGGGAGTGGACGTGGCCACACTGAAGAAGACCACTGCGTGTCATCTTTGTCGCCAGGTCGGACATTGGAAACGCGAGTGTCCTTTGAACCCAGTTAATCAGTTGCAGGAAGAGGAAGAGGGGGTTCAGGCACCCGCGCAAGAGGTAGTTAACACTGTGACGAGGCCGAGGACGATGAAAGGTGGAATATACAGCTCTCACGCCCAGGTTCCCCAGGCTCCAAGGATTTCACAAGGAATACGAACGTACCAACAGATGCCCCTGTTCGAAGACTATGACGAGAGTAGCACAGACCCTTTATCCTGACGGTGCCTGAGGGGGAGGAAGACTGCACGCTTGGAGCGGTCTTGGAGGTAGACCAGAGAGGACCTTTTGTGGAGGCAGATATTGAGGGTCATCCTGCCACACTTTTGGTTGATACTGGTGCTACCCGGTCTACTGTAAGATCAGCAGTGGTCCCTAACCTACCCCTCTCGGGACAATCAATCCAGGTTGTTGGAGTAGCGAACAAAAGAATGAGCAGCCCGTTGACAGAACCGATCTTAGTAAAGATAGGTTCTTTCCAAACTAGACATCAGTTTGTAGTGTGTGATACGAGTCCAGTTTGCCTTTTGGGAAGAGATCTGTTGTGCAAGTTGAACTGCACGATTTATTGTACGCCTCAGGGAGTGGAGGTCCAGACGAGGGATGACGATGCTGATTTTAAGGTTACAAATCAGCATCTATGTATAGATCTGTACCCAATGGTGACTGTGGAAGAACTTCCACCTGATTTGAGAGACGCAGTGTCATCTGTGGTGTGGGATTTCGCAGGCGATGAAATAGGTCTAATCAGAGGGGTTGAACCAGTGCGGATTGAGGTGAAGCAAAATGTTGATTTCCCCAGGACACCTCAATACAACTTGTCGCCTGAAACGATTGCAGGGATAAAACCTGTGATCGAGACTTTCATTGAGAAAGGCATTCTAAAAGAGATCAGAGGTAGCCCCTGTAATTCACCTATTATGGGTCTACAGAAACCGAGCGGGAAATACAGGATCGTGCAAGACCTGCGAAAGGTCAACACGATAGTTGTCCCTTGTTGTCCAGTGGTACCGAATCCTTCAGTAATACTGTTCCAGATCCCATGCGAAGCCGAGTGGTTTACGGTCATCGACTTGTGTCAAGCCTTCTTTTCGATACCGCTCCATGAGGAAAGCCAATTTCTTTTTGCATTCAGGCTGGAAAATCGCGTGTTAACATGGTGTCGTATCCCTCAAGGGTATACAGAAAGACCATCGATCTTTAACCAGATCCTGAAAAAGAATCTTGAGAGCCTTGTGTTGCCGCAGAACTCAGTCCTCGTGCAATACATAGACGATTTGCTCATTGCCTCAGAAACAGAAGATGCTTGCAGAATTGACACTGTAGCCCTGTTGAACCACTTAGCAGAGAATGGACATAAGGTGTCCCCGAACAAGCTGCAGTACTGTTTGAATGAGGTACAGTACTTGGGACACAGATTAGAAAAAGGCAAGAGGAAGGTGTCACCAGACCGAATTGAGGCAATAATGAGTATGGCAGTACCCACCACACAGAGAGAAGTTAGGATGTTCCTGGGAATGGTCGGCTACTGTCGACAGTGGATTCCTAGTTTCTCCTTGAGAGCAAAGCCTTTGCAGAGGCTTACGCACAAGGATGTGAGTGATCCGGTACCATGGGACGAGGAGTGCTTGATGTCATTCCTGAAACTGAGAGAGGAATTGTACAGTGCTCCGGCACTGGGGATGCCTGATTATAACAAGGCCTTTTCATTGTTCTGTTATGAGAGGGAAGGATGTGCATTAGCAGTCTTAGCTCAGAACCATGGAGGTGTCCGTAGACCAGTTGCCTATTTCTCAGCTACTCTAGATCCAGTAGCTTCTGCGTTGCCCGGATGTCTAAGATCCGTTGCTGCAACCGGTGTCAGCATTGAAAGATGTGAAAGGATTGTAATGGGACATCCATTGACTGTACATGTGCCACACTCGGTTGAGTTATTAATGACCAGGACCAAGACTCAGCACCTAACGAACAATAGGTTAACGAGGTACGAGCAAGTCATACTTGCCGCAGAGAATGTGACTCTGAAAAGGTGTTCTGTCTTGAACCCTGCGACATTGATGCCTACACCGAACACGGATGATGAAGATTGTGCGGACCATGATTGTCTCGATGTAACCGAACTTTGCACCAAACCGAGACCTGACATTGTCGATGAACCGTTGGCTGACCCAGATGAAATTTTCTTTGTCGATGGTTCATGCTTAAGAGACAGTGTTGGGCAATTGAGAGCAGCGTTTGCTGTGTGTACCATTTCGGGAGTGGTTGAGGCTGCTTGTCTAGAAGGAGATGCGCTCCGCGCAGGTAGCTGAAATCATTGCCTTGACCCGTGCCTGTTTGGCTGCTGACCAAATTCGAATCACGATTTACACTGACAGCCAATATGGGTTTGGTGTGGTGCACGACTTCGGGCAGTTATGGTCTCAGAGGGATTTTTGACATCATCTGGCTCACCCATTAGGAATGGAGAATATGTAAGACAACTGTTGGATGCATTACAGCATCCGAAGGAAATTGCTGTTGTAAAATGTTTAGCACATGGGAAAGGGGAAGACTTTGTGTCATTGGGCAATAAATACGCAGACGAGGTTGCCCGGTTCTGTGCAGAACAAGGATGCATATTCACAGATAGATACGCAGGGGAGAGCCAAGAAAGAACCGAGCTCAACATAATGTTGGCCATGGCAGACACTTGGGAAGAGCTCAAGCGATTGCAGGATGAAGTCTCAGACCAGGAGAGAGAGGGATGGATCAAAGCTGGTTGTGAGAGAGGAGACGTGGATGTGTGGGTCTCCAGTGATGGGAGAGCCGTATTACCAGAAGAGCTGTTGAGTCCGATGGCAAGGCTGATACATGGACAGGCACACCTTGGTAGAGATGCAATGATGAGGGTGTTTAGACAGACGTGGTACAACCCACGATTTCGGGCAATGGCTGAAACAGTGTGTCAGAGGTGTGTTACGTGTCAGCAGATGAACGCTGGAAAGAAAACTGTGGTCACTTTGAGTCACATTGGGAGGTCAGGTGGGCCTTTCAACAGGATACAGCTAGACTTCGTGGAAATGCCTAAGTGTAATGGGTTGAGGTACATTTTAGTGTTGGTATGTGTATTCTCACGGTGGGTGGAGGCATACCCAACACGCAGGTGTGACACTCTCACAGTGGCTAAGTTATTGTTGAGGGAGCTCATCCCTAGGTTCGGGATCCCAACCTCTTTGGAATCTGATAGAGGAAGGCACTTCCACAGTGAAATCATGAAGTTACTTTGTGCTGCATTGAATATTGACCAGAGACTCCACTGTAGTTACAGACCAGAGGCTTCTGGGATGGTGGAACAAGTTAATGGAACTTTGAAGGCCCGGATGGCAAAAATGTGTTCTTCGACATCCCTGAAATGGCCCGACGCTTTGCCGCTTGTGTTGATGAGCATGCGAAGTGTCCCAGACAGGAAAACCGGGTTGTCCCCCCACGAGATACTAATGGGAAGGGCAATGAGGTTGCCGGCAGTACCAGCTACAGCCTTGATAAACATCACTGATGACTTGATTCTCGATTATTGTAAAGGACTATCTGATGTGGTCCGTTCTGTATCCCAGCAGGTGCAAGCAGCAGTGGTCCCAGCCTCGAGTGATCTGTGCCACGACTTGTGTCCCGGAGATTGGGTGCTTGTCCGGAAACACGTGAGGAAGAGTTGCTTGGATGCCCACTGGCGTGGCCCGTACCAGGTGATACTCATCACGAACACAGCAGTAAAGTGTGGAGGATTGCCGAACTGGGTGCATGCCTCCCATACCCGCAGAGTTTCAGCACCCTTGGAAAAAACAGCTCCTCTCGTAAATGAAAATCCAGCTGATGTGGCAGGGCCACATGAGAGGACAAGTCAAGCTGTAAGGGTCGCTGACACAGCTGGTGGTGCATTAGAGCAAGCTGAAGGGGGTTTCCACAGTTCGAACCCTGACTCAGACACCGAAGACAGAAACGGTGCAGTGGGCGGAGAAGAGTCAGATTCAGCAGAAAGAGGAAGTAGTGCACTGGGTATAACAGGGGAAGGCAGACGAACGAACAGAAGTGAAGAAAGTTGGCCTGAAAGACAGAGGCGACGGAACCTGAAGTTAGCACCTGAAAGAGACCTTGCCCCAGTGTCTGAAGCGTCCGAAACAGAGGCAAGTGACGAAGACCAGGCTCAAGATAGTCGGCGAAGGTCGAAAAGAACAAGAGTACCTTGTCGCAGATACTCTACCCCTGAGTGGACTTACACAGTGTTTGATGCAGGGGGTGGTGAGCACGGGAAGGCTGAGGTCAGTGCTGGTGGTCCGTCGAAGCCCGAATGTGGTGGTGAAGGTGGTGCTGCAGTTGCCGGGGCTCGAAGTAGAAGGAATACTGACCCTCACAGTTCCGAATCCCCGTTTCTGAGTGAAGTTCGAAACTTGGTTCTGCATCGACTCGAATTTCCGTCTTTTGGGTTTGAGCCGTCTTCACATGAAATGGTAATCTTGCGTCTTGAACTTTTGTATCACGTTCTGGAACTGCTCAATGAGGATCTTATTGTAGATCAACTATAAACTGTAAATAAAAGTCTAAAAGAAGAAGATAACCTAGGTCCGAGTGGAAGAAGAATAAACTTAGGGACTTTCCACAGAAGAGGAACGAAAACTAGGGAAGTCTTTTTCTGGACTGTGTAAATAAGATTGTGATCGAAAAGGGAAAATCCGGAGATTTCATGGTTGCTCGAGCTGGTTAAGCAAGTCACGAGTAAAAGACACAGAGACTTTTTAGGGTTCATTGCTCTAACCAAGAACTTTTGAGAACTTTCGAAACCATGGAGCCGGGAGATCCCAATCGTAGATCTAAGTGGATTGTAGGCGTACTTATAAGTAGTGTGATAGTCTCTATAATCATAGTAATTATAGTCTCATATACTGGTTCGCATGAGCTAGAAGTGAAGGGGTGCCAGGGACACCTACACCTACTACACCTAGCCAAAAGGGGTAAACATGGGAGCTGACAGAGCTTTGCTATTAGAAGAAAGTCGTAGATTACATATAGATTTGTCTAGGAGTGATTTTAAGCTTAATGCATATGCTAAGCTGCTATATGAGTATGTTGATGTGATGGATGCGAAAGATTGTTATGTGTGTATGCAGTTGCCTGCTTCAGTGGACGAGGGTATTAGGTATCACCATCTTCCACTGACTTATGGAATTTCATGTAGTCTTTTGCTTAGTTTATTTTATGAGAGAGATCAGTTTGAGTATTTCTTTTCCAATTTCGACGCAGTGCTTCCTGAAGTCCCAGCTTACAAGCATTTGAATAAGTATGACTATTATAAGACCGAGGATAGACTCAGGAAGTTCTTCATACCGAGTTTGGAATTGGATACAGCATTCGCTCACAGACACAATCTGACCTGCTCGTTGTCAGATGTAGAGAAAAAGTTTGTAGATCAGGTAGAGGACAGGTATAGAAAGCTGACCCAGTCACGAGACATGGGGCATAACAGACTTGATTGGACAGATGAAGAAAAGTTGCATAAGACAAAGGGAAGCTATGGTCCTATAGCGTTAGACAAAGAGCAGAGGGTAAGTTGTGTATAAGGCGTTATCAGACTTACTACGAAAAGGTTGCAGTGGGACAAAGCACTTGTGATCACGTTTTCACCATGGCAGATGTGGCAAAGATTTTCTCCAAGGTCCTGTGCAAGTGATACCAACGGTGTATTTTGTGTGTGGGAAGAATGCTTATGTGAGGTTGCCTGCAAATTGGTATGGAACATGTTATTTGGCAATAATATTTCCAAAGATTTACCATACAGAAGATTTGGAACTTCTGGAAGGTGGGAAGCATTCAAGAGCGAGACGAGGCTGCAAGTGCAGGAATTGTTGTGGGGGATATCTTTGGAGCTATGATACCCAGCCTGGGAGTAATCTTGAATGATGTAAAAATCCGGAGATTAGCGACTGTGGTAGATTAATTTTCAATGAATACAGCAAAGTCATTGGTGCTGGTGGAAGGAGAGATGTTGTCGATAAGGGCAATGGTTTTGCAGAATCGCCTTGCTTTGGATGTCTTGTTGGCAAAAGAGGGCGGAGTCTGTAAATTGTTGAAGGTTCAAGAGTGCTGCACTTATATACCAGACCGTAGCAAAGATCTGGAGAAATATATAAGTAACATCACTGCAATCCACACAAAAATAGCGGATTTGACCGAAGAGGGGCTTGGGAAAAGGTTGGCAAGGGTTTTGGTCAAGTGGGGAGTTGGGTTGCAAATCTGGGAAAAGGATTCCTTGGGTATGTTCTGAGACCCCTCCTTATTGTGGTGGTTTGTGTGGTCTGTCTGTGGATTTCGATCCAAGGCCTACAAGTGGTATCGAGCAGGCCGAGTCAAGAGAGCTTTGAGGGAAAATGAGATGAGATTGGCAAGGCTGCAGGACAGTCAATATCAGAGGCTCAAGAGCATGGAGAAACTAAGATCAGGGAAAATGGCAACGAGTTCTGTTTAGATCGGTTCTTTCTCCAAGGGAGTTGAATGAGATGTGATGACAGGAGTCATCAAAGGGGGATCTGATAGAGCTAAATGTTCTTGTAAAATTGTAGGGGTGCATCATAATCACTGGTAGTCCGCACCCGCATGTACTCAGACATATATTCGTATATATTCAGTTGTATATCCATGCATGTTTAGTAAAGAATGAATAGTTCACTGATATAAAGTGAATTAGTAGTATAGTTGTGTTATGACAATCATGCAATGTAATGTTTATTGAATTGTGTGAAAAATAATGCATAGACAAATCAGTTTGTGTGTAATTCAATTGCAGTAGTTTAAACGTGCACCATATTAAAGTTGCACATGTAATTCATTTTCGCATATGAATTGTAATGAAAATGCTTATAGGGAACAGTAAGGTGTGTGTTTAAAAGTTATATGTAAAGGCCTGACTACATATATGCTTAGGGAAGGCCTGGTTTATTCTTATGCTAGCTTATTTTGTAGGCAGAGAAAAGTTTCTCTTGGTAAGGCTCTCTGGGCACAAACTGTAGATTTAATTAGCACAGTAGAAGGTTTCTGTTGAACGTATCTTTTGTTGCAGGTGCAAGGACACATGTCTCGTTAGTAAAAGACTAACTCTTTGTTTTCAAAAGTTAGAGAGATGGGAGGCATGGTACGGGGAGTGCAATGGAATTTAGGGATGATACTTTCAGCGGAGAAGGTGCCTGGGACTCAAGGTCATCGCAACCGTCCAGGATGAAGTAACCGTTTCGATGGAAAAGTACAAGAAAGAAGACCTGGCCAAGGAGGCGTGACCAAGGCGTGTACAATTGTATTAGGATTTTGTATTAGGGATAGTGTCTTGAGGGAGGAGGCCAGAGAAGAGGTAGAGGAGACCAGAGAGAAGGACAAAGAGTGTCCTGAGGAAGGAGCTGAGCTTAGGTATTATGTGATTGCACTTCTGAGGAAGTCTTCACAGCTGACACCTTTTATTCACTCTTGCCTTGGAAGATCGTTATGTAGGGATGTCACTAAGTGTTAGTGTAGGGACAGCAATTGATTTAAAGCTTGCTTAGATAAATGAAGAGCAACGTAGAAATTGGAGCAATCATAGCTTGGTTGATTCTTCTAGAACTATCGATCCTCTTTATTCTGAGTCGGATGAGACTCCTGCGTAGGTTATTATTTGTATTAGTGCCCATCTATTTCTTTAACCTCATGTTGAGGTGCTTGCATGTCCAGTTATTTTTGGCGATAATAAATTCTTAAACTTGAATTCGGAGTCAGTGGTCCTTTCAGACAAAATGAATGCTGTTATATAACCAGATGAGATTCTCTCCTTTACACTATTCAACAGGTAAAAGATCTTGGCGACCAGAAGGTTCTTATAGATAATTAGATAAGAATCGGCGTTATCAGGAGTCCGCACTGATGATGACCCCCCTTGGAAGTCCGGGTCAAAGAAACATTAGGAAATCTCCGAAAGCTGGTATTTTCCCCAGTACATACTTCAAATATCAAAAGAAGAAAGCAATTTAAAACCTGCTTATAGCTGCCATAATGATTTCCTACTGAGTAATGCATGACCACAGATTACTTTACATTAAAAATCCGGAAAGAGGACACGGGTGACACAGTAAAATTGTTAGGTGGCCCAGCCAACATCTGGCCATTAGTTTGAATCCTCTAATTTTGCTTTCATCCTTCTGAGGTCGATAACCTCTATGCTGTTAGTTTTAGTAATATACTTCTATGTGAAAATACTAAAGAAAGCATGAGCTAACACAAGGATTGCTCAGTGTGACCCCATGAAACCAAGACATGTCTTCAGGCCCAAAACAACACAATAAATGGTAGAGGCGAGCCAGATAAGAATGCGGGGTTGGTGGCAGTGGCTTCTCTCGTCCTGTGCGAGCACAATGCACCTGGCAGCAGTGGGCATGAAAAGGCTCTAAGATGTATTTACAAGGAACAGTAACTGTTCTAAATCTACATACCAGACTCCCCAGCATGGGGAGGGGTGCGGACATAAGTCAGAGGGTGCCAGTAGAGAGGCACCAAGGCAGGCTGACTGTATTGTGAGTTGAGGCAGGAGCTGTATGGTGGGGTTGCTGTGATATATATGGGGCTTTAGGGCGGGGTCCTGTGCTCAGGACCCAGTTTGTTTGGAAAGCTGCGCACGAGCTGCATCACTTCAGCTCCTTTCACCACTGAGGTCTCTCCTAAGCGGACAAGGCAAGACGGGAATGGCAAAGGTGCCCTCCACCTGCCCTCCCTCTTTTCCATCTCCCCTCCTCCCTCATAGCCGGGGCTCTCTCCCTCTATCCATCTCTCCCTTCACCGGCGCGCTCTCCGTGCCTTCTCTCCCCATCTGTCTTCCCTCAGTTATCCTCCCATCGCTTTCAGTCTCCCTCTGCCTGTCTCTTCCATATCTGAAGCTCTCCCCTCACCTCCCTTGAACCCCAGCCTATGGGGATTAATTGTGCTGAACTCCCCCCCAAAGGTGTAACACAGGCCCCCGCAGCCCCTGCGGTGCGGGGGGGGCCCGAGCTGCAGGGGGCCCCCTCAGCTCAGGTCTGCGAGCTCCGGATTAAATCCGGAGCGGGGGCCCCTCCATGTACCTTGCAAGGGGGCCCCCTCAACTTTCGTTACGCCACTGCCCCCCCCCCCCACCACCACCACCTCCTTGCCACAGGGCCTAAAATGTGTCTGCACCAGCCCCCTTCACTGATTCTGGCTGCTCCACGTAATACCTGGAGCGGGAGATAGTCTATTCATTTTATTTGAATAGTTTAATAAATGGTCTACCAGGCCCGCCTCATGGCATTAAACATATAAACCGAAACCTTTACACAGCTATAGACAAAAGCCCTGTGCTTCACACAGCAAGCAAGCAACCTACTTATGCTGATGACGTGCAAAGAGGTCACAGAGAGCGTGGATAGAAATAAATGCCGAGGGGTGACTTATATGTGTTAAACGGAGTTTTAGGCCGGGCAAAAGGCTTATTTTGCCAAGTTGAATTGGCAGTTTAAACCTGCACATATGTTGCAATTGGAGACCTGAGACATGTTTTAAAAGGCTACTTAAATGGGTTGCACGATAAGTCCTGCAGGCCTGCCAGTAGCATGTCATTTACAGGTCCTGGGTCACATGTTGAACTACTTTACTAGGGACTTATAAGTAAATTAAATGTGCCAATCAGGGGCCAGATTTATCAATATTTGACACAACGCAGCAAGACAACTTGCTGCGCTGCGTGTAAGGGACAGGGCAGGAATGGGCAGTTTACCAATATATAGCACAATCCTGCTTTCTGCCTGTGCTAGCACCAACACAGGCACCATTGAACCATGGTTCATGGGGGGCTGCATTGCAGCCAGGATTGTTTCTGTGCAGGAAAGAACACCTTCCTGCTCAAAAACAGTCTTTTCCTCCTACTGAATGTGCTGCAAAATGCAACACACAAAGAAAGAGGAAACAACAAGGAGAGATAAAAAGAAATTCTACTCACTGAGCCTCCCCTGGGAAGGCGTAGCATTTCAACGCATTCCCAGGTTTACCAGTCTTGGTAAATCTGGGAATGCACCAAAATCTATGGGTGTATGCGTGAGAAAACCCACGCTCCACCCATGGAGCACCTTACCGGGGCAGAGTAATGCAATAAAGCGACTAGCCTTCCTTGTGCTACTCAGTATTGCATTGCCCTTGCGACACCATCAGTGACGTAAGGCCAATGCAATATAATAATAAATCAGGTCATTGATGTATGCCAACTTTACCATACTTTAAGGAGTGAACACAAGCATTTTAGCACTGGCCAGCAGTAGTAAAGTGCACAGATTTCTAACGACAACAAAAACAAATTCAGAAAATTGGAAGGATGAAGGCAAAATGTTAAAGGGTGACCCTGCCGAGAGGATCAAGTCAATAAGACCTGCTATGTCCCACCAGACTTCTGTCTCTGGGTTTTATATATAACACTGGGAGCACACTTGAAATGAAGGGAAACAGGATGCCAAAACAATTCTTGTGTAGCCACTCTCTGGTTGCTAGAAAACCCTACTTTTGTCCTACCAGACTCCTGTCTATGGGTTTATTGTGGGTACAGTTGATGCCTCAAACTGGATTTTAGTGTTAGATGTTGGAGGACACTAGGATTATAATAGTACATCCTCTACACACATACACACCCAGGCCTCAGACCCCCAGACTTCTGCTATCTTGAAGATGTCAAGTGGATAGGGTAGGCCCCGGGAACTTTTACCCCCATTGGTTAGGGCGTGCCCAGGAGTCATTCCCACCCCCTAGTTTATGCCAGGCATAAATGTGAAATCTCCAAGCAACCACTTCAAACACGTCTGGTCCTGAGGAACAGCAGAAGAGAACTGGACCTGCTGGCTGTCACCTGAGAGGAGCCCTGAAGGACGGGCCCTGCTCCCTCTTGTACCCGGATATAGAAGTGGACTCCAAGGGTCATAAAGCTCACCTCCTGTTCAAGCTACAGGGACACAAAAAGTTACAAAAGGCCTTTCCTGCCACTGACCAGTGGAAATTCAACCTGGACTGGACCCTTCTGTTTGCCTTGGCCTGACACCTTGTGAGTCTCTAATTTCCTCCCCTGAGGTCCTGGGGGGCTTGAGAAGTGTGCTCCTGTGGTGGATTGGGAGGTAAAAGACTGAAGTTAGAAGGTAAAATCTTTGACCAGGACAAACCTGGTTGGTGTATCCGACCAGCACTCCCTTGGCATCAAATTGCACCAAGTTCCTGATCGGCCATGGCCATTGACTATCATTGGTACTTTGTGCTTATTGGCGCTATCCCTACCTCAAACTTTAAACGTTCATATCTCCAGTTCCTATTATAGGATTTTTGGCAATTTGGTGTAATTTTGTTTATTACCATGTACTATATTTTTCTAATTCAGTTTGGGAGATTTATTGTTTTGCATTTCAACTTTAACACTGTTTTGGTATTGCATAAATACTTTACACATTGCCCTAAGTTCAGCCTGTCTGCTCTGTGCCATTCCCACCAGATGGTTGAGCTCAGGTTAATTTAGTGACTTTGAGCATTCAGCCTGACAAGAGTTGTGATTATTCCTTGAGGTGGGTAGTCACCCCTCAGATAGTAATCCAATTTCTTACATTTGCACTTTGTACAACCCTGATACTAGATGAAAAAAATAATTAAGAATACAAATACAATGGGTGTGTGGATTTGCACAGGTTTTTCTCCACAAACGTCATTAAGTTGTGTTCAAAACTTCTCAATTTTTCTGAACTTCTTGAAAAATCTGACGTTTTGAGAACAAAATAATAGGAAAAATCCCACAAACATACTTTTTGCAGGAAACTGTCACTACAATTACACACTTTTTTTAAAAGAAAACCTTTACAGCTAAAATATTTGTGCAAAAAAATTGTTCTGAAAAAAATGGTTGTGAAAAGGTGGCTTTCTGCAAATGTATGATGATGTGAAGTTTTTAGCCTTCACTAAACTTTGCCAGGAAATTATAATGTTGCATAACCTTTAAAAGTACATAATTTTCTTATATTCATAGCAGCATGTGGTGGCTGCTGAGTGGGCATATAGAAATGAAGTGGCGGTCAGCATAAGAGCAAACATTCATGAGACACACAGTGTTTTGGTTAGGGGGGAGTAAGGTGGTGATGCTTACGTTTTGCTGAAGTGAATTAAAAAGTTTTATTTAGAGGCATACACAAGTTCTCTAAAAGTGAAACAAATTGGTTATGTTTTGGGTGTTTCGATGCTCTTGAGGTGTGGCAAACGTAGGGTCGAAACCACTTTTAATGAATGTCCACCAATCAGCTTTCGTTTTGAAACCTGCAGCATCACTGCTATGTTAGTCCTGTTGTGGCTGTCTTTTTTTTATTATTATATTTGTATTAGTTTTAACATCAGCAAACATCGCCACAGGCAACAAAGTATATTAAAAAAAAAATTAAAACTGCAGCAGGGCTCAGTCACGCAAAGGAAAACATCAAATCCATGACATATGTACGATTTAATCATAGCACTTGCTGTATCGCACATGGCTTAGCAGTCCACATGGGGTTGATCTTAGTTTGCACAAACAGTGAATAGCCACAGTGTACATATAACCACTCAACCAACGCTGGCTCACCCCTCCAACTCCCCACGACCAGGCAGCTCCATTTTTCCTTGATCGTGTTTGTCAGGTACGTGCTGGGGGGGGGGGGCATATGTGGCGAGGATGCACTGGTTCCCGCATTAGAGCCCAGAATTCATCAAGTCGTTCTTGGCAGGAAGTCAAGTCCTTTAACCAATCACTCTCACGTGGGGCAGAGTGCCCCCCAGTGCATAGCCACCCTTCTCTTTGCAGTAGGCAGTTGGGGCATCACTTACATAGCCCAACAGCGTGACCATGAGTTCCCGCTGAACAGCCCAGCCCGTTGCGTACTTAACACAGTTGAATATGGTGGTCCAGAACTTAGCCACTCAACAGCATTCGCAGGCCAGATGTAGAAAGACATCGCTCTCTTGCCCACAGCGGGCATAGTGTGAGTTGTCCCACAGTTCCATCTTGCAAAGCCCTATCGGGGTGTGATAAATTCTGTGCAGGTACTTGATGTGTATTAGCCTCAGCTTGTAACTAGTGGAGAGCACCGCCGTCTTGGTGCAGCAATACTTCCAGCGTTTGTCAGTCAGTGTGGGTCCCTGGTCCCGTCTCCAATGCTCAACAGCCCCAGGTACTGTCACAAGTGCTCCGGCTTGCATTGTTCTGTAAACTCTGGTAATTCTTTTTTTCAGGGGGAGAGGCAAGCACATTCTCTAAGGCAGTCAGGCTTGGTGCTCTTATGGGTACAAGGGGAGTCGCCTTTTTCGGGCAGTCCGTATTTGGTTATACAATAAAGTATCAAGCTGTGCACTCCCAGGTGGAGTCTGCCCCTCGCACCCTGAGATAAAAGTACTGCCTGGGTGCAGGTCGCCCATGTCATTAAGGCCTGCAAGGGCCATCTGTTTCTGAGCCCAGACCTCCAAGATGAGGGGGTAAAATTGAATTACACTACCGCTGTAATTTGGCCATGTAATGGCAGTCCAACTGCTCTTGCAGCTATTTCCAGGCCCATATGGTGCATCCGCCCATGTCTACCATGCCCCTGGGGCATTTTGGCAGTGTGCATATCATCATAGCCAAAGGGCATGGAAAGGCATTATCCGCCTCTACTGCTGTGTGTGGCAGAAATGGTGTGGGATGGAACCAATGATGTGCATGCTGTGCCTGTCTGTGCACAGTAATAATACAGCTCAAAGTCAGGACACAAAGGCCTCCCTGCTCAAACGAGAGCATCAGCACGTCCCACTCCGATAGGGGCTGTTTGCCCGCCCAAGCCAGTTGAGTCATTGATGACCGGAGCCGATCGAAGAAGGTTCTAGTGAGAGGGATAGGCATATTGCCTAAAAGATAGAGGAGTTTAGGTAAGACCACCATCTTGGCATAGCTATTCTTCCAGCGAGTGACAATGGCAGGCTGACCCTCCAACCATTCGATCACAGTGCCATAGCTCTCCTGCCATAGCTGGTCCAAGTTAGTGCTAACCCATATGCTTAGGTATCGGACGGAAGCCCCAGCCCACTCACGGGGGAAATCCATCAAGAATGTGGTCACCTCCATCAGTGGGAATATGACAGACTTAGACCAATTTACGTAAATTCCAGTAAGCTCTCCAGAACGTAGGAACTCGTGGAGCACAGGCTGAAGGATAGTAGCTGTCTCTCGTATTTAAAGAGTCAGAGCATCCCCGTACGTGGACACTATCAGCCCACATGCTGTCAAGGCCAGTCTCCTTGTGCAGCATGATGTTGTCACAGGCGTACCGCGAGCGGCTCCATCGTGATGGCGTACAGGATTGGGGAGAGGGGAGAGGGGCAGCCTAGTTTTGTGTCTCTACTGATGGCTATCGGGAGAGATACAATGCCCTTAATGCGGAGTCTGGCCGTTTGGAGTGCACAGAGGTTCTTGATCCACTGGAGAAATGAATGGCTGATGCCCAACCTCTAGAGCAAGGAGAATAGAAAGTATCACTCCATGGAAAAAAATACTTTTGTGGCATCTAAAAGTACTGCAGCCGCGGGAAGTCGGGGTTCAGTTCATGGAGCAGCGAGAAGAGAGTGTGTAAATTGTGTGTGGTAGATCACCCTGAGACAGGCGCGCAATGCCCACAGGGCTAAAAGGACTTCAGCCCCTCCTCCCCGCCCCCGGCGTGTGTGTCAGCCCGGGCTTTTTGAGCTGCTGTAGGCTGGCTGGTCTGGCATCCGTCTTATTGCAGCAGCACCAGAGTACTTCACAGGTCATTAAAAGACCATTTACTTGTTAACGAGACTTTGTTGTTTTTTCACCCCTTCTTAGAGCCCCTGTATCTCCACTCTGCCTATTGCTGGAAGAATTAGCCCCCTCATGAAATTTTTATTAGCCCCCCCCGAAATTTGCCTCTAGTTGCTCCTCCGCCCAGAGACGAATCCCGACTGGTCTGGTCAGATGATGTCTGGCAGGAGGGGTAATAGCCTGGAAGTAAGCAATGTGGCAAGTATTTTATTATCAATATTAATCATAGCGAGAGGGCTGTAAGAGTCACAATGATTAGGCTGTTTGTTAGGTTTGAGAATGGTGACTATTAGGGCCTCCCTCAGTGACGGGGGTAGACACCCCTTGCTCTGTGCCTCCTCATACATCGCTAATAAGTGCAGTTCCAGAATCTCTGCATATTCCTTATAAAACTGGGAAGTTAGCCCATCTAACCCAGGGGCCTTGTTCCCAGGCAGCCTTCGGATGATTTGCACTATATCTTCCACTGTGATAAGAGCATCCAGGTACATACTATGTGCATTATCCAGCCACAGCAGCTTAATTGGGTCAACATTTCCCATACGTCTGTCTATCTGGACCTCACCCGAAGAGGAATACAGAGTGGAATACTAATCGCGTAGCTCAACAGATAGATGTGAAGTGCACTGCACAATCAAAATTCCACATAAAGTTTGTCCATTCTTTGCATATGATGTCCAAGATAATCTTTATTTTTATTTTTTCATAGAAAATGTCACAGAACTGCCAACGAGTTTTGTCCACTACATGTGGACCTCATCAGGGCTGCAAAACATACAAATACATATAGTATAAAACCGAGCAATACAACATATACACTTGTGACAATTAAAAATGACATATAAAAAATGACATATAAAAACTCCTCAAGATATATACATTGACACAGGAACACAGGAAATTAGAGAATAAAAGAGTTAGAGAGTAAGAGAAAAGAGTGTAAGAACACCACATATAATCAAACTACTCCAAGAATATTCATCAATACGGTGCACATTTATCTGTTGAACTTCTTTGATCCCTTGAGGTCGCACCTTGGAAACAGCAGGTGCAGTGGATGTGCACGCAATGTTGCCTTCTACAATATTTACTTGAACATAATTTTTGGGGGGTGATAAGGAGGGAGGTGCGATTGCTTTATTGGCTTGCTGTTTCATTGTTTTGCATAATAATCACGTAGTGTCTGCATGACTTAGTTGGGAGGTCGAACCATCATATGCCACCAGCTCTATGATATAGGAGCCGCTCCATTTTTTATTTAACAGGGACGCCAGTGTCTTGCTTACCCTGTCTCCCTCGCCGTAGCACCTGGCAGTACCTTTCTTATAGAGAAATCTGGCCTTCCATTCAGCATCCTCCTGATATTCGGACAATGTCTCACGAAACCGCGCCAGCAGGCGTAGCTCACCTGTCTCAAAGAGGTGAAGATTCAAGTCTCTGAGGTCTCACTCCAGATCGGCCTGGCTCGCCCAGAGGTCCCTGACTATGCCCGAATGTTTGGCTTACCTCTCATATACGCTTTGAGGGCCTCCCAGAGCACCCCAGGTGAGTCTACAGTGCCAGTGTTTATCTCAAAGTACTCCAGCAGAGCAGCCTGGATGTCTGCATGAAACACAGGGTCTCGAAGAATGGAGGGTGTGAGCCTCTACACAGACGCACGCCATGTGCATCTTCCCAGGACAGTCGCAGAAGCAGAGGCATGTGATAAGATAACGTTCGTGGTAAGTGCTCAACAGCAGTGACGACTAGGACCATTGTGACCATCTACAAATCGATGTGCGTCCAAGCCCCGCTTGCCTCGGTAACACACGTGCCTTCCTTCTGCTGAGGATGTCAGACTTGCCAAATATCGACAAGATCGTGTACATCAAGCATGATGCTTAAGTGGGCCTCAGCCCGAGGGTAGTGCCTGCGGACAGACAGAGATTTGTCCAGCTGAGGGTCAAGCACCATATTCCCACCCCAGAGGACTGCAGCGTGGTCATAGGTGATCATTTTCTACCAGAGCTCTAGAAAGATTTGGGAGTGTCTATGATTGGGCCATAGACACAGTATAGGGTGGTTTTCTTACCAACAGTCAGCCCATGTAGTATCACATACCTCTCCTCCTTGTCGCATAGAGAATTCAGGGTATGACACTGCAGGTCCCACCTGATGAGCAGTGCAGTCCCTCACACATAAGTGTAATAAGTCACCACGTGTGCCTCCTCAAGCCAATCAGATTGTAGTCTATGTCTTGTGGCCTCAGTCAAATGCAGCTCTTGTAGGAATGCTATGTCTACTTTGTGACATCGGAGATATGCAAAGACAGGCCGGACTTTTCTAGGGCTGTTAAGACCCCTGACGTTCCATGTCAGTAAGGTTATGTCGGTCATGGTATTGGAGTGTGTGGGGGCCCTGGGTTCTGTGGTCAGTGGGCACTGTAGCGCAGCTCCTGACAAGCACTGAGCTGTACTCCCCATGTGAGTGAAGTGCAGTGTGAAGCATGCCCTGCTGCGGTCATCAGAAAACAAATAAAAGCAAAACATTCAGTACTCCCCTTACTACTCCCACTTCAACCAACCCAACTCGTTGAAGAACATTTCCCTTCCCATAAACAACAAAATAAGAAAACAACCATATAAGACAAATCCTCTGTGAAGCACAGCTATCCAGGAGGTCTGCCCAGGTCGCTCGCTCTCTTTGTTGCCCCCTCTGGGGTCGATCGCCGCCAGGTCACCCAGCAGTTAATTAGTGTAGGGGGTGGGATGAGGGAAAGAATGGCCGCCTGCGGGACACACCCGCACCCTTTGCTCCTCGTGGCCACCTGCTCAGCAGCCCCCCGCGGCCTCAGGGATTTTTCCTCACCACAGCTCCAAAGAGGGGCTCACAGTTCTTCAAAGCTCCCGGCAGTGCCCTTTCCGCTGCACAGCCCCCAGGCGGCTCGCCACACAGTCAGGCTGGTCAGCGCTCCTCAGGTCCTCACTCAATCAGCTCTTACCCTGTGGCCGCTCACTCCTCCGTTCCCCTTGTCTGGTACTTCAATTCAAGCAACCTCTGGGGCCCTGCAACACAGGGCAGGTAGCAGGATGTCACCTAATGCTCCATAGAAAGGCGGATGAAGCCGGATTTCAAAACTTGGCTGACGGAGCCTCTCGATTAAGCAGCCATCTTGCAGCCTGGCTTCTCCCGCTCCCACCCCACTCCCATTGTGGCTGTTGATGGTGCATTATGCGCTTATCTTTCTTTTGGGTAGGGACAGCATAGGTCTTTATACGGTTCTATATGGTTGTATCTGGCCCATTAGTCACTTCTAGATTAACTCTAGATTACTTCTCTGGAGATTAATCTCATAGAAGTGAATATCGAGATTCTATGATAAGTGGCTGGACAGATTTTCACCAAATCACATAAAAGCTTGCTTTCTGAGTAAAGTACCAACTTTCTGTAAAATTTGGTGGAATTCCGTTCAGCTTTTTTTCTTCTGTATATCGGAGAGCAGTTTCTTATGGTAATTTGAAAAATTCACGTTTTTGGGACACCCCCCATTTTCTTGGCCAGCGCTTGACAGATTACTGCAAAACTTTCCAAGAAGGAATCAAGATGGATGAACTTTCTTAAGGAAAGCTTTGTGAAGATTTGTTAAATAGTGCCAAAGTTATTAGCGAAACAAAAAAAGCTTTTTTTATAGAAACTCTGACCTAACTTTATCATATATAATCTATGAGAAAAAAAATATATATATATAAATAAAATATTTATACACACACACCTACACACACGCATGTGTGTATGTATATATATATATATTCACTGAAAAAACCATAGGTTTCAGACACGTTATAGTTACAAATTAGCATTTAAAAACCTTTGAAATTCACTGAAAAAACCATAGGTTTTAGGGACAGTTTTAGTTACTTGGACATTGCACTCGTACAAAACCCGTGAAATTCCCCGTTATAGTTAGTTCAGCTAACTATAACTCGCGCCCCGCAATGCACTGCTGATGACGTCACATATTACATCACTCATGACATGGTCAGTGACATCACTGATGACATCACTGATGACATCTCAAATGACATCACTGATGACATCATCCAGTGACTGTGTGTTTCTGTAAAGTTTAAATATTTTTAATATATATAGGAAAAGACGTATTGAAGAATGAGTGGGTGTGTAAGTGTCTGTATGGATGATTTAGTAGGTGCGTGACTGACTCTATAAGTGAGTGATTTAACGTATCTTACTGAATGCATGGGTTAGTGACTAAACTGGGTGAATGTCTGTATCCGTCTGTCTGTTGCTGTGTAAGTGGCTGCATGTGTTTGTGAATAGCTAAATGAGTGTCTATATGAGTTATTGAATGCTTGTCTGAGTATCTGTATGGGTGCCTGAGTGTTTGTGTGGGAGGGTGTGTGCAACTCTGTGCATAGATGTGTGAGTGGGTGATTCACTGGGTGGATGGTTTCAAGAGTGCATCTGTGATAGACTGTATGGGTGGGTAAGTGTGTGTAAGAGTGTGTTAGTGAGTGACTGTATGTCCCAGTGGTACATGTGTGAGTAACTACATATGTGAAAGGCAGTATATATGTGTGTTGGAGTATATAAATAGCTATAAGCAAGAGTGAGTGATTGTGATAGTGGCTGTATGGATGAGTGTGTGCTTGTATCTGTGATTGTATAAGAGCGTAACAATGTGCTACTATTTGTATGAGTAATTGAGCTGGTGTGTGTATAACTGTATAGGTGAGTAAATGGCAGTGTGTTTAATTATTTGCATGACTGACTAGGTGTGTGAGTATCTCTATGGATGAGTGGCGTTGTTTGAGTGTCTATATAGGAGTAAGAGTGCATATGATAGTCCTGTACTGAGTGACCGTAAGTATGAGTGACTGTACGGGTGAGTGAGTGGATGTGTGTGTGTAGACCTAAGAATCAGTGAGTGGGTATGTAGTTATTGGTGTTGGAGTGTCTATGGTTTTGCGAATGGCAGTCTGTAATTTAGAGTGGGTGAATCAAAGGTTATATTAGGGTGTGAGGAGGTGCATCAGATTATCACGTGGATGATGTCATCAGTGATGTCATTTGAGATGTCATCAGTGATGTCATCAGTGATGTCACTGACCATGTCATGAGTGATGTAATATGTGACGTCATCAGCAGTGCATTGTGGGCGCGAGTTATAGTTAGCTGAACTAACTATAACGGGGGAATTTCACGGGTTTTGTACGAGTGCAATGTCCAAGTAACTAAAACTGTCCCTAAAACCTATGGTTTTTTCAGTGAATTTCAAAGGTTTTTTAAATGCTAATTTGTAACTATAACGTGTCTGAAACCTATGGTTTTTTCAGTGAATTTCAAAGGTTTTTAAATGCTAATTTGTAACTATAACGTGTCTGAAACCTATGGTTTTTTCAGTGAATTTCAAAGGTTTTTTAAATGCTAATTTCTAACTATAACGTGCCTGAAACCTACGGTTTTTTCAGTGAATTTCAAAGGTTTTGTAAATGACAATTTTTAAATGTATTAATTGTTATATTAATTTTTTTCATACTGATTTACTACATTTTTAGAATATTTTTTTTTACATATTTTATTTTTTAAATTACATTGTAATTACATTATACATTACATTACAAAAATACTTTCTCAGAATGAATTACTTTAGTTTAAATACTTTGCAGATAGGCAATAGACTTTTAAGTACAGTAGTTACAGTTGTTGCAATGGGCAACACATTTTCAAACACAATGCAACATTCAGCTCAATGTGAATTTCTAGTTAAATGCAATTAGTTACTTTATGGATTACTTTTGTAACCACAGGACTGGATCCTAGATTCAGTCCTGGTACATCTCCTGTAAACAGTTGAGTAAAAGCGTTTTGGTTACAGTCGTGATTTTTAAGGAATATTATTGTATTTTAAAAGTTGACACTTAGAAACTTTTTCTCATAGAATCACCAATGTTATCCTATGGAAGGAAATTCACTTAGCAGGTAAAAACTGTTATCGTTACTTTATCTTACTCAGTGTTGGATCCTGGATCCAGCACTGGTGCATCTCCTGTAAACAGTTGAATGAATGCGTTTAAGTCATACAGGCGATTTTTAAGGAATATTTGTAGTTTGTGAAAATCGACACTTTGAAAGTTTTCTGCTGAAAACCAGACAATGGATTCCTATGTTAGAAAATATAAGTTACTGGTAAGTACGGTTAAAATTACTTTTCAGGGTCAGTGCTGGGCTAAAAGATGCAGCACTGGGTTCTCTCCTGATAACAGGTGAGTAAATTGGAATTCGTACTTTGGTTGATTTTAGAGGAATATTATAAAGTTCCAAAACTCCACACTTAGAAGAATTTCCAAGTGAAACCAGTCAATGTTAGCCTATGAAGGAAATTCAAGTTACCGGTAAGTACGGTTAAAATTAATTTTGAGGATCAGTACTTGGCTGAAAGATGCAGCACTGAGGTCTCTCCTGATAACAGGTGAGTAAATCAGAATTCGGATTTCGGCTGATTTTAGAGGAATATTTTAAAGTTCCAAAAATCAACACTTAGAAACTTTTTCAGCAAAAAGCAGGCAATGATATCCTATGCAAGGAAATTCAAGTTCCTGGTAAGTACGGCTAAAATTACTTTTGAGGATTAGTACTGGGCTGAAAGATGCAGCACTGAGGTCTCTCCTGATAACAGGTGAGTAAATCGAATTCGTATTTCGGCTGATTTTAGAGGAATATTTTAAAGTTCCAAAACTCCACACTTAGAAGAATTTCCAAGTGAAACCAGTCAATGTTAGCCTATGAAGGAAATTCAAGTTACCGGTAAGTACGGTTAAAATTACTTTTCAGGACCAGTACTGGGCTGAAAGATGCAGCACTGAGGTCTCTCCTGATAACAGGTGAGTAAATCGGAATTCGTATTTCGGCTGATTTTAGAGGAATATTTTAAAGTTCCAAAACTCCACACTTAGAAGAATTTCCAAGTGAAACCAGTCAATGTTAGCCTATGAAGGAAATTCAAGTTACCGGTAAGTACGGTTAAAATTACTTTTCAGGACCAGTACTGGGCTGAAAGATGCAGCACTGAGGTCTCTCCTGATAACAGGTGAGTAAATCGGAATTCATATTTCGGCTGATTTTAGAGGAATATTTGCACAATGGTGAAGGGAGGGGGCGGGGCCTCAGGTGACATCTGTGCAAACGCGCCCCGTTGCGCGTTTTAAGTTGGGGGATTAAGTCCCCTTGAATCCTGAGGGTCCCTAGGGGCCAACTAGCCCACCAGGAACCTCCAATATGCGCTAGGGGCTGCGTTGCAGAGACGTGTAGAGAGGCCACACCCCTTTTACACCTCTCTGCAACGCAGCTCTGTGGCGCTTTCTGGATGTACCTGTTGGGCTAGTTGGCCCCTAGGGACCCTCAGGATTGAAGGGGATTTAATTCCCCATCTTAAAACGCGCCACGGGGCCTGTTTGCACACATGTCACCTGAAGCCCCGCCCCTCCCTTCACCACTGTGCAAACGCGCCCCGTGGCGCGTTTTAAGTTGGGGGATTAAGTCCCCTTGAATCCTGAGGGTCCCCGGAGTCCAACTAGCCCACCATATACCTCCAAAAGCGCCACAGAGCTGCGTTGCAGAGAGGTGTAAAAGGGCGTGGCCTCTGTACACCTCTCTGCAAGGCAGCCCCTGGCGCATACTGGAGGTACCTGGTGGGCTAGTTGGCCCCCAGGGACCCCCAGTATTCAAGGGGATTGGTCTCCTCTGCAAACGCGCCAGGGGCGCGTTTGCAGAGTGGTGAAGGAAGGGGCAAGGCCTGCGGGCCCGATCGTTTTTTTTTTTAATTTTTCTCCCTGAAGGGGGCTGTGTGGCCCCTTCCTTTTTCTTTTTGGGCCCTGGGGACCCCATCCCCCAGGGCCTTACCCCTTTTTTAAATTACCTTTAAAAAAAAAACGGGAAGGGGGCCGCGTGGCCCCCTTCCCTTGGCCTGTATTGGCCCCGGGGACCCCATCCCCCGGGGCATGGCCTCTATATTTATTTTTTGAGGGGGCAGCGTGGCCCCCTCCTCTGGCCATTTTAAGGCCCCGGGGACCCCATCCCCGGAGCCGGCCTTTCCTTTTTTAAAATTTGTTTTGCTCTTTTTGGGGAGGGGGCCGCGTGGCCCCCTCCCGGGCCACTACTTGCCCCGGGGACCCCATCCCCCGGGGCTGGCACCTCGTTGGGGACTGTGGGGGTCCCCAAACCCCCACAGTCCCGCCGGCTCCCCACGTCCCTTGGGAGCCGGCATTGCTAGCTCCACATGGGGAGCAGCTGACATGCTGCTCCCCATGTGGAAAGCAATCGCTTTGGATATTGGAAGAGAGAGCAGGTTTCCTGCTCTCTCTTCCAATATCCAAAGCAGTTTGCTATGGCAGGACGGGAGCCGCGAGGCTCCCGTCCTGTCATTGCAAACAGCAGTGTCCCGGGGTAGGCACCCGGGACACTGCAGGAGCCGGCCCTGGGGGTGGTGGTCCCCAGGGCCATCAAGGGCTCCAGGAGGGGCCGCGCGGCCCTCCTCCCATTCAGTACACAGCCCCGGGGAGGTGGTGGTCCCCGGGCTCTGGGAGTCCGTAACGGACCCCCATATTAATTTGTTAGTGCTCCGGGAGGTGGCGGTCCCGGGCGTGTGGGGGCTGGAGCCCCCACACAGGTTGTTTAATTAAAAAAAAGCCCCGGGAGGTGGTGGTCCTCGGGGCTGCGGGAGGGCTCAGAGCCCTCCCGCACCATTTTAAAAGAAAGCCCCGGGGGTGGCGGTCCCCGGGCTTGGGGGCCCTTGAGGCCCCCACACATAAAATTAAACCCCCACCATGCCCCCGGGACTTGGGCCACCCGGGGCAAAATGCAATCGAGCGCGGGAGACCGCGCTCGATTTCCGGCAGGATTCGCGCACCCTGAGCGCATCCTGCCGATTTTTTTTTAAAATGCTTTTTTTTGGCCAGGGGGTCCTTGTGGGACCCCTGAGCAGGCCTAGGGGTTAGGGTGTTTCTACCCTGCCCCCTTTGTGCGTTTTGCACACTTGTTTCTTTTTTTTCTCGGCGGGATACGCGCACCTAAGCGCATCCCGCCAATTTAAAAAAAAAAATCTTTTCTGCCCAGGGGGTCCTTGTGGGACCCCTGAGCAGACCTAGAGGGTCAGGGTGTTTCTACCCTGCCCCCTTTTGCGCTTTGCGCACTTGTTTCTGTCCCTCGGTTCTACCGAGGACAAAATGGCTGCCAACACTTCCTGAATCGGAATGTTGACAGCCAGCTGACAGCCAATTAGCATGCAGCTCGTGATCGGGACGGTGCGCGCAGGGTGCGCTGAGGGTACGCGTATCCGACGCGCCCATAGATATATATGTACTTTTACTTTTGATTTTCTCAGGAACTACTGAACGGATTTACACCATTTAAGCAAAAGGCACCAGTCTGAACCAAGGACTACCTCTTTGCCAAATTTGGTGTAATTCCGTTCAGCAGTTCGGGCTGTAGCTGCGACTAAAGGTTCCTATGGAAAAATGAATGGGAAAACGCGTTTTGGGACCCCCTTTTTCTCGGCCCCCGCTTCACGTATCACCCCGAGACTTTCAGGGTAGGAGCGGAGCGGAGCGCCCCAACAAGTTGGAAACTTTCACGAAGATTCGTCAACCGGCGCCAACGTTATTTCAAATAGAATGTCGCGGATTTCCTATGGATAATAGGTTGTAACTATAACTATCTACTGGCGACACGCCAGTAGATATATATATATATATATATATATATATATATATATATATATGCAAAACCGCTTCTCTCCAATCACAAAGAAAGCTTGTACTCAAATTCGTTTAAAATACCATTTAATCACTGGCAGCGCGTGTTTTAGCAGGAACGCGTTTCGGCTGTCTTTGCAGCCTTTGTCAACCTGAAATTGCGCCATCTGAGTTGCGTTTAAATACTCCCCTCAGGTGTCCTTTTGATGCATAAACATAGAAGAGCCACTGCTGATCTCGTAAGTTTCTCGATTTGCGATGTACACAAAATTAATTTTGAAAGGCACCTTTGGTGGAGTACAAATTTAAAAAGGATGAATATCCTGTTTGAACAGTTCGATATATAGTTAATAAAATCATGTTATATTTTAGAGAAACCAGCAGTATTTATTGGGTTGATGTATGTGAAGTACTCTGTTCTTTTGGATTTTCAAACCTGTACCCTTTTATAATTTATCTTTGACACACCAACCACAGACTACAGAGTTCTAACGTTGTTTACATAATGCTCTAAATTACAGCAGTAGCGTAGCAGCATGGATGCCATGGGCGTTGGTGCGAACAATGAAAATGACTGCTACAGAGGTAATAAAATAAAGCATTGTGAGGGTTCAATTGGCCCCTCAGAGCTCCGGTCCTCTGTGCCACTGCTGCACGTATGGTAGCTGCACCCCTGAGTTACAGACAAGAGCGGAAGTAGATGAACCAACCCTGTTTTCTGTGCCCCTAAAGGTCTCAGGTCGTCTCCGTTACGAGGGATGTCTCACACAGCACCTTCCACAGAGTGCCTCGTGCTTATGCGGATCTCAGCCTGGCAGGCATGCGCGCGTCGGGCCCGCCTGTCTTGTCGCTGCCTGAGACCCGTGGCAGGTACAAGCTCTGAGCGCGTCATTCTGTGGCTGCTGACAGGGAGTCGGAAGTCTAGCCGGTCTACCTGTCAGCTTGCACGTTTGGATGCCTTCCTGAGGGGGAGCTGAGCGCGCAGCAGCTGGAAGGCCTTCTGTTTGTGAGACTCTGAGTGACTCTCATCTGTCGGTCTGTCTGAATCTTTCATTCTGTCTCATGCAGAGAACGCCTGGCGAGCAGCAAGACAAATGGACAAAAGGCGCCCGTATTTCCTGAATCTCACACGTACTCTATCAGAGGTACAAAAGCACAAGGCACTATGGGTTACATTTATCAAAGATTTGCATATGTAGCAATCATTCTCGAGTCCTGGTGGGCCATTACATCACATCAAGCACACTTCATTAAGAATGGCCTGTAAATTGTGACTGATCACTGGGGACTTACCCTATTGACATAGTGTCATGTTCATGAGTGGGATGCTATGAGCGGTGGACCGAAACGAGAAGAGGAGTGGACTGTACCAAGTTTCATTTAGTGCAGTACAGGGGTAAGGGGAATGCAGTTCATGAGTGGGATGCTATGAGCAGTGGACCGAAACGAGAAGAGGAGTGGACTGTACCAAGTTTCATTTAGTGCAATACAGGGGTAAGGGGAATGCAGGGCCATATTTATGACCCAGTTTGCATCGTGTTTGTACCACACAATGTGGTACATGCGCGATGCAAACCTTAAGTGAGGTTTAGGAAGCCACGTAAGACCACTTTACGTTGCCCTGAGTGGCTCCATAAATCTGGAGTAAAGCAACTCAGCGCAAATCGCTACGTTGCCTTACTCTGCCCTGGGAATCAACTCCATGGGCGTACGTAGGTGACCCCGCGCAACTCACATGAATTTTGACACATTCCTGGGTTTACCAGAATTGGTAAACCTTGTAATGCGCCAAAAAGATACGCCTTCACAGGAGAGGTGTAACGAGGAGAAATATCTTTTTTAATCCTTGTTACTTCCTCTTTCTATGTGTGCTGCACTCCATAACACACATAGATAAAGGAATATGCCTCTGAAGATTGTTTTTATGCAGGAAGGTGCCCCTTCCTGCACAAAAACAATTGTGCATGCAAACGAGGCACCCTTGTACTATGGTGCAAGGGGGCCTGTGTTGGCGCTAGGCTGCCAAAAGAGCATCAGCGCAAGGGAAGGGGCAGGAATAAACAACTTTAACTTATTTAAGGTGCATTTCTGCCCGTTCCCTGTCAAGCAGTGTAGCGCAGCAAGGTGACTTGCTGCGCTTCTCTGCGTGACAAGTTCGTAAATAGGCCCGCAGTATTTAGCACAGAAGCGCAGGTGGAACAACAGTGATCGTTGGAGAAAGCAGAGCACTGAGGTGGAGCATTCTTCGACAGAAAAGGGGAATGGGAAGTGGACAAGAAGCTGAAGGGAAGCAGGCCGGACACTGAAGAGGAGTGAATTGGGACATTTTTTAAGAGATGCATGTTAGATCCTTCAATGGAAACCAAGTGCTGTTACATGATGCTCAAAGTGACCATGTCGATTTCCGCCATGCTGGACCAACTGTGTCCACATGCTCCCAAACCTACATGACACACCAGTATAAATGTAAACTGTGGAAATTTACTCTGGATTTTTCCACCTTTGTAGAAGAAAGAGGTTTTCAGGTGAGAAGACCTCATTCGTACAATGAAATGGATGACCACCAACAAACTGAGAAAATGTGGAGAAGGTTATTATTGGAGCACCTATTTTGAGTCATCTCCCTGGAATGGCAACATAGAATCAATATGAGTGAAGCAAAGATAGCTTTTACATTTTTGCTGGTATAAGCTCTTACTCATCACAACGGTTAGGAAGGTTGGGATTACCGACCCTTCAACCTTCATAATTCCCGAAGCAAGTCTGCCACATCAAACCAATGCATGCCAGTCATCAGACATGGCCGAACTGTTCAACAACATATTTTGAGAAATTTCTCTTATTGGCTGCTTTAAGACTATGATCAAAATATGCCTCTGCATCAGGTTTTTTACGGGAACTACACAGGCTATCTATAGAAAAAAGAATTCACTTCAAGACCCTATGCTATGTGCACAAGGCCAGAGTAGGGAAGAGCCCAAGGTACATACAAGGACTGGTAAAAGCTTACCAACCATCTCGGAGCGCTCTCCATATCCGTGGGTCCCTCAATTAAACGCACAAGCATTGGAGGCCGGTCCTTTACATACCAATGGCCAAAACTATCGAACGGGCTCCCTGAATTTTTGAGAAACGTCCCATTACTAACGATATTTCGTAAGCAGCTTAAGACATGGCTGTTCTAATGCAGCGGAAATGGAGTACTCACATTCTGTTGTTGCAGCGCCGGGAAACCCCAATGGAGTATCCAAACGCTTTATAAATGGCTATAATAATAATAATAATCATATTCTTAGCTTTCGCTTGCAACCTCTGGAGATTATGGACCATATACCATAAAGTGAGCACTTGAAGTGTTAATTTAAGTCAGGGCTCTGCCATAGTTCTCGGCTGGTTGGTATTGTAAATAGTTGAAGAGCTGGAGCAGCGCTATTTTACCACTTTAAACACTGGTAAATGGTTGCTTGTCAAAGGAACTTTAAAATACATGTGCTGCATTAAACTGGAGATGTGGCAACATTTGCTGGCCTTACTAAATTAAACAACAGAGCATAACACAGTAAAATCAACGAATAGCAGAATTAAAACAAAACATAACAGGTGGAACAAAACAAAACAGTCAAAATATGAAAGTAACACATCCACAATAAAAAAGCACACCTACATCACATTGTAATAATGAAACACAAAAGCACAACAGCAAAAACAATGCAATCTCACGACAACCAAAATGCACACTACAAATATACACAAACATCCTTGTCACACATTACCACCTCCAGAAATCTCCTTTCATATTACCATAGAAAAAGGTGTTTGCATCAAGCACTGTCTTACTTCCCACCAAGAACATGAAAAGCGCCAGTCAAACATTTTTCGGGATCTGATCCAGAGAGTAGACAATCCTCAATGATAATGTGCAATCCACAGCTTTTGCCTGAGCTACAACTCTGTAGAGATATCTATTGGTAAAGGATGTGGTGCTTGGATGTCGGTGTGGTATCTACAGTGTGCAGATGTTCATGGGGACGATATCCTTTCTATTTAATAATGCACCTCTACTTTTTTTTATGGTGGGTTGGCCAACATACATACTGCAGAAGTGGCCCCTCGTGAAGCTCAAATCTATAAGTAAATTCTGATTTTACACTTTGCAAGTTGATTATGCAAATCCATGCACCACTGGTTTGGAGATATGTGGACTGGTCCATCCTACTTTTACCCACCTGTCTGGCTCCCACCCTTTCCCCAACTCACAGTCGTGACTGCCTTGGACCATCATTCTCTCACGGTTTGGTACCGTCTCTTTCTGTCTCCTTTTTAGGTCTGGCATTGGCCAAGATATTTTGATTTTACCAAAACACACACATTCCTCAGGTTTGATGACATCTCCTTCCTGTACGAAGCTAACTAGGTGATCCTGAGAATTTTCTTCCTTCCTTACAGTCTCTATCATTCTCCCTCATTACTTGGGTCTCACAGTCTGCCACTCTATCTTTCCCTAAAATGCTGAAAAATGCCAGAAATTCCAAGGTCTTTGGCAGATATTTCTGTTCCACTGACCCCACGAAGTGCATCACCATAATATAGCAAAAACAACCAGCAGCAAATGAAGAGCTGTAAAATGCACTGGTAAGTATTTTAATTGTATGTATACGTTATCTATATATAGGTATATTTTAAATTATTATTTATTTTTGCTTACCAAGGAAGCATTGCTAGATTTTCAGATTTTGCTTCAATGATTGCTTTTGTTCACTCATTGTTTAATATTTTTGCCATTTTTAAAATCGTGTTATTTCCAGTTTTAACCTTTTTTTGGCCTCGAAGCGCATTGTTTTAGATTAATCTGAAATGCCGGCTTGCTTAACTGCCTACCCCACTCCGTGATGTCTCTGACGCACAGGAGTAGCCTTGAGGGAAATCAGGATTTTCCCGACAGTTCAATGCCTCTGACATGACTGCATGGGCTGGGCAGACTCATCCTCTCAGGAAAGGAGCCCAGCCGTCAAGTATTTTATATATATCTCGATCCTGCAAAATATTACTTAGCAATGTATTTTTGGCCATCACTCCTACATCAATTCACTTTGGAGCCCTTAACATTTGATTCATTAAAAGAGCAATGGCAGATTTTATGGTTGGACAAAAAAACAGTATTTCTCAAGAATTGGGAAGGTCCTAACAGCAGCAGACCAAAGACCAACAGATGACAATACCCACAAAAAATCCAAACCAGCACCCTGAGCATACAGCAGTCCCAAGTGAGCAGATCCCAAAACCATTATCATGTAGATCTGAGCAGATGTAGCAATCGGTAAATCGCTATTCTAACATGTAGCAGACACAACAGGAGGGTACAGAGGCACGTAACAGATCACAGAACAGACGTTCTGACTGCTATAGGGTCAAAGAAAATAGCACTGAACCTATTTATATCAAAAAAGCAAGACAGCCATCTGTGTCGTGATATAAACGTAACAGCCACTGGGAGTGGGTTATAAGCAAGTTACCAAATGCCACTGTAATAGAATTGCCAAGAATGACAATTCTCAAGGGTTTTTAAGCAGATAAATATTCAAAATATGAAGTGGATGGGTCTGGTCAGTTTGAGGTCTGGTATTTGCCAAGACTTTTGGATTTTACTAAAGATATTTAATGCTTACCGATAGGGGTTCTCAGCAAGCCCTCTTCACCCGTTGGTCTTTTTGTTGTTATTCAGTTTTCTTCCAATCCCTACAGCATACATAATGGGGCAATGGCTCAGTCCACTTCAGCCACTGGCTGACGTCGCTGTGAGTCGCGGCACTGTGCTCTTTCACAAGGAGAACATCTGAACACACAGTAGTACGCTTTACGCTTGAGACTACAGTAGCAATGTGTGCTTTTAAGACCAAAAAATAATTTTGCTGTTAGGCAATATTTTTATAAATAGGGCACAGGAGTTTCCAGAACAATAAAGTTTTACAAAATCAATTGCGAAACAAAATTAGCCTTTCCAAATCCAAACAGCTGGTAGCCAACGTCAGACCTCATGGTTTTGCCAATGTATGTTTGGGACATGGAAGGAAAAAATGTAACTAGTGATGAGTTAAAAAATGAAGAACTTAGTACAGGTTTACTTTCAACTATGTGTAAAGACAAAATGTATTTTAGTACTCCTAGCCAGGAGGAGTTTTCGAAAGTCGTTGTACAGCAGATTTCCCTAGTGAGAAGAAACTAAGCAAACATCTGGAAATAGGAGAATTAATACACTCCTAATACATCCCTTGCAGTTTTAATCTGCCAAAAGTGCCCTTTGAATAAAGCACAAAACAAGAGTGTCAGTTACAGGCATTTTTAACCCATATCAGGATCCTACAAAAGCAAAATCAAAGTCTTTCCTCCAAGAGTGGGGTCTAACCCTCCAGGGGGTAGTAGACTCACAGGGTGAGAACTCAATGATGAAGCATGCTACATGAGCTTGTGTGGTTGAGAGTTCTTTTAATAAATGATATTGTTCCCTTTACTGAGACACACACAGGTATAAAGATGTCCTGACAGGACAGGTAGGCATCCTCCTTTTTGTACTTTAGTACGCACATTGATGCCTGAATGTTTGACGCCCTTGTTAATATGGGTGTCAATATGAATGTAGGTTTTTGTGTAAATTGTCGTATGGAGGTGCATTGGCCTCTGCATTCTCTGTATATGGGTGTGTATCCATTTGTTGGGTGCCTTCTGTAATTGTTTTCAGTGGCAGCCGGCACCGATCGGGGGCGGGGCTGAGGGGGTTGTAAAAAAAAAAGAAAAAACCGCACCTGGTTGCCGCATCTCTCCTCCGTCGTCCCCCCGTCCTCTCTCCCAGCCAGAACAGGAAGCAGGAAGCACACCAGAATTTGGAGTGGTGCACTACCCAGGTGGTCAGTTCAATAAGTATGTTCACTTGAAGAGTAGTATCAAAAATCAATTCCTTATTTTCAAAGTCATCCGACAAGAAAAAAAGGTTCCAGCCAACGCGTTTCGTTCATTAACAATGAACTTCTTCAGGGCGATCGTTGTTCGGTGGGACGGCAAGGAGAGAGGTTCATCCTACAGCCGTGTCCTGTCGCGCGCGTGGTGCGGGTCAGCTTCGTTGTGCACGTCTTGAAATGTTAAAACCACGCGTCAGTACCGCAGGTTGTCCGTAAACGTGGATCGAGTGTGGCCTCCTTGATAAGGGCCAAGGTCCGCGGGTCTGGAAGAGCAGTATGTCTGGGTGTGTCCCGATCCGGTCAGACCGGATGACTTTGAAAATAAAGAATTGATTTTTGATACAACTCTTCAAGTGAACATACTTATTGAACTGACCACCTGGGTAGTGCACCACTCCAAATTCTGGTGTAGTTCTCTCTCTGCTTTGCAGTTGGCACCCAAGAACGGCAGGTGCAGGAGTTGTATGTGCACACCAACCCGAAATATCTTTGGATCTACCACACAGGGAATATAGCAGGGAAGTGCAGCTATCTCGGTCCGCCGTTGCTCGCCTTGTTGAAAGGAAGCAGGAAGCACCAGGCTCCCCATAGCCAATCACAACGCTGCAATGCAGCGTTGTGATTGGTCTGAGCGCCGTGGTTCGGCGCTCAGACAGGCAGTGGGAGCCTGGGCATGTTCTCCAACCAGACTGAAATGCAGTCTGGGTGGAGAACATGCAAAGTGCGCATGAATGTTTGGCCGGCCCGAAAAGGTCGGTCAAACATTCATGCGCACTTGGGCAAACCACTCCTCCACCTGCTCCTGTGTGAACAGCCCAGCCCCGCCCCGCCCGCAAAGCTACCACAGCAGGGAAACATAAAATGATAATAACATTGAGTTATTATCATTTTATATTTCCTTTATTTCACTGCTGCAAAGCAGTGGGGCGACACTCCTCCGCCTTTGCGGAGGAGCCGCCACTGATTGTTTTAATTCTTCCAATATTTATTAATTGTACATGTACTGTATTATGTTTTTGTTGTGTGTAGGTCTTAATCATCGTATTATGTTTTACTTATCTGCAAGTCTTTTACAGTGTCATGCGGAATAAAGAATTTTGATCTGATCTGGTGTTATGTGCTACTGTGGGTACTAAGCAGAAGCCCCACCTATGGACTTTGTCGACGCTTGTTGTACTTAGCGGTACATCCAGCTCCATCAGCAGATCAAAACATCGCTTCTCCTATTGATTCATAAAACAATAAATTGTATTCAAAGAAATAAATAATCTTGTAGAACTCCGCTGCAGACATCTTAACATTCAGACATTAAACCCCGAAATGATCCTCTAAATACTATTTTTCACCCCAATTTCAATCCATGTGCAAATTTCATTCCAATCCCTATTTGATGTCATTGAAAAAGTTGGCATGTGTTGAGTGGATTTGTAAAAGCCATGGTTATAACATCCACCTTATTCCTACAGCTGTATTTGCACTCTTAAAAATGTGATAGTTCTTTTGACATCTATTATAAACACGAAGTGGTATTTTCTTATAATTATTATCACATTTGTTAGATTGCTCTACTATCTGTTTCCTAATAATTGGTTAGAGATTTCACCCAACAAAACATTTTGGATTAGATTCTAAAGCTTCTAATTTGTGAGTATGCTCCCTTCTTATATGTTAGCACCACGCCCACCTTAAGTCAACTACTCTAAATTAAAGCAGATTAAAGGGGTCTGTTAAATTTTAGTTTAGTTTGTTTGACAAAACTTTGCTGAGCTCCAGAAGAACCACTCAATAAACGACATGTAGGCCTGGTGCTTTAGGTAGTATTTAGGTATTATAAAAGGGGGATAGCAGTGAGCGGGCACTCAAAAATGGCTGTTCTTTTAAGTGCACGAAGGAATGCCAGACATACTGACACTGTGGAATACAGTATATACCGGATGTGGTAAATACCTCTGATTGCGTTTTCCTAAGGAAAGTAAGAAACAACAGGGGTAATTTTTGCATTCCACACTGAAGTCCGATTGTCTCAATATTTAACCGGCTTTCTTCCTTAGTAAAATTTTGCCAGGTTTGAAATTTACATGGGAAAAAATTGTGTGTGTGGGGGTTGAGGTGTGTATTGCAGAACAGCTAATAGTGTTGATATTGTGCAAACAAGGGTATGGAAAGGGATTAGAATTATTAAGCCTTCTCCTGATCAGAGCCATAGAGTTCTGCTCAAGGAGAGTTTTCCACTTGTGGGGCTGGTTTTTCGCGCAACAGATGTTTATCTCTAAGAGGATGTATTTTACTGTTCAAGTGGTAGGAGATCAAGTGGTAGGAGAGCCTCTTGTAAGGGGGAGGGGGGTCAAATTTCTTGTCCAGGGGATACATTCCATAAACAGATAGCCTTTCTTGGCCAAAAATAACAGAGTCTCAAGAAGGATAGATTTCTGACCCTAAGACCCAGAATCCCTCACCCAAATCAAGATGGAGGAGGCTTCCCTTTCCATTGGACCAGCTTCCTGTCCAAGGTGGTGGGTTTTCCTGCTTAAGGGGGTGGGACTCACTCAATAATGGTACAGCTCGTGGAAGGAGGCACCTGCATATACTGGTGAAGACTTTTCACAAAGGGGGTGCAGACCCATGTTCAAGAGTGGCGTTTTGGGGGTGGATAAAGTTTCCTGCCCAGTACGAGCTAGCACCAGACAACACCGGACTGAATGGTTGAGAATGTTACACCTGTCCCAGTGCCGTCACATCTGTGTTTGTGCTCCTCACACACACACACACACACACACACTCTGGCACCAGGCCCTCTCCAGGCGTCTTGTTCTCCGAGCACTATTTGCCGGCTGTGAAAGCGACTTCTCCTTGCTCGGTTAGAATGTCCCCTCATCCGATTCACTGTTTACAGACACCCTGACAGATGCTGATTTATTCTTCTTACAATTTTCTTCAGTCAATTTCCTTCATTTTCTACAATCACACACTGCTCGGAGCAACAGAGCAGAAAATCCTCCTGCATACAGCGTAACTGAGCCCGAGGCGTGGGGGGAGGGGAGTCCGGGGGAGGAAGCGGCATGGGCATGAAGGGAAAGAGATAGAAGGGGTGTTTGAGAAAGAGAGATGACGGGCGAAGAGAGAAGAGGCGAGATGAAGGAGAAGAAGAGAGGACGGAAGAAGGAGCAACAGAATGGGAACACGTGGGATGTGAGAGCGGGACAGAGAAGGAGAAAGGAGAGAGGATGAAAGAGGGAAGAGAAGATGGGTGCATGGATAAGAGAAAAATGAAGAATAGGAGGAAGCAATAAAGTGGGGAGAAAAAGAGATGAGGAATAGAGGAGAGAGAAATGAAGAGGAGAACTATGAAGCGGTGGGAGAAGAGAACAGGCAGAGGGAGAGGAAATAAGCACAATGGAGAAGGAGAGACAGGGGAAGAAAGGGAATAATAGGGAGAGAGGGAGAGGAAAACACGGGACGAGAAGGAAAGAAGAGTGAGGAAAACAACTGGGAATAGCGGGGTAGGAAAGGGAAGGGGAGATAAAAGCAATAGGAGGTGAGGATAGAGGGCACAGGCAGGAAACATAAGAAAGCGGTAGAGTGAAGGAAAGATGATCAGAAGGGAATGGAAGAGATTGAAAGGAAGGGGAACTGGTAAGAAAAGGAAATAGACTCGGAGGCGGAGAAATTCCAGAAATATGAAAAAGATAACGGAGAGAAGAAGCTGAAGAAAAAACGGAGAGAGAAGAGGAGCACTTGGGTTGGACATAAAGCAGGAAGGGTAGGAGAAGAATGGAAAGAAGAAAAGAGATGGATTATGAATGAGAAAAAGGAGCTTATGATATATGAGAGAGGGATGAGGAGGAAGATGAGAGAGAAGAGAGTGGGAGAATGAAGAGAGATACAAAACGGAGGAAGGCTATGAGGGGAGATGGAAAGTTGAAACAAATGAGAAAGAAAAAAGAAGGAAGATACGGTTGAAAGGAACAAGATTGAAGGTTGTGGAGTGAAAAGCAAAAAGGAGAAGGCAAGAATTAATAAAAAGGAAAACAGGAGGAAGGTAAGGAGATAAATGATGAAAGTAGGGTTTAAGAGAAATGGGAAAGAGGAAACACTGGCAATATAAAAGAAAGATAAAAAGAAAAGTGGGAGGATCTAAATGAGATTAAGAGAAGGTGATAAAGTGGTAAAAATGATAGAGGCGAGTGAGAAAGATGCAATGTTGAGGCATCGGAAAAAAGAAATAGAGAGGGCGATAAAGTGAGAGGAAGGGGAGATGAGGGATGGGTTGAAAGAGGAGAAGGGCTAGAATGGGATAAAATGAGAGAAAATAAGAGAAGAGTGGAACAGAGTGTGGAGAGGAGATAGGTTGAGGGAAAGGGAAGAAGGAGAAAAAGGGGAAAGGGCGCATTGAGATAAAGGGGGAGAGAATGAGCAGAGAGTGAGGGCGAGAGAGAGAAAAGAGGGTAGGGGAGAGGGAGAAGAGAGGTGGCAGAAACGGGAATGAGGCAACAAGAAGGGTGAGTTTATTAATTTTGAACAGAGGCTATGGTGGAGAGGGAAGGAAGTTCGGGTGACGCCCAGTTGCGACTCTCATGGCACACAAGTGGCCAGGTTCAGACTGTCCTGTAGGGCAATCAGGCCGTGCCCGTCGGGCTGGTCTGACAGGTCAGTGTGTGGGCTCGTTTTTTGGCTGTTTGTGGTGCCGGTTTTATGGTTTGCTGGGCTGGTTTTTACTGGTGATTTCCCAGATATTAAAATATACATTGCATGCAGCAAACTCAAAGCCCTGCAGTTTTCCATACCATGCAGAACACTTATCGAGTGTGTCTTTACTAGTTTAAAAGTGCCCCAATTTGCAAACATGGGCCATTTTTCTAGCTATCGGATTCACACATGAGGGAGACCATCTTTGGTGCCCGGGCTGATTTTTACTCCCAAGCTGACACTGCAAATGGCCTACTTTTTAACGATTACTTAAAATATACCTACACAATTGTTACTACAGCTTGTTTATGGCCTGTAAAGAGATACAGCCAAACAGTGGGCGATGAATGGCCCACCACAATATGTAATTTTTAAAAGCCCCCTCCAAAAAAAAATCAATTTTTTCCTCTTTCCGCGGTCTAGTTCTTTCACGTGGTCAGGTCTGCAGGGAAATACCAGCCTGTATTTTTAAACGAAAGCCCAGTCAGAACCCCCCTCCTGCCTGGGGTTGACTTAGGGTGGTGCGTCACGGTCGGTGAGGTGGCTCCCCCCCCTCCTTCCTCATGCTCTCCGGCTGTCCTGCGCCCGTCCATCCATCATCTCAATCCGCTCCCGCCTGACAGGACTCCGCGTGAAGCCCTCTGCTGCTCGACCCAGACTTTCCCGCCTTCCTCCCGCCCGCCTCCCCAGGGCTCTCTCCAACGAGTGTCAGGAATGCATAAAAATTAACAGCTCAATTTCTTGCACCAGGAGCTCTGGGCTTATGAAACTCCATCACTGCACAAAGGAGGCAGAGACGGATAACCAGAAGCGAAATTTCCCAAAAGGTAGCACTCGCTGTCTACTCTGCCTCAGTCCCTGACAGATGTCCATGCCTCAGACTTGATACGACCACCCTACTGGCTAGGGAGTTGACGTCTTCCCTAAGGGCAAGGGCTGGGGTTTACAAAAATGAAAGTGCCTATGAAAGAGATGGCATATGGATAATGCACTCACCTGCAAGAAGTGCCTGGCACAGCCATTACCCCTTCTGAAGCAGGGGTGTACCTATCAATAGTTCAGGACAGGAGGTGGGACGCGCTCCAATGATAGCTGTATTTTTAGTACAAAGCCAGGTGATTGTGGGGGAGTGGGTGCACCTTGCTTGCTTACATTAGGGCCTACGGCACCTTTACTAAGCTACTGCTCTGAAATGCATACCATGTGCATCCTTGAGTAGTATAATAATAACATAAAGGTGAGTAGTCCAGAGAGACCAGTGCTTCCCGAATGGGAGATTTAATCAGTCTCTGTGATTGGCTCTTTCGCGCCCCTACTGTATCAAGAAGAGGGGGAGATGGTTACTCGACAAGAGTTATAGCCCCAATATCTGTAAACTCTATAGAAAAAAGACCCTGTCACTGTTATTAAGGGGACAACTTGTTTTTCTATGAGTCAATCATATTCTGCTAATAATACCGTTGTACTGTAAAGACCATACCATGTGTCTTTTCATTATCATTAAAAAGAGCAATAAGACCACGACCACAAGATTTTATTTATAGGTAACTGTCATTCGTGTATCACATGTAATAAGCATTGGCAAAGATAATAGAGCTAGCGTCGGCGGATAGCACTTTGACTTTGCCAGTGCTTGTTTTGATTCATCATTGCTTTCACAAAACTTAATTGTTGGGAAAGCTGCTGGGGCCTTGCCAGTATGAAAAATTATTTTAAAGTATAAACATGCTCTGATCTCGAGTAGGCGACCAACCATTAGGAACAATACATGATATAGTTTATTCACAGTAAAAACAAATTGTACCAATAAAGTGTTCAAATGGGGAAGAAAGTGCAAAGTGAGTGGAAAAGTGACGTGTATATCAACAAAGAAAAAATAAGGCATGTGACTCGACTCAAAGTAACTTTACATGGGTTGGGTCAGTCAGAGTCTGCGTCTGTAGTCAATGGCGTTTCGACCTATGCTCAGTCTAAGGTCATCATCAGGACAGAGGTGAATATATGGGTACTCTTAATGTGCGGCATCCAGTTATAGATATGACCCTGAGGATCACCTTTATTGACCACGAATATGAATCTTCAGGAACCCAAAATGAAGTGGTCCTGACATGTAAGAAATGAATGGAACTCCAAGGGAACCAGGAAAAAACAAACAAAGCGATCTCCAATAAATACTGGAGTCAGGATTACATAGGCACGTTGCTGTGGAAGTGTATCAGGATAAAGGGCACTTTGTCGAAGTATTGTCAGGTAATTGCCTGTGCAAGGAAACTGAATCAGCCAGTCAATCGATATAGAATACTCATGAACTGAATACTTCTGGGGTAGGGACACTCAGGCTATCAAATGGACCTCTCGGAGCCATGAGTGCGTTGAAGCATTCAACCGCACTCACGTCGGATTTGTCCTATAATTCTGAATTAGGGTTGATTGATTCTTCTTTAGTGGATAGTAAATACATCCACTCATTGTTAATTTATGTTGTGAATAAGTCTACACTGACCCACTGTTGTCTGTTATGTAATTTTGTACCGGTTGTAGCAGATTGTGCTTGTGTTTCCTTAAGGACTGATCTCAAATAGCACACATAGCAGCCTCTAGCATTAAAGGAACTACCTTGTGTACAAATGTGGTCCTTGTGAGACAGAATGCAGTAACACACAGTGAAGTTACCTTCTTACTGAATTAGGCTGTCCAATTGTCCTATGCTATAATGAACAGAATGGCACAACAATAGACCGCCCGACAGCACAACCTCAACATCATCTCCTACGCCGACGACACCCAGCTGATCCTCTCCCTCAACAAAGACCCTCACACCGCCAAAGCCCACCTCCACGAAGGAATGAAGGCCGTCGCCGAATGGATGAGGACCAGCCGCCTGAAGCTGAACTCGGACAAGACGGAGGTCCTCATCCTTGGTTCCAACCCTTCAGCCTGGGACGACTCCTGGTGGCCAACATCACTGGGAACAGCCCCGCCACCCACCGACTACGTACGCAACCTAGGGGTCATCCTCGACCCCACCCTCTCCATGACTAAGCAGGTCAACGCCGTTTCCTCATCCTGCTTCAACATCCTCCGAATGCTCCGCAGGGATCTTCAAGTGGATCCCCACCGAAACAAGAAAAACAGTCACCCAGGCCCTCGTCACCAGCAGGCTGGACTACGGAAACGCCCTCTACGCAGGAACGACGGCTAAGCTCCTGAGACGGCTGCAACGCATCCAGAACGCCTCTGCACGTCTTATCCTCGACATCCCCCGACGCAGCCACATCACACCCCACCTGAGAGACCTGCACTGGCTCCCTGTCAACAAGAGGATAACCTTCAAGCTCCTAACCCACGCACACAAAGCACTCCACAACTCCGGACCAGCCTACCTCAACAGACGACTCAGCTTCTACACCCCCACCCGCCAGCTCCGCTCGACCAGCCTCGCCCTCGCCACAGTCCCCCGCATCCGGAAAACGACCGCCGGCGGCAGATCCTTCTCCCACCTCGCCGCCAAGACCTGGAACACCCTCCCCACCAACCTCCGACAGACCCAAGACCTACTGGCCTTCAGAAGACTCCTCAAGACCTGGCTCTTCGATCAGTAGCAGCACCACCCCCCTCTTCCCCCAGCGCCTTGAGACCCTCGCGGGTATGTAGTGCGCTTTATAAGTGACATGATTGATTGATTGATTGATTGATTGACCAATGGATAAAGATGTCTGATTGAAAGCCCCATAATCAAGTACACATTTATTTAAAAAGTTAGTAAAATAAAAAGAATTTGGCTTACACCAGGCATAAAAAGAAAAGGACCAAGGTACCTCATGAGCACCAAGGAGCAAAACTACAGGCCATAATCCTGGACAGGGTTTACTACTGGGTGATCATTGATATATTTTTCACTGTGACAGACATCCAAACAGCTAATACTAACAATTGATCTATATGATCTCTTTCACTGATACTCACTCCTTGCACTGTTCTTATTTGTCAAACATAGGGCTTGATTTAGAGTTTGATGGATGTAATATTACCTGACTAATGTGGCCTCTGTCCCATTCACTGTGTTACAAGTGCCATAGGATATAATGCACTTGTTATTAGGCAGACAGAACATTTGTCAAATTTGTGACGAAGTAACCCGCGTGCCAAACTCTGAATCGGCCCATAGTGTTGGTGTGGTCGCATTACACTTTGACCCTGGCTATACTGTTCCTCAGTTTAGGTAAGTGTATTGTGGGGGATGGGCTTCTGAAAGAGTATCTACTATCTAAAACTGTTTGCAAAGTCTTCCAAAAATTACTTTATTATTCCACAGTGACTCTCAATCTCCATAAATTAAAAGAGGTGATGGCACACACTGGACATAGTGATTCCACCACAACATGTTTTAGCTCCCGAACATAAGTCAGGTGCTGTCATCAGGATTAATAAAGAAGTATTGTTCTAAAATCATTGCAACTCTTAGTGTTAGACATCGTGATACCTTGTTAATTAAGAAGAGGTTCTAAAAGACCTGGTTTTCCATTCAATGAGCATTTTTTTGATCTAGCTAAAAAAATCTGTCTGGATTGTACTACTAAATATCGACATGAAGAATATCAACATAGAAGAATATCAAGGACAGAATATTAATGGGCAAAATATTGAAATATAAGTGAATATAGGCGTGAGGATCTGGGTGTATTATATGATATGACTGGGTAACCTTATCGTGGAATACTCTCAAAAAACCTTTATTGAGTCTAGTCAGGCTCGTTTGAACAACCTTAAGCTCAACCCTGGGTAGCTATGGCTTTCGAGCAGCAAGGCTTGAACAAAAGAACTTAGTGTAAAGCATTTAACAGTACCACACAATGGAATAGGAAAGCCACACAACATGAAAGAAACATGAAACCAATTTATAAAACTATAGTATATTTTTAGGAATTTTTAGAGTCCTTGATCAGAAAAATCCACCAGAAGAGTCCAGATATACAGATTTTGAAAGGTTTTATTACTTGTATTTATTTATTTATTTTATTTTGAAAGTTTTATAGAGCGCGAACAAGACCCAAGGGGGTATCAGCGCGCTGTACAGCGTTGTCGTCAGTAATTATACAGAACATAAAGAAGGTAATACATTAGTATCAGTGGTGCAATATAGCGCTCCGAGTAAAACATCATACAAATAGAAAGAACCAAGATATGCGATGTGCATCAAGGAATAATAACAAAAAGGGAGCGAGCAAAAATCAACAGTTGATGCAGTTAAAGGAGCTATCTAGGACTAGAACAAAAAGAAGGGAAAAATATGTCATAGAACATCAGTGAAAAATATTTCAAGATTTTGGTTTTTAACAGAACACACTAACATGATCAGCGCGATTAACGTTCGTTCATTAGTAGTCTTTTGACCAATTTATTAAAGGAAGTAGTGGAAGGATTTGATCTGATCTCTGATGGCAAGGAGTTCCAAATTCTTGGAGCAAGACCAGAGAACGCATGGTTGTACGATCTTTTCTTTTTGAATCTTGGAGGTTTCAAGAGAAAGGTGGACGTACTTCTGAGGTTCCGGATGGAGCCAGATAGTTCAAGTTTATTAGCTAGATAGTATGGGGTATTGTGGTGTATGGCTTTATGAGTCAGACAGGCTATCTTGAGTCGGATTCTTGCTTCAATAGATAACCAGTTTAGCTGCAAAAGGTAGGATGAAATGTGATCAAATTTCCTAGAACCCGTTAAAAGCCTGGCCGATGCATTCAAGGTAGCTCTGAGAGGGGCCAGGCTAGCTTTGGGAAGTCCTGCAAGGGTCACCAGCCCATATTCTAATCTAGGGATAATCAGGGATTGAACCGCCAGCCTCAGATCTTCGGGGGGGGGAGGAATGGTTTGATTTTCTTCAGTGTGTTGAGTTGGAAATTGGCTCCCCTAGTAGCAGCACTGATGTGTGCTTGCATGTTTAGGTGTTTATCCAAGGTGATACCTAAAGATTTGGCAGAGTCTACAACGTGAGGAGTGCAGTTCAGAGCAGTTAGGCGTTTAATCCAGTCAAGGGTAGGAGCTGAGTGATTAGGTGGGGTGATCAAAAGAAATTCCGTTTTGAGAGTATTTAGTAGGAGATGGTTCTGACCTAGCCATTGTTGAGTTCGGGCAAGTGCAGCATTTGACATTTTTTTATGTCCTCTTGCAAGGAGATCTTCAGGTACATTTGCGTGTCATCCACATACATGTGGTATTGGATGTTGGCTCTGTTCAGAATGACCGCAAGAGGTTCCATAAATAGGTTGAAGAGAGTGGGCGAAAGCGTAGAACCTTGTGGGACTCCAATCAGGACAGGGGTACTGGAAGCGAGGGCATGATTAACTTTGATCCTTTGTGTGCGGTTGTGAAGGAAGGAGGCAAACCAGTTTAGTACCGGGCCCGACAATCCCATCCTATGTTGTAGGAGCTCAATCAAGTTTTCGTGTTTGATGGTATCGGAGGCTGAGGACAGGTCTAGAAGGATCAGGAGACAAGGGACATTTTGGTCGAGGGCTCTCACGACGTCATCAACAATGTGAGTTAGTACCTTTTCAGTGCTGTGCCTTGCTCTGAATCCTGACTGATGAGGATCCAGGAGTTGATATTTCTCAATATGTTTGCAGAGCTGCGAGTGAATGCATTTTTCAAGCAATTTCGTTAGAGTCATGCTGCTGGTGATAGGACCGAAGTTGTTTGGATCTGATAGGTCCGCATTGGGCTTCTTAGGAATGGGAGTAACTTGCCCAACTTTTAGGCAGTCCGGAATCTTTCCCTGTAAGAGGGATTCATGAATGATCCTGGACCAAAGAGGGAGAACGGCCGAGATTAAATCTTTATAGAGCTTGGCAGGTAGAGGATCACCAAAGTGGTTTGAGGGTTTGATGGATGCCATGTTGCGAAGTATCTCAGTGCCGTCTGGTAGGAGAAAACTGCTCCAAGAGGCGTTGTTTTTGAGGTCCAAAGGCGAGTGTATTGTCGTGGATTCTGTCACCTCCCCTGATACTGCCGGCGGTATCTTGGATAGCAAAGTTGGGGTAGTGTGTAATAGCTCCAGCTCTATTTTTATTGTTTTTTCAGTGAAGTGAGCTGTAAAATCATCACCACTAGGGAGCAGGGATAACGGAGTTGAGCTCTGGTTAGAAGATTGGTTAGATTGTTCTTTAATGATTTCAAAGAGTTTTTTGGTCTGTTTTTGGCTCCATCCAGTTAAAGTCTGAAGTGTTTGATTTTCGCCAAGCGTATGTGTTTGTTATTTCAACAGCAAACAAGTATTGGTCAACAAAATGTTTGTAAACTTTTCAAAAGTTTGAAACAGTGTGGCTTCACCGGCCCGGCTTGTGCGACCAAATCGCACAGGGAGAAGGCCTCAGGGGCCAATGAGGTAGATTTGGACCTGGCCACTAAGTGTTTTCCAGCCAAGTTCCAGCCTTTACAGTACAACCACCATAGACAATAATGGAGTGGTCCTGATGCTGGGGATACAGGATGAAAAGATGCTTAAAGATGCTCTGGTTACTGTGCAGTCATTGGGGGTGCTTTTGTGGTGATTCCTCGGTCCACGGGTGATGTGGGGCGACTTTGGCCACAGAAGTCGGGGTTCCACAAGGTCCTCTTTGAAACAGTAGAAGGTCAGCTGTGGCTGGGCGGCCGGTCTCCGAGCACAATGGTTGGACCGTAATCCTTTAGATGGGGCTAGTGTATCTCTTGGGCAACCAATTTGTACTCGGATGGCACTCTCACATCTGGCTGACTCAAGTACCACTTTTGGGCATCGAGGATTGGTCTCTTCGGGCGCCCAGCGACAGCTTGCATCTAATTTTCGCCAGTGGCTAGAAACTCACTGGTTTGAGCTTCTTTAGCTCTTGTGACCATGGAGCTGGTACCAAGAGATCAGCATACTGATCCTTTGAGTCACTTCTTTTGTCTGGGGCTGGGTATCAACTTGTCCTTGAGCTAGGAGCCACCGACACAGTCCAAACGTCGCCAGCCCAAAGTGCAGCAGGTGCAGTCCAGCAGACGGTGCAGCCTCTCTTTGCGCAGTTCCAAGGGCAGAGGGGCAGTCCTTTTTCGGTCCTCTTTCCAAATCCAGCCTGATCTAAAAGTCCAGGGTGCCAGGGGTGCCCTATTTATCTCGGTAAAGTGTGCAGAGGGGACCACACGTTCACTAGCCCCTCCCTCCTGGAGATGACTTTCCGGCGATGTGTGGCATCTGGCAATCTCAGAGTGCACCATTCTGGCCACTCTCAAGATATCAGGTTCCTTACTTGGATGTTAGGAGCTCAGTAGACGTCCCTAGAGGTGTGGCTACCTGGGGGCTACATGCCCACAGGAAAACCCATTTGGGGATGGTTTTCTCTTTCTGACCCTGTCTCCAGCTAGTCTACAGAAACAAAAGGCAGCCCCTCAGGAGTGTTATCAATGATTGTCCATCAAAGGCAGCTTCCCCTTTGAAGCTTGAAATTTGGGTTAACACCCTGAGTGGCTTCCACGAAGGGGAGCCAATACCTCACCCTGCGGCAGGCTGTGTTTTTGAACCTCAGCAGGGGAGTCATTCACACTACTCCCCAGGTGGGCAGAAAGCTGTCTGTGGGCCGTAGCCCATGTGAGGTTGGTGGACCACTGGGGCACAGAGTGCCAACCTTCTAAAAGTTGCCTTACTCTAATAGTGACATTAAATTCGACCTGGGCATTAGGTTGGGTTTAATGTCATGAATAATTTGATACCTTGTAGTACCCAGTTAGGTAGTCCTATTCAGGAGTTAGCCAGGCTGGGGTGCCAGCCTGTAACCCTGTATTAGCCAATGGGGCTACTAACTTTTCCACAGCAAAATGACAATTTTAGGGGTTTTGCTGCTAAGACACATATAAACTACATGTTCTACTTAATAACATACAGCTCCCTGCCTTAGGGCTCTATAGGCCTTCCTTAGGGGAGACTTACATATATTATTAAGGGAAGTGGTGGCTTTTGCCATTAATGGTAATGGCAAAGTCGAACTGGCAGTGAGACAACTGCCCTTCAAGTTTTATATGGCGCCAGAATCAATATTTATTTATTTATGGGTTTTGTATAGTGCCAGAATCACCCTCAGAGGGGGAAGTATGTAGTGGCAGGCCATTTTTTAATTTTGTCACACACAGGGTGGCACAAGCAGTGTTGCAGCCCTGGGTGAACCCTCTGCCTTACATGCCTTTGGTACCTTGGGTATCATGTACTAGGGAATTATAGGTATGTCAGTACCTGCAAGTGGGGATAGCCAATTCGCCAAACACTTTGTAGGGGGTTGGAATACTGGCACTGAAGTCTGGTTAAAAGGCCTCAGTGCACTCTCAGAGTTGACAAACCAGCAGCATCAGTCCAAAATCGTGGGGATGGACGTGCAAAAAAAGCATTTCATTACAATAGGGAAGTACAGAGTTACTATTCCTAATTCCACATCTACTTACCATGAATATATATGTACAGCTTAGGTACATATAAGTGGAGTTAGGTATAGAAAATCTAGACTTACCTCTCAATATAATTTTTCTATATTCTGTCCTCGATATTTAGTACCCTCGATATTCTGACTTTGATATTTAGTATGCACGCCTTTCTCACTAGTGTGTATGTGTATTTCTATTATATAAGTAGGGGCCACTATCCATCTACTTAGAAAATAAAGAGACTGGAATGCAAATATCTGAGTTTAAGGCAGCAATATTGTTACTTCATTGCATAAAATAAGCAGGCATTTAGACATCCTAAATGTAACAGACTCAATTCCCACTTGTGTGATGCTTTTTTCCCCCCAATGTTCCTTATTATCTGATTTCCTGTTCACATTTCTTGCTTTAGAGATATACTGGAGAATAGACAGCAAACACATGTTTCACCCCTCACTGCTAAGGAGGCCTGGTGCTTTTTTCAAGGCTAGGTATTCAGACTAACAAGAGTGGTGATTAGGTTAACGAGTGCTTGTTTGTCGTGGGGTATGAATGAGCAGTCAGTCATGAAAAGTTCTCAGGTATGTGAAATCCTTGCAACCACAGGCAGCCAGAGCTAAAGGGTAGCTATCAGATGCTCGTTGGTGTGAACCGTTTAAGATGTCACATGTTCTGGGCTGTGCGCAATTGGGGGAGAGAGCGGTGCATCATCTGTGTCAGAGCATGTCATCCAGTAGAAGCAACAGGACGGTCAGCCTAGCACCAGGTTCTTTGTGTGGTCTGGAACAATGGTTGCCAGCATGGAGAGAGATGTCTTCATTTAAACCTGATTCCAGTAGGAATTTGTGACCGCCAAAAAGTAGGCAAACATTAACCTAATTACCCATCTTGTTGGTGTAGTCGAAAAGTAGTAGATCTGCACCCGCATGTAGAAGTAAACGTAGAAGTAAATCTGCGGGAGCAGATTTAGTAATTCTTTCATGAATAGGCCCATGAATTTTTATTTCTAGCATCCCTATTCAGCCAAATTGTTTCCTTCTGGGCAACTACTTTTTGAACTTATTTCGATGCTGTCGTTTTGGTAAGATTGGGAGTACTTAGAAGCAATATAAAAAAATGCTAGTAAGTGCGTAGCTTAAAAAAACTGGACTGGATAGGACCTGAGGGAGAAGGAACAGTGCCCACTCATATGGTATATTCACCAAAATAAAATACAGTAGCAAATGTATAGCCTTTGGAGCAAGTACCAGTATAGTGCAGTCTCGGTCTCCGACTTTAACAAACACTTTGATCGTGGGCAAATCATACACTCCAGGAGCCTCTGTCAACTAATCTGACAATATGTGAGCACTTTGAAACAGGCTTAATGAAAGAGATAAACACCAAAGGCATATATTCCCAGTACAGGCTCCCAGCATGGTATTCATTATCACATTCCAGGATATTTAACAGCAGGTGGCTCTATTTGAATCTCTATAGTAAAACCTGCTGCTGAAGTAGCATTGTGAAGAATCCCTCCTGTGCGGCAGTCACTCCCTCCTCGCCACCAGCAGGCACCTCTTTCACAACTCATGAAGGGCTGAGAGTGTGAGAATTGGTGTCTCAGTGCCTCTTTGCAGGCAGCAGAAGAGAAGTCACCATTGCTGGACAACCCCCCAAAATTCAGGAGGGGGAGCGACCCTACCTGGGGCCGTATTACCTGAATATTCCTGAGGTACAACAAGCATTTTCCTGTGACACTTCTGTGTTTCAGAAGGACCTGCAGACACTTGTGCAGCCCCTTCTCTAATGCGGGCTTACACTTTGCACCCATAGGAGTTCAAGGTGTGTTCCCTATTTTGCATGGGTGCGTGGCCCATGCAAATGAAGGAGCACATTTATCCCTGTGTCCAAGAAGTGTTTGGAGAGGGGCGTAAAGGAAACAGGCTGTCAAGTGGGATCCTGGCTCTGCACTATGTAGCAAGTGATCACTGCTACTGTGTTCCCCCAGAGGTTGCACTGTGGATGGGGGTATGGGGCTACCAGGGATACTCAAACTATGCCCAGTAAGTGGGTGCAATGTGACTCTATGCACACCCGCAGAAGGTTCCCTCACCTCATCTTGAAAATTAGGATGGTTTGCTGGCAATGAGAGATGTCAATGCTTTTTTGTTTTTACCAGTGCTGGGGTACTGCATTTTCTTCTGTAATCTGGTGCATGGCACCCGCCGCACCGGGCATAACCAGAGGCAGATTACACTAGTCCTTCACCCGTCCCATTCTGTTGAATGTGCATCCTCATTGGGTGGGCTTTGCATGCTAGGAATATTCATTGTATTACAGAAAACGTGTGCTCTTCCCATCATAGACACGAGCGCTCAAGATCACACCTGCACTAGGGAGAGAACAGAAATGAATGATGGCGCAGCAATTTAAGACCATGGTCCCCTCTGTCATTTGCAGCGGACAGCCTGATTTTCAACAGGGGGAAAATACCTTTGGTAGGCGCTGCATTGCTCGAATGCACCTGCCCACAGAAGGATGTCTAGGGGCTCCCTGGGACCACATGCTTTCCCCCAGAGGGCACCAATTTGGGGTACACTGACAGTGTTCTAGTTCCTTGGTGGCACGTCATTAAAATGTCCCCCAACAACCTGTTTGTCGTTGTTCCTTTGTAGGTAATTGGTAAAAGTGGACACCAAATATAAATAATGGACCCTCATACCCAACTCTTCAGTACACCTCTGGACCTACGGAAGACTCAGAAGTACTGCTGTGCTGCTCTGCAAGAAGGACTGCTGCTCTGTTGCCCTGCTTCTCTGGGGTCTCAAAAGACTATTGTCGAACACTTTGTGAGTGTGCTCAGGCAGATCCTTTGTGATGTGCAAGTATGGTAGGTGACAGCTCCTCCTCCACATTGAGTCAGAGATGGCCCATCCTGTCAACACCTATTGCACTTTGTCTCACTGTCAGGGAGCATTACACAAAGACCAACTGCCAGGTACACCTAGTCATGTGAACCAGGGTACAGGATGCAGGCATCAAATGGTTAGGACAGGAAAATGCCAACTTTCTAAAAGTTCCATTTTAAGAATTGTGACTTAAAATCTCACTTTACCATTAAAGAGGGTTTTAAATTACAATTCTTTAGACACCAAACTCGACATTCCTTCTTGTTCCCAATTGAAAGTTAGCACGCCCTTCATGTAATAAGGTGACCCATTGTTATCCTATGGGAGAGGTAGGCCTTGCAGTAATGAAAATGAATTTAAGAGTTTTTCGCTACCAGGACATGTAAAATTTAAAAGTACATGTCCAACTTTTTAAATACACTGCAACCTGCCATCTGGGCTGTTTAGGGCCTACCCTAGGGGTGACGTATATGTATTAAAAGGGAAGGTTTAGGCCTGGCAAAAGGCTTATTTTGGCAAGTAGAAATGGCAGTCTAAAACTGCACACACAGGCTGCAATGGCAGGCCTGAGACATTTTTAAAAGGCTTCTTAAGTGGGGGACACAATCAGTGCTGCAGGCCCACTTGTACCATTTAATTTACAGGCCCTGGGTACATATAATATCACTTCACTAGGGACTTACAAGTAAATAAAATGTGCCAATAGGGTGTAAACCGATTTCACCAAGTTACAAGGAGAAAGCACAAGCACTTTAGCGCTGGTTAGCAAGTGTGCAGAGTCCTAAAAGCCAACAAAACGTGTTCAGTAAATAGGAAGATGAAGGTAAAAAGGTTTTGTGATGACCCTAAAGAGAGGCCCAAGTCCAACAATTTTGATTTGTTTTCTCTTGCCCTGTGTAATGGCTCTACCTGTGCCCTTTCCAGACTGCTGTGTGCCCTCTCTGTGCCCTTACCCCCCCTGCAGATGCTCTCCCTGAGCCATTTCCATACTAGTGTGTTCCCTCTCTGTGCATCTGGTCCCTACAGATGTTGTCCCTGGTCCTTCCCATAATTGTGGGTGCTTTCCAGCCCCAAGCCAGTGCTCTCCATGAGCCCTTTCGATGTTGGTGCGCCCCTGCATGTACTCTCCCTGGCCCATTTCATACTGGTCAGGGATATCCTGCCCCATGCAAGTGATCCCCCTCATCTCTTTCATAGTGATGTGTGCTCTAGCTGTGCCCCTGAACCCCTGCAGAAGCTCTCCCTGAGTTCTTTCCATACTGGTGTATGCTCTCTCTGTTCCTGTGATCCTGCCAGTGCCCTCTCCCTGTGCCACTCACAAGTCTTTTACATCATGATCTCCAGAGCTTGGGCGTTTGTTTGTGCCCTTTGAAAGCTCCTGTCGTTGGAGAACTGATCACATTGGCTTTCCTCTCTATTAGCCTGGATTAACTGAAAGGTGTGTGTACCTAGAGCTTGCCTGCCAAGTCTTGCAGATTCGTAGTGCTGTAAGCAAGAGGTGTTATACTCAGGGCCACTGGAATTATACGATTCAGTGGCTGCAACTTTTTGCACATAATTGTGGATTTGGAGCATTTGCCACATAATCCATTTTCTGCCCTATAATCTGTAGATTTTAACAACAAAAATTTTTTTTGTTTCTAGCTCAAACGGATCAAACGTTTTTTAACTGTGGTGATGCTGTGATGTGTTGCCACGCAGATAAAAGCCCTTCACATAGGTTAATAGGCCATCTTTCAGTTACCGATTTCTGTATTTGGTTGTTAAACTGGTACTAATGAAGTGAAATATTTGCCCAGACAGTATTACCATGTGCAAAAATTGCAAAATAATGAAGTAATACTATAAACAGAAATGCCACATAGTTTGTCTTTTCTTGCCACATAATTAAGTCACCCATGCCACATAATGTCATGCTCCCCTGCCGCAGTATTCTAGTGACCCTGGTTGTACTTACTCATCAAATTAGGATCATTGCATGGACCACACACAGAAGAAAGGCCGAGGTGGCCAGAATCAAAACCAATAACCTGCAAGCTTTTTGGACCGATTTACAGCAGCAAATGCATTGACCCACCCAGATAACATGCTATATATAATTAATTAAAACACCCACTTAAAAATGCAATTGAAGAAGTCAGATAGAGGGTAAGACGCGTATGCAGCGGATGGAGCACAGTAAACCTTTATTGGAGATCGATCACTGCCTAGACAAATCCCCCCCAACCACCCCCCCCACCCACCCCATCCCCTCCCCCAAGACCCAGCTCAGACTGTGACCTGAATTTCCAGCAGACTTTCTAAATATGATTCAAGTGACTATCGCCGAATATTTTGCACAGCAATTCCGATGAGTTAAAACATAGGATTTGTGATTTGTACATCTGTGATAGATGCCTGTCCTTATCTGTCAAATTCACTTTTAAAGCTACATTTCCTGTATGGCCGCATAGGCGTACTTATGCAGGCATTAAAATGACACCGTTTGCTGGTTCGATTGTGAAATATAGCCACTATTGGGCTTCAAAGGGCCCCTAAAACACACGGGACCCAGTGCCACTTCACCTGCTGCACTATTGATAGCTACTCCTCTGGATTCTGATAATTTAGAATCAAATCAGATGGGTTATATCTCAATTTTTCTTCACTGCCTTAAAAAAGAGATTGCTGGTACTCTGAGTAAGCTTTCGGCAGTTCTTTGATATTTGATATAATTGAAATTATGTGGCAACGGAGGACCAATTTATATGGCAAGGTTCACCAAATTACCCATCAAGAAAGGGCAAGTTTAGCAGCATAATTTGACGCCTTCCCAGTTGTGTGAGTTTAAAAAATATTATTAATGTCTGGAAGAAAGTTTCGCCTCCTTAGTACCAGTTTAACACCTGATTACATCAGTAACTGGAAGGTGACCTGTTAACCTTTACATGGGGCCTGTCGCTGCCCATCACCATTTAAGTAACTTTTGATCTGTATGAACTAAAACAATATTTTTTGAGAAGTCTTCAAATTATGCAGCAGATGATGGATTATTTGGCAAATTTTGTAAATCCATAGCCATACGGAAATGCCACAACCGCCAAGTCACATAATTCCTTGGCCCTGGATATATCTGCACATGCACACCAGACGCTGCAGGACGCTGGATAGACACTCATTTAAAACATAAAACACTTATACACTATCATAGCAATTCGAACAAAACCTCAATAGTGTACCTCCACTCTGCATAGTAGAAGGAGTCTTTGTGCACACTCAATCCCTGGTCTCTGCACTGATACTACCTACCATTCGGGCACCAATTACAGCGTTAAAATCAATTACTAATTAACAACCTCTTTATTAAATTAGTCAACATGAATTAGGAAAAAACATGTGTACTTCCAATTAAGTACGTTGCTACAGCAACGTGATGTTACCAGCTAACGCACCAAGATGCCTTTAGTTGGCTAAGGCAGTGTGCAAGAAGAATGTAATAGCATACCATAAGATAAGATAAGATACGATAAGATAACATAACGTATAACATAACATAGCATAGCATAGCATAGCATAACATGACATAACACAACATATAACATAACATAGCATAACACAACATATAACATAACATGACATAACATAACACAACACAGCATGTAACATAACATAACATAGCATAACATGAAAATAACATAACACAACATATAACATAACATAGCATAACATATAACATAACGTAACATAACAACATGACATAACATAACACAACACAACATATAACATAGCATAGCATAGCATAACATAACATAACTCCCTGATAAATAAGGAAATAAACGTGAACAACAGTCTGCTGTAGGATAACATGAAAAGACGCTGCTCTATGCCCACTCCAATGGACCCCACATCACATTTTCTGAACAGCCAGGCCCATCGATCAACTTCCACTCACCTTCGCCGGCAGCCTCTCTCTATGCACCTACTGGCAAAATGGCCTAGAGGAAAATCAATAACTCGTTCCCCTCTGGCCGACGACCAGCCTCACAAATGGAAACGACTTCAGATCATTCATGCCGCCAAGGCCAGGCCCGAACCAGTGTCTTAGAGCTTATAGGGCAGGGCGCTCACACACACCACCACAGTGTCGTGCTGTGCGTCCCTTGGGGCACGCAGACCTTTCAGTGTCGGGCTGCACGTGGTTCCATGAAATGGCGCGTGTGTCTTCTGGAGTACCCGGAAGCAGTGCAGCGCCTGCGTATTATCACAGGCCGGGACCCTGTCATGCAATCATTGTGTAATGTGAACACTGAGCATGGGTGACTCTTTCACCCAGATAACTCTACAGTGCAGTTGCTGCTGGCCTTAAAGTTCACATATCCTTATAATAAGGGGGAGATTGTTCTCTCCTTATCAATTTGCATACTTATTACAGGCATTGGCTGGCATCAGAATGAGCATGTAATAAGAAAATGATGTCACTACTTGCTTGTAATAACTTATTACTTTCATTGACATTCCACCACATGAATATCTCCTACTGCTGGTTTAAGGATTTCCACCTTTCCTCTCCGAGACCTCACCCGAGGGAAATGGGATGGCTGTACGATTTTGTATGTCTAACCATCGAACCCAAGGCACAGGCCTTCCCTGGTCAAACTACCTCGCACAGCATGTCAGTGAGAAAGGAGGCAGGGCATGCTGGTGACAGTCTATCCTCCTCCTGTAGCTTGACTGTTAGTGACAGGAAAGGCCATACGAACGGCAACAACCCAGGAAAAACACCGAACCAACCTCACCACACTTGCAGCAACACGCCTGCAAACGTCTCCCTGAACACAGGCAAAACAAGGCCCATGGTTAGGCAATCCCTCAAATTGTGGGATGAAGTCTCACTCATCATTTCGACTAAGATTCCACCCGACTGTACATTGAAAATAGCTTCAAGCTACCTAGGATTTCCATGCCCTTATAAAAGCACAATATGTCTTATAACAAAATAGCAGTACAGCCAATCACTGACCTCTACAATCAATAGCACAATGCTCTATTCAACAAAGCAACGCTGAAGACAATATGAAAACAATGCAGACAATTCAATAATGCTGTGGGCAAAGCTAATACAGACAATAACGCAGTCGTGTTGACAATACTACAATATTGAGGGCAAGATGATCACAATTGAGTCATTAATACAATACAGAGCCAATATAACAAGAAGGCAGACAGCACTGCAGCACTTTACACAATGTTACAACACCACAGGGAGTGCATTAACAAAACATTGCTAACAATACCACGACACCAATACAACAGTGAAACACCACTGACAACACTGGAAGCATAATGCCATGGCAGTAAAAATAATTGGGGGCCAATAAACGTTATTTAGATCAACTGTATTAATAAACACACTTTCATGCATGTATTGCTTTTTTTAATTTTTATTTTTTATTATATATTTTTTTTAAATCCATATAACAAAAAGTTTTTCATCCATAAATACATCCATAAAATTCATTTAAAAAAATGATACAGAATTGTTAAATAGCACCGATTTGCCGGAAGGAAGTAAATCCTAAAATCAATAAAGATAAACAATATAAACATTTAAGCCAGTATTAAAAAAAAAAAAAAGGAAAATAAGAAGCGTAATATCCTAAAACAGCATCCACTGCATATCATTAATACAAGCTAAGCAATTGATTAAGCCTTAGATACCTTAAGCGTATACATAAAAATCAGCGACTATGTGGAAAATACTAATTCATCCTGTATTCATTAATATAACTAGGTTACAAGAAAATATCAAATGTCATATAATAGATTAATATACTAGTATTGCAATACATAGAAGTCAAACACACTAGGAATACCTCTACAAAGATAAGCTAAATTTTGAGATCTTAATCAAAATAGGCTGCCCACACTCTCTCAAACTTCTTAAGTCCACCAATTCGCAATGCATAGGCTTGTTCACTTTTTTTTACTTGCTGCATTTTTTGGACCCATTCATATAAAGATGGTATAAGATCTGATCGCCATCTCTGAAGCAAGAGTGATCTGGCGACAGCCATTGCAATATATAATAATTTGATCAGCTTATCTGAAAGAAGAAGGTCTGGGTCATAGCCAAGCACTATTAACCAAGTATTCAAACCTATTGAAATACCGCATTCGAGTTCCAAATAGTGAAAAATGTCATTCCAGAACCTCTGAATCAAGGGGCATTGTAATATGATATGTGCCCAATTGGCTGAAGGATGGTTAAGGCAACGAAAGCACTGCGCTGATTGGTTAGAATAAATCTTAGATAGAAAAAGTGGAGTGCTATAAAGTAGCCATTTGCTAAAAAACAACATCCTTCGCCAATTAGCTCCCCTTAACGTGCTAAAATTGAGATTATTAACTACTGACCACATACTCGCTGTGATTTCCATCTCCTCATGTTTTGCCCATTTCGTTATGGCCTTCCCCTCCAGATCAATACCCATAATAGAGGCTAAACACTTTTTCCATTCCCCAGGTTTCTTAAATGCCGTATCTTCTATTAGATCATATACTAAACTTTTTCGATCGATGATCTGGACCAAATCAAGTTTACTCAGGAACTTACTAAAAATATTATATGACCCAAGGAGAAGGAAGTCATTTGGAATTAAATAGGACATTTCAACTATGCTCAGCCATCTATTATTACTTAAAAAATCTGAAATTTTCACAAATCCAGCCTTGACCCATTTTTGTGTAATTACTGATGATTCTCTAATCCCAGATAGTAAAATAGGGCCAGATTACGGAGTTGAGGAATTAATTGCGGGGATAGAATATCGTCTATAGAAAGCCTGGCGTTTATGGAAAAACCACTGTATGCACTTATACCGTACTCATTTAGGAAATTTAACCATTGTTAATGGGCAGTGGATCTGATTTTCTTTACAAATTAAATTAATAAAATAATTTATAAAAAAAAACAATTGTAATTCCGGCTTAAATCTAGACATATGTTGTGCAAAATATGCAAAATAGTAATCCCTCAAATTTGGGAGAGCTAATCCGCCATTTTCCAGCTCCTCATATAAAGTGCTAAGTGCAATTCGGGGGACCTTCTTTTCCCACAAAAAAGATGTAAACATAGACTCTATTTTAGTAAAAAAAGAGCTCATTAAAACACAGGGAATCGCAGAGAAAAGAAGATTAAATAGCGGAAGAATAGACATTTTAATCAATGCAACCCTACCCAAGATGGTTAATGGGAGAGAATTCCATCGGAAGAATAAATCCTGGACTTTTCGTAAAAGTGGGGCGAAATTCAAATCATATAAATCAGTAATTTGTGCCGAAAAATAAACCCCAAGATATATTTTCGGTTTTGTATTTAAACAAGAAAGAATATCGAGATGTAAATCGATGGGTGCTCCGCCACACTGTATAATTTCTGTTTTTTTTAAATTTATTTTATATCCGCCGAGCACCTCAAATTGCTCAAAAATCTCAAAAGTTTTTGCTTGAACCTCCTTCTCAGGCTTTATAATGAGCATGATATCATCGGCGTATAGTTTCACTTTTGCCATAGTTGGTAGTGGAGGGCAGATATCCATACTATTCCTAATGGCAATCGCCAATGGCTCGATAAAAAAGGCAAATAGTACCGCGGACAATGGACATCCTTGTCTAGTCCCCCGTTTAACCTTAACTTGGCCAACCCCCGTGGTGTTAATAATTATGTTGGCTTCTGCATTCAAGTATAGTTTCTGAACCAACCCCGTAATTTTGGACGGTATGCCAAAATTTGCCAAAATAAAAAATAAGGTCTCCCAGACAACTAGGGCAAATGCCTTTTCAGCATCTAAAAGGAGGACTAGCACTGGTATCTTCCGAGTCTCAAAATAGTCAAGTGCTTCCGCTAAATAGTGCGTATTAGTGCCGAGCTCCCTTCCAGCAATAAAACCATTTTGGTCAGGGTGAATCAAATGCGAGGCAATTCGATTAAAACGATTGGCTAAAAGTTTAGTAATTATTTTATAGTCAGAATTAAGGAGCGTGATGGGACGATAGGAATTAGGGTCTTCATTATCCTTACCTTTTTTTTTTAAAACTGACTATATTCCCATTTCTAAATGACAATGGTATCACCCCACCCTCTAAAATTGAGTTGGCCAACAATAAAAAATAATCCAAGATGGTACTAGAAAAGATTTAAAAAAATTCTGCCGGGAGGCCGTCCGGGCCACAAGCTTTTCCATTCGGGAGATTTTTAATGACGTCCTCCAGCTCATCTTTAGTGAAAGGACTCGCCATGCTCATTTTCTCCACATCTGAGAGTACAGGGAAATCATGTCTCTGGAGAAAGTCCCTCTAGGATGTCATATCAATGGTCTTGTTGTTGGCCGTATATGTTCCTCTAATGTTTTAACATTATATCCCCTATTACTACCGGGTCATCAGTACGGGAAGCAGTTATAGGACATTTCAATGCGGTTATCTGGTTAGTTACAGCCTGCTCCCTTGCCTGCCACGCAAGGAACCTCCCGGTATAATTACTCTCTTTGTAGATATTTTGCCTGTGGTGCTGATAAAAAGATTAACTTTTGACATAATATTTTTCACTAAGATCCCGTTTAGCCTGATCAAACTGCCGTTGGTTGAAAACTGAGGGACTGCTAAGAAATGTGTCAAAGGACTTTTGCACTTTCTGCTCTAAGAATTGCTTTTCTTCCTTAGCTTTCCTAAGGATATCGGCATCCTTTCCAATGGCTAGTCCCCTTATGAAAGCCTTAAGCGAGTCCCAAACCACGTGCAAAGGTGCAGAACCAAGATTTCGCTCAAAAAATTCTTTAATCTCACTTTTAATAAAGAGCACCCAGTTCTCCTCTGATAGATATTGCCTATTTAGCATCCATCTTTTAGGGGTCGTAGTGTATTTACCTAACTCTAACTCAAGAATCACCATCGCATGATCCGAGAATCCATTCTGAAGGATTCTCTGCTGGCTAAAAATCAGTCTCCTAGAAATAAGAAAAAAAATCGATGCGTGACGAAGTACGAAATCTACTTGAAGAACAAGTATAGGCGGTCTTAGTTGGGAATACTGCCCTCCAGGGATCCTATATGTCCAGAGTCAAGCAATAGTTTTGTAAAACTTTTAAAGTTTTAGGCTTTAACTGTTTTTTGGACAAAGCAGAGGAGTCGATTTTAGGGTTCATTAGCAAATTAAAATCCCCCCCTAGGATCAATTCACCGGGTACTTGAACTAAAGATTTAAAAAATTCCTCATACGGCATAGGATGATCCTTCACTGGGGCATATAAGCTGGTGAAAGTTACAAGTCTCCCCCCTAGGTTACAGGTGGCCCAACACCACCTTCCACCTTGATCATTTACAAAATTAACAACTTCAGCCTGAAGTTTTTTGCTAAGGAAAATCGCCGTACCCCGATGGGATGCCGAAGATGAGGAGAAGCCCCTGTAAGCTGCCCAGGACTTGAGCATTGAGAAATCTACTAATTTCCCTGCTGGTATATGGGTCTCTTGTATTAAAATGGCCGCAGGATTTTCTGTCTTAATCCATGCCTCAATGGCCCGTGTTTTCTTTTTATTGTTGAGGCCGTTAACATTGAAAGAAACTACTTTCAAAATTTCCTTTTTAGCCATTAGCAACAGGCAGGGTAATATCCATGCACCCTAACAACATAGATAGAAATGTGCTGGAAATGTGTTGGAGCCCTGCTATAATGGTAAATGGCCCCATCTGATATCTAACAGAATGTGAGTCTATTAATAATGAATGGATGTATATGTGTATGGATTTAAAAAATGGATTTCGTTTTTTCCCCATGCTCCCTTTTCCAGCCTCCTCCCATAGCCACCATGAGCACACCACCGTCCCTGCTCACACCTGACCAGCTATCCCCCCCCCCCCTTAACCGGCACTATGACTTGGTGCCAAGTGCTACAGGACTACCTACCCCCCCCCCTTCAAAAAAGAGGAAAACAAACAAAAGCAAAGAGAAAAATCAGAAGGCAATAGATAACAAACTGCCTAAATGGATATACTAAAAGAGGGACGAGCACCAGGATAAGAGACCAAAGCTAGCAATTGAAAACCTTTTGAAAACATTTTGAAACATTTGTAAACTCATAGCATTAACCCTACAACATTATATTGACACTATGAAGACTACAGGCCATTAGGATTTATCCATCGAAATCACAAGTGATTGAGAACATTTTAGAAACATTCTGAAAGCATTTTGTAAACTCATATCATGAACACTATGACATTATCTTGACACTATGGAGTCTATGAAGTCTATAGGCCGTTAGGATTTACCCATAAAAATTTGTTGCAGTAATTCCTGCGCTTCCGGGACATTACAAAATACGTGAAATCTGCCTTTAACTAGCACTTTTAACTTGCTCTGTTGGAAAATCATTGCCTGCGCCCCCTGTTCCTTGAACAAATGTAACATTTTTACGAACTCTTTCCACCTTTTGGCTGCGGAAGCCAACATGTCCGGGAAGATGCGGCAAAGTGGAACCTCTGTTGAGGTAAACTGTCGCTGTTTAATGGCCTTAGTTAAGATTTGTTCCTTAACCCTGTAATCCCCAAAATTAACCAACATAGTCCGTGGGAACTTAGCATTGGGAGGAAGATGGGCTGGCACCCGATGTGCTCGCATAAGAGTAAGATCACCATTAAACTCTGGGAGGACATTCTTTTTAATAAATGAATCAACCCATTGTAGAGTCTGCTGGCCCTCTAGGCCCTACGGAATACCCAGAATGCGGAGATTGGAGCGTCTAGAATGATTCTCCAATTCCTCCAGTTTATACTCCAATGCTGTTCTCTGGCTCTGGAAGGTGGCGACTTTATTATTCATAGTTGAAACTTGGTCCTCCAACTGCGAGATCCTAGTCTCTGCCTCAAGAAGCCGTGCTGGCACCTGAGCCATGCTTTCTCCGATTTTAGATAAACGAGCGTGGATTACAGCGATTTCAGCAGATTGGGAGGCTTTCAGCTCTCGAATCTCCTCCAGAATCAAGTTAAGGAGGCTCTTGGCGTCACATTGCATGGAGAAGGATCTATTATCCTGGGAGGAGTTGTCTTGAGTTGATTCTGGCCTACCTTCAGACTGCAAAGCCTGCGGGTCAGAGGACATAGACTCTACCGGGATAGTCAGGACAGCGTCCACAGGAGTAGATAGATCCAATGAGGAACCCCCCCAGAAGAAGGCACAAGCAGAGAAGGGGATGGGGAGGGAGAATGGCTGCCATCCAAAGGATCTCTAAGACTTCCATCTTTACACAAATCCATAGGGTTGTCGATTAGAGGGGGCCCATTCCCTGCCGCTTCCTGTTCTCCAGATGACAAACCGGGCTTAGCTTTGACAAATAAAGGATACTTTTTGAGGTCCTTAGTAGCCCCAGCTGAATTGACCAGTATCAGTGTCTTTAACTTGGTCAGATCTGATGAGACGGAGGTACCCACCCCAGGAGAGGCAATGGAAAAAGGACTAATGCTCGAATCAAGGTCCACAGAAGCCCCTCCAAGGTGGTCTTGTTTAACAGCCTCAGAGCTAGCCATCTCAGCAGTTTCGGTATTCAAATCAAGATCTTTCCTGAGAGCCGCCGCGCGGTTTGCCTGAGCAGCAGCCTGGCCAACTCGTTTTTTCACCCTTTGGCCCATGCTTGGGGAGTCAGAGTGGGCTGTTGCAGTTCCTTTAGCTCCTTTGGTAAGATTTTGCATAATGCAGTTATCACGCTGAACCCTTAACGAGGCGGCCAAAAATTAATACCTGGGACCCCCCCAGTGACCCTCAGCCAAGTGGCATAGGAAACTCCCATACACCGGTGGGTAAGAAAAAAAACCATGTGGACTTACCCCCTCTTGGAGAGAAACCTGGTGGTCCCAAAGGCAAAAAAAAAGAAAAAGACTGCGACTTCAAGAAGCACAAACGCCAGCACTGCAAAGAGTATCCAAGAAGTATATCCAGGAAGTATATCAAACTCGTGGATTATGCAGATTAGCCGGAAAACCGCCTCAGGCCGTTATGAAGCAGAAATGGTGTCAGCATGTTGAACACCAGCATGTTTGGAAGCCCACTGTAACATTGTAGGCAGGGTAGACGCACTTGGTACTTCAGGATTATTCAGGGTTATTCAGATGAAAAAGGTCCGATCCTGTACAGCTCCTGTAAAAGCGTATTCGCGGAGCTCAGCTTGGCTGCATCCCGCGGCTCAGCTGCCTTTCGCGTCTGACGTCAGCTCGACTTCGGACGAGGAAGGGGGTGTGGTTACGGCGTTCTCAGCCCGGCAACTGACTCATCATTCATGCGTGTATTGCTAACGTGCAAAGAGTAAATTTAGGCTCATTACTTAGTACAGCAAAAGTGACATGAGAAAAACACTTTTTAGTGCCTCACAGATTGCGTGCTACAATTACTTTATACAGTGAAGCAACTCTCCTAATAGTCAGATATCTCCAGTATGATTTTTCATTCCTGCACAAATGTGACCCCTTTCGCCTGGTTTTTGTTCCACACACTTTTTAAAACAAATACGAATGAAAAACTACTATGGCATAAGCCATATATGCAGATGCACATAGTATAATATCTATTTATTGCCAAGGAGGCTTCGTCTCTTGTGAGTAATGGCTCTTCCCCACACTCAACAACGGTAACAAATCACATATGATAGACAGACAGACAGACAGACAGACAGATAGACAGATAGATAGATAGATAGATAGGTAGATAGATAGATAGATAGATATTTTGCTTCCTCCTGCTAAAGCATAAGGTATGGGTCAGCTTACTTCAGCCATTGGCTTTCTTTATTGTACGTGACAACATTGTGCTTGGACATGTGTGCACATCCACCTAAAAAGATTTACTTTAGTGCTGGGCCTGGTGGGCCAATATCTGCTTTAATTTATTTCAATTCATGTTTTTTTTGTTTGTTTTTGCGATTGTCATTTTATTACTAATTTTCTTGCAATCACATGCATGGCACCCTTAGGTGGTGCAAGTTTTTTATTTTTTGTTGCCTTTAAACGTTTTGCGTATGTTTGCAACAAAAAAAAAAATCTTTGCAGGCTCGTTAAGACCAGATCTACTGTCTTTGCCAGTGCTTGCTGCATAATGAATATATAGGTGTATCTTGCACTTTCTGTCTAACGGCCTAATTTATGACATTTTGGCATAGGGCAGCACAGCAAAGCACTTTGCTGCACTGCCCTACACCAAATTGAAAGGTCAGGAATGCACCGTATTAAACAATACAGTGCATTCCTGTCCTTTTTGCCTGTGCTGGTGCTGTTTTGGAAGCCTAGCACCAACGTAGGCACCCTTGCACCATGGTGCAAGGGTGCCTTCATTGCAGGCAGGATTGTTTTTGTGCAAGAAAGGGCACCTGCCTGCACAAAAACAATCTTACAAGGTGTTTTCCTCTTTCCATGTGTGCTGCAGAATGCAGCAGAATGAAGCACACATGGAAAGAAGAAAAAACTAAGAGAGATAAACATATTTCTACTTGATATGCCTCACCCCGGGAGACGTATGGATTTGACTCTGCCTGAGGTTTACATCACTTTGTAAATCTGGGGCAGCGTCAAATTCCATGGGTGTTGCGTGGGAAAACCCTCCGCAATGCCTTCCGGGCGCAGAGCAAGGCGACAAAGGGTGGCTTTACATGCACCACTTTACGTAGTGCAAAAGTGACACATGGCTCTCATAAATAAGCCCCTAAATGACCAAAATTAAATCTCACAAGGAAGATGTATTTAAAAGAAAACTATATTTTTTGAAGACCTATGACAAGGTGAGAAACTGTAGCCCCGCTGACTAGGCGAGTTCACATTTTGATTAACATTTTCTTTGAAAGCTCAGATTTACAGACCAGAAAAACCAACTACATGGCCACTATCTCACTGAGCCAGCAGATAAAGTTTGTCTCATATTTGTAGTCACATTTGTACCGTAGCACATTTTAATTTGTAACTTTCACACACCTACAAAACGTTAACATTTAAACATTAAATAAACACATTAGGATATGACCTCAAGATATTAAGCAAACCGGCCTAAAATGCGTATTGGACTAGGACAATTTTACTTTTTAAGCCTGGTTTTTGTCTTCCAGTTAGCAATTAGATATTTCTGTCAAGACAGAAAATGTGAGTCTTCAATACAGCTAATAAACAAGATGATAAAAGTGTTAGGTGCCAATCAATAACATAGGGGAACAGACTAAAATAGTATCACGGACTACACAACACTAAACAACAATAGCACAACTAGTAACTCAATACTGCAATTAAATACATTCATTTGAACTGTCAGTTTTGTAGGGTCTGATACAAATGTATAAAACAACACCATGAAACTCTCTCCAACACTCTGCAGACATTAACATTTGAAAGCAATCTACATAATATGCTACATTACACAACACATTATCAAAAGCCATATCACAAGCTGATGCTACACCGGTGCAAACAATAACGGAATACTGCTACTTTGCAATCCTGTTGCCAAAAAGTACAACTGGCAGCGAGTCACATGATACTGTTGACAATAATAAAAATGCTGCCAACAAAAGAAGAATGTGACAATCATTTGCACAATCTGGAGAAAAGTCAATACATCAGTACAATGGGCAATCATGAACTGCATTACGTTACACAATGCTTGTTAGACCCAGCGGTTTCTGGCCGGCTGGGATGCATCAAAGCCAGACAGAATCCACTGTCCTGGATAGGATGAGTACGATACACTTGTCCCACAACCTGTGCTCACCCTTGGGTAGCTTGGCACAGAGCAGTCAGGCCTATCCTCAGGATTAAAGTGTAAAGTATTGGCACAACACCACCCTCGTACCACACTGCGTACGCTACAAAAAGTCTCCACACCATATGTATAGAACATGGTCTTTGTATTGCACGCACATTGAAATCAACATGACATACACATTGGATGTATACTTTACAGTTATATGCAATTGTAGAACTCTCCCATGAACAGCAGAACAGCATTAACATATATGCACTATTCATAGGTATTCATAAAACATGACATTCCCAATATCACATACCCCTTACAGTTGCAATGCTCAAGAAATCACAGGTTTTGACTACGCCTCGTGACCCAGGCCCTCAGTCACTCAAAAGGCACATTGCCCCTGCTGGCGACACTTTGATTAGATTATCGGGACCACCTGAAGCAAAAGGAAACAGTTACTGGGTTTCGCCCATCCAAATTAGGCCTTCAGGCTCCCAGCAGCACCTTTACTGGTGCAGGATCATTATCCCCCGTAGGCAAAAGATTGTGACATTAGAAGCTGGTGCACTTCCCAATTGGAGAAATGTTTCCCCTCCAGCTGAGGTGCAAGCTGCAGTTGCTCCAGGCAGCCAGCTGTGGGTACCCACATGACAAAACGAGACCCCTCGGGTCCAGTCATGATATTCTCCACAACTCTACAAACATCCCCCAACACTCCTTGGACACCACACGCTATGGAGTGCAAGCTAGCACAGGTTTCTGGTTGCAGGAACAGGTCCCTCGGACTTGGCAAACTTCCCCCACACTCTTCGAACTCCTCACCTTCCAGCACCCCAGATGGGCCGCTGATCTTTACGAGCACATTCTTCTGCACAGTGTGATTACGGCGTATGTCAGGATGGTCCTTGTCCCAACCGATGATCACTTCCACCCGTTTTCACTGCAACCTGCGCGGTCCTTACGATCTTGTGGAAATGGAGAGATCCTTTCTGTCCCTGGAATCTCGTGGACAGGAGGCCAGCCAATCAGCCCTTCGAAAGTGCTTAGGGACCTGGGCCATGACAGTTGGCAATTAGCTGCAGACCAGCAACTTCCAGGCAAAATCCACTAAGTGATAGTCCCCTTGCGGGAACACAACAAGCCCCAGGCCACCACAAGACTTCGGATAATCCAGTTGCAGACCCTACTGCCCCAATTGTTCCTCTTGTTGATGTCCCAGCGTCGAACCAGCATAGTATGGTTCCAATCCCAAAAGCCAAGATCCTGCCCTTGGAATGCAGGTGCCAATTCCACCCCCACATATCCTTACCAGGAAGGCCCCTCACAGTCAGAGGTTTGCAGTTTCCCTTGAGCCACTAGTTTATGGCTGTCTATCGGGAATGCACAGATGTAGTTGCCCCCCAGCACCCAGATGCAGATTAGAGACAGGCTGACAGGCACACAGAGCCACAAGCACTTAAATGCACACTTTTCTAAAGTGGTATTTCCACATTAGTAATGTTAAATCCACTTGCACCACCGGAGAGGATTTGCCATTACTAACTCGTTGATATCAAACACTATACTGCCACTCTTCGCTGCATAGGAAATACAGCTCAATAGCCTGTCCACAGATCCCTCATGTCAATCCAATGTGAGGAACAGGCCCTATTGTACTGTAGACACCATCAAGTGCCATTCACTGCCAGTTCATGTAGCGCAATCGTGCACATGCCCTACCTCTTCCCGACACCGCACCCTGCCCCCAGGGAGTACTCCTATGTAGCGAGAGACATGCAGATCCTTGGCAAATAGCTTTTTAAATGCCAAGCAGAGTAACAGTAACCTGTACACACAGGCCCTACCATGGCAAACCTGTGGCACGTTTGAAGAGCTACTTCCGTGGGAGGCACAATTAGTGCTGCAAGCCCATGGAGGAGCATCTGAGTTACATGCCATAGGTATATGTCTGACCCCTAGACAAGGGACTTACAGCTAACTCAAATAAAAGATATCAGATATCATGTATACACCAATCCACAGTACGTATATGACAAGCACAGCGCTTTGGCACTGAATAGCAGTGTCAAAGCGCTCAAAGTCCTAAGCCAGCAAAACAAAGTCCAAACAGGAGGTCGGAAGCCACAAAGGTCAGGGGAGACCACGCCAAAAGATGCCAGGTCTATTAATGTTATAGTTGAATGCAAAAGAATACCATCAGCAACATACAGATGAATAATACTGAAACAGATTGTTTTGAAATACAGCAAATAACCCCCTACTACATTCAATAATCTAATAATGCAAATCTATAGATTCATTGCAGGGTAGTCAATAAACCAATAAAGAAAAAACAACAAGGGCTCAGGTAAAACACAGTACAGCATTTGGTAACACAAAGTTGCAGCCAATAACATTCAATTAAAGTAAACAGCCCTTGACCAACCACTGTCAACATTCACTCCAGTCAAAAAGCAGGTTCCAAAAGTCCATCAATGAACAGTTTTCCATCCAGCACAGATGCAAAATAAAAGACCTCATTACGAGTCAAGTGGAACCGTATCCCTGGGTTTGACGGCCCTCTGCCTGATCACACTGAGCACGTGGTCGTTCCTCCACCGTTGTTTTCTGAGTGTGGGAACACAGGACCGTATTTTATCAGGTGGTAATTCCGCTTTGTAAAATCACAGAGGTGAGGTTGCAATAGCAGACAAGCCTCTGTCACCATCCCTACCCAAGAAATTATTTTCGGCAAGGGGAGAGAATATACTGTTCCCTCTGACAGGGCACCTGTTTCTCCTTACCTCCACTGCCCTCCCAAACCTTCTCTCTCCATCCGTGCCCAGCACATGTCCCCCAGCTCATATTTACCACCTGCTGAGACCCGGCGTTAAAAGCAACCGTCAATTCCACTTGAACAGGGAAAACCGTGCAGAATTCTGCTGAGTAAACCCAGTTAAGTGCAGTTATTCTCCATCCCAGAGGGATTTATTTGCAATTGCACAATACAAGTGGGTGTTACCACAGGGTAACATTCATTTTTGCGTGAACTTTGGACCCCGCTAGTACATGCAACTCATAATGGTGGCCATCGTCAGCTATTGTGACACATGCAACTCATAATGGTGGCCACCCTCAGCTATTGTGATAGTCTCAATGACAATAAATATCAAGACATGCTGAACAGTAATAGAACAGAAGACATTAAACATAACATTTTACATCCAGCACAGCATAAATATGCAATGAAATTGGCTATAACTGTACTACCAACAGCTCTAGCACCCAAGAGACACCACACTTCTGTTTCTACACGATAGAACTGATAAAGCGCAGCCGTGCCCTTTTAATTTGTTGGGGTGCATTATAATAATTAGTAGGTTGCATCTGCATTTATTCTTGGTCGTATTAAAATAATGGTATTAGAGGTGTGCTGTAATAACATGAAAGTGTTGTGTTAAAGTTGCATTTACATAAGCTGTGAAAGATGTTGCATTTAAACAGTTCATGTTCAGCTAAAGGCCTAATGCGTAATGAATTGTGTATGCCATTTACAATTGCTCATGTGTTGATGTGCTCCCATAATGTAATGATTTAGCAATGCTCAGCAAGCATTTATTAATGTGAAGTTTCATGAGGCTTGTATGCCATTTTCTTTTGTTGGCCGAAGTCTGTGGGCCTGAAAATGTATTTTACCCTGGTTGCTCTCTAGTGGGTCTAATGTGTAGGTTTGAATCTCATGTGCATAATTGAGTTTGTTCTTTCTCACTATTTTCCGTTTCAGGCGGTGAATTCATCATTGTTAGTTAGAATAACGCTTTTGTTTTAGGAGTTAAGTTTGGAGAAGCAGTGGATACAATAGGCGTATGAGAAGCTGATATCGGGAGACGGTGTTCTTTTTCGCTGGAACAGGCCTGGGTAGCAAGGTCATCGAGCCAGAAGCTGAGAGAGCAGAGGTGGAGTGGAAATTCACCTATGAGAAGATGCCCAGTGGGACGGGTTGATGAGGAGACCCAAATGGGCATGGTTGATGATCTCGAAGTTTGAATTAGGGACAGTGTCCCGAGGGTGGAGAGAGGAGAAGATCGGGAGACATTAGGAGAAGAGGAGTATCTTAGAACGAGCTCCGTAGCTTATGCTACTTGACCCATACAACGTGAGTGCACTTCTTAGGAGGTCTTCACATGCTGACACCTTTAGCTTTTTTTCTAACTTGTCTGGGGAGAAAATGCTAAGTAGGGAAGTCACAATAGTAATAGTGTAGGGATAGATTAATGTTTTTCTTTTACGAACCTGTGATTAAGTCTGACATAGACCTGGGAGCACTTATTGCTTGCGTTCTGTTTCTGGAAATTGTCATTATGTTCATGCTTCATCGAGTCAACTTTGTTCGTAGGGTTGGCTTTGTATTAGTTCTGATGTATTTCTACAATCTTATTTTGAGGTGTTTGTATGTCCAACTATTTTTGGCTTTGTAATAAATAGACTAAAATAGAATTCGAAGTCTGTGATTCTTCGGAGTCATGAGTTATTGGACCCGTAGAGATTTGTGTGAACAATTGTCGTAGGGTATCTCTTCCCTCTACACTGCCAAGCAGGAACCAATGGTCCATCTGCCAGAGAGTGTTCCAGAGTAATTTATAGGTGGAACCTCAGCCCCATCAGAACTTATTAGATTCACTCACTTATCCAATAGATCGCTTTGCATAGAGCTTCTCACATATATTCAACAACGAACAGGTATGAGACTTCACACATACATGCAAGAGAACACACAACTCAGACATGCCAGACAGCCAGCAGTACCGTGCACAGATTCTAATGACAGTGCAGAAGGCATTGCATTGCCCTAAGAGGTTCATAAGCATACAGGAACACAACTGAACACATTAGGCAGAGATCACACACGCATCCAACACAATGCTGACCTGCGTATTAAGCAACAACCAGTGCTTTAAATGGGCAGGTACTGTCCGGTACTAAGTATCTGCACTTCTTCAATTTGAAAGGGAGAGTACCAGCTCTTCTCAACGCTGGTGCAATATTTTTAATGGGAGGGTACCGGTACTTCTCAGTAGCAAACAAGTACTCTGGGATAGGGAGTACCTGCACTTCTATATTTCAGTTTAACGCACTGTCGGTAACATCAAGGACAGATTAACTGTAGCAGCCCAGCAACAAAGTTACTCTGTCCTTAGAGATTCACTAGCAAATAGTCAAGCCCTCCTGCCACATTCCTCCCATACTAAAATAATACACCCTACTTCACTAAAAAAAATACATTGTATTTGTGTGCATGGCTTTACAGGGCCCGGTAAACAGAAGTGCTGTACATAGCAATATTAGGTACATAAGAACAAATACACTTTTTGGTGGCTGGGCGTAAAAATAAATTGTAATATAGAGGTTTTAGAATAAGAACACATATCAAAATGAGATACAATATATAGACTTTAACAAAGCGTATTTACATAATGATATATATTTATATTTTGTGGTGAAGACAGAAGGTTAGGTTGGGGGCATCAAGAGAAAGAGCTTTCCACAATGAGGAGGTGAGCTTGTCATAAGCATTTGAATGTGGTAAAGGAGTGGGTACATTATTTTTTTAGATAAGAAGGGCACTTTACAGTAGTGGGCTAAACGTTGGAAAGATCTGAAATGTGATGCGGCACACAGGGACTGGTCCTGCTAATGTGTGGCTATTAGTAGAACTTGATACTTGGTGTGCTCTCTGCCATGCCTTCATGGCTGACTGCTAATCAAGGGCCATGCTATGGGTGGTCGTAACCACAAGGATGAGTAATGTACAATGGCCTCTGTGCAGAGAGTTCCTCAGATTGTTGCCTCTGTTGTATATCTTAATATTATGGATGTAAATATTATCCTATGAGCATATTGTAGCTAAAATATCAACTACCAAAATATGGTCACGGTAAGAATATATAGGTAAGTATGAATTTCCTATTATTAACTCTACTTCTACGTACCGTAGAATTATTTGTCAAAGTGCATACATGTAGGGTTAAGCATAGTAACCCTATACCTACCGAAACATACTGTTAGAAATTGGTTTTCTGGTTGGCAGAGGTATGCACCCTGTCCAAGCAGGAACCACAATCCTAGTCAGGGTAAGTGTAGTATATACTAAAAGTTTACTAGTGCTCACCCTATGGTAGCTTGGCACAGAGCAGTCAGGTTAAACTAAAGGGGCAATGTGTAAAGTATTTGTTCACACTCACACAGTAACACAGTGAAAACACCACAAAAGTACTCCACACCAGTTTAGAAAGATATCCAATATTTATCTGGGCAAAACAAGACCAAAATGACAAAAACCCAACATACACAAGTCAAGATATGAATTTTGCAAGATTAAATCAAAATGCAGTGCCTGGAAGTCAAAGCTCCAACTGGGGCTATCTGGTTGCGCTTAAATGGGGAGAAGCAGCAGGCAGCAGGTCAGCACAGCAAAGCAAGCAGCAAAGTGGAAGTCCCTCCTGGCAGCACAACAGCTCTTCTTCCTAGTAGAATGTCATCAGTTTCAAAAGTGTTCTGAATATATGGTGTCAGAGGTCCAGTTCTTATACCCATTTTAGCCTTTGAAGTAAGGAGACTTCAAAGAAAGGTCTTTGTAGTGCACAGGACCCTGCCTTTCCTTGTCCAGGCTCCAGATACACTACAGGGGGGTATGCAACTCTTTGTGTGAGGACAGACACAGCCTTATTCAGGTGCAAGTGTCAGCTCCTCTCACTCTAGCTCGGGATATGCAGGGCACACCTCATTTTCCTTTGTGCGTGACTGTCTATTCCAGAGACAGGCAGAGGCACAGAATGGTTGAAGTAAGATAATGCCAACTTTATAAAAGTAAAAAGAACAAATGATGGACAGAATGCAGAACAATGTCATACATTCACCCCAGTACAGAGATCTGGGCCTAAATCCATCGTGTTTTGGCTCACCATGCCATTCCAGTTTGAACCCAGCCATATGCAAATCAGTCTTGACCCTGTGCCTCATGGGAACAGTTCAGCCTGAACTGCCAGGCCAGGTCCTCCCTGGACTGGAAACAAGCATCCTAGGACCGGTTTCGGGGTTTCACCCCTCATCAGCCAGGATAGCTTGACTTCAGTGGCATGGAGAGCATGAGACCCACGTCTGGGCATACCCGTCCCACTCAGGGTGACAAATGCAAAAAGAACAAATGATGGACAGAATGCAGAACAATGTCATACATTCACCCCAGTACAGAGATCTGGGCCTAAATCCATCGTTTTTTTGCTCACCATGCCATTCCAGTTTGAACCCAGCCATATGCAAATCAGTCTTGACCCTGTGCCTCATGGGAAGAGTTCAGCCCGAACTGCCAGGCCAGGTCCTCCCTGGACTGGAAACAAGCATCCTAGGGCCGGTTTCGGGGTTTCACCCCTCATCAGCCAGGATAGCTTGACTCCAGTGGCATGGAGAGCACGGGACCCACGTCTGGGCATACCCGTCCCACTCGGGGTGACAAATGCAAAAAGAACAAATGATGGACAGAATGCAGAACAATGTCATACATTCACCCCAGTACAGAGATCTGGGCCTAAATCCATCGTTTTTTTGCTCACCATGCCATTCCAGTTTGAACCCAGCCATATGCAAATCAGTCTTGACCCTGTGCCTCATGGGAACCGTTCAGCCCGAACTGCCAGGCCAGGTCCTCCCTGGATAGGAAACAAGCATCCTAGGACCGGTTTCGGGGTTTCACCCCTCATCAGCCAGGAAACTGAAACCGGTCCTAGGATGCTTAGTTCCGGTCCAGGGAGGACCTGGCTTGGCAGTTCGCGCTGGACTGTTCCCATGAGGGACAGGGTCAAGACTGATTTGCATATGACCAGGTCTAAACTGGGGTGGCATGGTGAGCAAAAGAATGATGGATTTAACCCAGATCTCTTGACTGGGGGTGAATGTTTTGATTTGTTCTGCATTCCGTCCATCAATTGTGTGTCTTTTGCTTTCTCGCCCTTAGTGCGCCGGGTATGCCCAGACGTGGGTCCTGGGCTCACTGTGCCACTGGAATCAAGCTATCCTGGCTGATGAGGGGTGATACCCCGAAACCGGTCCTAGGATGCTTAGTTCCGGTCCAGGGAGGACCTGGCTTGGCAGTTCCCGCTGGACTGTTCCCATGAGGGACAGGGTCAAGACTGATTTGCATATGACCAGGTCTAAACTGGGGTGGCATGGTGAGCAAAAGAATGATGGATTTAACCCAGATCTCTTGACTGGGGGTGAATGTTTTGATTTGTTCTGCATTCCGTCCATCAATTGTGTGTCTTTAACTTTATAAAAGTGGCATTTGCAGACTTGCTATGCAGAAAAACAACTTCACTAATAGATATATTTTTAAATTGTGAGTCCAGAGACACCACACGTATTCTACCTACTTTTTCCCAATTGGAAGTTACACTTGTAAAGGCAGCTCCAATGCTAACCTATGGGAGAGATAGGCCTTGCTGTAGTGAAAAACAAATTTAGCAGTTTTTCACCGCCAGGATATGTAAAACTCCATAGTACTAGTTCTACTTTTTAAATACAATGCAACCTGCCCATGGGGCTACTGCGTGCCTACCTTAGGGGTGACTTATATGTAATAAAAGGGAAAGTTTGCGCCTGACAGGGAGGTGAACTTGCCAGGTCAAAATGGCAGTTTAAAGCTGCACACACAGGCTCTGCAGTTGCAGGCCTGAGACATGTTAGAAGGGCTACTCATGAGTGGCACAATCAGTGATGCAGGCCCACTAGTGGCATTTGATTTACAGGCCCTGGGCACCTGTGGTGCACTGTACTAGGGACTTGTAAGCAAATCAAATATGCCAATCGTGGAGAAACCAAACACCATTACATTTTAGAAACAGAGCACATGCACTTTAGCGCTGGTCAGCAGTGAGAAAGTGTGCAGAGTCCGAAAGCCAACAAAAACTAAGTTCAGCACACAGTCAAAACAGGATGCCAGAAGGCAAAAAGTCGGGGGAAACTATGCCAAAAGATGGCAGGTCTACATCACAACAATGTTTCGCTACAACATTTTTGGAGAATTAAATTAACCCCACAATACTATGGCACAATACTGTGCTCTAGTACTGAACTTGATTACTCTGTCCAGAGTATTAACTCCAGGATACTCTGATACAATAATTGTGTTCTAGTACTAAAAGTGAATACTCTGCACAGGAAGGAAAATCCATATTGAAGAAGTCTTGTAAGTAGGCTAACACATTAATCAGTTTTATTAATTAGTAGGGCATTGATTCAGGATTTGACCATGGAGAATGCAGGTAAGGGCAAATTCTGCTGATACAGAGTATTTGGAGCCTGTGAGTGTAACTGAGGAGCACTTAAATTGTTCTAAATTCATGTTGAAATTAAATGATACTACTACTGTCCTGATAAAAGGGACAGAAGACAATGTATAAAGAGGAAGCATGAGGGACGAAGTGAGAGTTGTTGAAGCAAATGGCACAGGAAGGTAGATGCTATTTTTTGTAAAGATTTGGGTTTTGATGAGATAGTGTTTATAAGGTTGTGAGCTTTAGAGGCAAGAGGGCCACCCAGTGACCAAGTGGCAGCAGATGGTTGACCAAAGTGTGGCTCTTCAGAAGACAGATAAGGAGGAAAACCAAGCCAGAGCCACGGCCGCGATGTTCAGGGAGGCTTGAAGCACTAGAACAGCAGAAAATCCAGGGTAAAATGAATAATTATTGAAGGAATTGTACGAGGAATTACTAAGCCCCTGGTAATTCCTCATTTCTATGGGGACCCCCAGGATCCAAATTGCAATGGCATGGAATTTCCGCAACTCCCTGAACTGCCAAATGGGTCGATTTCCCTAAAACCAAAATTAGCAGTCCCCCCATCATCGGTAACTCTGGGGATGAGGAATATTTGGGCCATAATCTGGCCCACAGGTTATAAGGACCTGAGTGTCTGAGAGAGAATTGTCCCAGTGTGGTTGAAGAGAGCGTCCGGTTCATATTGCTTGAAATCAGGTTGAAAGGGCCAGGACTATGAGAGGGGTAGAAGTGGGGACAGGTCTGGACTGAGCTCAAATAGTTGAAAAAAGTGATTTATATTAACTGATATCCACCCATGTCAAATGTCTACTTATGTCCTCCTACAATCAATCCCGGTGCTCCGCGTTCCCTCGATACAACACAGACTTATGTATTTTTATATTTATTCCTCTATCATCAGTGCAGACTAGGTCAAAAGCCACTGAATATCAGTGGTGATAACTTAGCGTCATCAGACATGAACTGTATTGATAGAAAATACCAAACCATGGAAACCAAACGTGAGTGACTTAAGGACAAGGTATACATGGCCCTTCTTCAGAGTGGAATAGTACACAAGTAAATAAATAACTGGCAATAGCTCAGTACAGCATTCAATCACTCAATCTACATTAAACAGCATATTGTCATGATGAATGCCATAACATTTGTCAGTAACACAACAGTCAAGAAAATGGAACACGCTTTAATCAACAACACACCTCTATGACAAAAACACAATCCTCTAACCATTACTATGCTACCGCGGACTGCACCATCATGCTACACTGAATACTACAACACTGCAGTCAATTTAACACTATGATCACTATGACAATAGAGAGTGTAGTGAGTAAAGTGTCATAAGGTAACATAATATTCCGATCCATCACACAATACAACACAAAATACAGCAATGCTAGACAACAGCACAAGTATGGTGTCAATAATACAATAATATTCAGTATCACAATAGCACAACCAACAACAAAGTACTAACCAAATGAACAGTCCTATACCAAGTTACACAATACTAGTTTCTTGTGTTCTTGAGGTATAATTTGTTATTTTATGCTATGTTGTTACGTTTAATCAGAGTAATATGTATAGTTTCACGATGTACCGGAGCTGCTCTTGCAAATTAACACGGGCAATATAAGATTAGTAGTCAGTCCCACAAACCCGCAGGCGTAACACTATAAACATTACAACATTACCACTGTCTCCCAGTCAATCAGTCAGAACAAATATTTGATTGCCTTTGCGCTCAGTGTTTCACGCTCAACAAATATAACAAGGCCACTTAAAACCCATCATTCCAGGGAAATATATTCCGCTCCCAACCTTCATTTGTCCTCTACCTACATTAGCCTCCTGTTTGCAATCTAAACATTATCCATTTTGTAGTGCGCCTACAAGCAAGCACGATCTTGCTATAGGTCGGTCCCTATAGAAACCTGCGACAGCCGTGACACTAAAGACTCGATTAAACCGTGCAGGAATTCCATTTTCACAATAATGAAAGGAAAATGACTTTTTTCTAATTTAGCGCGCATTTAACCCATGGGTTTTGGGGAGATAAGGCACGGATCACAGAGATCAGCCATTGTGGGATACCCTTCCAGAACATTCTTTGTGAGCTTAACTTTTTTTTTGAAAATTAAAATCTTACAGCTGGAAGGCGCAAGGCCCAGTTTCAATGAGCGCCTATTGTCTAGAGAGCATTTTCCTTTCACTAAAGCTATTTGAAGAAATGCACAAATTGAATAATATATTCCATTGTCATATCTTCATTTTCAAACTGTTTTCCCCTGTCACACGGCAAATCTTTAGTCTGGCTATCATTTTTTTGCTAACGGCATTGTCAGTAATAGGTTGATGCTCCTCCTCTTTGTAAAAATTATTTAAATTTTGAAAATAAATGTACCACTTATTTACCTCCTGTTATCGCCTTACTCATAATGTTGAAGTAAGTCATTAGTTCGTGATTTTTTACATAATTTATGTTGGCCGTTTGCATGGCAACTTGAGTGCTTCTAAGCCTCAACTTAAAAAAAGAAATAAAAAATAATAAAAAGACATCTTCGAATTGGTATTAAAAAAAATCAGAGTTGTTCTATATACCCACTCTTCCATCAATAAGGGCTATGCCTGAGGATGTCTGGGTGTATTCTAAGACATACTGTGACATTCGTTCATAGAATGTCCCTTTAAAACAGAATGGGAAAGCACAAGCATGTAAATAAAGATCCATAGCTGTACAATTACGGCTGTCACGGCTTTAAAACTAGCATTGGCAACGCCAATGGGTCTGGACTTGGTGTGGTGGTGAGATGCTTACATTGTATTTTTTATTTTTGGCAACCATAAGCCACAAAAAGAAACTGAAGAGAAGAAAACATGCTGCTGCCTACATGTGGCTGCCATGTGCTTGCAATAAAAAACCTGAAATAAAAAAAAAATGCTGCTGGGCAGGCAGGTATACTTAGAACGGGATTGAATCCCCTTTTGTTTTAATGCACATCACAAAAAATATGACTCATGGGCATAAGAAAAGGTGCTACAGGCATTTTATTACTGCATCGTGAAGTAAGTTGTATGTCAGAAAAAGGCTGACAAAAATACTGCCTAACATAAATATTGTATAGTAAATATCGTTTAGAGAAATATGGGCCATATGTATCAAAAAGACTTTTGCGATTCTCAAATTGTGATTTTTAGCGAATCGCAATTAGAGAATCGCAAAATGCAATGTATGTAGGATTTGCAAAAAATTTTGCGAATCCTACATATTCCTTATTTGCGAATTGCAAATTGAGATTCGCAAATAAGGAATACCTTCCCATTCATTCCTATGGGCTAGGAGGCCCATACAAATGAATGGGAATACATTCTCAATTTGCGATTACCAATTAGAGAATCGCAAATTGAGAATGCAATTTCAAGGTTGCAAGGGTGCCAAAAGGACACCCTTTTGCACCCCTGAAATATGCATGTGGGCAAATTGTGCGCACATACATGCCCTAAGGGCATGTATGTAAGCCAAATGGCACTTTGAAAAAAGCAAAAAAGTGCTTTTTTCTAGACAATCGCAAATTACCACCTACTTGAAGTTGGTGGTAATTTGCGATTCCTTAAGGCCAAATAGCAAATTTCTGGTGCTCCCAGAATTGCATTTAAGGAATCGCAATTTGCAATTCCTTAATTGCATTCGCAAAATAGAGAATCGCAAATTTTGCGATTCTCTATTTTGCGATGGCCTTTTGGGATGATACATCCCAAAAGGCTTTTTCCCATTTGCAAACGGGCAGATTCTGAGAATCGGCCCGTTAGCGAATGGAAAAAGGCTTGATACATATGGCCCTATATTCCCAATTAGATATAGATTTTATATTATTGACTCAAATGGTACAACATTTTTGTTAATGATATTAAGGACACAATACATTTGTCAGAAGATATTTATCCCGGCGTATTCTGGTACCACACTGAAGATATAGTTTAATCAGAAAAAGAAAACTGAAACTAAAAAAGAAAATGGAAAGAAAAAGGATTGGCATACTAGTTCTGGCACTGAAGTACACTTTTTTAAAGAGGATATGCACATGGCATCAGGCAAAATGCCATCTCTTACAGTGCAGGAGCCAAATGCTGAAGTGGGCTTACCCACTGACTTATGCTGTATGCTGTAATGGGCAGAAGGAAAATGTCAGTGACACGTGAATACATTTGTGGATGAAGAGGGATGATTTACAGCCCCTCTATGTTTTTATTGTATGTTTTTATTTTATTTTTTTCTTCGTAACAGGAGGCTTGTGAGACTGCTAGATCTGTCTCAAGGCTGAAATGATCAGAATGGATACTTTGGCCTGCATGAAATTCATTCATAGAAATAGACCACTCCAGAGATCTGGATCTTGCACAGAAAATCTGTGCTAAGCTTTCCAGACATATCTAGACCTGGGAACCATGATGAGGCACCTATAAGCAGATGTCCACTACATTTCTAATGGCATCCTTGCCTCTCAGAGTGACACTTATACAAATTCCAATAGACAAATACAGATCAGAGACTGAGATTAAAATTAAGAGATCAAATCCTGGCAGTGCTTCATTTGTAAAACATGAAAAAGGCCTATTATTTTTCTTAGGAGCCCATTTGCCTGTGTTATCAAACACTGGTGTTACCAAATACCATGGCTACCTTTTCTTGATTCCACCTCATGCCTTTTTCTTCTACCACCCTACACTTCCTATCATACATGCAGGTTTTTCTCATCCCTACTCCTCCTTTGCACTATTTTCCTATTTTCCTCCTCTCTTTTCACCATTTCTCTCTCTTTGCGCTTCATCAAAGTCTGATGGTGAAAAATAAGTCTTGGTCTCAGTGGCGGTTGGTAACATAAAAAATGGTGAGGCGCTACATACATTAAAACATACATACTTTAAAAAATTACATTAAAACCTACATTAAAATAAACATCTAAGAAAGCAAATTAAAAGTTTCACTTACCTTATCCTGAAGCACGTCCTTGATGCTCTCCAGTTCCTGGCTCCAGACACCTCTGAGCACGAGGTGACGGCACACAGCCAACTACCTTATCCAATCCAGACGCTGTTCTCATGCTGTTAACAATATTAAGCAGCATGAGTAAAGAATCTGGATTGGCTGTAGCAGGCTACCTCAGTGCTCCAAATGGCACTGGAGGCCTGCGCCTGCTTTCCAACAGCTGGGTTGGAGAGGTTTGAATTGTTCATGTCGGGCTGGCCGTAGTAAGATATACGAGCCAAACCTACATGCGCACTTCAAACTGAAGTGGCCACTCCTCTTTGCTGCCAATCAGCTGCAACGACGCACTGGCCCCACCCTCAAACTCCATTCGTCAAAGATTAAAAACTAAAATGGTAATAAAATCATATATTACCATTTTATTTTTCACTGTTTCTACAGCAGTTTGGGGGGGGTGATGCTCCTCTGCTTCTATGGAGGATCCGCCGCTGCTTGGCCCTAAAAATGAGTGCTGAAACCCACCACCTGCAATCCTAACCTCAGTAGTCTGTCTTAATTGCCCACAGATCTTAACTGGTGTCATGTCAGATGTGAGTAGCTCAGCCACTGATATATTTTAGTGTAGTCAGGCAGAATCCTGGTGTAAGAGAGGTATATTTTTGGAAATGCATTCAATAAATTTTCAAACCCCAAAGCAAATGAAGTGTTTCATCAACCACACAAGATTTGTGAACTGGTGGGGCCACAATACTATCAGACCTTTAGCAAAGCATTTGCAACAAGTCCTTCTAAAACTACAGAGCTATTCAGCCAGTTTACGAAGCTTAGCAAAATTAAACTTTATCAGAGTATACTACCTGAATATCGAGTTTTAAATATCAACTATCATAATATAACAAAAATAAGGCTATACAGGTAAATAAGATTGACTATAGTTAACGCTATATCTGTATCTATATCTACATACATATATATTTATCATTTATAATGCACGCAGGTTGTTGGCCACATAAGCATCGTAGTAAGATATTACTTGATATTAAAAAAACACATAGAAATTCACTGAATAAACACACAGGTTAAAGTGGAGCTACACATAAGTAAGGAACTAAGAGTTTTACTTAAGGAATAATAACCTTAGAAATTCACTGAAAAAAGACACACAGGTTAAAGTAGAATTATACGCAGGTCTTCTAATAATAAACAAAAATAATATTAAAAAAATTAAAAAGACAGAAATTCATCAGTTATATGTAACTGACGTAAGTAGAAATTTCACCACTATGATTCACTGCTTATGACCGCACACACTACTTGACTGATGACATCTGAAATCTACGGCTGTGCAAGTTGTACTTATGTCAGTTACGTACAACCAGTTGTATTTCAGTGGCTTTTTTTGTTTTTAAACACTAGTATTAGAAGACCTACGTATAATTTCACATTAACATGTATATATATACAGGCACAATAGTACAGCTTTGTCATTTTACAGCTCAGCGTGGATGGCACTTTGCTATTCCTATGCTTAAAGACTTTGCTGTAAAAATGGCAAAAGATTTTGTCCCTTTGTCCCTAAGCGTGGATGGCAATGTGCTAATCCTATGCCTAAAATCTTTGGGGCATATTTACAAGCCCTCACTGCCACCGGAGCATCACTTTTTTTGACGCTCAGGTGGCGCAGCTCCATTTTCCATATTTACAAGGTGGTGCTAAGCCACTTTGCGTGGCTTACCGCCACCTTGTAAATATGCCCCTTTCCGCCGCAGACCTCTGTGGCAAAGCAGCGTGTAATGGGTGTTGCTGTGGGCATTCCACCACAACACCCATTGCTTCTTGATGCTGCCACAGCTTTGCAAGGCTGAGGCAGCGCCAAAACCTAATGCCACAGAATACAAGGCGTTAGAATGGCGGTACGAGGAGAAATTATTAATTTCTCCTTGTTTTTTGCTCTTTCCATGTGTGCTGCATTCTGCAGCACACATAGAAGGTGCAAATCACCATTATTAATTGACACCTTCCTGCACATAAACAATCATCCCTGCAGCGCAGGCACCCTTGCAACATGACGGCAGGTCATCTGCGCTGGGGCTTGACAGCTTTTTTTGCGCCAGCGCTAGGAGAAACACAGGGTGCACCGTATTCTTGTGAATACGGCGCCTCCCTGCATTTTCAAAATGTCGGAGCGTGGCGCTGCCAAATTTGGCGCAGGTCGGTGCTCCGACATTTTATTGTAAATATGCGCCTTTGATAGAAAAGCAGGCATTTGAGGTGGCAAATTCAAAGTGTCGCTGGTGTTGTAGGGTGCTCTACACAGGAACTACTCTCCACATAAACTTGGGAACTACCCAGAGTTCTCTGCTTCTTTTTTGCCTAATTTATGCAGCACTCTATGCCTGAAAGGGTATTGTTTTGACTTATACTGGGAGCTCCCTTGCGCCTGGACAGAGCTAAATCTCTCTGAAGAGCTATAAGGATAGCGAAACACATGTCAGGGGTGCTTTTATTCATTTCAGGTTGGCTTGGATGGTATTTTACCAATCCAAAGCTGTAATACTGTGCCTGGAGTGGTAAAAGGCTTTTGTCATTTTACAGCTCGGCATGGAAGGCACAGTGCTAATCCTGTGCTTAAAGACCTTGTCGTAGAAATGGCAAAAGTCTTTGTCCCTTTTTATCTCGGTGTGGATGGCAATGCATTATTCCTATGCTTAAAAGCTTTGAGAGAAAAACAGACATTTGAGGTGAGCAAATTCAGAGTGTGGCTGGTATTGCAGAGTGCTCTATACAGGAGCTGCTCTTCACCTAAACTTGGGCACTACCAAGAGTTCTCTGCTTCTTTTTTGCATAATCTATGTGGTATTCTAAGCCTGAAAGGGAATTGTTTTAACTCATACTGGGTGCTCCCTTGTGTCTGTACAAAGCTAAACCTTTCTGAAGAGCTATAATGATAGCGAAACACGCGTCGAAGGTTGCTTTTATTCATTCCAGGTTGGCTTGGATGGTATTTTACCAATCCAAAGCTGTAATACTGAGCCTGGAGTGGTAAAAGGCGTTTCCATTTTACAGCTCAGCATGTATGGCACTGTGCTAATCCTATGCTTAAAGACTTTGCTGTAGAAAGGCAAAAGACTTTGTCCCTTTCTATCTCAGTGTAGATGACACCATGCAAATCTTATGCTTAAAACCTTTGATAGAAAAGCAGACATCTGAAGTGAACAAATTCAGAGTTTTGCTGGTGTTGAAGGGTGCTCTATACAAAAGCTCCTCTCCACCTAAACTTGTGAACTAGCCAGAGTTCTCTGCTTCTGTTCAGGCTGTTCTAGCAGATTTAATTTTGGCAGATAAAGGAAATGAGGCACGGGATCACACAACATCATTTAAGTGTGAAAGCTGGAATCAGAGCTCAGGTCTCCTATTTCTACAATCAACCACTTTGTAGAGTGGTGGTTCCTTCATGAGGGCATTAGGCTACACCCACCCACCACTGCCTTTCTTTATTATTAAACAGTGCAGAGGCTCATAAAAGACTTTATTTTCATCCTTCAGTAGCCTGCTACTGAAAAGCACAGAATTATAAACCCAATCCAGGAGCAGGACTCACCAGTTTGAATGCTCTAAGAGGCGGGTCCATGATTCAAGACTTTCCTTTCAATCCACCGACTTGGGTGGAGTCAGGTTTGCTGGTCCCACCCACAGCCATTGATAAGATATAAATGGGTGGACTCAGAGGAGGTGTGTCTAATCCCATCCCTCCTCTATCCTGTCAGAAGCTGGGTGGGACCAGCGTACCTGAGTCGCCCAATTGTGCTACATAACGAAAAAGGGTGGGTTGAGGAACGGATCTATGGTCATAATTGGTCTACTATCCCTCCTGCTTCAGAGCGATGACGATACTGCAGAGGCAGACTGGCAGCTGCATGAAGGTGCTACGAGTGTTAGCTGCTACATCCATATCAAAACGCGCAAGGTTCATATGGTGCACATTCAGTTGTTAAATTGCACCCAGCTGCACTAGTGTTTGGGGACTGCCACTCTTTTTATCCCTTCCACAGTTGGCAGTTCCTCTAGAAATATTTGCCCAGCCCCTGAGGATGCTTCAGATCCTAATTGGATCTCCAGCAGAAGGGCTTTGTCATCCGGGCACTTCGACTGGTGCACATTATTCAATTTCACTGAGCAGCTACACACTGATGTTGCCGCACCCATATTCAATAGCAGCTTGGCCTTGCTTTGAGGCAGTACTGAGTGTGACCCAGTGGCGTAACACAGGCCCCCGCAGCCCCCATGGTGCGGGGTGGCCCCAAGCTCCAGGGGGCCCCCTCAGCACATTACTCTAGCCGGAGAGCTCCCGATTGAGTCAGGAGGGGGCCCATCCAAGTACCTTGCAGGGGGGCCCCCTCAAGTTTCATTACGCCAGTGGTGTGACCCATTTGATCGGTCCCACACAAAGCAGAGAGATACGGGCAGGGGTGATCTCACACTTGTACCCAGTAGTCAGCTGCAGAGCACTGCGCCAATGACCCGACCTTAGTGTGTTTACATCATAACATTTTGCCTATAACGTCAGTAGGCCTCCAGAACTGAGCAGCATTGCTTGGTCAGTGAGCTTGAGGGCTCTGTGCCTGAGATTTCCCAACAGGCTCCATAGCGTATCCCCAGTAAGACCCTGGTTTTCAATTATTTATAGCACCGCTAAGAAGCATGCTGTGATGCAAATAACAGTGTTGATCAAAACATATTTTGTCCTGTCCACAGCACAAAATGGCTTTTAAGCATGGAGTGTCAGTCTTCCTGTTATATATGGAGAGCACACGCATCTGATTCCCTGAACCCCAGGTAGTCGTAAAAAGGGCTATTGTCCCTCCAGCAACCCAAGGGATCCTTCGGTCTACCTTCCCTGGGGTGTAGGAAGTAAACCCTGACAAGGAGGATTCCTGCTGATACAGAGGGAATGCACGGTACTTGCAAGAAAATACACTGGATTCTCATTTTTTCAATCAGGGATATCCTAAAGCCACTAAAATGAACTTTCTAAGGCACAGACTGGGGATTCTTCTGTGCGCTCAGCATCTTCCACCATGGCTGAGGATAACAGTACAAGACACGTGCAGGCTGTGTAACACCAAGCAAGGAGACATTTTACATCTAATCTGCTCGTGCATGGAACTGCATCAAGAACGGCAACAGCTCCTAAAAGAACCTCTTAAGCAGAAAGGCACCCATACCAGGAGGCAAGCAGTGCTGGCCTGCTTAAATCTGGAAAATACACAATTGAACTGCAGATTGGTAAAATTCCTTATGCTGGCCGAACAAAAAATGCCCAAAATACCCAAAATTTGAAATTTGGAGACATCAACCGTAAAGCTTTGACCCTGCAGGTCGTCCTGCAGATGGGAAGAGGCCTTGCCTGATCACACTAAGGATAGACCTCCTGCACTATAGTGAAAACCTCGCAACAAGTCCAGATAAACTGAACAACATGCACAATACGATTTTGGTCAATGGACAAGCACGGCTGGAGCAAAAAATCTGTGACTGCACTTTATAGTACCCCGCGAATTAAAGTCAATCATCAATGCCACTATTATTAATTCTGATTTTAAATTGTAAAGAATTTTTCTTACCTCTGGGTTTTAACTGGTTTTATATGAAGACTTTTTCTTTTACAAATATAGCGCTTAAAAAGGTAGCAATGGTGGACGAAATTATACTGAATGTTTGTCTAAATTTTTATTCTTTTAAGAGTTAATATTGCAATGGTTTTAGTTAACTATGTAAATAATGAAACTTGAAACTGTCATTTTGTCTATGGTGGAGAATGTGCTTGTATCCCCAGGCAGGGTACTCCTAAGGATTAGAAAAGTTCCCTGGAACCAGTGCATAGAGGAATTCAGGAAATATTCCACAGCTCAAAGGGCCCAGACATCCCTGCAAGGTACCTTTCCACCAAATGACCTTACAGGACTGCTAAGCAGAAAGAACATCTTACACAGCCTTACTGATGTCTACCATCCCAGCTGTACTCCTATCACTGCCGACTTGCCGCTGTAGTAGAGGGCAGTTACATCTAATACCTATTGCAAGGGGATCCTGGAGTGGTGGTGGCATTTACAGCAGAGCAGAGGCGGTACCTCTGACCAGGTCTACAGGAAAGCTCTTGATCATCTGCAGGTTACACTGTCCAGTCTCATTGAGATAACCCAGTAGATTGTGAAACCTACAAGAAACAGTCTCCAATACTAGTAAAATGGAACAGGTATGTGTGTGTATGTTTGTGCCTGTGTGTGAGTGTGTGCGCTTGCGTGTATTTGTGTGTATATGTGTGGAAAAAAATTCGAACAGGAGGTTCATCTCACTCTTAAGGTGAAGTAGAAATACGACTGTACAAGTGCATGTGGTCTGGGTGAAATCAGATTCATGAAAACAGAATTGACATGATTCTCAAAGTTATTTGTACATTTAAGTCAGACGTACTTTTTAAATTCAGAGCAGTTAGTTTTGCATATGTATATGGTTTTACTCACAAAAAGGTTTTTGTGTCGTGGAATTTATGCCCAGCTTGTTGAGGGTGTAGGAAATGTGTCTTACAGTGCACAAATACCCTGTGAGTTAGTAAACATCCACAAACTTACAAGTTTGTTAGTGTTCACAAAGACTTCTCCAACTCCCGTCCCAACTGGAACAAGGTTGGAGATTTACTCCTGTCAATGACAAGAGCAAATCCTTTTCCCGGGTGGGAAGGGTTAGGGAATACCCAAATAACTGGTGGAGATTAGGGCCAGTGTGTGGGTCGTTTTTTTTTTTATTTGGTTCCATGGGCCGGGGCCAAAAAAACAGCCCACACACTTGTGTTTCAAGTTGGCCCACCTGGCAATGGTAGAGTGCCCGAAAGGCATTCCTACAATGTGCATTTTTCAGGTAATGGCTAAACAAAGAACACTGATGGACACTACAGGTATGGGAAGCTGTGTATGCCGTATTTTGGCTAAAGTCGGATGAGTACTTGAGAGGTAGTCTGCATGGTTGTGAGAGTCTGCATACTTGGGGAGAGTTTCACACACAGTTTCATCATTTTTTTAATCAAATTTTGGGTTCAGCTTGGAGCATTTTTAGGATGCCTACTGCATATTTGGGGACATTCAGATGTATGCTTAGGACTTCGCTTGTTGGTTTTTGCGGGACATACTTATTCATGTGTGATATACAATATAAAGCGCAATTGGTGTGCAGCCTCAGGCATATTTGAGGGGCATTCTTACATATGTCAGGGCTGGGGTCACTTGATAGTTATATTGTGACTCCGGGAAATTGATTCTGCACTTCTTTTAGGACTGTAGTACATTAGTAGATTTATTGGCATGCGATACATTTACCATAAGGTTGCTCAGAAGTTTCAGTTCCTGTTGTGCAGAGCTGTTTATAATTTTAATGTCTAAGTTACAGCTGATAGAGACTCCTCCACCTTTCATCTGCCTGACCTGAAGAAAACGACTGTCATTAATAAAAGGTCGCCTAATGATGGAAATGGATGTCCAGTGTAAAGAACTTGGCATTGTAGTTTTAGTTCATTCTAATTACATTATTAGCGTGTCTGATTACATCATGGTTTTGCTCACATTAACTTGATGTTTTGAGGTTGAACATTTTGTGGTGGCCTCCTTTGAAAAGTTTTGGCCCTGGTTCTCGTTTTATTTTATTATTTTATTTTATCTTATTTTTTAATAGTTAATCACTTGTAGAATAACCTCCATTGAATATTTATGAGTGCTCTTTAGGGATGTCTGTAAAACCTGTGGCTATTTTTGCAAATTTATTTGAAAATTGCACTGTAAAAAGTGGACACATTTTTTTCAAACCTTTCTTGAGAAGAAACTCCGCAGAACCCCTAGAGGAAAATCGGGCTTGCTTGTTATGCTTGCTTAGTTACTGCAATTCAGGTCACCAAGTTAAGTACTACCAGTTTCAAAATCCATCAACCGCCACTGATCTCCTCACTGCTTCTTGCACTATTTGCTTCTACTTTCTTCTTTTATTATGCTCTTCCCTCGACTAGCCCTTGTTATGGATCTAGGAATTCCCATATGATCTTCGGTTGATTAAGTCCAAATTCAGCTCACATAAAACTAACACAATACCCATGTAGTCTGAACTATTCGTCCTCATGCTGTTCACATCAAGCCTCCAGCTTATCTCTAGCATCCTAGCTAATGAAAAAGCTAGTCTCAAAGCAGTCCAATTGCTGGCACCCAAGGAACTGCGGTACAGGGAAGTAAAATGATGTACCTAGGATCACACAGTTTAATAGCATGGGAAAGCAGTAGCGGCTGGTCTCGCGGCAGAGTGGCGGGGAGGGGGAAGGGTATGGGGTGGGGGGACAGACGTACGACAAAATAAGCAAAAAAAAGAAAATAACTTACCTGCTCCTCGCCGACCGTCACTTTCACGCTCTTCTCCTTCCTACTGGTTACGTGCTGAGGCTCCCAGACTCCCCACAGCCAATCCCAGCGCTTCTCTCATGCTGGCCCTGAGCGGGCTTGCTTTACGATCCACAGGGGCCTGGGAGTCTACGCCCGCTGTTCTCTCCACCCAGCAATGCAGCTCGGGTTGGGGAGATGTCAATGTGCATGACGGTTTGGCTGTCACCGGCCAAACCGTCATGCGCACTGACAGCAGTGCTGCCCACCACTCCCCTTCAGTGCCTGTCATGGCATGGCCCCACCCCCAAAGACTCTGTCCAGAGAAAAAATAAAATGATAATAATACTGCTTTATTATCATTTTTTTTTCCTTTCCCTCAGCTGTCCAGCAAGGGAAGGGCAAAGCTCCTTAAGGCATAGCGGCACAGCCGCCACTGTGGGAAAGGCAGAAATGGAACTCTGCTGCAGAGTCTGCCCAGGTAGCCCTCTGACCACTAAACCCCCCACAATGCGAAGGGAATTGCATTCTCAAGCAATGCCATCCATGTGTCTCCCATGCACCGCCAAAACCTACAGGTGAAGCAATGACTGCAGTATATAAATGGGATCAAAAATATTTTTGCAACTAATGGCACACTGCGGATGTTGGATTGGTACTGGCCACTTTTTCACCGAGTTGTTCAGTTTGCACCAGTGCAGGGCAATTTTGCATACGGTTTTTAGACAAACTGGCCACACCAAGAATAACATTCACACTAATTTTTCAATGTAAAAATGGCATTTTTCTCCACTGAGCAGTGCAAATGGCACTGCAAAATTGCAATGCACCAGTGGAAAACAGCACACACCAGTGCAAAATCGCCTACTTCCTGCATGTGATTGGGTCAATTAGGGTCGCTTCTTGATCTGCAAATGATTCTGGAGCCCATTCTGTTTCAGGAATGGCTGTATATTGACTTGGCCAGTTACACCTGTCGATATATAGAAGTTCAGTTAAATACAGAAAAAAAATGTCCTTATGTGATTGGGTTAGTTGCATCCCTAGCGATTTGTATGCCGTCTGAATTGTTTGCAGCCGTTTGCACTCTGGCCACAGCAGCCAGTAGGATACCAATCCTACCTCAATATTAAAAAAAACAAAAAACCTTCCTTCCCGGTAACTTCGGCGAGTCTGCAGGAGTCGAGTTTTATATGCAATCTGAGAGGCTCCTGCGAGCAGGTTGATTTAGTATTTTGCTCAGTTTTACTCTCTGAATATTTAATATTATGCGGCTGTTTCTGGTCCTGGTTTTTGGACTGTTGTGCATAGTCGATCTTCGATTACTTCCTAGCTAAGTTTCTACCTACAAGCTGTAAGGACCCATTACCATAAATAAATTTCACAACCGCCCTGATGTATGGAAATAAATATATACATTTGAGAAGAGTGACCGACTGATGGTCTTTGAAATAACCATTTAGTAGGCAATGCAAGATCAGTGTGAACAACCCGGTAGAGGACCAAAGAGCCAACCAAACATTATCAGGTACCCACCTCGAGTCCTCCAAGACTCAGCAGGGCCTTGCACTATCCAAATCGAGCCTACTGGTGAATGATTCCGAGATTGAATTGTCGTACTAGATCTTTAATCACCTACGGCAACTCTACACTTATTTATTCAGATTAAAAAAAAAGGCAACAGTACAAATAAATTGCAAAGCAAATACAGTGTAGTCACAAACAGACAACAAGCATTGTTATTTTATGTTATATTGATTTGTATGGGCCACTAATCAACCGAGAGGGTATCCAGGGGCTTGGGCAGGTGTGTAGGTGTTGGGTCCCCCATGGTGCTTATACGAAGAGCCAGGTCTTCAGCTTATTGAGGAACTCAAGAAGTGAGGAGGAGGCTCTGATGTGTTGAGGGAGGTTGTTCCATGTCTTGGGTGTGATGTAGGAGAATGAGCGACCTCCAATTTTGAGTTTTTGGATGCAGGGAATGTATGCAAGTGAGAGTGAGGCAGAGCATAGGTGTCTGGTGGGTTGATAAAAGTGCATGCGGCTGTTCAGGTTTTCTGGTCCTGTGTTGTGTAAGCCTGTGTATGTGTGTGTGAGAAGGTGAATTGCCTGCGCTTGTGAATGGGAAGCCAGTGAAGTTTCCAGAGGTGCGATGTGCTGTGGGTGCGGCGTGGGAACTCGAGTATGAGTCTTGCAGCGGTGTTCTGGATGGTCTGTGTAGGAGTTATTTGGAGATTCCAGCCAAGAGAGTCTTGCTGTAGGCTAGGAATATTGTGATACACTAATATGATGGACAAAATATGAAAACGCAAGTCCATATGGAGGAAGTATAGATTTACTATTCTTAACTCCACATCTATGCACCCTGAAAATATATATCATCAACGTACATAAGCGGGGTTAGGAATAGAAAATCTATACTTACTTACCTTTCAATATTTTGTCTTTCGATATTGTGTCCACAATATTTAGTGCCATTTGGATTCCTACCTTGATAATCAAGAGGCACACCTTCACCCATTTCGAACACCATAAACAACTTTGCGCACCAAAATTGTTAGACACAAATATATTGTCTCACATCGTCTTACAAGTATTTTGTTTGTGACCATTTTGTGTTGCCAACATTTTGATTCCGCAAATCAACGCAGAATCTCAGTGTTGCAACCATGAACCATCTTTTGATGTAATCTCAGTGATGATCAGAAGTATTTTTAGAGCAGACAGTCAGTACAACGAGGTTCTCCGTCAACCTAAAGATATTTCTTAGGCACAACAATTTACAGGCTCTCAGATAAAGTGAGAGCATGTGATGTGCGAAAGGAGGTTAACTCTGATCTAAAGCCCTTACTCTTCATGATGCAGCAGCCAGTGCCTTCGGCACAAGGTGATCATTTCACTACATCATTAGCCTAATGGTAACTCCATCTTAAATACAAAGCAGTATCTCATAAGTGAATGTGCCATGAAGTGGACATTGATAATGCTATGCCTGACAGAAAACTAAACCAGGAATGTACTAAGTGAAGACAGCTTGTTCAACCTCCTTCTTTGTGGGCATTGTTGGGACCTACCTGGAGAGGGTGGTCAAAATAGACTTGCAGCGTTGACTAAAGCTTTTTTGTCAATAGGTTAGTGGGTACCCGTATAGAATTATAACATGCTACAGACGAAGGCCCTGTGACATGTTTCATTAATGCGTTTGGGATCTCTTTTGTATCAATGTGTGTTAAAATGACAAAAGTCAGATAATACAGCTGGAGAATATGCTGCCGAAAGCTGCATATGTTGACTTTTCGTGCTGCATACATTAGTCAAGCCTAAGAGTAACTAACCTCTAAGCTAAGACAACAGCAAAATGCTGCACACTGAAACCCAATACTAGAAAGAATAGTACAACAGTACACCTACATAACTAATCAATGCTATAAAAAAAACTCCAGACAAAAGCATAATATTACTGCTAACACAATACTTCAAACAGAAACACTCTCCCCATTCCATAGCCCAGTACTTTAGACTAAAAAGCAGTAATGTTGTGTCTCAGTATTTGGTTTGACATTCCCAACAGACCCAGATGAATTTGAGTATTTTACTCAGCTCAGCAGCTTATCACCCAGAACATCTGGGAGATTTTCCAAACAGCCACCTTCCTCAAAATTCAAATTTTTCCATCAAATGTTTTGACAGCATTCTGGTATTGTATAACCACCCTCAAAGGAACTGTGAAACATGAGCCTGACATTATCCCAGTGAGTGCTTTGACCTTCACAATATCATCTACTCTTAGAGACCAATCCTTCACACCATTGCCGCTATAATAATTCTTTTCTAGCAGATAGCGCAACACGTTCTACTACTCTCTACTCTTCATCTTTCGCATAACATCATCCTTTCTTCCAACTCATCCACGGTGGAACTAGTCGTATGCACATAAGGCCGCAAGTAGAGCTTTCTTGGAAGTAGGTGGATTTGGACATTGTGAGATCACTTAGAGGTGATTAACAATACTTCATACGAGGTTCCTGCATTGCACTCCAGAACTATTCTTCACTTACAGACCTCATTTTTTAAAAGTTTGGTGTGCAGTCGATGTACACCCTCTGTCCCAGGGTGTCAAACAGTACTATTGAAACAAACTATTATTTCTGCTGACAAATGGTTTCTCAGGCGCAGTGCAATTTTAAAGGTGGTATATGTGTTGGACGTATCAGCACAATTTTTTTTTTCCAGTCCAACCTTGCAGCTTTGGATAATTGAAAATTTCCTTGATGGTCTTATTAAATCACTCCATAACTCCATTGGTTTCAGGACAGTATATAGTACATTATTTATGTACCATACCATTCCTTTATAGAAATGCCTCCAACTCCAATGAGGACAATTGTGTTCCATTATCTGTTAAAACAAAAATTTGGAAAACCTTCACTTTCAAAGACATCATTGAAAAATGTGGTCACACTCTTTGCTGGTATCTCCAACACACTGCACAATAGGCCACCTTGAAAATAATCCCAAAAGTGGCAACAGGTATGGTGTAACATGCTTACCTCTAAGTGGTCCCCCAATGTCCAAAGCTACCTATTGCCAATGAAGCTCTACTTGTGGCCTTACGTGCCTAGGATTGGTTACGTCATGGATAAGTTGGGAGAAGGGATAGTGATCAGGGCTGGACTGGCCGTAGCGGGCACCGGGCATTTTCCCGGTTGGCAGTCAGGGTGAAGGCCGGTTTTGGACCCCTTGGGGACGTTTTTGTTACCAAGGGCCGGGTTTGCAGCATAGCTGCAATATCAGCCCCCTGTACCAAAAGTTGCTACAGTGTTGTTTTCCTCGTGCCCCACCCCCCCCCCGCCTTGGCCGGTCAGACTGAATTGCCAGGGCCGGTTTGCGTTCCCAGTACGGCCCTGATAGTGATAGATGAAAAGGGGATGTTCTGAGGGAGCAGTTGTTGCAGCCTGTGGCTGATGTGCTTCATGGGCAATAAACTCACCTGAAACTTGAAGTTAAGCTTGTGATTGTTTCTTCTAGAATCGCTAAAAACTGCAAATTCACAACTATGTATGATAATAACTCCATAATGCTGACAAGTGCATAATGCTTTATAGAAAAACACAATACTACATAAAATAATACAACACCAAATCAAACAACACAGTATCATAGGAAGACAAAAACCTAGACAATAGCATGGTACTCCGGATATAGAAATTCTAATTATAAGGAATTCACATTTTAACACAAAACTCCGGAGAATACATAGGACATAACAAAATTCACCTGATAAATACACAGTACCCAAGAGAACAACATGATATCAGTGACCCAGCTCTCCGCCCGTGCAGCTCCGCTCGCTGTTTCACCGCCGCGGCTGCCCCTTCCTCCTCTGCGCCAGGGAGGGGTTCGAGGCTGCTGTCCTCATGTCCCGGTGACGTGCCTGCTTGCTACTGCGTACTTGCTTGTGGTATCAGTATTTTCGTTTTTTTTTCGTTCACTCATTTGTTTATTGTTGCCACTTCTCTTTCTTGCCTTTCCGGAGTGTATTTGTTCCCGCCCGCTTTCTCGCCGCTGCTGCCCTGCAGCCCCTCCCCCACCGGTTTCCCCCAGCCTCCCAGCTGCTCCTCCCTCCCCCTGTTCCCTACTTAATGGCGGCTGCTGCGTGGACGCGCCAAAGGCAAGCCCGTCTGCACCCGTCCGTGACCCGACCGCGGCCAGGGACCTTGGATCTCGAACCATCCACCGCTACGACTCAGCCGCCCTCCTCGCACTCAACCCCGGAAGAAACAACGATTGCCAGCAGTCCGCACCGAACACGACCCATGGCCAGTTCTCCTGCCGCCACTGCCGCCAGACCTTCACCACCGCCCCGGCCGCCAACACCGCCGACGCCCTAAGATGCATCCTCCTCAACTTGTGCTCCGTGCACAGACACGCCGTGGAGATCTGGACCCTCCTGGACTCACTTTCACCCGACGTTGCCTTCTTCACAGAAACCTGGACCAACGCCTCCTCCACCCCTGACATCGCCATCGCCATCCCAGACGGATACAAGATCCAGAGGAAGGACCGCCCCAACCAACCGGGAGGAGGCCTCGCCATCGCACACAAAAACTCCCTCCGCCTCACCACCTCCAGCGACACCTTCCCCGCCACCGAACACCTGCACTTTCAGGTCCAGACCAGTCTCAACTCCACACTCCGCGGCACCCTCGCCTACAGACCCCCCGGCCCCTCTTCACCGAAACAATCACTGACCTCATTGCACCCCACGCCATCGCCGCCATGGACTACATACTCATCGGAGACCTGAACTTCCACCTCGACAACCCCAGTGACCCCAACTCCACCACCCTATGTGACAACCTCGCCAACATCGGACTGAAACAACTCGTCACCACACCGACCCACAAGGCAGGACACACCCTCAATGCCATTTTCGCAGGAGGAAACAGCGTCCACTTCAGTCACACCACGCAACCTCCATGGACCGACCACCACTTCGTACACTTCCTCGTAGACAAACCCAAGCCACCCAAACCCGCTCAGCGCCCCCGCGAAGGAACTGGAGCAGAGTCACCGAGGAGCAACTCAACTCCACCCTCAACCGCAACACCCCCACCGCTGCAACCAACGCCAACCTCGCAGCCAGGGAATTCTACACATGGATCTCCAACTGCGCAGACAAGCTCGCCCCACTACGCAACTCCGACAGACAGAAGCCGCCTGGTTCACCACCGACCTCCAAGGAGCCAGATGCACCTGCAGATGCCTGAAGAGGAACTGGAGAAATAGCAAGACACCTGAAAACTACACCACCTACAAGGTCGCCATGACGGAATACCACCAACGCATCAGAACCACCAAAACGACCTTCGCCCACAACAAAATCCTCGCCAAATCCAGCAACTCCAAGGAACTCTTCAGCGTCATCCAGGAACTCACCAAGCCCCGCAGCGAAGCTACGGACATCACCCCCTCCCAGGACCTCTGCCACAAGCTCGGATCCTACTTCAACCTGAAGATCAAAAACATCTACGACAACTTCAACGACTATACGCCTGACTCCGCAGCCATTCCGCCTTCCAGCAACACCAGCCAGCCCACCATCTCCTCCTGGACACCGATCACGACCAAAGAAACTGCCTCGACCATGAAAGGCATCCACTCAGGGGCCCCCACAGACCCCAGCCCACCACACATCTACCACAGAGCCACCACCGCCATCACACCCAAACTACGACGCACCATCATTACAACCCTCGAGACCGGCACCTTCCCCGACGACTGGAAACGTGCAGAAGTCAGGCCCCTGCTCAAGAAGCCCTCAGCAGATCCGACGGACCTCAAGAACTACCAGCCCTTCTCGCTCCTCCCCTTTGCGGCGAAAGTCGCTGAGAAGACCGTCAACGCAGAACTGACAAGGTTAATCGAAGACAATGCCATCCTCAACCCTTCTCAATCCGGATTCCGCAGCAACCACAGCACCGAGACCGCCCTACTCGCCGCCACAGACGACATCTGCACCCTCCTCGACCTGTCAGCAGCATTCTACACCGTCTCCCACTGCACACTCGCCGCCAGACTACACGACGCCGGCATACAAGGATCCGCCCTCGACTGGATCCGATCGTTCCTCACCGGCAGAAGCCAAAGGATCAGACTGCCACCATTCCTCTCCGAACCCACGAAAATCAAATACAGAGTCCCGCAGGGATCATCGCTCAGCCCAACCCTCTTCAACATCTACATGGCCCCCCTCGCCGTAATCGCCCAACAGCACAGCCTCAGCATAGTATCCTACGCCGACGACACCCAGCTCATCCTCTCCCTCACCAACGACCCCAGCACCTCCAGAGTCAACTTCCAGGAAGGAATGCGGGACATCGCAGCCTGGATGAGCAATAGCTGCCTAAAGCTCAACTCGGAGAAGACAGAAGTCCTCATCCTCGGAACCACCCCATCGGCATGGAACAACACCTGGTGGCCCACCGCCCTCAGAAGCCCCTCGACCCCCATGGACCACGCCAGAAACCTCGGCATCGTACTTGACTCCTCCCTCTCCATAAACCGACAGGTCAACGCTGTCGCCTCCAGCTGCTTCAACACCCTCCGCATTCTCTGTAAGACTTTCAAATGGATCCCCCCTCCCCGAGTCAAGGAAGACAGTCACCCATGCACTCATTTCCAGCAGGCTGGACTACGGAAACGCCCTCTACGCCGGCATAAACAAATCTCTACTCCGAAAGCTCCAGACGATACAGAACACCGCCGCCAGACTCGTCCTCGGTATCCCTCGACACGAGCACATCAGCCAACACCTACGTAAGCTCCACTGGCTCCCCGTCGAGAAGAGAGTCACTTTCAAAATACTCACCCAAGCCTACAAATGCCTACACAACACCGGACCCCAATACCTCAACGATAGAATCACCCTCCACGTACCCAAAATAAACCTCCGATCCACCAACCTCATCCTCGCCAAAACCCCACGCATCCGCAGAGCCAAAGCAGAGAGAAGATCCTTCTCCTACATCGCGGCCAGGTCCTGGAAAGAGCTCCCAAACGACATCAGGCGCGCCCCCTCCCTGAACACCTTCAGGAAGGCTCTCAAGACTTGGCTCTTCGGCTGTACGGAACTGCCAACCTCCCCACCTTGAGACCCTCACAGGTGAGTAGCGCGCTTACAATTCCCTGATTGATTGATGTTACAAATAATTAATGCAGTATTCAGACCATAACAGAATATTCAAGACTATGTCATAACAGCAAAAAATAACAACAAAATTCTCCAATGACACAATACTTCAGACAATAAAACAGTTTTCAAGCCAATATAAACAAAACTGTAGACAATAACCAAATGGACTGAACAGTAACACAATGGTCTAGATAATGGCATAGTACACCAGAAAATAACACCATCTCCAGATAATAACATAACATTCCAAACAATAATATATTTCTGCAGAAAGTAAGACAAGAATCTAAACTGTTACAATACCACAAACAACTGCACAACACTTTAGACTGTAGCACTTTACCTAATACAAAAACACAAACAATAATTAATTTCTCTAGCCAACAAGATAATGCTCTAGACAATTAAAAAAAATAAACTCCAGAAATAAACACAAATTGAAAGCTCTAGACCAGAGTTTTTGAACTTGATGTTTGCCATTTCAAAGTATCTGGCGACACTTCTTCCTAACGGCCCAGTCACTGAGCCATGCACTTTATCATGGAAGTGTGTGAATTCGTTTTGGTCCAAAACTGGTTCCATGATGCTTCAGATATGTGCTTCCTTTCATCCAACCCAATATGATGGCAGAACTAATACAACCATTTAATCTGTCTGCATATATGTGTATCTTGTTGTCATTTGGATAATTGAATTGGAGGTCAGAAATACTGACATTTGACCCTATCCTGTTTAAAATGCATTGCATTCCTACAGATGTTTGGTGTTCTGTCATTGTCTGTGTCCTACTGTTGTCCATTGATTACCAATTTCCGGTCACTTCTGCCTTTCTCTCCTTCTTCCTGCTAGTCTATTCCTGTTCTATTATTACTCCCCTGTTTCAGCCTTCATTTTTACTCCCAGCCATTTCTATGCGAAAGGTGACTTCACCGCAACCTGCTTTACCTCCACACCGCCTCTGGTTTATGCAGGCATCCACAAGCTACTAAATTTCTGCTTCATTTAATTTTACAACATGAGGCAGACACAGCAGTATAGGAAATGTCCCATTTCATTCATTGTTGTGGTTTGCACTAGGGGTTTATTTCCCTCAGCTTCAAGCACTGGCATACATACTCTTTGCGTTTGTGTTGGGGTCTGTCCTCATGCTATTGTTTCTTATTAGATGGATCTTTAAGGCTGAAGACTGTTTTGTTATTTTAGTTAGAACTGTCGGTGTTCTATGAGTGGCCATTTTGGCTGGGTAATCGCTTACCTTTCCTGTACTTCTTTCTGTGTGTTTAAAAATAATACTTGTTCCAAAAACGAAACTTATTACATTTCTATTAGAAAATATATTCACACCCAGGACACACAAATAATGTATTTAAAGTGTAGTCAATATATGTTAACATGTTCTTGACTCTTTGATGGAAATTTGTAGCATTTTATACTTTTATTCTTTTGTTGCTTATTGTATTTTATGTATTTCCTAATTGTATAATAAGTAAAATATAAAATTCAAGAAAAAAACTATTGTTCATGATCCGTGTGTTGGGTTTTTTCTGGGGGATAGGAGGTAGCAAGCAGCAAAATATTACATGCAGTGACATAACTGTCCATACAATACTACACATCTTGTGATAACAATGTAGAACTCAAGACAATACTACAATTCAAGAGACAACGTTGCGTATTATTAGCTACTGGTAAATAATACACCAAACAATAGGCAATTTATTGAAAAAAATTAAATGAGCACGCACCAGCCAAGGGCACAAACACAAGAATTTAGTCAGTATTTAGAACACTTATGTTAAAAAAAAATAAAGCATTGCAAAAAAATAGCCAAACACTCCTATCGTTAGAATAACACTCCCGGCAACATTATGAGAATCCAATCCCCGGTCTTTAGCAAAAAAAAGCTTCTGCCACTAACACAACAATAGAGTCAATAACATTACACTGTCATTCATAAAACAGCACTTCATTCAGTAACACAAAACTCCAGTCAAAACACAGTACTCTGTTCAATAATATAATTCCCCATTTAATAACACAACACTTCGGACAATAGTGAAACGCTCTGTCAAAACTACAATGCACAAATTAATCAAAAGTGTCCACTCACAGTTCAAAAGATAACATAGTCATACAAACAATATTATAAATCCATAAAACGCCACAAAAGTTCATTCAATTATTTATTTATATTCTTTTATCGGTCTCCGAAGCAACGTTCCCAAACAATTCTTTACTCGTACCGCCATGTAGTGCCAACCCCTGTCGAATCACACTGCCATTGGCACTCCTTCATATTTTTATCCAGAAGCTACATCATAAGGGCTGAAATCAACTTTCTTCTAACAATCTAGTCAGCCCTATTCTTGCTCATGCTTTTCTTATCTAGTCTCCAGCTCCACTCTAGCATCCCTACTAATGAAAAGGCTAGTCTCAAAGCAGACCCCATTTGTTGGCACCAAAAGGAATGACGGTACACGGAAGTAAAATGATGTGACCAGGATCACACAATTTAATACCATGGAAAAAATAGAACTCTGCTCTCACTATTTGCTGCAACTAATTGGACCCATTAGACCCAGACCATGCATATGGAGCTGAACCCCACATTCCAACGGGTGACCCAGTCTTGCGCCTCATAGTACCTGTTCACCACAACTAATAAAACCTCTCACTCTTTCATCCAGGGCTTTAACATTCCTTTCTTCACACTTCAGCAGCTCCACCCTCTAGAGTTCCAACCCACAAAGGTTTCAAACCTGGGAAAGTCCTTTATTTGCTTACACAAGAAAGGCCACAGCAAAATCGTCATCCCTATCAGTCAAGATCATCCTCCAAAGCCCTAAAGGTCTAGTACTTAATAGTAGGTTACAACTTCTTCTTTAACCTACTCAGTCCGCTTCTTCTGTTATCCACACTCTACCACCCATGCACAAGTCTCCAACTACCTTATCTGGCAAGCCATAATCACCCTTTCCTATCCTGATTATCCTATGAGCCACTGCTGTGTTCAAAACAGTTGACCACTCAATATTGTCTCTCTCCCCCTTGACATCCATGGCAAAAGGATCTAATGCGGGGCCATTGAAATTATATGACTTTACAGCAGTTGCATTTTCTGCATAATTATGTATTTACTGCAACTGCCACATAACCCATCATCTGCTTCATAACCTGTAGATGTTTACAAAAAACGAATTTATAAATCCAACTGATCAAACATTACCAGACACTATTGACAGAGGATAAGGCCCTTCGCAAGGGTTAACTGGTCAACTTTCAGTTGATTATTGCTACATTTGAGCACCAAACTGGTACTAATGAGGTGAAAACTTTCCCAAGACAGTGTTAACATGTGTACAAATAGCAAAGTAATGAAGTGATACTTTTCGAAAATATGCAGCATAATTTGCCTTTCCATGCTACATAATTTAGTCAACACTACCAAATAACTTGGTCATACCCTGCAGCATAATTCCAGTGTCCCTGATCTAATGATCCACATCCTATCATGCCATCTTTGCACCAATTATATGCAAACCATCTTCTCCTTCTCTATCCGTCCTCTTCTTCTTGAATCTAAAATCTCTTACTGTCTCACTGGTATTAGAGAATAGATGGCTCTCCACTCCCAAAATCTCTATCACTCCAAGTCGAAAATAATCTAATTCCTGATCTTGCCGATCACCCAGGACCCTCAGCACCCCTATCACCTTTCATTTGGCATCTTAGGACATTCCTGTCTGTATAGAATAATACTTGATGAGAAAAGGACCCTTCAGTCCCATCTGCCATCCTTCCTCTTTGAGAATGATGGAGCAGTAGAAACAGTGTGGACAGCAAGGAAATAAAGCATCTGGTCCATGATGTGGGACTCTGTGCTGTGGAGAAGTACAGGGACCACAGACTCATCCTGGAGCAGTCAGTCACAGACCTCACTGCTGAATACTATTCACACCTGCCATGACAGATCCTGAGGGACCTGTGGATGGCCAGATTCTAAATGCTTACTCCTCCCAACAGGCGGCCTATGCCCTGTATAGACTGAAATTAAGCAAAACATGCATGATGAAAAGGCAGGGAGACTGCTAGTGGATCAACTGCAACAACTGGAGGCATCACAATCCATACGGGTGACATAGCCTGACAATGGTAAACTGATGACGCATCCCATCCTATACCCTGTATGTCTTACACCATGCCTAGACTACTGAGGAAACACAGACCTTTTAGAGAACTTTCACCTAGCAGAAAATGCCAAAAGAACTTAAAGGTGAACTAGATGGGAGATGACGGAGGAGGAAGTACAGAAAGACACCAAGTCAGGGAATGCACCAGGGGTCCATGGGCTCCATATTGAATTCGACAAGAAATACAAAACAAAAAGATCAGCGCCGCTTTGCTGGGTATTCAAGGACTCCTCAAATACTGGGACCCCGAGTCCACAGCGTAATAAAACTGTCATCTGCCTAATACTATGGCCGAAAAAGATCTACTGCTGTGATACGGTTACAAGCATATTTCCTCCTCAGCACAGACATTTAAATCCTTGCTAAGATCTTGGCCAAAAGACTCAAAGGAAGCAATCAACAGAAACCAACCTGTCTATAAATAGTATAAGATGTGCCCATTAGGGTCACTCAATAATCAACAAACGCTGGGCTAACAAATATTTTACAAAATATATAAATTTTTATTTTCATTGTTGTTGTTCAAATAGTTTATCAAAATTAACACAACACAGATAAAGACATATATATGATGATATACACCAAACAAATAAATATAGATGCGGTCCCACATTTAAACATTCATAACTAGCACTCATTCAAAATTACATGCACACTTAAACATTCAAACCAATCAGAAACACTTTAACATCAAATAAATCCATCAGATTACAAGATAGTAGATGGTCCTATACAGAGAGTTAGTAATCACAAAAAAGAGACTCTCGTGCGTTCTCTTGGTTAAAAGTTGTAGCTAGATCCGGAAGCACGAGATTATTCTGCGCCAACGCGCGTTTCGGTGTCTAACCCAATGTGGGTCACACCTTCATCAGGGCAACCAGATGCATATGTGGGACACAAGAGAGGAACCACCTTAGTGTGGGTCATCCAAACAAGATAAAATAAAGAAGTCAGAGCTTTATTGAGACCAGCTCAACAAAAGTATCAAGGTCGTAATAGAAGATGGATGCATAGACGGGGCTCCTTAGGTTCCAATAAGTAGTAGATAACCGTAAAAATAAACGGGCACTGAGGTCCAGGGTTAAGTTGCTCTTCAATGCTCAATCAGATTAATTCATTTCAATTCATTTCAATCAGTTCTTTGAGTGAGCAGCGCGGCGGCAAGGATCCTCCAGACGGCAAGCGTGGCAGTCGGCTCCCGAAATACATCGGATCTTGCTACAACTTTTAACCAAGAGAACGCACGAGAGTCTCTTTTTTGTGATTACTAACTCTCTGTATAGGACCATCTACTATCTTGTAATCTGATGGATTTATTTGATGTTAAAGTGTTTCTGATTGGTTTGAATGTTTAAGTGTGCATGTAATTTTGAATGAGTGCTAGTTATGAATGTTTAAATGTGGGACCGTATCTATATTTATTTGTTTGGTGTATATCATCATATATATGTCTTTATCTGTGTTGTGTTAATTTTAATAAACTATTTGAACAACAATGAAAATAAAAATGTATATATTTTGTAAAATATTTGTTAGCCCAGCGTTTGTTGATTATTGAGTGACCCTAATGGGCACATCTTATACTATTTATAGACAGGTTGGTTTCTGTTGATTGCTTGTGTTGTTCTCCCCTGTCCTACCTGTCTATTATCCGCCTTCAGGGGCCCCCTTCTTAGTGGTTACAAAAGACTCAAAGGGCCAAATGTACGACCATTCTATATTGTGAGTCGCAAATTGCGACGTTTTGTGACTCGCAATTTGCGACTAGCAAAACGGAATGTCTCAGACACTGTTTGCGATTCCCAATGGGGTCGCAAATGACCTGCCTCATTAATATTCATGAGGCAGGTCGCAATTTGCGACCTCATTGGGAATGGCCAGCACTCACAGGGATGTTGGCCTGCTTGGGTCAGCAGACCACCATGTCTGTGACTGCTTTTTAAATAAAGTCGTTTTTTTTTTTTTAATGCAGCCCGTTTTCCTTAAAGGTAAACGGGATGCATTTAAAAAAGAAAAATGAAACGTTTCTGTTTCATTTTTTAAGAGTAGCCAATGGTCCGTGGGACCCCTGCCTGCTCTTAAAAAATATTTTCGCTGCCAGTCACAAAGGGAAGGGGTCCCCTGCAGACCCCTTCCCATTAGAAAGTGGCTTACCACCTACTTGAAACCGCAATTGCAGTCGCAAAACAATCGTACATAGAAGTGTGCCTCGCTATTAGGATGGGACGCCCTTGGCACGCCCCTTCCTAATAGCGAGTCGCAAACCCTATTTTGCGAGTTGGTACTTGGTTACCACTCGCAAAATTGGGTTTGTACATTGCACAGACCTATTTAGCGGACGCAAACGGGACGGTTTCCCATTTGCGACAGCTAAAAAAGGTCGTACAACTGGCCCAAAACTTTAATTTAATGTCTCATCCACACATTCCTGGTGGGAAGTGTCCTAGGTCGTTCATCAGACAACAGCATCTAATTTACTATGGCAAGTTTGCAATGCTCAGTATGAAAAGATACCAATTTTGGTAGACGCTGAAAAGGCATTTGACTGCCTGTAGTGGAAGTACCTCTTTCAAACACTACAGATGGCTGGCCTTGTGGATGGCTCCATTATTAAGGTCTGGTAGTTGAACTGCAATCCTTTAACACGCATCAATTGCAGTAGCTTCCTGTCAGGCCAATTTCCGATCAGATGTGATGCAATGCAAGCATGCCCATTCTCTCCGCGGCTATTTTTACTGACCCTAAACCATTGGCCGCAGCCAATTGCCAGATCACAATCATTGATGGAATTGAGACCTCAGCAGCCCCCCAGAAGCTAATTCTGTGTGCTAAGACATATTACTCACATTGGCTAAGCATGACTGCTCTACACCTGGGTTGTTGGCTATAATGTCACACTTCCCAGTCTTCTCTGGTTACAGGAATTACTGGTTCAAAAGTGAAGTGTTTCACCCAACCAGACACACTAGGAAATTAGGTAATTACCAATTTGAATGGGTCCCCACGAATCTGAAGCACCATATGATTTCGATGAATGCTGGATTGCAGAATATGGTCCAGGACAATTTGCGTCCTCTTATACAGACCACGGTGACAGACTTTCTCAGATAGTCTTATCACTCTCTCTCCTTATGAGGGAGGGTTAAATGATCAAAATGAATGTGGCTCCAAGACTTAACTATGGACTCAACATTTTACCCCATATCCCCACCATCAGCTTGAAGTCCCGGGAAGATGACATCAAATGGGAGAGGCTGTGGCTTAACGGCTAGAGTTGCTGACTTTGAAGCCGGGGAACCAAATTCAAGTGTGGTGGGAGGCTCAAACATCCTGTGATTCTGGGCAAATCACTTAATCTCCCCATGCTTAAAAAATGAATGTGTCCATCTGTAATGCAACTGGTGCTCATGTAAAGCACTCTGATACCTTTGGGTCGAGTTTGTGCTATATAAAAAAAACGGAAATGGTTTGCGTGGAACTCTGCAAAACTGAAGCTAAAAGTCCCTTATCTACATACTGAGAAAATAGCTGGTGGCCTTGGAAGGACGCATCTGGCCTCATACTACCGTGCTCATCAAATGGCTTGTTTCGCAAGATTGCTCCCCTAACACCCGAAACCCACATGAGTGAGAAAAGTATTGTGACTCTGATGGGGACATCTCAGACAGGCAGTATTGTGATCACAGCGCTTTGATGAAAGACAAGAACCCAATAATGTACTTGACTAGACTTACATGGTACTCCATTCATAAGAAACTGTGCATAAATGGATAGTTGCTCTTAGAAGGATACATTTAGTGATAGTAGAGGATATAACTGTATCAATGGCCTCTGCACTCTTTAGACTGGCTGGCTGCTGCAATACTCTCCTTAAAGCCCTGCTGTCCTTAGGTTAGCTTAAGTTGTTCATCACCCCACAGGCAAAATATAGCCATGACCCTTCCCAAAGATGCAGACAACAACAGCTGCTATACTATCTCAAGGACACATTGGGGCTATGCTCTTACATCATCCCATCATCCCCTTTTTGTTCATATCTTAAAGTGTGTGGCCTAGTCAGTGAAATGCAGTTGGGTACTACTCGGAAACAATGCGATGCTGAACAGCAGATGTTAAAATTATCTGGCAAAAGGTGAAGATAATGATGAGTGGGTGGAGCTATTGGAGGTCCCTGACAAGAGCCTAAGGAAAACCCTATTGAAGTTTTTATCATAATGCTCCATGCCTGGCACAGGTCTCCAAGCAGACTCAAATCTGCAAATCTCAGCCCGCATTCGACTTGCTAGAGATGTGGCCATGATGACTGTGATATGATGACTGTGATATTGACCACATTCTATCCTTCTGCCCAAACCAGACTAATTTCTGGAGGCAAATATGGGAATCTATGAGAAAGTGATAATGGCATGACTTTGAAGGCACATCATTACTAGCTCTTATGCCTGACCAACCTCTGGAGTCAGTGGCTCTGACAACTCTGGGGGTGACAAAGATCTGCATCTTCAGAAGGTGGAAAACGCCACCATTCCCCACATAAAAAACAAATAAATAAATGTAAAGTCCAACAACACTTGAAAGCCGGAGTTTTTTTTAAATGCATCTTTAATCTACATATACTACCTTGTTTATGCATATATATATATACCTTCCAAGTACTTTATGTATCTATATATTTATTACTTTTCTTCTAATTCAGCATATCCAATGCACTACCCTATTTCTCACCCTATACTGCTCTCAATATATCCTCTACCTCAACTCTCTGACTCATCTCAAACCTCATTCTGCTACTCTTTCCAATGCATTACCCTATTTTTCACCCTACACCTCTATCAATATATCCACTACCTCCATTCTCTCATTCATCCCATACTACTACTATTATCCCCAAAATAACCCTTTCTAGATTCCTTCACTCTTCTGTACCTCCACTATTCCTTTTCAATCCAAAAAACAGAATAACATGTGCACCACTCAAATTAATTTCATATTTCCCAATGCTAACTCTCCTCCACCTCCCCTTTACTCACCCCAAATCCCCTCCTACGGCTATAATCCCCCTCAAAAAAATTCTAGACCCTTCCCTCTTCCTTCTCAATCCAAATAACTGACTAAAATATCCACCACTCAAACTACTTTCATATTACACTATACTAGTTCACCACTAATCCTTTATGGGTTCCGGAGTAGCGTGCTACTGGCCGAAAAAGAGCTTCAACACCCCATCAGGGGTAGCAAGCGCTACATAAATGCAAACCATTTTCCCTCTTCTATCCCTCAGCTATCCTTCTCAATCCAAATAACTGACTAACATATCCACCACTTAAATTACTTTCATATTTCACTATACTAATTTACCACTAATCCTTTATCTGTTCTGGAGGAGCGTGCTACTCGCCGAAAAAGCGCTTTGACGCCTCGTCAGAGGTAGTAAGCGCTATATAAATGCAATTACAATACAAAACAATATGTATACCAGATCACCAAGAAGGCAATCATGGCTGGGCATGAACGCTTAATATACCCACTGATTGATCAAATATTGACTTTTGAAGACATATGGGGTAACTTCCTTTCCATAGCTTAGACTGGTATTGTAACTACTGCACCCTTAATATCACCGCATTGTGACAAGGCTGCCCCTGGGTGAAACCTCAGGGGTGAAGTAAATGAATTTCCCATTCTTTCCCATCTCCCGAACCTTACTATTGCTGCATTTATCAACCTATACGCTACTACAACTGATTGTGGTTCAGGCCTGATGGGTACTTTGCAAAAATGTTGGTTCCCTCTTGCAGACAGGCTCTAGTTCTAAATCTGCCATTATGTGAGCAGGAACATGGGAAGGCCTTACGGTTGAGGGACCAGGCATGTACAAACACGCGTGAGGCACTGCACTTTGCTGTGCAAGGGACCTCGCTATATGCTCTAACCTTCAAGTGATCCAAGCATTCTGGCTTTATAATCCAATGAACATCACTGGATGACTTTCCTATAAATGAGACGTTGCGCGATTTAGGACCCCATTCCCCTTCACCCTTTTTGTGGGGTGGGTATTTAGATATCCCTGTCCACAACAGCCACATCAAACCCTCCTCCAAACTGTTGGTCACAAGGACTGTCCCTAGGTCCTGTTCCACCACTATCGCCCTACTGGAGGACCTTTCCCCTGATAATGGTGGTGTTAGCTTCTTATACATGGCCGTGGCCCTGTTAGCTTTCTATCGAGACAAATTACTGCTCCTACACTTACCTGAGGGAGGGTTGTTGTGTATTTCGACCTGTATTGTTTATGCCCTTGTCCATATCTGGCTACTCTCCTTGACTTTGTACTTACCGCCATAAATCTTTGCTTGTCCCACTGCATTTAAACATTGATTAATGTACCCAGCATGTACACTGTAATAATGGCTATCATCTTCAAAGACAGAATAATTTAGAAAAAAACTCATGCTCTTCAGTAATTGTGCACTGATTAATGTGTAATTCATAAAACTATAAAACGATTGAAAAATTAATAAACGTTATTACGCAACAAGATTTGCTCCTCTAACACTCACTGCGTCAACTTTGTGAAGTAGGGCTTCCTTGCCTACCATTTCCCTCCCTTAATACAGCAGCTGTCACTATTACTTTTGTAAGCAATGGTGTGGCTCTCGTGCAACTCTGTCTTTGTGTATCTTGATCTAGAAAATTCTCTGATGCAAGTACTCCGAGGTAGATCAATATAAATACAACATACAATAACATAATATAATAAAATATGTACTACAGATGGCATAGTGGAATACATGGTCTAGCGATTAAGGAAAATGGTGGTGGGTCGGGGTCATAGTGTTCAAGTTCCACCAGGCCAATTACACAGTGTGTGATATCCTTTCAAACCCACCACTGCAGATAAGAGCAATACAAGAGGCAATAAAACAGTAATACAATACAACATATACTTGTACAGTGCAAGAGGCAATGCTGCACGCTATATATCCTCAGGATAATGCATCAGCTAGCACAGTGTGCAAACAATCACAGGGTTGCAGTCAAAAAGACAATACAGCAAATAGGCCACTTAAAAAAAAACTAGAACTACACATATAAAACCATCCATTAAGACAAAACAATAAAAAGACGCAGAACAGTAGCCCAAATATACCACACTAACAAAACAATAACGGCCACGGTACAATGTTATGAAAGACAATAAAAATACAACATTCAAAAAGACAATAGAGACTTGTTAAAAATAAATAGACAATACAGCATATAATATAATATTCATTAAGACAAAAAATAGCAGATAATTCAAAAGACTCCAAAAACTACACATAAAAAGTTAATAATGCAGACAATACAGAAATCACAAACAACACATAATAAGACAATAAGGTTGGAAATGCTACAAGTTTAGAAAACTCAATAGCCAATAAGGCAATAAATCATGTATCGTTATCAATACACCAGAGATAAGACAAAACAGAAAACCTCGTCACAATAAAACATAATAAAATCATGTTACAGACAGAAAGACAACACAACAGACAATTTCCACATCTCAATGGTCGCAAAAAACAACACAACAAGCAGCACAAAAACAGAAATAAAGCATCTCGGCTAACACAGATTAGCCCTAGAATGGGCAATATGCTCATGCACCAAGGAAATACTTTGAATATCGAAAATTAAACATTCATATGGTTGATGTGATGCACTGAGCAATTCGAGTGAATATACAAAATATGATACATTTAGAAAAATACATTCTCCATTCAGAATATACCATGCCTGCTCTGGTGAGAGCTTTTCACTACATTATTCTTATTGTTTGTATTGTTATTTTTAATATTATTAATATTATTTTAAATGTATGTTTTTGCAGAGAAGATGTACAGGGGATACATTTGCACACACCATATTTCAAAAGGCATCAGAGCCTGGACAAATGGGCCCTATTCCCCAAAGCCCTTAGTGACAAGAGCCCTCTTGCCCTTTGCCCTTGACCGCGCCCTGAGGTCAAATGGAGGAATCCCATTTACATCCATTTGTAGTCGTAGGTAACTAGCTTCAGGTGAATCAAACTTTGACTGCTCTATGGCCGACTCATCAGACCTTTCAGATCGATGACCTTCTCCAATGCAGTGGTCCCAAACTGGCGTTCTGCCCCAGCGATGACGCAAAGATGTACTAAGCATGAGCAAGGGAGGGTAGATAGGATGCTGGTTTTCGAGAAGGTGATGATGATAATGGATATGCTGGCGATCCTGGAGACGAAGGTGATGATTGACAGTTATGAAGAGGAAGGGGGATGGTTAAGGTGATGATGTTGTTGATGCTGATAGAGATCCGTGCATTTTTTTTCCAGCCGGTGCTAAGTGAATACAAAAATATAAAAAATATTGTGATGAGGATGAATAGGTTAGAGGTGACAATGAATGCACCAGATTAGGTCTAATGAGGAATATCAGAAGCAAAGAAGTTTGTGCAAATGGAGAATAAAACGAGATAATTAGTAGGAAAGAATTGCAGAGAATAATAAAGGCACATGTAAGGACACAGTGTGGAGAATATGAATGGGTGGGCATGAAAAATGTGAGGAAAGGCATGCAAGCAAACAGTATAGATTTGCAAACATTTCTTCTAGAACAAATTAGCAGATACCTGGAGCACCTCAGATTAAATCTTGTTGTCTAGTCGACACTGTAGATTAATATTTGCCCCAGAGTAAATGTAGTGTTGCCCAAAGCATCTTCAAGATGCCTGTGACATAGCATTTTGACTTACATTTGCAGAAGTGCACCTTAAAATTGCTCCAGGTATATCCAGGTTTGCACTATTTCAGGGATTGGTGATTGTCAGCCGCGGCCCATGCAGGTAAGAGCGGTGGGGCCCGGTGGAAGGGAGTTCCACGGGCGATGACGAGGGAAAATTAAATAAATAATTAATTTCCCCTCCTCATCGTCTGTCGAAATCCACCCCGATCGGGCCGCACCGCTCACCGCTCTTACCTGCACGGTCCGCGGCTGGTGACTGTAGAAAAAGATGGCAGGTGCGTATCTGAGTTGATCTAATTATCTCCTAATTTGGTGTAAATCAACTTTTGCGATTCAGGCCTAAAGCTTACATGCAAAGATGGAAAGACAAACTGATCAGTAGGAATGAAAGACAGAGGTGATCCTTGCTTGGCAACATTCAGGTGTGTAAGGCCAATGAGGATGGAGGCAAAGAGTATTATGATATGAGAAAGACAGGAGTGATGGTGAGGAGAAAGAGAACAGGGACATGTACACAATAACAAGGCAGACAATAATATTCTAGAAACAAACTCATATGAAGTGCTATGTATTGCAGTTATACAGTTGATACGCCTTAAAGAAAGACGCATGTTCAACTAAGTACATTGTTCGCCTCACTACCAGAACTCATCCTTGTTCCACTGAGACCTAATCAAATGTCCTTCCAAAGGAGGAAGACAGAACATTTCTCCATGTGCCCAGATATAAAATTCAGAACAATCCACATATCAACTAGCCTCTTTACAATAGCTACCAAAACTCAGCCTCTGCTATGGAACGAGTGTCAGGGGACGCTTAACCTAAACATAAAAATATGTACTCAAAGTTCACAGGACCATTGGTGCAGTCAACTATTCCACAGTGTAACTCTACATTCTCATTTCAGATTACAACAAATGAACCCCCATTATTAGATCCTAAGCGGGCAGCCTTGCGTTTTCACCAGTAATCTGGAAGGGACAGATCCACTTCCAAATCCTGGTATTTTTCTTGCATAATGTTAGACATAGTAGACTAGTCTCCTGATCATGTGGATTTAGCCCCCCTTTTTCTCGCTAGGTCAGAAAGTCAATTCATCTAGCTCATTCTTCTGGTATCAGTGTGCAGCCTGTCGCCTCTCAACCACCTCTTTCCTTGCAGCAGCTTTCAATTAAAACGATTTTGATTAGCAAAAGGGAAATATATAGTCACCAAACCATTGATTTGAGGCAATAATGTGTCCATAGCTAGCTACCTTACTTTAGAATGGCATATGGCCAGGGACACTGGAATGACATGTTTTTGCTTAATATGGATTTGTCGCAGTTTCCACATAAACCATCATCTGCTGCAAAATTTTGCAGATTTTAACTAAAAAAATAAAATATTTTAGCTCAAACGGATCATAAGTTACTGAGAGTGCTGCAACACGTGTTGCTGTGCAGTAGAACGCCTTTTGCAAATTTTGACTAGTCATTTTACCGTTGCTTATTGCTGTATTTGGGTGTCGGGCTGGTACTAAAAAGGTGAAACCTTTGCCCAGATGCTGTTAATGTGTAAAAATGAGAAAATAATGAGATAATGATATCCCAAAATGCGCTACATTACTCCGCCTAATTTGCCTTTTCTTGCTCCATAATGAAGCAAACCCTGCCACATAAGTTAGTCCTCCATTGCCGCATAATTTCAGTGACTCTGCCTATGGCTTTTCATTCAATGCAAGGAAGTTTGACATGCCTCCAAAAATGAATTCTTTGGCCACTTGATACATAACGGAATGCTCAGCGGCCTTCCACCGCCCTCCCCTGCGCATGCAGTAACAGGTAAAACTGTGAATATGCCAGTGGTAACTCCCAGTAGCGGCCCGTGGTGGGAGTGCTGCCGGGCGGTGACGTGGGACGGGGGAGGGGCAGGGTGGGGGGGTAGTAAAGTACGGAATACGGCCGAATAGAGGTAAGTAAACATATAAATAAATAAAACGAATTTCGTTGTGCGCGCTGCATCGCCAAATGCGATGCAGCGCAACGAAATTCGTTTTATTTATTTATATGTTTACTTACCGCTATTCGGCCATATTCCGTACTTTACTACCCCCCCACCCTGCCCCTCCCCCACCCCACGTCACCGCCCGGCAGCACTCCCACCACGGGCCGCTACTGGTAACTCCGCCATCTGCAACAATGTCTGCCTGCCTTGCTTACTGCGCTCCACCCCCTAATGATCGGGTGTTTTTATCCTGACCTTTTCTTGATGAGTATTGTTCCTTGTCAATAAAAAAGACTGATTCAAAATGGTGCAGGACCAGAATACCTTTTTCAGAATATTGCCCAATCGTGTACATAAATATCGCTCCATTGGAGTTAACAATAAAAAATATACACTAAACATGTTTTGTAAAAGCGATTTAGAATCTGGCAATTGGGTCAGACGGTATCTGAGTGTACGATTTTCTAACACAACCTATTAATTACATTGTTTTATAATCAGACACTCTGGTATGACGCAATTATCCATTTAACCGAAAACGTGCACAATATGTCTTTATTCTTGATTTCTTAATTTTCTGAAGGAAAGGACAAACAGGTACATTGAAAAAGTATAAGAAAAGTAACGGTCTAAGACAACCAAAGAAAATAAAGATCAAACAACATAGAATATATAGAAAATATGTTAATGGCCCATTGAATTTAAAAATGCTTTAAAAAATGATGTGCAAAATTAAGTATTTTACCCATTTGGTCACTTTTTAAATTGGTCAGACTAACCAGTGACAACTGTGGGTATTTGTATGGGACAGCGTGATAATTCACACAGTCGTGTTTTAAATATATTTTTAATGTAGAACGATGCACCACAATGTTTTCTGTTTCATAACTATGTATGAATTATTGCCTCAAATGAAAAGGTTAGCGAGCCTATGCATTCATTTTCCTAAACAAAAAATGTAAATTCAAGGAGAGGCAGGCATCGATGTAATATGCCATGGGAGCACAGACGAGATGCATCAACTCTCTGTACAAGCATCAAATAACCCAGCCAACATCTCGTGGCATTTAAATCGATGTTATGAAAAGTCGCTTGAATAAGATTAAATTCCAATGAAGAGCTAACAGAATATAATAAAAAGCATATCAGTACCCTTGTTGGATAAATGTCTGCATCGACTCTTGCACGTTAAACTGGTGTTTTTAACAACACTTTTTAGGTACGTTTTTGACGGATGGAGGACATGTATACATTTATAACAACACTATTGTTCCTTGCAATATGGATTCAAAGCATTATCTTCACATGCATAGTTCACTATATTCAGTTAGCAGCACACACTGACAATTATGTTATGATATATCTAGCTAGTTAGTAGTCAAGTGTCAGGCTGTCCGTAAAAATCAATCATCAACTATGTAGCGGAGAATATAAAGAGGACGCTAAGAGAGGGAACAGAAGGTGCCCGTCATATCAAGGCAATGTTGTGACTGGCTGGCTGAGAGAGCGGCGCGCAGGCTGGAGCGCGGGGAGTGGGCACGCGCAGACCGCATCCATCGAGGACAGCAATCGTTCTGCTTAGAGTCATGACTGATCAGCGGCCAATAAAACCACAGCCGATCCTTTTAAACATGGGTTCCTCATCACTGAGTCCGTAGATTAATCTTTCATAAATGGCTACTTTTATTAATTCTCTCTGGTGTACCATCACTGACTGCTCGACAGTTAATTATGCAGACACACTTTCCCGCTCCGGAATCCTGGTTCTTCCGCTGCGGAATTTGTTGCGTGACTGCTGAGCAATTCCAAGGAGGCTTGGGTAGGATCATGGCGATGACATTAGTCATTGCTGAAATCAGAGTGCCCAGTGACCCTTTCATCAGGCCTGGAAATACAGGCAAAGCATGACTTCCAAAGGGGTACTGGGGACCCTGGGTCAACACTGTAGTTCTGTATTGTAGTGAAGATGGTTATTAGACATGCGGATCATACTTGGGAATTTATAAATTTGGAACACCCTTGGATTTGCTGGCGAGGGAGAACCACCCCAGAACCTCAAAGAGGAAATAGTAAGCTTACATACTGAAAATGTTAATATACACCACAAACTATAAAACTACAGCTTTTTGTAAAATATAGCATTTTCATACTAGCTGTTATTATAAAACACACGTCAAATGGTTTATACAGTAGCCAAGAGGAATTTGATACAAAAAATGTATTATTCTGATGTTTTGTGTAAAAATATGGGTGGCATGAGGAAACATCCCAAGTGAGAAGACCAAAATCCTTGAGACTTGGGGCTATTTCTTGAGAGCTTCCAGATTTGATCATAACTATTAATCCTTAATTTATAGTATCAAATGCAGCATCAAGCAAGGTAGTTAACCAATGAGCACTCTATGATTGTCCATCAAAAGTCTTTGCTACACATTGCTTCTATATTTAGCTATTTGAGGTTGCTCAAGGAAGTGAGGGCATGGTTTATACTTCGGAGGTGGCCCACAATGCAGCAGGGCGATAAAGGTCTTTCCTCGCAACCCTGGTTGAACTACCACCTGTCATATTAAGAGATCTCCACTGGCCCTTGTGGAAACCTCAGTGCCTTCAAACGAGCAGCTGTCATGGTGGTGCCGCTAAAGGCAATGAAAGTATGGAGAGGCAGCCACTCAGCAGATTCTTTTGTTTTTCAAAAGCAAGCTCCCAAACTGAGAGTTTGTTTTTGAAAAACAAAAATTAAATGGCTTTGACACCATCTAATTTTTTTCCCAGGGCGCGAGGGTCATTTTTCTATTGTTTCTGTTTTGGCTTGCCGGGATTTCCCTGACAGTCCGGAACAAGAAATAAAGTACATCAGACCATCGACTCAAAATAGAGCGGGCAGTCTGATGTATCTATGCAGATGGCCCTAACTCGGTTGGGGCAACGGTGTAGGGTTTCTGAGGGCAGATCCAGCGGGCGAACTGCTGTCCAAAACATGATGGTCTGCCTCACTCTAAATAGGGCGGACGGACCATCAGTTTGGCGGACAGGTAATCCACCACATTTGTGGTGGAAAACCTACCTGCCAAGCACTGAATCGGGCCCTATGTTATTCCAGCAACAAGGTTATAGACATTACTAGGCGCAAGCATGAACTGGTTTAGCAGCATGCATTCTGGGATTTTTAAAAGAGCTTCCTGGGTTCATAGAAGGCCATGGCAGTAAACGAACATCAGACACAGAATCAGACAGTTTCCTCACCTGTTACACAATTTACATGCCCCATTTGGTCCCTTGCTCTGCAATGACACTAACGACTATAATAGTTTTTTCTGAGTTTCAGTCTTCTGTGTTTTTGCTACTTTGTCACTCGCCTCCCAAAAACACACGTGCAGTTAACTCTCACCAGTGCCGCCAGCATTTTGTCTTCTATCCTTGATGGCAAGGAGAGCTTGGACCCACACATTGCTGACCCGCTAGGACTTGTCTAACTAACTACCCTTAGAGGCAGGCTGCAAATGATACAGCGAGCAGAGCGGTTACTGGCTACCTGGAGATAATTGGTTGTTTGACATTATTTGGTTAAAATACCAAAAAGTGATCAGTTACTAAGCATCGATGTCATTTCACCAAAATGCCAGGGGTAGCGGTAGTGACTTCACATGCCCCTTGACCTTCACTTTCACTCACAAATACATATGCTTATACATACACACGCATTCACAGATACACATACACTCACACTCTGCCTACACATTCACACATATTCACACATACACACTCTCTCTTACATAAACACACTCAAAACTGCAGACACGCACAAAGCATACACACATTTAAAAGCTTTTTTTTACTTATCTCAGCTGCCAGAGAAAGTCATATTCCAGCTATTTGTACTCCATTTTTTTAAATTAAACTAATAGTGTGTAATGTTATATAATTCACTACTAGTGTAATAAAAAAATTGACAAAAAACGCTGTGAGTGAAGCCCCCACAGACGTCCATAAGGACGAGCTGCTTTTGTTCCTGCCACTGATTTTTCCACTGCTGATGCTAGGGGTCGCAAAGGCAGTGCCATGGGTCACAAGGGGCATGCCAGGGGTCGTAGCAGCGACCCTTGGTGACCTCTAAATGACGTCCATGTGACTAAAAACTGTGCTCCCTGGGCCCTGATTTGGATTTGAAGGTGGAGCTGGCTGAGTGCAGGAGGGAACTGTCTCTGAGACAGGAGCACCTATTTAACTGCTAAGTAAGTTTCTTTAGACCTAAAATGCCTGGCTCATGGGAGATTTCACAGCCCCCTTAAAACTCCCTCACACATACATTGCTTGCTGGGAAGAGGTTTTACAGTGCTTCCGTTCTTCACACATCCAGCTAGTAGGGCGCAGATTCCACAGGGATTCCAATTGCCACGTAACAGACTAATAGGGGGGAAGATGTCAGGGTTTTACCTGCTTGCCAATGTGCAGCCAATAGGGCAGGTTTCACAGTGCTCCCTTTCTGCACATTCCTGCCTTCACAGTCCTCCCTCACTTCAAATGCCTGGCCAATAGGGAAATGTTCCTATAGACCTTCCTGTGAAAGCCTGGATATTAATGAGGCTATTTGATTGCTATTTCATAATGGATAACCTCTGTCCAACAACAAAAATAGATTACCCAGAGCTCCTTGCTGCCACTTGTCTGGCCAATAGGTAGGGGCTTTGAAAGTGCTTCACAATGTGACAGTGCTTTCAAATACCTAAAAGTGATCAAGATATAGAAGTCTTACATTATAGATGCCTTTGACACCATTGTGTCTGCCTAGAAAGTAGCGAGTGGCTCTACAATGTTGTTCTGGGCCTCAGTGCAGGTAAGGAAAATTGGAGCCCTGCCCACTTGCTGGACAGTAACAGACAGCGTTATTTGGGGTGCAGTGGACCCCTCACAGAATAGAGGCCCTGTGCATTAGTGGTAGCTATGCACTGCCAAGAAGTAACTATGACAGCCTATGACAGACCTATGAAAGTGTTTTGACACATACCTGGCAAATAAGACGCCATCTTTAGAGTGCACATGACTCAACAATGTGAAGACGGATTTTGCATACGCCAAGGACAGTCCATGACAGCCCAACAGCTAGAGTTCTATAGCAGTGCTACATGTTAACCAAAGGAGCTTTGCAAGCAGTGGCTGATTTGTAAAAAAATAAGTGACGGGGCTCTCCTCGGGAGGCATCTTGCACCAGCCCATTTCTCCTGTTGGAGCCGCCTAAAACTGAACCAACTGCCAACCACGAAAGTGGGGAGCGGATGTGGCGTAATGGCCAGAGCTGCTGACTTCGGAGCTGGGGAACCCGGTTGGCATCTGGGCGTCGACTCAGCATCCTGTGATTATGCGCAAACTACTTAATCTCCCCGTAAAAGAAAGTGTCCTTAACTGGTGGTGCTCATGAAAAGCGCAGCGGTTGATGATTAAGTGCCGGTGCTGAGCACTGGAAACCACCGGCTCAAATTAAGCACTGTCTACAAGAATGCTGTTTCTGCAGAAAACAGTTAAAGACCCATCTGCGTTTTAAATAGATAAAGGTAGGAAAGCAATACGTAACATAGGCATATACATTCTTCCAATTTTCGAAAAGCACAATAGGATTAAAAATCACGGTGCCAGCTTATTGGGTTATCACATACCTGGCTTTGCAGTAGAGAGAGACAGATGCTCTGATAAACCTGCTTTAATTTCAGCTCCTGCTGAAATACTTGCAGCAAAGACATCTGGCTATTGGTCCCTCAAGAGTTGTAAGCACTGGGACTGTAGTATAGAAGAAAAAAAAAGGAGGCACCCCTTTAAATCCCCCAATAAAAAAATATTTAAAAGCGAACTGAATTTTGGATTTAATGACAAGGGAAGGTAACCCTATTTTGGGGGGTGGTGGAGGGATGTGGAACCGAGGGGGGGACGGGGTAGAAGCGCCAAGAAACCGTCAATATGTTTTGCCACCGATCTCCGCTGCAGAACATCTTGAGGAGTAAAAAAAAAAATGCCTTAGCAATTTCTGCTTTGGAAAACAGAGCATGCAGCCTGGTTGAAGCGCTCTTCCGACCTCTGTGGTGCGGTTTGAATGTGAAGTCAAACGCCGCTGGAATAATTAATTCAGGAAACTGAATCGAGACTTCTCTGTCTTGCATATGCTTGTGTGGTGAAAGGCCAATCTTTAAAACAACATTTACCCTTCAGAATCCGCCGGTTGACCTACGCACTCCCAAAACCAGGACGTGCTGTCTCATCACTTCTGATGTAGTTACCAATGCTAGAAAAAATAAGAGATGCAGATTAAGTCCGTGCTAAAATTTAATTACGCTAGCAAAATTTGCAAAGAAAATCAGGCCACGCAAAATGTGAAAAATCTCACATTACGCATTTTTGTGTGCGTTTTTTTCTCTCCGGAGATCGGTTTGGTCAGAAAATGTGTTGCCAAGAGTAATTTTCTGCTAGGACCTGTGCCCTGCCGGTATCTTGGGTGGCTTTTTCACGCACGGGATGCCCTCACCTGAAAATTTCAAGCATGTTGCCTGTAGAATTCCATCTATTTGCCTAATTTCGAGAAATGTTCATGACATTTCGAAGAAGAAACTTTGCGCGATTTCCCACATCCCTTATGAGTCCTGAGGGGCATATTTACAAGCCCCTTGCGCCACTTTTGCGCCGCCGTTGCGTCACGCAAGTGACGCAGCGGCGACGCAAACCATGCGCCGCGTTGCGCTATATTTACAACGTGACGCATCTAGGGAGATGCGTCACGTAGTAAACCCCTGCGCCACATGAAACCTGCGTCAGGTTTCATGTGGGCGTACCGGCGCAGGGGGGGGCGTTCCGGCGCAGGTACGCCTCGGAAAAGTGACGTAGTGAAATCTACAAGATTTCACGCAGTCACTTTTCCGACGCTAGTGCGTCAAATCCTTACGCCTGCTTCAAGCAGGCGTAAGGATTGACGCACCATGTTAGGGATAGGGAAGGTTGGAACAGTGCTGGAGTTGCGTCGCGCTTGCGACACGACTTCAGCACTGCGCCAACCTTCCGCCTGGCAGATGCGTCACGCATCTGCTTATCCTTGCGCCACGATGCGCAGCATTGTAAATGCGGCGCATCGGACGTGGCGCAAGGGTAAACTTGCGTGACGCATTTTCCTGGCGCATCCCTGCTGATATGCAGGGATGCGCCAGGGAACGTAAATATGCCCCTGAGAGTTCACAGCAACTCTTTGGGGCAGATTTACAAGCCCCTTGCGTGACTTTTGCGCTGCAGTTGCGTCACTTTTAGGACGCCACTGCATCAAAACCTTACGCCTGCTTGAAGCAGGCGTAAGGAGTGACGCAGTGTAGTGGGAATATGCCTCAACATGCATTGCTGGAGTTGCGTCGTGCTTGCGACACGACTCCAGCAATGCGTGACTTTTCCGCCAACAGATGCGTCAGAATTTCTGACGCATCTGTCAATCCTTGCGCCATAGTGCGCCGTATTGTAAATACGGCGCATCTATGGTGGCGCAAGGCTTTCTAAGGGTGGCGCAGGGAAAGTGACGCATCTATACAGATGCGTCACTTTCTTGTAAATCTGCCCCTTTGTTTTTGAGGCCAGGTCACAATAAAAAAATGCTTTTTGAAAATCAAGTGTCAAAACATGAATGTGAATCCACATTGGAGATACACCTTAATATGTGACCAATGCCATGAATCCCAACTTGGAGAGAGGGAGGGGCTAATCGCAGCTACGGTGCCAATAGGGCCCCAAACAATTAGCATTCATGCAACTCTGACTGTCACGATATCAGGACGCCTTTTAAAGAACTGCACCACCATGATTTTACCTCAAATTTTTATTGGTCGCTGGCACTAAGTTTCCAATGTATACTTGCCGCAATCATTGTCCTTGCAGATCATAAAGTCGAATATCCAAAGAAAGACGCCATACAGGAAACGGACACTAACTTTTTGTTCTCGCTTTTTGTTTTGAATTCAATTTAGTATACTTTTTTTTTTTTTATAGAAAACGTGTTATGATTGTACCGATTTTTAATATCTGTTCAATACATTATTCTTATTCATATTTAACACGATCAGAAATGTATCCCTCTAATTGCACATCTCATCTTATCCCAGTTGTCCCAGGGCAGATGCATTTAAAGACAGAACAATAAAGTGAATAAAGTGTGATGTCATCAGTGTGTCATGGAAGGGTTTGTTTTCTGGATTTGACTGGTTTGGTGAAGCGTTAGTTAAATTGTCTTATTAAATGTAACATTTTACACTCCTTGGGAAGCAAAGCAAAAAGAAAGTATTTCTTTAAAAGAGTTTTAAATTTAAAGACTAGTTTGTCACTTTTGCCAAGTGCAGTGATGTCGGTCCGGCCGTGCAGACTTTGTTAGAGCAATACAAACGCCATGTGTCCAGCCGTTCGAAGACGGGCCCTTCACTTGGCCAAAAAAGTAGGCAACGCATTTTGAAAATTGCTATAACACCTGCCAAGCTGAAATAGTCGGGAGATCGCAGTAAACTTGCAACCATTTTGCCTAACGGAAGCACCTGTAGTAAGCTTGAAAACATACTGCTCCACACTTCCGGGTCCAGCCCTTCCCTTTGGTAACAATGCCATATTTGAGGCTTCCGTGTGCCATCTGGCATCACTACAGCTGGTGGCACCCTCAGCAACTTCCTAGAATTAACTTACTGTAGAGCTTCACTTGCATATCATATTGAATGTTTTCTTAAATTGTGTTTATTATTTTACACAGATAGGGTTTACAAACTGTAGTGAGGCGGTTGGGGTAAAGAAAGACAGAGCCGGAGCTGTAATTAACTTGTTTATTAATATCCTAGCAGGAGCGCCGGGAACCTCCGCTCGCTTCACCGGCCAGCCGATAATCCCTCAAAATGGCCGGGCGCGCTCCCAGCATTCCCGGTCACACGTGACCTAGGAACGCTAGAGCGCGACACTACATATCTCCTCCCTTTACAATATAATGTCACACAACTCAGTGTCTCTGGAAAACTGAATGTACCGGGTACTTATAACTCCACTTCATACTCACGGTACTTCTTGGGAAACACCACGGCTCTACCTGACCTGGTGTGTCTCAGTGGCGTCTTGATGTTAGTGTCTCTGCTGTCCCTGGAACCAGTAGCTCTAGGTGAATACTGAGTGAGACTCCTTGCCTCCAAATTTCCATCCACCTGGCTCTCCTGCAACCCCTGGTGACTCTCGCCTCCGTCACGCTCCGGAGTGTCCAAGATACTTGTTTCACCTGCCTTGATGTTCACTGTGTTTCCACTTGTCCTCTCTGCTTTGGTCGTCTGGTTATTCGTGTCTTGAGTATCTTCTTCCTCCGTCCCTGCGGATGTGCCTCCTGCCTTTTCCCATTGCAATACCTTGTTGCATCGTGTCATCCTGTCTTTGGACCATATCTTTCCATCACTCAATAATGCTGATCTTGCATATGCCTCACACACTCTTAAGGGTGTACTGAATTTGCTTTCTCCCTTCCTTTTCAATTGAGCCAGTTTCACTCTGACCCATTCTCCTTTTTCCAAAGACTCTTCCTTTACATTGCGCCGTTGGTTGTAGTGATCTGTGTAAAGCCTTTGGGCCTTCTCCAAGTTGCTCCGTACCACTGCCGGTGACCATCTACTTTGTATTGTCCTACGTTTCCACGCTACATTATCCCTAGTGAACGGGTCACGACCCCGTAAGATCTTGAACGGACTGTATCCCGTTTGCGTAGGAGTGATGCGGTAAGCCCATAAGGTACGTTGGAGTTCTACTTCCCACTGCTTTCCTGCATTAATGGCCGACTGCACAGACCCCATCACCACTCGGTTGAAACGTTCGGTGAGGCCGTTGCCCGCTGGATGATATACTGGAGTGTGCTTCGTCATGATCCCATTCCTCTCCATGAACGACTTCCACTTGTCGGACGTGAATTGTGGCCCGTTGTCGCAGGTTATGACTCTGGGGATCCCTTCTCTTAGAAAGAGGGAAGTGAGAAACTTCAGTATGGTGTCTGTATCCATTGTGTCATGCACTTCCACTTCCGGCCATTTGGAATATCGGTCCACCAGCACCACAATGTACCTGGGTGTACCCTGTGCGTTCAGGATGGGGCCCAAGATGTCAATCGCCACTTCATCCCATGGATTGACCGGTTGGTGAAACTTCCCCAGTGGCGGTCTCATCGTGGTTTGGGTCTTGTCTGCATTACAGCACTGCGCGCATTCTCTGACGTGCCTTTCCACCTGACTGTCCAGTGCCGGCCACCAATATGCTTGTTTAGCCCTCTGTTTGGTTTTTACTATGCCCAAATGTCCCTCGTGTAGTATGGTCATTATCCTTTTTACCAGCCCTTCCGGTGGCACCACCTTGTCTCCTCTTAGTAAGAACACACTCTTGTCCTCTACTGACAGTTCTTCTCTCACTTCATAGAACTTCCTCTGTTCCGACGTTAGGTGTTTTTTTTCCGGCCATCCTAAGACCACGAAGCTTTTCACTTCCTTGATACATGCGTCGTTTTCATATGCCGTCCCCCATTCTTGTGCGCTTATGACTGCTTCCTGATCTTCTGCGAAGGCGATGGTGTAGTCATCCTCTTCCGTCGGCTGAGGTGCATCCTCCATGGCTGCCGCTCTGCTCAAGTAATCTGCTACTTTGTTCTTGGCCCCCGGAATGTATTCTACGTCATACACATAGTCCAACAACTTCAAAGTCATCTTTGCTATGCGCGGGGTGGCACTCGCATGACCACTGGATGTAAGTACCTTGATCAGAGGTTTATGATCAGTCCTCAACAAGAACCTCGAGCCCCACAGGAATTGACGGAACCGTTCCATTGCCCATATAACAGCCAGCATCTCCTTTTCCACTACACTGAATTTCTCCTCTGTGGAGGACAATGATCGAGACGCGAAACTGACCGTCGTCAGCACTCCAATCTCTGATCTTTGCATGAGGACTGCCCCCAACCCTCTGTCACTGGCATCTGTGGTAAGAACCGAGAGTGCATCCTGGTCAAACCCCTGCAAGGGTACTGCTTCACAAATGTCCTCTTTTATTTGGCTGAATTCTATATCCGACTCCTCTGTCCACACAAAGTTCGTCTTTTCTCTTAGTAGCTGACGCATGCTGTGTGTTTTGGTAGCAAAGTGGGGCACAAACTTGCTATAGAACTCCGCCATGCCTAGAAAGGACCGTACGTCATCTTTGTTCCTTGGAATAGGTGCGTCTTTGATGGCTTTCATGTTGGCCGCTTTGGGGGTGATCCCTCTGTCACTAATCTCGTGACCCAGGTACGTCACTGCAGACACTCCTAGCTTGCACTTGTCCCACTCCACTGTGAGGCCATTGAGCTCCAGGATGCGTAGCACGTTATTGAGTTTTGTATCGTGATCAATTTTGGTCGTTCCCATGATTAGGATGTCATCCTGGAAGTACTGTACTCCGTCAGTGTCTTTAAACAGTCTATGCATCAACTTTTGGAACACAGCTGCGGCAGACGCCAGCCCAAAGGGCATTCGCCGGAATTGATAGCATCCGAACGGCGTGATGAACGATGTTAATTTCCTACTCCTCGGATGCAGTGCTACCTGATGATACGCTGAGGTCAGGTCTATGGTCGAAAACCACCGAACGCCCTTCGTCTTTGCTAACATTTCGTTTATCCGAGGTAGCGGGAATTTGTCCACGACGATGTTCTTGTTGAGTTCTCTTAGGTCAATGCACAAACGCACCTTGCCGTTTGGTTTCCTGGCCACGACCAGTGGAGCTAACCATTCTGCACTCTCTATTGGCTCAATCACTCCATTATCTTCCAGGCGTTGTAGTTCATGTTGTACCGCTTCCCTGCTGTTGAATGGAATGTTCCTCACCTTATGGCTCACTGGTTGTGCATTCTCCTTTAGGCATATCTTGTGCGTGAACTTTGCCAATTTGCCGATCGTGCCTCCAAAGACTTTCGGGAACTCCCCTTCCATTTGTCCGCTTCATATCCCTGCGCTTGGTCGGTCATCAGCACTTGGGTCAACCCTCCAGGATTGAGTTGGATTCCTAGTCCTCCCTGGTCTATCCATCCCAACACTGATGGCCCCTTCTCTGCTACGTACAGCTTCCCTTCTGTCGTACGTCCTTTGAATTGGAACCTCAGTTTCCGGAACCGTACCATCGGTATGGGTTCTCCCGTGAAGGTGACCGGCTTGATATCTGGGGGTAGAAGATGCATACCAATCACTTGGGCGAAGTCTCTGTCCCACACTTTACGTTGTATGATGGTATATGGTGAGCCTGAATCCGCCACCGTGGAGACTGGAATTCCTCCTATTGTCACTTCACACAACGGCTTGCTTGTGCGGGAGCCATCCACGCCCAACACGTGTTCTTCGATGCACAGAACTTCTTCTTCTTCTTCCTCTTCTCCCCCTTCCGGATCAGAATCCTGTGTCACGTACTTCACTGTCGCCTTCTTGGGTTTGCGCCTGCAGACCTTCTCAAAGTGTCCCATTATGCCACAATATAGACATTTGGTTCTGAAGGCCGGGCACCGTCTGTCTGATGCCGCATGAGCGATGTTACCACATCTGTAGCATCCCTTCTTTACGTCACGTGGGAACGGCGTGTTCGTTTGCGTCCTCGTAGCCGGTCCTTGTTGCCATCCTGGGTTCCTCCTGGCCTGCGGTCTCCTTTCATGTTCTTGGGTCTCCGTTATTTTTCCTACAAGAGGTCTGCTGGTTGCCTCCCTTTTCGCGGCCTCCGCGCACCTCTTGGAGAGTTCCGCCTTCTTGACCAGAGCTACGATCTCTTTAAGAGGAGAATCACCACTGACCCACAGCTTTTCCTGTATAGACGTGTTCACCGTGTGCATGATGATTTGGTCCCTTACGAATTCATCATGCAGGCCACCAAACTTGCAATTGATGGCTAGACCCTTCAACGCGGCCACATAATCATCTACTGATTCTCCTGCCTTCTGCTTCCGCTGAAAGAAATTGAAGCGGTCAATGGCTGTGCACACTACCGGCTGATAGTGGCTATCTAGGTCGTCGATGGCGTGTTGGAACACTTCCATGTCCTCTGGCGGACGGGTCTTCTTCACCAGATTCCTGTATACCCTGACACCTTCAGGGCCTAGATTGTGAAGCAGGATCTTTCTTTTCCGTGTACTTGGGAAAACTTCCTCCCCTTCATCCTCCAACGCTGACAGGTAATTAAGGAAATATTCCTTCCAATCCTCCCATTTCATCGCCGGTTCCCCTGGGTGTGGCAGGAAAGGTAGTGGATTTGTGAGGGAGAACGTCTGGGCACACATTCCTGCTTGCCTTACAGTTGGCGCGCCTTCTACCCTGGGTGGGGGGCTCCCCGGAGCACTCTGCCCTCGTAGATCTGCCACCCCGTCGAGGGACACTGCTGCCGCTCCTGTGTGACGCAGCCCTCGTGGCGCCAGGTTCACTCTCCCTTCTTGCCCGTGATGTTGCTGGGCTGCTGGACGCGTGTTTGGGCGGCAATGTGCTCTGTTCGTCCCTCCCTGCGGCTAGGCGATCGTGAACGCCGTGGGCTATACCCCTATGATCCTCCGTGCGTCGTGTTATGGCGCCGGGATGGCTGTGGGGTGTCCGGGCTAGGCTCACTGGCGGGGCACTGGTACCTGTGAGATGATGCGCTCCAAAAGAGCGTGTCGCTGACGAGGTGTAGTGCCTGGTTGATGAGGCTGGATTAGACCAGAGGTGCTGCGCCCCTTCTGTTGCCCTACTCCTCGGCACTTCTCCACCGCTTGGCTCCTGGTGCGCTGCGGTCGCTCTCCGCGGGGCGTGCGGGCGATGACCGGGCCCCTGCCACGCTCCCTGCTATGTGGTGTATCGTGTAGCACTTGCTACACACGATGCTGGTGCTCTTCGGTTCTCTGTCCCCCCAGCCTCGTCGCCAATTTGTAGTGAGGCGGTTGGGGTAAAGAAAGACAGAGCCGGAGCTGTAATTAACTTGTTTATTACTATCCTAGCAGGAGCGCCGGGAACCTCCGCTCGCTTCACCGGCCAGCCGATAATCCCTCAAAATGGCCGGGCGCGCTCCCAGCATTCCCGGTCACACGTGACCTAGGAACGCTAGAGCGCGACACTACACAAACCAACCACGTTTCTTAAAAATCGACATCCACACTATTGAATGTTCTCACATAAACAGCTCAGATTCTGAGCAAGGGCGTTGCATCCATTGGTACAGGAGGTGCAGTGTCACCTGGGCCCAGAGACCTAGGGACCCACTGAACCCTGATGAATGCGTTGCTTCACAGTTCAAACAGCGGCCAGAGGGCCCATTGCCTTCCTTGCACTAAGGCTCAGGACACCCTGACTAGGCCACTGATTTTGGCGGCAGTGTTCCTCCAGCTTCATAGTATTTCCCTACATTTATAATTGAAAAAAATAGAAAGCATGTCCAGTTAAGCCGGTTTGGCCCGTGTTTGAGTGTCTGTTGGCAGTGCGTAATTTGTGTAGGTCGTAGTCAGAGGTCCGCACCGGCACTTTTTTGGGGGACCATGACTTATGATCAGACTTTAACCCAGGGCAGCGTTTGTGGGGGGGGATGGGAGCAGGGATGGAGAGTTCCTAAATAATAATTTGAGGATCTATATTTATTCATTATTTTTTTTTACAAATTAAGGACTGCTTGTAGGTCCCTGATTATGGTTCTAAAAGTCCTTTCTAGGTGGGGATTGAATTTGGTGAGCTCAGTTCGCATTTAGGCTGTCAGCCACACCACTCCACAGAGCCACAGTACAGAACCAATCGGTGCTGGTGGTGCCATAACTTGAAGGCCTTTTCCTTCCATAGGTCAAGGACTTTATAGGTCAAGGACTTTATAAGTCAGGAGTTCGCAGTGTTTTCTCAAGCCTACTGCTGTCCCATTTGGTCAGGGGTTCTGGCACAGTGGCAGAGGAGGGTGGGTGAACTTTCAAGTCAAGGGAGCAGAAGAAATTCAAGACTTCCTCACCTGAAAATAAGCCAACATCCAGTGTCAACTAAAACTATGCAAAGGGCGTGCATTGCTGTCTCCAGGGTTTTGACTGTACCATGTGCTTTATTTCTATTTGTATTTCAACTGTTGTTCGATATTCTATTCTCACATCTCCTGGTTCTACATGAAATGTGTCTTAAAAAGGAATTAGATACAGAGCAGATCGCATGTTCTGAACCAACACGTAAACAGGCATATACACTCACTGTCCACATCTTGGGAAAAATACTGTGTTACAGCTTCAGAGCGGAGAAATGAGTCCATGTTAACCTAAATAAAACAGTCTTTGAAAGGTTTCTAATTTGGTGTCTAGTGGTTTTTAGCCACTGGGAATCATACACAACACAAATTAATTAAAACACTCATTCACCACCTCCGAAGCAAAATGACACTCGCCACCATTCCCCACAACGCTAAAGAAATTCCCATTTGGTGCATTCGGAAATGGTCTTGTTAAGGCATAGGCCCACTAAAATTCCCAGTCCCATTCAGCAAGTTCTGTCTCACTCTCCTCATTCACCACTAAAGCCACTTCCGCTAACTACCACCTTGTGTTAGACCCAATTAGTAAAACAAAGCGTAGGTGCCATGGCACCAAATTCTTCTTAGGTGCCCGTTGCTGGTGCTGTTGAATGCTGGGTTTGCCAAATACCAAGGTTGTCCAGTTTTTATTCGACCTCAAGCATCTTTCGTCATCTATGCTAATTTTCCTATTTTTTTTATTCCACCTCCTTTCTTCCTCGTCTGTCTTTCTCTCTCGCACTCTGGATGGATGATGAAAAATAAGTCATGGTTTCCAAAAATGAGTGTGGTTGCCAACCACTGGCAACCGAAGTCACAATTTAAGCACTGCCCAGGTCCCGCATACATCCCTTCACTCACAACAGTCACCTACCATTTAGCCAAAAATATGAACAATTGAAAACCATGACTACCAGCTGCACAAACACTATGCATAATTTTCTGGAAATCTATATCCTCCTCAGCAGATATTTATTTCCAACAGAGACCTCTAGTTCATCCCCTGTCCCCTCGGCCGCTATGGAAACTCACTGCCCCCCCACTGCAGCTCTACGTTTCGTCAGCTATGGACATCCCTGGTTCTTCACTCAAAAGCTTTGGAAGCTCATGGTCTTCCTGCTGACAGCAATCAAAAGTTTATAACAGCGAGAGAATCTATTATAACTTCCTTACAGTTCTAGGAAATTCTGCTGCTTCTCAACACTATAGAAGTTCTTGGGCCCCTGCCCCAAAACTATAGAAATTCATGGTTTCCCTACAACCGCTATATAAAGTTATGAGTTTCGCCTTCCAACGGTTATGTAAACCTCATGATCCTCTTCCTAAAACACAAATTAACATGTGGCTCTGCTCTGAACCGCATTGGTAACTTATGGTTCTCCTTGAAGCAGCTATTGAAATCATTGTTCTGCCCCAAGGTCCACAGAAAACTCATAGTTCCCCTCCCAACTCCTACAGAAAGTCACAATTCTCCTCTGACAGCTTTGAAGATATTTGTCTACCCAAGAGTTATTGAAATGTATGGTTCTCACTCTGGAAACTACGTGAAGCCCCCTAAAGTCATGGATCTTCTCCCAAAATGTATGGAAACTTGTGATTTGCATCCCAACTTCTGTAGAAACTTATGGCTTCACTCTCAACAGCTTTCGAAATGTTAGTCAACCCAAAAGCTATTAAAACTCATGACTCACTCTCTCTCTAGCAGATAGGTAAATGCATGCCCTCCAACAGCTACAGAAACTCATGGTTCTACTCCCAACATCTGTGAAAACTCCTGGCTCTACTCCCAAAACTTAGAAAAACTAGTGCTCTTTCTCCCAAACCCTACAGGACCTCTTGGTTCTCCTCCAAACACGTATAGAATGTCATTGTTCCCCACCAACACCCATTGAAGCTCATGATTGTCTCTCAGGCTGCTGTAAGAACTCATCGTCCTCCCACTTTTGACTATAAAGTCACTGCCCTTGCCCTGCCAACTCATGATATAACTTAACGATTGGGAAACTCATTGTCCACTTCAAGTGCCATGACAGCTTATGGTTGTCTCATCTGGAGCTCATAGTCCTCCTCCTGACAGCTATGGAAACAAACAGGTAATAATAATACTGATAATAATAACTTGTTTTTTCTATAACAACATCCTTTTTCCTGTTTCTAAGCATTCCAAATAACAATTAATGAGATTGCCCATTTAGTGGTACTTTATCGACTGTGAAAGTTAGGCTAAGACGACCCTTTCTTCATTCGAACTTCCATAGTCTTATGTTAAAGGATCCTTACTAAGCGTCTCAAAGCCTAAAATAGTTTCTTGGCTCAATGATGGTGAAATGAAAAGAACTAGGCAGCTGTAGAAAACAACCATTTTTTTGAAGATTTACAAACTGAAAATGATGGTATGGTATGAAGAGATATGGGCAAAAGAGTTTCCGGTCACAGAGGCCTGAACAGAAAAACTACAACCATGGTGTGCTCATTTGTCAGATAAAGTTCTAACAGGACTGGTGGGAATACATGGAAGCATGCTTTTATGGATAAAAGCTGGAGAATACCCATAAATCGCATTATGAATTAAGAATAAAATTTTAAAGGATATTCGTTCTTGAATCAGCAGCCAAAACAAAGAGGCCAAAAGAAAATTAAGTGGCTAAACCTGGAGGGCCCCAAAATAAGGCAGGCTGCCTACTTCTGGACCACCTAAAATGTCTTTATTGTGTACTTAAGCAACACCAAATAAAAGGAGTTAGCATTGTCCAAGGAGAGCCAATGGCGGCTAACATGGGCAGAAGCGCACCACTGTCGTTCTTGCACAAGTGGCATAGATGGAACATGCAGCTCAATACAACAGTAGGGAGTTGGTGGCCTAGTGAGAGGAAAGAATCAAAATGAACTCTCAAAATGAGAATAGAAGGGACTGGGACTGTAAGCGATCTCAAGGGGTCTATCCAGAGGTCCACGTTGATGCAACCACTCACATATCTGTCAGAATTGAGTTTAAGCCAGAGGCGACTCATACAGAGTCGACTGTCATATAGGGCAATCAGGCAGTCCCTGAAGGGCTGGTCTGACAGATCAGTGTATGCGCTGTGCTTTTTGGCAGGTTGTGGGCATGTTTCACGGTCAACGGGGACAGTTTTTACCATTAACATTGCCTGCTGCAAGCTCAAATCTATGCAGTCTTATACACCTTGCAAAACTCTTAGACAGCGTGTCTTTACAAGTTCAAAACCGCCCCAGTTTTCAAACATGGGCCCACTTTTTTAGCTATCTAATTCACTAGTGGGGCCACTTTTATTTTGGTGCCCTGACGTATTTTCTGTCCCAGTCCAATCCAGCACTCATCTATTGCCAAATAGACCTCATGCAGAATTGTAACAATCTTACTTATGACTTCTTACCACACAGCATAAGAATAGATTTGGTATCATAGGCATATACACAGAATGTGAACCCCAAGGTTGGCTAGCGGCTTAATGCAGATGTTGAATAGTTAGGGGGAAGAGCAGAACCTTCAGGGGTTGGGGATCAAACTACTGGAGTGGGCGCAGCAAACAGGGGGAGAGTCCCTGACTAAAAGTGGCTCTCAAAAGAAACAAGAAAGCAGGACAGCACAGAGTTAGTGATGCAGACGGCCCTAAGGGGATCCAACAGAAATTAATGATCACATATGTCGAAACCTGCTAAAAGATGCAATAGGATCGGGGCACCAACATTGCCTGAATCTACCTCCTGTCCGAGGTTGTCATGTGCTTCTAGAAGCACAAACTCCATGTTGTGACCATGGCAGATACTTGCCTGAGCAGGGTCCAAGGTGTACACAGGAAATGTCAGATGTTTAGCAACGTAGTTCTCAAGTCACTTAGTAACAGCACTCAACAGAACAACAGATCTATAATTGCTAAGCACCAAGGAGTTGGCTTCCATTCTTTTCAACAACAGGACAAATGGTCTGGGACTGAGTGCAGCACAAGAGTACGAGGGAGGAATTAATGATATTTCTCAATGGCTCAAAAGAGAATCAATTAATTTAAATATATTAAGTCAGCGAAGGTCCATCAGCAAAAGCAGTTTAATCTTAGGAAAGGCCCAACAAAATCTTCATAAGATAAAACCGAAAATATGGACAGAAAATAAGGAAATTGGGCACACTGATTGGGGGATTACTTTCTCAAATGGAAGTACGAATGGTTTGAAACTGGTTGTGTAACAAGAATGTAAAGCAGCACATCATTCCTGTGAGGCAATGAATGAAGGATGCAGTGCTCGAGGGTCAGTAAGTTTGTTGATAGTCTTCAAGATCATCTTCTGAGAGTTGTAGGCTGGATGAATCTGATTGGAATAAATTTCCATCTGACCAGCATGTTGCATCGGATATCTGCAACTAGAGCCTAATTTGCAGCGCCATCTTGCGGGTGGTAATACCAATTCAATGTGATGGACTATTCCAACACAGTTGAGAACAGCTACATAAACTCATAAAACAGTCAAGCCACTTCAATGGTGACAAAGGAACAGCTATAATATCCTTGCATATTTCTACCAACAAACCATCTACCTTGTAAGCTCATGTTGCTCTTATAAACTGATGGGGAAAGACGTGGCACACCCACCATAAATTAGTCCACTCCTATAAATAGTTACTGAGAGCCATGGTGAACCCCAAAATACCTAAACATCTCCAAACAAAAGCGATGCACACTATTTGTGTTTTCACCAAAATCTGTGCAATCTTTTCTTGGTCCTAGATTGTTTCCAACCCATAACTGTGGAAACTCAAAGCACTGCCATCAAAAACAACACAACTCCCAAAGCACTCAAACAACTTTTATATAAGTTAACTGCCCTACTAAGCAAAGGCCATGCACTAGTCAGGTGCATGTAGTATATACAATAAGGAGCTCATTACGATGTTGGGCGGAAAGCCTCTGCCCGACACCGACTCGGAATCGGGACCAACCGACTTGCGGTCGGTGGTTCCGACTGCCGGATTACGATGCGACTGAACACTGTTCGCTCTGAGTCCTATTGTTCCCTATGGGAGCTCGTGTTCCGTCCGACAACCACCCGTAACATGGGCTCCTATGGGGAAATGGGGTGTTTGCGGAAAACCCTGCACCCTGTCGCAGGCACCCCACAGTGCCTGCCACTCACGGCAGGGTTTTACAGGAGGGGGTCCCTTAGGTACCCCATCGGCCATCAACCATAGGCTGCAGGGCCTAGGGCCCTGCCAGGGGCCCCCAAAGTCACTTTCCGACAGCCTTTTCGTGTCGGACAGGCCGAAGTGGAAAGGCTGTTGGAAATTGACAACGTAATCCCGAGGTAGGAAACGCTGTCCATAGGGGTGTACGATATGGTTCCAACCGACAGGAATACTTTGTGAGTCGCTCGGAACCGGGTCGGAATGACCGCGCGTTTTACATTCCGACCGTGAACATCGTAATCGGGCGGTCGAAATGTAAACCGGCCGAGTCGGTCGGAAGGGCTCCGACGCGGTCGAGGAGATTCCAACTGGCGGGAGGAGGCTTTCCACCCGACATCGTAATGAGCCCCTTAGTGTAGTATCTGACTCATGCCTTGTGGACTGAGACTGGGTCTGAGCAGAAGCCAAGACAGTAGAATGTGGTGAGGTCATAGCAATCTAAAGCAGCAGGGATGACAGTTGGAGGAACAGAGTGAAGGCGATTACATGCTGGATGGATGAGGTCTCTTGTAACTAATAAACTACATGTATTTACTCAACCCTACAGTTTCTACTTGTTCCTTCTTGTGGGTCCCTTGTCACACAGGCGACGAGGATGGGATGGTGAGGATTACCAGTGCACTTACCGGTAATCATATAAAAAATGGTCATAATAGCTGGCCTGCTTTGGAAGCCTCTGGTGTGCCTTTCAAACAGTGGAGAAAGCTCTTGTTACGGCTACTGACAGCTAAGGGAAGTCTTTGTCACTGGCTCCATAGTGCTCAGCATTTGTGACTGAGTGCAACATGTTATGGAAAATAAAGAAAGGGAAAAAGAAGGTGAGCCCCACAGAAAGCAGGTAAGTTATAGAAGGGCTTTCATAGATTGACACACATCTCTCTCCCCTGTCGCTGGAAGACAGGGGCTTTTTAGGGATTTCTTAAACTTTGGATGACCTAGTAGTGCTCCAAGTGCAAGAGAATGGCCTTCCCTTGAAGAGGACCCAACAAGAAGTTGTGAGTTGAATGCAAAATCTTTGATGGACAATAAAGTTAAGATGTATCCTCATAAGACTTATCATAAAGCAGTTTAGGTCTATCAAAGGAAATGGAAAGCGCTATATAGAAATACCACTACAAAACAATGTATTAGAACATTGGAATGATGATAGCACCATTAAAGACAATGGAGTAGCTCTGGGCTTCTAATGGATGGTATAAACCTTTAGCTCCAACATTCCATGTTTGTCTTTATGTAATTCCCTTTTTAATTTAGAACATTCTATCCTCTGTGAGTGGAATGTTCCAATAGCCTTATAGCCCTCTGCCTCGAGCTATACCGGTTGTTAAAGGTCCTCTTCCTCGTTATAGGCCCTCGCCTGCGGCTCTGGCCGATAACTCAGGTTCAGGTCCTTTAACAACGGGGATAGCCCTCAGTAGTGGGCTATAAGGCTATAATAGGCCCTGGGTACCAGATCTGTAGTTTTAAATCAGAAAGCAAGTAAGAAGACCTCCTAGCTAGAATTATATGATCCCCGCATGTCAGCTCGATTAGCATTATGGCAACCCTGTTCAGCAACTTTTAAATCGACTGTAATAATTTGTCAGGAATATTGAAGCACCAAGAGCTGCATTGGCCTAGTTTGCACAGTATCGAACAGATCACGCTGACCTTTCGACATAAAAATGTACAACGTAGGCAAGTTTTGCATCCTCCTGTATCACTGCCTCCCACTGCTTGCTCCATAGTGCACCCTGTCCAAAACAGAGTCTCAATGTCTTTTATCCTCTTGGAAACGCCAGAGCACCTTTCGAAGGTATAAGGGGATATCAGAGCAGAGAAGGCGTCTTGTGTCTCTCCCCAAAAGAGAAAAGCAGTCAGCCCACTGATGGGGTTGTAGTCAGGCACGAAAGTCTGATCTCATCCTCAAGATGGAATTTCATTTGGGTATTAGCTACATGAATGTGATAACGGAGATTATATGTAAGGATGGGCTCCAGGTTTGTGGAATGTATTTTTTTTAACATTTTATCTTTATTTATCCATATTTAGTTTTTTTGCCGATATTATTAGCAATTATTTATATTTATTTTGTTTCACAGACAAATGAAGTCTGACCACGTTTATTTAATTGCTAAATGCGTACTTGCACTTTGATGGCTGTCGAATTTTAGCACTATAAGCTGCCAAATATAATAAATCAATACAATCGTATGAAAATATTAATATTATAATAGAAAAAGTGCACATGCAAAGGAATTTAAGAAAAATTCAGCACTTTGTTTTAACTCTCCATACTGTCAATCTGCACAGGTGTTGGTCTAAAAGCCATCAATGACAGCATATGAATCATGGAGAATAAGACCAATTTCTGTATTTCCCTGATTTTCAAAATAAATACATACAGGAATAATCAGTAAAAACAGAAAACTTGGTGATTTAATTATAAGCAAGGAGAACGAGAAAGGTGATGGACAACAGTAAAGGAAGAGAAGAGTCCTCAAACACATCAGAGGGTGAAGATGTGTTTTCAGGTCAAATATTCGGAGGAGCCAGGGGCTTCCTCCTGTAGGGATGACCCAACTACTGCAAGCCACCAATCAAAGGAGGTATATTGCACTTGGAGGAACACTTAAATGAAAAATCAGACGTGATGCAAAGTAGGGAAAATCTTGATCGACTGTCAGTATTCCTAATGTGTTATTGGCATAGAACCATTCACTACCATAGCTCTGATATTATTAAATTCATAAAGGATCCAACACATAAGTAATAGGATTTTCAAGAACGGGACAGTTATCTCATTGATCTTTGGAGTGTCATGGAACTGTTAGCTCACTGGACGTGTCACGGTACTGTTTGCTAATTGGACAACAGTGTGTCATGGAAGCTCATTGGACCAGGGAGTAACAAGTACCTTTTAGCTCATTGGGGTGGGGAGTGTCAGCACTATGCTCATTGGACCAGGGAGTAACAAGTACCTTTTAGCTCACTGGGGTGGGGAGTGTCAGCACTATTCCAGCGAGAACCCATATAAGCAATTTAAAGCTAAGTATGTGAAGCACCTTCAGACATGATATTTGGAAATCTAAAAAATTAATAAAACAAGGCCACTGGAATTATGCCATTCTGTGACCACAGCAGTTTCTGCATAATTATGGATTTACCACATTTGCCACACAAACTATCAGCTTCTGAATAAAATAGTGAAGTAATACTGCCTCAAAATCTGGTATAATAAACTGCATAATTTGCCTTTTCTTACTGCATAATTTAGTCAACCCTGCTGCATAATTTGGTCTTCCTTTGCCACACAATTCCAGTGCCTCTGTCCACACGCCGTTAAGTGCAGGACCACAAGCTCTTCAGTACAACAACGAGAGCTTATCACTGCATGTCTATGAAATGTGAAGTGCGGAAACATAAGCTATTTTTCCAGGGACTTTCATCTGTTTCAGTCTTGGAATTACTACCCAATTAAGCTATGGTCATGCTTTTTGGAAAAGAGACTATTTTTCATTTCACAAGTGTCGGACCCAACTCTAACTTTCTTTCGTTTCCATGAGTCACAGTCACGCTGCTTTCCCCTCTCTGCACTTTCATCCAGGGTTGGACTGGCCTATAGGGCAATCAGGCATTGCCTGATGGGCTGGTCTGACAGGTTAGTGTGTGGGCTGGGTTTTTTTTTAGTAGTTGTGGGCCGGTTTTATTGTTGATTTCTCGGCTATTGCCACTTGTTTTAGCTATCTGGTTCGCTAATGGGGACCACTTTTATTTTGGTGTCCGGGCCTATTTTTTTGTCACAGTCCGACCCTCATCTGTCTTTCTAGTGACAGATATATGTGGTTCTTTTATTCAAACTGCTTGCTCTACAATCACCTATTCTCATTCCTCCATTGCCCCTCCACTGCTAGAACTTTCATTCTTCGTTCAAGTTTTCTTATCCTGCCAAATGTTCATTATTCCCAAAAATTCACTTCTCTGCCTAAGCTTTCCACTTCCAATCAAATGTCTCTATTCTTCCTACACATCCTTTGCCCAGACGTTTCTATTCTGCCTATTCTTTTCTTCTTTGACCAATCTTTCCCCTACTGTCCACTCGTTCCTGTACTGCTCACCCTGCCCTAAGCTTGCTAAGTTATTACCCCACAGCTACTCTTTGGTCTTTTGTCTGATTTTTTTGCATCTCTTCAAACTTTCATTCTCTTTTCATATGTTCGCCCTCTGTGCACTCTTCCTTTTCCTCAATCTTCCTCCTCTTTTCTCCTCTTCCTAATCTTTCCTTTCTGTCACCTCTTTCCGCCTCTGCCGGTTCTTCCCTCCTCTGCTAGCTCTTATTCCACTTCTGAGCTTTACTTTTCTACCCACTCCCACCCGACACGGAAACTTTTCATTTTTCTAGCTTAACTTCCCCCCTCTTTACAAAGTCTCTCCCTGGACACCACTCTCCCTTCTCCTCAACCTTCCTCCTCTGCGCTCTCTTGCTTAAATTACCCCTCTCTTTCCCTTTCTACTAAAATGTCCGACCCCCCCACCCCTCAGTCCGACATCCACTGCTCAATGTTCCCACCTGTCCTCCAGTATTCCCTCTTCTCCGGTGTTTGCAATGGAAATACTGGTCTGCAGGTACTCTGTCCAAGAGCATCTGTATGCTTCTCAGAAGTGCAGGTGCTCCCCCATAAAAGTATTGCAGCCCTGCTGATAAGTGCTGATACCCTTCTTTTCAATTTAAAGAAGTACAGGTACCTCGCAGTGCCTGCCCATTTAAAGCACTGGTACGCTGACGTTTTCTAATATTCTCCCCCTAGCGACCTTATTTTCCTCAAATCTCTTCCATTCATTCGGCCGAGGACTCTGCCCTGTTCCAACTTCCTTTCTCTGCCCACGCTCTGTCTTCTGACCAGTTCTCCCTGTCTTTTTCGCCTCTGCACAGACTTACACTCCGACCACTCTTCCCTCCTCCGACCACTCTTCTCTCATCCGGAAGTTCATCTCCCCGGCTCCGCCTTCGTCTGTCGCCACTTGAATCCCTCAAACTTTTCTTTTATCCCGAAAGCTCTCTCCCTTCCGCCTGACCTCACCTGCCCTGTCACCTCCTCAACCTCTGTCCATCCCCCACTCTACCCTTCACCCCGCCGTAGCAGGGTCTCAGCAAATGTATTTTATACAACCCCCCTCGTCCTTCCCTTCGGCCCAGGGGGAACTACTGCACTTCACTCGCACCCTCCTCTCAGAAAAGTGTTTCTGCACCTGTTACATGTCCCCTACTCCCTTGTTGCTTCCCTCTCTAAAAAAAAACACGGGACGACCATACACCATGATCCTGCCCCGGCAGGTGCGCACCTCACTTTTACACCCACGAGTCTCACTTAGGCCCTGATGCAGTTTATATAACCCCTTTCTTGTGGACTGAGGGCATTTTTGTGTGTTTTCCTAACATGTGCACGAATTTCTTGCACGACCATGCCTTCTAAGTGCCGCTTCGAGGGTACACGTAAGAGGGCAAAGGGAGAAGAGGATGACCTGTCACGTGCTTTCAGTCAGAAAGGTGTGGAGGGGGTACATCAGCACCCCCCCCCCCCAACCCCCCGCCCCGCGTTAGCCCTGGTGTAGAGGAATGCGTGTGCCCAGTGCACAGGTAACTGATTTCCACTGCGCCCACCGCATACGCATCCACGCTCCGTTCCCTGCCCCTCCCTGCTGCAAGAACCCCACGCCCCGTCACACCGTAAGTGCCCCCCGAGAATACCGAGGTCTCTTACCCGGCTGGCATGTCGGGCTCAGGCCCCCCTGCCTGGCCCTGGTGGTCTGCTTTCAGGGGCGTTTGGGCGTCCTCTCCCTGGCTCCTCAGGCTGTGGAAGCCCACCATGCGCTGGGGCAGCGGGCAGCAGAAGGCTGGGTACTCCATAGACCCGGGGGCGGGGGTCCCCCAAAGTGGACTTCAGCCTCGCCTCTGTCTGGGGGAAACGCAGCACTTTCCGTTCAGCGGCTGCTCCAGCCGCTCACGTTTCTTCCCCTCGCCTCCTCCTCCTCCTGCCTCCTGGAGTCATTATGAATTGCAGAGCACGTTGAGGCTTTCACTGCCTCTGTGTGTGTGTCTCACTCTCTCTCTCTATTACTCTCCCCCCTCTCTCTCGCGCGCACACACACACCCCCTTTTCCAGCCCATCAGTCCTGCCTTTCAAATGCTGATTAGCGGACATTGTGACTGGAGGAGCTGGGGGGAGGGGATTCCATTACATCCCCTGAATATCCAGGCATAAACACATACATACACACGCACACACACACACGCACACACACAGATCACGCATACTGATTCTGAGAAAAAACAACATTTAACCCTTTCCAGGAAGCCAAAGCTGGACACTGAAAGAGAAGAGAATCACCACACTGAGCCTGACCAAGAACTTGCACGTACCCCCAAGGCCAACGTGCCTGCATAGAGCTTAGAAGGCCACCGTGGCTGTATGGAGCTTAGTGAGTGAGCAGGTCACCAATACTGATTGGGAAGCTGCATGTCTCGAGACAAATACCAGCACGAACCTGATGACGAGCATCAAAACGACCACCACCAACGAAAGCACAAATAAGACCATTGCCGTCATCAACTTCAACAACAAGGAAAACACAAATATCAGCATAAACTTCAACACAAACGTTAAATCCAACATTAATATTCAACACTATTAACAGTAAATCAACTATCAACAACAAAACAATCACTCCCATCACCATCTGCGAAATGAACATCAACACAAACAATAACACCAAGAACCAGCATCAGTATAAACACCAATAGTAACACGAACATCAACACCACTGCATTAACAGCAACATAGTATGGTTGCATGAAACTTAGGGGCCACATGAACGACTGCTTCATTTTGCGAGTTCCTAATTGCAACTTTTTGCGACTCGCAATTAGAAAGTCGCAAAATGCAATGTACTAATGTGTTTCAGACACATTTAGCGCTTACCGATTGTTAGAAATGTGGTCTCTAGTTGGCAGTGGTTCGCACTCTTTCCAAGTAGGGACCCTCACTCTAGTCAGGGTAAGGGAGTCACATAGCTAAGATAACCCCTGCTCACCTCTTTGATAGCTTGGTACCAGCAGTCAGGCTTACCTCAGAGCCAATGTGTGAAGCATTTGTACATACACACACAGTAACAGTGAAAACACTACAAATGGCATCCACACCAATTTAAGAAAAATAGCCAATATTTATCTGAATAAAACAAGACCAAAACAACAAAAATTCAACATACACAAGTCTAAATATCACTTTTAAAACATTAAGCAAGTTTAGTCCATAGAAATCATTGGCTGCGTTCGTTTTAGCACAAAGTAACTTAGATACATTAAAGATCATAGACGGTTGGTTGGTATCCTCTGAATAACCATGCCTGTGTTCGACCTGAGCATTCTGTCTCCCCATACTTCCTAGCTTGCGCATGTTTCCTATCAATGCTATTTTTCTCCTAGTTCATGAAACTCCTCTATGGATACCTTCAGTTCTGCCAGTACCTTCTCGCCTATTGGTACGTCTTGTAGGGCTAATCCGACCCTCTTGTTTCAGCAGTAGCCATCTCCTGCCTATAAAATGCATCACACGGGCATGATCGGACAGTGTACATACGGGGTACTCTGCTTCACAGACCCAGCCTAGCAAGTGTGCAGAGCTTAGCAAGAAATCTATTCAAGAGAAGTAGTGATCGACCACTGAGTGATGTGAGAAACCCTCTTTGACCACATGTATAGCTCTTGAAGCATCTATCAATGTTAGGTCATCCATACAAATCATCAGCGACTGTAATGACATGGGAGTGTAAGAAGTGATCGGGTTTAATCTATATATTTGGCCTCCAATACTATATTAAAGTCCCCAACCAATATAACATTGCGAGCTTTCAGACAGGTGCTGGAAAAGCAAAGCAATGTGTTGGTTCCTTAATACACAGGGGAGGTGAGGCGTTGGTTCCTTACTGGCAGGGGAGGTGATGCATCGGTTCCTTGTGGCTAGGCAGGGGAGGTGATGCATCGGTTCCTTACTGGCAGGGGAGGTGACGTGTCGGTTCCTTACTGGAAGTGGAGGTGACGCTTTGGTTGCCGGACACGCTGCCTTGGTTCTTTAATGTGGTGCGGTGTCAGTGAAGAATCGGTGTCGAGGGAGGATGCATCAAAATTCCAGCTTAATGTGTCGATCCGATAGCATCGAAGCAGACGTTGCATCGATTTCCCAGCCGCGATGCAGGTGCTGAGTCGGTTTCACAGTTGTGAAGCAGGTGCTGAGTCGGAGCGGGTACCACGGACGTCAGTGACATGGTGTTCGGAACCCATGCTGCAGCGATTTTTCTGATGTGCTGCGATGGCGAGCTGGGGCTTGCAGTGAAAGCCGTGGTCGATGCTTCCAGTGGGAACCACGCGTCGGGGCAGGCAGCGGCCATGCGTCAGTCTTTTGCAGCGATGCGTTGAGAAAAAAGGCACTGGGATCTATGCGTGGATTTTCTCCTTAAGATCACCAGGTTACACTTTCAAGGGCCCAGGACCAGATTTGGCACCACTTCGCAAGTCAGGACTCTCAGCAGAAGAGCCCAGGCACTGGTAGGTGAAGTCCTTGATGGCCCTAAGACTTCTTAAAAGGAGGCAAGCATGCACAATCTCTTGGAGAACCTTGGAAGCAGGATACAGAAAGCAAAGTCCAGTCCTATCACTCCCAGGACACTAGTAGCAAGCAGCAGGCCAGCACAACAAAGCAATAGGCAGAGTGGCTGTTCCTTCTACAGCATCCAACTCTTCTTCCTGGCATAATGTCCTCATTCCAGAAGTGTTCTGATTTTGGGGTGTCAGCGGTCCAATACTTTTACCCCTTTTATGCCTTTGAAGTAGGCATACTTCAAAGGAAAGTCTTTGTAGTGCACAAGACCCTGAATTTCCCTGACCCACCTACAGACACACTACAGGGGGACACAGACAGCTTTGCATGAGGATAGGCACAGCCCTATTCAGGTGTCAGTGACAACTCTTACCACCACTCTAGCTCAGGAAAGCCCATCAGTCTGGTGATGGCCCATCAGGATATGCAAGGCACACCTCAGCTCCTTTTGTGTGACTGTCTAGAGTGAATGCACAAGAGTCCAACTGTCAGCCAAACCAGACATGTCTTCCACAGCTAGGCAGAGGCACAGAATGGTTAAGCAAGAAAATGCCCACTTTCTAAAAGTGGCATTTTCAAACACGCAATTTAAAAGCCAGCTTCACCAAAAGATGCATTCTTAAATTGGGAGTTCAAAGACACCAAACTCCAAATCTCAATCTGCTCCCAATGAGAAATTACACTTAAAAGATATTTCAAGGCAATCCCCATGTTACCCATTGGGAGAGATAGTCCTTGCCATAGTGAAAAACAAAATTATCAGTATTTCACTACCAGGGCATGTAAAACGCAACAGTACATGTCCTACCTTCTAAATACACTGCACCCTGCCCATGGAGATGTCTTGGGCCTACTTAGAGGTGACTAATGTAGTAAAAGCGAAGCAGATCAAATTGGCAGTTTAAGACTGCACTCACAGACACTGCAGTGGCAGGTCTGAGACATGTTTGCAGGACTACTCATGTGAGTGGCACAATCAGTGCTGCAGGCCCACTAGTAGCATGTGACTTACAGGCCCTAGACACACCTGGTGCACGTTACTAGGGACTTACTATTAAATCAAATATGCCAATCATGGATAAACCAATCACCAACACATTTTACACATGGAGTACTTAAACTTTAGCACTGGTGAGCAGTGGTTAAGTGCCCAGAGTCCTGCAAAAATTAAATGCAGTATACAGTCAAAAACAGGAGGTCAGAAGCAAAAAGACTGGGGAAATCATGTCAAAAGATGCCAGATCTAATACTAATGGAGTCGCAATTGACCTACCTCATCAATATTCATGAGGTAGGTCGCAATTTGCAACCCTTTGGGAATCGCTAAAAACACAGGGATGGTTGCCTGCTGGGGACAGCAGACCAACATGTCAGTGTTCGCTTTTAAATAAAGCAACGTTCTTTTTTGAAATGCAACCTGTTTTCCTTAAAGGAAAACGGGATGCATTTCAAAAATAAAAATGAAACGTTTCAGTTTTCACTTTTTAAGAGTAGGCAGCCTGCTCTTAAAAAACTTTGTCGCAACCATTCACACTTGAAGTAGGCGGTAAACTGAGAATGTTTTACGACTGCATTCCAGTCGCAAAACGTTCATACATCCCCCTTCGACTCGATATTAGGAAGGGAAGCCCTTGACACACCCTTTCCTAGTACTGACTCGCAAACCTTATTTTGCGAGTCAGTAATAGGTTACAGACTCTCAAACTACGGTTAGTACATGTGAAAAGGCTATTTAGTGGTCGTAAACGGCCTGATTCTCCATTTACAACAGCTAAAACCTTTTGTACATGTGGCCACAAGTGAATGATCAGATTCCAAATAGGAACTGGACAGATGTGCTAAAAATCTAGAAAATGAACTATTGGCACTTACATCAACACCAACATTAAAACTAGCATAATCATGAGCTTCATAAATCAGCACCAACACAAATATCAACTCCAACATGGCTACACTTCCCTGCCTCTTTGCAAGACAGGAGGCCATAGCAGTACAGAATTTGTGAAGGGACCTTACGGGCCATGCAGATTAATTTCCTCCCACAGTGTTCTCCTGTTAGAACAAACTGCCCCAGTGCTTCTCCTGCATAGCAGAATCTCTTTCATCTGATTGTTAAAACCGAAAAAGTCAGTCAGCATTTTCATGTTAGATCCGTGCCATTCCAACCCTTGGAAGTAGATGGACCACCTGAGCATCTTAGAGTTTTCTTCCTTCATAGGCATCCACCACTTGACTGGTTTATAAAATGTCTAAACTTTAAATTTAGTGGCAAACAAGTAACGTTTGATGTGCCTTAATGTCCACACAATGGTAATGGGCTCCTTCTTTGATTTCAGTAAAGTTCTGCTCCCTAGGCAGTAATGTGCAGCTCATACAATGCTCTTTCTTATTCTCTTTTTTTTTTAATGATTTGATTTTTTACCAATAGAATAGGAAAACAACAACAAGGCAGAGATAGGGGGACCAAATACAATCCTTAAGTAAAATTAGTACATCTATGAGAGCACTATCAATAGCAAAATGAAACATAATACCCTGAGCCAGAGAGAAACCATTTGTCTTAAAAAAAAGAAAAAACCTCCTAGCAATAAAAGAGCAAAAGAAAGAGAGAAGAATAAACCTACATATACTAAATAGTAAAAAAAAAGAAAAATTTGGTTGGAGGAAAATGCCAAAATAAAAAGAGAAAAAAAGATAACAAAAATATACCTAGGCGGACACGTCCTGTAGGGCAGCTACATTGGCCAACCAACCCTGAACGGGGTCCCAAATCTGAATGAGCTTTTTTCTGTGAAAATCATTTTCAATTAGGACCATCTCCAAACTGCTTATGCTCAAGAATTCACACCACCAGACCCAAGAATCGGGAGACTCACTAGAAAGCCAAAATCGTGCCAGAACCAGTCTTGCTAGCGGGATAGAAAAGAAGTATAAACCAGATAGATGGGGCAAACAACTTGTGAATGATCCAACATAATCAACTTCGTATCTGCTACCAGTACTAGGTTTGAAATAGTATAAAGCTTACCAAAGACAAATTCCCAATACAGATGCAGAGCGGAGCAAGATGCAAAAACATGAACCGCATTGGCTCCAGCTGATCCACAACGAAAACACCAGTCGTCTGGTCGAAGCTTCATTACAAAGAGAAGATGAGGGGTATAATACCAATCGTTAATGCATTTCAGGAGGTGTACCTTGATACTAGATACATTCAACAGTAGATGAAACAGTACATTACAGAGCCTAAGGTCCGCAACAGTTACTTCAGTGTTGTGGAGAGAACTCCATTTATCTGCTTGTGTCTGGAATGGGTCAACCATATTATTCTGTGATGATGATAGATCATCTTATAGACAAGCCCGATATTTCTCTTAAAAGGAGCGTTCGTGATAGGGTCCAGGCCTGGGGCTATCAATATAGAGAATCTCTTAATCTTTAAGACTAAAGATAGAGTGCCTGATCTGAAGGTACATAAAGAAGACAGTGGATGGGAGAGAGAACTGTTGTTATATACACGAAAATGAAGAGAAAACGTCTGTTTCAAATAGCTGTCCTAAGATAATTAGGTTGCCCCTTCCCTAAGCATCCCTGAAGCCCTCATGAACACATTAAGGGAAATTAGGATTTTGGCCCAGATATGTAAGCTCATTAAATTGGGTAATACCTGAAAAAACCCATTTATATGAATTCCAGATAAGATGAAAAACGTTTAAAGTTTTAAAGCTGGTTCGCTTAAAGTATGAGGTGTCCACAATCCCCACTCCAGGGGGTAAAGAATAACCCAAAGGTGAGAACTCATGGAAAATGCGCCCCTGAGGCCGCTGACCTAGCTGCATACGTGAGAAAAATGACACGAGATAGTAGAACCTAAGAATTGGGAGTGAGACCCTACCATCTTCCTTAAGTTGCTGTAAAAACTGAATTTTACAACAGGGCTTCTGATACCCCATATAAACTTCTGCCATAAGGCCTCCACTTTAGTGTAAAAGGCCACGGGAAGAAAAAGTGGGATAATTTAAAAAAAAGTACAAACACCTAGGGATGATGATCATTATGATGAGGTTACAAGTCCCGGTGTGTTCCTAATGGTGACGATTCGACTTCTGAAAAACTTCAACAGAGTGTAGAAACAGCTTCTCATAATTATTCTCGAGGATTTCAGGGATATTGATAGTTAAGATAACCCCCAGATAGACCAGTGACTGTACCCACCTCGCGTCCTGTACTGATGGAACAACATTTGATAATACCTGGGTCTTGTCAGGATTTAGCTTATAGTCAGATACCTCCCCAAATGCCTGAGCGGTCTGAAACTACTGCTCTTAAACTGCTCATTGGAGCAGGTGTCAAAACAGCCACCTCAACAGCTTATGCAAGAAATGTAACCTCATAAAGGTGCAGTTTCAAGGGCTGCATCTCTTCTGAACACTTAAGAGATTGAATAAATGGCTGAATATATAGTGCGAATAGCTGAGGGTAGAGAGGGCATCCCTGCCGGGTACCACGAAGAATATTGAAAGGATCTGAAACTAGCCCGTGCTGCGAATCTGTGCCTTAAGACCAGAATAGAAATGCTTAACTTTAGAGACAAAGATTGAACCTAAGCCCGCGGACTCCATAATACTCCAAAGGAAGGGCCATGAGACCCGGTCAAATGCTTTCTCTGCATCCAGACAGATCATACTGACTTTACCCCCACCTGAAGAAGCAACCTCCAGAGCAGAGATTACTATATTGACATGCAATGTTGTGTCATGGCTTGGGATGAAGTCATGCTGGTTTGTAACGACCAACCCCAAAATAATCACAGATAGCCGATTCGCTAGAACGCATGTATAGATTTTAGCGTCAGCATTGATTAAGGCGATTGGACGGTATGATGCGCAGAGAGTGGGGTCTTTCTCCTTCTTAGGAAAAATGACGATATTTGTCTCTCTCCACGACTCCGGAACCCCGTCAGAAAACTCGAAGGAATTAAACAGATCCCTTAAAACCAGAGCCAAAATCTCGATGAAGAGATTAAAAAGTCAGTAAAATGTCCTGAATCTTTGGTTCATCCGTATTTGGTCTGTAAACTAAACAGATATTGAAGCGATCCCTATCCTTCTGGATAGTCGCCACCAACCATCGCCCCCCCCCCCCCTCCGGGTCAGTCTTATGTCGTAAAACCTGCCAGGAACTGCAGCGTGCCTGGAGTGCCACCCCTCTCTGAGCGGACGTAAAAAGCAAAGGATTTGTGGTCTAAGTATATTCAGTTCTTCACTAACCAATTTATGTTTCTGTGGCACCTTAATCCCATTAATATTCCAGGTTAGTATATGCAACTGCCCTCAAGGACTGCCGCTGTTTCTAATGGAACCATAATAAGATAAAATTCTCAAGATGCTCCTCCGCCATGCATATTGAGATAGACAGTATCTATAAATATGGTGCTGTTCCAAAATAGCCATTTTTATTTTATTGTGCTCAAAATTACTCAGGATCAGATTACCTTAGATAATACAAAAAGTGCTCTGTTTAAATAAACCAAGGTCCCCCTCTGCCACTCCTCTACCCAGAACCTCCCTCCCGACCACCCCCCCGGTTCCCTGAGAGCTGAACCGCCCCACCCCTCCTAACTCTGCCCCTTAGAGCCAAGGGCAAAAACACCTTCCCCTGAGTATTTATATTGCTGAGCCGCCAAGGTGCCCAGCCCCCCCACCAGCACCAGAATTTATACAAAAAGAGAAGAGAGAAGTCCCCTAACCCCACTGGGAAAGAAAGGGAAAAATAAAGAAACCCCTTCCCAGACAAGACCCTGGCGCAGCAAGAAGGGAAACATTTTTTTAAAAAAGGTAGAAAGAAGAGGCCGAAATCAGAGTAAATCAGTTACATTCAGGTACATTCAAGTAACAGTAAATGGCGAAATACATGGAATTATATAGCGGAAGAGTGGAAAATTCAAGAAAAGGAGAGGAAGAAGAAAGAGACAGAAAAAAGGGTGAAGAAAAGGAGGGGGCAGATGATGAGAAACCTCCCATCAGCCAAGTCAAATTTTAAGCCTCTCCAAGCCTCCTACAGAGCCTGCCCCACCCTCAGCTCATAACAGGTACCCCAAATGTGCAAACCTCAAGCATAAAGAAAGAGAAACAGGAACATCATCAACCGCCGGGTTGCCACTTGTCTAGCAGCTCCTGAACATTTTGACCATCGTAACAATGTAGAGTCTAGCCATCCTTTCTAATCGACAAAGTTGCGGGCTCCATAAGTGAGACAAAAGCCACCAGCTTCTAAAGTGCCGGGATATGCTCCCAGGGCTGCCAGCGTCTAACCATAGTTTGGTGGCAAAAATCAGAGCAGACGAAAAACTCAATCCTATATGCTTTGACTGGAAGCTTAGGAGTTGCAGCTCGGAAGATTTCTTGTCAGAGGATGAAATTGGCAATATAAATTAGAATACCCCGAGGGTACCAAGAAGGCTTACTGGGAGGTCTAAATGGGAAGCGATTGCCTGCTTGCTCATATAATCCATATTCCAATCACTTAGGGTGGGAAGCGTCTCACGAAGCAGACGAAGCATAAAGCCTCGGGTCATCCCCTTCTGCCCATAGTACCCAAAGGTTTTTACGGCAGGACCTATTCTCCAGATCTTCCACCCTGGATGATAGAGCCGTGATTTGTGAGTCATGCTGAGCGATAGTGGTGCTATTGGAATCGACCAATTTTGAAAAGCTGACTGGGAGGCTTCAACCGCTACATGTCTTTACTGAACAATGTCCATATTTTTGGAGAGCTTTCGGAGAACAACCTGGGTTTTAAGATGGGCAGCCTTCAAGGCCAGTGAATCCTTCGGATAGTCCCCTCTGTGCTGCAGAAGGAGATTGTAGAAGGCACCAAGGGTAGGAGCTTCCTGTGCTGAGGCCCCAGCTTGACAAAATGTGAAGGAAGATGCATCACTATCAGTGACCTAGGTTGCAGGTAAAGATGACTCCGTTGGTAGTGCGGACCGACGGGGGACTGATTCGGAGGGGTTCGCTTTGTCCCTTCCAGGTGCCACACCAGATCTTCTGCCTCCTCCAGCAGATAAACTGGATCTATTACACCCTCTTCAAAAGCTGCTGCAACTAATTCCTCAGCCGAACACCCTGCCGTCACCCACGCCGAACAGGCAGAGTCTGGGTATGGCCCGCTCAGGGAGTCAGAACGAGTGCCACCAACATTTGTGGCCAGAATTGAATGGGCAGCTTTGTCCAGACCCTCATCCCAGTCGCTATCATTTAGATCCTGAAGAGAGAAGAACACCTCTTGGCCGTCGGGACATGTCAGAGCAGGCTTGGTGCTTCCTGACCACAGAGGCTGCGAAAACTGGGAAGCTTGTGATGGCAGTTGAGGTGGCAAGACCTGATGAGTTGTTAGAGAGCCTATTTCAGCAAGAGAGCTCAAAGAATCTGGCTGTGGCTTGGGCTGTTCCAGTTGAGGTAGTAATAATGATGAAGAGACATTCGAACCCTGACTGCCGGATATGACTTCTGTTTGATCGGAGAGGGGGGCATCAAAAACATTCAAAACAGCTTTGTTATCCAACTTGGCCGTCCACATAACTGAGGAGATAGATGAGCCTGTGGTCAAAAAGGACTCCATTGTATGTTGTAGGCGCAGAGTCATGGTGATATTGCGAGGTGACTTATGGGAGGAGAGGTCCTGGGTGTTACCAGCTGGGGGTTGTATACTGTACCCTGAGTGCTTAGGGCAGAAGCCAGATGGCAGATAGTGACCTTTTCCCCTCTTAATCCACTGCGGGTGTTCATGCTACCAACAGCCTGCTTGCCAAGAAGTACTTGCCTTATCTCCACCTTTCGAGGAGTACTGGGATTTTGTAAGGTATCAGCTCGGCCCCCCATTCATCCCCCCCTTGACATGCATCCTTATTTGGATGATCCTAAACACAACACTAGCACGAAAAAATGCTGCTGGAGCCGCAAAACCCCGGGCAGAGCCTAGATTGGATGTGTGCTGCCCAGGTGATCCACTAAATGTCTGCAGAAAGTTATCCACCAAAGAGACTGGCATAAGACTGAGTTGAGCTGAGTTGAATTTAACAGTTAATAATGAAAAAACCAATCTGGAAGCACTTTTGCAGCTTTGGCAAGAAGACAACCTCTTTACCAACTTGGGGTAAAGAAAATGTTTGAAGGGGAGCCAAAACCTGGTTCCCTGCTGCCACCCAGTTCAGTACTCTGTATGTGTTTGGAAAAATCCATGCAGCATTTCAGCTTTTTTTTTCAACAGTCCGGGTGGTGGGGGGGGGGGAAGCCCAGCAGGAAGTCTTGAGCCTTAGGAGAAGCCTGACTCAGCCAGCAAGTTTCCGTGAGAGTGTCAGGGAGAGGTCAGCAGGGGGAGGCAAGAGCCAAAGGACAGCTCCCACTACATCCGACACTCCGCCAGGATGTCACGGGGTCCAGCCTTTCTCCCCGCCATGGCCGCCCCTGCCAAGAAGCCAACAACCAGCTGTCGGACTGCCAGGAAACCAACGAAAAACACGGCGATCACAGGAGGAGACGGCGGAACCAGGGGAAACCCAACCTCGCGAACAGGGATGCCTGGGGCATTCTCATTAGGTTGAGCTAGGATTGCACAAACTCCTTTGTCAGATACATCAATCTGGGTGATGAGGAACAGACTATAGTCTGAGCCCTCAGAACAAGTGCATTGAAAAGAGACTGCGTCAGCTCTTCAAGTGCCTTCTGACCCTCCTTTATCCAAACAACCATCTTCCAGTTGTTTTTTGGAGGTCAGGTCCATCAAGGCAGCAACTATGTTACCTCATTTGAAATAAAGGTCCATTGGTCCCCAGAAAGGCCCAAGAAGGATCTGCCTTGGTTCTGGGTATTCATGACTTCCATCTCCATCTCAAGTACAGCCTGGACGTTAGCTTTCGGAGGTTGCATTTTCCCAGTCACTACTTTTTTCTCTGGGAAGACTTCAGAGGACTTGGAGTTACGATTAATCTGGAACTTGGTTGCCTTAATGATAAGTGTGACCCGATGATCACAGCCAACACTGGAGGTGTTTCAAGTGCTCTTTACAAGTATTACTAAGCACAGCAATGTCATATAGCTAGGCCACAGAAGGTCACACAGCACATGGTTCAGAAGAATATACCACATTTGAAATAACCATCTTCCTTAGAACAGGGAAAGTAATTTACCCCCTTCTCCTTGTGATCCTGTCCAATAGTCCTAATGCTCTTGAGCTTCTGCCTGTGCTTGGAGCCCTGGGAAGTGGCACTGGCACTCTTTTCAGAATTCTGAACACGCTGCTAGAAGCCCTTGTCGCCTTTGGCCATAGAGAAACAATGCCCCTTCTGTCTAACTCTGTTTGCAACTCTGGGTGTGCAAAAGTGCCATACCTTGCTTTTGTATAATTACATGACATCAGGGGGGGCTCCTCTGCAAAGGCAGAGGAGAGTCGCCCCAGTGATCTCAGAGCAGTAAAAAGGAAAAATAAAATGAAATTAACATAGTTATTATCATTTTATTTCTCTTAGCTTCGGGGCTGGGTTAGGGAGGGGCTGGTGTCACAGGGAGGAGGAGTGGTTTGTGCACAATAAGTGCGCATGATCAGTTGGCCGGCCACCTTGGGCCGGCCAAACAGTCATGCACACTTAACATGTTCTTCACCGGTCTGTAATACACAGCTTGGGTGGAGAACATGCCCAGTCTCCCAGTAACCATCTGAGCGCTGAACCATGGCACTCAGACCAATCACAACGCTGCATTGCAGCGTTGTGATCGACTTAGGGGAGCCTGAGTGCTTCCTCCTTCCAGGTCGAAGCAACGACAGAGGAGAGACAGCGGCCGGCGGCTGTGAGAAGGTAAGTGGTTTTATTTTTTATATTTTGTCCCCCCTGCCCCGCCACCCCCATTTCCTGCCAGCCGCCATTGCATGAAATAGCAGAATAAATTCACAAAATGACTCTTAATCATGTGAAATACAAAACCGTTATTTGCAGTGGCGGCTCGTATAGGGCGTGCTGCGGGGCGGTGGGGCTGGGCGGGGGAGGGCCAGGGTGGGGGGGTAGTAAACTCGGACATACGATGGAACGGAGGATAGTAATTATTACTTTCCTCTGTTCCGTTGTATGTCCGAGTTTACTACCCCCCCCACCCTGCCCTGCCCCCGCCCCGCCTCACAGCACACCCTATGCGAGCCGCCACTAGTTATTTGGAACTTTATTTTAGCATGAAATGCACCCTCATGTCCATTTTAGACACAGAGACACACTTTGTGCTAAAAAAAATTGCAAAAAAACCCCACAAGGGTATCAAACAGCAACTGCTCTTGTTTTGGCCATTCATGTTTTTTCCAGTGTGCTGTTTTACATATTTGCGGCAAACGTCATGAAATTACGCAGGTGACATAATAGAGTTTTTTTGTGAATTTCGTACAAGGCAGTGTGATGCAAAATGACTGAAATTACTTGAGATTACTCCAATGTAAAGGAAATTTTTCCTGGGCCTGTTTGTAACCCACTTTTCAGCTGCTATCACTACATGTTTGAATTCAGCATCCTTCAGATCCACTAAGCACTACCAAAGTTCTATTGATCACTCTTCCCTGAGACACCTACCCAGTAACGGATGGTTGAAAGAATAAATATTTTGCCTTCATCCCTTTCACTTAGCCACCACATTTTCTTTTAGTCAGTTGAAACAAGATTTCAAAAGCGAAAATATCTTTCTTTTGATGATATAATTTTTTTTTCCCATGCTCGGCAAGAGTCAGCCCAAATTTCCAGGTCGCCGCATCTTTCATGCTTGTAAAGTGCATTTATCCATCTCTATCAATTCTAAAATTGCTTTATTCACACTCACGGGGAAACAACACAGCAGGGTCCTCAACAGAGCCCTAGCTTCTGAACTACACATGCAAGTTCAATCGTTTGAAAATATGCGAGGAGATCTCCAGCTATGGAGTAGGACGGTACAATCTTTTTGAGAACCTTAAACCTTGTGGTCTTGTGGTCAACACAGAGAAGGCTCAGCCTACCTTAGCTGTTTCTACCTCCAGCTCCTTAAACATAACCAATTGACTAACCTTTCCTATTCCAGCACCAGGTCCTTTTGCTTTTTGGCCCACTTCCACTCCCTCTTTTCTCCTTCAAGCATTTTTTCTCTTCTAAATGGGTTTGTTTTATTTTTATCCAGCTCGAAATCTCTCTGGCTTTTGCCTCCAAGAACAATAGTTTCAGCCTTTTAAGCTCCTCTTCCTTAGACTTGGATCACCCATTAAGATGAGGGATCTTTGACAAAGGGGTGTAGTGTAGGTGAGGAGAAAGTGGGGTGGGGGTGGAGCTTCAGACGAATCCTGTACTTGCCAAACTACAGCAGTGGGATGGATTAATACCACTCCCTCTCCTGTAAGGGCCCTGTGCTACCACCGGCCTTTGACAGAGGACGATTCCAGTGGATTTAGAGACCACAATGGATCCCTCTCTGATCTCTGTTAGTGCCGGGGGGTTGAATCCTTTGGGACTACAAACATCCTTTGGTTTAGCTTCCCTCAGGGCTCTCGGTGAAGATTCATCACACCCCCTACCTTTGGTTTTAATTGACCTTAAGTGTTGAGCTGATCATTATGAAGTAGTCTCTAGTGCCTCTGTAAGCTTAGAATTTAGGCTTCCACGACTTGACGACCAATGAGAGGCCTTTCCATGGGGAAGTCAAGGGTCTCTGAACAGTCTCCAGTGCAGGTAATCTAGTGTATGAATTTAAGGCAACATTGATATAAACAAACAAAAATTGAAACAAACTTTATACTAAACAAAAAGAGAACCAACCGTATCTGTATTATTATACAAAAATAATTTTTATTTATATGTAATAGCAAAAAATAATATTATATTAAAATAGCACCCCATTTATACCCAATCATTCCTCTTCATTCATACAACTTGTAACTAACAATCAGTTTAAAAAAACATTTTTAATCATTTTTAATTAGATGTTAAATGACAATTGGTTTCTAAAGATCTGGTGAAACAATGTGGCAAGATTTGAGTAATCTGTTGTTTTCTAGTGCAGGTAATGTCATGTAACACTTCTATTCCAGGGCAAAGAGACTCCCTTTAGGCACCTGACTCTCTCGGGTTAGCGAAGGCCTGCAGTCGGAGTTAATTCCATTAAAGGAAGGGGCTCAGATTGAGGACAACACAATATATATATGCCATGAATTACGTCCAGTCAGAGATATATTAAATATATATGAAAGGACTATTAAATAGCAAGTTAAAATAGTAAATAGTAGGTTTAAAATTATGATACAGGAAGAAAATTAGAGGGTGCTAGCCTATTCATGGCCCTAATGTCTACATAGTTCCTTTGCTCTAAACGCTAGATTTCTAGTTTACATTCAGCACTATGGCTAATGTCATTCTGTGGGTGATGTGTCAGGACCACTCGGTACAGTTCTGACGTGCTTGGGTCTCATTGTTCACAAAATAAGTTATCAGTGGTGGCGTACAAACAGATATATATGTACACAGTTTTACTTTGATGTAGTCACCTTGGTACCCAAAGATGTTCAAGAATAAAAGGTGGGTACACCAAGAACAGACAAATATATAGCTGTAAAAATGATAATCCCCAAAAACACACCAGCTAAACTGCAAGATTCCCACCCTCAAGAACAAGTATTAGATGTTCGCAGGTATGTCCCGAGGCCTGGTGTCCAACGTTTAGTGACCACTCGGGCCACAGTGGAGATACTGTAGCCCTGTTGAGCTCCAAGTAGTTCATTTTGGCTGAAAGGTGGAGACAAAAGTAAATAGTGTGACAACTAATGCTTTTTCCTTAGAGGTTTTCAAAAGCTTTGTGTGCTTCTTTCTCAAAATCTGCCCATTACAGTAGAGTTTTTCTGGTGATGGAGGGAGAATAGCCACGGGGACAGGAGTCCAGCATAGCAACAATTGCTACTGGTCATTTTAGATGAACACTGTCTTCAAGCAGTATTATCTCTGCAACCACAAGCAGAGCCGGCCCCTGCTTGGATAGCGCCCTGGGCGGAATAACGATTGGCGCCCTCGCTGCTGCATGTGAATACAATAAAGCATCATGGGTCCATTTTGTGATCATGGGTCAGTCACTCGGTGATTACATCAAAGCAGTGTGTGGCCTCTGATCACATACATCTGGGCACTGCCCACTTGATCACATACATCTGGGCACTGCCCCCAAACTCATCTGATTCACTCACAGCTTAGCTCCTTCACGTTCTGATGCCAAGTCGTTGGTGGGGCTGATGGGGTTGCTGGTGGGTGGCATCATGGAGTGAGAGGGAGATGGATGGGGAAGAAAAGGGGATAATGGGAGTTTAAAAACGACATCTGAAGTGACTTAAAACTGTTTATTTTGAACCATTGGAGCCAAATGCGAGGGACGCGGCTGTTTGCCTGACCTTAATGCAGACAGCTTCCTGCGCCCCAATGAAGGTCGACGTCCTGGGCCCAGCTCGTCCATGCCCGACCACAAGAGCTAAAACAATTGTATTAAATCATTCTGCAAACAAGGCAGCCTTCTTTACCTTGAAGCTTCGGCCTCATGCTGGGGTTATAAAGACCAACTGTCTCCAGCTTTCTCAGGGTTTGAGAAAAGTTAAGTAGCGGGACCTTATGGGAAAGGGAGGAGCATCAGACAATGCACATGCACCCTTAGTGATACCTGAAGACAAAGGAGCAACTCCTCTGCATGGATGTCCTTTTTGCTTCTCCTGGGCAACTAGGTTGGTGTGGAGCGTACTTGCGGCTGTTTAGCTATATTAGTTTGCTGGGCTACCCCACACCTTGAGGTGCCTTCCTAGGGACCAAGAAATCTATCCTGGCTGGTGCAGTTCACCTCCTCTAGTAAGCGGATAGGTCTACCTTCATTGCTCAGGTCAAGCATCCAGGTGACTTCACAAGTTTTCCAAGTCTGGAGGGAGAGTAGCAACCAAGCTTGTTGTTAGGGAGTTATTCAAAATCATAGAATATAGAACCTACCTCTATTGTACCCATATTGTTGTCAAGCTCAGTGGAGAAAAACTACAGTGCTGTCAAGAAAGGGCAGAAGAGCATACCGTCACTGTTAGAGCTGGCATCTTTTGCTGTATTTCCCCAGTCTTTTTGCTTTCTGACCTCCTGGTTTTAATGGTGTGCTGGACTTCGTTTTTGCTAATTTAGTGTCTCTGCACACTTTCTCACTGCTGTTCAGTGTTAACGTGCATGTACTCCTGTTGTTAAATGTGTTTATGGATTGGTGTTTCCATGATTGGGATATTTGATCTGATTTACTACTAAGTCTCCAGTACAGTGCACTGCATGTGCCCAGGGCCTGTAAATCAAATGCTGCTAGTGGGCTTCCAGCACTGGTTGTGCCACCCTCACCAGTAGCCTTTCAAAGGTGTTTCACCTGCCACTGCAGTGTCTGCTTGCAGTTTTTACTGCCATGTTGACCTGGTAAGTTCACCCACTTGCCAGGCCTAAACCTTCCCTTTTATTTCATGTAAGGCACCAATCAGGTAGGCCCACGGTACCCCCATGGGAAGGGTGCAGTGTCTGTGAAAGATAGGACATGCACTGGTGTTTATTACATGTCCTGATAGTGAACTACTGGGCATTTCGTTTTTCACTATTGCAAGGCTATCTGTCTCATAGGCTAATGTGGGAGTTGCTCTGAAACATCTTAAAAGCATAACTTTCCATTGGGACAAGATGGAGAAATGGAGTTTAGGCTTCCTGAACTCAGAATTAAAAAAGACATCTTTTAGTACAGATGATTTTTATATTAGGAGTTTGAAAATGCCACTTTTAGAAAGTGGGCATTTTCTTGGTTAACTATCCAATGTGCCTCTGCCTTTTGTGTATTCACAGTCTGGGATTAGACAGACAGGAGCAGGGGATGTGCATTCACACTAGCCAGACACAAGGGGAAGGGGATTGAAGTGTGTCCTGCCTTTCCTGGGTGACTCATGGACAGGCTGAATGGACCTGGCTGCCTTTAGAGTAGTGGGAGGAGTTGTCACTTGCGCCTGAATGGACTGTGGCTGCCTTCCACAAAGCAGTCTCCCCCTCCTGGAATGAACCTGGCCTGAGCCAGGCAGAACTGGTTTATGTATGCCAGTGGAACTTTGGCTGTACCAACTTCAAAGGGAAATGTGGTATAAATATTGGGGCCCTGACCCCAGAACTTTAGAACTCTTTTGGTTCAAGAAACCTGCCAAGAAGAAGAGCTGGAGAAGCTGTGAGGAGAGACTACCACTTTTCTGTGTGCTTTGCTGTGTTGGCCTGAAGTGGCTGCTTCTGTCTTGGGCAGAGAAAGGACTGGACTGAACTTTCTGAAACTTCTTTATTTGAGTTTCTCCAAGGGCTTGAGGTAGAGCTTGCCCCCTGTTCAAGAAGTCTCAGGAACAGCAAAGACTTCAAGTTCATCTGCTACCAGCACTGGGAACTGTGTGCTTTGTGCTGCAACAGAAGAAAAAGCAACCTGACATCGTCAACAACGCAGCTGCCGGCTCCATGTCCTGAAGGCACCACAGAGGGCACTGCCGCACCTCACACCCCAACCCTGGTCTCACCTACAATGACGCCCGGCACTGCCACCGAGCCGCTGATTGCACCATGACCTGTGGGCACCGCCCTCCACACTGCCTCGCTTCACTCCGCTGCTCTGGTATCCCCGACGACGACGCGCCACGCTGACATCGACGCCACTGCCTGCACTGTGGTTTGAGGGCACTGCTCGTAAGTTACATGACGTACTACCCCATCCCACACTGCAGCCTTGGCCCCTTGACTCCAGTTCATCAGCCGACGACAGCGCTTCAATGATGATGATGACACTGCCTGCACCGTGACCTTCCAGCACCATGATGAGCCCTGTCCCACTTCGCACCACAGCCCTGGTCTCACCGATAATGCTGGACGACCATCACTGAGCCACTGCCTGCACCACGACCTGATGGCACCGCATGCGACACCCCTGCACTTCGCACCACAGCCTGACACCCGCCGGCGCTCCAGACTTCAACCGCACGGAGTTCGACCTGCAATGCGTATGACTTCAAGGGCCCTACAACTCCTGCACCGAACTCCAGAACTGACACTGGCTTTTTGGAGTTCATCCAAGGGCCCCGATGCCCTGCATTCTAAAGGTACTGTTTTGCAGGTCTTCCCGACACCGTAGCTGGCCCGCAATGCCACGGTCAGCCAGAACTGTGGATTTGTTTGTTCACGACGCCGTGATAGCCTTGGACGGAGCTATCAACTTCAAGGAACTGTTTTTAAAGTCTATTTTTGCTTATTGATATTTTTGAATAATTGTATGTTGGATTCTTATCATTTTGGTCTTGTTTTACACAGATAAATATTGGCTATTTTTCTAAAATTAGTGTGGTGTTCTTTTGTAGTGTTTTCATGGTATTACTGTATGTTATGTGCAAGTCTTTTACACACTGCCTCTGCAAGAAGCCTGACTGCTCGTGCCAAGCTACCAAAGGGGTGAGCGGGGGTTATTTTAAAAGTGTAACTCCCTGTATCCTGACTAGAAAGAAAGGTCCCTACTTGGACAGGATAACCCATTGTTGTATGGGGAGCTCACCCCGGCGCTTGTACCGGCGGAGGGACTGCTGGTGGCCGAGGTTGAGAGTGGAGGAAGCTGCGGGGAAAGACTAAGCCCAGATTCTGGATCTTGGTGCCGGTGGAGACACTCGAGATAGCTGAGGGGCGTGTCTGAGGTAACGAGCGGCGGACTCTGGGGGGGGGAAGCACGGCTGAGGGAGAGGACCCCTGTGCTTCCCGGGCTCCCTCCCGAGCTCGAGTCAGAGCCTGCTCCCTCTGACACTGACCCCGGCCTCTCCTGGATGTAATTGATCGGGCAGGGGCGCGACTGCAACCAGCTCCCAGCTTTGCCCATTCCCCACTCCCCACTCACGGACCCACTCACAGTCCCACTCACAGACCCGTGGGTCATCACCTGCTGTGGCACCGTGGGTGAGTGGCCGCAGTTGCAGCTGCCCTGTTGTAGGGGCTGTGGCTGCAGAAAGCTGAGGGGGTGAGGCTGTGTACCTGCTGTGGGCGCGAGCCACATTCCTTGGCACTTGATATTCTTGAATCAAGTTTTGGATCTACAGACCGCTTCCTGGATCATAGTGGTGGTGGTGGCCAGCTGGGGCAGCAACAAGGGGAAATCAACTGCCCTAAAGTTTACACCGCCGCCCCCACAGAATCGAGGGCTTTGTAAACCGTACAGTGCAGGTCCCCGTCTGCCGTGGTTTCCTACAGCCACCACCAACCGGGCCATTAACCGGGCCCTTCCAATTGCAGGATGACCAAAAAAAAGCCCTCCCTGCCCTCTCTGCCCCAAGAAAATGCTCTGGTAAAGACAACTCCTTTGACTCAAGTATCACCCAGAAAATTAAGAAGCACAAAGAACGCAGTCCCCGCCTTAAAGTCCCTTTAAAAGACCTCAACAGCAGGCCTTATAACCCAATTTCTACACAAACGCCCTCCTAATGATGTGAATCCCCCCATCATGACTGTCCTACCAGCAAGCACAGAGGCCAGCAACGGTATGGCGTACCCACTAGGGAGTCCCCCCAATAGTAAAACCCTTGCAACACAAGAGCAACGCACACACTTCGGGGGTCGCCAGTCCCAATCTTGTCCCAGGCCGTGTCGCTCCCCAGGAAATGAACACAAGCCTGCAAGGGACTGACATGTTGACATCACAGCTCCGATACTAGGAAATCACGAGCAGGTCGCTACAGCCCAAATACACCACCAACAACATCCTACCCTGCAGATCTCCGTTCAGCAAAGCCCCTTGGAACTTTTAGGATCTGGTCAAACAAAGGCTGAAGTGTTTGAGTGTCAACAAAACTTCGGGTACCTATCGCCGATATTCCTACAAAATCTGGAAACTAAGATAGAAAGAACATTGGAGCTCACCCCAAAGCTCTTAAGAACGGCCAGGGAAACTCGGCTTTCCCCCTCACTCACTCAAAGCCCACAAAATAGCAGTTTTATTAACGACTCAGGACCAACCCTAATTAGCGAAACAAATCATTCTACGACAAGGGCATTACTTTGGCAATCTAACAAGATGGAGCTGCAAATCGACCTCTTATCAACCATTGCACAATGCCTAGTGGAACTGAGCAACAAGGTGGACTACATAGAGAACAAGCTCAGTGACACTAAGGATAACCAGCACTGCAGCTGCTCATGTGCAGCACTTATCGACAAATGGGCAACACTTCCGGAAGTTCTAACAGAACTGGTAGCCTCGCTAAAGGTACACACAGGACGCACCACCTGCCCGCCGAACAACAGTGGAACTACATCTACAACAAAGTGCGACGACCCTCAAATTAACATGACCATAATTAATTCTGGCAATCCTCCAACGAAGCCTGTTAACCAACATCCAATCACGGCTATCAACTCTTCCATCTTCTCACTGAGGCCAAGTTCTAGTCCCCGGACAGTACACTCAGGCAAGGAACCCGAGGGGAAAGCCCCCACACAGAACAGAATAGATGAGCCTCTCTCGAGGAGGGCCAAGAAAAAACTAAAGAAACAGGAGAAAAAGGCCAAAGCATCAAAAAAAGTTACCCTTTCACTAACAACCCGTAATCAAATATTACAAGCTAATAACGTTAAAACTGGGATCTATCCAATCTTCGCCAAAAAGCCAGTTCCAAGTAACATAACACTAACAGCATCAATTCCAACAGTTTCAAAACAAGAGTCTGACAAAATATTACATCCAATTCCCAGTGCGGGGATTATCACAGCCTACCAGGCCCGGCAACCGAAATACAACCAGTTTCCTTATCAAACACCACGAAGTCAGAGCATAATAGCCAACCAGGCGCATTCAAGGACCAAGGACTGTGCACAGGGGCGCTCATCATCCAGGGTCCATTCTCATCGGACCCTCAGAGGACCCAGGACACATCATTGCCATTTCAAAGCCCCATCTTTAGAACAGAGACTTGTCAACAAGACGACGGCTTAAGTGCCAACCTAAGCACCGCCCAGACAGGATCAAGAGCCCCGCTTAAAGAGAACCAAGTCAGCAAAACAATCCATGAGGTAATTCTCATGCCCAGATATCACATCAAGGGCCACCATGACATCTTAAACAGGGGCAATATACTTCGCCTATTTAAGCACATCCCCACTCTGGCTGAAACACAATCGGATGACTTCGCCTGGGTCAAGTTCCTGAGCCTTACCAGCGATTCCCATGCGGAATCAACATCGATAGGGCTGAGTCGCCACACCCGGGTGGGGCTAACACCAAAAGAATCATCTTTAATGGCAGAATGGGGCACAGATATTGCATTCCCTGTACCAGAGAAATACCCACACGTTAGCACGTCAGAACCCGCGCCAATGAATGAAATTTAATCAGTGCTAAGGGGGACAGCGATCAACCATCAAGGGAACACCCACGCTGTTAAGTCTAAATCTTTTAACGCTTACAGGATAACAAGCACCTTTGATCACAGGACAGTCTATACCAGGGGGCCAACGCAAACCCCTGGTCAAGGAACCTGGACCTGTCTAGAAGGTCATCCACCACAACGGCATCTTTAACACCATAAAAGCTGCTTGCCACCAGAGTAGCACAAGAATCCCGGGAATTAATACTCAGCTGTCCATTACATCCTGGAACGTAGCTGGCTTAAAAAGACTTCTTGGGTTCAACTCAGCAATTAAATACCTCCAAGAAAATGATATCCTTTGCCTACAAGAGACCTGGGAAAATGAACCCTTAATTCTCCCAGGTGTCTACGAACTTCATACCGCAGCCATGAAACGCAACACCTTCGGGAGAGCATCTGGTGGTCTCTCAATCTTCATCAACCAAGCTCGCAGAATAGAGACAACCCCAATTGCAACTAACACTCCAGACCTGCAAGCGGCACTCATCAGCAAGCTAAAAAGTAACAATAACCCAATCAGCCTTCTGCTAATCAATTGTTATGTCAACCCCACCTCCCAGCAAAAAGAACAAACATTAAAAACACTGGCAACAAAAATAAATTACCTCTTAAACAAATATGATTCACACTACCCAGTTATTGTCGAGGACTTGAACACCCGGGAGTTAGGAAACCCGAAAATCTATCTTCCACTGCAGCGGCTTTTTCACAATCAAAACCTGGTCTCTGTGCACGCTATTAAAACGGCAACAGACCCACTTTGGCTCCCTTTCCCCACCTTCAGGGACAAGTCCACAATCGACTATATCTTTATCTCTGATCATCTGGTATCATACTTTAACAACTTTGAAGTGGTTAATAGGGACGAGAGTGACCACAGGCCGCTGAGGGTAACCCTTCAGTTAAATGGGAAAACTGCAGCTCAATTGCAAACACTAGGGGCCACAACCGGAGAATAGCACCATGAAGTTCTTAGTAGAATAAAATGGACAACAAATTTTGGCCCAAAACTTTCGTAGTGGATTACATATAAAGAGATGAGCTCCACAGTCTTATGCACTATTACCCCCCCCCCCGGAGCACTGGAAAGTAACCCTGGAGAAATTAAAACTTGCCCTAAGGGGGGATCGGGAACACCAAAATGCAGGCCACCCACACTCACCGACTCCCTTCCCAAATTCACCCAAGAGAACTTCATTCAACTAAATGCAGCCTATTAAAAGCCTTGAAGGCAAGAAGAAAGGGAACCAAAAATCTGCAAACACAGGCAATAACAGTTCTTCGAGCGGAACATAGAAAGAAAGTCTGGGAGATACGAGTCAAGAAAATCGAGACAGAATGGTTGAAAATATTCACCCTCCTCAAAGAAAGGGGACACATTCAACTTTGGAAACTTATTAACCAATACAGAAATACCGGCTAGAGTCCTTCGTGTGCACTGTGCATCCAAAGTCTCATTTGTTCCATATTTGTGACTGTTGATTCTAGGTTACCAACACTTGTTTCGTCATCTGGCAATTGTATGAGCTTTCTCAGGGCTATTTATAATGTAGTCCAGTAAGCTTCAATCACATTATTAAGTCTGTTCCAGATTTATCACCTGTATACACATGAGTATGTACAGTAATTAGCAATCAAAACAGGCAAGATGTTGCTGCCGAGAACTCTGGAAATTTATGTGGGAGAGGTTATGGACCATGTGGCTGCCACAGTACTAAATATATGGCAAGTCCACAACAGAAACAATACAAAAATGTACATTTTTTTTTTTTACAAAATAGAAATTTTGAGGTCCGTTAATTTAGTTTGTACACAAACAATATATATAGGAAAAGGCAACTCATGCATCGCACATACATTAATGTTACAATTTCACATTTTTAGCCACATTGCCAATCAACGTGTTGAACAGTTATAAAAAGTTACATTTGATAAATATTTTGTAACATTTAAAAATATAAAGTCCTTAAAAATCTTAAACCTTGAAAAAATTAAAAGGCATACTAAATATCCACTCATGTAATTTAGCTCATTGGTCACAGTAACCATCTTACTTGAAAAGCACCTACAGAGTGGTAAACTCACACTTTGTTCCATCAATCATCAGGAGTTTGCCTTAAATTGTCAACCATGATGTGTGAAAACCAAAAGTAGTTCCAGTATTTCTTTAGCTATTCTTGGATAGTACACCACAAGTGCATCACATTAGTAAGCAATGGTCAAGAACTTGACATGTTGAAACACTTGGCTGTGGTTTATCATACAATAACATTCATATAATATTAGGAACATAAACATATCCCAGACTTTGGGTCGGGGAGGGTGGATAGGCTGAAAATCAGTAACTCGGGGGACAATTAAAGTTCTTTCCAAAAGGTTTGCCTTGCCATACTTATTAATTGTCCTCCTCCCTATTTTCGGAATCCTTCAGTATTGTATCTGGAGGCCCAGACACCTCAGGTGGGGTGGGTGGTTGTGGACCGAGGGCAGATGTAATAGAAAAGGTGGTAGCATGGGTATTAGAAGAGGGAATTCAGGGATCTAGAAATGGTGAGGAATATACATGGGAGTGGCAAACCTTGTTCCGAGGAAGTACTAGCATTCCAAGACACTCTGCTGGACATATATTACCCGGGATTTTAAACATTAGTACCACTTTCTGGATCAAATCCTGAAGTACACCTAACACTGCAGTGTGCCAAGCATGAAGCTCCCTTCTGACCTGTAGTGTCTCTCCAGAAACAAGGAGTGGTGGCATGGGAGGGGGTAGAGGTGAATGAGACTATAGCCTAATGTCTCCAAGCTGGGGCCTGGCTTGCTCTGGGCATTGTTGGAGCAGTGGTTGTGTATTTGGTGGTGGCAGCTTCAGAGGAAGCTGGCACCGTCTTTTTCTTTGCTACCGCCACAAGGAGCTGGCCAGAGTCATAATCAGATTCAGTGTTACATTTAGACTCTGAGCTGCCTTCCATGCCTGCCCCTCTCACTCTGTGACACTGACAGGCACGGCTGGCACAGGTAAGAGCGGTGGGGTGGTGAGGCGGTGGGGTGGGGCTCAGGGCGGGGGGTATGTTGACAGACCACGGAATAGGTAACATTAAATAAAAATAAAATAACACTTACCTTGCGCTCGCTGCATCGCTGAGTCAACGATGTGGCGAGCGCAAGGTAAGTGCTTTTATTATTATTTTATATATATTTTTTTCAATTTTACCTATCCAATCGTCTGTCGACTTTCCCCCCACACCTGCCCACCACTCTTACCTGTGCCGGCCTCACCTGGACACTCACCCCATTTACTGCCACTGGTCCCTAGTGCTAACTTTAGCGGCTGCTCAAACTCTTCCCCAGATGATGGGCCAGTTCAGATTGCTCTGAAGATTCTACATTAAATACATAAATAATGAAAAAATGTAATTTACAACATAAGAATTGACTGGTAAATGTTAGGCAAATGCCTATTTAACAATTATCTGACAAACACATGCTAACCGTAACATCAGTCCTAGGATTACATCACATTTATTCCCAGACCACGATCAAAAAGTTCGAATTTAAAAATCTATATTTTCAATTGGTCACATATACGACAATTTCATTTTAAAAAAGCTATAAATAATCTTGCCTTGTGAGTTAACCATTCACAAATGCCCAGCAAAAAGGCCCATATTTTTATTTTGGTGAACAAGAAATATGTCTCAAATGTGGCTGATATCCAGTCCGGCTTGTTACAAGTGCCATTCACTAAAATGTGCTTGTAATATGGTAGTCTGGACATCTGCAGTGCTTTGAAGCAGCATCCTGTTTAAAAAACTCTAAAAAGCTGCAATGTTTTATACTGAATATGCCATAATTTACAAATGTGTGTCTCAAAATATTTCCATTATGCCTAGACATATTGCACATGGGTGATATATATATATATATTCACTGAAAAAACCATAGGTTTCAGGCACGTTATAGTTAGAAATTAGCATTTAAAAAACCTTAGAAATTCACTGAAAAACCATAGGTTTCAGGGGCGTTATAGTTAGTTGGACATTTCACTCGTACAAAACCATAGAAATTCCCCCGTTATAGTTAGTTCAGCTAACTATAACTCGCGCGCCCGCAATGCACTGCTGATGACGTCACATATTACATCACTCATGACATGGTCAGTGACATCACTCATGACATCACTGATGACATCTCAAATGACATCACTGATGACATCACTGATGACATCATCCTTGTGATAGAGTGGCAGACCTCCTCTCACCCTAATATAACCTTTGATACACACACTCAAAAATACAAACTAACATTTTCAAAACAATGGACATACCAATACCAGTTACAACACACCTATTCAGTAATTCCAAGATCTACACACACATCCACTCATTCACCAACAGTCCCTATACAGTCACTCATACATGTACTCACTCATCATATGTACTCATACACCTATACATCCTGTTACACACCGCCACTCATCCATAGAGTTACTCACACACATAGTCACACATGCAAACAAAGTATCAAACATCCATTTACTTGCATATACAGTTATACACACACTACCACACTTACTTCTACAGAAACTTACACATACTTACTCTCTTAAACAATCACTTATAGAAACACCTACTTATTTGTACAGGAACTCTTCCAATCTCTCACTCTCACATATACTCACTTATATACACCAATTCTCACATATACTAGTTTAAAACATATGTAGTTACTCATAAAGACACTATTGAGACAGTCATTCACTCACTAACACACCCATACACATACTCATCCACCTATACAGTCCTGCACACATGCTGTCTTCAACACATACAAACAGCGAGTCACTCATTCATGCATCTATGCACTAAGTAATACCCCCACCGAACCATACAGACACTCAGACACTCATACTGATACTCAAAAACCAACTAATAACCCATATAGACACTCATGTAGCTACTCACCAACCCATGCAGCCACTTATACACAAAGTGAGAGACTGATACAGATATTTTCATATTTAAACATTACTCACTAACCCATGTATTCACTAAGATACACTTAGTCAGTTATACAATCAATTTTACAAAAACAAATCATCCATTTAGACACTTATATACCCATTTATTCTTCCATCGACCTTGAGATATACATATATAAAACATATTTAATTTTCAGAAAAACACACATTCACTGGATGATGTCATCAGTGATGTCATCAGTGATGTCATTTGAGATGTCATCAGTGATGTCATGAGTGATGTCACTGACCATGTCATGAGTGATGTAATATGTGACGTCATCAGCAGTGCATTATGGGAGTACACGAAGTTATAGTTAGCTGAACTAACTATAACGGGGAATTTCTATGGTTTTGTACGAGTAAAATGTCCAACTAACTATAACGCCCCTGAAACCTATGGTTTTTTCAGTGAATTTCTAAGGTTTTTTAAATGCTAATTTCTAACTATAACGTGCCTAAAACCTATGGTTTTTTCAGTGAATTTCTAAGGTTTTTTAAATGCTAATTTCTAACTATAACGTGCCTGAAACCTATGGTTTTTTCAGTGAATATATATATATTTATTATACTATGTATACATGTGAAAATGTCTCGGTCCCCTGTTTGCCTCGGTGGCACGGAAAAAATGGGTGGAACTGACGTCAGCACGCCGACGAGGTCCTCTTATGGCTCCGATGATGTCATACGGTGTCGCGAGCGGAGCTGTGCTATTATGACGTACTCGTTGACGTGGGAGAGCTAGGAAAGAATTTCCGTGGAATGCTGGTGCAGGGGATATTCACCTAAGTGCTCAGGCTAGTCCTTTGGGAGCAACCAGTGATCCGAGGGCAGAGGCCCTGCAGATGGCACACGAGGTGGGGTGCCCAGTCGTGTGCACCGGCGGGGCAGCGAAGTGACAAGCACCACAACCCACAAAAAAGGTAACGAGGGCACTGAATAACACAGGATCTTCTCTTTGTATCTGGCAGGAACAACGAAGTTAAAATGCCCTAGTACCAAAATGTAGAATTAGTGCTACAACGGTCTTCAAGAGGACCTGCGATGCCGCTTCTGCCTCCCGTACCCTGGAGGCGGCACATGGGTCACGCGGTACGGTCATACTGCGGTGGGACGCACACTCGTTGACCTCTCATGGCACTGCTCCACACTTCAGGGAGGATGCTTTCCATTAGCTATGTTTTCTGATGACATGTCGCGCCGGCCCCGTCCAACAACAGAACTCCTTTAGATCCAAACAGACTCTTCCACTCTCTCACCGGAAGTGAAACCAGGCCACGCGGACACTTTCACAATACAACAGCCGGGAATGCACTTTTCGGTAAAAAAACCACATTCCTTCCTCCTAATTAATCAAATAAACGTCTCACTGAAGAACATGGGCCAGCTTCGATCGGTAAACAGCCGTTACAACGACTTTTTTACTTTGCGATACCATTACAACAAGATAGAAGCTTTAAATGGCTGGCGGAGGCGCAGCTTAAGTGTAATGAAGAAAAGTCAGAGGTCCTGCTATTTAGTAAATTCCCCCTCAACTTTAGAGAGCAGCTCTGGCCTCCTGAGTTTCCATCACCTACCTCATCAGGGAAGCCAGCTGAAAACCTGGGGGTATGGTTTGATGAATGTCTTTCCTTCTCGACAGACATTAAGAAGCTGGCTGGATGTTGCTTCGGCCTGCTTAAAACTCTCAGAAGATTTTTCCCCCTCCTACCTCAGGCGGCGAGGAAGACGGTCACATGTGCGCTGATTCTGTCACAGCTGGACTATGCCAATGCCCTTTACGCTGGTATCCCGGGTACCTGCTGAAGAAGCTGCAGGTGGTTCAAAACACGGCAGCCAGACTTCTATTGGGCATCTCGGCTAGGAACAGTGTCCGTCAACAGCTGCGTTCTCTCCCTGGCTCCCCATGGTGGATAGAGTTAAATTTAAATTATTGACTTTGGCCCACTGTGCTCTTCATGGTTGTGGTCCTCTTTACCTGCAGAGACGTCTCTCTTTTTATGTTCCCGCACGCCCCCTGCGGTCTTCGTCCCTTTGTTATGCTCAGGTCCCTCGTTTCAAGTTACAGAGAATAGGGGGCAGCTCTTTTACAGTGAAAGCGGTGGCTGCCTGGAACGCCCTTCCTCTTGCCCTGCGTACCATCCATGACCCAGTTGCGTTCAAGAGGAAACTGAAGACACACCTATTCTCTTGAAAGCACACCGTCCTTACCCCGCTAAGCACCGCACCGGGATACTCATGAGTAGCTGTGCGCGTTATAAACTCATATAACATATCATAACATAACATTTAAACACAAAGGGGCCGATTACGATGTCGGTCGGAAAGGCTCCGAATGGCATTTGGTTCGTTCGAATCCGAATCGGAACCCGCCTTTCCGACCGACTGGGACACATTTCCGAATGACCGATTACGATGGTCGGACTTTCCGAATCGCTTCTGACTCGGTTCCAAATGGCATTCGTAGTAACCGAGTCAGTCGGAGCTGACTCATACAGGTCTACGGACCGCGTTTCCGACCGAGCGATTACGATGTCAGATTCAGACAGCCTTTCCGAATCGGTTGTTCCGACATGAATTGGCTGTCTGAATCTGAATTTGGGGGCCCGTAGCAGGCCCACTCCACACGAAGGCCTCCAAATGGGGCCCGTGGGGGTACCTATGGGTCTCTTCTTTCCAACCATGCACAGTGTGACAGGCACCATGGGGTGCTCGCCACAGGGTGCACGATTTTCCGCAACCACCCCTTTTTTCAATGGGAGCCTGTGTAGTCGGTAGGAACACAGGCTCCCATTGAAGTCAATGGGAGTCCAACCGAACGGTGTCCTGGATCATCGTAATCGGTCGGTCAGACTCCCCGAATCCGATTCGGTCAGAAACCATTCCGAGACCGATTCGGTCGGAATGCTTTTCCGAACGACATTGTAATTGGCCCCAATATTGGGCTGTTTGAACCAAAAATCTGCCAATGATTGTTCTCAAAATAACACCCCATAGAGAGATCTGAACCAGGTTCTCATTTGTCTCAGGACCCATAAATTCTGAAATAGAAGTATTCCTGATGTTATACTTTAGAGTGACGTTTTAATATTGCCAGCTTGAAGGAGACGCTACATAATAGTAACTGGGTTTCTTTTATTTAGATTTCAGAAATTGTTAGCCTACAGGAATTCTGATTTACTGAACCCTGCCACCTTGATGTCTTCTTTGTGCCAGCCTATCTGGTTGCTTAGTGGCCTTTGTCTCCCTTAATCTTCCCAATACTTGCTCTCTGTTTAGGTTTAAGCCTAGGAAATTTATGGTTATTGAAATGAGGTTTGGAAATGAGTTTACAATCTTACTAATGAGCTATTAAAATAAATATTCACAGTCATGATTTTTCACCACAAAGGAGGCAATTTTGGATTTCAATAATGAGATTACTGACACTGGTATGTGGATAAACCTCTGAAATAGTCATTATGATTATGGTGGAATTGAAAGTAAAACTCAGAGTAAACAAAGAAAACCACTGTCCATAGCACCGGCAAAGCTACTGTAAAAAAGAGCCCTGCGACTGGGAAATCCTGATATAATGGACTCCCAGAGAAGATTTTTGCAGGGTTTCATCGACAACTGTTTTAGATAGGTGTGCTTAGGTGTGTGGGAGCAAATGGTATCCTAAAAATGTAGAAACCTCAAACTTTTACCTTAATCAAATATCCCACATTTACTGGATCGGAGATAGTGATAAACCTCAATTTAATGAGGAAATGTGTACCGCTTTAAGGCACCTTCCGAAGCAATATATAAAGAAACACTCTTGTCTGACCTATATCTCTTAGAAAAGCGGTCCATAAGGACTCAAACTGGCGGGCATATCAGTATACTACAACATGCATATAGACACAAAGATATGAAAATATCAAAATTTGTTTATTTATCTTTTTTAATGTTTTTTTAATTAATTAAACATATGTATTCATCATACTTTTTTAAACATCATATAATCATTGATTTAAAATTATGCATAAACACTAGTTATTTACAAACATACAGTGAAAAGTTATTATAAAATAACAATAACTACAGGAAATAGATTTTTGACTGTAGGAAAGAAAGATTTGGATACATCCAAACTCAGTTAATTAGGACAGTAAATCTGTTATGGAACATATCCATGTCACATTATCAAAAAAGACCCCCAGAAGTTGACATCCGTCATTCATACAACACAAGCATACTCACTCCACTTGTACCCAACATACATACAAAACACTGAACATATAATAGCCAAGGGCTACAGTTCTTATCCTAATTCCTCCTCAGTAGTATATTTTAAACAGAATTGATACGTTTGTCTGTTGAAATTGTAGATCTCATCGAACTCCCTTGGTGCAGGTCAACGCACGTTTCGGTGGATCATAGCCACCTTCATCAGGACCACTGATACAATGGGTAATCTGGGGGTAAAAACCCCACTGGGTTTTCTGAGCACACAGCTTAGTGCCTTGTAGTCGATACTCCTTCTGATTAGTAGGGAGTATAATTTATACTGTGGAAGACTTTTCCGTAGTTGTCAAATCTGCTCTCTTTACATCCAATATCTATGGCAGCTAGCCGTCCTCAGAGGGAGGATTTTCGTTATCTTCTGTTCTTTTGGGTTCCATACGATGGCGAGCAGAGCTGCTAGTTGACTTTCTATGACACCTTCCGAAGCAATGACATCAATCAAAATATAAATCAATAAAATGATTGAAATGAAAGATCCCTAACAATAATTAAGTTCAAGATCAATAAAAAGTTACAGGGTCTTATTACAAAAGGAAGCTGTACAAAGTCAATGCCATCAAGGTTCTCAAGTGAAGAGTTATACAGAGTATGCAAAAGTCAGAAAATATTTTAAGTCTCAATGGGCAGCATTAAGGAAAGGTCTCAGAAAATCTGCGTCATCTCCTAAATCAAAGGGTTTTCATACACAAGTCTTGCATAGAAAATCATAATGTTTGCAGAATCTTCATGCTGTGAGTAAATGTACCATTTATTTAGCAAATCAGAGCACAATAAAACTAAACGTCACATTGCCTTAGCACCTAAGTACAGATATATTTTATGAATATTTATTCAGCACCCTCTATGCTAATGTCATTTGGATATGTTCGAACAGATAAGAAACAATGACAATAAAACTTTCTTTGTATTAATAGTTCCAGTGAAGAAATGGAAACTATAATTACACGAAACAATTTTGCCTCCACACCATTGAGCATTTTCAATGAGCAGAACAACAGTGGAAATAAACTATGTGACCTCAGTTTAACTTTGTGCTGCTGAGCCAGTGGGGAGAGGGTGTGCTCAGGGGTGGGGAAGCACAAGTTAGTGACAGAGATGTCTTCCATCTTGTTCAAGATGGCATTTTACACAAAACATTTATCCTAACTAAAATACATTATTAAATTAAATACACTGTATGCATCATAGGTAACGTGTTTCAAAAACAATTGTGTTAATTCAGTCTTTAGATACAAAATCATGTATAAAAATGCATATCGCACGTTGTTAATGATGCACGAAAACATGCATCCACAAAACTCTTCTACCCCCCGATTATTTTAAAATCACAAAATCAGTTAAGAAACCTTTATTATACAGGAACTTAATATTACTCTTTGCTTCTTTCAGACATTCTCCTCCATCATCTTTAGCTGGTTGTTATACAATCTGTGACATTTTCCATCTCAAACGATATTTGACATTTTTCATCTCAAACTCTTCCTCACATTTCCTTTTTGATGATTTAATTTCATTCTTGTACACACAATGCTTACAAATGCTTAAACAGATACCCAGAAATGTTAGCAAAAGATACATAACAATGGCACAAATCATTATAACTATTATGGGTGTTAAAATTAAACGTAAAGTTCCCCCATCCAAATTGTCAATAAATTCTCCACTCTCCCCTATCTCACTAACCCAGGAGCCTACAATCTCCCACACACTATGATCTTCTAATGCTTGAACCTCACAAGAAATGTTAGTCACACTACTTATATAGGTGTTAATAACCCTGATATTATAAGGTATGAAAGTGCAGCACTCCTTTATCTTCAGTACAAGGCAAACACTGCCTTCCTTCACAAGAAGGATATCTAACGCTAAGCTGTTCTGTATTACCATTGCCCTTATAGCAATTAATTCAGAATTATTTTGGGTTGGAGCACCAACTGTGTAAGAAGCAAGCCAGTCCACAATTGTAGGCAAGAGTCTAATTTTCATATCATTCATAGCCACACCTATAGGATGAATAAAAACACCAAATATATCTAAAACGTCTGGTCCAAAACCATGTTTTACTCTCTGCAAACCAACTGTACACACCACTCATATGAAAGAGTCTAAAAAACATCAAAGCATGATAACATGATCCAACCTAATTACAAGGTGAATTAAAATAAGAAGTCTTACCACACATATAATAGATCTCTCTCAGGATTGGCTCTTCACCAACCAAGAAATCACCAATGATATCTTCTTTAACACTCACCTTCTCCCACATATTCAACCTTACCAGCTATCAAAAGTTCACAGTGCACCATACACAACTCTCCCCTTCTCCCAAGTACCACTCTCAATCTAAGATGTAGTTTTGACATTCTAAATTCTTCTTCTTTAAGCTGTTCTCTTAATTCTCTTTCATCTCTCCAATCCCTCACAATCTTTCCTCTCATTGTATTATTTAACAAATTCATGCTCTACTTTACTCAATCTACAGGCATAACCCCATTAGAAGATTTAGTTTCATGCTCAATTTGTGCAATTGCTTTAAAAAAAACATCACAGTTTTGTAAACCCGTTAATTCTTTCATCTTCAGTGATAGGTAGATCCTCGAGCAAGATGTTGAAATCCGATTAGTAAGGAAACTAAAATTACTTTTTGTTAAATATACTAACAAACATAGTGCACAACAAACTGTATGAAAGTGGAAGGTGCATGTAGGTAAAGCCTTCACTTGAAGAAGAGGAAAGAAAAGTATACAAAAAGCAGATTTTAACATTCAATATTTCAATATCCTCCATCAAAATATTTGCATAAATATCTTGAAATCCACTAGCTAAACTTTCCCAACGAGTCAATGTATTGTTTCACTTCATTATGTACTGTAGTTTATTCAACATTTGCTGAGCCGTATCCCATCATAGAGCAGACATAACAACAGGTCAAATAATTCTATTAATGTAATTAGTAAGAAAATCAAACTAATACTTTTACAACATCTGCTGCATTCTTTGTGAAGCTCCAAATTTGAATCAACAAAAAGTTTCTTTAAAGTAATAACAGGTTTTTTCATTTCATCTTATTTCAAAGAAATCATCACATCACACTACCTTGAAAAATCTTCCTTTTTTCAAAAGTTCATTTGCGTTCATGGGTGTTCTCTTAAACACATTTTTTCTTCTTTTAAAATTAGCTGTATGTTTTCACTTTTAACTTTATATTGAACAGTTTTTCAACTTTTTGAGGTGGTTCTTCTTTATCTTCTGATTCACTTTCAGGTTTTTTATTTTTTTATTTTCTTGGTCAGTCAAAGAGTACAGTGTTCACATTATAGATATACATAGTTCCAAATTTCTGTACACGACAGGGTCATCATGTTAACATGTGCATGGTTCGTTACCTTCGTTGTCCATTAGTTTACATAACCACATCATAAAACAGAAAGAGAAAATTGACTTATTGCATCATGAAACAGATAAAGGGTGTAAACATATTTTGGCATTCAGTACACAGAATCCACATAGTCTTCAACCATCAGAACATAATGGGTGTAACAGCCTGCATTGTACGATAAATATGCACTCGCTGATGTACACAATCAGTCCTCTGCTTGCGTGGAACTGAGGTATTGCACCAGCGGATCCCAAAAATCTTATGGACGAGAGGCCTGAGGTAGTTCCTCCGCATATGTTTCCAACTGTGCTTTACAATACGTAAGTAAGTCCGTTTTTATATAGCGCAGCTACTCACCCTTACGGGTCTCAAGGCGCTGGGGGCCGGAGTGGAAATTAAGTGAGCTATTGCCCAGAGTCACATGATGCTCAGCTGAGCTGCCGCCAGAGCCGGGGATCGAACCGTGAACCCTGTGCTCCGAAGTCAGCTGCCCTGGCGGCTGCACCACACCTCTCCACATCTATAATCCAATCTTTACATTTCGGTACATGCTTGCTGCCCCATCTCATTGCTATTCGTCTCTTAGCCAGCAGCGCCACCACCAGGAATTTACGTCTCCGTGCCAGTTTGATCTTGTAAATACCCAAAAGGCATACTAAGGGCGCATTAGGAATCCGCTCAGACAGTATATGAGTGAGAGTGTTGGTTACTTCCAGCCAGTAAGGTTGGAGTTTTGGGCATGACCAGGCCATATGTAAAAAGTCTGCATTGGGGATGCTACACCTGTGACACCGGTCATCAGCTCTCAATCCGTATTTATGCAGCTGCATAGGTGTATAATATACATGGTGTATAAACTTAAAATGTATAATTTTCAGGTTGCAGTTGGACATAAGCAACTGCAACTGCATGCAACTATAGTCCCAATCTCCTTTGGCAATGGTTGCGCCTAACGTTGCTTCCCATCGAGTTAGGGGTCTATCCAGGGCGTGGAACTGTTCGCGTTGAGCCGTAGTGTAAAGTTTTGTAACTAAGCATTGCCGCGTAGTGGATGTCAATAGGACCGGTAGTGTATTATGTGTCAGCGGTTCGTCCGGGAATGATGGGTACAAAGCTTTGACCGCCATTCGCAGTCGCAGATATGCAAAGATTTTTAAGGGAATATGATGTGTGATTAAGGCTGCGTCATCTTGTGATATACACTTTCTATTCGGAAAGATATCCCCCATAGTGTGGAGTCCCATCTCATGTAGCACATGTAGCATTTTGCGTTCCTGTGTCACCGTAAGTTGTGGGTTATGTCGCAGAGGTAGTGCCGGTGCATATGTTGGGAGTTTGTGCGCACGTTTCGTTAGTGTGTGTCATGCTCTCGAGGTACAAATCGCTGGGTGTATCCCCGAATTCGGAGCATACTGTCTAGGTGACGATATAAGTGTAAGTAGGGGAGTTGGGTGCATACTCTCGTATTCTACTGCTATATGCGGTATATGTCCGTGCGGGTGTAGCCAATAGTGGGCGTGTTGCGCCTGTACGCAGTAATAGTATAGTTGGAGGTCGGGGGCTCCAAAGCCTCCTTGAATGTAGGGTTTTGTCAGTTCCTTCCATCCTACCCTTGCGTGTTTTCCCGCCCATGTCAGTCGAAGCATAGCCGTGCGCAATTTGGTGAACAGAGCTTGTGGATCCATATCGGTATATTCATAAATAAATAAAGAAACCTTGGCAGTAGCACCATTTTCTGTAGCGCAATTCTATCAGCAAGCGACATGGGCCGCCGGATCCATCTATCTATTTGATCTTCTAACTTGGCTATTGCTTTGCCATAGTTTACACGCAGCACTAGCTCTGGATCTCAGTGTATCCAGACACCTAAGTATTTTACTGGTTCTGTCTGCCACTGCAGCGGATAGTCAAGTATTGGTTTAGTCGTCGCCGGGGTGAGCTGGATGACCACTGATTTGTCCCAATTAATACAGAGGCCTGAAAAATATTCAAACCTAATATATTCACGGATAAGTGTATTTAAGTTATTATCCGGGTATCTGGTGTATAGGACCATACCATCCGCGTAGAGCGATATACTAACAGGGCGTAATTGGAATTGTAGTGCTGTATCTGCGTGTCTTTGTCGTATCTTACACGCCAGCGGCTTCAGTGCTAGCGTGAATAGAAGTGGCAACAGTGGACAGCCCTGTCTCGTCCCTCGATATATGTTAATGGGTTCAGATGTGGTGCCATTTATTCTGAGCCGTGCACATGGTGCTCTATATAATAATGTTATCCATCTCAAAAACGGTTCTGGGAATCCCATTCATCGCAAGACGTTAAACATATATAGCCATTCCACGGAGTCGAACGCCTTCGCTGCGTCTAACAAAGCCGCAGCAGCCGGCAGTTCTGGGTTTAAGTGGTGGAACATAGCAAATATGGTCCTTAAATTTTGTGTCGTGGAGCGTGACGGAATAAAACCCGCCTGATCCGGCAAAACCAGCTTCTGCATTAGTGGCTTTAGTCTAAGGGCGATGATTTTGGCTAGTATTTTGGCGTCCATGTTGATTAATGATAGAGGGCGAAATGACTCGCATTTAACCGGGTCTTTATCAGGTTTAAGGAGAGTGATTAATAATGCCTCGCGTAAGGAAGGAGGCAACATGCCATCTTCGTATGCCTCCTCATACATGGCCGCCAGGTGAGGAATCAATAAGTCTTTGTATTCCTTATAAAATTCCCCGGGCAATCCATCCATGCCCGGTGCTTTATTATTTGGGAGGGAATTTATAGCTTCTCACACCTCATCTTCCGTTATGTGGTGACTAAAGTATTCTCGATGTTCATCAGACAGCCACGCCAGGGCTATGTCAGCTAGGTAGTGACTTATCTCGGGGGTAGATGTCATTGTCCCTGCAGTATACAAACGAGCGTAATAGTCTGAGAAACAGCGTATAATAGAGGGGGTGTCGTATTTGGGTATGGCCTGTGTGTCCACTATCTGAGTTATGTAAGACGTTGTGTGCATGGGGCGTATCCTACTGGAAAGCATTCGTCCTGGCCTACCTCCCTCTCCGTAAACACGTGCCGTGTACTTACGTGAGATATATTTGAGTTCACTTTCCGCGAACTCGTGGTAAGTATCAATTTTCCCCCTAATGTCAGCCAGGAGCTTGGGGTCAAGGGTGTTTGTGTATGCGGTCTCTAGTCATGCAATGTCCGTCTCAACCATGGATAGCTGTCTTTGGATATCTTTGAGGATACCCGCATGTTTGCCAATACAGAATCCGCGGATCGTTACCTTGAAAGCCTCCCATAGCACCTTGGCACTATCCACTGAGCCCACATTATGCTCAAAGTAGTCAGTAATAGCCTGTCTTAGTTCAGCTTTAAATACTTGGTCTTGCATCGCGCTGGGTTGCAGGCTGTCGTGGGGTGTGTGAGGGGATGGCGAGTTCTAGCCGGACTGGTGCATGATCTGAAAGGGTTTTGGGCATGTGTGTTATTGCAGTGGTCCAGGCACTTACATCCGCAGTGGCTATCCAGAAGTCGATTCTTGACCACGTGTTGTGATTGGTAGAGATGCAAGTGCCCTCCCTGCGGTGAGGATGACGTAATCGCCATATATCTATCATAGCATAGTCGTCCATACCTTCCTTGAGTATCTTTGTAGATTGTCTCCCATACCTATCATTACCTGTGGACCTATCTACAAGGGGATCAATACACGTATTAAATTCCCCTCCCCATAGCGTTGCTGACGGTGGAAGTGTGCGCAGCTTGGCCCATATATCTGCAAAAAAGGAGGGGTCATCTATGTTCAGTCCATATGCAGTGACTATAGTTATGATTGTGCCTCCAAAATCGCCCTGTGCAATAACATACCTCCCCAGGTCATCTTTAAGCGAATGGAGCAGCGTGAAAGGTACACCTCGTTTAATGAGAAGCACTACGCCCCTGGCATAAGTAGAGTAGGAAGATGCTAGTCTATATGTGGCCCACCTGGTTCCAATTCTGCACTCTGTGGCGCTAGTGAGGTGGGTCTCCTGAAGACAGGCTACATCTATGTTATGACGGTCTAAGTACGCAAAGACTTTCCTAATCTTCTGTGGGTTTTTTAGCCCTCGTATATTCCATGTCATGAACGCCAGTTTTCTCGTAGCCCGGGATCTGTTATCCATCCCCTGTGAGTGTGGCTGCAGTTGCAGGGTAACGTCGTGTGAATGCGTATATCACAATGTATGCGGCAACGAACTTCTTTGCTCTGACCATGTTTCTGAACTTTCTGCCCCTACCTCCCCCCTCCCACTTCGCCATCCCAATTATAGCGAAGACAAACCCAGTAATCTGATAACAATGTCCCCCACCCCTGAGCATTCCCATACTGAAAAAAATGAGGCTGTGGTGCGCACAAGGTGGCGGGAGCTACCAGCCGAGAGCCCCCGTGACTATGGGTCGTCTGTCCAATCCTATATGATTAAGAAAAAAAAGGATAATACATTCGACATAACCTAATAACATCAAGGGGCTATCAACCCAGATTGTAGGATGTAATTTACAACTTTGACACATGCACCTGCGCTATGCAAGTGCACCTTATTGCCCTCTTTTCTGTATAATCGTTTTTAAACCCAAACATCTATGTCCAGTACTTATCTGAGTCCACATATAGTGTTGCTTGGAGCAGCCCCTGATCTCCGCCTCAGCATCACAAGTAGCGCAGAGAAGGCCGAACTTCATTCAACATCAGAGGTACTGCCTTGTTCTTCTTGTGCGCCCCTGGGAGATTTCCAACGTGTAGGTTGTGAGTTTTTTATTTGCAAATATTTAAGCACCTCTTTGGGCTCATTGAAGATCTTACTCTTGCCGCTGTCCGTTACTCTCAGACGAGCCGGGTAGATCATCGCGTAGGGGATGTTGTTCTCACGCAGTTTCTTTTTTACTTCCAGGAATTTCTTTCGTGCCTCCTGAACTTGCGAGGGGACATCCGGATTGATGGAAATGTCCATCCCGTCGTGTTTTAGGCTACCCAGCTCTCGGGCCTTGCGGAGTGCTGCATCGCGGTCTCTATAATTCAAGAGTTTCGCAATTATAGGGCATGGCCTCGCCCCTGGTGGAGGTGGTGGTGCAAGAGATCTGTGCGCTCTCTCTACTATGAACACATCCGAAAAGGTGTCCCTGCCAAGAAGCGTGGTCAGAAGAGACTCAATGTAGTGTTTCATGTTGCCTGTATTGGTCGATTCTGCTACACCCATGAAGCGCAGATAATTACGGCGTGACCTTGCTTCCAAATCCTCCGCCCTCGCCATTATTGCCGTCAGGGTCTTATCAATTTTCACTTGTTTCGTCTCCATTTGGCGCTGTGCATATTCCGTGTCTGAAATGCGATGCTCTGCCATGTCAATCCTCTCCGTGTGTCTATCGAGACGTTCAGACATGCGGTCAACTCGGTAGGTTAAGGAGTCTATTTTCCCATCAATATTTGACAGTGTTGATTGGATCGTCGCGAACATAGTATGGAAATCTACGGTCGAGTCAGGGCCCGCTGCTGATGTATTTGCCTGGCTGCCAGGTGGGTCGTCCGAGTTGTTCTCAACTGTCTTCTTCGACTGCTCAAAATGCAGTTTGGGCTGGTTCCTATCTGGTTTCCCCATTTTCTGAGCAGCGAGTTGTGCTGGAGTTGGCGCCCAAATTCCACCTCACAGGGGTCAATTGTCCACACTTGCAGTTAGTGGGTGATGAGGAGTAAGCAGTCGTGGCCAATGTGTTTTGCGCTGTCTCAGTCCAGGTAGTCCTCCTGCACTTACACAGAGCGCACTTTTAACCGCCTTAGGCAAGCTCGAACATTGAGTCTGCGGTTCTCATGAGCAGTAGGGATCACCAGTTATGGAGCGGCAACAGCCCAGTCTCCGCAGCTAGGGTCTCAGCACTCCAGGGCTGCACTGATGCAGGATTACACAGCTGGTCCCCTCATGGGCGCGACGCGTCACCTCGCAATAACCCCCAGCTGAGGGGACCGGTAAATAATGCAGTATGTCCGTGCCCAATATAGACAATGTGCCAGTGAGGTCGAAGCGCCGCCGCGGCCTGCCCAGCCAGTCCCCCGGGCTCCTACACCCCGCAGGGCCGCCCGCAGGGGGACAGCGACTGCAGGGCGCAAATCACCAAGGAGGGGTCCCCACTCTTGCTCAGGCCGGTAACGCACGTCTCGCTTCAGGGTCTGTGGGGCGTATGGTCTATGCACAATCTAAGCTGCGTGTGTCTGCGCACAAATTCCGGGCATCGACAGCAGCAACCTCAATCGCAGAGACAACATCTAGCATAGGCGAGTCAAATGCAGGGGTCACAGTCTCTTGCTCTCCCACATATACAGGAGGTGCGGTATTGTCACACTCAGAGCTACCAGACAGTAGGCAGATCGTCGCATGCACGGTCATTTCTGTCCCTATAGCACCACCATCATTTCAGCACAATGGCGTAGTCAGCATCTCAAGGCCGCACTCGGTGTCTTCCTCACCTGCGGTAGTGGCGCTATCATGTTTCCGCAATCCTCATCGCCGCACCTCGCAGCGCGCGGGACCGTCAGGAGCCATGCAGAATGGAACGGCGGCCCCAGCAGCAGACCCATCACCTCGGTGGGGGGCTGCTCAGCGTTGGTCCCACGTTCAGACCCGTCCGCCGCCCACAGCAGCGATGGCGTCTCGACCCCGCGGTCGCCTCCTCCGCTCTTCTATAACATATGAGAGGGCAGTGGGCAGCGAAGGGCAAGGCAAATCGATGACTTCAGCGGCAGTCCCGGCCAGACGTAGCCACAGAGTGATGCGACCACGCCCACAGTGCCTCCTCGTCTCTGCCCGCGGGGCTCGCGTAGCGGACCTGCCGGGGTACGCGCTCCCATACAGCACAGGCCGTGCCTCGGCCCAGAAAGCGCTGCGGCTTTTACCCCTCACACCGTGGATGTCGACGGCAGAGAGCAAGCCCACCAGTCACCGCCGTCTTCCGGTGCAGGTATCTATGATTTGGGACAATTGTCAGGTTATGTTCACAGGATAGTTGCAGGATTTGGACACGGCCGGAGGAGCTCGCTTACAGAGCGGCCATCTCCAGGCGTGGCTAGCTCCGCCCCCGATTCACTTTCAGGTTTACTTTAAAAGCGTATTGAAAATGGTTTATTAGACTGTAGGTCTCCTGTTCTGATTCTTCTTCTTCCTCAGACGCTATTACTAGATATACCCATTCAGGTGATGCATACTTGTATTTGTTTTTTTTCTTGTTGATGTTTGGCAACCAGTTATTCATTCTCACTGTTTTCTGAATCTAATTCAATTACTTTAGACTCTTCATTAATTGGCTTTAGTCTCCCTTGTTTACAGTGCTTTCTTCTACAAGTTCTTTTCAATGACTTATTTTCTTCAGCCCTCTCTTTTTCACGTGCAAATACTCTAATAATTCTTCTCCTTCACTGATGGGCTTGAGCTCTAATCAGTTTCAACTGTATGATGTACTGAGAACTGCTTTTCAACTCTGGGGTTTCTTGTGACTCAAATCTAAAACTGGAGTCTTTCGTTGTTTAGATCAGAGATTAATTCTTCTTGCTGCCACTCATGCCTTTGACTTTGTAACAGCTCTTTAATCTGATTCTCACAGCACCACTGGTAGAGGTACCAGGATCTTCACCTGAACATTTGCTTTCACTGATCTGGACTTCTATGACTTTATTGTGCTCTCCATTTTTACCTTCAATTGTTCTTTTTTCAGATTTTTGACCACCTCTGGATTCACACTATGAACGTCAGCTTCACTCTGTGAGTCTGTGGTCATTTTCACCACTTCTTCATCTACTGTCTTCATTCTTTTTGTGTGAGTGGTGTGGTTCCACTGTGGGATTCTGGCACACTTTACAGCAGTGTTTGTTGTCAAGATCACTTCATATGGTCCCTTCACAGCACTCTTCAAGGCAGTTTTTCCTTGCATGCCTTCTGATAACTGTCCAGTCACAAGGCCTCAAATTGTGGTACTGTATTTCTTGCATTACTTCTGTTGCCAAATTCATCTGATGAGAAACAGATTTCTTCATATCAGCCTGACCTTTGCAGCAATCTAGAACGATGTCATCAGTAATTGAAACAAATGCAGTTGAAGGAGCATAAGCCAATCTCATTGGTTTGCCTATGATCACTTCATGTGGCGAAAGACCGTTCTTTTTTATCAGGGCCACAAATAATGGTCATTACAAGAAGAGGAAGAGCCTCTAGCCACTTTAAACTAGTGGAAACACCGACTTTGGCTAATTTATTCATTATGGCCCTATTAATCCTCTCAATCACCCAGGAAGATTGAGGATGATAACAACAATGAAACCTCTGAACAATTTGGAGAGCAATACAAATACATTTTAAAATCTCATTCCTAAAATGGGAGCCACAATCTGTCTCAATAGAAATTGGCAATCCGAATCGTAGTATCAGTTCCCACAACAAATGTATGGTAACTGTAAGAATGTCAGGATGTCTGATCCCTGGAAAGGATAAGCCTTGACCCATTTAGAAAACAAGCAGACAATTAGTAAAATTCATTTTAAGGTATTACAAACTGGCATCTTCGTAAAATCTGCTTGGAGAAATGGCCCCTGTCATTTGCCAGTTTGGTTCATGATTCTAACTGTTTTCTTCCCTGATTGTTACTCAGACAGACCAAACAGTACACACACAAACTCTAAGCAACATTTCTAAAATGTGCATTTTCTTAATATTTCCTAAACGTTCTGACCATTGAGTCTCTCACTGAGTGCAATTACCCATGGAAATATCGAGCCATGGGATACAACATCACATTCAGATAGTATATGTTTATGTTCAAGAATAATATATAGATTTTGTTGATTTTTTCATGTAATCTAATTTTTTCCATAACATTTTCTCATCTTCCTTACCATTCCTCTGAAGGTCTCTCAACCCTGTTAGAGAAGCTTCGTTGAACTCAATAGCAAACAATTTACATCTTCCGTAATTTGCATAGAATTTATTCTTCATTCGTCTTGCTCAGTATTTGGACCACAGTTTCATCCTCAAATGCACAGTGTCTGGTCACCTGATAAGCATAATTATTTACAAAAGTGACCATATCTTTTCCAGCCTTGTGGAATACTGCACCAAACAAGAACTTAGTTTTGAAATAGAAACCCAAAAAGGAACTGGCTCCCTTCATGGAGAGAAATGGAGAAGAATACTTTGCATAAGTCATGACTATATTACATTCTGCATCGGATGGAATTTGGATCAGAATTATTGTGGGTTTCGGTTCCACTGGACAACATGGGATGACTATTTTGTTAACATTTCTTAAATCTTGCACTATTCTACATTCACTATTCGGTTTCTTTCTCCACATCATAGGAGAGTTGCAATGCCCAAAGAATTCCCTGCTCAATAATTTTCCTTCTTCCAGTTCTCTAGAAATGTTATACTGTTTAATTCAAGGAAAAATAGCATTAGGTTTCACATTAATCTTCACAGGCTTAGCACTCTTTAATAATCCTATCTCTTTACCATAGAAATGCTATGCCTCTTCTTTGATAGTATGTCATCTAGAGGAAAATTATCCTTGGATAAAACTGGGAATAACTGGACTCAGTGAGTCATATGTTTTAATTTTAAACACCGAATCTTCATCTTGGGTTTCAATTACAACACAATTCGGTGTGCAGTAAATCTCACAATTATTTTTGCATAACAAAGAAAAGATTTAGAGGAATTAAATCATACAAAATTAACTGATGCTTATTCTCCATAGGCCCTATTTAACTGAATCATCTACTGTAACTTGATTAACAATTTGATTATTACAGATACCTACAACTCTTCCAGAGAGGGGTAGGTTTAGGACTTCCACAGAATGAACTGTAGAATGGGTAGCTCCTGTATATATCAAAAAAGAAACAGGGTCTTCATTGACTTCACCATCACTATATGGACCACTTTGGTCACTTCTAGGCCTGCTTTAGGATGGCAATTCTCCTCCCCTCTCATGCACTGTCATTGGGAATTATTTCCTGCAGGAAACTGAGGAGAATCATTACTCAGAAATTATTGATTTTGCTGGTACCCTGGGCTGTATGCCATTTAATTATTGATCTTTTTCTACAAAACTGGGGCTGAAGGCATTGTCATGCGAAACTGTTTCTGATCATCCATATCATGCATAGTAGGCAGTTGGGCTGGGAACATTGCTAGTGTGTCTTTCTACATCTGTGGAACAAGTTAATTCTGAATTCTATCTAGACTTTGTCAACATTCCCATTTCCAGTGCCCAATTTTACCACAGAAATGTCAAGCAGTGTCCTACATCAGCATTTCAACATTTGCATCATTCTAGAATTGTTTACCATCTCTTTTCCACAACCCTGCATCTGCATCAATTTGTTTCACTTTCTCACACCTTGCATTTGAGGCATCCCATTCATTCCAGCATTTCCATTTTGCACACATAACACATATGTGAATCCACCAACTGATTCTGACACTTCTCTCAAATTGCTTCATCTGGTCAACCATCAGCTTATCTTTAATTTTCTTCTGATCTGGGTTAAACCAATTACTACTGTATTTGGCAATTTTCAGGATCTTGCTATACTCTTTGCCTGCCAGCACATTTCACTTTGCTGTGCGTGATTACTAGGCTCTGGATGCAGACCCATAGCAAAAGCAGAGATAACCCATTAACACCATCTTTCTCAGGATCTTCAACTCTGCTGTGTTTTTTGAAAATCTGCGTAAGCCTCTCACAATAAGCATGTACCAGTGCCTTTGGCTCTTGTGAAGTTCTCAAAGTCTTTGTCCAATTACAATCCCTTTTAGGCACCTTTTTTTTCAAATGTTCAATTACCGTTCTATATTTGTTAGCTACCTCTCTAGAAGTAGCATTATTGGGTTCAACCCTAGCTGGTTCTCAAGTTGGCCAAGCAACAGCAACCTTATATTTAGACCACAGACCACTAGGAACCAAAATTCCAAACAATAAATTCTAATTGATCAACAGCATTAACAAAATTGCAGTCTGCCTCTAAACTTCCTTGCACCACCTTTTAAGTTTCTCTCACAATTGTTTAAAATGTGTAGTAAAGTTGTAAAGATTAGCTCTCGTCCACGGCTCATGCATCAAATTCCATCCATATACCTCTCTAAATGGAATTTCTAAACTTGTCCGAGCTTCCAAATCATTAACTGAGCCCTTTGCATTTCTTCCCCCCTTTGTCTCTTTTGCTTTCTTTTTACTTACAGTACCTTCTTCCATCTTTCCCTGTATTTCTTCAAGTCATTCCACTGCCGTGTCTTCTCAACTAAATCCTTAAAGTGAGTTTTCAAAGTCATTAAACCCAATTCCTTTATTTCATCATGGGTCAAACCCATTTTGTAATTCTTCCTCACATTTTTCATTTTACTGATGGTAACCCAGCACTCATCAGCCAAATCTCCCAATTCATTGTGTGTTTTGTTTGCACATCTGGCTGCTTCTTTTTGCAAAGTATCTCATTGCATCAATATTATATGAGAATAATCTGTTTAAATCAATTGTCTCTCTCAAAATGTGTCCACATTAAATTTTTAGAGCCCCACATTATTAACTCTCTCTTTTGGAGACTACTCACCCACAACTGTATTAACAGGTGGGTCAATTTGAATTTGAGAAAAGCTGGGATATCTCAGCTGGAACTCAGAAATGCTGATATTGCAGTCTCAGATAGGGTCCTTATTATAGTACCCGCAACGACAAATGTGGTTGGTGCCTGTGTTGACAAATTTATATTATCTTCTGCCACAACCATATCTAGTACTTCACTAGGGCCAGGACCATTTCCCTGTCCCTATGTCCTTTCTCAGTTAAGGAGGAGGTTTGGAATTCAAAAGGTTGTTCAGAAAATTATCCTCCTCATCTGAATCATGAATCTGTTTTTCCCCTTCATCAGATTTTGCTTTTGTCAGCTGTTTCTTTGACTGTTGGGGGAAACTTCTTACTCCCTCCATCGTATCCTCCCTCCAGAATTTTTACTGATGATCCCATTTGTTTTCTAACTGTTGTCTTAATGAGCCCTTCAGTTGCTTTGTCATTTTCTTACATTCTCAATGTCCATTCAACGCCATTTGTTTAACTCCTCAAACACTGCAGGCCTGAGAAACGGTATTCTGTCATTCATAGTTTGTCACAAGAAATCTAGATTGCTAATGCTAAATGTACCTCTAAAGGAAACTGCAAGTGCTTACCATAAACAGTATTTTCATGCCATTCAGAAATCTAGGTACATATATAAAACCCAATGTCGGTCATCATTTTGTATGCAGTCATTCCTCGGCAGATAATGTCTGACCCTCAGTAGAAGGTACAACAGAAACTTTAGGCTTTTTCAACATGGCCTCATTTTGTTCACTCAAATGATCTGAAAATCACACAAAATAAACTAGCGAACAACAACCAATCCCAGTGCTTCTCTTTCGAAGGTCACTCTATGATAGCACGGCTCTGTCAGCAACGAACCAATGTCAGCATGGCTTTATGATGATGTCTCACCAATCTCAGCATGGGTCCCTGGCTGACTAACCAATCACAGCACGGTTTCTCTGTGAATGAGGAAAACAATAGCAAAGCTCTTTTCTTAATGAATTTACACTACTTAGACAAACTAAAACTTGTCTGCTCAATCTAAAATAGGAAGAGTCACAGCAAGTTAGAATAAGTCTAAACTCATTTCAATAGAAATAAGAGTAGGTGCGGCAAAGGTGCTGCTAGTCAACCAAGTTCCCACTAGGCAGGCCCCCCATCCAGTGGCAAACTACCCTGGCTGATGCAATTACTTCCGTGCACCTAGGAGCAAAAGACACCAACCTAAATTATACACACCGTCTCTTGAAAAAGAGAAACTTGGTAATTCAGAACCGCCTATCTGTGTGTATGTGGTGCATCGCAAAATAAGTTATGCAGACTAGTAAACCACAATATCTTGAAATCTTGGATTTTGACAAATCCGATATCCAAACCAACCAATAATAAAATAAAATGTAAAAATCACAAATAAGAATACATCAAAACGACATTAATCGAACCACCAATCAAGCCAAAATCAGCATGACATAACGAAACACCTCGCATATATCATAGTAATCCAGCTCACAAACTCAACACCTCATCAGCATAGCATGGACACCTCAGAAACACTCACAATCAACAGAATCTTTCCACCTTAGAGATACTTATAGTCCAAATTGTTCAGGAACAATACTGGAAGTACGATTTCTTGGCAAAATCTCAAGATCTCAAACTCCACTGGGAAAATCCACCATATCTTCGGACTCTGCAAAACAGGAAAACAAATCCCACATAGCAAAGGAAGTGGTCTTTAACATGCAACCATCCCTTGCTACCAAGATTTGTGTGAGGAAATGATACCCCAAAAATGTAGGCACCCCAAACTTTTACCTTGGTCCAACCTTCGACATTTACTGGATCAGAGACGGTGTTAAATCTCAAATTCATGAGGCAATGTATTACTGTGATAAGGCACCACCCAAAACACTGAATTCAATCTAAATAAAAAATGATTACATTGAAAGAGCCCTATAAATAACTGAGTTGTACATCAATGAAAAGTTAAAGGGTTTTAGTGCAAAAATAAAAAAATAAGAGGTACAAATTCACTGCTATGAAGGGTCTCAGGTGCTGTTATACAAAGTATGCAAAAGTCAGAAACTATTCTAAGTCCCAATGGGTATGAAAATCAGTAGAAAAACAGACAACATCCGCAGCAGCATCAAGGAAAGCTCTTTGAAAATCTGGCTAACCCCTGTTCTATAGAAAATCCGAACATTTGCGTAATCATCATGGTGTGAGCAAATATATATTTCTGTAGCAAATCAGAACACAAGAAAAATAAACATCAGATTGCTTTAGCACCCAAGCACTAACCCATTTTATGAATATTTATTCAGCCCCTCTATGCTAATATCACTCAGAGATGTTTGAACAAATAAGAAACATTGACAGTAAAACATTTTTCGAATGAATAGATCCAGTAAAGAAATGGAAACCATAATTACATGTAACAATTTTACATCCACACCATGGACAATTCCCAATGAGCAAAACAACAGCAGTGGTAATAAACTATTATGACCTCAGTTTAACTTTGTGCTGAGGAGCCTGTAGGAAGAGGATACTGTGTGGGTGGAAGCATGATTGAGTGACAGAGATTACTTCTATCTTGTTTAAGATGGAGTTCGACACAAAAAATGTAGCCAAATTAAAACACATTATTAAATACACTTCTATACAAAATACTAGCTTCTGAGTAGGAGGAAAAGTCTATACAAATGGCAATTTTGGTCACTGTCAGGCCCTTAAAAAGTGATTATTCAACATGAGGCATGATACAATTGACATTATGAATCCTTTATGTACATTCCCAAAAATCAATTTTCTGATGAAAATCGATGGCCCCGGACCTTAGGAACTCTCTCCAAATGGTCAGTAATGGTGGTTTTTTGAATGTTTAACTTTTGACTGTAAATGACTGTTGGTTGTGAGTCATCAGTTTTGGAACACAAATAAGTGTGTTTAGAGTAACCCTGGGCGTAGTTCGCGAAGTAGCGCTTCGCGAAGCTACGCAAAGTGAAGTTCGCACTACGCGAGCTTCGCGTAGCACTACGCAAACTGCGTAGTGCGTGTTCGCAATGATTACACAGTGCCGGATGCTTGTCCGCACTGTGCAATCATTGAAAACGGCATCTTGCACAGTGCAAGCTGTCTTACTGCCGCTCGAGTAGATTTTTACTCGAGCGGCAGCTTTCAACGCGGACTGGTAGTTTCTCATCGCGAGCGGTCGCGAGCATACGCGACCACTCGCAATGAGAAACCTGACCTCCCCGCATTGAGAATCTCGCCGGGAGGTTTATTTTCCACGCTCGCGATCGGCAACTTGTGTTGCTGATCGCGAACGAGGAAAAAGTCTCGCCGGGATGTCATTTTGCTTGCTCGCGGTAGCCAACTTGACATTGAGGACCGCGAGCAAGCAAAAAATGACCGCAGCACTACGCTACGCTACGCGTGTTTGCACTGTGCTACGTGCAATTCGCATTGTGCGAAGTAGCGCAAACTTCGCAAACTACGCGAGCGTAGCGTAGTTTTCCGCCCAGGCCTAGTTTAGAGTCATTTTCATGCTTGAAATATGGCAAAATAATAGCTTATGAGTAGGAGGAAAAGTCTATACAAATGGCAATTTTGGTCACAGTGCGGCCTTAAAATGTGGTTATTCAACATGAGGTACAATACAATTGACATTTTGAGTCATCTTTTGAACATTCCAAAAAATCAATTTTCTGATGAAAATCGATGACCTTAAGAACTCTCTCCAACTGGTCAGTAATGGTGATTTTTTTAAATCTTTTGACTGTAAATGACTGTTGGATGTGAATCATCAGTTTAGAGTCATTTTCATGCTCAAAATTGGGCAAAATACTAGCTTCTGGGTAGGAGGAAAAGTCTATACAAATGGCAATTTTGGTCAATGTGAGCGCAATAAAATTGACATTTTGAATCATTTTTAGTACATTCCAAAAAATCAATTTTCTGATGAAAATCAATGACCTTAGGAAGTCTCTCCATATAGTCAGTAATGGTGATTTTTTGAATGTTTAATCTTTTGACTGTAAATGACTGTATATATCATAGGTAAATTGTTTAAAAAACGAATATGTTAATTCAGTTTGTACATATAAATTCTTCATTACTACTTGCATCATACATAAATACTACAGAGAGGCGTGTGCCATAAGATCATTTACTAGACAAATCTTAAAGTGCTGAATACACAGAAGAGAATAACAGTAGAGTGTAATAAGGCAACATGTCTAGCTGGTTACAAAACGCATCAGTTAACAAAAACCTCAATGGGTCTGCTATGTTACAAGATGTGATAGTGAAACCGTTATGGACAAGTGAGCATAAGAACATGTCTTTAAGTGCAAGAGTGAAAAGTGCTATTGTCGATATAATCTTACTTGAAATTCTCACATTATTCATTGTCCAGAGGGCCAATGGCTATAAAAACAAATACAATGATAACATACAAATGTATAAAACCACCCATTAAAATCCATTGTAATATAAAATCAAAGGGCTTCGAATTAAGGTTGTGAGACACAAACAGAGAGAATACAGTTTCATGGGGCAAGTACACAGCATAAACGTATGGCCCTCTGAATTAAAACTGCTTTCGAAAAACATAACCTCACCATTTCTAGTTTTGTGCAAAAACTCCATGGCATCCCTGCACTGCCTTAAGTTTGCCTGCTTCAGAAGTGGCAAGATAAACACAGAACTTAGTGTAGAATAATGTTTACAAAAAAGGATAAAGTGCAGGGTGCTCTGTGCAGAAAGTCTGTCACAAGGACAGACAGGAAGCTTAGCAGCAAACATACCTTGTCTAAGGTGTGCAACAAAGAAATGGACAGTATTTAGGCATAGTTTTACTAGCAAGAGCCTATGGGGTAGATTATTAACCCATAAGAGACACTGCTCAATGCCAGGGCAAGTACTAATTTGGGTATAGGCAGTAACTGTAGACATTCTTGAATTTTTTCACAACCTTTCCTCTGCACATTTTGCTAAAACGAGTTTAATCAGAGGATTATGAAAACTGGTCCCTAAAGGTCGTAGGGTTAAAAAAACAGCTCATCTAGATCCAGCCAATTGCAAATCTTGGATATATATGCAAGCCAAGGAATTTTTGAACTCCTTTCCAGTTTCAAGCAGTCAGCCAAGATTGTGAGGTTCAGTATGGTTTCCACCTTCGTCCATATTCTCAGCCATAACAAAAAAGACTGGAGTCTCACAAAATCACTTAGGTACCCTAGCTCAATTTCCGAGTAACATATATAGTTGCTAGTGGTCTTTGGTACAGCAAACAGTCTTTTTATGAACCCATTTTCTACCTTCTCCAGCCCTGATTGGTTGCAAAAGTCCCAGATGATGGCACCATATGTTGCGCCTGAGCTGCACTTGGCCTTGGAAATTTCAAGTCTTTAGTTGGTTTGCGGCTTAATCTAGCCGCAAAGTCCAAGATTGCTTCAATACTCCTGGCTAAAGCATCTACCCGACCAGCTTTCAAAGTGCTCCAGGTCAACCTGTCATTGAATAATATTCCCAAATAGGGATACGAAGGGACCTTACTAATCTTTGTTCCATTGACAAAGAAGTCCTGTTGTCCCTGTAACGACGGCCAAAGACCATAATGTGGGTTTTTGACTGGTTGACCAACAAGTCTAGGCTAGAAATAAAGGCGCAAAATTGATCTAATAGTTGCTGCAGACCATTTGCAGTCCTTGTCAACATAACAGTGTCATCGGCATAGACCAAGGACAGTACACAGCATTTGCCTACCATGAGACAGTCGATTCTAGAGTTCAGTAAATGTCTCTCTAAGCCATTGAAATAAAGTAAAAGAGAAAGGGGGCCAGTATGGACCCCTGATCATGCCACATTCAAGTCTAAAACGTTGTGTGGTTTCCCCACCATGGCTTCATCTTGCACTAGCAGTTACCTCTGTGTAAAGCTCCCTCAAAAAGTCTATAATACTGGGCTCGACCCCCTGCTCAGAGAATAATTACCCACATTTTTGACCTATTGATTTAGTCAAAGGCCGAGCCCAGATCCATGTAGGCTACATAAATCTTGCCCTCCTTAGCCACTGTATACTTGTTTATTAGTAGGTGTAAGTTGAAACATTGCTCTACAGTCCCCAGGCCAACACAAAACCCGAACTGGTGATCAAAGAGAACGTTGTTATAAGTTGCCGAAGTTTGCAGCCCTTCCAGTAAGATCCTGTCCATTATCTTGGCAGTTGAATTTATTAATGATATGGGGAAATAACACTTTGGATCCCCCTTGGACTCTTTTTTAAAGTTTGACACTATTGTGACCACGCCTTGGGGGGCCCAGGAGCAGGACAGCCCGGAGGACATTTGTCAAGAGGGGAGCCTACAGATGTAAATTTGCCCCAAAGAAATCCACTGGGATCCTGTTGGGGTCTGGTGCTTTAGAAACATGGCATCTCTTGATGGTCTCTATCGTATCAGTAACTTTGATGTCTATATTACTAAAGGGTTGAATAGGAGTCATCAGGGCTGTGGATGTTGTTGCCTGGGACATGCCCAGGGCATGCCCCTCCAATCTGGGAAAAGTGCCTGACCCATACCTCCGGAGGAATCACTGTGTAGAGCTGGACTCCTGGTCTTTCTCTAGGTAATTTCTGTTCCTCGTTTGCCAGAAAAGCTTACTAACCTTGAGTTCTCTGGCCTTTACTAAATCATAGTAGACTTCCTCCCTTAGTGTTTTTTCCTAAGCCTGTAGGGCACCCTTGTACCCCCTTTTGCAAATACGGACCCTTTCCAAGTCTCTTTATACTGCTTTAAATGACAACAATAGCAAGGTATGGGCTTTCGTAGAGGAAGTATCAACTAGCTCACCCGTTTATTATGATGGGTCTTCAGTCTGACGGTGAGCATTTCTAGTGCGGTTCCACAAATTTTGTCAAAGCTGCTAATTAGCTCTAGCTCCCCAACCTTGTTCTCCTCCAAACATGTCCCCTCCAAATTCAAGAATTTCTCCAGATCTGGCATGGACAAGGTCAAATTATGTCTATGTGCGTAGGCAGTGTCCATTAACTTAAGAGATGCAAAATACTTGCCTTCAATTTCAGCACCTTTAAAATAAGGATTCTTATTCAAATGAATATTTGAATACAGGGACTTCTGAAAGAACTAAATCATAGTTTGAAAAATAATATTGAAAAGTACCCTGACCATTGAATAAGCTCAATAGAAGGCTACAAGAAATTCCATATGTCAAAGAGATATGATGGTATTTTATCCCCTCTGCAACAGACGCAAGCAACTGAGTGCACATGTAACAGTCTCTTGCATTCATAGTGTCAATCTATTCATACAGCAATCTAAAAAAAGCATTCAAAGCATAATCTCCTCGGGGTATATCTGTCTGCAGTTCCTTAACCCCCACATCCCTAAGCTATTACCAGCAGGATGTGATGTTGTCAGTGGTGCAACAAGGGGGAGCGGGGGTGGCGGCCTCCCCCCGCTCTTATCTGTGGCCGCCGGGCAGCAAACACAGAAACACAAGCACCCCACTCTTACATTCGGCCGCCATGGACGGCAAAAGCAGGGACTGCCACGGGCGGCACAAGGCTTAGCTACGCCACTGAGTGTAGTATGAGCAACAGTTGGCTTCACTTCTACTGACTTGCATTTAGCTGGATATAACCCTATAAGCATGATGATTAATACGCCAACTACAGCTATTTGTGTGCCTGCTATAATGTATTTATGCCTATTAGCATTAGAATTGAATTCCATTTCTTTGTTGGAATCCAAACTGTTGGGTGGAGCACAGCAGCTACAGAGTCTTTCTGTCGGTATCTACCTGCGAAAGTGGCAAAACCAAATTTGAATGATGTTCAATTAAATTATGCACAAAGTCTTTGTGACTCTTCTCTCTTCCCTACAAAGTGTAGTTAATGTCTCTAATGATAAATGGTTCAAGTTCACTGACAATCTGTTCCAAAATGAAGTGATTTTTTTTTAAAACTTTATTTACCAGTTTCATAAGAGTTACAGTCAATACATGAATACTCACTGAAATTTGCATTTAAGCAAAGCACGTTGCAGCATATGAAAACCGTTACATTTCTAGCGAAGCCTGCACATCTCCCGACCCCCCAACAAATTCCAAATCCCACACACCCAATCTAAATCCATACATAGCATCTGCCCTTACTTCAAAGGAGCTATTACACCGGCAACCCACCCGGAGTCTCGCATGGAGCAACTTATCCCACTCCAGTGGGAATGATCCCGTCCGTTTGTTGCACAGCAGGGGATGCGCTTGTTGCAATCAGATAGCTCCTGAGGGGCCCCCAGATATCTCGCGGCCGGGACGCCGGTGGTTGAATGCTAGCGTATAATTCACTATTCGTATTGCAATATGTTAAACTGTTGAGCCAGCCTTTTAATGTTGGGGAGGATTTACAGCCCCATTTAAGAGCTATCTCTCTCTTCACCAGCAGTAGCACAATTGCCATAAACTTGCGAACCCCTTTTGGGAAACCAAACACGTAACCCAACAGCGAAGTCTCAGGTGTTGGCGTTATCTCTAGACTTGTCATTTCCCCAATTACTCTGTACACTTCTCACCAATAGGCCCTGGTTTTAACACAATTCCAGGCGAGATGCACAAAGTCGGCATGTGGAGCCCCACGTTTCAAACAATTATGTGGTCTGTCTGGATCAATAATGTGAAGTTTCTCAGGTGTCATGTAGATTCTCCGCAAAAATTTAAAATGTATCAATTTATGTCGGCTGTTCAGGGAGACCTCTTTAGTTTGTGTGCAGCAAAAGGTCCATTGATCATCCAGAAGGGGTGCCCTAGATCTCTTTCCCAAGCATCTTGGACCTTAGCATCTCTGCTGGGAACCAGTGTAACGCACGCCCTACACAATTTAGAAATAAGATGATCTCCCCCCGGGCTCCCAATTACCGTGGTCAGTGGGGCAAAGGGCTCGGGCTCCAGAGGAAACCCCATAATCACCGCTCTTAGTGCGCAGCGAACCCTATTTAGAATAAAGTGGTCCATAAACGATGCTTCACTAAATCTCCCCTCCTCTGTACTAGAGAAGACATGGCCCCCAGTGAATAGATCCCCAACTTTACTTATATCATATTTGGAAAGTGTGCGCAGAACCAATTTCTCCTCCTGGATGGGTATCCATGAATTATTGGAAATCGGGATCTCAGGAGTATAAAATGTGAGCACCTGTGACTCTAGTTAACTTCTTCCAGGCCCAGCTAGTAGTTGATACAGTTTGAATATCCCGGGGGTCCCGCGGGAGACCTCGCGGCAGCACTGTGTTCAGAGAGCTAGCTAAGACTATATCTGCCTCAGGCCTAATGTATGGAATCCGGGCGTCAGGGTGATACCAGGAATGCGCATAACTGCATTGTGCGACCAAGTAGTATAAATGGAGGTTCCGAACACTGAATCTCCCTCTGTCATATGGTAGAGTCATGACATCCCAGCTAACCCTAGGCCTCTTGCCTCCCCAAACCAGTCTAATGAGATGAGAGTGCAACGTGAGGAAGAACCTATTTGGGAGTGGAATGGGAATATTGTTAAATAAATACCAAAATTTTGGGAGGACAATCATTTTTATTAACGCGACCCGGCCCGCAAGCGAGAGAGGGAGTTACAGCCATCTTTCCACCTGTTCTAATTTATGCATAGCCTGACCGTAGTTTAGTCAGATTATTTGTACTGTTTCTTTGTGGATATATATGCCCAGATATTTAGTCGAGTCCACACACCACTCGAGTGGATATTCACAGCTCCATTTCTTGGTGTTACTGGTGAGGGGCAATACCACTAACTTGCTCCAATTTATGCCCAAGCCCGAAAACCGGCCAAGCCGTATAATCTCTCTAACAAGAGGTTCTAGATTCTCCCGTGGGGTTCGGACATACAGGATAATATCATCTGCATATAATGAAATAAGGAGAGGGCCGGTACGGAACTGGAGTCCTCTATGCATATGTTGTTCCTGAAAATGTCTGACCAGAGGGTCCATAGCTAAAATAAAAAGCAGCGGGGATAGTGGGCAACCCTGCCTTGTGCCACGTGAGAGGTTAAATGAACACAATAGTGTGCCGTTTAAGCAGAGTCTAGCCATTGGGGCAGTATATAATAACGCTGTGAGGTCAATAAAACCTTTTGGCATACCCATCCTCCTCATTACTGCCAGAAAAAAAAGCCACTCAAAGGAGTCAAAGGCTTTTTCGGTGACCAGGAGGACTGCTGCAGCTGGGACCTCAGGTGAATCCTATGCAGCACAGCGAACAAAGTTCTCAGGTTGAGGGAGGTTGATTTGTGGGGGACAAACCCCGACTGGGCCGGGGAGATTATTCTATCTAACAACAATGCCAGCCTTAACGCAATCATCTTGGCCAAGATTTTATAATCTAAATTTAAATGGGAAAGCGGCCTGTAGGACCCGCATGCCAGCGGGTCTTTTCCAGGTTTAGGAAGAAGAAATATTACCGCTTCTCTCAAAGTGGGAGGCAGCTCCTTCTGCTCAAGCGCCTCATTGTACACCTCTAGTAGGTGCGGCGCTAAAATGTCCTTGAAGGACTTGTAGAAGTCACCCGTAAAACCATCAAGCCCCGGGCAGTGAAGCCGTTCATTGCATCTATTGCGCTGATGATCTCATCTGTGGAAAATGGTTCAGCAAGGAACTCTTGCATAAATTTCTCCAGCCAGACCAAGGCTATCTCAGCCAGATACTCCTCCTGCCCAGATGCGCTGTGGGTTACTTTGGACGTAAATAGCAAGGTATAGTATAGTGGGGTGTCTGTATAAATCTGGCCTGCCGGGGATCTAATCCCGGTAATACATGACCGTCCAGATGGGGGCCTTAAAAGTCGTGACAATGCGCGGCCCGGTCTCTCGCCCTCTCCGTAGCGGCGAGCGACGGCATATTTGCTTAAAAAATGGGTTTCCCGCTCCGCAGCTTCTCTGAATTCTGCCAAGAGGGTAAGGCGTGGGCCAAGCTCAGCAGGATCCGGGCGATCAATCTGCACCCTATCCATCAGTTGTAATTTCTGCTCAATATGAGCAAGTGCGGCCCTCAGGTCCCTCAACACTCCAGCATGCTTAGAAATGCAAACACCCCGTGTGTAGGCCTTAAAGGCCTCCCAAAGCTTGGCCCAGGAATTGACTGATTCGGTATTCAACTGGAAATATTCCTCTATTGCATCAGGAAGTTCTGATTTAAACATGTCATCCATAAGGGCCCTCCTCGGGAACCTCCACTGCCTCTCACACCCCTCTGGTCTAGGAACCCGTGCCTTCAATATAACCGGAGAATGATCCGAGTACGTTCTGGGGTGTATCTAGATATTCTTATACAAGTAGATAGACTTGGGGATACCAACCAGTAATCCAATCTGGTCCATGTATCATACTGGGCAGAGTAGTGAGAGTATGCGGGATCAACTGGATTACGCCGCCTCCATATATCCCACAACCCAACTGAGTCACACAGCTCTAACAGCGCTCGGCGCGCTCGTGGTTTTGTATCAGGGGAGGTAGAGGAGCTATCACGGAAAGGATCTAGTAAGAGATTAAAATCCCCCCCCATCCATATATGCTCTGCGTCAAGCTGTAGGATTTGAGCATGCAAGTCATGAAAAAACTCTGGGCTGTCGGTGTTAGGGGCATATATGCACACAAATGCCACTCGATGACCCATCAACTGCCCTACTACAATGGCATAGCGGCCTTCTCTGTTGCTGTGGGTTTTGTGTGGTTGGAAAGGGAGACAGACGCTTGTGTATCAGTATCGCAGTGCCCCTCGCGTAATTGCTGTAATTCGTAAAGTACCGATGTGAGCCTCAGCTAGACGCAAAATGGGTGACATCTGTTTTGAGTAAATGAGTTTCTTGTAAAAATGCGACGTCTATCCCATGCCTCTGCAGGTAATGTAGTACGTGTTTCCCTTTTCTAGCATTATTAAGGCCCCTGACATTCCAGGTGATAAGTGTCAGTTCGGAGTGAGCAGGCAGGTTATTTAATGTTGTCATTTAGCCTAAATCGTAGTGAGTGCTGTATTGCATCAAAGCAAAATCTCTTCATTGAACAGTGAGTATACTGGTATTCAAATAGCTGTAACCAAAAAAAAGGAACATCAACCCTCTCCTCCCCCCACCCATCCCTGCGCAACCCTGCACAGAGAACTTCCTCATGTAACCGGAAGTAAAATGTATCATGTAAACATCCTAGATTCAGAAACAGAAGATAAGTAAGATACATTACAATCTAATAACACCTTTACCGTGCTAAACACACAGCGGAGAGGCAACGCCCCGTCAGAAACCCAACATTGCAGTAAGCAGAAATGACCTAGTAATTATCCTATCCCAATATAAGAAGAAACCATTCGGAACAGTGCCATGGAATCACATGATATAGTCCCCGGGTTATTCAGAGGAGAAAAGCTCCACGCTGGTCACCACTGTGAGGAGGGGAAGCCCTAGGTACGTCCACGCTCTTTTGACTGCTGTTGCATTTGTAGCTTCTGCAGAACTCCTGTACTGCAGTGGGCGTGTCGAAAATCCGGGATTTGCCATCGATATCCACGCGCAGGCGTGCTGGATATAGCATACCATACGTGAGCCCCAAGTTTCGAAGAGCAGCTTTAACGCCATTGTACTTGCGCCTCTCCTCCTGAACCATTGCTGTAAAGTCAGGGAACAGGGCCAATGTCGATCTTGCCAAGCGCAGAGCAATGTCCCTGTCTCGAAAGTTCATGATGCGTGCAATTATAGGTCTGAGAGGACAGCCAGGATTGGGGCGAGGACCTAAGGAGCGATGTGCATGCTCAACGACAAAACCAGGAGTGAAAGCGTCTTTGCCAAATATGTCAGGCAGCAGAGTTTCGACAAACACATCCATTCAGCCGGTGTTGGCCGACTCAGGGACCCCAAGAATGCAAATGTTATTGCGCCTGCTGTGCGCCTCCAAATCTTCGTTTTTTATGGCTACCTCTTTCAGGATCTTTTCCATACGTTCTAGCGCTTCGTTGACTGGGCCGTCCCATCTTCTAGATCTGAAACCCCCCTTCCACTGTGTCCAGCCTCTTATCATGTACCTCTATTTTAGCACCCAAATTGTCCAGGCGCTTTTCCAGGGCGTCAAACCGACCATCTAGCGCCCTGAAGTCGGCTCTTAGCTCCTGCAGCAGAGAAGAAGGAATGCCTGTGGGGGTTGTATCTTGAACGCCCTCCGATATGTTTCCACCTGCTTCTGGCGCTTTCTCTGTGGCTTTCCCAAAGTGCAATAGCCGTTGCTTGGGGTCTTTCCGACCCATGTCTTCCTGCATATAGCCGGTGAGCGACAGCATCTATCTACAACAAGCCTCTGACTAAAGTGGCGAAGAACCCGCTGCCCTGGGCCAAAGCACGATGTGTGGGGTTATCAAAGGAGCATCCAGGCCCTGCACGGTAATGCGACACAGTCCCAGGCACTGCACAAGGTTATTCTTCTGTGGTCATCATCATTAACCTAGCCCAGCTGCATGCACATTTTTCAGGCCCTCAGCACTGCGATCGGAGTTCCTTTGTCGTTTTATATAGGGCCCAGCTTCCTGAGTTGCCCAGGGGCATCTGTACTTTGCTAACAGCCTCTCGGGCCGCCTCACTTCTGTTTGCGCCACCTTGCACTTCACGCGCCCCGCGTGTTGAATGGTTCTGCGGTGCGGGCCCTATTAATGGTGCCCCCCCAGTGGGCCGATCCGAGCAGTCGGATGGCTGCCTCCCAGGTTCTCCCGCGGTCCCTAACACCGCGGGGCCTCCGGGAGCAGTACAGATTTGGCGCACCCGCACCAGCCAGTACGAGCCCGATTCACGCTTAGAAAGGGCGGGGGGCACACACCGGGCGCACTCACCTCGCTCGCGGTCAGAGCTGGTCACCGCACATCCGACGTGGCACCCCCAGAGCCTCCGGTCAAACACGGGCAAATGACCAGGCCCTCTCCCAGGCCTCACTGCAGGCCTCACTGCATCACAACGGCTGGCTCCTCCCTTGAATCAGCGCCGGAATCGAAACGGGCTTATTTCTTTAAATTCAGCAGTTGTCGGCGGCTCGCCGGGAACACCGTTTCTGGAACTTCATGGCAGCCGTCCCGGATCCACTTAAACGCTTGTCTTCATCGGATAGGGAGCGTTTGCTGGGTTCGTCCGGCGGAGCTTCAGCGCTGCGCGGCCATCTCGGTCAGCAGCCTGGCCACACCCCCCAAAATGAAGTGTTTCAGTTCATCAACTATCACAGGGAACTCATTCGCATCCAAAAAAGGAAACACTGCCATGTCCAGAATAAAGTGTCTCAAGGCACTCAATTTCACCGTCAAAGGAAGTTCAAATGCAAGATCAAACTGAAGATCAAGTTCCCAAAGTTTCAGTTGAATTTTCACAATGATTTCAGAATTCCCAGAACTTGTTCCCTCTGTCATTTGCAAGGAAATAAGTTCTTTCAGGGGAGGAGTACCTTCGACAAGGCACTCTTGCTCGCTTTGACCTATTGAGTGTATTCCCCTCTCCTTCTGGGTCGCTCAGATCGGAATCCTCAGCTTCCTGACTGCGAGGGCACCTTCTCCCTGTGGGTCCTGTCTGTCCCTCTCCTGCCTTCTCAGCCAACATTCTCCTGCTGCCACTCGCAGTTTTACAGTACAGAAAGGGAGTGGTCCCAGTCTAACAGTTCGAAAAAATATGTAATTAAATGCCAGCCGACATTAGTTCAAATTACACAACAATAAAGTAAAGCGTTCAATATTATTTAATCATATTGAGCATCAGAATAAATCTGGAACAGCGTATTATATCAAGTGCCCCACGAAGTGGGGGAAAGAGGGGGGAAATAGTAAGGTGCGCTTTGTGAGGATTGGGGAAGTGAAAGAGAGAGGTAGTGACATCAAATACATTACAAATAGAGCCGGCTTCACTCGGCTATACAATAATCATGGAGACATTTAAAAAGCCATTGTTTTCAATACACTATCACAGTGAAGCAAGCACTGTTGATCAAACTGGCATAGGGCAGTGATGTAGTCGACGTTTCGACCCCAAAAGGTAAGTAGGCTGTTTGGGTCCTTACGCCGGGGTCTTCCTCAGGACTAAGAAGGGGGCACCAGAAACCACCCTTGACTGGATGGAGGATTTGAATGTTGATGGGCTTCTAGGGCTCCGAAATGACAGAGAAACAGACCGATGTCACTTATAGCATGTAGTGGGGGAATCCTCCTCACATACACTACTTGCGTCAGGGAATTAATGTAGAAATCTGCTAAGGCCCAGTGGTTCCATAATTACTGAAAAGGAAACACAAAATCTCGTCCTTATTTCTATTCAAATGAGTTACCAAATCTCAGTTAATGCGTCTATCTCCTGGAAATGGTTCTACAGCACCAGGCCCTTTGTTGGGGTCCGAGTCTGGATCAGTCACAACCACAGGACTAGCACCTGTTTTTCAGCTTCAACAACTGACTCTCCAGGACCTCCCTTAGGCTGATCAAGTGCTGCTTCAGATTCTTGCTGGTCTCCAACAGCTTGACTAATCTGCTCCTGTGGCCTCTCGACCACCACTGGCACTTCTGGGAGAGGTGCTGTTATATCATCAAGGGGACATGGAACTCGGTGAGTGTGGGCAGCATGCAGCCAGTTGGGGAGACATTCACACTTCACAGCAGTTGTGGTAATGAGAATCACTTGAAACGGCCCACGGCAACAAGGCTCCAAACAACTCTTGCAGACATGTTTCTTTACCAGGACCCAGTCACCGGGGTTGAGATCATGGCACTGCCCCCTGGTGAGGCGGGGCTGTGGCAGCTTCAACCTGGTGAGACATAGAACGCACCACATCAGCCAGTCCTTTGCAGTAATCAGGTATCAGATCATCAGTAATGTTCACAAGTGCATTTGCAGATACTGCTGGTAACCTCATTGGCCTACCCATGATGATCCTGTCCTTCGATCGGGTATGCTACAGAGATTCATCAACACAAGTGGCAATGCATCAGGACTTTTCAAGGACACAGAAGCACACACTTTTGCAAGCCTGTATTTCAAAGTCCCATTGACCTGCTCCACCAGATCTGAAGTCCCAGGTCTGTGGCTGCAATGCAGTCTCTGTTCAACTTACAAAGCAGCGCACAGCATCCTCTGGATTTCGTTATTAAAGTGCATGCCTTGGTCAGATTCCAAAAAAGTCAGGAAGCCAAATCTGGGTATTAACTCCCTCTGCTACTGTGAGACTGAGACTATCATTCCTTAGACTGTAATATGCCTCAACCCATCATGAACAGACACACACAACAACCAGCATGTACCTCAATCCATTGCACACAGGCATCTCAATAAACTCCAAATGCATCCTATTGAAAGGACCTCCTGACCTCCCTTATGTGAATCAGTGTTACAGCAGTTCTTTTCCCCACATAATTCTGCTGACACCCAACGCATCTGTGGCACAATGCTTCAGCCATCAACTTAAACCTTGGATTGAACCAAGTCTGCTGAAACAAACGGACCATCGCTTCCCTTCCCACATGAGTAGGATCATGATAATGTCTGGCCACTGGGGATAAAAGACTGTTAGGCAGCACTGGTCTCCCATCTCCTGAAACCCAAATCTCGTCCTCATCTCTCTTGACACAACCTGCTTTGACCCATCTCTGGTGTTCTGCCTCTGACACTTCCTCCTGTAACCTCTTATCTTCCTCCCAAGTATAAGCTGTAGTTAACAAAAGGTTGTAGTTGGTCTTGTTTGTCCCCACCTTTGTATACTCTCCATTAAAGGTACAAGCGATGTAAGCACAGTATATGGCGACTTCGTCGGCATATCTGTTGCCAAAGGTCACATAATTATCCCCCTTACAATGAGCTGCACATTTGACACTGGTAATTTGTGCAGGCATCTGTCATGCTTAAAGAAGTTTTGGAACTTGCTCCCCATTCCGAATGGGGGAGCCCGAGGATGTCATAAACCCCCTCTGGGACTATAACTAACCCAAATCATGAACAACACCAAAGCAATACTGACTATCAGTGAAAATGGTCACTCTCTGCTGGTTTGAGATACAGCATGCAATAGTAAGAGCAGTCAACTCAGTCACTTGTGCTGAGAACACTCCCTGGAGCCACAAAGCTTCTACTACTCCTGAAACTGTACAGACTGCATACATTTCCTTCATAGTTTCGCAAACACGAGCCATCCACTAACAATGCAAAATCAGATTCAGGCAGTGGCTCATCTTGAGTATCTGGTCTCGGCTTGGTGCACAGTTCAGTAACATCGAGACAGTCAAGCTCCACTTCATTTTCATCATTATAAGTCTCAGGAAGAGGTAGTAGGGTGGCAGGATTCAAAACAGATCACCTCTTCAGAGTAACGTTTTCAGCCGCCAGTATGATCCGCTCATACTGGGTCAGCTGGCTGTTTGTCAAATGCTGTTTGCGAGTACGCACTAACAGTATTTCCACAGAGTGCGACATGTACACCGTTAAAGGATGACCCATGACAATGCCTTCACACCTCTCTATGTGATACTCGCGGTCGCCACAGATTTAAGACAAACAGGCAAAGCCGCCGCTACTAGATCTAAAGTAGCTGAGAAGTACGCCACAGATCTACGAGCACTTCAAGGTGTTTGTGCAAGCACTGAGAGAGTGCAGCCCTCACTCTCACTGCAAAAAGGTAAAAACGTTTTGTCATAATCAAGCATTTCTAGTGCCGGGGCATGTCAGCCTCTGTAAAGGCTTGACCGTTAGGAAAAAGCTGGGTATCCAATGACGACAGTAGTCCACCTTTCCCCAAAACACACTGACCTCTTTCTGGGTGGCTGGCAGTTTCATTTGCAAAATTGCTGAGATACTCTCCTGCAACACCTTTCTGACTCCTTTCTCAATGTGATGACCAAGATACAAGACATCTTCAAACAGTACTGCAACTTACTAGGGACACTTTATCTCCATTCTCAGCCAAATGGTTCAACAATGCAATAGTGTCAGTTCTGCAAGCTTCTCGAGTATTTGACGCAAACATCAGGTCATCAATATACTGTTCCAGGGCAGAGTTACAGGGCAAGACCAAAGACTCCAAATTCTTTTTGGTTGAAAATAGAAGGACTCTCTGTATGCCATTGTGGGACTCGGCACCATGCCAAAACACGATTGATAAGTTTAAATGCAAAGAGAAACTGACTGGCCTCATGCAAGGGTATGGAGAAGAAAGCCTGGCACAAATCAGTAACAGAGAACCAGTCAGCCTCACATGGAATTTGAAACAATATTGCAGCAGGATTCGGTACCACGGGACAACAAGGAATCACTAAATTGTTGATCTTGCAAAAGTCCTGCACTATGTGATACTTACTGCTAGGCTTCTGCAGGCCTATAATAGATGAGTTACATGGACTCCCAAAAATCTCTTTCAAAATGCTTTGTTGAATCATTGTCTCGATTACTGGAGTTATTCCGGCAATCGTTTCAGGGGTCAGATTATACTGTGGTGTCTGGGATAGTCTATATCTGGCTTCAGGTTTATACAGACAGGCTCAGCTCCTTTGAATAGTCCTATTTCCTTCCCTGAAAAATCCCAAACCTCAGATCTCAACGTGTCTCTGAGATCCAGGGGTAATTCTCCATTGGTCATCATAAAATACAGTGCAACAACTGGGTTTTGATTAACCATATTAAAGGCAACATCCTCGTCATGGGTCTGGAACTCCAAGCCTTTCGGTGTGCCGTAAATGGTGCAATTCAACTTGCACAACAACTCACGTCCTAGCAAACTCACAGGACTTGAGTTACAGACCAAATTTCCTGTTTTTTGCAGTGACATCGTCAGTAATGGGATTCCTCATTTGTTGATTAGCAACTCCAACAACTTGTATACTTCTTCCCAAGAGGGGTAGATCTGGGACTTCCACTGTTTGCACAGTAGAGTTGGTAGCACCAGTATCAATCAAGAATGGTGCACTGTGGCCATTTACCTCACATCCACATGTGGGCCAGTTTGACCTACCTCAAAGACTGCGCAAGGTACGCAATCTTCCTCCCCCTCAGGCACCGTCAGGTGGACTGATCGGAACCAAAATTCTCAATGGTCTCAAACATGGGATACTGGTGGTAAGGAATGTTGCCCTGGAAAGAATTTTCATTCACATTTGAAACTTGGCTAAAAACAAATCTGGGACCAGTGGAAGCATGCTGTGGCATTAGGGGTTGTAGAACTTGCATCACTGGGGCTTGGGGCACATTCAAATTTTGAAACCTCGGTCTAGGTATATTCTGTGGCTGCATAGGATTATTGTTCTGTGACTGTGCAAACGCTGGATTCTGATCATGATTTGCAGCATTAGGATGACATTCCCGCTTCCAGTGCCCCAACCGATTACAGTAGCCGCACAGGTTAGACTTTTTCAACGTGGCTACATCAATTCCAGTATTTGAATCAATAGGAATACCCCGACCCCTACCTTGGGACTGAAACCCACCTCCACCTTGCATGACAGGAGCTCCCTGCAGGTATACTCCCTGCATAGGAGGTGCATTCCCAACAATTAGAGGATCTTGACTTCCTCCTCTGAGCTGCTTTAATCTGTGCTACCATGAGCTTCTCCTTTAACTTCTTCTGCCTCATGTCAATCTCCCTTTTTTAAATAGAAAAAGGGGGCAACCCAGCAACCCAGGGACCTTGGCTGGCCAATAGCTAAACCATAAACTGATCCCTATAATATGCATGAATCGTCTCTTTAGATTCCTAAGTTGTATGATCAATCTTGACCCAGTCAATATCTTGCAGTGACACTTTAGGCTTCAACCATGTCATCACCTGATTGTACTTTCTCATTACTAAAGGTGACGGACCATTAGTGAATGGATCCCTCACTGCTTCTCTCTCGGGCCGTTCTGTAGTTATTATACATGCTGTCTACAAATCACTTGGAACCACAATGTCATATAGAGTATTCAAATCAGTTCACAAAATCTTCAAAATGTTCACAAACCTCTCAACTTGTTTGTACCATTCCACAGGTTTCTCTCTCAACCTAGGGAAATCATTAGTGAATGAAGCAAGATCACTCCTACTCCAAGGTACATGAACATAACTCCTCTAGGCACCTCCAGTAAAGGGAAACTGGTAGCTCCCATCCCTCCCTGTCCGGGAGGAGGCGGTTCCCCCATTGACATTTTGGAACTTTTCTTTTTTTACCATTTAACTTCCCACTAATCTAGCGCACTCCAAATCCGAATGCTTTGAATGAATTCCCCAATTGGCATTTTCAACCCTGGTATTCTCATATTTTCTAAGTCCTGATCACAAAAGGAGAGCCTGTGGTTTTTCTGCTAAGCTTTAGTCCGCTCCAAATGTAACTTCATATTTCTTAACTATTTCAAATAATTTATCATGAGCTTGCCTTGCTCTCCTAGTATCATCCTTACTCATAAACAGAAGTTCATTTTGTTGATAAGTGTCTATTCGAGCCAATTCAAGACTTCCACTTTTCATTTAATCTAATTTGGTTTTAAATTTAGCTATACACCAAATTCACTTTCAATGTTGACCTAATCATTCCTTGACTTATTTCTGTGCTCCTACTTTAATTCGAGGTGGCATTAAGAACCTTCAACCACTCATCTAGCTCCTGAGCATCAAGTCTATGTGGCCCCTCAAATGTTTTTGGTGCCGCTCCTTCCTTGGGGGTGCTACTATGCTCACTCAGAGGTGTCTCCCATGTTATTGAATCCACATCTGGCAACCCCTGAAATTACCTCAAATGCCCATATCTGGTCTGATTCGCTGATGGGTCTGCACTCGCACCACAAGGGTAACTCGCATTCATTGAGACCAGTGGAATAAATTTCACATTCAAACTTGTAGGAACTTTCTCTGGGAGTCTCGACTGGAACAGCCAATCTATGTGTAACACTCCCTGTGGAGCTAGGATTATATATAGGTACTACAGGCCCAATGGCAACGAGAACAGTGAGAGTATCTGGAACATTCGAAGATGCGGTCGCATTCTGAACTGTGGAGGAGCCGGGGGCACAAATCCCCAAATTCCCTCCCACTGAGGTTTGATTTATATTCACAGAGGTGGTCCCCATTATATAAGGACTCACAGTTTATGGTGCCGTAGCAATTTCAGAATGTCCACTAATATTAGCACTTCCACCCTTCCACCTCCCCTTTTTTGGGTATCATTGTCTCATTGTATGGCCATGGACGCTCCAACATCAACACACCTAAGAGACTATCATTAGCATTGCTGTCACCATTTTCACCTCCCTTTGCTGATTCCTTTGCCTCATTCCCTCTCTCTATATTTTTCTTCTCTTGTCTACCCTTCTCAAACTTCTCATCATTCGAAGCCGGATACAACTTAGTTCTCTCTATCATGTCCGTTCTCCATCTCTTCTGTTCTGAGTCCCGCCTTGCATCAACTTAAGTACTCACTGCTTTGCTAGCTCTTCTCTGATATCTTTTCTTTTCTCTAGCATGAGCTGCAAGCACCCGGGCATTTAGTACTTTAAACTGTATATGCCTAGGCTGTGGATTCATCTCATAAAAAATCCTCCTCAAGTTTTCAATGCTTGTCATATTAAATGCACCATAGCGTGGAAACTCCGGTGGACCTTCTTTCTCAGTGATCTTGTGCCATTGTTTAAGCCAAATACAAGTATGAAGCCATACATTTATTGCCATATAATGACCTGCTGTATCTTCAGGTTGTGCTTCTTCTCCTTCCCTAACGGGTATTGTCACATCTCCTCAAATCAAATCTCATATGACCTTAACACATTTCATTTTTCACACAAAATACCAATAATCACTATTAGAATTGTTTATTTCAAACAGGACCCACTAATTAGCTCAGAATTCGCGTTCCAAATCAACAACCAATAACAGCGTGGCACTTCGTGACATAAACAACCTGTAACAGTGCAACTTTACACCAACCGACCAATCCCAGTGCGCCACACTTTGACGTCAGTCTCACTCCTTGCAGCAGTTCACCCTCCTTCACAAACACACTCTCTTCAGCAATACGCATACAAACAAATGCAATGCAAATAGCAACAAATAAAAATTCTCTGCTTTAATAAAGACATTGACAGAATTCCATCACACAAGAATTAATTCCATCTACGCTAACACACATTCGAATGAGAGTTCCTCCTGCAGGGAATCACTTTGATCAGCACAATTTACCTGTGTGCAAAAACGTCACCACACTGATCATAACTCACTTTCACACAACAAGATAATGTCCCTGTCTGAATTGGGCTGTCGAGGATGTTTCATGATAGACTCCACAAAACCTTAGCAGACAATTACAATACAGTGTCTTCTACACTTTTAATATCATCCCGGGATCTTTGGCCACGTCAGACCCTTTAACAACTTTAACTTAAACACCTCATTCACCCGACATTCAAAATACCTCCGCGAAACACCACACAACTGTTGTAACACCGCAAGCTAAGCATAAGCCGTACACCTGCAACCCTATTAATACTAACTCCTCCGCTGTTACTACTCCACCACAAACCACTGAAACTCCGCCGATCCTCCAAAGTGATCCGCGGACTCTAGAACTGGGACTGGGATTTTAACTATTCTCGTGTAAAGTCTCTAAACTCCCTATCTCAGGATCTATACCCTCCTCTGCTACCATTTATGAATGAATCAAACGTGTACTCTTTCTGGCCCCCTGCAATGGAAAGTTCTAGGTGCCAGATGAATGAAAGGAGTTGAGATCAACTACAATTTACCATAATACAGTGTAAGCTATTTGGCCACACAGTAAAGCTCAGAGTCGATTGATGGGGTTAGGTATGGATTTATTATAAATTCAAAGCCAAGCTGTTAAACCAGTTGCAAAAACTTAGTATAAAAATACAGAATCACCGAAGGATATCCAAAGCGACGGATAAAATTGATCCTCAATAATAAAAAGCAAATGAGGAATTTGGTAGCTATTGCACAAAGAATAAGAAATGAAGTCTGATGCGTAGATTGAAAGTTTCGATTCTCTTGCCTATACATAAGAGTGTCAAGGAGACCTACTAAACCTAATACCAGCTGGGGATAAGGGAAACCATATCAAATCAAGGAAGCAGAGAAAGGTGCCAGCATAGCAGTACTTCAGTAGATGGTCCTCAAAGCTATAGTATATTGCATAGCATGAAGCCACACAACAAAGGTATCACAAAGGGGTCTGTACCTTTTAGGGTTTAAAGGGGAATCTGAATAAAGCTAAAGTGCAATGTCCAATTATACCCACCAAAAGAACCTTCCCGAATTTCAGGTCACATGTCTAATTATTTCTTATTTTCAAACAAAAATCTTGGCAACTACACAAAAATTTCTTTCTTTTGGCTTACACATTAAAACATCCTTGAATGCCTCCCGTCTCCATATTCTGCTCAGACATTAAACCTCCCTTGCTTTGTAAAATCTTCTTATGCTTGCCAAGAGATACTTCTTTCGAACCTTGCTATCTCTTTCACACAATGTGCCTTTCTTTAAACATGAGATCATGCCTCTGCACCTGCAGAGGAAAGAAAAACGCTGCATCCAAAGCAAGCATTCACATTAAAATTAAGCATTACGAAATACAAAGCTTAACGCCTTTGGTCAACTCTAGTATGGCAAACCTTTCATTGCACATTTAGATGCATGATTACAGATACATATACAGTTGCAATACAAGTGTAGAGCACTATTTGGATGGACACATTTCCAGATATGAAATAAATGGAGAGTAGTATTCAAAGAAATACGTGAATATGTAAGAAATACAATATTATTCAAACACAAATGTATATATAAGTGAGAACTGCAACTCATTGTTACCGTAAAGAAAACGTACATGTCAAGATTACACAGTAGATGCACTTTCTGTTATTGTTCAAGTGCACTACATTACATTAATAAGGTTACATCACACCAATAGATAAGGCCATATGTACACATATATGTGGCCAAATTAAACATGAAATGGTGGAGCCAAAATGACGCTGCTCCACTAGCCATGCTCTCAAATTATATGAGAGCAAAATGAAATCAATGAGGCTAAAGCGACCCTGCCCCACAAATGTGGGTGTGGCGACTGGACCACTATTAGAAGATTCAAAGACAAAAATCAGATTATACCTGATTAGCAGCAAATTAAGCTCATTCAGAAGGGGGTAATGGCAGAAATGTGTAATGGGCTCCACATCAATACCGAACAGGTCGCAAGAATTTGGGGGCAGCAGACAGTGCTTGCCATTAAAGTCCCCCATACACATAAACATGTAACTGCCATAAAAGTTCCTCAGGCTGTGCTCTATATCCTCCTATGACTGAATTGTTAACATCAAAGACATTATTATACAAATTCACCAGAAATTTATGTACTCCAATACAGTTCACAAAAATGATCTGATAGTGACTCGAGGCCAGTTTGGTCCACATAATCTGACCTGGGATAACTAAGGGCCACCAGTGTTGCTAATCCTCTTTTGGCCCTGCCCAGGACACCTGTCATCGCAAGAGTAAAGTAGGTCACAAACCCGTCAATAAACTAAGGTTCCAGCAGCCAGGTTTCTTGTAGACAGAGAACTATGGAGGGTTTAATGAAGTTTAGCCAGTTTAGGTTCTGCAATTTTGCGCCCAGCCCTGCCTCATTCCATGATGCAAATCTTGAACCTCCACTTCCAACATTGCTAGGATTCTGGCTCGCTAAGTTTCCCTCCAATGTTGGGGGTAGGTCGGTTGTTCTTATTTGAAGAGGTAGCTGGAGGGCCTTATCACATAGTAGAGATGGTGTGATTCGCTGGGCCTCTCTTTGTCCATAAGAAGGAATTGAATTACCTGAGGCTACCTTGCGGCTCCCCTCCTTGCTGCAGTTCTCCTTGGCTGGATGGAAGCTCTGTGCAGTTGTCTGCATTTGTGAGATGGGCCTGGGAGGGAGTGGAATATCCCTCTGTTCTGTTACATATCCCCTATCCAGTCCAGTACCTGTACATGCATCCTTAACTTGGGACCTGGACCAGGAGCCACTGTGTTTGGAGTTCAGCTGACGGGCCTCTAGAGAGTCCAGCCTGCCCAAAAAGGCAGAGATAGAGTTTCCCAGCCTCGCTTCCAAGTGAGCAATTTTACTGGCCAAGTCTGTAGTCACCAACTCAAAACCTGGTGTTTGTGATGAGGCCACATGAGCTGTCAGACATACATCCTGACCAGCTTTACCCTTCCTGCGCTGTTGGTGCATTATCTTTGCCAGAGGTGACGAGCAATATGAGTCAGTGGATTTTGCATAGCGGGCATTCCCAGTGTGGGATCTGGTATAGGCATTCCCTACACATGGGTTGCTAGCTCTAGCACCAGGGAGCCGCAAAAGGTTGTTGGAACTGCAACTGATGTCAGTTGGAGTGTTGGGTTCAGCCCCATTGCCCTTCCCGGCCACAGACTTCCTTGCAGAGCACAATTGCTCTTCAACAGATCCAATCTCCTGATCAAGTGCCCCCATAGCGTTTGTGAGATACAATATTATGGTGCCTGCCCGTGTATTCTCCCTGATGGAAGTGGACTTTCTCTTCACCATACCGGCACAGCACAGCTCAATCTGTGGATGTTGGCGGGGAAAAGGTAAAAAATATCAAATATCAAATAAGGAGAAGGAGTCAGGAGAATACAATACACTTACTGCATTAAGCTTGTGGGCTTGGATCTCAGAGGGGGGCCTAGCCCCGCCTCTTTCAGTCGCTGACAGGTGCAGAATTGGCCCGCCCTTGGCCCGGACTTCGCCCTAGTGCAGCGAGACTCCACGGCATGCTATATAGCGCTGAGAAGGGCTGATTTGCAGCACGTGCAGCGGTGATGCGGGATGCCTCCAGACCCCTTGGGCATCCTCGGATTGGCAAGGCCAGCAATCGGACATAGGCCAATGGGCCTGTGGCTGAGGACAGTAGGTGGGCCGTTTTTTGGGTGGAATAAGTAACCACACATGCCTGGGCCGTCTCCACTGCAAGCACACACTAGTATACTTATACTAACAGTGATGGGATGCACAGCTGGGTAATTGTCAGAGGCAAAGTGACAAGGGCTGCTACTGGTCTTCCCAGCATGAGGTGTCCCTGCCTCTTGGCTACTTCCAGGTGTGACAGAGGCCTCAAGGAGCTGCTAAAGGGAAGTCATTAGCACTTGCTGTGAAGAGGACTCAGGCAGGGGAGTGCACTGGCGAATCAGAGTGGTGGTGGTTGGTGAGGCCTACTGGGAGCCCCTCAGTTTTTTTTATTCCCCCTCACCTCCATGGAACAGTCAAAGATGAATAAGCCTCTTCTGTTCCCCTTTGCCTGCCCGATATCAGTTACTGCAGTCAACGTAAAGAGATTGTGGCCTTAGCGACTTTTAAACTGATGAACCAGTTCAAGTTCCAGCGTCAGCTCAACATGCTGTGATTCTGGGCAAATCACTTAATCTGCCTGAGCCTAAAAACATGAATCCGACCTTTTGTAAAGTTATATGGTGCTCATGTTAAGCACTCCAATGCCTCAGGGTCATGTTTGTGCTATATAAAAATGCATGTATGTGAGGAAAGTGACACTGTTTTTTTATTATTTATATTTGCACGTTGGCATCATTACCTTTGTACGAATTAACATGTGATGCTAGCAGCAGATAAAACAAAAAAAACAGATACACCGTTCACCAGTCTCTCAGCATTAGAGAGCTTTTCTCAAACATTGTAAAAAAATGTGGTGGATATCTTGAAAACCCAGAGTGAGTGTAAAAGGCAGCCTGGATCTGTGGAATGTCCCGTTTCCCAGCGGAATGTAATCAAAACATCCACAGCAATCCACATCCACAGGATAAAAAGAAAACTAAATGTGAGTTCTTAGCATTTTTGATAATTTTAAGCTTCCAACATATATTCTTTTCCAGTGCAATGTTCATTTACAATTTAAGTCCCTTTCACATGTATGTTTCTTTAACAAATCTTTGAGTATATAATTGAATTACTTTTTTGTGAAAATCGGACAATTTTCTCTGAATAAAAGTTTAGATTTATTTCATTATTTTGAAAATGAAATAAATGGTATGGACAGCTATACAATGAACCAAAGTCAGAAGTCGGGTGCAAAGATTTACAGATAAGAAGATACCTCTGAAAAGGTCCTTAGGACTCAGAGAGGTGGACTAACATCAGCAATATATACTTGTGCCTCCTCCTTCATACCAGATTTTCATAGCCCACATTTCACCAAATGTACTCTAAAATATATATATATATTGGGGCCCAAGATGGCCAGGTACTGGAGCATATTATGGTGGTTGAGTACTCTGGCCAGACTCCTCTTCTCCGGGCCCGAAGCCGCTTTAGGTCCAAGAGCGGACGAGGAATGCTCTCCCTGAGGAATGCTAGAGGATTCCACCTCATGAGGTTTTCTTCCCCCTATCAGCTAGAAACATGAGAAGTACAACGTCTGTGAACCTGGCAACATCAAGATTGCAGCACCAGCACACCTGGACCCTAGCAGTGAGAATGCTGCCCAAAGTGGGTATAGCAGAGGACCTCCATCGAGATCCTGCTGATTTAAATGTGACCCACACCAAGAATTGAGAGCGGCAGTGTAGTGGAATCACACACCAGCACCTAGTGGATGAAGAGCGCTGTGGCCAAAGACTGGAGAAGTGAGAGAGGGCCTAAGAGTTAGGGGTGTCCCAGGGAAGAGTGAATGAATTTCACTGCATAATAGCTGGTCCTAGAGGCCTTGTCAAAACCGTTGAGACCTGCACTGAGAGAGACCTGTAGCACTGCACTTGCCATGCCTCCAAAAGAAACAAAATTAAAAGCAAGAAAGATCCATTTGACTTTTGATCTTCCACAATCCCCTCTGAGTAGGAGGGCAGTGACAGGGAGATGATGGACACAGCTATTGAGGATGATGGTTGGAAGTCTCCAAGGGAATCTAATCCTGTCAGCCCTAAGAGACCTACATTGAGGTACATCAGATATCAAAAAGGCAATCGCTTTAAATACAAAAATGGCCTCATTCACTAGCAGCAACGTTAGCCAGAGGGGACAGTACAGGATAACAAGATAAGGATTGGCTAGCTGGAGGCCTCAGCGACGGCACTGCAAGATGATAACAAAAAGCTCAGGGAATTTAAGGACTGTGCCACTCCAGTTCTGGTTCATATGGAGTCACAAAATGAATGTCTGGAAGACCAGATCTGTGCAGCCACTATCCACCTTCTGGGAGTTCTGAGAAATCTGGTGAGGAAACCATGAGGACTAGAAGCAAGAGGATTTTGAACTCCAAGGACATTCCTTTAGAGGATGTCTCTAGAGTTATAGTAAGGAAGGCATATCGAAACTCCACAAAGAAACTAAGGAGGTATTAAGGACTTCAGTGAAACTGTCATAGCGGAACTTTGAGCCTCACAAGAAAGAACATATTTTCAGAAGGGCATCCAGTCACAAGCAGGGTCGGATTGGGAAGGCGGGCGGTCTGGCACTGGCCGAAGGACTGGTGCCTAAGGGTGACACGTGCGATGGGTTTTCAAGGGCATGATCTGCTTCATTCCTGCCCCGCGAGGCCATCGCACTTCAGGATATGGTGGGCAGGCAAGGGTGATAAGTGTGACAATCGGCCTTACTGGGGACAAGACTGGTGTCTTGCCCCTAAGCCATCCCCTGCCAGGCCATCACATTCAAGCAATGGAGGGAGAGAGTATGCAGGAACCTCGATGGGGGGGCAGGGTTTTCTGGCTATGGGCCAACTACAGCTCAGCCCCTCCTGGAGCAGCAGTAGCTGTGCCTTTTTCTTGACTTCTTCGCTGGAAGGCCATCGCCCTGAAGCTATGGAGGGCCGGGGAGGGAGTGAAGTAAGAGAAGCCTTCCTGGAGGATGTTTGTGTGAATTTGCATAGGCCTCGCTGTGAAACAACCTTTATTAAGCTGCTATAAAACTAGAGAGTAGGTGGCCTTACAGGCAAACCTGCTGACTTTGGAAGTGGCAATGCAGGTTCCAGTCCCAGCGTCGGCTCAACATCCTGTGATTCTGGGCAAAACACTTGATCTCCGAGTACCTGAACTAAAAATGAATTTGATCTTGAGTTCACCCTATGTAAAACTACAAAAAAGCTATTAGAAATATCTGCATTTTATTAATTTCATCAGATTCTACAAGCACCAGAGCATGATAATTAGAGAGCTCTCTTTATATTAACATAGCCATATTATTTTTTTACATGGCTTTTCTGTTTTTGTTTAGTTTAGTTTAGCTATTAGTCATAGATGAGTATAGCATCTTTAGAACACATTTTAAAGTGCTTTCACCTTACATTGACTGTTTAAAATACATACTGATTAGAGGAAAAAAATATAGACTTTCTGTTATTTTCTTTATTTTCACACCGGCCAGGATATTAAAATACAGGTCATGTCGGTGAAAACCCTAGCCAGATCAGATATTGAGGCCCTTGGGATATTTTTTTCACCTCATCCACCTGGCCAAAATGCTGTGCTTCTCGTTTTCACCAATCATACGGATTCTATAGTCTTTAAAATGCTTAGGTCACCCAACATTTCTCTAAAAATGAGTCCAGTAAGACTAACCAAATGATGTTTCATGAAAGGGCGCGATCCGCGAATAGAGGGACACTTTTTTGGGGACTGCCCGGGCCAAATTACAATCCCAATCCAACCCTGCCCGTGGGATACATAGTCCTGGTCTCGGTCAGAGCTGCTACCATACAGTGAGACCTCACAATATGCTATATAAAGCTGAGAAGGGCTGATTTGCAGCAGGTTCTGCAGTGATGCAGAATGCCCCCCAAGCCCCCTGGGAAACGTACGTAGTCCTAGTCTTGGTCAAAGCTGCTCACTACTACTTGAAAAGATAGAGACATTTCTACAAGGGTGGTATTTTGTTTCTGAATGCTGACTATTACAACAATTCTTGTTGAGTTCAACTGCAAAGTATTGTGCCATTAGCAACCATTTTCTCTTGAATGACTCTGAACTAAGATATTGGTTGTGTCTATACAACCATACTATAAGCTGCAATCAATATAATTTATTACACTATGACCTTATAGACGGGTTTAGAATCTATGTTACCATAGTGTCGTGCTACAGGAGAATCACTTACTCTGCCTAAAGAACATGGAGCTGCAGAGGTTTATTTGTCTATAAAAAGGGGTATAATAACATAGTATTGTAAAAGTACAATCCTGTAAAAATGCTGAGGTAATGTTGCCTTGTTTTTTACTGCATGTGGACCAGAGATATTTAAAACCGCAGTTTAGGAGAAGAATTCATTTGAGGTGCAGACCAGGGTGCTACACCAAGTGTGTGCCTTTTCCCAAACCCTTTTCCACCTGTGCCCTTGGATGTGGTTTCAATTAGCCTTCTAAGAGAACAAGGTGGGTGTTAGGCTGCATCATCTGAGTCCTGACACCCCGCAGTGGAACTGTACATCTGATACTCACTGGCCCAGGAAATGGCAATGAACATGAGCATGTGAGGGACTGGTGGGAGGTATGGAGACCTTGGGGAGCATAAGCGGGGGAAGTAGGAACTGGTATCAGGATGGATGAACAGGATTAGACAACAGCAGAGCGTCCCTGTTTGAATTGCTCAGAAAACCTGGTCTGAGCAATGGAAACAATTTCTTGAGAAAAGAGAACAGATGAAGAAAGGGAGGGGCAGTCAGAAAGTGATTATGGTGCAGACCTGTGGGTAATGGTAGCGGGGGTACTACTGCAAAAGGGGAAGGTGGAGTACAAGAGGATAGATCACAGATGTAGAATGTGGAGTGTGCCATTTGAGCCTAAGGTTCCGGAACCAATGAGTGATGGAGATGGAAAAGAACATTGAGAGGGGTAAAGATGGAAAAGCAGCAGTGATGCACTGGAGGATTAAGTTGCACTATAGGGTAATAGCAGCAACGTTGGGCTGCCATGTGCTGGTGAGCGCGAAAGAAACATTATGTACCTGTAAATATGCAAATGTATTTAAATTATTACACAGACAGAGATTGCACAGAAAGGTTAATAATTGTTTTGATGCTCGCCTGTCCTTGCTGGTCATCCTATGAAAAATCATACAGTACAATTGTATTATTGTTTGGGAGGTACCTAGGGACCTAGGATTTGAGAGGGTCAACAAAGGTCAGCCCTACATTAATAGTGGAATGCACAGTAGTATGTACTACACAAGGATCCTGTGTTTCTGTCCTGACTGATGCCATGGACTCGTATGAGTCAACAGGCAGAAACGTGTTGACGGTTTGAGTGGTGATGGGATGCTAGCTCCCCATGTCTCCACCTTGTTTTTTAGTACCAAGTGGTATTCCACTTAACATAAAGGTCAGTTTGGCATATCACATTGATTTTTAGTACCAAGTGGTATTCCACTTAACATAAAGGTCAGTTTGGCATATCACATTGATTTTTAGTACCAAGTGGTATTCCACTTGACATAAAGGTCAGTTTGGCATATCACATTGATTTTTAGTACCAAGTGGTATTCCACTTGACATAAAGGTCAGTTTGGCATATCACATTGTTTTTTAGTACCAAGTGGTATTCCACTTAACATAAAGGTCAGTTTGGCATATCACATTGATTTTTAATTATATTATGTCACAGGTCCATAACTAGTTAGAAGTGCCTCCCAGACTCCAGGTTGGAGGCCCGCTCTTTATCAAACCGGGTTTTTGAAGAGTGTGGGGAGTCCTAAGATGGAGCAAGACGGTGGTGTGTGAGGACATCCCGTCACATTTTTGTGTATACCCAGAGATAAGCTACTGTAAGGTGAAGCATTGTTTCGAACAGGTTCTCGGGATGACTTAGTTGTGTATTATAACTGAGGCACATACACCCACTTTCACGTGTATGCATACACACAGGCACACTGACACCATTCAAAAGTCTTTTTACATGCCTACATTCCTGTGGCTGGGGTCTCATTCATTTCAGCTGTGCCTTGACCCATGCTCTGGCTGTCTCACCACCTATCAGCGTGGTCACGGAGCACTTGGCTGCCCCATTTTCAATTTGGATTTCCTGCCTATAGCGAGACATTGCACATGACAGCCCCTATGTTAAACATGCAGTTTGATTGACTGCGCGGTCTCTAATTTGCACCTATTCATTGAGTGTGATGCCGGCCCGCCCACCCCTCCCCTACCATAATGCACATCAGCCACAGAGGCTCAGCACACAGCTATGCTGCAGACACGGTCCACTCTAAAAGTCTCGACATCATCAGCACTTGTACTGTACTTGCCAACACATCTGAGAATGGCCCAGCTGTCACTATGAGTACCCACACTCTTCTTTGGGCAAGGAGTAGTTCCAGTACTCAAGGGAGGAAAACTGAGAAGTGCCGAAACTCAGTACCAGTGAGAACTGGCCCATTTGAAGCAGTCCCTTCCAGTTGGTGCTGGTCCTCGAATTTTTTCTGAGCCTGCGTCTGAACCTTGTCGGACCTTGAAAAATTACTCATAACGAATCTGTGCGGCCGAAATTGTATGATCCTTGCCGTACACACAGAGGTCCCCTTTATATTTTTTGCAGATTTATATAGCGCGAACTCGACCCAAAGGTATTGGAGCGCTTTACATGAGCACCAGTTAGGTTACACAAGGACACATTCATTTTTTTTTTTTATAGGCACAGGGAGATTAAGTGATTTTTCCCAGAATCACAGGACGTGGAGTCGACCCGGAGGCTCGAACCTTGGTTTCCCAGCTCCAAAGTCGGCAGTCTAGCCGTGTGACCACACCCTCTCCCCTTGAAGAGCTGCACATCATAGAAGGCTGTTTACCACTCACCCCACGGTCTCTAGCTTGGGACCCTGGTTCCGGTTCCAGGCACTAGACCGAATAGTGACTTTGACGATCCTTAACAGACCAAGTGGCACCTTCGACCTTTTCCTCAAATTGAGCAGTTTTTTGCCCAAATTTATAAAAGGGTCCATATCCCTCAAGGACACCCTATGCCTCCTGTATGTTCTTGCAACTATATTCGCAGGACCATTCTCCCGTATGCCAGATACCTGGGCTCTTGGTCTTGTTCTGGTGATGGTCTTTCAGTAACTAAGGTCAAAATGCCATCGACAATAGACTCATATAGGCTCTGAGCATATTGTTAAATTTTTTTTACAAAAGGGACCGATATGTCATTTTAATTGTGATGCACTCTGTTCCTGCGTCTTCTCTCTTCACTGTACTTTTTCTTCAATATAAGCATGAGCACTGGATCTTCTAAAAAAAAGAGTAAAAAGTGTTTCTGTTTTTTGCCTTTACAAATATGCAATGAATAAATGAATTTCAAAATAAACCTGCCTATTTTGTATGCCTTGGTACAATGTAAAATACTTTCCTGGACCTCAATGAGAAGTTTCCTTATGTGTATAGCTATGATTTGAATCCTAGTGAACCATTGTTTCTTATAATATCATTTACCACCCCAGGTTCTCTAAAATCACGGGGTCACCCTTGTCAAACTCCATATACTGGCCCATTTAAAGCACTGAAGTAAGTGCTTCTTTGTTTGGTGGAGATGTCCTCGTATTTCTCTGCATCAAGAACGCATCACCAAAAATCGGCGGCAAACGCACCTGAGGGCCTTTTGGTAAGCTGTCCATCAACGTGGGAAAAGGCAGGAAGACCTCTACTACTAAGGAAAACAGGGCGGGGCCAAACGAGCAGAGCTTGCAGATGATTTTGGGCATTTGCATACTTACTCAGGGTAATTAAAATGGAGAACCATGCACTCTGCTCTCACCAGGAGACGATGAGAAACAAACCACTCATCACAGTCACCCCAGATCATAATGCCCTCCAATAGCTCACCGATGCATTCATAATAGGGGGAGGGGGATTACGCGGTCCACCTCCCCGGGCTGATTTCGGCCCTGGGGAACCCATCCTTCGGGACCTGGCCTCTTCATGCTAGGTAACCTGGAGCCCACCCAGGTCACCCAGTGTGAAATGTTGGGGACCGCGAGGGGAGCCTCGTTGACCCCGTGGTCCTTGCCAGCTCTCCACCTCTAACGGAAGCTAGCATTGCTCACACACATAGGGAGTAGTCAAAAATGCTGCTTCCTGCATGTGCAAGCAAGTTTTTCATCTGTCTTCCTGCCCGCTTGACTGCGGGCAGGGGAAACATATGAAAAGTCAGCTCCCAGCAAGCGGGAGCAGTTTTCCTGCTCCCGTCCTCAGGGAGCGAACTTACAGTTTGCTCTCCCTTGGCGGGAGTTGCCAAATCTCCCGCCAAGCGAGAGCAAACTGCTATCTCCCAAGGGTGAGTACCTCGGGAGATAGGGAGCTAGCACTTGGGGATGGAGTCCACTCTTTGCAAATGTTTTTAATTGGCAAGAGGTAAACTCCCAAGTGGTGGTTTGTTTCAATCAATCCATCAGCAGATTTGTAGAGCACTTCTTGTTACCCATGAGGGTATCCAGTAGCTGGCAGGGTCTAGTTGATTAGCTGAATAGGCTGGTCTTCAGTGACTTTTGGAACTCTGAAAGAGCTGGGGAGGTCCGTAGATGGAAAGAAAGCTTGTTTTATCTCTTTGCTGCTAAGTAGGAGAAGGAGCAACCTCCACATCTGCTTAATTGGATGCAGGGGGTGGGGGTTAGAGAAAGGGACGCAGAGCGGAGGTGTCTGGTGGGCTGATAGAAGTTTAGGCGGTGGTTCAAGTAGGCGGGTCCGCAGTTGTGTAAGTTCCTACCATGGTCACTGGGGGTAGGAGTAGTTCTGAGTTCTGAAGGCCACCAGGATAAGTCCCACGGGGAGCTTTTGTTTAAAAAATCAGTACTTCTGTCTTGTCCGAGTTCAGCTTTAGGCAGTTGACCTTCATCTAGTTGGTGACATCTGCCATGCAGTTGTGGAAGTCGGTCTTGGTGTTGTCTTTGGAGAGGGAGAGGATTAGCTGTGTGTCGTCAGCCTAGGATATGATGTTGAGTCCATGGGTTTTGGCGATGCTAGCCAGAAGTGTCATATAAGTGTTGAAGAGAGGGGGACTGAGGAAGGATTCCCTAGGGTACTCCTTAGATGATATCCTTGGGTTCTGAGATGAAGGGGGACGGCAGGCTCTTTGTTTTCTCCCGATGAGGACAGATCAAAGGCTGCTGAGAGGTCTAGAAGGATCAGAGTCCCATTCTCTCCTCTTTCGAGTAGAGCTTGGATGTCGTCAGTAGCCGCGATGAGGGCTGTCTCATGCTGTGGTTGCTGTTGAATTCGGAATGGGAAGAGACAAGTAGGAGGAGGTTCTGTTCCAGATGTGAGGAGAGTTGTTGGTTGATGGCTTTTTCTAATACTTTGGCCAGGAACAGGAGCAGGGAGATCGGTTGGCAGTTGTTGAGTTTGCTGGGGTCTGCCGATGGTTTCATTAGTAGGAGAGATGACTTCTGTGTGTTTCCAGTCCTTGGGGAGGGTGGCCTTGGCAATTGAGGTGTTGAACAAGGTAGTGAGTACATGGCGAGTTCTGGCTTCGCCTAGGTTGAAAATGTGGTGAGGTCATTCGTCTGTTGGGGCCCCTGAGTGGACCGAGTTCATGATAGACGCGGTGTCCTGTAGGGCAAGCTGGCTCCATTTGGTTAGATGTCTGTGGTGGTAGTTGGGTCCTTGTGTTGCTTGAAAAAGTTGGTGGCCTTGGGCTAGGGTTTGAAGTTTCGGTAGATGCTGGCGATCTTGTAGTGGAAGAAGTTTGAAAGGTGGTCCTATGAGGGGGCAACGCTGTTTGTTGCAGCTGAGGGGGTTAGAAAATTCTTTGATAATGTTGAAGAGTTCTTTTCTGTTATTAAAGCTTGATTCAATGCATGAGGCTAAAGCCTTTTTCTTTGATTCTCTCAACTGTCTATGGTAGAGGTTCAGGGCTGTCTTGAAGGCGGTCTTGTCTGTCGTGTCCTTGTTGGTGCACCATCTCCTTTCCAGTTCTTTACAGTGTAGTTTAGCGTTTCTGAGGTCTTCAGTGTACCAGCTAGCCTGCTTGGTGGGCATTCTGTGGGAGTTGTTGCCGATCAGAGCAACCCTGTTGGCACAGTTGGTGATCCAATTGTTGAAGATTTTGACGTTCTGGTCCAGGTTGCTGGAGGAGATGGGGTGGGTGGTGTTGAGGGCGTTGATCCATGTGTACCTTGAGACTTTGCTCCAGCTGCGGTGGGGGGCATTGGGAAGACTGTGGGTGGAGGTCCGTGATCTGTTGATGTTGAAGTGGACGATGGAGTGGTTGGTCCAGGTGAGTTTCATGGTGTGGCTGAGCCTGTTGCGGTCTCAGAAGGTGAAGATGGGGGTGTAGCCTCTGACCTGCAGGGTGCATGGGGTCGTGGATGAGTTGGGTGAGTCGGATGTAGTTCCTGCTGTTGCGGAGGTTACTAGTGTTGATTTTATTGTGGTTGTCGAGATGGAAATTGAGGTCACCAAGGAAATGTAGTTGTTGGAGTCTATGGCGAGGAGGGCGATGAAGTCAGAGGTGAAGCTGCAGAAGGCTGGACGTGATCCTGGAGGACGGTAGGCGAAGGTGCCCTGATGGTAGTTTTGCTGTCTGTTTGGAGTCAGAATTTGAGGTGTACCATGGCCTGGCTAATATCGGCATTTGTGGTGGTGCATTAGATGGATTACTTGTATATGGTGGCGGTTCTTCTGCCAGGCTTGTTAATGCAGTTGTGGTGGGTGATCTTGTATCCATCATGTATTGCGGTGGCAATGTTGGGCGTGAAAGTGTGGTTGAGCCAGGTATCAGTGAGAAAGAGGACGTCAGGTGTGTGATGGTGGAGATGAGGTCCCAAATCTCAGTGGTGTGTTTGAATAGTGAACATGTGTTGAGAAGGGCACATGCGAGTTGGTGTTGCTGTGGCATGTGAAGTGGCAGTGGCTGCATGTAAAAGGTCCTACCATGGAGCGTGGGTCAGCTCGGTGGCAGTGCTTTTTGTGGGATCCAAGGTCGAGGGTAGAGAGCTCAGCAATGGTGCATCTACGGGGGTGGGGGCCAGGCGTCAAGACACTGGGCGTGGTCCAGGCACAGATGGGAGCAGACGGGCTTGCCTTTTGTGCTCCGTTGTGCGCATTTGCTGCGCGGTCATGCTGTGGCCTGCATTAAGCAGGTCCTGGGCTGGGTGGGGCTTCTGTTGGCGGGAAGAACGCTGAGTGAGAAAACCCGGTCGGAAAAACCCAGGCAGGAAAACCTGGGCAGCTGTTGTGTCACTGTATCAGGCTGGAACAAGCAGGAACTGGAGGCTACAGACAAGTGGCAATTTGGGTGTTTATTTATGGCTCAAAACAAATGGCCCGGTCACACTGGGATCCTTTTCATTGTGTGTCGGGAATATTAATAACTTTCTCTGCCCTAAGGAAAATAAGTGACAGTTGTTTTGTTCCAAATATGGTGGGCAAACCGTTGTGTTGGCAGTGCAGTATGATCCCATTTTATGGCCACACTTAACAAAAAGTAAGCCCTTGTGAGTTCATCACTAAAGTTAAACAATGCATAACTATCAATATATGTTATCTATTGATAGGGGCAAGGATAATTTACTGCATCAAAGACCTGGCCATTAAGAAATAAATTCATGTAGACTTCAGCAGAACAACATAACTGTCACGACTTTACAACTGCTGTTGCAAAACGTAGCTGTTATTGTAAAAAAACATACTGAGTATTAACTATAAAGAAAGATACTTGCTTCTGTTTTTTCATGAACCAAACACATAGAAATTGTTTTTTATTATATAATGTTTGAGACACAGCCCTTTGCTGCTGCGTTTTGGCTTGCAGCTGCTCGTCTAAGTTCGGGGTAGGCCACCTACAATATGCAACGTATAGTGGGGGTCACAGAGGGCTGCACCTTTTTCTTTTGATGAGTGGACCTACCCAGCTGATGCAATTCTGTCAACCGGCACCACATATGGCAATTCTCCCGGCACTTCCTGGCATGGATGTTTGGCGCTGGTTTTCCCCGTATTAATACTCAGACTGCCTAAATCAATACTTAACAAAAAGGATATGCCTCCTTATATGAACACATCAGCCATCCTTTACATTTTTTATCAATAATTCAAGACTTGGCCAGGTTTTTTGCCATACACCATTAACTAAATAATCTGGCAATTTACAAAAAAGATTATTTGCCTATCTAAATAAAGTCACTTTATCTGAGAAAGGCAGTTTTTTCCATACTTATGTCCTTGAAGCAAGTAGTCACGTTCATATATGGAAGAGAAATGTTTTTTTTAAAACTGCTCTTTTCTTTTTTAAAAACCATCGCAGAATCTTATACCGAACTTTCTTAGGTGATTTTGTCAGCTTCATGATCTCATCAACTCAATTTTCATTAAAAATCATAGCCGTCAAATCATTTTCAAAATAGTATGTTTTAATATTCAGAATAGCTACGACTCTCTGTGCTCTGGATATATTTCAAGTGCTATGTGAAGGTGTGGGGGGTTTTCTTTGCCAAATAAATGAAGAAAAGATACTCTCTACTTCTTTGAAAAACTAAAATATAAAACACATGGGACAGTGGTAAAAAAAAAGATAACAAATGGTAAAACTGACATTCTATTAAAGCCATTCTGCCAAGAACTGTCAGAGGAAGGGAAAAACCTTGAGAACACCGATGTCTGATTAGTTCAATTTCAATCTGGCCTTTGTACCTCTATAAGGATTGTCTAAAATCCTTGTGAGCTGAGAGGGAAAGACAAACATTTTTAAGACTAAAAAAAGAGCCTCTCAGCACATGAGGTCGAAAGACTTCTCTACGTCTAATAAAAACCCCATTGTGGATAGCTGCTTGGTGTTAAAAACATCTAAAGGTTCTGTTAAATAATTTGTAATACCATATAATTGGCGAACCGCAGAAAACCATTTAGATCTCTATGGATCATCTTATCAGTGACTCTTTGAATTCTATTGGCTATTAGATTGGTTATAATTTTATAGTCTGAATTGGGTAAGCTAACCGGTTGATACAAATTCAAATCTTCAGAATTCTTACCTTTTAAAAAAAAAAGCTGATACTATCCCTGTATCAAAAGAAGGGGTGGGTGTTGCTGCCTACTAAAATATAATTCACAGGTTTTAATAGATAAATATGGAAAACTTCCCAGAATGTTTTACAATATTCTGTGGGAAATTCATCCTCTCCTCTAGCTTTCCCATTTGGTAAAGATCGAATTATAGAACCAAGGGGCATATTATCAAGAACGGCGTTAAAAATTATCGCCGGTTTAGCGGCAGAAAACTGCCGCTAAAGCGGCGATAATGGGCTTGATAATATGCCCTTGAGAATTCCAATAGAAGTCCATGTTCTGGTGTGAACAGGGCTTCTATTGGAATTCTCCAGGGCATATTATCAAGCCCATTATCGCCGCTTTAGCAGCAGTTTTCTGCCGCTAAACCGGCGATAATTTTAACGCCGTTCTTGATAATATGCCCCCAAGTTTCATCTAATTTTCTATGAGACTGCTCGCAATTTCCTACTATAGCAAGGAAATAGGCAATGGTTTGAGAAAAATATCCAAATGGATTGAATCAATTTCCTCACATATATTGTAGATATTTTATAATGATCTAAGGTAATCACATTTATTTATTTTCTCTCTGTGATCCTCCTTTTTTTTTTGAGCAGTATAGTGTCACAATAATTCTTGAAACAGATTTTGCCCGGATCTGCCATGCCAAAAGAACTCCCTGAATATTTGCTTTCTTCATAGGTCTTTAAAAAGTAAGTTGTGGGGGTGTGGCCAAGATGGCGGCGAGATAGGACGTGTCTCTACGTCTCTCCAGCCGGCGGCCTTGTAAAGCACCGGCCTCGGGCCGTCTACCGCAGTTGGGAAAGTGCCCCAGAGAAGCGTCTCCTTCGGGGACTCGGGAGGCGTCCAGCTGACAATTGACGTGCCGCCGTTCACCGCAGAGCGCGGAGCAGCGGGCCGCGCTCCTGACTCAGGGCTGCGGCCTAGCAGAGCGGACGCCGGAGCCACTGGAGCGGCGTGCAGGGGAGGCCTGGACCATACGAGGTCGACTGGAGTGGTAGTTGTTGGCCGCACTGTCAGCCTTGCAACTGAAAGGAGGTGGCGTGCGGGACTGGGAGCGCCCCGGGCGAGGTCCTGCAGCCGCGGGGCCCCACCAAGGAGATCTTGGAGGAGACGCGCCCGCCATTTTGTAGAGCGGCCCTACGGCGGACCTGAGACCAGGGGAACAGTCGAGACCCGGGCCCACCACCAGAGGCTTCCCCACGTCGGGATAATGCAGGCAAGTGAAGGGGCAAGAGGGAAGACATGTAGTGCATGATCAGCACTAAGTGAGAGGGGTGAATCGGATCAGCTCAGTAGCGCACCCGTGGGAGCCCGGAAAGCGGCCATTGCACGGCCCAGACCGCATCCCCCCCATTGGCCTCATGGTGAAGGCCGCGAGGGACGATTACGCCTAGGAGAGCGCAGGCCGGCGCACCTGAGTACGGCGCAACGGGGGAGACCCAGCAGTCCCGATACAGGTTGCGGCACGCACATACCTAACAGACACTGCAGAATTCAGGCTGGGCGATCTGAAGCACCTCAGTGGCTGCCCCATCTCTTGGACCCACCTGGAACTAATAGAGCGGCAGCCCGCCCCCGCGGGAGTCCACGGCTGAGACCGGGTGTGCTCAAGCGCGGCCGCCGTTAGAGGCGGCCGCCGAGGGTGGGGCCCGGCGGCCTGCGGAAGCGGCCCGGCTAGGCCCGGGTGCGGCTTGTGGGCGTGCCGTGCAGCCCCCCGCTCAGCCCTGGCACCGGACTGGAGCTTCGGGGAATGCTGGCCAGCGTCCTTTCCACTGGAACCGACCGGCCGCCAAGCAAGGGGCACACGGGCCTGAGACCCATCAGCGGGGCTGGATCAGTACAGCAGGGACCCAATCACCACACTGCAACACGTTCACAGGGCCACGCCAGGGGTGAGGTTCCATAACCCCGGGCCAAGAGGAGCACTGGCGATTTGGGTGGCAGAGATAGGAGGACCCCGAGGAGAGGCCACACCGGACAATCCTCAGCGGTGACCCCTTGCAACACTTGGTGCCCGCCAACACGAGGAGGGTCACAAGAGAGGTCGCCATAGCCTGTTAGCTCTCCACCGCGACATACTGCAATTGCCAGGACCCGCGTTGGGACTCCCCAATACGCGTAGAGGCAGGTAACGAAGGAGCAGACCGGCAGCAGCGTGTCCTACACGCAGAGAGAGGCCATGCGGAGCCTCCACACACCCACTTTACAACCCGGGGGACCCACTCCCGGCCCGACTGGTCCTGACTTACCACTGCACACCCCATTTTAGAGGGGATGAATATGTCCTCTACCCGAGGGAAGAAGGACAAAACGCTAAAGGAACTCTTCGCACGCGCTCAGGATGGACCCGCGGCGGACCCCTCACCATCGGGCGATGCTTCCTCCTCACAGATGGGTGAATCCAAAGAGGAACCAGTGACATGGGCCTTCCTGGAATCCCTATTTACGGCACTACGCGATGATCTACATCGGTCAAACGCGACCTCACCAATGAAATTAAGGACATACGCAAGGATGTGGATAACATTGGCGAGAGAGTCGCAGCGCTGGAAGATAAAAGTGATTGCAGGGACACTGAGATGACGGCCCTACAACAAGAGGTCATTCACATTCACGATCAGCAAGTGGATCTGCAAACACATCTCAAGGACTTGGAGAACCGCTCCCGTCGTCATAACATCAGAATTTGCGGGGTGAGAGCGAACGAGAAGGCTGGCGATATCTTCACTTACGTGAGAGAACTTTTTAATCACGTCCTGGGCAATCCGCTCGATGCAGACCTCAAGATAGACAGAGCACACAGGGTGGGTCTGCCACGCTCTGACAAAGCTCCGCCGTCGGACATATTGGTATGCGTCCAAGATTTCTGCACTAGGGAGGAGATCCTCCGCAAGGCCAGACTGATGCACCCGATCACATTCTGAGACCAGAACCCTGTTCTGTACCAAGACCTAGCTGCACTCACTCTGCAGAAGCGCAAGACCTTCCGGCCCATCACTGCGCATCTACGCCAGCGCAACATCTCATACTATTGGGGACACCCATTCCGACTCATTTTCCGATTGGATGGCAAGCTCTACCAACTCCGCTCCCTCTCCGAGGCCGGTCCTAGGATGCTTGTTTCCAGTCCAGGGAGGACCTGGCATGGCAGTTCGGGCTGGACTGTTCCCATGAGGCACAGGGTCAAGACTGATTTGCATATGGCTGGGTTCAAACTGGAATGGCATGGTGAGCAAAAAAACGATGGATTTAGGCCCAGATCTCTGTACTGGGGTGAATGTATGACATTGTTCTGCATTCTGTCCATCAACTGTTGTTTTTGCATTCGTCACCCCTCTCCGAGGCAAGTCAGCTGTTAGGCGTCGACATCCCAGATGAAGAAGATGGCAGCGGCAGGCCCACTCGTGGATCGGGAGACACACAACCACGCTGGCGGCAACAAGGACGGCGACGCAGCACCAAAAGACCTGACCCTGCAGAAATCTCAAAAGGGCAACAAGCAGTGTTGGATGCCCTACCTGAGGCACTGGCAAAGATGCAGACCTTGTGATCGGCATATGGTCCACCGATTCTTTCTAAATTTGCCAATGGGACGGTCGGCGGGAGGGGCGGAGGGACGACCTCGGCCACAACATGGCTCCCATGAAGACCCACTACCGATCGTCTACGGATGACGGACTGAACTATGACTTACAAAGTCCTCTAGGTGCCTGTTGCGCCAATCCTTTAAGGGGTTTTTGCTTTTTCCATTTTTCTCTTGTTCTTGGGGTTCCCCGTCCACTGTCCCCCGAACTCTGTAGCCACGTCATGGGTATATTGGGCGCATCTTATAGCTGCACAATAGCCAACACACTCGGGTTCTTCTCCAGGCCCCCCCATCGCACGGCAGGCCTAACGTTCTAGATGCCACTCAACACTCTCAAAGTCCTCACACTTAACATGAGAGGGCTCAATAACCCCGTCAGATGCCGGGCGATCCTTTCCTACTTGGAGAGTACCGGCGCTGATATTTGTCTCCTACAAGAGACGCACCTACTCCCGAAAGATTGCCATCGACTCAGGTCCTGCATGTTTCCCACACAATTCTTCTCGTCTAGGCCCTCCAAGACAGCAGGGGTAGCGATCTTAGTCTCCCGGACATTCAAAGGGAAGGTGATACACAAGGTGGCAGAAATTAAGGGCAGGTTGCTCACATACCAGTTCGCAATTGGGGGACACACTCTAGTCATAGGGTCCATATACGCACCTAACGAAGGACAGGAGCGGTTTTTGCACAAGGCTCTGACCGAAGCTACTGCTACGACGGAGCGGAAAATTTTGCTAGGGGGCGACCTTAATTTGGTGTTTGACAACACCCTAGATAGGTCAGCTCAACGCACAGGTCAGGTTGGAGCAATGTCCCACGCTGGGTTGGCTAGGCTTGAAGACTTAGGCCTCGTAGATCTTTGGAGATGCTATCACCCGCAGCTCCGAGAATACTCCTACTACTCTAGCGCCCACAAAACCTATGCGCGTCTTGACTATCTGATAGGCTCTACGGCGCTCCGCGACACCACAAAGGCAGTAGAAATTCTAGTAGCAGCGTTGTCCGACCTTGCCCCGGTGGTGGCCAACCTGACACTACCTCCTATCCATTAGCCAGCGCAACGATGGTGCCTACGGGACACCCTCCTACAGCGCGCAGATGTGGTAGCCCAGATACAACGAGCACTTGAAGAGTATCTAAGACACAACGACACTCCTGACACGCTCATGGCCACCAGATGGGAAGCCCTGAAGGCGGTAATCAGGGGCAAACTAATCGCCATATCGTCCGCACATAATGCGGAGCGCAAACGAAAGAGAGAAGACCTTACGCAGAAAGTAAGGGAACTGGAACAAATGCATCAACGCACCGGGGCCCCACGCACCTGGCGCCAACTGACGGCAGCCCGGGCACAGCTGGCAGCCATTGACCGTGACAGGGTGGAATATGCTGCGCTGCGCTTGCGCCATTCCTTCTACGTTGGGGGTACAGGTGTGGGTGGCTGCTAGCGCATAAATTAAGAGAGGCTCGACAGCTCCAGGGGGTCCAAGAGATCAGGAACCAAGGGGGTACAGTGATTACTGACGACGCAGCCATTGCCGAGACGTTTCGAGATTTTTATGCCCACTTGTATGATGGGCAGCAGCTGGCAGAGGAGGACATAGACGAGTACCTGACGCAGGCCCACCTTCCCACACTGAATCTGGAACAGGCAGAACATATAGAAAGGGAGATACGAATTGAAGAAGTTATAGCGGCCATTTCAAAGCTTCAGCCAGCCAAATCCCCCGCCCAGGTGTCTACACTGCGGCCTTTTACAAACAATTCTGTCCCACACTTGCACCCCTACTGACCAGGCTTTTTAATTCCTTTGCGTCCCCAGGGGCGATTCCCCAATCTATGCTGGAGGCCGCAATTGCGGTCATCCCTAAGCCAGGGAAAGATAAGACTAGCTGCGGGGCCTACAGGCCTATTTCCCTCCTGAATATCGATCTGAAACTTTACACTGGGATCCTAGCGGCTCGGCTAGCTCCTTATATGCCCGGGCTCATAGACGCCGATCAGGCGAGTTTTATCCCCCAGCGACAGAAGTGACAACATCAAGAGGGTCCTGCATCTTATAGAGAAGGCGTCGCGTATCCCGGGGGACTACATGCTGCTCACCATCGACGCTGAGAAGGCCTTCGATTGCGTCCACTGGCCCTACCTAGAGCAGGTGATGACCCGCATAGGCCTGGGGGAAAGAATGCGGACGTTCATCCTAAATTGCTACCATTCCCCCACAGCCTCAGTGAGAGTTAACGGATACACCTCCGCTCCGTTCCCCATCAGTAGAGGTACACGACAGGGGTGTCCTTTGTCGCCCCTGCTCTTTGCCTTATACATGGAGCAGTTGGCACAACGAGTCAGAGAGCACCCACAAATCACGGGTATCCTGTACGCGGATGACGTTCTAGTCACCCTAGCGTATCCGGAGATCGCCCTAGGAGCCTTTCTGGGGGAACTGGACGCTTTTGCAAAGGCCTCCGGGTTTAAAGTAAATATCACAAAATCCACGGACCTAAATCTATCGCTGTCACCACAGGCAGACACGCCTCCAAAGTCGGCACCCCATACAGTGGTCTGACGAGACAGTCCCATACCTGGGAATTCACTTGGCTCCTACGCTGCAGGCCACGGCATCGGTAAATTATGCCAAACTACACACTCAAATTCGCATAGACCTGCAGCGATGGAAACATTACCCTATTTCCTGGCTGGGGCGCATTGCAGCTATTAAAATGGCTATCCTTCCCAAAATCCTCTACATCTTCCAGACGCTTCCCCTGCAGGCACCCACTGGCTGGCTGCGTCGGGTACTGTCGGAGCTCTCCCTTTTCATTTGGCAAGTCCGCAAACCAAGAATGAAGAGGACAGTTAGCACTCTCCCCCCTAATGAAGGGGGTCTGGGGATCCCAAATATCACACTCTATTACAAAGCCGCACAACTGCGGCATCTGGTCGAATGGAGCCGCACTGAATCGGAGAAGCACTGGCTATTCCAGGACCGAGCAGTGGCGGGCACCTCTCTTATGAAGATCCCTTTCCTTAAGAAATCGCAGAGACCACCCAATCTTTACGCGTCATACATTACACGCACCACATTATCAACATGGGACCAGACCAGTAGGAGACACGGACTGACTACCTTCCCCTCCCCCCTTACACCACTTTTCTACAACCCCGACTTCAGCCCAGGGATTGGCGAGAAGTCCTTTAAACATGGAGAGCCACAGAGTGCCGTGCACTGGGTCATTTATTTGATGTGGAAGGCTTCATCCCCTTCACTCAGCTTAGATCCGATTACGGCCTGCCCGAGTCCGAAAGACTGCGATATCTGCAGTTAAGACATTGGGCACTACACCCGGACAACAGGTCGCAGGCGCACAGACACCTAACCCCTTATGAACGGTGGCTGGTTACACGGTCCTCACTAAGAAACTGCTCTCGGACCTATATAAAAAGCTACTCACTCGATGCACACGCGTATATAACGCAGGGCGTGCACGCTGGGAGAGGGACCTCGGTCGCGAACTCAGTAGCAAAGAATGGGAAGGGGTATATTATAGGGCGCGACATACCGCGAGTCATATGGGCCTCACAGAAACACTAACCAAACTAGCATCCTACTGGTATTACACTCCTGAACGGCTACACCAGGTGGACCCCAAGCACAGCGCAGACTGTTGGAAGGGGTGTGGGAAAAAGGGAACGTTGGTCCAACTCCTATGGGACAGCGAGAACCTACAACAATACTGGTCTCAAATCCTGGCTGAAATTGACAAACACCTCGACACGGAACTCCCCAGGCTTCCTGCTTACGTTCTCTTGGGCGCCCCGAACCCCCTCACATATCCCCTAAAATCTAGAAGAGGGCGGCAGATCGCGATAGCATTGGGTACGGCCACACAAAATATATTGCTACATTGGAGGACCCGTCGGATCCCCACACACACAGGTTGGCTTCAGCAGCTGTGGCACATACTAGGGATGGAAAAGATCTCACTCACGCTGGCAGGGAAAGGCTTGACTTTTAGCGAGCTCTGGCAGCCATTCTTGACTCTCCTAGCCCAGGAATTCCGGGAACTAACATGCCCCAGATACCTCCGCCTGCTAAGACTTACTTCATTAGATACGACTACCCGTTAGGATCCGCCATAACAGCGATACCTCACGTCGCAACATGATACCCAACATGCAGTGGACGGGGAAGGGTGGGGGATCTTGGGAGGGGAGCGGGAGTATTACTGTTAATTTTATGTTTAACCTTCTTTGATATTGTCAGCTCTAAATGTTAACCCACATGCTGAGCTTTTTTTTGCATATCACATAAGCTATACTGGCAGCTGATTCAATAAAAAGATTTAAACCATAAAAAGTAAGTTGTGTTGCTCAAATAAACCTACTTGTTATAATATTCACAGAGATATTGTTTGCCTTCTCTAAATCTACAGACTTGAATCACATTTATAAATTAGGTATTTATCATCTGAATGTTTAACCTGCATTCCCATTTTTTATGGAAATTATTAGCAACATTAGCTGCCCCTTCATTCTGAGAGAAAAATGCCAATATTGCAGCTTTATCTTCTGGAACCCAACCTTATCTTCTAAATAGATTTTTCTAATAGATGTTGCTAAAAATCCATCTCTTCGATAGTAGGGGGTCTTAAAGCCTGATACACTTAATTCTAGTAATGAGTGATCTCAAAAGATGTTTTGGTAGCAAATAGGCTGATGGTATAAAATAAATGAATACATGACAGATTATGTCTTGCTGAAACTCAAGTGTATTCTTATCCAAAAACTTAGATCCCCATGGGTCTATCAAATCCAAGACTTGATATGAAGCAAAGACCTTTGCTGTTTTAGTTTTATTCTGCCTTCGATTGGACGATGCAGAATACAAGGCAACCTCCTGCAAAAATTTTTAATGGCTCCTGATAGTTAGTTTGCCATGTAGTGGTAGGAGTGATTAATAAAGGTCTGTTAACAAATATGGGTTATACTCCATGGGAGCATATACACTTACTATGGTCATTCATTCGTAGCCAATTGAGGAGTTTACCCAAGCCCAACGTTCTTCATTATTGGTTTGGTAGCAGTGTATTTCGGTATGCAGACCTTTAGCTACAAATATGACTATGGACTGCACTCGCCAAAGAAAAACATTTGAATTCTCATAATTTATTAAAAAGGGTAATATTCAACATTCTACATTTTGAGATATAGGGGCCAGATGTACGACTGTTTTTTGCGGTCATAAATGGGAAAACGGCCCGTTTGCGACCGCAAAAAAGGTGGTGGTATGTACAAACGCTATTTTGCGAGTCAGTGACTCGCAAAATAGTGTTTGCGCGTCGCTATTAGGAAGGGGCATACCAAGGGCATCCCTTCCTAATAGCGAGTCAGAATGGTATGTACCATTCTTCTTGCGACCGCATTTGCTGTCGCAAAACTCTCACGGTTTACTTCCTACTTCAAGTAGGTAGTAAGACACTTGCAAATGGGAAGGGGTCCCCAGGGGACCCCTTCCCCTTTGTGAATGAGTGCAAAATATTTTTAAAGAGCAGGCAGTGGTCCCAGGGATTACTGCCTGCCCTGAAAAATGAAAAGAATAATGTTAATTTTTTAAAAAAAGCACATCCCTTTTACTTTAAGAAAAAAGGGCTGCATTTAAAAAATTTTTTTTGCTATATTGAACAATCAAACACAGACATGGGGTCTGCTGTCCCCAACAGGACACCATCCCTGTGTTTGCAGGCCATTCCCAATGGGTCACAAATTACGACCTGCCTCATAAATATTGATGAGGCAGATCCCTCGCGACCCAATTGAGAATCGCAAACAGTGTCTCAGACACTGTTGTACATTCCATTTTGCGACTAGGAAATTGCGACTCGCAAAACATCGCAAATTGCGACTCACAAAATGGAATGGTCGTACATCTGGCCCTAGATCTCTTGCAGAAGAATAATAGCTGGTTATGCAAAAAAAACATGATCTAATAGCCTGTAGTTTACTCCTATTGTTAAACCCATTCATATTAAAAGATAATATTCTTAAATAAAATATGATCCTATGTGTATCCATCATCAAGTGAATATTTGTCTAAAGAACTGTAATCCACCCATAATTCTTAAATGCAGTGGAATATCTGACAAGAAAATGCGCTAATCAGTGTTTATAAAGTGACCTGTGCTTATTTTCCAACTTTGGGGTCGATTCCGATCCCGGTCGGAGGCGCACCTAATACCATTCGGTCGGGAAAAAATCCAGGCGAATGCCTGTTTCCCGACCGATCCGCACATACGTCCGAACGAGCAAGTACGATGCGCACAACTGCCCAAATCCCGACCCAGTCGTACTCACCCAATACAGGACCTGAACTCAGACCGAGGCGGATCCGGAATCGTAGAATCGAGCCGCACGGAAGCAAAAATGCAGCCCCGTCCGGCCGGACAAGTACGATGCGCTTCCCGTACGCGCCGAACCCGTCGCTACGCACGGCACGTCAAAGCATCCGGTCGAGGCGCACATAAGCTCCGATTCGCGCCACAACACGATCCACGGCTACGAGACGAACACGCCAGCGACGAGGACGAGGCGAAGCAAAGAGAAAGACGAACGAGACGAACCAACCATGAATCCCTTCGTGCCGATCCTACCAATATTCTACCTCTATTACCGGAACAGGCACGGATGCGTACGGCGCAGAAGGTAAGTCAGACACCAACAACAAAAACAAACTACACGTACCCGACACATCACACACAGAGGGATGCAGAAATACCTACACCAGCAACAGCAGCACCATAGGGGCGGGATGGCCCTCACCAATGCCACACATACACATAGGGGCCTGTATGCCTACCACCACTACCACCCCTACCCAGGGGGTGCCAGATGCCTACCACTACTACCACCCTTACCCAGGGGGTACCAGATGCCTACCACTACTACCACCCTTACCCAGGGGGTGCCAGATGCCTACCACTACTACCACCTCTACCCATGGGGGGCTGGATGCCTGTCACTACTACCACCTCTACCCATGGGGGGCTGGATGCCTACCACCACTACCACCCTTACCCAGGGGTGCCAGATGCCTACCACTACTACCACCTCTACCCATGGGGGCTGGATGCCTGTCACTACTACCACCCCTACCCATGGGGGGCTGGATGCCTGTCACTACTACCACCTCTACCCATGGGGGGCTGGATGACTGTCACTACTACCACCCTTACCCAGGGGGTGCCAGATGCCTACCACTACTACCACCCTTACCCAGGGGGTGCCAGATGCCTACCACTACTACCACCCTTACCCAGGGGGTGCCAGATGCCTGTCACTACTACCACCTCTACCCATGGGGGGCTGGATGCCTGTCACTACTACCACCCCTACCCATGGGGGGCTGGATGCCTGTCACTACTACCACCTCTACCCATGGGGGGCTGGATGCCTGTCACTACTACCACCCTTACCCAGGGGGTGCCAGATGCCTACCACTACTACCACCCTTACCCAGGGGTGCCAGATGCCTGCCACTACTACCACCTCTACCCATGGGGGCTGGATGCCTGTCACTACTACCACCCCTACCCATGGGGGGCTGGATGCCTGTCACTACTACCACCTCTACCCATGGGGGCTGGATGCCTACTACCACTACCACCCTTACCCTGGGGGTGCCAGATGCCTACCACTACTACCACCCTTACCCAGGGGGTGCCAGATGCCTACCACTACTACCACCTCCACCCATGGGGGGCTGGATGCCTGTCACTACTACCACCTCTACCCATGGGGGGCTGGATGCCTACCACCACTACCACCCCTACCCAGGGGGTGCCAGATGCCTACCACTACTACCACCTCTACCCATGGGGGGCTGGATGCCTGTCACTACTACCACCCCTACCCATGGGGGGCTGGATGCCTGTCACTAATACCACCTCTACCCATGGGGGGCTGGATGCCTGTCACTACTACCACCCTTACCCAGGGGTGCCAGATGCCTACCACTACTACCACCCTTACCCAGGGGTGCCAGATGCCTACCACTACTACCACCCTTACCCAGGGGTGCCAGATGCCTACCACTACTACCACCCTTACCCAGGGGTGCCAGATGCCTACCACTACTACCACCTCTACCCATGGGGGGCTGGATGCCTGTCACTACTACCACCTCTACCCATGGGGGGCTGGATGCCTACCACCAACACCACCCCCACTCATAGGATGGACAATGCATGACACAACCAGCACACTACAACCTAGGGAATGCAAGAAAAAGACATCCCACTAAACCCAATGACAAGCGTATGTAGACTGTGTCAAACGCCTACAACACTGAACATGACTTTGAACATACAATGTGACCCCCTATCACATGTGCCACACATATATGTGTGTGGCCCCCACAATGCAAGCAGGCCATGACCATTGTGGCAATGGGGATCAAAACCCCATCATCACAGTGAGCAAAATGTAAGTGTGGGGGCCCATAGCTGAAGCACATTCAGAACATTGTGGCAATGGGGTCTAAACCCCCATCATCACAGTGACCAAAAGGTAAGTGTGGGGTCCATAGCTGAAGCACATTTTGAAAATTGTGGCAATGGGGTCCAAACCCCCATCATCACAGTGACCAAAATGCAAGTGTTGACAAAGAAAAAGCTGCAACTGCCAAACTGCATGGATGATTCCTGGTCACAGAACATAAAACACATCAGTGGCAAAGTAGTGCATGTATCCCATTGCAACATAGATTGGGGGAGGCAAATACTGCAGTGCAAATAAGACATACCTTTGGCCATGTGCAGACAAACATCACCCATGGGGGCTGACACTGTCAACATTCATCAATGACACAATGACAGAAGTGACCATCAGAATGCAGACCCACATATTTGCACCAATGGGCACACAAATGCAGATACCCTGTGGAGACTGTAGATGTGAGGTGAACAGATACCATACCATGGCAGCAATGGGACACACAAACCATGATCATTGTGCTGACCGATGACCTAGGAGTCCCAGGGACAGCAGGGGAAACCCACCAAACAACATACAGCCAATGGCACACCAAAGATATGCCAATGCAGTGGTGCAGATGCACAAACACAAACAGGCAGACCCACACTGCACATCAAACACAACAGGTGAGGGGGGTGCCAGTGTCCCCAGGCAACCACACAACATATGAGGAGGCCTGAATACCAATTACACAGATGTGCATACAGTGCCACACAAAGGTAACTCATGGATCCAAATCCCCTATGTGGGCAATCAGGCATTGTCAGATGAGAGGGAGCACAAATCACACATGTCACACAAGCATGTAGGAACAGCAACTGACACAGCAAGACACAGACACACCACAGCACTACCCCCAGGGCCCCCACAATGTGGTGACCCTGGGCTGCATTACAATCCCACTGTGATGACAAAGCTAAATGTCGTTCACACTGTGAACCACAGTCATGTGTCCTGAGCAACAAACTACCATCACACCTACACAAGCACAAATCAATCAGCACGGCCAGTAAGACAAGGCCAATATGGAGGCAGGGGTCTAGCCGGGCAACAACTCTCATCTGCACACACTCAACACCACACACCTCGACCTCCAACAATATGCAGCAGTGAAGCACACATGCACTGGTGACATTGCACATGCACCCATGACAATCCCAGGGTGGTGGGTGGGAAGCAAGGTGCAGAAACACATCACACATGGCCACTCAACAAGACTCCTGAATGTCTGACACACTGCACACTACGCTGTACATGGACATGACGGCAATACCACACCACACCAACCAATGGGATCCCAGCCACAGTCACACACCAATGAAGAAGCCAAGGTCACCCACAAAGAACACACATAGACAACTACCAACATTGCAGCCCGGACCCTGAGGAGTGCCAGCAGTCACACACACGTGTCACAATCACTGAAAGATAACACAAACTGGAAATCACATGACAGGTGTAAACAACAAGTGCCAAGGGAATCCTGACTGTGACCCATCTGCGTCTTCACACAAACTCAGCCCTGACAGCAAACACACCTATGGGTGACACCCTGATGACCAGTAATGTGCCATGCACCCACATCACAGAGAATCCAGGGAGAAGACTTGGGGGGAACATAGGTCAACTCAGCAAGCATCACGAACAGGTACAACACAAGGAACCCAGCATGCACAGCAAAACGGAAGTGAACACACAGACATGCTCATACAACACACACCTTGGGCGCAGGCAATGTCACAGGAGTACACACTGCCATGAGGGGACTCCACTCCTGTGTGAGGAAAGCTGTGCCATATGTTGCCTCAGTAGGGCTCCATCATGTCAGCTGAGCACTTGGTCACACAGTCAACAATTAGCACCAAATGAAGGCTCCCGTCACATCAGCCTGGTCATGGGAGTGCCAACGAAATCATCAGCACAGATCCAACACACTTGTATAGCAATGTTGCACTGACAACACAGATGAGTCCTTCCCCATTGATGCCCAAACCTGCATGTCCAGTGGAGATGGCCACATGGTCAGGGAAGTAGACTAATTGAACAATGGCAGGCACAACAGATGTGCAGGGGTGGAAGCCACAGATGTGAAATTGCTAAAACACATGACACCCTCAGATGCTGCTAAGGATGACATGGATACACCACAGGATAGGACACATTCCCCCTGGACCACATGTGTTCCTGCACAGTAACACTTCATTATCATGAGACCAAATATCACCATCACTGCAGCAAGGGCATGGTTAGCATCATCAACAACATGTACATCAGAAGCAAAAGCACTAGAGAACAGAAAGGTGCTTTATTCAGCATATGTGGGTCTAACAGTTGATGTCCAGCAAAAAATTAACAAAGGCCAATGGCCAGTCCAACATGAAAGTCAAAACAGGGTGACAGTGGCAGATGTCACCCTACGCATGCCTGCACTGATGAAAACCAGGGACAATCCCCTCGGAGGGGCATACGGGGGGCAGGCCAGGCACCGCAGGGACAGGATCATGGCTCACCAGAAGGAGGCAGGGAAGGGGTGGTGGGTGCTGGAGAGCCACTGACAACTGCAGTGGAGGTGTCTGACATGGTGTGTGCCGGCACAAGTGGGGGGCATGACTCTGATGGTGTGGGTGCCGGCAAGACTGCAGGGGACCGTGCAGATGGAGTGGACAGGTTCCCCACTGCAGTGCCCAAGTCAGACAGGGTGGTAGTGGACTCCACTGCAGTGCCTACCTCCAGGGGAGGAGAATGGGGATCAGGTAAGGTGGGCAGGACAGAGGGGAGGACACCGTCTCCACACCAGTGGCACAGACAAGCGCAGCGGGGGTGTGGGGCCGGAAGAGCAAGTGGCAGGGGGAGAAGGCCTGATCCTTTTGGGGATGGTGTATCTGTGGGTGGGGGAACCTGGGGCAGGGTGTGGTGGGGGCACCTGTGGAGTGGGGGCCTGAGGGATGGAGGAAGGAGACTTGGTGCCTGAGCTGCAGGGCGGCGGCGGGGTCTTGCTCTTCCGGGTCCGGGGGGACTTGCGGATGGGGGCGTCAGTCGGTCTGCACCTGGGGCAGGGTGTCCGGTGGCGAGGGGCACTCCGCTCCGTGTGGGTGGGCTTCCTCTTCCCCCTGAATGCTGTATCAGCTGGATCGGAGGGGAAGAGGCCGAGGTCACTGAGGAAGAGCCGCTGGGTCTTTGGGGTTGCAGGTGAGGCAACGGAGGGTGCTTTGGAGGGAGAGGCAACTGTGGACTGCGCAGTGCTCGTGGATGCGTGTGTGTGTGACTGGGCCCCATCCCCTGTGAGTGTGGTTTCAGTCCCCTGACTGTGCATGTGTGTGCGTCTTGTCTGTGGCGTGTGTGTGTGTGTGCTGCTCGTGTCTGTGCTGGTGTGTGCCTGTGCCGGTGTGTGTGTGCTTGGGACAGGTAAGGTGCTGGGGAGTGTGGATGGGGCAGAGACAGGAGGGGTGAGGGACTGTTGGAGGAGGGACACTGCTGCCGTCAGGGAGGAGTCCATGGACCTATTGCCCCTCTGTAGGGCAGACATGCCCGATGAGATGCCCTCCATGAACGACACCAGCTGAGTCAACAGAGTGGTGTGTGAATGGAGGACACTCAGCATCGCTGTCTGCCCTACATGGAGCTGGCGAAGGAGGTACACAGACTCCTCACTCAGGGCAGCAGGGGACACAGGGGCAGGGGGTGCGGTGCCTGGCCCGAAGGAGACACGCTCCCGAACATGGGAGCCTCCACGGACCTCGGGAATGGGAGCCGATGGGAGGGCGGTGGTGGTGGTGGTGGTGGGGACAGCAACACTAGCTGGGGTGTGGTGGCTGCTGACACCCGCCTCCATAAGGGAGTCATCCTCCGAGCTGCTGTGGTCCTCAGCTGAGGTGGATGGTGCTGAGGACTCCTCGGTGTGGCTCCCCTCGCCCTCCGTGCCACTGGGTCCCTCCGACCACTCCTCGGCTGCTGACCCAGTCTGGCTCTGCGGCTCCTCCTGGTCCGTGGAGCTGTCCCCTCCTGTGGCCGTGGATGTATCTGCAAACAATAGGGAAACAGACAGACATCAGTCACCTGCACCGAACGCACACACCACAGTAAGTACAGCACAATACAGAGCAAGCCCTGGCATCCTTAGTTGAACATTGCTAAAATTGCCCAAACAGAATAGGAGAAGCCAATTGTCAGTCTGATCGTCAACCATGGCACTCACATCCCACCTGGCCTTGCACCCATATGTCTGGCGTCCGTTGGCTGGCAATACCCCAGTGTGGACACATGCACCACCTACACAGTAGTTGGACGGTGCAGAGAACACGATGAAGCATGTGAACATGCACACATTACAACTCTTGCCACTGAGTCAGTACAGGTGTCAGGATGAAAGTGATGCCCAGAGTCAGATATATGAAATGCATGTGATGCATACCAGCGACAGACACCATGATGCACCCATGTGCTGATAGCCATTGCCACTATGGTGTGCATGTAGCACATGTCACTCCCCTGCAGGATCACTCATAGGAAGTCACATGCCATGGCACAGGCATGCCTGCTAAGTCATACATCACTGTCTCCAGTCACATGGGCAGGGCAGCCACACAACAACAGTCTGCACTGTGTCACAATAGTAGGTCATGGGGAATGCAAGTCCTGGAGCTGAACAAGTGCACATGTACATCCCCCACACACCACATCATCTGAACCCTTATCTGTCCAGGTCATACTGATTGGACATATGGGTGACCTGTAACACAAGCCTCTGAACCTGAGCACCTCACAATCTGCTGTGAATGGGAAACAGCTGCATGGACTTCACATTCGCATACCCCAGTCTGCACGGTCAGGTGTTCAAACACCTATGTGTCACACAAGTATCGTCTCCTATGGTCACATCTCCGGTGGCATGCTGAGCCCCAACCGATATACACCCCAGCAGTCCTGACATCGAAGCCACAGCACACTGACACAGAGGCTGACACCTGAGGGGACATATCACTGAGCACAACGTGTCAGCTGATACACGATAGTGGGAGTACAGAGTGCATTGCATGGCCTGGAGTAGGCATGACTGTCCTGCCCCACATGAATGAGGGATGAACCCTGGACAGTAGGCAGCTGGCTAAGTATGTGTGACACACGTAATATACACACTCCTGGGGCCCAGACATTGTTCCCACCCGCAGCTTGGGTGTGTGCCAGTTACCCCAGGCACATGTGGTGGATCAGCTCAGCAATTGGACCACATATCAAAGTAACACACAGATTACATGTCAGAACACAGGCATTGTGTAAGCAATGGACCCACCCATGATGCCCACCACAGTTAGGGGAACAGATGCTGTCCCCCACCTTGAGTCAAGCAAACTGCAAGGACACAGTACCCAAGTGACACAATTCCCTGACTGCAAGGGCCACACCTGGGTATCAGATGAGGAGTGGGCAGTGCACAATCGAGGGACATGGGTCCTGGACCACATGACTGATGTGCTGTGGAAGTTTAACCAGGCCAGAGGAGGGCACATAGCATGGCAGACAAAGTACACAATGCAGTCATGGACTCACCCCCTCCGTGCTGCTCCCTGGCCTTCAGCTGCCCATCCAGATCAGGGAAGACCACCGCCAGGATCCTGAGCATGTGGGGGGTCAGGGTCCGGTGTCCGCCCCTCCTGCGAGGAGGCGACAGCTTCAGCTGGACCCGTGCGATCCTCCGGGTCCAGCCCCGAAGGTCCTGCCACCTCTTCTGGCAGTTGCGGATCCGGCGCTTGTAGTCCCCCACGGATCTCACTGCCCGGACGATGGTCAGCCATATCTTCTGCTTCTGGTGGGCATCAACCTGTGAGGATGACAAAGTGAGAATGCTATTACTACACATGCAACATATCCGTGCATTACACAGTTGTGTATACATGTCTCAATCACAGGGGCACATGATGTACACAGGCAGTGCAACGATGGCCATGGACAGTATGCCAGCAGTTACTACATGGTATCATTGCCTGGGAAGTAAAACCTTGTTTAAATGCACTGTCACTGCACTATACCTGTCCAGTGCATGTAACTACACACTATGGGGGGTGACAACTACTCAGTGAGCCTGCTAGCCAGTGGCGTGCAGACTGTTAGCCTTGCTAGTCAGACAACATGCACATTTAGGAAGGCAGTGGACAGAACACTCACCTGCTCCCCTGCTTTCCCATACAGCTTGCTGTACTGTGGAAGGAGGCTGTCCAGCAGGGCCTGGTTCTCCTCAGTGCTGAAGGCTGGGGCTCTCTCCACAGTACGTGCCATTGCAGGGTCCAGAGGGTGCAGATACAGCAGCAGTGGTGGTGGCAGATGTCGTCCTGGAGCATGTAGTGCAGGCAAGTGAGCTCTCAGGGGAACAGCCAGCATTATATGTGTGCTGCAGAGGCAGTTACTGTCCCATGTGTCCAAAGTGATAGGTCCAAGTCGTTAGCATCTTCTGAATCTGGCCAATCCATGGAATTGCACCACTTACACACGCCCACAGCATCCTTCAAAAGTTCAACTTCATGACACCCATGAATTTGCAACATTGTTGTGGGTGACCAACTGAATTTCCAGCATCAGACTCGTTCAAGATTTGAAAACGCGTCCGTTGCCAGGCCAGGCCATAGCCAGTGGGTGCGCACCGATCGGTCCATTGCTGTTCAACGCATACCTAGGATACAACGCGTACCCGCACACATTGAATGCAATGGGCCGGCCGGGCACACCGATCGGTCCATTGCTGTTCAACGCGTACCCAGGATACAACGCGTACCCGCACACATTGAATGCAATGGGCCGGCCGGGCACACCGATCGGTCCTTTGCTGTTCAACGCGTACCTAGGATACAACGCGCACCCGCACACATTGAATGCAATGGGCCGGCCGGGCACACCGATCTGTCCATTGCTGTTCAACGCGTACCTAGGATACAACGCGTACCCGCACACATTGAATGCAATGGGCCGGCCGGGCACACCGATCGGTCCATTGCTGTTCAACGCGTACCTAGGATACAACGCGTACCCGCACACATTGAATGCAATGGGCTGGCCGGGCACACCGATCGGTCCATTGCTGTTCAACGCGTACCCAGGATACAACGCGTACCCGCACACATTGAATGCAATGGGCCGGCCGGGCACACCCATCGGTCCATTGCTGGTCAACACGTACCTAGGATACAACGCGTACCCGCACACATTGAATGCAATGGGCCGGCCGGGCACACCGATCGGTCCATTGCTGTTCAACGCGTACCTAGAATACAACGCGTACCCGCACACATTGAATGCAATGGGCCGGCCAGGCACACCGATCGGTCCATTGCTGTTCAACGCGTACCTAGGATACAACGCGTACCAGCACACATTGAATGCAATGGCCAATGTGTGCGCACCGATCGGTCCATTGCTGTCCAACGCGTATTGCGAATACAACGCGTACCAGCACACATTGAATGCAATGGCCAATGTGTGCGCACCAATCGGTCCATTGCTGTCCAACGCGTCCCTGTACATGTCACTGGCATATGTCACCATGCCTGTCACAGGTGAACATATGCCAGCCACATATACTTCCCAGGGAGTGAGGGGCACACCTACAACACCACAGCCTGTCCAAACTGTATCCTAAGGCATGTAAGGCTGCATTACCTATTCCGTGTATGGGGGTGAACATGTTGTTCTGTGGGAGTCACTTGGGGCAGCCACCCCCAGGCTGTGCACGTGTTCATGGGGACAGTATCCTTGGTGTGTAGTGTACATGACCACTGTGATGTGCAACTGTTCATATCTGAGCATGTGGCATGGTCACATTTCACGGTGGTGTATGTGTATGTCATGTCACATGCCCCCTGAGTCCCATGTGGGATGGTATGTTTAACCCAGGGTGACCCATTGGCACAATAGTGATGGTCCTCCACAGTCTGTGTGCATGTTGTGTTTACAATGTCTCGGATTTCATGTGCACAATGGGAGACAGTCTCCACATCCACGTTGTTTGTGCATGGACTTTGATGTTGTGCGTGTGTGTGTGTCACAGACGTCCATGTCTGTCCTGCCGAGGCAACAGGGACCACAACCTGTGGGGGTCATGGTTATTTTGCTGTGGTGTATACATGATACGCCATGTCATGCCAGTGTCCATGTGGCAATACAGGGTCCCTGGGAATCTACCTGTCGTTGAGCTGTGATGCCTGGGGCACATCTGTCCTCACATGTCACTGTGGGGTGTGTTTGTAACGTGGCAGCAGGAGATGGGAAATGTGACACGTCCTCATGATACCCAATGGCACAACCTGGGACTTATTGATGCCACTTGTTGAACTGTGATGTTGGATGTTGGCCATGTATGTGCCATACATGTCCTTACGGAACTGCACACATCATGTACTTGTGCCTCATAATGATGTATCGTGTGATATTGAGTGTGTACAATGCCACATATGTGGGGTGAGTGACAATCTTTCTTTCTTCACCTATGCACTGCAGGGCACCAGCTGTCCATAGACCATTCCCTGACCTGGCAACGATGGTGGAACGTGACAGCATCTGACAGTACCGCTTCACCAGGCAGCTGATTGATGATTTGGCAGTGCGCTTGGCACCACACCTGCAACCTGGCCGGCCGTACCCTACAGCGCTGACCCCCAAGGTGAAGGTGATGGCAGCCCTACACTTCTTTGCCACCGGTACCTTTCAACACACTCTGGCGAATGCTGGTGGGATGTCACAGACCATGTTCAGCCGTGTGCTCCGCGATGTATTGGAGGCTATGTTGATATACCTGAACCAGTACATCTATTTCCCTAGACCCCAGCAACTCACTGACGTGAAGAGTGACTTCTATGCCCTGGGGAGGATGCCGCATGTCATTGGCTCCATTGATGGGACACATGTGGCTTTGGTACCACCACAGGCCCAGGAGCAGGCATACAGGAACCGCAAGCACTACCACTCGGTCAATGCACTGGTGGTCTGTCTTGCAGATATGACCATCACACACGTGTGTGCCCGTTTCCCCGGTTCTGCACACGAAGCCTACGTGATGAGGAGTAGTCGCATCCCGAGGATGATGTCACAGATGCGGAACCAGCGTGCCTGGCTTGTTGGTGTGTACTGACTTTGTACCATTGTGTGTGTTCTGCAATGTAGTGTTCCACCCTCTTTTCCAACTCAGCTAATGTGCAATTGTCTGTATGTAGGTGACTCCGGATATCCCAACATGCCGTGGTTGCTGACGCCCCTCAGGAACCCTGTGACACCAGCCCAGATGCGCTACAATGAGGCACATGGTCAGACGAGGAGAGTGATTGAGCGGACATTTGGTCTCCTGAAGAGCCGCTTCCGCTGCCTGGACAAGACAGGAGGGTCCCTCCCATATGCCCCGGCTAAGGTGTGCAAGATTGTCATCGTCTGCTGCATGCTACACAACCTGGCAGTGCGGAAGGAGTTGCCTCTCATCCTGGATGACGATGACCAACGTCCGCCACCTGTGGAGGATCCTGGCCTGGACTACGATGCCAGTGATGATGATGATGATGATGATGGTGATGTCCGCACACAGCTCATCACCAACTTCTTCAGCTGAATGTAAGTATCCAGAGATGTCATGTAACTGATGTGAGTTTGCATGATATGTGTTGGTGGTGCTCTGGTGCTGTTTGAGTGTGTCCATGTGCTACATGACTGTATGCGTGTAGCGATGTGTCCTTACAGGTAGTCTGTACTCCCCAACAGTGTTGACATGCTAACTTGGTTCTGGGTGGGTATCTTGTGACATGTATTGGGCATGAGTATTGCAGTTCTGTCCTGTTCTTCAGTGCTTTTGACTGTGTGTCATTTCTGTCCTTCACAGGGTACTTTCAGAGTCGTTTGGTCAACTGTGATCCCCGACACCGTGATTCAACTTCCAGGGTGGTAGCTGTCGTGTCCCTACAGGTGATGTGCACCACACCCATGGACTTCCTTCCTTCTACACTTGTTGACTGTGTGCCCGCTGCCAGGTGGGATTACCTTGCATCTGTGGTGGTTACAACATGTTGCAAATGTGTAATAAACCTGTGCTTCACTTTGTGATGTGCGTTGTCTGTGGTCACACATCTGACTGACATTTGCTTACTGCACCAGTGGGCTAGTTAACACAGACTGTGAATAGGTGTTGGGTCTGTGCAATGCAACGTATTTCCTGGCAACATCAGTGTAGGCGATGAGTCAGATGGCCATTGTGTGTATGTGTTGTGTAGCCCTGGTGGTGTGCCTCCCTCATATGTGTGACGTCGCCATGACTCACATGCCGGTGTTGTACTTGCTGTAGCAGTTAGCATGCACAGTGTCATTTCCCAGATCATCATCGCCACTTCAGAGACAACGTAGGAATCACAACAGAGGCAAGTATGGTGTATTAGTGAGTTTATTGACATACATGTGTGAGTATAGTGCACAGGATGGTGGGTGCTGTACATTGTGATTGTAATCCAAAGTTCCTAGATGATTTGGAAGTCCTGGTAGCAGAAATGTCCAGAGTAAAGTCCACAGTCATCTGAGACATTGGTCCAACTTGAGCTCCCCATGTCATGTGGGAGAGTTGTGTTGCAGTCAACAGGGTGAACAGTTTGCGCACAAAGGTGATTATCCAGAACAGGTTTTGGCTTCCTGGGGGTTGCACATGGCCATCGGCCTCTCACTTGCCCCTCCTTGGACGGCCCCTCTTCTTTGGGGGGGGGGACCCTCAAGTGCAGGCTGCTGCGGTGCAGGGGACTCTTCGCCAGTCATCCGCCCTCCCTGTGGCAGTTGCAGTTGTTTCAGCAGCAGATGTTGTGGGCACACAGGGAGGTGTTGACTGGTTGCTGCTCATCTGGCGGAGGCATTGTAATATGTCCCTATGCACCGCCGTCATCTCTTGCAGTGTGTCCCACTTGGACTCCACGCGGGACATGTGTGAGTCCAAGCGGGCATGATGGGCAGCCTGCTGCTGTTTAATGTCCCTGAGGAGCCCCACTACCTGGCTGAGCTCTCCGGTGCTGGACTGGTACGCATCGGCTATGCGTGCCAGTTGTGGGCATCATGCAGTCCAGACCCCTCTGCAAGCAGCGACCTATGTCTCCCACCCCTCCCACCACCCCTGGCGACACATGCAGTACCTGAGGTGGCACGCACAGGTGACCCTGGGCCCCCTTGGGGGTTGTTGGTGGTGTTGGTGTCCATGGCCCCACGTTGGTCCAGGGTCCCTGTGCTGGTGGTGGTGGTGCTCCTTGGTCTTTCCATGTCGGCAGGGGTGGTATGTGTGTTGACAGTCGTTGGAGGGGTGGGTGCAGGGGGTGCAGCTGGTGGTCCTGCTGGTGCTGCATGATGACTTGCTCCGGAGGTGCCAAGTTGGTCTTCTTCATCCGAGGAGGGCAGAGGCTGTTCCACACCAGTGAGCTCCGTATCCTCTTGAGCCTGGGACGGGGACTCCTCAGCGTCTGCTGCTGTGTCCCCATCATCACCTGTTTTTGGGAGACACACACAATGTATGTTATGTTTCTGCAGGCATCAATGGTTGACACACCTGACAGTTGTGACTGTGCCTCTGGATGCGGGCCTGTACATTGCATTGTCCTAAGTTGTCACAGTCAGGGGTTGATATTGGTGTAGCACATTGTCCTGCATTATTTGGGCATTTCTATGTGAATGTTGGGGTGTGTACATGGTCTGCATTGGTTGTATTTGGTTGACATCCGGCCCTCCTTCCCACCCAGCCAGATATCCCACCATGGAACGTGCTTCCATTGCAGGGAGTGCAAGTTGTCTTTCAGGATGTCAGTCAGTGGTGTCCTGCTGTTGGTTGGTGCACAGTTGCCAGCAGGGCCTTGTGCTCCCCACAGCAGTAGCCAGTGTCAGCCATCTTGTCAGTTGTTTTCCACTCCCTGTGATGTGGGCATGGTTCATGGTTGTGTTGATGTGCGCATTGTGAGGGTGAGCAATATCTGTGACTACCACTCCCATCATGCTATTGCCTCCACCCCCCTTCCCAGCATGCCCATACTTCCTTCCTTTTGAGTGTACTTCACTGTGTGTGGGTGTGACAGCAATGGCAAGATGGCTGACAGTGGTGCCCTGCTGTTGGTTGTTGGCCAGTTCCCAGCATGGCCTTGTGCTCCCCACAACAGAGCACCCGTGTCAGACATCTTTGATGGGGCTTTACACTCTCTGTGAGGTGTGCATGCTTCAGTGTGAGCTTGCTGGGCCATGTGGGGGGGATGTTGAGCTGTGACTACCACTCCCATCATGCTATTGCCTCCACCCCCTTCCCAGCATGCCCATACTTCCTTCCTTTTGAGTGTACTTCACTGTGTGTGGGTGTGACAGCAATGGCAAGATGTCAGTCAGTGGTGTCCTGCTGTTGGTTGGTGCACAGTTCCCAGCAGGGCCTTGTGCTCCCCACAGAAGTAGCCAGTGTCAGCCATCTTGTCAGTTGTTTTCCACTCCCTGTGATGTGGGCATGGTTCATGGTGGTGTTGATGTGCGCATTGTGAGGCTGACCAATATCTGTGACTACCACTCCCATCATGCTATTGCCTCCACCCCCTTCCCAGCATGCCCATACTTCCTTCCTTTTGAGTGTACTTCACTGTGTGTGGGTGTGACAGCAATGGCAAGATGGCTGACAGTGGTGTCCTGCTGTTGGTTGTTGGCCAGTTCCCAGCATGGCCTTGTGCTCCCCACAACAGAGCACCAGTGTCAGACATCTTTGAAGTGGCTTTTGACTCCCTGTGAGGTGTGCATGCTTGGGTGTGTTCTTGCTGGGCCATGTGGGTGGGGGATGTTGGGCTGTGACTACCACTCCCATCATGCTTTTGCCTCCACCCCCTTCCCAGCATGCCCATGCTTCCTTCCTTTTGACTCAGCTTCCCTGTGGGGTTGTGTGCCTGTGCTGACAAGATGGCTGACAGTGTTATGCTGGGGTTTGTTTTGCTACAAGTCCCATGTGTGTCCCTGTGCTTCACACTGCATGACCCAGGGTTGTGGTTCTTTGTGGGATATTTGATTGGTGTGTGAGGCAATGCTCTCTCCCAGGTGAGTTGTGTGTAGTTTGTGTTAGGGGGGTGTGTGGGTGGAGCTGCTGGTGACTATGGTCAGTGCTGTGAGCCCTCCTTCCCACCCAGCCAGATATCCCACCATGGAACGTGCTTCCATTGCAGTGAGTGCAAGCTGTCTTTCAGGATGTCAGTCAGTGGTGTCCTGCTGTTGGTTGGTGCACAGTTGCCAGCAGGGCCTTGTGCTCCCCACAGCAGTAGCCAGTGTCAGCCATCTTGTCAGTTGTTTTCCACTCCCTGTGATGTGGGCATGGTTCATGGTGGTGTTGATGTGCGCATTGTGAGGGTGGGCAATTTCTGTGACTACGACTCCCATGATGCTATTGGCTACACTGACTTGCCCAGCATACACAGTATTCCTTCCTTTCAGTGAGCTTCCCTGTGAGGTGGTGTTGTGGTGGTGGCTACATGTCTGACTGTGTTTGTTGGTTAGATTTGTGCCACTGCCTCGCTCTATTTGTTGTTAGGTTTGTACATGTCATGACACAGTTACATTTCACTATGAGCTGGCATGTATTGTGTTTATCTGGCTGACATACACATTTTGGGATGATCTGTTTTGGTTGGGGTGTATTTGCTAAGGGTGCATGGTTTGACTCTCCCCTTGACAGTGATGTGTGTGTATTGTGGCACAATATTGTGTACATTTGTTGTGTACTCACCAGGCTCTGGGATGTTTTCTAGTCCATAGACGCTCACTGGTGGTAGGATGGCCCGCACCTTCTCCTCCCAGGGCCTGAGGTATACTGGTTTGGCAGGAGGGCCACTGCCGGTGTGTTGGCTCACGATGTAGTCCTTCTTCAACAGCTCCTTGACCCTCCTGCGCACGTCATACCACCTATTCTGGATGTCTACCTTTGTGCGCAAACATGGTGATTGTGCGTTCACCCTGTCGACGATCCTCTCCCACATCTTGGTTTTCTGCAACATGGGTGTCTGTTGGACCAATGTACCAAACAGCTGTGGCTCTACCCTGAGGATCTCATCTACCAGGACTTCCAATTCACTATCTAGGAACTTGTGATTCTTCTTTGGGGGCATGGTGTTGGGTGGTGCTGGTGTGTGATGTGTGTGTTGGTGTGCAAGTGATGGTGTGTGAGTGTGTGTTTTGCTGGGTGTATGTGAGGGTGCTATTTGTTGTGGTGCTGCTGGTGTGTGGCTTGTGTGATGGATGAGCTGTGAGTGTGTGTGTGGTTGCTGTCTGTTGGTGTTGAGTGCTGGCAGGTAATTTGAATTTGCAAAGGATCATGGTAGGGATTTGTGTCCTTTATATGGGTGGAGTTGTGGGTGTGTCTTTGTTCCCTGTTTCCCCCCCAGTATTTATTTGCTTTGTGATTGCTTGTTTGGCCTTTTTTTGTGTTTTTTTTCCTTGGTTCTTTTTGTGCATGTAGGAGACGTTCTTGTGACCGAGTCGGACCCTCCAGTTGTCTCGTGCGAGCCTCTCAGATTCGTTCACGCTGTGTTTGTGCTGTTTTCTGTGCTGCGTACGCGTCGGTCGCGGGGTTTTGGGTTGCTTCGGCTCGCAGTTTTGAATGCGTGTCGGTCGTGCGGCTTGGGCCCCGTGCGACTCGGTCGTGTTTTCCACGTGTTGCATCGTACTTGGCGGGTAGGAGTTCGCGGGTACGTTTCGTTCGGGATTCTTCCTGGTGCGTGTCGGTCGGTTCGATTCGCGTGCTTTTCTGGCCGGATGGCTGTTTTCCGCGCGGTTCGGTCGTTCGGCTTGTGTTCCGTACGCGTCGGTCGTATTTTGCACGCTTCTCATCGTACTTTGCGGGTTGGGCTGCACTGGTACGTGTCGGTCGGTATTTATTCCGGCTCCGAGTCGGTCGGTACGTTTTCCGGCCCGAATCGGAATCGGCCCCATAGTTTGAAAAGTGCCAATATAAGTGTAAATCTCCAGACCCTTATAATCTATACCAGCCATTCAATGCCAAACATTAATAAAATACACTGCCAGACCGCAATAAAAACACAATTGATCAACCCTAAGCAACAAAAGTACTGACCCATTTTTATGAGAGCAAGTGTTAAGAGCTTGCTTCTTTGATTTGTAAATTGCTAAATAGTGTGCAATTCTGTAAAGCCCCTGATCCGTACCAGCCATTCATTACAACACTTTACTAAAATGCAGTACCTAACCACCAATAAACCAATTAACTCCATTGATATGTATCGACTTAAATCATCATAACAGAAATGTGAAAATGTACAAAGATGCGACTTGAAGACATGATGCTAAACCCCTTAAACCTCTCCCAAGGTATTCTTACAGGTTGGCCCCATTCTGACCCCATAACAGAACCTCCTAATAATCTGATCGGCACCACGCTCAGTGCCATAGCTCCCCACATTTCCTGTTGGCCTCCCATCCCTCCACCGTTAACCTTAAATATAATATCAACATCATCATGCACTGGAGTGACAAATACCATTCAAAAGGCTTGTGCTTGTTTGATCCCGATGATCCAGCGCGAACCCAATAAATTGATCAGGGATAAATATTCAATAACATCACATTCTTTGGCCCATACACATTCACCCAAATCCCTGATGTGCTGGGGTCAAGTTTGTTAACCTTTCCTCCATTTACTCCTGTTCTCATGCTCAAAATTTAAACATCCTGTACTTTGCGTATTAAACAAATTATAATCGACTTTTCATCTACTTGGTCGATGGACCAATTAGTTGAAGAGTTGATGGCAATGGTAATTCTCCAAAAATAAAGATTTAATCTTTTTGAAACTGACTAAAAATAACCACAAACTCTCGGTGAGATTTAATAATTTTTATCTAGTAATAATAAATGCTCATGGTGTTTATATTCATAAATTCAAACACTGGAAACCTCATGAGAGAGAGTAACAACCTAATCATAGCATCAACGGAACTTTCATTTCAAATAATACGTTGCAAAGAGTGGATAGATGAAGAGACATCAGATACAAGTGTAATTATATATATCAACTTAAGCCAACCATTCGGAGGGGATAGATCAAGAGACAGAAGTTTTAAAGACAAGAACACAACTGCAAATATAATTCTGCAATTCTAAGTTAAATCAGAATACAAACCCAAGGGATCTGTAAGGGAAAACCACCACCCAGGCCTAGGTAGTAGTGGGACCCCTGAACCAAGAGTCAGGGATCAAAGACTCAAGAACCAGGACAGGGACAGGACAGGAACAGTAAGGCCTCTCAGCAAACCGACGAACAGCGACGCATCCCTCTCTCAGGCACCCTCAGCCTAGCGCTCCTAACCACACCCCTAAAGCACCTATTCTTATACTCTAAAATGCATGTACGTCCCACAATAGTTGCTAAATTCACATTTTCTTAGCTAAGGGATTGGTTAAATTCTAGGGGTGGGATGTCACCCCACTGATGAAATCATCTACTTTTGACTACACTATTGTTCTAAACAATTTTTTATACAGTCATCAATACCTCTTCTCTCTCATGAGTACACATGCAACAATTTATGGTACATTTTAATAAATTTAACAACAACAGGTTCCGTTCCCACGATGAAACTGTCTTTGGCTGCCTTTCAATGTTTTGTCCTTCACCAGGTCAGGCTTTTTCAGCTTTGCGCAGCAGTTCAGTCACATAGTCACATGGTTCATTCTCACTCCTAGTTCCACCCGCCCTTGGTTAGGCTAATTTAAAAACATGGAGGACTCGTCCATTACTAAAAGAACGGAAAACTGACATTTATTAATTATGTGACAATGCAATTTTCACTGTTTACCACCCACTTTAGCTTTACTTCATATTAACGATTAGCCTAGCATAGCATCAGCAGGAAAGCTGCATTATTTTATTAGTTTAAAGCAACACTCATCATGCTTTTTACCAAATACACGTGCGGCCTTGCCATCAAACTTTCTAAATTCGTTCAAAACACAAAATTATTACATTTCCGGTTTTTTACCCATTAATTCTGGTTAGTTCATGTATTTTGCAAAGCATAGTTTCCCTAGTGTAGTGTTAATGTGTATGTTATTGTTCTAACACTACTTACTGTTAGTCCGTATTATAGGGGTGTTCGGTTGAGCAGGTTTCTTTCGCGAAATCCTGCTTCATCACCGACATACAAAAAAAATAACCCATTGAAGAGAATTTTTCACTTAGCTTGTTGCACAAAGGTGGTTTGAACACCACCTGCTTGGAACTGAGATAACTTGTTTTTAAACTCCTCCACCTACAGGTAGTTTCAATAGTCATGTCTGAAACGAACCACTGACAAAATATCGACTACAACAATATCGAGGTACAAAAATATCGTGACAAAAATATCGAAGTCAAGAATATCGACATCCTATCTACATCATGGTAAGTACAAAAATATTGAGAAAAAAATATCGATGTCAAAAATATTGTTGTAAAAAATATTGTTTTTTTAAAATGTTAAAAAAAAAAGTAAAATAAAGTAAATAATACATATAATTAAAAGAAACAGTTAATTTTTTTTTTAAATGTTTAAAAATAATAACTAATACATATAATGTTAAAATAAATTAAACATATACATATAAAATATAATAGAACTACTTACTTAGGGGCCCATTATGATAACGGGCGGATCGCCACCGCCCGTATGGCGGTGGCGATCCGCCCGCTATTTTCCTCCGCCCGCCACACATTTTCCCCCCGCCATATTACTATGGCGGGAAGGACCGCGGCGGACGGAAAGACCGTCCGCCGCTTTTCCGCCGGTCGACTCGTCGACCGGCGGAAAAGGGGCATTATATGGTGGCGGAGTCTGCAAGACACCGCCATCCATATTATGATGCTGGCGGAGGTGTGCCTTTCCATGGCGGCGTTGCCGCCATGGAAAGGCATACGGTAATTGCTATTGGGGGCCCGTTGCAGGCCCCCGGAGTGTTGGGGGGTGGGGGGTGCACATGGGGGGTACCTATGGTACCCCCCTGCATTTCAATGTACAACGTGGCAGGCACCGCGCGGTGCCTGTCACGTTGTGCATTGAAAAGCACAACTTGCATTTTTGGCATTGCGGCGGGCGGTGCTTTCAGCACCGCCCGCCGCAATGTCAGGAATGCGGGATGCGCCCGCCAGTGTGGCGGGCGCATCCTAATGGCATGTGCTTGACCGCCGCATGCATTGCGGGCGGTCCCATGCTAATGACCCCCTTAATAATATTAATAAATAATTATTTTAATAACTTATAAATTGTTAAAAACATTTTATAAATTATATATACACATGCAAAAATAATATAAATAAAATTAGAAAAATATATATAACAAATTAAAAAACTACAATATTTTTAATGTTTTTAAATTAAATTATACACAACATTAACTAAAACAATACAGAAAAATATTGGATAGCGGAGGGAAAAAAATTACTATTCTCACTCCAAAGAGTGCAACAGTACGAAAAGTGTTGGATAGCGTAGGGGTAAAAATTACTATTCCCACTCCAGAGAGTGCAACAGTAGGGAAAGTGTTGGATAGCATAGGGGTAAAAATTACTATTCCCACTCCAGAGACTGCAACAGTAGGGAAAGTGTTGGATAGCGTAGGGGTAAAAATTACTATTCCCACTCCACAGAGTGCAACAGTAGGGAAAGTGTTGGATAGCGAAAGGGTTAAAATTACTATTCCCACTCCAGTGAGTGCAACAGTAGGGAAAGTGTTGGATAGCGTAGGAGTAAAAATTACTATTCCCACTCCAGTGAGTGCAACAGTAGGGAAAGTGTTGGATAGCGTAGAGGTAAAAATTGCTATTCAACTCCAGAAAGTGCAACAGTAGGGAAAGTGTTGGATAGAGTAGGGGTAAAAATTACTATTCCAACTCCAGAGAGTGCAACAGTAGGGAAAATGGTGGATAGCGTAGGGGTAAAAATTACTATTCCCACTCCAAAGAGTGCAACAGTAGGGAAAGTGTTGGATAGCGTAGGGGTTATAATTGCTATTCCAACTCCAGAGAGGGCAACAGTAGGGAAAGTGTTGGATAGCGTAGGGGTAATAATTACTATTCCCACTCCAGAGAGTGCAACAGTAGGGAAAGTGTTATGTAGCGTAGAGGTTAAAAATAACATAATTATCAATTAAATATTTTTTTTAATTAAATAATGATTTATTAATAAATTAACAATAAATTAATTATAAATAACCAATAAATTAAAATTAATAATTACTTTAATAACATTAAATTACTTCCCAGCCTATTCCCCAATAAACACACAACCCACTCCGCATAAAATGTAACACAATTAATATCATTATCAATTAATCAATTAATAAAAATTAATTACCAATCCATAATTAATTAATAATGAATTAATTATCAATACCAATAATTAATAATTAATAAAAATGTATTACCAATTAATAATTAATTAACAATAAATTCATTATCAATATCAATAAATATTAATAAATAATTACTTAATTATAATAAATTACTTCCCACCCTATTCCCCTATAAACACACAACCCGCTCCTAAACTAAATTAACACAATTAATATATTTATCAATTAATTAATTAATAATAATTAATTACCAATTAATAATTAATAAACAATAAATTAATTATCAATACCAAAAAAATAAAAATTATTAATTAATTTTTTATAATTATTTTACTTCCCACCCTATTCCCCTATAAACCCACAACCCACTCCAATAAAAAATTAACACAATTAATATAATTGTCAATTAATAAAAATTAATTACCAATTAATAATTAATTAACAATAAATTAATTATCAATACCAATAAATAAAAATTAATAATTACTTAATTACAATTAAATTACTTTCCACCCTATTCCCCTATAAACCCACAACCCGCTACAGAACTAAAATGCAACATTTAATTAAAAATAATTAATAATTTCTAAAAATTATGATTTAATTTACTATAATTAAATTACTTCCCACTCAATTCCCATATAAACGCACAACCCGCTACGGTACTAAAACGCAAAATTTACTTTAAAAAAAATTACTAACTTCTAAACAATTAATACATATATTTAAAAAAAAAAATACAAAACATAACAAAACATGTGGAACACATACATATAAAATACATACTAAAATACATAACACTAACATAAACATCGATATTATTAACATCGATATTTTTGCTATTGATATTACTAACTTCGATATTAACAAAATCGATATTTCTTACCTTCAGGTCGATATTCTGGTCATCGATATTCTTGATGTCGATATTCTGTCCCTACGATATTTAAAACTCGATATTAATGTAGGTCGAAATAAAAAACTCGATATTATGTCTGTGCACCGTCTGAAACAATTGGAAATGTTTTCAACTTGCATTTGATCTGAACCCTCCTCACTCATAGGCTGCAGTTCAATATAAATCTTTATTCAGTAACTAAATAACCATAAAAGAATACAGATCAAAAACAATAACATCAAATTCATAGTTAATAAATACAAACAGTATAATTACTCATGAAACTATGAACATTAAAACAGATAATCAGGTCTTGTTCCCCTACACACCCAGACAGCTTGTAAAAAGGATAAAAATGTAAAAATCACATACTCAGTGGGAAGCATCTGAAGATACATCTGGGTAGGCCTAACTTGTTTCAGATTCAAAGATTTCAACAAGGAATTAAAAAACACTTCCTCGGCCAGCTGAAATAAGAACAAAACATAGTAAAATGCAACATATCCTGCGGAGACAAATTGTCTCAACCGCTGGGTACCCTTACCTCAAGCTGTACCCACCCACATGGAGTTGCCAATAAATGATGCAACTGATTGAACCTAAACCTGGCCCATAAGAACCTGTCATGCTGTGAGCGAACCATGACTATATACGGCTCCATCCCATGCACAGTTTTTAAGAGCATGTGACCTCGAACTGATGGCTTCTGAAGTTCTAAGCCTTCTCTCTCCAAATGAGAGCGTTCCAAAAACAACCTTTTGACACACCCCAACTCACAGATTGAGAAAGAGGTACGGTCAACAAAAATATCAGACCTACCTATGGAGGAAAAGGCTGCTATAACATAGGCTATCCACGGTATGCTAGTTACCCAATCCAGGGCTAAACAGTCCTCAAGGATCAACCGGCTTAGCTTCAATTCCGCCCTACTCTAGATCTTGATCCAGCACAGGAGCAGGCTTAAAGATATCAGGTCTGAAACTTGTTCAAGCCCATGCTCCGCATGCACGGAAAAGGCTGGGGTAGACTGAGGGACCTGAACCAACTTGCTTTAAAAATTATTCTCCATCGTTTGAATCCGATCCAATTTGGCATACCCCCAGTCCTCACTGCCATAACAAAGCTGTGCAATGCACTTGGCCTGATAAATTTTTAAGAGATCCCATGGTGCCAAGCCTACGTGCAAAACTAAAAACCACCCCATTGCTTTTACAAACTCTGATCTTTATTACCCATTTAAGAGATTTTTTCACTTACCTTGTTGCGCAAAGGTGGTTTGAACACCACCTGTTTGGAACTGAGATAACGTGTTTTTAAACTCCTCCACCTACAGGCAGTTTCAAACGTCATGTCTGAAACAATTGGAAATGTTTTCAACTTACATTTGATCTGAACCCTCCTCACTCATAGCAGGGCCGGACTGGCTGTAGCGGGCACTGGGCGTTTCTCCGGTGGGCCGCTAGGGTAGGGGCCGGTTTTGGGCCCTGGGGGCCGTTTTTGTCACCGGGGGCGGCAATATCGGCCCCCGGTAACAAAATCGACCAAAACCGGCCCTTGCAAACAGCTCACCCGCAGCCCCTCAGCCGAGCAGTTTGCCAGGGCCGGTTTCGGTTCCCAGTCCGGCCCTGACTCATAGGCTTCAGTTGTGATTTGCCCATGCAGCCTTGGTTCCACCTCATGACCGGGAGCAGGTGTACCACAACCTAAAGCATTTTCACTCCATCAATGTGCAGGTGGTTTGCTCTACAGACCACTTCCTTACCAGCGTCTGTCCAAAAATTCCATGATCAACTAATGACTCGATGATGCTCCTCAAGAGCAGTGTACGACAACAGATGGCAGACCTTGCACCAAGGAGAGCTTAGATTGTTGGTGTGTTAAAAAACAAGATTTTACTGTAACTAATATGGAGTTTTATTAAGTCTTTAGAAAAATGAATTATTTTTTCATTTTTTATTCATTACAGAGGATTCAGCCTATCCCAATCGAACTTAGGGGTCCATTACGATGGCGGGCGGACAAAGTCCGCCCGCCATCGCAACGGAGCCAGGAACCGACCACCGAAGTGGTGGCAGTCCCGCCATGTGAATTAGGATGCGCCCGCCACACTGGCGGGCGCATCCTGGGCCTTTACATTGCGGGTGGATCTGCTGGCTGCAGACCCACTCGCAATGCAAAGGTCTGTGCACAGCATTGCCATGCACTACATGGCAGGCACCACGTGGTGCCTGCCATGTAGTGCATTGCAATGAGGGGGGTACCATAGGTACCCCCCATGTGCACCCCCCCCACCCCCAAAAGCAAGAACCGCATGCCTTTCCATGGCGGCAATGCCGCCATGGAAAGGCGATTCACCGCCTGCATCATAATATGGATGGCGGTGTCTTGCAGACACCGCCACCATATTATGCCCTTTTTCCGCCCGGTCGACAAGTCGACCGGCGGAAAGGCGGCGGACGGTCTTTCCGTCCGCCGCGGACCCCCCAGCCATACTAATATGGCGGGGGGTCAAGCAGGGAAGGATGGCGGGCGGATCGCCCCCGCCGGGCCAGCAGTGGCTACCATCCTAATGGGCCCCTTAGCTTTTAACATCTTCGAGTGACCCAGCAACACCAGGTGAGTTCCGTTACAAAGAAGCACATGTCCACACCGGAGGGCCTGTGGAACTTACTTTTGGCGTCTGAAAGATCTGCATCAGATGTCTTGATAAAACCGGCAGTGCTTTAATGTAATGGCAAGATCTGTAAAATTGAGGGGCTTCGCTGTATGCTACACAACTTTGCTTTAGGGAGAAACATGCCACTCGTGATTGATGATGACTACCAGCCTGAGGGTGATGTTGGAATTGGACAACAGCATGGGTACAGTGATGAAGAAGATAATTGTGAAACCAGAAGTGATTTGATGGAACATCACGACTAATGGTAAATATATCCATGTTGAGTGTTATTATTGTATATTAATTCAAACTGTAATTTAACTAAATGTCATAAAATGCAACTTGTGCGTATTACTGTCACACACAAACGTACATCGTGGCCAAATGTATGATGATGTACTTTGAAATCGCATTTTGATGTAAGACTCGAAGGACTGGTTTTCATGATCAAATTAGACTATCACACTACTAATTTCCTTTAAAACCATTGTTGGTAAATTATTATGCATTTAATATTATAATACATTTGATTCTTCAATCACTGTATAAAAACCTGCTTCCAATTTATTTATAATAGGCGACTTGTGAAATGATGTCAGAACTCAACTGTAATAACTTATTACAGTTGGGTTCTTTTGACACAATGCCTGCTGCCAGAGCCAGCAGCGAAGGGAAAGGAAGGTCAAGTAATGGAGCATAATTGAAGCAGCTGTGTAAAGAAAAAAAACGAAAGGTTGCTTTTATGTCTTCCTTCTGCTCTGTTTTTTAGCAGTGCAGTGAAAACCAGAAAGTAGATTTGTATGGCAACATGCTTATTTATTGCATACCTTCGACAATTATAGAAAAGTTAGAATCCTTCTGCATGTTTCCACTGTGCCTTTTCAAAAAAACTAGCATTCAACTGCTTCTTATATCTTTTTGCAACAAATATCTAACAGCTTTTTTGATGTGTTTATTTTTGCACTAGAGATTCTATTTTGATTTTTCATGTTTGCAAACATATGATCTTTCATATGAAAGAGCAACACAGCAAAGATTTAAGTGTTTTTTGGGTAAGGTGTATGTGTGACATGAATTATATGGGATAAAGTACCCCCTGTCGTACATGATAAGGATGTTGAAAGTCACCACAGAGATCTACAAACTTATAAAGGAACTCGGTCTTTGGCCTTGTTCTTCTAAATGGTCATGGAATTCCCCTATGACTTGCAATATCCTTATAATATACAGCTGGAGTACTTTATCCAATATAGCTGCATAATTACGATGTTGTTTCTTCATAGGTCAATTCCCTTTGTCATCTGCTGCCTTACTATGGAGTCCTGGGTGGATTAATTGAACCTTGCTCCAGACACTGGAAATTAAGAGATATAGGCCGAAATTTACATAGAAGTCACAGAGTGCAGCAAAGCAGCCAAAAATGCTGTGCTGCATTGTGTGACAGGGAGAGAGAAGGAGAGCGCCATATCTATAAAGATAGAGCGCACCAGCACTGCACAGTGCAGCACACATGTAAATTCGGAAAAGAAAGGAGAAATAAAACATTTCTCCTCTTAACTCCTTCTTTTAAATGGCGTTAACTTTTGGCACTAATCCCTGCCTACTACTGTTTGTAAAAAAAAGTTTTGCACTGGAAAGTAAATTAGAAAAAAAACATTTTGTGCTGGTTAGCGTCACTTTTGTGATGCTAACCCAGTGCAAAATGGTACTAAATCTACCCCATATAGTACTAGGTGCATGCACATTGTTTGACTACAAATGCTTACAGATGTGGTATTTCAGTACTTGGTCATGCTCTGATGTCAATTTTATAAGTTTTTGTACATTATATCTAACAAATGTGGAGTCCTTCAGTAAACATTGAACTGTACTTTGTTAATCAACAAGCTAAAATTCACATGGGAGGACATGAGTTACCGCATGTGTACAAACACAACTTTCAGGAAATAAGTGCTGCTAGAAGAAAATGTTGTTTGTCCGTTTAAAATATCCAATAGTATTTTGAAAAGTACTACAAGCTCAAAAGTGCAACCCATACATGAACGTAGCAACTAGGAGACATATTATTGAACTATAAACAGACCTAAATCTTTTTGTTGTTGTTGTTAAAAGTAGTTCTTTATATGTTTGGCAATGATGCATATTTATTTCATGGTGTTTGATGAACATGGTGGGCTATATACACCTCATGCCAACCATGGAATATTTCTCTTGTATCTTTTCAGATAAGGATGCTGTTCATTATTTGAAAGGTGAATAAAATACCAACATTGTGTTGTGATTATTATATATTTTAAAATAAATATGATATCATAAATGTACACAACTTTTATTAATTGATAACCTGAACAGGGAATCAATAGTTTTAAATTATTATACAAAAATAAATAAATCAATCAGAATCTTATTAAGCGCGTCTACTCTCCCATGAGGGGTCAAGGTGCTGGGTGGGGGGGGACTGGGTCTGCGGTTCAGTCAAAGAACCAGGCCTTGAGGTCCTTCCTGAATTGCTGCAGCAATGGTGATTGCCTGAGGTGCAGAGGCAGGGACTTCCAGGTCTTCACAGCGAGGTAGGAGAAGGATCTTCCTCCAGCCGTGGTCTTGTGGATCCGTGGGTTGGTGGCCAGGGCCAGTTGGGCGGAGTGGAGATGTCTTGTGCGAGTGTAGAAGGAGAGGTGGGGGTTGAGGTATGAAGGTCCGGTGTTGTGGAGGGCTTTGTAGGCATGCATGAGCAGCTTGAAGGTGATTCTCTTGTTGACAGGTAGCCAGTGAAGGTCTCCCAGGTCGCCGGTGATGTGGTTGTGGCGTGGGATGTTCTGCATGAATCTGGCGAAGGCTCTTCAGGACGGTCTGCAGTTTTTTTCAGAGTTTCTGGGTGATGTCTGCATAGAGGCCGTTGCCATAGTCGAGTCCGGTACTGACGAGTGCATGGGTGACCGTTTTTCTGGACTCTGTGGGGATCCACTCGAAGATCTTATGAAGGAGGCACAGTGTGTGGAAGCAGGAGGATGAGACAACGTTGATTTGGTGGTTCATTGTGAGCGAGGAGTCCAGGATGGTTTTGTGCATGGTCCGTGGGTGTGGGGGGTATTTGAGCACTGCGGGCCACCAAGAGTCATCCCAGGCAGAGGGGGAGGAGCCCAGGATGAGGACTTTGGTCTTGTCTAAGTTAAGCTTGAGGCAGCTGTCCTTCATCCAGGTGGCGACTGCCTTCATCCCGACGTGGAAGTTGCTCTTGGCGGCTGTGGGTTCGTCTGCGAGGGAGAGGATCAGCTGGGTGTCATCGGAATAGGAGACGAAGTTGAATCTATGGCTTCTGACGATAGCTGTGAGCGGGCCATGTAGATGTTGAAGAGGGTGGGGCTCAGTGAAAATCCCTGAGGCACACCGCAGCTGATCTCTGTGAACGGTGGAAGTCTGACTCTCTGCGTTCGGCGGGTGAGGAAGGAGCGGATCCATTATAGGGCTTTGTCGAGGATGCGGGCGTCGTGGAGTCTTGCGCAGAGGGTGTGGTGCGAGACAGTGTCAAAGGTGGCTGAGAGGCCCAGGAGGATGAGGGCTGCAGTCTCGCCTCTGTTGAGGAGGGTGCGGATGTCATCTGTAGCGGCGAGGAGAGCAGTCTGAATGTTGTGGTTGCTTCTGAAACCCAATTGGAAGAGGTCAAGGATGTTGTTCGTTTCGACGAACTCGGAGAGTTGGACGTTGATGACCTTCTTGATTACTTTAGCTGGGAAGGGGAGCAGAGAGATTGGTCTGCAGTTCTTGAGGTCCGTTGGGTCAGCAGAAGGTTTCTTCAGCAGGGGGTTGATCTCTGCATGCTTCCAGTCTTCCGGTAAAGCTGCGGACTTGATGGAGCAGTTGATGGTGTAGCAGAGTTCGGGTGCGATGGAGGTGCCGGCTCTGTTGAATATGTGGTGAGGGCAGGGATCAGAAGGGGCTCCGGAGTGGATGCTCTTCATGATCCTGAAGGTGTTGTCAGAGGTGAGAGTGGTCTAGTTGGTCAAGGTCTGCTAGGGGCTGGAGCCCTTGGGTGCAGTGGTTGTGGGTGGAGTACAAAGATAAAACTCTTATCACTATTGTTGTGCAAAAATGAACAACAAAACATTTAAAATATATTGTGTTGCAACTTCTTCTTAAGACACAGTTCACTTATGTATTTTGTTAATCTGCAAAAGCAGTGGAATTGTTACAAAACAGTATCACTACATAAAAATACTATAAATACTTGAGCAATGTTTATGTAATACACAGTGTGTTTTTAAAGCTAAATTTTGTTAATTTTGAAATTTAACATTTAATCAGTTTGGTGAGTTAATAAGTTAATTACATTTTACAATGTGGTAATACATCCAATTATATTTTTAATGTAATAGATTGTGTGTTTTAACATGAGTAAATACTTGAATTAATTAATTAATTTTTTTGAAGTTTTATATAGCGCAAACTCGACCCGAAGGTATTGGAGCGCCTTACATGAGCACCAGTTACGTTACACAAGGACACATTCATTTTTGGAAGGCACGGAATGATAAAGTGATTTGCCCAGAATCACAGGATGGTGAGCCGAGGCTCGAGCCTGGTTCCTGAGCTCCAAAGTCGGCAGTCCTGACCGTTAGGTCACATCCTTAGGTAGAAAAACAGTAGAAAAACAAATTCAGAAGATGGCAAACATATTACATCAAGGTAAGTACAGAAATTTTAGAAGACACGATTTGAAAGATTCCTAAATAAATTCTAAGGGGTTGATCACGACTTTGGCGCAGTTGTGCCGGCTCTCCACTGACACAGTTGCGCCAAAGCCACGCAAGGACCGGCCGACGTATTACGAGTTGAACTCGTAATATGCTGAGCAGGACTGCGCCAGACCAGCCCAACATGTTACATTGTGGCACAGCTCTGCCAACAACAGTAAACGACTGTTCACTGGCGCAGCCGGTGGTCCTCCTCCGCAATGACTTTTGAAGTCGTAATGCGGCAGACGGACCACCGCAAGTTTGTTGGTCTTACGTCTGATAGAATTGAAACGTAGTTTTACTATTTTACTCGTGTTTTACCTTACATTATGTTAGCATTTATATGGCTAATACATTATTTTTACATATTGTATGTGAGACATAATTAGTTGATACAGATGTCACGTTAGTTGGCTTGACATCTGTGCCACCATTTTAGTTAGAGAAGACGCCATGTTCTGGTACAATCGAAACTGTTACTCGCATACTCGAAACTGTTGTTTGTTCATTTACGAGAAATAGTCTCTGGCGAGTTTCGTTTCTTCAATGTTCATGTTAGCTCGTTAGTGCATGCCTTTGCTTTTAGATCAAGGCTTTCTCCCATCTGTCTAGAGGGGAGGATAGGCCAGACGACCTTGAAATGTAGATAGCTTGTACCAGGCTGCCAAATCAAGACTTATGTTCTGTACCCCCAGTGTATTACGACACCCACCAGTGTTTTTCCATGGTAGGCGGGTCTTCGTGGACTCCGCAACATACATAATGTAACTTTATGCTTGTTAAAGTCAGTCCCTCGTCAGCCATCATAGGCGGCTGGTCAGATTGGACTCCACTGCAGTGTATTTTGCTAATAAACTAGCTTACTTGTATTCTCTACTGCGCCATCGACTCTTCATTCTTGGAAGGCTAGATGAGGTCGAGAGAGACCCGGGCGACACTAATCGGGTCACTTCCTTCAGTTGGCGCCCGAACAGGGACCCCACCAGGTGACCTGTCTCGCCCGTAGTCGGGTTGTAGAGGTCGGGGTTGTGTCTGGTCGGATGGGCGGATCGGGGATCCCCATACGATCGAGCTTGGTTCTCACAGCTGCCCCGCCTGTCTGATCGGGCGGCTCCTCATCTAGCGGTCACCTTGGCAGGGGTCCTGAAAAGGCAAAACCCTTGGATTTGACAGTTTGGTCCGAAGCATCAGCAGTGGAGAATAATCTTGTTTGACCTGTGTACACCGGGTGAGTTTACTTTGAATTCTTGGTAAGTGCGGCACCATCTTGGTTAATTTGGTAGGTCCGCGGACCCTTGTGATACAGAGCGTTTTTGAATGTTCTGCTGGGCCAAATTGTTGAATTCGGCTTATTCTTGAAAAGGCCTGGGGCTAGAGCCCATCTTGTCTTGGTGCAGTCTGAGGACTGACTTGTTTTGGCACAGTCTATGGACTGTTCTTGAGAGTTTTTTTGTTGTTTAGGTGCGTTGTATTGTGTGTGCGTGTGTTGATCGAGTGAATACGTGAATGTGTTTGATGCCAGGATGCCTTATTGGAGTAAAGTGTGGTGTTTGGGGTGCCGATGCTGTTCTGCGGAACATCGCCTGGAGGAGCGGCAGCCTGAGCCTCCGGAAGGCACTCCGAATTTTGATATGTATGTGAAGCACGGTATTGGCCCTATTATGTTTCGTACATTGTGGCACAAGTATACGAGGGACAATACTGAGCTTCAGTGGCCACAGGATGGTACCTTTGATGAACAAAAATTGAATTACTTACAGGATAAATTATTTGCTAGAAGAAGTAGGCAGTCGATGTTTGATATTTTGCAGGTATGGCAGAAGGAAGCTAAGTAGAGACGTATACGTGCTGAAAAGGAGTCCAGGAAGAAGGCAATGCAAACGGTGGTGCAGAAAGCGGTTGCTTACGATAAAGAAAGGACAGAGAAGGGTATTGAGTGTGCAGATAGGAGGTTTCCATTACAGTGTGATAGGTCCTATGTTGTGCGAGAGGAAGAGGATCCTTTTGTGGAGGACTTGTTAGAAACTCGCCCCCAACCCCCTGATGCCCCGCAAAGAATATATCCTGCTGTCCCGTCGTCTCAGTCCTCTGTTGTTCCCTCGCCTTCCCTTGATTCTTCCACGGCCCCAACAGCTTCGGCTCCAGCCGTATCTGTCTCCCCTCCGGTTTTGTACTTTACGGGTACAGTGACTGCAGGCACCCCCGCAGTGTCAACTGTTTCCGTTTCCGTTTCTCCTCCTTCTCTTATACCTACCACACAGCCCTTGTTGACACTGTCACCTGCGTCTGCATCATTTGCATTTCCTTTGGATGTGTCACCCACAGTATTGAGTAGTGTGGGGACGCCGGTGCGAGGGTCGGATGGAGGAAATTGGGCAGAGGCATGGGAGCGATTAGAGCGTGCAATGATACGATCTGATGTGGGTGAGGAAGAGAAAAGAATGGTTGCAATTCAGGCAGCGCATTGGGCTCGGAGTGTGATTTATGGTTTGGAGGATATATGGAGTGTGATGAAAGATTTTGATCCGTTCGTGCAACAGCATGCCCTTCAGCATATGTCGACTACATTGATTGGTCTGTGGGAACAGTGTATTGGAAGTAAAGCTCCTCAAATTATTTATGATATTCGAGATCATGTATATTCAGCTGGTATGGCCCCTGCAGAAGTTCATAGTAATGTTGGGACATTATTTAGTTATCGGGCGAAATTATATCATAGTACTCCGATTCTAGTCTCTCAGTTTCCGATGAGGGAAGTGCATCCCATTTACCAGCCTGAAATTCCAGAGCAGCGTAATGCGCTAAATGTTGTTACTCAGCAACGGGTAGAGGCTCGTTTCCAGGAGCAGTGGGTTTATACCCCGTGGAAGAGAAGCGAGGTACTTGCTCTTAAGAGTCAGTTACCGGATCCCAGGAAAAATCCTACTGCATATTATAAATAAGGCTCCCGGTTTTCCGTTTAAACGGATTTTTACACATAAATACAGACGGAAAAATATTTTTCTTCCGTCTGTATTTATGAATAGAAATGGAAAAATACGACCAAACCGGAATCGGAGAATTGTTTGGCCATGTGCTCCAGCCAAGTGGTTACCTCGCCAGGCCCCTCTTCCTGATTTCGGTGTGTGCCTGCCCACATTAACACCTGCAGGGCCATTAATCTTTTGATAGGTGGGAAATTCCTTCCTATGAGGGTCTTGTATTGACCTCTGACCTGCCTTTCATAGCCCTGTTGCTTCACTGTTTGCTCTTTAAGGAGGCGGGGACGCTGTAAGTAGCTAATGCAAGACTGGTAAAAATGGGTTAATTGCGGGATAGATTGTGAGGATCGGCAGGGTGACAAAACATTCAAAAACTCTTTCAACCCTTTCTCTTACCTGTGGCTTCAGTTATTTCCTTTTTTTTAAACTCCTTATTCAAAGCGTGTGGCAATAATAAGTAATTAACCGGATGGCCACTGAGTCACTTTGTGAAACAACATTTTTTTTATTTTGAATGTGACCCAAAAAGGGCTTAAAGACCGGCAGCATAAAAACAGTAGGGAATCGGATCCTTGCAGGCCATAACACTAAACTTTCCACTCTGACTTTTAATGACATGAAGTAACACAGCAAGACAACATTAGCAGAATGTAAACATTCCTGAGAGGTGCATCTTGCTAGAGACAGCCAGGGCATATCTGGAAACTCGTTTCAAAGTTAAATTGTGCTTTTTCCACTGTGGCTGCAGTTTAAATGTGTGGTATTACGCACTAATGCACAGAAAACGTCTTCAGCAAACAGAACTTTGTCATCTAAATTCAGTAAAAGGTTCAATGCTACTAGGCAGTAGAAAGTAAAATAAGGCAAATGAAACACGTCTAAAGCCCAGAGTCTTCAATGCAGGGACTGTGTCTCCCTACTGGAAAATGTAGTTTGCATTAGCGTAGCTCATGTGGGTGGTGTTCATTATTTTAGGCTTCAGAAGTGTGAGGGAAATAGAGCCCGGCAGGACTAATGCAGGGCCTTTAGTTTCTGAGGAGTGCAACTTTATTCCCACACCAGGCAGATGATTTTTTCTCAAGGCTGCCCTATCCACATGGGAGTCGTGGCGAAAGGCGGAGATGGGACAATGGTATTGGCATGACTCTTTAAAGATCCTTGGTGGTCAGAAATAAGAGATCACTGACTCAGAGGTGTGGATAGCAATGTGCACCACAGAGCATGCTGCAGAGAGGAGCATGGAACTGGCAATTAGGGCGAGGCACCCAATATATCTAAATTATCATGAAAGCTGTCAGCTCTTTCATGCCCTCTTTAGCTAGGTCACTGACAGTGCACAGGTGCATTCACCTAAATTCTAAATGTGTTTACATCTAATAATCATGGCTAGTGACATAGTGTTTGCAATATTGTAACACAGCAGCAGCTCACTAATGTATTGTGTTTACTTAATTTGGCGTATATATAAATGTAGCTAAACCTATAACAACTGTGTGCACTGTCTATTTAAATAAACATGGAAAAATACTAGCTCCAGAGTCTTATCTTGCTTGCGCCAAAAATAAATGCGGATATATACAGATAAAATGACAAAAAAAAAAATATGGATAAAAAAATAAATACCATAAAACCGGGAGCCCTAATTATAAAGAACTAACAGAGGTTGCCTCCTCGTCAGTTATGACATTAGCAGATATTGAGATATTTTTTGGGCTGTTAGTGCCGGTAGATATATGAAGGCAGGTGCATACGCAGGATCACAGAGTGGAATTGGGTGGCACATGGGATGAGATTAAGGCATGGGATAAGGAACGAAGCCTGGCGACAAATCTAGGGCTGAAATTTTGGCTTTACCAAATCGTATTATTACCTATATGCATTCTCTTATTCCACCTAGACGAGTGGATTGGGACAAACTGACGGCATGTCGCCAGAAGAAAGAAGAGAGTGTGTCTGAATTTTTACTTGGTTTGAAGGGGTATTTGGGGATTTTAGTGGGCAGGATTTGTCAGTGAAAGGTGGGGTTTGTTTGTTTGTTTGTTAACAGGTTTGTTACAAATTTACTTCCCGAAATTGCAGCTCGGTTGCAAGCCTCTGAGAGTACATGGACCACTTCCTCCCCTTCAGTGATATTGAGCATGGCTCAATATTATGAACATCGAGAAAACGAGGAGAAGGATAGAGTGGAGAAAAAGAGTAAGGATTTAAAGACGAAGGTGTTGTTGCAGCAAGTTGAAAGGGGATCTGGAAGGGGTCGGGGTTCTGGTCCGGCTCAGAGGTCCCGAGGTGCCGGTAGAGGTGGTGTGCCCTTGGGGCTGAATCAGTGTGCGTATTGTAAAAAGGAGGGGCATTGGCGAAGTGAGTGCCCAGAATTATTACAGAAAGTAGCAGTACCGAGAGGAAGGGGTTGTAATGGAAGGGGACGTGGTGCAGGTAGCCGAGATGAGGCTCAAGGGGGTGCATCCTCAGGGGGTCGGTCTGATCAGAATTATTTTGATGATCCCCGAGGAAGACAGTATTATCATGATGATTATGACATGGATGAAGTTACAGGGATGTCCCATAGCTAGGACAGCAAGGGACAGGGTGAGGGACCAGTCCAGATTCCTGTAGATCAGCGTGGCCCTTATGTCACAGCAGACCTACATGGTTCGGCACAGAAATTTTTGGTGGATACAGGTGCAATGAATAGCTCTGTTTCTCATACACTGGTCCCTGGGGCCGCCCTGTCTGGCCACAATAATGTTTCGGTAGGTTTTTCAGGCGTACCGGTTGTGAGCCCCATCTCCAAACCTCTTGCTTTCACTGTTGGTCCTTTTACTGTAGATTCTCCATTTTTGGTGACATCAAATTGTGGTGAAAATTTATTAGGATTGGATTTGTTAAAGAAGTTATATGCTACTATTTATTGTTCCCCGGTTGGTGTTTACATGACTTTTGGATCTAATGTGGATGGTGCAAAACAGTGTTTTGCAAAGGATGCTCCACTTCCTGTTGAATTTAAGGACTTGCCATCTTCTTTGTGGGCAGCAGGGGACACTGATGTTGGGTTGTTACAGATACCACCCGTTTCTATCAAGATCAAGGATAATGCTGTGCTCCCTCGTATTCCTCAATACAAAATATCTCAGGCTGGGGAACAGGCTCTGATGCGGATTATACAGGATTTGATTAAGTTGGGGGTGGTGGAGGAGACAGTAGTGAATGTGTGTAATAGCCACATTCTTCCTATTCTTAAAAAGGCACCTGTGGATTCCCCTGATGCACACCCTGATGTTTACCGTTTCGTAATTGATTTGCAGGAAGTAAATAAAATAGTTATTCCCTAGTTCCCGGTGGTTCCTGATATAACAGTCCTTCTCACAAAGATCCCTTCCTCAGCAAAATACTTCTCCGTGATCGGTTTGAAAAATGCTTTTTTTTAGCATTCCTGTCCACCCTGATAGCCGATATTTATTCGTCTTCGCTTTAGCTGGCAGAAGCTTCCAATTCTGTAGAGTTCCTCAGGGGTATACAGAAAGTCCTAGTATTTATAGTCAAGCTTTAAAAGGTCAAATGGACTCTCTCTCTCTTCCCGCAGGTAATGTATTATTGCAATATGTGGATGACATTTTGCACCGAAGAGGGTTGTCGGGATGCCACGGTAAAATTGTTAATGCATTTGGCGGAAAATGGACATAAAGTGTCCCTTTCTAAATTCCAATATTGTCAACAGCAGGTCACCTATTTAGGTCACCTGCTGTCAAAGGAGGGTCGGAGGCTAAAACCTGAACGAGTTGATGCCATTGTTAAGATGCCTGTCCCTGTGACTCAAAGGGATGTGCGTGCGTTCATAGGCATCACCTCGTATTGTCGGCACTGGATACCTGCTTATTCTTTATTAATACAGCCTTTGCTTTACCTAACAACTAAAGATGTGCATGAACCCTTGCCCTGGACGCATGAATGTCAGCATGCTTTTGAACAATTAAAACTTGCACTTTGCTCTGCACCTGTGCTTGGCAGGCCGGATTACAAGAAGCCCTTCGTGCTGTATGTACATGTAGCGGCTGGATGTGCACTCTCTGTGTTAACACAAGCCTTTGGAGGTAAGCCGAGGCTGTGCGCTTATTTTTCTGCTACGCTTGACCCTGTCGCCAGAGCCCTCCCGAGCTGTTTAAGAGCCGCCGCGGCGGTCTCAATTAGACAATCGTCAGGGCTCGTTCTTAATCATGATCTCACAGTAATGGTACCGCATGCTGTGGATGTACTTTTGAATAAAACAAAGACGCAGCATCTTACCAGTGCTCGTCTGACTGGATATGAACTGGCACTGTTTGCACCTCACATTACTATCAAAAGATGTGCCACACTGAATCCAGCCACGTTACTACCCCTCCCTTCGGAAGAAGAGGACACGGATGTCCATGATTGTTTGTTCCACACTGACGAAGAGACGAAGGGACGGGTAGACTTGACTGATGTTCCCTTATCTGACCCACAAGGGGAACTATGTGTCGATGGCTCTTATTTTATATTGTCAGATGGCACCACTACAGTGGCGTATGCTATTACCACGCTGCGCACTTATCAATCAGCACAGGCTGCAGAGCTGGTAGTCCTTCTGCGGGCATGTGAGTTAAGCGAAGGACTGACTGTCAATATTTATACTGACAGCCAGTATGCCTTCGGGTGGCCCATAACTTTGGACGCCTCTGGGCAGAGAGAGGATTCTTGACATCACATGGGACCAAAATTCAACATGGTCCGTTGATAAAGAGGCTTTTGACAGCTCTGACACTTCCCAAACAACTGGCAATAGTGAAATGCAGTGCTCATGAAACAATTACTGATGATGTGGGGAAAGGAAATGCATTTGCAGATCAGATAGCTAAGGAGACAGCTAGATCCAAGATGAAAAAGTAGTTTGTGGCGGGCCCAGCTAGGTGGGTGCCCGAGAATGGGATGCTTGAGGACACACTAGCCAATGTCAAGGAGATCCAGAGTGAAGCAACAGTAGAAGAGTTGGCAGTGTGGCAGGAGAAAACAGGGCGTCTGTATGATGAGGGATGTTGGACTGATCTGTCCGAGAAACAGAGATGGATGTTACCAGATGCATATGTACTTCCCGTAGTTACTATGGCACATGGTCCAGCCCATATTAGTGCCAAAGGTATCTGTAAGTTGCTAGATCCTGTGTGGCGAAATGATAATATTCCAAAGGTTACTTCTCACTTGGTGAAATATTGTATGATGTGTCTTAGACACAATCCTGGGAAGGGTACCCCTACACCTTCTGGTAATTTTGCCCCTCCCTCTTTCCCTTTTGAGGTACTCCAAATAGATTACATAGAATTGCCACGGGTTAACAATTTAAAATACGTGTCAGTGGTAGTTTGTGCTTTTAGCAAATGGATTGAGGCTTACCCCACAAAAGAAAACACCGCCATGGCAACGGCAAAGGCTCTTATTAAGGAGTTTTTCCTCCGCTACGGCTTGCCCCGTTTGATCTGGAGTGACAATGGAAGTCACTTTAACACCAAGTTGATCCAGCTGATATGTGATGGTTTGCATATTCAGCAAAAATGTCATGCAGCTAATCACCCCCAGTCAGCAGGTTTAGTTGAGAAGTACAATGGTACTCTCAAGTTGAAGTTGGCAAAGGTGAAGGAAAGTACTGGATTGCAATGGCCAGATGCATTACCCCTTGCTTTGTTGTCCACTAGAATGACAGCCCATTCTTGGACAGGATTATCTCCTTATGAGGTAATTTTTGGTCGTCCAGCGAACGTGTGGGGTGTCCCTAGAACTAAAAAATTCTCAGACATCGATTATCCTTTGTTGTTCGATTATTTGTATGAACTTACTAAAAGCTTGCGTTCTATTCACCAACAGATATACGAGGCGCTGCCTCCAGCACCTGAGGGGCCTTGGCACATAATTCAGCCTGGTGATTGGACGTTAATACGCAGCTTTCAAAGAAAAGACGGCTTGGAGCCAAGATGGAAGGGCCCCTACTTGGTCCTCATCACAACGAGGACGGCAGTGAGGTTGGAAGGGCGGAAGCACTGGATCCATGCCTCTCACTGTAAGAGGGTGCCGTTACCTGTTCCTTACGACACCTGGGTGAGAGAGGGCATCGGAGACCACGAAACTGAGAGGGTCCCGAGATTCCTCCCGTTCTCGGAGGCCCAACTAGTTTGGACGCAGACAGAAGAAGAAAACGAGGCTGTCCTGAACGAAGCAGTTCCCCCAGAAATAAGGGCTGCTCAGGGTTCCATTCCATTTGATGCACCGGAACCTGAGATTCAGTCCCCGCCGCCCCCTGAGTTTCAGATTTTACTTCCAGATGAGACAGTGCCTGGAAAAGACAGGTATAATTTGTGTCCTCGACGGAAAGGTAGTGCGCCAGAAGAAAAGTGAGTGTAGTTAGGGATGGACTTCATTGGATAAGATAAGTGAAAAAGTCCCTTGTTTTTGCTTCTTCCCATTAGATTAAGGATTAGAAGATTGGTGCACTGCCTGTGACGCAGGACAGGATAAGTTGAGGGTATCTTCCAAGGAGGGAGAGTGCCCTATCCTGAGAACAGTGAACATTTGCCGATGAGCTGCACCAATGTGGCTCCAACGTGAGAGTGCTCAATAGCACCACCGAGGAGTGAACAATAGAGGCCTGCCAGGGAGGCTTAGAACAAACCCTGATTCCTGATTTTTTTTAATGTGTTTCTTCTTTCCTTTTTTTCCTTTTTGTGTTCTTTCCATCATTGGCCCCATCCTACGTCGTTTTTTCTTTGATGCTTTGACTTGTGAACATAAATATAGAGAAAATATATCTTTTTGGTCGTCCTCTTGTAGCAGATGAACAGGGTTTTATTGCCCTACGCCCAGGGCGTGTTGGTTTCGAATGGTTGCTCAGGGAAAAGATATTTTGGGTTGTAGTGATGTTACTGTTTCTATTGGGGGTAGGGGTGCTGTACTGGATTATGGAGTGCTCCGAGGTTACATCGTCATGTGTATTGTACCAAGCAGTTTCCTCAGATCGTCAGAAGGGAACTATGCACAGTAATGTTTTCTTAGATACCCACCGAAAATTCTTTGGAGATAGTACAGCTTGTTACCCCACTGATTCTGTCACAAGTCTATGGACAGCTTATCCCCTATCACTGGTAAATTATACATATGTTCGTCCTCCCACCTTTGTAGAGGTAAAAGGTGAATTTGGCTTGGGATACCCTGGGCCTTGCCTATATTATAGAAAACCGAAAGGCACAGGATATCCGGGATGTATGCCCAAAATGTATTGTGGTGATTTATACTTTAGCAAAAGGAATCTTACTCTGACAGGTTGGCATTACCAAAATCTAACTGTCACTCAAGAGGCAGGAACATATCCTGCTTTTTGTCCTGAACTAAGTAGTCCTGATACTTATTTGTATCTTCATTGCTCTGGAGAAATAGTATACAAAAATGTTCTACGTTTAGGGAAAAAGGATGACCCCAGTATGAAAGGAATGAACACTAGATATGTTCCATTAGATCACCAAGGTCCACTCTATGCACACCCAGGATTTTATTTCCTATCCAATGGCACGTATTCCAATATGTACAATGGTACAGAAGACGTAGCTTTGGGAATGGTGTTACCTCTTGGGGTACCTTGTAGGCATAGTAGACCAAATATAAGATGGGTGAAAAGAACGTTGACCAAGGAATTCTGCGAAGGAGTTACTGATTTAGAAGTTAATAATTATAGCAACGGTCTTACTTTTGGGTATATCCTTTCTTCCATTATCACATTCGGTGGTACTGCTATGGCCAGAGGTGAGCGTGCTAGAGAGTATTTTGGGTGTAAATTACAGATTTTATCCAATTCGACAGTGGAAGCCTTACGGGATATCACCACTCAATTAGAAAGTATGCGCATATACTCCGAGCAAACAAGATATGCTGTTGATTTTATTTTAGCTAAGAATGGTGGAGCATGCACTGTTATAGGAGATCAGTGTGTAGTCGGCATCACAAATATGGAAAAAAAATATTCCGCAACATATTTTAGACATCTTGGAGAATGTTAAAGGCATGGAGAGCAGCAATTGGAGTTGGTCTTTGTTCGGTGGGTGGGGTTGGATCTTAGAAAAAGTTATATATTTTATTATTATTCTAATTTGCTGCTGTGTCCTGATACAGTGTCTTCCCTTATGTTGTTCATATTGTGCCACTTATTTTACACCCAAAAGAAGTTCGATTCATGATACAAATGCAAAAATAATGCTTCAACAAGAGCTTGATACCCTCACGCAGTTAGACGAGGGAGTTTTTGGATCAGATGCTTCCCTGGCAGATTCGATCCCTGATGTTTCTTGTGTTGCTAATGATTAACATCGCATCTCCCTTTTCAGTGAGCTCTATTCATTATGTATGTATACTTGCAGAGTATTGTCTAATTAGTAATGTTTCTTTTAGTTCTTAGAATTGTAAAGACCCTTACCTGATAGCACAAATAAAGATGATTTAGCATATAAATGTTAAAAGGAGGGTCTGATAGAATTGAAACGTAGTTTTACTATTTTACTCGTGGTTTACCTTAAATTATGTTAGCATTTATATGGCTAATAGATTATATTTACATATTGTATGTAAGACGTAATTAGTTGATACAGATGTCACGTTAGTTGGGTTGACATCTGTGCCACCACTTTAGTTAGAGAAGACGCCATGTTCTGGTACAATCGAAACTGTTACTCGCATACTCGAAACTGTTGTGTGTTCATTTACGAGAAATAGTCTCTGGCGAGTTTTGTTTCTTCAATGTTCATGTTAGCTCGTTAGTGCATGCCTTTGCTTTTAGATCAAGGCTTTCTCCCACCTGACTAGAGGGGAGGATAGGCCAGACGACCTTGAAATGTAGATAGCTTGTACCAGGCTGTGGAATCGAGACTTATGTTCTGTACCCCCATTGTATTACGACACCCACCAGTGTTTTTCCATGGTAGGCAGGTCTTCGTGGACTCCGCAACATACATAATGTAACTTTATGCTTGTTAAAGTCAGTCCCTCGTCAGCCATCATAGGCGGCTGGTCAGATTGGACTCCACTGCAGTGTATTTTGCTAATAAACTAGCTTACTTGTATTCTCTACTGCGTCATCGACTCTTCATTCTTGGAAGGCTAGAGGAGGTCGCGAGTGACCCGGGTGACCCTAATCGGGTCACTTCCTTCATGACCACCAGACTCGTAATCAGACCCATAAACTGCCACTCATGTAACTTGTTATATTTATAAATTTTATTTACATTTTTACATTATATAGCATTTTCCAGGAATGAGGAAATGCTAATGGTTTCTGTGTATGAAAAGATAGTCCAAAGTTGTTTAGAGTTAAGGTGCACATAGCAAGGATTAGGGCAGCAAGGGAAATGTTTAGCCATCTTGTGGATAGGGTGGCATTAAAGTTCATTGATTAAGGCTCACAAGATCATATTAGTTCTTACTTTTCTTGGTGGTAGGTTTCTCAGTGTTAACATCAGAGAGACTTGCAGAATGACCCCTGCACAGTGAGTGTTGAGTTGAAGGATCTGGAACATGGGGTTTGTTGTCAAAGACAGAAATATGTGACAGTGTTGTGCTTTCCATAACCCTGCTACCCTGAGATGTTGTAGGATATGTGGTGGCAGAAGATGGTGCTTGGCTACAGATAGCTAATACAAGATCTGATATAAATCCTCATTGTTTTAAAGCCATCAAATATAATGCCACACTGCTGTATCTTGAAACGGATGTTCCTCTCTTTGAGCTCATTTTGTGTCTAGTGGTGTAATAGTTTTGTCCAGCTGCTCATCCTTTTGTGTTTCCACACCAATCAGGTTTTGCCTTATTTCTTTTACATTTTCAATTGCATCCTGCACCTCTCTCAACAGAAGGCCCTGTCTCACCAGCTTGGGAAGGGCCTCAGGTCCCTTCAATTGTGGGTACAAGTCTCCCTTTTCTTGCTGAAAATGATGCTGTGGTTTGTCTTGTTGTGAAATGAGATTAGATAGGGGTGACAGCAGTGCAAATTGTGGTGGTCATGGCACAGGGCGGTGACATTTACCCAGTGGTTGTAGTCAGTGTTGAAGACAGTACTTATGTATGCAACAGGTTTGAAGGAGAAATCCTTAGCATAAAATGGCCAGTGTTCAGAAATACAAAAGATAGAAGTCTAAAGTACAATATAGGAATTACTGTGTGTGACATCATATTGCTGTTTGTGACATCATATTTAGTTTTGTTTTTGTAAAACGTGAGGGAGAAAAAGACTGTATCAATCTCACTTACCTGTAATAAAGGTACCGTGCCTCATGTTTGTGATTGGATGTCTGGTGTGGATGAATGATAGGGCTACATCGAGTGAATGGTTGAAAAATAATGAAATGGAGATGCTTTTAAAATTCTGTATACATTACTTGTCTAATATATAATGAATTTTTCTTACAGATAAATATATTTTCGAATATATCATCATTCATTTTCATGGTCATTGCATTAAATGCCCCAAGCGATGTCAAGATGAATTTGACAATTTAGAAATAGAAAGTTGCCTAAGACTTTTGTTCATTTTGTGTTACTTATCTATGTCTTAGGAACTATAACTAGGTGCATTATGCAACAGGTTTGATGGCACCTTTGAGAGAGACTGGGGGAGCAGGCCAGGCAAACAGGAAGGTCCTGGCTGTCTGATGTGACAGGAGGGCTACTGCTCCCACTGAAGGCATGTGATGTTCCTTCAATAGGTAGTGTGAACAGTAGCATGGAATCAAAAACGTCTTGCCTTGAATTTTCCCCTACAAAAGAAAAGTGTATTCTAGGACTATTTATTTCCATTGCTAAACATCCCATTGCTTTTTCACATGCATGAACATTATTATATTCATTTTGACTATTTTTATTTAGTAGGTGTTTAGTTTTTTTGTGCACAAAAGGATATATTTAAAATATATTCAATTGTTTGAAGTTGTAGATTATATTGACACATATATTGATATTGAGGGGCAGGGTTCTTAATTTCAAATGTAAAGGAGGACCCATGTACCATATAATTGCGCATTGCTTTATTATGAACTTGATTTTCCAGAGGATAGTACATCTGCAAAATTTGTAATGGGGTAAACTAAAAATAAATCTCTAGATTAGTGAAGGTATTTAAAATAATATAATAGCTAATGGATTATGATTCTATTGTTGATGTCGTGGCTGGATGCATCGCCTATGTGGACGTGGAAATTAGCATGATTATCATAACTGGTGTTTGTAGCATGTTGATCAATTGTAAGATTGTATGTAGACTTTTAGACAACCCTTTTTTGTGAAGATATTAATTGACTGGCATGAACTTGCATTGCACAGTGTCTGACAATATGTAATGCCCTAATTGTCCTTTATGTTGATGGGGTAATCACCATATTATGTGTGGCATAAGATAGAATTCATGTTTTTTAAATGATATGTGCTATGTATTATTGTTATTTATTATAATCTTTTATCAATTTATGATGTCTGTTATTTCTAAAAATCTTCAGGTAAAATTAAGTTTCATATTTGTTTATGGGACAAAAAGAGACCACCTCCCTCCAATTGAAGTCCTACACTCATTCCAGTCCTGGTTTTAATTCATTATGTTAGTGGTAGTTTTATTTTTTAAGATTAACTTAATTACATCAACATACATACAAACAGGTTTGTTGGTTATAGTTTCACCACTATAGCCACTTGGCACTATTTTAATTTTGGCAGCAGAACTATTGGTCCCTCCAAATTGCAGAATGTATTGCCTCTACTACCTTTGTAGGAGCCATCCTCCTTGATAATATATCTTCACATGCCTTTAAGGGATGACAGTGGCTTCACAGGAAAAACTGCCACAGCCGGACCTCAGAAGGCAGAGCAGCTTTCTTGAGTGGCCACCATGTTCAAAGTGGGCACGTGTGACCTGTTCTATTAACCAAAACATTTATTTGAGAGCCCACACAGCTTTCCTCAGTAATTTGGATAAGAAGGGTAGTTTAGTGATGGGGCAATCATTTTCATTTAAAATGGGATCAGCATTGTTTTTTCATTGAGGGTTTTTACTCGATGCTTTGGCCATCAAGTACCGTGCCATGATTAAGTGAGGTATTAATACATTTTTGCTAGTGAGGGGATAATGCCTGCTTTGATTTTTTGGCTAATTGAGAGGGGGTCCTTTCAATGGAGTGCCTTGAGTAGTTAGTGTTCAAGCTTACCTCCTGTAGTTTGTAATCAGTAATTATGAATCAAACTTGTTGAGGGTTTTCCATTCATTGTTGGGGGAGGTCAAAAGAGGCGATGGAGGTGCTTTTGCTTTTTAATATTTAATGTATTTGTAGTGAAGAATATAGCAAGGTCATTGCAGTGTTCAATGGAGAGGACATCTTTGTCAGTGGTTGAGATGAAGCAATGATGACTTCAAATTGCTTTCTTGTTAATTTTTATGAAGGTTTGATCGGGTCTTTAATTCCTAGTAATGTACAGCTTTATACAGGTCAATGAAGCATTTAAATATACCACCGTGTTCAAGAACTCTGCAATTGCACTCCCAGGAGATTTAGCATTATTGTGATACCAAATTTGATAGTTAATCTGGAAGCTTATGAGGAAATTGTTAACTTCCTGTCGAAGTGCAGAAGTCTCATCCCTCATCTGTTGAGTTTAGAGATGTACTGTAGTTTACATGTTCTTCTTTGGCCATGCCTTTGCATACTTTTATGCTCTGGTCAAAATGTAATCTCATGTTGCCCCATAGGTTTCATTACTACTTCTATAGTGGAGGAAAAGATTTGAGTTTCGATGGCACAGAGTTTTAAATAATGCACATGTGCTTTTTGCAGACCAATTTAAAGATCATATGTATGCTGAAGTTAAAGATTAGCATCTACCTTAATACGTGCATTAGTGTAGAGCATAAACCCTGACACGCAGGTCTTCTAAGAGCCACAAACTACTGTTATGTCAGAACTTCAAAAGTTGTTTTCTATAAAAACCTCTATGACATTCTGGTAACTTCACTTAAAATGTGGGCCCCATACATAACAGTACTTGATTGAAAAAACTCTAGCTGGGTTTACCAAATGGGTTTACCAATGTGTTGCTAGGAGTGTGACCGCCAGCATTAAGGATTTAGGATTCAAGATCTGAAAGAAGATGCAGAGATCAAAGATTGAGAAACTAAACCAAATTTTAACTGGGTATAAACCAAATGGGGTTGTGAAAAGAAAGTATATGCTGGTGCTGTATAATTTTTGAAACGCTAAATAGCCTTAAGGTCGTTTGTGTGATTAATGTATTCATTTAGACCTGAACAGAGGCAGTGCCTCCTCCTCAAGAGAAAACCCTGCCACCACTCTTACATTGTCTGGCCATGGCCTCTGGCGGTAACTGTCCTTGAGAACATGTTTGCCAGGCTGGGCGGACAATGGCGGGGCGAAGGTGAACATCGGAATAGTGCCATGCGGATGCCAATTCTGCCTGGCAGCCCTGCAGGACAACCTGGTGGAAACAGAGCTTAGTGGAGATCCCCAAGCTTGGCAGAATCCCTAGCACACTGCCTTACATGCAAAGCTGTGTGGGGGAATCCCAAGAAATTCCCCATGGTGTGGGGGCACTAAAGCATAATGATAATCATTATAATTACATTCCCTGCGGTGAGTAAGCACCCATCCTCCCACCTCCCTAGTAATAGAGAAATCCCACAGAATCCTTCATTGGTACTGCACATTCCTATGGAAAGAGCCAACTGAGCATGGTCACTGTAGGCCTATTTTAAAAAAACGCATTTTTTAATTTGGATGGGTGGCAGATTGGCTCATACAAATTCCTCATGGTGGAGTAGATGTGTAGCACATTACTGTTCTTTCGGATCAGAGGTGATATGATTGAAAGAGTGGTGGATGCAGACATTTGAGGTTTTATTTTAGGGAAGACTCTTGATCTTCTTGTTCACCCCCATATCCTGGGAATATTCCTCCAGGCCCCCTACACTAACTTCAACTTTATTTTTCTACACCATGTGATTCATGGAGGTATCTGTGGACCCAGCACGTTGTAAAATGACAGACACGGTATCCAATTGGTCTTTTCATTGGATCAGTGGGTATCGCAGTATTAGTCCCTCTGACACTCCTCCACTTATTCCGTGAGGGCCGGGACGCTTGCCCTGCTCCATTATATCTCAGTTGTCTACTGCATTTCAAGAAGATTCAATTTGCACATTCTGGTTTGCGAACAGGGATAAGTACATCAGGTACCAGATTTGTTACCTGCAGGTTATGCACATCCCCGCAGAAGGCATAAATGACTAACAGTACTGGTATTGAAAGGTTTGACCTGCAGAAATGATATGCATCTATGTTGCAGCTGTATTACAAGCATGCAAACATTCAGGGGAAGATTTACAAATTTCTCACACAGTAGAGCAACTAAATTTGCTGCGCTGCATTGCACAAGGGGGAAAACAAAGTGCAGAGCCAGAGCTATTAAGATTGGCCTGCTGCTACAGCCATCCCCTGAGCTTTGCTTGACATGCAGTCTCGCAGAGGTGAGTGTGCACTGTCTTGAATTGGATTTGCACTGGAAGTATACACTTCCAGTACAAATTGCTATTTCAAGAAAAACATCAAAGAATCCTACTCACTTGATGTATGTTGTGAAATTCGGCACACATGCGTGTGTGTTTTTTTGAGAAATCAAAAACTTCTCCTTGTTAGCGCCTGCTTCAAGTAGGTGTCTTTTTATGATGCAAATCCCGGTATGTCTATGTTAGTAGATCAGGCTTTGCGTAAAAAAATATGGCGTTTACATTGTGACAACTCAGGGGCAGATTTACAAACCCCTTGCGACACTTTTACGCTTTTGTGACGCAGAGGCGTCATAAACAATGCGCCACGTTGCGACACATTTACAACGTGGCATATCTAGGAAGATGTGTCACGTTGTAAAGCCCTGCGTCACATTATACCTGCGTCAGGTATAATGTATGCAGGGTGGGCATTCCCACGCAAGAAAGCCTCGTAAAAGTGACGCAGTGAAATCTACAAGATTTCACTGAGTCACTACGATGCCACTGCATCAAAACCTTACGCCTGCTTGAAGCAGGCGTAAGGAGTGACGCAGCACAATAAGTTTAGGCCGCCCCTGAGCATTGCTGGAGTTGCGTCGCGCTTGCGACAGGACTCCAGCAATGCTTTACCTTTACGCCGACAGATGCGTCACGTATCTGTCAGTCCTTGCGCCATGGTGCACCGCATTGTAAATGCGGCGCATCCATGGTGGCGCAAGGATTTTTTTACGTGACGCAAATTAACTGACGCATCTCTGCTGATATGCAGAGATGCGTCAGTTCTTGTAAATCTGCCCCTCAGTAACGCCCCATTGCCGCAAAGTGGTGCACAGCAGAGCAATGTGCTTTATGCGATTTAAAAAGGGCACCTTTTGTGCTTGAAAGTAAATACCAACAGGTTGCTTTGAGCCGCTTTGCATCAATTTTCGTCACTTTGCGATAGGGCAAACTGTAAATCTCGGCCTCTGTATTTTGGACTAGGACGCATTGTCTTTTTTCTAACATGGCATTTGAACTTAATTTTTCTTTACTTTCTCCATTTTACGGTAGCTATCGCTCCGAAGTAGGTTAATAGCTAACTAGCGCCTACTGGGTGTTCCTAAACGTTGGCTTGAATAACATTAACCTACTGCGCTATCTTTCAAGGATCCTAGCCTGAGACTAGCAATTTGCCTACATTTCAAGAGTCTGCAACATGCGCTTTTCTGGATCCCCCCTCTCCCTCTCCCCCTCCATATTCTAGTTAAAACCATTATGACGAAGTCACTCGTTCATTTGGCCGGTGGCCTCTTCCTCGTTCGTGGTAAACGAGAGGCCGGCTGGCTTCCAAAAGCCATCACAAGCCTCGTTCGCAGAATACCGGAGAGCGAGTTTCGGTAGTTTTGTTTCTACCCAAGACTAAACCCCAGGGTGGGGTGTCCTTGGAAAGCTGCCAGGGAAGGGATAATGCTGCCGGCTGGACGCAGACTAACATTTCTCACTGACGAGCTACGCCTGGGACCCCCTGCCTCTCACAAGGGTTTAAGTTCTTAGGAAAGCTTTAAACATTGTCTCGGGGAGATAGAATGGACTTATTCAGAATGATTAAGACAAAGCAACGAGGCAGACGCGATGGGAGGGGCGTGGGTGGTAGGAGGGATTCTGAAGCCGGAAAGGGTTTCCATCTGAAGCGGGTGCTCCAGGGAGCAGCTCTTCACAGTGCACAGTGACCCCAGGACCAGCAGAGGCTGCAGACACGCCAGCAGGCAGGATCTCAACCGCCCAGGAGCTAATCTCTCACCTCCACCCTGGACCCCAGAGGAGGCAATCAGACCTCCTGATCCCCCACGGGAAATGCGTGGCCAGAACTCTCACAGCTCCTGCAACAGAGCACCAAAGACAACCCCTCCCATCTTTCTCTCTCTCTCTCACACACACACACACACACATTGCGGAACCTAACAGGTATCACCACAGCGCAACTCCACACAGCATCACCACGTCAAGTATAAACGTTCAACACAGCATTAGTGGTGCTGGCACCCCATACAACATTCGCTGCATTTGGGATCCCCTTCATACATCAGTAAATCCACTCATTGCCTCAGATGCCACCTTTTTAACACAGCATGACAACCCACACAACATCTAGACTCGGCCCAGTATCAAGGGGAGTCCTGACACACACGCACACACACACACACACCATTTTTGACATCCTTACATAAACTGAGGGATACCCCTCCACCCCAACAAAACATCAGGTGCAGCTCCTATATAACATCAGGGTTCTCAGAGCCTCAGAGAGAAATGCCATTTACTGTCTCAGTTGGTTAACATGTTACGTTATGTAATGTTAAGCTTTACTATAACATTGTTAGACCTGTCTGCATTAGGGAGCCTTCCCGCAAACATTTTGCCTAGCTCCTACATTTTTCTGATCTCGTTTTCACTGGCCTTAGGACTCTGAGCACTTTACCATTGCTAACCTGTGCTAAAGTGCATGTGCTCACTCCTCAAAACAAGGTAACATTGACATATCCCCAATTGGTATATTTAATTTACTAATAATTCCCTAGTAAAGTGGCACTGCATGTGCCTAAGGCCTGTAAATTAAACAGTAGCGGCCCGTGATGGAAGTGCTGCCGGGTGGTGACGTGGGGCGGGGTAGGGGCATTTGGCGATGCAGCGCGCGCAACGAAATTAGTTTTATTTATTTATATGTCTACTTACCTCTATACAGCCGTATTCCGTACTTTACTACCCCCCACCCTGCCCCTCCCCCGCCCCACGTCACCGCCCGGCAGCACTCCTACCACGGGCCGCTACTGAAATTAAATGCTACTAGTGGGTCCTGCAGCACTGATTGTGCCACCCACTTAAGTAGCCCCTTAAATATGTCTTAGGCCTGCCATTGCAGAGCTTGTATGTGCAATTTTAAACTGCCATTTTGACCTGGCAATATAAACCTTTTTGCCAGGCGCAAACCTTCCTTTTTAACACATGTAAGTCATCCCTAAGGTAGGCCCTGGACATCCCAGAGGGTAGGGTGCACTGTATTTAAAAAGTAGGACATACACTTTTAAGTTTTAAATGTTCTGGTAGTGCAAAAACACTTAAATTTGTTTTTCACTACTGCAAGCCCTATCCCTCCCATAGGATAACTGGAGCTCCCTTATTACATTTTATACGTGTAACTTCCAAATGGGAAGAGATAACCAGTTCATGTTTGGTGTCTCTGAAATCACAATTTAACATCCTAACTTATGGTGAATTTGGATTTTAAATTCCGATTCTGAAAATACCACTTTTTGAAAGTTGAAATGTTCCTACCTTATCCATTTAGTGCCTGCAGCCTGCCTCTGTTCACATGATTGGCTATAGCTGACAGTTGGGCTTTGTGTATTCCTCCTAGTCAGCCACAATCAATAGGGAGATTAGATGTGCCTGGACCAGCCATCTCTGGCAGGATGGGCAGGAGGAGTTGGGCACAGCCCCACTTACACCTAAATAGGCTGTGTCTTGCCCCCACATAAAGGGCTGCATACCCCTAGAGCCAGGACTGGGAAGGGGGGTGCCTCGGAACTTTAAAGAAAAACCTCTAGAAGCTTGTCCCCCACTTCAGAGGCACACCTGGGTATAAATACTGGACCTCAGATACCACCACTTTGGTACACATCTGGATCTGTGGATACTCTGCCAGGAAGAAGGACTGCTGTGCTGCTGAAGGACTGCCACTTTGCGGGCTGCACTTTGCTGGACTCCTGCTTTGCTGTGCTGACCTGCTGTCTCCTGCCTCCAGCCTGGGTGAGAAGAACTGGACTTGCAACTCTTGAATTCAGAACCCCAGAGTGACTCCATGGGCTAGTTGATTGGCCTCCTGACTTGAGCCTCAGGAAAAGAAGGCTCTACCACTTTGCACCTGCACCTTAACTCTGCCATTTGTGACATTACCCTGCCAAGTGGTGCCACCCCAGTCCTGGACCCTCGGAAGTGGGCCTAAGGTGCTTACCAGGCTCTGTGGATCCAGCAGAACCGACACATCACCTCTGCTGCTCGGCGCAAATCCGAGCAGAACTGATGCATCACTGCTGCTGCATGGGTTGGGCCCATCGCACAGACCCGCATTGCATCACAGCTCCTCGCAACCACCGCATTGCCCCAACTGTGTGACTCAGTATCGGCGCAGGCCCTTGCATTCCTCATCAATGGCAGCCTTGATAAACAACAACAGACTCCGCATCACAGCCTCACAGCTCTTTGGAACTGACGCATCACCCTGACTGTGCGCCGCATCCTCAGCACCAGACTTCACACCGCAAGCCCCGTCGATGGGATCCTCGACAACGATGTGGAACCTTGTACTGCAGCCTCATCGCCCCTGAGAACCGACACATCGCTTCAGCTGTGCAAAGCATTTTTGGCACCGACCCTCATAACGCTCAGCACACCAGGATTGAAGGTACTTGTTCAGCGGGCCTAACTGGGTCCCTGTAGCCAGCCCGTGCTCCATTACCACCGGCATGAAATTGAGACTTTGTCCCGGTCCGGCACGAACAAATAGCCACAGTTGGCGCTTTATGCAGTTTGGGGCTATTTTGACTCAAACCTTTAGAATGTAATATCTCCTATTCCATTTATTGGATTTTTCTCATTTTGGCCATGTTTTATTTATTAAAGATTACCCTATTTTTCTACCTCTGTTGCAGGCTTCTTTTGCGGTGTGTTTTCAGTGTGTTACTGTTTGAAGTGTTGCACAAATATTCTACACATTGACTCTGAGCTAAGCCTGACTGCTCTCTGCCAGGCTACCTGAGGGTTGAGCACAGGTTAATTTAGGTTTTGCTTGTGACTTCAACCTGAGAAGAATTGTGGTTGCTGCTTGAGAAGGGTTTCACCACCACCCCCCCCCCTCAACCAGTAACCCAATTTCTTTCAAAGATGCTATGTAATGCTATGTTATATAATTTAATTGGGAACTGTACAGCACTTCCGATTATTGTTGTCGGCATGTAGCACCTTTTTATGCATAACTGGAGGAACCACGGTTTGATAATATATTCCATTTGTTGGTTATTGATTTGTGTCATTGGTAGTTTGTTTAGTGTTTGTTAGTGTGAAAGCTAAATTAACTTGATCTATGAGTAGCATGTTTAAGATAATCTGTAAGGCTCAGTGTGTCGAAGGACTTTTCTATTTTTCTCCCGATTGGGGCCTAATGTCCATTTCTTGGCCAGAGCATATTGGATTCTATATATAGCTCACAATCCAGGTCGTAGTCTTATGCGGCGAAGTTCTGTGCACGAGGGCATGTTGGGTCCATGTTTGTTATATCTGCCTGTTTCTAGCGTGAATGTGATGCAGGACAGTGCTGTTCATTTGACATCACTTTACCACCTATGTAGCTTTGGTTCGGCATTGTGTGCATGATGGTGCGAGGAGTCTGTCTATTGTGTGCTGCTGAGTATGAACATTTGTAAATTATATTGGAATTGTGGTGCTTTGTGTTGTTTTTGTTAGGTATAGTGAGCTGTTAGATTTTCAATAAAAGCTCAAACAAGAATGTTGGAAGTGTGTTGGACGTGTGTGGTAAGGGCTGGATTTTTTTAATTAAATGTGGGCTTGAGTGTTGTTGGAGGTACACGCTCCCACAATACTCTTTCAATCATGAGTGTCTATTTTGTCCTTTCAAGGAATAGGGGCTGCAATCAAAACAAGCATTGGCATAGCCAATATGTCTCGCCTTTTGGACCTTTTGAGTGTTTAGCCAAGCAGCACATTTTCCTGGGTGCTGAGCCGCCAGTGATTGAAGAGCTATATAATTACTACACACTGGGTGTGAAAGAAAGTGTGAATAGTTTTATGGCCAATTATTGCTCTTATTGTTTTTTTAAGTTTGATAAATGGCAGGACTACCTTATAATGGTTCAATGTAGGTAAGACATGAGGTACACCTAACGCTAGAAAGGGCGAATTTGGTGCAGAAAGATCTTGCATGACCATTACACCTAGCTAATTGCTGTAACTGGGGTTTGAGCATTACAGGATCTTACTGGAAATAAAAAGAGGACTAACAGAATGTCAGTTGCACCACTAAATTCTATACACGTAACTGCCTCAATTTGAAAAAGGGTTAGAATAAGGTGTGGCATCATGGAAAAAATAGAACAAACTTAATGCAGGCAAAATAATCATGACCAAGAGGGCAGTATGGTTAGGAAACTTGCATGGAGTACGTTTGAAAAACGTCTAATTGGAATACATAAATCAAATTTGCAGTTTTCTAGGACACACATACATCAAACATATAAAATTGTGATATGTTTGTGAAAGATGATTAAGGGGGAATATTTGACATCTCTAATAGGAATACAACCAAACAAACATTATTACAACCATAAGGTCAACAAACTAAATCTCTTTGTAAGTTGATTGTACATTAACTTAGACAAAAAATATTGAGGTCAAGAGGCAACTGCTTCCATGTGATGAAGAGAACATTCTATGGATGACAATTAACTGGCATTTACAAGTTAAACACTGTATTTTAACTTATGAGTCACAGCCAACAAACACAGCTACATTAACGGCACACAAGTGGTGTCAAAAAGTGGAAGGACCCTATCAGCTTGCGTTCACGCATATAAGGAAGCAACGTGTTAAGTGCTTAATTATCAAAACCTGCGTTACTATGACCCTGGAAAATTGCAAAAAAAGTTTTACCGTTGTTTACTTTAGATATGTCACAATAATGGGGCGATTTGGTCCCTACTTAAGAGCGGTTGTACACACGCCAAACAAATGTTCCAATGTTATGGAGCACTCACGCCAAAACATGTTTAAGAGAAACATTTAACAACTCTTGGACAACTTCACTGATGAAGCAAATTCAATTGCATCAATTACTGTATTTCTCGACCCCTGAAGGTAGCATTGGCGTCGTGATGACTGGGGACGAGGGGGTAATGAAAATACCCGTGAACATGTGGAGGCTGGTGTGTTTCAAAGGAGGTTAGTGGACTTTAGCACCCGGGACAGTCGCGCTCCTCCTCTTTTCAACTGTGTACCAAAGAAGACTGCATTCTTTACAGCAGGACTAGTCCATGGGCCATGCAAATATAGAGCACGCCTCTACATCTAGACCTCAGCCCACCCACTAGCGAGAAACAGATGATAGTTAAGGAACACGCTTCACATGCGCCGCTCAGTGTTCCTCTATCTATACCATGTACTTAATGCAGAATGACTGGTGGCCCGGTCCGCAGTGTCAACGTGAGCATTCAATGCCCCAAAGAAAAAAAAAAAAAAACGGCACAAAATGTACGCGTTCTCACCATTCCCAAGTCCGTGCACGCTGCTCCTTCACCAAATGCCACGCCTGGTTTTCACTTCGCCTGTGTGTACCACCCCCCGGGGAAGGGGGGGCAATCAGGACTCTACGAGGCCTCCAGATGTAAGACGAGTTTTTCGTGAAAGCCAGGGTTGGCGCTTGCCCGCCTGAGACACGTGAGGGAGTATAATGTAAGCCAAAAATGAGGTGAAACAAAGGGAAACGCCACTGCCATGCCAAGAAAAGAGCGGCAGACCATATTAATGCAGAAGGGTCTGGGACCGATACTGCGGCCAAATTCCGGCATCTGCGACTGCTAGGCAGGGTAATTTTCACAACGTACCAGTAGCAAAGGAGCAAGGGGGGGAGATGGGCAGCCGTTTTAGAAGAGGATTTCTTAGGCAATTGTTCTCCCACATTTATAAAAAGATAAAGCAGTGTGCCTCGCTGATGAAGCAACAAAGGTTTAATAAAAACAAAACAAAATTAGTTTAACTGAAACCCAAAAGAAAAAAAAGAAGTGCAAAAATATGTAACACGATAACAGGGCCAGTTGCCAGGGACAGGAACCACCCCCAGAAAGGAAGGATAAATGTAACAATTGACCAATGAAAGCAAAGGAATTTATACAAGCACACAAAGGAACCAATGGGAAGTGAGAGGCGTTATTAATGCCCAGGGAAGAGGTACAACATGCCTCGCAGAACAGCACATGAGCACTAGGCTCGACCAAAAAACGAAACCAATATTTTCAAACTTGGAGTGCAGGGTATAGATCTGCTGTCCCTCGCTGGCATCCAACCCTGCATTCCCAGCCTTTTTTTGTAGGATCAACAAACAAAATCCTGCCTCATTAATATTAATAGAACAGGGTTCTGCTTCTTCCCTGTGACAGATGTGTGCTTATGCGTCAGGGCAACAACTCCTAATAGCTTGAAGGCAACCCTCTGTTACAGAATCATTTGCAAGCACACTCAACACACATAGTCAACTGCACTCATGTATGCACAATCGGTCATAAAATAAGTGTGACTATCCTCCAAACACTGCAGACCATTTCTAGAAGTCCTCTGACCCCATACCTTTATGGCCAATCCCCAGACAGTATCATGAACAGTCTCATTCCAACTCCAAATGCACACACGCACACACACACACACACACAAACACACACATGCCACCTCCAAATTTGCACGCAAGCACACACACAAACACACAAACCCGAGGTACATTTACTCAGCGGTTACAAGCTTCTTAAAGATAGCACAACATGAATTCTCCTTTGCAGAACATGTACACCAAAAGAGTGCTCTATATTTAATTACTTATTTGACTTGTAAACCCAAATTTACTAGGTTAGAATAGACAATTGTCCTAATGCATGACTGAGTAACCATCCTCCACAAACCCCACCAATGCCTTATTATTTTCTTTTATTTTCTCTCAATTATTTATAGAACTTGGAGCTTGGATCAAAGAGGCGTCTATGGCTGTACATAGCAACAGAAATTGTAGGATGGAGGCAACATGCGAGGCAACAGTGACAACTCTGCCGAATTAGGATATCTCCTACCATCTCTAAAAAAATGAGACTAAGCATAGCATAAGACATAGCACAGCACTGTCTGCTAATCCAGAACCATTAATTATTGAAAAATATTGAACCCACAAATCGGGCGACATTAAAACCGATCTCTTTTTTTACAAAATACATCACTTATTTGATCTCAACTTTTTGTAATTTGTTCACCATTTCTAAGAACTTGAAAACAACATAAGGCAGAAATCAGCCCATTTCTGTGTAACTTGAATGAAATAGTAATCCTCAAATAAACTTTTGCAATAATATAGAGATCAAGATTTATCGACGGTAAAAGCAGGGGTGTTAAATGGCATCAAGGAAGTGTGTTGGTAGGCAGGTTGCTTCCTGGAGCTATTGCTTGGCATTCTCCTGTCTAGTGTCTCATCACCCACTATACAGCTTTATGCTTTTTTCTCTTCCGCGCCATGCCCACTTCACCATGCCTCGGTCAGAGTATGTTAGTGCCAGTGCTTGCACACAGTGCATGGGAATGCAGTGGTCCTGGCAGCTAAAGCTTGGTTTGGGAGCCTTCGCTTTGCGTCTCTCGTCACATATGTGATGCTGGATAGAGAAGACTGTAGGTCACAGCTGTGGAGGAGTGGGCTTAGGCTTCAGCAGAGGATATGGTTTGGAAGGTCTGAGCAGTGGAGTCAGTTTGAATGGTTACTCCAGTCATCAGTTTCACATTGGGGCAGGGGCGTAATGCAGTCCCCTGTAGGCTATGATGCTCAATGGGGCCCCTGAGCTTCTTGAGGCCCCCACTTCTGCCTTTGAATATGTGTGAAAGATGGGAGTTTCAGGGGGCCCTCACCACATTTCACACCTGCCCCCATCATGTTGTTTTACACCACTGTTGAGGGAATTCGGTTCCTGGAACCTGACATTGGGGAGCCAATCTGAGAGAGGTGACAGTGTCAGCTAAAGCTAACATTGATGATAGTGAGAAGTGTTGGAAGCACTGGCATTTCATGCTGGGTGTGTAAGTGGAGTACACAATTTATTTCTGATTTGCATCACTTTTAGCATTAATTAGTCTCTGATTCCTATCTTTGATTGATCGTACGAAACAGGTTAGTGTAAAAGGTAGAGGAAGACACCAGAAGTCACATACAAAACCTGTAGGGTTGAGATGTGTGTTAACGGGGCTTTGTAGGGATGTGGTGGAAAAGTCCCCTTTCCCCTTCCAACAGTTGAATTATGGGATAACTTAGACCGTACAAAACGAATGTATGCAACATCTTAGTAAGACAGCTCCCGGCATTCTAACTGTTGAACACAATGCTTCAAGGCATACAGACACAGTGCAATTAGTCATCACAGGCCCGAGATAACCCTGCCAAAGGGTTGGTTGTTGTAACTCTAATGCAATCTGTAGAAAGGATGAGGGACCAAAGACATGTCTAGTAGTCATTTGATGTCTTCTGAATACCGACGTAGTTTGCCACTTTTAACCCTGAGCCCCCTGCATAGGAGAGACAAGGAAAAAAAGAGGAGAGCCTGAAAGTTAGGGCTGGTTCTCAATGACCAAGTGATGTCCTCTAATGCAGGAAAATGGCAAGTAAGAAACTCTTTCAATAGGCCAGTTGAAAGGTACAAAACAGATGGATTATGTTACTTAAATTCTAGTCACATCTAGATTTCAGACTGAGTACTCCTCTTGTGAATCTATTGATGTAATGGATGTATCTAATGTAATTGAAATTATGCAATCAAGTGTTGAATTTACTGCTACCTCTGATATTAAAATCAATTAAGGGGCTGCTTTGGTTAAGCGTGATAAGGAACCTATAAGATCTACTACAAAATTTACAGAGTTAGCTTCCATTCTAGTCTTGTTACAATCTATTTAGAAAGAAGTAACTTATATTAAAGTAGTACAATGCAGGCTATGCCTCAAAATTGGGGCTGATCAACGATATAGCAGATGCCTTGAGTGAGAAAGTGGGAGCTTTAATTGGCTGTTGACTGCATATAGAGACCCACAGGATGACTTCAGAGACAACAGTTAAAGATGAAGTCGGAAGAATATTTATATGCTCAACAATTTGCACTGTAAATGTGATGACCAGAAAAATAGGTCCCACAGAGTTAACCTTTGGATTGGTGGCATTCCCAAAGGAATGGAAGGCTCAGAGAAGGGGTATGGAGCTCAAGAAGCATTGATTGAATAGTTTTCCACATCACTCTTAACCCCTTTGGTGCTCATGATTGAACGGTTCCGTCATGAGCATTGGTGAGCGTGTGCTGATGATGGAACCGTTCCGTCATAGCACCCGCTCATGGGGAAAGCGCAGGCGCTCCCCACATGGACTGCCCATCTATCCCCCCAAACAGGGATGGCAGCCCTGACCCCCCCCTTGGCAATCCCATGAAGTCAGCGTGCATGATGGGCGCCGACGTCATCAGGAGCCACCCGACACGCTGGAAGCCATTTGGTTTCCAGCCGACGGAGGGAAAGGTTGGTTTTCCTGACGAGGAGGGTGGTTTGGGCGTGCACAGCGGCATTGGGGGAGAGGAAAGAGTTTTTCCTCTCCACCGATGTCTCTTTGCAGGGCATTCCTGCTGCACGATCGCGCATGGGGACGCGATCGTGCAGCAGGATGCCCCCACTAGCACCAGGGTTTTTTTTTTTTTTAGTAATAGGAAGTGACCCCTTGGGCAAGGGTCGCTTCCAAAGGAGTGGATTTTGTGTCACCCGTTTTCTGCCCCCCCCCCCCCCCGGGACAGATCGGGCCGATTTTGATGCCCATCTGCCCCTGGGGGGCAGAAAACAGCACTAGCACCAGGGAATTTAAATCTTTGTGCATGGGAGCGATCCCTTGGGCAAGGATCCCCCCCAATTTTTTTCTAGTACTTGTGGCCATTTTCTGCCCCCCTCGGAGGTGGATCAGCCCTATTTGGAGGCCCATCTGCCCCCATGGGGGAGCAGCAAACCGACTAGCACCAGGGATATGTATATATTTATGTTTGGGGTTGGCCCCTTGGGTAAGGGTTGCCCTATTGGCTCTAATCATTTTTAAAAATTACTTTTGGCCATTTTCTGCCCCCCTCTGGGATTCTGGGTAACAGAACCTGGTGAGAGCCACCCAAGTCACCCCATCCTGGATTACCCTGGGAGTCTAGTTTTAAAAAATGCACAGGTTTGCTAGGTTTCCCTAGGTGCTGGCTGAGCTAGGGTACAAAATCTACAGCCAGGCACATTGCGAAAATATGGTCTGTTTTCACTGGAAAAATGTGATGTGCCTATATTGCATTTTGGGCTGTTTCCTGTCGCGGGCACTAGGCCCACCCACACAAGTGAGGTACCATTTTTATCGGGAGACTTAGGAGAATACTGGATGGGGGGACGTTTGTGACTCCCCACAGATTCCAGAACTTTCCATCACAGAAATATGAGGAAAATTTGTTTTTTAACAAAGTTTTAGGATTGCAAGGGATTCTGGGTAACAGAACCTGGTGAGAGCCACACAAGTCAGCCCATCCTGGATTTCCTTGGTGTCTAGTTTTCAAAATTGTACAGGTTTGCTAGGTTTCCCCAGGTGACGACTGAGCTAGGGTCCAAAATCCACAGCTAGGCACATTGCGAAAAAAGGGTCAGTTTTCACTGGAAAAATGTGATGTGCCCATGTTGCTTTTTGGGCTGTTTCCTGTCTCGGGCACTAGGCCTACCCACACAAGTGAGGTACCATTTTTATCAGGAGATTTGGGGGAATGCTGGGTGTGTGGAAGTTTGTAGTTCCCCGCAGATTCCAGAACTTTTCATCTCAGAAATATGAGTGAAATGTGGTGTTTTTTGACAAAGTTTGAGGTTTGCCAGGGATTCTGGGTAACAGAACCTGGTGAGAGCCACACACGCCAACCCATCCTGAATTCCCATAGGTGTCTAGTTTTAAACAATTTACATGTTTGGTAGGGTTTCCCTAGATGCTGGCTGAGCTAGGGTTCAAAATCCACAGCTAGGCACATTGCGAAAAAAAGGGTGAGTTTTCACTGGAAAAATGTGATGTGCCCACGTTGCATTTTGGGCTGTTTCCTCTCGTAGGCACTAAGCCTACCCACACAAGTGAGGTACCATTTTTATCGGGAGTCTTTGAGGAATGCAGGGTGGGTAGATGTTTGTGGCTCCCTACAGATTCCAAAACTTTCCATCACAGAAATGTGAGGACAATATGTTTTTTTTTTTTTACAAAGTTTGAGGTTTGAAGGGATTCTGGGTAACAGAACCTGGTGAGAGCCACACAAGCCACCTCATCCTGGATTCCTCTAGGTGTCTAGTTCTAAAAAATGTATGGGTTTGCTAGGTTTCCCTAGGTGCCGGCTGAGCTAGGGTCCAAAATCCACTGCTAGGCACAATGCGTAAAAAGGATCAGTATTCACTGGAAAAATGTGATGTGACCATGTTGTGTTTTGGGCCGTTTCCTGTCACAGGCACTAGGCCTACCCACACAAGTGAGGTACCATTTTTATTGGGTGATTTGGGGGAGCACAGAATTGTAGAACAAGTGCTATTATCAATTGACTTTCTATGCATTTCTGCCTTCCAAATGTAAGACAATGTGTAAAAAAGAAGTCATTTTGAAAAATGTCCTCTAATTCACATGCTAGTATGGGTACCTACAATTTCAGAGATGTACAAATAACTACTGCTTCTAAACTCTATATTTTGTTCCCATTTTGGAAATACATAGGTGTCCTTGACACCTATTTTTCTTTCTTTATATTTTACCAAATTAACTGCTATTGACCCTGTACACAATGAAAAACCATTGCAAGGCGCCGCTCAATTATTGGCTCTGGGTACCTTGGGTTCTTGGTGAACCTACAAGTCCTATATATCAACACAGCAATAAGGGTCCAGCGGATGTTTCAATCTATTGCTTTTAAAAATCTGCCATACTTAGAAGTTACAGTTGAAAACGTTGACACAAATGGCTGTTTTTTTCAACTCAATTTCAATTTTTTTTTTTTATTTCAGCTTTTAGTTTCTATAGCAAAACATTGAAGGATCTATACAAATGACCCCTTGCTAAATGGGTGGGGGGGGAGGCGTAGCAGCGAAGGGGTTAAAATATTCTGCCCTTTCAATGAGCCGATAACAAATGAGGATCATATTTCTATACTTATAACCTGTTGCATCACATTCTAGAAGTGATTTTTCAAGATTATGCAATGAAAGAAAAAGTATTAGAAAAGGCTAGAGAAAAAAGTATTTCAAAATGAATTGCCTTTTCATTATCTGTTTCCTGATTTTTGCTTATTAAACAGCTAGGAAGGGTAAGTTTGAGATGAGAGCACAAATCCCAGAGTTCCTTAGTTGAAAATGTTGATCTCTAATCTAAAAGTCAGTTAGAAAGGTGCTTTCAAAATATTTTTAGAGGCGGATGAAGCATTTTGGTGGGATGGACTTTGATAAACCAGATGTTAGAAAAACTGGAGATGTTGTGATAAAAAGTGACTGTTTTGCTCTGCTGGGTGGGACAGGGAGGTGGTTTATGAGCTGAAAAGTAATTGATAGGTTGTGGAGAAGGGGTGGATAAGTTAAATGCTGGAGCACCATGCCTCTTCTATTCACATATGATGCTGGCCAACACATTCTGGAAAGTGCAGGAAGGGCTTTCTTTAATGAATGTGGCCATCCCAAAAGCGTGTTGGAGTGGAGGTGGGGCTTTGCTGTTGCTAGGGGGTTAGAGACAATAGTTTATTAACCACAAGAACTGCCCTACCAATAGAATCGTTGCACACATTTGTAATTGATGGTTATCTCACGTAATGTGAATAGGTTAAACAATATGAGAAAAAATACATTTGTGAAGACTTACCATAAAAAGAATGCTAGTGTATGTCTTATTCAAAAGAACCATTTAAATTGCAGATCAAAAGTTGTCTTGAAAAAAACTTGATAGATTCAGACCATGATTTACTATATGGTTGCATCAGTATTGAGAGGTGTTGCATTATTAGTACATAAGTGTAAACATTTATAGGTAGAGCACTGGTCAGCAGATCTCAATGGTAGATACCTTATTGCATCAGTAAATAGTTCTGGGGGATGGAGGTATATGATACTTCTTTTGTGCACAATTGCTTATAGCACCCTGCCTTTGCAAGTAGGGTACAATTAACTATTAATTTATGAAATTACGTTTTGAGTTTATCAGGCCTTAGATCTGAATTATACTTGGTAGACCAGGGAATACTGGTATTCTCAGCTACACATTTTATAGTTATATGTGCTGCTCTATGCACTTAATGATACTTTTTGATAACAGAAGATGTGACTTATGTAGGAGTGGAGATAAAACCCATCATAATATTTGGTCTCACCATGGTAACAGTTAAGAATGTGGATAGCTGTCATGAGATACAATGACAGGGCACAGATCAGACAAATACCAATAACGGAAATAATTGCTCCTATTCAAGGTTTCGTGACTTGCAAACCCCCTAGTCAAAATGGATTAATAATGATTGGTTGAAGACTCGGTTAGCTCAGCTATTTAATACTGTTCTGGCCGGTGGAAAGGCATCACCCTCATTTTTGTGGAGCAATTTGGCTGTCTTTCTAAACCAAAAGATGAGCCAGATACACTAAAATACTAGTCACAAATCGCACAGATTTCTTGTAAACCTTTTTAAAGAAATCACAGCACAGCTCAAAATCAACATTATGGTGACTGCTCTAAAAGGGCACATCAGGGCTGCCCTCTTTTCCCACTTTGTTTTCATTTTTCTTCAAACCACTTGCAGTCCTTATAAGACATCATGTTCAAATACCTGGCCCTGGTGTGTAAACTGTTAAGCGGCACTCACCTGTTCTCCAGGTTGTTCTACCTTGGCGACGATAATTTCCTATGTCCTCTGGGAACTAACAGCGTGACAGTTATGAACAGAATACACACCGTCAGTCTGAAAGTTCCCAGGGGGAAAGGGGATGGGACGAGAAGAGAGAGACAAAAAAATACGAAGATACCAGACGTCTTCGCAGTGACAAAAGGACTCTTCTGGGATTGTCTGGGAGGTTCTGGAATTCCAAACTCTAGATTGTGATGTAGGAACGCCTTGTTCAAGAACACTGTCTTCGTGGTGAACTAGAGGCAAAGAACAATATTTAAATGACTGATGCTATGACAATAAGTTAAACCTAAATCTGCTAGACCTATACTCTATATATCCTACCTAAAGCTTGTTTAGGGCATACATGAAAGGTGGGTACTTCTTTGTACTGCTTCGTTTACTATATATTAATGAAGTGTCTCTGATTTACCATCTTAATGTGCGCTCCTTGGTTAAACACTATATGGAGATTTATGACCTTATAGAGGATGAATCTCCTGATGTGTTTTTCATAACTGAAACTTGGCTAACTGATGCCACAGTGGATGAACCAGGCCTTGCACTCCCCCCGGGGTTCAGCATTCGGACTCTTAACAGAGAGACTAGAGGTGGGGGGCTAGCTCTTATTTTTAAATCCCACATTCACTGCACATTTGTTAAGGAAGACGTAGCAGGGTGCGAATGCGCCCGTTTTGTCATTTCCTTTAGTGCACACTCCTCTATCACTGGCCTATTAGTCTACCGCCCCCCTGGACCTATCTCAGAATTCAGATCTGCCATTATTGAGGCTGTGAATTCCCTGGCACTGAGAGCCGCGAACTTTAGCCTCATTGGCGACCTAAATATTCATTTTGATCGTCCCCTCCGATCCGGAAATTAGCAGCTTACTTGCGGACTTTGCTGCCTGTCAATTAAGACATCTGGTGGTGGGACCTACCCACACTGCTGGGCATTTACTTGACCCTGTTTTTTCCAACATCTCCCCCCTTACAGTCAATACCCCTAGCCCAGTGTGTTGGTCTGATCACCACTTAATTTCCATCTCCCTCCCTTTTTCCGAGGGAGTGACCAGAGCTGACCTCAAGGCCACTTTCAGATGCTGCTGGCATAAACTTAAACTAGAGGACCTTCTTCCCTACCTGGCGTCCTGCCCCCCTACCCTAGACACTGACCCAGAGCAATCGTATAAAGCTCTCTGCGACTGGATACTACGGGCATTAGACACTCTTATTCCTGCTAAATGGTCCAAAGGCCGTTGTTCTAGCTCTAATCCTTGGTACAATGACTCTCTGGCCGCCTTGCGTACCACATGTAAACAGCTAGAACGGGCCTGGAGAAAGGATTATGACCTTGCAGATAAAAAGCTGTATCAGGATGCTATCAAACGATATCATAAGGCTATACATCTGGCACGAGCGGCCTACCTTACTAACGAGATTAAGTCCAGCAAAAACCCTGCGAAGAGCATTTTCAAAATTCTCAATGATTTCAAAAGTAGGAAGGATCCCCCTACCTCGACGATTGCGTCTGGGCAGCAATGTGAGGTTCTGGCCACCTTCTTTGTTCAGAAGGTAGAAGCCATCTATAAATCCTTCCCCACTTGCCCCCCGGATCTTGCGGTCCCATTAGCGTCTCGGCCTATCGCTACCCTGGCAGTAATATCCCCTATATCTCAGGATGAGCTTCTCACATTGAGTACGAAGGTCAAATCCGGTTCCCCTCTGGATCCCATGAGGCCTGCCTAATTTAGAGACTGCCTACCAATACTTCTCACGCCCTTATGTCAGACGATCAACTCTTCTTTCATCACGGCGGTGGTCCCCTCGGCATGGAAGCAGGCAAGGGTGATCCCCCTGCTGAAAAAACCCTCACTGGACCCCACCAAGCCGGAAAATTTCCGACCTATTTCTCTCCTGCCTTGGGTTGCTAAAATCGCGGAGGCCCACACTAATAAAGTTCTTTCGGACTTTCTGAACAACAGCGGTATCTTAGACCGCTCCCAGAATGGTTTCCACCCCGGTCATAGCACCGAGACGGCGCTATTAGCAGGGAGTGAACACCTGCGGACCATTCTGGATGAGGGTCAAACGGCGGCTCTGATACTGCTCGATCTCAGCGCCGCGTTTGACACGGTCTCCCATCAGATCCTCCTGCGCCGTTTAGAGGAAGCAGGGGTAGTCGGCTTGGCACTGGAGTGGTTCCGGTCCTTTTGTCTGACAGATCTTTTCAGGTCTCCGCCCCCCCCTTCCTCTCTCACGCCCATTCCATCAAACAGGGGGTCCCCCAGGGCTCTGCGCTAAGCCCTATTCTTTTTAATCTCTATGTCCAACCCTTGGCAGGAGTGGCGCGGGACCATGGCTTGACCATGGTCTCCTATGCTGATGACACTCAGCTGGTGGTAGCCCTCTCCGATGAACAGTCTCAGGACGCCACACAGTTCCGGAAAGGACTAGAGGCGGTCGCACGCTGGATGACCACGAACTGCCTTCAGCTTAATGCCAATAAGTCTGAAGTGCTGTTGGTGGGGAACGACAAGGGGCTTTGGAGTACGCAGTGGTGGCCGGCATCTTTGGGCTGCGCCCCAACCCCTAAGTTGGTGGTAAAGAATCTAGGGATCTGGCTCGACTCCACTCTTGGATTTCAGGATCACACAAAGAAGATGGCCGGCACCTGCTTCGGTCTCCTAGGGGGTCTGAGGCCTATATTGGGGTTTTTCGACCCAGCCACACGTCAGCTGATAGTTCAGGCGACTATTTTATCAAGACTTGATTATGCCAACTCTCTGTTGTTACGTGCTAATAAGGCGGAAGTGAATCGTCTTCAACGAGTCCAGAATGCAGCCGCTCGAGTTTTGCTCAGGCTCCCTAGAACATGTTCTACGTCGGGCGCTTTGCGCCGCCTCCACTGGCTTCCCATCTCCAAGAGGATTGAATTTAAGACATTGTGTTTAGCCTTCAAAATTCTAAAACTTTCTTCCCCTGAGATTCTATCCAATTTGCTGGTCCCCTATGTCCCTGCTCGCCAGCTACATTCCGCTGAGCAATTTCTGGCCACTGTCCCCCGAGTGAAACGCATCCGGGCAGGGGGCAGGTCCTTCCGCTGTCTGGCCGCTAAGCTATGGAACTCCCTCCCTGTGCAGACTCGCCGCATAGACTGCCTGTTATCCTTCCGTAAGGCCATCAAAACTTACCTGTTTCCTACAGTCTAGCCCTCGCCCTCTTTGACACTGCATTAGCGCCGGGACGCCCCTTCGCTGGGGCAGCCGTGCGCTATACAAGCTTACTTAACATAACATAACATAACAATGGAGCATCCTAAAAAATAAATCAACACTGACATCAGGACGACAATTTACAAGTATACTTAAAACATATTTGTTAATTAATGATCCTTTCGTAGTAATATACCTGAGCCCTTCAATCAGTAACTTCACTTGAATTGAGCAGTACTGACTTGACCAGAGCCCTTCAATCAGTAACTTCACTTGAATTGAGCAGTACTGACTTTACCAGAAAGTTTTAACACGATAAAGGAAAATTAAAGAAAGAAAAAACTAATTAAGAATGTTTGCATTACTAATAAGCACAAATATCTCCTAATAATCAGAGTCCATTAGTCCTGGTATAATGGTTTTTCTTTTAGATTGTCCTTTTTCTTCAAATATACGGTTAAAAGACTCCGCAATTACTTGTCACTTCACAAGAAATAATAATATGTTCCAAGTTCAACTTTTATGCTCCAAGAAGGTGCCAATATTGACAAAGTTGTTTTCCATGTGCACTTCAACAAGAAATAAAGATTAGACTCACCGGGGTCCAGGAAATGCTCAGATTACCTTGTACTCAGACTAACTCTCTCTGTTGTTATTTTACAGGATTTACGGTACATCGGACCCGAAGAGCTGAAGGTCCATCGCCGAAGACTGGAAGATCCGGAGCCAGGGACGGATTGGTAATGCGGGCACTCGGGCATTGGCCAAAGGGCCGGTGTCTCAGTGCCCTCTGTGGGCCGTTTTTTCCCCCTTTCCCAGTCCACAGAGAGCACTGACAGGGAGAGGAAAGCAGCCTCGCTGTGCGGCCCTTCAGCGATGATCAGCTGTGGCCTCTCCTTGACCCCCTGCCCTGCCAAGCAATCACGCTGATGGTGGGCTGGGGAGGGGTGATTGTGTGCCAGAATCGGCCTCCCTGGGGGCCAGGTGTTGCTCAGGCCATTGAGCCATTTTCACCTCGGCCCCCTTGGGGCCCACGCAGCCCTGAAACAGTGTTTTCATTAACACCTCGCCCACAGCCCTTCTCATTCAGGGCATAGTGGGCGAGGAAGAATGGGTCTCGCTGTGGGGGCCAGGTAATGTTGGGAACTGGCACCATCTTCACCTTAACCTCCCCCCCACCCCCATGGATGGCCCAGCAGCTGTGTTTTTTGCTTTATCCCCTCTCCTGCCAGGCCATTGCCCCGAGGCAGTAAAGGGCTGGGGAGGGCTGAGTAATTTACAAATAGCTGGGGCCTGGCTGTTTTTCAGGTGCTCCTGCGCTGGAGGGCTGGGGAATCATTTTTTAGGAGAAAGGGGCCTGGCTGTTTTTCAGGTGCTCCTGCGCTGGAGGGCTGGGGAATCATTTTTTAGGAGAAAGGGGCCTCGCTGTTTTTCAGGTGCTCCTGCGCTGGAGGGCTGGGGAATATTTTTTTAAGAGAAAGGGGCCTTGCTGCTTTTCAGGTGCTCCTGCCCTGGAGGGCTGGGGAATAATTTTTTAGGAGAAAGGGGCCTCGCTGTTTTTCAGGTGCTCCTGCGCTGGAGGGCTGGGGAATAATTTTGTAACAGAAAGGGGCCTCGCTGCTTTTCAGGTGCTCCTGCGCTGGAGGGCTGGGGAATAATTTTGAAATAGAAAGGGGCCTCTCTGCTTTTCAGGTGCTCCTGCCCTGGAGGGCTGGGGAATAATTTTTTAAGAGAAAGGGGCCTCGCTGTTTTTCAGTTGTTCAGCTTGTAGGACATTGTCACCTTGGCCCTGTGTCCTTCCCAAGAACAATATCCTCCCACTTACATTCCTTGTGTGTTTCATGAATGGGCACGCCCGCGAATGTGGGCCACGCCCCGCGAATGTGGGCCACGCCCCACGAATGTGGGCCACTTTTTTCGTCAGTGCCCGGACCAAATTGTGATCCCAATCCGACCCTGTCCGGAGCTGAAGGTCCGTCGCCGAAGACTGGAAGATCCGGAAAGGCGGGGAGCCAGACGAGGATGCTGAATCCTGAAGAGGAAAAGGAACCAGCCAGCGCAAAGGAACTAGAGACAGGTAAGTGTTGAGGAAACGAGGCCAAGTCGCGAGTACAGGCAGGAGCGACTTAAATACCCTCGCTGTATTGTATCCTTTGCATACAAGTTTTGCCGGTTGCCGGTTGACATGTGCTATTGGCAGCTTACACGTGTGGGAGAAAACCGGCGGTTGTCAAGATTAACATACTTAGTTTGAAACACGTTTTAACAGTTTGCACGTGTCAGTGGTTCTCAAATGAACGTTTGTATTCATTTCTCTCATGCACCCAGATAACAGATTATGTACTTATACAATATTAGTAAATGCACATTTACTTTGTACAATGGTCCTTAAGGTTATAAATAATGTTCATTAACGCCATAATCATCAATGTCCGAATCTTTCTGGCATAATTACAGTTCCTGATGTTATTGAGTAAGGCGGGCATGAGTGAGGGGATTTATACCCTTGACATAAACTAGGGAACAAGCCAAAAGCAAACGGTATGCAAACAATGTTATGTTATACTTAAGCCTACCTCCTGGAGTTTTTCAAATGTTTTTAAGTGAATCTTGATGTTCGAACGGGTCACTGGCTAAAAAACAGGGAAAAATATTTAATATTAAGTTACAGTGAATTGTTTATTTCAAGGGCATTTAGTGTTAAATACTCTAGTATCCAAATTAGATGTACCGGGAAACAACAGAACACAGACATCTCATGGCTGTATGCATGGAATTCTGAGCTTCCCTTGACTAAAGCAGGGAACAACTTAAGACTTGTAGATTAATGCCTCTTTCTATAGTTGGAAGACCTGATTGAGGGGGCGTGGATTGATGCCTGAGGAAGATGGCGAGAAGTTCTCCTCAGGACTGTGCGGGATGCCAGCAGTACTACGGCAATATTTCCACTGAAGGCCTGGTGTGTCCGAGCGGAGAAGAGCTGGCGATGTCAGAGGCCTCCTTTGTTCAGGCCACGGCTCTCCAGCATGCCACGGAGCTGCATTACATTTGAGGATGCGGCTCACCTCACGGAGACGCCCGCTGTTTTGTGAACCCGGCGGCAACTGTAACCGGCAACTTTGAAGAAATGCTCTCGTCCTCCAGTTAGTTTTCTTTTCTTTTTTACAGCGCTCTGTTCGCTTTAATCCTTTTTGCTGCCCCTGGGATGGCAGGTACGTCTTTTTAAAAAAACAAAACTGTGTTAGCTTCAACATCTCCTCACAGAGCCATGAATGTGACACAGTGCTCTCTAAAAAGTGGAGGCACTGGTCCTTATTAGTACTGCTTTTTTTTTATTTGGCTGTCCGGCTTGTGTGACTTGTTTTCCTTGGGCTTCTAGTCAAGCACCATTTCTCTGCACACTTTTATCAAATCGCCTTCTCTTATTGTTTGACTTTGAATGGTACCTGGGCTTGCAATTTTGACTACTCCTTCTGTTATGATTATTGTTTGGGCATTTTCATTATACACCTTCCTCATATATATTGATGAAGCATTTGTCTTTGCAAAGGAGTTCATGTTTTGACGATAAAAGTGAATTTGCTTGCCCTTTTATTTTATTTTCTCTATGGGAAGATTGAAAAAGACGAAACCTTCATTGACGCCCTGCGCTCATAAATATATTAAAAATTCCACTTTTTTTGCGCAATTCTCAAGACTGGAAGATTCTATGGTTCTTTGCATAAGGGTAGTTCCTCCTCAAGCTCTATTGGGGCACCTGCCCTACTTGCAACTGGAAAAGCCTCTTCCAAACGTTTGAAAAAGGAGCCATTATCCCCTTCGAAATGTCTTCCGGTTGCTTCTATGGATCTTATATTGGAGGAGATACATGCCTTGCAGACCTATATGGAGGAGACCAAAGACAAATTACAACATCTTACTGACTGGTGGTCTCAGATGGAGGAAAGACTTAATTTCATCTTTTGGATCAACTAATCTCAAAGTGAATGCCCTTCAAACACAAGTTTAATCTCTTCAGAAACAGCTTGTGTGCTGTGATCTTCCCTTGCCGTCCATGGATTCTCGGCATGCCATCTGTTGTATGTGGTCTCACCCCCACTTTTTTGGATTCCTTATCTTTATAGGTATGATTTACTCTTTCCTCGTTATCTTATTACTGTTCTTCTTCTTCCTTTCTAGATAATTTTTCCTTCCCTATCATCTTTTGCACTTATTTTTTCGCTGCATTTTCTTAACTCTACCCTTTTCTATTCTCTGTCTCTCCTTTCTCATTTTTTTAAGTTATTTTGTATATAATAGTTTTAACATGGTTTATATCTAGTTTCTTATACGCTTGGTCTGGTTTGTTTGGTTTATCCCTCCTTGAAAACGTTTTGTCTTTGAAAATTGTCTTTTGGAACATCACAGGTTTAAATTCCCCTATTAAGAGACAACGGGGCATATTAGCAAGACCGGCGATAAAATTATCGCCGTTTTAGCGGCAGGAAACTGCCGCTAAAACGGCGATAATGGGCTTGCTAATATGCGTTATGGAATTCCAATAGAAGCCCAGGTTAGATGTCCTGCACATCTAACCTGGGCTTCTATTGGAATTCTATAGCGCATATTAGCAAGCCCATTATCGCCGTTTTAGCGGCAGTTTCCTGCCGCTAAAACGGCGATAATTTTATCGCCGGTCTTGCTAATATGCCCCAACATGTTTTATCACATTTATCTCCGCTTGGAGCCAGTATAGCTTTAATTCAAGAATCACACCTTACAGAAAATTAGTCATTAAAACTGAAAAGAGGTTGGGTGGATGAAGTATTCTTTTCACCAAGTGACAGTAAAAGGAATGGGGTTATAAGTCTATGTCATAAATTGCTTTGTACTCAGCTGATTTCCCAAGAACCTGATGATGTAGGTAGATGGCTATTTACCAAATTGTTAGTTGGGAATGTTCCAGTCTCTTTGTTCAATGTTTATGCTCCCACCACTAGTGACGGCCACTTTTGGTCTTGCCTAACTCAACAGCTTGCAAAATATCCTGATGACAATTTTATTTTTGCAGGTGGCTGTGATCAAGTTGAAGATCCCTTTATTGACCGTAACTCCACAGTATCCGTCATACCAAATAAAGCTCATAAACCTTTTGTTCAGGCTATTAAGCAGAGGAACTTAATAGATGCCTGGAGGATTTGAAATCCCACTTTAAGGGAGTACAGTTACTATTTCCCTGCACATGAGACCAAATCATGAATAGATTACTTTTTTATATCACACAATGTATCGCAATCTTTACGCTCTGCTGATATCGGTTCCATCGTAATTTCTGGCCCTATAGTTACCTAGAAGATGGTGTTTTAACAATTCACTCCTTGTAGATCGCACCTTCACTTCCTCCTTTGCTTTGTTTTTTCATGAATATTTCCAATTTAACCAAACAGATAATTTGTCTTTTCACATCGTTTGGTATGCCTTCAAAGCAGCAGTTCGTGATTTTATTGTTACATACATTTCTAACAAATGGAAAAACTTGCATACAGTCCTTTTCCACTTCTAAATCAAAAGAATGCTTATCAGAACTCATTCATACTAAATTTCAATTTAATAAAGAGTCTACAGATAATGCTTCACTGCATTTATTAAAGTCTAGTGCAAAATTTTATGGTGGTCAGAATAAGTCAGGCAAAATATTAGCAAATTATCTTAAAGTCAAGAATAATAAACTTAACATTGAGTCATTTATATACACCGGAGAACGTACCTTCCGAATCTACATTTCTCAATATCTTTCTACTATTCAAAAATCCTCTGACACTAAAATTGACTTTGCATTGTTGGAATTTGGTTCACTGACAAAATATCGACCACAAAAATATAGAAGTTAAAAGTATTTAGGTAAAAATATAGAATGCAAAAATATCGACTCCCTATACTTAAACAGGTAAGTACAAAAATATTGAAAAAAATATATCATTTACAATAGTATAGTTGTATTAAATATCGATTTTAAAATATATATATTTTAAAATATTAAAATAAACAAAAATTAAATACTGACTTTCATTTATAAAAAAAATATAACTAAATGTATATTTTAACAAATACAACAAATTAACTTATTTTTAAAAATGTAAACACACATATATATATAATTATATATATAATTATACATATATAAAACGTATAAACTAATATGTTAATTAATAATATAATTTAAAAAATCTTAAATAGCATAATATTATTAAAAATATATGTAAACATAATTAAATATACCAAAAACATAAAATATTAAAAAGGGAATCATTGTAATTTAAAATTGAAATTAAACAACACACATATTTAACAATTTAATTAAAAATAAGTTACAAGCATAAAATATTACAAATTATAAAAGATTATTATTATAATAAACCAAACACATAATTATATAAATTACAACATAAAATAAATTACTACTAATTAAAATAAATGCATATACATTTCTCACCACATTAAAAAGAAAACATTTTTCTACTAAATAAATATAAAAAGAATTACTCCCACCTAAAACAACACAACAGTAACAAAATATTTTACACCACACAAAAATAAGATTTACTATTCTAACTACAATAAATATAAAATTACATAAAAGATAACGTTACAAAATACTAAAATTTACTATTCCCACTACACCTAACACAACAATAAAATGTATAATTAACAACAAAAAAAAGCAATTCCCACTCCAGTGAGTGCAACAGTAGGGAAAGTGTTGGATAGCGTAGCGGTAAAAATTACTATTCCAACTCCAATGAGTGCAACAGTAGGGAAAGTGTTGGCCAGCACAGCGGTTAAAAATTACCATTCCCACGCCAGTGAGTGCAACAGTAGGGAAAGTGTTGGATAGCCGCCTTCGACACTGTCTCGCACGAGATATTACTGTGCAGGCTACAGGAGATAGGGATTGTGGGTTTGGCCTTGGCCTGGTTTCGCTCCTTCTTAGAGGGCAGAACTTTCCAGGTCTTAGTGCCACCCTATCACTCCCAGGAATTGGTGATCAGACACGGGGTTCCACAAGGATCGATACTGAGCCCCGTGCTCTTTAACATCTATGTACAACCCCTGGCAGTGATGGCAAAAAGCAGAGGGCTATCGTTGGTTTCTTATGCCGACGACACCCAATTAGTCATCGCCTTTTCCAAGAATTGTAAAAACAATCTTATTAAATTTAAGGAGGACTTGATGGCAGTCGCCAATTGGCTGACAACAAACTGTTTACAGCTAAATGCAAGTAAGTCGGAAATCTTGCTGTTTGGAAGAGACAGTGATATGTGGTCAGAACAATGGTGGCCAGACCAACTAAAACCAGCACCAACACCAAAGGAGGTGGTTAAGAACCTGGGCTTTTGGATTGATAGAGGGCTCTCTTTTGATGCCCAATCCAAAGTAGTTGCAGGGACTTGCTTTGGGCTCCTAAGAGGACTAAAACCCCTTCTTGGCTTCTTTGAGCCTAAAGTCCGGCAGACTATAATACAGGCCACAATCCTATCTAGACTGGACTATGGCAATTCCCTTTACTTAGGTGCCAACAAATCCTGTATTCAGCGCCTGCAGAGAATACAAAACGCAGCAGCCCGCACTCTATTGGCGCTTCCGAAAACATGCTCTGTGTCCAGGTCTCTACCTAAACTACACTGGTTACCAGTAGAGAAAAGAATTCAGTTCAAGACGTTATGCGTCGCTCATAAAATCTTGACTCAACAAGCCCCCCCGGTTCTATCTGACCTGTTAACACCGTATGTTCCAAGTCGCTGCCTGAGGTCAGCTGTCCAAGGGCTGGCATGTACCCCCAGAGCTCTAAGAGCCAGAGCTGGTGGTCGTTCTTTCAAAGTTCTGGCGGCGAGACTCTGGAACTCCCTCCCGACTGCTATCAGAGGGCTTCGAGATCACCTAGCTTTTCAGAAAGCCATAAAGACCTGGCTTTTCCCAGCGTAACTTTCTTCCCTTCTCCCGGGCTGTTATTACTTACGGGTATTGTAGGGGTAGCGCTGGGACGCCCCGTTGCTGGGGCAGCTATGCGCTGTATAAATCCGTTATTAATAATAATAATAATAATATTAGCGGAGGGGTAAAAATTACTATTCCCACTCCAATTAGTGCAACAATAGGGAAAGTGTTGGATAGCGGAGGGGTAAAAATTGCTATTTCCACACCAGTGAGTGCAACAGTAGCGAAAGTGTTGGATAGCGGAGGGATAAAATGTATGATTCCCATTCCAGTCAGTGCAACAGTAGGCAAAGTGTTGGATTGCGGAGGGGTAAATTTTACTATTCCTACTCCAATGAGTGCAACAGTAGGGAAAGTGTTGGATTGCGGAGGGGTAAAATTTACTATTCCCACTCCAGTGAGTGCAACAGTAGGGAAAGTGTTGGATTGCGGAGGGGTACAATTTACTATTCTCACTCCAGTCAGTTCAAAATTAAAAACAAACAAAATATTATCAACAAAGTAAAAATATATATTTTTTAAAGTAATTAACAAAAATATAAATATGTTAAAAATAAAAATTAAACTATATTTAATATTAAAAATAAAAAAATAAAAACATATTATAATGTTAAATAAATATCACAAATACCTACAAATATTATATTAAATAAAATAAACAAATAATTTTCAAACAAATAAATATTTTTATTTAGAAATTATTTATTAACAAACACAATTATTACATACATTTAGGGGTCGATTCCGATCTCGGCCGGTAGGGCACCTAACAGTATTCGTCTGGAAAAAATACAAGCCGAATGCGTGTTTCCCGACCGATTCGTACACTCGTCCGGACGAACAAGTACGATGCGTATAACAACCCAGTTTCAGAGCGAGCCGTACTCACCCAATCCAGCTCCTGTTCCCCGCCCGAGCCAGATCCGTGAACGCCGAATCGAGCCGCACAGAAGCAAATACACAGCACCTTCCGGCCGGACTAGTACGATGCGCAATCCGTACGCGCCGAAGCCGTCGCTACGTCCGGCACATTTGAGCATCCGGGCGAGCCGTACATAAGCTCCGTTTCGAGCCACAAGACGATCCACGGCTACGAGACGAACAAGCCAGCGACGAGTACGAGTCGAAGACACGAGAAACCCGAACGAGACGATCCAAGCATGAATCCCATTGCGCAGGTCCTACCTATACTCTACATCTATTACCGGGACCGGCATGGACGCGTACGGCGCAGACGGTAAGTCAAACACCAACAATACAAACAAACTACACGTACCCGAAATAGGTCACACACACATAGGGATGCACAAATAACGTACACTAGCAACAGCAGAACCATAGGGGTGGGATGGCCAACACCAATGCCATACACACCCATAGGGGGATGGATGCCTACCACCAACACCACCCTACCACCACCCCTACTCATGGGGGGCTAGATGCCTGCCACCACCACCACCACCCCTACTCAGGGGGTGCTGGATGCCTGTCACTACTACCATCCCCACCCTTAGGGGGCTGGATGCTTGTCACTACTACCATCCCCACCCTTAGGGGGCTGGATGCCTGTCACTACTACCATCCCCACCCTTAGGGGGCTGGATGCCTGTCACTACTACCATCCCCACTCATGGGGTGATGGATGCCTACCACTACCACCACCCCACTCAGGGGGGGCTAGATGCCTGCCACCACCACCACCCCTACTCATGGTGGCCTGGATGCCTGTCACTACTACCATCCCCACTCATGGGGAGATGGCGGCCTACCACTACCGCCACCACTACTCATGGGTGCCTGGATGCCTGCCACCACTACCATCCCCACCCTTAGGGGTATGGATGCCTACCACTACCACCACCCCCACTCAGGGGGGGCTAGATGTCTGCCACCACCACCACCCCTACTCAGGGGGGGCCAGATGCCTGCCACCACCACCACCCCTTCTCATGGGGGGATGGCTGCCTACCACTACCACCACCACTACTCATGGGTGCCTGGATGCCTACCACTAACACCACCCCCACTCAGGGGGGGCTGGATGCCTGCCACCACCACCACCCCTACTCAGGGGGGGCTGGATGCCTGTCACTACTACCATCCCCACTGATGGGGGGATGGATGCCTACCACTACTACCACCCCCACTCAGGGGGGGCTAGATGCCTGCCACCACCACCCCCCCTACTAAGGGGGGCCTGGATGCCTGTCACTACTACCATCCCCACTCATGGGGGGGATGGCTGCCTACCACTACCACCACCACCACTACTCATGGGGGCCTGGATGCCTGTCACTACTACCATCCCCACTCATGGGGAGATGGCTGCCTACCACTACCACCACCACTACTCATGGGTGCCTGGATGCCTGCCACTACTACCATCCCCGCCCTTAGGGGTATGGATGCCTACCACTACCACCACCCCCACTCAGGGGGGGCTAGATGCCTGCCACCACCACCACCCCTACTCAGGGGGGGCTGGATGCCTGTCACTACTACCATCCCCACTCATGGGGGGTTGGATGCCTACCACTACCACCACCCCCACTCAGGGGGGCTAGATGCCTGCCACCACCACCCCCTACTCAGGGGGCCTGGATGCCTGTCACTACTACCATCCCCACTCATGGGGGGATGGCTGCCTACCACTACCACCACCACTACTCATGGGGGCCTGGATGCCTGTCACTACTACCATCCCCACTCATGGGGGGATGGCTGCCTACCACTACCACCACCACTACTCATGGGTGCCTGGATGCCTGCCACCACTACCATCCCCACCCTTAGGGGTATGGATGCCTACCACTACCACCACCCCCACTCAGGGGGGGCTAGATGCCTGCCACCACCACCACCCCTACTCAGGGGGGCTGGATGCCTGTCACCACTACCATCCCCACTCATGGGGGGATGGATGCCTACCACTAACACCACTCCTACTCATAGGATGGGTAATGCATGACACAACTAGCATACTCCCACATAAGGAATGACAGAAAATTACATCCCCCCCAACACCATGACAAGTGTGTGTAGTCTGTGTCAAATGCCTACAACACTGAACATGACATTGAACATACAATGTGACCCCCTAGCACATGTGTCACATATAAATGTGTGTGGCCTCCACAATGCAAGCAGACCCTGGCCACTGTGGCAATGGGCTCGAACACCCCATCACCACAGTGACCAAAAGGTAAGTGTGGTATCCATAGCTGATGCACATTTTGAACAGTGTGGCAATGGGGCCTAAAGCCCCATCACCACAGTGACCAAAAGGTAAGTGTGGTATCCATAGCTGATGCACATTTTGAACAGTGTGGCAATGGGGCCTAAAGCCCCATCACCACAGTGACCAAAAGGGAAGTGTGGTATCCATAGCTGATGCACATTTTGAACAGTGTGGCAATGGGGCCTAAAGCCCCATCACCACAGTGACCAAAAGGGAAGTGTAGTCATGGTAAAAGCTGCCAAAGCCAAACTGCATGGATGAATCCTGGTCACACAACAACAAACACATCAGTGGCATAGTAGTGCTTGTGTCCCATAGCAACATAGATTGATCGAGGCAAACAGTGCAGTGTCACTGAAACATCGTTTTGGCCATGTGCATACAAACATCACCCATGGGGGCCCACATTGTCAATATTCACAAATAACCCAATGACAGAAGTGACCATCATAATGCTGACCCACATATCTGCACCAATGGACACACAAATGTAGATATCCTGTGGAGACTGTAGATGTCAGGTGAACAAATACCATACCATGGCATCAATGGGACATACAAACCATGATTATTGTGCTGACTGATGACCTAGGAGTCCCAGGGACAGCAGGGGAAAGCCACCAAACAACATACAGCCAATGGCACACTCAAGATATGCCAATGCAGTGGTGCAAAGGCACAAACACAAACAGGCAGACTCACACTGCATATCAAACACAACAGGTGATGGGGGGTGTGCCAGTGTCCCCAGGCAACCACACAACACATGAGGAGGCCTGAATTCCAACCACACAGATGTGTATACAGTGCCATACAAAAGTTACTCATGGATCGGATACCCCTATGTGGGCAATCAGGCATTGTTAGATGAGAGGGAGCCCAAATTACACATGTCACACAAGCTTGTAGGAACAGCAACTAACACAGCAAGAGACAGACCCACCACAGCACTACCCCCAGGGACCCCACATTGTGCTGACACTAGCCTGCATGATAATCCCACTGTGATGACAAAGGTAGATGTCGTTCACACTGTGAACCACAGCCATGTGTCCTGAGCAACAAACTACCATCACACCTACACAAGCTCCAATCAATCAGCACGGCCTGCCAGCCAAGGCCAATATGGAGGTAGGGGTCTAGCCGTGCAACAACTCACTTTTGCACACACTCAACACCACACACCCTGATCTCCACCAATGTGCAGCAGTGAAGCTCACATGGACTGGTGACATTGGACATGCACCCATGACAATACCAGGGGTGGTGGTGGGAACTAAGGTGCAGAAACCCATCACACATGGCCAGTCAACAAGACTCGTGAATGTCTGACACACAGCACAGTATGCCGTACATGGGCATGATGTGAAATCCACCACAATCAATGGGATCCTGGCCATAGTCACACACCAACGAAGAAGCCAAGGTGACACACGAAGAACACACGTACACAACTTCCAACATTGCAGCTCTGACCCTGAGGAGTGGCAGCAGTCACACACACAACGTGTCACAATCACTGAAAGCTACCACAAACTGAAAATCACATGACTTGAGTAAACAACAAGTGCCAAGGGGAATCCTGAATGTGTCCCATCTGCGTTTGCCCACATCCCCAGCCCTGACAACAAAGACAACCTGGTATGACAACCTCATGAACATTAGTTTGCCATGCACCCACATCACGGAGAAACCAGGTCCAAGATGCTGGATGAACACAGAACAACTCAGCAAGCATCACAAACAGGAACATCCCTAGGGACACAGCCTGTGTAGGAAAAGGGAAGGGAACACGCACAGACATGCTTACACAACACACAACACAGGCCCACGCAATGTCACGGGATTACACACTGCCATGAGGGCACTCCACTCCTGTGGAAGGTCCGCTGTGCCAAACCTTGTCTGTGCACGACCCAAACATGTCAGCAGAACACTCCGTCAGTGAGTCAACAACCACAACACACAGAAGCCTCTGCTCACATCAGCCTGGGTACGGGAGTGTCACGTCAGTCATCTGCATACACACAAAACACGTGTCAAGCAAGTTGCACTGTATACACAGATGAGTCCTTCGACATTGATGTGCAAAACTGCATGTCCAGTGGCGCTCGGCACACAGTCAGGGAAATCGGAACATTGAACAGTGGAAAGCCCACCAGATGTGCATCAGTGTAAGACAAAGATGTTCATTTACAAATGCAAAATGTACATCCCTGTGTCAAATGCAGAACATTACACCCTCAGACTGCAGCAAAGGATGCCATAGATCCAGACTACAACAGGACACATATCCCATGGACCACATGGAGTCCATCACAGCAACACTTCATTTTCCTGATATGAACACTATTACAACTGCAAATGCAGGATGCTACTCACCACATCATGTACATCAAAAGAAAAGCCACAATTAAACAAAAAGAGGCTTTATTCAGCAAATGGCAAGGAAAACTCTGAAGTCCAAAAGAAACTAAGGCCAATGGCCAGTCCAAAATCACAGTCCCAACAGGGTGATAAGTGACAACTGGTCACCGATTGCTTGCCTGCACTTGTACGGACAGGGTACATCCCCCTTGGAGGGGCATACAAGGGGCAGGCCAGGCACCGCAGGGACAGGATCAGGGGATGGCAGAAGGAGGCAGTGAAGGGGTGGTGGGTGCAGGAGTGTCACCGGCAACGGCAGTGGAGGTGTCTGACTCAGGGGGGGCCGGCACCACTGTGGTACACAAGTCAGTTGGTGTGGGTGCTGCAACCACTGCAGTGGGCTGGTCTGATGTAGTGGACTGGGTCCCCACTGCAGTGCCCAAGTCAGACGGGGTGGTTGTGGACTCCACTGCAGTGCATGACTCCAAGGGAGTGGAAGGGGGGCAGATGAGGTGGGCAGGACAGAGGGGTGGACCCGGTCTCCACACCAGTGGCACTAACAGGCAGAGCGTCTGGGTTGGGGGTGGAAGAGCAAGTGGCAGGGGGAGGGCCTAAGCAGTCTGGGGATGCGGTATCGGTGTGTGGGGGAACCTGGGGCAGGGTGTGGCGGGGGAACCTGTGGAGTGGTGGCCTGGGGGATGGAGGAGAGAGACTGGGTGGTGGAGCTGCGTGGTGGTGGTGGTGGGGTCTTGCTCTTCCTGGTCCGGGGGACTTCCGAATGGGGTCCTGTGTCTGCCTGCGCCTGGGGGAGGGTGTCCGGGGGCGAGGGGCACTCCCCTCTGTGTGGGTGGACTTCCTCTTCCCCCGGTATGCTGGATCAGCAGGATTGGAGGGGAAGAGGCCGAGGTCACACAGGAAGATCTGCTGTGTAGGTGGGGTAGCAGTGGAGGCAAGGGAAGGGGTCTTGGAGGGAGAGGATTTGGAGGACTGCGGAGTGACACTGGATGCCTGTGTGTGTGTCTGTTCCCCATCCCCTGTGTGTGTGGTATCAGTCCCCTGAGGATGCTTGTGTGCACGTCTTGCCTTTCTCTTGGGTGTGTCTGTGCTGCTCGTGTCTGTGTGCTTGGGTGATTGTGCAGGTGTGCATGTGCTTTGGACAGGTAGGGTGGCAGGAAGTGTGGATGGGGCAGAGGTGGGAGGGGTGAGGGACTGTTGGAGGAGGGACACTGCTGCCGTCAGGGAGGAGTCCATGGACTTATTGCTCCTCTGTAGGGCAGACATACCCGTCGAGATGCCCTCCATGAACGACACCAGCTGTGTCAACAGAGTGGTGTGTGCATGGAGGACACTCAGCATTGCTGTCTGCCCTACATGGAGCTGCCGAAGGAGGTACACAGACTCCTCACTCAGGGCAGCAGGGGACACAGGGGCAGGGGGTGCAGTGCCTGGCACGAAGGAGACACGCTCCCGAGCACGGGAGCCTCCACGGACCTCAGGAATGGGAGCCAATGGGAGGGCGGTGCTGGTGGTGGTGGTGGCGGGGCCAGACAGACTAGCTGGCCTTTGGTGGCTGCTGAGACCCGCCTCCACAAGGGAGTCATCCTCCGAGCTGCTGTGGTCCTCAGCTGAGGTGGATGGTGCTGAGGACTCCTCGGTGTGGCTCCCCTCGCCCTCCGTGCCACTGGGTCCCTCTGACCACTCCTCGGATGCTGACCCAGTCTGGCTCCGCTGCTCCTCCTGGTCCGTGGAGCTGTCCCCTCCTGTGGCCGTGGATGTATCTGCAAACAATTAGGGAAACAGACAAACATCAGTCACCTGCACTGACCGCACACACCACAGTAAGTACAGCACATCACAGAGCAAGCCCTGGCATCCTTAGTTGAACATTGCCTAAAGTCCTCACACAGATTCGGGGAAGCCAATTGTCAGTCTGATGGTCAACCATGGGACTCACACCCCTCCTGCCCTTGCACCCATCTGTCTGGTGCCTGTCCGATGGTAAGACCCCAGTGTGGACACATGCAACACCTACACAGTTGTTGGACATTGCAGGGAACACGGTGAAGTATGTGAACATGCACACATCACATCTCTTGCCACTGAGTCAGTGCAGGTGTCCGGATGAAAGGGATGGCCAGAGTCTAAATAGAAATGCATGTGATGCATACCAGCACCAGACACCATGATGCACCCATGTCCGGATAGTCAATGCCACAATGGGGTGTATGTTGCACATGTCACTTCCTTGCAGGATCAGTCTCAGGAAGTTTAATGCCATGACACAGGAATGCGTGCAAAGTCATACATTACTGTCTCCAGTCACATGGCCATGGCAGCCAGCCAACAAGTCTGCACTGTGTCACAATCCGAGGGCATGGGGAATGCAAGTTATGTGACTGACAAGTGCACATGTCCATCCCCCATAAACCACATCATCTGTACTACTATTTGTCCACGTCATACCAACTGGACATATGGGGGACATGAAACACAACTCTGAACATGAGCACCTCACAGTGTGCTGTGAATGAAAAACAGCTGCCTGAAAGTCACAGTCGCAAACACCTAAGTGCACAGTCAAGTGATCAGACACCTATAAGTCACAGAAGTATCGTCTATCATGGTCACATCTCCGATGGCATGCTGAGCCCTAACCGATAAACATACCAGTAGTCCTGACAACGAAGACACAGCACAATGAGACAGAGGGAGGCACCTGAGGGTATATTTCACTGATCACAACATGCCAGATGATACACGGGAGTGGGAGTACAGAGTGTATTGTATGCCCTGGAGTAGGCATGACTGTCCAGCTCCACCTGTAAGAGGGATGAGTCCTGGACAGTAGGCAGGTGGCTAAGCATGTGTGACACACTTGATACACATACTCCTGAGGCCCAAACATTGTTCCCACCAGCAGCATGGGTGTGTGCCAAATTCCACAGGGACATGTGGTGATTCAGATCAGCAAGTGGACCACATATCACAGTTACACCCAGATTACATGTCAGAACTTAGGCATTGTGTAAGCAATTGACCCACCCATGAGTCGCACAACATAGTCACGGGAACAAATGCTGTCCCCCACCTTGAGCAAAGCTAAATGCAATGACACAGTTCCCAAATGACACAATTTCCTGACTATAAGGGCCACACATATGCGTATCAGAGGAGAAGTGGGCATGTCGCAAATGAGGGACATGGGTCCTGGATCACATGACTGATGTACTGTGGAAGTTTAACCAGGCCAGAGGAGGGCACATAGCATGTCAGACAAAGTGCACAGTGCAGTCATGGACTCACCCCTCCTTGCTGCTGTCTGCCCTTCAGCTGCCCATCCAGGTCAGGGAAGACCACCGCCAGGATCCGGAGCATGTGGGGGGTCAGGGTCCGGTGTCCGCCCCTTCTGCGAGGAGGCGACAGCTTCAGCTGGACCCTTGCGATCCTCCGGGTCCAGCCCCGAAGGTCCTGCCACCTCTTCTGGCAGTTGCGGATCCTGCGCCTGTAGACCCCCATGGATCTTACTTCCCGGGCGATGGTCAGCCAGATTTCCTGCTTCTGGTGGGCATCAACCTGTGAGGATGACAAAGTGAAAAGGCCATTACTACACATGCAACATATACGTGCATCACACAGTTGGATATACATGTCTCAATCACAGGGGCATATGATGTACACAGGCAGTGCAACAATGGCTATGAACAGTTTGCCAGCAGTCACTACATGGTATCATTGCATGGGAAGTAAACCTAGTTGGAATGCACTGTTACTGTACTGTACCAGTTCAGTGCATGTAACTACACACTTTGGGGTGTGACAACTACTCAGTGAGCATGCTAGCCAGTGGTGTGCACACTGTAAGTCCTGCTAGTCAGACAACATTCACAATTAGTAAGGCAGTGGACAGCACACTCACCTGCTCCCCTGGTTTCTCATACAGCTTGCTGTACTGTGGAAGGAGGCTGTCCAGCAGGGCCTGGTTCTCCTCAAGGCTGAAGGCTGGGTCTCTCTCCACAGTACGTGCCATTGCAGTAGCCAGAGGATGCAGAAACAGCAGCAATGTTGGTGGCAGATGTCGTCCTGGAGCATGTAGTGCAGGCAAGTGAGCTCTCAGGGGAACAGCCAGCATTATATGTGTGCTGCAGAGGCAGATACTGTCCCATGTGTCCAAAGTGATAGGTCCAAGTCGTTTGCATCTTCTGAATCTGACCAATCCATGGAATAGCAGCACTAATACACGCCCACAGCATCCTTCAAATCTTCAACTTCATGACACCCATGATTTTGCAACATTGTTGTGGCTGGCCAACTGAATTCACTGCATCAGACTCGTTGGAGCTTCGAAAACGCGTCCGTTGCCATGCCAGGCCCCAGCCAATGCGTGCACACCAATCGGTCCATTGCTGTACAAAGCGTATTTCGGGATACAACGCATACCCGCTCCCAACACATGCAATGGGCCGGCCGGGCACACCGATCAGTCCATTGCTGTACAACGCGTACCCGCTCACAACACATGCAATGGGCCGGCCGGGCACACCGATCGGTCCATTGCTGTACAACGCGTATTTCGGGATACAACACATGCAATGGGCCGGCCGGGCACACCGATCGGTCCATTGCTGTACAACGCGTACCCGCTCACAACACATGCAATGGGCCGGCCGGGCACACCGATCGGTCCATTGCTGTACAACGCGTACCCGCTCACAACACATGCAATGGGCCGGCCGGGCACACCGATCGGTCCATTGCTGTACAACGCGTATTTCGGGATACAACACATGCAATGGGCCGGCCGGGCACACCGATCGGTCCATTGCTGTACAACGCGTACCCGCTCCCAACACATGCAATGGGCCAGCCGGGCACACCGATCGGTCCATTGCTGTACAACGCGTACCCGCTCACAACACATGCAATGGGCCGGCCGGGCACACCGATCGGTCCATTGCTGTCCAACGCGTATTTCGGGATACAACACATGCAATGGGCCGGCCGGGCACACCGATCGGTCCATTGCTGTACAACGCGTACCCGCTCCCAACACATGCAATGGGCCGGCCGGGCACACCGATCGGTCCATTGCTGTACAACGCGTACCCGCTCTCAACACATGCAATGGGCCGGCCGTGCACACCGATCGGTCCATTGCTGTACAACGCGTATTTCGGGATACAACACATGCAATGGGCCGGCCGGGCACACCGATCGGTCCATTGCTGTACAACGCGTACCCGCTCACAACACATGAAATGGGCCGGCCGGGCACACCGATCGGTCCACTGCTGTACAACGCGTACCCGCTCCCAACACATGCAATGAGCCGGCCGGGCACACCGATTGGTCCATTGCTGTACAACGCGTACCCGCTCACATCACATGCAATGGGCCGGCCGGGCACACCGATCGGTCCATTGCTGTACAACGCGTATTTCGGGATACAACACATGCAATGCGCCAGCCGGGCACACCGATCGGTCCATTGCTGTACAACGCGTACCCGCTCCCAACACATGCAATGGGCTGGCCGGGCACACCGATCGGTCCATTGCTGTACAACGCGTACCCGCTCACAACACATGCAATGGGCCGGCCGGGCACACCGATCGGTCCATTGCTGTACAACGCGTATTTCGGGATACAACACATGCAATGGGCCAGCCGGGCACACCGATCGGTCCATTGCTGTACAACGCGTACCCGCTCCCAACACATGCAATGGGCCGGCCGGGCACACCGATCGGTCCATTGCTGTACAACGCGTACCCGCTCCCAACACATGCAATGGGCCGGCCGGGCACACCGATCGGTCCATTGCTGTACAACGCGTACCCGCTCCCAACACATGCAATGGGCCGGCCGGGCACACCGATCGGTCCATTGCTGTACAACGCGTACCCGCTCACAACACATGCAATGGGCCGGCCGGGCACACCGATCGGTCCATTGCTGTACAACGCGTATTTCGGGATACAACACATGCAATGGGCCGGCCGGGCACACCGATCGGTCCATTGCTGTACAACGCGTACCCGCTCACAACACATGCAATGGGCCGGCCGGGCACACCGATCGGTCCATTGCTGTACAACGCGTACCCGCTCACAACACATGCAATGGGCCGGCCGGGCACACCGATCGGTCCATTGCTGTACAACGCGTACCCGCTAACAACACATGCAATGGGCCGGCCGGGCACACCGATCGGTCCATTGCTGTACAACGCGTACCCGCTCACAACACATGCAATGGGCCGGCCGGGCACACCGATCGGTCCATTGCTGTACAACGCGTACCCGCTCACAACACATGCAATGGGCCGGCCGGGCACACCGATCGGTCCATTGCTGTACAACGCATCCCTGTACAGGTCAGTCGCATATGTCACCATGCTTGTCACTGGTGAACGTATGCCAGCCACATATACCTGCCAGAGACCCAGGGGCACACCTACAACACCACACCCAGTCCACACTGTTTCCTAAGGTATGTAAGGCTGCATTTCCTTCTCTGTGTATGGGGGTTAACATGTGGTTTCTGTGGTGGCACTTGTGGGCAGCCACACCCAGGCTGTGCATGTGTTCATGGGGACAGGGTCCTTTGTGTGTTGTGCACATGACCACTGTGATGTGCAACAGTTCATTTTGGAGCATGTGGCATGGTCACATTTCCAGGTTGTGTATGTGTATGACATGTCACATACCCCAAGGGTCCCATGTGGGAAGGCATGTACGTCACAGGATGACCCATTGCCACAATAGTGATGTCCCTCCACAGTCTGTGTGCATGTTGTGTTTCCGATGTCTCTGATTCCATGTGCACGATGGGAGACAGTCTCCACATCAACGTTGTTTGTGCATGGACTTTGATGATGTGCGTCACTGGCGTCCATGTCTGTCCTGCGGATGCGACAGGGGCCACTACCTGTGGGAGTCATGTTTCATTTTATGACGTGTACATGATACGCCATGTCATGCCAGTGTCCATGTGGCAAGACAGGGTCACTGGGAATCTACCTGTCATTGAGCTGTGATGCCTGTGGCGCATCTGTCCAGACATGTCACTGTGGTGTGTGTGTGGAACGTGACAGCAGTAAATGGGTACTGTGACACAGCCTAATGGTTTCCCATAGCACAACCTGGTACCTGTTGTGCACACATGTTGTACTGAGAAGTTAGATGATGGCCATGTAGGTGCCAGTTATGTCCGACAGAACGGCACACACATCAAGTACTTGTGTCACGTAATGATGTTTCATGTGAAATTGTGTATGGTGAATGGCACATATGTGGGGTGACTGACAATCTTTTTTCCTTCAACCTATGCACTGCAGGGCTCCAGCTGTCCATAGACCATTCCCTGACCTGGCAACGATGGTGGAACGTGACAGCATCCGACGGTACCGCTTCACCAGGCAGCTGATTGAGGATTTGGCAGTGCGCTTGGCACCACATTTGCAACCTGGCCGGACGTACCCTACGGCGCTGACCCCCAAGGTGAAGGTAATGGCAGCCCTACACTTCTTTGCCACCGGTACCTTTCAACACACTGTTGCGACTGCCGGTGGGATGTCACAGACTATGTTCAGCCATGTGCTACGCGATGTTTTGGAGGCAATGTTGAGATGCCTAAACCAGTACATCTATTTCCCTACACGTCAACAACTCACTGACGTCAAGAGTGACTTCTATGCCCTGGGGAGGATGCCACATGTCATTGGCTCCATTGATGGGACACATGTGGCTTTGATACCACCACAGGCACATGAGCAGGCATACCGGAACCGTAAACATTACCATTCGATCAATGCTCTGGTGGTATGTTTAGCAGATGTGAGCATCACACATGTGTGTGCCCGTTTCCCTGGTTCAGCACACGATGCCTACGTGATGAGGAGTAGTCGCATCCCGAGGATGATGGCACAGATGCAGAACCAGCGTGCCTGGCTTGTTGGTGTGTACTGACTTTGTACCATTGTGTGTGTTCTGATCTGTAGTATTCCACCCACTTTTCCAAATCAGCTAATGTGCACTTGTCTGTCCGTAGGTGACTCCGGATACCCCAACATGCCGTGGTTGCTGACACCCCTCAGGAACCCTGTGACACCAGCCCAGATGCGCTACAATGAGGCACATGGTCGGACCAGGAGAGTGATAGAGTGGACCTTTGGTCTCATGAAGAGCCGCTTCCGCTGCCTGGACAAGACAGGAGGGGGCCTCCCATATGCCCCAGCAAAGGTGTGCAAGATTGTGATCGTCTGCTGCATGCTACACAACCTGGCAGTGCGGAAGGAGTTGCCTCTCATCCTGGATGACGATGACCAACGTCCGCCACCTGTGGATCCTGGCCTGGACCACGATGCCAGTGATGATGATGATGATGATGATGGTGATGTCCGCACACAGCTCATCACCAACTTCTTCAGCTGAATGTGAGTATCCAGGGAGATGTAATGTGAATGACGTGAGTTTGCATGATATGTGTGGGTGGTGCTCTGGTGCTGTTTTAGTGTGGCAATGTGCTACTTGAGTGGATGCGTGCAGCAATGTGTCCTTCCAGGTAGTCTGAACTCCCCAACAGTTCTGACATGCTAACTTGGTTTTGTGTAGTTGTCTTGTGACATGTATTGGGCATGAGTATTGCAGTACTGTCCTGTTCTACAGTGATTTTAACTGTGTGTCATGTCTCTCCTTCACAGGGTGCTTACTGTGTACTTTGGTCAACTTGGATCCCCCGACACCATGATTCAGCTTTCAGGGTGGCAGCAGTAGTTTCCCTACAAGTGATGTGCCACACACCCCTGGACTTCATATCTTCTGCACTTGTTGACTGTGTGGCCACTGCCACGTGGGTAAATCTTGCATTTGTAGTGGAAACAACATGTTGCTAATGTGTAATAAACCTGTGCTTCACTTTGGGATGTGCGTTGTCTGTGGTCACACATCTGACTGACATTTGCTTACTGCACCTGTGGGCTAGTTGACACAGACTCTGAATAGGTGTGGTGTCTGTGCATTCCACTGTATTTCCTGGCAACATCACTTTGGGCGATGAGTCCGATGGCCCTGGTGTCTGTGTTGTGTAGCCCTAGTGGTGTGTCTCCCTCATATGTGTCACATCACCATGACTCACACAACGGTGTTGTACTTGCTGTAGCAGTTAGCATACACAGTGTAATTTGGCAGAACATCATCACCATAACAGTATCCACATTTGAATAACAACAGTGGCAAGTATGGTGTACTAGTGATTTTATTTACAGAAATGTGTGTGTGTATAGTGCACAGGATGGTGGGTGCTGTACATTGGGATTGTGATCCAAAGTTCCCAGATGAGTTGGAAGTCTTGGTAGCAGAAATGTCCTGAGTGAAGTCCACAGTCATATGATACATTAGTCCAACTTGAACTCCCCATGTCATGTGGGAAAGTACTGTTGCATTCGACAGGGTGAAACGTTTGCACACAAAGGATAATTTCCGGAACAGGTGTTGGCTTCCTGGGGGATGTACGTGGCCATCAACCTCTCAGTTTTCCTTCCTCGGATGACCCTTCTTCTTTGGGGGGGGACCCTCACGTGCAGGCTGCTGCGGTGCAGGGGAGTCTCCGCCAGAGTCCTCCTCCCTCCCTGTGGCGGTGTCAGTTGTTGCAGCACCAGATGTTGTGGGCACACAGGGAGGTGTGGCCATGTTGGTGCTAATCTGGCGGAGGCATGTCAATATGTCCCTATGCACCGCTGTGAGTTCTTGCAATGTGTCCCACTTGGACTCCATGCGAGACATGTGTGTCTCCACATGGGACATGTGGGAGTCCAAGCGGGCATGATGGGCAGCCTGCTGCTGTTGTATGTCCTTGAGGATCCCCACTACCTGTCTGACCTCTCCGGTGCTATCCTGGTACGCATCAGCGATGCGTGCCAGTTGTGGGTCATCATGCAGTCCAGACCCCTCTGCAAGCAGCGACCTATGTCTACCACCCCTCCCACCACCCCTGGCGACACGTGCAGGACCTGCGGTGGCACGCACAGGTGACCCGAGGCCCACTTGGGGGTTGTTAGTGGTGTTGTCATCCATTGCTCCACGGTGGGCCTGGGGCCCTGTGCTGTTGTCAGCGGTGGTCCTTGGTCTGTCTGTGTCGGCGGGGGTGGTCTGTATGTTGGCAGTTGTTGGGGTGGGTGCAGGGGGGTGCAGATGTTGGTCCAGCTGGTGCTGCATGATGACTCACACCGGAGGTGCCAGGTAGGTCTTCGCCATCCGAGGAGGGCAGATGCTGTTCCACACCAGTGAGCTCTTGGTCCCCCGGAGCCTGGGACAGGGACTCCTCCTTGCCTGCTGCTGTGTCCCCATCATCATCACCTGTATTTGGAGGAGACACACATTTTATGTAATGTTTCTACAGGCATCAATGGTTCACACACCTGACAGTTGTGACTGTACCTCTGGATACGGGCATGTACATTGCATTGTCCTAAGTTGTCACAGTAAGAGGTTGATATTGGTGTAGCACATTGTCATGCATACCTGGGGCATTTCAATATGAATGTTGAGGTGTGTGCATGGCCAGCATTGGTTGTATTTGGTGGACATCCGGCCATCCTTCTCCACCTGGCCCAGTTATCCCACCATGAAGCATGCCACCCTTGCAGTGGGTTCAGGTTGACTCTCAGGATGTCATTCAGTGGTGTTGTGCTGTTTGTTGGTGCACAGTTACCAGCAGGGCCTTGTGCTCCCCACAGCAGTAGCCAGTGTCAGCCATCTTGTCAGTCCTTATCCACTCCCTGTGATGTGAGCATGGTTCAGAGTGGTGTTGATGGGCCAATTGTGAGGGTGAGCAGTATCTGTGACTCCAACTCCCATCATGCTATTGCCTACACCCCCTTCCCAGCATGCCCGTACTTCCTTCCTTTTGACTCTGCTTCCCTGTGGGGTAGTGTGCCTGTGCTGACAGGAAGGCTGACAGTGTTGTCCTTGCGTTTGTTTGGCTACAAGTCCCAGGTGTGTCCCTGTGCTTCACACAGCATTACCCAGGGTGGTGGTTCTTTGTGGGATCTTCATTTGGTATGTGAGGCATTGCATTTTCCCAGGTGGGTTATGTGGAGTTTGTGTTGAGGGTGTGTGTGAGGTGAGCTGCTTGTAACTATGGTCAGTGCTGTGACTCCTCCTTCCCACCCAGCCAGATATCCCACCATGCAACGTGCTTGCATTGCAGAGAGTGCAAGTTGGCTTTCAGGATGTCAGGCAGTGGTGTTGTGCTGTTTGTTGGTGCACAGTTCCCAGCAGGGCCTTGTGCTCCCCACAGCAGTAGCCAGTGTCAGCCATCTTGTCAGTCCTTATCCACTCCCTGTGATGTGAGCATGGTTCAGAGTGGTGTTGATGGGCCAATTGTGAGGGTGAGCAGTATCTGTGACTCCAACTCCCATCATGCTATTGCCTACACCCCCTTCCCAGCATGCCCGTACTTCCTTCCTTTTGACTCTGCTTCCCTGTGGGGTAGTGTGCATGTGCTGACAGGAAGGCTGACAGTGTTGTCCTTGCGTTTGTTTGGCTACAAGTGCCAGGTGTGTCCCTGTGCTTCACACAGCATTACCCAGGGTGGTGGTTCTTTGTGGGATCTTCATTTGGTATGTGAGGCATTGCATTCTCCCAGGTGGGTTATGTGGAGTTTGTGTTGAGGGGTGTGTGAGGTGAGCTGCTTGTAACTATGGTCAGTGCTGTGAGTCCTCCTTCCCACCCAGCCAGATATCCCACCATGAAACGTGCTTGCATTGCAGAGAGTGCAAGTTTGCTTTCAGGATGTCAGGCAGTGGTGTTGTGCTGTTTATTGGTGCACAGTTCCCAGCAGGGCCTTGTGCTCCCCACAGCAGTAGCCAGTGTCAGCCATCTTGTCAGTCCTTATCCACTCCCTGTGATGTGAGCATGGTTCAGAGTGGTGTTGATGGGCCAATTGTGAGGGTGAGCAGTATCTGTGACTCCAACTCCCATCATGCTATTGCCTACACCCCCCTTCCCAGCATGCCCGTACTTCCTTCCTTTTGACTCTGCTTCCCTGTGGGGGTAGTGTGCCTGTGCTGACAGGAAGGCTGACAGTGTTGTCCTTGCGTTTGTTTGGCTACAAGTCCCAGGTGTGTTCCTGTGCTTCACACAGCATTACCCAGGGTGGTGGTTCTTTGTGGGATCTTCATTTGGTATGTGAGGCATTGCATTCTCCCAGGTGGGTTATGTGGAGTTTGTGTTGAGGGTGTGTGTGAGGTGAGCTGCTTGTAACTATGGTCCGTGCTGTGACTCCTCCTTCCCACCCAGCCAGATATCCCACCATGCAACGTGCTTGCATTGCAGAGAGTGCAAGTTGGCTTTCAGGATGTCAGGCAGTGGTGTTGTGCTGTTTGTTGGTGCACAGTTCCCAGCAGGGCCTTGTGCTCCCCACAGCAGTAGCCAGTGTCAGCCATCTTGTCAGTCCTTATCCACTCCCTGTGATGTGAGCATGGTTCAGAGTGGTGTTGATGGGCCAATTGTGAGGGTGAGCAGTATCTGACTCCAACTCCCATCATGCTATTGCCTACACCCCCTTCCCAGCATGCCCGTACTTCCTTCCTTTTGACTCTGCTTCCCTGTGGGGTAGTGTGCCTGTGCTGACAGGAAGGCTGACAGTGTTGTCCTTGCGTTTGTTTGGCTACAAGTGCCAGGTGTGTCCCTGTGCTTCACACAGCATTACCCAGGGTGGTGGTTCTTTGTGGGATCTTCATTTGGTATGTGAGGCATTGCATTCTCCCAGGTGGGTTATGTGGAGTTTGTGTTGAGGGGGTGTGTGAGGTGAGCTGCTTGTAACTATGGTCAGTGCTGTGAGTCCTCCTTCCCACCCAGCCAGATATCCCACCATGCAACGTGCTTGCATTGCAGAGAGTGCAAGTTGGCTTTCAGGATGTCAGGCAGTGGTGTTGTGCTGTTTGTTGGTGCACAGTTCCCAGCAGGGCCTTGTGCTCCCCACAGCAGTAGCCAGTGTCAGCCATCTTGTCAGTCCTTATCCACTCCCTGTGATGTGAGCATGGTTCAGAGTGGTGTTGATGGGCCAATTGTGAGGGTGAGCAGTATCTGTGACTCCAACTCCCATCATGCTATTGCCTACACCCCCTTCCCAGCATGCCCGTACTTCCTTCCTTTTGACTCTGCTTCCCTGTGGGGTAGTGTGCCTGTGCTGACAGGAAGGCTGACAGTGTTGTCCTTGCGTTTGTTTGGCTACAAGTGCCAGGTGTGTCCCTGTGCTTCACACAGCATTACCCAGGGTGGTGGTTCTTTGTGGGATCTTCATTTGGTATGTGAGGCATTGCATTCTCCCAGGTGGGTTATGTGGAGTTTGTGTTGAGGGTGTGTGTGAGGTGAGCTGCTTGTAACTATGGTCAGTGCTGTGAGTCCTCCTTCCCACCCAGCCAGATATCCCACCATGCAACGTGCTTGCATTGCAGAGAGTGCAAGTTGGCTTTCAGGATGTCAGGCAGTGGTGTTGTGCTGTTTGTTGGTGCACAGTTCCGAGCAGGGCCTTGTGCTCCCCACAGCAGTAGCCAGTGTCAGCCATCTTGTCAGTCCTTATCCACTCCCTGTGATGTGAGCATGGTTCAGAGTGTTGTTGATGGGCCAATTGTGAGGGTGAGCAGTATCTGTGACTCCAACTCCCATCATGCTATTGCCTACACCCCCCTTCCCAGCATGCCCGTACTTCCTTCCTTTTGACTCTGCTTCCCTGTGGGGTAGTGTGCCTGTGCTGACAGGAAGGCTGACAGTGTTGTCCTTGCGTTTGTTTGGCTACAAGTCCCAGGTGTGTCCCTGTGCTTCACACAGCATTACCCAGGGTGGTGGTTCTTTGTGGGATCTTCATTTGGTATGTGAGGCATTGCATTCTCCCAGGTGGGTTATGTGGAGTTTGTGTTGAGGGTGTGTGAGGTGAGCTGCTTGTAACTATGGTCAGTGCTGTGAGTCCTCCTTCCCACCCAGCCAGATATCCCACCATGCAACGTGCTTGCATTGCAGAGAATGCAAGTTAGCTTTCAGGATGTCAGGCAGTGGTGTTGTGCTGTTTGTTGGTGCACAGTTCCCAGCAGGGCCTTGTGCTCCCCACAGCAGTAGCCAGTGTCAGCCATCTTGTCAGTCCTTATCCACTCCCTGTGATGTGAGCATGGTTCAGAGTGGTGTTGATGGGCCAATTGTGAGGGTGAGCAGTATCTGTGACTCCAACTCCCATCATGCTATTGCCTACACCCCCCTTCCCAGCATGCCCGTACTTCCTTCCTTTTGACTCTGCTTCCCTGTGGGGTAGTGTGCCTGTGCTGACAGGAAGGCTGACAGTGTTGTCCTTGCGTTTGTTTGGCTACAAGTGCCAGGTGAGGCCCTGTGCTTCACACAGCATTACCCAGGGTGGTGGTTCTTTGTGGGATCTTCATTTGGTATGTGAGGCATTGCATTCTCCCAGGTGGGTTATGTGGAGTTTGTGTTGAGGGTGTGTGAGGCGAGTTGCTTGTAACTATGGTCAGTGCTGTGAGTCCTCCTTCCCACCCAGCCAGATATCCCACCATGCAACGTGCTTGCATTGCAGAGTGCAAGTTGGCTTTCAGGATGTCAGGCAGTGGTGTTGTGCTGTTTGTTGGTGCACAGTTCCCAGCAGGGCCTTGTTCTCCCCACAGCAGTAGCCAGTGTCAGCCATCTTGTCAGTCCTTATCCACTCCCTGTGATGTGAGCATGGTTCAGAGTGGTGTTGATGGGCCAATTGTGAGGGTGAGCAGTATCTGTGACTCCAACTCCCATCATGTTATTGCCTACACCCCCTTCCCAGCATGCCCGTACTTCCTTCCTTTTGACTCTGCTTCCCTGTGGGGTAGTGTGCCTGTGCTGACAGGAAGGCTGACAGTGTTGTCCTTGCGTTTGTTTGGCTACAAGTGCCAGGTGTGTCCCTGTGCTTCACACAGCATTACCCAGGGTGGTGGTTCTTTGTGGGATCTTCATTTGGTATGTGAGGCATTGCATTCTCCCAGGTGGGTTATGTGGAGTTTGTGTTGAGGGTGTGTGTGAGGTGAGCAGCTTGTAACTATGGTCAGTGCTGTGACTCCTCCTTCCCACCCAGCCAGATATCCCACCATGCAACGTGCTTGCATTGCAGAGAGTGCAAGTTGGCTTTCAGGATGTCAGGCAGTGGTGTTGTGCTGTTTGTTGGTGCACAGTTCCCAGCAGGGCCTTGTGCTCCCCACAGCAGTAGCCAGTGTCAGCCATCTTGTCAGTCCTTATCCACTCCCTGTGATGTGAGCATGGTTCAGAGTGGTGTTGATGGGCCAATTGTGAGGGTGAGCAGAATCTGTGACTCCAACTCCCATCATGCTATTGCCTACACCCCCTTCCCAGCATGCCCGTACTTCCTTCCTTTTGACTCTGCTTCCCTGTGGGGTAGTGTGCATGTGCTGACAGGAAGGCTGACAGTGTTGTCCTTGCGTTTGTTTGGCTACAAGTGCCAGGTGTGTCCCTGTGCTTCACACAGCATTACCCAGGGTGGTGGTTCTTTGTGGGATCTTCATTTGGTATGTGAGGCATTGCATTCTCCCAGGTGGGTTATGTGGAGTTTGTGTTGAGGGGGTGTGTGAGGTGAGCTGCTTGTAACTATGGTCAGTGCTGTGAGTCCTCCTTCCCACCCAGCCAGATATCCCACCATGAAACGTGCTTGCATTGCAGAGAGTGCAAGTTTGCTTTCAGGATGTCAGGCAGTGGTGTTGTGCTGTTTGTTGGTGCACAGTTCCCAGCAGGGCCTTGTGCTCCCCACAGCAGTAGCCAGTGTCAGCCATCTTGTCAGTCCTTATCCACTCCCTGTGATGTGAGCATGGTTCAGAGTGGTGTTGATGGGCCAATTGTGAGGGTGAGCAGTATCTGTGACTCCAACTCCCATCATGCTATTGCCTACACCCCCTTCCCAGCATGCCCGTACTTCCTTCCTTTTGACTCTGCTTCCCTGTGGGGTAGTGTGCCTGTGCTGACAGGAAGGCTGACAGTGTTGTCCTTGCGTTTGTTTGGCTACAAGTCCCAGGTGTGTTCCTGTGCTTCACACAGCATTACCCAGGGTGGTGGTTCTTTGTGGGATCTTCATTTGGTATGTGAGGCATTGCATTCTCCCAGGTGGGTTATGTGGAGTTTGTGTTGAGGGTGTGTGAGGCGAGTTGCTTGTAACTATGGTCAGTGCTGTGAGTCCTCCTTCCCACCCAGCCAGATATCCCACCATGCAACGTGCTTGCATTGCAGAGTGCAAGTTGGCTTTCAGGATGTCAGGCAGTGGTGTTGTGCTGTTTGTTGGTGCACAGTTCCCAGCAGGGCCTTGTTCTCCCCACAGCAGTAGCCAGTGTCAGCCATCTTGTCAGTCCTTATCCACTCCCTGTGATGTGAGCATGGTTCAGAGTGGTGTTGATGGGCCAATTGTGAGGGTGAGCAGTATCTGTGACTCCAACTCCCATCATGCTATTGCCTACACCCCCTTCCCAGCATGCCCGTACTTCCTTCCTTTTGACTCTGCTTCCCTGTGGGGTAGTGTGCCTGTGCTGACAGGAAGGCTGACAGTGTTGTCCTTGCGTTTGTTTGGCTACAAGTGCCAGGTGTGTCCCTGTGCTTCACACAGCATTACCCAGGGTGGTGGTTCTTTGTGGGATCTTCATTTGGTATGTGAGGCATTGCATTCTCCCAGGTGGGTTATGTGGAGTTTGTGTTGAGGGTGTGTGTGAGGTGAGCTGCTTGTAACTATGGTCAGTGCTGTGACTCCTCCTTCCCACCCAGCCAGATATCCCACCATGCAACGTGCTTGCATTGCAGAGAGTGCAAGTTGGCTTTCAGGATGTCAGGCAGTGGTGTTGTGCTGTTTGTTGGTGCACAGTTCCCAGCAGGGCCTTGTGCTCCCCACAGCAGTAGCCAGTGTCAGCCATCTTGTCAGTCCTTATCCACTCCCTGTGATGTGAGCATGGTTCAGAGTGGTGTTGATGGGCCAATTGTGAGGGTGAGCAGTATCTGTGACTCCAACTCCCATCATGCTATTGCCTACACCCCCCTTCCCAGCATGCCCGTACTTCCTTCCTTTTGACTCTGCTTCCCTGTGGGGTAGTGTGCATGTGCTGACAGGAAGGCTGACAGTGTTGTCCTTGCGTTTGTTTGGCTACAAGTGCCAGGTGTGTCCCTGTGCTTCACACAGCATTACCCAGGGTGGTGGTTCTTTGTGGGATCTTCATTTGGTATGTGAGGCATTGCATTCTCCCAGGTGGGTTATGTGGAGTTTGTGTTGAGGGGGTGTGTGAGGTGAGCTGCTTGTAACTATGGTCAGTGCTGTGAGTCCTCCTTCCCACCCAGCCAGATATCCCACCATGAAACGTGCTTGCATTGCAGAGAGTGCAAGTTTGCTTTCAGGATGTCAGGCAGTGGTGTTGTGCTGTTTGTTGGTGCACAGTTCCCAGCAGGGCCTTGTGCTCCCCACAGCAGTAGCCAGTGTCAGCCATCTTGTCAGTCCTTATCCACTCCCTGTGATGTGAGCATGGTTCAGAGTGGTGTTGATGGGCCAATTGTGAGGGTGAGCAGTATCTGTGACTCCAACTCCCATCATGCTATTGCCTACACCCCCTTCCCAGCATGCCCGTACTTCCTTCCTTTTGACTCTGCTTCCCTGTGGGGTAGTGTGCCTGTGCTGACAGGAAGGCTGACAGTGTTGTCCTTGCGTTTGTTTGGCTACAAGTCCCAGGTGTGTTCCTGTGCTTCACACAGCATTACCCAGGGTGGTGGTTCTTTGTGGGATCTTCATTTGGTATGTGAGGCATTGCATTCTCCCAGGTGGGTTATGTGGAGTTTGTGTTGAGGGTGTGTGTGAGGTGAGCTGCTTGTAACTATGGTCCGTGCTGTGACTCCTCCTTCCCACCCAGCCAGATATCCCACCATGCAACGTGCTTGCATTGCAGAGAGTGCAAGTTGGCTTTCAGGATGTCAGGCAGTGGTGTTGTGCTGTTTGTTGGTGCACAGTTCCCAGCAGGGCCTTGTGCTCCCCACAGCAGTAGCCAGTGTCAGCCATCTTGTCAGTCCTTATCCACTCCCTGTGATGTGAGCATGGTTCAGAGTGGTGTTGATGGGCCAATTGTGAGGGTGAGCAGTATCTGTGACTCCAACTCCCATCATGCTATTGCCTACACCCCCTTCCCAGCATGCCCGTACTTCCTTCCTTTTGACTCTGCTTCCCTGTGGGGTAGTGTGCCTGTGCTGACAGGAAGGCTGACAGTGTTGTCCTTGCGTTTGTTTGGCTACAAGTGCCAGGTGTGTCCCTGTGCTTCACACAGCATTACCCAGGGTGGTGGTTCTTTGTGGGATCTTCATTTGGTATGTGAGGTATTGCATTCTCCCAGGTGGGTTATGTGGAGTTTGTGTTGAGGGGGTGTGTGAGGTGAGCTGCTTGTAACTATGGTCAGTGCTGTGAGTCCTCCTTCCCACCCAGCCAGATATCCCACCATGCAACGTGCTTGCATTGCAGAGAGTGCAAGTTGGCTTTCAGGATGTCAGGCAGTGGTGTTGTGCTGTTTGTTGGTGCACAGTTCCCAGCAGGGCCTTGTGCTCCCCACAGCAGTAGCCAGTGTCAGCCATCTTGTCAGTCCTTATCCACTCCCTGTGATGTGAGCATGGTTCAGAGTGGTGTTGATGGGCCAATTGTGAGGGTGAGCAGTATCTGTGACTCCAACTCCCATCATGCTATTGCCTACACCCCCCTTCCCAGCATGCCCGTACTTCCTTCCTTTTGACTCTGCTTCCCTGTGGGGTAGTGTGCCTGTGCTGACAGGAAGGCTGACAGTGTTGTCCTTGCGTTTGTTTGGCTACAAGTGCCAGGTGTGTCCCTGTGCTTCACACAGCATTACCCAGGGTGGTGGTTCTTTGTGGGATCTTCATTTGGTATGTGAGGCATTGCATTCTCCCAGGTGGGTTATGTGGAGTTTGTGTTGAGGGTGTGTGTGAGGTGAGCTGCTTGTAACTATGGTCAGTGCTGTGAGTCCTCCTTCCCACCCAGCCAGATATCCCACCATGCAACGTGCTTGCATTGCAGAGAGTGCAAGTTGGCTTTCAGGATGTCAGGCAGTGGTGTTGTGCTGTTTGTTGGTGCACAGTTCCCAGCAGGGCCTTGTGCTCCCCACAGCAGTAGCCAGTGTCAGCCATCTTGTCAGTCCTTATCCACTCCCTGTGATGTGAGCATGGTTCAGAGTGTTGTTGATGGGCCAATTGTGAGGGTGAGCAGTATCTGTGACTCCAACTCCCATCATGCTATTGCCTACACCCCCTTCCCAGCATGCCCGTACTTCCTTCCTTTTGACTCTGCTTCCCTGTGGGGTAGTGTGCCTGTGCTGACAGGAAGGCTGACAGTGTTGTCCTTGCGTTTGTTTGGCTACAAGTCCCAGGTGTGTCCCTGTGCTTCACACAGCATTACCCAGGGTGGTGGTTCTTTGTGGGATCTTCATTTGGTATGTGAGGCATTGCATTCTCCCAGGTGGGTTATGTGGAGTTTGTGTTGAGGGTGTGTGAGGTGAGCTGCTTGTAACTATGGTCAGTGCTGTGAGTCCTCCTTCCCACCCAGCCAGATATCCCACCATGCAACGTCCTTGCATTGCAGAGAATGCAAGTTGGCTTTCAGGATGTCAGGCAGTGGTGTTGTGCTGTTTGTTGGTGCACAGTTCCCAGCAGGGCCTTGTGCTCCCCACAGCAGTAGCCAGTGTCAGCCATCTTGTCAGTCCTTATCCACTCCCTGTGATGTGAGCATGGTTCAGAGTGGTGTTGATGGGCCAATTGTGAGGGTGAGCAGTATCTGTGACTCCAACTCCCATCATGCTATTGCCTACACCCCCCTTCCCAGCATGCCCGTACTTCCTTCCTTTTGACTCTGCTTCCCTGTGGGGTAGTGTGCCTGTGCTGACAGGAAGGCTGACAGTGTTGTCCTTGCGTTTGTTTGGCTACAAGTCCCAGGTGTGTCCCTGTGCTTCACACAGCATTACCCAGGGTGGTGGTTCTTTGTGGGATCTTCATTTGGTATGTGAGGCATTGCATTCTCCCAGGTGGGTTATGTGGAGTTTGTGTTGAGGGTGTGTGTGAGGTGAGCTGCTTGTAACTATGGTCAGTGCTGTGAGTCCTCCTTCCCACCCAGCCAGATATCCCACCATGCAACGTGCTTGCATTGCAGAGAGTGCAAGTTGGCTTTCAGGATGTCAGGCAGTGGTGTTGTGCTGTTTGTTGGTGCACAGTTCCCAGCAGGGCCTGGTGCTCCCCACAGCAGTAGCCAGTGTCAGCCATCTTGTCAGTCCTTATCCACTCCCTGTGATGTGAGCATGGTTCAGAGTGGTGTTGATGGGCCAATTGTGAGGGTGAGCAGTATCTGTGACTCCAACTCCCATCATGCTATTGCCTACACCCCCCTTCCCAGCATGCCCGTACTTCCTTCCTTTTGACTCTGCTTCCCTGTGGGGTAGTGTGCCTGTGCTGACAGGAAGGCTGACAGTGTTGTCCTTGCGTTTGTTTGGCTACAAGTCCCAGGTGTGTCCCTGTGCTTCACACAGCATTACCCAGGGTGGTGGTTCTTTGTGGGATCTTCATTTGGTATGTGAGGCATTGCATTCTCCCAGGTGGGTTATGTGGAGTTTGTGTTGAGGGTGTGTGAGGCGAGCTGCTTGTAACTATGGTCAGTGCTGTGAGTCCTCCTTCCCACCCAGCCAGATATCCCACCATGCAACGTGCTTGCATTGCATAGTGCAAGTTGGCTTTCAGGATGTCAGGCAGTGGTGTTGTGCTGTTTGTTGGTGCACAGTTCCCAGCAGGGCCTTGTTCTCCCCACAGCAGTAGCCAGTGTCAGCCATCTTGTCAGTCCTTATCCACTCCCTGTGATGTGAGCATGGTTCAGAGTGGTGTTGATGGGCCAATTGTGAGGGTGAGCAGTATCTGTGACTCCAACTCCCATCATGCTATTGCCTACACCCCCCTTCCCAGCATGCCCGTACTTCCTTCCTTTTGACTCTGCTTCCCTGTGGGGTAGTGTGCCTGTGCTGACAGGAAGGCTGACAGTGTTGTCCTTGCGTTTGTTTGGCTACAAGTGCCAGGTGTGTCCCTGTGCTTCACACAGCATTACCCAGGGTGGTGGTTCTTTGTGGGATCTTCATTTGGTATGTGAGGCATTGCATTCTCCCAGGTGGGTTATGTGGAGTTTGTGTTGAGGGTGTGTGTGAGGTGAGCTGCTTGTAACTATGGTCAGTGCTGTGAGTCCTCCTTCCCACCCAGCCAGATATCCCACCATGCAACGTGCTTGCATTGCAGAGAGTGCAAGTTGGCTTTCAGGATGTCAGGCAGTGGTGTTGTGCTGTTTGTTGGTGCACAGTTCCCAGCAGGGCCTTGTGCTCCCCACAGCAGTAGCCAGTGTCAGCCATCTTGTCAGTCCTTATCCACTCCCTGTGATGTGAGCATGGTTCAGAGTGGTGTTGATGGGCCAATTGTGAGGGTGAGCAGTATCTGTGACTCCAACTCCCATCATGCTATTGCCTACACCCCCTTCCCAGCATGCCCGTACTTCCTTCCTTTTGACTCTGCTTCCCTGTGGGGTAGTGTGCCTGTGCTGACAGGAAGGCTGACAGTGTTGTCCTTGCGTTTGTTTGGCTACAAGTCCCAGGTGTGTCCCTGTGCTTCACACAGCATTACCCAGGGTGGTGGTTCTTTGTGGGATCTTCATTTGGTATGTGAGGCATTGCATTCTCCCAGGTGGGTTATGTGGAGTTTGTGTTGAGGGGGTGTGTGAGGTGAGCTGCTTGTAACTATGGTCAGTGCTGTGAGTCCTCCTTCCCACCCAGCCAGATATCCCACCATGCAACGTGCTTGCATTGCAGAGAGTGCAAGTTGGCTTTCAGGATGTCAGGCAGTGGTGTTGTGCTGTTTGTTGGTGCACAGTTCCCAGCAGGGCCTTGTGCTCCCCACAGCAGTAGCCAGTGTCAGCCATCTTGTCAGTCCTTATCCACTCCCTGTGATGTGAGCATGGTTCAGAGTGGTGTTGATGGGCCAATTGTGAGGGTGAGCAGTATCTGTGACTCCAACTCCCATCATGCTATTGCCTACACCCCCTTCCCAGCATGCCCGTACTTCCTTCCTTTTGACTCTGCTTCCCTGTGGGGTAGTGTGCCTGTGCTGACAGGAAGGCTGACAGTGTTGTCCTTGCGTTTGTTTGGATACAAGTCCCAGGTGTGTCCCTGTGCTTCACACAGCATTACCCAGGGTGGTGGTTCTTTGTGGGATCTTCATTTGGTATGTGAGGCATTGCATTCTCCCAGGTGGGTTATGTGGAGTTTGTGTTGAGGGTGTGTGTGAGGTGAGCTGCTTGTAACTATGGTCAGTGCTGTGACTCCTCCTTCCCACCCAGCCAGATATCCCACCATGCAACGTGCTTGCATTGCAGAGAGTGCAAGTTGGCTTTCAGGATGTCAGGCAGTGGTGTTGTGCTGTTTGTTGGTGCACAGTTCCCAGCAGGGCCTTGTGCTCCCCACAGCAGTAGCCAGTGTCAGCCATCTTGTCAGTCCTTATCCACTCCCTGTGATGTGAGCATGGTTCAGAGTGGTGTTGATGGGCCAATTGTGAGGGTGAGCAGTATCTGTGACTCCAACTCCCATCATGCTATTGCCTACACCCCCCTTCCCAGCATGCCCGTACTTCCTTCCTTTTGACTCTGCTTCCCTGTGGGGTAGTGTGCCTGTGCTGACAGGAAGGCTGACAGTGTTGTCCTTGCGTTTGTTTGGCTACAAGTGCCAGGTGTGTCCCTGTGCTTCACACAGCATTACCCAGGGTGGTGGTTCTTTGTGGGATCTTCATTTGGTATGTGAGGCATTGCATTCTCCCAGGTGGGTTATGTGGAGTTTGTGTTGAGGGGGTGTGTGAGGTGAGCTGCTTGTAACTATGGTCAGTGCTGTGAGTCCTCCTTCCCACCCAGCCAGATATCCCACCATGCAACGTGCTTGCATTGCAGAGAGTGCAAGTTGGCTTTCAGGATGTCAGGCAGTGGTGTTGTGCTGTTTGTTGGTGCACAGTTCCCAGCAGGGCCTTGTGCTCCCCACAGCAGTAGCCAGTGTCAGCCATCTTGTCAGTCCTTATCCACTCCCTGTGATGTGAGCATGGTTCAGAGTGGTGTTGATGGGCCAATTGTGAGGGTGAGCAGTATCTGTGACTCCAACTCCCATCATGCTATTGCCTACACCCCCTTCCCAGCATGCCCGTACTTCCTTCCTTTTGACTCTGCTTCCCTGTGGGGTAGTGTGCCTGTGCTGACAGGAAGGCTGACAGTGTTGTCCTTGCGTTTGTTTGGCTACAAGTCCCAGGTGTGTCCCTGTGCTTCACACAGCATTACCCAGGGTGGTGGTTCTTTGTGGGATCTTCATTTGGTATGTGAGGCATTGCATTCTCCCAGGTGGGTTATGTGGAGTTTGTGTTGAGGGTGTGTGTGAGGTGAGCTGCTTGTAACTATGGTCAGTGCTGTGAGTCCTCCTTCCCACCCAGCCAGATATCCCACCATGCAACGTGCTTGCATTGCAGAGAGTGCAAGTTGGCTTTCAGGATGTCAGGCAGTGGTGTTGTGCTGTTTGTTGGTGCACAGTTCCCAGCAGGGCCTTGTGCTCCCCACAGCAGTAGCCAGTGTCAGCCATCTTGTCAGTCCTTATCCACTCCCTGTGATGTGAGCATGGTTCAGAGTGGTGTTGATGGGCCAATTGTGAGGGTGAGCAGTATCTGTGACTCCAACTCCCATCATGCTATTGCCTACACCCCCTTCCCAGCATGCCCGTACTTCCTTCCTTTTGACTCTGCTTCCCTGTGGGGTAGTGTGCCTGTGCTGACAGGAAGGCTGACAGTGTTGTCCTTGCGTTTGTTTGGCTACAAGTCCCAGGTGTGTCCCTGTGCTTCACACAGCATTACCCAGGGTGGTGGTTCTTTGTGGGATCTTCATTTGGTATGTGAGGCATTGCATTCTCCCAGGTGGGTTATGTGGAGTTTGTGTTGAGGGGGTGTGTGAGGTGAGCTGCTTGTAACTATGGTCAGTGCTGTGAGTCCTCCTTCCCACCCAGCCAGATATCCCACCATGCAACGTGCTTGCATTGCAGAGAGTGCAAGTTGGCTTTCAGGATGTCAGGCAGTGGTGTTGTGCTGTTTGTTGGTGCACAGTTCCCAGCAGGGCCTTGTGCTCCCCACAGCAGTAGCCAGTGTCAGCCATCTTGTCAGTCCTTATCCACTCCCTGTGATGTGAGCATGGTTCAGAGTGGTGTTGATGGGCCAATTGTGAGGGTGAGCAGTATCTGTGACTCCAACTCCCATCATGCTATTGCCTACACCCCCCTTCCCAGCATGCCCGTACTTCCTTCCTTTTGACTCTGCTTCCCTGTGGGGTAGTGTGCCTGTGCTGACAGGAAGGCTGACAGTGTTGTCCTTGCGTTTGTTTGGCTACAAGTGCCAGGTGTGTCCCTGTGCTTCACACAGCATTACCCAGGGTGGTGGTTCTTTGTGGGATCTTCATTTGGTATGTGAGGCATTGCATTCTCCCAGGTGGGTTATGTGGAGTTTGTGTTGAGGGTGTGTGTGAGGTGAGCTGCTTGTAACTATGGTCAGTGCTGTGAGTCCTCCTTCCCACCCAGCCAGATATCCCACCATGCAACGTGCTTGCATTGCAGAGAGTGCAAGTTGGCTTTCAGGATGTCAGGCAGTGGTGTTGTGCTGTTTGTTGGTGCACAGTTCCCAGCAGGGCCTTGTGCTCCCCACAGCAGTAGCCAGTGTCAGCCATCTTGTCAGTCCTTATCCACTCCCTGTGATGTGAGCATGGTTCAGAGTGGTGTTGATGGGCCAATTGTGAGGGTGAGCAGTATCTGTGACTCCAACTCCCATCATGCTATTGCCTACACCCCCCTTCCCAGCATGCCCGTACTTCCTTCCTTTTGACTCTGCTTCCCTGTGGGGTAGTGTGCCTGTGCTGACAGGAAGGCTGACAGTGTTGTCCTTGCGTTTGTTTGGCTACAAGTCCCAGGTGTGTCCCTGTGCTTCACACAGCATTACCCAGGGTGGTGGTTCTTTGTGGGATCTTCATTTGGTATGTGAGGCATTGCATTCTCCCAGGTGGGTTATGTGGAGTTTGTGTTGAGGGGGTGTGTGAGGTGAGCTGCTTGTAACTATGGTCAGTGCTGTGAGTCCTCCTTCCCACCCAGCCAGATATCCCACCATGCAACGTGCTTGCATTGCAGAGAGTGCAAGTTGGCTTTCAGGATGTCAGGCAGTGGTGTTGTGCTGTTTGTTGGTGCACAGTTCCCAGCAGGGCCTTGTGCTCCCCACAGCAGTAGCCAGTGTCAGCCATCTTGTCAGTCCTTATCCACTCCCTGTGATGTGAGCATGGTTCAGAGTGGTGTTGATGGGCCAATTGTGAGGGTGAGCAGTATCTGTGACTCCAACTCCCATCATGCTATTGCCTACACCCCCCTTCCCAGCATGCCCGTACTTCCTTCCTTTTGACTCTGCTTCCCTGTGGGGTAGTGTGCCTGTGCTGACAGGAAGGCTGACAGTGTTGTCCTTGCGTTTGTTTGGCTACAAGTCCCAGGTGTGTCCCTGTGCTTCACACAGCATTACCCAGGGTGGTGGTTCTTTGTGGGATCTTCATTTGGTATGTGAGGCATTGCATTCTCCCAGGTGGGTTATGTGGAGTTTGTGTTGAGGGGGTGTGTGAGGTGAGCTGCTTGTAACTATGGTCAGTGCTGTGAGTCCTCCTTCCCACCCAGCCAGATATCCCACCATGCAACGTGCTTGCATTGCAGAGAGTGCAAGTTGGCTTTCAGGATGTCAGGCAGTGGTGTTGTGCTGTTTGTTGGTGCACAGTTCCCAGCAGGGCCTTGTGCTCCCCACAGCAGTAGCCAGTGTCAGCCATCTTGTCAGTCCTTATCCACTCCCTGTGATGTGAGCATGGTTCAGAGTGGTGTTGATGGGCCAATTGTGAGGGTGAGCAGTATCTGTGACTCCAACTCCCATCATGCTATTGCCTACACCCCCCTTCCCAGCATGCCCGTACTTCCTTCCTTTTGACTCTGCTTCCCTGTGGGGTAGTGTGCCTGTGCTGACAGGAAGGCTGACAGTGTTGTCCTTGCGTTTGTTTGGCTACAAGTGCCAGGTGTGTCCCTGTGCTTCACACAGCATTACCCAGGGTGGTGGTTCTTTGTGGGATCTTCATTTGGTATGTGAGGCATTGCATTCTCCCAGGTGGGTTATGTGGAGTTTGTGTTGAGGGGGTGTGTGAGGTGAGCTGCTTGTAACTATGGTCAGTGCTGTGAGTCCTCCTTCCCACCCAGCCAGATATCCCACCATGCAACGTGCTTGCATTGCAGAGAGTGCAAGTTGGCTTTCAGGATGTCAGGCAGTGGTGTTGTGCTGTTTGTTGGTGCACAGTTCCCAGCAGGGCCTTGTGCTCCCCACAGCAGTAGCCAGTGTCAGCCATCTTGTCAGTCCTTATCCACTCCCTGTGATGTGAGCATGGTTCAGAGTGGTGTTGATGGGCCAATTGTGAGGGTGAGCAGTATCTGTGACTCCAACTCCCATCATGCTATTGCCTACACCCCCCTTCCCAGCATGCCCGTACTTCCTTCCTTTTGACTCTGCTTCCCTGTGGGGTAGTGTGCCTGTGCTGACAGGAAGGCTGACAGTGTTGTCCTTGCGTTTGTTTGGCTACAAGTCCCAGGTGTGTCCCTGTGCTTCACACAGCATTACCCAGGGTGGTGGTTCTTTGTGGGATCTTCATTTGGTATGTGAGGCATTGCATTCTCCCAGGTGGGTTATGTGGAGTTTGTGTTGAGGGGGTGTGTGAGGTGAGCTGCTTGTAACTATGGTCAGTGCTGTGAGTCCTCCTTCCCACCCAGCCAGATATCCCACCATGCAACGTGCTTGCATTGCAGAGAGTGCAAGTTGGCTTTCAGGATGTCAGGCAGTGGTGTTGTGCTGTTTGTTGGTGCACAGTTCCCAGCAGGGCCTTGTGCTCCCCACAGCAGTAGCCAGTGTCAGCCATCTTGTCAGTCCTTATCCACTCCCTGTGATGTGAGCATGGTTCAGAGTGGTGTTGATGGGCCAATTGTGAGGGTGAGCAGTATCTGTGACTCCAACTCCCATCATGCTATTGCCTACACCCCCCTTCCCAGCATGCCCGTACTTCCTTCCTTTTGACTCTGCTTCCCTGTGGGGTAGTGTGCCTGTGCTGACAGGAAGGCTGACAGTGTTGTCCTTGCGTTTGTTTGGCTACAAGTCCCAGGTGTGTCCCTGTGCTTCACACAGCATTACCCAGGGTGGTGGTTCTTTGTGGGATCTTCATTTGGTATGTGAGGCATTGCATTCTCCCAGGTGGGTTATGTGGAGTTTGTGTTGAGGGGGTGTGTGAGGTGAGCTGCTTGTAACTATGGTCAGTGCTGTGAGTCCTCCTTCCCACCCAGCCAGATATCCCACCATGCAACGTGCTTGCATTGCAGAGAGTGCAAGTTGGCTTTCAGGATGTCAGGCAGTGGTGTTGTGCTGTTTGTTGGTGCACAGTTCCCAGCAGGGCCTTGTGCTCCCCACAGCAGTAGCCAGTGTCAGCCATCTTGTCAGTCCTTATCCACTCCCTGTGATGTGAGCATGGTTCAGAGTGGTGTTGATGGGCCAATTGTGAGGGTGAGCAGTATCTGTGACTCCAACTCCCATCATGCTATTGCCTACACCCCCCTTCCCAGCATGCCCGTACTTCCTTCCTTTTGACTCTGCTTCCCTGTGGGGTAGTGTGCCTGTGCTGACAGGAAGGCTGACAGTGTTGTCCTTGCGTTTGTTTGGCTACAAGTCCCAGGTGTGTCCCTGTGCTTCACACAGCATTACCCAGGGTGGTGGTTCTTTGTGGGATCTTCATTTGGTATGTGAGGCATTGCATTCTCCCAGGTGGGTTATGTGGAGTTTGTGTTGAGGGTGTGTGTGAGGTGAGCTGCTTGTAACTATGGTCAGTGCTGTGAGTCCTCCTTCCCACCCAGCCAGATATCCCACCATGCAACGTGCTTGCATTGCAGAGAGTGCAAGTTGGCTTTCAGGATGTCAGGCAGTGGTGTTGTGCTGTTTGTTGGTGCACAGTTCCCAGCAGGGCCTTGTGCTCCCCACAGCAGTAGCCAGTGTCAGCCATCTTGTCAGTCCTTATCCACTCCCTGTGATGTGAGCATGGTTCAGAGTGGTGTTGATGGGCCAATTGTGAGGGTGAGCAGTATCTGTGACTCCAACTCCCATCATGCTATTGCCTACACCCCCCTTCCCAGCATGCCCGTACTTCCTTCCTTTTGACTCTGCTTCCCTGTGGGGTAGTGTGCCTGTGCTGACAGGAAGGCTGACAGTGTTGTCCTTGCGTTTGTTTGGCTACAAGTCCCAGGTGTGTCCCTGTGCTTCACACAGCATTACCCAGGGTGGTGGTTCTTTGTGGGATCTTCATTTGGTATGTGAGGCATTGCATTCTCCCAGGTGGGTTATGTGGAGTTTGTGTTGAGGGGGTGTGTGAGGTGAGCTGCTTGTAACTATGGTCAGTGCTGTGAGTCCTCCTTCCCACCCAGCCAGATATCCCACCATGCAACGTGCTTGCATTGCAGAGAGTGCAAGTTGGCTTTCAGGATGTCAGGCAGTGGTGTTGTGCTGTTTGTTGGTGCACAGTTCCCAGCAGGGCCTTGTGCTCCCCACAGCAGTAGCCAGTGTCAGCCATCTTGTCAGTCCTTATCCACTCCCTGTGATGTGAGCATGGTTCAGAGTGGTGTTGATGGGCCAATTGTGAGGGTGAGCAGTATCTGTGACTCCAACTCCCATCATGCTATTGCCTACACCCCCCTTCCCAGCATGCCCGTACTTCCTTCCTTTTGACTCTGCTTCCCTGTGGGGTAGTGTGCCTGTGCTGACAGGAAGGCTGACAGTGTTGTCCTTGCGTTTGTTTGGCTACAAGTCCCAGGTGTGTCCCTGTGCTTCACACAGCATTACCCAGGGTGGTGGTTCTTTGTGGGATCTTCATTTGGTATGTGAGGCATTGCATTCTCCCAGGTGGGTTATGTGGAGTTTGTGTTGAGGGGTGTGTGAGGTGAGCTGCTTGTAACTATGGTCAGTGCTGTGAGTCCTCCTTCCCACCCAGCCAGATATCCCACCATGCAACGTGCTTGCATTGCAGAGAGTGCAAGTTGGCTTTCAGGATGTCAGGCAGTGGTGTTGTGCTGTTTGTTGGTGCACAGTTCCCAGCAGGGCCTTGTGCTCCCCACAGCAGTAGCCAGTGTCAGCCATCTTGTCAGTCCTTATCCACTCCCTGTGATGTGAGCATGGTTCAGAGTGGTGTTGATGGGCCAATTGTGAGGGTGAGCAGTATCTGTGACTCCAACTCCCATCATGCTATTGCCTACACCCCCCTTCCCAGCATGCCCGTACTTCCTTCCTTTTGACTCTGCTTCCCTGTGGGGTAGTGTGCCTGTGCTGACAGGAAGGCTGACAGTGTTGTCCTTGCGTTTGTTTGGCTACAAGTCCCAGGTGTGTCCCTGTGCTTCACACAGCATTACCCAGGGTGGTGGTTCTTTGTGGGATCTTCATTTGGTATGTGAGGCATTGCATTCTCCCAGGTGGGTTATGTGGAGTTTGTGTTGAGGGGTGTGTGAGGTGAGCTGCTTGTAACTATGGTCAGTGCTGTGAGTCCTCCTTCCCACCCAGCCAGATATCCCACCATGCAACGTGCTTGCATTGCAGAGAGTGCAAGTTGGCTTTCAGGATGTCAGGCAGTGGTGTTGTGCTGTTTGTTGGTGCACAGTTCCCAGCAGGGCCTTGTGCTCCCCACAGCAGTAGCCAGTGTCAGCCATCTTGTCAGTCCTTATCCACTCCCTGTGATGTGAGCATGGTTCAGAGTGGTGTTGATGGGCCAATTGTGAGGGTGAGCAGTATCTGTGACTCCAACTCCCATCATGCTATTGCCTACACCCCCCTTCCCAGCATGCCCGTACTTCCTTCCTTTTGACTCTGCTTCCCTGTGGGGTAGTGTGCCTGTGCTGACAGGAAGGCTGACAGTGTTGTCCTTGCGTTTGTTTGGCTACAAGTCCCAGGTGTGTCCCTGTGCTTCACACAGCATTACCCAGGGTGGTGGTTCTTTGTGGGATCTTCATTTGGTATGTGAGGCATTGCATTCTCCCAGGTGGGTTATGTGGAGTTTGTGTTGAGGGGGTGTGTGAGGTGAGCTGCTTGTAACTATGGTCAGTGCTGTGAGTCCTCCTTCCCACCCAGCCAGATATCCCACCATGCAACGTGCTTGCATTGCAGAGAGTGCAAGTTGGCTTTCAGGATGTCAGGCAGTGGTGTTGTGCTGTTTGTTGGTGCACAGTTCCCAGCAGGGCCTTGTGCTCCCCACAGCAGTAGCCAGTGTCAGCCATCTTGTCAGTCCTTATCCACTCCCTGTGATGTGAGCATGGTTCAGAGTGGTGTTGATGGGCCAATTGTGAGGGTGAGCAGTATCTGTGACTCCAACTCCCATCATGCTATTGCCTACACCCCCCTTCCCAGCATGCCCGTACTTCCTTCCTTTTGACTCTGCTTCCCTGTGGGGTAGTGTGCCTGTGCTGACAGGAAGGCTGACAGTGTTGTCCTTGCGTTTGTTTGGCTACAAGTCCCAGGTGTGTCCCTGTGCTTCACACAGCATTACCCAGGGTGGTGGTTCTTTGTGGGATCTTCATTTGGTATGTGAGGCATTGCATTCTCCCAGGTGGGTTATGTGGAGTTTGTGTTGAGGGGGTGTGTGAGGTGAGCTGCTTGTAACTATGGTCAGTGCTGTGAGTCCTCCTTCCCACCCAGCCAGATATCCCACCATGCAACGTGCTTGCATTGCAGAGAGTGCAAGTTGGCTTTCAGGATGTCAGGCAGTGGTGTTGTGCTGTTTGTTGGTGCACAGTTCCCAGCAGGGCCTTGTGCTCCCCACAGCAGTAGCCAGTGTCAGCCATCTTGTCAGTCCTTATCCACTCCCTGTGATGTGAGCATGGTTCAGAGTGGTGTTGATGGGCCAATTGTGAGGGTGAGCAGTATCTGTGACTCCAACTCCCATCATGCTATTGCCTACACCCCCCTTCCCAGCATGCCCGTACTTCCTTCCTTTTGACTCTGCTTCCCTGTGGGGTAGTGTGCCTGTGCTGACAGGAAGGCTGACAGTGTTGTCCTTGCGTTTGTTTGGCTACAAGTCCCAGGTGTGTCCCTGTGCTTCACACAGCATTACCCAGGGTGGTGGTTCTTTGTGGGATCTTCATTTGGTATGTGAGGCATTGCATTCTCCCAGGTGGGTTATGTGGAGTTTGTGTTGAGGGGGTGTGTGAGGTGAGCTGCTTGTAACTATGGTCAGTGCTGTGAGTCCTCCTTCCCACCCAGCCAGATATCCCACCATGCAACGTGCTTGCATTGCAGAGAGTGCAAGTTGGCTTTCAGGATGTCAGGCAGTGGTGTTGTGCTGTTTGTTGGTGCACAGTTCCCAGCAGGGCCTTGTGCTCCCCACAGCAGTAGCCAGTGTCAGCCATCTTGTCAGTCCTTATCCACTCCCTGTGATGTGAGCATGGTTCAGAGTGGTGTTGATGGGCCAATTGTGAGGGTGAGCAGTATCTGTGACTCCAACTCCCATCATGCTATTGCCTACACCCCCCTTCCCAGCATGCCCGTACTTCCTTCCTTTTGACTCTGCTTCCCTGTGGGGTAGTGTGCCTGTGCTGACAGGAAGGCTGACAGTGTTGTCCTTGCGTTTGTTTGGCTACAAGTCCCAGGTGTGTCCCTGTGCTTCACACAGCATTACCCAGGGTGGTGGTTCTTTGTGGGATCTTCATTTGGTATGTGAGGCATTGCATTCTCCCAGGTGGGTTATGTGGAGTTTGTGTTGAGGGGTGTGTGAGGTGAGCTGCTTGTAACTATGGTCAGTGCTGTGAGTCCTCCTTCCCACCCAGCCAGATATCCCACCATGCAACGTGCTTGCATTGCAGAGAGTGCAAGTTGGCTTTCAGGATGTCAGGCAGTGGTGTTGTGCTGTTTGTTGGTGCACAGTTCCCAGCAGGGCCTTGTGCTCCCCACAGCAGTAGCCAGTGTCAGCCATCTTGTCAGTCCTTATCCACTCCCTGTGATGTGAGCATGGTTCAGAGTGGTGTTGATGGGCCAATTGTGAGGGTGAGCAGTATCTGTGACTCCAACTCCCATCATGCTATTGCCTACACCCCCCTTCCCAGCATGCCCGTACTTCCTTCCTTTTGACTCTGCTTCCCTGTGGGGTAGTGTGCCTGTGCTGACAGGAAGGCTGACAGTGTTGTCCTTGCGTTTGTTTGGCTACAAGTCCCAGGTGTGTCCCTGTGCTTCACACAGCATTACCCAGGGTGGTGGTTCTTTGTGGGATCTTCATTTGGTATGTGAGGCATTGCATTCTCCCAGGTGGGTTATGTGGAGTTTGTGTTGAGGGGGTGTGTGAGGTGAGCTGCTTGTAACTATGGTCAGTGCTGTGAGTCCTCCTTCCCACCCAGCCAGATATCCCACCATGCAACGTGCTTGCATTGCAGAGAGTGCAAGTTGGCTTTCAGGATGTCAGGCAGTGGTGTTGTGCTGTTTGTTGGTGCACAGTTCCCAGCAGGGCCTTGTGCTCCCCACAGCAGTAGCCAGTGTCAGCCATCTTGTCAGTCCTTATCCACTCCCTGTGATGTGAGCATGGTTCAGAGTGGTGTTGATGGGCCAATTGTGAGGGTGAGCAGTATCTGTGACTCCAACTCCCATCATGCTATTGCCTACACCCCCCTTCCCAGCATGCCCGTACTTCCTTCCTTTTGACTCTGCTTCCCTGTGGGGTAGTGTGCCTGTGCTGACAGGAAGGCTGACAGTGTTGTCCTTGCGTTTGTTTGGCTACAAGTCCCAGGTGTGTCCCTGTGCTTCACACAGCATTACCCAGGGTGGTGGTTCTTTGTGGGATCTTCATTTGGTATGTGAGGCATTGCATTCTCCCAGGTGGGTTATGTGGAGTTTGTGTTGAGGGGGTGTGTGAGGTGAGCTGCTTGTAACTATGGTCAGTGCTGTGAGTCCTCCTTCCCACCCAGCCAGATATCCCACCATGCAACGTGCTTGCATTGCAGAGAGTGCAAGTTGGCTTTCAGGATGTCAGGCAGTGGTGTTGTGCTGTTTGTTGGTGCACAGTTCCCAGCAGGGCCTTGTGCTCCCCACAGCAGTAGCCAGTGTCAGCCATCTTGTCAGTCCTTATCCACTCCCTGTGATGTGAGCATGGTTCAGAGTGGTGTTGATGGGCCAATTGTGAGGGTGAGCAGTATCTGTGACTCCAACTCCCATCATGCTATTGCCTACACCCCCCTTCCCAGCATGCCCGTACTTCCTTCCTTTTGACTCTGCTTCCCTGTGGGGTAGTGTGCCTGTGCTGACAGGAAGGCTGACAGTGTTGTCCTTGCGTTTGTTTGGCTACAAGTCCCAGGTGTGTCCCTGTGCTTCACACAGCATTACCCAGGGTGGTGGTTCTTTGTGGGATCTTCATTTGGTATGTGAGGCATTGCATTCTCCCAGGTGGGTTATGTGGAGTTTGTGTTGAGGGGGTGTGTGAGGTGAGCTGCTTGTAACTATGGTCAGTGCTGTGAGTCCTCCTTCCCACCCAGCCAGATATCCCACCATGCAACGTGCTTGCATTGCAGAGAGTGCAAGTTGGCTTTCAGGATGTCAGGCAGTGGTGTTGTGCTGTTTGTTGGTGCACAGTTCCCAGCAGGGCCTTGTGCTCCCCACAGCAGTAGCCAGTGTCAGCCATCTTGTCAGTCCTTATCCACTCCCTGTGATGTGAGCATGGTTCAGAGTGGTGTTGATGGGCCAATTGTGAGGGTGAGCAGTATCTGTGACTCCAACTCCCATCATGCTATTGCCTACACCCCCCTTCCCAGCATGCCCGTACTTCCTTCCTTTTGACTCTGCTTCCCTGTGGGGTAGTGTGCCTGTGCTGACAGGAAGGCTGACAGTGTTGTCCTTGCGTTTGTTTGGCTACAAGTCCCAGGTGTGTCCCTGTGCTTCACACAGCATTACCCAGGGTGGTGGTTCTTTGTGGGATCTTCATTTGGTATGTGAGGCATTGCATTCTCCCAGGTGGGTTATGTGGAGTTTGTGTTGAGGGTGTGTGTGAGGTGAGCTGCTTGTAACTATGGTCAGTGCTGTGAGTCCTCCTTCCCACCCAGCCAGATATCCCACCATGCAACGTGCTTGCATTGCAGAGAGTGCAAGTTGGCTTTCAGGATGTCAGGCAGTGGTGTTGTGCTGTTTGTTGGTGCACAGTTCCCAGCAGGGCCTTGTGCTCCCCACAGCAGTAGCCAGTGTCAGCCATCTTGTCAGTCCTTATCCACTCCCTGTGATGTGAGCATGGTTCAGAGTGGTGTTGATGGGCCAATTGTGAGGGTGAGCAGTATCTGTGACTCCAACTCCCATCATGCTATTGCCTACACCCCCCTTCCCAGCATGCCCGTACTTCCTTCCTTTTGACTCTGCTTCCCTGTGGGGTAGTGTGCCTGTGCTGACAGGAAGGCTGACAGTGTTGTCCTTGCGTTTGTTTGGCTACAAGTCCCAGGTGTGTCCCTGTGCTTCACACAGCATTACCCAGGGTGGTGGTTCTTTGTGGGATCTTCATTTGGTATGTGAGGCATTGCATTCTCCCAGGTGGGTTATGTGGAGTTTGTGTTGAGGGGGTGTGTGAGGTGAGCTGCTTGTAACTATGGTCAGTGCTGTGAGTCCTCCTTCCCACCCAGCCAGATATCCCACCATGCAACGTGCTTGCATTGCAGAGAGTGCAAGTTGGCTTTCAGGATGTCAGGCAGTGGTGTTGTGCTGTTTGTTGGTGCACAGTTCCCAGCAGGGCCTTGTGCTCCCCACAGCAGTAGCCAGTGTCAGCCATCTTGTCAGTCCTTATCCACTCCCTGTGATGTGAGCATGGTTCAGAGTGGTGTTGATGGGCCAATTGTGAGGGTGAGCAGTATCTGTGACTCCAACTCCCATCATGCTATTGCCTACACCCCCCTTCCCAGCATGCCCGTACTTCCTTCCTTTTGACTCTGCTTCCCTGTGGGGTAGTGTGCCTGTGCTGACAGGAAGGCTGACAGTGTTGTCCTTGCGTTTGTTTGGCTACAAGTCCCAGGTGTGTCCCTGTGCTTCACACAGCATTACCCAGGGTGGTGGTTCTTTGTGGGATCTTCATTTGGTATGTGAGGCATTGCATTCTCCCAGGTGGGTTATGTGGAGTTTGTGTTGAGGGGTGTGTGAGGCGAGCTGCTTGTAACTATGGTCAGTGCTGTGAGTCCTCCTTCCCACCCAGCCAGATATCCCACCATGCAACGTGCTTGCATTGCAGAGAGTGCAAGTTGGCTTTCAGGATGTCAGGCAGTGGTGTTGTGCTGTTTGTTGGTGCACAGTTCCCAGCAGGGCCTTGTGCTCCCCACAGCAGTAGCCAGTGTCAGCCATCTTGTCAGTCCTTATCCACTCCCTGTGATGTGAGCATGGTTCAGAGTGGTGTTGATGGGCCAATTGTGAGGGTGAGCAGTATCTGTGACTCCAACTCCCATCATGCTATTGCCTACACCCCCCTTCCCAGCATGCCCGTACTTCCTTCCTTTTGACTCTGCTTCCCTGTGGGGTAGTGTGCCTGTGCTGACAGGAAGGCTGACAGTGTTGTCCTTGCGTTTGTTTGGCTACAAGTGCCAGGTGTGTCCCTGTGCTTCACACAGCATTACCCAGGGTGGTGGTTCTTTGTGGGATCTTCATTTGGTATGTGAGGCATTGCATTCTCCCAGGTGGGTTATGTGGAGTTTGTGTTGAGGGTGTGTGTGAGGTGAGCTGCTTGTAACTATGGTCAGTGCTGTGAGTCCTCCTTCCCACCCAGCCAGATATCCCACCATGCAACGTGCTTGCATTGCAGAGAGTGCAAGTTGGCTTTCAGGATGTCAGGCAGTGGTGTTGTGCTGTTTGTTGGTGCACAGTTCCCAGCAGGGCCTTGTGCTCCCCACAGCAGTAGCCAGTGTCAGCCATCTTGTCAGTCCTTATCCACTCCCTGTGATGTGAGCATGGTTCAGAGTGGTGTTGATGGGCCAATTGTGAGGGTGAGCAGTATCTGTGACTCCAACTCCCATCATGCTATTGCCTACACCCCCCTTCCCAGCATGCCCGTACTTCCTTCCTTTTGACTCTGCTTCCCTGTGGGGTAGTGTGCCTGTGCTGACAGGAAGGCTGACAGTGTTGTCCTTGCGTTTGTTTGGCTACAAGTCCCAGGTGTGTCCCTGTGCTTCACACAGCATTACCCAGGGTGGTGGTTCTTTGTGGGATCTTCATTTGGTATGTGAGGCATTGCATTCTCCCAGGTGGGTTATGTGGAGTTTGTGTTGAGGGGGTGTGTGAGGTGAGCTGCTTGTAACTATGGTCAGTGCTGTGAGTCCTCCTTCCCACCCAGCCAGATATCCCACCATGCAACGTGCTTGCATTGCAGAGAGTGCAAGTTGGCTTTCAGGATGTCAGGCAGTGGTGTTGTGCTGTTTGTTGGTGCACAGTTCCCAGCAGGGCCTTGTGCTCCCCACAGCAGTAGCCAGTGTCAGCCATCTTGTCAGTCCTTATCCACTCCCTGTGATGTGAGCATGGTTCAGAGTGGTGTTGATGGGCCAATTGTGAGGGTGAGCAGTATCTGTGACTCCAACTCCCATCATGCTATTGCCTACACCCCCTTCCCAGCATGCCCGTACTTCCTTCCTTTTGACTCTGCTTCCCTGTGGGGTAGTGTGCCTGTGCTGACAGGAAGGCTGACAGTGTTGTCCTTGCGTTTGTTTGGCTACAAGTCCCAGGTGTGTCCCTGTGCTTCACACAGCATTACCCAGGGTGGTGGTTCTTTGTGGGATCTTCATTTGGTATGTGAGGCATTGCATTCTCCCAGGTGGGTTATGTGGAGTTTGTGTTGAGGGTGTGTGTGAGGTGAGCTGCTTGTAACTATGGTCAGTGCTGTGAGTCCTCCTTCCCACCCAGCCAGATATCCCACCATGCAACGTGCTTGCATTGCAGAGAGTGCAAGTTGGCTTTCAGGATGTCAGGCAGTGGTGTTGTGCTGTTTGTTGGTGCACAGTTCCCAGCAGGGCCTTGTGCTCCCCACAGCAGTAGCCAGTGTCAGCCATCTTGTCAGTCCTTATCCACTCCCTGTGATGTGAGCATGGTTCAGAGTGGTGTTGATGGGCCAATTGTGAGGGTGAGCAGTATCTGTGACTCCAACTCCCATCATGCTATTGCCTACACCCCCTTCCCAGCATGCCCGTACTTCCTTCCTTTTGACTCTGCTTCCCTGTGGGGTAGTGTGCCTGTGCTGACAGGAAGGCTGACAGTGTTGTCCTTGCGTTTGTTTGGCTACAAGTGCCAGGTGTGTCCCTGTGCTTCACACAGCATTACCCAGGGTGGTGGTTCTTTGTGGGATCTTCATTTGGTATGTGAGGCATTGCATTCTCCCAGGTGGGTTATGTGGAGTTTGTGTTGAGGGGGTGTGTGAGGTGAGCTGCTTGTAACTATGGTCAGTGCTGTGAGTCCTCCTTCCCACCCAGCCAGATATCCCACCATGCAACGTGCTTGCATTGCAGAGAGTGCAAGTTGGCTTTCAGGATGTCAGGCAGTGGTGTTGTGCTGTTTGTTGGTGCACAGTTCCCAGCAGGGCCTTGTGCTCCCCACAGCAGTAGCCAGTGTCAGCCATCTTGTCAGTCCTTATCCACTCCCTGTGATGTGAGCATGGTTCAGAGTGGTGTTGATGGGCCAATTGTGAGGGTGAGCAGTATCTGTGACTCCAACTCCCATCATGCTATTGCCTACACCCCCCTTCCCAGCATGCCCGTACTTCCTTCCTTTTGACTCTGCTTCCCTGTGGGGTAGTGTGCCTGTGCTGACAGGAAGGCTGACAGTGTTGTCCTTGCGTTTGTTTGGCTACAAGTGCCAGGTGTGTCCCTGTGCTTCACACAGCATTACCCAGGGTGGTGGTTCTTTGTGGGATCTTCATTTGGTATGTGAGGCATTGCATTCTCCCAGGTGGGTTATGTGGAGTTTGTGTTGAGGGTGTGTGTGAGGTGAGCTGCTTGTAACTATGGTCAGTGCTGTGAGTCCTCCTTCCCACCCAGCCAGATATCCCACCATGCAACGTGCTTGCATTGCAGAGAGTGCAAGTTGGCTTTCAGGATGTCAGGCAGTGGTGTTGTGCTGTTTGTTGGTGCACAGTTCCCAGCAGGGCCTTGTGCTCCCCACAGCAGTAGCCAGTGTCAGCCATCTTGTCAGTCCTTATCCACTCCCTGTGATGTGAGCATGGTTCAGAGTGGTGTTGATGGGCCAATTGTGAGGGTGAGCAGTATCTGTGACTCCAACTCCCATCATGCTATTGCCTACACCCCCTTCCCAGCATGCCCGTACTTCCTTCCTTTTGACTCTGCTTCCCTGTGGGGTAGTGTGCCTGTGCTGACAGGAAGGCTGACAGTGTTGTCCTTGCGTTTGTTTGGCTACAAGTCCCAGGTGTGTCCCTGTGCTTCACACAGCATTACCCAGGGTGGTGGTTCTTTGTGGGATCTTCATTTGGTATGTGAGGCATTGCATTCTCCCAGGTGGGTTATGTGGAGTTTGTGTTGAGGGTGTGTGAGGTGAGCTGCTTGTAACTATGGTCAGTGCTGTGAGTCCTCCTTCCCACCCAGCCAGATATCCCACCATGCAACGTGCTTGCATTGCAGAGAGTGCAAGTTGGCTTTCAGGATGTCAGGCAGTGGTGTTGTGCTGTTTGTTGGTGCACAGTTCCCAGCAGGGCCTTGTGCTCCCCACAGCAGTAGCCAGTGTCAGCCATCTTGTCAGTCCTTATCCACTCCCTGTGATGTGAGCATGGTTCAGAGTGGTGTTGATGGGCCAATTGTGAGGGTGAGCAGTATCTGTGACTCCAACTCCCATCATGCTATTGCCTACACCCCCCTTCCCAGCATGCCCGTACTTCCTTCCTTTTGACTCTGCTTCCCTGTGGGGTAGTGTGCCTGTGCTGACAGGAAGGCTGACAGTGTTGTCCTTGCGTTTGTTTGGCTACAAGTGCCAGGTGTGTCCCTGTGCTTCACACAGCATTACCCAGGGTGGTGGTTCTTTGTGGGATCTTCATTTGGTATGTGAGGCATTGCATTCTCCCAGGTGGGTTATGTGGAGTTTGTGTTGAGGGTGTGTGTGAGGTGAGCTGCTTGTAACTATGGTCAGTGCTGTGAGTCCTCCTTCCCACCCAGCCAGATATCCCACCATGCAACGTGCTTGCATTGCAGAGAGTGCAAGTTGGCTTTCAGGATGTCAGGCAGTGGTGTTGTGCTGTTTGTTGGTGCACAGTTCCCAGCAGGGCCTTGTGCTCCCCACAGCAGTAGCCAGTGTCAGCCATCTTGTCAGTCCTTATCCACTCCCTGTGATGTGAGCATGGTTCAGAGTGGTGTTGATGGGCCAATTGTGAGGGTGAGCAGTATCTGTGACTCCAACTCCCATCATGCTATTGCCTACACCCCCTTCCCAGCATGCCCGTACTTCCTTCCTTTTGACTCTGCTTCCCTGTGGGGTAGTGTGCCTGTGCTGACAGGAAGGCTGACAGTGTTGTCCTTGCGTTTGTTTGGCTACAAGTCCCAGGTGTGTCCCTGTGCTTCACACAGCATTACCCAGGGTGGTGGTTCTTTGTGGGATCTTCATTTGGTATGTGAGGCATTGCATTCTCCCAGGTGGGTTATGTGGAGTTTGTGTTGAGGGTGTGTGTGAGGTGAGCTGCTTGTAACTATGGTCAGTGCTGTGAGTCCTCCTTCCCACCCAGCCAGATATCCCACCATGCAACGTGCTTGCATTGCAGAGAGTGCAAGTTGGCTTTCAGGATGTCAGGCAGTGGTGTTGTGCTGTTTGTTGGTGCACAGTTCCCAGCAGGGCCTTGTGCTCCCCACAGCAGTAGCCAGTGTCAGCCATCTTGTCAGTCCTTATCCACTCCCTGTGATGTGAGCATGGTTCAGAGTGGTGTTGATGGGCCAATTGTGAGGGTGAGCAGTATCTGTGACTCCAACTCCCATCATGCTATTGCCTACACCCCCCTTCCCAGCATGCCCGTACTTCCTTCCTTTTGACTCTGCTTCCCTGTGGGGTAGTGTGCCTGTGCTGACAGGAAGGCTGACAGTGTTGTCCTTGCGTTTGTTTGGCTACAAGTCCCAGGTGTGTCCCTGTGCTTCACACAGCATTACCCAGGGTGGTGGTTCTTTGTGGGATCTTCATTTGGTATGTGAGGCATTGCATTCTCCCAGGTGGGTTATGTGGAGTTTGTGTTGAGGGGTGTGTGAGGTGAGCTGCTTGTAACTATGGTCAGTGCTGTGAGTCCTCCTTCCCACCCAGCCAGATATCCCACCATGCAACGTGCTTGCATTGCAGAGAGTGCAAGTTGGCTTTCAGGATGTCAGGCAGTGGTGTTGTGCTGTTTGTTGGTGCACAGTTCCCAGCAGGGCCTTGTGCTCCCCACAGCAGTAGCCAGTGTCAGCCATCTTGTCAGTCCTTATCCACTCCCTGTGATGTGAGCATGGTTCAGAGTGGTGTTGATGGGCCAATTGTGAGGGTGAGCAGTATCTGTGACTCCAACTCCCATCATGCTATTGCCTACACCCCCCTTCCCAGCATGCCCGTACTTCCTTCCTTTTGACTCTGCTTCCCTGTGGGGTAGTGTGCCTGTGCTGACAGGAAGGCTGACAGTGTTGTCCTTGCGTTTGTTTGGCTACAAGTCCCAGGTGTGTCCCTGTGCTTCACACAGCATTACCCAGGGTGGTGGTTCTTTGTGGGATCTTCATTTGGTATGTGAGGCATTGCATTCTCCCAGGTGGGTTATGTGGAGTTTGTGTTGAGGGGTGTGTGAGGTGAGCTGCTTGTAACTATGGTCAGTGCTGTGAGTCCTCCTTCCCACCCAGCCAGATATCCCACCATGCAACGTGCTTGCATTGCAGAGAGTGCAAGTTGGCTTTCAGGATGTCAGGCAGTGGTGTTGTGCTGTTTGTTGGTGCACAGTTCCCAGCAGGGCCTTGTGCTCCCCACAGCAGTAGCCAGTGTCAGCCATCTTGTCAGTCCTTATCCACTCCCTGTGATGTGAGCATGGTTCAGAGTGGTGTTGATGGGCCAATTGTGAGGGTGAGCAGTATCTGTGACTCCAACTCCCATCATGCTATTGCCTACACCCCCCTTCCCAGCATGCCCGTACTTCCTTCCTTTTGACTCTGCTTCCCTGTGGGGTAGTGTGCCTGTGCTGACAGGAAGGCTGACAGTGTTGTCCTTGCGTTTGTTTGGCTACAAGTGCCAGGTGTGTCCCTGTGCTTCACACAGCATTACCCAGGGTGGTGGTTCTTTGTGGGATCTTCATTTGGTATGTGAGGCATTGCATTCTCCCAGGTGGGTTATGTGGAGTTTGTGTTGAGGGTGTGTGTGAGGTGAGCTGCTTGTAACTATGGTCAGTGCTGTGAGTCCTCCTTCCCACCCAGCCAGATATCCCACCATGCAACGTGCTTGCATTGCAGAGAGTGCAAGTTGGCTTTCAGGATGTCAGGCAGTGGTGTTGTGCTGTTTGTTGGTGCACAGTTCCCAGCAGGGCCTTGTGCTCCCCACAGCAGTAGCCAGTGTCAGCCATCTTGTCAGTCCTTATCCACTCCCTGTGATGTGAGCATGGTTCAGAGTGGTGTTGATGGGCCAATTGTGAGGGTGAGCAGTATCTGTGACTCCAACTCCCATCATGCTATTGCCTACACCCCCTTCCCAGCATGCCCGTACTTCCTTCCTTTTGACTCTGCTTCCCTGTGGGGTAGTGTGCCTGTGCTGACAGGAAGGCTGACAGTGTTGTCCTTGCGTTTGTTTGGCTACAAGTCCCAGGTGTGTCCCTGTGCTTCACACAGCATTACCCAGGGTGGTGGTTCTTTGTGGGATCTTCATTTGGTATGTGAGGCATTGCATTCTCCCAGGTGGGTTATGTGGAGTTTGTGTTGAGGGTGTGTGTGAGGTGAGCTGCTTGTAACTATGGTCAGTGCTGTGAGTCCTCCTTCCCACCCAGCCAGATATCCCACCATGCAACGTGCTTGCATTGCAGAGAGTGCAAGTTGGCTTTCAGGATGTCAGGCAGTGGTGTTGTGCTGTTTGTTGGTGCACAGTTCCCAGCAGGGCCTTGTGCTCCCCACAGCAGTAGCCAGTGTCAGCCATCTTGTCAGTCCTTATCCACTCCCTGTGATGTGAGCATGGTTCAGAGTGGTGTTGATGGGCCAATTGTGAGGGTGAGCAGTATCTGTGACTCCAACTCCCATCATGCTATTGCCTACACCCCCCTTCCCAGCATGCCCGTACTTCCTTCCTTTTGACTCTGCTTCCCTGTGGGGTAGTGTGCCTGTGCTGACAGGAAGGCTGACAGTGTTGTCCTTGCGTTTGTTTGGCTACAAGTCCCAGGTGTGTCCCTGTGCTTCACACAGCATTACCCAGGGTGGTGGTTCTTTGTGGGATCTTCATTTGGTATGTGAGGCATTGCATTCTCCCAGGTGGGTTATGTGGAGTTAGTGTTGAGGGGGTGTGTGAGGTGAGCTGCTTGTAACTATGGTCAGTGCTGTGACTCCTCCTTCCCACCCAGCCAGATATCCCACCATGCAACGTGCTTGCATTGCAGAGAGTGCAAGTTGGCTTTCAGGATGTCAGGCAGTGGTGTTGTGCTGTTTGTTGGTGCACAGTTCCCAGCAGGGCCTTGTGCTCCCCACAGCAGTAGCCAGTGTCAGCCATCTTGTCAGTCCTTATCCACTCCCTGTGATGTGAGCATGGTTCAGAGTGGTGTTGATGGGCCAATTGTGAGGGTGAGCAGTATCTGTGACTCCAACTCCCATCATGCTATTGCCTACACCCCCTTCCCAGCATGCCCGTACTTCCTTCCTTTTGACTCTGCTTCCCTGTGGGGTAGTGTGCCTGTGCTGACAGGAAGGCTGACAGTGTTGTCCTTGCGTTTGTTTGGCTACAAGTGCCAGGTGTGTCCCTGTGCTTCACACAGCATTACCCAGGGTGGTGGTTCTTTGTGGGATCTTCATTTGGTATGTGAGGCATTGCATTCTCCCAGGTGGGTTATGTGGAGTTTGTGTTGAGGGGGTGTGTGAGGTGAGCTGCTTGTAACTATGGTCAGTGCTGTGAGTCCTCCTTCCCACCCAGCCAGATATCCCACCATGCAACGTGCTTGCATTGCAGAGAGTGCAAGTTGGCTTTCAGGATGTCAGGCAGTGGTGTTGTGCTGTTTGTTGGTGCACAGTTCCCAGCAGGGCCTTGTTCTCCCCACAGCAGTAGCCAGTGTCAGCCATCTTGTCAGTCCTTATCCACTCCCTGTGATGTGAGCATGGTTCAGAGTGGTGTTGATGGGCCAATTGTGAGGGTGAGCAGTATCTGTGACTCCAACTCCCATCATGCTATTGCCTACACCCCCCTTCCCAGCATGCCCGTACTTCCTTCCTTTTGACTCTGCTTCCCTGTGGGGTAGTGTGCCTGTGCTGACAGGAAGGCTGACAGTGTTGTCCTTGCGTTTGTTTGGCTACAAGTCCCAGGTGTGTCCCTGTGCTTCACACAGCATTACCCAGGGTGGTGGTTCTTTGTGGGATCTTCATTTGGTATGTGAGGCATTGCATTCTCCCAGGTGGGTTATGTGGAGTTTGTGTTGAGGGGGTGTGTGAGGTGAGCTGCTTGTAACTATGGTCAGTGCTGTGAGTCCTCCTTCCCACCCAGCCAGATATCCCACCATGCAACGTGCTTGCATTGCAGAGAGTGCAAGTTGGCTTTCAGGATGTCAGGCAGTGGTGTTGTGCTGTTTGTTGGTGCACAGTTCCCAGCAGGGCCTTGTGCTCCCCACAGCAGTAGCCAGTGTCAGCCATCTTGTCAGTCCTTATCCACTCCCTGTGATGTGAGCATGGTTCAGAGTGGTGTTGATGGGCCAATTGTGAGGGTGAGCAGTATCTGTGACTCCAACTCCCATCATGCTATTGCCTACACCCCCCTTCCCAGCATGCCCGTACTTCCTTCCTTTTGACTCTGCTTCCCTGTGGGGTAGTGTGCCTGTGCTGACAGGAAGGCTGACAGTGTTGTCCTTGCGTTTGTTTGGCTACAAGTGCCAGGTGTGTCCCTGTGCTTCACACAGCATTACCCAGGGTGGTGGTTCTTTGTGGGATCTTCATTTGGTATGTGAGGCATTGCATTCTCCCAGGTGGGTTATCTGGAGTTTGTGTTGAGGGGTGTGTGAGGTGAGCTGCTTGTAACTATGGTCAGTGCTGTGAGTACTCCTTCCCACCCAGCCAGATATCCCACCATGCAACGTGCTTGCATTGCAGAGAGTGCAAGTTGGCTTTCAGGATATCAGGCAGTGGTGTTGTGCTGTTTGTTGGTGCACAGTTCCCAGCAGGGCCTTGTTCTCCCCACAGCAGTAGCCAGTGTCAGCCATCTTGTCAGTCCTTATCCACTCGATGTGATGTGAGCATGGTTCAGAGTGGTGTTGATGGGCCAATTGTGAGGGTGAGCAGTATCTGTGACTCCAACTCCCATCATGCTATTGCCTACACCCCCCTTCCCAGCATGCCCGTACTTCCTTCCTTTTGACTCTGCTTCCCTGTGGGGTAGTGTGCCTGTGCTGACAGGAAGGCTGACAGTGTTGTCCTTGCGTTTGTTTGGCTACAAGTCCCAGGTGTGTCCCTGTGCTTCACACAGCATTACCCAGGGTGGTGGTTCTTTGTGGGATCTTCATTTGGTATGTGAGGCATTGCATTCTCCCAGGTGGGTTATGTGGAGTTTGTGTTGAGGGTGTGTGAGGCGAGCTGCTTGTAACTATGGTCAGTGCTGTGAGTCCTCCTTCCCACCCAGCCAGATATCCCACCATGTAACGTGCTTGCATTGCAGAGTGCAAGTTGGCTTTCAGGATGTCAGGCAGTGGTGTTTTGCTGTTTGTTGGTGCACAGTTCCCAGCAGGGCCTTGTTCTCCCCACAGCAGTAGCCAGTGTCAGCCATCTTGTCAGTCCTTATCCACTCCCTGTGATGTGAGCATGGTTCAGAGTGGTGTTGATGGGCCAATTGTGAGGGTGAGCAGTATCTGTGACTCCAACTCCCATCATGCTATTGCCTACACCCCCCTTCCCAGCATGCCCGTACTTCCTTCCTTTTGACTCTGCTTCCCTGTGGGGTAGTGTGCCTGTGCTGACAGGAAGGCTGACAGTGGTGTCCTTGCGTTTGTTTGGCTACAAGTGCCAGGTGTGTCCCTGTGCTTCACACAGCATTACCCAGGGTGGTGGTTCTTTGTGGGATCTTCATTTGGTATGTGAGGCATTGCATTCTCCCAGGTGGGTTATGTGGAGTTTGTGTTGAGGGTGTGTGAGGCGAGTTGCTTGTAACTATGGTCAGTGCTGTGAGTCCTCCTTCCCACCCAGCCAGATATCCCACCATGCAACGTGCTTGCATTGCAGAAGTGCAAGTTGGCTTTCAGGATGTCAGGCAGTGGTGTTGTGCTGTTTGTTGGTGCACAGTTCCCAGCAGGGCCTTGTTCTCCCCACAGCAGTAGCCAGTGTCAGCCATCTTGTCAGTCCTTATCCACTCCCTGTGATGTGAGCATGGTTCAGAGTGGTGTTGATGGGCCAATTGTGAGGGTGAGCAGTATCTGTGACTCCAACTCCCATCATGCTATTGCCTACACCCCCTTCCCAGCATGCCCGTACTTCCTTCCTTTTGACTCTGCTTCCCTGTGGGGTAGTGTGCCTGTGCTGACAGGAAGGCTGACAGTGTTGTCCTTGCGTTTGTTTGGCTACAAGTGCCAGGTGTGTCCCTGTGCTTCACACAGCATTACCCAGGGTGGTGGTTCTTTGTGGGATCTTCATTTGGTATGTGAGGCATTGCATTCTCCCAGGTGGGTTATGTGGAGTTTGTGTTGAGGGTGTGTGTGAGGTGAGCTGCTTGTAACTATGGTCAGTGCTGTGAGTCCTCCTTCCCACCCAGCCAGATATCCCACCATGCAACGTGCTTGCATTGCAGAGAGTGCAAGTTGGCTTTCAGGATGTCAGGCAGTGGTGTTGTGCTGTTTGTTGGTGCACAGTTCCCAGCAGGGCCTTGTGCTCCCCACAGCAGTAGCCAGTGTCAGCCATCTTGTCAGTCCTTATCCACTCCCTGTGATGTGAGCATGGTTCAGAGTGGTGTTGATGGGCCAATTGTGAGGGTGAGCAGTATCTGTGACTCCAACTCCCATCATGCTATTGCCTACACCCCCTTCCCAGCATGCCCGTACTTCCTTCCTTTTGACTCTGCTTCCCTGTAGGGTAGTGTGCCTGTGCTGACAGGAAGGCTGACAGTGTTGTCCTTGCGTTTGTTTGGCTACAAGTCCCAGGTGTGTCCCTGTGCTTCACACAGCATTACCCAGGGTGGTGGTTCTTTGTGGGATCTTCATTTGGTATGTGAGGCATTGCATTCTCCCAGGTGGGTTATGTGGAGTTTGTGTTGAGAGGGTGTGTGAGGTGAGCTGCTTGTAACTATGGTCAGTGCTGTGAGTCCTCCTTCCCACCCAGCCAGATATCCCACCATGAAACGTGCTTGCATTGCAGAGAGTGCAAGTTTGCTTTCAGGATGTCAGGCAGTGGTGTTGTGCTGTTTGTTGGTGCACAGTTCCCAGCAGGGCCTTGTGCTCCCCACAGCAGTAGCCAGTGTCAGCCATCTTGTCAGTCCTTATCCACTCCCTGTGATGTGAGCATGGTTCAGAGTGGTGTTGATGGGCCAATTGTGAGGGTGAGCAGTATCTGTGACTCCAACTCCCATCATGCTATTGCCTACACCCCCTTCCCAGCATGCCCGTACTTCCTTCCTTTTGACTCTGCTTCCCTGTGGGGTAGTGTGCCTGTGCTGACAGGAAGGCTGACAGTGTTGTCCTTGCGTTTGTTTGGCTACAAGTCCCAGGTGTGTTCCTGTGCTTCACACAGCATTACCCAGGGTGGTGGTTCTTTGTGGGATCTTCATTTGGTATGTGAGGCATTGCATTCTCCCAGGTGGGTTATGTGGAGTTTGTGTTGAGGGTGTGTGTGAGGTGAGCTGCTTGTAACTATGGTCCGTGCTGTGACTCCTCCTTCCCACCCAGCCAGATATCCCACCATGCAACGTGCTTGCATTGCAGAGAGTGCAAGTTGGCTTTCAGGATGTCAGGCAGTGGTGTTGTGCTGTTTGTTGGTGCACAGTTCCCAGCAGGGCCTTGTGCTCCCCACAGCAGTAGCCAGTGTCAGCCATCTTGTCAGTCCTTATCCACTCCCTGTGATGTGAGCATGGTTCAGAGTGGTGTTGATGGGCCAATTGTGAGGGTGAGCAGTATCTGTGACTCCAACTCCCATCATGCTATTGCCTACACCCCCCTTCCCAGCATGCCCGTACTTCCTTCCTTTTGACTCTGCTTCCCTGTGGGGTAGTGTGCCTGTGCTGACAGGAAGGCTGACAGTGTTGTCCTTGCGTTTGTTTGGCTACAAGTGCCAGGTGTGTCCCTGTGCTTCACACAGCATTACCCAGGGTGGTGGTTCTTTGTGGGATCTTCATTTGGTATGTGAGGCATTGCATTCTCCCAGGTGGGTTATGTGGAGTTTGTGTTGAGGGTGTGTGTGAGGTGAGCTGCTTGTAACTATGGTCAGTGCTGTGAGTCCTCCTTCCCACCCAGCCAGATATCCCACCATGCAACGTGCTTGCATTGCAGAGAGTGCAAGTTGGCTTTCAGGATGTCAGGCAGTGGTGTTGTGCTGTTTGTTGGTGCACAGTTCCCAGCAGGGCCTTGTGCTCCCCACAGCAGTAGCCAGTGTCAGCCATCTTGTCAGTCCTTATCCACTCCCTGTGATGTGAGCATGGTTCAGAGTGTTGTTGATGGGCCAATTGTGAGGGTGAGCAGTATCTGTGACTCCAACTCCCATCATGCTATTGCCTACACCCCCTTCCCAGCATGCCCGTACTTCCTTCCTTTTGACTCTGCTTCCCTGTGGAGTAGTGTGCCTGTGCTGACAGGAAGGCTGACAGTGTTGTCCTTGCGTTTGTTTGGCTACAAGTCCCAGGTGTGTCCCTGTGCTTCACACAGCATTACCCAGGGTGGTGGTTCTTTGTGGGATCTTCATTTGGTATGTGAGGCATTGCATTCTCCCAGGTGGGTTATGTGGAGTTTGTGTTGAGGGTGTGTGAGGCGAGCTGCTTGTAACTATGGTCAGTGCTGTGAGTCCTCCTTCCCACCCAGCCAGATATCCCACCATGCAACGTGCTTGCATTGCAGAGTGCAAGTTGGCTTTCAGGATGTCAGGCAGTGGTGTTTTGCTGTTTGTTGGTGCACAGTTCCCAGCAGGGCCTTGTTCTCCCCACAGCAGTAGCCAGTGTCAGCCATCTTGTCAGTCCTTATCCACTCCCTGTGATGTGAGCATGGTTCAGAGTGGTGTTGATGGGCCAATTGTGAGGGTGAGCAGTATCTGTGACTCCAACTCCCATCATGCTATTGCCTACACCCACCTTCCCAGCATGCCCGTACTTCCTTCCTTTTGACTCTGCTTCCCTGTGGGGTAGTGTGCCTGTGCTGACAGGAAGGCTGACAGTGTTGTCCTTGCGTTTGTTTGGCTACAAGTGCCAGGTGTGTCCCTGTGCTTCACACAGCATTAACCAGGGTGGTGGTTCTTTGTGGGATCTTCATTTGGTATGTGAGGCATTGCATTCTCCCAGGTGGGTTATGTGGAGTTTGTGTTGAGGGTGTGTGAGGCGAGCTGCTTGTAACTATGGTCAGTGCTGTGAGTCCTCCTTCCCACCCAGCCAGATATCCCACCATGCAACGTGCTTGCATTGCAGAGTGCAAGTTGGCTTTCAGGATGTCAGGCAGTGGTGTTGTGCTGTTTGTTGGTGCACAGTTCCCAGCAGGGCCTTGTTCTCCCCACAGCAGTAGCCAGTGTCAGCCATCTTGTCAGTCCTTATCCACTCCCTGTGATGTGAGCATGGTTCAGACTGGTGTTGATGGGCCAATTGTGAGGGTGAGCAGTATCTGTGACTCCAACTCCCATCATGCTATTGCCTACACCCCCTTCCCAGCATGCCCGTACTTCCTTCCTTTTGACTCTGCTTCCCTGTGGGGTAGTGTGCCTGTGCTGACAGGAAGGCTGACAGTGTTGTCCTTGCGTTTGTTTGGCTACAAGTGCCAGGTGTGTCCCTGTGCTTCACACAGCATTACCCAGGGTGGTGGTTCTTTGTGGGATCTTCATTTGGTATGTGAGGCATTGCATTCTCCCAGGTGGGTTATGTGGAGTTTGTGTTGAGGGTGTGTGTGAGGTGAGCTGCTTGTAACTATGGTCAGTGCTGTGAGTCCTCCTTCCCACCCAGCCAGATATCCCACCATGCAACGTGCTTGCATTGCAGAGAGTGCAAGTTGGCTTTCAGGATGTCAGGCAGTGGTGTTGTGCTGTTTGTTGGTGCACAGTTCCCAGCAGGGCCTTGTGCTCCCCACAGCAGTAGCCAGTGTCAGCCATCTTGTCAGTCCTTATCCACTCCCTTTGATGTGAGCATGGTTCAGAGTGGTGTTGATGGGCCAATTGTGAGGGTGAGCAGTACCTGTGACTCCAACTCCCATCATGCTATTGCCTACACCCCCCTTCCCAGCATGCCCGTACTTCCTTCCTTTTGACTCTGCTTCCCTGTGGGGTAGTGTGCCTGTGCTGACAGGAAGGCTGACAGTGTTGTCCTTGCGTTTGTTTGGCTACAAGTCCCAGGTGTGTCCCTGTGCTTCACACAGCATTACCCAGGGTGGTGGTTCTTTGTGGGATCTTCATTTGGTATGTGAGGCATTGCATTCTCCCAGGTGGGTTATCTGGAGTTTGTGTTGAGGGGGTGTGTGAGGTGAGCTGCTTGTAACTATGGTCAGTGCTGTGACTCCTCCTTCCCACCCAGCCAGATATCCCACCATGCAACGTGCTTGCATTGCAGAGAGTGCAAGTTGGCTTTCAGGATGTCAGGCAGTGGTGTTGTGCTGTTTGTTGGTGCACAGTTCCCAGCAGGGCCTTGTGCTCCCCACAGCAGTAGCCAGTGTCAGCCATCTTGTCAGTCCTTATCCACTCCCTGTGATGTGAGCATGGTTCAGAGTGGTGTTGATGGGCCAATTGTGAGGGTGAGCAGTATCTGTGACTCCAACTCCCATCATGCTATTGCCTACACCCCCTTCCCAGCATGCCCGTACTTCCTTCCTTTTGACTCTGCTTCCCTGTGGGGTAGTGTGCATGTGCTGACAGGAAGGCTGACAGTGTTGTCCTTGCGTTTGTTTGGCTACAAGTGCCAGGTGTGTCCTTGTGCTTCACACAGCATTACCCAGGGTGGTGGTTCTTTGTGGGATCTTCATTTGGTATGTGAGGCATTGCATTCTCCCAGGTGGGTTATCTGGAGTTTGTGTTGAGGGGGTGTGTGAGGTGAGCTGCTTGTAACTATGGTCAGTGCTGTGAGTCCTCCTTCCCACCCAGCCAGATATCCCACCATGCAACGTGCTTGCATTGCAGAGAGTGCAAGTTGGCTTTCAGGATATCAGGCAGTGGTGTTGTGCTGTTTGTTGGTGCACAGTTCCCAGCAGGGCCTTGTTCTCCCCACAGCAGTAGCCAGTGTCAGCCATCTTGTCAGTCCTTATCCACTCGATGTGATGTGAGCATGGTTCAGAGTGGTGTTGATGGGCCAATTGTGAGGGTGAGCAGTATCTGTGACTCCAACTCCCATCATGCTATTGCCTACACCCCCTTCCCAGCATGCCCGTACTTCCTTCCTTTTGACTCTGCTTCCCTGTGGGGTAGTGTGCCTGTGCTGACAGGAAGGCTGACAGTGTTGTCCTTGCGTTTGTTTGGCTACAAGTCCCAGGTGTGTCCCTGTGCTTCACACAGCATTACCCAGGGTGGTGGTTCTTTGTGGGATCTTCATTTGGTATGTGAGGCATTGCATTCTCCCAGGTGGGTTATGTGGAGTTTGTGTTGAGGGTGTGTGAGGCGAGCTGCTTGTAACTATGGTCAGTGCTGTGAGTCCTCCTTCCCACCCAGCCAGATATCCCACCATGTAACGTGCTTGCATTGCAGAGTGCAAGTTGGCTTTCAGGATGTCAGGCAGTGGTGTTTTGCTGTTTGTTGGTGCACAGTTCCCAGCAGGGCCTTGTTCTCCCCACAGCAGTAGCCAGTGTCAGCCATCTTGTCAGTCCCTATCCACTCCCTGTGATGTGAGCATGGTTCAGAGTGGTGTTGATGGGCCAATTGTGAGGGTGAGCAGTATCTGTGACTCCAACTCCCATCATGCTATTGCCTACACCCCCCTTCCCAGCATGCCCGTACTTCCTTCCTTTTGACTCTGCTTCCCTGTGGGGTAGTGTGCCTGTGCTGACAGGAAGGCTGACAGTGTTGTCCTTGCGTTTGTTTGGCTACAAGTGCCAGGTGTGTCCCTGTGCTTCACACAGCATTACCCAGGGTGGTGGTTCTTTGTGGGATCTTCATTTGGTATGTGAGGCATTGCATTCTCCCAGGTGGGTTATGTGGAGTTTGTGTTGAGGGTGTGTGAGGCGAGTTGCTTGTAACTATGGTCAGTGCTGTGAGTCCTCCTTCCCACCCAGCCAGATATCCCACCATGCAACGTGCTTGCATTGCAGAGTGCAAGTTGGCTTTCAGGATGTCAGGCAGTGGTGTTGTGCTGTTTGTTGGTGCACAGTTCCCAGCAGGGCCTTGTGCTCCCCACAGCAGTAGCCAGTGTCAGCCATCTTGTCAGTCCTTATCCACTCCCTGTGATGTGAGCATGGTTCAGAGTGGTGTTGATGGGCCAATTGTGAGGGTGAGCAGTATCTGTGACTCCAACTCCCATCATGCTATTGCCTACACCCCCCTTCCCAGCATGCCCGTACTTCCTTCCTTTTGACTCTGCTTCCCTGTGGGGTAGTGTGCCTGTGCTGACAGGAAGGCTGACAGTGTTGTCCTTGCGTTTGTTTGGCTACAAGTCCCAGGTGTGTTCCTGTGCTTCACACAGCATTACCCAGGGTGGTGGTTCTTTGTGGGATCTTCATTTGGTATGTGAGGCATTGCATTCTCCCAGGTGGGTTATGTGGAGTTTGTGTTGAGGGTGTGTGTGAGGTGAGCTGCTTGTAACTATGGTCCGTGCTGTGACTCCTCCTTCCCACCCAGCCAGATATCCCACCATGCAACGTGCTTGCATTGCAGAGAGTGCAAGTTGGCTTTCAGGATGTCAGGCAGTGGTGTTGTGCTGTTTGTTGGTGCACAGTTCCCAGCAGGGCCTTGTGCTCCCCACAGCAGTAGCCAGTGTCAGCCATCTTGTCAGTCCTTATCCACTCCCTGTGATGTGAGCATGGTTCAGAGTGGTGTTGATGGGCCAATTGTGAGGGTGAGCAGTATCTGTGACTCCAACTCCCATCATGCTATTGCCTACACCCCCTTCCCAGCATGCCCGTACTTCCTTCCTTTTGACTCTGCTTCCCTGTGGAGTAGTGTGCCTGTGCTGACAGGAAGGCTGACAGTGTTGTCCTTGCGTTTGTTTGGCTACAAGTGCCAGGTGTGTCCCTGTGCTTCACACAGCATTACCCAGGGTGGTGGTTCTTTGTGGGATCTTCATTTGGTATGTGAGGCATTGCATTCTCCCAGGTGGGTTATGTGGAGTTTGTGTTGAGGGGTGTGTGAGGTGAGCTGCTTGTAACTATGGTCAGTGCTGTGAGTCCTCCTTCCCACCCAGCCAGATATCCCACCATGCAACGTGCTTGCATTGCAGAGTGCAAGTTGGCTTTCAGGATGTCAGGCAGTGGTGTTTTGCTGTTTGTTGGTGCACAGTTCCCAGCAGGGCCTTGTTCTCCCCACAGCAGTAGCCAGTGTCAGCCATCTTGTCAGTCCTTATCCACTCCCTGTGATGTGAGCATGGTTCAGAGTGGTGTTGATGGGCCAATTGTGAGGGTGAGCAGTATCTGTGACTCCAACTCCCATCATGCTATTGCCTACACCCCCCTTCCCAGCATGCCCGTACTTCCTTCCTTTTGACTCTGCTTCCCTGTGGGGTAGTGTGCCTGTGCTGACAGGAAGGCTGACAGTGTTGTCCTTGCGTTTGTTTGGCTACAAGTGCCAGGTGTGTCCCTGTGCTTCACACAGCATTACCCAGGGTGGTGGTTCTTTGTGGGATCTTCATTTGGTATGTGAGGCATTGCATTCTCCCAGGTGGGTTATGTGGAGTTTGTGTTGAGGGTGTGTGAGGCGAACTGCTTGTAACTATGGTCAGTGCTGTGAGTCCTCCTTCCCACCCAGCCAGATATCCCACCATGCAACGTGCTTGCATTGCAGAGTGCAAGTTGGCTTTCAGGATGTCAGGCAGTGGTGTTGTGCTGTTTGTTGGTGCACAGTTCCCAGCAGGGCCTTGTTCTCCCCACAGCAGTAGCCAGTGTCAGCCATCTTGTCAGTCCTTATCCACTCCCTGTGATGTGAGCATGGTTCAGACTGGTGTTGATGGGCCAATTGTGAGGGTGAGCAGTATCTGTGACTCCAACTCCCATCATGCTATTGCCTACACCCCCCTTCCCAGCATGCCCGTACTTCCTTCCTTTTGACTCTGCTTCCCTGTGGGGTAGTGTGCCTGTGCTGACAGGAAGGCTGACAGTGTTGTCCTTGCGTTTGTTTGGCTACAAGTGCCAGGTGTGTCCCTGTGCTTCACACAGCATTACCCAGGGTGGTGGTTCTTTGTGGGATCTTCATTTGGTATGTGAGGCATTGCATTCTCCCAGGTGGGTTATGTGGAGTTTGTGTTGAGGGTGTGTGTGAGGTGAGCTGCTTGTAACTATGGTCAGTGCTGTGAGTCCTCCTTCCCACCCAGCCAGATATCCCACCATGCAACGTGCTTGCATTGCAGAGAGTGCAAGTTGGCTTTCAGGATGTCAGGCAGTGGTGTTGTGCTGTTTGTTGGTGCACAGTTCCCAGCAGGGCCTTGTGCTCCCCACAGCAGTAGCCAGTGTCAGCCATCTTGTCAGTCCTTATCCACTCCCTGTGATGTGAGCATGGTTCAGAGTGGTGTTGATGGGCCAATTGTGAGGGTGAGCAGTATCTGTGACTCCAACTCCCATCATGCTATTGCCTACACCCCCTTCCCAGCATGCCCGTACTTCCTTCCTTTTGACTCTGCTTCCCTGTGGGGTAGTGTGCCTGTGCTGACAGGAAGGCTGACAGTGTTGTCCTTGCGTTTGTTTGGCTACAAGTCCCAGGTGTGTCCCTGTGCTTCACACAGCATTACCCAGGGTGGTGGTTCTTTGTGGGATCTTCATTTGGTATGTGAGGCATTGCATTCTCCCAGGTGGGTTATCTGGAGTTTGTGTTGAGGGGTGTGTGAGGTGAGCTGCTTGTAACTATGGTCAGTGCTGTGACTCCTCCTTCCCACCCAGCCAGATATCCCACCATGCAACGTGCTTGCATTGCAGAGAGTGCAAGTTGGCTTTCAGGATGTCAGGCAGTGGTGTTGTGCTGTTTGTTGGTGCACAGTTCCCAGCAGGGCCTTGTGCTCCCCACAGCAGTAGCCAGTGTCAGCCATCTTGTCAGTCCTTATCCACTCCCTGTGATGTGAGCATGGTTCAGAGTGGTGTTGATGGGCCAATTGTGAGGGTGAGCAGTATCTGTGACTCCAACTCCTATCATGCTATTGCCTACACCCCCCTTCCCAGCATGCCCGTACTTCCTTCCTTTTGACTCTGCTTCCCTGTGGGGTAGTGTGCATGTGCTGACAGGAAGGCTGACAGTGTTGTCCTTGCGTTTGTTTGGCTACAAGTGCCAGGTGTGTCCTTGTGCTTCACACAGCATTACCCAGGGTGGTGGTTCTTTGTGGGATCTTCATTTGGTATGTGAGGCATTGCATTCTCCCAGGTGGGTTATCTGGAGTTTGTGTTGAGGGGGTGTGTGAGGTGAGCTGCTTGTAACTATGGTCAGTGCTGTGAGTCCTCCTTCCCACCCAGCCAGATATCCCACCATGCAACGTGCTTGCATTGCAGAGAGTGCAAGTTGGCTTTCAGGATGTCAGGCAGTGGTGTTGTGCTGTTTGTTGGTGCACAGTTCCCAGCAGGGCCTTGTGCTCCCCACAGCAGTAGCCAGTGTCAGCCATCTTGTCAGTCCTTATCCACTTCCTGTGATGTGAGCATGGTTCAGAGTGGTGTTGATGGGCCAATTGTGAGGGTGAGCAGTATCTGTGACTACAACTCCCATCATGCTATTGGCTACACTGACTTCACCAGCATACACAGAATTCCTTCCTTTAAGTGAGCTTCCCTGTGAGGTGGTGTTCTAGTGGTGGCAAAATATCAGGCAGTGTTTGTTGGTTATATTTGTGCCACTGCCTTGCTCTATTTGTTGTTAGGTTTGTACATGTCATGACACAGTTACATATCACTATGAGATGGCATGTATTGTGTTTATCTAACTGACATACACATCTTGGGATGATTATCTTTTGGTTGCTGTTGATTTACTAGGGGTGGATGGTTTGACTGTCCCCTTGACAGTGATGTGTGTGTGTATTGGCACACAATATTGTGTATATTAGTTGTGTACTCACCAGGCTCTGGGATGTCTGTTAGTCCATATACGCTCACTGGTGGTAGGATGGCCCGCACCTTCTCCTCCCAGGGCCTGAGGTATACTGGTTTTGCAGGAGGACCACTGCCGGTGTGCTGGCTCAGGAGGTAATCCTTCTTGAGTAGGTCTCTGACCCTCCTGAGCACATCATACCACCTGTTCTGGATGTCTTCCTTTGTGCGCAAACATGGTGATTGTGTGTTCACCCTGTCGACGATCCTCGCCCACATCTTGGTTTTCTGCGACATGGGGGTCTGTTGGACCAATGTGCCAAACAACTGTGGCTCTACCCTCAGGATCTCGTCTACCATGACTTCCAATTCACTATCTAGGAACTTTGGATTCTTCTTTAGGGGCATGGTGATGGGTGGTGGTGGTGGTGATTGATGTGTGTGTGTGTGTGTGCAAGTGAGGGTGTGTGTGTGTAGGTTTTGCTGTGTGTGTGTGTGAGGGTGCTATTTGTTGAGCTGCTAATTGTGTGTGGCTTTTGTGTTGGATGAGCTGTGTGTGTGTCTGTGTTTGCTGTGTGATGGTGTTCTGTGCTGGCAGGTCAGTGGAATTTGCAAAGGATCATGGTAGGGATTTGTGGCCTTTATGTAGGTGGAGTTGGGGGGGTGTCCTTGTTCCATTTTTTCACCCCCTGTATTTATTGGCTTTGTCATTGATTGTTTGGCCCTTTTTTTTGTATTTTTTCATTTGTGATTATTGTGCATGTAGGAGTCGGTCTTCTGACCAAGTAGGACGTTGCAGTTGTCTCGTGCGCGCCTCTCCGAGTCGTTCCCGCTGTGTTTCAGGTCAGTTTCATATGCGGCGTACGTGTCGGTCGCGGAGTATTGTGTTTGTTCGGCTGGGTTTTGTATGCGTGTCGGTCGTACGGCTTGGGCTCCGTACGAATCGGTCTGAATTTGCACCCATTGCATCGTACTGCGCGGGTCGGAGTTTGCGGGTACGTTTCGTTCGGGTTATTTCCTGATGCGTGTCGGTCGGTTCGATTCGCGTGGTTTCCCGGCCGGATAGCTTGTTTCCGTCCGGGTCGGTCGTTCGCCTTGTGTTCCGTACGAGTCGGTCGTGATTCCCATGCATTTCATCGTACTACCCGGGTCGGACGGCGCCGGTACGTGTCGGTCGGACTTAATTCCAGTACCGAGTCGGTCGGTATTTTTTCCGGCCCGAATCGGAATCGGCCCCTTAGTCTATTTACTTCCTACCCTATAACACCACACAACTCACATCAAAAATAAAAAAACTGTATTTGCATAATTAACAAATATTTAATATTCAATTAAACAAATATTATTAATTAAAAAACAAATGAAAAAACATAACATTTAATTAACTTTCCAGCCTTTACATCTATAACCCCCACAACCCACACCTAAAATTAAACTGTAAAATAATGAATTGCACAATTAAAACAAATTCAGTTAAATAACTAATAGTATTTAACAACTAATTATAAAGTAAGTAAAATTAATGTACTCCCACCCTTCACCCCTATAAACCCAAAACCCACACACAAAAAACGAATTAAACAATTACCCTAATCAATTAGCAATTAATTAATATTAGTTCTCAACTAATTATTAATTAATTAAAAATAGATTACTTCCCCCCTTTACCCCTGAAAGCCCCACAACCCGCAACTAAAATTAATTACGCAATTTCCATATTTAATTGTCAATTAATTATTTAATATTAATTACCAACTAGTTAATAATTAATTAAAAATATATTACTTCCCATCCTTTACCCCTATAAACCCCACAACCCACACCTAAAATTAATTACACAATTACCATGATTAATTGTCAATTAATTAATTATTAATTAACAACTAATTATTAAGTAATTAAAAATAAACTACTTCCCACCCTTTACCCCTATAAACCCCACAACCCGCACTGAATATTTACCCAAAAAAATGAAAAACACAATTAACATTATACAATCTCAATTGAATAAATATTAGTAAATAAAAAATATTAATTAATGTGTTATAATTAAATTACTTCCCACCCTATTCCCCTATAAACCCAGAACCCGCTACAGAACTAAAAATGCAATATTTAATTAAAATAAAATTAATAACTACTAAAAATTTAACACATATATTAAAAAACATAAACAATACTTATCCAAAAAAATACATCACATATATTTGAAATATATACTAAAATACATAACACTACTTAAAAAAAATCGATATTTCTTACCTTAAAGTAGATATTCTTCACCATGATATTCTTGCTGTCGATATTTCTGTGTCACGTTATTTGAAACTCGATATTAGTGTAAGTCGACATTTCCAACTCAATATTTTGACTGAATACCTTGGAATTTGATATGTCACAAACTGAATTACATATTGCGTTGAATGGGAAACATCCTTTACCCCGCATGCGTTACTCCGCGTGCAATTACCCCACATTTTTTACACCGCAAAATCTTTTACAACGCAGGGCTTTACACTGCAAACTATTACAACGCATTCTCCAAAGTAACGCCCCAGTGGAGTTAGAATTGTAAATTGCGTTGTAATGGGGAATGTGTTGGAATGGATTGCGTTGTAAAGCCCTGCATTGTAAAAGATTTTGCAGTGTAAAACCTGCGGGGTAAAGGCACACAGAGTAAAAGTGTGCGGGGGTAAAGTGTCCTATTCGCATTGAATACATGAAAAAAGGATAAAGCCCCGGGTCCAGATGGTTTTACAGTTGTATTGTATGCACACTTTGCTCCGTTAATTCTCTCAAAATTACGTGCTCTTATAACTTCCTTTTCACACTCATGTAAATCTTCTGGCTCCATATTAGATGCTTTCATTTATCTTATTCCAAAAGAGAGAAAGGACCCGCATTATTGCGGCAATTACAGGCCTATTTTGCCAGTCAATGTTAATTACAAATTTATATTCTAAAGCTTTAGCTGTGTGAACTAGAATCTTACCTTCCCGGATTGCTTGGTAAAGAACAATCAGGTTTTGTCAAAGGACACTATATATTTCTGATAATACGTGTTTATTTTTTGATATCCTATCCAAACCTTCACATAAGTCTGAATCTCTTGTAGCAATTGCCTTAGATGCAGAAATAACATTTGATCGGATTTATTGGCCTTTCATTTCTCACAAACTTAAATGGTTAAACCGCTCCAAAAGCAGCTATTTTTACAAATGGCCTCACCTTTTCTTATTTTACTTTAAGTAGAGGTGTTCATGAAGGATGTCCTCTTTCCCCTTTTCTTTTTAATTTAGCAATAGAATTTTTATCTAAACTACGACAGAATCAAGAAATCCATGGATTTACGTTTAATAACCAACAGATTAAATTAGCAGCATATGCTGCTAATGTTTTATTGTTTATCTCCCAGCCTCAATTTTCACTTCCGGCTTTTTTACAAGAAGTTTCCTCATATAGACTGGTATCTATGTATAAATTGAATAATGAGAAATGTGAAATGCTTTCTTTGACTAAATTTACTTTCAAAGACGATTTCTCAATATCCAACTTTATATGGAGTCCTCAACATATTAAATATCTCGGTTTATGGTTTACCCAATCTATTACAACTTCAATTTCTTTAAACTTAGAAAAATGCATCCATAACTTAACAACATTGACTTGCAAATGGCACCCTCAATATCTTTCCTGGTGGGGCCAACTTGGCACCATTAAAATGATGTTAACTCCTATTATATTGTATACTGTCTCTAATATTCCATTGTCTATACCCCTTAAATCCTTTCAAAGGAGGAAGTCTATACTTACCTCGTACCTGTGGAATAAAAAAAACCTTGAATGTCAATGTTCAAACTAACACATCCCAAGTCAGAAGGTGGGGTAAGTTTCTCAGATTTTTCTAAATATCACAAGGCGTTTTTATTAGGTCAAACTTCTCAATGGTTTTCCAACTCTCTAATAGATTGTCCATTACGGGTTGAAATTGAAAAGTCTTTTTTTCCCCTTTCTCTTTTCAAGAGTATTTATCTTTCACTTGCAAACCACAATCTCTCTCTACTCCTGTTCTTAAACACTCATGGAAATTATTAGACGCTATACTTCATTACGAGCCCACAGATCTTGCTACTTTTCTTAATTCTACTATTGGGCATAATAAGTCCATATTAGTTAATAGCAAACCCATCTATTGGAAATCCTGGAGGAATAAAGGCCTAATTTGGGGAAATCAACTTTTTGACCATGATACATTTCTATCCTTTTCACAAGCTTGTCACCTCTTTAACTTTCCTACTTCTTTTCAAAATAAATTTAGAATATTACATAGAGCACTTTGAAATGCATATGCTCAATTTCAATTTTCTATTCCTTCTGTCCCATCTCCCACTAGTCGCTGACACAACCTTCTGCGTACATGTCCCAAAGCATCTACTATTTATTCCTATTTACTTTCCTTCACTACTGATAGGGACAAACAAATGTAGAATTATCTTGGAAATTTAATTTGGGAGTGGAATGTCAATTCTCCTTTGGAATAAAGTTTGGATCGAAATTAGCTAGTCCTCTAGAGCGGCAAGCACCACACAGACTCTTTTCTCTATATATAATAGACTCTTACTATCCCCTGTGGTCTTTCACAAAATGCATTCTAATACTCCTGCTACATGCTGGACATGCTATTTAGCACATGCTGATTTAAAACACTTACTTTTCACTTGTCCCTCTGTGCATCACTTTTGGAAACAAATTTGGGGTCCCATTACGATGGCGGGCGGACTCCAGTCCATCCGCCATCATTTCGTACTTGGGACCACCCGCCTACAAGGCAGCAGTCCCACAGTATGAATTCTGATGCTACCGCCACGAGGTGGTCGCATTGCCTATGTTTTGCTTTGTGGCGGGTGCTGCTGGCTGCAGCACCCGCTGCAAAGCAAAAAAGGGACAGTTTACATATCCCTGCACTACGTGGCAGGCACCATGGTGCAGGGATGTGTAGGGGGGCACCATAGGTGCCCCCCAGGTCCTGTGTCTGGGGGCAGGAGGTAAGGGGGTAAGTAGAGCCCGCAATGGGCCCCCAAAGTCCCTTTCCGCCTGCCTGTTCATGGCGGGTTAACCGCCATGAACAGGCAGGTGGAAAGGGACATCGCAATCCCTACGGAGGTGCCTGGTAGTCACTGCCACCATTGTAGGGACTACAAACCCCTCCGCCGCACCGGCAGGCTCAAGGAGCACATCGGATGCGTCGCTGTTGGTCTTTACGACAGCCACACATCCGCCCGCCATCATAATATGGTGGGTGATAGTGTTGGTCACAATAGTAGGGAGACCGCCACCAACAGCCTCTCGGTGGCGGTCACCCCGCCATCGTAATGACCCCTACGGTCCCAGATGAACTCAATTTTTCACACTACAGTTCCTTTTTCATTTGTTACCATCTTTTTGGGGAGTTTATCTGGTGATTGGAGCACGCACTCACTTAACACACGCATTCTAGACTAGCTGGTAGCAGTTGCATTTCAGCAGATCACCAAAAATTGGAAGGACTTATCTAAAATTTGTTTCCAAGTTTGGTGGTATGCAGTTTGTCATAATCACAGATTAGATACAAAATATGTATGTCCTCTATCTTTGGTTGTGAAGCGTTTAATTTCATGGTCTCCTATTGCAAAGTTTTTAGATGATAGTGCGAAACGCTCCTTTGCGGGTACACCTGTTCAACAAGAAGTTCTTCAGCCTCTTTGACTTTCCCTTTATTACTAACAGAAATATCTTAAAATGTTTATTATTATTATTATTATTATTATTATTAATATGATTTATACATATATTGCATTATATTTTTTCATATATAAGCCAGACTTTTCTCATTCCAGACCATGTACAATTCCCTCTTTGCGCGGAAAAATTATCTAGGTACATTATGTAAATTGTATGATTATTTCCCATTGTATTGCATTATATCCTTATGTCTTAATATAGCTTCAATAAACGCAAGGGGCTTGTAAATAAGCCCCTTGCGCCACTTTTGCGTCATTTTTCCCATGTTAAAAGTAACGCAAAAGTGGCGCAAGGGGCATGTAAATCTGCCCCTTACTCTTTAAACTGGGAGAACTGATTTAGTGAAATTGGTCATCCTTCCAGTTTTTTTTATCTGCTCCTTGTTTCTTTTGCAAAAAGTCCTTACAAGTTTAACATTTACAACTTGTAATGTCTATATACACAGGGATGATTGCAAGAATTAGCAGGGGAAATTGTAGCACTGAATTGACGATGAAGATTGGGCACTTTCAGATTGTGAAGGCTGTTTTAATATGGCAGCAACCTCTTACCCTAATCAATTGATTGAGCTTTATCTCTTAGAGCCCGTGGCACAGCTTGCTGACAGTCTAGAATGCAAAACTATGAGCTCACTCCATGTTTAAAAGAATAAATAAATACAATTCCAGAGGTTTTTACTTGTTTTCTTCTTTAACCCCTTCTGGAAATTCAGCCCATACTGGTGTCATTATTACTCACTTTGGAATAATCCTGATATACTATATAAAATATTTTCTGAACAGAGGGGTGGGTAAGAGCTGCCGTTTTAACCACCAGCAGTTCAATATTTCACAATGATTTTCTTTATAGAAATATCTGCAATTCGAAGGAGGTAGGAAACTATGGGGCCGATTCCGATCTCGGCCGGTAGGGCTCCGAATCGGATTCGGCTTAACCGGATCCGATTCGGAGCCCTGTTTCCCGACCGATCCGTACGCGCGTCCGGACAAGCGAATACGATGCGAAATCGCCGACCGACCTGTTCGGGCGTCCCAACCGCTCCGACCGACTTGTCCCCGGGTCGAACCGCACTGACCGACTCGCTCGGACACGACTCGCACCGCGCAATGGAGACGTTCCCCGGCCGGGTAAGTACGATGCGCGCCGCGAGCAGTCCGACCGACACGCGCCATCCGGCTCGAAAGAGCAGTCGGAGCCGTACTTCGGGGGTCTGTGTCAGACCCCCCTGTATGCGTAGCCGCGCGAGTCGCACACAGGGGGGACCCATGGGTCCCCCCTACCTGTGCGTGTACGGCGCGAGTCGCTTCGCCGCGTAGTCGCTGTAGGGGGCGCCCTTGTTCGGCTCGCACCCATTGAGGCAATGGGAGCCCGCGTACGCTTTGTACAACCGGCTCACATTGACTTCAATGGGAGTCCGACCGACTCGAGTACGATAGCATACGGACGCATCGTACTCGTTCGGTCGGGCTGCACGGGTCCGATTCGGTCGGAAATCTCTCCGGGTCCGGCTCGGTCGGAGAGATTTCTGGCCCGAATCGGAATCGGCCCCTAAATGTTTTTCTGATTATATAATTAAAAGGCAGTAAGTATTGGCCCTATGATTATACTTCAAATCTGCATCTAATTGTCCTTCAAATATACATCCTGGGTCACATGGACATTTTAGGGGCTTACCGAACAGCCTCTAATGTTGAGTTATCAGAAGATGAGTGAGGGCTTGTACCCTCTAATGCATACATCAGTGAGGGGCCCAATGTATGCTGAATGCAATATTTTGGTCTCTATCGTTTACATTAGACTCCTACCAACTTGAAGAAGGTGTACCCACAGCTGTGTAATCAATTCCCCCACTTTAAAAAAGATGACAGTGACCGCGGTCATGTGTTTTCCGTTTGCCTTGAAAAGGCTACTCACGGGTTGGTGATTTTTAATGATCTAACTATTGCCTTGAGGATGCATATACTTGTATCTTCTAATGCCAGAATGGCCTTGCTTGGTTTGGATCAACAAGAACGTGTTAATTAATCAAATGCATAATTTGTTTTCCTATTGGTCTTTTGATTGTGAAGTTACTGATTAACCCACATTGGAAGGAGCAAAGAACGCCTCTACTCTTTCATAAGGCTGGAATAAGGTAAATGTGGCAATTTTCAGAACTCTTGTTTTATCTATGTAATAGTGTAGGACTCAAATTTGGTTATAAATTGGAAGACTGGCAGAGAGTTCTTGGGAACATTCCCGTTCTTAAATGCAGAAATTGCACTTTGCTGTTTTCGATCCGTAGATTTTAATACAAGCATTTTCAATTAGCTGTTTCTGTATACCTTGATATTAATTTGTTTCTCAATAGGGAAATCTTTAATGTATTTGAAAGGGTAAACAGTCAGAATATCGAGTTTTTATTCTCGACTTGCAATCTAGTGCAAAATATCGGGATACAAAAATATCGACTGTCAGAATATCGTCGTACAGAATATCGAGTCTAAGGTAAGTAATATCGTTTTTAACAATATCGAAGTCATTAATATCGTTAGCAAAAATATAGTTGTTAAAAATATCATTTTTTTAGCTAGTGTTATGTATTTTAGTATGTATTTTAAATGTATGTGTTCTATTTTTTTGTCTAAGTATTGCATTTGTTTCTTAATATATGTATTACATTTTTAGAAGTTATTATTTTATTGTAAGTAAATTTTGCGTTTTAGTTCCGTAGCGGGTTGTGGGTTTATAGGGGAATAGGGTGGGAAGTAATTTAATTATAATATATTTATTAATAATTTTTAGAAGTTATTAATTTTATTTTAATTAAATTTTGCGTTTTAGTTCCGTAGCGGGTTGTGGGTTTATAGGGGAATAGGGTGGGAAGTACTTTAATTATAATTAATTTACTAATAATTTTTATTAATTAATATTTATGTATTTAATATTTTATATTGTTATTTGTGGTAATTAATTTATTATTAATTATTTATTAATTGGTTGTTAATCATTATTAGTTGGTAATTGTGTTAATTGTGTAATTTTTTTAGGAGCGGGTTGTGGGTTGATAGGGGAGTAGGGTGGGTAGTAATTTAATTTTAATTAATTAATTAATATTTTTATTAATTAATATGTATGTATTTAATATTTGTATTGATAATTGTGGTAATTAATTTATTATTAATTATTTATTAATTGGTTGTTAATTATTATTAATTAATTGGTAATTGTGTTAATTGTGTACATTTTTAGGAGCGGGTTGTGGGTTGATAGGGGAGTAGGGTGGGAAGTAATTTAGTTTTAATACATTTTTTAGTATTTTTAATATAATATTTATTTAATGTTATTTTATAGTGTTTATTGTGTGAATTAATGTATTAATAATTGTTTTTATTTTGTTTGTTAATTGTTATTAATTAATTAATTGTTAGTTAGGTTAATTGTGTCATGTTTTAGAACATTGGTGGTGTTATTTATAGGGGAATATGGTGTTAGGTAAATTATTTGAATTAATTAATTAATTAAATATTAAATATGGTAATTGTGGAATAATTTTTATGTGTGAGTTGTGGGGTTTATAGTTGTAAATGTTGGGAAGAATTTTGTTTTAAATTAATTAATGATTTGTTGTTAATTGTTATTAATTTATGAATGTAAAATTGGTTATGGAAATTGTGTAAATATTTTTAGGTGTGTGTTTTGGTGTTTATTGGGGTAGAGGGTGGAAAGTAATTTAGTTTAAATAAATTAATCAATATTTGATCATTAATATCCATTTATTAATTTATAAATATTTTTGGTAATTGTTTTGTTTTTATTTTCTTTGTGGTTTTTGGTTCAATATCTGTAATCTTTGTTTTTATCCCTTCCGCTATCCAACACTTTCCCTACTGTTGCATTAATTGGAGTGGGAATAGCAATTTATTCCCCTCCGCTATCCAACCCTTTCCCTACTGTTGAACTCGCTGGAGTGGGAATAGTAATTTTTAGCCCTCCGCTATCCAACACCTTCCCTACTGTTGCACTTGCTGGAGTGGGAATAGTAATTTTTACCCCTCCGCTATCCAACACCTTCCCTACTGTTGCACTTGCTGGAGTGGGAATAGTAAATTATTTCCCTCCGCTATCCAACACTTTCCCTACTGTTGCACTCGCTGGAGTGGGAATAGTAATTTTTACCCCTCCGCTATCCAACACTTTCCCTACTGTTGCACTTGCTAGAGTGGGAATAGTAAATTATTCCCCTCCGCTATCCAACATTTTCCCTACTGTTGCACTTGCTGGAGTGGGAATAGTACTTTTTACCCCTACGCTATCCAACACTTTCCCTACTGTTGCACTCGCTGGAGTGGGAATAGTAATTTTTACCCCTCCGCTATCCAACACTTTCCCTACTGTTGCACTTGCTGGAGTGTGAATAGTAAATTATTCCCCTCCGCTATCCAACACTTTCCCTACTGTTGCACTCGCTGGAGTGGAATAGTAATTTTTACCCCTCCACTATCGAACACTTTCCCTACTGTTGCACTCACTGGAGTGGGAATAGTAATTTTTACCCCTCTGCTATCCATCACTTTCCCAGCTGTTGCACTTGCTGGAGTGGGAATAGTAAATTATTCCCCTCCGCTATCCAACACTTTCCCTACTGTTGCACTCGCTGGAGTGGGAATAGTAATTTTTACCCCTCCGCTATTCAACACTTTCCCTACTGTTGCACTCGCTGGAGTGGGAATAGTAAACTATTTCCCTTCGCTATCCAACACTTTCCCTACTGTTGCAGTTGCTGGAGTGGGAATAGTAATTTTTACCCCTACGCTATCCAACACTTTCTCTAACGTTGCATTTATTGGAGTGGGAATAGTAAATTATTCCCCTCCGCTATCCAACACTTTCCCTAATGTTGCATTTATTGGAGTGGGAATAGTAAATTATTCCCCTCCGCTATCCAACACTTTCCCTACTGTTGCACTTGTTGGAGTGGGAATAGTAATTTTTACTCCTCCGCTATCCAACACTTTCCCTGCTGTTGCACTTGCTGGAGTGGTAATAGTAATTTATTCCCCTCCGCTATCCTAACACTTTCCCTACTGTTGCAGTTAATGTAGTGTAAAATGTAGTATTAAAAATTGAAAATATTTTAATAATTTAATTTATAATATATATTTTTTTGTTGTTTTTTTATGTTACAGGTGTATGTATATATATATGTTTTTATAATTTTTGATATATTTCTAACATTTTATAATTCATTAAAATAATTATTTAGTAATTATTAAGTAACTATATATATTACATTTTATATATGTTTAATTTATTTTTACATTACATTTATTACTTATAATTGTTAACATTTTTTAATAATTCTAAATATTTTATTTTAAGTTATATGTATTATTTTAATTTATTTTACCTTATTTTTTATACATTTAAAAAAACAATATTTTTAACTTCGATATTTTTAACAACTATGGGGGCCTATTACGATGGCGGTCGGAAAACCTCCCCGATCGCCATGGTAATGGGAAAAGACCGCCCACAAGGCCCGCGACATAACCGCCGGTCGTATTACGATGTTCCTTGCTCGAAATCCGACCGCTGCGGTCGGATCGCGGGCTTTAACATTGCGGCGGTTGCTGATACACGCAGCACCGCCGCGATGTCAAAAGGAGCATGTCCTGCATTTCCCTGCACTGCGTGGCAGGCACTGCACAGTGCCTGCCACCTGGTACAGGGAAATGTAGGGGGGACCATGGGTACCCCCCCTGTGCACCCCCCCACCCCAACACATTGGGGGCCCACAACAGACCCCCGGAAGACATTCTCCGTCTGTCTTTCCATGGCAGTCTGACCGCTGAGGAAAGGCTGGCTACCGCCGGCATCATAATCGTGCCGGCAGAGCCAGATCGGCACCGCCACCATTATCCCGGTCCTTCTCCGTTCGCAGGGCAGGAGTGCGGATGGCAACCGGCGGAAAAGCGGCGGTCGGAATTTCCCACCGTCGCGGTCACCACCGCCATCTTAATCTGACCGGCGGTTTTCTGGCTTGCGATCGCGGCGGATGTCCGCCGCAGGTCCGGCGGTTGCCACCGCCGGCCGGGCGGCGGTCTTCCGACCGCCATCGTAATAGGCCCCTATATTTTTTCTCTCGATATTTTAGTACTTACCATTATGTAGATAGGATGCCGATATTTTTGACATCGATATTTATGTCCTGATATTTTGGGAACATGATATTTTGTCCATCGATATTTTGTCAGTGATTCATTTGAAAGCAGTTCTAATAATAAAATGTATAAATCACACTTTACTGTCTTTACGCTACATTGAACAAGATGTACATTCTCCCTATGCTTTGACATTAATTTAGCCTACTTATTTTTTGCTTTCACAGCTATGTACTTTTCTTGTTTATGTCTGGCTTAAGAAAGGTTTAGCTGCTTTGCCAGCCTCGTATAGAAAAGCATATTCTGGCCTTCAAAACCCCCCCATTTGTTTGCTTTGGTAATTCGGCTGTGGGAGAGTTTCCTTCATTTAGTCTCAACTACTTTAAGTTTTGTGCTGAAAATTTGTTTGAGTTGCAACTGTCAGTGCGTACATTTTAAAATAAGGTCAACTGTTGGGCACAACAATGCCAAGGGGCACTGAGCAGGTTTTGCGCAACATGTTCACATGGGTGTGAACATATGTTGAGACTTCTACTTGTCTGATTCAGCCTGGCAGCTGGACATAGGTAGTGCTGTGGTGGACTGGCACCTAGAAAATCTTAGCTATGGTTATATATTTCAAATGAGGATTCAAAAGAATTTCTTTTTTTTTCCTGAAGTGTAAAACCTGTAGTGTTTAAGCTGTTTTTACACAATGGTTAATGTGTGCGTAAAATGTAACTTTTGATTGGAACGAGGCAGGAAAACAATTAGCATGTCTTTTCCTGTCAATTTTTGAGTCACTGTCAAGTACTGGATGCTGGGAAGGTCTGTTTGTCTCTTTCTTAATTGCCCAAGGAAAGGGCGGCTCCTTTCAGCAGCCAAAGTGTCACCCTGCATTCAATAGTAAATGTGAAAAGTGTCAAGTGTCTCCTCAAGATAGAATACCTAGTCTATGTAAAACACAATAACTAGGTCCAAGGGATCATCCTAGGTGACTACTGGGCGGAGAAGAACAGGAAATGTGAACTGTGACACGTGAGGTGTGAGGTGACATACGTGAATATTCTGCTACCTATGAGTTAGGGCTCATGGTGGCAAAGCGGGAAAACATGTTAAAAACACAGTGTGACTTACGTGCTAGTGCCGCTCTCATGGGGAGGAAACATGAGGTAAAGCTCGGGAAAACACGGTACATTGTGTGGTGTGACAGCTAGAAAGAGCAAGCAGAGGTGTGTGGATGGTGTCTAAGAGTAACCACTGTATGGAAAGGATGCGCTTTACCTCATGTTTCCTCCCCATGAGAGCGGCACTAGCACGTAAGTCACACTGTGTTTTTAACATGTTTTCCCGCTTTGCCACCATGAACCCTAACTCATAGGTAGCAGAATATTCACGTATGTCACCTCACACCTCACGTGTCACAGTTCACATTTCCTGTTCTTCTCCGCCCAGTAGTCACCTAGGATGATCCCTTGGACCTAGTTATTGTGTTTTACATAGACTAGGTATTCTGTGTCTAACCCACATTGTTCCCCTCACCCTTTTCTTTTGTATCCTCCCCAGCCCCGATGAGTCACCGGACCTCTCCCAGTGATGAAACACGTGTCGGCTGGTCTATTGTATTCGACATAGTCGTTGTTGAGATATAAATAAACTTTTTTGTTCCAATACTGATGTCGACCACTGCATTCATATAACGTATCGATACGGATTGGCATATTACTAATACCCTCACCGCGTGTGCCCAGGACTGTACTTACTTAACATTGTGGATCCTGCGATTCACACTATTCCCAGGGGTTATCGGGTTACTCCCCTGACCTGGCAGCACCGCATCCATACTAGTCTACAGTTAGTACACGCAATAGCCTGAGCGCCACTTTCCTGTCTTAACTAAAAAACCCCCACCTAATCTTCAGCATGTGGAGCTCTCCTTCCTCCTGTGAATGCATGAATTCTCTGGTAAGATCTTGGAACTGCTCTCAGCACTGGTCTGACCACAGGTCTCAGAAAGGATGCAATAGTCTGTCCCCTCCTGAAGATCCAGGTTCATCAGGGTGCTGTTGAAATAAATGGTAAACTAACAAGGAAGCTTTAACCTAAGAAGTATATTCCCAAGAACTCTAGTCAATTTTATTGAAAGTTACTTACAGCCATCTCAATACAAACATTAAATAAAAACATCCCAAAACTTTAAAAAAAATCTAATTATGATCACAGAGATATCATTAACATTCTGTCATATTAGTGTAAATACATTATTGAAGGAATCACATAGGGCCAGATGTATGTAGCTAGCATTTTGCGATTTCCAAATTGCGAATCACAAGGATTCGCAATTAAGAAATCGCAAAATGCAATGTATGAAGGTGTATAGTACACCTTTTGCGATTCCTAAGGGGTCGCAAATGACCTACCTCATGAATATTAATGAGGTAGGTCGCAATTTGCGAACCCCTAGGAATTGCAAAAATCACGGGATGGTGGCCTGCTGAGATCAGCAGACCACCATGTCCGTGATTGCTTTTAAATAAAGCAATCTTTTTTTTTTGTAAAGCAGCCCGTTTTCCTTTAATGCTTTACAAAACGAAAAATGAAAAGTTTTCTTTTCATTTTTTAAGAGCAGGCAGTGGTCCGTGGGACCACTGCCTGTTCTTAAAAATAGTTTTACAAACATTCACAAAGGGGAAGGGGTCCCCAATTGCGGTCACAAAACATTCATACATACCGATGCGATACGGTATTAGGAAGGGACGCCCTAAACACGTCCCTTCCTCATACCGAATCGCAAACCCATTTTGCGATTCGAATCGCAAAATTAGGTTTGCTGCATCGGAAAAGCAATTTTTGCATTCGCAAACGGGCAGATTCTGCAAATCTGCCCTTTTGCGGACTCAAAAATGCTTGATACATCTGCCCCTTAGCACTGTTACAGTTCAAATTATGCACAATAGAACTTTTCATTTCTAGTTTTTGAAGAGCTAAGTTTAAAAATCTCAACACAGCCGACAAACCAATTGCACACCATCTCAAAAGCATTTATTCATAGCTTAATCAGTGCCCTGACACCCATACTATTGAAGCATTGGCCTGGCAGCAGTTTTGGCTTTTTAATAAATGGGGGCAAATACAAATAGCATGATCCATGGATTCCAACTTTGCCCCACATCATCTACAGATGTACTAAGCATTTTTACAGTCACAAACGCTCTGATTCAGCTTTTGTGACCGTGAAAATGTTTTCAGAGCTACTTATCCTATTTTAGGAATCAGAAAGGGTTTTTCGACTCCTTAAATGAAATTGAGAATGGATACCGATTAGGTGACTGGAAGGGGCATTTTGTAGGCAAACTGTGACATTCTTACAACTGTCTATAGGGCAGCATGTCACTGGGGATTGGTCTGAGATTGTAAAATCCAGGCTCCTTCAGGATTCTAGAGCCAGCCTGGGGTTGGTACTGGATTAGTGAAGTGACAGTTGCAACCAGGCTGTGGCTGAGGTGATTGCATTAAACTTATGTTCCAACCTCTACTATGTGGTACCTTGTTTATGAGCATTTGCGCCTTTCATATGACCCTTCCAAATACTGAATAGGTATGCTATGTGTCAATGTTTTGCAACCGAAATGCAGTCGTAAAACATTGAAAACTTATTGAGTCTTTAAAGGAGGCAGTAACCAGAGGAGTAAGACTTATGAGAGAGTCAACCAGTATCAACTATACATTCAGGCTCAATAATTTATCTATGTTGTCTCCAAAACATAAGAGCCTACAATCTTCCCTGTCCTTAGTGTGAAAGTTTTGTTTCCTAGATTATTTCGCTCATCAGATATTGCCAGCTTGGACAATATTCTCATAAAATAGTTGAACCAATATGATAGGTGTGAGGGATATTGGTTATTCATATCAAGCCAGTTTGCAGATTTCAAGAGGCCATCTTGAGAATGGTTTAGCTCGCAACAATTGTTCACAAGGAACTCATTTTGAGAAAATGTTTTTCTTTTTTTGCAAGTTTTAACCTTTGCAATGATTTTATCGTAAACCGAAAAAGTAAACAGAGTACAGAATATGATGCAATCCATATATCTAAATTAATTAAATAATTGCAATATTACTTGATGTTGTGAAGAAGGTAGCCCGAGGAGTATACTGATTTTTACTCACTTCAGCCGAAATGAGTTATATATTTATTCATCATTACAGAAAGTCTTTATAAAAAACACACACACCAAAATATATTTGCAATGCATTAACAGTAATTGGAAAACCAATTACATTTGTGACCCCAGTGAAGTGACCATAACCAACTAGTATTAAAACATAAAGTGACTTTTTTCTAAAAACGAGAAAAAGGATGTCTTTTGTGATTCTAATTCACTATTCCAGATCAAGGACCAGATTCTTTTCTAGTGCTTTTAAGACTATCGTTAACGGTTGCCGACAATGTTTCGACCCAACTGAGGATATAAGGGTCTCTTCAGGACAGAGAATTCCTGGGGACTAGGAGCACTTAAGCTCCTGTAGCAAGCGCTGAATCAAATATAGCATAAGTCTTCTTAATACCCATTAATCGACACCCTGTCTTTCATTAATTCAGGTAATTTAGGGTGGATGTATATTCTGTAATTTCAATACCATGTAGAATGAAAATTCAAATTTAACCCGGATCGCCAGTGGATGAGAACCGTGTTGGCCTGATCCGTGGTTCTCATTGCGGTCCTAAGGACAAAAATGTGTCTGATGTGACTTAAAATGGACAACCCAAATGTGCGGAGTACCGTGATAAGGGAATCACCGCAAGTTGGGCAATGCAGCAGATCGTGACTGGATAGGATTGGGATCAAGAGGCCATTGGAGAATTCTAATCAGCGGAGCCTAGGGAGCCTAGGGAGACTCACTGCTCCGTCCAGTATTAGATATGTAAGTAATATCTGATGAGCCAAGCTCTAATCTCAATAGCACAACAGGATTTGAATCCAAAACTGAACATTATTGCATTTATCATGAATTTTTCCATTCCGGCATACAACTTGGCCACAATGAAATTGCTCCATAGCTTAACTGCAAAATAGGCTTGGAGAAATAGATAGGTAAGACAGAAGTTGCCATAGGGCTGTTCAAGTTGTGGTTTAATCTCCTAAATTCACATTGTAGATTCTACACTCTGTGTTTTGATACTTTAAAATGACAGTAAGGTTTAGGGTTACAATAGTCACAGCGCTTCATGACCTAATATTAATATATGTCATAGACTGTTCAATTCTGCGACTTCCCATCCACAAAGTATATTTTACATGAGTGTTTTCATAGATATTTATTTTAGTTTTGTTTATATTAATCACTACCAAATTCATCATCATCATCATAAAGCTTTATTGCGACATCCAGTGTCATTAAAGCAATAAAAAGAAACATTTTAACTACCAAATTATTACTATTGCTGTAAAGATGTAAGACGTTAAGTGAGCTCTGCACACCTATGGGAGTAGTGCCTAAAATTACTTTATCATCCACATACTAGTATACTGACAAATGAAGATTATCCAGCTTCACCGGAAAATTGCTTAGAGCATTTAGTGCTAGGACATATCTGCCATATATAGGTTTAACAATAGCAGGCCCAAACGCATCCTTGACTAGTTCACAATTAGTTAAAATTTTCTCTTTCACTTTGTGAAATTTCCTAGTTTAATCCTTACCCATGTGTCGCAATGAAGTTGCTGTATAGCTTTTAGTAAGATGTTTGAGATATACCACTTAGAAAGTTTTGCCCATAAAAGAAATTTGTTGACATGCTCTAATGCAGCACTATTGTCTATAAAGCAAGCATAAATTGGCATCCCAAAGTCCACAGCTTCCTGCGCAAGCATATTTAAGATGATCACATTAGCCATGGTTCTCTAAGCCTTCTCTAAAGCCTGATTGGCGTAATGGAAGAAGGTAGGTAATTTCCATGCATTCTTTTTAATTCATCTAGCAAACATATGGCAAATAGTTTTGCCTCTGTGTTTTGTAGGGCGATAGTTATATTATTCTTATGGTTCCCACTCTCTTCTTTTTGTGGATCAGTTGGAGACTAGAACCTCTCCAAGAATCTGGTATATTTGACAGAACATAAACAATGAAGAAAGGGGTGAGACCAAAAATCTGGTTGAGGGTTAAAAATGTTAATTGGCATTTTATTTGGCCAGGTGCTACTAATGGATGAACTGGTTTGAGATTATGGATCACCAACTTTTCTGTTACTTTTAGTCTTAGCTGTTGCATGTAGAAAACTCCCAGTTGCTTGTAGGCACATCATAGTACAGATCTTTTATGTATACCGCTCAGTCTTCCACTTGGATTGGATTATCAAAACTCTGACCTTTTTGTTTATGTAATTTATTTATTATATTCAAAAATCTCTTGCTATCATAGGACCTGGACATTTAATTATATAATCCCATCGTTTTACTTCAAAGTTAGATGTACCCTCAACATTTTGCTTTTGAAAGAGGCTTTTTACTATGGCTAAATCTCCCATAATTGCCAAGTTATTTGTAGCTTTCTTTTTTATTTTGACAAATTGATAGACACTTCCTTCTTAGACCTCAGATTCTGAGTGTACCAATGTCATTTTTGTCTGTGTTCTTGTCACAAATGAGCTGCTGTTCTATGCATATTGTAATGGGGTATCATTCAAAGTGATCTTATTAGCTTTTCCCAAATCAATACAGCTCTTTGTTGGCATTTGATAATTTGGTGTGCAGTGGTATACTGTAACTTGCTTTCCATTACTTGTACCTCTCCATAATGCTATGGGACCATTTAATCCTCCTCTCTGCTCTTGTCCCATCTTGTTCCCTAAGGGTATATATCTTGGCATGTGGTGAATTTTTCCCAATTAAAATTGGTTACATGAAGAACATTATCCCTTTCTTTTCACTCAATATCTGTAAATGAGAAAGTTTGATGATGAATATACAGTGTTGCTAAGTTACAATCCAGCAGATTGCTTCTAGATTTCAGAAAGTGCATTGGTTTTTTTGTTGAAAAAGAAGAGGTCATATTAGGAATGACCCACATTTCACTCAAAGCTTTAAAGGAAATAGGAATTGTTTTTCAAATATCCACAACTTAATTAAAGTTGCCTATTAGAACCAAATTGAAAATATGTTGTACTGACAGCTGATTGTTAAGGCAATTTATGTGATGTTAGGCACTTCACATACATAATCATCTAAAGGTAGGCAGAAAAATTCCTGGGGTGCCTAATAAGCTATGTGAAAGTATACTCAGTAGGTTGAAAGTGATCCCAAACCATAAATGCATGTTCGTCCCCCTAATATCAAACCTTAAAACAAAACAAATATTGTACTGATAGTATAAAACACCTAATGTGACTTAGCAAAAAATCTACGAGCGGATGCCAAAAATGCATGCTTTCAAGACATACTCACCCTTGCAGGCTCCATCTTGTAAATTGTATTGTGAATAACTCCTTATCAATAGCTGTTGTTATGAAAACCAACTTAAAGTTATGATGAGAAAATAACTGTATGATGGACAACTGAATGTTTTTTTGGCCACTGATCTACCATTAAATAAGCTAAACAGCAGTGGAACCAGCATCTCCACATCTTGTTCCCTCCTATCGCCAGTGATTCGAACATCAATTTGATTGAATCCAATCCTAAGCGCAAATAACGCAAACTCCTACTGCACTGTAAGCTTACCTGTGATAAAAATGGCTCCAAATCCAAACAGGACCTTCCTTAATTCCAGCAGTGTGAATAATAAACCTATCATCCAGTAAGTTTTATAGTGCATCATCACGGAAGTCCAATCCTGACTGTTTTGAAAATCCGCGAGCTGACATCATTATCGCATGCCTATTGTCCTGAGCACCTATATGGGTGCCATCTTGTAGAGGTTAAAAGATAATTTAAGAGAATTCCAAATTTGATTATCAGCCAAGTGCAAATACCAGATAATCTCCAAGAATCTATGTCTATGAACCAGTGATAAGGATCCCCATTCGAAAACATGTTTAAGGTGTCAATGGCCCTATGGGTATGCATACAGGAAAATGGAAATCCAACCCGTATCCTAAACATGCCCAGAAATGCATCTTTTATTATCAAAGCAAGAAAGCCCAGCCCATAGACCTCATTGTAGGCACCATGTTGTAGCATAATTCCATAATTAAGGAGAATAAATAGAACATACACTTGTATTATAAGGTAAACTCAAAGTATTGTCACCAAGCAACAATCTGCTCATATAAGTCAATTTTCTAAATTAAAAACAGCATTACAAACAGCCAATTATATAAAATTGGGGCATTGTAACACTCAGCGATCCCAACACCACCGCCCTCCTGGAATACCTCATCAACATTGGGCTGAAGCAACTTATCTCCACCCCCACACACACACAGCAGGACACACTCTCGACCTCATCTTTGCCGGAGGAGACGACATTTGCTTCAGCCACACCACAGAACCGCTCTGGACGGACCACCACTGCGTCCATTTCTCCTTCTCGAAACCCACCGCACACAAGCACGCGCCACGCCTCCCACGCATAAACTGGAACCAAATTACCGAAGAACTCCTCACCTCCGCCCCCAGCTGCACTCCTCCCCCTACTACGACAGACGCCAACACAGCAGCAAACAACCTCAACCAATGGATTGCCAACTCCGCCAACACTCTCACCCCCTCCAGAACTCCACCAGACGACACAACGCGAAAGCCACCTTGCTCACCACGGACCTCCGAGAATCCAAGCGCTCTTGCCGACGACCAGAGAAAACGTGGACAAATAGCAAAACCCCAGAAGCATGCGCCGCCTACAAGGCCGCCACCACAGCACACCACCAACTCATCAAATCAACAAAGAGAAACTTCATCCAAGACAGAATCCTCTCCAACACTCACAACTCCAAGGAACTCTTCGCCATCATACAGGAATTCACCAGACCCAACAGCAAAACTACAAACGTCCCTCCCTCCCAAGACCTCTGCAACAAACTCAGCTCCTTCTTCCACCACAAGATCAAGATGCTCTATGACAACTTTGATGAACAAAACTGCGACACAGACCCAACATCCCCCACCAGCGACACCATCCAGCAGACCCTCCTCGCCTGGACCCCTCTCACCACAAAGACACTGCAAAGACTATGAAAATCATCCACTCCGGAGCACCTACTGACCCCTACCCGCAGCACATCTTCCACAGGGCCGCCATCGCACACAAGCTATGGCGAACGATCACCTGCTCCCTCGAGACTGCCACTTTCCCCGGCGACTGGAAATGCGCCGAAGTCAAACCACTCCTCAAGAAGCCTTCTGCAGACTTGACTGACCGCAAGAATTTCAGGCCCATCTCTCTTCTCCCCTTCGCCACCAAAGTCAGTGAGAAAGTCGTCAACACCCAGCTAGCGCACTTCATAGAAACCAACAACATCCTCGACACCTCTCAATCCGGATTCCGCAGCAACCACAGCACGGAGACCACCCTCATAGCCGCCTCTGACGACATCCGCTCCCTCCTCAACCAAGGCCACACAGCAGCCGTCATCCTCCTAGACCTCTCAGCAGCCTTCGACATCGTCTCCCACCGCACACTAGCCACCAGACTCCATGATGCCGGCATCCAGGGAACAGCTTTAGACTGGATTTGATCTTTCCTCTCAGGCAGAACACAAAGAATAAGACTCCTGCCCTTCCTCTCCAAACCTACAGAGATCAGATGCGGAGTACTCCAAGGATCCTCCCTCAGCCCCATGCTCTTCAACATCTACATGGCCCCCCTCGCAACCATCGTCAGAAAACACGGACTCAACATAGTCTCATACGCCGACGACACCCAGCTCATCCTCTCCCTCACCAAGGAACCCGACATCACCATGCGCAGTTTCCAAGATGGGATGAAGGACGTCGCAACCTGGATGAGCAGAAGCTGCCTGAAGCTCAACTCAGAGAAAACAGAAGTCCATATCCTTAGTTCCACCCCCTACGCATGGGACAACACCTGGTGGCCCCCCATCCTCGGAAACCCACCCACCCCTATGGATCACGCTCGCAAACTCTGCATCATACTCGACTCTTCACTCACCATGAACCGCCAGATCAACGCCATGTCCTCCACATGCTTCAACACCCTCCGCATACTCCGCAAGACCTTCCAATGGGTCCCCCCCGACTCCAGGAAGACCGTCACCCACGCACTCATCAACAGCAGACTGGACTACAGAAATGCTCTCTACACTCGAATCAACAAAAAACTCCTCCACAAACTCCAGACCGTCCACAACGCCGCAGCCAGACCCGTCCTCGACATCCCATGACATGACCACATCACCCAGCACCTCCGCGACCTCCACTGGCTCCCAGTCGAAAAAAGAATAACCTTCAAACGGCTCACACACGCCTACAAAGCCCTCCATAACACCGGGCCCCAATACCTCAAAGAACGAATCTCCTTCCACGCCCCCAAGAGAAAACTCCGCTTTTCCGACCTAGCCCTAGCCACAGTCCCCCGCATCCGTAGGGCCAGAACGGGTGTCAGATCCTTCACCTACATCGTGGCCAAGACCTGGAACTAACTCCCCATCCGCCTCAGACGAAGCCCGACACTGCACCAATTCAAAAAGGATCTCAAGACCTGACTCTACGGATGACCTACGGAGCTGCTCGTACCCCCCCAGCACCTTGAGACCCTCACGGGTGAGTAGCGCTTCAAAAATCCCTGATTGATTGATTGAAATCCTGACAATCCCTTATTCCATTTCCATGCCACTATAGATAATAATGTAACTAATTTTCAGCATTAAGGTCTATCTCCAATCCCCTCAGCCGACTGATCCATTTTCCCTCAGCTAGTCTTGCCTCAGACAATTCCCTGTCCCTTCCAGATTCAATTATCAGCCAAATGCAAATACCAGATCATAAGAGAGTCTATGTCTATGAACCAGTGCTAATGATCCCTATCTGTAAACCATGTTTAAGGTGTACATAACCCCTATGAATATGTAGGTAGGAAAACAGGAATCCAACCAGTATCCAAAACATGCTTTGAAGTGCATCTTTTAATAACAAAAAAACAAAAGATCAGCTCATAGTTGTCATCTCAGCTGCCATGTTATAGTTTTATGTCATCATTAAGGAGAATAAATATGACATGCACCTATATTATTATTTTTTTTAAAATATCTTTATTTGCATTTTGTCAAACAAACAGATTACAGTGGACATAAATGAAAAGGAAGGGAAGGGGGAGGGGAAGAGGGGAAAGAGGGGGACAGGTAATTAACCAAGCTCGGATGAGATAATGTACAAGCAATCAGCATAAATGCAGGAAAAGGCCAGCAGTCATTTCCAGTACAGTCACAAACTGTGGTGTACATTAAGTCCATGTGGTTAGTGACTGACCACAAATTGTATATCCAGTGTACCGACTATCAGAAGGACCATCTTTTAGTATTTATACAAATCGCAATTAATTATTCATCCTAACTCAGCTTTACACATCCATAGCTGTACCTGACTATACGGCTCCATGCCAAATTGTAGCAAAATCAGATACAATTTATTATTTTTGTAACTCTTCAATTAAACCTAAAAACAAACAACAACAAAAATCATCGTCACGCCGTGGTTAGTGTATGTGTAGGAAATGTGTCATCTATGTAGCCTTGCTGAATTTAGATAGATCCCCCATCCTCCTGATGATTAAGGGAGTTAGTGATTATATCGTCACTACCTTGGCTCATGGAAAGTTCAGGCGTGCCCGCCTCCACGTCAGCATCCCCGTCTGATCCCCCAACCTCCTGGGAAGGGCTGCGCTCTCCCTCTCCACCCGTGCGCGTCAGATCTGACAGTATGGCGTCTCATAGCTGGGCAATAGGGTATTTACGCAGTCCTGCTATTTCCTCCCTGTGTAATGATGTACTCTCCGCCTGTGCCCATACTAGAAGAGAGATCCTCCAACCGGCCACTGCGGGGGGGTCGGCATGTTTCCAACGTTTAGTGATTAGCCTTTTAGCTACAATAAGGCCCAGGTCAATAAACCTGGATGTGACTCTGTGTTTCTTTGGTCTAGGATACAAACCCAGTATGCACACCTTCCATGTCTGTGGTAGTGTCCTTTCAGTGCATGCCACAAGTGCCACGCTAACCTCCCGCCAGTATGCGTGCAGAGAAGTACAAGACCACAGCATATGCAGAAAGTCTGCGTTCACCTGCAGACAGCGGGGACATGCTGATATAGTCATATGAAAGTATGCATTTATTTTATCTGGAGAAAGATATGCCCTATGTACAATATATGTCTGTCTGAGCCTAAATCTGGAGTTGCGTGGTATACTCGTAGGGGTAGCTAATATCAAGGCCCATGCACTGTCCGTCCATGGGGTGCCTCTGTCTGTTTCCCATTTAACACGGAGTGACATCAGCGGTTGTATAATGTGTGTAAGCAATGCTTCCGCCAGCCAGTGGATGATGTGGGACCCATTACCCATAACATGTAAATATTGCAATAGTAGGTGCGTCTCCGGTTAGGCGCTAATGTCGCCCCACGCTGCAGTGAGTGATCGCAAGATGGAGGTATATAATAAGAATTGACCTATGGGTAAATTATATTCTTCAGCTAGACTTACAAAAGATATCAGGGCACCCTCGGTGTAAAGGTCACCTAGTGTATATAGGTCCGCCTCATGCCAGGACACCAGCGCCCCGTTGGTGATGCTCGTCCTGCCCCTAGGCATTCCAAGAAGTGGTAATGACGGGGCATAAGGGACTGTATTCCTAGTGAGATACAAACTCCTTCTATAACAACAATGTGCCAGAGCAAGGCATGTCTGCGATGGGCGTAGGGGACGAGCAATAGGATGTAATAATTGATATACCTGGGATTGGGACCATGGTGGTTGTGTAGTAGCCGTGTCAGCTAGGTTAAGACCCGCCAGCCACTTCGTCACCCACTGCAACTGTGCCGCCAGGTAATACAGCTCCAGGTTAGGAACCGCTAGTGCCGCCATCCGGGGCCGGCCCTTGTTCCAGATGAGACCGCGGAGCAGTCGCTCCAAATCACGAAAGATAGCGGCCGGGACATAAACCGGGAGGTTGGCAAAATAATACAATAGCTTCTGCAGCACCACCATCTTAGAGAGCGCTACTCTACCCATCACGTTCAGTGGGAGAGTCTTCCAAAACTGGATCTGCGCCCTGATGGCAGATATTGCTCTAATCAGGTTACCCTCCAGGATGTCGTTAGGGTCTCTGTAGATAAAGATGCCAAGGTAGCGAAATGTGGACGGGTGCCAGCGGAGAGGAGAGCCGTTCATATGAACATTGGGATTAGAGATTCCATCTCGGAAAGGGTACAGTGCCAACTTGGCCCAATTCACTCGGAGACCCGAGATATCTGCAAAAGTACGGAGGGTGTCCGCAATAGTAGCGGGGATATCATGTAGGTCCCTCAGGTATAATAGCAGATCATCTGCATATAATGAAACTGCGTGCAGATTGTCCCCCAATTGAATGCCCCAATCCACACCCTCCCCGCGTAGGCGCGCCGCCAGCGGCTCCATAGCAAGTGAGAAAAAAAGAGGCGATAAAGGCCAGCCCTGTCTGGTGCCTCTGTGTATCCGGATAATCTCCGATATCATTCGGCCAGTCCGCACTCTGACAGACGGTTGCATGTAGAGCAATTGGACCATGCATAGAAAGGGGTCACCCAGGCCGTATCCCCGCAGCACCTCAAATAGGTATGGCCATTCGAGAGAGTCGAATGCCTTTTCGAGTTCTAAGACTAAGCAGCCGGGGTGGGGCCATACATCAGTTGCGTAGCGTTGCACTCTGAAGAACCTACGGATATTTAAGGCCGTGCTTCTGGTGGGGACAAAACCATTTTGGTCAACATGTACCAAGGTCCGAACCAATGGAGCCAGCCGGGCTGCTATAATGGATGCCAGGACCTTATAGTCCGTATTAAGTAGTGCCAGTGGCCTATAAGAGCCCAGCATTTCTGGGTTCCTGCCGGGTTTAGGGAGGGAGACCAGCAGTGCCTCATTTTGTGAGTCAGAGAGAGTGGAATCCGTGATTGCGGCATCATATACCTTTAGCAATTGGGGCGCCAGGGTGTCCGCATAAGCTTTATAAAATTCCGCCGGCAGACCGTCCGGGCCAGGAGTTTTTCCTGACGCTAGCTAGCGTATGCCTGCCCAGATCTCTTCCAGCAGAATGGGATCATCTAATTCAGTTCTTTGCTCGGGTGTAATCCGCGGTAGGGTGATATCTCCCAGATATCTGTATATGTCATCAGGTGTGGCTATACTATGTGACTTGTATAAAGTATTATAGTGGGATATAAATTCTCGGTGTATGCCCTGTTGGGAATATATCATAGTGTTCTGTGCAGAGCGGAGTGAAGTGACAGGTGAAGTAGTGTCATCTTGTCGGATCAGCCAGGCTAGGAGCCTGCCCGCCTTGTCACCCGAGTGATGTGTGCGTGCTGAATGTGCCGCATAATTCAGGCACCGGAGCCTTTCCAACAGTGCTGCGTGTTCCTTCCTACTATGCGCAAGTCTCTCACTTGAGCTCCAGACCGCCCTTCTCTCCTGAGATGCCAGTCTTCCCTCCAGAGCAGTGAGGTCCTTTTCTAGTTGCCTACGCATACCAGCTTGCATACCCAGACAGTGTCCCCGGGTCACTATCTTAAAAGCGTCCCTACCAAAGGAGACGAGGCAGTGCCTTCATTGTCCTCAAAGTATTGAGCAATGGCCGTGCCCAGTGCCTCCCGAAACGCCCCGTCCAACAGTGCATCCGGCTGCAGGCGCCAACGTGGCACCAGGGGCGTGCCATTATCCCAGTCCATTTGTAAGGTGTGGGGATTATGGTCAGAATGAGTTCTCCCAAGATACTGAGGCTCCGCGACCATTGGCAGGAGATCGGCAGTCACCAGTATCCGGTCGAGACGGACATGAAGACCGTGCGCACCCGAATAGAAGGAATATACTCTGTCATGTGGATTCCTGTGCCTCCATGCGTCCACCAAATGCCACTGGGTCGCCCAAGCAGTTAATGCCTTCATGGCAGCAGTCGTGGGCGCACCAGGTAAAGGAGGGAAGGAGCGGTCCAAAGATACATCCAAAACACAGTTATAGTCGCCCCCCAGAATCATCGGGGTCCCGTGCCAAGTAGCTAACTTATTTGAGAAGGTATTAAAAAAGGGGGCCTGTTCTACGTTAGGTGCATAAATTGAGGCAATAATTACTGGCTGACCATCCAGTCTGCCATTAACAAGGACGTAGCGACCCTCCGGGTCAATGAGAGAGTCTTCTATGTGAAAAGGGGTGCCCGGCCTAACCCAAATTAATGTCCCCCTAGCGTATGCAGACTACCCAGTAGCGTGGAGGTGCCCGCTCCACCTCCTCCGTAAGTGGTTTACCTCAGACCCCGACACATGTGTCTCCTGGAGGAGGGCATCTGTACTTGATGGCGCTTCAGATATGAATAGATAAGGTATCTGCGGGAAGGGCTATGTATGCCTCTCACATTCCATGTACAGATCTTGACAGGAGCCATGACATTATAGAGAAGTAATTGCGTGTATCGCGCATGAGCCAAAGGTCATGCAGACTGGTGGAGTTCATGTCAGGGATAATGAGCGATCGTAGGCTGGTTGAGTAGGCGGTACACAATGAACATCGGTCCAGGGCGTGACAGACGAAAACCCAACATTGAACTAAAACACACAATGCCAAAAGGGCGAATATGCAACATGCAGTCGTCCAAACAATACAAAGAAACAACATTACGTCAAAGATAAGGGGGTTCTCAGTGCAGGTAAGTTGCTATCACAAAATACTAAGCACCATATGTTAAGGACTCCCCTCCCTGCCAAATGTACAACCATCTGGGCCATTGTGGCTGTATGGAAAATTAATCTGTGCACATAATACCCACAGAGTCCAGGGCCTAGAGTTATAGCATTCCGAGCCATGATTTCCCGGCCATTCCTCCCCACCGACTATAAGGACCCATCAGTACAGTAATGAAATAATATCATCAGGAGATAGCGGGACCAAAGTCCAGGTATACTTGCATAGCCCACGATTCATACTGGAAGCTGCAAACGCAGGATATATTCATGGGGTCTACATTATGTCATCTACCGTCTGAGGGGTGACCACCGGAATGTTATCCGATTCATGTGAGTTCAATGTGTCGTCCGAGAGATCACCATCACTTTCGCATTCCTGCATATTGGAAGTGGGAGATGTGTCACCTGGAGTCCCGCTGATCTCAACCACCACCTGAAGTGCATTACGTTGGTCCTGGATCATCTGGTCTGGATTAGGGCCTAGGCCTTGGGATGAGCGGGACTTCCTGCGTCTTCTGTCCGTTTTGCGCCGACTGGGGAGACTCCCTTGACTTGCGGCCGCCGAGTCCGCTGCCAGGAGGGTGCCATCCATGGAGTTTCGTGTGTCCAGCCAGTCTCCAGCTGCCACCGGATTATCAAAGAAGTGGGTTTTACCGTTTGCTAGCACCCGCAGGCGTGCCGGGAATAGCAGGGAGTACCTCAGGTCCTGTTGCCGTAGGCGGCGCTTCACTGCCATGTAGGAGTACCGTTGCCGTTGGACCAGTACTGTATAATCAGGGAAGAACATAATGTTTTGATTCTCCACCTGGACGGCAGGCATTTTCCTGGTTTCCTGAAGGATCACATCCCTGTCTCTGTAGTTCATCACCCGTAACAGGAGCGGTCTGGGATTGGCTCCCGGGGGAGGGCGTTTGGCCGGTATCCTGTGCGCACGTTCAATGACGAAGTGGAGGGAGAGCGACCACTCCGGCAGTAGGTCTCTTAGCCAATTTTCGGTGTATGCCACCGTATCTTTCCCTTCCATGCCTTCTGGAAGGCCCACCACGCGTACGTTGTTGCGTCTGGATCGACCCTCAGCATCTTCGGCGCGATGTTCCAGGAAATCCACTCAGTCAGCAAGGTCGTTGAGTCGTTTCTCCGCTGCCATCACCTGAGGGGAAAGTGTCTGCATGGTGTCTTCCACCGCAGAGGTTCTATCCGCAAGTTTGCGGTGGTCTGCATGTAGAAGGTTCAAGTCAATGACCACCTTGTCTATTTTACCTTCGAGGGAAGCGCGTGTTTGTACCATGGTCTTGCCCAGTTTCTCCACCGCTGCCAGAACAGTGTCCAATTTGCTGGACATTGGGTCAGGTGATGCCTCCCCAGACATCTTGTCCGACTGTGCCCATGTCAAGGGGGGGTTGAGTTGGCGGACCCCCAGCGCCAACCCGAGGTCGGCCTCTTTGTGACATAGGGGTATTACAGAACAAACAGTGTCAACCCCCTCAGCGTGTAAATTTAGGGAGGGGGGAAAAGGAGCACGTTCCCCAATCAACTTGTCTTCTAAAAGGGGGGCATAGAAGGGAGTATTCAGGCCTGGCAGTTCCACAACAATCCGGCTGAGGGACGTTTCAGATCTTATTTAGTGATGCTGTTGTTAATGAGGGGGGACCGCTAGAGAAAGGGCCTCTGTAGTTCTAGCTCACACTACTTCCTCTTGGCTTCTTGGTTATGACTGCGACAGTCCAGTACGTCAGTGGGTTGTCATCCCCCAGCCAGCCATCCCACCAGCACCCAGTAGAAGTCCTTCAGTGTGCTCCCCGGTCTGTTACGCGTGTATGCTGCCTCCTGGCTGGTAATATATATACACTTGCCTTGCAGTGTCTCCCAGTGCACAATCCCAGTACCTGCAGATGCCACGCTGGTGGTGGGGGTCGCAAGCAGGCACCGTGTCTCAGATTTGCTCCTGCGTGTCAGGCCTCAAAGACAAATATCACCAGCACCTCTTGTTTACTGTGTTCCAGCCCACCAGGTTGGAACCCACTTCGCCTAGCTCCGCAGGGGGCCGCCGTGTCTGCCGCACTTCCAAGCAGGGCCTTCCACTGACATTTATACAGCACCTCAGACTCCACGGTCTGTGAGCAGCATACGCTCCATGTAGTTGGCACTGCGCTGCAGGACTGAAATCAGCTTGGCCTCAGCAGCTGTGTCTGGAGTCAAATAGCGTCTATACGGGCAGTGAGGCTTACCGCAATTCGCCATGTTGGGCGGCCGCCATGTTGCTGCGTCGTGCACATTCGGGCTCCGTGCACATTGAAGTACCCAGAGTACCAGCGCTTGTATTATATAGCCAAATATTACCACTAAGCATTGTCACTAAGCAACAATCTGCTCCTATAAATCAATTTTCCAAATTAAAAACAACATTTCATACACCCATTTTATAAAATCGGGCATTTTAACACTCAATCTCTGACAATATCTTATTCCATATCCATGCCACTACAGAAAAAATTGTAACTCATTTTCAGTACTCAGGCCTCGCCTTGCGTCGAGTTTAACAGAGCTGCAACCCACATGACTGCTTAGTTTCACAGGATCCCGAACTTCCATGTAAATCTCTCAAGAGGCTGCAGCGAATTCTGCAAAGCCAGAAATGTGGTGCTGGCAGTGACTTGTTCAGGCGAGAGAGAGTGGCTGCCCTCTTTGAGAGGGGGGAACAGTAGCATGATACGGGTACTGGAAGTCAACTGCAGGAAGGAGACACAAAAGGGACTCCTGGTTATGGGTGATGTGGTACAGAGGGGATATACAGAGGATTTTATAAAAACCCAAAACATTGGGTAGAGACTTTATGGGACCACAGACACTGGTGAACTCTTGTGCAGCAGTGGGACAATTAACTGCTTCAGCATATGGGGTACAATAGGGCGAGGCACAATCAATCAATCAATCAATCATGTCACTTATAAAGCGCACTACATACCCGCGAGGGTCTCAAGGCGCTGGGGGAAGAGGGGGGTGGTGCTGCTACTGATCGAAGAGCCAGGTCTTGAGGAGTCTTCTGAAGGCCAGAAGGTCTTGGGTCTGTCGGAGGTTGGTGGGGAGGGTGTTCCAGGTCTTGGCGGCGAGGTGGGAGAAGGATCTGCCGCCGGCGGTCGCTTTCCGGATGCGGGGGACTGTGGCGAGGGCGAGGCTGGTCGAGCGGAGCTGGCGGGTGGGGGTGTAGAAGCTGAGTCGTCTGTTGAGGTAGGCTGGTCCGGAGTTGTGGAGTGCTTTGTGTGCGTGGGTGAGGAGCTTGAAGGTTATCCTCTTGTTGACAGGGAGCCAGTGCAGGTCTCTCAGGTGGGGTGTGATGTGGCTGCGTCGGGGATGTCGAGGATAAGACGTGCAGAGGCGTTCTGGATGCGTTGCAGCCGTCTCAGGAGCTTAGCCGTCGTTCCTGCGTAGAGGGCGTTTCCGTAGTCCAGCCTGCTGGTGACGAGGGCCTGGGTGACTGTTTTTCTTGTTTCGGTGGGGATCCACTTGAAGATCCTGCGGAGCATTCGGAGGATGTTGAAGCAGGATGAGGAAACGGCGTTGACCTGCTTAGTCACAGGCACAGGACTGACACGAAGGATAGGGCGGCAAACCATGCATGCCATGACACACACCCTAAAGAAAATTTATCACCTTATCTCCACTGATCATCTTAAAACAACGGTTCATTCTCTAGCTGTCTCAAAACTTGGTTTTGAACATGCCATTTTAGCCAGACCTCCTCAGCTTTTCATTGCTCAACTCAGAGCCACCGGCTATCCATCAAAGCCAGTATTTCAAGTTCTGAGTAATAAGACAGTTGAGATCATGCCTGATTGGGTATCATACCCGTGTTCAGACAGACCATAGACCCCTCAGATGGCACATGCAAATGCGGGGTGAGAATCCTAAACTGTTGAGATGGTCCATCTTCCTAAAGGGAATGCACTTAATGGTGGAACATCACCCTGGGACCGACCACACCAATGCTGATTTTCTATCCAGGTTTTTTACACCTTAGCGATGAGAATCCAATAATTATGGGTAGTTCTCTATGCCTTCTGCTGGACGGGACCCATGTTGGAAATGACTACCTTTTTGCATAGTGTTACCCCAGAATTTTGCCTTGACTCTTTTTGTTGATTGTAGAACTCTGAGCATTTTACAACTGCTAACCAATGGTAAAGAGCCTGTACTCCCCTTTCAATATGATAACATTGGCATACCCCTGATTGGCATATTTAACTTGCTTTTAAGTCCCTAGTATATGGTACAAAAGTGTTTCAAAGGCCTGCAAGTTAAATGTCACTAGTGGACTGCAACACCCATTGTGCCGTCCAATACAGTAACAGTGTAAATATGACTGCAGGCCTGCCATGTTTGGCCTGATTGAGTAGGTTTCTACTGCAAATTGTGACTACCCAAACCCTCCTTTGAAATAATATTGTCACCCCCAAGGAGGCCTTACTACCCATAAAGCAAGATGCATGGTATTTAAAAGTAGTACGTATGAAGGTTTAATGTTAAACTTGTCATTACAGTGAAAAGCTATTTTCACTCACATAAGGTTGGGTGTTCCATGGGAAAGTATTGGAATACAATATTCAATTTAATAATGTTATCTCTGGCTAGGAAGCAACTACAGATTTAATTCTTGGACTTTTTAAAAATATCACCGAGGAAGTCAGATTTGTAAAGCCTCTGGATGCCAATTTGCATACGCCCAACTGTCACCTGACAGCTGAATGGCTCCATTAATAAGGTGTGAACTTGCTCCCAGAACTGAGACTAAGGCCCTGGGTGTGGGGAGGTGTTCTGTTCCTTTGGCATGATGATCAGCTGGGGTGTGACCTGGAACTTAATTAACTTCAAGAAGGCCTTCCCTGTCACTGGCAAATGTTACCTGACACCTAGGTAGAGTCATTTTTTGTCCCCCTAGCAAGACAAGCTCCAATCACTTCAGCAGTAGATCACACAGGCTCTGCACAAGTGGAGAACAGTTTCACTATCTTGGATATAGGCGGAGAGGGGGACTGTGGCATTGCTTGCAGTTGGGCACTAAGGAAGTGCTCCAAAAGTGGGTAGGCTTGCCCTGGGAACTGTTACTTTATTGATTAGGGAGGGGCCAGGAGTTACCTCTACCCACAGGCTAGTGCCAGGCATAAATGTGGCACCTAGGGGGCGCTAGGTGGTGCACGACCAAGATGGCCGCACACCTGTGAGGCTCTGGCTGCTTGGCGGCATAATACTTCATTTATACTCTTCTAACCCTCACTAATCCAACTTCCGAGCACTGCCGCTTTCTCCTCAAAGCCTACGGTCACTCCGGTGTAAAAATTACCATCCTGCGACCTTGGCCGGAGATTCCAGGGCCGAGTTCTGGTGGGTACGGGACGAGTGCGGTGCCCTGCCGGCAGACCCGAGCGTCCACTACCGCTACGCAAGTCCCGGGGATCCCGCGAGGTATTGGGCCCCCCGGCGGCCTTGCACTGCGGCTCCAGTTCTCCTACCGGCCTACTCACTCAGCCACAACAGCGCCTGGCCGGTGCCGCTTTGGACCTGCTCCCACACGCCTCACTGGCATAAATAACAGCCTGCACGTTGATACCAGCGGTGGCAAACGAAGTAGACGCTGGCTTTGCTTTCCGGCTGACGTCTCTGCGCTGCACGGGCGCTGGGGGCTCTCCATGCTGCCTGGTCCTGCGTGCTTTCATAGGAGAACTACCTTCCACTGCTCTCCCATCAGAGATTTCTACAATGGACTGCCCTGCACCAGCCACGCCATCCAGCCATAGCTCACGCTCAGGTCGGCTGCGGTAGGTGACAGTGGGCGCGCTCCCGTGCGGAACGCCACCGCTTTCCCTTCTCTTGCCGCTGCATACTGGGCAACCGCTGCTTCATCAGACATCCTAGTGACCACGCTGCTGGGCTGCATTGTTCACTGCCACCGGTGGGAGCTTCGCCACCCAGATTGCCTCTTCAGACTGGTTCCCACCACTGGGCCGTGTCGGACCACGTTTTGCAGCGGCCTATGGCGAACGGAGCTCCTCTCTGGCTGTTTGCCTAATCTGCTTTCCACCAGCCTGCTACTCGTCTGTGAGCAACAGTACTCCTGATTGCGGCACGTTGGGGCTGCAGCGCGCTCTACGCCTGTGCCACAACTCAGGGCATCTCCCTCTTCGCCGGGCGCTCGAGGACATGCTCCCTCTCGGCCCCACCGAGCGCTGGAATCCGTCCTTTGCGGCCCACGGTGCACCACCTGTTGTTCCCTGGTGATGCGCCCATGCTTCTTCTCACCGAGGTGGACACCTTTTGATCTGGGAGCTCTCCTGCCCATTGTGATCCCACTGTACCGAGATACGCTACGGCCTGCTCCCCGCCTCTCTCTTTATCCATCCTGGGCCTACCAACTGCGACGCTAGGCACCCTTCACAGCGTGACTCTGAACAGCAGCCGCATTGTGGGCTGCGGCCTTCCATGTGCCTGTCGCTTTCCTCTAAGCTGGATTCCCTCGTGGTCCTTGTCGATATCTCTGACAGCAACTTGGTGATCGCACGCCCGCCCCTACTGACTATTACGCCAGCAGCCCTCGCTTGCTCCGTCGCTCACCGCATCAGGAGCCGCTTAGAGTCCTGGACATCTGGGAGAGACACCTCCTCTCTTTAACCTGGAGCCTACAATGCGGAGGTACTGAGTGTATTCCTGCAGGCAATACTTGTCTCCCAATCCTCTCCCACTTACGTCCCAGGCGCAATATTGGGTGAATTAGCCTCGCCCTGCTGCTGCAGGTGTCATTTCCTGTATCGCTCTCACTTCCAGCTACAATGGGGAAACCGGATGGCAGTCAGCCTAAACTTGTTTTCGACGCCAAGAAGGCGGTTACACGCTCAAATTCGGAAGAATCCATCCACCCTAGTGGAGAGCAGCCACAGATGCAGTCCTCAGCCCCTGGAGATGAGGTTAAAACCTTGATTCTTGCTATGCAGTACAGCCTTACGGATCTTTCGGGGAAAATGGACACCATGAACAGCCGCTTAGACTTTTTAATCCAGAAGGTGGATAAACATGATGAGCAGATCAACGAGGCAGAGCGTCGCATATCAGACAACGAGGATACCACCTAACAGATCCAGCTCCAGGTGTCGCAGATGGATAAGCTTCTTAAGGTCATCGCTGCCAAAAATGAAGACCTTCAAGCCCGCAGCCGCCGAAATAACATTCGTATACTAGGTATTTCGGAGAGCACCAACACGGGTCGCATGGAGGATTTCGTTGCGCCTCCTGAAGGGTGCCTGCGGCGATGAAGTCTTCTCCTCGCAGTTCATTGTGGAACGGGCGCATCGCTCCTTGGGACCCCCTCCCCCGCCAGGCGGTGTGCCCCGACCCATTGTGGCTCGTCTACTTAATTACCGGGATCGAGACGCTGCGTTGAGAATGGCTCGTGAGAACAGACCGTTGCGATATGAAGGCATGGAATTCACCATCTTCCCAGATTTCACCATTGCGGTACAGGAGGCATGACGCAAATTCCTTGTAGTCAAGCAAAAGCTTCGGAAGGCGCAGATCGAATATGCACTCCTGCATCCGGCACGCCTGCGGGTCTCCTATCAAGGTAAACACTCCATCTTTACCAACCCGCACCAGGTGGAGGACTTCCTCAAATCCGTCATACGAAGATCACCGAGGGGAGCTTCCGACGACCGCGCATCTAGATCTCCATCTCCCGCCGCAGACTAACCCCTCAGATAGACATTGCAATATTGTGCTCCTCTTCTGTACCTCATAAGCTCTGCTCCGACTGCTGGATTCATTGACTCAACTATAGATGTGAACTTGACGCCTGAGTCTGGCATGAAGAACATTCCACTCATCTCCTGGGATCTTAATTGTATCCAGCTCATTGCGGACAGATAAGTGACGCATTCAGCATAAAGAACTTTGCAAGTTGGGAAAGCGGGCTCAATACATGGTTAGAATGTTAGTACTGAACTATGCCAAGCACCCTCCCTTCTCACCCCCTGAATCCCAGGTCCATTGGGTAACTGCTTAGCGGTTCATGGGAGAAGGGAGGAATTCGTGACTCACTAGCGACTCCCCTATATGGGCGATCCCCCTGGTTAACTGTACTACTTTTTTTTTTTTTTTTTGTTGGACTTGCTAGACCTGGACTGTTATGTCACGGTTTGCTTGGGTTTTGGGTGGGCAGTGTACTTCCGGCACGATTGTGGTGCTGTTGTGGGCGGGGTGGGATGGGGATTGTTGTTTTTTCATGTTACATGTGAGATCCATCAGCAGATAGTCATGCAAGCACACATTGAGACAGCCACGCATTGTCCTCACCTTCACAACATCTTGTGCCATTTGCCTCTCCCCGGGTGATGTCCCCTCCTTCTGAAATGCTCCGTATAAATTTGCTTACGTGGAATGTCAGAGGCCTTGGCGATCCCCGTAAATGTCGACAAATTCTTACTTACCTTGATAGGCATCAAATACACGTCGCCATGCTCCAGGAGACACACATTGGCCCACGCCGCCCTTCCCATTTCGGGAGTAAGTGGGCTTCTGATCGAGTGTTTTCCTCCTATTCTACATACTCACGGGGTACCTTAATTTTAGTTAAGAAGAACATACCCTTTATTATGGGCGGTACTTTCAGTGATCCTTCTGGCAGGAGTTGCATGCTCTGGGGCACATTGGGCACACAGTTGGTTACACTTATCTGCTGTTATGGGCCCAACCCCGATGATCCCGACTATTTCACTACCCTATGGGGGCACATTCTTAAAGTGGGATCTACCCATGTCATCTGGGGGGGACTTTAACACTGCCCTGTGCCCTTCTGCCGACCGGTCCAACCCTCTTCCTTACCATTACACCAAAACTTACGAAACGTTAACGCGCCTGCTCCCTGACCATGGGCTTATTGATGCCTGGCGCCATGTACACACTGATGGGAGAGAAGGTACCTATTACACTACAGCACATGCTTCCTGGTCACGGCTTGACTACTGGATTGTTTCCCATGGGGTTGCTCCTTGGATACTCTCGGTAGAACACATAGCCAGAACCCATTCAGATCATGCTCCAGTACGCATGACAATTGCACCCCCCAATTCGATTGCCACTCCACGAAGCTGGCGGCTGATGCCGGAGACGCTTTTAGATATCGCTTTCAAAGCGGAGCTTGGGGAGGAGATCTCTGATTTCTTCTGGAGGAATAAAGGCTCGGTCACCCATGTGAGCACGATCTGGGAGGCCTTTTAAAGTTACGGTGCGCAGATTCTGCATTTCGAAAAGCTTTGGAGTCCTCAGAGACATTCGTCGAAGCCTGCGCCAACTTGAAGGGGAGTTAAAACAACTGGAAAAAGATATGTGGCAAGACGCATCGGGAACCCAAAAGGTTACACTTAGGGACAAACTCACTGAATATACCACCACGGCTGAGCGGGAAGCTCGCTTTCGCGGCAAATACGTCACCGCTGGTAGATATGGGGAGGGGGAGAGGCCGGTAGGGCGCTAGCGACGGAAATTCGCTTGCCCCGCTTTTCCAATTACATTCTGGACATAATAGACAACTCAGGGGCACGCCACAGAGATAGCCTCGCAATTTTACACACGTTCACTGAATTCTACACAGACCTCTAAACCACTCGCAGGACCGAACCTCCTGATTTTTCGCATTTTCTGAAAGATATAGCACTGGGATGGTTAGGGGACAAACAAAGGGAATTTTTAGCGACCCCGTTTGAAGAGGATGAGTTCTGAGTGGCCATCATGCAGATGAAATCGGGGAAGGCACCGGGCTCTGATGGCCTTCCCATCGACTTCTATAAGGCGTACCTCGAACAATTACTTCCGGTGCTAAGGGAGGTGTATATGGAGGCTCAGGAGGCACAGATCCTTCCTGGTTCAATGAGAGAGACACTTATTACCTCTCCTGAAACCTGGAAAGCCCGCAGACCACTGCGATTCTTATAGACCCCTCTCCCTCATTAATACAGATGCAAAAATTCTTGCAAAATTCTTAGCTAAACGCCTCAGTCTGTTGAGGGAGAAATTAGTGTTGCCAGATCAGGCGGGTTTTATCCCCGGTAGGGCGACCTCCCATACCCTCCGTACTCTCTTCTCCATTTTACAAACTGTTGACCCACAACTGGCACTAGGGGCGGTCTTCTTAGACGCCACGAAGGCCTTTGACTCTGTGGAATGGGACTACCTTTTTACTATCCTTCAATGCATGGGGCTCCCCATAGGTTTTTAGCATGGATACGCCTCCTTTACACTTCTCCAACGGCAAAGGTTTTGATTAATGGTCATACCTCCCCTTCCTTCCCTCTCACTCGGGGTACCCGGCAGGGCTGCCCTCCCTCCCCCCTCCTATTTGCCCTGGCCATAGAGCCCTTGGCGGCCAAAATCAGGCAACACCATCAAGAAAAGGCCCTTCGTTGTTTCCTTCGCCCGATCCTCATTCCCCTCTATGCAGACGACGTCACCTTGTATGTTAAGGAGCCTCAGCAGAACCTCAACCCGCTCCTCCGTGAGTTCGTTAGATTCGGAGGTCTCTCTGGCATCCATATCAATTGGGCCAAATCTCAACTTTTCCCGCTCACTGCTTCCGTAGCGCCAGTCCCCACTGACTTTCCCATAGAATGGTGTTCCATTGAAGTGAAGTATTTGGGGATACACGTCACCGTCGATCGCGAAGATTTAATGAGGCTCAATTATGGGCGTACACTCGAAAATATCACTAGTAGTATCACCAGATGGAACGCTCTCCCCCTCACAATGGCAGGACGAGTCTCTCTCATTAAAATGGTCATTCTGCCCAAGCTCTTATATTTGTTTTTAAATATTCCTTATGACCTTGGCAGGCATTTCTTTTCCATGCTTCGTTCGGAGCTAATAAGATTGGTCTGGGGCGGTAAACAGCCTCGTTTGCAATGGGACACACTTACACGGCCCTACTCTCAGGGGGGATTCGATGTCCCCAACTTTGAACTGTATTATCTCTGTGCACAAGCACATTATGCCCATTATTGGTTCCACCCTCCCAGATATACGCCTCACGTGGCAACTGAACATTGGATTGCGGACCCTATCCCGCTTGACGGGCCCATATTGTCTGCACTCCCACCTCACACGCCGTGCCCGACATCTGTAGAATGCACGGTTACTGCTTGGCACCGCATTGCTCGCCGCTTACAGGCTCCCATGCTATATTCCCCACTACTCCCCCTTACATATCATCCGAAGATGCCTGTTCTGCAAGAGGGTGTCTTTAAAAAGGCTAAAGCTAAACATAACATTCACTGCTGGGGTGACCTTTATCTCAATGGCACGTTTCGCACATTGCAGCAGTTATTTAGAGATACACCGCCCTCCCCCATGGATACTTTCCTCTATGTCCGCCTGCGGCAGGGTCATAGAGAGTATACTCCCTCATACCCTCAGGAACCCCTAGCAGTTGCTCCACTGCATCATATACTGCGAGCTGTCGATGCTTCCCACCTGGTATGTACACTTTACCATAGCTTGTACATGGATATTGCCTACACCCCCTGCGCTTCCCGGGATAAGTGGGCTGCTGAACTCGGGCACGAGATCACGGAACAGCAGTGGGTGTATTGCTGTAAGCAGACTGAACAAGCCTCTTCTAGCAGTCCGCTACGCATCACTCACTGCAAGTTTTTACATTGCATCTACTATACCCCTGTTAAGCTACACAAATTCAAATTACGAGACACGAACCAGTGCGACAGGTGCAAGGCGGAAGCAGCTGACTTTCTCCATCTCGCTTGGGAGTGTAGCTCAGTCCTTGCCTACTGGCAGCAGGTATTCACCGCGCTAGAATTGATGACATCCCTGCACATTCCATTATCCCTCCTTCTCGCACACCTCGGATATACGGAGGAGATACCAGTGACTTACCGCAAATTTGTTTCATTCACTCTCCTACTAGCCAGACGGCGAGTGGCCTGCAGGTGGGGCCTCGGTCGGGCGCCCAAATTCAAAGACTGGATTGGTGACATGACACTCTGGCAGGACCAAGCGTACACCTATGCCGAACTACTTCCACTCTCGTCCCGTCCTCAGGATATTTGGGACCCATTCAAATTGTATCTCCTGGAACATCCAGTTGAGACCCGAAATGGGCCTTGATTCCCCCTTTATATTGTAATGCATGCCCTGATTATGAATGGTGGCCGTGTGAGGCCTTTAAATTCGGTTGTATTGATAATTGTCTTCCATTACCCTGCACTGTAGTATTTGATGTCTACGGGGTTAGGGGGAAATGTACATATTGTGAGATGACTTTGTACTACAGGTTCTGAGTCGTGGCAAATAGATGTTCAATTGTCACTGTTGTGCATATACCTATCTATATACTGTCATTATCATGCTGGTGATCTCTCTTTTCTTTTTTGTTTTTTTTGCTCAGTTCTAAGTAAAAAACTCAATAAACAAATTTAAAAAAAATAATAATAAATGTGGCACCCACGGTTCCCTTCTCAGAACACTTTCTGGACCTGTTGAAGAACTGAAGAGGATTGGACCTGCCGTCTCTGACCTGAAAGGAGTCTAGAAGACCAGACCTGCTCGCTTTCTTGTACCTGAGGCAAAGAAGTAGACTCCAAGAGCCATAAGTTGGATCTGCTGTTTAAGCTACATTGACACAGCAAGCTACAAGAGGCCTTTTCTGTAACTGCCCAGCTGACTAGTTCCAACTGGACCTGCCCTGGACTGTGCTGATGACCTCTGCTGGAGTGAGTCTTGGCTACAAGTGCTGTCCCCAAAATCATGGACTTTTGGATAGTGTCAAACTGTAGGCCTCCTAACTTTTCCAGGAACCATGGACTTCAAACTTGTTGGCTTCGAAGACTTCAGGAGGACTTGGACCAACCTGCCAAGCCGATCTGACAAAGGTGCATGCCACAGGGCCAAAGATTCAGGTTGGTCCCGCTCTGAGCTTTTCAGCAGCAGCAAATCCAATTCTGCAAGACCTCGTGGAGAAGGTATCCAGCCTTGTAAGCCCTCTTCGACTATAGCCTGCAGCCTTGCTCGGCTCGAATAATCCGGGCTCTAAAAAAGTGACTAAGCCCAAAGGTAGAAATCTATATTGGATGATTGCGTAAAAAGTATCCTGTCGGTGAGGGACCTTCTTTGGGCATGATGTTCAAATGTCTCCAGCTCAGAGCTTTCCCACTAAAAGTCAACGGCTTCTCTGAGACTTCATCCAGGCACTATTCATCAACTTGGAGCTCTTTTTGGCCACATCCTGCTGCCTTGCCCTGCTGAGGATTTTTGACTCCCATTTTAGAGACTAAGTGCCTGATTAGGACATCAGCGGTCCATCCGCCGGGCTGCCAATGCTGCAGTCGGAAGAACACTGCAAAGCCAGCAGTGTTCAGACCGCCGTATTCTGAGTGGACCGCCAGGCCGGCGGTCCCACTGCGGTGGCATGGCTCAGCCATTGAGAAAGGCCGCAGCAGATGCTGCAGCGCTGCAGAGCCTTCTGCACGTCCGTGTAGTGTGAGCCATGCACCATGTTGAGCATGGCACACACTGCATGCACGACAGTGCATGGAGAGGGAGGTTCAACATGTGCCCCCAGGCACTACCGCCCCTGTCCAAAATCGCCCGGGGGCCCTGTTTGGGGTCCCTTGTAGGAAGGTGGAATCTGACTACATGGTTACCCCCACTTTTTTTCTGGTGTTTTGCTGGTTTTTGACTAGTCTGACTGGGATCCTGCTATTCAGGACCCCAGTCTATCTGCTTTCTCCCTAAATTGGTTGTGTTATGTACTTTAGGTACTCCTCAGATTGGATACTGGGGTACCCTTATAAGTCCCTAGTATATGGTACACCATGTACCCAGGGCATAGGTACCCCAGAGGCCTCCCAGGGGCTGAAGCATGTATTGTGCCACCCCTGAGAGACCACTCAAAATGACACCACAGGTCTGCTACTGCAGCCTGTGTAAGGAGGTGCATGCACCCCTTACTTAGATATAGGTTACCTATATCTATTCTAAATCACTGCACATATAAACCTATCAGTCACCCCTATGGCAGGCCTTATCAATCCTGAAGGCAGGGTGCTGGGTTTTGTGTGAGAGGGTGCCCCTGCATGAGTAGGGCCCCTCTGCAGCCTTCGGAACCTATTCTCCGGGGTTGTCTGTGATGCAGCCAACCATATATATTTAAGTGCATTATAACCTCGTGGTAAATGCTAACTTTAAAACGGCTGCTTAGAAACATGTTGTGTTTGGTGTCAAACACCTTGGAATCATACCTCCACACCAGTAAGTGGTGTGGGAGGTATGATTCCTCCCTTGTAGAACCACTACTATGGGTCACCGGTCTACCCGGTACCAGCTTTCTCGACCTGGGCAGCACAAAATGGATGCTACCAGCCACAGACACGAGTCTGCCCTCCTGCTGCTGAGCCAAGCTCGAGCAGAGGAAGGCCTGACAATAGGTTTCCTGTCACAGGGAGGTGTGACCACCTCCCAAACAGGGTTTAGTGTATTGGGGCTGGGTGGGTGCACTCTGAGAGTGCCAGAAAGTCTGCACTGGGGGCACATTTGGTGTCCCTGTGCATAGTCCAGCTCAAACCAGTTCTGGGAGCCATTGGCTCCTGCTCCTGCGTGAAACTGGACAAAGGACATGGGTGTAGCCACCCCTCTGTCCTGACCCTCCCCTAGGTGGGTCCCCAGAGTTAGTCCAACCCCTTCCCTGGGTATAAAGTGGGAAACCTGACTACAGGACTGGGGATTTTACCTGGACGAAACTCTGCAACAGAAACCAAGTACTTTGACGGTCTACACTTCGCTGGACCACAGAAGAATCTCCCTTGGAGTAAAGGAGTTACTCCCCTGCAGCAGCAGGCACCGAAACGCATCTGACCGGTTTGCATCTCCTGAGCTCCTGAGGACTCTGAAGATTTATGCAACACAGGAGGTTGGTTTCCGAGTGTCCCTGAGGTTGATCTGACCTCTCAGCAATCCTGAGACCAGTATCCCTCGTGGGGACCGTGCAACCCGAACCCCTGTGCACCATGTACATTTGCAGCAGCATATTCTTTTTGGCAATCCCTGAGGCTGTGCTTTGGACTACATGTAGTCCCGACCCCGAGCAGCATTTCCACCAAAGATCTCCGGCCTCCACTCCACGAGTGCTCTGTGGGCTGGTACTTCGTAATTCAGCTTGAGGTCTCTTTGCGATCCCTAGTCCGTTGGCCTGTGGGTCCTGGAGAGGGTCATTTTGAAATTCTGTGGGCTTGCCTGGTTGCTCCAGACGTGCCCTGACTCCCCATAGCTTGGAGAGTCTCCTGGACCTTGCTGGCCCTCCCCATAGCATGTTTACTCTGACCGCATGGGTTGCCTTTGCCAAGGCTTGTTGGTGTTCAATCCGGACACGGACCCCTCAGCACTCGACATCCTTTGTGGGACAGCTCACCTCCGGACTTTGGTTGTCGTCGACATCTCCTGGTCCCCGGGGCTGCAGAGTCAAGCATCCTATCTTCACATCTGAAGCACCCAACATCGGTGGGCATTCATCTATCGAGCCCCTGGTCAGCCTGAAGTGACCCAGACTCTGTCCCCTCTGCTTTCAGGTTCTTCTCACCTTGGATCCAGGCTTGGATTCCACCGGACACTTTTCATCTTCCCGGCAGCAGCACTTCTTCGCATCACGCCATTGAAAACGACGAGGGTTTCCGACACCACTTGACCCCTATGCACCCGGCTCCTCTGGGATAGGTCACACGGGTACCTCGGTACTCACAAGGGTGCTGGCCTTAGAACCTTCTATGTTCCAAAGGGTTTGCTTGAAGTCCTCTCCGAAGTGTCCTTAAACTGTAATTTTCCAACCGCGACTTTCCCATAGAGTTGTACGGAGCTCGCGTCTGTGTTCCCACACTGCACCCGTCCTCCGTGGGCTCCCTGTGTCACTCCTTTGGGTGGTTCCTTGGGGTCCCAGCGATTCTACATGCTCTAGGCACTGTGTCTATTGAAGTCGTTGTTGTTATACCATTTTTTTAGTATATGGTTCGGTCTCCCCCTGGAGCCCGCTGTGTATTGTGCTATTTACTGTCGTTCTATTGATTAAGTATTGTGCACTTTATGTTCTAATCTCACATAGAGATTAGTAGAGAGTGTTTAGTAATAAATACATATTTTTTTATATAACACTTGTGTGCTTCTCCTTTCATTTGGTCACTCAGGAGGTTCTGTTCTGGTAAAACAAGCTGCTTTACATTTACTTCTCACACCCCTCCCTTCACTTTCCACCATCTTTTTCATGGCAGGGTTCCTGCCATGAAAAGGCTGCCAAAAAGGGAAGTCATAATCCCGACGGGGGTGCCTGTCTCAGCACTGCAGCCATTCAGCACCGTCTTTGCCTCCGCTGCACCGTCGGGATCCTAAATCCTGGTGATGTCAGCGGTGTTGTGACGGTCCGACTGCCAAACTTGTAATTAGGCGGTCAGACAGCCTAGGTTGCAGTGTAGGACCACCACCACAGTTACGGCAGTCTCAAGACCACCGTACTCGTAATCAGCCCCTAAGTCCGAAATTAAACTTCCAACCGGGTTGAACTTGGTTATAGTATCAGACCCACTCTTCATCGTGGTTGGCCTTAGCTTGCACCTAGGTACCAGTCAAGTGCAACCAGACAAACGTGGTTGGTGCGTACGCTTTTCGGCTCTATTTTCACATTTAAAGTTTAAAAATTCATAACTCCGGTTTACCATATGGTACTTTTGGTATTATTTTATTTATTAAAATGTACTCTATTTCTCTGAATTGGTTTGGGCTTTTCTTGTTTTATGTTTTGACTTTATTATTGTTTGGGTACTGCACAAAGCCCTTATGTCCATCAATCCCTGCGCTGAGGTATTGCTAGCTGAGATGCCCATCAGGGGAACCTGGGTAAACACGGAAAAGAAATAAGAGAAAAACAGGACTAGATTTGTTCTCTAGGTAGATTTTTCTCAGTTGGTAGTGCTGTCTGTGTTCTTCTAGGACTCCTACCAGGTAACCTTGGGGAGTTTGAGGGATTATAGACTAGCTGGAGGGTAAGTAGGTCACTACAGTTAGAAGCTTGAATATAGTAAATGGAGGAGACCAGAAAGATTAAGCAGACGGATAGAATGAGGCTTACCGGTCATAATGGCAGAATCTGCTGTAACAAGTTCCCATTAGATACCAGATGGGTACCCCAGGATGCCTGAAGACAGTCAGTCAGACACTGAGGATCAAAGCAGTAAGAAAGAACACACAAGGAGCCAAAAAGAAGAATCCATCAACCGTTAAGAAAACTAAAGTGAAACCCTAATCATGGGAAAGCAGAATGGGAGAAAACAACAAAAGTGCAAGGAGGAAAAAATGGGTGCGAACTTAGGAGATGGTGCGAACCACAGCAGCAGTACAACACATTTCTCGGTGTTTTCTCCAAGTTGACGTGGCCTTACATACTTGTTGTCCTATGATTCACAGGGTGTTGTGTGCTTTACGTTTCTCCAGCTTGTGTGCCCCTCATGGGGTTCATTTATTAAAATTCAATTCACTTCATGTATTTGAGTGCACATTTTCATTTTATAAATGCACTTTTTCGAATATTTAATTGCACACAATTGTCATATAATATATAGTGATTTGATGGTGCACTACTGCTCATATTTTATGTATTAATTGTGTGATTTATAAAGTATAATAGTTATAGGCAAATGTGCAACAGAATTGGTATGCTAATTTATGCATTTTACATCACAAATCGCCAGGTCTGATTTCTCATAATAATGTTCAAATAGTATTTACGTGAATGCAAAAGTATTTTAGTGGTGAGAACATCAGATTCCACATAGAAACAACAACTTTGCAGAGCGTTACAGATATTTCGTTGAAAGCCATACACTGGCGTGACCAATGTTATCGGTGCCTTCACAGCAAGGAACGCCATGACAGAACTGACTGGGACCTCACTTCTCAAAGCATAACACAGTCGCAGGATGAAAAAGAATGTGCAATGGACGAGAGATAAGTGTGTGCCATACACCATGTAGGAAACTCATAGGAGAACTTTAGTGGTGCAAAGATTCACCAAGTGTCTTGTTAGAGGGGTTCCTGTAGAGATTGATTCCATTAATGATTTGATTCAATGAGTACCATCTGATATTTTGCCATTCTTTTTTTATATATTCATTTATTGAAATTTCAATTGTAAACATCATGTTTGTTGTTGTGACAGCATTTCTGCATACAATCTGCACTAGAATAGACAATGAATGCATGAATTAAACCTTTTAAAATATATAGTGTGGATTTCTTGTGTGTGTTTATCCATGGGGGGACATGAGTTTTAGAATGCACTAATAAATACAATCCTGCAGTCTTCTACAGTATTGAGCATTACCTAATAGGCACCTTCCGCAATTAGGTTGTGTGAGGTACATGGGTTAGATTCCTCCTGATTTCCTGGCTCAAGTTGATGAGTTTGTCCAAACCTTTGCTCCCCAGAGGGTTTTTGGTGTCTAAAAACTGGACTGTTTTGCCGGGGAACCTGCAAAAACATATCATACTGACTCTCCCACTAACTGCCCTGAAGTGATGAAATTAATCAAGAAGTAGTGAAGATGTAAGATGAAACTGTGTTGTGCGGTCATGAGCATAGTCTCCACTGCCCTGTCTTTCACACTTTCCAAGCTTTGCCAACCCTGCAAGTGACTCAGTGTCTATGATCTTTCTGGATCCCGACATAGGATCACCTTCAAAATGTGCTGCCTAATGCAGAAAGCCAGCCACAAAAATACATGTCCCTACGTTTCAAAGCTACATAACCTTTCATGTGGTTCAGGGGGTCCCAGACTTCACAAAACCCATCTCCTTGAATCTCCTAAATGCAGAACATCACAGGCTCAAAAACAGCAGCTTGGAATTCTTCACCACCCAGTCTCAGAACATTAACTGCTCTCTAAATCTTTCACAAACAACTCAAGACTCAACTTTTCCAATAATTTCTAGACTTTAATCAATTTGCCCATCATTTCTTTCAATCCACATAAAAAAGCCTTCCGAGTCCTTCAGCTGCCAAAAGACGATAAAGAGACACATTGGGCAATGCATCCATTCCTCCTTGCTGAATATTGCACAATCATTCCTCAGCAGTCAGGACATTCAAACACCTTCCTAACTGCTAGTAAGAATATGTTGTGAGTATGTAAACAAGCATCAGAATACGTTACTAAAGGAGTTGCATGGGCATTGCAGATTCTGTAAGGTAAACCTACTAGGTAACCCACTTTAATTTGATCCTGACTAAACTGTGCAGGGCGAAAAGCAAAATCCACTTAAAGAAACTCTAAAAATTCTCTTAACTTCAATGAATCCAGCGAAAATTGTGGGGCACCACTGCTGGGATCTGCAGACAGTAGAAACTAAATCTGCGTTAACAGGTAGTTCTCAAGGTGAAATTTTGTAACTCTTTTGCAAGGTCCTGGGAAGGGTCAATCGTGTTACCAAACCGAAGGATTCATTGGTCTCGCAATCTGTCATGGACTCAATGCTAAAAAGGTCAGTTGAGCCACCTTCTTGGTTGCCTGAGAATAGAGCAGCTCTTCCGAGTAGCTATGGTGCCACCCTCCACAGAATAGTAAAGGTCTTAAGTGTCCTCTTAAGAGGGTCCCAGGTAGGAGGAAAAACCACAAAGGGTAAAAAATTTCCTTGGCAATCTTTTAGCACTTGATTGGAGGTAGGGATAACCATTGAAATGATCAGCAAGGCAACAAATTGAAAAGAAAAGTTCCAGGCCTAATACCCGGAAATAGAGTCCAGCCCATTTTACAACTGCAGGAATCAAAACATCAGTGGCATAAATAACAGCAAAGGGGCAAAGAACACAATGAAAAAAGAGGGAACAAATGTGTTGTAACACATCTTCCTCTCATGATTGGGTACGTATATGCTTCAAACATGAACTGACATCACAAGAAAAGTCTTCTCTACATCTTGAATTGGGACCCTCAGATAACATCCTATTGACAGAACACCAACTTCGAAAGGGCTGTCTATAATGTTTGTCCATGCCTCTTTCCTGAAATTCATGTTATTAATTTGGAGAACAAAGAAAATGTCCACATTTGATATCCTTTGCACCACACTGATTTCTGCACACCTGCCATCAACCTTTATGTTCCATGCTCAAGCAGCTCAAGGAAACACCCCTCTGGGTGAACGTGAGTACAGAGGCACCAGAACAATCTGTGCAGTGAGAACACTCAGCCATACAATGAGTGCAGTGTCGAACAAATTGCTGCTGAGCAGCAAGCAAAGAATTCATTCCTGCTGTGAATGTATGTAGTCTCTTTATACTATAAAACACAACACAAAGGAGCCCTCGGGTCTGGAAAAGGAAGTGTCGGCTGACTAGAAGATGTGTAGAGACGAGGAAGACGTCCCTTTAAAGGACGGTTTCCCTCACCCATCAGAGGCGGCATACTTCATCATTGGGGAACCTCCTCACACCATGAAACCTAGTCATGGTGCGAGCTACAACCACCTCACTGAGAGGGAGGAGCTCAGGGATGTTTTGTTTGTAAGTAGGGTTATTACTAAAAACCCAACGTGAGCTACAAGATGTGATGAGGGACGCAGTACAAGTGATGGTGAGTTAAAACTAGCTACAGGGTTAACCACATGTCTTTATTCAGGCTACCATGCGCTAGGATTAAAAAACAAAGGACACAATGGGAACCATTAGATCCAGTCGTGTTGTGCTAAGATCGACATGTTTCAGCCAATGACCTAGTGAGTGTCATGGCTTTCTTCAGGATCCAAAATGTGCTACTGCTGTGAAAGTGATATATACAAAAGAAAGTGCAAAAATACAGTGTATTAATTAGATACAAAACCAGTGATCCAGGTTTTCAAGGTGGTGGATTCACTGATAGTGCCTGTTAGGAGAAACAAACAACATACTGTACAATTTAAAAAATTTGAAACAGATCTCAACTCAGCCTACTACTTGGGTATTGCAATACAATATATCAACACAGTCATTTTGTACATGTGTTTGAGAAAAAAAGGAAAAGAAAAAGAAAGAGAAAAAAAAAACCCAGCGACCACCCAGTGAAACTCTGTTGGTGGGGAAATCAAGAAATACAACCCAGTTTGCGGGACACCATGAACGGATGTCTGAAAAGGACACTTACCTACAGAAGTCAGGTATAGTGGCTCAGCTGTCCTTGGCATAGGTGCTCAAGGCGCAGGCGCGTCTCCAACCAATAAGGGTAGGGACATTAGCAACATATATGAAGTAGGGGTGTCGCAACAAGAATACTTGAAAATGGAGACCAAATCGCCATCTAGATAGTAAGAATCAGAGAAGTCAGGTGCACAGTCTTAAAGAGTGAGAGATCTCTCCCTTAGATGTCGGAAGGTACGACAGTACTGTCATTTCGATTGTGTGTAGTGTAAGGTAAATCTAACTATGCATGCCTGGAGTACTGGCATCAGATAGTCTGATTTACAGTAAAGTTATTGAAAAGAGAAAAAGAGGGGAAAACAGAAGCTCGGTGGGAGCAGGTGGATAATTAACTCGCTGTAAAGCAGAAGTGGTCGGTTGGATCCTGCCACTGCGTATTCTCTTATTAAAAATGGGGAACGAAAGGGAAATTGGTTAGGCAAGTGCCTCGCTGAGAAACGAGGAGCGGACACTTGTATCTACATCCAGTAGTTTGTGTATTGTAGATGTTGCTAATACAATGAGTTACAAGAGTACTGAGAAGGAGAGGCAGTGTGGAATGCTGTGACAGATGTAGTGCAGCACTGCGATCATAAGATTAAAAAATGATAAGATTAAAAATCTGGGAGCTGCCGCAAGTGGGAGACCGGCCTATGTTGTCACTACATATGCTATGAACGGGGTGCCATCATGATTTCAAAGACTCACCTAAGTACATCAGTTGGAGAGACTGCTGGCTATGCCGAGGGACAGGAACATCAGGGAACAGTCATCGCCTGTGAGCAACTTATACTCCAGGTTGACCCGATTTCCCAAATACTTCCTGTTTAGCGACAAAGCACGCCGGGAAATGTAGTTTTGCTGGTTTCGAGTAACCTAACTCAGAACTGTCTGAAAGGGAGACAGTCGTATCAAGGGGCAAATGTCGAATATCGGGAGTAGTGAGGAATCTTTAACAAAATACTGCACTCGTTCACGAACACTCAGGTGTAGCATTCTGGGAGATGTAGTACATGGAGTGTAGTGTGGAGAAGACCAAACATCTCAAGTCGTCAGAGTGCCTAATCAATGGTCCCTGTCTAATTGAAGTGGTTGGTCAAATGGTGTAGTAGGCTCACTGTGAGTTGGCGTGTCCATCCAGTGCATTGTGTATTAAAGATGTTGCCACTACAATATGTACAAGAGTACTGAAAATGAGAGGCAGTGTGAAATACTGTGGCAGGTGTAGTGCAGCCCCGCGATCACAAGTTTAAAGAGCCAGGAGCTGCCGCAAGCGGTAGACCGGCCCATGTTGTCTCCGCATATACTATGAATGGGATGTCATCGTATTATCAAGGACTCACCTAAGTATATCAGTTGGAGATACTGCTGGCCATGCCGAGGAACAGGAACATCGGGGAACATTCAGCACCCGCAAGTAACTTATACTCCAGGCTGACCCGTACGCCAAATACTTCCTGTTTAGCGGCAAGGCACACAGAGAAGAGTAGTTTTTACGGTTTCGAGTAACCTAACTCAGAACTGTCTGGAAGGGAGACAGTCGTATAAAGGGGCAGATATCGAATATCAGGAGTAGTGAGGAATGTTTAGAAAAATAATACACTCGTTAAAGAAAAATCAGGTGTAGCATTCTGGGATGTAGTGTGGAAAGGACCAAAGATATCAGGCCATCAAAGTGCCTAATCAGTAGGCCCAGTCTAATTGAAGTGGTTGGTCAAATGGTGTATTACACTTGCTGTAAGTTGGCATATCATGAGAGAGAGAGCCAGGGCACGTCATCGTTGAGACCCCTGTTGGCAGTCCCCAATCTAAACACTCATCTTTGTTAAATTCTGAGTAGTGTTTTTATCAAATTGGGTGTTGTGGAGAACAGATTATGTTTATCCAATAACGTCCATCTCAGATCCTCTGGAAGATGCCTTTTTTCCAAAAAGTGTTTTGTGAGCTTGGTAGCTTATTTCTCGCGCCTGATGGTGCTTTTGTGTTCCCTGATTCGACTCTTAACTCTGCGTGTGGTCATCCCCATGTATCTCAAGTTGCAGGGGCAGGTAATGAGATATATTAATCTCTCGCTGTTGCAGCTGGTGTGTTGTTTCAACACCCAAGGCTTGTCAGTTCCGATATCGATGGTTTGTGTCGCATAAGTCTGGGCGCATACCCCACATGATCCACACGGGTGGTGCCCTTGGACGGGTGGGAGACCCCAGAGAGGGCTTTGTCTGATGATCAGTGTGGGTTTTGGTCTGGTGTAGACCAGTCTGTCCTTCAGATTATTGCTCCTTTTGAAGGCAAACAGAGGTTTCCGTAGAGATTGTTCACCCATTTCCAAAATGTGCCAGTTCTTACAAATCACTTTTTTGATCTAGTTTGACAAAGAGCAAAAGGTGTGTACACATACCAGTCTGTCCACAGGTTCTTTGTCCGATGGAGTTTCTAACAGGGCCTCCAAATTTGCAGCATGTTCCTTGTACGTATCTGTACTGGTGCAGTTCCGTCTGAGTCTCAGATACTGACCAAATGGCAAGTTATCATGTAAAGATTTAGGATGGTAGCTGTTGTAAGATAGTAGAGCATTGCGGGCCATGGGCTTCTTATACTACTCAATTTCTAGCTGGCCAGCACATGGAACAATAAGTAGATCAGGAAAGGGTAAACGTTCTTTGCTGTATTCACAAGTGAACCACAAAAAAGCGTTCTGAGTATTGAGCCAAGCATGGAATGATTCAATAGAGGTGGCGTCTCCGCACCAAATTACCAGGATGTCGTCAATGTAGCGCTTCCATAGAATTATATGGGAGCGATGTGGATCTGTCTCTTTATACTGGTCATGGCACTGCTGTACGCACAGATCTCAACACAGGTGTGACAGCCAGAAAAGCATATCTTATGTCAGTTTTACTCTACATGTGTTTATATCAGTGGCGGCTCCCCCATTGGGGCGTGGGGGCATTGTCCCACTGCTTTCTCGCAGTGCGAGAAGGCAGAAACATAAATGGTAATAACTACCATTTTATGTTTCTGCTTCTCGCACTGCGAGAAAGCAGAAGTGCCTGGTTGGGGGTGGGCGGTCCTGCTCGAGGGCAGGGGGGGAGTGGCTTGCCCACTGTTGTGCGTACTGACTGTTTGGTCGGCCCTGGGGCCGGGCTGACCAAACAGTCAGTACGCACAACAGTGGGCAAGCCACTCCCCCCCTGCCCTCGAGCAGGACTGCCCACTCTCCCTTTTTCTCTATGTAGGCTGCTGCATGCAGCAGCCTACATAGAGAAAATGGCCCGGCTGGGGCGCTATCCGATGCGTCTCACCAATCACAACGATGCCATTGCAGCGTTGTGATTGGTGGAGGGGAGGGAGGGAGGCTGCCATGACGATGCAGGAATTGGAAAAGGCAGGACGGCGGGAGTCGGGAGTCGGACCCATCCAGAAGCTGAGGTGGCAGCGGCGCAGGACGGTAAGTTAAGTTTTATTTTATATATTTTTTTAAATAAACAAACCCCTCCCGCCTCCCCCCATCTCCACCCCACCTCCCCCCACCCGCCCGTCATGCCGGCCGCGACTGCGCACGGACTTTCTATATATGTTGAACAATGTTGTAGCTGAGCTAAACACCCTCCTTATGGTTTCATATTCTTTTATCTTACTTCGGCGCAGTTGTTGACAGGAGATAACCATTTCCGCACTTCTCAGTAAATGACATTGGATTTCTCAGGTGCCACGGATTTTCCTCAACAGGAAACCTGTTTTCACAGTCTGGGTAAACTCAAAAAGTATGTCTCTCAAGCACAAGACTCGGGATTGTCATTTCTCTCGTGTGTTTTCGTCTGGGTAAGGAATACGATTATCAATTTGGTGACATGGGGTACCTTTTAAAGCACTGCTCACATAACCTGCTTCACTTTGCAGGGTTAGGACAAAGTGAGCAATTAAATAAATCACTTTTTGCGGATGCGAAGTTGAGGTGGAGCAGGCGATTGAGGAAGGGCGCATGGCGTATTATTTTCAGCACTGTTTATTATTCATAAGCTAATTTGTATTTATTCACTAAAGAGCGGTTTAATGAAAGAGCACAGTACTGTCGAAAAACACAGAACAAAGCCAAAGAAAGCAAGAAAGTTATTTCAGAGACCTGCATCTTTCAAGATTAGCAGGAACAGCTGGAGGGTCTCTGCTTTTAAGGACAGAGCCCGCTGGCTGCGTGTGGGGAGTTACAGTTGCGCAGTATTCAGAGCTCTGTGTTTACTGTCCGCTGCCCCACCACTTTCAAATGTCACCAGCCGCCACTGGTTTATATGCATTTAGAACATTTGGCTAATTTACCTGAACCACCCTCAATAGAATTCTAGCTACCCTTCTGGGACAGTGAATTACTCTGCTTACTCCCTGGCAAGTCAAAGATCCTCTTGGAACAATAGACCCAGCCGATGAAGTGTTTGGGGCTGCACAGCAGCCTTGCTCACCAAGAGAGGCAAGATGGCGTCTGGTTAGCTGCTCCGTTCCCGCTATCCTCCCTGAATGGATTGGCGCATCGGTCAGCGGCTGGTTGGACTGGTCACCCGAAGGTTGGAGTCTGCGTGTGATACTGTGGACGTCCTTCGCCGGTTGATTGAACTGCGGCTAACAGAGACTTGTGTATGCCGTGAAAGTGCCGGATCTCCCCGACGGACGCAGAGGAAAGTTTCACGGACCATGGCTGCTAGGAGTGGCAAAGCTATTAAGGCTCGCGTGGGAGTCGGTGGCTCTACAGGGGGCGGCTCTGCACCCATGTCACCCGCGGCATTACCCGGCATGAACGAGGCAAGCGGGAGCACTAGCGAAACCAAACAACGGACTGCGACGGGCAGAGGAGCCAAGAAAGACCAAGGAACGAAGAAAATACTGGGGAAACCAGGTCGGCGGGTTGAGGATGACCCTGCGCAGCCCACTCTCAACGCGATGTTTGGGAATCGGCCTGCACCAGAGACTACAAGTAAGGAGCGGTCTGAGTCAATATCTGGGATAGAGAGTGTGCACTGTGGGGAGGTGAGCACTGAAGAAACAGGCCTGAAAGGAACCAACCTATCTACGGAGATTTCGCCCCCTGGCCCAGAGGAGGGTGTAAGTGCTGCCGGCAACGTAGAGAGGGCTAATGACCACCAAGATGGTATAAATCTAATAAATAAAAATGAAGACAAAATAGCCACCCCAAATCGTGAAACGCTGCCGCAAAAGCCTGCAATCAGTGATCAGGGCTTGAAAGAAAATCTGGGAAATAAAGGAGCGGTGAGAGTGTGGCATCAGAACAGAGAGGAGTCTTCGCCCGACGGGGTGGGGGATAAATTCTTCTCTCTCACTGACGAATCCGATCCCTCTGGAAAAGAGGATATCTCCTCGAACAGTAGCGAAGGGGCCTGGAAACAGATGACTCCGCATCAGGAGACCACCTACAAACAATTCAGAGGAAAAAGAGTCTAGGGGGCCATAGAAGGAAAGAAGGTCAGAGATGGCAAGTGGGGAGACAACTCAAGTGGGACTATTCTGATACGCAATCATTTCAGGCCGAGGAGGCAATGGAGGGTGCGAATGAGATGGCTGAGCCTTCACTATCTACAATTCTAAGCTCAATCCAGCAGATGCAGGAGGAAGTAAGGGCGGATGGTCGCAGGGCCAGAATTGCCAATAAAAAAGTACAAGCCGGGATCAGGAAATTAAATAAAACATGTGGGGATTTTGCGGAAAAGCTGACAATGGTGGAAACACGGATGGAGGCTCTTGAAGGGGAAGTTGAGGTATTAAAGGAACAGAACGCAGGACAGAGTGGAACTATGCCCGATGTTATGCTCAAGCTCGAGGAGCAAGAAAATAGACAGAGGAGAAATAACCTGCGATTTTTGGGGGTCCCGGAAGGGGCGGAGGGTAGCAATCCAAGACTATATATTGTGAACTTGCTGAAGAATACTTTTCCGGATCAAGTCCAATTGGACTGGAACAATGAGATACAAAGAGCCCACCGAGTACCCCTAATGATGAGGAAGCAGCCCCAAAACCGACCAAGGCCCTTTTTAGTGTTTTTTGGTAACTTTTTACTGCGCCAATTGGTGTATGATCAAGCTCGACCTAACTCCCCAAAGACGCATGATAGGGTCTCCTTCTTCACTAAACCAGATTTCGCCCATGCGACGGTGGAACGACGGTGGAGGCTCCGGCAACTGATTGCACCTTTTCAGAAAGCAGGGGCTGAGGTGTTCATACAGAACCCGGCCAGGCTCAAAGTAAAATACAGGGGTACTATTCGAGTGTTTGCTACAGAAATTCTGGCCCAGGGGTATCTAAACGAGATTATTAAGCTTGGCAAAGGGGTGGAGAGCACGAAGACGGGCGGCCAGTAAATTCCTGAGGCTATGGCTGAATGGGGAGATGAAAAGCCGCTTGAATATCTTTGGTTCTGTATTTCTAACTCAGGGGGATGGCGGGGCAGTTCATCAAACGCACATCATTCAGGCTTCGCCTGATTGCCTAGGTTTTTGGGGGGAGGGGGAGGAGTGCGCGGGGATGGGGGGAGATGGGGGAGGGAGGGGGAGGGAAGGGGTGGTCAAAAGGCTGATGAGGAATGGGCACCTGGGCTAGGGAGGACACACGAGGACTCAGGTAGAGAAAGGAAAAAAATGAAACAAACAAGTTCTTACTGTATGGTCTCGTATGGTCTTGACATTAATATATATATATGAATAAATTAAGGATTGGATCATTAAATATCTGTGGGTTGAACGATAGAAAGAAAAGGCAAATGGTCTCGCAAGGGTTGAGATTATTACAAGCTGACATTGTTTGTCTCCAAGAGACCCATGTGGAAGGCAGCCAAAAAGATTTGTTAAAACATTTGGGATATAGTGTTGTAGGAGCAACGACACAGGGTACACGTAATCGGGGGTTGCAATTTTAGTCCGAAATAAAATCATCCAGTTCTTAACAGTAAAGGTAGACACAGCTGGGCGGTGGGTCATAGCTAGTTGTAGCACGCCCGACCTTCCAAAATTTACGTTATGCTCCCTATATGGGAGCAATATTGATGACCCAGCCTTATTGGAATGGATCTCAACTGAATTGGCGCATTGGGAACTACCTATAGTGGTGTGCGGTGATTTTAATATCAATCTCTATAGCGACTGGAAATTGGGGGAACCATACACTGGTAAAAAGCCCAAAGTTTATCAGGCTTTATGCAATATGTGTCAGGAGCATGGGTTGTGTGATGTCTGGGGAGAATTAAGACCGCAAGACCATGGGTATACATATTATTCCGCGCCCCACAGGAAACATGTGAGATTGGATTATTTTTTTGTTTCACATACAATTAGACAGAAAAGTACAATCGAAAAAGCACCTAGATAGCTTTCCGATCACAGCCCATTAGTGCTGGAGATACAGGGCTGGGCCAATAAGGCAAAACCATGTTCATCATGGTCGTTTGAAAGAGCGTTATTGGTGGATGATATGTACTTAGAGCATATGAGGAAGTGGATTCCGGATTTTCTGGGAAGGAATCTTGGGTCAGCCGCCCTGAATACGGTATGGGATACATTAAAAGCCGGGGTACGAGGGGAAACAATTCAATTTGCATGGAGGAAAAATAAAATTGAGAAAGCTGAAATGCAGAAACTGCAAAATGGGTTGATGCAAGCCGAATGTAATCTAGTTAAGGTCATACAACAGAAGGGAGATATAGAAACTGCTAGTCTAGGGGTGGCAATAAGCAAATCTTTGATAGGTGAGACACTACTAAAAAAAGCTGTGGATAAGGCTACAACCCACCATGAAGAGATGTATGAATGTAGTGAAAGGGTGGGGCACTTCCTTGCAGTAAGAACAAGGCAGGAAGTTACCCGGAATGAGATAAAGGCAATTAAAGACCCTGTTGAGGGATTGAGAACGAACGCTGGGGAAATCCGAACTGCATTTTATACCTTTTATCGGACCCTTTATACAGAAAATCAGGAGGGGTGCGCATGTAGGGCAGAACAAATAGAGCAATATTTAACTTCCCTTGCGGAGGATCTCTTGACGGGAGAAGAAAGGGATCAGTTAGATCAAGTATTAGAATGGGAGGAAATTGTAAAAGCTCTTGCTGATTTACCAAAGGGTAAAGCGACGGGGCCAGATCTGATCCCTACCGAGTTTTACAAGGTCTTCCATGAGCAGTTAAAGGATACTATGATGGATCTGTTTGTACAAATAATAGAGGGGCGGATCCACCTTCCTCCTGGGGGATGGCAAAGATCGTAATTTTCCCTAAAAAAATAAACCTATGGATGAGTTAGGGTCTTATAGGCCAATTACCCTTATTAATGGGGATGCGAAGATTTACTCTAAAGTGTTGGCCTCTCGCCTGGCATTGGTGATCCACAGGATTGTTTCACAGAAGCAACATGGGTTTGTCCCCGGTAGAAGTACTATTGAGCATGTCCGGAAAATCATTACACTCTTTGATGTGAAACAAGTAGCAGGAGACCCTATGGCCGCTATTTTTCTGGACGCTGAGAAGGCGTTCGATAGGGTCTCCTGGCAATTCTTGTGGGCCACTATGTCCTGGAAAGGAATTGGTGAGCAGTTTATTCGAGCAGTAAAAGCCCTGTACAAATATCCAGAGGCAAGAGTGTTAGTGAATGGGGGTTTAACAGAGGTAATTAAAATAACCAGAGGTACAAGGCAGGGGTGCCCCTGCTCACCCTTATTGTTTGCCATCTATATCGACCCCTTCTTGAAACATCTGGAACATGCACCGAATATTCCCCCTTTATTTGATACTGGCCCCGCAGAAAAAGTTTTAGCTTATGCTGACGACGTTGTGGTAATTACTTCACAACCTGACATGGCTATGAATGCAATTAAAATCGAGGCCCAAAGATTTGGTTCTATATCTGGCTATGCCCTGAATAGGGATAAAACACAAATAGTTGTGAACAATTTTGCCCCATGCACTGATAAGAGAGTTGTTAAAAAACAACATACTTGGGAGTTGTGATTAAAGCTGAGATTGATGAGATAGTTAAAGAAAATCTCGAACCATGCGCAGATGAAATGAAAAAATCACTAAAGAGAATGGACAATCTACATCTTACCCTGATTGGACGAGTAAATATAATTAAGATGATTTGTTTCCCTAAGGTTTTATATTTTTTAAGAACAATTCCCCTGATCTTCTCGAGTTTTTGGTTTAAAAAATTTGAGAGCATCTTTTCACAGTTTATATGGGCCTACACTAAACCCAGAAGGGCGATAACATTTTTGTACCTATCTAAGGAACGGGGAGGGCTGGCGTTACCCAACCTTAGAATATACTGGTGGGCAGCTTCCATTATACATTATATACCATTGTTGAATGCATATCCAGGGGTTGAAAGGTCAAACTGGAGTTATCCATATACCTATGTTAATTCACATGATGTAAGAGGGTGCCTATGGCGCCAGGTGAATTACGGATACTACAAAAGAGTGCGTTTCAAGACTCTCATGGCGGCTTTTAGGGTTTGGTCGGCAGTACGACGGCTGGTAGGACTAGCAAAAGTAAACTATTATACACCATTTGTGCAGAATGTAGAGCTACCCGAGATTTTAAAGGACCAATACTTTCAGAAATGGATAGATTCCGGAATTATACAGGTTGGAAGCCTATTTACATCCGAAGGGTTAAAATCATTTGAGGCAATAAAAGAGGAATTCGCACTATCTAATAGGGATTTTTTTAAATACCTACAGTTGAGGGATTTTCTGTTAAAAAAGGCTGGAGGGATGCCGAAATACGAAAGTTGTGAATTGGTGGAGAAACTAAAACAACCTGAAGTACCAAAGATTGGACAAATGTATGTATTATTAAACACCTTTATGAAAGATGATCTGGGAAAATGTTCAGTAAAGTGGCAAGAGTCGCTGGGAATAACAGATGGTGATTTCCAGGAAGCATATCTTAATTCATTAGAGATTTTAATGCCAGCCAATCTTCAGGTGCAATTTTATAAAACGTGTTTTGAACTATACTATACGCCATATCGGATTGCCAAATGGGGAGAAGGGAAAGGCACGCATTGTCCAAGATGTGCGTTATATAAAGCAGATTCGATACATATGTTCGCCACATGCCGGGAACTCTCCCCGCTCATTCGAGAAATTGAACTCTTCCTACAGGAAAAGCTATAGATACAGGTGGAAATTACTCCCCAGGTAATAATGCTTGGAATACACAATCTGGGGCTAGAAGATGGTGGGGCCTTAATGTGTATAGCTATGGCAGTGTATCGAATTATTATTGCATCAGCATGGATAGACCCTAAGCCACCGACCTTTCACCAGTGGTTAGCTCGGTTATTGAAAACTTACAGCCTCGAGAAAGCCATATATGATCGGCGGGGTATTAAAGCAAGAAAGAGAGGAGGGAAAATCTGGGAACATTTTACTACTTGGAGGGAGCAAGTGGAGGAATAGCCCCCTCTTCATCCTTGGATCAAGTATCATGACGATATATGTACTCTATGCTCTATTTTTCCAACCGGGCTGCTAGAAACTGATGTATGGATAAGGGGACAAGTGAAATTATGGCTGAGAATTATAAAAAGCGCATTAAGAACTTAGAAATATATATCAAAATAATGCACCTTAACAATAAGGCTGTTATAATAAATGTTCTTCTCCTTTGCACATTTGCACATTTACACATTTGTTCTTCGGAACATGGCACTTGCACTTTATCAAATTAAGCTGATAATGCACAAATACGGGGGACTGAACAAAATGAATTTAATAAGATTAATTGTACGCACTAGCACTTTAGAGCAAGAAGAAGGATAGGGTAGGAGGTTAGATAATGGAGTTTTATGTAGTGCTATCCCTTCTTTTGATTTTTACTTGATGATTGGATAAAATATGCATTTTGGGTCTTTTAAATCTGTAGATGATGTGTAAAAAGGTATGGAGTGTAATGTGTAATGTTTAATGCAATATATGCAAAATATGTATACGTAAGTCAAATTAAGAAGAATAATTGAATTGTGAAAAGGAAGAGATTTTGTTAAAGAACTACCAAAATTGACAAGAGAAGGATGTTGGATAAAGATGTCTTAGACCTTAGGTTTTAAAAACTCATCAGGTAAAGTGTTTTTGATCAGTGATTGGGGCGGGGGGGGGAAAAAAACTGTCAAAAATTTGCGCGAGTTTTCCTGTAGAAGTTTGAACTGTCTTTGTATAAAATTTGTTTTCTCACGCAATAAAAATATTTTTAAAAAAAAGGAACAATAGACCCAGCCAGCTCTGGAGATTTGCCTTCACCTGGCAGAGTAAGGGGCAGAAGAAAAATCTTCATATGATATTTAGCTGTATCTCCCTGACAAGGTTTGGCATGATATTCACTCATGGGATAAAGGAAGTAGTTAATAAGTTCAAATGGCGACTCTGCAAGGCATGTCTTGTTGTGTCTCCAAAAAGGCATATACTAAGAAATCGTCTTGGAAACAGAAACTCCATCCAAGAATGCTGGATAATTTGCTGAAAAATAACAGCTATGGATGCTAGCCCCAAGGACAGCCTTACACTGCGGTAAGCTCCTAAATGAGTTACGAATGAGGTCAGCGGTCTAGATTCTAGGTGCAGCTCAACTTGGTGATAAGCTAAGGATATGCATAGAGCACTGAAACAACATGAACCCTTTATCAAGCGACGCATCTCATGAATTCAGAGAAGAGGGTGCTTGTCCACTCTGATACTCTCTTTGAGGACATGAGGATCCATACAAAGCTTTATATCTTTTCCTCCTGTTTTTGTGGCTATTACAATTAGGCCTAGGCAATATTTCAACTACGTCACTATAATGTACATACTTTTATGAATTTCATATCTCGCTTGTTACATGAAATTCCACCATGTTTGTGTAGTTATGCTGCATTTGTGGTAAAATTATCGTGAAGGAGCGTGGTAACTAAGCAAGTGACACAAATGCATGTGAAACTTGTGGTTTTGGTGCAATATTTTTAGCACAAAATGCATCTTCGCATTCAAACTTACACAAAAGAAAATTATGCAGATTTCCCACACCCCTAATCACAATGAGAGCAAGCCATTCTGAGCTCTCGGTAGGCTAAATAAGTCTTTGATATAACAACTTGTTAAATTCAGCCCTAAGAGATGCTTGCATGAGATGAGGAATTAAATTACATTTTTAAACACATAATCCCCATATCTCTAAGGAATAATCCACAAAAGCAACTGGCTCTGTGCCATTGGGATTAAGCTTGATGCCCTATTGCTTTTTGTGTCTTCACCCTAACAAGGTGGATCCAATTTTTTTGCAATATATATATTTTCCCAATCACATATCTCCCTTTGAAGGAAATTCTCATCTTGAGCCACCTTCCAAGTGGTATGGCATTGCCATTGTAAACCCAACCGCCAGCTTTATGTCATGTTATAGCTCACTTTCTTACAGCTTATAGTTTTTAGCAATTTAAAAAATGAGTTCCTCTCATCTGCTAGGGGCTGAGTGCATTTACATTTTTTTCTGCATATTCCAACGGTGTTCATTTTTGCCCCACACACTTACAACATTTCTCATTTCAGGCTTGATAATTGGCGTTGTTGGCAGATGTCCATTGCTGCCACACCAATAGCAGTGAAACATTGACCCAATTTTGTCTTGGTCTAATCATTGTAGTTTCCTTGTTTTTCCTGTTCTCTTTAACTTTTGTAGTTGTTTCAGTGGGTGCTTTCATTTCTTTTACTCAATTTGCTATATGTTCTGTTCCCTTTGCAATGCCTAAAGCTTCTTTAAGGTCAGGATTTTTAGCAATTCATTTTTCTTAGATGCATGGATTTTTCATGCATCTCGCAAGTTGATCACAAATGAGAGACTCACATATTGGCCCAAATTCACAAATATTGAAGAGAGCTCTGAAGATAGCAATATCTGGAGCCTCTGTCTCATTCTTCCCCTGAATCCCCACAAAGATTGTATACCTCTTTAGTACGACAATAAAACAGAGGCAAGTTACCCAGGCATTATTTTTGCTGTATTATTAAAATGCAAAGATCTAAGAATGATAAAACTTCATGGATAATAATTTAGGGCCTTAGTGTTATAAGATATTTAATTGCCATATCCCATTATCAATTCAAAATGTTTTTCTTGGATCCATGTCTGCTGTTTTCCAGGATACTTCCTCGAAGTCAAGGTTATTTGATCTTTTTATTGCCCTTGCTTTTAAGGTTATTCTTACTTGTTGGAAAGATAACTCCAAAATATGTACGTTAACATGGTGGAATTTTATTTGTGATGAGCACAGAATATCTACAGTTTCATCTTTACTGTTATCTCAGAAAATCGAGTCTGATTTACTCTGGTTACCTTTTACTACTTTTTTATCTTCACACTCATCTTTACCCTAATTCCTATTCGCCTTTTCCTTCTCTCTCTTTTCTCTTTTCTCTTTTCTCTTCTCCTATTCCTTTCCTTTCCCCTCTTTCTTTCCTTTCTCTATAAAAATAATAATTATTAGATTGGTACTATATTCCCTTCTTTACTTACCTTATAGCATAAGATTGTAGTTTACAGTTCTATACCGTAGCAGTATCATATTTCTTATCGTATTATATTTATGACGTGTTTTTTACTATGTTATCTTTCCTTCTAATGCTACCTGTAAACTTTGTACTCTCTTTTTAACCCCAATAAAAATTATGTAAATAAAAAAATATTACTTTAGGGCTATATTACGAGTTTGGTGGTCCTCCTGCAGCACTGCCACCACTGCGCTTGCAGGAGGGCTGCCAAGCCCGTGGTGTGCCCTCCCACCGGATTCTGAGTTGAATCCAGGGCGGGCGTGCAGTACTGCGGCGGTCTCACAGCAGCGGCTGTGTTAGGCTCATAGGAGAGCCTTAACAGCAGAACGCTGCCATGGCAGCGCCTGCAGCACATTCCTATATGGTGTGGCATTCACCATGTGGTCAGGGGCGGCTCCTCCATTAGGGCGGAGGAGCGCCGCCCCACTGCTTTCTCGCAGTGCGAGAAGCAGAAAATAAAATGGTATTTTGAATACCATTTTATTTTCTGCTTCTCGCGCTGCGAGAAAGCAGAAGGCAGGGGTATGCCTGATTGGGGGCGGGCGGGAGGATATGCCTGGTTGGGGGCTGGCGGGTGGGTGGGTCGGGGAGGAGTGGCTTGCACCACTCTGAGTACCCTGACTGTTTGGTCTGCCCTGGGGCCGACCAAAGCAGTCATGCGCGACTCTACATTTTCTCTATGTAGGCTGCATGCAGCCTACATAGAGAAAATGGCCTCCTACAGGTGCCCGGCTGGGCGCTGTCCAGGACTCCGCACCAATCACAACGCTGCCATTGCAGCGTTGTGATTGGCTTACAGGAGGGGAGGGAGCATGCCTGTTCCTGTTCAGGAGCAGGAAAACGCGGACCCGGCCCAGGAGCAGAGGCGGCACGGGACCGGTCAGGTAAGTTTTATTATTATTTTATCCCCCCTCGCGGTAACCCCCGCGCGATAACCCTGCGACTGCATGTGGTGCATGCCACACCTTGCAGGAACGGTGGTGTAATTCCAGGGGGGCACAACATGTGCCCCCCGCACGCACCCCCAGGCCCAGAAGCAGCAGGGGACCCTGCTATAGCCCGCTTAGTTGCATCTCCTCCATGCATTTCATGGCGGGCTGACCACCATTAAATGGGCGGTGGCAATGCAACTCAGAATATGCTCAGCTGTGTCGCAGCGGCACCGCCAGCACATTCCTGTCCCTTTCCTCTAGGCCCATAGGAATGAATGGGGAGATATTCCTTAATTGCGAATCGCAATTTGCGATTCGCAATTAAGGAATATGTGGGATTTGCAAAAGTTTTTGCAAATCCTACATACATCGTGTTTTGCGATTCTCAAATAGCGATTCACAAAAAATCGCTATTTGAGATTCGCAAAACAACATTTTCATACATATGGCCCTTAATTACATAGATATTTGTTAGCTTTGTTGATATTGTGGTGCTAATAGTAAACGTTAACTTTTTTGTGTGCTCTGTTTTGGGTTACTTATTTTGTAGAAGTTGGTAATTGTAATTGTTACCCTTTAGTGCCTAATACCTTCCCTCAGTGAAGTTGGATTTCAGTGGGAATAGTTAATGTTGCCCCTATAGTGTCCAACACCTTCCCTGAATTACTTTATATTGGAGTGGGAATAGAAAATGTAACCCTTTTATAGTGTCCAAAACCTTCCCTGAGATAAGTTTTATTGCAGTGGGAATAGGAAATGTTGCCACTTTAGTGTCTAACACCTTCCCTAAGTTAAGTTATATTGGAGTGGGAATAATAAATGTTGCTACTTTAGTGCCCAATCTCTTCCCTGAGTTTATATTGGAGTACGAACAGTAATTTCAACACTTTTAGTGTCCAAAACCTTCCCTGAGATAAGTTATACTGGAGTGGGAATAGTGAATGTTAACTATTTAGGGCCTGATTACGACTTCTGCGGTGAAGCGCCGTGTCCGACGCGCTGCCACACTGCCAAAGCTGTAGTCAGGCCGCCCGCCAGATTAGGAGTTTCCTCCTGTCTGGCGGGCTTTTTTTGGGTGTTCCCACGGCAATGCCTCTATAAACGGCACCGTAATGAGAACGTCAAAAACAGTTCCTGTACGGCATCGACTGAAAAGGAGCTGGTGTGCATGCACACAGGGGGGCACATGTTGTGCTCTCCTGTGTGCATCCACAGGGCGCAGAGGCACCAAAGGCCCTGTAGGGCCCCCTTTGTTTCCTCTCCGCCAGTGCTTTCACGGAGGAGGAACCGCTATGAAAACCCTGGCGGAGAGGAAACTCTTAAAATGCTTGGTGGGACCGCAGTGGTCCCACCAAGCATATTGATGCCTTTAGACCACCGCAACACCGCCAGGACCCCCAGACTCGTAATCGGGGCTTTAGTGTTACAGATATGTGTTTAGTTTGTTTGCAGCGAAGCGGGAATAGTAAGTGTTATGTTTGTAGAATAGTGTAACATTTGTAAATTAGTTTTATTTTTACATTAATAAGTATTAGAAGAACACAATACACATATAATTTTTAAAACTTATTTTGAAAACAAATTACACTTATTGCAATTTTTTATAATTTTGAAATACAGTTATTACAAAAACAATTGTTAATGTTTATGTAAATATATAAAATATTTTTTAATAGTTGTGAAACAAATGTAGAAAATAATGTTTTTGAGTACATTTTTAATAATATCGATTTCAGATTTTTTTCAACAATGTGTTTTTTACATATATATTTTAAACACATTTTCTTAGTGTTATTTACCTTAAACATTATTATAATATATTTAATAGTTTTATATATGTTATAATATTATTTAATATATAGTTTACAATTTTGTATTAAGTTTTGGAACACTGTTGTTGATGTGTAATATTTTTTAATTTTAAAACATTTTATGAAACTTTTTATAAAATTTTTGCTATTTTTCCTATTCATTCTTATGGGGTAATAGTTTTTTAAAAACTTTTATTAGGCAGCCATTTTTTTTCTACCGCTAACTACATTTAGTAGTCTATTGGTGTTATTTTGGGTCATTTTTGGAAGGAAGAAGTCGCGGTTGGGTGTGCTGTTCATCGGTAAAGGTAAGTTAACTTTTACCAATTTTTAAGGTGTTTGTAAGGTTGGGGGGTGTAGGTACGTTGTGTACATGATGTGTGTGTTGTCATTGATAGCTTTTTGCGTGTTTTATTGTTTTTTAAATGCTATTTTGTGTTGTGTTGTTTTATTATGTGTTGTGGGAAGTAAAGTGTTTTGTTATGTAAGTTATGAGTAGTAGATGTATTCCTAACTATTTTTGTGTAGTTTATTATTACGTATGTATTAATTTGGGAATGTAGTGTTTTCTACAGGAGGGTGTTTTATCTATTTCTAGCAGGTTTGTGTTTCCTAGATGTTTCTAAGGGTAGTCGGACGTTCCTTTTTTTTTTAAGGAAATCTGAATGTGTTTTATAAACTAATTTTTAGAATATAGATTTCCTTGTTTTTTGCATTTCCTGGAGCAGTTCTTTACTAAAACATTTTTCAGGTTTTTTATGGAACCTACAGACTGTGGATTTCTTCGAGGGATTGCTTTTTTACCTATATTTTTGCATTTTTGTTTGGGCTTTTTACTATTGTTTAACTACTTTTAGTGGATTACTATTTTAAATATGTGGATATGGACAGAGATCTGCAGCCATAAAATCGTAAGTTTATTTTATTTATTTACTGTAGGTAGGAAAATGACATATTTAACCCCTTTGGTGCTTGCGTCGGCCAATGGCCGACGCAAGCACTACCTCCCTGGTGCGGCGCACGTCCATTGGCCGTCACCAGGGAGGGCCCCTTTAAACCTCCGGTGCATCGCACCGGAGATTGTTTTTTTAATTCCCCCTGGGGGAGACGTGGAAGGCTTTCCGCGTCTCCCCCGCCCCCTCCCGCCCATCTGTGACGTCAGCGCGCCGCGAGGCGCTCTGAGCGTCACTGATTTCCCCACCGGAGCCGAGGACAGCAGCAGGTAAGGCCGCGCTCGACTCCGATGGGGAAATCCGGCCGAAAACGGCCTCCCCAGCTTTCAGGGAGGCCTCGTTTGAAAGGGAGAGTCTCCCCTTTCAAACGAGGCCTTCCTGAAAGGGTTTCCTGGCCGTGGATCGCGGCAGCGATGCGATCCACGGCCAGGAAACCCCACTAGACACCAGGGATGTCTTTGGGGGGGTCGGCCCTCGTGGTAATGGGTCGGCCCCCCCGGGGGCATATTTATTTAATTTTTTTTAAGTTGGCTTTGTTTGGGGTGCGCGATCGCACCCCAAAAATGAAAAAAAAACGAATTTTTTTTTTTTTTAAATGGCGGCGATATTGGCAGGGGGTCGGTCCTCCTGCTCAGTGGCCGACCCCTGTGGGGGCATATTTTCTATTTACCCATGTTGGCTTTCCTTGGGGGCATGATCGCCCCCAAAAATGCTAAAAATAATTTAAAAAAAGTACAATGGTGGCAATATTGGCAGGGGGTCGGTCCTCCTGCTCAGTGGCCGACCCCCTGTGGGGGCAATTTTTTTTTATACCTATGTGCTTTCCGTGGGGGCCACAATCGGCCCCCAGGGAAGCCATAGCTATAAAAAAAATTAGAGCAAGAGAGAGATCTTTCTTTATATATATATATATATATATATATATATATATATATATATATATATATATAGAGAGAGAGAGAGAGAGAGTCTCTTTCTCTCTGTAGATGATATATGTATATATATGTATCTATATACATATGTATGTGTATATAGATACATATATATACATAAGTCTAAAGAGTGAATGATATATATATGTATCTATATACATATACATATATATGTATAGATATATGTATATAGATGTATATAAATATATGTAGAGATAAAATCTATGTATATATATATATATATATATATTGTGTCCGTGTGTGTGTGTATATATATATATATATTATAGCAAAGGTATCGAATAAACGTCAAGCCTGAATGGCAATGCTACCCTTGTGTCGGTGACCGATTCTTATGAAGATTTCGGAAATGGTTTATATATATATGTGATCAAGGACACAGTCGGTGTCCGAAACGCGTCTGAGGCTGCACCTTTCTTTTGTAAGCACGCATTTTGGCTACAGCTTAATCTTGAGTCCGTGGTCCCATGTGTGCGCGCTCGCACGGGGATACTGTCAGTTGCTATATATATATATATATATATATATGCTCCTTGATGCACAGTGAACGGCGCACTTGCGGACGGGTGCTTCACAAACGCGGGGTGCGCCCGCGATATTTATCCAGGCTCTGTTTCCTTGTTTCCCAAAAGAAAAACAGCACTCGCGGGGGCAGTTGCTAGAGTTTATTGGCCCACGCGAGTGCTGTTTTTCGTTTTGGGAAACAAGGAAACGGAGCTTGGATATATATATATATATATATATTCAGAAACACAAAGGATGCCGCACTCCAGAGATTGGTTTCAGAGTTGCTTTATTTTCACCACGACTGGTGGTAGTGGTGGTGAAAATAAAGCAACTCTGAAACCGGTCTTGGAGTGCGGCATCCTTTGTGTTTCTGAATTTAAATATCGGGTAAGGATTCTACCCGTTGCTGCCTGCACCAGGTATTGAGCGCTCTGACATTGGGAATTAATTGTCTATGTGAGAGAGGGGCTATGGAGAGATGAGGGGCACGTTTGCAAGGATGGTAGTGGGCGCATCAAAGGAGGTCATAGTGTGCAATTGTAAAGCACACGTTCACCCGTAGGCATCTTGGCGCCAAAATGATGGTTGCAATGGCTCCCACCAGCGCTAAAAGGCTGCGATGATGGGTATGTGGCAAGGTAAAGTAATACTGTGTCTTTTTTCTCTCTTTCTTAGTCTTTTTGGAGAGCGTACAGAGTTCGCAAAGGTAAGGTGACTTCGTCATTATTGACTTAAACACTTCACTCACGCGCACACACCCACCTACACTTTAAAACCAACAACCTATCTGCCTTCTACGTAGGATTGTGTTTTAAAAGGATAGTTTAGGCACTAGCAGAGATGGCATATCGTTGGATGGATGCTGCCCAGGCCCTAAATCTGGTTCTGGAGTCCAGCTCTGAGGCAGGATCAGAGACTGAGACAGCAGATACTGAGACAGCATCTGAGGGAGAGGACAATGGAGCCGAATCTGGGAGTGACTTTTCAGTCGGCGCAGTTCCATCCGATGACTCATCGTCCAGCGATTCTGAAGGAGACGATGTCAGTCGTGCTGTCCCTTTGCCAGCACAGTCTGTGCAGCAGGACACCCGTAACAGGTTAGAGCAACCCAGAGTGCAGGCACGTGCGGCCGCAAGCACAGACGGAGTGCTGTCTTGGCAGCCTCCCAATTTAGTTCAGCCCCAAATTCCGCCTTTCACTGGTGACGCTGGATGTAAAGTAGATACAGCAAATTTTTTGCCAATTGACTACTTCCATCTCTTTTTTGGTGTTGACTTCCTAGACGAAATTGTGCAGCAAACAAATTTGCGTGCCGAACAATTTCTGAGGGAGCAAGGAGGCACTCTTGGGCCTCATTCTAGGGCGCGCAAGTGGACTCCCACTTCACTAGGGGAGTTGAAGATATTTTTGGGCCTCACACTTAAAATGGGGGTAGTGCATAAACCAACCTTGCTATCCTACTGGTCTACTCGCACGGTTTGGTTAACCCCCATCTTTGCACCATACATGAGCAGAGATCGTTTTTGCTATTGCAGCGCATGCTGCATTTCAATGACAATTCTGCTGCATTGCCCCGGGACCATCCAGACTATGACAGGTTGTTCAAAATTCGGCCTGTCGTGGAACATTTGTCTGCCAGGTTTCCAGAGGTTTATACTCCTGGAAAGAATATAGCCATTGATGAGTCCTTGATCTTGTATAAAGGGCGGCTGCTGTTTAGGCAGTACATTCCGAGCAAACGCGCTCGCTATGGCATCAAGCTGTACATGCTGTGTGAGAGCTCGACTGGCTATGTGTACAGCTTGAGAGTGTATACAGGGAAGGACACAACTCTTAACCCTGTAGGTTGCCCTCCCATGCTAGGGGTCACAGGAAAGATTGTATGGGAGCTTGTCCAGCCACTTCTTCACAAAGGTTATAACCTTTATGTGGACAATTTCTATACAGGAGTAGAGCTATTCAGTGAGCTCTACAAAGCTGGCACCGTGGCTTGTGGTACAATTCGTTGTCGCCGCAAAGGATTCCCGCAGGAGCTTGTTTGCAAGAAGCTCCAGAAATCCCAGAGCACTGCGTTGCGTTCCAACGAGCTGCTCGCAGTTAAGTTCTCAGATAGGCGCGATGTGTACATGCTCACTACAATTCATGCTGAGAGCACTTCCCCTGTCACGGTTTGGGGTCAGATGGCCGAAGTCCACAAGCCCACCTGTATACTTGATTACAACAAGTACATGGGCGGAGTGGACAAGAACGACCAGGTTCTTCAGCCATACAATGCGAGTCGTAAAACTCGCACTTGGTATAAGAAACTGTTTACGCACCTGATCCAGATGGCAACATACAATGCGTATGTTGTTTATCGTGAGACCACCACAGGAAGACTCATGTCTTTCCTTGACTTTCAGTTGTCTGTAATTGAAAGTCTTACTGCTACAGAAGCAGAAGCCTCCACTTCATGTGTTCTGGAGGACGTGGCAAGGCTGCAGGAGCGACACTTTGCAGATAAAATTCCTGCAACACCCAAAAAGGAGCGACCATGTCGTCGTTGTAAAGTGTGCTCGATGCAGGGAAAGAGGCAGGAGACTCGTGTTTACTGTCCCCAGTGCCCAAGTAAGCCTGCCTTCTGTTTTCCTACTTGCTTTATGTTGTATCACACTAAAGCAAAATACTGGGAAATTGACTGAGGTGGAGCTGCCAATAGGATAACCTTTCAATTGGTGTGAATGGATACCTACTGTCTGTGGGCCACTCCTTCACTACGCAAGCAGCTGCAGGATATTTCTTCCTCTACTTCATGAAATCATGGACTTCTCAACACCTTTATCTGCTTTCAGAACGTGGTAGTTGTTCTGTTCGCCAATTGACAAGTGCATTATAGTCCCCACGCTGCACATACTGGTGGGCAGAACATATGCCACGTTGTCATGGAGTACCCGTGTTTCACATTCAACCGTTCTTCGTAGTTTATGATGTTCTCTTTAGGAAGTTTTTGAAAATTTCCAGCATGTTTGCCTTAGTTTCAAAGGTAGATATGCTTGCTCAGCTCGAGAAATGTTTTTGCGGCATACTCGGGCACCCCCAACTTGCATCCACAAACTGGAAGGAGTTGGATAGAGCATTGTGAGAGCATTGATAGCTCGTGACAGAAATGTTCACTCAAGCTTCAAGTAGCTAGAGATGAAAGGCATTAGTATAGGGTCTCTTAACAATTGGACAGGGTTAGTCAGGACTCTGAGGACAGACACACGAACGGGTTAGAACAGCTTACGGTAGGTACGCTTTCCGAGGAATATTGCAAAGGTAGAAGGCAGATAGTAAAGGTAGTATAGATACACGTCCTGACTTCTTCTTCACCCATGGATTCAAATCCATTGCTGCCACACTCACACTCAATACTTATGGGTCAATGCTGCTTGCCATGTTCATCCTCCGTTAGAACTTAGTAGATGGTCAGTTTGCTGTATGATAAGTGCATTACAGTCACTGCACATAACGGTGGATTGGACATATGCTACGTTGTCACGGACTACCCTTGTTTCACATTCATCCGTTCATAGTTTATGATGTTACCTTTTGAAAATTTCCAGCATTTTGCCTTAGTTTCAAAGGTAGATATGCTTGCTCAGCTCGAGGAATGGGCTTCACGGCATACTCGAGCACCCCCAACTTGCATCCACAAACTGGAAGGAGTTGGATTTAGCATAGTGAGTGCACTAAAGGTGCATGAAAGACATGTCTTCCTGAGCCTCATGTGGCTGTCATGGAAGTCATTAGTATAGGTTCACTGGGCATGAGTTCGGTAACGTTCTGGAAGAAGGAGGTGGAGACTTGACAGGTGGTAGAATATAGTCAAAGTCATTATGTCTTGTGGCATATAAATGTGATGGGCCCTTGCATGGCGGCAGTATGTTTGTGTGAGTGCAAGTGATATGGTTGTTTGGGCCCGTGGCTGGCGGTACGGAAGTCTTGTGTGTGGTGTGTGAATGGCGTGTGAATGGACCATAAAGTGGTTGGTGCCGTGATGTGGCTTTATGGCTCCCCTTCAGAAGGCTTGGCTTCAATATTTATATACTTTGATAAGTATTTGTGCTTTGAAGCCAGCGTTTCTGGAGGTGCTAAAACCAACCTGTGTAAGTGGTGGATTAGCTTTATCAAATGAGTGTTAGATTTATATTTGTGTCTGTTTAATGGCCTTTTGTAAGATATTTTTTTTTCCACAATGGGTAGCAGGGGACTTTCTGCCCTAGCTCAGTCGTCACCTAGGCAAACCATTACATTTTTGAGTAGTAGACAAAGGGGGAAGTACAAGGGTGAATGACTTGCGTGGTTCTCACTGTTTTTTTACCCAACATGCCCTGCTAGCCTCATATTTTGTTGAAAAAAATCACTATTTCCACACATTTTTGTGTGGGAAATTTGTGGCATCGCCGGGCAGACATGCATTTCCTACCACCCAGTGTTCCCCAAGGTCTCCCGATAAAAATGGTACCTCACTCGTGTGGGAGGCCCAAGTACCCACGACAGGCTAGGGCCGAAAAGGTATTGAGGCGACATTAAAATTGCCTATCACAAAACAACCTGGTTTTGCAAGGGGGTCACCTCGGTTTTTGGCCCCGTGCTCGGTGGCCAGCTAGGGAAACCTATCAAACCCACCCATTTCTGAAAACTAGACACCCGGGGGTTCCAGGGAGGTATGGCTTGCGTGGATCCCCCAACGTTTTCTTACCCAGAATCCCCTGCAAACCTCGAATTTAGGTGGAAAAATCACTTTTTCCACACATTTTTGGGTGGGAAAGTTGTGGCATCGCTGGGCAGACATGCATTTCCTACCACCCAGTGTTCCCCAAGGTCTCCCGATAAAAATGGTACCTCACTCGTGTGGGAGGCCCAAGTACCCACGACAGGCTAGGGCCGAAAAGGTATTGAGGCGACATTAAAATTGCCTATCACAAAACAACCTGGTTTTGCAAGGGGGTCCCCTCGGTTTTTGGCCCCGTGCTCGGTGGCCAGCTAGGGAAACCTATCAAACCCACACATTTCTGAAAACTAGACACCCGGGGGTTCCAGGGAGGTATGGCTTGCGTGGATCCCCCAACGTTTTCTTACCCAGAATCCCCTGCAAACCTCGAATTTAGGTGGAAAAATCACTTTTTCCACACATTTTTGGGTGGGAAAGTTGTGGCATCGCTGGGCAGACATGCATTTCCTACCACCCAGTGTTCCCCAAGGTCTCCCGATAAAAATGGTACCTCACTCGTGTGGGAGGCCCAAGTACCCACGACAGGCTAGGGCCGAAAAGGTATTGAGGCGACATTAAAATTGCCTATCACAAAACAACCTGGTTTTGCAAGGGGGTCACCTCGGTTTTGGCCCCGTGCTCGGTGGCCAGCTAGGGAAACCTATCAAACCCACACATTTCTGAAAACTAGACACCCGGGGGTTCCAGGGAGGTATGGCTTGCGTGGATCCCCCAACGTTTTCTTACCCAGAATCCCCTGCAAACCTCGAATTTAGGTGGAAAAATCACTTTTTCCACACATTTTTGTGTGGGAAAGTTGTGGCATCGCCGGGCAGACATGCATTTCCTACCACCCAGTGTTCCCCAAGGTCTCCCGATAAAAATGGTACCTCACTCGTGTGGGAGGCCCAAGTACCCACGACAGGCTAGGGCCGAAAAGGTATTGAGGCGACATTAAAATTGCCTATCACAAAACAACCTGGTTTTGCAAGGGGGTCACCTCGGTTTTTGGCCCCGTGCTCGGTGGCCAGCTAGGGAAACCTATCAAACCCACACATTTCTGAAAACTAGACACCCGGGGGTTCCAGGGAGGTATGGCTTGCGTGGATCCCCCAACGTTTTCTTACCCAGAATCCCCTGCAAACCTCGAATTTAGGTGGAAAAATCACTTTTTCCACACATTTTTGGGTGGGAAAGTTGTGGCATCGCTGGGCAGACATGCATTTCCTACCACCCAGTGTTCCCCAAGGTCTCCCGATAAAAATGGTACCTCACTCGTGTGGGAGGCCCAAGTACCCACAACAGGCTAGGGCCGAAAAGGTATTGAGGCGACATTAAAATTGCCTATCACAAAACAACCTGGTTTTGCAAGGGGGGTCACCTCGGTTTTTGGCCCCGTGCTCGGTGGCCAGCTAGGGAAACCTATCAAACCCACACATTTCTGAAAACTAGACACCCGGGGGTTCCAGGGAGGTATGGCTTGCGTGGATCCCCCAACGTTTTCTTACCCAGAATCCCCTGCAAACCTCGAATTTAGGTGGAAAAATCACTTTTTCCACACATTTTTGGGTGGGAAAGTTGTGGCATCGCTGGGCAGACATGCATTTCCTACCACCCAGTGTTCCCCAAGGTCTCCCGATAAAAATGGTACCTCACTCGTGTGGGAGGCCCAAGTACCCACGACAGGCTAGGGCCGAAAAGGTATTGAGGCGACATTAAAATTGCCTATCACAAAACAACCTGGTTTTGCAAGGGGGTCACCTCGGTTTTTGGCCCCGTGCTCGGTGGCCAGCTAGGGAAACCTATCAAACCCACACATTTCTGAAAACTAGACACCCGGGGGTTCCAGGGAGGTATGGCTTGCGTGGATCCCCCAACGTTTTCTTACCCAGAATCCCCTGCAAACCTCGAATTTAGGTGGAAAAATCACTTTTTCCACACATTTTTGTGTGGGAAAGTTGTGGCATCGCCGGGCAGACATGCATTTCCTACCACCCAGTGTTCCCCAAGGTCTCCCGATAAAAATGGTACCTCACTCGTGTGGGAGGCCCAAGTACCCACGACAGGCTAGGGCCGAAAAGGTATTGAGGCGACATTAAAATTGCCTATCACAAAACAACCTGGTTTTGCAAGGGGGTCACCTCGGTTTTGGCCCCGTGCTCGGTGGCCAGCTAGGGAAACCTATCAAACCCACACATTTCTGAAAACTAGACACCCGGGGGTTCCAGGGAGGTATGGCTTGCGTGGATCCCCCAACGTTTTCTTACCCAGAATCCCCTGCAAACCTCGAATTTAGGTGGAAAAATCACTTTTTCCACACATTTTTGGGTGGGAAAGTTGTGGCATCGCTGGGCAGACATGCATTTCCTACCACCCAGTGTTCCCCAAGGTCTCCCGATAAAAATGGTACCTCACTCGTGTGGGAGGCCCAAGTACCCGCGACAGGCAAGGACACAAAACGTTTTGAGGCAACATCAACATTGCCTATCAAAAAATGTTTTGGGCCCTTGCCTGTCGCGGGTACTTGGGCCTCCCACACAAGTGAGGCACCATTTTTATCGGGAGACCTGGGGGAACGCTGGGTGGTAGGAAATTTGTGTGAGGCCAGTGATGCCACACTTTCCCACACACAAATGTGTGAAAAAAGTGATTATTTCAGCTAAAATTGAGGTTTGCAAGGGATTCTGGGTAAGGAAACGTTGGGGGATCCACGCAAGCCATACCTCCCTGGAAGCCCCGGGTGTCTACTTTTAGAAATGTGTGGGTTTGGTAGGTTTCCTAGATGGCCGCCGAGCACGGGGCCAAAAACCCAGGTGACTCCCTTGCAAAACCAGGTGGTTTTGAGATAGGCAATTTTGAGGTCGCCTCACTACGTTGTGGGCCCTTGCCTGTCGCGGGTACTTGGGCCTCCCACACAAGTGAGGCACCATTTTTATCGGGAGACCTGGGGAACGCTGGGTGGTAGGAAATTTGTGTGAGGCCAGTGATGCCACACTTTCCCACACACAAATGTGTGAAAAAGTGATTTTTTCAGCTAAAATTGAGGTTTGCAAGGGATTCTGGGTAAGGAAACGTTGGGGGATCCACGCAAGCCATACCTCCCTGAAGCCCCCGGGTGTCTACTTTTCAGAAATGTGTGTGTTTGGTAGGTTTCCCTAGATGGCCGCCGAGCACGGGGCCAAAAACCCAGGTGACTCCCTTGCAAAACCAGGTGGTTTTGAGATAGGCAATTTTGAGGTCGCCTCACTACGTTGTGTGCCCTTGCCTGTCGCGGGTACTTGGGCCTCCCACACAAGTGAGGCACCATTTTTATCGGGAGACCTGGGGGAACGCTGGGTGGTAGGAAATTTGTGTGAGGCCAGTGATGCCACACTTTCCCACACACAAATGTGTGAAAAAAGTGATTTTTTCAGCTAAAATTGAGGTTTGCAAGGGATTCTGGGTAAGGAAACGTTGGGGGATCCACGCAAGCCATACCTCCCTGGAAGCCCCCGGGTGTCTACTTTTCAGAAATGTGTGTGTTTGGTAGGTTTCCCTAGATGGCCGCCGAGCACGGGGCCAAAACCCAGGTGACCCCCTTGCAAAACCAGGTGGTTTTGAGATAGGCAATTTTGAGGTCGCCTCACTACGTTGTGGGCCCTTGCCTGTCGCGAGTACTTGGGCCTCCCACACAAGTGAGGCACCATTTTTATCGGGAGACCTGGGGAACGCTGGGTGGTAGGAAATTTGTGTGAGGCCAGTGATGCCACACTTTCCCACACACAAATGTGTGAAAAAAGTGATTTTTTCAGCTAAAATTGAGGTTTGCAAGGGATTCTGGGTAAGGAAACGTTGGGGGATCCACGCAAGCCATACCTCCCTGGAAGCCCCCGGGTGTCTACTTTTCAGAAATGTGTGTGTTTGGTAGGTTTCCTAGATGGCCGCTGAGCACGGGGCCAAAACCCAGGTGACTCCCCTTGCAAAACCAGGTGGTTTTGAGATAGGCAATTTTGAGGTCGCCTCACTACGTTGTGGGCCCTTGCCTGTCGCGGGTACTTGGGCCTCCCACACAAGTGAGGCACCATTTTTATCGGGAGACCTGGGGGAACGCTGGGTGGTAGGAAATTTGTGTGAGGCCAGTGATGCCACACTTTCCCACACACAAATGTGTGAAAAAAGTGATTTTTTCAGCTAAAATTGAGGTTTGCAAGGGATTCTGGGTAAGGAAACGTTGGGAGATCCACGCAAGCCATACCTCCCTGGAAGCCCCCGGGTGTCTACTTTTCAGAAATGTGTGTGTTTGGTAGGTTTCCCTAGATGGCCGCCGAGCACGGGGCCAAAAACCCAGGTGACCCCCTTGCAAAACCAGGTGGTTTTGAGATAGGCAATTTTGAGGTCGCCTCACTACGTTGTGGGCCCTTGCCTGTCGCGAGTACTTGGGCCTCCCACACAAGTGAGGCACCATTTTTATCGGGAGACCTGGGGGAACGCTGGGTGGTAGGAAATTTGTGTGAGGCCAGTGATGCCACACTTCCCCACACACAAATGTGTGAAAAAAGTGATTTTTTCAGCTAAAATTGAGGTTTGCAAGGGATTCTGGGTAAGGAAACGTTGGGGGATCCACGCAAGCCATACCTCCCTGGAAGCCCCGGGTGTCTACTTTTCAGAAATGTGTGTGTTTGGTAGGTTTCCCTAGATGGCCGCCGAGCACGGGGCCAAAAACCCAGGTGACCCCCTTGCAAAACCAGGTGGTTTTGAGATAGGCAATTTTGAGGTCGCCTCACTACGTTGTGGGCCCGTTGCCTGTCGCGGATACTTGGGCCTCCCACACAAGTGAGGCACCATTTTTATCGGGAGACCTGGGGGAACGCTGGGTGGTAGGAAATTTGTGTGAGGCCAGTGATGCCACACTTTCCCACACACAAATGTGTGAAAAAAGTGATTTTTTCAGCTAAAATTGAGGTTTGCAAGGGATTCTGGGTAAGGAAACGTTGGGAGATCCACGCAAGCCATACCTCCCTGGAAGCCCCCGGGTGTCTACTTTTCAGAAATGTGTGGGTTTGGTAGGTTTCCCTAGATGGCCGCCGAGCACGGGGCCAAAAACCCAGGTGACCCCCCTTGCAAAACCAGGTGGTTTTGAGATAGGCAATTTTGAGGTCGCCTCACTACGTTGTGGGCCCTTGCCTGTCGCGGGTACTTGGGCCTCCCACACAAGTGAGGCACCATTTTTATCGGGAGACCTGGGGGAACGCTGGGTGGTAGGAAATTTGTGTGAGGCCAGTGATGCCACACTTTCCCACACACAAATGTGTGAAAAAAGTGATTTTTTCAGCTAAAATTGAGGTTTGCAAGGGATTCTGGGTAAGGAAACGTTCGGGGATCCACGCAAGCCATACCTCCCTGGAAGCCCCCGGGTGTCTACTTTTCAGAAATGTGTGGGTTTGGTAGGTTTCCCTAGATGGCCGCCGAGCACGGGGCCAAAAACCCAGGTGACTCCCCTTGCAAAACCAGGTGGTTTTGAGATAGGCAATTTTGAGGTCGCCTCACTACGTTGTGGGCCCTTGCCTGTCGCGGGTACTTGAGCCTCCCACACAAGTGAGGCACCATTTTTATCGGGAGACCTGGGGGAACGCTGGGTGGTAGGAAATTTGTGTGAGGCCAGTGATGCCACACTTTCCCACACACAAATGTGTGAAAAAAGTGATTTTTTCAGCTAAAATTGAGGTTTGCAAGGGATTCTGGGTAAGGAAACGTTGGGGGATCCACGCAAGCCATACCTCCCTGGAAGCCCCCGGGTGTCTACTTTTCAGAAATGTGTGTGTTTGGTAGGTTTCCCTAGGTGCCGGCAGAGCTAGGGTTCACAAACTACAGCTAGGCATTTTGCCAAAAAAGGGTCATTTTTCACTGCGAAATTGAGGTGTGACCACGTTGCGTTTTGCGCCGTTTCCTGTCGCAGGCACTAGGCCGACCCACACAAGTGAGGTACCATTTTTCTCGTAAGACTTTGGGGGACGCGGGGTGGGTGGAAATTTGTGGATCCACGCAGATTCCAGAACTTTCCACCACAGAAATGTGGGGAAAATGTGTTTTTTTGACAATTTTTTATGTTTGCAAGGGATTCTGGGTAACAGAACCTGGTGGGAGGCAGTCAAGTCACCCCATCCTGGATTCCCCTGGGTGTCTAGTTTTCAAAAATGTATAGGTTTGCTAGGTTTCCCTAGGTGCCGGCAGAGGTAGGGTTCAAAAACTACAGCTAGGCACTTTGCAAAAAAAAGGTCATTTTTCACTGCGAAATTGAGGTGTGACCGCGTTGCGTTTTGCGCCGTTTCCTGTCGCAGGCACTAGGCCGACCCACACAAGTGAGGTACCATTTTTCTCGTAAGACTTTGGGGAACGTGGGGTGGGTGGAAATTTGTGGATCCACGCAGATTCCAGAACTTTCCACCACAGAAATGTGGGGAAAATGTGGTTTTTATGACAATTTTTTATGTTTGCAAGGGATTCTGGGTAACAGAACCTGGTGGGAGGCAGTCAAGTCACCCCATCCTGGATTCCCCTGGGTGTCTAGTTTTCAAAAATGTATAGGTTTGCTAGGTTTCCCTAGGTGCCGGCAGAGGTAGGGTTCAAAAACTATAGCTAGGCACTTTGCAAAAAAAAGGTCATTTTTCACTGCGAAATTGAGGTGTGACCGCGTTGCGTTTTGCGCCGTTTCCTGTCGCAGGCTCTAGGCCGACCCACACAAGTGAGGTACCATTTTTCTCGTAAGACTTTGGGGAACGCGGGGTGGGTAGAAATTTGTGGATCCACGCAGATTCCAGAACTTTCCACCACAGAAATGTGGGGAAAATGTGTTTTTTTTGACAATTTTTTATGTTTGCAAGGGATTCTGGGTAACAGAACCTGGTGGGAGGCAGTCAAGTCACCCCATCCTGGATTCCCCTGGGTGTCTAGTTTTCAAAAATGTATAGGTTTGCTAGGTTTCCCTAGGTGCCGGCAGAGGTAGGGTTCAAAAACTACAGCTAGGCACTTTGCCAAAAAAGGGTCATTTTTCACTGCGAAATTGAGGTGTGACCACGTTGCGTTTTGCGCCGTTTCCTGTCGCAGGCACTAGGCCGACCCACACAAGTGAGGTACCATTTTTCTCGTAAGACTTTGGGGGACGCGGGGTGGGTGGAAATTTGTGGATCCACGCAGATTCCAGAACTTTCCACCACAGAAATGTGGGGGAAATGTGTTTTTGGACAATTTTTTATGTTTGCAAGGGATTCTGGGTAACAGAACCTGGTGGGAGGCAGTCAAGTCATCCCATCCTGGATTCCCCTGGGTGTCTAGTTTTCAAAAATGTATAGGCTTGCTAGGTTTCCCTAGGTGCCGGCAGAGGTAGGGTTCAAAAACTACAGCTAGGCACTTTGCCAAAAAAGGGTCATTTTTCACTGCGAAATTGAGGTGGGACCGCGTTGCGTTTTGCGCCGTTTCCTGTCGCAGGCACTAGGCCGACCCACACAAGTGAGGTACCATTTTTCTCGTAAGACTTTGTGAAACGCCGGGTGGGTGGAAATTTGTGGATCCACGCAGATTCCAGAACTTTCCACCACAGAAATGTGGGGAAAATGTGTTTTTTTTGACAATTTTTTATGTTTGCAAGGGATTCTGGGTAACAGAACCTGGTGGGAGGCAGTCAAGTCACCCCATCCTGGATTCCCCTGGGTGTCTAGTTTTCAAAAATGTATAGGTTTGCTAGGTTTCCCTAGGTGCCGGCAGAGCTAGGGTTCAAAAACTACAGCTAGGCACTTTGCCAAAAAAGGGTCATTTTTCACTGCGAAATTGAGGTGTGACCACGTTGCGTTTTGCGCCGTTTCCTGTCGCAGGCACTAGGCCGACCCACACAAGTGAGGTACCATTTTTCTCGTAAGACTTTGGGGAACGCGGGGTGGGTGGAAATTTGTGGATCCACGCAGATTCCAGAACTTTCCACCACAGAAATGTGGGGAAAATGTGTTTTTTTGACAATTTTTTATGTTTGCAAGGGATTCTGGGTAACAGAACCTGGTGGGAGGCAGTCAAGTCACCCCATCCTGGATTCCCCTGGGTGTCTAGTTTTCAAAAATGTATAGGTTTGCTAGGTTTCCCTAGGTGCCGGCAGAGGTAGGGTTCAAAAACTACAGCTAGGCACTTTGCCAAAAAAGGGTCATTTTTCACTGCGAAATTGAGGTGTGACCACGTTGCGTTTTGCGCCGTTTCCTGTCGCAGGCACTAGGCCGACCCACACAAGTGAGGTACCATTTTTCTCGTAAGACTTTGGGGGACGCGGGGTGGGTGGAAATTTGTGGATCCACGCAGATTCCAGAACTTTCCACCACAGAAATGTGGGGAAATGTGTTTTTTTGGACAATTTTTTATGTTTGCAAGGGATTCTGGGTAACAGAACCTGGTGGGAGGCAGTCAAGTCACCCCATCCTGGATTCCCCTGGGTGTCTAGTTTTCAAAAATGTATAGGCTTGCTAAGTTTCCCTAGGTGCCGGCAGAGGTAGGGTTAAAAAACTACAGCTAGGCACTTTGCCAAAAAAGGGTCATTTTTCACTGCGAAATTGAGGTGGGACCGCGTTGCGTTTTACGCCGTTTCCTGTCGCAGGCACTAGGCCGACCCACACAAGTGAGGTACCATTTTTCTCGTAAGACTTTGTGAAACGCCGGGTGGGTGGAAATTTGTGGATCCACGCAGATTCCAGAACTTTCCACCACAGAAATGTGGGGAAAATGTGTTTATTTTGACAATTTTTTATGTTTGCAAGGGATTCTGGGTAACAGAACCTGGTGGGAGGCAGTCAAGTCACCCCATCCTGGATTCCCCTGGGTGTCTAGTTTTCAAAAATGTATAGGTTTGCTAGGTTTCCCTAGGTGCCGGCAGAGCTAGGGTTCAAAAACTACAGCTAGGCACTTTGCCAAAAAAGGGTCATTTTTCACTGCGAAATTGAGGTGTGACCACGTTGCGTTTTGCGCCGTTTCCTGTCGCAGGCACTAGGCCGACCCACACAAGTGAGGTACCATTTTTCTCGTAAGACTTTGGGGAACGCGGGGTGGGTGGAAATTTGTGGATCCACGCAGATTCCAGAACTTTCCACCACAGAAATGTGGGGAAAATGTGGTTTTTTTGACAATTTTTTCTGTTTGCAAGGGATTCTGGGTAACAGAACTTGGTGGGAGGCAGTCAAGTCACCCCATCCTGGATTCCCCTGGGTGTCTAGTTTTCAAAAATGTATAGGTTTGCTAGGTTTCCCTAGGTGCCGGCAGAGCTAGGGTTCAAAAACTACAGCTAGGCACTTTGCCAAAAAAGGGTCATTTTTCACTGCGAAATTGAGGTGTGACCACGTTGCGTTTTGCGCCGTTTCCTGTCGCAGGCACTAGGCCGACCCACACAAGTGAGGTACCATTTTTCTCGTTAGACTTTGGGGAACGCGGGGTGGGTGGAAATTTGTGGATCCACGCATATTCCAGAACTTTCCACCACAGAAATGTGGGGAAAATGTGATTTTTTTGACAATTTTTTTATGTTTGCAAGGGATTCTGGGTAACAGAACCTGATGGGAGGCAGTCAAGTCACCCCATCCTGGATTCCCCTGGGTGTCTAGTTTTCAAAAATGTATAGGTTTGCTAGGTTTCCCTAGGTGCCGGCAGAGCTAGGGTTCAAAAACTACACCTAGGCACTTTGCAAAAAAAGGGTAATTTTTCATTGTGAAAATGTGGTACGTCCACGTTGCATTTTGAGCCATTTCCTGTTGTGGGCACAAGGGCTACCCACACAAGTGAGGTACCATTTTTATCGGGAGACTTAGGGTAACACAGAATTGTAGAGCAACTGTTATTACCTATTGACTTTCGATGCATTTCTGCCTTCCAAATGAAAGACAATGTGTAAAAAATAAGTCATTTTGAAAAATGACCTATAATTCTCATGCTAGTATGGGTACTCCCAATTTCGGAAATGTGCAAATATCTACTGTTTCTAAAATCTACATTTTGTTCCCATTTCAGAAATACATAGGTGTCTTTCATAACAATTTTTCCATGTATACATTTTCCCAAAATAATTGCTATATACCCGGTACTTAAAAAAAAATCATTGCAAGATGTTGCTCAATTATTGGCTCTGGGTTCGTCGGGTTCTTGGTGAACCTACAAGTCCTATATATCCCCACAACCAGAAAGGTCCAGCGGATATAACGGTATATTGCCTTCAAATAGCTGTCATAATTAGAAGAAGTTACAGGTGAAAACGTTGACACAAATGGCTGTTTTTTTCAACTAATTTTCAATTTTTCCTTTATTTAACTGTTAGTTTCTATAAGGAAAACTTTAAGGATCTACACAAATGACCCCTTGCTGAATTCAGAATTTTGTCTACTTTTCATAAATGTATGGCTTTCCAGGATCCATTATTGGTTTCATACCCATTTCTACCATTAACTGGAAGGAGGTTGAAAGCACAAAAAATAGCAAAAATAGGCTATGTCCCAGAAAAATGCCAAAACTGTGTAAAATTTTTTGGTTTTCTGACAAAAGTCTGTCATTCCCTAAAATCTGGGAAAATGGAGATTTCAGCCCCACAAACCTTTTTTGATACCATTTGCAGGGAAAAACCCAGACGCTTTTATATGCGGGACTTTTTTCCCATTTTTCCCCAAAAAACCAAAATATAGCTGTATTTTGGCTAAAATCTGGGACCCCTCCAGGGGAATCCACAAACCCTGGGTACCTTTAGAATCCCCATGATGTTGGAAGAAAAGGACGCAAATTTGGCGTGGATACCTTATGTGGTCCAAAAGTTACAGAGGCCTAATCGCGAACTACTACAAATAGCCAAAAAAGGGCTCAGCACTGGGGGGGAAAAGGCCCAGCAGTTAAGGGGTTAAAATAATGTTATGTTGATATATTTATTATGTTGTTTTTTTGAATGTATGTGATGTATTTATTTAATAATGTGCACTTACTTTGTTAGTTAGTTTTATTTGTTCAATAATTTAAGATATGTTTTAAAATACTAGTATTAATATGTTTATTATATCAGTAGTAATGCTTATTTTACTATTATTTATTCACTGATATAGTAATAATATTTTATTAGTATTAAAAATATATATTTCCATTTTTTGGTGTACTATGTTGCAGTTTGTAAGGTGCCTGGTATGTTTTATATGTGGTTTTTAGGATAGATTTGGATATGACTTCTAAGTAGTCTAGTCCTTTCTTATTTGTAAATAGTCTTCCTTTCAATTGTAGCATCTCATACATTTTCCTTGTTTGTTTGCTTAGTTTAGGACAGATTTCTGTAACTGATTGTTCAATTCTAAGTTCTTGGTAGCGTTGCTCTTTTTTAAGGCTTCTAGTAATTTGTATAGTGTAGGTTGAGTTCTGCCTAGTGTGGATTGGAAGACATTATGCCATCCTCCACTGCGTTGATTGTTTTTGCTTCCTGTGCCAAGGTATTGTCGTAGACGTTCCACCATGGTATCTGGAATTTTGGTTGGCATCTGTGTCCTGACCTATGCAGTCTGCCAACTCATGTGTCCTCGAAGTAGTCCATTAGGGGAGTAAGTTTGTCTTCATTATTTTGATAATAGGGATTTTCTATTAGGCTGTTGCAATGGTTGGCTACTTCTCTGACAGGGAAGAAGGCTAGTGCAATCATTTTTTTAACTTCAAAGGCAAATTGGCTGTTGGTTGCGTATTCAACACTATGGAGCTGATTACGAGTTTGGCGGTCAGACAACTTGACCACCATGGTCTCTAGAAGACCACTGTACCAGCGGTCTTCCGCCCGCCATATTACGAGTTGTGCAGCCTGAATGCCGACCGTGTCGATGGCGTGGTCACTGCCTGGGTCGCGGCGGTCTGTAATGTTGGCGATGTGTACTCCGATGCAGTCAGTGCCATGGTTTCCTGCCGAGCCGATTACGACAACACTGTCATGCTGGTGGTCTCCTAGCGGCAGTTACCCTACGTTGGTAGACCGCCGCGGTACGCTCACAGCAAAGCATCACAACATTGACAATTGAATGAATTGATAAACTACACAGCTGATGTCCTTTTGCCGAGTAGACAAGCTTGCAAATCACACTATAAAACACACCCCATCCCTGACTAGGATCCTTTGCTTCTCACCTGCAGCACACAAGACATGACACACCGTTTACACCATTGTGAGCTAAGGCAGACCTTTTTTTCATCTTCCATCATCCCATTTAGCACTCTCCACACCCTTTACATTTTATTTTTCACTAATTCACCAATATCCGTTGTTTTGTTACCATTCATTTTGTCACTCTTATTCTTTAGAGTCATGCATCACCCCAAAATCCACATTTCACAGAGGCTGAATTGTCAATCAAGGTGGATGAAATCATTAGTGTAGAGTCACATATTTTTGGGCCCAAGTCCAACATACTCCTCTCAGTACAAAAATGGAAATGTGGGACAGGATAGTCGACAAAGTGAATGCTGTTGGTACTACCCTGTGCACACAGAAGGAAATTAGGAGGAGGTGGCACTACCTGAGGTTGAAGGTGCATACCCTGGCCTCCAAGCACCATCTGGAAGCCCAGAGGACTGGTGGTGGCCCTCCTAGCAGCTCATTACAACTCTTTCCCGGGGAGGAGACGGTCTTGGCCATCCTGCATACTGAAGACATGACAGGAATACCTGGGGGAGTGGAGTCTGGTAAGTCACACTTCAATGACTGTCACAATACCTTAACGTCCTGTTGCCTCTCATCTCTGCTATTGCTAGTGTCTCATCTATCTACTTTCCAGACATGCAATCCGCAAAGGATCAGAGATGTTGGTTCATCAGTGTTAATGTGGAGTGTTGCATTTAAGATCACATGTATCAATCTCCATTACATGCCACATGTTGGAATGATGTTTGTAAGTGTATAAACAGAACATTATCATCCCAGGACTCATCATATATGTAGAAATGTAAATGCATGGTCAATCCCAAATGCATGTTGCCAACAAGTATGTAACACTAACCATTAGTCAAATGTTGGTAATTCAACATAGAAATCACTAAAACTACCATGAGGCCCTGTGACTGTCTAACCAAGATGCCATAGTCCTTTTGCCCCTTCTCACTTGTCTGCCATGTTACAACTGATGTTCACCTATCATGCTGGTTACCATTTGTAAAGTGTTGGGTAAGTTGAGATAGAAAAGCTACCACTACTACCATGAGGCCATGTGACTGTAACTCTAGCCAAAATTCCATAGTCCTTTTGCTCCTTCTCACTTGTCTGCCATGTTACGACTGATGTCCACTCTTCATGCAGGCTACCTTTTGTCAAATGTTGGTAAGTCTACATAGAAATCACTGCAACTACCATGAGGCCGATGGCAGCAGGCGGATCCCACATGATCCGCTGCTGAGTAGTTGTGGTCCCACCCCACCCATCACCGTCAGGACGCCATGTAGCCACCCTGCAGCTTTCGGGTCAGGACGCCGAGAAGCCAGAGACCATAGCAGCGTGGTTTGCTGCTTTGCTTTCCAGATACCGCCACGCCTGCAATCGGGCATATCGCCTAGGATATCTCAGACCCGCGGCTCGGTTTGTGAAGCCTGCGGGTCCGATTCTAAAGTGCTGGGAGATGCGAAAAAGCCACAGCCAGAGGCAGTAGCAGCAGCGTGGTTTTCTGCTTTTTGTTCACTGCACCGTCATGCCTGCAGCCAGTAATTGACGTGCTGAGAATAGCAGCTTGCTGACAGCGCCGAGCAGCCACTATTGGCCCCAGCAGCCCGTTGTGCTCTGCAGGCCCTGAGGAAAAACTGTGCTTTGATCAACAGGCTCATATGAGAAAGTAGTAGCCTGGGTTGACCCACACTGAAACCCGGACACCTCGTGTTTCCGGAGGAGGCACTCCCTCACCCACTTTTGTCAGCCTCCTTGGATACGCCGAGGACCAAATTGAGAGCCAGGTTAGGACTGGCAGCTGTTGCTGGAGAGAGGACTGACGCAACAGGTTTCCAGCAGGGAGGGTAAGTGCTCTCTGTTTAGTCTTGGTCATTAAAAGGCACAAGGATTACCACCCGGTTGGTAGTCGCTGGTTTGGTTCTGGCAGTTGGAGGTGTCCTAAAGCTTCTCTGGCTCTATTGGTTTTCTTGTGACGCACCTCAAAGTGAAGTCTGTTGACTATGCAAAAGCATTCTAAGGTATCGGGCGCTTCTGCCAATTCAGAGGCCTCAGCTCTGGCACAAAGGGTCAAAAAACATGGAGAACAGGCAGCGGCGGGTGATAACCACACTTCCTTGTTACGAAAGGAGTTAATGATGGCTGTGGGTACAGTAAACCTTGATGATAATCTGACATCTCCAGATGCCGCTGAATATTCTGATCTCGAAGTAGCAGGCTCTATTTCTCTGCAGAGTGGCAAAAATCTCCTGGATACTGGGACCCTCATGCCCAAGCAGATGGTTTGTGGAGATAAAGCTGTGACCTCTTTGGAGCCTGAATCAAGCCTGCGCCTGGGCCTGGGCACAGTTAAGGAATATCCTCGGTTTCAAAAAAAATAAAGCAGGCACCGGGGCTGTTGTATTGAAGGACTCACAGTCTATTGCTTCTTCCCCTCTCTCTCTAGTACCTGCTTTGGCTTTAATTGGTAATCTTGATTCTCCGCAACCGTCTTTATTGGCTTTTCAGGAAGCGGTATCTGGTGCTTTGCAGCTGAATAGATTGGGAGCTGTGCCGGGGGGTGAGCTGGGCAAATTGGCGGTCGATTCACAACAGGAGGCTTTCCAGCAGGCCTTTAAGAGTCCCACTATGCCATTAGATATCAAAAATATGCTCAATCTCATCTTGGACAACATTAGAGATTTGAGGGCCTCTGAAGCGTCAGAAACTGCTGCCTTACATGCCAGGCTGTCTAAAATTGAGGATTCAATTGCCCAGCTGCCAGAGAGCTGTCAGAGTCTGAATTCTGGATTTCTGATCTGGAGGACCAGCTCGTTACGATGCAGAAGGAAATCGGCCAGTTCCATAAACAACAGTCCTCACTGGATAATAAGAGTGAGGAACTTGAAAATCATTCACGCCATTCCAATTTGCGTTTTAAATGCTGTGAGGACCAACAAATGCTTCAGTGGGTCGATTTATTCATTAAAACCCATGTTTTGCCAAATTTTCTGGCGATTTGACATTAACAAGAGCCCATCGCGTCCTGGCGCAGTGCTCCCCCAGCTCAAAGTACCCATGTACCATTTTGGTTAATTATGGGGATTATCGAGTCAAAGAACAAATGTTCTGAAAGACAATTAAGCAGAGGCAGTTTTCTACACCTGACGTACCTCTTTGCCGCATCTTTTCTGATTTGTCTGCCTCTGCAGCCAGACGGCGAAAAGTCTTTGTTAAAATGCTTTACTTATTCAAAGCACAGGGTGCACAAGCAACAATTGCGCAGCAATCCAAATTGAAAGTTTTGGTAAAGGGGCAATTTCACCTGTTCTTTAATGTCTCCGGTATACAGGAGCTCCTGCAGCATATTTCTAATAGGACCTAAATGTCTTTGCCATAAACTGTGATATATAGTGATTATTTCCGTCTGTTGATATTGGGATTTAGCTGATAGCAGCTGATTTGGTAATAAGGATGTTATTTTTTTGATTGGTGATGGTGTGGGGGGGTGCAAAAGGGTGCAGTGTCATGGCACCCAGCTTAGTTAGGCTTACTCTGGGAGAGGGATTGTGGGCACTCACCCTCTCACTGGAGGTGGATTTTTTTCTGTGCGTTTCCTCTACTATATGTTTTTGTGGTGACACTGGTGGGTCACAGGTCGGGAAGTAGGGGTGGGGGTAGGCACATATATAAAAAAATGAGCAGATTTTTTTCAAATTCTCATTGGGAAAGGATGAGGGGTTCAGAAACATTATTTTTATATACATCAAAAAACAAGCAGTTTTTTCAGAGTCCCCTTTTGAATAAGCCCGAAGGGTTCTGAGAAACAAAACTATTTTATGATATGAATTATGTCTGAAAATGGGTCATAAAGTTAGAATTCTTTCTTGCAATGCAAATGGTATTGTCAATAGACTTAAATATGGTACATTGGTGAGATGGCTGGGTTCTTTCTCCCCTGATGGATTGTTTTTACAAGAGACTCATCTTAAGGCCAACTCGCCGTAGGTCCATATACCAAGGCAGTATTCCGATGCTTTGTTTTCCTCAGCTGGTCTTGCAGTAAGAGGTGTTGTGATCTATTTGGGTAGAGGATTGGATTGGGTCCTTAGCGACATAATCAGAGATCCACAGGGTTGCTGACTTTGGGTAAAGGCTATCGCTAATGGGCTTCCCCTGAATTTAGTAAATTACTATGTAATGCCATGCGGACGAGCCTGAAACTATGTTCCAGATCTATAAGATTTTGATGGGAGTGGCAGGACCAATTATCTTGGGGGGGGGGTAATTGCATTCAGGAGCTTGCCTATGATACTTCTAGTAGAACAAAAAACTGTTAAAACCTCAAACTAAAAAGGTTATCGATGCCCTTAAGAGCGATTAGTAGATGCTTGGAGGTCTGAGAACCCTGGTATTCAACAATTCACCTGTTTTTCGTGTCGGCATCACACCGCTTCTCGTATTGATTTCTTTTTACTCTCTCATTCAATCAAAAGGGTAGGGTCTGATATCTGGGCCAATTACTTTTCTGATCATTCACTTATCTCAGTTATTATAGAGGTCGATGCAGTTCGGAGCGATAGGCCCTAGTGGCAGTTGGACCACTCGTTATTATCAGATCAAGAATGGCTCATCGATATGAGGACATTTATCCAGGAATTATTTCAACTAAATCGGTGCTCAGCTTTTTGGTTTTCCTAATGGGAAGCTTTTAAGGCCGCAGCCATGGGGTGAATTATTGCCTACCAGGCAAATCAACATAGGGAACGTCGACAAAAAATTGTTTCGCTGCAATTCGCAGTAGATCATGCATCATGATCAAGAAAATACTCATCGACCTATGAAAAGGCTAATCAGAAACTGAGGGATTTCTCTGTCTTGCAAGAAATTACTAGTTCTAGGGCTTTTCATCAGCAACTATATGAAGAAATACAACAGAATTGGAGGTATCTGGCTTGGTCAGTCCGGGTAAGACAGGAGGCTGCGTTTGTCAGGAAATTGAAGAATCCTGCCTTGGGTGACCTAGTCTCGGAGAAGGATCAAGTTTCACAGGTCTTTGTCCAGCACTGCAAGGTTGTATACAAAACCAGCTATTCTACTTCTCAGTCAAGTATAGATCAATATTTTCAGGCTATTAGAATACTGTCTCTGGTGGATACCCAGGCTGACCAATTTATGGCCGCTTTTTCACCTACGGATGTGAAAGATGCTTTAGCCACAAATGCCTAATAGGAAGGCCTGTGGCATAGATGGCTTCCCAGCCGAATTATATAAAGCCTTCGCTATTGAATTGTTGCCTTTCTCAACTGAAATATTTAATTATGTTAAGGACAGGGGAGAAGTTTCATCTTACTTCAAGGAGTCAACTATCATCAGCTTTTTGAAAAAGGGCAAGAATCCTGAAGATTTTAATTCGTATAGGCCCATTAGCTTGCTTAACGCTGATCATAAGCTCTTTATGAAATTATGGGAATTTCATATCACTCCGCTCGCCCAGATTTTATTTCATAGGGACCAGACAGGTTTTGTGGCTGGATGGCTGATGGCTGCGAATACGGGCTTTTTACTTCAGGCAATTGATTTCTTCTCAGTTAACCAGACAAAGGCGGCAGTTATTATGGTCGATGTTGAAAAAGCATTTGATGTGGTTAACTGGGATGCGTTGTTCTTTGGCCTGGAAAGATTTGGGTTTCCTCTTCACTTTGAAAGAATGCTGTCAAATGTTTACCATGGGGCCAATGCCCACATTGTTATTAACTCCCATCTAGCAGGCATTGTGGCGATAAATAGAGGGTCCCGTCAGGAGTGCCCTCTCTTGCCCATTTTATTTACATTTTTATAGAGCCTCTTGTGATTAGGATTAGGGCTTCCCAGGTTATTGAGGCCCCTCTCTCGGGTATGACCAAGCTAAAAATGTTCGCAGAAGATGTTATTTTTTATTTGAAAGTGGAAAAGGGCAATACTCTGCAGGTTTTAGATGAATTTGATCATTTTGAAGATATCGGGGGATACAAGATCAAACCAATAAAAACTGATGTTCTGCTCTTAAATTCTCTTGTTCATGCTCTCCCGGCCCTTCTGCATCCACAGGCTAGAGATCAGACTCCGATTCGACATTTGCGGGTATACATCACTCAAGAATATTCCAAGTTTTTTCAACTAAACTACCTCCCAATGTTCTATAACATATGGTGGGCAGGATGGCTCTTATAAAGATGTCTTTTCTCTCGTTGTTGTTTCTTTTTCCAACATCCCCATTAAAGTGAAAAGTGGTTATTTTGCTGGTTTGTATGTGCTATTTAGGCAGTTCATCTGGAACAACAAAACACCTAGGGTTAAATACTCCACCCTCCAGCTGGATACCTTGCAAGGTGGGTTGGCTTTCACCCATTTTCAAAGCTACCATCAGGCGGCCCTTTTTGATTTGTGTGCAAGGGTCCTGGATGGCAGAGGCATGATTGACTCCTTCTTTCTCGATAAAATGATGCAGAATGCTGGCACTCAATTACGAGTTTTTATTAAGGTTCCGAAATTCCCCCAAAAAATAGATATAGGTTTTTGCTAGATTTAAGTGTCAGACTTCTGAGCATGTATCGTTCTAATAATGTCTCCTCAGGATGGATGTTTCTCGCAGTTCAGGTATTTGCCTATCTTGGTGTAACAATTTCCCTGGCTTTAATTAGTAATTGGAATTATTCCGGGTTTAGGGAGCTGGGGCATTTTTTTCTTCAGGGCAGATGGATGACACAGCAGGAGATTTCTGCTCAGTGTGGTAAACACGGGCCGTGACTTTTCCTGGGCTATCATCAGATCACATCTTTTTTCAGGGCTCAACAATTGGATCCCAGTCTTGATATGCATACTGCACTTCAAGCTTTTTTTAGGTTTAGGATGGTTGGGGTAGGGAACTGGTATCGGTTAATACGGAATTTAGAGGTGCAGCAAAATGTCATTACGAATATTTTAGATAAAATCCAGGTAACAACACTTGCCATTTTTTAGAGGGAGATTGGCAGACCATATCAGTTTTAGGCCATAAGTCATTGAGAGTGTCGAACTTCAAAAGGATGTTGTTCCTTTCTCGTTGGCTGGCCTATTACACTCCAGCAGCCTTGAATAGAATGTTTCCAGCACTTGAGCATTCTTGCTTTTGCTGTAAGCACCAGGGTGAAGGGGCGTGGCTATACATTTTTTACTCCTGCCCTATGTAAATGCCCTTTTGGCTGCAGTTGTCTTCAGTTTTAAGCTTGGCTATGGCGGCAACAATTGATTTGGACCCTGCCTTGGTGCTTTTTGAATGGCCAATCCTCAAATTTAGAAAAATCAGGACAGAGATTCTTGTCAATTGTTTTTACTGTAGCCCGCTCTCTAATTCTGCAAATGTGGCAAACCTGCAGCGTTTCAAGAATGGCCGAATAAAATGATTAGAACGAAGCAATTCGAGGAAGCCTACACAAAGAGGGTCGGGGGCTTAAAGAGATTCAATGCCTCTTGGCTGTATTTCGATCTAATAAAAAACCAGGGCTCTGTGGTTCAGGATAGTTTGAGATCCCCTTAAGGTGAATCTTGCTTTACGTCTTCAAGGGCTGAGTTACAGTAGTTCTCTACTATGCCACAGGGTTGAGTGGTTGACCCAATTTAGTGTGATTGAAAATATCATAGTTGTCTTACTGCACTTTATTGTCAAGGTGATTTGCATCTTATTATGTAATATGATCAAGAGGGACATTGACATCCGGTTACTATTTTGTTCTGTCTAAGTACTTTATTATATCTGTAAGGAACCATAGAAATGAATATTATTCAACTGTAGTCTGTATATGCACTTTACTATATTCTAAAGGATCCTTAGTGATGAATTTTCGCTTTTCAGATCTCCTGCATTTAACTATGCTCTAAATTTCCTTTTTTTCAATTTATTTACTTGGATTCAAGATAATATAACTTTTGCTTTTTAGATCTTCTGCATTCAACTATGCCCTAAATGTCCTTTTTCAAAGTTATTCACTTTGATTAGAGATAATAGTTACTTCTGGTCCATACTATATATAAATAAATGCACCCCTTTTCTGATTTGTACTCTATGTTAATCATGGTCGATAATTGAACAGGTTTTGTCTTTTTCTGTTGAAATCATGTTTTTTGTACAAATTTTGCCCATGCACTTTATTATATTTGTAAGGAACCGTAGTAATGAAGATTTCTCAACTCCAGTCTGTATATGCACTTTACTCTATTCTTAGGGAACCTTAGTAATGAATTTTTGCTTTTAGATCTCCTGCATTTAATTATGCTTTGAATTTTCTTTTCGATGGTATTTCTACCTTTGGTCCATACTATGTATGTATAAGTGTGCCCCTACTTTGGGATTTGTAATCCATATTAATCATGGCTGATGAGTGAAATGTTTTTGTTTTCTTCTCTTGAAATGAAGTGGTTTTTGGTATAAATTATGCTCAAATAAAATTAAAAAAAATTTAAAAAACCTATCATGAGGCCCTGTGACTGTAACTCTAACCAAGATGCTATACTCCTTTTGCTCCTCTCACTGGTCTGCCATGTTACAACTGATGTTCACTTATCATGGAGGTTACCATTTGTCAAGTGTTGGTAAGTTGAGATAGAAAAGCTACCACTACTACCATGAGGCCCTGCGACTGTAACTCTAACCAAGATGATATACTTCTTTTGCCTCTTCTCACTTTTCTGCCTAGTTACAACTGATGTTCACTTATCATGCAGGTTATCATTTGTCAAGTGTTGGTAAGTTGAGATAGAAAAGTTACCCCTACCACCATGAGGCCCTGTGACTTTTTAATTTAACCAAGATGCTATACTCCTTTTGCCCCTTCTCTCATGTCACAACTGATGTTCACTAATCATGGACTGTGCAATGTACATGCAATGCTCTACTCAGATACATGTCTGACTACTGTGCTTGCTGGTATCCTGGTCTCTTCAATTGAAACCATCGATGGCCTGAGTGACACTATACCAACTGTGTACCTCTTATATAAGTAAGCCATGAGTGAAATTCAGATGATTTGCAGTGGCAGGTAACCCGTTGACTCTGCACTCCTCACATGATGAATAATGCTAAATACACCACAACCGTGTGTGTTTGCTTGTATTATACACAATTATTATTCATACTAGAGAGGTGGCCCTACAACCAGAGGGAACAGGGCACTACTAAGCAGTAGAGGAAAAAAGATTTTCCCTTTGGGTTCGAAGTTGCAACCACAATCACTCACAGGTTCACTTAAAATCGTAATTCACCACACATTAGCTATACCTATGGAATGAGACCTCCCACCATGAACTGATATACTACCAAATTAGAGATTAAACATCAGATGCTTTAATTGCACAAGAAAATACCATCATAAAACCATTACAATTTGCATCATTAAAAACATTCAATAATGTGGAATTCATATACAACAAACAGTAAACAGTACAAAAACAATGTGTACAATAGTAAAAAAAACATTGCATCAGATTAAAAAAGCAATATTTACAATATTAAAAGAACCACAATGTAAGACAAGATGGGGGGGGACCACTGGTCCTAGCGGGGAGACCCTATTGCACAGTCTCAGAAAGTGCTGTTGCATAACCTGATCCAACTTTTTGCATCGAGTTCATATCCTGGCGAAATCACAACTCAATTCATCCCAGTGATTCCTCGTGTTCGGATTCAGAAAGATTAGCGTTGACGTGTTTTGGTGGAAATAATAAAATAAATCCCACCTTCCTCAGGACAAAGAAATAAGGGATTATTACCTCCCTCCTTGGAGTGCTAACAATATGGATAATCGCAAATGGTGATGTGTGTCCCAACTCTTTTAAAAGGATAAATGAAATATCATATTATCTGATGTGGATAAAGATGATGATGATATCACAATGGGACTACCCAACCGAATCGATTCTATGCCCTGTTCTTAATGGCAGGTCGAGTCTCTCATAAAAGAGTGGACTCCATGTATAATGTTGTCCAAGAAATATATTTTTCAGGTTGCCAGGTTGGTGTGTCGGATATAAATGGCCAGGGAATCATGTAGTTCTCATTTATCTATCCTCCTCTTCACAAACTGCGGTCTTCTTATGTGGTAATGTTCCCGCACCTGGATAGTGTCGGAACAGACCCCTGCAATGCGGGTGTCTGTATTTCCACCGGTTCTGGTACACAACTAGGCCTTGGAATGGTAAAATACACGTTACGACTACACTGTGTTGGTTGAAATATTTTGGAGATGTCATCTTTATCCTTAAAGCCAAAATGGCGCATTTCAGCACATCTAATGAGCTGATCAATTCTACTACAGGTATTGAATGTCTCCAACTGTCTAGTAACCAACATCAACAGCACGTAAATAGATTAAAAGACTAATCTCCACCTATTTTGTCTCATCCTATGTCTCTATTTACTGTTACACTCTCCTCACCTGCAGCACTTGAATCATAAAGAAGACATTCACGTGGGGGTGCTTCTATGACTATATTCTTCTTCCGGGCAAAGGCACTTTTTCCCCTTATTACAGATTTACAGCTCCAAGATCCCCCCTATCTTATCTTATGCTCTGGAATACGTTCCAATTACCCAGTGGCACCAAATTCAAACTAAAGAAGGGAAAATTCTCCGCAAATTGGCTAAGGTCCAACAAGCTGTCCCTGCACAAGCACTACGTTTGGAATTTTCTTTAGTAAGCTCCTTTGCTAGAGCCATCACCAATATATTAAGATGGGCTTACAATCTTCTACATGCCGATCAAGGCTCCTTAAGATTTTTACTAAAAACGGAGACATTCGAGCCCAAATCTACTAAATATACTTTTAACCAGAATCTGATTACTGTTTTTAAATTATCAAATTGCACAACTGTACTCTTGAAATCATGGACTCCCGCCCAATTGAAGCTCTTCCTGAAACATCTGGCGCCGAGGATCAGCTTCGAACTGGACACTCTGAACTGTTCCAAATTGCACCATTATGAATTCTATGCAGAATCAATTGCATACAAACAGGTTCAAAAATATATTCATTTTACCCTAAGGCACGGAATTCGGCGTTGTATAATCTTATTGCGGCTTGGGTTACTTCCTTTAAATTCACTTACTTTTAAATGGACAGGTAAAGAAAATGCTACCAGTATTTGCGATCTTTGCAGTGGTGGAGTGCAAGATCTGAAGCACGTACTGTCGGTATGCCCGAATTCGAAACTGGTCGAGGCTAGAAGGCGCTACTTAAAAACAATCCAACTTAGATACAATAGCGCATCTGTGCAGAGTCTGATTTCAGTTTTTAAATCTCCCCCAGATGAATTTGTGTGTCATAACCTGTTTAAATTTTTAAAATCTTTTTCAAATCCGTATTGAACGTTTTTACCTATATCGTTATAACAAATGTTTTATCTGAAATTTGTTGTTCTCAGTTGAGAACTAAATCAAATAAATAAATAAATTATTTATAATAAATAAAAATAATACTGTTACACAAACAATGTAGATACCACACTTCTCAACAGGTCGATCAGGCACAGCACCTGGTCAGAGCTTGACCATCGAACATATTCCAACCCAGGACGAAGCCCTCAGGGATGACAACACTCCTAGAAATACATGGACATGGATGACGGTCCTGGCCCATCTGGCCAGCCTGGGCAGACAGCAAGAGTGGGGCTCACTGTGCCCCCAACAATACCTCCAACCCCAGCTCCAACAACACAACCAACTCCTGCACCCCCAACCTTTGTACCTAGGACAGTCAGTACCATCTTGTGCTCCCCAGTCCTAGATTCTGAGGTGGCTATCACCACCCCAGTCACTGAGGAACCAGGTACTAGTGGGTGGGTACAGTCTGTGCCAGCGGCACAGGCCCGTGGGGGTAGGGTTCGTGGAAGGGTAACTGTGGGCCTGCAGAGTGAGCCCAAATCCTGGGAGTCTACCAGGACTCCCAAGGTGTGTTGGACCAGGTACTAATCGAAATCCTTGAAATGAAGCAGCTGCAGAGGAACACATAACACGAGGTGGCAGGCATAAAAACCAACCTGGCCTCCTTGGTTGTGTTGCTGCAGGAAATAACCACCACCCTCTGCAGGGCTTTTCTACCTGCGTCTATCCCTTCTTGTGGTCCAAGTACTTCCAGGCGATCAACATCTGCCGCAGACACAGGAAGGAAGGCCCAGTCAGAGGAAGACACGTCTGCAGGCCCCCCTGTCTCAGCAGCAGCGGATCCCCCCTCCCCAAAAAGAGGGGACGTCCACCCAAAAATCCAGGAGGTAGGGATGGCAGAACACCCACCACCACCAGTAAGAAACCTTGACCCTAATTTCCTCCTGTGTGTTCACCACATTCACTTTGGGGACTATTCCTGGACACTTTTCCATATCTGATGAGAGTAGTATGTTGGACTTTGGACTCCAGACAATTTGGACTCTACAAGGAAGGTTTCATCCACCATGACTGACTATTCACTTTTGATTTTCCCTGTTTACATTTTTGTACACTTTTTTGATGTTATCCTTGTTCACTTCAATAAATACACAAGTCAGCAATTCATTGTCTCCTCTTGTAACTCTCACATCTACCAATGTATATGTACTACAATGTGAACTTTACAATGCCAAAACCAAGTACTTCTGGAAGCATGAATATGTTGTTTGTAAACAATGTTCAACTCTGGATCACTACCATGTCACACCAATAAATACATACAAGTGTCTGGTCTGATAACATCTTTATTCCATTGTTCAAATCATAGGCTGACATGGTGTCAGAAACATAGCAAATAAGACTTGCCTCAATTCTTCTGTTTCAGTGATCACATATTCAGTTGCAGACCTTCCCAACATGGAAAGAGGGGATACTTCAGGTAATATCCTCTACAATAGGCAAACTTAAAATAGGTCTACATCAGAAGCTGTAGCCATATTACTTACCTCACAAGAGGAATCCCACATCAATTAAACAAATAAACAGTTTCTGACCACAGGGTCATTCCAATCCAGTGTTGCTTGCAATTGGTGGAATGTCACAAACAAATGTCAGTGATGTGCCACAAGCACTCTGGCGCACAATGAGGAGACAAATGAACAGCTACATACAGTTCATACACAATGAGGATTTAGCCAATGTAAAGGCAGATTTGCATGATTTGGGCCCAACACAACATTGTGTTGGATCACATGATGGCACACATTGCATTAGGACCAACACACCACAAGTCCAATGGAAGCCACAGAATTTCTATCCTATCGCTGTGCAAACTGTCTTGGTACCGGTTTTGTACACCCAAACTCTGTGACAGACATTCCCAGGACCAATCCATGTCCACTTTGTACGTCTGAACAGCATCATATACCTGGTAATTTCACAACTCTGGAATGTCCAAATGAAGATGCCATGGTGAAGGAATCAAAAACAGACCAACACAGAGAGATTAGCTAAGAAACCATACATATGGCACAAATCACATAGTCAACTTCTATAGAACACAGTCCAAGGCAAAATGTAAAGCTAAACAATGCTACACTAACAAAACAAACACCTTTCTCCAGATATTGCCAGAGCCTTGTATTCCTAGTATGTAGCATTTACATCTTCCTCACATCATCACAATAATAGTCAAAGTCATAACATCTCACACCATACTTGCACTCAGGAGAAGAAGTTTTTAATGGCATCTTGACTTCAGTCCATTCCTTTCTCTTCATCACTATCATCATCATCTGGCATTTTAGATTCCTCACCCGGTAGCTCTTCATCCTCTGCGATGTAAGAGATGTTCAGTCGTAGGGCAATGTTGTGGAGCATGCAGCAGACCCAGGAGAGTAGAGGAGGGCTCCCCCAGTCTTGTCCAGACATCTAAATCTGGTTTTCAGGAGCCCAAAAGCCCGCTACACTGGCTGCCTTGTTCTTCCATAGGCCTCATTGAAGCTGACTTCCCCTGGCGTAGTAGGATTCCTCAGCGGTACCAACAACCATGGCTGGTTGGGATACGCTGAGTCACCTAAATGGAAGACAGACAGAAGTGCAACAATGAGTTACACACTTTCAGATTATACTACCTGACATTACCCACACAAAGTTAGGATAGAACACACTTACCTACAAGACAGGCCCTATCTGGTAGTAGTTGTGACATCAGCTGGGGTATGGTGCTGTTCCGCAGTACAAAGGAATTTGCAGATCTTGATAACCGGGCTTAGACGTTTGAGATATACAAATCCGGTAAGCAGACAACATGCACGTTGATAGAATGGAAGTGCTTCCAGTTGCGGTACACTTGTTCTCTGGCTTGCGTGGGACTAAGACAATATGGGTGCCATCAATGGATCCAATCTCATGTGGGATGCAACCAAATCTATAGACATCACCCTTCATAGTGGCTAAATCCTCACGTCTGGGGAACTGGATGTAGCTGTCCACGTGTCTCAACATTGCTGTAAGCACCTCTTGGAGTATACAACTGAACATTGGTTGTGACAAACCACCAGAAATAGCGACAGTGAATTGAAAGGAACCTGTGGCCAGAAAATGCAATACTGACATGAGTTTCATTATTGATGTGATTGATATAGGATAAGTGATGTCAGGTAAGAGGTCAGGCTCCAACTGATGACACAAATCCAGTATTGCTTGATGATTCAATCGAAATTTCTGGATCCCATGTCTTTCTTCCATGGTCTGAAGGTCTGAAAATGGCTGCTACACTGGACGCTGGCATCTCCTTCCGCTCCCAGGGTACCTATGTGAGGAGTAAAAGTAAAATTGTACATTGGTCACAGTGTCTAGAGTAACATATATGAAGAGTAAGGCAAACGTCATGTGACAAAACATGACAGCTTCATGAACACATATTTCACATCATCATTGTCTCATGTTGAACATCCTCCAATAATCCCCAATGTGGCCTTCACATGTCTGTAACAGAACTGTGCACTTCATCAATTCAGAAAAGTTAATTTTGCACTATATTAAGATTTTCATGACATTTCATGTGAAATACTGCCAACTGCAGTGAAGAGTGCACCGCGCACATTTTGCCTATATGTACAATAATGCACTACACAGATGATGTTTTGTTCTGGACATGACATGTGAAGGGAGTTTTTCAAATGTAAGCATGTTAGGCACAATTACTGTTGTTCCTACCCCTAATATGGCGGATGCCTGAATTCACATATAGAACATTTGGGACAACCGCCGACGGCGAAAGTCAACCTTGCGGTGGGCAGTTTCCACCATGGCAGACACAGCCATGGGCTAACATTGGTGACAGTGACAGTCGCGGTCAAATCGCTGTGTGCGTCTACGCTGATGACCGTGTACATGTACGCTGTGGTTTGGAAAAAAAACTCACTTGCCTCCTGACACTGCTGCTATAAACACCACCTCCACTTTAGCTGCTGTTTTCCACCTCTGGGAGCAATCATGCCAGGGCAAGCAGGGGAGAGGGCCATCCTTCTCTCCACAGGAGCTGGAGACCCTGGTTGAAGAGGTCCTTCCCCTGCATGACCAAGTCTATGGCTCACCAGAGGAACAGGTAACTATCCCAAATACAGTTTTTTCCTTTCAATTCCCATAGGGTACAATGTGCCTCTGAGTTCCAGAGTACAACCACATGGTGTTGTTTGGTGAAATGGAGTGGTCCCTATATAGGACAATCTTGTAATGGATTATGAGGAACTGTACTTTGTGGAGTTGTAATGTCTGATAATCCGAACACTGTACTTGTGTTATATGCATATATATGCATGTCTATATTTCATTGTACCTATCATGATTTCCCACATTACATCATGGTATGTGTGCAAAGATATGTATAGGCTTTACACCATGGGCTGTGTCTGTATCCTGTTAGGAGCATTTGAGGATGATGATAGCCATGTGTACAGTCCCACAGATCACTCAGTCCACATCAGGCATAGCACAACTGTTGTCTGGGAGGTAGCCATACCTCACAGCCCCCTTCAGAGCACCACACAACCTTATGGTCACATATTAGATGGGCAGAAGATTCAGTTTTATGTATTGAATTTCTGGAAATGTGAGGTTCATGTGGGATCAGTATGCCCAGCCTGCAGAGAGCAAGGCCTGACAATGAGTTGTGGGCAGTCTGGGCCATGGCCCAGACTGGGGCAAAGTTACTGTGGCTATACAACTGATGCACAGAGTAATCTCCCTGTAGACCTGCAGATCCATAGATGTTCCCAAAATTAGTTTTCTTTATCACTAGTAGCCCTGATATTATGTTATTAATATAACATAACATGGACCATATTTGGAATGGTGACTGAGGCAACCCCCCTGACCTGATAATCTTTCCATTGATCCACATTGTCAATGTGTGGCGTTCACATATTACACTCCCCTTACTCACACAGGTCTTTTGTCACATTTCCATAAGTCATGCTTCCACTGTGCAGCCCTATTGCACATCTGACACATGAACAGTGTAGATAGTTGGTTACTTCTGAATAGATTTTTAAATGTGATTCGTCAGCTTTGTCACATTAAATCCAATCACAAAACACATACAATGGTATGTTGAATGTCATCCCTGTTACAGTGCAAAAAGGTGTGTCCATGATGGCAGTACATACCACAAAAACTTATTCTGAAGTGGTATGATATCCCAATAAGAATTCGACATATCCACACATCCCCCGGGAGGAAGCTTGGTGACACACATGCCAGCCCTTTCATTGTGACCTTAGTCTCAGGATGTTGTTTATACTATGGTACTCGGCTCTATGGACCATCTGCATTAAGTCAATCGGCCTGGCAGTAAAGGTGTCTGTACAGTCATGCACAAGTAGTTTACCCATCAGAAGGTAAAATGGTGTGTTGTGCGTCATGGTACCTCACATCACATTGTAGGATGGCTCTGGGCTACATGATGTTAGTGGGCTGGCTCAGTCAGTGTAGGTCATGACCAGGGTTGAGATGAGTCAGCAGATGACCACAAAAGTGTTTATTCATGATTTAGTAGTGCTTAGCATGTGACATTTACACATGTATTGTGTTGACTCTTGATGAATGTTTGTGTTAGCTGTCAACAAAATGTGTATTAACCATACAGATATCCTAAAACTTCCAGTTGCAATCTGTTTCTATTTTTATTGCATCCGTACATGTCAACGCCCATCAGAAGCAGGCTATTTGGAGAGCCATCGTCCAGAAGGTGTGGACCCTGGAGGTCTCCAACCGGCGTAGTGTCCACTACAGGAAGAGGTGGGAGGAGCTGAGGCGCTGGACCTGGAAGACCATGGATGTCCAGCTGGGACAGTCCTCCCATCATGGAAGGGGCGCGTGCCGGACACTGACCCTGACCCCCTAATGGCCCGCATACTGGCAGTGACCTTCTCGGAGCTTGATGGGCAGGTAAGGGCCCAACAGCAGCTACACGGGGGGAATCCTGGCCAGAGTCATACATGTTACTTTATCAACTTTGTGTGTTACAGGCATGCATTTCCCAAGCAATATTTGTGGTGTCCCATGTGCCACACACAAAATGAGCTGTTGTTTGTGTAGATCTGGTAGTAGGTGCCTGCTGCTGTGCTGTGCCTATTGCCTTTCTGACCAGGAACACAGCAGAGTCCTGGCTGAGTGAAGTGAGTAATCATCTAATGTTGTTAGTTGTTGTGGGTGACAATTGCACCACACAGGCAACTTGTCTTCCTTGTGTGAGGAGTGATGTTACCGCACTACTGTCTCTTATGTAATGGTGGCCCTATTACATGTGACATGACATAGAGTGCACAGCACATGCAGTCACTGTACAACAGTTCCCATTGGTAAGTACTGGTAATACAGTGAAATGAGTGTGCAAACATCACTGGTGCCATCAGCATTAGTGTCTACATGTTGGCCACTGTGCATTTTTCAGTTGATGGTTCATCAGCAATAGTGTTTCAAAACACTCATTCACTGACTGGTGACGTAAGGGAGTGAGATGTAGAACTGCAGAGATAATATGCGAGTGTACACACTGATCCTTACAAGGCAATCTGAGTTTGCAATACCGATGCTGTGAAATGTCAGCCCATTGGGACTCTAATGATCCCACATCTTCATGTCATAGATATTCAGGGACACCCAAAGTCTTCAAAGGTGTATTGGCGTGTAGGTATACAATCTATGAATGGCGTTATCACCTGTACCAAGCAGGTTGGGGATATTCATATAGCTCTATGAAGTCTTGTGTTGTGTGAATTCTGAGTATCTACCTCGCAAATGCTTGAACCTCAATGTTTTCAGGCAACATTATATGGTACATGCGATACAAAGCTAACTACTTCTGTACAGCTTTCAGTAGACTTTCAACAGACTTTTCAGGTAGTGGACATGTGATGTAATTTGGAGTCCAACGTCTCATCAGTGTGCAATGAACATTTGCATGTGACATGATTTCTGCCACAACACTAATTGATGGGTTGTTTAACTTGACCTTCATGACATCATGATGTGCTATGAGGAATAGGCAGACCTGTTGAATCTTGAGCCTTATGTGAGCACTGTTTAAATCTCAAAATTGTATCCATCCTATTTGGTTACATAATTTTACAATGGTATAATAAAAGTGCTAAAGTATGCAAGGTGATCAACTATCCTAGTATGGACTAAGCTTGGGCGGAGCTGGCGGAGTTTCACTCCGCGGAATTCCACGAAGTTACTGAAAAACTCAGATGTATTTCACAGAGTTCCTCCCGCGTGCATAGTATTGCTCAGCGCCACACCCCTTTGCACCAATTACAGGGAAAATGTTCACATCTACGTGTGTCCCAGCGTTCGCTAAACCTCTGCTGCCCTGAGGGTGCAACTACGATAAAAAACTCAAGGCAGCACTAAGGACTCATTTTTAATCCCCACACTCGGCCGATGACTACAAAACAAACAAGACCAGAGCCTAAATTATTGACCCTGCAGTTGCACACAGGAGACTTGTCCTTCATCCCGGCACTTCATCGACACATTGTGTGAACCTGGGCAAACCACATCACCTCCTGCAATTGAAACTAAATATGTACAATGTAAACAACTGTAGGGTGACTGGTCCAAGCCACCTCCTTCCGACTCACCAGCCAAAACACCCCGGTTCCCGTAGCAGCTGAAGCCCACACAGACCCCCCCCACTCTGTGGTATTTAGGAAAGGGTGTGACGATAGTGACATATTGCGACTTGCCAATACATTCGCCCAGTGCCCCCTCGAAGCGTGGGTCCCAGCTGACATGAGAGACTGCTGTTCTGTCAAGTGTCTTATGTTCCAGATGCCCCTGCTACAATAAAATTGCAATGCTTGCTATCCGGGGCTCATATAACTAAAGGGGATGTGGACTATTGAAATGGGAGCATCAGCAGACTTGGCCTGAATGTCTGCTTTCAAAGTTTAAATGCAGTGCTTGACAACTGCATGTGGTAAATGAAAGGAACCAGCACCACTTACAAAGTTCTGTACACTACATACACACAAGGCACTGCACAGCCTAAGTTAAGATGGGATAAGTGCATTCTGGCCACGTAGGGAGTCCTTCAGTGCCTCTAAGTAGGGTGCGGGGTATCTAATGTACACATGGCCTCCAAAGTCTGAAAGGCAGATGCACACCCATTTAGTTCACACAGTTTGATCAGAAGCAGATAAGGTGGACAGGATGTATGCAGTCTTTTCAAGGGGTGCAGGGAAAGGGGTGTCTGAAATTCCTCTCGGAGATAAGGGAACGCTAGTACCCTCTCTCTGCGTGCCCCACAATCCTAGCTCATAAAAGCCTAAGGCCAGATTTACAGCTCCCTCCACCCTCATTTGCACCTGCGCTTTGCCCACCATGACCCCTTTGCCCCGCCACTTCTTTGCATGCCCTCCCCGCATTCGCAGTGTCCTCTGCTTGGCTGCTTCCCCTCACTCACGTGCATAGTTAGTTACAATGATGCGGACTCCTGTCGCTTCAGTGCTAGCCTCTTCTTACCCATCCATGCTCTTCTGCCAACCGTACCACACCACAGCGCTTCTCGGAATCCCGGCAGAGAGCAGGGCCTTCCCAGGCATCAACGTCTCAGGGACATGTGAAGAATGGCGCAGAGTAAAATACTCAAGAAGCATGAAAGCACAACATTCTTTTGAAAGAAGTCCACATAATAACAACAAATAGTTAAAATGAATACCAATGTGAAAACAAAAATGGAACTCGTGTCTGCTCAACAACATCCTGCGAATCTGGGTAAATTTTGGGCCGGGCGCCGGTAAACTCCGCCACGTGGTGTAGGCGGAGTTGTTGCTGAACTCCGCACTCTAAGCGGAGCGGTGAAAACTGAGTGAACTCCGCCCGTGGATCGGAATTTACTGCCCAGGCTTAGTATAGACATAAGGATGGAGTGTAGACAACTCAATCAATGCATTTAGGCCTGTCTGAAGTTATGACATGAGTGGAACCAACTGTTTGCAGGTTATGTATCATGCATCCATGTGCTCATTCTAAATTTGAAGCCTATAGAGTAAACCATGAACTGGTGTGATATGTGCACTTCATTAATGTTTTCTGTTGATTGTGATGGTCAGGTTTGGAAACTCAGTTGCAATAAACCTATGTTACATGTCATTTCAAATACATCCAAGGCAAGCAAAGGAGAAGGGGCCAACGTCGGTGGGGACACAGCTGGTCACAGTGATTCCGGACATGACCCCTCAGACACGGAGGGACCCAGTGACCAGGAGGGTGTGGGGAGTGCCACGGAGGACAGCAGCTTAAGCTTGCCATCATCTGAGTCATCTTTTGGACACTCCAGAGTGGTGGCAGACCTCAGAGGATCAGTACCACCTTGATCCTTGTCTGCACCCCTAGTTCCATCAACACCCTCTCTGTTGTCCCCCAACAAGTTGACCAGGTTTGCTCTCCAAAGTGGGGAGCAATCTCCTTCGCTCCAAGCACCTCAGCCCCTGCTACCCCCACTGCCCTGAGTGAGGAGGCTATTAACATCCTGAGGACCATCTCTGTGGGTCAGAATGCAGTCCTTAATGCAATTCAGGGGCAAGGCAACCATCTGACACAAATGGTGGCCTACCTGGAAGGCATTCAAACTGCAATGTCTGGACTACAGAGAGCTTTTCTGACTCTGGCCTCCTCCCTCACGGCAGCCTTCCACCCATCCCAACCTTCCACCCCACCTCCTGCCCCTTCCCCATCCAAATTCCCTATTCCCTATTCCCACCCTATTCCAACTCCCTATTCCCTAAGCACACTCACAATTAAGTAAGCACACACTTCATCAGACATAAGCACCACACTCAAACACAAAACATACAAAAAACACACAAACATGCAAGCACTCAGCAGACACTCACCCCCTTGCCACCCCACCACCCCCAGCATACCCACAGGCACCATAGCAACAGACCCCTCCATACCCACAATCAAGCCCCCAGACAACACAGCAACAGGCACAGACCACTCCACACTCACAACTGTACCCCCAGCCAACACAACAACAGGCACAGATCCCTCCACAACCATACCCCCAGACAACACTGTAACATGTCCAGACCCCTCCACACCTACAATCATCCCCCAGACAACACAGCAACAGGCACAGACCCCTCTACACCCACAACCATCCCCCAGACAACACAGTAACAGGCACAGACCCCTCCACACCTACAATCATCCCCCCAGACAACACAGCAAATGGCACAGACCCCTCCACACCCAAAACCATACCCCTAGACAACACAGTACCAGGCACAGACCCCTCCACACCTACAACCATTCCCCGCAGACAACACAGCAACAGGCACAGACCCCTCCACACCTAAAACCATCCCCCGGACAACACAGCAACAGGCACAGACCCCTCCACACCCACAACCATACCCCCAGACAACACAGTAACAGACACAGACCCCTCCACAACACACAGCATGTCCACAGCACACACAGGAAACAAATGCAACCACTCACAGTCACCCACACAACAGACACCGTCACAACACACAGTTCAGACAGCACACACAACTCATACTTCCACTCCCTCATCCTCCGAAACTGAACTCCATCCCAAACATCCTGCCCATTTTTCCCATGAAGATGTGTTGTTTGCCCTTGCCCTTAGCCTGTGAAACCTGAGCCCACCTCTCCCAAAGTCTCAAAACCCTCTCCCAAAGCCCAACCCATCCCTTCCACATGCCACTCCACCCCAGAGAAACCGAATACCCACTCAACTACACCCAGCCTCAAAACAAAAAAGACAACAAAAAATCCCAAAGCACAACCCATCCCTTCCACATCCCACTCTACCCCTGAAACACCAGCTCGCCACCCAACTACACCCAGCGCAAAAACAAAAAAGACAAAAAAGCCTCCCAAAGACCAACCCATCCCTTCAACATCCCACTCCATCCCTGAGAAACTGGATCCCCACCCCACTGAACCCAGTCCAAAAACCCTCCCAAAATGAAACGCACCCCTTCCTGAACCACTAAAGCCCCTCCCCCAGTACCATCTTTGAGGTGCCTGCTATGCCCAATGGATGCCCCTTTGTGTAAGTTCCCTGGCAGTGTCATTAAGACAAGTTTGATGGCACAGCATTGTGCTGTGGCACATGGATCCACAATGGACTGGTCATTGGCCTATGTTTTATATCCTGTTGTGACATACTGTCATTAAAATCTCTTCATAGTTTTGAAGACATCGGTCCTGGCATCACTTTTCTAACTATTAGATGTTATTGGATAGCTAGTGATGTGTGACTATAGTTGTGTTTGTTTCATCCCTGATTGCTGATCCAGTTCAAGTGGTTAGTATGATGTGACCTTGGACCCAGTGCTGGAGTTACACAGGACAAGGGGAAAGGTTGGATGGATGTCTATGTGGGATGAAATCCAATTGGGGCAGACACTGCATTGGGTGACATATTATATGATAAGTATTTAAGCTTGGCCTGGCCACTGTCAACATCATTTAGGTTGAACTTCTCCCTATGATGTATATTTATATATGTGCTTGATGCATTCAAGTTAGATATTTGTTTATCCACACATGGAGGGTGTTAAATTGTCATACCTTTGTGGAGTTTTGTATGGACCTGTGTCCATTTTCCTGTGTGTACCTTACACCTACTTTATCTAGATGTGTGACAAATGCTGTTAGTGCTATACTCACGCCCTCACAATGCACTGCTGATGACCTCACATATTGCATCACTGATAACATGGTCAGTGATATCACTGATGACATCTCAAATGACATCAGTGATGATATCTTCGACAGAACCACACACAATCACTCACACCCCTATACAACCTCTCGTACACCTGCTCACATACCCACACAGCCACTCACAAACCCATTCACAGACCCATACAAGTATTCACACAACTACTCACTCATCCATAGAGTCACGCATACACCCACTCTCTCACTCATACAGCTACTCACAGATCCACTCACCCGCCCATACAGCTACTCATAACACCAATAGCTCACCCATACAGCCAGTCACATAGCCACATGCTCTCCCATACAGCTACTCACACATCCACTTAGTTACCTATACAGCCACTCACACACCCACTCACTCACCCACCCAAACAGTTCCTCAACACAGCCCCTCACTCACCCATACAAGTACTCACTCACTCACCCACACAACCACTTACATACCCATTCACACATCCATACAAACACTCATACATCTACTCACTCACCCATACAGCCATTCACACAGACACTTGCTCTCCAACACAGCCACTCACACACCAACTCACTTAACCAAACATCCACTCAAACAGCCACTCACTCACCCATATAGCCACTTAAACACCCAGTTACTCACTCATACAGCCATTCAGTCACCCACTCAATCACCCATACAGTCACTCACACACCCACTCACCCACCCATATAGCCACTCACACAGCCAGTCACTCACTCATACAGTCACTGACACACCCACTCACTCACAATACAGCCACTCACACAGCTACTCAGTCACCCACACAGCTACTCACATACCCACTTATACACCCATACAGTCACTCACATACCCACTCACACACCCATACAGCCACTCAGACACCCACTCATACACAGATACACACAGTCATACAGCTACTCACATAATGTACGTTAGAAATAGTATCACTCATTAGTAGTACACTTTGGGGCATATTCTCAAGGAGCTATCGCCGAGTTAACGGCACTTTATCGCAGCCAAAGTTGCGATAAATACATCGCCCCATTCACAAGCTGGTGTTAATAGCCCATAACACCAGTTTACCCGCGATAGCAGCCGCAAAAAACATCTCCACAGTTGACCCCGGCAACTATCACTAATAAGATGCAGAGTAGGCATACCCGTGCAAAAAGCCGCGAAAATACCACTCCGCAACATTCTCAATGACCAGCCACATCGGCGAAAAGACCACGAAACATGCGATAATGCGCGTTAGCAGCAGGAAATTAACAACTGCTCTGACCTGGTGTAAAGTCGGACGGCAGCCTGCACCACAAAAGGGAGCCCAGCCCACAGCCACACCTGAAGACCAACAGATGCCATGGAGCCACTGAACATGCGGGCCAGACACCCGAGGGCCCCAACACCCACCGCCACCAACCCCTTGACCACCCCCACCCCCCTTACACCCACCGCCCCCCCGGACCAACACTGAGGCAGCGCAGACAAAGACAGCGACCCTCCGAAAATGCACCAACCTCACAGACCCAAAGGGACAACCCTCCTCCGCATCCTGACCACCATTGCCCACAGGCTGATGGTACCAACACAGCGGACAACCAACATCCCACCGCAGACAAAGCTGCTGGCCGTGCTGCATGTGTTGGCCTCTGGTACCCTCCAACCAACATCCCCCTGAGTCGGAGGAGTCACACAGCCAGGCCAATCCGAGTCCCCCACAACGGTCATGGATGACACCATCAGCTTGGTACCCCACTATCTATACTTCACACACACTGCGCAGGAACAGCCGGAGACCAAGCAAGGCGTGTACACCACAGCTGGCTTCCCGCACGTGTCAGGGGGCAATTGACTGCACACATGTCCTACTAGTGGCCCCTGGCGACACTGCACACAATAAGCGCTACAGAAAGCGCACGTATCCCACCAATGTGCAGGCAATAGTGGACCACCGTGGACTCTCCGCCAACGCCGCCGCCAACCACCCAGGCAGCGTGCATGATACCTGCACCTCCCGACAGTCCATCATCAACCTGCGCCACCATGATGGCACCCACGGAAATGCACTGCTCGTTGGCCAATACCAAATGCACACACCACACACCTCAACTCCACAATCATGCAACACACAACACAGGAAATGCACACGTCACAAGCTCGCATACAACATGCACACCCACCAGACACGACAGCACAACTCAGTGTGGGAACCTGGGCCAGCCATGTACATGAGTCATCAACGGCATGGCACCTCAGACACACAATAGTAGAATGTCGGAAGAGGTGGGGTCCAGGCATGTGCGAAGGAGGCAAGGGACCGATGAATGAGAATGTACACAATGCCAAGTGTGGCGTGGATGTGCTGGGCAGACTGCAGCATGCAGACCACACACATATCCATGTTGACACACACCGCTGGTGTCTGGAGTGTAGTGGACAGTGGACGCAACCATGTCACCCCAGCCAGTGGGGAAGTCGCGGAAATGTAGCTTGTGACGTCCCCCCCCGTAAGCGTGAGCGGAGTGGGCTGGCCCAGCGTACGCCAGGTCAGCGTAGGGGTGTGAATAAAAGGCACATAACTCTGGGCGTGGTCCTCTTCCGGAATGCCCAACGTCTCTGCCAGGGCGGTGCCTCTCACCCCACCACGAGGCCGATGCCGTGAGCAGTGTTGCCAGCGATCCTGTGAGCCTGCTGCACCCCGGGACGCTGGTCCCCGAACCAGTCCTGCCCGCCCCTGCGCACCATGGCCTCAATGCCCACCTTCCGACACCGGCGTGTGTCGAAGAGAGCCCAACATGTGCCGGTGCAATCCCCAAGCCCGAGGCCTGCGACCTTGGCAGCCTCCTCAGACCATCACGGCCTCCGCAACACAGGCCCGCAGTACACCTTTCTCGTTGACGTACTCCATCGGCATGCACAGCGGACAAGTAGGTCACACATTTGGAACTGAGTCTTGATTACACCATGGCAGTGCACATAAATCATGGCTGAGTGTATGTCACTATACACCCTTCGATGTGGTGCCAACAGGTCTTAGTGTTACATCAGAGCCGCAAGATTCTGTGGGCCCACGCGGACTACTGCTCTCGGCCTACGCTGCGCTCGAGTAGGTCACAGAATTGGAACTGAACATCGATTATTCAAAGGCAGAGTACGAATCATTGCACGCAAGGAGAGGCATAAGAGGATGACGCGTTGCATTTGTGAGGAAAAAAGGATCATCGTTACTGAGGTGATCGAACACTACCGACAACTGCCCTGATGTCACTAAGTCTGTGCATCGCGAGCCTGCGACACGTGGCTGTGGCCCACTGCTGACCGCTGCCTCTGGCCTACACTGCGGTCCAGTAGGTCACAGAGTCTTGATTCGTCAATGCCGGAGTTCATATCAGTGTACCGGCATCATCGCAGACTGCATCCCCTCTCAGCCCCGGTGCCACTAAGTCTGTTCCCCGACATCCATGGACACTCTCTGGTCGTACATTGGTGGCATCTGAGTCTATGGACTAGGGGGTAGTTTTCATCCTCATGCAGCTGATACCGAATTGGTGGTGGCAATGAGGCAGTCGCTTTCCACTCCTCCATTTGCTGCTTCTGGATAGCTTCTGCCCTCTGCATCATGCCCTGGAGGACACCTTCCACTGTCCCCCGCAACCCTCCGCCACATTCACCTTCGACATCGACGAGGACCCGCTCAGTCTGCGTGGCCCTACCTCAGTGGACCGCAAGTCACCATCCCGTGGCGGTGTGCCTGTGCCTGCCTTTGTGCACCCGGGGCCACTAACTCTGTGCAGCTCAAGTCAGGGACCCTGTCTGAATGAATATTGGATGACCTCTGTGACGGTGGTATTGGGGTCATCGACGCCATGTGCATGTGGCCCTGTGCTGTCTGCTGCCTCCGGCCTCAACTGCGGACCACCAGGGCTCACACATCAAATCGAGTCCTGACCGGCCCGGACGTCGCATCACCGCAGTAGGCACACGCCACCATCGCCAGGGCCAACTCCAACCACCATCTGCCAGAGTCGAAACAGTGGTACTGGCAGACTAACGGAGTTGCTCAGACCTGTCGTGGATGCCATCATCTGCCTGATCCCCTGCTCAGCACTCCAGGTGCCACTGACTCAGTGCACCGCAACCAATGGACCGTTACTGATTGAGTTTTGTGCTGTGGAGATGTTGCGCAGCAATGTCACCTCAGGCAGTGTGGGAGACCTGGGACGTTGATGAGGAAGTTGATGCAGGTCTAACACACCCCACTGCATCTGCATCAGGAATATCCCGAATGGACACAATCCTAGTCATTTTCATCACATGAGCACGCTCAGCTCTAGTGCCCCAACCTCAGTGCACTGCAGCTCACGGACACTTTTGTTTGTATGTTGGGTGACCTCTGTACTTGCTCCGGCTCCCTCCATGTTGCTCAGCAGTTGACTCTGTTATGCAGGTGTTTTCTGTTTCCATTGCACTGGTGTCCACTGTTCAAGTTGTTGCCAGCACCAAGCACTCCATGCGGGCTGGCTTATGCTCACCCCACACACATCCAGCACAGGCATCACTGTACATGTGGCCCTGCCAATAAAGGGGCCGGGCGCACGTGCCCGTAGCCAGTTCAACATAATATCTGCGTGTGTCTCTATGGCAGTGTGGGTCTCCTTTGTGGGGTGTAGGTGGTCCCTGAAGGGTAATTGACACCCACGTATGTGATCTAGTTCGCCTTCCATGGGTTCGGACCACACCCGCACCTGTTCGGCCACCTCCTTTTGGCGTTCTGACACCTGGCATTGGGGTGCCATGTATGGGTCGGTGAAGTGTTGTGAGCCAGCCGTGCTTGCGGGTGCTTCATGCTCTGTGGTCTGTTGCAGGGGCTGGGTTCTCCTCTAAGTAGCTTATCTGCCCTGGTCCTGGTGGTGGGTTGCGTGGGATGTCCATGGGCTGTTGTGGGGCGTCGGTGTCGAAGGTGTGGTGGTCATCTCCGGCATCACTGATGGGTTGTCTGGTCTGACCTGCTGGAGGTGTTGTTTGTCCCTCTGCAATGTGAAGGGGAGATGCATGTTGACATTGTGTTGACATTTATGTTGGCGCATTGTTCTTGTAGACATGCAGACTGTGTGACAATGTACATTGTGACTGTTTGGGCGGTGCTGGCAATTTGAGGGGGGACAGTGGACATTTGGACTACATGACTGATGTGAGGTTGTACCCGTACATATGCATCTCACAGTTCCCTGCTCTGTCAAATGTGATTGGCCGGTTTATGCGCATGGGCGGACCCAGTTGTGTCCCCTGTTCTGCAGTGTCGGTGTTGCACTTTGTGCCACATTGTCATGGGATGTGCTGTGATTGCCATGTGTGTGTGCTGCAGTGTGCCACGGGGATGGGGGACATGACCCTGGGTAATTGTGGGTGTGCAGTGTGCTACACATCGTTGTGCATGTGTGCCATTGTGCCCATCTCCCCCGTCCCCCCAGTACCTGTTTGTTACTCACCCTGTTGTTGTTGTGTCAGGTCCTCTCGAGCTGTGTCCGTACTCCCACCTCCTTGCACCGTCTCCACACTGATGACAGGCCTCCATTACCTCCAGCTCCTCCTGAGGTGCAGGACTCCCACCTCCTGTCGCCGTTGCTGCCTTCCTGTTGGCAGCGGCTTTGGGCCTGGTTTAGGTTTTCACGTCATGCCAGCGCCTCTTGGCCTCCTCCATTGGCCTCCTCGACACTTCGGCTGCATTCAAGGTAGTCTGATTGTGGGTCAGTTGCTGGTAGTGTTCTGTCACATCCGTGACGCTGGTCTCATTTTCCTACGGGCTGCACCCCGTCTTCCTCTCCCTCTTCTCCTTGGCCTTCCCCGACCCCGTTGGTCCTTGCTGTTGGTCTGTGGGGCTTGTGGGGTTCGCGTTGGCCTCTGCGCTCGGTCAGGGTGCATCCATGTTGCTACGCACTTTGGATTGTTTCTGGTGTGTTGTTTTTGTTGCTTTTATGGTGCATTTTCCTGCCAGACGCATGGGATTTGCAGGCCTGCCGCTGGTTTTCGCTGCTTTTTGTATCGCGATTGGCCTCATCGCAGCTTTTTTTGTGTTCGTGTTTCGCATTTGTGCGGCGTGGCGTTGATTTTAACCCGGCCATTTGACGCGTTATCTGGTGACTATCGCATGGTACCGCCGTGTTGTGAATACTTGGTTATCACGGCGTAAGTTTCCCGCGATAGACTGCGATGTTGGAGGTTGCGTTAAGTAACTTTTGCGATGGTTATCACACGTTCTTGAGAATATGCCCCCTAGTATGCTAATTTAACTTTCGTAATAGCTTAGTATATATGTTTAATATTCATAAACTCTTAGAAAATACTTACACTCACTAGATGATGTCATCAATGATGTCCTTTGAGATGTCATCAGTGATGTCATGAGTGATGTCACTGACCATGTCATGAGTGATGTAGTATGTGAGGTCATAAGCAATGCATTGCGGGGGTATAAGTAAAGTTTCCTCAGGTAACTATAACGGGTGAATTTCTATGGTTTTGTATGAGTGAAATCTAAGCCTAATTATATCATCTCTGCAACCTTGTTTTTTTCAGTGAATTTCTAAGGTTTTTTAAATTCTATTTCCTAACTATAACATCCCCGTAACCTTTGTTTTTTTAGTGAATATATACATACACACACATATCTATATACACACACACACACATACATATATATATCTCAATCGTGTACTTAACATGTATGCCTATTGACACAAAAAGATGGATGAATGAAAAGATAATAATACATAGCTGCATATATTTTACATCATTAAGAGATACAGAAACAGATACTGTATCAAAAATAGCAGGCCCAAAAGATCCCAAATAAAGGATGCTTTTAACTACAGAACATGCAAAGTAAGACGCTATGCAAAGCATTATTCTATGAATAGTTCCCTTATATGGAGAAATATTTGGGACAAGTGCACAGTGGAGATGGGTGATAGTCAATGTTACCTTGGGGCGAAACGGCCCTATTCCGCTCTAAAAAAAATTCTGATGTATTGCCAATCTGCTTATTCAGTCCTGTATGGGAAACACAAGATGTGAGATAAAGGGAAATAAACAAATTCTGCAGTAACTAAACTAATAAAGGAAGACTTGGGTCTAGGAGCCTGACTCACCATGCTGTATCTTTGCAATCATTAGTTATGTGCTAGTCACTGTTAGACTGGCCTGGTGGTGAGACAGAAGCCACATATCTGGATGGCCTGTGCTCCAAGGCAGCCAAACGTGATAGTCAGCTCTGTAAAATTTAACAAAAGCAAAATTAAACTAGGTGGGTATCTAACGAGGGGGTTGGAGCCTGTTACACCAAACCAGCAGGTTACTGCATGTGAGACAATTCAGAATTGTCCCAGGAGAGAGTTTTGGGCCATAGAGAGAATTATTATTATTATTTAAGGTTTTACAGCACAACAGCTACCCACACGGGGTTTTCCGGCGCTTGAAGCCAGATAGAGTGCAACCAGAGTCTACTAACTAAACAACCAGGTCTTCAGCTGTTTCAGAAAAGCGGTCATTGAAGTACATCTTCTCAAGATGGGCGGCAGGTCATTCCAAGGCTTAGGGCCCATGCAGGCAAAAGACCGACTACCCATACAGGTCTATTTAACTTTCGGAACTGAGCATTGGGTGAAATCACTGGATCGTAGGACATGAGCCAGTTGATGGGGTCTCACCATACCATGGAGGTATCGAGGGCTAACTCCTGATCTGGCTCTGTGCTCAAAGCACAGAGCCTTAAATTGAATCTTTTTCTCGACCCTAAGCCAGGGCAGCTCCAGCAAAAGAGAGGAGACTGATGAACTTTTATGGAGCCTGTAAACCAACCTGGCTGCCAAATTTTGGACCCCTTGCATCCTTCTCATGGAGGATTTTCCAATTCCTAAATGCAAGACATTGCCATAGTCCAATCTAGAAAGGATGAGGGCCTGAATAATTGTCCTTTGAGCTGGAAATGGAAGAATTCAAAGTATTTTCCGCAGCCATTTCAGCACGGCAAAGCAGGTGGCAGCCACCTTCTCAAACTGGGGCATCATGGACAACTTTTCGTCCAAAAGGAAGCCAAGACTCTTCACCTTTTGGGCAGGAAGGGCACCCAAGTTTCCAGGCCAATGCTGAGAGGGCCCTATAAGGACGTTTTTTTTCCTAACACCAAAACCTCAGTTTTTTCTGCATTAATTTTCAGAGAGTTCTTATTCATCCATATGGCGATGTGATTCAGGCAAGAATTCAGGGCCTCAGAATGATGATCCTGAACGGACGACAAAGAAAAAAAATGTGTGTGTCATCAGCATAGGAAAACAAGGTCAGGCCAAAACTTTCCACCAGACCTGCCAGAGGGCGGACATAGAAATTAAATAAGACCGGACTTAATGCTGTACCCCAGCAAACCCTGAAGTAAGGGCAAAATGAGTAGAGGTGGCATTCGCAGAGGAACCTGGAAGGTTCGATCACTCAAAAAAGATGCCATCCATGATAAGGCTGTGTCTTGTAAACCCACACTGGTCAGTCTTCCCAGCAGCTTTGCATGTGACACAGTATCGAAAGCAGCGCTGAGATCTAATAAAATCAGTGCTGCCATCTAGCCCTCATCCAGGAGCCATCTAAGATGTTCTGTGACTCCTAGAAGGGCAAGTTCAGTACTGTGACGTGCTCTAAATCTTGACTGTAAGGGGTGGAGCAGGTTATGAGTCTTCACAAAAGTAGAGTTGTCTGTTGACATGCTTTTCCATTATTTTGGCCATAATGGGAAGCATGGTGATTGGCCTGTAATTGGACCAGTTAGAAGGATCCAATGTGGGTTTTATTCAGAAGGGGCAACACCGAAGCATGTTTCCCTGGCTGAGGGATGTACCCCTTCTGTAGTGAAGAATTAAGAAGTTCCACCAGCAATCTGAGAATGTCATTGTCCAGGATATTTAACTTGGCTGGGGGAGGGGGGTCCTAGAGGAGCCCAATCTCATAGATAGTGCCAAATATCTGAATGATTGTAAATCCATCAAGTCCCAAGCATTACGTTTCTGAGTAGCTGGGTTATTTGACACTTGGATAAGTGAAGTGTTTGGTATGAAGGGAGTCAGTGTCACGTTGGAGCAGGACTTAGAGGCAACAGGTCCATCAGCTTTTAGCAAAAGTTGAATGTCCTGCACCTTTTTAATGAACAAGTTGGCCAACTCTTTGAACTGGCACTGAGAGAGAGTAGGAGAGGGAACCACATTATTAAGGTCAGAAAGTTATTGCAGTGCCCTATAAAACGTTCTAGGACAGTTTTGAGCTGAATAAAAGGAGGCTCAAGCGACTCTGCAGAGTCCATGGTAATTTTTTAGTGTCTATCTATATTTAAATTTAGAGACATCACCATACGAACATCTCTCTAGACCCTTACATTTAGTTTTCTCAGCACAAAGTGCCTAAGTAAACCAAGGAGCAGGAGGATGAGTCCGAGCTGGACGGGTGAGTTTGGAAGGCAGGACAATATCTAATGAGTCCTGCAGCCAGGCATTAATTCTAGGCTGGTCAAGCTGAGCAACTTGAACTAGGTTGGACATCATAATCCTCAATTAATGGTTGAGAGCTGGGATGTCCAGCCTTGACCAAGACCTGGTCTTGAGCTGAGGTCTGTTCTCCTCTCTCCATGGAGCTGAGCAAATTCCAAGCGAGAAAGGTACCACATGGTGGTCCGACCACAATAATGGCATAGTGGGAACCGTAGTAAGGGTTTCTACATTTGCAAAAAATGGGTCCAGGAGATGACCTGCTTTGTGGGTTGGAGTGGAATTAATAAGATTCTGGTTCTGGGCTCTGAGGCCCTCAATCAGATTCTGACCAAGACTACAGGAAATATCCTACAAGATTAAATTTAACAGCTTTGATAATAAGGGGAGCCAATGCATCGGGCAGCAGCGAACACCAATTACCAGCATATCCAGGAGGACGGTAAATGAGGGCGCCGGATGTAGTAAATTTGGGAGTGAGTTCCAGCGAAAAGAAGAGAGCTTTGCAGGCTGGTACTGGTAGTTCCTGAATTTTGCATTTCTATAGGTTTTTAAACAAAATGGCGATCCCGCTCCTGGTTTGTTAGGCCTGTCCCTCCTCAACATAGAGTAGTCTTGCGGTAGGGCCGCATCACATCAGCATACAAGGCTCATGGAGCCAGGTTTCTGTAAGCAACATGACATCCGGGGCGTAATCTGACACAAAGTCAAAGAGGTGTTGTTGATGAATTGGTAAAGATCGAACGTTGAGACTAAAACATCGAAACTCGCAATTAGGCCCCGGGCATAGAGAAGAAGCCGTGCAGGTTCTTGGCCAGTCTACCAAGGGAACAGAGTCTGTGATGGGGTGCAATTGAATGCTATGTGGGAGTAAAGAAAACGTACAAAGAGTGCATATTTGAGCAGATGGGCCAAAGTGCTTTTAACTGGAAGAGAAGGTCCTCGAATATTTTGTCCAGAAAGGTCAGGGTCCCTGGCTCCTGGACCCTTTAGATCGCGGAAGGGCGCAGACGGGCTTGCCTTTGGCGGCCGTCGGTGGCGTGCCCGCGTCCACCCAGTGGCCATTCTAAAATAGGGGAGCGGGACAAACACTAGCCTGCTCATCGAGCAGTCCCTCACAGCCCCAAGATGGTGCCAAAGTAAAAAATTACAAACGGGCCACTTAAACACATGAGCCTCACTCGTATTGCCCCAAACAAGATACTAGTAAAAGGAATACAAAGGCCCTCGTGGATTGGCAGCATGAACTTTAAAAAACAATTTTTTAAAGATCCTGGTTGAAGAAGGTGCCAGAAGACACCCTACTTGCTCATTTGAGCGTGGGGGCCTGTGTTCCTAAAGAATCCAAACAGCCCTGTGAGTCACATGAGTTAGTGGCGTGATTTATGCCCACTAACTTGGAAGGGTGAAAAGCATACCAGTAAAGCTAATGGTAAATGCATATTGTTTTTACTTCTGACAAGGAACACCAACTTAATAAACATTTAATAGGTTACTCTTAGTCATTTTTAACTCACGTTATCACCAATCTAAGCAGTTGGCGCCGCCACACATGCTGTATCATGGCTAACGACATCTTTAAACAATCTCCGGCAAAGAGCCCCCTCGAGGGGCCCATAAGGAATTGCAGCTCCGGCCCAACAAGGATCTGGCTGATGATGAAGCATGTCACCCAACTACCTGTGTGAGGGCCCTTGCTTCTGATCTAAGATCCCTCCGACTTGTTTCCTTTCCTTTCTTGATACTATAGGAACTGCGTATGCAGTTCATATATTGATTCAGACAAATTAGGTTTTATAGAAGGACAATATTGAAAATAAACTCTTAAAGAGGATATTAGGTCTCACTTCTGCGACTTGCAACTTTGCTTGTCTCTAGGAAACCTGGTAGCAGTACCTGGGCAAGAATCCTAAATATTCTCCAATTGCACCTTGGATTTCAATATAGACAAATACACACACCGTCTTGTGCTGGGGATACATTCACCACATCACATCTTTTTCCTTGGGTGATTTACCGTGATAAAACTGCTACCTGAGCGAGCAGCTAAAATCTGTTGATATCACACAGAAACAGACAGAGAAAATGCAGAGCTGAGGAAACATACAGTGAGGAAATATATATTTGACTAATGGCCTTATTTAGAGTTTGGTGGTCATAGGCTCTAACGCCATGTTTGTGATGCAGTATCTCATCTGCCAAACCCTAAACAAGGCCCTAAGTCCTGCATCCCGGCAGTATGATTTAGTTCCCCTGAAAGATAGTGTCAGAGTCCCATGCCCCTAGCTGCCCAAGTGACCTACTTTGTTTGTCAATCATGCATGCACTTTTTCTTTTTCTGTTGGTTCTTTTCATTTTCCATGCGTACATATTAGAGGCCCGTTTTACAAACAGCTTGGATAATTAATTGCAGAGGGGCATTTATGAATCTTCTGACATTAAACTCACCTTTATTATGGTTCTCCACTTCTAAACTTCTCAGGGCGGTCATTAATATGGGAAACAGTCTAACCGTATGGATCAATTTATATTGTAGCTTCAGAGATTATGATATTTTTCATTGATTTGATTTTCTTTGATGTGTTTTTTATGTACATTGTGTTTTACATGTTATGCCATGCTGTGCAAGAGTTTCCTGTATTTCATTTTATTTGTTTTTATTACCTTAGGTCGAAATAAACTAACTATTGATCGATTGAAAGTGGAAGCGAAATCAAAGGCAATGCCTAGGGTTCTGGATCACTCAACGCAAGATGTCAAATCAAGTACACCTGAAGGGCACCAAGCACTGTTCCACTGAAAAGCCTGGCCGGGCAGAATCAAGAAGAGTGGAATTCAAGAAACTCCATCATTTTAGCTGCAAAAGGAAAAAGAAAGATTGGCCTAAAGTTAGCAAGAATCTTAAGGTCTGCTCCAGGTTTCTTTTGAGAGGAGAATCAATAGTCTTCTTCCCACAACTAGGGACAGATGCAGTAAATAAAGAGGAGTTAAATATCTCTATAATAAACGGGCAAATAACCTTAATAGCCTGCTGAATGACCTTCATTGACATTGGACCGAAGGGACATCCCAGAATAAAGGCTGCTCAGGAAAGAGCAGTTCAGATATGTCTAGAGGGCTTCCAAAACCATATAACCAGAAGATGAACTTTTTACATTTAGAGTGGAAGTGCGCTATGACATCACATGAGCCAAAAGAACAACATTTTTTCTATTTTAGTACAAATAGTACCTCTTTATGAATCTACAAAGAAAATTTAAAAAAGAAATAAAAGGAGGTGCAAAAAATAAATAAATGTTCAAATTAGAAGGTTATTTGGGGTTTCATTACTCTGAGAACCATCCTGCAGTTGCTGGTCAACCTCACCCACAGTCACTGCCATTTCCCTGCGCTGGACAGCAAGTTGCTTCATGAAGCCCAGGACTCCTTTATGGAGGCCCTCAGCTCTTCTTGGGGCTCCAGGATGGCTTCTTGTCCAGCCTGCACATGGCTACTGCTCTCCTGGAATGCAGCAAGCATTGTGTAATGTGCTGCATGGCCAGGAGTGAAAACTCTTGGATTCTTCTGGACATTATTGGGGCAGTCAGATTAAGAGGGTGGAGGAAGGAGTGGAAAAGTGAATGCTGTGTGAAGCAATGTAATGGCCTTATCCAAGTCTGTGGACAAACATTTCACTTGTCCACAGTGTTTTTCCAGTGAAGCTTGACCCTGGCCATCACTTTTTGTCCCCCCCTCCCCTCCACTCCAGAGTCCAGAATGTTTCAAACTGATGAGCATGTTGTCTTTATGCGTGGCACGGGAAATTTCTCCTCCTCCTCCACCGCTTCCCTTTTTACTACTGTTGTTCCTTTGTTCCCTTTGCTCGACCTTTAGTTGAAGGGCCCTTTTGTTTCACCCATCATCTGAGTTCTTCATTCAGAAAAGAAGAGGAGGTGTTTAATCAGAATGGAATTAACATTGTCATTGACAATTCCATATTTGAAACTTCACTCTTCCACCTTATAAGGTAAAACGTTTTTCACTTGACTTAACAGAACCAAAATCATGAGAAGTGTGTTTTTTATTGCGAACAGGGTCATCCTCCTGACGAAGGCTCCTACAGCCCGAATGCATCGGAAACACTAGGAACTTGTTATGTTCATGTGGGTGGAACATGCCCACCAGTGTAATCCCCGGAGGGGTGTTTCAGGTTCATCCCCCTCTACACAATCCTTGATGGTCACGACTGTAATGTGGGGGCAGGGGAGCTACTAAATAAATGAATCGGATGCATGGTCTCCAGAACGAACCAAGTAACCTGTGTGAGGCAGTACGTTCATTCCCCAGTATTGCGACACAGGCCTGCAATTCCATGTTCAGGCCCGATCCTCAACATAACAACTGGCGACAAGCGGATGTGGACCCACGTCCTACCTTCTTCCTCGCTCGCATGCCTGTGGGGGCACCAGCTTTTACGTGCCACCGGCAGAGTTGGCCGGCGATTATCAAGTGCTGGCGCTTTGCCCCGCATTGTCACGAAAGCTGTCTGTGCACCGCTGCGTCAAGGGGCGAGTTTGTTTTGCTGCTGGTTCTTGTCCAATCGGGCCCGCCTGCCTCTACACATCGCACACTCCCTCCGGTGTGTGCCCTGCTGACGCGCGTGCTCCCGCCCCATCAGATTACTGGGCGGAGCCTGGCGGCCTACGTGCTGTGTTCCTGGGGGCCTGGCCTTGTCTACAGGCACGTCGGGTGAGGCCCGGCGGAGTTTTGTCTGCCTCTCCAGAAGCCAGGGGAGGCAATGCACACATTCACTGTATCGTTTTGCTGGAGCCTGGCGGCCCAACGCCCGTGTGGTTCAAAGGGGGCGTGCCCTAAACGCCCACACAGCTACAGCAGAAAATAAGAGAAGAAAAGTCAGTCCGATTCAGAGAAGGGGCACTCAACTGCTCATACACATGGAGGTATGTGATTCGTGGGCAAAATAAGCGGAGAATCACCCCATGGACATTCATACAGCCTCAGTACTGGGATCAAGGGACAGGAGCCTGTGCTTCTGGTTCTTTCCATTTTACACCCTCACCACGACTCATCTGAAAGACATCTTCAGGGGCCAAAATAACAAAAGTAAACTGTTAAGCAAAGAAAAAAATCTCTTCTGAACAGGGCAGTTTGTCACTCACAGAGCCACACTCATAACCACTTAACAGTGCCACCATGTCTGCTATTCCTCCAATAGAACAGTTCATAAGTCAGAACAGGCAGCAAAATGGAAGGATTGGGTGGAACGCCTAGAGACTTATTTTGCAGCAATTGATCTCGGTGATGAGAGAAAACGTCCCATGCTCTTACATTTGGGGAGGGGGGGCAGCCATACATAAACTAGTAAAGTCAGTAGTGGAAGCAGGCCCACCACGCACGTACGACACACTGAAGCGAGCGCTTACAGCCCATTTCGAATCTTTGAACTCCAGAAGCCCGTCAGCCAGTCGGAGGTCAGCCTGTAATCCCAAAGGGTGGTCTTTCCGCCCTTGGGATTCTGATGCACGGTTTCCGGCAGGGTTGCCATGCTAGTCTTTCCAACATAGAAACCCTGTCGGAAAGCGTGTTTGGGGGCCCCTAGCAGGGCTCCCTTGTGTGCACGGCCTGCGGTTGGGGGCTGAGGGGGCACCTATGGTGTCCCCCTGTTAACCCCTGCACCCTGTGGCAGTCACCTTGAGGTGCCTGCCACGGGGTGCAGGGATTAACACCACCTCCCATTTCCCTATGGGAGCACGTACTACGGCCAGTTTACGGCAATTACACATGCTACCATAGAGAAATGTCAGAATGCGACCAAACAGTGTTCGGTCGCATCCAAATCAGGCGGTCGGGACTGCCGACCGGAGGTCAGTCGGTCCCATTTAGGAGACGTGTCGGGCGGAAGCAATTCCGCCCGACATCGTAATCGGCCCCTATATCTTGGACTGACAGTGCATATCAGGTTGCAGCATGTGCTTTAATGACCTTGACAACATGCTTTTACCAACTAAGATCTTGATTACGAGCTGGGGTTGAATATGCACATAGATCTGAATTACGTAATACACACACTCCTCTGTTTTATCCTGACTGGCTTTGGCAGGTCAAACCTGACAAAATTCACGAGGGGGAAAAGGCTCAGAAAAAAAGGAAAATATGCAAAGTTTGGTTCATTAAGCACTGATTTCACATGATTATAGATCGATTTGAGGTGAAAAACCTCAGATGGGGCTATTGACTATACCCGTAAATACCTAACTCTGGGGAAATGGTAAATACATCACCCTTTTCTGACTTACAGGGAATTAGGACCCAAATATCTTGTGATGGGTATTTCCATTTTTTCGTCTTTTTTTCAGAATATCAAGGTAATTAACGTGTTTGTACAATCTCGCTTGCATTTTGGCAACTCAGCATATTTTAGTTTTCCTTAAAACACTCTGAACAGATTCCAATGTATACATAGCTGCAACTTGGACTTACAAACATTCAATCAAGTTTTTGGAAAAATATGCCAATTTGGTGAGCTGTTGATTCATATAGCAATCTCATTTAAACTGCCAGTCTTCTGCACTGCATCTTCTATTAAGTTCCCATACATAAAAATGCCAACTAGTGAGGAAGATCTTTGAAGATCAAGGAGCAATTTTATGGGATACCATTCTCTGGAACCTCAGAATTAAAAGATCTCACATAAAGATTTCAGAAAATCTTAAACACGAAGTTATTCTTTTATTAAGCAGTGGCAGGTATTCCTATCAACACGGTGTGTTCATCAGTCTAGTCTTTCCAACAGCGCCTAGAAACCCTGAGCGGTGGGGCCTTGTGCTGTAAAAAACACCCTGTTGTGGATGAAAGCACAGCCCTCTGCTAAAGGTAATCTGCCAGGTGATTTATTTTTATTTTCAGTTAAGGGTCTGAGTCAGAGCGCAAGGTAACCAAGAAATAATTTTTTGTCAAGATTCATAGTTATATTTTATTATAACCAAACAAAGAGCTTCCAAACTCTACCAGGGCTCTATATGGTGGGGGAGCTTGACGTCATGTACTTCTGGAAGACCTGTCATCTTCTTCAAAGAAAAAGAGAGCAGGTGAATAACTGTTAGGTATGATGGGATGGACAGCTCACTGTCGTATCCTATTGTGCTTTTTTAGGTCTGGCATTAGCCAAGACCTTTTGATTTTACTAAAATAATATGTATAATATACTTACTTAAAGGGGTTCTCAGCCACCTCTCTTCAACCACTGGTCTGTTGTTGTATCATTTCCATTTTGCTTCTGCCCACTACAGCATGCAACATGGGTCAGTGGGTCAGTCTACTTAGGCCTCTAGTTAATGTCACTTTGAGTGACTGCATCTTGCTCTTTCACAAGTGCACAGCCACACACAAGGAATTCTCTTTAGTGCCAGTGTTGACTGTTGTGATAGCAGGACGCAAGTGAAGAGAGCACACGGCACATTTCCACTTTATCAGTTCCTGTCTCCTTCCAACACGGTTGTAAACTCCTTTTGAAGTAGACTACTGCTATTTCACAGCATACCATATTGTGTTCCTGGACCTGGTTTCACCAATGGTGTTTGATCAACTTTCCTTGGGAAGAAAGCCAAACTTTATGGTGTTTAATATGCAGCACTCTTCTTCCTTCCCTTCTTTCTTTCATTCTTTCCTTTTTTCTTTTATTGCTATCATTTTCCTTTTTTGCCTTTTTTCCTTCTTTCTTTTGTTTTTTGCCTTTCGGTTTATCTTTCCTTCTTTGCCTTCATCTCTTTTTCTTTCCTTCTTTTCTTATTTGTTTTCCTACTTTTCACCTCCTTTCCTTCAGTCTTTCTTTTTTGACTTCTACCCTTTTTTCTTTCCTGCTCCTTTCTTCCTTCTTTCATTCTTGTCGTTGTTTTTTCTTTCTTTTTTCACTTTTCTTTTCCTTCTTTGATTCTTTCTTTCTTATCTACTTTTATTTTTCTTTCCTTCCTTTCTTTTCTTCTTTCTTTTTTGCTTTCATTAATTTTTCTTTCTTTCCTCTCTTTATTGCATCTTTATTACTTGCCTTCTTTAATTTTTCATTTTTCTTTCATTCTTTCTTTCTTTCTTGCCTTCTTTCCTTCTTACTTTCTTTTTGCCTTCTTTGTATCCTTCTTTCTCTCTCTTTTACCTTCTTTCCTTCTTTCTTTCGCTTTTGATGCCTTTCCCCATCCTTTTTCTTTCTTTCTTTCTTTCTTTCTTTCTTTCTTTCTTCTTGTTTTATTTTTGCTTTCTTTCCATTTTTCTTTCCTCCTTTGTTTCTCTTCTTTCTTTAGTTCATTCTTTCCTTCTTTATTTATATTTTCCTTCTTTCTTTTTTGCCTTTTTTGCATATTTCATTCTTTCTTTTCTTTCTTTCTTTCTTTCTTTTTCTTTCTTTCTTTCTTTCTGTCTTTCTTTCTTTCTTAGGCTAGCAGCCAATGCCACACCAATGACTTTTTAGGTCTGTATTAGCCAAGACATTTTGATTTAAGTAAAAGTATGGATATCATAGTTAAATATAGGCGTTTTCATCCAAACTTCATCCATTAGTCTGTGATTGTGCCATTCACATTTTTCTTCCACCCACTCAAGCATGCATCAAGGGGCAATGTTAGCCCACTTCAGCCATTAAATGACTTCACTATGAGTTACAGCATGCTGCCCTTTCACATGAAGCACATCCACACACATGGTAGTTTCCCAGGTGTACCATGGTAATGTGTACTTTTTTTAGACCATAAAACCAATTTTACCTTTAGCCATTGTTTTTTCTTTTTTAGATTTAATAAGACCCGACAGCTTCCCAACCAATAAAGTTTTGCAAAAACCATGACAAAACAAAAGAAGAATTGCTAAAAGACTGGCAGCCAATGCCAGACCAAATGGCTTTGCCAATGCTTGTTTTAAGGTGCTACCTCTTTTGTGCTATGGCAACTGTATCTGAAATGCAGTGCTATGCCAAACCAATGGGCTAGAAGACCTCCTCTCACATCTCTAGGGTAGTGCCCAGTGCTTAATTTGAGCTGGAGGTTTACGGTGCTCAGCACCAGCATTCAATTGTCAACACCGGCACTTGTGACAGTCTGCCACAAGGTGGCGTTGTCTGACTAATTTAGAGATGACCACAACAATAGTTAATTATTAATTCAATATACATTAAAAATGGTTATTACCTGCCGCCCAAGCCATTCTTATAGCTTTGGGGGCCTGAAATAGTCCGAATTGTCACATTTTCAGGAGTGTGATGGTCAGTAGTTGTGTTGTTACTATCATTGGCAGCAAAGCAGGGGCAAATTGTGACTCAAGCTGCAGTAGCCTCCTGACAAGACCCTGGCATTTATTTTTACAAATTTAGCACTGATAGTGCCCATGTGATAAGCTCTGTGGTTCCACTTTTGAAAGTGCTTAATAACATTTCCCATGCAGCCAGGGTATTTATGCAACTTTTGGTGACTGCTTTGCCTCACCCTACCAAACCCTAATCATTTGCCATCCTCAGAATACGACCCAGCCAGGGCTGAATTTGGTTCCCAGTCTGGCCCTGGCAGCTTGAGGGTACGTAGCTCCTCCTGAAAGCTGGATACCAGAGAGTGGCCACTATAGGCCCTTCATGCTTTTCTTCTGAAGCATTTTCAGTGCCAGTTGGTGAGAAAGTGTGTGATTTGAGGGGGCATGGCAGACTGCCAATTGAGATGGCTGCTTGCTAGAGCAGCTCCCGTCCTCCACTGGCCTAATCCCCTAATATCCATACACTAATCTGTCTCCCGCGGCCCGCTGTTATGCCCTGGGGGACCTGAGGCCACGGGGATATGGCAGAGTCATCTTTATTGTCCGGCGGCACAACTTCACTGCTACAAGTTGGAGAGGCCTGGGGCAGAGTGTGAAGCAGTGGACCAATGTGATGAGGTGGCAGCACGAGAGCCGTGCTCTGCGAGTGGGCACTCCTGAAGCCGCTGCCCACTGGAGCCACACGCAGAAGGGGCCAGGGGAGAGCTGACTCTGGAAACGGATATCGCTTCATATCTTGGTGCCATGTGTGAAAGGCAGCGAGTCTTCTAAAACCCTCAATGCTGCCCGGTGCAGGGTTCCACCTCTAATTCACTTTGGGTTCGCTATCAAAATAATGAGGCAAGCACTGGAAACTGGAAGACAAGAAAAAGGTTTATTTCTCATGAGGAGATCACGTCAACTGAGACACCGGGATGTCTGAGGGAGGTGCTCTGCTGATAACTCCTTTGGCTCTTCCTTTTATACAGGTTTGACACAATGCATTTGTTTCGTCAACATGGTTACACAAGCTTGGGGTCCCCGCCCCGGGCAGGTTGTCACACAAGCCCAACAGTAATTCTCTTCCCACCCAGGTCAAACAGACAATCTTATCTTGCAGCTGGACCTTGCTTCAGGGTCTAAAACATGTGAGACCGGCCAGATCTAAGAGTCCGTTCTGTTGATAAAAACAGGTCCCATTGTTGGTAACAACAAGTCTTGCTGTTTGCAGTGCAATAAATCATGTTGCAAGAGTCTTTTTGGTGTTTGGAACCTATTTGTGTAACTAGGTGCAGTGAGGGGTAGAGTGTCCAAAGGTTTGCCTGAAAACAGAGATGAGAGGAAAAACGAGTTTGTGGCAGCAAGTGGCGCTGAGGTTTGTTGTGGCAGTAGAGTTTATAGCCCCCAGCACACGTACCAGGTCGGTCAGAGGGTCAGAGGGATGCTAGTAAGGGCAGGGTGAAACAAAGGTGACCAACAGAGTACAAAATGGCTGTGATAGATTAAAATGACTGCAACTTATGTGCACATAGAATTCCACCAGACAAGATGGCGCAGGTAATGTTCATGATTATCGTTTTGCTTTTAACAGTGGCCCCTTTGAACATAACTAGCCAGCTTGTCAGTCTATTTCGATAACCATAATGTCCCGTATCTCTTGATCATACATTACTCTCATTTTTGTTAGCTGAGTGTCCATAGTCTTAGGGTGCAAGGTAGTTATGCAAAGAGAACACAAAGGTGGTATACAGTGTATACCCAAACAACAACCACATATTGTCAATACTGGTACCAAGAGAATCATTGATATTTTCCAACCCCACTCCTTCAAGATGCCCCAAAGCCAACTTCCAATTGTCCAAGTCTCTGATCCTTGATGAATTTCTGAAGATAGTCTATGGAGATGTTCGATTGCTTCATAGACAGAAGGTGAATTATCAGGCTGCGTCGAGGAACTGTGATGAGGCAGAGTCTGCTTGATCAATGTCTTTAGAACACTTTTCTCGATGATGCTCTGCAGGGGCTGTGTAGGTTGGTGGCAAAACAAAGGCGATGTAGCACGTGCCCCCCCAGTTTCTTGGGAGCCAGGTGTAGGCTTTGGTTCCACAAACAAAGTACATATTGGGTGATGCAACAAGCGCTGGGGGGGTTGGCAGTGTTCAAAGTCCTTACAATGCTACAGGTGCTGTGACCCACATTCTTAGTCCCACGGCCTTCAATGCATACAAGGCCAGAGACGTTCGCCACAGATAGGGCCACAGTCAGTGTTGCAGCAGTTCTTTTCTTCAGGTAGGAAAATGTGGCTCTGTTAGGATTATTGAACACTTGCATTTCCACTCGTTCTTTGGAGGGGACATTAATCTGGAATGTCGCATTGAAGGTGTGAGGGCAGAAGGGGGCGGCTGTATTTCCTGTTTTGTTTCGCCAGAACTCGTTGTAGAACTGGGCGATTGTTCCGTCGGAAGTGGCGAAGGGATGAAAGGGATGGAATGTTCAGTGGCATGTGGTAACAGCCCACAGACCCAACAGTTGGTAGCATTGGTGGCAAGATTGTGCTGGTGCAACATCTGCACGAAAGAATTATTCCAGAATTCTTTGCGTCGTTCTCGGAGATGTGGCGGTAGTGATACCAGGTAGTGTTCTTTCTTGGTGGTTGGTTGCATGGTGGGTGACAATGTTCTGTATGCAGGTGCATTCTCTTCAATGATCCAGAGTGCGACCATTAGCAGGAGACAGGTGAGAAATGCGGCTACAAGTGCAATTGTCTTTATGCTGTGCAGGTTAGCAGTCTTGGTGTCTTTGCAGTGGTTTTGCAGGTGTTCAGTTTCTTCCATCATCTTCGAGGAGCTCAACAACTGTTAGGACCACAGACTTTTGTCTGGCGCTTTCCTGGTAGCGCTGTTTGACTGTGCTACCGATCTGAGACCTTGACTTAGTTGGTGGCCTGGTCGTTGGAGGTCCCTCCTTTCGTCGATCTTAGGTTGTACCCTTTCCTGGATGGCACCGTGGGGTCGGGAAATTCTGATAGTTCGAGGGTGTCTTCTTGTGGGTAGCAACTCAGAGCTGGTCGATCTCTCGCGAGTACTTCCTCTTGCACCTCCACCCCTTCACAGGTTGCCAGGGTTGGAGGGACTCGTTTGAGCGTGCAGCCAGTTTCATTTTCCTTCCACTCGGAGGGCAGTTCGGGTGGTGATCAGGACTTGCCAGGGGCCCGTCCACCTAGGCTCCAGATTCTTCGTTCTTTGGAAGTTGCGAATCAATACATGGTCGCCTGGCTTTATTTCATGTCCCGGGCCCCTGGATACGTCAGGCAAGGCTTGCTGCACCTGTTGGTGGATAATTGTTAGCTCGTTTGTTAATTTATGCAAGTAATCCAACATTAATATGTTCGGGACATCGTTAATGGAGGTGGGTCTTGGTGCCGCCCAAATGCTCATAGGCCTGCCGAAGACCACCTCATACGGGGTCAGTCGGTGTTTGGCTAAAAGCGCACACAACCACTAGGACATATTTTAGACCAAGGCATCTCTCTAGTTGAATGCAATCCATTTGAAGGATTTCAAAGGGGTGGTCAGGGACTCCAAACCCTCCCCGTGGTACTACTGTCCCCTTCCCTGGGTTGTGTTGTAGGCAGACTATACATTGTTGTACTATGCGTTTTGCAGATTCTGCTATCTTGACGTTATGCCATACTCTGGTGATTAGTTCAATCATGGGGGTGGAGCCTATGTGTGCTGGTAAATGTGCCATGGTCAATATGGGGATGAGGTAGGCATTGGGTAACAGCCATTTATTTCCGTCTTTAGTTCTCCAGCAATCTTCCTCGTCTTTTAGTCCCACCTTTTCCCACTCGGTCAATTCGTCTTGTGTGCCTGTAGTCTGTATGTCCCTTACAGTGGTCCTAGCGTCAGTCCATCGTTCAGCTTGTGACCTGGTCACATACATTCGTGCCGTAGTTCTGTCTCCTGCCGTGGCTCGGGCAGTAACGTCTGCTAGTGCATTTCCCTGTCCAATGAGATCAGTCACTTTCCTATGTGCTTGGCATTTTAACACTGCTAACTTCTTGGGGAGGAGGACTGCTTGCATCAAGGCGGAGACTTAGGGGCCGATTCTGATGCGGGTTGGAAAAGCTTCCCGACCGAATCGGTTGGGAAATGGTGTCCGACCCACTCGGATCGGGAAAGTCCGACCGGCGGAGTAGGATGCATCCAGATGCTTCCAGATACGATTTGGTTGAACTCCCATTGACTTCAATGGGAACATTTGTTCCTAACCGCATCAGAATTGGGCCCTCGGTCGGGAAGACACGTTCCCGATCCGATTTGGAAGGAGCAAATGCCGTTAGGAGGCCTTCCTAACCGCATCAGAATCAGGCCCTCGGTCGGGAAGCTTTTCCAACCCGCATCAGAATCGGGCCCTAAATCTCCATGCAGGATGGGTGTACCGTGTGAAGTCAGGAACCCTCTTTCTTTCCATAAGATCCCAAAATGGTGAACCACCCCGAAGGCATATTGGCTGTCGGTGTATATGTTAACTGTTGTGTCAGTCGCTAAGATACATGCTCGTGTGAGGGCAATGAGTTCTGCAGCCTGGGCTGAACGTTGGGGAATACGGGCTGTTTCCAGAACGGTTCGGGCTGTGGTGACAGCGTATGCAGCTGAGGTGGTGCCGTCGGGGAGTTTGATGCACGAACCATCCACCCATAGTTCTCCATCTGGTTCTAGAAAGGCGGTGTCTCTGAGATCTATTCTACTCTTTGTTTGTTCATCGGTTAGTGTCACACAGTCGTGTAGTGGAGTCACGCTAGGATCATTTTCGGGTAGGGGTAACAGTGTGGCTGAATTGAGGGTGGTGCATCACTTTAGGGTAATGTGCGGTGCTAGCAGGGTCAACTCATATCCTGTCAGTCGGGCGCTAGTCAAGTGTTGGGTTTTGGTCTGGTTTAGTAGTGTGTCAACTGCATGGGGTACTAAAACAGTGACTGGATTGGAGAGTACTATTCCTTCGCTCTGGCGTATCGATACTGCTGCAGCTGCCACAGCGCGCAGGCACGCTGGCAGCGCTCTGGCTACTGGATCGAGGGTGGCAGAGAAATATGCACAAGGGCGTTGTTTGTGACCAATTGATTGTTTTAGGACAGACAATGCACATCCTCCCCTCTCGTGCGTGTAGAGGAAGAATGGTTTGGAGTAATCCGGGGTTCCTAGGACAGGCGCTGAACAAAGGGCATTGCGTAGTTCTTTAAAGGCTGACTGGCATTCGGGGGTCCAGGGGAGAGGTGAGGGGATGTCTTTAGCTAGGAGGGAGAGAAGGGGTTTGACAATGAGGCTAAAGTTCGGTAACCACTGTCGGCAAAATGAGGTGAGACCTATCAAAGAGCGGACTTGTTTCTGATCTTTGGGGACAGGGGTGTCTAGAATTGTCTTGATCCTGTCAGGCGTGAGTTCCTCCCTTCTTTGGATAAAAGGTGACCCAAATAGGTCACTTGTGATTTACAGAACTGCAATTTCTTTCGGGAGACCTTGTGACCATTCTCAGCAAGAAAATGGAGTAGTTTGAAGGTGGCTGTGACGGCTATTGGTATGGTGTCCGCTGCTAGAAGGATGTCGTCTACATATCGGTCGGGACAAAGGGTTGGTGGAGGGCGTACCGTCAAATCCTATTGAGGTCACATGTGAGCCTGACAAGGGTGCCCTTGGAATCAGTCGTTTGGATAGTGCACTACGTGTTGCTCCCGTGTCTACCAGAAATGGCGACTTTGTGCCCAGGACCTCAGCGGTAACATAAGGGCCTTGCTGATCAACATAGAGCTCGACTGGATCCCTCCCTTGCCCCTGGCTGTCCTATGCAAAGTCGTACGTATTGTCATAATCTGTCTGTTGGTACTGATTCTGTTTGGGATGGTCAAATGTGTTCACTCTTCCTGGCCTTTCCTCGCTTGCTTCACTCGCGTACCCTCTCCCACGTCCCCTTCCTCTCTGACCACTTGCTATTTCCCTCGCCCCTCTGCCCCTACCAGCTCCTAACAAAGCCGGGCATTGGGTTTTCCAGTGTCCATAAAGTGGCTCAGGATGTCTGGTGGCTTCTACACAGGGCCTGTCAACAATGACCCTACAGTATTAATTCACCAGGCATTTGAGGCCAATGAGGTGTAACATGATATAAAAGAAGTCTGTGTAGAGTGCACATTCACCACGAGGGTGTCTTGGCGCTATTGACAGTTGGCGAGTGCCTGGTGACACTGAAAGGCTGAGTGGATGAGGTGGGATTTATTCTCACTCTTTTACTGATTTCATTCTGTTCCTCAGTTGCTCCGCTTTTCAGTAATTGTCATAATACAGAAACTTTGCACTGGTGCCGAACAAGAGAGAAACGTAATTTGCACCATTTTAGCATCCTTTATGGCAGCAGTATTGGGCTTAGTGATTTCACAACATTTCTACTGTATTTACATAACGAGAAACACAAAAGTACACTTTTTTTTTTTTTAGCAGATATGCTTCAGAAATTGTGCAAAATATTTCTGTTCCAGTTGTATTTTTTTTTTTAAAAGGGCCATTTGTATACCAGGATGTTTAATAAAATCTTCAGTAAACATAAATAATAATTTTAGCGATAGATGTGCAAGCCATAGATCTCTGATATGGAATGCAGTAATATTTATGCATTTATGCCCTCGTGACTAGGTGCAGACCTCCAGGTTATACGCCTAAAAACCAGCCGATGCCCTCCCGCGTTTATCTCTGCATTATTGTCTATGGTTTTTACGATCTGTAAACAGGTTGCACGTTTTTTTTTTTAGTTTTGTTGTTATGAGTATGTCTTCGACTTACTACCTAACCGTAGTAATATCTGATCCCAGGCGCTCCAAAGCTATCTAGTGGTGGCTAATAATAGTGCTTTACAAGTACTCTATTATAAAAATCACAAATAAATAATTTTAAAAACAATTCTTTGTTCCAGCCCATAGAAATTTTCATAGGAACCAAATAACGCAAAAGTGTTTTTTTTTACCACTGCATAGTTTCTAAAGTTGTCAAATGCTGTGTGTGACACTTTGTGTGCTGGGTGTTTGAACCCTGTACTTATAATGATAAATGTAAAACTACAAAACCCAGAATGCAAAGCGGGGACGGCCAAAAGACCAGACCTGGCTGACGGTGCTTGGCTACAATGGGTTTATGTAATATGAGCTCGAGGGCACGTGCTCGGGCTGGGGCGTGCCTTCATCATGCCGTTGTTGGTGCGTCAGAACAGCTGCAGAGGGCGAGTGGTCACTAATTGTTGAGCCAGATCATAACCCCTGGCAGTGGCAAGTGATTCAGTGGGCACATTTCATCGCACCGCCTGGGGCAGCAGCTGTGAGGTGCAGTATCTGACCCCAGCAGTGAACTCTCAGTGGCTCATGTGAGAGGAATGTTAGTTCTGCCTCCGTTTCAGGAGCCGGGCTCCCCTTACATAGCAAAACCAAAAGGGGCTCCCCTTACAGGCACCTGCGGCAGAGACCAAACACTCCGAGGTGGAAGCCTGCTGCAGAGTGAAACCAGGGGGCAGCAGATGCCAGGTGGGCGAGGGCAGCCGAGGCGTGACTGCAGCGTCATAGATGGTGCTTTGCAGCCTTGTATACTGAGATAATTCGAGTCTTTGAAGAGTCTCTGTGGTACAGATCTAATGACTGGGAACACGTTAAAAAGTCATGAAAAATTGATGTGTGTTGTGAAGAAACAGTTTTTGTAGCCAGTGTTAGTGCCTCAGCGCAGAAATACAGACTTTATTTTATATCCACATACTCTGATCAGAAAGAAGGCCCCATGCGAAGCCCACCTTCATTCTATATCCTTTGATGAGGCATTTGGTGTGGGTGACTCGGTGGGAGCAGAGGCGGTGGAGACTGAGGCGATCGTGCCATCTCCGGCTATACTTTGGTGGTCCTGGCGTTGTACAACGGGATGAGTAGGGGCGTAAGGGGGTGGCATGTATATGATTGGGGGACCTAACAATAAATCATCATCTACCCTTTGTTTTGCTGGTAACTTGGGGTAAAGAGTCGAGGGCGTTCTAACAGGGCATTGACCTGATATTTTTGATTCTTTTTATCGATTTCCTTTTCTTTTAGTTTTTTTCTTTTAATCTTTTACAGGCTTGGTAAGCTGATTTTCGCGTTTCTTTATCTTGTCTAGCTTCGTCCCTTTTCTCTTTTTGAGCAGCCTCTTTTCGCCATAAACCAAAACTGTCAAACATGGCTGGTCTAGTTTTCTTTTTGTGGAGAGCTAATTCTAACGTTTCTATTTTAGCGAGATCGAAAGATCCCGTCAGTGGCCACTGATTTACCCGGTCCTTCCTAGTGTATTTATGCCATAGTTTGCTATAAGCTACGGTGGCTAATCCATACTTTACGTACATGTCCTTGTTAGGGGTGCCTTCCGGCGGTGCCGGCTGACTGACCTCTAACGAACGGTCGGGTCCAAAACAATTACAATCAAACAATCTAGAGAAAACAGGCATGACGTATTTATCGGTCAAAATGAATATCTCAATCAATCAATTTAGACAAAAAGTCTGCACTACCTGTCCTTCGCTGCCTGCAAAGAGAGAGAATATTCCTATTCTTCGTTGTTTGCAAACAGGGAAATGTCGCAAATAACTCAATATCAAAAAGGAATACTAGTATTTCAATCAAACTATTCAATCAATTAATCAATTTAAGTCGTTTTTTCATGACATTACCCGGACCGTATGGACAGTTCTTCGTCTTCCCCTTCCAGCGCCTGGTTGTCCTCTCACTCCAACAATCAATGCGGCGTTCCTCTAAGGTCCCAGTCAGGACCGCAGGTCACTCGAGAGAGGTCCGTTCGGAACCGGTGAAGTTCAGTCGATCGGCAGCCAGACAAGGGTCTTCTCAGGCAGGTATACCCCAATCGTTTAGTCGTTCACTCCGTCGTTAGGACCTCTCTACCGGACCCACGCGTCGCTGATGGGCTCCTACGTTTGGGCGCCAATTTGTGAAAGGCAGCGAGTCTTCTAAGACCCTCAATGCTGCCCGGTGCAGGGTTCCACCTCTAATTCACTTTGGGTTCGCTATCAAAATAATGAGGCAAGCGCTGGAAGCTGGAAGACAAGAAAAAGGTTTATTTCTCATGAGGAGATCACGTCAACTGAGACACTGGGATGTCTGAGGGAGGTGCTCTGCTGATAACTTCTTTGGCTCTTCCTTTTATACAGGTTTGACACAATGCATTTGTTTCGTCAACATGGTTACACAAGCTTGGGGTCCCCGCCCCGGGCAGGTTGTCACACAAGCCCAACAGTAATTCTCTTCCCACCCAGGTCAAACAGACAATCTTATCTTGCAGCTGGACCTTGCTTCAGGGTCTAAAACATGTGAGACCGGCCAGATCTAAGAGTCCGTTCTGTTGATAAAAACAGGTCCCATTGTTGGTAACAACAAGTCTTGCTGTTTGCAGTGCAATAAATCATGTTGCAAGAGTCTTTTTGGTGTTTGGAACCTGTTTGTGTAACTAGGTGTAGTGAGGGGTAGAGTGTCCAAAGGTTTGCCTGAAAACAGAGATGAGAGGAAAAACGAGTTTGTGGCAGCAAGTGGCGCTGAGGTTTGTTGTGGCAATAGAGTTTATAGCCCCCAGCACACGTACCAGGTCGGTCAGAGGGTCAGAGGGATGCTAGTAAGGGCAGGGTGAAACAAAGGTGACCAACAGAGTACAAAATGGCTGTGATAGATTAAAATGACTGCAACTTATGTGCACATAGAATTCCACCAGACAAGATGGCGCAGGTAATGTTCATGATTATCGTTTTGCTTTTAACACATGCATAGATTCCACTGTAGCGGAGAACCCACTTAGGACCGGAAGGCAGCAGCCTGGGCCCCTTATTTTCAGCTTTCCATGCAGGCACAAAGTACGTCCAATGCATCAGCCAGCAATTTGGAACTCTGCGGAACGGCCCAGGAGCACAGAGGCTGCAGCAGAAGACCACATAGACCCAACGGGGCACCTGGTGAGTCATAGGGGGCCCCGCTATAATAAAGAACGGGTGCATTTTTCACGCCCTCCCTACGATCTAACTCAACCTTAACAGACCAATTAATTCAAGGGGTGAGGCCGGAGGGCACCTGGGAAACATGGGGACCCAGATGGATTGTAAAGCCTGAAAGAAAAAAGAGGGCCAAGACTGAATAGTCTGTCGCCCGCTCATGACCAATTAGAGGGAGAAAACTGTCCGATATCACCTACGGACCAAGGCTGGGCCACTGCTACACATGGGGCATCATTCCCTAGCCACATTAGAACTCAATATCTGAAGGGGACTCAATTTTATTTTATTGATTGGCCAGAACTGTTGTGGCTCCATTGGCCTTACCAAGTGACGCCTTGATAGACTTGTAACTGCGCATCACCTAGAGTGTCCGTTCTCTTTCCCCCTAACCCCCTACACAATCCTTAGAGTCCACTACACCCAGGCAGGAGAGAGGGGAACTGTGGAGTCCACCAAAATTAGCACCAGTGAGTCCTCCGCCCTACCTCGCAGAGCACCTCACCGGGCATTGCTGCAGACTCCATATATCCGAGGGGCACACGTTGGGAAACCCAATAGGCAGCAGGGCTGAATCTCATTGAAGAACGCTCCTTGGCTGGTGGCGGTGAGTACCTGTTTGTCCATTCTCAACAATGTCAATTCTGCTTCGGGATCAAGATGACCAGGGGCCGAGGCGCCTGAGCCGCCCTTCAAACCAAACTTCTAAATTCGCACTCCCCCAAGAAGGGGCAAGTGGGGTGACTATGGAGGCTGCGCCCAGCCCTGTGGTACAGCCCACATTCAAAAATGAGACCCTTACGCTAAAAGACATTATGGCGGCAATCCAGGAATTCCGGGGATCTCTAGAGACCAACATTGACACAGTGTCCGCGGGGGTCGCACTGGTTTGTGCGGACCTCCGTAGCATAAGTGCCTGGATAAAGAGGGCAGAAGACTCTCTTACGACCGTCAAGGCTGAAACCACAACCCTGCAGAAGCAAGTCAAGGCACTACACATTACCACGGAGGCCTTGGGGGCTAAACTTATAGATTTCAAAGGTCGCTCGTGGAGGAACAACGTTTGTGTGATTAGGCTCCCTGAGAAGGCAGAGGGCCCAGCTGTAGATATTTTTGTGGAAGACCTCGTCCATAAACTCCTGCAGCCTCAATTACTTTTCAGCTGAGAGGGCGCAGAGAATCCCGGGTGCCATGCCCAAACCAGGTGCACCACCCCACCCGATAATCACCCAATTCTTTAACTTAAGTAATTGTTATGTAATTCTTCAAACAGCTCGAAATGCCCCTCCAGTCAAATATGAAAATATAACTATCAGCTTCTTCTCGAACTTCACGGTGTGTGTACAGCAAATGTGCTGTAGCTTAGTGAAAAGTGAAATGTGCCCTAAGGGAGCAGGGCTTGAAATACTCCATGATGCTCCTGACACAACTGCGGGTAGTGGCGGACGGGAACACTTGACATTTCACAACTCCTGAGGTGACATGGGAATGGCTTGATGGATGGAGACCAGCTGGAAGATCAAGGTCAGGAAACCAGCCCACAAGCACCGACACGACCCCCGTACCTTGGAACACGGAGATGATGTGGGAGATTCGAGGCATGGACGGTGTTCACCACAACAACGGAATGAGAAAGAGACGACTCAACAAGAAATGCGTAGAGAATGGTTTGATGGAGCGGTATGAGCCCAGTGGGTGCTTGGACCCTATCCCGATGCAGAATCTCAAGGTTGAGGGCAGCTCTCTTTTTTCCTTTCTTCTACAGGAGACTGGCCGGATTGTAAATGCCACACTGGATGTTTCACTTATTAGTGAGGACAGATAACTCTCTGTAACACATGAGCAATGTGAAAGAGGGGACAGGAGTGTTATTGGTGGTGGTCGTCACTATCACCTCCTGTTTCAGTACTAGTTTGGGGCTACAGGCTCTCTGCAATGTTGGGAGGGCGGGCAGTTTTAAGTCCACTGTGCAGGGAGGCAGAGAGGGGGGTGTTGATCAGGGGTTTCATTACTTTTTATTGTGGGTTTTGGACGGTTTAGGTATTGTACATGGCAATAGGAGTAACACTACACTTATACTTTACTACTTTTTGGTATTCACAAAGTAAACTTAGACCAAAAGTCTAACTTTACTAGAAGTAACTTACCTTTGTGAATACCGAAAAGTAGTAAACTTACACAAAAGTGTAAGTTTACCTTTTGAATCGGGCCCATAGACTCCAACATTACACTTCCCACTCCGGGGCAAATGGCAGTCTCTCCCGCATTGATCACCCTTTCACCCTCACACATCAGCTTCATCACTACTCGGATGTACAAGAGAGGTATTACAGACCATTCCCCACTCTGGGCAGCCTTAAGTCTTCACGGGGCACATATACACTACGAGATAACGACCAGTCCCTGGTACTTCAAGATGCCAAGTATTAGAGAGGGCGTCATAGAGGCCACAACACATAACTTCTCTTAGAACGAGGCCTCGGTTGCCTCACCACAGAGCCTATGAGAGACATACAAAACAGTTCTCAAAGGGCAGAGCCTCTCTATAATTGTTGGCCATAAAAGGGATAAAAGGGCCAAACTAAAAAACCTTGAAAGTGAGATATTGGAATTAGAGGAGGACCTTGTCATGTGAGACACCACTGACACCCACCATGCGCTGCAGCTAAAGTAGAAGCAATGAAAGATGAGGCCACTGATGCAGCCAGGGCAAGTCATAGAGAAACTCAACACCTCCTTTACGAAATGGGCAACAAGGCAGGCAAACTCTTGGCCTAGCTAGATAAGTGGGAACAGGCTGGCCATTGGGTGTTGGAGGTGCAAACGGACCAACGCACATGGTGAGAGATAGACAAAGTATAGCTGATGCCTTTGCAACTTACTACACGCCTCTATACTCCCCGGCTGTTAAAACTACGGCAGAGGACTCCAGGGAGCACCTGACTGACATTCGCCTCCCAACTCTTGGGCAATCTGATAGAGCCTTCCTTGAGGAAGAGCTTACTGAAGATGAAGTAGTACAAGCAATACATGACCTCAACTCAGGTATAGCCATCGGCCCAAACGGAGGATTTCGCTACCTGGGTATATACATTACTACTGACCCAGACCTGTTCTTCAGTACAAATCTCTCACCGCCGCTAGACAGGCTGAGGTGAGACGTTCAGCATTGGAGGTCTCTACCCCTGTCGCTTCTCAGTAGTGCCTCCCTCTTTAAAATGATGCCCCTGCCCTGCTTCCTCTACGCCCTACAAAACATGCCTTACCCAGTGCAGGACTCATACTTGAAAGCCATCTTTGGGGAAATTAGAACACTGCTCTGAGATGGGGGCCTGGCAAGGATTGCACTACGAAAACTCACCAGGGGGTGGGTGGTATGATGGAGGGATAGCCCTGCTTGATATTCAGAAATACTACTGGGCAGTACAACTCACCACCATCAATATCTGGGTTTTGTTATTCCCAGACGAACCTGCAATATGAAAGGACAGGCTGATAATGAAGCTGTGGGGATATCTCCGGGCACTCTAAGGCACGATTAAGAACATGGCCCTCTATGGTCCAACAGCAACCGTGATTGCTCACTGGCACACAGCCATGAGGGCCCTGGGCTGGGGGGCAAATTCACGCAAGCTACACCCTTATTGCACACAGCTTGGTTGGGTACCCTGGGAGAGCAGGCAGGATTTGATAAATGGAACTTAATTGACCTTTCCCAAGTGGAGGCCTCTGGGGTCAGTGGGATGTTCACCCATGGATAGATCTTCAGCTTGACCATCAGCTGGTCCCAACCGAGATTCTTTGCTATCTCCAACTACGACACGCACTCAAGGTGGTATTGCCGAAGGGAGCAGAGCTCCCCGAGTCTTCACTTCTAGAGGACCGGCTGTTGGACGAATATATGCCATGGAAAGCCATGTCCCTGACATACAAAAAGTTAATTAATAACATACCAGGGGGCATATTAGCAAGGGCTTTATTGCTGCTTTAGCGGCACTTTTTGCCGCTAAAGCAGCGATTTTTTTATCGCCCTATCAGCAAGCTGTCGCTAACAGGCGTTAGCGACAGCTTTCTGGCGATAGAGGGCGGTTTCCCTATCGCCTTGCATGCCAGCGATAATTATCGCTAATGACATGCAAGGTAGGCGTTCACAACTAAAAGCGACTGAAAACAGTCGCTAACACAACTTCCCCCTATTAGCAACGCACGCAAAGCGATAAAAAAACTCGCGCTAAGTGCGATTATCGCTAGAATTTAACACCTGCTAAAAACATGACTTACCTGTTTGTTCAATGGGAGGTGGATTGTCAGGCTAAGTCCCCCATGGCGTTAATGCGTGAATATCGCTGGATTTCCAGCGATATTCACGCATTTCGCCGCTATCGCTGGATATTTTATCGCATTGGAGATAAACGTTGCTAATAGCGTGTTATCTCCGTGGTAAAATCCAGCGATACGCGGCGATAAAAAAAAACGCGCTAAGCGCGGTTTGCGATAATTATCGCAAGTTGTTGCTAATATCCCCCCAGATTCCCTGCAACTGAGGAAGCAGTGGGCTCAAGATCTAGAAGAGCTGGAGGACAATGAATGGGTAGAGGCTTTGGCGTCCCCGAGGGAAGTGGCCATAAGGGTGCGTTTCCGCTTAGTCCAACCAAAACTGCTGCATCGGTCTCAGGAGGGTTTCTGGCCTGGCTGTAGGCAAGTTGGTACATTTAATCACATTGTTTGGGACAGCCCAGCACTACAAGATTTCTGGGCAGCAGTAGTGGCCTGTATGAATGAAGTAACTGAGTGTGCTATGAATGCGTCTGTGAAATGGTGTCTCCTCAACAACTGGAACGTAATGGACCTGAACCACATGTAACAGATATGGTGGGCCTTAGGACTGTTGGTTGTGAAACGTAATAGTGCGAGATTATGAGGGGTTGAACAGACACCACAGTTGGGAGACTGAGAGGGTGGTATATGATGGTCAGGGTAGCCCCTGAAAATGGGGGAAAATATGGGAGAAATGGAATGTTTACAGGGGGAACATTTCTATACCTTCGCCACTACTGGCCTGGAGGAGTAGTGATCGGGTCCAACTGTATCCCTCACCAATGTCGATTGAATAGAGTGGTGGTGAGGAAGTATTGCCAGGAACGTTCGGTATTGAAATGCTTATACAACCAAGCGCCCAAAAATGCTTTGGATTTGTTTTTTACTGAACTATCAATAAAAAGATTTATAAAAAAGTGGATGATGTTTTCTGGTCACTGGATGGCTCAGCAATGGTGAATACATATTCCAGACACTGAGAACATTCCCTGTTGCATGGAAACTTTTAATATACACCTTTTTGCGTATTTGTCAACGTGCATGTCAGAAGTGTCCCTACAATTATGTTATGTACAATTACTTTAGTCAAACAAGCATTGGAACAGTCACTCAGTCTGGTGTTGGCAGTTAGCCTTTTGGCTTTGACATTGCTTATTTTGTTTTGCCACAGTTTTCATATAATATTGTTGGCACTGCACGGCCCCTGCCAATATTTAAAAAAAATTGGAAAAGACAAATTTTGTTTGGCCTCAAAAGGCACACATTGCCATAGTAGTTCCTGGCACTGCAGGGAACTCCTTTGTGTGTTGATGTGCTTCTTGTGAAAGGGCACAATGCCATCACTCACAATGAATTTAGATAACAGCTGAAGTGGACTGGCACATTGCCCCATGCTATTTGCTCTATTTGGTGGAAGAAGAATATGAAAAAGACAAAAACAGACAGCTAGATGAAGAGGGCTGCCTGAAAGCCAATCTAAGTAAGTGTAATATAAATATAATTTTACTAAAATAAACAGGTCTATGACAATGCCAGACCTGAAAAAGATATTACTTACATGGTGGTGATTTAAGAAGGAGGGAAACTTTAATGTGGACTGTATAAGAACCTGAGATTAGATGGTTATGTCCTAATTTAGAATTTGGCAGACGGGTACTCCGTCACAAATGTAACGGATATCCCATCCACCTTATTACAAGTACATTAGCAGATAATTCACTTGTAATAAGGTGGACGAGATATTCATCACATTTGTGACAGAGTAACACGTCCACCAAACTCTAGCGAAGACCCTTAATATTCCATTATATGTATTTCATGACATACAAATATGTTGATCAGTACATTGATTACATTACATTACTTGACTCTGACATGGTGCGAGTGTATACTGCACTCAGTTAATCTATTTACTACAAATAGGCAAAGATTGTTGAAAACAATGCTGTTTAATTCCACCCATCATGATCGAACAGGGCATGCTGGGACTGTGGATACATCTGTTGAAGGCTTGTTTCAAGAGCACATGCAAATATTGGCAGACAGGTTAGAGGATTACTTAATGGTTTATTACATACTTGCACATTGTATTAACTCCCATGCGTGCTGTAGACATGAGCCTTCATTAGAGTCTGGCAGAGAGGAATTACCTCATGGAATTACGCTCTGCCTGATTCCAACTGGGTCAGTTTTTCCAAACCTGTGTTTTTCTGGGTGTGGGAGAACGACTCCTGATTGTACTGTGTGGTAATGCCACATGCTAAAATCACATGAAATTCAGGCTGCAGCAGCAGCCACGCTTCATCCCCCTTTTTTCTGACAAGGGTGAGCATACAATGCTCCCCCTGCCAGAAATAACTTTTGCCTTCTCCCTCCCTCACCCCCCCAACCCACACAGGGGTCTCACGACAATGTGTCTGGTATTTATCAGTCATTCCCAGAATCTGTGAGGGGGTCTGGTAGCCAGGAAAGCTGGGGGGGAGACCCAGCCTCCACAGAGGGCCTTTCCAGCTAGGTCTACCCCTCCCCAGAAGAACTACGGGAGCTGGTTACCAGGGTTAAATCAGGCTCGCAGAAGGACCCTGCCCCCCCTGAGATCCTGGAACTAGCCATGGAATCCATTTTGACTGGATTGAGCAACCTTCTGATGGAGCAAGGACTCACAAATGAGACTTGCTCGGATGCAATCTTCTCAAAAGTATAATGTATTAAACTTGTATTGTTTATACTAATAACTGCACACACAAATATAAGTAGCGAGGAAGCTTGCTTATGTGTTTAAACTAACAAGTAACGCTTGTCTATTCTAAAATGGCCGCTAAAACGCTGGAACTTTACTGCGCATGTCTCAACCATATCACGTGGTGTGACGTCTTTCTTTGCTTGGTGGGAATCTCTTGCTTCTGCGCAGTGTGCATTAAAATGGCTGCTTTATGTTTTCACATGCTACAGCTTGCTCTTGTGTTATAATTGAACTGTGGTATTCTAACGCTATTAATGCGGGATAGAGTTTATAAATAAATGGGAATAGAGTAGAAAGAGTGGGTATACAGTGAAACAATTTATTTGTGATTTTAATATTTTCTTCTTTGACTTTTATTAGTTCGTAAATTGGGCCTGGGGTTGGTGAACTGAAAACTCGTGTGACAATGGTTCTGCGCATGCTCCCTGAATGGCTGCCCAGAGAGAGAAAAGGATGAAGTCAACCTGGACGTCGTCCAAGGCCGTGACCTGATGGCCAATATTGCTGTACCCATGAATGTCCCTACTAATATGCAACAATGTACATGAAGAATGTATAAACTTTGTCGTGAGACGGGTGGGAAATAAAGCAAATGTATTAAAAGTGATGGGCGGTATTTTAAAACAATGGGCTTTAAGAAAAATGAATTAAATCAATATGGTGTGAGGATCAACCCCCTGTCCCTGTCCAATCAGAAGTAGTGGCCCCATAGTTTTTTGCAACATTAAGGGGAGGTACATGGGCATAGAAGGGTATAACAGATATAGAATTAGCTAATTAGTTAGCGCAGCACACAGACTGAGGAGATCAAACACGAGAACAGGGGTGCTTCGAGACTAGAAGACAGAGGCATAGGCTCCAGACGTACGAGCAGATCGATTGCAGACTAAACCGCTGTCCAGAGAGGTCCTGAGGTGGGGGCGGCGGAGTACCTTAGAAGGAAGACACGGGAGAATTCGAGGAGAAGCGAAGTACCAGAGAGGGGAACGACGCAGGCGTCGTTGATAGAGAGGTCACCGGTCCTGTCCTGATCCGGGAGGAGGTCTTTGCTCTTCATCCTTCCAGGGTCCTATCTTTTCCAACTCCTTGGCCAAGGGGTTTGGTTCTCGCACTTTAGGTAAATATAAATGCAAACCTTAGTTGCGCTGCTGTCTCTATCTTCTCCTTTCCTAAGGGACCGTCATTGATCGATAATTGATTATTATGCTTCATCCTTGATATGCGATTAAATATCATGTGGTTCTGTATTTTACTCTGCTAAATCTTTAGATAAACATTTTAAAACTTCCTGACTCAGTGATTATTTCAGGATTATGAATTGTAATGAACGTCACTCATTTTAAACTTCCCAATTAGCAAAGGATTCATTGGTAAGTCATTACTCTTCAATCGACAAGTAATTGGTAGCAGGGATTTGATAAAGAGTACCAACTGACCCACCAGCGGAAATTGCTAGCGTAGTATGAATGTATGGGCCCAAGTGAGTATTTTGTGTATGAATGCTCGTTGCTAGTAACCCGCTGGATCACTTCTAAACATCTCTCTGGCCTCCGATAAGCTGCTGCCCAAATGTTGGAAGCATGCTATCGTTAAGCTTCTCCTTAAAAAACCCTCTTTAGATCCTGCCATACCGGAAAGCTTCAGACCTACCTCTCTCCTTCCATTCTTCACGAAAGTTGCTGAGAAACATGCCAATGCTCAACTGACTCGTTTTATTGAAGCTAAGAACTTGCTGCACAAGTCTCAATCGGGTTTCCGGGCTTAATACAGCACCGAATCGGCGCTGTTATTGGCCTTAGAATCAATCAGATCCATGGCAGATAAAGGACTCACCACCGCCTTGATCATGCTGGATCTAAGCGTGGCATTTGGCACTGTCTCCCACTGCTTGCTGCTACAAGGCTCTGCAGTTGTGGGGTGTGCTCCCTGGCTCCTAATGGCTAGCCTCTTTTCTGCAAGGGCGTACCTTTCAGGTAGTCCAGACTCCCTGTGCCTTGGAAGTGTTTCCTCTGCCCCTGGGGGTGTCACAGGGATCTATGCTAAGCCCTACGTTATTCAACATCTATATGCGCCCCCTAGCAGATGTCATCGGCAAACACAATGTCTCCATGGTATCATATGCCGATGACACACAATTGATTATCACTCTTGTCCAGGATGAGGGAGAGTCTGCAGCTCGTTTCAAAACCTGTATGGTAGAACTGGACCAATGAATGCGTTCCAGCTGCCTGAAACTGAACGCTAACAAAACTGAGGCCTTATAGTTGGGAAACAACCTTCAGTATGGTCCGCGGTGTGGTGGCCACAGATGCTAGGCGCTCCCCCAGCCCCAAGCTTAAAGTAAAGAACGTCAGAATTTGGTTTGATGTACATCTCTCCTTTGATGACCAAATTTCCTGCTCGGCTGGACAAAGTTTTGCCATACTTAAAATGATCACAAAAATTTCCGAACTGCTTCCCTTGTCCGCGAGGAAGGCGGTCACATAGGCTCTTGTAGTCTCGCGATTGGGCTATTGCAACAGCTATTGCATCAGCTTGTCCAAAAACAAAATCAAAAAGCTGCAAAGAGTGCAAAATGCAGCTGCCCGCCTTCTTCTAAACCTTCCAAGGCAAGCACATGTGTCTCCAGCTGAGCTTCACTGGCTTCCGCTGGAGAAGCGTATCAGCTTTAAGGTTATGTGCTTATGTCACAAAACCTTGAACAACAGAGGGCCTCGCTATTTGCGCAACCTGGAAAAACCATACGTACCTGGCCACTGCCTCAGATCTTTGGCTACAGCACTCACGGTTATTCCGAGGGCTAGGAAAGCCCGGATGGGCAGCCGTTCTTTCAGTGTTTACGCCTCCAGGTTATGGAACACTCTCCCCCTGCACTTAAGATTAGAACCAGCTGAGGCCCCCTTTGGGAAAAACCTGAAAACCTGGATGTTTGGACAAAGTCATATTTCCTATTGCCCTAACACTGGATTCTATCTGGTCGCTCACCCTTTTCTTCCTCTTCAGAAGTCTCTTTGCAGTCTGGACCACCTTCTGATTCTTTCTGTTTCTGGCATGATAGAAATCCTAGCTCTGGGACGCTCCAGCTGGAGTAAGCTGTGCATTTTAGAAAGGATTTTACCATAACATAACATACATATCCTGCCTGCTAAGAGCAGGTGGTAAATGTACGCATTAACCCCATGGAATTGGCGATTCCATGTGGTATTACTGATCAATAAAATTGTTTTCATGCATTAATTCACATTCCATAAGGTTTAACTTGTAATTGCATCGAAGTGGGTTGGATTTACCATTCTGTAATGGCAAATTTACATGCAAATTTACTCTGTGGTAATTCTGCCCCAGTACGGTGCAACTTGTTCTTTTTTTAAATTGTATTTTCTTGTCCTCATCACCAGGCTCACTCATCAATAATAGCTACACTCATACTCCCTCACCCTCCAGGGAGGAGAAAGTGGGGCCATTCCTTTTCCCAAAGGGTCTTTGGGTGTTTCTCTAATCCACACTAGAGAAGAGGAAGCACTCAAGTGGTGTTTTTAATCATAGAACCCCTTCGTGTCTAACTCAAAACCATTTGACCACTGGGGATCATAAATCTAATTTGTTCTTGCACTTTCGATTTCCTGAGTCCATTATATATACTCTCTTTACTTGTGCTAACCAGTCCTCCAACTTGGCGGGGGGTGGTCAGGATCAACCCATCTTTTACAAATAGCATGCCTCACAATTGTTATCAAGTAAAAAATTTGGGGGCATATTTATAAGCCCCTATCGCCACCACAACGTCACTTTTCACAACGTTGTCGTGGCGATATGGGCTTCCCCTTATTTACCAGGCAGCGTTAAGCCACTTAACGTGGCTTAACGCTGCCTGGTAAATAAGGCACCCTTTCACACTATACTTAGCGTGAAAGGGGAGGGCAATGTGTGTTGCGGTGGGCGTTCCACCGCAACACCCATTGATTTTGACGCTGCCCCGTATTTACAAGGGTGGCATATATATGGGGCAGCGCCCAAATTAAGACCAGGGAAAACCTGGTCTTACCCTGGCGAAACGAGGATAAATGTTTAATTCCTCTCGTTTTTGCTGTTTCCATGTGTGCTGCGTGGTACAGCACACACAGAAACAGCAAAACGCCATTGATTGCTTATGTGCAGGAAGGTGTCCCTTCCTGCACATAAACAATCATAAAAGAAAATTATGTTTTGCAACTTCTATGTGTGTTGCATTAAGCAGCACACATAGAAGTTACAAAACACCATTTAAAGGCTGTTTATGTGCAGGGAGGGACACCTTCCTGCACATAAACAATCTTCCCCTGCAACGCAGACACGCTTGCACTATGGTGCAAGGGTGCCTGCGTTGGCGCTAGGCAGCTAAATTAGTGCCAGCGCAGGGGGAAACGCAGAGCTGCACCATATTGTTGTAAATATGGTGCTGCTCTGCATTTCAGAAGTGGCAGAGAGCGGCGGTAAGCCAAGGAGGCTAACGCCGCGCTCCGCCACTTCCTTGTAAATCTGCCCCTAGGTTCCTTATTTTCCAGTTATTAGGCTCCATCTCTATCTCTTGGGTTATCCCAAACAACACTAGACACGCGCTTACCTTAAATACTGTGTTTGTGATTTCCGCTATAGGTGAACTTACTTTCTCCCAAAAAATCTTCGAACCTGGGCATTCCACAAACATGTGAAGGTCGTCCGCCCTGGCAGTGTTGCACTTCTTGCAGCACCTCTCAGGCACACCAGGAAATTTCGAACGCTTCTGCAGAGTTCAGAATGCCCTGTGTAACGTAAACAAGTGATTTCTTTTAAGCGCAGCAAAACTGACCACAATATACAAAGTGTAAAAGGATACTTGCCATAAAGTTTCTAACTGTTCACTCTGCAAGCATCTGTTCCAGATCAGATAGGATGGTGTCAGCACTAGGTCGTCTGCTTGACACAACTTTCTTGATCTCAGGGAGTTCCAAGGCTGCATCAATGTCCCCAGGGTTTGTAATTCATCTTCATGTGCCACTGACCATGAAGCTAATTGCAAGACTTTAAATTTGGAATGATTTCCGCCCGACTTAGCGCTTAACTCTTACCAGGATTTTAGGTGCTGCCACTCTTGCCAGGATTTTAGGCGCTGCCATCTAATAGGTCTCCCCATTTCTGAATCCCTGCAGTTCACACAGGGCACTTAAACTGTCTTACAGGCACTCTGGAGGGCCTGATGAATCCCAAACCACTGCAAAGGAAGTGAAGTAAGGCATTGACCAGATTTTTCGTAGCCTAATCCATAAATTTGTGGCTGCTGCCAGGATCTTCAGTCTGACTTTTTGTGATATGTAGGATCCTCAAACTTGTACAGGAACCCAATGTCTTCAGTTCGAAAGCCTAGCATAGCCCGAAGCATCCTATCCATATCCTCATTACCAGTGTCTAATAACATTTTAAGAAGGACCCTGAAAAACTTACATTGAAACCCTATACAATAAAATTGGATATCTTGTAACTGTAGTCCCCTTTCCAAAGCTTTTGTCTCAGCTTCTTCCATGATGTCATAGCTCCTCTCAACCCCCAAATAAAGTTATTTATGTTCCCCTGAATCTTTTGTATTAATACTTTTTGGAATGCTAACGGGATACAGTTAAATAGAAACATTAGCTCAGGGAGAATACTCATTTTAATCAAGTTAACTTTGGCATACATCAAAAGAAATAGGTTCTGCCATCTTTTAAGAATTTTATTGATTTCTACAGAGGCTTTTCCCAAGTTTACTTTCTGTGATGGTGTCTAACTTGTGATTCATCAGGATACCTAAATAGCATACTTCCTCTTTCACTAGATTATTCTGGATCTCTAAAATCCACACCATTACCTCTGCTTTATCCTGAGAATGCCCCAAATTCCTGAGCCAATTTCTCGAACCCATGTAGGGTCAGAACTGGGCTCAGACGTGTAAAATATCAGGTCGCCAGCGTAAAGACCAATTGTTTTTGTGTATCCGTGGGTTAGGAAGGGGGTAATATCATGATCCTCCCTGACCTTCTGGGCCAAGGGCTCACTTTAGAAGATAAACAATAAAGGTGACAAGGGGCACCCCTGGCGGGTGCCTCTAGTTACAGGAAAGAAAGCAATCTGTCAAGGCACTATTAGCCAGTACTCTAGCCGAGGTCTTTGAATATAGTGCCCTCAGCCTCTCTATATATGGCTTAGGGATACTTAGGGGCATATCATCAAGGGGCCGCGATAGAATTATCGCCGCTTTAGCGTCCGTTTTCAGGCGAAAAGCGGCGATAATTCTATCGCACTATCAGCAAGGACACGCTAACGCGTGTTTCCATGCTTCTGCGCCCTTTCCCTTAACGCCCAGCTTTGCATCTCTAATGATATGCAAAGTGGGCGTTCCACACCAAAATAACGTGGGAAATGTCGCTAACCGACATTTCTCCTATCATCAATCTGCACGCTAACCTGCACAGCGATAAGAAAAGTAGCGCTAACCACGCTTATCGCTACTTTCCTTACGCCTGCTCTCAATCTGACTTAGCCATAGGGGTCAATTCCGATTCGGGCCGAAAAAGCACCGACCGACTCGGATCCGGAAAAAATACCGACCGACACGTACCCGTGGCGCCCGACACGCCAAGTACGATGCAAGGCGCGAAAAATCCGACCGACACGTAAGGAAACCAAGTCGACCGACCGAGCCGCACGGAAAACAGCAATCCGGCCGGAAAAAAACGCGAATCCAACCGACCGACACGCACCCGGAACAAATCCGACCGAAACGTACCCGCTAACTCCAAACCGCCAAGTACGATGCAAGGCGCGAAAACCACGAGCGAGTCGGACGGAGGACAAGCCGTACGACCGACACGCATACAAAACCGAGCCGAAGCAACACAATACACCGCGACCGACGCGTACGCAGCATAGAAAACTGCACAAACACAGCGTGAACGAAACGGAGAACACCGTACGAGACCAATGCAGGGTCCGACTCGGTCACAAGAACGTTTCCAACATACACAAAAAGCACAAAGGAAAAATCACCCAAAAAAGGCCAAACAAGCAATTACCAAGCCAATAAATACTGGGGGGGAGGGGTGGGGACAGAGAACAAAGACACACCCACAACTCCACCTATATATAGGACACAAATCACTACCATGAGCCTTTGCAAATGCCATTCCACTGCCAGCACCCAAGAGAAAGCAACCACACACCCACAGCTCATCCCTCACACAAGCCACACACCATCAGCACACCAACAAATACCTACCTCACATACACCCAGCAAAACACACACTCACACACCCTCACCTGCACACCAACACACACATCACTCACCATCACCACCCATCACCATGCCCCCCAAGAAGAATCACAAGTTCCTAGATTGTGAATTGGAAGTCCTGGTAGACGAGATCCTCAGGGTAGAGCCACAGCTGTTTGGCACATTGGTCCAACAGACCCCCATGTCGCAGAAAACCAAGATGTGGGAGAGGATCATCAACAGGGTGAACGCCCAATCACCATGTCGGCGCACAAAGACCGACATCCAGAACAGGTGGTATGACGTGCGCAGGAGGGTACGGAAACTGCTGAAGCAAGACTACATCAACAGCCAACACACCGGCAGTGGCCCTCCTGCCAAGCCAATATACCTCAGGCCCTGGGAGGAGAAGGTGCGGGCCATCCTACCGCCAGTGAGCATATATGGACTAGAGGACATCCCAGAGCCTGGTGAGTACACAACAAATGTACACAATATACTGCCACAAAACACACACACATCACTGTCAAGGGAGAGTCAAACCATGCACTCATAGCAATCACACAGCAACCAGAACAGAATCATCCCAAAATGTGTATGTCAGTCAGAGAAACACAACACATGCCATCAAAAAGTCACATCCAACCGTGCCAACACATGTACAAACACAACCACAACTACAGCTAGGCAGTGGCACAAATAGAACTAACAAACACATCCACACATGTAGCCACCACAACAACACCAACACACAGTGAAGACCACTCAAAGGAAGGAATTCTGTGTATGCTGGCCAAGTCAGTGTAGCCAATAGCATCATGGGAGTCGCAGTCACACATATTGCCCGCCCCAAAACTGTCCCATCAACACCACCATGAACCATGTGCACATCACAGGGAGTGGAGAAGGACTCACAAGATGGCTGACACTGGCTACTGCTGTGGGGAGCACAAGGCCCTGCTGCCAACTGTGCACCAACAAACAGCAGGACACCACTGACTGACATCCTGAGAGACAACTTCCACTCCCTGCAATGCAAGCACAGTCCATGGTGGGATATCTGGCTGGCTGGGTGGGTGGGAAGGAGGACTTGCAGCACTAACCATAGTCACAAGCACCTCCCCTCACACACACCCCAACACAAACTCCACAGTACCCACCTGGTAGAATGCAATGCCCCCATCCTAACACAAGATCCCACAAAGCACCACCACCCTGGGTTATGTTGTGTGAAGCACAGGGACACTCTTGGGACTCTTAGCCAAACAACTGCCAGGACAACACTCCCAGCCATCCTGTCAGCACAGCCAGCCCACCCCACAGGGAAGCAGAGTCAAAAGGAAGGAAGCATGGGCATGCTGGGAAGGGGGTGGAGGCAATAGCATGATGGGAGTCGTAGTCACAGACATTGCTCAGCCTCACAACTGGCCCATCAACACCACCCTGAACCATGCTCACATCACAGGGAGTGGAGAAGGACTCACAAGATGGCTGACACTGGCTACTGCTGTGGGGAGCACAAGGCCCTGCTGCCAACTGTGCATCAACAAACAGCAGGACACCACTGACTGACATCCTGAGAGACAACTTACACTCCCTGCAATGCAAGCACGTTCCATGGTGGGATATCTGGCTGGCTGGGTGGGAAGGGGGACTTGCAGCACTGACTATAGTCACCAGCACCTCCCCTCACACCCCCCCAACACAAACTCCACAGTACCCACCTGGTAGAATGCAATGCCCTCCATCCTAACACAAGATCCCACAAGCACCACCACCCTGGGTTATGTTGTGTGAAGCACAGGGACACTCTTGGGACTCTTAGCCAAACAACTGCCAGGACAACACTCCCAGCCATCCTGTCAGCACAGCCAGCCCACCCCACAGGGAAGCAGAGTCAAAAGGAAGGAAGCATGGGCATGCTGGGAAGGGGGTGGAGGCAATAGCATGATGGGAGTCGTAGTCACAGACATTGCTCAGCCTCACAACTGGCCCATCAACACCACCCTGAACCATGCTCACATCACAGGGAGTGGAGAAGGACTCACAAGATGGCTGACACTGGCTACTGCTGTGGGGAGCACAAGGCCCTGCTGGCAACTGTGCACCAACAAACAGCAGGACACCACTGACTGACATCCTGAGAGACAACTTACACTCCCTGCAATGCAAGCACGTTCCATGGTGGGATATCTGGCTGGCTGGGTGGGAAGGGGGACTTGCAGCACTGACTATAGTCACCAGCACCTCCCCTCACACCCCCCAACACAAACTCCACAGTACCCACCTGGTAGAATGCAATGCCCTCCATCCTAACACAAGATCCCACAAGCACCACCACCCTGGGTTATGTTGTGTGAAGCACAGGGACACTCTTGGGACTCTTAGCCAAACAACTGCCAGGACAACACTCCCAGCCATCCTGTCAGCACAGCCAGCCCACCCCACAGGGAAGCAGAGTCAAAGGAAGGAAGCATGGGCATGCTGGGAAGGGGGTGGAGGCAATAGCATGATGGGAGTCGTAGTCACAGACATTGCTCAGCCTCACAACTGGCCCATCAACACCACCCTGAACCATGCTCACATCACAGGGAGTGGAGAAGGACTCACAAGATGGCTGACACTGGCTACTGCTGTGGGGAGCACAAGGCCCTGCTGCCAACTGTGCACCAACAAACAGCAGGACACCACTGACTGACATCCTGAGAGACAACTTACACTCCCTGCAATGCAAGCACGTTCCATGGTGGGATAACTGCCTGGCTGGGTGGGTGGGAAGGAGGTCCGGCTGTCAACCAAACACAAGCAATGCAGACCATGTTCACACCCCAGAAAATACATAGAAATGCCCAAATAATGCAGGACAATGTGCCACACCAATATCAACCCCTGACTGTGACGACTTAGGACAATGCAATGTACAGGCCCGCACCCAGAGGCACAGTCACAACTGTCATGTGTGTCAACCATTGATGCCTGCAGAAACATGACATACATTGTTTGTGTCTCCCAAAAACAGGTGATGATGGGGACACAGCAGCAGACGCTGAGGAGTCCCAGTCCCAGGCTCAAGAGGATGCCGAGCTCACTGGCGTCGTACAGCCTCTGTCCTCCTCGGACGATGAAGAACAACCTGGCACATCCGGTGCAAGTCAACATGCAGCACCAGCAGGACCACCAGCTGCAGCACCAGCAGGACCACCAGCTGCACCCCCTGCACCCACCCCTACAACGACTGTCACCACGAATACCATCCCTGCCGACATGGACAGAATAAGGAGCAACACCAGCACAGTGACCCTGGACCAACCTGGGGCCATGGACACCACCACCACCACCAACCCCCAAGGTGGACCAGGGTTATCTGTGCGTACCACTGCACACACTGCACATGTCAGCAGGGGTGGTGGGAGGGGTGGGAGACAGAGGTCGCTGCTTGCAGACGTTGCTGGTGTGCATGACGACCCACAACTGGTACGCATAGCTGATGCGTACCAGTCCAGCACCGGAGAGCTCAGCCAGGTAGTGGGGCTCCTCAGAGACATTAAACAGCAGCAGGCTGCCCATCATGCCCGCTTGGACTCCCACATGTCCCACGTGGAGTCACACATGTCCCGTGTGGACTCACACATGTCCCGCGTGGAGTCCAAGTGGGATGCACTGCATGAGATGACGGCGGTGCACAGGGACATTTTACAATGCCTCCGCCAGATGAACAGCAACCAGTCCACACCTCCCTGTGTGCCAACAACATCTGGTGACGAACAAACTGCAACTGCCACAGGGAGGGAGGAGGACTCTGGCGGAGAGTCCCCTGAACCGCAGCAGGTTGCACTTGAGGGCCCCCCCCCCCCAAGAAGAGGGGTCGTCCGAGGAGGGAAAAGTGAGAGGCCGATGGCCATGCGCAACTCCCAGGAAGCCTGAACCTGTTCTGGATGTTCGCCTTTGTGCACAGACTGTTCACCCTGTTGACGGCAACACTACTCCCACACATTGCATGGGGAGTACAAGTTGGACCAATGTGTCAGACAACTGTGGCCCCGATACTGGGGATCCTGTCTACCCGGACTTTCAATTCACCTAGGAACTTGGGATTGCAAGATTCATGTACAGCACAACCCATCCTATGCACTATTAACACAAATGTATCACAATAAACACACTAATACACCATACTTGCCTCTGTCGTGATTCCAACGTGGGTGCTGTTATGGGGATGATGAACTGCAAAATTACACTGTGTATGCGAACTGCAACAGCAAGGACAACACAGGCATGTGAGTACAGGCAACGTGACACACATGAGGGAGACACACCACCAGGGCTACACGACACATACACACCTAGGCCATCTGACTCATTGCCTACACTGATGTTGCCAGGGAAGACGGTGCAATGCACAGACACCACACCCATTCCCAGTTGTAGTCAAGTAGCCCACAGGTGCAGTAAGCAAATGGCAGTCAAATGTGTGACCACAGACAACGCACATCACAAAGTGAAGCACAGGTTTATTACACAGTTGCAACATGCCGTAACCACTACAGATGCAAGGTAACCCCACCTGGTAGCGGGCACACAGTCAACAACTGTAGACGGAAGGAAGTCCATGGGTGTGGCGCACATCACCTGTAGGGACACAACAGCTACCAGCCTGGATGTGCAATCACGTCGTCGGTGGACACAGTTGACCAAACGAATCTGAAAGTACCCTGTGAAGGACAGAAATGACACACAGTCAAAAGCAATGGAGTACAGGACAGAACAGCAAAACTCATGCACAATACATGTTACAAGATACCCACCCAGAACCAAGTTAGCATGTCAACACTGTTGGGGAGTACAGCCCACCTGTCACCACACATCGCAACACACATCCAGTCAAGTAGCCCATGGACACACTCCAACAGCACCAGAGCACCACCCACACATCATGCCAACTCACATCATTGACATGACACCTCAGGATACTCACATTCAGCTAAAGAAGTTGGTGATGAGCTGTGTGCGGACATCACCATCATCATCATCATCATCGTCACTGGCATCGTGGTCCAGGCCAGGATCCTCCACAGGTGGCGGATGTTGGTCATTGTCATCCTGGATGAGAGGCAACTCCTTCCGCACTGCCAGGTTGTGGAGCATGCAGCAGACGATGATAATCTTGCACACTTTCGCAGGGGCATATGGGAGGGACCCTCCGGTCTTGTCCAGGCAGCGGAAGCGGCTCTTCAGGAGACCAAAGGTCCGCTCAATCACTCTCCTGGTCCGACCATGTGCCTCATTGTAGCGCATCTGGGCAGGTGTCACAGGGTTCCTGAGGGGTGTCAGCAACCACGGCATGTTGGGGTATCCCGAGTCACCTACGGACAGACAAGTGCACATTAGCTGACTTGGAAAAGTGGGCGGAATACTACAGATCAGATCACACACAATGGCACAAAGTCAGTACACACCGACAAGCCAGGCACGCTGGTTCTGCATCTGTGCCATCATCCTGGGGATGCGACTACTCCTCATCACAAAGGCATCGTGTGCTGAACCAGGGAAACGGGCACACACGTGTGTGATGGTCATGTCTGCAAGACACACCACCAGTGCATTGACCGAGTGGTAGTGCTTGCGGTTCCTGTAGGCCTGCTCCTGGGCCTGTGGTGGTACCAAAGCCACATGTGTCCCATCAATGGAGCCAATTACATGCGGCATCCTCCCCAGGGCATAAAAGTCACTCTTCACGTCAGTGAGTCGTCGCAGTCTAGGGAAATAGATGTACCGGTTTAGGAAGAGCAACATTGCCGCCAAAACATCGCGGAGCACACGGCTGAACATGGTCTGTGACATCCCACCAGCAGTCGCCACAGTATGTTGGAAGGTACCAGTGGCAAAGAAGTGTAGGGCTGCCATCACCTTCACCTTGGGGGTCAGCGCTGTAGGATACGGCCGGCCAGGCTGCAAATGTGGGGCCAACTGCACTGCCAAATCCTCAATCAGCTGCCTGGTGAAGCGGTACCGTCGGATGCTGTCCCGTTCCACCATCGTTGCCAGGTCTGGGAATGGCCGATGGACAGCAGGAGCCCTGCAGTGCAGAGGAGAAGTAAGCAAGATTGTCAGTCACCCCACATATGCGGCATTGAACACACTCAAGATCCCAACATACATCATTATGAGGCACAACTACATGAAGTGTGCAGTACCGGAAGGACATGTATGGTACATACATGGCCAACATCTGTCAACACGGTCCTACAGGTGGCATCAATTTGTCCCAGGTTGGCCCATTGGATATCATGATGCCGTGTCACAGTTCCCATCTCCTGCTGCCGTGTCACAATCACCCCCCACAGTGACATGTGAGGACAGATGTGCCCCAGGCACCACAGCTCAACGACAGGTACATTCCCAGGGACCCTGTAATGCCACATGGACACTGGCATCACATGGAGTATCATGTGTACACCACAGCAAAACAAACATGACCCCCACAGGTAGTGGCCCCACTTGCCACGGCAGGACAGACATGGACGTCTGTGACACACACGCACAACATCAGAGTCCATGCACACACAACGTGGATGTGGAGACTGTCTCCTATTGTGCACATGAAATCAGAGACATTGTAAACACTACATGCACAAAGACTGTGGAGGTCCATCACTATTGTGCCACTGGGACACCCTGGCTCAAACATACCGTCCCACATGGGACTCACGGGGTATGTGACATGACATACACAAACACCACTGTGAAATGTGAGCATGGCACATGCACAGATATGAACAGTTGCACATCACAGTGGTCACGTACACGTAACACCCAGGATCCTGTCCCCATGAACACGTGCACAGCCTGGGGGTGGCTGCCCACAGGTGACACCCACAGGACAACATGTACACCAACATACACACAATAGGAAATGCAGCCTTACATGCCTTATGATAAGGTTTGGACAGGCTGTCGTGATGTAGGTGTGCCCCTCACTCCCTGGGAGCTATCTGTGGCTGGCATATGTCCATCTGAGACAGGCATGCTGACATATGCCAGTCACATGTACAGTGATGCGTTGTACTGCAATGGACCGATCGGTGCCTCCGGCCGGCCCATTGCTTTCAATGTGTGGGGGTACGCGTTGTACCCCTGTGCGCGTTGAACTGCAATGGACCGATCGGTGCCTCCGGCCGGCCCATTGCTTTCAATGTGTGCGGGTACGCGTTGTACCCCTGTGCGCGTTGAACTGCAATGGACCGATCGGTGCCTCCGGCCGGCCCATTGCTTTCAATGTGTGCGGGTACGCGTTGTACCCCTGTGCGCGTTGAACTGCAATGGACCGATCGGTGCGCACCCATTAACAATGGGCTTGCCTGGCAACGGACGCGTTTTCGAATTTCGAACGAGTCGGTTGCTGGAAAATCAGTTGGTCACCCACAACAATGTTGCAAAATCATGTATGTCATGAAGTTGAAGATTTGAAGGATGCTGTGGGCGTGTTTTGGTGCTGCTATTCCATGGATTGGCCAGATTCAGAAGATGCAAACGACTTGGACCTATCACTTTGGACACAAGGAACAGTATCTGCCTCTCCAGCACATATATATCGCTGGCTGTTCCCCTGAGAGCCCACTTGCCTGCACTACATGCTCCAGGACGACATCTGCCACTGCACTGCTGCTGTCTCTGCCCCTCTGGACCCTGCAATGGCACGTACTGTGGAGAGAGCCCCAGCCTTCAGCCTTGAAGAGAACCAGGCCCTGCTGGACAGCCTACTTCCACAGTACAGCAAGCTGTATGGGACACCAGGGGAGCAGGTGAGTGTCCTGTGCACTGCCTTTCTGAATGTGCATTTTGTCTGACTAGCAAGGCTGAGAGTCTGCACGCCACTGGCTAGCAGGCTCACTGAGTAGTTGTCACCCCCCATAGTGTGTAGTGACTTGCACTGGACAGGTATGGTGCAGTGACAGTGCTTCTGAACAGGGTTTTACTCCCCATGCAATGATACCATGTAGTGACTTCTGGAAAACTGTCCATGGGCAGCCGTGCACTGCCTGTGTACACCATGTGCCCCTGTGATTGCGACATGTATATGCAACTGTGTCATGCACGGATATGTTGCATGTGTAGTAATGGCATTATCACTTTGTCATCCTGACAGGCTTCTGCCCATCGGAAGCAGGAGATCTGGAAGGACATCGTCCGGGCTGTCCGGTCCGTGGGGGTCTACAAGCGCCGGATCCGCAACTGCCAAAAGAGGTGGCAGGACCTTCGGGGCTGGACCCGGAGGATTGCACGGGTCCAGCTGAAGCTGTCGCCTCCTCGCAGGAGGGGCGGAATACGGACCCTGACCCCCCACATGCTCAGGATCCTGGCGGTGGTCTTTCCAGACCTGGATGTGCAGCTGAAGGCCAGAGAGCAGCAAGGAGGGGGTGAGTCAAAGACTGCACTGTGAACTCTGTCTAACATGCTATGTGCCCTCCTCGGGCCTGGTTAAACTGCCACAGTACAGCAGTCATGTTTTCCAGGAGCCATGTCCCTCTATTGTGCACTGCCCACTCCTCATCTGATACCCAGGTGTGGCCCTTACATGCAGGGAATTCTGTCACTTAGGACTGTGTCCTTGCAGTTTGCTTGACTCAAGGTGGGAGACAGCATCTGTTTCCCTGACTCTGTGGTGGGCATCATGGGTGGGTCCATTGCTTACACAATGCCTGTATTCTGACATGTATTCAGCGTGTTACTTTGAACTGTGGTCCAATTGCTGAGCTGATCCACCACATGTGGCTGGGGTATCTGGCACACACCCATGCTGCGGGTGGGAACAATGTTTGGGCCCCAGGAGTATGTATATGACGTGTGTCACACATACTTAGCCAGCTGCCTACAGTCCAGGGCTCATCCCTCATTCATGTGGGGCTGGACAGTCATGCCTACTCCAGGCCATACAATACACTCTGTACTCCCACTCCCGTGTATCAGCTGACACATTGTGCGCAGTGATTTGACCCCTCAGGTGTCTGCCTCTGTGTCAGTGTGCTGTGGATTAGTCGCCAGGACTGCTGTGGAGTTTCTTGGTAGGGGCTCAGCATGCCACTGGAGATGTGACCATAGGAGACGATACTTGTGTGTCACATAGGTGTCTGATCAGCTGCCCATGCAGACTGGGGCATGTGAATGTGAAGTTCAGGCAGCTGTTCCCCATTCACAGCAGAGTGTGAGGGGCTCAGGTTCAGAGGGTAGTGTCACAGGTCTCCCATATGTCCAATAGGTATGACCTGGACAGATGAGGGTTGAGAGGATGTGTTGTGGGGGGATGTACATGTGCACTTGTGCAGCTCCAGGACTTGCATTCCCCATGACCTACTATTGTGACACAGTGCAGAGTGTTGTTGTCTGGCTGCAAAGTCATACATCACTGAGACAGTGATGTATGACTTTGCAGTCATGCCTCCGCCATGGCATGTGTCTACTGATTGGTGAGCCTGCAGGGGAGTGACATGTGCTACATGCACACCATAGTGGCGCTGGCTATCAGGACATGGGTGCATCATGGTGTCTGTCGCTGGTATGCATCACATGCATTTCCTATTTGACTCTGGGCATCCCTTTCATCCGGAAACCTGTACTGACTCAGTGGCAAGAGCTGTGATGTGTCCACACCGTGTCCTCTGCACTGTCCAACTACTGTGTACTTGGTGCATGTGTCCACACTGGGGTGTTGCAATCCAACAGACACCAGACAGATGGGTGCAAGGCCATGTGGGATGTGAGTGCCATGCTTGGCATCAGACTGACAATTGGCTTCTCCTGTTCAGTTAGGGTACTTTTAGCAATGTACAACTAATGATGCCAGGGCTTGCTCTGTGATGTGCTGTGCTCACAGTGGTGTGTGCGTTTTGTGCAGGTGACTGATGTCTGTCTGTTTCCCCATTGTTTGCAGATACATCCACGGCCACGGAAGGGGACAGCTCCACGGACCAGGAGGAGCCAGAGAGCCAGACTGGGTCAGCAGCCGAGGAGTGGTCGGAGGGACCCAGTGGCACGGAGGGCGAGGGGAGCCACACCGAGGAGTCCTCAGCAGCATCCACCTCAGCTGAGGACCAGAGCAACTCGGAGGATGACTCCCTTGTGGAGGCGGGTGTCAGCAGCCACCACACCCCAGCTAGTGTTGCTGTCCCCGCCACCACCAGCACCACCACCGCCCTCCCATCGGCTCCCATTCCCCAGGTCCGTGGAGGCTCCCATGTCCGGGAGCGTGTCTCCTTTGGGCCAGGCACCGCACCCCCTGCCCCTGTGTCCCCTGCTGCCCTGAATGAGGAGTCTGTGTACCTCCTTCGCCAGCTCCATGTAGACCAGACAGCCATGCTGAGTGTCCTCCATGCGCACACCGCGCTGTTGACTCAGCTGGTGTCGTTCATGGAGGGCATCTCATCGGGCATGTCTGACCTACAGAGGGGCAATAGGTCCATGGACTCCTCCCTGACGGCAGCAGTGTCCCTCCTCAAACGGTCCCTCACCCCTCCTGCCTCTGCTCCATCCACACTCCCCAGCACCTTACCCATCCCAAGCACACACACACCGGCACAGGCACACACCAGCACACACACATCCAGCACACTGACACACACGCCAATGACAAAACGCACACGCACGCACATTCAGGGGACTGAAGCCAGACTCACAGGGGATGGGGCCCTGGAACACACACACGCATCCACATGCACTGTGCAGTCCTCAGTTCCCTCTCCCTCCAAAGCACCCTCCCTTGCCTCACCTGCAACCCCAAAGTCACAGCAGCTCTTCCTCTGTGACCTCGGCCTCTTCCCCACCGATGAAGCTGCTCCAGCATCCCGGGGGAAGAGGAAGCACACCCACACGGAGCAGAGTGCCCCTCGCCCCCGGACACCCTCCCCCAGGCGCAGACGGACTGAGGCCCCCACCCGCAAGTCCCCCGGAGTCCTAAGAGCAAGACCCCGCCACCGCCCTGCAGCTCAAGCACCAGGTCTCCTTCCTCCATCCCTCAGGCCCCCACTCCACAGGTGCCCCCACCACACCCTGCCCCAGGTTCCCCCACCCACAGATATACCATCCCCAAGAGGCTCCGGCCTTCTCCCCTGCCACTTGCTCTCCCAGCACCACACCCCCCGCTGCGCTTGTCTGTGCCACTGATGTGGTGAGGGTGTCCTCCCCCTCTGTCCAACCCACCTTGCCTGTTCCCCATTCTCCTCCCCTGGAGGTAGGCACTGCAGTGGAGTCCACTACCGCCCTGTCTGACTTGGGCACTGCAGTGGCGGACCTGTCCACTCCATCTGCAGGGTCCACTGCAGTTGTGCCGGCACCCACGACATCTGAGTCATGCCCCCCAGTTGTGCCGGCACACACCATGTCAGACACCTCCACTGCAGTTGTCAGTGTCTCTCCAGCACCCACCACCCCTTCCCTGACTCCCCCTGGTGAGCCCTGATCCTGTCCCTGCGGTGCCTGGCCTGCCCCCCGGTTGCCCCTCCTAGTGGATTGTCCCTGGTTTTGTGCAGGCATGCGTAGGGTGACATCTGCCAGTGTCACCCTGTTTGAACTTTGACAATGGACTGGCCATTGGCCTTTGCTCTTTTTTCTGGACGTCGTTTTCATTCAACACATATGCTGAATAAAGCAACTTTCTTTTCTCTAGTGCTCATGCTTCAGATGTACATGTTGTTGGTGCTGCTAACCATGCCCTTGCTGCAGTGATGGTGATATCTGGTCTCATGATTATGAAGTGTTACTGTGCAGGAACCCATGTGGTCCAGGGGGAATGTGTCCTATCATGTGGTGTATCCATGTCATCCATAGCAGCATCTGAGGGTGTCATGTGTTCAGTATTTGGCAATGGGATTTCCTACTTACATTAGCAATTTCATATCTGTGGCTTCCACCCCTGCACATCTGTTGTGCCTGCCATTGTTGGATTTGTCTACTTCCCTGACCGTGTTGCCATCTCCACTGGACATGCAGGTTTGGGCATCAATGGGGAAGGACTCATCCATGTAGTCAGTGCAACATTGCTATACAAGTGTGTTGGATCTGTGCTGATGATTCCGTTGGCACATCCATGACCAGGCTGATGTGACGGGAGCCCTCATTTGGTGCTAATTGTTGATTGTGTGACCAAGTGCTCAGCTGACATGATGGGGCCCTACTGAGGCAACATATGGCACAGCTTTCCTCACACAGGAGTGGAGTCCCCTCATGGCAGTGTGTACACGTGTGACATTGCCTGCGCCCAAGGTGTGTGTTGTATGTGCATGTCTGTGTGTTCACTTCCATTTATCTGCGCATGCTGTGATCCCTAGTGTTGTACCTGTTTGTGATGCTTGCTGACTTGAGCTATGTTCCCCCAAAGTCTTCTCCCTGTGTTCTCTGTGATGTGGGTGCATGGCACATTACTGGTCATCAGGGTGTCACCCATAGGTGTGTTTGCTGTCAGGGCTGAGTTTGTGTGCAGACGCAGATGGGTCACAGTCAGGTTTCCCCTTGGCACTTGTTGTTTGCCCCTGTCATGTGATTTTCAGTTCGTGTTATCTTTAAGTTATTGTGACACGTTGTGTGTGTGACTGCTGGCACTCCTCAGGGTCCGGGCTGCGATGTTGGTTGTTGTCTATGTGTGTTCTTTGTGGGTGACCTTGGCTTCTTCATTGGTGTGTGACTGTGGCTGGGATCCCATTGGTTGGTGTGGTATCGCCGTCATGTCCATGTACAGCGTAGTGTGCAGTGTGTCAGACATTCAGGAGTCTTGTTGAGTGGCCATGTGTGATGTGTTTCTGCACCTTGGTTCCCACCCACCACCCTGGAATAGTCATGGGTGCATGTGCAATGTCACCAGTGCATGTGTACTTCACTGCTGCACATTGTTGGAGGTCGAGGGGTGTGGTCTTGAGTGTGTGCAGATGGGAGTTGTTGCCCAGCTAGACACCTGCCTCCATGTTGGCCTTGGCTTACTGGCCATGCTGATTGATTTGTGCTTGTGTCGGTGTGATGGTAGTTTGTTGCTCAGGACACATGACTGTGGTTCACAGTGTGAACCACATTCAGCTTTGTCATCAGAGTGGGATTTTTATGCAGCCAAGGGTCACCACATTGTGGGGGCCTTGGGGGTGGTGCTGTGGTGTGTCTGTGTCTTGCTGTGTCAGTTGTTGTGTGTGACATGTGTGTTTTGTGCTCCCTCTCATCTGACAATGCCTGCTTGCCCACATAGGGGATTTGGATCCATGAGTTACCTTAGTGTGGCAGTGTATGCACATCTGTATGATTGGTATTCAGCTCTCCTCATGTGTTGTGTGGTTACCTGGGGACACTGGCACCCCCCCCCTCACCTGCTGTGTATGATGACAGTGTTGGTCTGCCTGTTTGTGTTTGTGCATCTGCACCACTGCATTGGCATATCTTGGGTGTGCCATTGGCTGTATGTTGTTTGGTGTGTTTCCCCTGCTGTCCCTGGGACTCCTAGGTCATCGGTCAGCACAGTGATCATGGTTTGTGTGTCCCATTGCTGCCATGGTATGGTATCTGTTCACCTCACATCTGCTGTCTCCACAGGATATCTGCATTTGTGTGCCCATTGGTGCAAATATGTGGTTCTGCATTCTGATGGTCACTTCTGTCATTGTGTCATTGATGAATGTTGACGGTGTCAGCCACCATGGGTGTTGTTTGTCTGCACATGGCCAAAGGAATGTCTCATTTGCACTGCAGTATTTGGCTCACCCAATTTATGTTGCAATGGGACACATACACTACTTTGCCACAGATGAGTTTTTGGTTCTGTGACCAGGAATGATCCATGCAGTTTGGCAGTTGCAGCTCTTTCTTTGTCAACACTTACCTTTTGGTCACTGTGATGATGGGGGTTTAGACCCCATTGCCACAATGGTCAAAATGTGCTTCAGCTATGGACCCCACACTTGCCTTTTGGTCACTGTGATGATGGGGGTTTAGACCCCATTGCCACAATGGTAAAAATGTGCTTCAGCTATGGACCCCACACTTACCTTTTGGTCACTGTGATGATGGGGGTTTAGGCCCCATTGCCACAATGGTCATGGGCTGCTTGCATTCAGGTTCCACACACATATATGTGTGGCACATGTGCTAGGGGGTCACATTGTATGTTCAAAGTCATGTTCGGTGTTGTAGGCATTTGACACAGCCTACACACGCTTGTCATGGTGGTGGGGGGATGTCTTTATCTTGCATTCCCTAGGTTGTGGTGTGCTGGTTGTGTCATGCATTGTCCATCCTATGAGTGGGGGTGGTAGTAGTGGTAGGCATCCAGCCCCCTGGGTGAGGGTGGTAGTCGTGGTAGGCATCCTGCCCCCCTGGGTGAGGGTGGTAGTGGTGGTAGGCATCCAGCCCCCCTGGGTGAGGGTGCTAGTAGTGGTAGGCATCCAGCCCCCCTGGCTAAGGGTGGTAGTAGTGGTAGGCATCCAGCCCCCCCTGGCTAAGGGTGGTAGTAGTGGTAGGCATCCAGCCCCCCCTGGCTAAGGGTGGTAGTAGTGGTCGGCATCCTGCCCCCCCTGGGTGAGGGTGGTAGTGGTGGTAGGCATCCAGCCCCCCCTGGGTGAGGGTGGTAGTCGTGGTAGGCATCCTGCCCCCCCTGGGTGAAGGTGGTAGTGGTGGTAGGGATCCAGCCCCCCCTGGGTGAGGGTGGTAGTAGTGTTAGGCATCCAGCCCCCCTGGCTAAGGGTGGTAGTATTGGTAGGCATCCAGCCCCCTGGCTAAGGGTGGTAGTAGTGGTAGGCATCCAGCCCCCCTGGGTGAGGGTGGTAGTAGTGGTAGGCATCCTGCCCCCCTGGGTGAGGGTGGTAGTGGTGGTAGGCATCCAGCCCCCTGGGTGAGGGTAGTAGTAGTGGTAGGCATCCAGCCCCCCTGGCTAAGGGTGGTAGTAGTGGTAGGCATCCAGCCCCCCTGGGTGAGGGTGGTAGTAGTGGTAGGCATCCAGCCCCCCTGGGTGAGGGTGGTAGTAGTGGTAGGCATCCTGCCCCCCTGGGTGAGGGTGGTAGTGGTGGTAGGCATCCAGCCCCCCTGGGTGAGGGTGCTAGTAGTGGTAGGCATCCAGCCCCCCTGGCTAAGGGTGGTAGTAGTGGTAGGCATCCAGCCCCCCTGGCTAAGGGTGGTAGTAGTGGTAGGCATCCAGCTCCCCCTGGGTGAGGGTGGTAGTAGTGGTAGGCATCCTGCCCCCCTGGGTGAGGGTGGTAGTGGTGGTAGGCATCCAGCCCCCCTGGGTGAGGGTGGTAGTAGTGGTAGGCATCCAGCCCCCTGGCTAAGGGTGGTAGTAGTGGTAGGCATCCAGCCCCCTGGGTGAGGGTGGTAGTAGTGGTAGGCATCCAGCCCCCCTGGGTGAGGGTGGTAGTAGTGGTAGGCATCCTGCCCCCCTGGGTGAGGGTGGTAGTGGTGGTAGGCATCCAGCCCCCCTGGGTGAGGGTGCTAGTAGTGGTAGGCATCCAGCCCCCCTGGCTAAGGGTGGTAGTAGTGGTAGGCATCCAGCCCCCCTGGCTAAGGGTGGTAGTAGTGGTAGGCATCCAGCCCCCCTGGCTAAGGGTGGTAGTAGTGGTAGGCATCCAGCCCCCCTGGGTGAGGGTGGTAGTAGTGGTAGGCATCCAGCCCCCCTGGCTAAGGGTGGTAGTAGTGGTAGGCATCCAGCCCCCCTGGCTAAGGGTGGTAGTAGTGGTAGGCATCCAGCCCCCCTGGCTAAGGGTGGTAGTAGTGGTAGGCATCCTGCCCCCCTGGGTGAGGGTGGTAGTGGTGGTAGGCATCCTGCCCCCCTGGGTAGGGGTGGTGGTGCGCATTCAGGCCCCTGTGTGCATATGTGGCATTGGTGATGGGCATCCAGCCCCTATGGTGCTGCTGTTGCTGGTGTAAGTATATTCAGCATCCCCGTGTGTGTGTGTGATGTGTCGTGTACGTGTTGTATGTGTTTTGTGGTTGGTGTCTGGCTTACCTTCTGCGCCGTACGCGTCCGTGCCTGTTCCGGTAGTAAATGTAGAATATTGGTATGATCGGGACGAAGGGATTCATGGTTGGTTCGTGTCGTTCGTCCTTCTCGTTGCTTGGCGTCGTCCTCGTCGCTTCGCCTCGTCCTCGTCGCTTCGCGTCGTCCTCGTCGGTGCCGTGTTCGTCTCGGAGCCGTGGATCGTGTTGTGGCGCGAATCGGAGCTTATGTGCGCCTCTCCCGGATGCTTTGACGTGCCGTGCGTAGCGACAAGTTCGGAGCGTACGGAAAGCGCATCGTACTTGTCCGGCCGGACGGGGCTGCATTTTTTCTTCCGTGCGACTCGATTCGGCGTTTCCGGATTCGCCTCGGTCGGAGAACAGGACCTAGTTTGGGTGAGTACGGCTCGGCCGGATTTTTTGCTGTTGTGTGCATCGTACTTGCTCGTTCGGTGTACTGTACGGATCGGTCGGGAAACAGGCTTTCGCATGGCTTTTTTCCCGACCGAATGGTATTGGGTGCGCCTCCGACCGAGATCGGAATCGGCCCCATAATATCCAATGGAAGGTGGATTGTATGGCTAAGTCCACCCTGCCCTATCAGCAACGTATCGCCTTTCGCTGTGCGATTATCGCTGGATTTCCAGCGATAATCGCACATTTTGCAGCTAACTCTGGAATTTTTATCGCTTTTGAGATAAGCGTCGCTGATAGAGCGCTATCTCAGCGATAAAATCCAGCGATAGCCGGCGATAATTATCCTCGCGCTAAGCGCGCTTAGCGATAATTATCGCCGGCTGTTGCTGATATGCCCCATAATCTCTCAAGACAAAAACTCAAATTATTCCAATGCACCCGATCGAATGCTTTGGCTACGTCGAAGGTCAGTATTGCTAAGGGGATGTTTCTAGCAACAGCCAGGTCAACCTTACCTATCAACAAATGGGTTAGATTGTACATTTGATGCCCTTTCATAAAACCTTGCGGCTCCTGATAAATAACCTCGCTGGCTACCTGATCAAGTCTCTTTGCCAATATACCCACCAGGATTTTAAAATCTGCATTTAATAATGAGATAGGGTGGTGTGATTCACATTTTGTGGTGTTTTGTATTGGGTTTCAAGATTACTGAGATTGTTGTCTCATACCATGACTGAGGGGGGGATTGCCCTGAAAGTAGTACACTGTTAAAGAGTATTTTTAAAACAGGGCTAATCTCTTTGCTTATGGCCATATAAAGCTCCCCTGGTATCCCATCTGGCCCTGCCACCTTCCAGTCACTAATACCCTTAATGGCCTCTCTAACCTCTTTCTCAGTTATTTCCTGAACCAGATCTGCCCTAGATTCCTCCGAGAGATATGGCAAGTGTATAGACTCAAGCCATTCTCTTATACATCGTGGGTTTGATCTCAAATCATCCTTATAAAGATCCTAAAGAGGTTCCGAAAGGCTTCTCGGATTTCCTCTGCCTGCATTAGTTTTTGCCTTTCCCCAGTTTGTTCTATGGAGCCTACTGAGATACTTCTGATGACATTACGGGTGGTCTGTACTCTTGCACGCCATGTTAGCAAGTTACCAATCCTTTCTCCATCATTAAAGTGTTTCATCCTCCCAACTTCCCGCTTTCTAGTTTCTTCCCCACAAGATCTATATATTCTTGCTTACACTTTGTTAATTCCTCATTTAGGGATTCATGCTGACTACTCTGACTACTCTTATCTGGATCACTAATCAAGCTGTCTAATCATTAAATCTCTTCCTGCGGGGTGGACTCCAGTTTCCTTTCTTCCCTTCTCTGATCCTTCACCCATTTGATGATCACACCCCTTATATACACTTTGCAAATATCCCACACTATCCTACCCTCACAGTTGCCTCTATTTTTATCAAAATATTCCTTGGTATCAACTAGCAAAGTTTGTGAGAATTCAGGGTATACCAGATTCCTTCTTTCCAATGCCCACCGCCTCGATCGATCGCCCATCTTATAGTCTTCCCCTTCTGCCTCTAACCAAACATTTTTATGATCTGAGAGTGCAGTAGGTACGTATTTAATATGACTCACTTTCTCCATATACTTTTGATCAATAAACCAATAATCCAATCTTGAGCTATGTCCGTATTTCACTCTGTGAAAAGAATATGCCCTTTGATCACCTATTTTCTCCCTCCAAGCATCTCTCATTCCTAAGTCCTTCAACATAGCCTTCAGACTACTCGCCATTTTGGAGGAACAGACATTGGATTGCTGATTGGATCTGTCCCTTTTACTAGGCATCAAAATATTAAAATCTCCTCACCAAAATAATGTGGCACTTATAGTCCAAAAGCTTTCCAAATAAGATTCTTAGAGGGCCCGGGTCTTCAAGATTGGGACCATAATACCCAACACAGACAAATTTGACTTGACTAAAAACATCTCCACTATTACCCATCTTCCTTTGTCATCCACCTCTGATCGCACCACTTGTAACTCTGGGTTAGTTGACACTAAAATAGCCCCTCCCTTTGTTACACATGTCTGAGTAGTGAAAAACACCTCCTGAATCCACCTCTGCTTTGACACAAATTCCCTCATTTCATAACCCAGCAAAGGTGTCTTCTGTAACACCACCACGTCTGCTCTAAGATCCCTTGTTTCCTGCAAGATCACCCTTTGCTTCTTCTAACTTTGAGATCATTTACATTCCATGATTTTTTTTTTATGTGATGCCTATGACTGATCTTATTCCCTATTTGTTCCATGCTCAACCATGTTCTGCCCCAAGGTAGCTTACTCACTTCATACTGGAAGCCGATGGCTTATGGTCTGTTCTAGTGGTGATGTGGACGATTGTTTTTCCCCATACTCCCCACCCAGTGCACCCCTCCTGCCTCCCTCACATAGTGCCCTCCCCATCCATGAGGAAACCTCCAGATTCCCTTAGCTGAAAAACAGTCATTTGGGTGTGCTTTCCGAGTCTCCCTCCCCTCTCACCTTTAAGTGGGAATTTAGCTTCTCCCTGGTCAACCTACCACCTTCTCCCATCCTCACCACACCTATCTGTGCATATTATCTCCTTTGCCCTTTATTCTTTTTTCCCCCTTAAGCTGCTTTGCTACGCTCTTGTGCTTTGTGTCTTTATGGGGATCTGAATCTTAACATCTCAACTGCTCACATTGCTGAACAACTCTACAAACCAGTACTCCTTATTTCTCATTGCTTTTGCTGTACTTGCTGAAGGAGGGTGTTAGCCTCTGCCCCGCTATGGAAATAATGTATTTTATTGTTCCCACATGACCTTTAAGGTGGTTTGAAATTTCAAATGGGCAGGTAAGCCCAACTCTTTAAATTTGGACATCTTTATCCCCATGTTCCACCTCCTCTCTTCCGTAGCTCGACAGAGGTCTGACCTTTTATGGCACGGGGCTCCCTCAAATGAAGAAAAATGTGATTTCAGAGCTTTAGGCAAGATTATCTCCTGAAAGGAGTGAAAATTCACCAGGATTTTCCAGGCTTTTCCCTGTTCTGCCTAATTCTAAACAGGTCTCTGTGCACCCTTTGAACTTTAGCATCCAAATCTTCCTGGAATGTTCCCCTAAATAACCCCTCCTTAATCAAGTTGATGAAAAAAGTTTTAATGTTTGAGCCTTCAACTCCTTCCAGAACATTCTTAATCTTAATTTTTCAATCCTCTCCAAGGATGCCTGTGTTAATTAGTTCTGCATTTTTAACTCCTCTAGGTCCTGAGAATTCTTGCTCACATCCACTGTCCGCTGTGCTATTGCGCCCTATAACACTAAAGTTCTTGAGGTCAACTCGTCTATCTTAACTGAGACCTTTTTGGCATGTGTTGCGCATCTCTCTCTGGTTCTTCTTTGAAGTGTCAAACCCAATCCCGACGTCCTTGATAAGCTCTAATAAAATCTTCTCAGTCTCTTTGCTATCCTTTGTAGGTTCGGTTGTATGACCTGGCTGGGTCTCTTTATTTTGGGAGGATTGTGGCAGGGTAGACGTTTGAGTGTTGGCGAGCTCGGTACTGGGCTCAACTAATGATGAGGAAAACTCCCGGGTCAGTACTGCCTCTGTTTCTGGGTTTCCAGGAACACTAAAATCGAACTTGTCTGCCTGTTCTAGCTGCGCAAATCTGTTAGTCACTGCCACTGTGTAGATTTCCTATGCCCCTGGGGCACCAATATTATTGGTACTTCAGAAAAGGAAACATTTTAATCTTTAGGGTTACATTTATGGTTACTCTCGGCAGATGGCTCCATACTAGCACTTCTCTGGGATACTAAAAAAAACGGAGCGGAGGGAAGGAGTCGGTTTTGAGGTATATTAAGCTTGAGGGGCTTACCAAGTAGGAAAACTTTCAACCGCTCTTTTTGATATACCGGGACTATAACCCTTGTCCCTCTCGCCAGCACGGGAACCCCCTCTTTATCTTTCTTACTCTTGTTAGACATTTGTGGGATCATCTGCGCATTGCCTCCCTGAATTTGGTTTGGATTACCAAGATGAAGATATGGCCGAGACCCTGGTCTAAGCTGGTACCTCCCTTGGGCTCTATTAACCACGGGGCCCCTGACTTTTTACTCCCTCAGCAGGACATACAACCTTCCTTGTCCTTTGATTGATTCAGTAAATTTGTTTGCCAAAAGCTCTCTGAATTTTGCACCCCACTCTATAGGAATGCAACTCACCGGGACAGTGAAGCTCTTACTACAATCATTGCTGGCAACGCTGCTCTGAAAAGCCCCCCAAACGTGTCAGGAACCGCACCACCCTGCTCAGTCAGCCTCACCGTGTCTCTAGGCCGCGGCGTGAGTGTGCTGCTTCAGATGATGGCACGACAGGCACTAGTGCTATGCCACTCGGGAGAGTGTGAATTTTTTAGCAGGCATTGAGGTTTATTGCACCAGTGGAGGGAGGCAGGAGAGACGGAAGACTCATTTCCCACACCCACGCCAAGGTTCAGCCCGCCGCCATGTTCCTTACAAGTCCCCACCCCTAAAACTCCATGCAACTTGTGAATAGGGGCATACTGGTATACACATGGTATACACATGGTTCACATGCTACGCCAGAGGGAAGGATACACTTTCAGAGACATATAATCCATTTCTCATCAGTGACACACATATGCGAGAATATTTGTAACTAATCTCATCCACAGAAAATCACCTAAATGAAGAAGCAACCAGATGGTTTCTCACATCCATCCCTTCAGCCCTTTGCCCTGCCATACAAAAGGGTCATGAACAGAGCCCAGGTTTGTGGTCAGTGTATGGCCTTATGTAGCTTGATACTCTGCAAACCTCAACAGGTCCATTAATATTGCACCCTACTTCTAGGAAGTGAACAAGGCGCACCCACTCTATTATCCAAGCATCTGAAATCTTGGTGCCAAATGGTTGCTCAATGTTGCCACGTAATTGGATGTGTGCTTCTTTGTTCTGTTCTTGCTTTGCAGTGAATGCCCAACAATAAAAGGATATGGAGTGAGAAGAGAGGTGGAATCACATGTGAAATAATGTTGCAGTAGTCACTGGCTTATATTTGCACTGCAATCTTGGGATAATGAGCATGACGTGGGTTTCTGGTGCACCAATGACTTGTGTAAAGAATCCGTGGCCACAGAAGGTGCCTCGCACATTAAGGGAGTGTCAACATTGTCAATGATGATACACATGTTCAGTCTGAAATGCCATGTGTGCAGTGAAGTGCACCAAGCACATTAGCTATATCATAAAACTGCTGCACCATTTTGCCTGTCCTGCAGCAACTGTGTGATGGTGATGCATTGCTGCACAACTGATCCAGCCATTTGTATGGGCTTGGCAGTGAGATGTCACCTTTATTGCCAGTGGTCTTCTGACAGGCAGAACAGGCAGCAATGGGCCATATTCACCGGATCTCCTCTGCTTCTAATTAGATTGCCCCGAGACAAAGGTCAACTTTCCAGTGGGCATGACATACAACCCTCTAGTATTCAGAGGAGAATTCAGACATTAAACGACAAAGTAAAAAATTAGAACGTACCTGGAGACTGCCTACTGCCTGATTGCTAAAGAAAATTAAAGCAAGACCATTAAACAATATAGAACATGTTACCATCTTTACTACCCCTGAGTTGGAGGCAGGGAAACCTACATTAGTTGAATTTGATTTAGTGTCCACCAATTATATGAGAAACATTCTTATAGATGTTAAATCAGGCTCTCCTTGTGATCCCTGTCCACCCTCTGTTCTAGCATCTATTGCTGATTTTATGGTAGATTCTTCTGTGCAGCTCTGCAACCTCTCACTGACAATGAACACAGTTCACCTTGCTGCCCTCACTCCACTTCATAAAAAACTTTCTGTAGATCCCGGTGTACTGAGTAATTACAAACCTATATCTCATCTGCCTTTTTAGTCTAAGCCAATGGAAAAATGGATTAACACTCAACTGGTTAACTATTTGGAGAGTAACAATCTGCTTGACATAATGCAATAAGGTTTTACAGCTCATCATAGTATGGAAATTGTGCTCTTAGCCATGGGAGATGAGTTAAGATACATCTAGGACCAAGGAGGCACAGCCGTGTGAGCAGGGGCGGCTCCTCCGTTAAGGCGGAGGAGTGTTGCCCCACTTCATGTATTACCATTTTATTTTTCCAAATCCCGTCCTTAGCCGAGCATCAGGACAGGGGGGCGGGGCTTTCTGCTGCTGCCAGTTAGGCAGCAGCAGAATACAATGATAGGCAGGGCACTTAGATTAAAACTGCACATGTCTTTTTGGCAGGCCATCTTGCAACAGCAGGCCAAACATGCGCAGTTTAAACTTCTCTAATCCAGCTGTCTTAAGACAGCTGGGTTAGAGACCGCATAGGGCTCCAGTGCCTTCAGGAGCGGCGCGAGAGGCTGCTCCCTCAAATCCTGGCGATGCTTTCATGCTGCATGAAATCAGCGCCAGGATTAGTTACTGCAGCTTCCTGGTCCCGACACATTGGAACCTGCTTGCCTGCCTTTACCCGAGCGAGGAGGACATTGCGCCAGGGTCCAAGGTAAGTGTATTTTTTTTAATTTGTTAATAACTTATTTATTCCCTCCCGCCCACTACCCTCCTTACATGCCAGCCGCCACTGTGTGAGTCCTTCTTGGCCTCTCAGCTGCATTTAAGACAGTCTCTCACTCAGTGGCGGCCCGTGCAGGTAAGCGCGGTGGGGAGGGGTGGTGGTGGGGTGGAAGTGAAAACGACGGAATAGTGAAAATAAAATAAATAAATAAAACCACTTACCTTGCGCTCGCCGCATCACCGAGTTGGCGATGCAGCGAGCGCGAGGTAAGTGGTTATATTTATTTTATTTTCACTATTCCATCGTTTGTCACTTCAATCCCTACCCTCGCCCTGCCTCACCGCGTTTACATGCACGGGCCGCCACTGCTCTCATTCTACTCTTATACAGCGAATGGCCTGTATATCATTCTGTAATTCGGCATTGACTTGGTGAAGATCTCAGACCCATACTTTTACTTCTGTTTGCAGTGATTTTCCTTGTTCATTCCTAAAGCCCAAGCTTTTAACATTTATATCACATTGCTATCTGCAATCATAATATCATTTGGTTTTGACACTATCTCTTATGCAGATGATATACAGCTTGTAGATTCAATTTAAGATTATATATGCTATACTCATGAACGCTTCTCTTCATGTATGTCAGGGGTGGCGCGATGGAGGAACAACAATAGCCTTAAGCTTTACCTGATAAAATAGAGATTCTCTTATTTGGCAAGCAATCCTCCACTTGGTACTCAGCTTGGTACCCGGCTGAACTGGGTGTAACCCCCACTCCTGCATTGTATACTAGAAGCCTAGGGATTCTCCTAGATGCCTAATTATCGTTTGCGCCTCAGAGTATGCAAGCAACCTCCCTCTGCTTTATGATAATCAGAATCCTCTGTAAAGTGCTAACATTTATACCACTGTCTTCATGGGAAACTGTAACACAGAACCCAAATCTCAGTTTACTAGAATATCTTATTAACAGACTGCAGCTGGTACAAAATGCTGCAGCTAGGATTGCTCTGAATCTTCCACGCCAAGAGTCTGTATGGGAACACCTTATGGCATTGCACCGGCTCCTCATTCGAAAACATAGTATATTTAAAGCTCTGCGTGTAGCAGAGCTTATCACAGGTCAGGTCCCTCATATTTAAGGAAAAGGCTTAGGGGCCAATTTTATTTTGGCGGACTGAGGTATTGCAGTCAGGGCGGTGGAGTAATGCTTTTTGCAGTTTGATGCAGGGCTCCGTCAGCATGACGGAGCCCTGCACCAAACTGTTTTCTTTTTCATTTCCCAAAGCGGATTTACTTTTTGAAAAACAGCAATGACGGTCAGTAAGAAAACGGCTATATGTCTGCCCATCAAATTGGGTGGACGGACATATAGCCAACTCTCCGACCGGCTCTAAAACCATCAGGCCATCGGAGCAGTTTGGTCATGGCAGAGACTTTACACATGATCTTGATTAAAATATGTTTTTACACATGGTGGCATTGACCATGTGTTTGTATGAATGTGCTGACTACTACATGCATCAAACACATGTAACATTCAGTACAGACTGAAAGCTTCTTGATATACGTATTGATGACCGTTCATCAGTGCACCTACATTCATGTCAAGTACATTTCCATTAGTCAAAGAAATATAACTTTTATGGTGGGGACTTTACTCGAAGGACAATGTATTTAAAGACTGCATAAAAATGAGAAATGAGGCACTTTATTTCATATTGAATGTGTTTTATGACATACAAACATGTAGATCAATATATTGATTGTATTAAATGAAGGACTCTGAAATGTGTTGGGAGAGGGCATTACACTCAGTTTATCCACTTACAATAAATAAGCAAAGATTGCAACAGAGAATGCTAGCCACAACGTATGATTGGATGTGACATATGTGAAATGTAGTTACATCTCTTAAAGGCTTTTATCATGAACATGCACTTACTTACGCGTTGTACTGACTCCTATGCATTTATATTTGTATATTATTTCATGTTGACACAGGTGTCTGAGGGTGCTATTGTGGATCAACATAATCCATATCTTATCACTGCCGCTCATAGGTCAGGTGGTTTGCACTGAACTCAGACAACGGAAAATCATGTGATGGAAAGAGCAACCAGAAGGTTCCTCACACCCAACTTCACCCCTTTGTCCTGCCATACCTTATGAAGCTAATGTAGGACACAGCACAGGGCTGAGGTCAATATGTTCTGCCTTATGCAATACAATATTAGGCAAATTTCAATAGGTCAATACAGTATTGCATTCTACTCCTAAGAAGTAGAGAAGTGCTTCTACTCTGTGTTCCAAAGCATCTGAAACCAGGCATTTGAAATATTGGTGCCAAATGGCTCCTTAATGATTCCATGCACTTGTATGTGGGTTCCTTTGTTCCTCTGTTATGGTACAGCAAGCGCCAAGAGAAACAGAGTCAGGAGATATGGAGTGAGAGGACAGGCAGAATCACATATGTGAAAAAAGTAATGCATTACCAAATTCAGTCTGATTGTGTTTATATGCGGACATGCATAATAGCTGGTTACTATGCAGATACTCTCCATCAAACACCATTCTCCATACTCAGGGGATTTTATTTATGCTGTAGTCTCTGACTTGCAATAGATGACGCTGTCTTGTGTTGCACCAGGGAATGTGTTGTAAATTTGTATACCTGCGGCCTCAGGTGTAGTCATCAAACAGATTGAGCCACTGGTGGTATGTACTTTTAGATATCTGCTGAAAGTGTATGCTGGAAGTTAACATCAGTACAACAAGTCAAATTACATTGAAACCCATTTGGCTCTAATAGAACTACAGAGGATGGTTTCCAAATCGTGAAGGTTTATTAATGAATCAGTCAAAGTTCACTGGCTGTATGATAGAGGCACGCAAGGCTCAACCACGCGTGCCTCTACCACACATTCCGAACCACAAATGCGACTTAACCACACATTCCTTTACCACGCATGCCTTTACCATGCAATTTCATGATAAAGGCATGAATGGTAAGGATGCATGCATGGCTAAGTTCGCCACTACTCCGACCCCCTCCTCCCTTCCTAAGCCTTAAATTACAAACCCCCTACCTGCCCCCCACCCTAAGCCCTAAATTACAAACCCCCTACCTGTCCCCACCCTAAGACTTAAATTTAAAAAAACCCTACCTGCCCCCCGCCCTAAGCCCTAAATTACAAATCCTCTACCTGCCCACCCCCGCCCTGAGCCCTAAAAACGGCCCATTTATTAAATTGTCCCCCCCAAACCCAGCCCTTAAAGCTATCCCAATCCCATTCTCCTGCCCGGAGCCCTAATAACTTTCCCCTCCTTAAAAGTACCATGACACCCTCCCCATCCTTGAGCCCTAAAAACTTGTCACCGACCCCCCCCCGAAAGCGACCCCCAGATCCAAACCCTAAAACCTTGCCACCGATACCTCCCCCCTCCCGCCCCCGAAAGCAACCCCCAGACCCGGCCCCAGCCCCACTTACCTGTCTGTGTCCGCTTCATGTTCCGACGCTCCTGTTTCTGTTTCGAGTCCCTGCCCATCCAGAAACACTAGAGCGCATTTGCCTTAATCACGCATATGCGTGGTTTAGGCAAATGCGTTGTTTGGGCAGGCGTGCTTACACTTGCGGACTTCCAGAACACAGGGCTCTGGCCGCGTAGTTCCAGATGTTTCCCAAGTTCACTTAGTGACTCATGGTCAGTTAAAAATAAAATTCCATAAAATTAATCGATCCAAAAGAATAGGGTCAAGAAGATGGTAACATAAATAGTTAAAGAGCACAAAATGCAAAGCAGAGAAAATATCAGTTACATAAATACACTTCCGTAAACTAAATGAAGCATCTAAAAATGACAAGGGGAAATTCTAAGCAGAAGGTGTCAGTCTGAAGCAAACAAAATTAAGGTTCAGGGTAAGTAAGAAGCATGTGAGTTCAAGAGTCTAACTCAAGAACTGGGAATACGAAATCTCAGCAGTGTTAGGGAAAGGTCTTCCCTTAGCAGAGACAGGACAGGATCACCTAATAACTATTCTTAGACACATACTTAAAACATTGCATTCCCTCTCAAGAACTTCTTCCCACCAACTACTCTGAACTGGAACCCATCAGGCTGCTTTATTCCCTTGGATCAGGTAAACTCCCCTCGTTACCATCCTTGAACAAAAGTGCACACAGCTGCATGACCTTGGATGAATCATCGGTCCAGACTGCATGGTACAGTAGGGCCTTTCTCATTCCCATGCACCGTGTAAATCACAAGAACCTGCAATTAATCCTATCTGCTCTAACATTTCTAAAAGCAAAACAATAAACTACTCTTCTAACTGGCCTAGGTAATCTTGCTCCTGCAACGAGAAGGAAAATGTGAAAGCACATTTCGAAATCAACTTTATGTTGCACAGTTAAAGGCTTTTGAGCAGCTGAGACCTACTCGCATTTAGGCCAACGCTAAGAATACGCATTTGGCTAACATGAATATACTATAGGTTAAATGATTAAAGTTTAGTCACAAAAAGTGTGGCTTCTTTATACGTGTGTATCTACACATTAACACACAGATTAGCATATGATTAATAAAGATTGTAAAGTATACATTTTTTGCTGCTCTAGTGGCATTCATAAGGGTCAAGTATACAATGCTATTGCAGGTTGCTTGCACATTGATGGAGTGTGAGCAATGTAAGTTGTGATACAGATGTTCAGTCTACCAGGCGGAGGTAGAGCAACATGTGCACAGTCAAGTGCAACAAGCTGACATGGAAAATGAGCAAAAGCTTATCCCCCCCACCCCCCATAGCGCCGTGAGACCCTTGCGGGTGAGTAGCTGCGCTTTACCAACCCTGACTGATTGAATGTTTGATTGATGCTGGGTAAAATTCTGCCTGTCCTGCAGCACCTGCTGCATGGTGATGAATTGCTGTAGTCCTGGGATTGGCATTTGCACTGGTGTGACTGTGAGATGTCATCTTTGATGCCAGTATCCTCTGAAACTATCTAGGTTCCAGGTTATAAGGGAGCAGCAAGTACACTAGCATGGGAGGGGGAAGTTAATGATGTCAGCCGCAATTCGCATTTTCCCACTATTTCCTCATACCTGCTTCACTAAAGGAAAAGACCGAGAGGGCTGGACAGAGTGGGACAGGGTGCAGATGTGACTTCATTATCATATTTACTCAGCCAGGGCTGGTTTGAGATGAGTGTCTTCTGTTTTTTAATTCTCAGTCTCTTTGCGAGGTACATGGCTGAATTTATTTATGTCATGACTCTACACTGCGAGTAGTACTAATTCTTTTTCTTGGATTTGCAATTTTATTCAAGAATTTTTAGTCAAAAGGTATAGGATTGTAAAGGGGTGGATGTTAAGGTCTGATTGCTTCTTCCTTTACATGATTTTCCATTTGAGTTCTGCTAAAACCATTTGCATGTGTGCATCAGTGATGAGAAACAATCTAATAAAACGAAAGAATCGCCATGTAACTTCATGTAGTATTTATTATACACCCACCAGACAGTCTAATGCAGCAGCCGGACACCACAGTTGACACGGGCTTCTCCGGACAATACATTCCAATGCTGACATCGTAACATTCTTCAAAGAGAACATTCAATTAAAAGGGAAGTTACAACACATCTTCCCTTCATAAAACAAAAGATAGGAGAAAAAGGAAAGGAGAAAAATAAGAATATAGAAACAAGATGAAGACAAAAGGAACGGAACGAAAAATGAAGAAGCAAATAAAAGCATCACTACTTAAGTACATAATCCAAAAGATGTGGAGGTGGCCTTCTGGATCTAACAGAGCGCCCAGGAGGAACAGTTTGAGTCTCACCATGACTTACCCGGGAAAGCTCCGAACCACCCCCATTGCCACATTTGGAAAGGCGGAACATGTTCCAAATATCCCCACCATCGAGCATGACAACGTTTTTCATAACTTTGATGATGCGTCTGGGACCGAAAAACTTGGTCACACCTTTGGGAGACCATACAGCCTTTTTTACAAATACAAGATCACCCACCTTCCACTCACACTTGCGCACACACATTTGGGTATCAAATCTTTGTTTGTAACCTTCCTGATATTTCCTAACTCTGCAATCATCAACAAGGTTATTCATGTCTTTAACACTCAACCACACAGGATTGAGCTTGGAACCAGCTGCCCTCCCCCTAAGCTTCCTAAAAGGGGAACAACCCGTAACACTATTGGGAGTGTTCCTGTGAGCCCAGATTTTCTCTCTAAGGACACCCTTAAGGGGAACACCAGTGTCAACAGCAGTTTGGACACATGCTCTCACGAGCCGGTTCATGCTCTCCACTAAGCCATTTGCCTGAGGTGAGTAGAGAGCAGTATGATGGTGGGTAATGGAAAGGTCTTTCAAGAAATCAGTCATCACTTGAGAGGCAAATTGTACCCCATTATCAGAGACCAAAACATCGGGTATCCCTTCAGAAACAAATGCAACCTTCATAAATTCAATAATGTTTTTAGTAACAACAGAACTCATACAGCATGCAGAAATCCATTTAGAAGTGTAGTCAACTAAAACCTCAACAAATCTTTCTGTGGGTACTAACACTTCAAAAGGTCCCACAATGTCGATGGCTAACTTGGACCAAGGTCGTTCAGGAAGAGCCACAGGGGAAAGCGGTGCTGCGCAGACTTTCCTGGACTTATCATTGGCAGGACAAATGGTGCAATCCCTGACAACCTCCTCGACATTTTTGTCAACCTCTGGCCACCAGTAGGACTCTCTGACTCTTGCCTTGGTCAAACTGCGACCCAGATGACCCTCATGTGCTAAATTAACAATCTTTTCTCTGAGGGAAAGAGGAGGAAGTAACCTATCACCCCTGAAAAGCTCACCATCAACAATGTTTAGCTCATCACAAACGTTCCAATAAGGTTTGACAACAGTTGGCAGGCCATCCATTAACAACAAACTCCATAAGAGGTCCCCTGGAATCATCGCAAACAGCACCAGCTTCCCATTCCTGCCTGTTGAGAGCACATTCCCTTACCCAAGACACAGCATCGTCAGAGGGAAGGGGTACGTTTTTTCCAATTGGCATTCTAGAGAGAAAGTCTGCAGGGATATTTCTGAGACCGGGCAAGTATTCAATTGTAAGGTTATACTCCCAGAGTCCTTCTATCCATCTTTTGATCCTGGGAGTAGTGCTTTCACCATTCCTGCACGCAAACATATGTACAAGGGGTTTGTGGTCAGTACGGACTAAAAACGGCAACCCCCATAGGTAGAACCTGAAATGGTTGATGGCCCACGAGCAAGCTAACGCCTCGCGTTCAATCATCGAATAGCGTTCCTCGGCGCCTTTCAGCGAGCGCGAGGCGAAACCAATGACCTTCTGGGAACCATCAACCATCTGGGACAGGACAGCACCTAATTCTCGCAAACTGGCATCAGTGGTGAGAATGGTTTTTCTTCGTACATCAAAATGTCCCAGGGTAGGCAAGCTTGCAATCTCACCTTTGACATTCTTGAAAGCAATTTCACAATCTTCAGACCACTTGAAATCAACTCCCTTTTTCAGTAATAACCTTAAGGGTTGTACAACACAGGCAAAATTGTAAATGAACTTCGAGTAGAACTCGACAAGCCAAGGAAAGACCTAACTTGGTCCTTGTTCGAGGGAGCTGGGGCTTGCAAAATTGCTTCAGCAAGGTCAATTTTGGGACTGATACCCTCACTAGAAATGGAGTGTCCCAAATAAGACACAGAACTGACCCTGAATTTACATTTCTCACTCTTGAGAGTGAGCCCTCGTTGTTGGAGCCTTGATAACACTTTGAACAGCACTTTGTCATGTTTGACTCTATTGTGTCCAAAAACAAGAATGTCATCCTGAAAGAAAAGAACAGAGTCAAACCCTGATAGAACATCCTTCATGATTCTTTGGAAACACGCAGCAGCTCTCGGTAGCCCAAAAGGCATCCTCACAAACCTATAGGCACCCAATGGTGTTACAAATGAAGTTAAGGCCTTAGAGTCCTCAAGCAGCATGACCTGATGGTAGGCCGATGATAAATCCATGACGCTGAAGAGACAGGCACCTCCTAACTTCGTGAGAGCTTCATTAATGTTAGGCAGAGGTTGCCTGTCAACCCACATGCAGTTATTAAGGCTTCTCAAGTCTACACACATCCGAATCTTTGTGCCTTTGTCCTTGGGGGCCAAAACTGTGGGGGCCAACCACTCTGAGGATTCAATCTCCTCTATAACACAAATGGAGTAATCTTTCTAGTTCCTCTTGTAATGGCTTAATCATGAGATTAGGGACCTTCCTAACTTTATGTACGACAGGGGTTGCACTGTCTTTTAAGATAATCTTGTGTTTAAACCCTTTAAGGAGTCCAAGATTTTCATTAAAGACCTCAGGATACTTTTCAGTAATGTCTTGATGACCACTGTGGGGTGTTAGTAACATCACTTGGTTAGGTGCATTCGGATTTAGGATAATTCCAAGATCTCGTTGGTGTCGCCAGCCTAAAAGATTGTCACCACGTTTAGCAACATAGACCTTGCCAACAGTCTCTCTGTCTTTGAACAAGATGGTTTGAATTGAGAATCCGACAAGGTCAATGCTTTGCCCACCATAAGCCACAGGTTTGATGTCAGGAGGCAAGAGTTCGATATTCTTGAAAGCAGGAGCGGCATCCCAAAATTTGTCACTAATTAAAGTGTAAGGTGAACCTGAATCGGCAAGCACAGGCACCAACACATCCCCAACAGTTATATCACATTTTGGCATGGAAAGACTGTCATTGTCAACACTTTTAACATCGTGAATTGTTTCCTCAAGTGTATCAGCGATGCAGTGAATACTTAGTTGTGATAGATCTTCATCATCGATCATGTCAACTTTTGCATTCTTGCACATGAGGGCATAGTGCCCCTTTTTTCTGCAGTTTTTGCAATTGGAGCTCCTAGCAAAACAATTTGGGTAGTTTGGTCCGTGATTGATGCTTCCACATCTCGGACATTTTGTCTTGCCATCTCTGTTCCAGCTTGAAACTAATTTCGGCTTGTCGGTTTTGTTGTGTCCCTTTTCTGATTTTATAATAGGTTTGGACACAGTGGAAATAGCAGCCCCTGAATGAGGTTTATCTGAGTCACCTCTTATGTCGTTGGTGGTGGCGTCTGTGCTTACGTAGCTATTACGCATTTCCTTTACCCAGTGGGAAGTATGTTCTATACTTTCTACAATGGTGATTGCCTCTTTAAGATTGGGGTTCTTGGACAGCAATTTCTCTTGAATCTTGGGATCATTCGTGCATCGCACCAGTTGATCTCGAATGAGAGAATCGGATAACTGTTCAAATTCACATGTCTGAGCAAGGGATTTTAATGCAGCCACATAGTTGCCCACTCTTTCACCCTTAGCTTGAGTGCGCATGAAGTATTTATGCCGCTCCATCACAACATTGAGACGAGGCCCAAAGTGTGTTTGTAATTGTAATACAGTCATTTCGTATACATCATTTGGTTCACCTGCTTCTCTGCCTATCGGTATGGGATCAAGGCTATCATAAATGTTTCTCCCTTCAATCCCGAGATTGTGGAGTAACACAGCTTGTTTCCTGGCAGCAGAGAATCTTTTTCCACCAATGGCTATAAGATAGGAGTCGAAAAGGGGTTTCCATTTTTTCCAAGGCAGGATTGGTTCACCACGTTCACATAAAAACTGAGGTGGCTGGCTCATACCACTAGATGTTGACATCCTGAAAGGAAAAGTAACATAACAAACCAACAAAACAGGCTAATATAATAATTTAAAACAAAAATCTAAAATAACAAGGCAAAATAATAAGTTAAACTAATGCCTCAGATGCTTCTATGTTTCGTCTATGTTTAAAAAAAAACAAAAAAAAACGAGTGAAAGAATGACTAGCTAGCCAGTGTTGGAAGAGAATGAAAGTAAACGTAAATAACATAAGAAACTAAAATAATTAACTTATCTGAGTAGAAAGTCCTTCCGTTTCACAGCGTGAAACCATAGCTGTCTTCGTTATTTAAATAATCGAGTCACTTGCAGCAGGCAGTGTTTTCCTAAAGTTCACGTCGCACTGAGGCTGCCTGTGTGCACACTGGAAAGAATGCGGAAAATAATGCGAAACGTCACACGAAGAAACCGGAATTCCAAGGTTGCCGGTCTAGTCTTCCTTTGACGTTGGCGCGTCACAAAGTGCACGCGTAGAACCTTCAGCTCAGTTTCGTCACAAAACAGTTCTGTGACTCGCGGTGATTCTATGCAGCAAGAACACGTCTAACAATGAGTAGTTCACTTTCAAAATTCAGCTCGAGCGCTTAACGGCTGACAAATACGCTGATGCAAATACAGTCTGATTTCTAAAATTGCGATGTCAGTGCGATGTCTTTCAATCCTTCAACACGCCGCAATTACTTCAATTAATTTCACACTAGTATAAGCGCTCTGAAAAACGGTAAAGACAGACCGACCTTAAAAGTATGATTCAGACTTCATCTTGAGAGGGTGACGAAAGTTCACGCGGGGTTCTTCGGTGGGTGTATTTCTTCTCTTCAGATCGTCGCCAGTAATAAAACGAAAGAATCGCCATGTAACTACATGTAGTATTTATTATACACCCACCAGACAGTCTAAGGCAGCAGCCGGACACCACAGCTGACACGGGCTTCTCCGGACAATACATTCCAATGCTGACATCGTAACATTCTTCAAAGAGAACATTCAATTGAAAGGGGAAGTTACAACACAATCACTCCTTTATGAAATGATATATGTTCGTGTTTGGGATTAATAAAGCACATGAATACACATATAAGTGCATGTGAGTCAACATAACATGCGAGTGTATGTTTATGAAAATAGTCTTCAAGAAATGTAGCTACAATCCGTATATGTCACATCCAATTACATGCTGCGGCAGCATTCTCTGCTGCAATATTTGCCCATATACCCCAAGTGGATGAACTGAGTGCAATGCCCACACGCACCAATTTGTACTGTATTGTATTGCAACATTTAGATAGCGCTTACTCCCCTTATGTGAGGTGTTGAAGTGCTTGCCTGTATGGGTAGCACACTACACAGTGTAGGTTGTGTGGTTGTAAGTGTTGTGTTTGTTTTGATCCTATGTGTGAATTGTTTCCATGTTGTGCATGATGACCACCGAGGTGCGGTTATCTTGTTATGGGATGCAGCGCTTAGCGGTGTGATGGATGAAGAAGAGTGAGAGATAGGTGCGCAGTATATGGTTTTCAGTAGGCTCTCAGCTTTGAGCATCACTACAGGTCCCTTTTTGCATTTCTTATGTTCCTATTCCACTTAGCTGGTTACTGCACTGGGTTGTCCATTCAGAGTTGTTGTTTTTAAAGTATATTTCCCAGAGCAGGTATAGGTCAAAGGGGGAAGTGGTGGAGAGATCAGCTGGGATGGACTTTGTTAATATCATCCCAAATTTGATTGTCATTGTGAGATGCCAAGAAGTGGCCGTAGTATGCTGCAAGTCAGGACCTGCAGTGTTGGACTAAAGTAGAGCCCTACATTGGCCAGCGGTATAAGGCAGATCTCTTCAGTTATTCTATGCCTGTTCAATTTGTGAAGGTTGGTTTATTGATGTGGACTGGTACAGTGCTCGGTGATGGATATGACCATATGACCATTAGCAGTTTTGCCTTATGGGAGTGTAAGAGTGGCAGGCAGTAAAGGGGAATAATTTGGCAGCCTGTATGAACTACAATCGACTGTCTTGCTGCTTAGTGTTATGGTATTAGTTTTAGTGTGGGTTATATAATGTATTGGAATTGCATTATATAGCACTTACTACTCCTGACAGGCTAGTTATGTTTTGGTAGTTATTATTGGTTACTTGGATTAGTTTTGAGTTCTACAGGAACCATTCCATGCCTTTACTCCAGTTTCTATGTGGTAAATTACATTAGTAGGAGTTAGGTGTGATCTTTAGTGGGAGACGGGATGTGGGAATTTCATGCATTGGTTGACATTAATATTAAATGAGCGAATTACTTTTAAAGAAGAGGTTGTGATCTTTGAAATAAGTTGCGGCCAATTTGCAGAGAATAGTAGAATAGAGAATAGTAAGGGTTAAGGCAAACATGCGTGTGATTTAGTGTAGGCTGTGCTAAGTGAGCAGATGAATGCAGAGGATGGAAAGGAAGATGATTTTAAAGAAAAAGGAGACTCAAGAGTTGGAAGTGTTAAGGCGGTCGGTTTTCATGCAGTGCTCTAGGAATATTATGGAGGCTTTTGAAACAGCATGCAAACCTATAGGAAGATATGTCAGAGCCAAGTTATGTAATGTAATCAATTTATAAATTTTCATGTTTGTATGTCATGAAACAAATGGTTAATGTCCCATTTAGTATCAAAACTCTTTTAAGAGCAATCAATTTATGTGATGTAAACGTTTCCAAATATCAAGCAGACACAAGAGTAAAGCCACCAATATGAGTCATCCAGTGACAGGGAAACTATATCTACCCTCAACTTGCTTCCGTCTCAACATCTATCTTTAAAAATGGCTGATGATAAAACTACGAATGCCTCCACCTTCATCCATGATTATTCTTATTCTTAGTGGAAGTTCTTAGCAAAATGATCTCCGCTTTATGGAAAGTCAGATTAGCAGATGGGCAATGAATGCCTGAATGCCCTCGACTTACTGGGGCGGCTCAACCATTTTAAGCAAATCACTTCTACTTATCATTGCCAATACATCAGTGTAAAGACAGCGCCCAGATACTACCAGTCCTGAAAGATCTTGAGGTTCTTTACACATCACACTCAAAACCCTTTGCCAACCCCTGAAAAGGAGAAAAAAAGGCAATAGGGCACATCAAACAAATAGATGGTATAATGTAGATTTTTCTAGTAATTTATGAAGGAAAGTCTTCATTTTATTAAAGACACGGAGGCGAGTATTATGCTATCTTAACTTGCTTTAATTTAATAGCAGCAGTCAAGAAAAACAATGAAAACTACAAATCACATGAAGATAAGCACAGTTAGCCAATGGGAACAACAAACGTAATGATCACCAACCAATAGCCTAAAGGTATATCACATAACGTCCTGCTTGACTGTGAACAGCCCTCTTTTCTTGAGCGAGTAGCTAGAAAGGACCAGAAAATAAAGGAAAAATTGATAATACAATAGAACAAGCCAGAGTAAACATAAACAGTTCCTGGCAAAGGTTCATGAAAGCGAATCGCCAAGAAGGAATCAAGGAAGCCGGCCCATAACCAAGTGTTGATGCAGAAGAGTAAGTAGCAGTTGAAGGTTCCACTTGAGTTGGAACGCCTTTAGGCGGAAGAAGGTGGCAATGCAGGAGACGCTGTTAGGGAGGGAAACACATATGTCACTAAGTGTTGAGGTGGGATAATACTCGCCTCCGTGTCTTTAATAAAATTAAGACTTTCCTTCATAAATTACTAGAAAAATCAACATTTTATGTCAAGACCGGAGGCTCCTATTATGCTTGTTTAAAACATATCAACTACTACAGCAGCTGCAGTGAGAACAGATTTACAATAAAAAGTTCTAACAACTTTATCCTTAGATCAGTCAGCTGATCTCAGGATGTCCTCCAATCTGGAACCCACCCAAAAGGCTTTAGAGGCCATGGCACCCCAGGTGGAATGAGCTCCAAACGTAGAAATGTCAATACCTGCCAAGGACATGACCCAACGAGCCAAGGTGGCAGAAGAGACAGGATTGTGGGCTTGACGAAAGGAAATAAGAAGCTGGGAGTAGGAGGACGTTCTAAGATCAAAAGTATGTTATTCATACACCTTAAGACATTGTCCAACACAGAGTTTACATTGATTAGGAAAATAAGGATAAAAAATATGAATTTAAGTTAGTTTTGGTAAAATTATTAACTGTAAACATAACACCTGTGGGTGTGTATTGGCGAGAAGACACATCTAAAGCTTTAACATCAGATGAACGCTTAATAAAAATTAAACACAGTAACATAGTGAGCTTTGCAGAAAGGCTCTTTAAAGAAAGAGCTGCATTGTCAGACCATGAGAGAAACAAATTCAAAACTAGATTCACATCATTCAATTTAGTATACTTTGGACAAGGAGGTTTAGAAAATGTCACTCCCTTTAAGAAACGACAGATGAGTGGGTGTTCTCCGACTGGCTTACCATGGCTGTGGGTATGATTCAAAGAAATAGCCCTGTAAGACTTACCTGCACTGGCTTCAGCTGCCAGAAAATTAACAAATGTAAATTATATCAGCTGAAAAGGAATCAATATGTTTTCCAAAACACCAGCTTGACCATAAAGCCCATGCAGATTTGTTTAGTTGTTCCTGGAGCCTAGGCATTGCTCATAAATTCTGAAGCCTCTCGCAAAATGAAGTGGGCAGATTGGGTTGACCAGCTATTCTCCAAGCGGAGAGAGTTGTTGAGAAGCAGATTGTGAGGGTAACCCAGAGGGTCTAGAAACAGATTCTTTAAGGATGGAAGAAGGGCTGGGAAACCAATAGCCAGCTCCAGAAAAGGGAGGGAATTACACCTGTGATTACCAAAAGGGGACCACCAGTACTAGAGAAGCTTGTTGGTGTCGTACTTGAGCAAAAACTCTGTTGATCATCAATAAAGAGAAGGAAAGAGTAGTTGACTGACTGAGACCAATCGTGCAAGTAAGCATCTGTAGCCAAGGCTAAAGAATCCAGGCGCCAGCTGTAGAAATGTGGCGAATGGGTATTGAGACGTGAGGCAAAAAGATTGATACCAAAAGGCGCCCATTTTTGGGACAGGGACTGGAAGACCGAAGGATGAATTTTTTAATCGCTGAAGTCTCGAAGATGACAAGAGTGCCAGTCTGTGATGGAATTGAGCCTGTCTGGAAGATATTCTGCATGGACAGAGATCTTGTTGAGAAGACAGTATTCACAAACGCCTTTTGCTAGCTCTGCTAGAGGTTTGGATTTGGTGCCACCCAAATGATTTTTGTAACGGTCCTCAGACACGTTGTCCATGCGAAAAAGAATCGAACATTGGATTCTGTCCCTTGCTAGGCTTTTTATTGCAAAGCAGCCTGCCAGCATCTTTGAACAATTGATTTTTCAATTTGGACTCTTCTAAGGACCATGTGCCTCCATTGGAGTTCTAGACGTGACTCTAGTCAGAGGTCTTCAATATGTGGGGCGCGACCCCCAGGGGGGCCGTGGAGTCATGGGAATGGGGTCGCGCATTCCCCAGCTTCACTTGTCCCTGCAATCCAAAACTTTGCTTTCCTTTTGGAAAAAGACAGCCGTCCTGGGACGACTAATTTAGATCGTTATCAGCTGCGTGCCTGAACGAAATGCGAATGTGCCTATCAGTTAATCTGCAAGTGTAAAGGATGCTTTGGAGCGTTCTAGCTTCAATTGATCGAATCACTCCAAGATTTGTGACGACAAAGATTTGGTTTTTTGAGTGGAAGTGCAAAGAGTTAACAACTGGGCTGGGAAGTGCTTGCTTTTCATTTTAACTGCATTTACACAGCCCTTAGTACCCCTAAAGAGGTGTTGAAAGGACAGTTATGTAAAAGAAAAATTGCATTACATATGCTCTGGTATTATTAAAATCTATATTTTGAAAGCACCATTTCATCGTAAAACTATTTGCACGTTTTGCAGCATTCTATCTTACACTGTGTGTAATGCAAGTATAAAATAATGACTTACATATTCACAGTGCTTTCTGTCACAGGCTGTGACCTCATAGCACTAAAAATACACGTCACTATTCTCCACTGCACCAATCAAGATTTAATTCTGTGGCTCTCTGGTTACACACAGACCTCTGCAGTGCATTAACTAGTAGACGTTTCATAATGTACTACAGTGCATTTCCCACTAACAACTTTTAAAATTTATTTTTCATTTACACTGCCCATTATTTTATATGTAGATACTTGATGGTGAAAGACCTAAAAAACTTACAGAATATTTTAGTGCTTATTTATGAGAAGCTTGCATCGCCTGATCATCACTTTTTTTGATGCTCCAGTGACGCAAGCGTCTCAACCATACCTATGAGGCGGTGCAAAGTCACCCTGCATGGCTTTGCATGGCCTCATAGATATGTAGTAAGACATAGCAGCGCAAGTCAATACATTGCCTTACTCTGCGTCAAGGAGGTGTTCCATGGGCTTTGCTTGGGGTTCCCACGTAACACCCATGGATTTTGATGCTGCCCCATATTTACAAAATCACGTAAACCTGGGGCAGCTCCAAAAACGGACGCCTCCCCAGTGGAGGCATAACGAGGAGAAATGTTTTCATTTCTCCTCATTGTGAGAAGTTGGCCTGGACTATGCACAGGGACACTGTTAGACTTGGCATCTTTTGGCGTGTTTCCCCTGACTTTTTGCTTTCTGACCTCCCGGTTTTGACTCTGTTTTTGCTGGTGTGATGATTCTGCGCACTTTCCTCACTGCGGTCCAGTGGGAAAGTGCAAGTGCTCCTGTATAAAATGTGTTATGGATTGGTGTTTCCATGATTGGCCTATTTGGTTTATGTGTCAGTCCCTTGTAAAGTGCACTGCGAGTGCCAGGGCCTATAGACCAAATGCTGTTGGTGGGCTGCAGCACTGGATTGTGCCACCCACGCAAACAGCCCGTAAAGTGTAACTCGGGCCTGCCATCGCAGAGCCTGTGCGCAGCCTGGGGCTGCCATGACGACTTGGCAAGTGAACACACTTGCAAGTCCCTAAACCTTCCCTTTGCTACATGTTAGTCACCCCTAAGGTAGGCCCAAGGTACCCCTGTGGGCAGGGTGCGTTGTACGCGAAAGGTAGGACATGCCCTGGTGTGTGCGGCATGTCCTGATAGTGAATTACAGCCTAGTTCGTTTTTCACTATTGCAAGGCTACCTGTTCCCCCTAGGCCAGAACGGGCAGTTTTGATTATTACAGTTTATAATCCTAACTGACCCCGGGAACATGGTAGAAATTCGAGTTTAGTATGCCTGGACTCAGAATGATAAAATGCAGCTTTTAGTGAAGTTGGTTTTAACATTCTGTGTTTGAAAATACCACTTTTAGAAAGTGGGTATTTTCTTGTCTAACCATCCAAGCCTGCCTCTGCGAGGTTGTGTATTCCGTGTCTGGAATGTGAGTGACAGGGGCTGGGGGATGCTAGGAGACAGGGTGAGTCAGCGCAGGGCTGAATAGCCAGATCGACTTGTAGATGGGTGGGAGGGGTCGCACCTGGGCCCTGAATAGGACAGTGCCTTCCCTCCACAATGCTGGCTCCACCTCCTGTGGTGCGTCTGATGTCCCTGGCCTACTCACTGAAAGAAGGGACGGAGACTTGTCAACAAAGTGCTCCAGAACTGGTTTGGATTAGGCGAAGGCCTCTCTGCCTTCAGAGAACAAAGGAATTTGGGATATAAATATTGGGGCCCTGACCCCATGAATTTAGATCTCGCTGGAATCAAGGAACCTGCCACGACGAAGAGCTGGAAGAGCTGCCAGGAGGAGTACTGCCCCTTTGCTGTGTTGTTGCTTTGTTGGGTTGGCCTGCAGTTGCTGCTTCTGTCTTGGGCAGTGAAAGGACTGGACTGAACTTTCTCCAAACTTGTGCTGAGTATCTCCAAGGGCCAGAAACCGAGCTGGCCTCCTGTTAAGAAGTCTCAGGGACTGCAAAGACTTCACAAGCCTCTGGGTACCGCTTCTGGAACGCTGTTTCAGTTGCCACAGAGGAAGGGAACCGCCACCGACTCCGTCAACCGAGTCCATCCCTGGCCGGTGACCTGTTTGCACCGCAGACCGCATCGCCCCGCTTCGCATCGCAACCCTGGTCTCACCGTGGCGACGTCCGACGCCGCCAACATCGAGCCGCTGCTTGCACCGTGACCTGTGGGCACCGCAGTTCGCATCGCATCGCTTCACTGGGCCAGCCGGACCAGACCGACCTGTCGCTGCAACTGGCTCAAGAGTCGAGACCGCACCGCATTTGGGGCACCGCTCGCACGTCTGCGACGCACCGCTCCGACTCGCACCGCTGTCCGACGCCAGCTCCCGCACTCCGGCTGGGTCGCCTGCATCGCAACCTGTCAGCACCGCATCGAGCATCGTCTCGCCCTGCATCGCACGCCTTGGACTCACCGACTCCGTCTGCACGACGCTCATCGAGCCGCTGCCTGCACCGCATCGAGGGACACCGCACCTTGCATCGCTCCGTCTTGCACCGCTACCGCGACGAACGCCGACCGGCTCGTACACTCCGTACCAGCCACAACGAGAAAAGGTACTGTGACCGAGTCTGCTCACGACTCTGCTGGCCCGTATCGACGCGGTCGGCTGGAACTGTTAGACTCTGTGGTTTTCAGCATCACGGTAGGCTCGGACGGAGCTACCGACTCGTACGAACTTTGCTTTTGTGCTATTCCTGCAAAGAAGAAGTTAACGTATCAAGTATTCATTCGTAAAGTATAGTATTGTGGATTTTTGTCGTAATTGGTCTTGTCTTGAGTATATAAAATATTGGTTATTTTTCTAAACTGGTGTGGTGTCCGTTTGTAGTGCTTACACGGTATTACTGTTGGTTATGTGCAAATGCTTTACACACTGCCTCTGAATTAAGCCTGACTGCTCGTGCCAAGCTACCACGAGGGTGAGCAGGGGTTACTTCACGAGTGTAACAACCCTTACCCTGACTAGGAAGAAGGGTCCCTACTTGGACAAAGGTGCAAGCCCTTGCCAACTAGAGATCCCATTTCTAACATTGGTTGTCAGCGGTGAGGATAGGACTTGTGTTTGCACTTGACTTACAGTGATTGGTGTGCACTTCTACCATATCGCAGACCATTACGTACCACATACTGGTTCTTTTTCTTTTGGCCTATTTTTGATCTTGCCAGTTTTCAACTCACGACTTTTGTCATGCCTGAATCAATTGCATCATCCGTTGCATCTCTGGAAGTTATCTTTGAGGAGGACAGGTTGGAATCCTACGCCGTAAAGGAGTTACGAGCGATTTGTAAAAACCTAAAAGTCCAAATTAAAGGCCTCACAAGGAAGGAGGAGCTACAGAAGGCGCTGAGGGCCTGGGTAGCAGCCAGACATGCCAATGGGCAGCCTGGTGATCTCAGTGAGGAGGCGGAGGAGCCTATTTCCAGGGTGGATGTGCTTTTGGGTAGGGGGAACCCGCCAGGTCAGGCAGCAGCAGTCTGTCCCCAGAGGAGCTGGAGGACAGGCGGGAGGCAAGGCAGTTCGAGCTGCAGAAGCTCAGGCTGGAGAGTGAGCGGGAGGAGAAGAGATTGGCCATAGAGGAAAGGAAGATGCTCTTAGAGCATGAGAGAGAACTGAAGGAGCTAGAACTTAGGAGTAAGTCAGGCTCAGATGGTGGCAGCAATTCGTCCAGAAAGGCAGACAGGATTGTGCACATTCCCAAGAACGTAGGCAAGGAGTTCAAGAAGGGGGATGACATACAAAGGTGGTTTCAGGGTTATGAGGCAGCCATACACATGAATGGGGTCCCTGAGGAGAATTGGGGAGCAGGATTGTGGCCACTTTTCCCGGAAGAAGCAAGGGATGCTCTGATAGCTTTGGGTAAGGGGTATCACCTCACCTATGCTGACATGAAGGATGCCCTTCTCACGAAGTATGGTCTTACTCCTGAAAAGTACAGGGATCAGTTCAGGTCCAGTAAGAAGTCTGATGCCAACACTTGGTTGGAATGTGTGGATGTGTTCTGCAGGTCTCTGGATGGTTGGGTGAAGGGCAGTAGCGTAACAGATTTTCAGGGGCTCTACAACTTGATTGCATGGGAGCACTTGTCTAGTCTATGTTTTGCAGATCTGCGCCAGCACCTAGTGGATAGTAAGCTAACTGACCCCAGGAAGCTTGCTATGGAAGCGGACCGCTGGGTGAGTACCAGGGTCCACAAGAAAGCGTTTGGGGGAGACTCAGCCAAAGGTGGGCAGGGTCCCCAGCAGAAAGGTGGGGGGACAAGGGTAAAGCACAGGAGTTCTCTAAAGGGCCCCAAACTAGTACCCAGGGTAAAGGTTCCCAGCCCCCCGGTGATAAGAAGAAAGGGGTCTCCACAGGGAAGCCTGTTGAGACCGGCCCCCGCAAGTGTTATGCATGTGACCAGGTAGGTCACTTTAAGGGGGACCCCAAGTGCCCGAAGGGGACACAGCCACCCACCGGTGGACAGTCCAAAGTGTTGGTTAGTGTAGCGCTTGGGGAGGAGGGGTGCCCACAGGAGGGTGGGGATCCCGCAGAAATGACCCTTGTCTCACTAGGGGACAGTGAGATGGTCCCAGGAAACCAGGTGCCCCCTAACACAAAGAAATATAGCACCTGGGTGACCATTAATGGGAACAGGGTAGAGGCTCTCAGAGATACTGGAGCCAGTGTGACCTCAGTCCGGTGTCACCTGGTGTCTGAGAAGCAAGTAGTCCCAGGAGCATTCCACCAAGTAGTTGCTGTCGACAACTCTGAGCGCCAGTGTATGGTGGCACAGGTTCCCTTTGAATGGGGGGGGGTCTCAGGTCCCTTGAGGTTGGTTGTGAGCCCTACCATGCCTGTAGATTGTCTGCTAGGAAACGACCTGGAGCAGTCCTCATGGAAGGAGGTTGAGCTCAGGTCTCACTTGGAGATGCTTGGGTTGCCAGAGTGGGCATGCGTGTCTACTCGGTCAATGGCAGCCAGAAAGGGTGATCAAGAGGACTTGGAGCCTGAAACAGTGGCCCAAGTCCCTGCCAAGAGAAAGGGCAGGGGCGCGGGAAACCGGCCCCGAAGTTCCCACGGACCGGGAGGAGGCGGACCTCGAGGGGACGCCCGGTGCCTACAGGGGAGCAGGTAGCCGAATTGGGAGACATCTCTGAGCTGACCCATTGGCAGCAAGAAGGGGGTCCCACCAGGGAGGAGTTCTGCAGGGAGCAGAGCGAGTGCCCTACTCTGGAGGGTCTGCGGCGGCAGGCTGCAGACCAGGCAGCTGGTAATCAGTCCGAGTCACATCTGATCTACTGGGAGAGCGGTCTCCTATACAGTGAGCCTAAGGTTGCTGAGCCTGGGTCAGCCCGTGTGCTGGTGGTACCCCAGCGCTTCAGGACCTTCCTACTGGGTCTGGCTCATGACGTGCCTTTGGCAGGACATTTGGGGCAGGACAAGACCTTTGACAGGCTTGTCACCCACTTCTTTTGGCCCCAAATGCGAAGGCAGTCAGATGCACACTGTAGGTCTTGCCAAACTTGCCAGGCAAGTGGTAAGAGTGGGAGGAAGGTCAAAGCTCCTCTCCAACCTTTTCCGGTTGTTGGAACACCCTTTGAAAGGGTAGGGATGGATATTGTGGGGCCACTGGATCCCAAGACAGCCATGGGCAACAGGTACATCCTGGTCTTGGTGGACCATGCCACCCGGTACCCGGAGGCAATCCCTCTCAGGACAACGACGGCGCCAGTGGTGGGCCGGGCGTTAATGGGGATCTTTTCCCGTGTGGGATTCCCCAGAGAGGTGGTTTCTGATAGGGGGACCAATTTCATATCGAAGTATATGACATCCCTGTGGAAGGAGTGTGGTGTAACCTACAAGTTCACCACTCCTTACCACCCACAAGGAAACGGTCTGGTGGAGAGATTCAACCAGACCTTGAAAGGCATGATCAAGGGTCTAACAGAACCCATGAGGCGTAAGTGGGACGTCCTCTTGCCATGCCTACTCTTTGCGTACAGGGAGGTGCCTCAGAAGTCTCTTGGGTACAGCCCCTTTGAGCTCCTGTATGGCCACCCTGTCAGAGGACCTCTGAGTTTGGTGAAGGAAGGCTGGGAGGCGGCTCCCAGGAAAACTCCCCAGGATGTATTTAGCTACATGCTGGCCTTTAGAAACCAAACTGCCCGCTTCAGGAAACTCGCTCAGGCGAACCTAGAAGCAAGCCAGGAAGAAATGAAGAGATGGTATGACCAGAACGCCACTCTGGTCGAATTTCAACCTGGGCAGAAAGTGTGGGTAATGGCCCCAGTGGCACCTTGTGCCTTGCAGGACAAGTGGACTGGACCATATGAGGTAAAGGAGCGCAAAAGTGACGTCACCTACCTGGTGGATTTGCAGGCTCCAAGGAACCCGTTGAGGGTCCTTCACGTGAACCGCCTCAAGCCCCACTTCGAGAGGTCCGAAGTGAGTATGCTCTTGGCGACAGATGATGGGGTGGAAGAGGAGAGCGAGCCTCTCCCTGACCTCCTGTCTACCAAGGAGCATGATGGGTCAGTAGAGGGTGTGATCCTCTCCCCTACTCTGACTCAGGAGCAGCAGGGGGACTGTCGCCAGTTGTTGGGACAGTTCGCCCCACTGTTCTCTCTGACTCCCGGTGTTACTCACTGGTGTACCCATGACGTGGACACTGGTGACAGCCATCCTGTGAAGCACAAGATTTACAGGTTGACTGACCGGGTCAGAGCCAGCATCAAGGAGGAGGTCTCTAAGATGTTGGCGTTAGGGGTGATTGAGCCCTCCCACAGTCCTTGGGCCAGCCCAGTGGTCTTGGTCCCAAAGGCTGCGGCGCCCGGTGCCACTCCAGAACTCCGGTTTTGTGTGGACTACCGTGGGCTCAATGCCGTCACCAGGACTGACGCGCACCCCATCCCCAGAGCTGATGAGCTCATTGATCGGTTGGGAGCTGCCCGGTTCCTCAGCACGTTTGATTTAACGTCTGGGTACTGGCAGATTGCCTTAACCGATGGGGCCAAGGAGAGATCAGCATTCTCAACCCCAGAAGGTCATTACCAATTCCGGGTGATGCCCTTTGGGTTGAAGAATGCCCCTGCCACCTTTCAGAGGTTGGTCAATCAGGTGTTGGCTGGGCTGGAGGATTTCAGTGCCGCCTACCTGGATGACATTGCTGTGTTCAGTTCCAGCTGGGAAGAACATTTACAGCACCTTGAGAAAGTGTTGAGGGCTCTGCAAGGTGCAGGCCTCACGATCAAGGCCAGTAAGTGCCAGATCGGGCAGGGTTCGGTGGTATACTTGGGACACCAGGTAGGAAGCGGCCAGGTGGCGCCCCTACAACCCAAGATTGACACCATTCTGGCTTGGGAGCCCCCAAGACCCAGACAGAGGTGAGAGCCTTCTTAGGTCTCACCGGTTATTATAGGAGATTTGTTAAGGGCTATGGCACCATCGTTGCCCCCTTAACAGAGCTGACCTCTAAGAGGCAGCCCAGGAAAGTGATCTGGACTGAGTCCTGCCAGAAAGCTTTTGATGCCCTGAAGGCAGCCATGTGCACGGCGCCCGTGCTCAAGGCACCTGACTTCTCCAAAGAATTTGTCGTGCAGACTGACGCTTCAGAGCATGGTGTGGGAGCGGTGCTCTCACAACTGAACGAAGAGGGCCTGGATCAGCCTGTAGTCTTCCTTAGCAGGAGACTACTTCCCAGGGAACAGAGGTGGAGTGCCATAGAAAGGGAAGCTTTTGCTGTGGTCTGGGCACTGAAGAAGTTGAGACCATACCTGTTTGGGACTCACTTCCGGGTTCAGACAGACCACAGGCCCCTCAGATGGTTGATGCAAATGAGGGCGAGAATCCAAAACTGCTGAGGTGGTCCATCTCCCTACAGGGAATGGACTTTACGGTGGAACACCGTCCTGGTACAGAACACGCCAACGCAGATGGTCTGTCCAGGTTCTTCCGCCTTAGTGAAGAGAACTCCAATGGGGTTGGGTAGTTCTCCCTACTTTCAGCTGGAGGGGACATGTGTTAGACTTGGCATCTTTTGGCGTGTTTCCCCTGACTTTTTGCTTTCTGACCTCCCGGTTTTGACTCTGTTTTTGCTGGTGTGATGATTCTGCGCACTTTCCTCACTGCGGTCCAGTGGGAAAGTGCAAGTGCTCCTGTATAAAATGTGTTATGGATTGGTGTTTCCATGATTGGCCTATTTGGTTTATGTGTCAGTCCCTTGTAAAGTGCACTGCGAGTGCCAGGGCCTATAGACCAAATGCTGTTGGTGGGCTGCAGCACTGGATTGTGCCACCCACGCAAACAGCCCGTAAAGTGTAACTCGGGCCTGCCATCGCAGAGCCTGTGCGCAGCCTGGGGCTGCCATGACGACTTGGCAAGTGAACACATTTGCAAGTCCCTAAACCTTCCCTTTGCTACATGTTAGTCACCCCTAAGGTAGGCCCAAGGTACCCCTGTGGGCAGGGTGCGTTGTACGCGAAAGGTAGGACATGCCCTGGTGTGTGCGGCATGTCCTGATAGTGAATTACAGCCTAGTTCGTTTTTCACTATTGCAAGGCTACCTGTTCCCCCTAGGCCAGAACGGGCAGTTTTGATTATTACAGTTTATAATCCTAACTGACCCCGGGAACATGGTAGAAATTCGAGTTTAGTATGCCTGGACTCAGAATGATAAAATGCAGCTTTTAGTGAAGTTGGTTTTAACATTCTGTGTTTGAAAATACCACTTTTAGAAAGTGGGTATTTTCTTGTCTAACCATCCAAGCCTGCCTCTGCGAGGTTGTGTATTCCGTGTCTGGAATGTGAGTGACAGGGGCTGGGGGATGCCAGGAGACAGGGTGAGTCAGCGCAGGGCTGAATAGCCAGATCGACCTGTAGATGGGTGGGAGGGGTCGCACCTGGGCCCTGAATAGGACAGTGCCTTCCCTCCACAATGCTGGCTCCACCTCCTGTGGTGCGTCTGATGTCCCTGGCCTACTCACTGAAAGAAGGGACGGAGACTTGTCAACAAAGTGCTCCAGAACTGGTTTGGACTAGGCGAAGGCCTCTCTGCCTTCAGAGAACAAAGGAATTTGGGATATAAATATTGGGGCCCTGACCCCATGAATTTAGATCTCGCTGGAATCAAGGAACCTGCCACGACGAAGAGCTGGAAGAGCTGCCAGGAGGAGTACTGCCCCTTTGCTGTGTTGTTGCTTTGTTGGGTTGGCCTGCAGTTGCTGCTTCTGTCTTGGGCAGTGAAAGGACTGGACTGAACTTTCTCCAAACTTGTGCTGAGTATCTCCAAGGGCCAGAAACCGAGCTGGCCTCCTGTTAAGAAGTCTCAGGGACTGCAAAGACTTCACAAGCCTCTGGGTACCGCTTCTGGAACGCTGTTTCAGTTGCCACAGAGGAAGGGAACCGCCACCGACTCCGTCAACCGAGTCCATCCCTGGCCGGTGACCTGTTTGCACCGCAGACCGCATCGCCCCGCTTCGCATCGCAACCCTGGTCTCACCGTGGGCGACGTCCGACGCCGCCAACATCGAGCCGCTGCTTGCACCGTGACCTGTGGGCACCGCAGTTCGCATCGCATCGCTTCACTGGGCCAGCCGGACCAGACCGACCTGTCGCTGCAACTGGCTCAAGAGTCGAGACCGCACCGCATTTGGGGCACCGCTCGCACGTCTGCGATGCACCGCTCCGACTCGCACCGCTGTCCGACGCCAGCTCCCGCACTCCGGCTGGGTCGCCTGCATCGCAACCTGTCAGCACCGCATCGAGCATCGTCTCGCCCTGCATCGCACGTCTTGGACTCACCGACTCCGTCTGCACGACGCTCATCGAGCCGCTGCCTGCACCGCATCGAGGGACACCGCACCTTGCATCGCTCCGTCTTGCACCGCAACCGCGACGAACGCCGACCGGCTCGTACACTCCGTACCAGCCACAACGAGAAAAGGTACTGTGACCGAGTCTGCTCACGACTCTGCTGGCCCGTATCGACGCGGTCGGCTGGAACTGTTAGACTCTGTGGTTTTCAGCATCACGGTAGGCTCGGACGGAGCTACCGACTCGTACGAACTTTGCTTTTGTGCTATTCCTGCAAAGAAGAAGTTAACGTATCAAGTATTCATTCGTAAAGTATAGTATTGTGGATTTTTGTCGTAATTGGTCTTGTCTTGAGTATATAAAATATTGGTTATTTTTCTAAACTGGTGTGGTGTCCGTTTGTAGTGCTTACACGGTATTACTGTTGGTTATGTGCAAATGCTTTACACACTGCCTCTGAATTAAGCCTGACTGCTCGTGCCAAGCTACCACGAGGGTGAGCAGGGGTTACTTCACGAGTGTAACAACCCTTACCCTGACTAGGAAGAAGGGTCCCTACTTGGACAAAGGTGCAAGCCCTTGCCAACTAGAGATCCCATTTCTAACAGACACCAAATGTGCCCCTCATGCAGACTTTCGGTCGCTGGGAAGCGCACCCACCCAGGCCTAATACACTAAGGGGTATATTCACAAGAACGTGTGATAACTACCGCAAGAGGAGCGTAACGCAACTTTCAATATCGCAGCCCATCGCAGGAAAATATCCACGTGTCAACGTGGAATTCACAACAAGGCGGTACCATGCGATAGCCACCAGATAACGCGCCAAATGTCAGTGTCAAAATCAACGCCACGCCGAAAAAATGCGAAACGCGAGAAATCATGCTATGAGGCCAATCGCGGTACAGAAATCAGCGAACACAGCCACAGGCCTGTAAATCCCACGCGGCCGGCGGGAAAAAGCACCATAAAAGAAAGAAAAAAAAAGAGCCCAAAAACAATTCAAACTGCGTAGCAACATGGATGCACCCGGACCGAGTGCAGAGGACAAGCCGAACACCACAAGCCCTACGGAGGACCAGCCAGGAACCCCGCCTTCGGGGAAAGGCAAGGACAAGAGGAAGAGGAAGACCGGGTACAGTCCGCAGGAAGACCAGATCATCATCACGGGGGTGACCGAACACCATCAACAACTGTTCGGCACCTCCACTGCGGCACTGGCAACCCAAACCGAAATATGGCAGGCCATCCTCACCAAGGTCAATGCAGTCGGAGTGTCCAGGAGGTCACTGGAGGAGGTCAAGAGGCGCTGGCATGATCTGAAAAGGCAGACCAAACATGAGCCCGCCGCCAACAGGGAGGCAGCAACGGCGACTGGAGGTGGGAGTCCTGCGACACAGGAGGAGCTGGAGCAAATGGTGGCCACAGTCAGCAGTGAGGAGATGGTGGCAGGATTGGGGGGCCTGGACACAGCACGATACGACCTGACCCAACAGCAACAGGGTGAGTAACCACTAGGGACGGGGGGACGGGTGGAGATGGGCACAATGGCACACATGCACAATTACGCGCAGCACACAGCACACCCACAATGACCGTGGAACATGTCCCTGAATGCCTTAGCACACTGCAGCACACATAGAAACGCCAAGTAGGCCCCCATCCACAATATGCACAGAGGGCCCCCCCCTATTACCAATATCACAACCGACCCGTGCACATGTGCTGAATCTGATTGACGGCGTACCATTTGACCAAGAAACCCAGCTACTTGTGACTTTAGATATTGTGTCCTTGTACACGAGTATTCCACAGCGACCAGCCCTGAACTCCATGGAGAGAGCATTGGAGAAAAGAACGCAATCAGCATATGTTCCAACGACATTCATCATAGACCTACTTGAAGTAACCATGATGAAGAACTTCTTTCTATTTCAAAACGAGTTTTTTCTACAGACCAAAGGTGTGGCCATGGGCGCAGCCTTCGCCCCGGATTTGGCCATTTTGTTTATGGATGATTTTGAACAATTCATCTTCAATCAGACAAATCCCTACAGAACCAAGGTCACACAATGGCGCCGATACATTGATGATGTTCTCCTGATCTGGACGGGAGAGGTTACTGACCTCCAAGACTTTTTGATTGGCTTAACACCAGATCCAGCGACATAAAATTCACCATGAATTGGCACAAAAATACCATGGACTTCCTTGATATAACCATCAAAGTGAATAATAACCACCTATACACTACACTCTTCAGAAAACCGGCGGAGAGAAATACTTTGTTAAGATATTCAAGTCATCACACAAGAAACCTACGTGATAACTTGCCGTTTGGGCAATTCCTACGAATCCGAAGGAATTGTTCTCTACGAGATGACTACTTCAAAGAATCAGACGACCTGATCATCCGTCTTATTGAACGGGGATACCCTAAAAGGCTAGTGAAACGGGCGAGAAAGAGAGCCTGGTATTATGACCGGGATGCGCTCCTCACTCCCAAACCTGGCCCCACTGAAATGTCAAGAATGATATGTGTAACTACCTTCTGCACAAGGAGCAACGAGATAAAGAAGATCATAAATAGACACTGGAATCTCGTATCAGATGATCTAGAGATATCGGAGCCCCCACTACACTCTTTTAAAAAAGCGAAGAGTGTGAGAGACCATGTGGTCAGATCTTTGATACACACACCACCACAACCCACTATTCAAACTCTTTGGAACCTACCGGAAGTGGTAGGCCATTTCAAATGCACTAAATGCAAAGCATGCAAGCTAACCATTGAGACCAAGACATTCAGCTATAAGGAACATACCATTAATCTCAAAAAACACTCCAACTGCAACACGACGGATGTGATCTACGGCATTCTATGCCCCTGCGATGAGTTATACATTGGTCAGACCCAACAAAAAGTCAAAACTAGGATATTACAACACTGTAGTAGAATCAGATGCGGGACAATAGGTGCACCACTTGTAGAGCACTTCAAGGCCAAAGCACACAAACCAGAATCATTAAGATGGGTAGTCCTTGAAAAGGTCTCGTTGGGATGCAGGGGTGGCGATATGAATACTGTCATGAACATGAGAGAGTGTAAATGGATGCATAAATTGGATACAGTGAATAATGGACTTAACGAATTAGATGGCACAAATGCCCAACTTTCCAACCTAGTTATGGAATGATGTCACCTAAACATGACCCTCTATTGCCTTTGACAAATGTCATTTGTCACTGTACCATTCATACATGTACAGATGCAATGCACTTACTAACGTATTATGCACTGTCTTCTTCATATATCTTTCGAAAAAAATACGCCACTGTCATCCATGTGCATCTATAGCATGTCACTCTACAGTATATATATATATACAATGAAGATTCCAGTGTATCAGAAATTGCCTCTATTCCATACTAATGTTGATATACTCTATTACAGGTTATGAAGATTTACGTATTACTCAAAACATCATACGTGTAACAGCATTTTCTTAATCATTTATTGACAATACTTTAAATTGCCACATGCTTGTATTTCTAATTGAAGGAATATCTCCACGATTATCATCTATGTGTATTTTCAAACTTATAGCATGTCATTCTACTGTATATCCATATACAATGAAGATTCCAGGGTATCAGAGATTGCCTTTTGTCGAGGCTAATGTTTTTTATATTCTACTACAGGTCATGACGATGTGCAATTGGTTTACATATTGCTCATAACATCATACGTGTAATAGCAATTTCATTTATTGACATTACTTTAAAATTGCCACATGCTTGCATTTTTAGTTGAAGAAATATCTCCACGGTCGGTTTTTCAAGAGGTAAACAATTTAGACAGGAGGGTACAAAGAGTGTTTTATAGTACACTCCAGCCCGTCAGTGACCCACATCCCGTAACCATGGTTACGCCGCCTCACGCTTCGGTACGGGAGGCAGTCAGCGGCTGCACCAGGCGTGCACGCTGCCGCTTAGCTGTCAAATATGGGTACTAGTAAACGCGAGCTCATTCTACGAGCAGACGTTAAGAGGAACAGCCAGATACTGAGGTGAGGCTCAATTCGTCATGATTGTAGGCCCGGATACCAAATTTTTATAATATTGGCTATACATTAATGTTTCCGTATCACGTTTGCTGCAACGTTTTATTTCATTTCCGCATTCCATGCGAACTTCCTTTTTCTTTTTTCTGTCTACACCAGTAAGTGTTAAGCGCACAGAATCACAACAGGAACACATACGTCCTGGGACATTTGTTTGCCATAACGTTTTAACTCTTTTTCGCTTACCGTGTTATTTTTCCCTTTTCTGTGTACTCCAGTAAGTGGCGAGCTCACAGAATCACAACAGGAACATTTACGTCCTGGGCCTTTTGACACTATTTTCCGTTCAGTCATATTGCTTTGAGCCACCCACATAACCCGGGTATCGCTCTATCAGTTTTCCCGTACTAATGCTTAGTTTTCCACTCTTTAGATCATTCATTGATTACTGATTTGGATCCCTGTGACCTACAGTTTGATACTGCTCATCATGTACGTGCACGGAAGGCCGTACTAAATCCATTCGATTCCGGAAAGTAAGTGTTACTTAACAAGGTTCGATATCATTGCACCTTGGCTCAGGAATTACTTACTAGCATATGTGTTTCCCCACACACAGGAGCCCTGATGAGCCCAACCTTCAGCCAATCATCCCAGCCCTCACGTTAGCGCTGGATGAAATATCAGGTACATTTTACCTCGTTTTAGCCTCTTTCACCAGCTATATGTTCAGATAGTGTGCCCCACTAATGGCGCATCATTCATTTTATCTTTAGGTGCCCTATCTTTTCACTGTCCTGATGAAGACCCCATTCTAAGGCTTGAATCACCTAGCTGTCATCCAAGGGGTCGAAACGTAGACTACGACAAAAATACACAAGTCCTGACAACTGTGAAGTACTAACAGGGTCACTGTAAGGCTATGTGCTAATATAGGAACATTTGACCTATGTCAGGCTGGAATTGTATCTTTTAAATGTGTTGGATACATGTCACACTTCTTTTCCTTGTCCACCCCCCTCACGGTTTCACATTGACCAACTACACTCCATCTTTCCTATTTCACACCCGAGCACCTCTTTTTGAAATTTTCAGAACTGTGGAGTATTGAAAGAGCAACTGTGTTGCCACATTTAAATTGCGTATTCAATTTTGTTACTAAATTTGTATTGATGAATAATATCTCTGTGAATGTTGGCTAAATCTTAATTCGCACTATTTGTTCTCTGTTACTGTGACCATTTTTACTGTACCGTAACATTAACCCGGGTCCTGTAGCATTTCGGGTATCCCCATTGTTATAACTACTCTAAGTGCAGGTACCTACCTGCGAGGGTTTTCTTTTAGGAACCATAGGGTCCAAATATGTCAGAGAGGGAAACACTTTCTTACACAGAAGAATACATTACTAGTTTAGTTCATGGACAAACTGGAGCGGGGTTTCTGACATCTAATACGCCTAACATTGATTTTACACTGAATGAGAAAGTCAACAAATTGGAACGTCTTGAGAAGAAATTGGTCCGAACACGGCTACATGGTCATCTCTTGACCAAATATCTTCAAGCTAATATCATCCCTGTAGGCCTACAGGTCCGGAACGAGCCAGCCATCTTTGTGGATCTGCCCAAATTTAAGGAAGGCTTCAGCTACGTGGCCAACAACTGCTCACGCCACTGGATGGTGTTGGGTATTGAGACTGCCATTGAACATGTGGAGAAACTACTGAAAGAGATCAGTGACTTGAAACTAGAAATTAGTGGAGACTCAGCCCTCGCTAACGCCAAAGAAGCTCTTGAAAGGTTGGAAAAGACAATCAAAGACTTCGACACTAACACCCAAGCGAGAAAGTTGGACAAATTGGCGAAGGATATCAGGTTCTACGATAAGAAGTACACATATCCATATCTCCAGGAGGATTACTTCAAGCAAGACAATCAGGGACGTTTCTACAACAAAGGAAGAGGAGGATATAGTGGAAATAGACACTACACTACATTTTCAGAGTCTTCAGGTTCTAATAGCACTGGAAGTGACGGTGAACAAGCAGGAACCAGTAGCGGGTACCAATATCAGGACGCCTGGTACCAAGCACCACAGGCACCACCCCCTTTTTTAGAGCAAGGTCAATGGAGGCCACCAAGAGGGAGAGGGTACAACTGGAACAGAACCCCACGCCGAGGACAGAACCAACAGAACTGGGTGACAGGCCGCCAACAGGGACAACAACAGGGACAGGCCCAGAAGCAGGTACGATTCCCGCAGGAGCAGCACGGAGAGATCCAGACCCGCCGGCGAACATACAGATGGTAAATGAGATGAGAAGCCCCATCATCAATCTGTCCAATTATACACTCACTGAGAATGAAACCAGCATTCTGATTAAAGGCCTTTCCTTCGTGCCCACCAACCACCCCAACCAATTCAGCATTAAAACGGAACTACACCGTTTCTTCAGGAAGGTGAGACTGAGACACTTCTTTAAACATGCACTACCAGTGTCATCATCTTCACAGACGGGACTACGCACACCATCGACCTTTATGCCTCCAACGCATATGATGTCACACAAAATACTTGCATTCGAAAGTGTGGTTTTACGTGATGTGCAAAAGGTTTGGTCTACTAAAAAATATACCAGACATAATGTAACCAAAGGAGAAAGTGAGGCACATGAGACCCTGAAACAGAATAATGCTATAGTAATCAAGCCAGCCGACAAAGGGGGCGCTATCGTTATTCAAAATACCCCTGAATATAAAGCCGAAATATATTCCCAACTTGAGGATGGCATAAGTTACACTAGACTAATGATGGATCCTACAAAAGAAGTCAGAAAATCGATTTTGAGCATTACAGAGAAAGGTAAACTAGCAGGTTTTGTGTCAGATCATGAGTTCGAATACCTGAACAAAAAACAACCGCGCCTGCCTACGATCTATACTCTACCAAAAGTGCATAAGAATCTACAACAGCCGCCAGGAAGACCTATTATTTCAGGCTGCGGCTCTCTTTCGGAACCGGTATGCAAATACATCGATTTCTTCCTCAAACCTCTTGCAGAAACCACTACAGCATATCTACGAGATACAATGCAAGTAATTAATCTGATTGACGGCGTACCATTTGACCAAGAAACCCAGCTACTTGTGACTTTAGATATTGTGTCCTTGTACACAAGTATTCCACAGCGACCAGCCCTGAACTCCATGGAGAGAGCATTGGAGAAAAGAACGCAACCAGCATATGTTCCAACGACATTCATCATAGACCTACTTGAAGTAGCCATGATGAAGAACTTCTTTCTATTTCAAAACGAGTTTTTTCTACAGACCAAAGGTGTGGCCATGGGCGCAGCCTTCGCCCCGGATTTGGCCATTTTGTTTATGGATGATTTTGAACAACAATTCATCTTCAATCAGACAAATCCCTACAGAACCAAGGTCACACAATGGCGCCGATACATTGATGATGTTCTCCTGATCTGGACGGGAGAGGTTACTGACCTCCAAGACTTTTTTGATTGGCTTAACACCAGATCCAGCGACATAAAATTCACCATGAATTGGCACAAAAATACCATGGACTTCCTTGATATAACCATCAAAGTGAATAATAACCACCTATACACTACACTCTTCAGAAAACCAGCGGAGAGAAATACTTTGTTAAGATATTCAAGTCATCACACAAAAAACCTACGTGATAACTTGCCGTTTGGGCAATTCCTACGAATCCGAAGGAATTGTTCTCTACGAGATGACTACTTCAAAGAATCAGACGACCTGATCATCCGTCTTATTGAACGGGGATACCCTAAAAGGCTAGTGAAACGGGCGAGAAAGAGAGCCTGGTATTATGACCGGGATGCGCTCCTCACTCCCAAACCTGGCCCCACTGAAATGTCAAGAATGATATGTGTAACCACCTTCTGCACAAGGAGCAACGAGATAAAGAAGATCATAAATAGACACTGGAATCTCGTATCAGATGATCTAGAGATATCGGAGCCCCCACTACACTCTTTTAAAAAAGCGAAGAGTGTGAGAGACCATGTGGTCAGATCTTTGCTACACACACCACCACAACCCACTATTCAAACTCTTTGGAACCTCCCGGAAGTGGTAGGCCATTTCAAATGTACTAAATGCAAAGCATGCAAGCTAACCATTGAGACCAAGACATTCAGCTATAAGGAACATACCATTAATCTCAAAAAACACTCCAACTGCAACACGACGGACGTGATCTACGGCATTCTATGCCCCTGCGATGAGTTATACATTGGTCAGACCCAACAAAAAGTCAAAACTAGGATATTACAACACTGTAGTAGAATCAGATGCGGGACAATAGGTGCACCACTTGTAGAGCACTTCAAGGCCAAAGCACACAAACCAGAATCATTAAGATGGGTAGACCTTGAAAAGGTCTCGTTGGGATGCAGGGGTGGCGATATGAATACTGTCATGAACATGAGAGAGTGTAAATGGATGCATAAATTGGATACAGTGAATAATGGACTTAACGAATTAGATGGCACAAATGCCCAACTTTCCAACCTAGTTATGGAATGATGTCACCTAAACATGACCCTCTATTGCCTTTGACAAATGTCATTTGTTACTGTACCATTCATACATGTACAGATGCAATGCACTTACTAACGTATTATGCACTGTCTTCTTCATATATCTTTCGAAAGAAAAATGCGCCACTGTCATCCATGTGCATCTATAGCATGTCACTCTACAGTATATATATATATATACAATGAAGATTCCAGTGTATCAGAAATTGCCTCTATTCCATACTAATGTTGATATACTCTATTACAGGTTATGAAGATTTATGTATTACTCAAAACATCATACGTGTAACAGCATTTTCTTAATCATTTATTGACATTACTTTAAATTGCCACATGCTTGTATTTCTAATTGAAGGAATATCTCCACGATTATCATCTATGTGTATTTTCAAACTTATAGCATGTCATTCTACTGTATATCCATATACAATGAAGATTCCAGGGTATCAGAGATTGCCTTTTGTCGAGGCTAATGTTTTTTATATTCTACTACAGGTCATGACGATGTGCAATTGGTTTACATATTGCTCATAACATCATACGTGTAATAGCAATTTCATTTATTGACATTACTTTAAAATTGCCACATGCTTGCATTTTTAGTTGAAGAAATATCTCCACGGTCGGTTTTCCAAGAGGTAAACAATTTAGACAGGAGGGTACAAAGAGTGTTTTATAGTACACTCCAGCCCGTCAGTGACCCACATCCCGTAACCATGGTTACGCCGCCTCACGCTTCGGTACGGGAGGCAGTCAGCGGCTGCACCAGGCGTGCACGCTGCCGCTTATCTGTCAAATACGGGTACTAGTAAACGCGAGCTCATTCTACGAGCAGACGTTAAGAGGAACAGCCAGATACTGAGGTGAGGCTCAATTCGTCATGATTGTAGGCCCGGATACCAAATTTTTATAATATTGGCTATACATTAATGATTCCGTATCACGTTTGCTACAACGTTTTATTTCATCTCCGCATTCCATGCGAACTTCCTTTTTCTTTTTTCTCTGTACGCCAGTAAGTGTTAAGCGCACAGAATCACAACAGGAACACATACGTCCTGGGACATTTGTTTGCCATAACGTTTTAACTCTTTTTCGCTTACCGTGTTATTTTTCCCTTTTCTGTGTACTCCAGTAAGTGGCGAGCTCACAGAATCACAACAGGAACATTTACGTCCTGGGCCTTTTGACACTATTTTCCGTTCAGTCATATTGCTTTGAGCCACCCACATAACCCGGGTATCGCTCTATCAGTTTTCCCGTACTAATGCTTAGTTTTCCACTCTTTAGATCATTCATTGATTACTGATTTGGATCCCTGTGACCTACAGTTTGATACTGCTCATCATGTACGTGCACGGAAGGCCGTACTAAATCCATTCGATTCCGGAAAGTAAGTGTTACTTAACAAGGTTCGATATCATTGCACCTTGGCTCAGGAATTACTTACTAGCATATGTGTTTCCCCCACACACAGGAGCTCTGATGAGCCCAACCTTCAGCCAATCATCCCAGCCCTCACGTTAGCGCTGGATGAAATATCAGGTACATTTTACCTCGTTTTAGCCTCTTTCACCAGCTATATGTTCAGATAGTGTGCCCCACTAATGGCGCATCATTCATTTTATCTTTAGATGCCCTATCTTTTCACTGTCCTGATGAAGACCCCATTCTAAGGCTTGAATCACCTAGCTGTCATCCAAGGGGTCGAAACGTAGACTACGACAAAAATACACAAGTCCTGACAACTGTGAAGTACTAACAGGGTCACTCTAGGGCAGAGGTCTTCAAACTGTGGGCGCGCCCCCTGGGGGTCCGTGGATGGTTTCCAAGGGGGCGCGAATGCCTCTGTAATTGCATGTAAATGAAGATGGCCTGGAACTGCGGCCGTATTTATTTGCTGCATTTCCTGGCTGTCTTCATTTACACACAGCCCGGAGTGCTGTGAAGGGAGGTCACTGAGTGTCCAGAAGTTGGCTAAAAGAACTAACTAGTCTGAGTATTTAGTTTTTTCGCTGTCAGCTAACTGCATATAAAATAATGAGCAAACAGATTCACTGAAAAATAAAATCAAGTTGCATTACACACAGTTTAACTTGGGCTGCTGCAAAATGATGCAGTATTTGAAATAAAAAAATGTTCCTACAAAATATAGCTTTTAGTAATAAGTGATCAGACTGTATCTAATGTCAGCATTTTTATAAGTATAAGATAACACCCCTACACTACCCCTAAAAAAAAATCTTTGTCACTTTGACGAATTAAGGAGGGCCACTGGAATTAGTTGGCAAGAGAGAGGACCAAATTATACAACAGGGTTGATTAAATTATGCAAGAAGAAAAGGTAAATTATGCAGCATAATCTGACACATTTTGTGGTTAGCTTTATTTCATTTTTTTTTCATTTTTAGTTATGGTAACACTGTCAGGTGAAATATTATACCTCATTTGTACCAATTTAACACCCAAATACATCAATAAGCAACTACAAGATGACCAATCAACATTTATGAAGGGCCTTCTACTGCTCTGGAAAACATGGCACCAGCCACGTTTGAAGTAATTTTTGATCTGTTTGAACTAGAATCACATTTTTTAGTTAAAATCTGCAGATTATGCAACAGATAATGGATTATGTAGCAAATGCGGTAAATCCATAACTATGCAGAAAACGCTTCTGCCTCAAAAACACACAATTCCAGTGGCCCTGGCTTTAAGTGACTAATCAATTAATGGCTGGTAAAAGGATGTATTGTAAAGGTCATAGTGGCCGACCTTGAAGCTGGGGAACAAGGTTCGAGTCTTGACGGGAGGCTTAAGCATCCTGTAATTCTGGGCAAATAACTTAATCTCCCTGCACCTGAAAAAAAATTACGTGTCCGTCTGTAATACAACTGGTGCTTATGTAAAGTACTCTGATACCTTCGGGTCAAGTACGCATTACATAAAAATGCAAAAAAAGAAAAGCCTTGTTTCTTCTTTAACTGTTTGCAATACCACCCCACCCTCGCTTTCAAGCAGAGGCACCTCAAAGTCAGCACTAACCATTCAGGGGCAGTTGTTTTTGTAAAAGGTGAGTCCAGGGGTAGCAGGGAGGGGGTCAGCAGGGTTCCATTCAGATGCAGAGCTCTGGTCCTCTTGACCCCTAGGACCGCAGAGTAATGGTCCAGGAAAAAGAGGAAAAGAGTAAGATTCATAAATATAGTCAACAAGATGGCCCAGAAGAGAAACACTGTGTGGAGGCTTCATTTTTATGGTTACAAATGGCCAGAGACGGCTTCCTCAGAGGGACACCCAAAGACATGAATGATATAAGGTAGCCTTTTTTATAAATATAAAAACAGGGCCATCCATTAGTGCAGCAGGTAACGCTGTCAAGTGTGTAAGTGAATATGTGATGTTACAACGCGATCAAAATGATCGCGGTATGTAACTATCGCAGTTTTACAACGCAAGTCGTTACAACGACTTGCGCTGAGAGCGCTGGACTTAGGAGTAGTAAGATTTACTATTCCAACACCAGTCTACGTACAGTAGGGAAGGTGTTGGAATAGTAAATCTTACTATTCCTTAGGTTATAGCGCCCTCCAGTGCAAGTCGATGTAACGCTTGCGTTGTAATGGCAGCGTTCTAAATGGATCGCGGTGTAATCACTGCGATGTAAAGGATGTTTCCCGTGTAAGTGGCCACCGCTGCTCAATTATGGCCATCTTACCATGAAGTGGAGTGGTGCCCATTTTCCTTGCTAGTCTAGTATCAGAGCCCAGGTTACCCTTGCTGCTTTTTAACATAAAGGGGCAGAAAGAATCACTGGTACTGCAGGTACAGTGGTACCAGGAGCCAGAAGTATGAGGAGCCAGCTAAACCTTAATTATGGTTGTTTACTGTCCTTCCTTCTTAGCACTAGGGCCCATGGACACTTGCCAGTGTTGATTTGGGCCTCAGAGTAATAGCCCACAGGAGGGTAAAAATGTATGCAGTGGAGACACCTTTATTTGGCCTCAGAGAGATGGCAGAGAAGGGTGTGTGGCTAGATAGGAGTCCATGTTTTTAACAAAGGGCAGAGGAGACTGCCCTCTTTGCAAGGCAGTAGCTAACATTAGTGAAGCAGGTTCAGCAGCACTGGGATCCAGGGGTCGGAGGGGCCCACTGCATCACAATTATGACTGTCTCACTTTAAAAAAGGTGCATGGGAGCTTACTTTCTAACATTAGGACCAAGGGCACCATTGCAAATAAAGGAAGACAACATGTGGGAGATCTTTTTTCTGAAAGGGCCTGTTTTAAGATTAGAGTGATGGTCCGGCATGGTGGCAGAGGAGATAGCCTGCTACTCAGGACTGAAGTTATCATTTGTGCAGCAAGTGTAGTTGCGTTGAGGAGCAGTAGTGTGAGGGGCTCACAACACCTCAATTATAGGGGTCAGTATTTTGGGGTCAGTAACTGTTTTTGTTTGATTCATTTGATGTTTTAGAAGTCTCATATTTAGTGTGGTTTATGAGCTTTAGAAAAAGTACTCCTGAAATGATCTCATAATCCATGCACCTATGCTCAGCCCTTTCCCTCCCGCTCACCCAATCCTTGCCGTAAAGTTTTGGAGGGGGGGCTTGACATTAAAAAAAAATTCTTAGGGGGGCTCAGAGCAAATAAGTTTGAAGACCTCTGCTCTAGGGCTATGTGCTAATATAGGAACATTTGACCTATGTCAGGCTGGAATTGTATCTTTTAAATGTGATGGATACATGTCACACTTCTTTTCCTTGTCCACCCCCTCACAGTTTCACATTGACCAACTACACTCCATCTTTCCTATTCCACACCCGAGCACCTCTTTTTGAAATTTTCAGAACTGTGGAGTATTGAAAGAGCAACTGTGTTGCCACATTTAAATTGCGTATTCAATTTTGTTACTAAATTTGTATTGATGAATAATATCTCTGTGAATGTTGGCTAAATCTTAATTCGCACTATTTGTTCTCTGTTACTGTGACCATTTTTACTGTACCGTAACATTAACCCGGGTCCTGTAGCATTTCGGGTATCCCCATTGTTATAACTACTGAATCCAGCAAAGCAGCTGCTCCGTGACCCACACTGACTATGCAAGTAACACTGCATGTCCGATAGCACGGCAGCTGCCCCAAAAAAATGACATGGCCCACGAAGCGACATGGAGGTAGCCAAGTGCGGATCACATCCGTAAAGAAGCAGGTCACACTCCGACGTGTCCACGTGCACCCACAACCCATGCCTCACAATATACGCAGTAGACGAACAATGCACCAGGCCACAAAAACAGTCCGCGAGCACACATGACCCAAGTCAAAAGCAAATCAGGCCCCGAAAAGCACACAATTCAAAGGCACCCCGCCTCAAAGGGAGAAGGCTACACGAAATCAGAGCTGCAGGGGCAACTCACCCACAATGCAGCACACACACATAGCAATCACAGAACATCAGCAATGAAGGCAATGTGGTACAAAGTGCAACACCAGCACCACATGACAGAGCTCACAACAGGTTCCGCTCGTGCGTAGTAACTGTCCACCCACATCTGGCATTGCCTGACACTGTGTGATGATAATGTACGGGCACTACCACACATCCGTCATGTAGTTGAAAAACACACTGACTGCCATCAAATAGCCAGCACCCCCCAAACAGTCACAATGTACATTGGCATGCAGTCTGAATGTATACATCTGCAAATCATCACCATACATGTGAAACTCTGTTAACCTGCATCTCCCCTTTACATTGCAGAGGGACAAACAACACCCCCTGCAGAGCACACCACACATCCCACCATTGATGATGAAGAGGACAACCTGCACACATGTCAAGACACCCTCCAACGCATGTTGGACAGCCTCTGCACCCCACCGCCAGGAGCAGGCCAGGCCAGCTGCCTCGAGGTGACCCCACCACCTGCACAGACCACACAGCAGGAAACACACACCACCACGGCTGTCTCCCAGGACCACCCCGACCAATACATGGAATTCCAACGGCGTGTGTTGGGTTGCCAGGTGGAGTTGGCTCATCAGCTGCGGGTGGGTTTCGAGCTCGTGGCAGCCAAACTCGATGCCATACGTGGGTGTCTGAGTCCCATCAGGGACCACGTACAGTCCCTATCGGACACCCCCTGTACGCACCATGCTCCGCCTCAGACCTTGGCTAACCTCGCTGGTGCCATGAGTCTAATACAAGCACTGTCTGGTCAGACAGGCACCAGCCATGACAGCACAGAGTTGGCACAGATGCGGAGGGCAATGGACACCATGGAGCAGATGCAGGCTGGAAGGATGTCCGCCACGGCTGGACACCAGCGAGCAGTGGCTGGGAACAGCAACGCCCTGCAGTACTCCAACTTGCCATTGCTGCCACTGAGCCCTTCCCAGATGACTGCAGCGGGAACATCGACACACACAGCTCCGACCCCTGATGTGTCCGTGTTACACTGTGATGCTGCCCCATCACCTACGCAGTCTGATGTGTCAGGGGCACATAGCGATGCAGCCATCACCCCGCCACACACACCGGACACAGAACCCGTATCAGGGGAGTGAGAAGGGGATGGGAACTACTGCGTGAGGAAGGAGGCAGTAGCATCCATCACCGCCATATGGCCTGTCCCTGCCTGGTCATGACCTATGCATCATGCCCTGGGAAATACCTCCTACTGACCTCCGGAACACCCTGCGACATTCACCCGGACCCCAACACGGACTGCCATTTCTGCACCGCTGGCCAATCACACAGCAATCCTGCTGCGGACTGCACTCTCCCTCATCCCAATCACTGTGCAATCCCCAAAGGACTCTGGTTGGCCCACCACTGGGCTTCCATGTGATGTGGGCTTGGATGGCCAGGTGCAGCTCCAGCTCCGTCAATCACCTGAATGTGAATTAAACATTCTTAATCACACATATGTGTCATCACTATGTTCACTCACGTATGGAAGTATGGCTGGATGTGGGGAGGATGATTGCACATGAAGGTACACCCTGGTAACTGACATCTATGCGCATTTCTATCCCTGAGACACATGGCCAATTGGATGATTGGGAAGGTGAGTACTAGCTGTGTCCCCATTGCAGATCAACAGCAATCTCACAACACCCCAAAGTAGGCACACGTCCATGTGTTGAATAGGGCCGTGTGTAGGAGTGACCAAAACGGTGGCAGGCCAGGAGTGGTATCCCACACCACGTGTGACAGCAGAACTTCACGTCGCAGACCGACTTACACACATCTGTGTGGACACATTCTGTTGTGATGTATGACATTGCTCCACATGGTCAGAGGTTGGACACCATACACACATAGCTGGAGTCATGTAAGTGCACATGTCGTCCAGCACCTATCCGAAAACAATGTCTGGCTCACAGAGGCGGAGCTTGCCAAAGGGACACACCCCCATTGCACATGCGTCAGTCAGTTCCTCCCTGTGTTGTGACGAGGCTCATTGTGGCACACGAGTGGACAATCTAAACAACACACCTCACAGTTAGACACCAGTGGAGTGGCATGGGCTTTATTGGCATGTGCGTGTCAGTACGGACGAGGCAACAGCCACAACAGGCAGGGACATGCTTAAGACACTTATACTCAGCATGGGTACATGTCGAGGTTCAGTTGATGGTGGGGCTGAAATGGACAACATTCATCCCAGATGGCAACGCTCACAGCCCACCTTGCCTTGCTGGATGAGTCATGTGTTGTTTGGCGTCTGCACAATGCCCCGTGTGAGGGGGCACGACTCACTGCACGTGGGGTCTGCATGGTGCTCTGCCTCCGGGGTGCGCCGATTGTCCTCTCTGCCGACAGTGATCAGGTGTGAGGGTCCGACAGGTTCACATGTCGTGCTACATTGCCATGTGTGTGCTCTCACCCAGCAGTGTGTCCGAATTGGCAACGTTGCCAGACGACGCTGTGTTGCTCCGACCATGGACCTGCGTCGCCTTGCACAGGTGTGTGTACACACACGTTATTCCACGCACATGCATCCAGAGCCCGACCGGAGGCAGACGTGTCCTCTGTTGTGGTGGGATATGTGAGCAATCCCCACGATGCAACAAGTTGTTGGGCCATGTGCTGTGGGTGGCAATCGGATGTGGCTGTAGGAACGTAGTTACTCGTCCATGAATGCCCGTGTAGCTTCATGTGCAATGTGTTCCAATAGTACGTTGTTGTTGTGTTCAAGGAACACCAGGGTGAGCCAATCCATTAGGTGGTCCGGGCAGGTGTGCTCAGCCCACGCCGTCTCACCGATCCGCAACACAGCCCAATAGGGAAGCGCCTCGATGTGGTCACTGCACACGAGAAATTGTGCAATCTCCCATGCACAACTACCAATACATACGCAGTATGTCAAGGCAACCCATGCACGGCTGTCTCTGTTACACTCCTGTTCGTGATCCAACAGGGGGCGCAGACACAAGTCATAGTTCAATTCATCAACAGTTGTGTTGGATAGGCAGACATCCATGGGACACTCGAATGTGCATGTTCGGCAGTGGAACCAGGGCTGGACGCAGGTGACGTGGGCAATGCGGAAGCTGAGCCGGTAACTGATCCGCAGCACTGCCAGTGGCAGTGCGCCCAGTAAATGCAGCATACGTGCACAGTACTGTTCCATGTGACGGGGGTTGTGCATGTGCCCGGTATGGCCTGCCATTGCGTTGGTGCATCTCGTGAACAGGCACTCTTCTGGACTGCGGCAGTTGTGTGGAGGATATGCCACAGCTCTGAGCAATGATTCGTATGTGTGTGCAACGTTGTGGGTTATGGGTTGCTGTTTCCGTGAGTGTCAAGGGCATCCCATGCGGGGGTACCACAGGCAGGGGCTTCTATGTGTGGGCTGTGGATGAGTCGGATGGTTCATTTGCGGAATGCGTGGTGTGGGAGTCGTCCCCATCTGCCATTGCATCTCTATCAGGGTGTTCCAGGCGCGTTCTGGACCAAGGTCAGAGGTGCAGGTGTCCTCCCGCATTCTGCATTGGGACAATGGTGCTTTCATCCCTGATGTTTGTCTGACTACTACTTTCGTTTTCGGAATGTGATGTGTCTTTGGTGCTGAGATTGGGACATGGCCTTGGGCTCATGGCGTACGGATGGCGATGCACACACACATGTTGGCATGTGGAGCCAGGTGCCCGAGCGGCCTTGCGCTGCTTGTGCTATCTCACTCCGTCTCTCTCCCTCGCTCTCTCCCTCTCTTTCCTTTGTTGGGCGCATGGCACACCTTCTCCTCTTGGATTTGGTCTTCCAGGCTGTGTGCTACGGATTGTCCAGTGAGGAGCAGCTAGGACTCATCCTAAGGGTTGTTTCTGCTTTTGTTTGTATGGTGTTTTGTGTTGGTGATTGCATTGCTGTATGACTGATTCTCCATTTTCTGGCCACGCATGTATGTTTATTTTCCTGCTTGTGCGACATCAGGCAAAATGTTTGTTTTGGGATTCGTGGTGTTGGTGTGCAATTTCTTAGTCTGGGGTTGGGGGTGGTCCCGGGGGAGGGGGGTTGCGGGCCTGGGGGTGGTGGGGGTGGGTGTTGTGACCCTCTTGGGTGTCCGGGCTGCATGATGAGTGGCTCCATGGCATCTGTTGCCCTTGGGATGTGGCCCTGGGCTGTGCTCCCTTTTGTGGTGCTGGCTGCCATCCGAGTTTACACCAGGTCAGAGCAGGTGTAGATTTCCTGGTGCTAACGCGCCTTATCGCCTGTTTTGTGTTTTTATCGCGGATGTGGCTGGTCGTTGTGAATGTTGAGGTGTACTGTTGTCTCTGCTTTTGTCAAGGGAACGCCTACTCTGCATCTCATTAGCGATATTTGCGAGGGTCCTCTGTGGCGATGTTTTTTGCGGCTGCTATCGCGGGTAAACTGGTGCGGTGGGCTGTTAACACCGGCTTGTGAATGGGGGGGTACATTTATCACGACTTTGGCTGCGATAAAGTGCCGTTAATTCGGCGATAGCTCCTTGTGAATATGCCCCTAAATCCTGTCTGGGAGGTGGTCACACCTCCCTGTGACAGGATGCCTTTTGTTCTGCCTTCCCCTGCTCGAGCTTGACTCCGCAGCAGGAGGGCAGAAATGTGTCTTTGGTCGGCAGCAACCATTTTGGGCTGCCTGGAACTAGAAGGCTGGTACCGGGAACACCAGGGACCTCACAAAGCCCGTTTCTGAGGGGTGGAATCATACCTCCCACACCACCGGTGTAGGGGTATGATTCCACAATGTTTGACACCAAACATGATAGGGTTACTTTCAGCCGTTTTAGAGTCGGTCATCACGCGGTCGCATAATGCCACTCTATATATCGTAAATGGCTGCAGCACTAACAACCCGGGAGAATGGACTCCGTAGGCTGCAGGGGTGTCCTGCTCATGCAGTGGCACCCTCTTACTTAGAACCAAGCACCCTGCCTTCTGGATTGTCATGGCCTGCTATAGGGGTGACATAAGTTTTAAGTGTAGTGACCCTTAGATATAGTAAACCTATATCTTAAGTAAATGGTGCATGCACCAACTTACACAGGCTGCAATGGCAGGCCTTCAGATCCATTTTGCATGGCATCTCATGGGTGGCATAATACATGCTTCAGCCCAGGGGAGGCCTCTGGGGTACCTATGTCCTGGGTACATGGGTACCATATATTAGGCAAACACAAGGAGATGATAGACGGAGCGCTGAAACTTTTCAGACACTCACCCCCAGTCACAGATCTGGGTTGAATCCATCATCGTTCTTTAGCTCACTTCGCCGCCCCAGTTCAGACACAGCTATATGCAAATCAGTCTTGACCCTGTGCCTCATGGGAACAGTCCAGCCCGAACTGCCAATCCATGTCTTCCCTAGACCGGAAACAAGCATCCTGGGACCGGTTTCGGGCTAACCGCCCTCATCAGCCAGGCTAGCTTGAATCCATTGGCAAAGTGAGCAAGGGACCAACGTCTGGGCATACCCTGCCAACTTCCGTCCATCATCTCCTTGTGTTTGCTTTGTTCAGCCTAAGTTGGCATGGTATGCCCAGACGTGGGTCCCTTGCTCACTTTGCCACTGGATTCAAGCTAGCCTGGCTGATGAAGGGTGTTACCCAGAAAACGGTCCCAGGATGCTTGTTTCCGGTTCAGGGAAGACCTGGCTTGTCAGTTCGGGCTGGACTGTTCCTATGAGGCACAGGGTCAAGACCGATTTGCATATAGCTGGGTCTGAACTGAGGTGGTGAAGTGAGCTAAAGAATGATGATGGATTCAACCCAGATCTGTGACTGGGGGTGAGTGTCTGACAAGTTTCAGCGCTCCGTCCATCATCTCCTTGTGTTTGCTTTGTTCACCCTAAGTTGGCAGGGTATGCCCAGACGTGGATCCCTTGCTCACTTTGCCGCTGGATTCAAGTTAGCCTGGCTGATGAAGGGTGTTACCCAGAAATTGGTCCAAGAATGCTTGTTTCCGGTTCAGGGAAGACCTGGCATGGCAGTTCGGGCTGGACTGTTCCCATGAGGCACAGGGTCAAGACTGATTTGCATATAGCTGGGTCTGAACCGAGGTGGCGAAGTGAGCTAAAGAATGATGATGGATTCAACCCAGATCTGTGACTGGGGTGAGTGTCTGAAAAGTTTCAGCGCTCCGTCCATCATCTTCTTGTGTTTGCTTTATTCACCCTAAGTTGGCAGGGTATGCCCAGACGTGGGTCCCTTGATCACGTTGCCACTGGATTCAAGCTAGCCTGGCTGATGAAGGGTGTTACCCAGAAACCGGACCCAGGATGCTTGTTTCCGGTTCAAGGAAGACCTGGCTTGGCAGTTCGGGCTGGACTGTTCCCATGAGGCACAGGGTCAAGACTGATTTGCATATAGGTGGGTCTGAACTGAGATGGCAAAGTGAGCTTAATAATGATGATGGATTCAACCCAGATCTGTGACTGGGGTGAGAGTCTGAAAAGTTTCAGCGCTCCGTCCATCATCTCCTTGTGTTTGCTTTGTTCACCTTAAGTTGGCAGGGTATGCCCAGACGTGGGTCCCTTGCTCACTTTGCCACTGGATTCAAGCTAGCCTGGCTGATGAAGGGTGTTACCCAGAAACTTGTCCCAGGATGCTTGTTTCTGGTTCAGGGAAGACCTGGCTTGGCAGTTCGGGCTGGACTGTTCCCATGAGGCACAGGGTCAAGACTGATTTGCATATACCTGGGTCTGAACTGAGGTGGCGAAGTGAGCTAAAGAATGATGATGGATTCAACCCAGATCTGTGACTGGGGGTGAGTGTCTGAAAAGTTTCAGCGCTCCGTCCATCATCTCCTTGTGTTTGCTTTTTACCATATATTAGGGTCTGACAAGGGTACCCCAGTATCCAATCTGAAGTGTATCTAAGTACATGACATTACATCTTAGGGAAAAAGCAGATAGACTGGGGTCCTGATTAGCAGGATCCCAGTCAGACTAGTCAAAAACAGTGTAACATGAAGCAAGCAAAAAGTGGGGGTAATCATGAGAAGCAGATCCTACTTTCCTACACTAATTTTTTCCTCTTTCCATGTGTGCTGCATTCTGCAACCCACATAGAAAGAGAAAAACGCCTCTCGGGATTGTTTTTGTGAAGAAAGGTGCCCCTTTCTGTATAAAAACAATCCTACCTATGTTGGTGCTAGGTAGCAATTTGTGCGCCAAAGCAAGGGAAAAGGACAGGAATGCACCATATTTTCATAAAGACGGTGCATTCCTGCCCTTTCACATTGGTATAGGGCAGCGCAGCAAGAAGACTTGCGGTGCTGCCCTAAGCCAATTCCTCATAAATGAGGCCCTTTGTTTCTATCTACACCTTTGACTACACCCCCACACTCACTGACCTTTGGTTTGCTAAACACTGTTTAATATTATTTCCCCACCGTAAAAAATTATTTGCTGTGGGAATTGGGGGTGTTTATGGTTGTTGATAGTTGTCGATGATGAGGATTAAACAGGGTTCCAGAAATTTTTGTCAGTAGGGGGTCCTTACACCTAAAAAAGTTTGACAAGGGGGTCTCGGCATCAAAAAGTTTGAAGACCTCTGCTCTAGATCAATGTTGACCAAACCTGAGTAAGCTAGCCCTTTGCGAAGATAGCAATTCTTGAGGCGTTGAAGGGCACAGCAATGGAGAAGACCGGAAAAAATCGCCTGGATGGAAGAGGAAAGAAGGCCCATTAACACATGCCAGGGGCACGAGAGATATTTGGGAACTGTGAAGAGTATGAAGGATCACTGATTTGATCGCTTTTACCTTTGAGAGAGGAAGATGTAAGGTGGCAGTTGACGAATTTATGAGAAAACCTCAAAATCTGATTTGTTGAGAAGGAATGAGAACTGATTTTTCTGTGTTTAAAAGGAAACCCAGATATGACAGGAGAGAACAGGTGATATGCAACTGGGCGTGAAGTATCTGAATGTCTTGACTCATGAGTAAAACGTCGTCTAGATAAATTATGAGTCTGATGCCTAGAGACTACTACCGGTTTCATTACTTTTGTAAAGCACCATGGTGCTGAAGACAGACCGAATGGGAGAGGGGAAAATTGGTATGTTAGTCCCTGCCACTGGAACTGAAGACATTTTCTGACTGATGAATGGGAATTGTGAAATAAGCTTCTTGTAAATCTAGTCTTACCATCCAGTCGTGCTGACATAAAGAGTCTCTGAGATGAATTATAGTCTCAATTTTGAAATGTCGGTAAACAACAAACTGATTGAAAAGCCTGAGGTTGATAACCGGATGCATCTTCTTTTTCTGCACCAGTAATAGGGTACTGAGAATCCCTGAGGAATCTGAAAGAGAGACCTGAATCACCTGTTTTTGCATTAGGGATTGAATTTCTAGGGAGTTGAGATTGGTCATGTCTCATGAAAACCTTGGAGGAGGAAAAACCCTTTGGGAGGATGGAGCATAAAACTCTATAAGATAACCTTGAATTGTGTGAGAACCCAAGGATCTGCAGTTATTGTTTGACATTTTGGAAGAAAAAACTAAAGACGGCACCCCACAGGAGGGTGGCCAGAAGTGAGACTCACCTTGTTGAGTGTAATTTCTGAAGTTCTTATGTCCGCGGCCCCGGTAACCTCTGCCTTTTTGCGGATAGAACTGTGGTTTGTAGTCCTGATAGGAGTTGTTTGAAATAAAAGAGCCTCTGGATTCCTGATTACGATAGGGCCAGCCCGTAAAGCTGCTCCTGCCTTTACCAGCCCATGCAAAAACACGTTGAGAGAACACCTTTTTTAAAGATTGCGGGCTTTGTCAAGTGAAGAAAAGGTAGTCACATTTTTGCCAAAGTCCTTGATAAAGGAATCCCCAAAGATGAGACCGTCAGCCTTAATACCTGGATCCAGCATAGCCAGGTTACCCAATTTGGGGTCGAGCTTCAAAAGGAGACCTTTTCTCCGTTCGTGAGTGATTGCACAGTTGGCTTTGCCAAGGAAGCAAAAAGCTCTTTGGATCCAAATTGAGAGATCATGAGGTTAAATATCCGTATTATCCAATCTAGTGGCCTCCGCCATATTGAAAATGAGAGCAAGTGGTCCCATGACATCCAGCAATTTGTCCTGATAAGTTTACCATGCCTTGTCAACGCCCTTGCGTGGGTCTTTGCCAAATTTAGAAAAGAATGTGAGTAAAGACTGGTCAATAGACGGAGTGGAAGTAATATTAGAAGGAAAGGAAGGTCTTTGACATTCGGATCTAAATTTACTTCTGGTTTGCTTGTCTAATGGAAGATGAAGTCATGAAGAGATGTAGTCCCCTACATGGGCAGCGGGAAACCACTCTGTTGAATTAGGATGTCGAATCAGCATGGGATCAAACATCGGAGAGGCCTCAGTATCCAGCACCGCTGAACCCAATTTAGATTTTTAGGAAAGAGGAGGGAAAGAAGAAAGATCTTTGACTCCAAGTATATCAGTAATGTCGTCTGCACCCCCATTTCAACATCAGTGTCCAAATTGTTCAAAATAATTATTTGTTGAGAAGTATCTTTGGTATTTTTGGTCTTAGACTTGCACTTAGCATATAACTTAGTATTCCCTTCCACAGAAGGAGGCCTGGAAGGAGCTCTGCCCTCAGTCTGGTGTGAGGGAACCTCACTGTTCACATGTGCAAAATCATTTTTGGGGTTTATAACTTGTTTTGCTTTAACAGGAATAATTGAAGATTTACGCTTTCTGCTTTCCCCTGCAGAATGGGCCAGTAAAGTCTTGGACATCATGCTCATCATAGAATTTTCTATGTTTTTTTACATTTTCTCCATAGAAGCAGAGACTGCTTGTTCAACTGAAGAATAAAAACAATAATTCAAATCATTTTTGAAAGCTTCCACATCGTCCATGTCATTATTAGACAAGGGGGAACTATCGATTTCCATTGTAATGCTGGGAGTCAGTGAGAATCAGGCAAATAAGGGTTGAACAGAAGGAATGGAGCGCAGTGCCTAAAAACACTCCCCCGGGGTGTGTACATAGCTGAAAGGCCCATTGACCAGAAGGAAGCAGGCGGATAAACAGACCACGCCCCTCCGGGCAGGAGAGAATACAGGCGTAAATACAGGCCACGCCCCTTCTGACGTCGTGTCAGCACAGCCAAGCAGGGAACCACCACCGCAACTGAGGAAAGGAAACATGCCCAATAATAAGGACTGCAGCAAAACTGGGAGTGTGAATAAATACCACAACCTATTCAACGCCAAGCCGGTTATTTCCCAAAATGGCAGACACAAATAAGTTGAGGGTAAAAGAACACCGTGCGTGTGGATGTAAAGGACAAGACACAGTGAGCACGAAGCGCTGAACAGTAACAAAATGTAGCAGGCTGAAAACAAATTAATATTAGCATAACCTTGATAATATTAACGTAATGTAACTATGCATACACTAAGCGAATGAAAAGGAACTTATCTTGATTGCAAGCAGCAAGAAAAGAGTGCTGTTCGCAGTCAAGCAGGACGTTATACAATATACTATTAGGCTATTGGTTGATGACCATTTCGTTTGTTGCTACCATTGGCTAACTGTGCTTAGCCCCATGGGATTTTTAGTTTTTCTTGTTTTTCTTGACTGCTGCTATTGAATAAAAGCAAGTTAAGATAGCATAATTGGAGCCTCTGGTCTTGACATAAAATAATCAAATCCCCTGATGAAGAGGGTGCAATAGTGATTCAGAATGTAAAGTCTAATTAATAAGAGTGTTTTAGACTACTGTCAAATGAGACTAGTTACATCAGACTTACTCATGATCCCACCAGAGGGATCAAAGTAGAATTACAGTCCTTCATGATGATGGGTAGTTTACTGGGTGGACCTTCATGCGAGAAGTGGAACTTCTAGTGGTCCTATTTCAAAGAGTTGGCCAAAATTCAGGACATCACTCCCTCCCCCAACAGAACCTATGCAACCAAAACTGAATCTCGGAGCCCAGTCCAAGTTTTGAGATCATTTTCAAAGGCTTGAGTTCAAACAAAATGGCCACCTATTTGAAAGACACTAAGGATTTTCTCAACTTGATCAGAGAAGTTCATGTCAGCCTGGAATTGGGGGCAATCTATACTAGTGTACCACAGAAGGTCACAGCCAGAGTGGTAGAGAAGGTTCTCAGGGTGACAGAATGACCATATGTTGCTCTGATAACTTTCATAATGAAATGTGAGTAACTGGCCTCACCAGCAAACGTCTTCCACTTTGAAGACAACATTATGACTGAGTGTGCAGGATGACTATGAGCTCCACATTTGCGCTGAGTCTGACAAACCTTTAGATCCATACCTTTGAGTAAATTAAGATACTTAGCATCATCCATCTGCACAGGAAGTGACATCTCTGGTTTCCTGACAAAATGGTATTTATGAAGAAGTCAAGCAAGAGGACTTTCATTGCCTGTCACCCATTTGCACAGTACCATCACCCAGCTGCACAGAAGGTGACATCACTGACTTCCCGCCCACGGCACCATGTGCTCCTCTGCTCCCCAGGACTTACTTAATGGTGGCTGAAGTGAGGCTGAGTGGAGGATGGATGCAGCAGGTGCACCACTGGGGTGCCAAAGGCAAGCTAATCTGTTCCGTCTTGCGTCTGGACTGTGTCAAGCACCACAAACCCTGGTTCTCACCCATAACCCCCCTACACCACCACGTTCCTCCATGCTCTCAACCCCAGCTGCTGCACGCTGCTCGCTGCACTGCTGACACATCGCACCATAAAATATGGAAAGAGTGGAGGAGTGTTCACATGTGTCTCCTGCAAGTTGTCATGCACTTTCCCACACCTCAGACCCACCACTTCCACACCAACTGCACCCAGCATCCTACCGCTTACACTCCTACTCATGCTCACAGAAACCAAACAATACTCACACAACACACCACACTCGCATCCATGCTCTTCAACACACGCTCGCTCACCAAACATGCCATGGACATATGGGACCTGTTACATGATCACGTTTCGGGCCTGCTCTTCCTTATGGAAACATGGCTCACCAGGCAAGACTGTCAGTACAAGCCCACAGGTGGATTTGCCATGATTTTCAAAGATATCATTAGCTGCTCCGCCTATATGGACACCCCACCTGCTACATGGAAGATCTCATGTTAAAGATACGCATCACACCAACTTCTCTCTGGGCAGAACCCTCATATACAGACCATCAGGACCCATCACCATTTTTGTCAGTAATATCACAGACTTAATCGCACCTCTTATTATCAACGCCAGCACCTTCAGCCTCCTGAGAGACCTTAACTTTCACCTAAACCGCACCTACCCAAACTCTATGGCCCTTCTAGAAAACCTTGGAAACCGTGACCACACCCAGCACGTTACCAAACCTACCCACACCACCAGACACCTATTGGAGCCAGCGGTGCTCCACCGCAATGGCAGAGGAGAATTGCCCTACTGGCTCAGAGCCAGCCGCTGCAAAATAAAACGATATTTGATTATTCTTGTATTTTTCAGCTGCTGGATGAACCAGCTTGTGTAGGGAGGGGCGGGCCCAGGCCATGGGAGGGAGGAGAAATGAAGTGCTATGTGCACTTCTGAGTGCGCATGTCTGTTTGGTCGGCCGTCTTAGACATGCTCATTTAGGTTTCTCTAACCCGGCTGTATTCTACAGCCAGGTGGAGAAACAGCACAGACTACCGGTGTCTGAGCGGAGTGTCAAACAAGCCTGCTCAGGCCAATCCCGGCACTGCTCTCATAGTATGGATTGGATGGGGAGTCTGTCCCAGCAACTGCCGGGAGCAGCTGGAGAACAGAGGAGCACCGGAGGGAGCGCGAGGTGGCTGCAGGATCAGTTGCGTTTTTATTTTATTTTTATTTTTTAATTCAACCCTCCTCCGCCACCACCGCTGCTGCCTGCCGCCCGCCACTGCATATTGGCAGCAGTCGCGACTGATTGGACCTGATTTTCTCCTCAATCAGCAACATCACCTACAAAAACCCAGCCACTATGACCTGGACATACCACGCGTTCATCAGTTTCAACATCCCATTCCTCACCACCACAGACCTACTGCCACCAGAACTGCCCACTGCTGCGGATAGAGCATCACAGAAGACGGGTAAGATTCTGCCTACTCTGCAAACAAACCCGAGCACTCCAGCAACTTGCTGAAAGCTGTGAAGAACCTCAACAGCTAGATCACCGCATGTGCCAACACCTTTGCTCGCCTTAACTGCAACCCAACGGCTAGAGCCTGATGACAGGCCAGTTGGTACAAAGAGGAACTCAGGCTGAGGAAACACCATTGGAAGAAACTGGAGTGCAAATGGAGAACAAGTCAAGACACCGCTTATAAAGACATCTTCAAATCAGAACGAAGACGCTACCACAAGCAGATATGGAACACCAACGCACAGCTCTTGCAGGTCCCATTGACGCCGCCAGTAACAACAGCAAGGAAATCTACGTGATCATTAAATATTTCACTGTGCCCACTACCACCTGCCATAACATCACCCCCTCACAAGACCTTTGCAGCAAGCTCTCAGAAGTCTTCTGTAACAAAATCGCTTCCAACTTTGACTCTCAACTGGACCTCTCCACAAATACAATTCAACTTTGTAGCATGGCCAAAGAACGAACCCTGACCTTGTGACTCGCCGTCACACTGTCAAACTCACTGGTACTATGAAGTCCATAAACTCGGTGAGCCCATCTGACCCTTGCCCCACCATGCCTTTACCAAAAGATGCCTATTGATCAGAGAACCACTAACACCCATTCTCAATGGACTCAGCCACATTCCCGGACACTGGGAAACATCAGGATGCCCCTACTCAAGAAACCATGCACTGACCCAGCCACACTTTCCAACTACAGACCCATCTCTCTCCTATCATATGCAGCAACGGTCTTAGAGAAACTATTCAACCAACACCTCAATGACCGCCTCAGCAACCACTAGCTCCTCAACTTCATGCAGTCCAAATTCAGGCCCAATCACAGTACAGAAACAGCACTCATCGCTGCCACAGACAAGAACCGCATCATCCTTGACAAAAGACACACGCCAGCCCTCAATATCCTGGACCTCTCTGCAGCATTTGACACGGTCTCACACCCAGTCCTTATCAGGCGCCTGCACAAGGTTGGCATTCAAGGACCCACTCTCTCTTGGATCTGCTCCTTTTTAATGGATAGAATAATTTTTTTGTAAAACATGTTTTTAATGGCATTTTTGAAATAGTACATTATACTCATATTGCTTCTACATTTCAATGGCTGATTCAGTATATTGAGCGTATATATAATCAACAGCCATGGGCCCATGTATAATCCATGTTGTTCATGCCAGCCTACCATTCCCGCCCCTATACGCTTGCAGCCGTAGTATGGTCTAAGGTAGGCCGGCCGCTTGCAGGATTGTGTAAAGTTCTGTGGTCCCTAATGATTCGGGTCTACAGTACGAAGAGCGTGTTAACTAGGTTTATGAGTGTACGGTCTAAAGGTGAGGGACTCTATTTTTTTGCCAAATACAGAAGGGGATCAGGTAAGTATTAGGCACTCATTAATAAACAGGTATATACTAACAGTAACAACCAAAACGTCTCTGGGGGCTGTACCCCGGGTAATCCAGTGTTAAACATCGGGGGAGGATGAATCTGGTCCCACCGGGCTGCAAGAGTGAGTTGTGCCCAGCAACCTAGAAGCTTCCATTCCACAGTTGAGTAGGGGGGTGATGGCACAAATTATATTGCACTACACATCGCAGCCGGAGCCTGCTAACAGCTGATAATTTGGCATGTAAAGTGTGTGGAAGCCTTTCTGCTCGTGCCTGGTCCTGGACCTGTGCTAAGTTGTTCCCATCTCCACCCCACTCTGAGTCTGTCCTGTCGCCATCTCTATCTCCGCCCTCCAAATCATTTCATTCAGGGCCAGAGTCCTCGTCTGGGTGTTCCCAGCTCTCCAGTACCTCCACACACAATTCCGCTATGGGACATCTCTGGAGACCTCGGGCGTGTCCCCTGCGGACAATGCTTTTCTCTTAATAGATAGAATACATGCTGTCAGCCTACCACCTTACTCCTCGAAAGCCTGCACACTCATCTGCAGAGTGCATCAAGATTCATCGCTCAGGCCCTCCCTCTTCAACACATACATGATCCCTCTGGTCAACGTCATTTGCGCACACAGTATCAACATCCTCTTCTATGCCAACGACACACAATTTATAATCTCCCTCTTAGAGAAGACAGACCCCCAACACAAGACACAAATTCACCACTTGCATGACTGAAGTTGCTAACTGTGTGAAAGCCAACTGTACCAAGCTCAACACTGATAAAACTGAAGTAGTGATCTTCAGCAAGAACACCTCACAATGGGACTACCACAGGTGGCTGACCGAACTTGGACTCACACCCAGCACCAACACCAAGAACCTAGGCAGAATTATCAACAGCAAACTGCACATGACCACACAAGTCAACACCGACACTGCATCCTGCTTCCACACCTTGAAGATGCTGTGGAAGATCTTCAAATGGGCAAGCAACACAAAACAAAACCTGTAACACGCCCTAGTCACCAGCAAGTTGGAGTACAGGAACACTGTCTAGGCCAAAATTACCAAGCAAAACACTAATAGACTGCAAACCATCTAGAACCCGGCAGTCAGACTCATCCTCAATCTCCTACACAGAAACCACATCACACCACAGCTCAAGGAGCTCCACTGGCTCACGATACACAAGCATGCTCATTTCAAACTCCACACACACACACACATTCAAGGCACTACATAACTTGAGCCCCACCCACCTGAACAATCACATCTTCCATCAACCGCCCAGATGCCACCGCTCTACAGGACTCTTACTCTCACACAGTCCATGCATATGCAGAACCAGATGAGGAGGATGGGCGTTCTCTTACATCGCTCTTAAAGAGTGAAACAGCCTCCAACTCCACATCAGAGCTTCCTTCTCTCTCCCTGAATTCCACAAGAAGCTGAAAACCTGACTCATCAAGTAATCAACATACCAAAAGGCAGGGCTAGGCACGCACACCTGCCAAGCACCAGGATACCCTTGTGGGTGATAGTGCGCTTTACAAATACACATAACATAACAACATAAGGTGACACGTAGGGTCCATGTGTCAGAATATAGTAATAGTAGTATTGACTGTTCTCTTTTAACCATAAATTTGATTATCCATTATACAGAGCTAGAAAACCCTCAAGATGACATTCAGTATATTGTAATTGAGAAAATGCCACATCAGTCACTCATATCCTGCCTGTGAAAACAACAATGGGTAGTTAAATATCATACACACATCTCTAGGCGACTTAAACCTCTGATTTGACAAACTTCAAATTCCTCAACCAAATGGCATCACATCAGAATTGGCCACTCACTACTTAATCCAGATTTGCCTCAAGCTGATCCAGGTTGCAGGTCGCACATTAGACCTCTTATTCTGCAAGCAAAGCATTATAATAATCCATGGAAACTCTCCACTCAGCTGGACCGATCATCACCTCATCTTCTTCTCACAACATGATCCCTTAAAGACCCTGTAAATAAACTATATGACTGGAGGACCACACTTTGACAAAACAGTGCCTCAAAAACATCAAGAAGTGTCAAAAACAAAAAGAAAGCACCGTAGATGTATTGAGAGCTAAAAAAAGATAAAAGATTAAATCTCAGCACTTTATGCACATGGCATCCATCGAAAGGGAAAGAAAATACTTTATTCGTTCAGGATTTACGACACCAAATGCCCAGCCAAGGAACCGCATAAAATACTAATGGATTTACAAAATTCTGAAAGCAGTCAAATAACTATTCCTCTTGCTCAAGATTTCAAAAACAAAATGGCGACTCACTACACATCCAAAGCATACACTTAAGACTCATATGTCACAAACAAGAGAAACAGCCCACTTGGAGGTGGCACCTAAAACATGAAGTCTAGATAAAATGCATGCAGCTCTATAGTCTTTCCAGGAAATAACAATGGCCACATTTATATACCCTATAAAAGCCAGCAGCCCAGCTGGATTCTCTTTGGTATCATGCCCACCACAAATATTCAAGAAAATTATGCTATCAACATTGGCAGCCATACCTACATTTAATATAGCCAATAATTCTCTACCATATGAATCTTTCCAAGGGAATTTAAAAAACATACATATAACTTTTAATCAAGAAGGTAACATGAACCCAGAGGATCCTAATAATTGTAGATCAATTCCTAATGGAGCCTTACTTGGCTAACTAATTGAAAGAACAGTAAGATTTCTAGTTCTCTTTCAATAAATAGAACAGACTTCTCCAACTAGTAGCTTGTGAGCTACTGGTATCTTTCCAGCTACCTGTAAGCAGCTCTTCTGTATGCAGCCAGTGAACTAAATTAGAAGCATTTGCTTGGTTGAAGTGATATATGTATACCAAAATTGAAAAACATCTATTTCAAGATGAAAATGTGTGTGTTTTCAGAACTCACAGGTTGATGTTTGGGAAAAAATGGTTGAATTTACAAAATATATTTAAAGCTGATATTTGAGCGATAAAAAGCAAAAGGTGTTGGGAAGACTTATTACTTACATTATTAGCCAGGTGTTAAAGGCAGTGCCGCTATGGCTGTCATGTGTTACACATGTAGAGGGATTCCTCATTGACAAAGCATTTTTACATTACTGTTGGCAACCATGCCTCATGCAGTAAGGTAATCACAGCTAGTAATCTTGCCTATGGTGGCCACTAATGTAATTTTGTCTTATGTGGTCACTATTACATCTTCAATATTAATAGCGCTGGAGGATTTTCATTGAACATAATTAGCTCTTACTACAGAAAAGGTTGGAGACCTCTGTACTAGAATAACACCACTTACTCTTAGACCACCAAACAGGATTCCGCCTGGGAATTGGGACTGAATTCTCCACTAATCGCCTGTTAGAAATGGGATCTCTGGTTGGCTAAGGCTTGCGCCAAAGCCAGGCAGAAACCACCACTCTAGTCAGGGCAAGAGAGTTACACGCTGAAGATAACCCCTGCTCACCCCCTTGGTGGCTTGGCACGAGCAGTCAGACTTATCACAGAGGCAATGTGTAAAGCGTTTGCGCAACACCCACACACAGCAGCAACAAACTAGGCACAAAACAAAAGAAACTCCACGCAAGGTTATATAAAAAATAGCCTTTGTATTGTGATAAACACATTAGAAACCTAATCACATATTTACACTGTGCCAACTGGCACTAGACAATATTCACAGGGGATTATATACAGGACCAGGCCAATCGGGCCACGGTCAGAACCATCAGAACAGGTAAGTAAATGCAAATATAAAACACAACCAGTAACTACTGGTACCATAATGACCTAAGCATTATCCTATTAGCATTAGACATAAACCTACATTAGGCCCAAACCTCATCAGCATAAACACATTATGCAATGGGCCTCACCAGCATAAACACATTATGCAATACCCTCATAAGCATAAACACCTTACGCAAATAGGTACTCCCCCAAACATCATAAGATGACATTAGGCAGTACCACGTTAGGCCCCAAACCTCCTTAGCATAAACACACTACACAATATCGCATTAGGCATAAACACATTATCCTAACCCTCAGGAGCCTAAACACTGAAATGACCCCCAGGCCAACTGGCCTTCCACTGGGGCTCAAATGCCTCTTGTCCCAAAAATGTCAGGGTTCTCGGGGGGGGACCTTTCACAGGGCCCCCTGGCTGCCTTAGCAGCGGCCACAAAGTGCGCAAATGCGCTGGGGCATGGGGTGTGCTCACCCCTCCTTTACTTAAAAGAACTGGCCCCCACATTGCAGTTGAGCGTACATCAAAGGGGCCCTGGCACGACTGTGCCCTCGGGGCCTCCACTGGGGACTCTCTGAAGAAACTGCCCCAATCGTTGCAGCTGCCCTCTGCCAGGCGGGGCAGCTGTCAAAAGAACCAAGACGAAATTAGGCACGGGCACCACTGGCCCTCGGGACCCCCACTGGGGCCCTGAAACTACTGTGCCACTCGTTGGAGCCACACAGGCTCTTAAAACAAACATGCCCAACGTTGGAGCGGCCCGCAACGGCGGGACCGCTCAGGCACCGACAATGTGCCTCGGAATGCGCCTCAATTGATTCCAGCCCCACTCACCGGCTCTTGGTGGGACTCTGTGCTCCTCTCTGCACCTCGGGGCTCTCGGCTCCTCTGATGCTGCTGGGAAGGGTACCGGCAGTGTGCCCTGACCGGCGCTGCTCCCGGGGGCCTCGCCTCCTTCTCCTCATGGCACCATCCAGCGCGGGGTGGGCTCCCGCCTGGCTTCTGCTCCCTTCACCCGGGCCCCTTCCTGGGACCCGGGACTTCGCCACAGAGCACGTGGAGGCGGGGTAGGCTCCCGTCCTCCTCTCCGCGGGCAGACAAGCTTTCCCTCGCTTCCGGCCACACTTCCTCTGACAGGCCCCGCCCACAGTCAGGCGCGGGTGCCTGACTTCCTGGTCGCGCCAAGCCTCGATGGTGATTCCTCTCTTCGGCCGCAACACGGGGTGGGCACCCGCTTTAAAGAAAAGCACAAAAGCGGGGTGGGCACCCGCCAACCATGCCAAACGCGGGGTGGGCACCCGCTGTTTTAAGATTCATAATGCAGGGTGGGCTCCCGCTTCTCTCCCCTCCATTAGGGGGAATCCCCACATCGGGATTCCCTCGGGAAAGATCGCAGCTCAGCGCTGCGGAGCCCTCGTGCTCCTTTTCTTTGCCAAATAAACATAAAGCACTCCCCAGGCGCTAGGAGCCACAGCTCCACAGCCAAAGTCCTCTGAAATCCAGGTGGCAATGCAGGGCCCAGGGAGGCAAGCCCTCATGGCGGTATCTCCTGGGCTCCCGCAGCAGCATGCCCCAGCAAGGTCAGGAACAGCACAGCATCATGGAAGAGAACACTTTCATGGGGTCAAAGCCCCTATATTTATACCACATAATCCTTTGTCTACATTGTAGGGTTTGGGGAACCAGATGCAACTGGTTCAGGGGGGATTTGGAGCACTTTGTTTTCCAAGCTCCTCTTCCCCTTTGTCAGGTGGGGGCTAGGTGCTCAGACGCACCACAGGGGCGGAGCCAGCATTGTGCAGGCTGGGCACAGTCCTATTCAGAGTCAGGGATTACTCCTCCCACTACTCCCAGCACAGATGTCCCATTCAGCCTAGTGCTGACTCACCCTGCCCCTCCTGGAGCCACACACACCTCCCAGCCCCTGTCACTCACAAGCCAGACATGCAATTCACATCAGGCAGGCAGACACATAGCACACAGAAATGCCAACTTCTAAAAGTGGCATTTCTAAAATAGTTATAATAAATCTGCGCACACCATTGCGCAGCATTTATTATCACTATTCCAAATATACCAAACTTGACCACGCTGCGCCTCTCATATCAGAAATTACCACTGAAACACTTATCAGGGAATCCCCAATGCATTCCTATGGGAGGGCAGCCCCACAGTAGTGAGAAACCAAAATGGCTGTTTGTCACTACCAGGACATGTCACACACTTAAGGTACATGTCCTATCTTTTACCTACAATGCACCCTGCCCATAGGGCTAGCTAGGGCCTACCTTAGGGGTGACTGACATGTAGTAAAAGGGGGGTCACGGACATGGCACACACTTTAGGTGCCACGTCACAGCGGCAGTAACACTGCGCGCACAGGCCCTGCAATGGCAGAGGCCTGAGTTAGGTTTGAAAGGCTACTTTGGTGGGTGGCGCAATCAGCGCTGAAAGCCCGCCAGTAGCATTTAATTTACCAGCCCTGGGTATATGGGATACCACTTTACAAGGGACTGACAGGTAAATTAAATAGGCCAAACAGGTGTAGACCAATCTTACCATATTTAGCAGAGAGAGCACACACACTTTACACTGAACAGCAGTGCTAAAGTGCCCAGAGTCCTAAAACCACCAACACCATGTCAGAAAAATGGCTAGGAGAAAGGCAAAAAGTTTAGGGATGACCCTGCAAAAGGGGCCAAGTCGAACACAACCCCCTTCCAGCCAAAACGCAGGGTTGACCAATCACCACCTTGATGGGCTTCCCTGCCTTGGGCGATAGAACACGGACGCGGGCCCGCAACTGCAGGGACACCCTCCAGTTCTACGCCACTCTGAACACACGTGGTTCCCTCTGTCAAAAGCTCTCAGGACCAACTAGGCTACCCCACTGGTACTCCCTAGCTGTCCACGGCCAGGACCAGGCCCTATGCCACCCAGATGTCACTGGTCCTTGCCAATCCACAGAGTGGGGGGCAGTAGCCCCTGGCACATAGTAGCCATTCTCCACTCTTCCCCTCATCAGTGCAGTTCCAAACTGCCACTGATCCTCCAACCTATGGTCCGCACCCTAGGGTTACCAGAAGTCACGGGAGAGGCTCTCCTCCCCCTACCTCTTCCTCTGGGGTTCCGTACCCTCCTCCTTGGAGAGGCACCCTCAGAACACAACTCTCCAACCAGCTGAAACTCCATAACAGGAGGCCAGCTCACTCAGACCCTCGGAGACTCTTGTCTTCAGAAAAACAAAGCACACAGCACAGTTCCTCTTCAAGCAAGGGGGACACAGCACACAGGAAAGTCCCTTAGTCCTCTTCCTCAGCAGAAACAGCAAACTGTAGGTCAGCCCCCAGACACACAGCAATGGCGGCACTTTTCCTAAGTCTATTCAGCTGTTCTCTTTGGCAGGGATTCCCCCTCGATCACGAAGTTTCCAAGTCTCCCAACCTAGGGCCTAAACCCTCAGGTTGCACCGGGGTCAGAGGCGAGGGCTCCCTCCCTCTGCACCCCCTTCCAGAGTTCTGCACCCTCCCACTTGGAGCGGTACCCCTGGATGCCAAACCGGTCAGGACACTGATTACAGATGTCCTTCCCTCCAGGTCAGGCTGAACCTGAACCTGGCCTCCCAACCTTGGGGCTGAACCCCGCAGTTGAGCAATTACCTGGCACGCCAGGACTTCTTGGGATGCACACAGTATCCCCTCGAGGGTAACACATGACTGTGTTGTGTGACAGTCTGCCTGGCGCAGATCTCCCGACCCCTGTCCATCTGACAGTGCGCGAAGATCCACCAGGACAGAAGTGGTGTCGCCATGGTCACTTCTAGGAGACTCAGCCCGTCTGGCTGGTCCCTGACCCACTGGTTCTCCCACTGGGGATCACATCCCCCTCTCACCCCTCACTCTGGACTTCTGCACCCTCCCAACTGGAGCGGCACCGCCAGACACCAGAACCGCTGGAGCTCTGCTTACAGACACTCCACGTTCTCCTGACACTAGGAGATCCTCCTCAAATGGCCTACAAGTACAGCCTGGGCCCCCAACCTGGCGCTCCCTTAGGGAACCCTCCAGGCCCTGAGACTGGGTTTTGGGCACCTTGGGACACACAGTCCCACACTCACTCCTTCTCCACTGAGACAGGACGTGAGCCCCTACACCCCTCCCACTACACTGGGACCTAGCTGGGCTACACTGAACCTCTTCCACCACATAGGACCGGAAGATACCCAAGCCACTACTTTAGGAATCACTCCCCAATGCCTCTTCAGACCCTCTAGCACACAGCCAGAGGTCTGGCTCCAGTGCAAGCTCCCTGGGATCAGAGAACTCACACTCCAACAGGTGTTGGCGCAACCCCGGAAAACAATTACTGAACACGTGTTCTCTGACACACAGATTGAACAGCCCTTCAAAATCATTTGCCGTACTAACCATCACCCAATCGTCCAGTGCATCACAACATTCATCCACAAACTCCCCCCCCCAAGACTGGTGAGACAGTTCCTTACTGCCCCTGAATCTCAGCCTGTACCCCTCTTACTGGGAACCAGGTACCATACTCTGGGAACGGGGAATGGGACTTCCTGCACTGGACTCCATTTTGCTGCCACCACTGGATCCCACCCTTACTGGTGAATACAGACAACTCATACTACACTCAGGGGATAACCTACCCTCCAGAGCTAGCTTTTTCTCCTCCACACTCCCTTTCTTCCCTCCTATCCACCCACTCCTCTGGGGACAGGAAAAGGGATGGGGCACTGGACCCAGCAAGGGACTCCCTATCTATGGGATCCTCCCCACCTACTGGCGTCCTCGCCCTGTCATTTTCTCTCTTCTGCCACCAAAATAAAAGAGCAGAAAACACCATTTAAAAATGACACTCTTGAGGAGAAAAACAAAATCAGAAACAATAATCCCCAAACATGTGATTCTCTAAATGCAGAGTTTGTAGTGCAACCAGTTGTTGCTGTGGTACTGCGCAAACGCAAGTCCTATCCTCACCGCTGACAACCAATGTTAGAAATGGGATCTCTGGTTGACTAAGGCTTGCGCCAAAGCCAGGCAGAAACCACCACTCTAGTCAGGGCAAGGGAGTTACACACTGAAGACAACCCCTGCTCACCCCCTTGGTAGCTTGGCACGAGCAGTCAAACTTATCCCAGAGGCAATGTGTAAAGCGTTTGCGGAACACCCACACACAGCAGCAAAAAACTAGGCACACCACAAAAGAAACTCCACACAAGGTTATATAAAAAATAGCCTTTGTATTGTCACAAACACATTAGAAACCTAATCACATATTTACACTGTGCCAACTGGCACTAGACAATATTCACAGGGGATTATATACAGGACCAGGCCAATCGGGCCACGGTCAGAACCATCAGAACAGGTAAGTAAATGCAAATATAAAACACAACCAGTAACTACTGGTACCATAATGACCTAAGCATTATCCTATTAGCATTAGACATAAACCCACATTAGGCCCAAACCTCATCAGCATAAACACATTATGCAATGGGCCTCACCAGCATAAACACATTATGCAATAACCTCATAAGCATAAACACCTTACGCAAATAGGTACTCCCCCAAACATCATATCATGACATTAGGCAGTAACACGTTAGGCCCCAAACCTCCTTAGCATAAACACATTACGCAATATCGCATTAGGCATAAACACATTATCCTAACCCTCAGGAGCCTAAACACTGAAATGACCCCCAGTCCAACTGGCCTTCCACTGGGGCTCAAATGCCTCTTGTCCCAAAAATGTCAGGGTTCTCGGGGGGGGGACCATTCACAGGGCCCCCTGGCTGCCTTAGCAGCGACCACAAAGTGTGCAAATGTGCTGGGGCATGGGGTGTACGCACCCCTCCTTTACTTAAAAGAACTGGCCCCCACGTTGCAGTTGAGCGTACATCAAAGGGGCCCTGGCACGACTGTGCCCTCGGGCCTCCACTGGGGACTCTCTGAAGAAACTGCCCCCATCGTTGCAGCTGCCCTCAGCCAGGCGGGGCAGCTGTCAAAAGAACCAAGACGAAATTAGGCACGGGCACCACTGGCCCTCGGGACCCCCAATGGGGCCCTAAAACTACTGTGCCCCTTGTTGGAGCCACACAGGCACTTAAAACAAACATGCCCAACGTTGGAGCGGCCCGCAACAGCGGGACCGCTCAGGCACCGACAATGTGCCTCGGAATGCGCCTCAATTGATTCCAGCTCCACTCACCGGCTCTCGGTGGGACTCTGTGCTCCACTCTGCACCTCGGGGCTCTCGGCTCCTCTGATGCCGCTGGGAAGGGTACCGGCAGTGTGCCCTGACCGGCGCTGCTCCCGGGGGCCTCGCCTCCTTCTCCTCATGGCACCATCCAGCGCGGGGTGGGCTCCCGCCTGGCTTCTGCTCCCTTCACCCGGGCCCCTTCCTGGGACCCGGGACTTCGCCACAGAGCTCGTGGAGGCGGGGTAGGCTCCCGTCCTCCTCTCCGCAGGCAGCCAAGCTTTCCCTCGCTTCCGGCCACACTTCCTCTGACAGGCCCCGCCCACAGTCAGGCGCGGGTGCCTGACTTCCTGGTCGCGCCGGGCTGCGGCGGTGATTCCTCTCTTCGGCCGCAACGCGGGGTGGGCACCCGCTTTAAAGAAAAGCACATAAGCGGGGTGGGCACCCGCCAACCATGCCAAACGCGGGGTGGGCACCCGCTGTTTTAAGATTCATAATGCGGGGTGGGCTCCAGCTTCTCTCCCCTCCATTAGGGGGAATCCCCACGTCGGGATTCCCTCGGGAAAGATCGCAGCTCAGCGCTGCGGAGCCCTCGTGCTCCTTTTCTTTGGCAAATAAACATAAAGCACTCCCCAGGCGCTAGGAGCCACAGCTCCACAGCCAAAGTCCTCTGAAATCCAGGGGGCAATGCAGGGCCCAGGGAGGCAAGCCCTCATGGCGGTTTCTCCTGGGCCCCCGCAGTAGCACGCCCCAGCAAGGTCAGGAACAGCACAGCATCATGGAAGAGAACACTTTCATGGGGTCACAGCCCCTATATCTATACCACATAATCCTTTGTGTGTAGTGTAGGGTTTGGGGAACCAGATGCAACTGGTTCAGGGGGGATTTGGAGCACTTTGTTTTCCAAGCTCCTCTTCCCCTTTGTCAGGTGGGGGCTAGGTGCTCAGACGCACCACAGGGGGCGGAGCCAGCATTGTGCAGGCTGGGCACAGTCCTATTCAGAGTCAGGGGATTACTCCTCCCACTACTCCCAGCACAGATGTCCCATTCAGCCTAGTGCTGACTCACCCTGCCCCTCCTGGAGCCACACACACCTCCCAGCCCCTGTCACTCACAAGCCAGACATGCAATTCACATCAGGCAGGCAGACACATAGCACACAGAAATGCCAACTTCTAAAAGTGGCATTTCTAAAATAGTTATAATAAATCTGCGCACACCATTGCGCAGCATTTATTATCACTATTCCAAATATACCAAACTTGACCACGCTGCGCCTCTCATATCAGGAATTACCACTGAAACACTTATCAGGGAATCCCCAATGCATTCCTATGGGAGGGCAGCCCCACAGTAGTGAGAAACCAAAATGGCTGTTTGTCACTACCAGGACATGTCACACACTTAAGGTACATGTCCTATCTTTTACCTACAATGCACCCTGCCCATAGGGCTAGCTAGGGCCTGCCCTAGGGGTGACTGACATGTAGTAAAAGGGGGGTCACGGACATGGCACACACTTTAGGTGCCCCGTCACAGCGGCAGTAACACTGCGCGCACAGGCCCTGCAATGGCAGAGGCCTGAGTTAGGTTTGAAAGGCTACTTTGGTTGGTGGCGCAATCAGCGCTGCAAGCCCGCCAGTAGCATTTAATTTACCAGCCCTGGGTATATGGGATACCACTTTACAAGGGACTGACAGGTAAATTAAATAGGCCAAACAGGTGTAGACCAATCTTACCATATTTATCAGAGAGAGCACACGCACTTTACACTGAACAGCAGTGCTAAAGTGCCCAGAGTCCTAAAACCACCAACACCATGTCAGAAAAATGGCTAGGAGAAAGGCAAAAAGTTTAGGGATGACCCTGCAAAAAGGGCCAAGTCCAACATCGCCATTTGAAATGACTTAAAAAACACAGGTGATAAAAACTGTGTAGCAGCACTGCTCCTTCTGGATCTTCTGCATCTTTCACCACTGTTTACCATCAAACCTTAATTCTCAGACTTAAAGAAATCTGCATTGATCACATCTAGACAAATGATAGGCTGACTTGATAGTACAGGGTCAGGAGAAATAATATTCTCTTTAAAAGCTCTGATAATGCTACTTCCCACTTGGTTGGCAACCGACCAATCACAATTGTTTAAAAATCATACTTGGATCCATAAGGTCTATTTTTGTAGTGGTAAGCCTATAGTCACCTACAATTGCTTGATTCTTTTCACAGCTCTCATAGATAGGTGTTCTTGCTTCGATCATTTTGATATGTCGAAAAGCACATTGCACTCTCATAAAATAACTCTACCAAAAGACATCACATATAAAAACATCACAAAAGTCTCATTCAATAAACAGCTTTGACTGTTTGTTCATAATTTGTCATCATTAATAATGCCCCAATAGAATTACTATTTGATATTCAAAACAGCTTTTGCACAGCTTCTTATTAATAAACAACAGCCTTCAAGAAAACAGCCAACTCTAGTTTCATGGTTCAAACGTTCTGTGCCTTCAGGGCTTCTTTCAAAATCATCGATCATAAAAGCTAAATCTCTTCAGTATATACGCTTTAGAACCAGAAGATTCACTGCTTCCTACTATAAACATTTTATTGAAATATTTGTAAGCACTTAATGTACAAATTCTGGACAAGAGACTAGCGCAGGGAACCATTATGTTGCCTGGATTAAACTTACTTAGCATTAGGGGCAGTTTTCCTGTTATATTTAGTGTAAAAAAAAACTGAACCTATGGGTGTCAAACTTCTGCACATTTCACATTCTAGGGGAAAATGCAGCATTTCCTGAACGTAAAGACAAGCCCTATCATAGGATTACTTCGGATTTATGAAAATGATGAAGAAATTGTAAATGATTTTAGGCTCCCCACGACAAGAAAGACTTTGCTGTTCCCCGTCTAATTTTGGAGAAAACACGCAAATAATACTCAAAATGGTAAAACCCAAAAACCTACAAAACTCAAAAACTGATTCAAAGCTGTGGAACAAATGGATGACGTGGAACAAATGGATGACATGGAACTATCTTGAACTAAATGCATCGAAAAACAAAATGCTTTCTTCTGGGCATTGGGAAACACTCTGGTCAGACGCAGCCATGGCCCGTGCAGGTAAGAGCGGTGGGGCCGGATGAGGGGGGATTTCGACGGATGATGAAGAGGTGAAATTAGTTATTTATTTAATTTTCCCTCGTCATCGTCCATCGAAATCCCCCCTCACCTGCCTCACCGCCCCACCGCTCTTACCTGCACGGGCCGCAGCTGTTCAGACAATATAGGACCACTGCCAAAAATTACAAATGAAGTATGAAACCCTGGAATTTTCATGGGCTCAACGAATTCCCAAGAGGACAAACTAACCAAGTCAGTCATTTACACTATGAAGGCTCTCCGTTACATCAATTACATCGCTCATGCTCTCAAATGTTGATTATTCAAATGGTCTGTATTGCTGGATTTGTCTCTCAACTATGAGATGACTTCAGAGAATTCAGGACTCAGCCGCAGAATGACTTTTATACCTAAAGATATGCACGCACATTTCCTTTGTCTTAAGGGCTCTCCACTGGTTATTGGTCGTAAGATCTTCAAACTCTTATGTGTCACTCACAAGGCAATGCATGATAAGATTTCTGAATTCCTCTGGATGAAAAGCAATGACTATTTCCAACCTAGGAATTTGACTTCCAGTCTAGCACCACAATTAATCATTGAAATCTTGCAAATGGAACTCTGTCAGTAGCACTACTTCCTCCAAATAGGCGGCCACATTTTGGAATTTGTTCCCATCAAACATAAGAGCCACTGACTACGATTTGGAATTGAGAAGAATGGTTAAAATCTGACTATTCCCAGTCTTACCATCATGAATAGCCTGATGAGCCATCTTCTACAAAATAGGACACGCAATGAGAATGAAGCCTATTCTGTCCGCAAACAGAAGCTCTGGCCAACTGGTAAAGATCCCATAGAAGAACTCAACCAATCGTACCTGCTGACAGATCTTCCTGTCGCCAAATTCCTTCATAATTAAATATGAAATAAAAGTACTATTAAACTCTCAAATACTCCTATCTTTTTTCAGCTATCACGTGCTCACAATTGTGTACAAATCCAAAAAGCTTCTTCCCACTATATTGCATAGTGCCTGCACAAAACAAAAAGGACTTTGATTTATCACCATTGAATACCTTCCATCCCTGCATCTCTGCTCACCATATTCGACTACTATTCCAAATTACATTTCCATATTCATCTCCTACACAAAACTGCATGCCCTCTGGCTTACTTTTCCATATGTCTTGGTGGGAATTGCACGTCTCGACCCATAGCCCATAACCCCTCCATTCTCACAATTTGGTAATGGCTTCTCTGCAATCTATCAATCTTCTAAGCTGTCTTTACCTATCTATTCATACCAACAATCAATCATACACACGAACACCCCCAATCCACTGTCAGCACTCACATCTAACTCACTAGTGGGAGCATCCTCTGCCCTATCCATTCACCCCACCAATCTCTTGCACAAACAAACAAACAAACCCTCAACCCCACTAGTGATGACATCTAACTCCCTCTGATTCCGCCACAAACAAATCAGAGTAATACGTCAGGGTTTCTACTCAGAAGACAAATCTAAACTCACTAACCAAAAACCCCACTAAATTAACCACTAACCTTGAGTTCTGGAATAGGATACTGCTTGTCATAAAGCGCTTCAATGCCTCGTCAGGGGTTGTAAGCGTAATATAAATGCAATTACATTAGAATACATTACACTAGCAATTTAACAGTTTGCAAATAGGAACAGGATCATGCATGTTAGGCACATAAAGGCAAACCCATCAAAAATAAAGCAAGAAGCTACAATATGTTGGTTTGTGCATTACAATATCTAGCATCAGAGAGGAACATGCTGACTAATCTAATACCCATCATATTTCTAGATGTCCCAAAAATGTACAATTGGTTCTACTCCAGGGAGCTTGTGTGTTGGAACTTTAGCAGGTTTGGACATGGGCAAAGCCTAACTTTGTGTGAATATATGTGTATTTTTCTAGCCAGCTTCAGAGCGTTTTATAGTGACCTCCCCACAGTACCAACTGTACCACTTTCCTGGTCGCCAGTAACCACGGATTCACCAACAGCCTTAGCGTGTCTGCTTCCAGCCCTAAGACAAATGTGGTTGCCCTGATTCATCGGTGAGTCTTAAAACCTCGTAACAAAGAATTCAGGGATTTGTTTGGCCCCTCATTTTCAGCATATTAGCCCCACCCATTTATGATAAAGTCACAGCCAGGCCAGACATACCTGTTCCAGTGCTTAATTGTAAAAGAATAAGCTCTGAGGTTTATTTTTTTCCAAGAAGCCAGCCTGCCACTGTCGAATTTTGGGGTAGCCAAATACCAAGGCTGTATAGTCTTTATTTCACGTCATGCCTCTTTCTTCCACCAACATGCTCACCCCTGCTGCTTTATCTAACTTTTGCAGGTTCTTTTTTATCTCTTCTTTCACCCTTTGTCACTGTTTTCTGTCGTTTTCTTCGTCCTCCATTGCCCTTTGCTGTCATTTTCGCTCTTGCCATGGGTCAAAGTCTGATGATTAGAAATAAATCCAGGTCCTCGAAAATGAGTGCCAGTGGGCCCCACCTGCAAACACGGGCCCAAATAAAGCAAGGACTACACTGAAAAACCTAGAATACACTACATCTTCATACTTTTGGCCAAAGAAACTCTGAGGAGAAATTAACTTTTATCCAGCTGGCGGAATGCCTGTTCCCTCTAAGTAGCTTCAAACTTGAATTCTAAATTGGCGGCAGAGTTTGTGTGCAGGGCTTGTCGTACCCCGGCCAGGAATTATCATTTATAAACACTCATCATTTTGAGAGTGGAGAATACAAACAGGCCTCTGAAAGACTGCAGTTGAAAGTGGCTGATTGTTGATTTCTTGGCCGAGCGATCGCGGATTGAAAATTAATTACTGTTGTAATTTCCTCGGTGAGACTTAATAGCCCCGGCTTGGTCTTGTAGCTAATTGTAAACAGCCTCCTAGCGGCCAATTAATTTCACTGGAGAAATCCCCCTGTGCCACCCAGACAGACAGCCTTGCGCCTTCCCCTGCCGAGAAGCATTAATGAATTAGGCAGGGAGTGGAGAGGGCAGGTGGGAGGGGTGCAAAGGCGGGAAGAGTGAAGTGGCGGTGGCAGGGGAGAGAGGAGAGGTGGGGACCCGAGGTGGAGCGGTGGTGAGAAGGAGAGGCGCGCTTGGAAGAGGTAGGAGTAGAGAAGGACAAAGGGGAGAGAGAATGAGACAACCGGAAAAAAAAGTCGTTAGGGAATGTGACGCAGTAGGAGGTGTTGTGGAAAAAAGAAAATGTGCTACATAAAAAGTGGTTGAGAAAGGGGCCAGGGAATGGAGACGGGTTGATAGAGGCAGGAATGACAGGAAGACGGGGTAACCGACGGCACAGGCCAGGAAACGGAAGAGGTGGACAAATAAGGGTAGTGCAACAATTGTTGGAGAAGGAAAGAATGGCGAGCGGATTAAGGAGTGGCAGCCTAACTTCTGCTGATCTAAATGGAGCAGATCATGGCTTTTGGAAAAATGTTGCCATTTGTCCTTGCTTTATTGAGCAAAATAGGATTTAAATGCCCACGAAGCATTTTTCAATAGTGCTTTGGAAAAGTCCATCCGATATTTATTCCAACCACGTTGTCCTAAACTGAAAGAAGGGTGATACAAATCTGAGGGTTAAGGAGGTGAATAGATGAAGAAGGGGAAATAGATGAAATGATAGTTGATATGAGAAGACATGAGATATGGAAAAAAAATGAAGAGAGGACTACAAAGGCAGAAAAGGGACAGAAAAGCGGCAAAATAAAGCCAGGGGAGAGTAAAAGAAAAGAAATGAAGAAGCTAATTTACAGGTAGAGAAATTAAGATCGTCAATGGAGAAACAAGAGGGGATCTTGGGTCACATCAAGAAGGTGAAAGGAGAGAAGAACAGAGAAAGAGTAGTCGTATATGAGGAGGAAGGGGAGGGATGTGTTGTGGCTGAATGCACATTTTTAGATGATGGCAGGAAATGTCAGAATTACGTATGTACCACACTGCACTGTCAATCATGAGTTGCCCTTTAACACTCGTACAAGGAGAGTTCGACGACTCACTCTGCTTCAACGAAGGAGCATGGAGTATAATCTCATGAGTGCAAGTACCTCAGACTCCCCCTCTTACGCACTGTGTAAAAGAGGCGGACCTATGACATATCAGTGCCTTAAACCCAACCTTCAATGTTTCAAAGGACAGATGACATGTAGAGATGTCATACTTAGACCACACCTAAAAGGATCCTTTTAAAGGAGGATCATCTTTGGGTGTCTGCTCCTCACACAGCAGATACCATAAATTTCTTACAAGCAAGGCATCTCAGGTTTATCAGGACCTCAAAAACTGGCCTTCCGCAGAGTTTTAGTGCTGCCTCCTAAAAGATGGGCTTCTGTTACCATTAATACCTTCACGCCTCAACCTCCCACAATCCAGCTAAAAGAGAGTCATCTCATAAGTGTCCTTAGCTCTTTTTCAAATAGTAGTACCTCTGTGACGCAGGGACCTCAAAATCCATCTGCTGTGCTCCTCCTAAAAGACAAGCATGTTATACGTTTCCCTGTCGCTCATAAATAGGTATGGTTCCCATCTGGTTGTTAGACCAAACAAAACCAAGACCCATGGTATTTTACTCGAGGAACTTCTCTAGAGGGATATGATTGTATGTGCCACACTCCCCTCAAGGAGCATCTCTACTTTCGAATACATGGGCGATTTTTCTTTGATCACAACTTCTTTTTTCTACATGTATTTAGCATATTTCATAATATGCTGATGATGGAAAAATGAACGACCATGATAATGTTTCCAGACTGGGGGCTGAGTTTTTACTCCATGCTTGAGGCCAGAATGTAATCTTTAACTATAGAGCTTAATTTTCATCTACAATAAACTAGCTGTTAAGGGTGAAGTTCTCACCCAGGACACAGTAGCGTAACATTAGCCCCCGCAGCCCCCGCGGTGCAGGGGGCCCCCTCAGCACAGTACACTGGGTCTGGGACCAAAGTGGCAAGTGGTAGCCTGGGAAAGGGGGGGCTCACTCCATGTACTTTGCAGGGGGGCCCCCTCAAGTTTCCTTTTACCTCTGCAAGGTCGCCCCTTAGGGAATGAGGAGCCTAAAAATAATTCATTACTTATGAATGGTTCACACCTCTCAAGGCATGAATAAACACAGAAAGTGTGCTAAAACCAGCCCCGTCAATCCCTTTCTCTAGGCAACAATAAGGGACTGGTTCACAGTATCCTCCTGGATTGTTTTCACTCTGTTATGAAGTTGGGAACAAGGATAATAGAAGTTAGCAGTCATTTGAATTTAAATAACATTTGTTGACTATGCCTCTTGACCACAAATAAAGATAACCCATGCCTCTAGACATTGCTGGACCTCTCAGCTGCTGTTGACCCAGTTTCCGATTCCACCCTCATACGCACACTAGAGTCTAAAATTGGATTCACCAGCAGTGGCCTTCAATGGTTCTCCTCTTGCCTTTACAACCTACACCAGTTTATTTTCATGAGCACCTCCAGGTCACGAAAGATCCCTATGACCTGTGGAGTCCCACACCGTTCCATACTCCCTGCTGTCATCTTCAGCCATTATGGTGAGCGTTTGGTGCTTTACTCACAGATAATAGCATCACAATTCACCAATATGCCGATGATGAACAACTCTGCTTGTAAGACTCACCTGCTTCAGACATCCAATGCCTCAAACACTGCTTTAACATCTTCTAGATCTAGATGTCCAGTGCTTACCTGAAGTTTAATCCAACCAAGACAGAATTCCTGTTGTTTGCCAAGAAAAAACAGAAAAGAAACACTACAAAAATAAATCTTGACTGCTTCAAACTCAACTTTCACCGAATGTCAAGTCGCTTGGATTTACCCTGTACACGAAGATCTCTCTCAAGGAAAACATTGCAGAAAGTCAAAGACAGTCTATTACCAGATCACTCTTCTAAAGTAAGTCAAACAGTTTCATCCAGAAAGTGACTTCAGAACTGTTGTTCAAGCCCTCGTACTCTTGCTTCTGGATGGTGGTAATGTGGTGCTCCGTGGTCCCCTAGATTCCACACCGGCATCCCTTATGGAATGCCGTAACACCTTTGTAGAATGCCACACGTGCGTGATCATGCTGGTGATGATCTTTCAATCGCAGGCATGATCACGCGCAATGTTTTTCTTTAAACATGCATTTGCTCACAAGTCTCACGGCTGTGTTCCTTCACCATGGTTTCCACGGCCGCACGGTAGATGCGGTTGTGATCTTCATGGAGTTGGACCGCGGCCGGAGGGGCTCCTGCTTTATTTAATAAATCTTTGTGAAACCTACCTTCAAGACTGAAAGCCTCGTACTTTACACCCTTCCATTCAGGGCCTGAAGAAATATGATCACATCACCCCATGCCAATGGCTCCCTTGCTGCCCGCACCATCTTCAAAACCAGCTGCATCATTTACAGGGTCATCATGACTAGCAACCCCACTTATCTTGCAGACAAGCTCACCATCTCTGATAGTTCTTGGCAAAACTCGCAGCCAGGACACCATCAAACTTAATTTATTTTTTTTACCTTACTTGTTTCATCCTTTTCAGTTAGCAGATAGGGGACGCTTTCATTTGTATGAAAAATGAAGGATCGGTCAAATGTGGAAATAAGTGTTTTCCCTTTGCACATATGTGGTACTGGACTGAGAAGTCCACACATGTGCAAACTTTTCATTTGTGGCATCTTGGTTTAGTGGGAAGGAACACTTTTTAGACACCGGGAAGAGAACAGGCAAGTGGATTTGACTGTGTTTCTGATCAGCATGTGGCAGCACAAGTCAAAATGGCATCATGTTCAAACCTCTTCCACTTTAATTTCTTCTTCTACTTTAAAGAAAATAAGATTCCAGTGAGGAGGAGAAAGTGAGTATGATAGGGTTGAGACTTTCCCCTATCTCTCAAGAAACCAAACTAAATATCAGAAGAGACAGCGTGGAAATAATGATTCGTATTTGCAGGTAAAACTGAGGATAAAACTGAATTTTCTCCTAAAGATCAGAGGGGGAAATATATTGGAAAGGACATTCTGCCTGAAATGTTGACACAAGTTAGATCCAAGATGAATTTACAATGTCAGAGGAGCCTGCCACTTCTGCTGAAATCGTACTTCATCAGTTCCCAAAGACCCCTCAGTTGGATTCACCAATTCATTATCATGTTTTAGATATTGTGCATATAGAATGGAAGGCCCCGGCAAAGATCTCTATGCTGCAATTCAAGGGAAAGCTGTACACACTGGAAACAATGGATAAGGTATAACCAGATGTGGTGAATGTTAAACCAATTGATGCCAGCTTGGTGGGGCACACATCTTTGGCAGAGGAGTCTATACAGAAGAACCGAACAGAGAAAAAAACTGCTTCCTCCTTGAAGAAAGATTATGAGGACATGAATCTTGCTACAAACGCTCGAAAATATGGTGGCTCTGCTGTGCACTTATTAATATCAGACTTTAGTTCAGAAAGAAGCAGAATTTCTTCCAGTTGAATCCTTCAATGTGGTTAGACTTCTACGAGTTGAGCAACTATTGGCATGAAGGAACTTGTTACTTAAGGAATGGCATGGACTCTGCTAAAAAAACTTTAAAAATGCCTTTACTGGGCAGTAGACTATTGGGTTCATTATTTTCCTTAAGAGCAGGGTTATGCGATGAAGTACAAGAACCATCCTCTGGAATCAGGAAGCAGACTGACCATCAGTTTATGGTTCTGAAAGAGTCAGATGAGTTCAGAACAGTGAAAGACCAACATATTCTGAACAAATGGGCTGTGGATAAGAAATTCAAATGGAAACATTTCAGAGAATGATACCTTTCATAAAAGCAGGCATTCCATGATAACAATAGACTTACTGGATACTTGTTATCATGTCCCAATTGTGAAGCATCATAAAACTTAGCTGAGGTTCTGTAGCAAGGACACACACTACCAATTTAAAATCCTGCCTTTTGGCCTGAAGACAGCACCCAGGATGTTTACAAAGGTGGTAGTCCCCCCTGGGTTGCACCATTACACCCTAATAGCTGGATGGTATATCCATATCTAGATAATTGGCTCCTACATGCTTCAGCAATCCAGAAGGCCTTGAGAGGTCTGAATGTTTTGGAGTTATGTTTGAAAAAGCACCTCAACTTCCAACTACAAACCAATGCCAAAACAAAAGTAAGAGGCACCCTTGTATACAGACCCCCGGGACCTCAATCCGCCTTCTGCGACACCATCTCCAACCTCATCGTCCTGCTAGCCATTGACTCTAATCACTACATCCTACTTGGTCACCTCAATTTTCACACTGACAACCCCAATGACGCCAACTCCACCACTCTCCTGGAGAGCATGAATAACATCAGCCTCACCCAACTTATCACCGACCCCACGCACAAAGGTGGACACACACTCACCCCCATCTTCAACTCCAGCAACAGATCCAAATGCAGCCACGTTACAGAGCTCCCTTGGTATAACCACACCATCATCCACTTCCCCATCACCAGCGCACAGCATGCCATCACCAAGCACCACAACTCCTCCCACTGCAGTTGGGGCAAAGTAACAGAGACACAGTGGACTCAGGCCCTCAGCCCCACCCAACCCAAAGCCTCATCTGACCTAGAACAGGCCGTCCAGAACTTCTCCACCTGGATCACTGAATGAGCTGACAGAGTCACCCCGATGAAGGCGGCAAGATCCAACAAAACCTCAAGACAAGCCAGCTGGTTCACTCCAGAGCTCAGAACCACCAAATGCAACTGCCACCAACTAGAGAAACAATGGGGCTCCAGCAGGAGTCCTCTGACAGGGCAGCCCTCAGCAACTACCACCTGCGCATCAAGGAAGCCAAAAGAGCAGCCCTCACAGCCCGCATCGAAACAGCAGCCAACCACACAAAATAACTTTTAAAAATAGCCAAGGAATGTCCTAACCTGGCAGCCACAGAGAACACAATCCACCCTTCTCAATAACTCTGTGACACCCTCTCGGACTATTTCCACAGCAAGATTGCCACCATCTACAACACACTCGAATCCCCAACCCAGAAATCTCAACCTCAACAGTCTCGGCCAACCACACACCAGTGGAATGATCACCACATGGACCACGCTCACCACACAGACCACCACTGCCATCATGTCATCCATCCACTCTGGAGCACCCACTGACCCATGCTCCCACCCTTTTTTCAAGTTCGGAACCAATCAAATCAGCATGGAACTTACCGCATCCTCAACACCTCCATCACCACGTCAGACTTTCCAGACAAATGAAAACACTCAGAGATCAGACCCTTCCTAAGGAAACCCTCCTCTTATCCTAGGGAACAAAAAAATTGTCAACAAATCTCGCTGCTCCCTTTCCCTGCCAAAGTACTCGAGAAGGCCATCAACCTGCAGCTCACCAAATACCTGTAAAATAACAACTTGCTGGACATCTCCCAATAAGTGTTCCGTGCCAACCACAGCACGGAGACTGCACTGATTGCAGCCACAGATGACATCAGAACCCTCCTCTACCACGGGCAGACTGTAGCCCTAATCCTCCTCGACCTATTTGCAGCATTCAACACCGTATCCCACCACAACCTCATCAACAGACTCTACAAAATCGCGCAACCTCATCTATAGACTCTACAACATCGGCATCCAGGGAACACCCTCACGGGGATCGCCTTTTCCTCTCACAGGATGTACGCAGAGCATCTGACTGCCTCCCTTCACCTCCGAACCCAAGAACATCATCTGCGGTGTACCACAAGGATCATTCCTCAGCCCCACCTTGTTCAACACTTATGTGACCCCCCTCGCAGACATCGTCAGACCCCACGGTTTCAACATCATAACCCACACAGATGACACACAACTCATCCTCTCACTCACCGAAGACCTCCCACGACCAGAACAAACTTCTGCAACACCATGACCAGTGTTGCCAACTGGATGGGAACTAATTGCCTCAAACTCAACTCTGGCAAGACAGAAGTACTGATCTTCAGGAGAAACACATCCATATGGTACAACAGCTAGTGGCCATCTGAGCTCGGAGCCACACCCACTCCTACAGACCACGCAAGCAACCTCAGCATCATCCTCGACAGCGAACTTACCATGAAGTGAAAAATCAACGGAGTGGCCTCCTCCTGCTTCCACACCCTCCACATGCTCCTCAGAATCTTCAGATATATCCCAGTCAAAACCAGACAGACCTTCACTCAGGCCATCGTCACTAGTCGCCTCTACTCCTGCTCTCCTGCGTCCGACTCAAGGAACAGGAAGCACAGGCCAGGCTCCCCTGACCAATCACAACGCTGCAATGCAGCGTTGTGATTGGTCTGAGCGCCGTGAAACGCCGCTCAGCCAGGGGCTGGAGGGGTGGGCATGTTCTCCACGCAGGCTGTAATGCAGCTTGCATGGAGAACAGGGAAAGTGTACATGACTGTTTTGGGCGGCCTGAGAGGACTGACCAAGCAGTCATTGCGCACTTAGGAGTGGGCAAACCACTCCTCCCCTGCAGGCCTGCCCTGCCCCTCACGCAAAGCTGCCGCACCTGGAGGACAAAATAAAATGATAATAACATTACATTATTATAATTTTATTTTTTCCTGTCTTTTGCTGCTGCAGAGCAGTGGGGTGATGCTCCTCCGCCATAGCGGAGGAACCGCCACTGCCATTCTTTCTCCTCCATCGCTGCCAGGACCTGGAACGACCTGCTTCTCCACATTCGAACAGCACCCTTCCTTGCGAACTTCAGAAAGAAACTCAAGACCTGGCTTTTCAACTGGGACCTCACACCCCAGAGCCCAGATACCACCTGGGGTGACAGTGCACGCTCTAAAAATACTAATAGATTGATTGATTGATTGATGGGTTCTTGCTCAACAAAAAGAAATACTAACTGGGAACTGTAGGAAGCTGGCTCTGTATATACTATACCAAAATGAGGTATAGTGTGCACAGAGTCCAGTGGAAGCCCGAAGGTAGGCATATGTAAAAGTAGATAGCACCTTACTCTCTATTTGTGGTAGTGTGGGCGAGCAGTAAGGCTGTATCAGAGGGTAGTGTTAAGTATTTGTTGAACACACTCAATCTGCAAATGATGTCACACACTCAAAGACTGAACTCAGACCAATTTTATTTGTATAAAAATATTGTTAAGTTATTTTATTTCTAGAGCCAAGCCTGGCACAGGTAAGTGAAATAAATGCTTTGCAAAAGATTATGCAGTGTTTACAAGTGAATGCAAGTTCAAATGCAGTTGTTTGAATTACAGGTAAGTCAAGGTATTGAAATTACTGTTCAGATTACTTTTTTGTTAATTTTTAGATTACTTTTTCTGTTACTTTTTCTACTCAGTGTGATATGCCTAGATATCACACTGGGACATTTCCTAGAGAAAAGGTAAGTAAAATCAGTTTTGCACAATTATAACTTTTCAGGTTTCCATACAAATCAACTCCACACAAAACATTTTTCTGAGAAAAACAGTCAATAGGTTCCTATGGAGAGAAATGAAGTTAACGGTTACCAGGTAAGTAATCAGTCTTTGGGGTTGAGTTTCTGGGGTTAGAACAAGGGTTCCCAAAGGGTCAAGGATGCATTCTTGTTACACCCTCAGCTGCACTAGGGCGGCCGGGTGCAGAGTGCTGAGGCCCAATGTTATCCAATGGGGAATAGGGGGCCTCCGGTTGGTGGCTGCTTACGAGCAGGCCACTGGGTTGTGGGAGCAAAGCTCCTGGTGTTAGGCTCAGGGCAAAGGGGGATCCGAGTTAGCGCCCAAAGTACACCCGCAGCGGCGCAGGGGCGGCTGGGTGCAGGGTGCTGTTTTGGCGTCGGGTGCCCTGTTGATTGTAATGGGGAGTCTCCGGTTTCAACAAAGACTGCAGGCTCAGGGATGAAGATCTTCTGGAGGTGACCACCGGTTAGAAAGGTAAGTTGGAATGCCTGGGGATGCTGGGACACCGTCAGCTGGGCCACCCAAGAACGTGGGGCTTCGGGTGCAGGGGTGTCTTTAGGCGTCGGGTTTCTCTTACCAGCTCAGGTCGCGGTCGGGGGTATCCTCCAGAAAGAGGCTGCAGGCTTCGCTGGGAGATTCGAGGCAGGTCAGAGATCACCAGATCTCGGGTCAGAATCGCTAGGTAGACCTCCTCGTGGTGTTGGGCCACTCAAACTCGGGCCGGGGGCGTCGGGTGCAGAATGGTGCAGACTTCAGGATTTGGCCGGAGCTTGAGTCTGTGGGTAAACAAATCCGGTGTTCACGGGAGAGAAAGTCTTTTCTTTGGAAGGCAGGGCAGGTCCTCGGGGTTCTTGAGGTTGCTGGCTGCAGGACACACCAGAGTTTCGCTTCTGCAGGTTCGAGGTGGGGACAGGCCGGTAGGGCTGGGGCCAAGTCAGTGGACGTCCTCCTCTTCTTAGCTTCGGCAAAGCTGTTCGGTCCTTCTTCTTTTCATCTTGGTTGTTGCTTGTCTGAGGAAGCAGGGTTCAGGGGTGCCCCTAAATACTAGATTTAGGGGTGTTACAGGTCAGTAAAAGGTTGGGACCAATGGGTCCCTTCCTTGGGGTGGGTACACCCCCTATTATGACACCCTCCAGTGGCAGGGGGGCATATGCCTCACTCTGGTTGGCTGGGTCCCCCCATCTGCTAGATGGCGGGGACTGAGAGTTGTGTTTCACCTCGCCTCCCCCACCTGAGGGGTGTGGTTGGCAAAGGTGGGCACACCTCCCTTCCTCACCTGGTTTTCCCACCGGTTCTCCCACCCAAAGTGAGGGTCAGAACCGGTGGGGACCAGTTGCTGGAAGCAGCAAAAGGCCTGGGGAAGCTCACAAAGATAGCAAGCCTTTGAAGCTTCCCCTTTGTGGACCCTGCCCATCCTGGGGGAGGAGACTGGGCACCTCATCCCAGGATGTGCATTGTTTCGGGCCCCCGAGAGCAGCAGGCTCTCGAACCAGGGGTCCAGAAACATGTCTGGTTGTGGCAGCTGGGGAGCAGCCATTCAGCCTGGACACTAGTGTTAGATCATTTTTCAGGGGGCATCTCTAAGATGCCCTCTGTGTGCATTTTTCATTAAATCACACACTGGCATCAGTGTGGGTTTAATGTGCTGAGAAGTTTGATACCAAACTTCTCAGTTTTCAGTAAAGCCATTATGGTACTATGGAGTTCGTAATGACAAACTCCCAGCACCATATACTCTTAATGGCATTACTGCACTTACAATGTCTAAGAATTGGCTTAGACACTGTAGGGGTACAGGGCTCATGCACCTGTACCCTCACCACTGGTATGTGCACCCAGCTAGAGGGGTGGCTGATCTATGCCAGGGCAGTGGGTTGTAGGCATGGCACACAGGGTTGTGTGCCATGTCGACTCTTCACTTTGTTCTGCACCAAAACACGCATTCTGCAAAGGCAGTGTGTGAGTGTGAAGGTATAGGGCCTCTAAGGGTGGCACTATAAGTGCTGCAGCCCTTAGAGGCCTTCCCTGGTCACAGTGCCCTGGGTACCTGTGGTACCATTTATCAGGGGCTGACCTGTGGCCAGAGAGTGCCAATTGGGTTTGGTCTTCAATGCAGTTTTAGGGAAAGAACATATGCCCTGGGTACCTGATTGGCAGGAGCCCAGGGCACACTCAGTCAAAGTACATCAGCAGTTCAGCAAAAAGTGAGGGCAACCATGCAGAAAGAGGGCACTTTCTCATACAACCCCCCCCCCCCACAAACGAAAGAGGATGAGACTAGCCTTTCCCTAGAGAGTCTTCATTGTCTAAGTGGAAGAACCTAGAAAGTCCATCTGCATTGGCATGGGCAGTCCCAGTTCTGTGTTCCACTATAAAGTTCATTCCCTGTAGGGAGATGGACCACCTCAACAGTTTAGGATTTTCTCCTTTCATCTGCATTAGCCACTTGAGAGGTCTGTGATCAGTTTGAACTAGGAAGTGAGTACCAAACAAGTATGGTCTCAGCTTCACCAGGGACCAAACCACAGCAAAGGCCTCCCTCTCAATGGTACTCCAACGCTGCTCGCTGGGGAGAAGCCTCCTGCTTATACAAGCAACAGGTTGGTCTTGGCCTTCATCATTGGTCTGGGATAGGACCGCTCCTATCCCTAGCTCAGAGGCATCAGTCTGCCCAATGAGCTGCTTGGTATAGTCTGGAGCTTTGAGAATTGGTGCTGAGCACATTGCCTCTTTCAGGGTGTCAAAAGCCTTTTTACAGCTGACTGTCCAGTTTACCTTTTTGGGCATCTTCTTGGAGGTGAATTCTGTGAGAGGAGTCACAATGGACCCATATCCCTTCACAAACCTCCTGTAGTACCCAGTCAAGCCAAGGAATGCCCTGACTTGGGTCTGGGTTGTTGGAGCTGCCCAGTCCATGAATGCCTGGAATTTGGGCTGTAAGGGTTGCACTTGGCCTCCACCAACAAGGTGGCCAAAGTATACCACAGTACCCTGCCCTATCTGGCATTTGGATGCCTTGATAGTTAGGCCTGCAGTTTGCAGGGCTTTTAAAACGTTCCCCAGGTGGATCAGGTGATCCTGCCAGGTGGAGCTAAAGACAGCAATATCATCTAGATATGCTGCACTAAATGACTCCAATCCAGCAAGGACTTGATTCACCAACCTTTGGAAGGTGGCAGGGGCATTCTTTAATCCAAAAGGCATAATAGTGAACTGATAATGCCCATCAGGTGTGGAGAATGCTGTCTTTTCCTTTGCTCCTGGTGCCATGCCAATCTGCCAGTACTCTGCAGTTAAATCAAAGGTACTTAGAAATTTGGCTGCACCCAATGTATCTATCAACTCATATGCTCTTGAGATAGGGTGAGTGTTAGATTTGGGGGTCTCTAGTTGGCAGAGGTAGATACTTTTGACCAAATAGGGACCCTTGCGTCTAGTCAGGGTAAGGGGGTACACTCCTAAAATAACCCCTGCTCACCCCCTTGGTAGCTTGGCACGAGCAGACAGGCTTATCTCGAGGCAGTGTGTAAAGCATTTGTGAACACATACAGTAATCAAGTGACAACACTACAGATGGACACCACACCAGTTGTATATTAAAAATAAGTATTCTTTTATATAGAGTTAACACAAGACCACAAACGACAAAAATCCACAATACTGTACTTCAAAAATGGTAGAATTAGCTTAGTTGTCTTAAGATGTAAAAATGCGACACTTTGAGTTCAATGTACCTTTGGATGCGTACCGCTATACAACGAAAGTGTTGCAGGGAAGGTGATGCGTCGGTTCCTTACACGCAAGAACGGTGATGTGTCGGGTCCCTACTGATGCGTAGGGGATGCGTCGGTTCTTCTCGGCGTGGGGAGGTGATGCGTCGGTTTCTTACTGCGCTTCCGTGGCGATGCGACCAGCAACGCCGTGATGCGATGAAGATCCGGTGCAATGAAACAAAGATGGCGTCTTCTTCTTGATGCGACACGATGCGTGCACGCCCGACGGCCGTGCGGCGACTCAACGATTCTTCTGAGCCGCGACAGGCCCTGTGACACGCTTCCCGGTGATGCGGCGGCGTCTGATGCGACGTCGATCCTCTTCTCCGGCGATGCGAGGCGCTTCGGCAACGATGCGACGGCCGTGCGGCGACTCAACGATTCTTCTGAGCCGCGACAGGCTCTGCGACACGCTTCCCGGTGATGCGGCGGCGTCTGATGCGACGTCGATCCTCTTCTCCGGCGATGCGAGGCGCTTCGGCAACGATGCGACAGCGGCAGCGGCGGCGACACTCTTCTCCGTTGATGCGGCGGCGTCTGATGCGACGTCGATCCTTTTCTTCGGCGATGCGAGGCGCTTCGGCTGCAGCGGCGACGCTTCTTCTGCGTGAGTCGCGCTTCCAGCTCCTTGCGACACGCAGTCCCTCAGAAAGTCCAGCACAGCAGCAGGCACTTTCCAGAAAGACTCTTGGGGAGCTGGTTGGTGAAGTCTGTTGTCCCTGAGACTTCAGCAGGAGGCAAGCTCTTCTCTCAAGCCCTTGGAGATCTTTTACAAGTTGATGAAAGTACACACAAAGTTCCTTTCTCCTTTCTTTGGCAGTCAGGCAACCACTGCAGGCCAATCCCCCAAACAGCACTCAGCTTAGGGATAGTCTCCTCCTCAGTTTCTCTGGTTCCTCTCCTCAGCAAAAGTTCTTCTTGTTTTCCAAAGTGATCTAAAGTTCTGGGGTCTGGGTCCCCCTTTTATACTCATATTCTCTTTGTTCTCTGACGGCAGAGAGGCCTTTGCCTAGTCCAAACCAGTTCTGGTCAGTCCTGGAGCACTTTGTTGACAAGACACTTTCTTTCCTTTCATAGTGTAGGCCAGGGACATCAGACGCACCACAGGAGGTGGAGCCAGCATTGTGGAGGGAAGGCACAGCCCTATTCAGGTCCCAGGTGCAACTCCTCCCACCCATCTCCATGCAGATCTCTCTATTCAGCCCAGTGCTGACTCATCCTGTCTCCTGGAATCCCCCAACCCCTGTCACTCACAAACCAGACATGGAATACACAACCTAGCAGAGGCAGGCTTGGACAGTTAGGCAAGAAAATACCTACTTTCTAAAAGTGGTATTTTCAAACACAGAGTGTTAAAACCAACTTCACTAAAATATGTATTTTATCATTCTGAGTTCAGGCATACTAAATTCGTTTTTCTACCATGTTCCCTGGGTCAGTTAGGATTATAAGGTGTTATAATCAAACTGCCCATTCTGGCCTATGGGGACAGGTAGCCTTGCAATAGTGAAAAACGAAATTGGCTGTAATTCACTATCAGGACATGCCACACACACCAGGGCATGTCCTACCTCTTACATACAATGCACCCTACCCGCAGGTCTACTTTAGGGGTGACTAACATGCAGAAAAGGGAAGGTTTGGGGACTGGTAAGTGGGTGCACTTGCCCAGTCAACATGGCAGTACCAGACTGCACACAGGCTCTGCAATGGCAGACCTGAGACACACTTTTACAGGCTGCTTCCGTGGGTGGCACAACCAGTGCTGCAAGCCCACCAGCAGCATTTGAGTCACAAGCCCTGGGCACCCTCAGTGCACTGTACTAGGGTCTGACAGTGAATCAAATAGGCCAAACATGGAGTCACTAATCCATACATCAATTTATAACAGAGAGCATATGCACTTTAGCACTGATCAGCAGTGGTAAAGTGCCCAGAGTCATAAAACAGCCAACAACAGGTCAGAAAAAATATAGGAGGAAGGCAAAAAGTTCAGGGATGACCCTGCAAAAAGGGCCAAGTCCAACACAACCCCCTTCCAGCCAAAACGCAGGGTAGACCAATCACTACCTTGATGGGCTTCCCTGCTTTGGGCGATAGAACCTGGACCTGGCCCGCAACTGCAGGGGCATACTCCAATTCTACGCCAATCTGAACCTATTGGAATCCCTCTGTCCATACTCTCAGGGCCCACCAAGCTAATCCATGGGGAACCCTTCTCCTCACCTGTGGACACCACCTGTGCAGCACCTAACCTTAACTTGCTCACAGGTGTGTCCCAACAGACAGTCAGCAAGCCACAGTGGCCACTGACAGTGGTCAGGGATGAGACCCAGGCCTTATGCCTCTCAGGGCTCTCAAACCTCTGTGGCGTCAGAGAGCGGGGGGCAGTAGCCCCAGGTGCTTGGCACCCTTTGTCCACTCTCCCTCCTGTCAGGTCAGGTATGACATCCTGACACTGACCTACCAGCCCCGGGCCTGTACCCGGTGGCTGCACTGGAGACTGGGGTGGGCTTTCCCACACCCAGTCCTCCTCCTCGTTGGGGCTCTGTACCCTCCCACCTGGAGTGGTACCCCCTTCTAGAATTGCCAGGGCACCTGTGGCAGGTGTCCTGCACAATTCGCCCACCAGTTCAGGGGTTCTATCCTGCAACTGGGTGTCCAGGTCAGGGGGGACACCCTGAACCTGGTCCTCCAATCTAGGGTCTAAACCCTCCAGTTGAACCGGGTCAGAGGCGAGGACTCCCTCCCTCTGCACCCCCTTCCAGAGTACTGCCCCCTCCCATCAGGAGCGGTAGCCCCAGAAGACAAACTGCTAGGGGCACTTTTAGCAGCTGCCCCTTCCTCCAGGTCAGGGGGGACACCCTGAACCTGGCCCTCCAACCCAGGGTCTGTACCCTTAGGCTGGACCTGTGCCTGGCAACCCAGGACTTCCGGGGGGGTACACCAACCCCCCAAGGGAAACACACTCCTCTAGAGTTGTGTAAGAATCTGCCTGGCGCACCAGGACTTCCTGGGGAGCACGCATGCCCCCAGAGGGTAACACATCTCTCATGTGTTGTGTGACAATCTGCCTGGCGCAGATCTCCCGACCCCTGTCCACCTGACAGTGCGTGAAGACCCCCCAAAACAGAAGTGGTGTCACCATGGTCACTCCTAGGAGGCTTAGCCCTTCTGGCTGGCCCCTGACCCACTGGCTCTCCCACTGGGGAACACATCCCCCTCTCACCCCTCAATCTGGACTTCTGCACCCTCCCAACTGGAGCGGCACTGCCAGACACCAGAACCACTGGAGCTCCATTTACAGACGCTCCAGGTTCTCTAGACCCTGGGAGGTCCCCCTCAAATGGCCTACCAGTACAGTCTAGGCCCCCAACCTGGTGTTCCCTTAAGGAACCCTCCAGGCCCTGAGACTCGGTTTCGGGCACCTTGGGACACGCAGTCCCACACTAACTCCTTCTCCGCAGAGACAGGACGTGAGCTCCTACACCCCTCCCACTACCACGGGACCTAGCTGGGCTACACTGAACCTCTCCCACCACTCTGGGTTGGGAGACACCTGAGCCACTCCTCTTAGGGTCACTCCCCAATTCCTCTTCAGACCCTCTGGAATCCACCAAAAGGTCTGCCTCCATTGTGAGCTCCCTGGGGTCAGAGAACTCACACTCCACCAGGTGTTGGCATAGCTCTGGAAAACAGGGACTTACAATATGCTCTCCCAAAATTGGTTCACACTGTCCCACCAAACTATCCTTCACCTTACCATCCAGTGCCTTGCACACGTACCCCACACCACTCTCCTGAGACTGGCAAGACAGTATCTGACTGTCTCTATCACTCAACCCACACTCTTCTGGGCGGTCTTCACACTCACACACCAGGACTTCAACCATGGGGGAACCCCTCTCCCTGCACCTCTCATCTAGAGTCAGTAGAGTGTCCCTCCCACCACTAGGACTATGAACCCCTGTGCCAGTTCCCCAATCCACCTCAGGGACACTGCGCACCACTGGAGCTACCTCACATCCTAGAACCCCCTGGTGTATATTAACCCCCTCCTTCAAGTCAGGCGCCACATCTCTGGGTGTGTGCACTACTCCCTCAGCACTAGAAAATTCAATATTGCTGCCACCATCTGAGCTGGATTCCACCTCCAGCTCAGACAAGCTCACTTCTTGAGCTTCACATATTTCTTTTTCAGCTAAGGCTCGCTCTATTTCCTCGCACTCCCGGTCTAGCTGCCTCAGCCTCCGGTCACGAGCACGAATCCGATTCCTCTCTTCACGAGCCAATCTTTCCCAAAATGTTTCCTCCTCAGGGCCACTGCCCTCTTGGTATTCTGGCTGGGGATCCTCCCCCTCAGATTCCTCCTCAGAGTCATCTGCTAGTGTTGCTTCCCAGCGTAGCACCTCATAGCTATGCAGGGCTGCCTCAAGATCCTGCCTTGTGGATCTCCTCTTCACAGGTAGCCCCCTCTCCTTGCAAAACACTTTTAGTTCCCTTATCTTGTAGATATTCAGGTGCCAAAAGTTGACTTCCATTTTGACAAGGCCCAACAGGTGCAACAACTAACCAGAGTTCCAAAAAACCAAATTCCAAAGGAAAACAGGGAAAAATAGTATGTGGTTGCGTTTGGTCTGCACTCACTAGTAGTGTACACCAATCACTGTACATGAATCACAAATGCAAGTCCAGAATCCTCACCGTTGACCACCAATGTTAGATTTGGGGGTCTCTAGTTGGCAGAGGTAGGTACCTTTGACCAAATAGGGATCCTTGCGTCTAGTCAGGGTAAGGGGGTACACTCCTAAAATAACCCCTGCTCACCCCCTTGGTAGCTTGGCACGAGCAGACAGGCTTATCTCAGAGGCAGTGTGTAAAGCATTTGTGAACACATACAGTAATCAAGTGACAACACTACAGATGGACACCACACCGGTTGTATATTAAAAATAAGTATTCTTTTATATAGATTTAACACAAGACCACAAACGACAAAAATCCACAATACTGTACTTCAAAAATGGTAGAATTAGCTTAGTTCTCTTAAGATGTAAAAATGCGACACTTTGAGTTCAATGTACCTTTGGATGCGTAACGCTATACAACGAAAGTGTTGCAGGGAAGGTGATGTGTCGGTTCCTTACACGCAAGAACGGTGATGCGTCGGGTCCCTACTGATGCGTAGGGGATGCGTCGGTTCTTCTCGGCGTGGGGAGGTGATGCGTCGGTTTCTTACTGCGCTTCCGTGGCGATGCGACCAGCAACGCCGTGATGCGATGAAGATCCGGTGCAATGAAACAAAGATGGCGTCTTCTTCTTGATGCGACACAATGCGTGCACGCCCAACGGCCGTGCGGCGACTCAACGATTCTTCTGAGCCGCGACAGGCCTCGTGACACGCTTCCCGGTGATGCGCGGCGTCTGATGCGACGTCGATCCTCTTCTCCGGCGATGTGAGGCGCTTCGGCAACGATGCGACGGCCGTGCGGCGACTCAACGATTCTTCTGAGCCGCGACTGGCCCTGCGACACGCTTCCCGGTGATGCGGCGGCGTCTGATGCAACGTCGATCCTCTTCTCCGGCGATGCGAGGCGCTTCGGAAACGATGCGACGGCCGTGCGGCGACTCAACGATTCTTCTGAGCCGCGACAGGCCCTGCGACACGCTTCCCGGTGATGCGGCGGAGTCTGATGCGACGTTGATCCTTTTCTTCGGCGATGCGAGGCGCTTTGGCTGCGGCGGCGACGCTTCTTCTTCGTGAGTCGCGCTTCCAGCTCCTTGCGACACGCAGTCCCTCAGAAAGTCCAGCACAGCAGCAGGCACTTTCCAGAAAGACTCTTGGGGAGCTGGTTGGTGAAGTCTGTTGTCCCTGAGACTTCAGCAGGAGGCAAGCTCTTCTCTCAAGCCCTTGGAGATCTTTTACAAGTTGATGAAAGTACACACAAAGTTCCTTTCTCCTTTCTTTGGCAGTCAGGCAACCACTGCAGGCCAATCCCCCAAACAGCACTCAGCTTAGGGATAGTCTCCTCCTCAGTTTCTCTGGTTCCTCTCCTCAGCAAAGGTTCTTCTTGTTTCCCAAAGTGATCTAAAGTTCTGGGGTCTGGGTCCCCCTTTTATACTCATATTCTCTTTGTTCTCTGAAGGTAGAGAGGCCTTTGCCTAGTCCAAACCAGTTCTGGTCAGTCCTGGAGCACTTTGTTGACAAGACTCCTTCTTTCCTTTCATAGTGTAGGCCAGGGACATCAGACGCACCACAGGAGGTGGAGCCAGCATTGTGGAGGTAAGGCACAGCTCTATTCAGGTCCCAGGTGCAACTCCTCCCACCCATCTCCATGAAGATCTCTCTATTCAGCCCAGTGCTGACTCACCCGGTCTCCTGGAATCCCCCATCCCCTGTCACTCACAAACCAGACATGGAATACACAACCTAGCAGAGGCAGGCTTGGACAGTTAGGCAAGAAAATACCTACTTTCTAAAAGTGGTATTTTCAAACACAGAGTGTTAAAACCAACTTCACTAAAATATGTATTTTATCATTCTGAGTTCAGGCATACTAAATTCGTTTTTCTACCATGTTCCCTGGGTCAGTTAGGATTATAAGGTGTTATAATCAAACTGCCCATTCTGGCCTATGGGGACAGGTAGCCTTGCAATAGTGAAAAACGAAATTGGCTGTAATTCACTATCAGGACATGCCACACACACCAGGGCATGTCCTACCTCTTACATACAATGCACCCTACCCGCAGGTCTACTTTAGGGGTGACTAACATGCAGAAAAGGGAAGGTTTGGGGACTGGTAAGTGGGTGCACTTGCCCAGTCAACATGGCAGTACCAGACTGCACACAGGCTCTGCAATGGCAGACCTGAGACACACTTTTACAGGCTGCTTCCGTGGGTGGCACAACCAGTGCTGCAAGCCCACCAGCAGCATTTGAGTCACAAGCCCTGGGCACCCTCAGGGCACTGTACTAGGGTCTGACAGTGAATCAAATAGGCAAAACATCGAGTCACTAATCCATACATCAATTTATAACAGAGAGCATATGCACTTTAGCACTGATCAGCAGTGGTAAAGTGCCCAGAGTCATAAAACAGCCAACAACAGGTCAGAAAAAATATAGGAGGAAGGCAAAACGTTCAGGGATGACCCTGCAAAAAGGGCCAAGTCCAACAGTGAGCATCTGTCTTGGTGACAGAGTTGAGCCCTCTATAGTCAACACAGAACCTCATTTCTCTCTTTCCACCCTGGGGATGAGGTTTGGGGACCAGAACCACTGGGCTGGCCCAGGGGCTCTCAGAGGGTTCAATAATCCCTAACTCCAGCCTTTTGCTGACTTCAGCTCTTATGCTTTCCTTGACTTGGTCAGACTGTCGATAGATTTTGTTCTTCACAGGTGCACTGTCACCAGTGTCCACATCATGGGTACACCAGTTTGTCTGACCACGGGTCAAGGAAAAGAGCTTAGCATACTGCTGCAAGACTTGCTTGCAGTCAGTCTGCTGTTGGGCAGTGAGGGTGTCTGAAAAGTCAACTCCATACACTGACCCATCTTTGGGGCTGTAGGAGAGGAGGTCAGGAAGAGGTTCACTCTCTGTCTCATGATCCTCATCAGTCACCATCAGCATGGTGATGTCAGCCCTGTCATGGAAAAGCTTAAGGAGGTTCACATTGATCGCCCTTTTGGGTGTCCTGCTTGTTCCCAGGTCAACCAAGTAGGTGACCTCACTTTTCTTTTCTAAGATGGGGTAAAAGCCACTCCATCTGTCCTGGAGAGCCCTTGGTGCCACTGGCTCCAACACCCACACCTTTTGCCCTGGTTGAAATTCTACCAGTGCAGCTTTTTGGTCATACCAGTGCTTCTGAAGCTCCTGGCTGGCCTCAAGATTTTTGGAAGCTTTTTCCATGTACTCTGCCATTCTGGACCTTAGGCCTAGTACATCGTCCACAATGTCTTGTTTGGGTTCTTGGAGAGGCTTCTCCCAACCCTCTTTTACAAGACAGAGTGGTCCCCTAACAGGATGGCCAAACAGAAGTTCAAAAGGGGAAAACCCTACTCCCTTCTGAGATATATATATATAAGACTTGAAAAACATGAAAATGAAATCCAACTGAAAAAAGTAAAGAAATTCAACAGAGATAGGATTGACTATGCCTCTGGCAGAGTCTATACATTTGCACGTCGGTATGATATCAATTACAAAAAACAAACTATGGAATAAATTCAGAGACAGGATCAAACAAGTATGTCCAGCGTGGAAAGCTCTGAAGCAAGTTCGGGGGACGAAGGAGCGACGTTGACAAGGCCAAGGATGGAATTTTCCGGGGAGATGCGATTGGTACGCATGACGACAAGGGGAAAGGGAAGAGGAGCCCCACCTCCATCACCACCTGGACTGGGAGAACGAAAAGAACAAGGCGCAGCAGGAAGAGGCAGGGGAAGAGGAAAGGAAAAGCAAGGGAAATAATAAACAAAGAACCTACGATGGAGGACAATTTGGTGAATAATCTTTCTAGTAAAAATCTTAACGTCAAACACATGAACTTGCTGAATAAAGGCTTGACATTTTGCCCCAACTCTGGCATGGACTTGGCTTCTACACGTGTGGATCTATAATATATAAATTCTGTAGAAAATTAAAATTGAAAAAATACTTTGCAAATAGACCCACACGTATCTTAAGATCAGAAACATCACTCACGAATTTGACGAGTGAAGATATTGAGTCCTTGAGAATTATGCAGAGCCTGTCGAATGAGGAATTACAACAAGAATCCCAGCCAGACTTGGCAACAGCAATGAACGTATGTGCCGTTGTAGGTATTGAGACTAACTTGACCGCCAGGAGTGGTTGTAAAGGAAGATCTAAATTTTGCCCGCAGTTACCACCAGGAAACAGGGTGGATGTCTTTCAGGAATTAGTGGCAGAAGACCTGAGGGACATCTATGTTAAAACATCAGAACAAAGTAACCCAATAAACACCAACATGTCGAGGGATGACTGGTGGGCATTATCAGACCTGCGGAAAGATGTGAACATAATCATCAAACAATCCGACAAGGGTGGTAATGTCGTTGTGATGGACCGGAGTAAATATCTTCAAGAGGTCAGAAGACAATTGGGGGATGCCACCAAGTACGAAAAACTGAAATCTAACCCCACCAACGACATGTAATTAATCTTCCACGAAAAATTGAAACAATGGCAGGGAATAGGTGTTATTGATGACAACGAATTGCGTTACTTGAAGACAGATTACCCCATCTTGCCGACACTGTATGTACTGCCTAAAGTACATAAGAGTCTAGAAAATCCTCCTGGGCGGCCAATTGTTAGTTCTTGTGGTTCTTTGCTGGAAAACACCTCCAGGTTTATTGATATTTTCCTCTTCCCCTATGTTGCTGATCTTCCATCATATTTACGGGACTCAATGGATTTCCTCAATAGAATCAATAACATACACTGGAAACCTAACTACATCATGGCCACAATTGATGTGGTCTCATTATATACCTCTATCATCCATACAGATGGTTTGAAGGCATGTGAATATTTTTTAAGATCGAGATCTCTGAGTTTATTGAGCCATACTAACATGCTCCTCGAAATGATGTCCTTTTGCCTTAAGAACAATGTGTTTGTATTTGATGGAAAATTCTACAGGCAGAACCAAGGCACTGCTATGGGGACATCATTTGCGCCCACATATGCCAATCTCACCATGGGCTTTTGGGAGGCAGAGTGCTTATGGTCAGAGAACAACAACGTCGACTTGGAGAGGGTGGTGCTATGGGTCAGTTATATAGATGACTTGTTTCTTATTTGGGAAGGGGAGGAAGAGGAGCTGAAATGTTTTCTGTCATCTTTGAATACAAATTCCCTCAACCTTCAATTTACCTATCTATATAGCAGAACCTCTGTGGATTACTTTTTTTTTGATAATCACATTTTTATTGACATTTAAGAGAAACCACCACAACAATACAACGGCATCCAGTGTCAGCACAGTAGCTTGTGGAAACATAGCAAGAGAAAAAAGCCACAAACCCACTTCTCCATTCGCTGTCCCAGGGGCCCCTATAAGTCTGCCCCCACACCCAAGACCACCATATTGGTTATAATATGAGGTTGAACCATTTACCCCAAATTTTTCGAAATAGATCTGGACAGCCCCGGGCCTCAAAGAGAGGTTCCTCTTGAGATCCGCACCAGTCCACCCCCCGTCTCCATCTCTGTACTGTAGGGGGTTTGTTCTGAGACCATAGCGCTGCAATGTCCCTCTTGGCCACAGCCACCGCAGTGCCAAGGAGACGCTTATCGGCTCGTGAGCCACCCAGGCCATCAAACACCCCCAGAAGCAGGCGTACCGGGTCGTGGGGGATCTCCCACCCTAAGGTCAATGTAAGCTCCCGTTCCACCCCCGTCCAGAATGCTGTAAGGGCGGGACATTGCCAGGTCATGTGGTAGAAATCCGCGGGGGAGTGGTCGCAGCGCGCGCAGTTCGGGGTAGGCCGCAGTCGCGCCCTGTGCAGCCGTTCAGGGTTGAGATATGCCGTGTGTAGGTAATATATTTGCACCAGACGCAGTCTAGAGGAGGTCGTGAGGGTCCTGGGGGCCATCAGTGCATCGCGCCAGTCTTCATCTTCTAAGGGGCCCAGCCAACCCTCCCAGCGGGTGCGTAGTGAGTCCAGGGATGCGGGCCGTTATTCACTAGGGAGCGATAAATCCTTGATACCCCCCCCTTGCCTAGGTTTCCCATCATCACTTGTGCCTCAAGCGGACTAAATTCAGGAAGGGAGGTGGGGGACGGGATGTGCACAGTGAGGGCGTGCCGTAGCTGTAGGTATCGGTAAAACTGGGAGGGGAGAAGGGAGTATCGTTGTTGCAGGTCTGTGAAGGTCCTGATGTGGTCCCCTGTCCAGACATCCCCAAGAAGTGAGATCCCTAGGTGGTCCCAGTGGTCAAAGTCCCGTAGGGAAGAAGTCTCCCAAAGCCAAGTTCCAGACCATAAGGGCGTATGTTGGGTAAGTTTCCGGCTCCATTTCGTGTGACGCAGGGCGGTGCGCCAGGCCAGGAAGACGGCCTTGGTAAGGGGGGGAAGGGTTTGGGGTATCGGAGCCCCATATAAGTACGCCTGGAGTTGTGGGAAATCCATCTTTTGGAGCTCAACTTGGTATGCCGGGTCGGACCAGCCGCCGGTAAACCAGTCGTGGACCACAATGAGCCTGGTGGCCAAGTAGTAGAGATGTAGATTAGTCACCCCCATACCGCCGTCATATGGAGGGATCCGGCAGTGAGCCAGCGCCATCCGTGGTCGTCTGCCCCCCACAAAAATCGGGTAAGTAGGCCGTCGAGCTCTCGGAACCAGCTCCCTGGGAGGTGAAGAGTTATATTCTGAAGAATGTAAAGAAAACGGGGAAGAATCATCATTTTAAAAAGGGCGCTGCGGCCTAGAGGATTAAGAGGGAGAGACTGCCATCGTTTAAGATCCGTCTTGGTCTTGTTGACCAAGGGCGTGAGATTAAGGGCCCACTCGAGCTCTGGGAGCAGGGTCACCCAGATCCCCAGGTACTTAAAGGACTGTCGCCGCAGGGGGATGGTGGATTGCCAGTCGAAGCAGGATCGGGACGGGTGAAGAGGGACCAGCGTGGATTTTGCCAGGTTAAGGCGCAGGCCCGAGACCTGTTCGAAGGCAAGGAGAACCTCCATGCTCCGTGGGCCGGAGACCTCCGGGTCCGCCAGGAAGAGAAGGACATCATCCGCATAGAGGGCGATTTTGTCCACTCGAGAGGGGTCCCATTCCCACCCTCGGATGAGAGGGTCTCCCCGGACGAGCCGGGCCAGAGGCTCCATCGCCAAGGCGAACAGGAGCGGTGAGAGCGGGCAGTCTTGACGGGTGCCCCTACGGATGGGGAATGCCTCGGAGAGCGCTCCATTGACCAGGACCCGCGCCGTGGGGTTGGAATATAGGACATGGATGAAGTTCCTGAAAGGGGGACCAAATCCCATCAGCTCCAGGACCTCCTCCAAATAACGCCAGTCAACGGTATCGAATGCCTTCTCGAAATCTATGAGGAGTAGGGCCAAATACGGGGTAAGCGACTGGCGGTGGGCGAGAGCGAGTTGGAGGCGGCGTATGCAATGCCGAGTGCTACGGGCGGGCATAAAACCGCATTGGTCTGGGTGGACCAAGTCCTGCAGATGGGGGCGGAGGCGTTGCGCCAGAATCGTGGCGAAAATCTTCACCTCTGTATTGATGAGGGAGATGGGGCGATAGTCCGCGCAGGTGAGTGAGGGCGGCTGCGTCTTGGGGATCACCACTATGGTGGCCACATCTGTCTCTACAGGGAAGGAGCCTGCGTCTACCACATGGCGGAACAGCTCCACTAAGGGCGGGACCAACAACTCCCGATACGCCGCATAATACTCCTGGGGATAGCCATCTGGGCCGGGGGTCTTACCGGAATGCAGGAGAGTGATGGCCTTGTTCACCTCCTCCGGGGTGAAGGGGAGATCAAGCGTCTCCGAGACTGCCCGGTGAAGGCTGGGGAGCCCAACAGAGGCCTTGGAAAGCAGCTCGGCCACCGGGGCCTCCAAAGGCCGGGCCTCATAGAGGCGGGCATAGTATTCCGCAAATGTCTGGGCTATAGCCCGGGAGGAGAGGTGATGGTTCCCGGCTCCGTCTTGGATCTTGGGGATGATACGATTAGCTCTGGGGTAGGAAACAAGACTATGGAGGAGCTTCCCGTTTTTGTCCCCCCATCCATAGACGCGCGCCACCGAGGATCGCCAAAGCGTTTTGGCGGATTCTAGGGATATGTGGCAGATCTCCTCATGGAGGAGAGCGAGCTGTCGGGAGGAAGACGCATCGTCGGGGATAGGGTGGGCTGCCTCCAGCTGAGCCACCTGGGTCTCTAGCTGCAACAAGCGGGCATTCTGGGTCGCGCGTCGTGCATGGATCAGCCCTCGCGCTACGCCGCGCATCGTGGCCTTACCGGCTTCCCAGACTGTGCCCGGGGAGGGGACCGAGCCCACATTAGTGGCCAGGTAGTGCTCGAGTTCTCGTCGAAGGTGTTCCACAAAATCAGCGTCTTGCAAAAACCAGGCGTTCATCCGCCAGACCGTGCGGATGCCCTCAATGGGTCGCCCGAGACGGAGAGAGACGGGAGAATGGTCGGAAATGCCGCAAGGAAGAATAGCCACTCCAGTCACACTTTGGCAATCGAGGGCAGGCAGCAGTAGTAGGTCTATGCGAGAATGGGTATGGTGTGCCGCTGAGGTATGGGTGTATTGGTCCCGTCGGGGGTTCCATACCCTCCATACATCGCAGAGGCCCAGAGTAGCGGCCCAGTCGGAGAGACGCCTTGCAGAAGCAAGGCGAGTCACTGAGGGAGCACCCGTCGAATCGCGCAGTGGCTGCATAACAGCATTAAAGTCGCCCCCGACGACCGTCAAACCCTGGGAGAAAGCCGAAATCAGCGTTGTGAGGCGCTTGAGGGTTGTGGGTTGTATCGTGGGAGGAATGTATGTGCAAAGGAGATTTAGGGGGTACCCCTCGACCCTACCCGTAACGGCGATGGAGCATCCCTGGACATCAGTCTCCACCCCTGTCAGCTGGAAGGGAAACCCCTGCGCATCAGTATGGCCACACCCCGGGATCCCCGTGCGTAGCCAGAGTGCCAGACCCTGTCAAACCCGTATCGAGCAAGGAAAGTGCAGTGGGTCCCCATAAGGTGTGTCTCTTGCAGGAAGAGGATATCAGGCGTTTGGCGCTGGGCACTGCGGAGCACCGCTGTTCTTTTGATTCGGTCTAGGAGACCATTCATGTTCCACGATAGTACGTGGAGGGGTCTAGGGAGGGCGGACATCAGGGCATTGGTTAAGGGGCCAAGGGGCCAGTGTCTCGGGGGGAGTAATCCCCCGGCACGTGGATAGAAGGACCGGGTCCGGGAACCAGGAGTGATCCAGGGGCTGACATGGTGGTGGACCTGTGCATTGCATTGATAGGTAAAATGGGGAGCCTCGTTTCATCTCACGAGAGAGTCGAGAGTGGGGCCCTTTTATTCCGAGAGAGTGCGAAGCGGGGCCAGTGGCATGTGTGCTGAAAAGGCTATATAAAACAAAAAACAGCGGCCCATAGGTGGCCGAGAACAGAAACCAATTGGGAGACAACGGTCTACCCACCCTCCCTCGCCCCCCAACACCCCCCACCCTACACTTCCACAGGTGAAGCATCTGTCGCCCTAAAAGGAAAACACCCTAAAACAACAGTAATCGATCCAGAAGCTAAACTAAAACGGTTAGCAGGACGTGAACATAGCGTAGATGGACCCCTCCATATAGTAGGATGTGAGATTCGTGACAATTGAAAATACATTTGGAACTATTGTGCTGTCACTTAGAGCAGTTCGGAAAGACAATGTGTGGACCCCCGTGTTCCGGGTCTCTGGGCTCAAGCTCCCTCGTCATCCACGGATCCTCGGAGGGCAGGGCTCCTCGACAAGTCCGAGTCCGATATGGCCGGGCGTGGAGTCTTGGGGGGGTCCGGGATGCAGCTCAAGTCCCTCAGGGAACCCCCAGGCCGGAAGCAACCGATCTTGGGGATAGCGCCTGGGGGAGGGATCGGTGGGACACCGCATCCGGCGATCTGGAGATCCCATCGCGGCGGTCTCCCTGCCTGCGGGACCTGGTGCGGCGCCGTTGAGGCTTGGGCATGTCTCGGCGGGGACGTGTTTGTTCTCGCCGCGGTGGGGAGGAGACCCCCGGGCCCCGGAGGGGACGTTCTTCCGTGAGCCAGGTCCAGGCCGCCTGGGGGTTTCAAAGAAGAGTGCTTTGTCCTGGAACACCACTCTGAGCCGGGCCGGAAAAGGAGACCATAGCGAAGGCCCAGGTTGCGGAGTTTCTGCTTAACCTCATCATAAGTTCGACGTTGGGCCTGCACCTCCCTAGTGTAGTCCGGGAAAACCATGATCTTGTTATTTTGAAACGCCAATGGGCCCTGCGCTCTAGCCGCTCGGAGGATAGCATCCCGATCTCGGAAGCTGAGGACCCTCAGGATGATGGGCCGGGCTGGAGCCCCGGGGGGAGGACGAGGACCCAGGGAGCGATGGGCGCGTTCAACCGCGAACCAAGGGGATAGGGAGTCCTTGGGCATCCAGGAGCGGACCCAGGTCTCCACAAACGTGTCCGCGTGGCCCTGCTCCGTCCCCTCGGGAAATCCAATGAGGCGTAGGTTGTTTCTCCTCGACCTGTTCTCCGCGTCTTCGGCCCGACGGTGGAGTTCCAAGGTCTGGGTCTGGAGGTGGGCCATCTGAGTCTTAAGTTGGCTTATGTCGTCCTCGGCCGTGGAGACGCGTGACTCTGTCTCTGTAATTCGTGCCGTTGCATTGCGCAGGTCTTGACGAATGAGGGCCACGTCCACCCTCACTTCGCCTATCTTGGCTTCAACTGAGGCCTGTGATGCGCCGATCGCCTGGAGGATGGCGGAGAGGTCTCCCCCCGTGGGGGCAGGAGGACCAGGCGTTCCTCCCTCAGGGCCCCGGTCGGTCGTAGTATATTGGTCCATTGTTGTTTGGGTTGGAGGACCAGGGGTCTGCATAGTGCGGTTCCTCCCCATAGCCACCGGTGATGAGGTCCGGACTCCTCGCGGGACAGAGGGGGAAAAGGGGGGTCAACAGTCTCAGCAAGGAGGGGGGGAAAGAGGGCCCCTCGCACCCAGACCGTCAGCACTCAGGCCCGGGCGCTCAGGCCAGGTCCTCCCGCAGACCCCCGGGCAACCCAACGCCTCGCCAAGGCCTCAGGTCCAGCACCGTGGGTGGGGGCGGGCCACACCTCCTCGCAGTCCGAAGGAAGGGCCGAAGGGCCGGGAGGAAGGGGGTAGATCGGCCACCCCCAGAGGATGGACTACAGGGGTGTAGGTAGGCCCAGGACGAGGGTGAGGGCCAGAGAGGGCCCGGTAGTGAGTCCGGTGGTGCGTTCCGCACTGCGTAGCCACAAAGGCCGGTAGGGTGTCCACGCCCGCCAGGAGGGCCCCTGTCTGCCGAAGAGGGGCCCCAGCAGGAGAGAGGGGGTCGTCTCGGGGCCTCCCCGCCAGTGGGGAGTCGGATCCGGCAGGGACGGTGTATGCAGGCGGGCTCGTCACGCCGCCACCCGACAATGGTGGCCGGGGTTGGTGGTGCGGCACGGCCCAGCGCGGGGCCGCAAGGCGCGGGGAGGGGGGAGGGGCTTCCACAGCATCCACGCTGCTCCCCCCGCCACCCCAAAGATCGCCCCACTCACCGCCGGTTCGCAGGGATTCACGCAGCCCCAGGCGCCGGATCAGCAGGCCACACAGCTGAAGGCAGGGATGCGAGCTCCTCCGGGGATTGCAGCGACCCGGCGGGACAAGACACCCGGAGCCGGCGTCGCGGTCAGGGCAGGCCCTTCCTCCGATAAGGGGTCGATGTGGGCTGAATCAGCGGGGGAAGAAGGGGAGGCCGAGGGCACCCACGGCGCTGCCCGACATCGGCAGCCGAGCCCGGCAGCACCCCGACCTCCACCAGTCCTCCGCAGCAGCAGGCCTCAGGGAGGGCAGTCGGCAGAGGTAGGCAGTAGTAAGGGGGCCTCCCCTGCGGGTAGGTCGCGGTCGCCGCCGCCGGCCTCCTCCTCCCGGTCCCAGGCGGTCTCCCCGTAGGGCCGCCGCTTTATAGATGCCGTGCACAGCCCACCGGCAGGAGGGACCCCAGCTCAGCAGTCGGTCGTCCGGGAGGCCGCCATTTTGGATCCGGAGGCCTCCGAGCCCGAGAGGTCAAAACAAGGCACCGGGGGGTCCAATTCGCCAGGCAGTCGAACCGTAGTACTGCCGAGGGAGCAGGGGGCTCTCGGTGACAGCTAGGATGGTCTTGCAAGGGTGGATATCAGGCGGATGACGGAGGGGGTCCGGAGCACTCTTAGAGTGCGACCGCCATCTTGACGCCTCAGGCCACGCCCCCTCTGTGGATTACTTAGACATCAGGGTCTATATTGAAAATGAGAAAATATGCTCCACCCTCTTCCGCAAGACCACATCTTGTAACAGCATTTTACAAGCTAACAGCGCACACCCAAAAGCCCTAAAATGGAGTATCCCCTACGGAGAGTTTCTGCGGGTGCGCAGGAACTGCTCGGTGGAGGAGGAGTTCAACAAACAGGCCTCTATAATGTTTGATCGTTTCCAGAGAAGGGGATATCCCTTGTTGGTCCTAGAGGATGCGCGAATAAGAGCATCCAATGCCAAAAGAGAGGATCTACTACTACCGAAAAACATCAAAACAGAATCTGTATTAAATGAGGAACCTGTGAGATTCATCACAGATTTTAACAACTCGAATCAGAGGATCAGGCAGGTGATCAACAAACATTGGAGTGTGCTTAAAAAGATCAGGAGCTAAATTCCTTCATCAAAGAAAAAGCAAATATCACCTACAGAAAAGTACCCTCATTGGGAGGCCTTTTGACACAAAGCTACTTCTCAAGTAAAACTGTATATCAGCAAAAAACAACTTGGATATCACAGAAGAGCTTTGTGAAATGCACAAAATGTAAAGCTTGTAATTATGGCCGCAACAGGACAGAAATTACAACAATTCAAGGCCTGAAAAAAGTTATTAAAGATAAGATCACATGTGAATCCACTTATGTGGTCTACCTTTTGGAGTGTATATGCGGCCAGAAATATATTGGCAGTACTGTGAATAAATTAAAATTGCGTATCCTCCAACATTTGCAAGCCATATCAAATAAGAACTTTACTTATGCAATGGCCAAACATATCTGGAGAGAACATGAAGGAATTTTAAACAAGAATAAACTCTCATACTCTGGTATTGAACAAATAACAGCTCATATCAGAGGGGAGATAGAGAGTTGACATTGAGACGTGCAGAATCGAGATGGATTGTCAACTTAGGAACAGAGATACCATGGGGACTAAATGCTGATGTGGAATTATACACCTTTCTGTAAAAACATTCCTGGTTCTCCTCGTCTTAATGGAATGTCCTGATTTTATTTGCATTTTATGTCAGGCATGTGATATGTATAGGATCACAAACAATGGGCCTGATGTTGATTAATTAACTCCGTCTGATCCATATGAATTGTATTGATGTATCCCGTTTAAGACTTTTAATTATTGTGATCATGTGTAATTTTGCATTGGCCATTTTTAGAATCGTGGTAAACAAACTGATTATTTATGTGGGCTTTTTAGCAGAAATATTGATGCGGGGTAGCCATGAATAGATGAATTTCTATTGGTAGTAATCTTAGATTATGGAGGATTGCTTTCCATATAGATTAGGAATTTACGTTAACATTAAACAGGACAGCATTCATCTAATTGGGAAGCAATTTGGCCATCTTTTGGGGATTAAGGGAGGTGGCTGGTTTTAGACCATGATATATAATATGGTTTTTAACATATAGGCACCTGGCACTTTATTATGGAGTGCGCAATACATAGGAACAAATGTATAGCACTTCAGTATAAATTGGAGAGTAACTGGGAGGGGATTAGTGATAGTTGGTCAGGATAACTAACATCATTCTCTTCTATATCCAGCAATTTCGTCCTTATGCACCCATTTCCCATCTTCTAGAACAAATGGCAGCTGCACTTTTGCACTTTAATATATATATATGCACTTTGAGGTTTTTTTCTGCTATTTTTCACATATTTATCTCCGGACTTTGTACATACATGTTGGAGAAACAACACAATGCATTTTTTTAGAAGCATGAGTCACTTTAATTGTCTGTTCCTGGAGGGATAAAAGATGAATAATTGTATCAGAAATAGACTAGTAGACATGACCAAAGAATTGGCCATATGGGACCAAGAGGCTTGGGAGGATTCATCATATAGTAATGACTGAATGTCAGATTATTACTCCAGGGCCGTCTATTTGTGAATTAGTTGGGATAATAACAAAGAGTTGAACATGGTAAATTATCTATTTAAATTTTGGAATAAGAATGCGACAACCTTTGCTTTGTCATGCAATCCACCTAGTATAAATATAATGAGTTGATATGTGTACTTCACAAGTGGATATTATGAAAAGAGATATACAGATTGAAATAATGAAAATAGAGATTGAAAAAGAATTTTCGTTTAAATGTCATAATGTAATTGAACACAATGCATGTATATGTCCCCTTTAAGAAACTGACCTTGTTTTTAATTGGTGGTGGGGGAACTGAGCCATGCTTCCCTTTAAATAGCACATTTTGTTTTGCACATCTTGACCCAGTAGAAGGCGCAAGCCGAAACGCGTAGGTCATTTCTGTTTTTGTATGCACCTCCTGCACTTTGCTTTGAGAGGCTTCCAATGCAAGGGGCCTCCTGAAACAACGAAAATTATTAAAGCCCTTCGGAAGCCAGTTCCTGGTAGTGCCGTGCTTCATTTCGCCCTGGATATCATGTGTCAAGAGTGAAGGGCTTTTGTGTGGAGTAAGTGAAGGAATATATATATATATATATATTCACTGAAAAAACCATAGGTTTTAGGGACAGTTATAGTTAGTTGGACATTTCACTCGTACAAAACCCGTGAAATTCCCCTGTTATAGTTAGTTCAGCTAACTATAACTCGCGCCCCGCAATGCACTGCTGATGACGTCACATATTACATCACTCATGACTTGGTCAGTGACATCACTGATGACATCACTGATGACATCTCAAATGACATCACTGATGACATCATCCAGTGACTGTGTGTTTCTGTAAAGTTTAAATATTTTTAATATATATAGGAAAAGACGTATTGAAGAATGAGTGGGTGTCTAAGTGTCTGTATGGATGATTTAGTAGGTGCGTGACTGACTCTATAAGTGAGTGATTTAACGTATCTTACTGAATGCATGGGTTAGTGACTAAACTGGGTGAATGTCTGTATCCGTCTGTCTGTTGCTGTGTAAGTGGCTGCATGTGTTTGTGAATAGCTACATGAGTGTCTATATGAGTTATTGAATGGTTCTCCGAGTATCTGTATGGGTGCCTCAGTGTTTGTGTGGGAGGGGTGTGTGCGACTCTGTGCATAGATGTGTGAGTGGGTGATTCACTGGGTGGATGGTTTCAAGAGTGTATGGGTGGGTAAGTGTGTGTAAGAGTGTGTGTAAGAGTGTGTTAGTGAGTGAATATATGTCCCAGTGGTACATGTGTGAGTAACTACATATGTGAAAGGCAGTATATATGTGTGTTGGAGTATATAAATAGCTATGTGCTAGAGTGAGTGATTGTGATAGTGGCTGTATGGATGAGTGTGTGCTTGTATCAGTGATTGTATAAGAGCGTAACAATGTGGTAGTATTTGTATGATTAAGTGAGCTGGTGTGTGTATAACTGTATAGGTGAGTAAATGGCAGTGTGTTTAATTATTTGCATGACTGACTAGGTGTGTGAGTACCTCTATGGATGAGTGGTGGTGTTTGAGTGTCTATATAGGAGTAAGAGTGCATATGATAGTCCTGTACTGAGTGACCATAAGTATGAGTGACTGTACGGGTGAGTGAGTGGATGTGTGTGTGTAGACCGAAGAATCAGTGAGTGGGTATGTAGTTATTGGTGTTGGAGTGTCTATGGTTTTGCGAATGGCAGTCTGTAATTTAGATTGGGTATATCAAAGGTTATATTAGGGTGTGAGGAGGTGCATCAGATTATCACGTGGATGATGTCATCAGTGATGTCATTTGAGATGTCATCAGTGATGTCATCAGTGATGTCACTGACCATGTCATGAGTGATGTAATATGTGACGTCATCAGCAGTGCATTACGGGGCGCGAGTTATAGTTAGCTGAACTAACTATAACAGGGGAATTTCACGGGTTTTGTACGAGTGAAATGTCCAACTAACTATAACTGTCCCTAAAACCTATGGTTTTTTCAGTGAATTTCAAAGGTTTTTTAAATGCTAATTTCTAACTATAACGTGTCTGAAACCTATGGTTTTTTCAGTGAATTTCAAAGGTTTTTTTAAATGCTAATTTCTAACTATAACGCCCTAAAACCTATGGTTTTTTCAGTGAATTTCAAAGGTTTTGTAAATGACAATTTTTAAATGTATTAATTGTTATATTTATTTTTTTGATACTGATTTACTACATTTTTTAAAACTATTTATTTTTATATATTTTATTTATTAAATTACATTGTAATTACATTATACATTACATTACAAAATATACTTTCTCAGAATGAATTACTTTAGTTTAAATAGTTTGCAAATAGGCAATAGAGTTTTAAGTACAGTAGTTACAGTTGTTGCAATGGGCAACACAATTTCAAACACAATGCAACATTGAGCTCAATGTGAATTTCTAGTTAAATGCAATTAGTTACTTTATGGATTACTTTTCTAACCACAGGACTGGATCCTAGATTCAGTCCTGGGACATCTCCTGTAAACAGTTGAGTAAAAGCGTTTGGTTACAGTAGTGATTTTTAAGGAATATTATTGTATTTTAAAAGTTGACACTTAGAAACTTTTTCACATAGAATCACCAATGTTATCCTATGGGAGGAAATTCACTTAGCAGGTAAGTAGTGTTATCGTTACTTTTTCTTACTCAGTGTTGGATCCTGGATCCAGCACTGGTGAATCTCCTGTAAACAGTTGAAAGAATGCGTTTAAGTCATACAGGCGATTTTAAGGAATATTTGTAATTTGTGAAAATCGACACTTTGAAACTTTTCTGCTGAAAACCAGACAATGGATTCCTATGGAAGGAAATGTAAGTTACTGGTAAGTACGGTTAGAATTACTTTTCAGGGTCAGTGCTGGGCTAAAAGATGCAGCACTGGGTTCTCTCCTGATAACAGGTGAGTAAATTGGAATTCGCACTTTGGTTGATTTTAGAGGAATATTATAAAGTTCCAAAACTCCACACTTAGAAGAATTTCCAAGTGAAAACAGTCAATGTTAGCCTATGAAGGAAATTCAAGTTACTGGCAAGTACGGTTAAAATTACTTTTCAGGACCAGTACTGGGCTGAAAGATGCAGCACTGAGGTCTCTCCTGATAACAGGTGAGTAAATCAGAATTCGGATTTCGGCTGATTTTAGAGGAATATTTGTATGTTTCAAAAATCAACACTTAGAAACTTTTTCAGCAAAAGCAGGCAATGATATCCTATGGAAGGAAATTCAAGTTACTGGTAAGTACGGTTAAAATTACTTTTGAGGATCAGTACTGGGCTGAAAGATGCAGCACTGAGGTCTCTCCTGATAACAGGTGAGTAAATCGGAATTCGTATTTTGGCTGATTTTAGAGGAATATTTTAAAGTTCCAAAACTCCACACAGAAGAATTTCCAAGTGAAACCAGTCAATGTTAGCCTATGGAAGGAAATTCAAGTTACTGGTAAGTACGGTTAAAATTACTTTTGAGGATCAGTACTGGGCTGAAAGATGCAGCACTGAGGTCTCTCCTGATAACAGGTGAGTAAATCGGAATTCGTATTTCGGCTGATTTTAGAGGAATATTTTAAAGTTCCAAAACTCCACACTTACAAGAATTTCCAAGTGAAACAAGTCAATGTTAGCCTATGGAAGGAAATTCAAGTTACTGGTAAGTACGGTTAAAATTACTTTTGAGGATCAGTACTGGGCTGAAAGATGCAGCACTGAGGTCTCTCCTGATAACAGGTGAGTAAATCGGAATTCGTATTTCGGCTGATTTTAGAGGAATATTTGTAAAGTTCCAAAACTCCACACTTAGAAGAATTTCCAAGTGAAACCAGTCAATGTTAGCCTATGGAAGGAAATTCAAGTTACTGGTAAGTACGGTTAAAATTACTTTTCAGGATCAGTACTGGGCTGAAAGATACAGCACTGAGGTCTCTCCTGATAACAGGTGAGTAAATCGGAATTCGTATTTCGGCTGATTTTAGAGGAATATTTTAAAGTTCCAAAACTCCACACTTAGAAGAATTTCCAAGTGAAACCAGTCAATGTTAGCCTATGGAAGGAAATTCAAGTTACTGGTAAGTACGGTTAAAATTACTTTTCAGGACCAGTACTGGGCTGAAAGATACAGCACTGAGGTCTCTCCTGATAACAGGTGAGTAAATCGGAATTCGTATTTCGGCTGATTTTAGAGGAATATTTGCACAATGGTGAAGGGAGGGGCGGGGCCTGAGGTGACATCTGTGCAAACGCGCCCGTGGCGCGTTTTAAGTTGGGGGATTAAGTCCCCTTGAATCATGAGGGTCCCTAGGGGCCAACTAGCCCACCAGGAACCTCCAGTATGCGCTAGGGCTGCGTTGCAGAGACGTGTAGAGAGGCCACACCTCTTTACACCTCTCTGCAACGCAGCTCTGTGGCGCTTTCTGGATGTACCTGTTGGGCTAGTTGGCCCCAGGGACCCTCAGGATTGAAGGGGATTTAATTCCCCATCTTAAAACGCGCCACGGGGCCTGTTTGCACACATGTCACCTGAAGCCCCGCCCCTCCCTTCACCACTGTGCAAACGCGCCCCTTGGCGCGTTTTAAGTCGGGGATTAACTCCCTTGAATCCTGAGGGTCCCTGGGGTGCAACTAGCCCACCAGCTACCTTCCATTAAGCGCCACAGAGCTGCGTTGCAGAGAGGTGTAAAAGGGGCGTGGCCTCTGTACACCTCTCTGCAAGGCAGCCCCTGGCGCATACTGGAGGTTCCTGGTGGGCTAGTTGGCCCCAGGGACCCCCAGTATTGAAGGGGAATTACTTTCATCTGCAAACGCGCCAGGGGGCGCGCTTGCAGAGTGGTGAAGGAAGGGGCGGGGCCTGCGGGCCCGATCGTTTTTTTTGTTTTCCTGAAGGGGGCTGTGTGGCCCCCTTCCTTTTTCCTATTTTTGGGCCCTGGGGACCCCATCCCCCAGGGCCTTACCCCCTTTTTTTTTTTTTTTTAATTAAACGGGAAGGGGGCCGCGTGGCTCCCTCCCGTGGCCGAATCCTGCCCCGGGACCCCATCCCCCGGGCATGGCCACACTTTTAAATTAATTTTTAAGGAGGGGGCTGCGTGGCCCCCTCCTCAGGCCTCCTTTTGCCCCGGGACCCCATCCCCGGGGCAGGCCTTTTTTTTTTTTAATTATTTCTGGGGAGGGGGTCCGCGTGGCCCCCTCCCGGGCCACTTATGGCCCCGGGACCCCATCCCCTGGGCCTGGCCTCTGTTGGGGACTGTGGGGGTCCCCAAACCCCCACAGTCCCGCCGGCTCCCCGTGTCCTAAGGGAGCCGGCATAGCTTTCCACATGGGGAGCAGCTAACATGCTGCTCCCCATGTGGAAAGCAATTGTCTTGGATATTGGAAGCGAGAGCAGGTTTCCTGCTCTCTCTTCCAATATCCAAGCAGTTTGTAATGACAGGACGGAGCCGCGAGGCTCCCGTCCTGTCATTGCAAACAGCAGTGTCCCGGGGTAGGCACCCGGGACACTGCAGGAGCCGGCCCTGGGGGTGGCGGTCCCCAGGGCCACCACAGGCTCCAGGAGGGGGCCGCGCGCCCCCTCCCCAGATCAGCACAGCCCCGGGAGGTGGTGGTCCTCAGCTTCGGGGTCCAAAACGGACCCCCATTTTAAATGTGTTAGTGCCCCGGGAGGTGGCGGTCTCGGGCGTAGTGGGGGCTCGAGCCCCCACACAGGAAATAAAAAAAAAGAAGCCCCGGGAGGTGGTGGTCTCGGGCTGCGGGAGGGCCGAGTGCCCTCCCGCACCATTTTAAAATGAAAGCCCCGGGGGTGGCGGTCCTCGGGCTTGGGGGCCCTTTGAGGCCCCCATACATAAATTTAACCCCTCCACCATGCCCCCGGGACTTGGGCCACCTGGGGCAAAATACAATCGAAGCGCGGGAGACCACGCTCGATTTTTTTCGGCAGGATCCGCGCACCCTGAGCGCATCCTGCCGATTTTAAAAAAAAAAATGTTTTTCTGCCCAGGGGTCCTTATGGGACCCCCTGAGCAGACCTAGGGGGTCAGGGTGTTTCTACCCTGCCCCTTTGTGCGCTTTGCGCACTTGTTTCTGTCCCTCGGTTCTACCGAGGACAAAATGGCTGCCAACATTTCCTGAATCGGAATGTTGACAGCCAGCTGACAGCCAATTAACATGCAGCTCGTGATCGGGACGGTGCGCGCAGGGTGCGCTCAGGGTGCGCGGATCCTCCGTGCCCATAGATATATATGTACTTTTACTTTTGATTTTCTCAGCAACTACTGAACGGATTTACACCATTTAACAAAAGGGTTCTTTCTGAACCAAGAACTACCTCTTTGCCAAATTTGGTGTAATTCCGCTCAGCAGTTCGGGCTGTAGCCGTGTCTAAAGTTTCCTATGGAAAATGAATGGGGAAAACGCGCTTTGGGACCCCCTTTTTCTCGGCCCCGCTTGACGAATCACCCAGAGACTTTCAGGGTAGGAGCGGACCGGAGCGCCCACAAAGTTTGAAAATTTTGCGAAGATACGTCAACCGGCAAGAGAGTTATTTCAAATAGAATGTCACGGATTTCCTATGGAAAATAGGTTCTAACTATAACTATAACTATCTACTGGCACCCTGAGCGCACCCTGCGCGCACCGTCCCGATCACGAGCTGCATGTTAATTGGCTGTCAGCTGGCTGTCAACATTCCGATTCAGGAAATGTTGGCAGCCATTTTGTCCCTCGGTAGAACCGAGGGATAGAAACAAGTGCTAGCGCAGACAAAGGGGGCAGGGTGGAAACACCCTGACCTCTAGGTCTGCTCAGGGGTCCCATAAGGACCCCTGGGCAGAAAAAGCATATTTTTTTAAATCGGCAGGATGCGCTCAGGGTGCGCGGATCCTGCCGATAGAAATAAAAATCGAAGCGCGCTCCCGTGCTTCGATCAGTGCTTTGCCCCGGGTGGCCCAAGTCCCGGGGGCATGGTGGGGGGTTAATGTATGTATGGGGGCCTCAAAGGCCTCCAAGCCCCGGGACCGCCACCCCCGGGCTTCATTTTAAATGGTGCGGAGGGCACTCTGCCTCCCGCAGCCCCGGGACCACCACCTCCCCAGGCTTCTTTAAAAAAAAAAATCCTGTGTGGGAGGGCTTGAGCTCCCCACACGCCCGGGACCGCCACCTCCCCGGGGCACTAAAGATTTAAAATGGGGGTCCGTTTTGGACCTCGAGCCCCAGGGACCACCACCTCCCGGGCTGTGCAATTTAAGGGAGGGGCCGTGCGGCCCCCTCCTGGAGCCCTTGATGGCCCTGGGGACCGCCACCCCCAGGGCCGGCTCCTGCAGTGTCCCGGGGTGCCTACCCCGGGACACTGCTGTTTGTAATGACAGGACGGGAGCCTCGCGGCCCCGTCCTGTCATTGCAAACTGCTTTGGATTTTGGAAGAGAGAGCAGGAAACCTGCTCTCTCTTCCAATATCTAAAGCAATTGCTTTTCCACACGGGGAGCTGCATGTCAGCAGCTCCCCATGTGGAAAAGCAATGCCGGCTCTCGAAGGACGCGGGAGCCGGCGGGACCGTGGGGGCATTGGGGCTCCTCACGGTCTCCATTATTATGTAGTAGGCCCCGGGGGATGGGGTCCCCGGGAGAATATAAATTAGTGGTAGGAGCTATCAAAAATTTTACGGAGAAATAAGGAGTCGCGCACCCAGCGCGCCCGGGCACGTATTTGACGTCACGCGGGGCCTACCACCGTGCAAGCGTCGTGTATGGTAATTCGTATGTGTCGCGTATAAGCCAGAGCAGGAATCGCGTACCGGTCGCTTAGGAAACGCGTACACACGCAATATACGTATGTTACGGGTCTAGAAACACGCACCCGTCGCATACCATACGCGGATCCTTTACGACTTCCTTAAATAGGTGGCTGGGGTACGCGTATGCGCGCGTTGCTGTACGCTTTCGGTGCGCGATTAAAAAAAACATTTTGAAAAAATTAAACAATACAAATATCTTAAAATAAAAATATAACAGAAAAAATTATACTATATTTTACTTTTTAATTTATAATTTTTTTTTTTGCAAAATACACAAAAATATACAATATTGTTTAATAAATAATATATTTACAAATAAATATAAAAACTAAAGAAATTCAGTACAAGAAACATAACTATAACTATTATGACACTTAAATATTAGCTTTTGAAAAACCTTTGAAATTCACTGAAAAAACCATAGGTTTCAGACACGTTATAGTTAGAAATTAGCATTTAAAAACCTTTGAAATTCACTGAAAAAACCATAGGTTTTAGGGACAGTTATAGTTAGTTGGACATTTCACTGCACAAAACCCGTGAAATTCCCTTGTTATAGTTAGTTCAGCTAACTATAACTCGCGCCCAGCAATGCACTGCTGATGACGTCACATATTACATCACTCATGACATGGTCAGTGACATCACTGATGACATCACTGATGACATCTCAAATGACATCATTCATGTGATATTTTCATGCATCTTCTCACACCCTAATATAACTTTTGATACACCCACTCTAAGGTTACAGACTGCCATTCTCAAAACCATAGACACTCCAACACCAAAACTACATACCCACTCACTGATTCTTAGGGTCTACACACACATCCACTCACTCACCTGTACAGTCACTCATACTTACAGTCACTCAGTACAGGACTATCATATGCACTCATACACCTATATAAACACTCACACACCGCCACTCATCCATAGAGGTACTCACACACCTAGTCAGTCATGCAAAAAATTAATCACACACCCATTTACTCACCTATACAGTTATACACACACCAGGTCAGTTACTCATACAAATATACTAGCACATTCTTACGCTCTTATACAATAACTGATACAAGCACACACAAATTCATACAGCCACTCTCACAATCACACACTCTCACGTATAGCCTTTTAAATACTCTAACACACATATATACTACCTTTCACATATGTAGTTACTCACACATGTACCACTGGGACATACATTCACTCACTAACACACTCTTACACACAGTTACCCACCCATACAGTCTATCACAGATGCACTCTTGAAACCATCCACCCAGTGAATCACCCACTCACACATCTATGCACAGTCGCACACACCCCATCCACACAAACACTCAGGCACCCATACAGATACTCAGACAACAAATCTATAACTCTTATAGACACTCATGTAGCTATTCACAAACCCATGCAGCCACTTACACAGCAACAGACAGACGGATACAGACATTGACACAGTTTAGTCAGTAACCCATGCATTCAGTAAGACACCTTTAATCACTCACTTATAGAATTAGTCACGCACCTACTAAATCATCCATACAGACACTTATACACCCACTCATTCTTCAATACGCCTTTCCCTATATATATAAAAAATATTTAAACTTTATAGAAACACACAGTCACTGGATGATGTCATCAGTGATGTCATTTGGAGATGTCATCAGTGATGTCATCAGTGATGTCACTGACCATGTCATGAGTGATGTAATATGTGACGTCATCAGCAGTGCATTGCGGGCGCGAGTTATAGTTAGCTGAACTAACTATAACAGGGGAATTTCACGGGTTTTGTACGAGTGAAATGTCCAACTAACTATAACTGTCCCTAAAACCTATGGTTTTTTCAGTGAATTTCTAAAGGTTTTTAAATGCTAATTTCTAACTATAACGTGTCTGAAACCTATGGTTTTTTTCAGTGAATATATATATATATATATATATATACTACTCCCTTCTGAGGCACCTCTCTGTAGGCGAAAAGCAAGCATGGTAAGAGGACATCCCATCTCCTTTTGAGTTTTTCATGGAGCCCCATTATCATGCCTTTCAATGTCTTGTTAAACTTCTCAACAAGACCATTGGTTTGTGGGTGATAGGGTGTAGTAAACTTATACTGCACTCCACACTCTTTCCACATGCGTTTTAGGTAAGCAGACATGAAGTTTGACCCTCTGTCTGAAACCACCTCCTTAGGAAACCCTACCTTGGTGAAGACACCAATGAGGGCCTTGGCTACTGCAGGAGCTGTAGTAGTCCTAAGGGTAATTGCCTCAGGATACCTAGTGGCATGATCTACTACCATTAGTATGAATTTGTTTCCTGATGCTGTGGGAGGTTCAAGTGGACCCACTATGTCCACACCTACCCTTTCAAAGGGAACCCCAACCACTGGTAGTGTAGTGGAATCAAGGGGGCCTTTGGGTGTCCACCTGTTTTGCCACTGGCTTGACAGGTGACACAGGAGCTGACAAACTCCTTTACTTTCTGAGACATCTGGGGCCAATAAAAGTGGCTAACTAGCCTTTCCCAGGTTTTGGTTTGGCCCAGATGTCCAGCTAGGGGGATGTCATGAGCTAAAGTTAGTAGGAACTCCCTGTACTTCTGAGGCACTACCACTCTCCTAGTGGCTCCAGGGTTGGGGTCTCTGGCCTCAGTGTACAGTAGCTCCTCCTCCCAATAGACTCTGTGGGTACCACTGACATCTCCCTTTTCCTGGGTAGCAGCTTGTTGCCTCCGGCTTTCAAGAGTTGGACAGTCCTGCTGTCCAAGGCACAGCTCTTCCCTAGAGGGTCCCCCTGGGCTCCATGGCTCCATGGGCTCAGTTCCCTCTGGGGGTGTCCAAGTCCTCTCCCTGAGGAGAGGGGTCCTGACCCTTTTGCTGTACTGAAGCTGGTCTCCCAGTCTTCTTACCTTTCCTCTTGGAAGGTTGGGCCATACTTTCAGGCTCCAACACTTCTTTTTCACCCTGCTTTCGGCTCTGTGCTCTAGTCTTGGCACACACAATCTCAGGGATGTCCAGTATTGCTGCATGGGTTTTTAGTTCTACCTCGCTGGGGTTTCCAGGTCATTACCAAGCAGACACGCAGCTGGAAGCCTTGTAGAGACCAGTACCTGTTTCAGGCCAGTAACCTCCCCCCCCCACCCCAGTCTAATGTCACCATAGAAATAGCATGGTTAGTAGTAACACTGTCAGCATTGGTGACTGGGTAAGTTTCCCCAATAAGGTATTGCTCTATAGTAACACTGGCACCTGTATCCCTCAGGGCTTCTATTCTAGTCCCATTGATCCAAGGGTATTGCAAATACTTCTTTAAGTTGGGTGGCCACACAGCTAAAGTGGCAAACGCAACTTCCCCTTCTGTGACTAGAACTGCTTCAGTGTGCAACCTGATTTGCTCTGGGCACACTGCTGATCCCATCTGGAGACTGGTGATCCAGCGCGACTAATATTATTTCTTCTCCTATGGACATAGCATCCAGGTTGGAAACACTCCTTTTTCCACAACTATACCAATATGACGGTGGGGCCCATAACACCGCATATACATTCACTCACTCAAATATTCCCTGGATCTCATCCCCTTCTACCTAGGAGAAAAAGTTAAATGACTGCTGGAAGAGAACGGGATACCTTTTTAAAGTTGACAAGATAACTGTTTAAACATCATACATAATTAGTTTTTAATCCTGTCAATTTCTAAAACATCAAGGTATTCCGCTCATTGGTCGATGGACCAACTAGTAGGAATCAGTGGATGGTGATTAAGACCAGCTCAATCACTTTAACATATTAAACATTTTGCATTTATTATTGAGCTAAAGAACCACAGACTCGTAGTTTTAATTATAATAAAGTTTATCTAATTGTTTAAAATGCATAGAAAGTCTCAATTTTATTAATCAATTAATACATTTATTATCATTATAAGAAATAATACTTCAGAGAATTTATGCATACCCTTTTAGATGGAAAAATAAAGTTTGTCACAGCAGATCACAGCATAGAACTCCCAAAACTGACTGACTGTCCCGCTAAACAGGCCTCCTCGACGGACCACCTATACAGGTTTCCCGCATCGATCTCGTTCCTTCCCAGTCAGATTTAAAAGCAAAAAGATTAATTAAATTAAAAAGAAAATGGCCTAAAGAAAATAACAGCGATTCTCCAGCGTTAAAGTTCTGTGCTCAAAAATTATGTATGAATAGTGCTCCTCCTACTTAAGAGTAGGTCCTCTTATACCCTATTACTAACTTACTAAACAGAAATGTTTCAATCTTTGGGGGCGAGATTCACGCTAATTGGTCCATTGGAGGGGTGGCAAGTATCTCCTCATTGCCCTCCTTGTTCAAACCAGTTACGAAAATGTTTATAATGTTGTCCTTTCACACGGCTTTAGGACATTACCAATCCGATTGACAGTTCCTCATATGTAACTTCTTTTGTATCTTTATTAAAACAGTTCATTGTTAATTCACGGCTGCATCTTTGGTTCCCATGTATTCTCGCTGAGTCCCTTTTTGGCACCCATCTGGTGGCAGGTCATGGTGACCTTGATCCTTTTCATTCTGGGCTCTACTTTCAGATCACGTGACATATTTCTGCAGCTCTCTTCCACTTGGAAGCCATTTTGCACTTGCGCATTTAAGCTCATCTGCCTCGGCGGCCATTTTTACAGCGCGCCTAGCAGGCCCGAACGAACTATTATGAAAACAAACACAATCATAATTAAAACAAAGAAAATAAGCCTTTTCGTTTCCCACCCGTCTTTCTACGTACCCCAATTAGGTGTTACCTAGCAAAAGCGACACATAAAGCATTGTTTACTTACCATCCGCATACTTTAACCACAAATACATTTTACTACATAGCACAAATCATGCAACATTATTTTAATTAGTACGCAAACCATTATGTTATTATTATTTCACGTTGACAAGCATTAGTAGGTTATCTTTTGTACATAGATTGCGGTTACCACTTATAAAAGATGTCTATAAGAGACGTAAAGTGTTGATTAATCATCAAACAATTAATAACATTATTTATTCATTAATAATATTAGGGGGTTCAAAATTTTTCTCGTTTACCTTGCTCCATCAACTCCCCCCTTTGGTGATTTTTAATATCACCACAAAAACCCATGTTACACAATTTTTCAGATACCATTGTTTCGTGTCCATTTGCTTTTTGTTAGTTTTACACATCTGTATCCCTTTCATCTTGTCTTTTTGTTCTCTCATACATGCTTTCTTTTAGTTCTTCCAGTTCTATTTCACCCAATTCTCGTTCTCTTTCTTTATTTATCTTATTTTCTCTTTTCATTTTGTTTTGTCTTTTTCTTCTTTTAATACATACAATAATAAATTTCAAGAATAACACTACTAAAATTACTACTGTTGCTGATATCAAAACTTTCCCTACAATAGAACTACCTATTTCAGTGAACCATTTTGGTATTGAGGAAAAACTCTTAGCAAGCTTCTCCCAAGCATTTTCAACCTCAAGTGGAACAAGTTCTTTGTGCAAATTTGTAATATTCTTTATATACTTTTGTATATTTTCACTTTTATCTGGAATGTAAGTGCAACAATGTTGGACTTTCAGCATTCCACAGACTCCTCCCTCTTTGCCAAAAGAATGTCAAGGGCAAGTCGATTTTGCATCACCATAGCTCTCATGGCAACCATCTCGGTATTTACCATCAAGAACCCTCCAGCAGTATTCGTTGATAAACGATCTACTACTGCGGACAATTTCCGAATTTTAAATGCATTCAAAGATATTCCCACTGCTGGTATCATTGCTCCAAAAATGTCACCCACTATTTCTGAAAAACTTTCCCCTTTTCTACGTGTGAATGTTGCACCCATTTCGTGTGTTCCTTTTTCTTCTCTATCTACATGAAAGATTTTTGGAAAGACCAGACCTAAGTAGCAAGACCCATACCAATGGTCCGGCAACCTGTAATAAGCTCTGTTTCCACAAATATAATAGATCCCTGGAAATATTGGATCTTTTCCTCCTTTGAATCCCCATCCTCCTAAAATTTTATAATTGTCTCGGCAATCACTGGAACCCACGAAATAGTTGTCATACCTAGTTTGTCATACATAGTTGCACAACTTTCCCTGTTGGGGCCAATCTAAAGTCATAGCTGCATTTGTCCTTTTCTTATCATTACTTTCTCTTTCAAATGTCCATAGTGGTGTTTTCATCTCTTCCTCTACTACTTTCCTTTGAAATTTTACTCTTCTGCTTTCTACCATCTCTAAAAATACCTTTTCCTCTTTCTTTAACTCACAAGTAAGGTTATGTTTAAATACATCATCTAATGTCAATTCTTTATTCTCTAGAAAAAATTCACCAAACATCTTTGCTACTTTCACCTTGTTCAATTCAGGAATTATAGGAATTTCTGCAAAAATCTTATTTATGTCACTGTAATAATATTCTAATCTACCTGTTTTATAAAACAAACTAGCTAAGACACTACATGTTATTCCATACGTCAAAGGAAGGTGATGATAGGTCACACCTTCGGAAACGGACGCAGGTAATTGCATACAGACATAACAGTCTCTTACATCCATTGTTTCTACATATTCATATAATAATTTTGTGAAACGTTCTTTGAAAAATCTGTTATAGATCTATCCTTATGTAACTCTGCACTATCTATTAGTGTTGCTGTATTCTGTATGTTATCCTTCTTTGTGTTGTTCTCTAATATGGACGTTTCTTCTACAGCTAATCTAATTGGAATGGTGATTGCTAAAATAAGCCATACAAACATTAATAACCCTGTAGATAAGAAACACATTCTACACCATCTACGTAAAAACGCACATCTATTCTCTATGTCTACCATCTTGTTCTACTACTTATGTATATTTTTGTACAGCACATGTGTCACCACACCTCTGAATGACGTTTCAGCCACTCTACTTTCTCACTTTGTCTCGTTTGGTACTCTCTTTAGTTCTTCACAGAACTCTTTCTTGTCTTATTCAGGTTTTTTTTTTTTTTATTGTCCAGTCCGGTTTTTCTTTTCAATCTCTTCAAACGTGTTGCACTTCACTTTCACCCATTTGTTTGTAGCTTTGTTCCGGGTTCTCGTGAGTGATTTCTTCTTCCTTAATATCAGTTAGTGCAATGTATAGCCATTCAGGTGACTTATATTTCAAATTAACTTTCTTTACTCTTTTTGTTTTCTGCAATTGTTCTCCACTTTGTTTTTCTTGTTCCTTTTGACTTTTTATCTCATTTACTTGTTCTGCATTATCTTTGTTTATCTTTATGATTTTGTATCTCAATCTCTTGACTTCATGGGGCCAATTATCTCCTTTTCTCGGCCTTTTCGGTTCACTTTCTTTTTCTTCTCGTTCAGCTCTCCAAGTTCTTTTTCTTGGTCATAGTCTCTGTTTTCTCTCTCCTTCACTTTCTTCTGATTCTGTTTCAGACCTTACTTCATTTCCTCTTATTTTGAACTTTATGATTTCACCTTCTTTGTCTTGCTCTTTTTCTTCCCGTGTCTTTTCTGTTTGATCACTTGTTTCTATCCCTCCTCGAGGTTCTTCCGGATTCTCGTTGATCTCTCTATCTGGTTCTATATTTCCCTGTTCATTTGTTTGTGTATCTGTCCCTATTGCTCCTCGGGTGTCTTCCGATTTTTCTATCTCTCTATTTGAATCTATCCCTGCCTTGTCTACTTTGACAATTTCTGTAGGATTTTTACCATAACTTGTGCTTGGCTGTTCACTGTCACTGCCTCTTTGTTCAGTTTCTTCGTTTATGATGTCAATTTTCCATTTATTCTTTAGCTTTTCATTACAATCTGATTGATCTGTATCAGATGCTGAACTGGTGTCTGATATTTCCAGATGTCGACTTACAGGTCGATCTTCAATTTCCTGGAACTTTGGCTATTTCAAATTCTTCTCCTGCTGTTAAACTTGTACCTGAGTCTTCCACATGTCGACTTACAGGTCGATCTTCAGGTTCTAGAACTCTGTTTATCTCGTCTTCTGCATCGGATGCTGAACTGGTATCAGATATCTCCAGATGTCGACTTACAGGTCGAGCTTCAGGATCTGGAACTCTGATAGTGTAGCTGGCATGCACACAGTTTTTCACTCCTGCACATTTGACTGCAGTTGTTGTTACCAGGATCACTTGTCGTGGTCAGTCCCAGCGAGGAACCAAACAGTTTCTTCTTCTGTGGACTTTTATGCGGACCCAGTCTCCTGGACTCAAATCATGAGCTGGTTTTCTTTCAAGAGTGGTCGCATCCGGTCCAACCTGATGAAACACAGAATGTACCACATCAGCCAATCCTTTGCAATAATCCAATACGAGATCATCAGTTATAGTCAGCAGTTTGTTGACAGGTACATGTGCTTGTCTCATTGCTCGTCCCATGATTATCTCGTGGGGACTCAGACCTGTTTTTCTTTCAGGTATACTTCTGATAGTCATCAGCACCAGTGGAAGGGCATCTGGCCATTTGAGTCCTGTGGCTTGACACATTTTTCCTAACCTATTCTTTATAGTTCCATTCACTTGATCTACCACTCCAGAAGCCTCTGGTCTGTATGCACAGTGTAATTTCTGTTTAATACCAAGAGCTTCACATATCAGTTGAATTAATTCATTTTGAAAATGTGTTCCTCTATCTGTTTCAATCGTTACTGGAAAACCATACCTTGGAATGAATTCTCTCAACAGAAGCTTAGCTACTGTAATCCCATCATTCCTTCTAGTCGGATAGGCTTCCACCCAACGAGAAAACAAACAAACGACCACAAGAACATACCTCAGTCTATTGCTTGGAGGCATTTCTATAAAATCCAGTTGCATTCTCGTGAAAGGACCTCCCTCTCGTCCTATTTTTCCTAAACTCACTACTGTCTTCCTTCCTGGATTTATCTGTTGACAGATAAGACATCTTTGACAAAGACTTTCAGCTATGGCTCTGAATTTTGGGTTATACCAGGTTTGTCTGAAAAGTCGGATCATTGCATCTCTTCCGATATGAGCTTGTCCATGGTACATCCGTGCCATGTCAGAAATCATGCTATCAGGCATAACTGGTCTTTCATCTCTATAAACCCAAACATCATCTTCCTCCCTTTTCTTGCATCCTGCTTTTATCCAGTTATCTTTTTCCTCATCATCTGCTGCTTCCTGTAATTGTCTCACCTCAGCCCATGTCTCTACAATGTTAGTAAAAAGCAAAGGACATGAAACATGCTCTCTTTCTCTTCTTCTGTTCAGTGAGACTACATTTTTGGCACAATACTGAGCTATTTCGTCGGGCATAATTATTGCCTCACGGTTATGTAGTCTTCCCCATTTTTATGTGCATTGCACTTCACCACGGCAATTTGTCTAGGCAGCTGTATCGCCTCAAGTAATTTCTTCACAAACTCACCATTTCGAATCGGAGTTCCTGCAGACGTCAAGAAACCTCTTTGGGACCAGATCTGCCCAAAATCATGGACCACTCCGAAGCCATACTGGCTATCCGTGATCACTGTGATTCGGACATTCTTTCCCAGTTTGCATGCCTGTATTAGAGCAATCAGCTCAGCCACTTGGGCGGAACGTATCCCTCTCAAACAAGATGCTTCCATTACTGTAGCTACTGTACATACAGCATACGCTGCACTCAAAACTCCTTCACTTGTCCTCAAACATGAGCCATCCACAAACATCACATAATCTGATTCTTTTAAAGGCTCATCTCTGATGTCTGGCCTTGGTTTTGTACTGTATTCAAGTACGTTCAAGCAATCATGATCAATCTCATCTTTGTCTTTCACACTCTCTTCATCCGGTAATGATGTTGAAGGATTCACACTTGTGCATCTGTCAATTGTTACATTGTCTGCACTTAAAATCACTTTTTCATACCTAGTCAGCCGACTATGCGTCATGTATTGAGTTTTGGTTCTTGTCAAAAGAATTTCAACTGAATGAGGAACATATACCCTCAATGGGTATCCCATCACAATGCCTTCACTTTGTTCCAGACTCACACAAGTAGCAGATACTGCTTTCAGACATCCAGGCAACGCCTTTGCTACCGGGTCTAAAACAGCTGAAAAATATGCAATAGGTCTTTTCATATTTCCATGTCTTTGCACTAAAACTGAAAGTGCACACCCATCTCTCTCACTACAGTACAGCTCAAATTCTTTCTCATAGTCAGGCATTCCCAGTGCCGGTGCTTCACACAGTCTCGCTTTTAGTTCTCTGAATGCCTTCATTTCTTCATCATTTAGTTCAAATGGATCTTTAACATCCTTTTTTGTCAATCGCTGTAATGGTTTTGCAATTAGCGAAAATCCACTTATCCACTGTCGACAATATCCAACCATTCCCAGGAACATTCTCACCTCTCTTTACGTCATTGGAGCTCTCATTCCTCGAATAATTTTTATTCTTTCAGTCGTTACTTTTCGCACTCCCTTTTCAATTTTATGACCTAGGTATTGAACTTCTTCTTGGCAAAACTGCAATTTTGATGGGGACACCTTATGTCCTCCTGCTAGATGGTTCAGTAAAGCAATGGTGTCAGTAACACATGCCTCTCTGGTTTTTGATGCCACTAATAGGTCATCAATGTATTGAACCATCACAGATTTTTCGGGCATTTTTAAATCTTCCATTGATTTCTTTAGGATCTGATTAAAGATCGAGGGACTCTCTGTGTACCCCTGAGGAATTCGGCACCATGCCAAAATACGCTCTCCGAACCTGAACGCAAATAATGGCTGGCTATCTGGATGTAACGGGATAGAGGAAAATGCATGGCACAAATCAATGACAGTGTACCATTCTGCCTCATGTGGAATCTGATACAATATTACAGCAGGGTTTGGTACAATTGGACAACAAGGGACAACAATTTTATTTACCTTTCGTAAATCTTGCACTATTTTATATGTTCCATTTGGCTTTTTCAGTCCCATTATAGGCGAATTACATGGACTGCTCATTATTTCTTTCAAAATTCCTTGTTCAATCATTTTATTTATTACGGGTGTTATTCCTTCAATGATTTCTGGCGTCAATTTATATTGTGGAGTATTTGGGTAATTCGTTCCTTCTTTAACAGAAATTTTAACGGGGTCTACTCCTCTCATTAACCCAATATCTTCACCTGTAAAATCCCACACCTCTTGTTTTACTGTTTCTTTTAACTCAATTGGGATTTTCTCTACATCGAACACAGGAAACAAGTCATTCACTCCTGGTTCTAATTCTGCCATTGTCATCTTATACAATACATCTTCATCTGGTGTCTGAAATGCAATCCCATCCGGAGTACAATAGATGGTGCAATTCATTTTGCAAAGTAGATCGCGTCCAAGTAAGTTTACAGGACTGCAATCACATACCACAAATCGGTGCATTTCTCTGAATAGTCCAATTTTTACTTCTACTAATTTAGTAAGTGGTGCCTTAATTTGCTGATTTGAGACATCAACGACTTGGATATATTCACCTGAGAGAGGAAGGTTTGGAATTTCCACTGATCTGACAGTAGAACGGGTAGCTCCAGTGTCCACAAGGAATGTTACATCTGCACCATTCACTTCTCCATCCACAAATGGACCTGACTGATCTACCTCTAGAGTTGCACCAAGTACGCACTCTTCCTCCTCTCCTAGGCACCGTCATAAACTTTCATCCGACTCATTCCCATCCTGTCGCAACCAATACTGCGATATCGCAGCTGCGCGCGGCAATTGTGTTACCTGCTCTCCTCCGTAGAATCCTGTCTCTGCACTGTATCTCTGTGGATTTACACTCTTGGGAAGTGGTGGTTGTGGCACCTGACTCTGCTGAGTAACTACCTGCGGTTGCTGCGGCTGTTGGTAACTCACCTCACTCTGCACCTGTGGATTTAATGATTGATTTTCTGCATTAGCTTTTGGAGGAAATTTACACTCGTTTCTCCAATGCCCTAATTTTCCGCAGTTGTGGCATGGCCACTTTTTCTTTGCTTCTTCTATACTCATTTGGCCTTTACCTTTACCTATATTTGGTTTGAATTTAGTTTGTCCTGCCTCATTACTCTGATTATTCAGTTGAGCTTCTTGTTTTTCTGCAACTTTCACTTGTGCCCACATTGCTTTCTCTTTTAATTTACGCTGTCTACACTCAATGTCATCACTACAATACTTGGCATACCTCAACACCTCATCCACTGTACTATTCTGCCAGCATATCATATGCTGCTTAATCATTTCGCTTATTTCTGGTTTTAGCCCATAAACAAATCTATATACAAAGTGACTCATGTCTTTCTCATTCAGAGTCTCATAACCACTATACTGTTTGAAAACCAAAAGCAGCCTCTCGTAGTAGGCATGTACAGACTCCTTACTCTCCTGCGTAGTTCTGTCAATTTTTACCCAATCAGTTTCTTTGGGCGGAATTTTGTTTTTCAGGAAAGTAATAACCTGCTCATATTTCCTCATCACCTCGGGTCCTGGCACTCCTGTTTTTGCGTCTCTAGGATATTCTACAGTTGGCCAATCAATGGTGATTTTACATTCTGTCCATAAATCGGCTGGTACTACAATGTCAAATAACCCATCCAAATCTACCCACAACACCTTCGAAACTTTGACAAACCTTTCCACTTGTCTGTACCATTCTACAGGTTTTTCTCTCAATTTTGGAAAGTAATTTGTAAATGACAATATATCTTGTCTGGTCCAAGGGACATGTACATAACTACCTCCTGGAGTTTCTCTCATGGGATACTCCCTCACAACCGACTCCTTGTCTGTCACTGCAAAAGCCAAAGACGCTTTGTCAGTTGTTTTCTCATTCCTTTTAGTCCACCTGTTTCTCCATCTGGCCACATCACCCCATTTTCTCAGCAAAACAATCAGTTCTTTTATCTGGGTTAACCGTCCTGATGTGTTCAGATTTTCTATATCTTTTTCACAAAAATCTACCCTATACGGTTTCTGTAAACTCCTGACTTTCACAAATTCCACTCCTAATACATTAGCTGTCTCCTCCAATTTGTCATGTAGATTTCTAGCTCTCCAAGTAATGCTCTTGCACAAGAACATAACCTCGTCATCCTGGTATGTTTTCAATTTTTCTGTACCAATGGTCCCTAAAATTAATTCCTCCATATCTATTTTGAGCCTAATTACATCTAATGGTTTTGGTTCTGTCTCTTTCTTTTGCAAATTTCTCATCCATTCATTTAATTCGTCTGGAGTTGGACCTACAGGTGTACTATTTATTTCTATCCAATTTCTATTCCTTTCCGGTGTTTCTGATGCAGACTCAGTTCCCATAGGAATCCTCCTCATCTCACTCTCGTTTACTGTCAGGTTAGTAGGTGGGCTCGGTCTATATGAACTGACCAAATTTCTTGCCCTTTCATTTTCTAATTCCATCCCTTCTCTCATTCTTTGCAAATTTGAGTTCATGGGGATGACTAGGGAATGTTCATCTATTTTCTGGTTCTCAAAAACTGGTATTACTGGTCCTATTGTTACTGGTACAGTCACAGCTTCCATGTTCATTGTTAACTCTCTTATTTTCTCAGTTAATTCTTTTGTAGTTTTTGCTAACTCGGCTGCATTGTCGCTGTCACATTTTTCACTTTGTGGAGTTTTTAACTGTTCATTTGACCTATTTATCTCGTATCTTCGTTCTGGACTTTTATTCCTCCCAGTTTCCGTTGGCGGTGCATTGGGTGTCACCACCGCAGAATTCTGTTGATATGGAGGTGGGTTTCTGTTTAAAATATCTTCCAGCAATTCATCCTCTGTCTCGCTACCTCCATACCTGTACCTTTCTGTAACTGCATGTTTCTTTTTCTCTACACACTTCTTTCCTGTACCCTCTTCAACTGTAAAAGCTGGAAACAAACCTTCTGTCATAATTGCATATCTCCAACGCCTCATTCTGTCCTCCTGATTCACTCCCCACAACCTTCCAGGAACAAAACCATGATTCTTTGCACCTCTGTACCTTTCTCGTTCATACATCTCGTCTTCCCATTCACCTAACGCTTCAAACTGTGTCGGTCTAGGTCTTGGCTCAAGCTTCGTCATCTTTTCTCTCAAATTTCGAAGTAGCGCTATGCTAAACGATCCGTTCTCTGGAAAAGCCAATACTCCATCATTCTGAGTATATTTTGTCCAATTTTCTAACCAAATGCAAGTATGATAACCGTATTTCAGCATCATATGCAAAGCTGGTGTTTTCGGCGGAGGAATTACTTGTCCCTCTCTAGTTACTACCATCTTGTCTTTCTTAAAGAAGTTCTTAATTTTCGCCATCCATGACGGTTTCTCTCTACCGTATTCATATTAAGCCATTTTTCACGATTTCTTTCCCTTCTGCAAGCTCGTAACTCTGCTCTGATCTCTATGTGCTATTCGGACCTATCCCAGCGCGTCTCACACCAACGCACCAATACGAAGCCTCTACGTCACTGCTATTCAGACCTATCCCAGCGCGTCTCACACCAACGCACCAATCAGGGCGTTTTCCGTGTTTCTATTGCACTGGCCAATCCCAGCGCGGCCTTTTGTCTACGTCAGTTCTGCTCCTGACCCCTCCTTTACAAAATTTATCGGCAATTCTTTTTCTTGACTAAATCTTATAAGTTACATAAAACACATTTCCATTGTCAGTTTTCGCTAAGCAAAAGTGATAGTTTACTCTATCGTACAAGAATACAGTTTTGTTCGATAAGTGTAGCACTTCCCTCTACCTTACCCTCCTTTCAAGCAAGGGGTAAACCCGTTTCTCTGGGGATAAAACACATGTGGAGACTACACTGCTCCTGAGAATTAAGGCCAGAGTTTCACAAGAAAACCGGTTGCTATTTCAATCATACACGTTTTATACAGAAATGTCCCTACCATAACACAACCTGTGTTATCACCAATTTGAAAACTCAGACAATGCACTTTTCCATGTGACTTCTCTTGCCACACGTGTCCACTTCCTACTTCCCGGAAGCTTCAACATTTCCGACTTACATATAACATAATACGACTCAACATAAAGTGTTAGACATGAAATAATCAATAATCGATAATCAATAATCACCAAACTAATCTATAGTAACCATAACTCTGCTACCAAGAAATCTGATCCAGCGCGACTAATATAATTTCTTCTCCTATGGACATAGCATCCAGGTTGGAAACACTCCTTTTTCCACAACTATACCAATATGACGGTTTGGCCCATAACACTGCATATACATTCACTCACTCAAATATTCCCTGGATCTCATCCCCTTCTACCTAGGAGAAAAAGTTAAATGACTGCTGGAAGAGAACGGGATACCTTTTTAAAGTTGACAAGATAACTGTTTAAACATCATACATAATTAGTTTTTAATCCTGTCAATTTCTAAAACATCAAGGTATTCCGCTCATTGGTCGATGGACCAACTAGTAGAAATCAGTTGATGGTGATTAAGACCAGCTCAATCACTTTAACATATTAAACATTTTGCATTTATTATTGAGCTAAAGAACCACAGACTCGTAGTTTTAATTATAATAAAGTTTATCTAATTGTTTAAAATGCATAGAAAGTCTCAATTTTATTAATCAATTAATACATTTATTATCATTATAAGAAATAATACTTCAGAGAATTTATGCATACCCTTTTAGATGGAAAAATAAAGTTCGTCACAGCAGATCACAGCATAGAACTCCCAAAACTGACTGACTGTCCCGCTAAACAGGCCTCCTCGACGGACCACCTATACAGGTTGCATCGATCTCGTTCCTTCCCAGTCAGATTTAAAAGCAAAAAGATTAATTAAATTAAAAAGAAAATGGCCTAAAGAAAATAACAGCGATTCTCCAGCGTCAAAGTTCTGTGCTCAAAAATTATGTATGAATAGCGCTCCTCCTACTTAAGAGTAGGTCCTCTTATACCCTATTACTAACTTACTAAACAGAAATGTTTCAATCTTTGGGAGCTAGATTCACGCTAAATGGTCCATTGGAGGGGTGGCAAGTATCTCCTCATTGCCCTCCTTGTTCAAACCAGTTACGAAAAATGTTTATAATTTTGTCCTTTCACACGGCTTTAGGACATTACCAATCCGATTGACAGTTCCTCATATGTAACTTCTTTTGTATCTTTATTAAAACAGTTCATTGTTAATTCACGGCTGCATCTTTGGTTCCCATGTATTCTCGCTGAGTCCCTTTTTGGCACCCATCTGGTGGCAGGTCATGGTGACCTTGATCCTTTTCATTCTGGGCTCTACTTTCAGATCACGTGACATATTTCTGCAGCTCTCTTCCACTTGGAAGCCATTTTGCACTTGCGCATTTAAGCTCATCTGCCTCGGCGGCCATTTTTACAGCGCGGCCTAGCAGGCCCGAACGAATTATTATGAAAACAAACACAATCATAATTAAAACAAAGAAAATAAGCCTTTTCGTTTCCCACCCGTCTTTCTACGTACCCCAATTAGGTGTTACCTAGCAAAAGCGACACATAAAGCATTGTTTACTTACCATCCGCATACTTTAGCCACAAATACATTTTACTACATAGCACAAATCATGCAACATTATTTTAATTAGTACGCAAACCATTATGTTATTATTATTTCACGTTGACAAGCGTTAGTAGGTTATCTTTTGTACATAGATTGTGGTTACCACTTATAAAAGATGTCTATAAGAGACGTAAAGTGTTGATTAATCATCAAACAATTAATAACATTATTTATTAATTATTAATATTAGGGGGTTCAAAAAATTTCTCGTTTACCTTGCTCCATCACTGGCTACACCAGAAGTAGCTGTAGGAGGACTAGGGGGCTTCTTGTTCGGACAAGTAGCATCTCCAGTTAAGTGTCCCAACTTCTTACAGTTGTTACACCAGACCTTTAAAGGATCAAAGTTCTTTCCCCTGTACCTATTATTGGACTGGGAAGAGTTTTGGGACCCACCCCCCTGTGCAGGTTTGTGGGGCCCTATTGAAGACTCAGGCTTTTTATCTTGGGGATTCTCAACCCCTTTCTTTTGGTCACCCCCAGTGGTTGTTTTTGTCACCCTTGTCTTGACCCAGTGGTCTGCCTTCTTTCCCAATTCTTGGGGAGAAATTAGACCCCAGATCTACCAAATGCTGATGTAACTTTTCATTAGTGCAATTACTTAAAATATGTTCTTTCATAAACAAATTGTAAAGTCCATTGAAATCATGCACATTGTGTCCAGTTAACCAACCACCTAGAGTCTTAACTGAGTAGTCAACAAAGTCAATCCAGGATTGTTTTGGGTTTTGTGAGGCCCCCTGAATCAAATTCTGTATTCCTCAGTTGTGAGTCCAAAGTCCTCAATCAGAGTTCTCTTCATGAGGTCATAAGACCCAGCATTGGCCCCTGTAAGGGTCAGGAGTCTGTCCCTGCAGTTACCAGAGAACAGTTCCCAAAGGAGTGCCCCCCAGTGTGACTTCTTCACTTTTCTCATTTCACAGGCCCTCTCAAAGGCTGTGAACCATTTTGTGATATCATCACTCTCTTCATATTTAGGGACAATCCCTTTGGAGATTTTAGGATCATAAGATTGCTCTTTATCCTTATTGAGTATATTGCTGCCAGCAATGATGGGAGCTAAGCCCATCTCTGCTCTCTCTTTCTCCAGAGCCAGGAGTCTGGTCTCTAGATCCAATCTTTTGGTCAACCTTGCTAAAAGGTTGTCCTCCTCATTGAGGCGGTCCTCAATGTCCTCAGTAGTACCTAATCCACCTGTGTGGACTCTAGGTGCTGAGAGGTTTATTCTTGGAGTCAGGGCCACTGGGGCCCTTTTCTCCCTAAGAAGTGAGTAGGGGGTTGGAAGGTATCCTCATCACTTCCATCTTCTTCCCCTTCTGAGAGGTCTTCACCATTCTCAGAGGGATGGTCCTTAGTATACCCTGCCAACAGCTCCTGGAACTTTTGTTTGGAGGGATGGGACCCTGTGACTATATGTTTGAGTTTGCATAGAGACCTTAACTCCCTGAATTCTAGGTGGAGATAAGGGGTGAGTTCGAGCTCCTCAACCTGGTCCTCTATGTCATTGTGGTTATTTTCACTAACAGCTGGGTACTTGTTAAGAGACATTGTTAAAAAAAACTTTCTAACCCCTCTTATCTTAACTAAAGTGAATTTTTATTTTTCTAAAATTCTAAAGGGACTTAACCAAGGCCCTAACATGACTTTTGGTGGGGTCCCTTTCAAGGTTTAAATATTTGCAATTATTATCCTGGGGGGAGGCAAATAGAAATGACACCGGAGGGTTTTGGGAGTTTGAAAAAAAGTTACAGGATGAAGCCCCGAAAAAGAAGGAAGTAAGTGACTGGTATCGCACTTTGGTGTCTTTTGAAGAGAAGAAAATTAAAGCACCCTGTGAGATCTGGGACGGTGTTATACAGATGTCGGAGCCACAGAAATTATGGCAACTATCTTTTAAGTTGCTATATAAAGTTGTCAAGCCATCAAACTTAAAAAAGAATCACTTTTTTACAGCCAATAGGCTATATTGGACACCATATAAATTGGCAAAATTTGTAATAGCTGTTGCCCCAAGATGACATAGATGCGGTATGCTAAGTGCAGATGATAGACACATGTTTTTCGAATGCCCTTTGTTACAGAACTACTGGTCTACAGTGGGGAAGGCAATAAATGAAATTCTTTGCGCCAACATAAAAATGAATTTAACACTCATTATGTTAGGGGTGGAAGACAAGCCTATTACGCCCCTCTCTAGGGATAAGCAGGCCCTACTTTTTTATTTAATTCTCCTCGCTAGGCGAGAGGTTTGCAAGAAATGGACGGAAGCCGTACCACCCTTTGGGATAGACTGGTTCCAGGTGGTAAAAAGTACTTGTAAAATGGACATAGGATCAGAGACTAATACACACTCTAATATCTGGGAGGCTTTTCTGAATTGGAATGGCATAATAAGAACTTAATCGTATTAGTCCTATGATTACACCTGCGTGGAACTAGTAACCAGAGCACTGGACGGGCTGGTATGCAGGACTATGGAGATGTTGCAAATAGCCTGGGGAGGAACAGGACGGTTAACAGGCTGCAGTGTTTACAAAATGCAGCTGTTTGAATTACAGGTAAGTCAAGGTATTGAAATGACTGTACAGATTACTTTTTCGTTACTTTTTAAGTTACTTTTTCTACTCAGTATGATATGCCTAGATATCACACTGGGACATTTCCTAGAGAAAAGGTAAGTAAAATCAGTTTAGCACAATTGTAACTTTTCAGGTTTCCATACAAATCAACTCCACACTTAGAACATTTTTCAGAGAAAAACAGTCAATAGGTTCCTATGGAGAGAAATGAAGTTAACGGTTACCAGGTACGTAATCGGTCTTTGGGGTTGAGTTTCTGGGGTTAGAACAAGGGTTCCCCCAGGGTCAAGGATGCACTCTTGTTACACCCTCAGCGGCACTAGGGCTGCCGGGTGCAAAGTGCTGAGGCCCGATGTTATCCAATGGGGGATAGGAGGCCTCGGTTGGTGGCTGCTTACAAGCAGGCCACTGGGTTGTGGGAGCAAAGCTCCTGGTGTTAGGCTCAGGGCAAAGGGGGATCCGAGTTAGCACCCAAAGCACACCCGCAACGGCGCAGGGGCGGCTGGGTGCATGGTGCTGTTTTGGCGTCAGGCGCTCTGTTGATTGCAATGGGTATTCTCCGGTTTCAACAAAGACTGCAGGCTCGGGGACGAAGATCTTCTGGAGGTGACCACCAGTTGGAGAGGTAAGTTGGGATGCCTGGGGATACTGGGACACTGTCGGTTGGGCCACCCAAGGCCATGGGGCTTCCGGTGCAGGGGTGTCTTTAGGCATCGGGTTTCTCTTACTAGGGGTATCCTCCAGAAAGAGGCTGCAGGCTTCGCTAGGAGATTCGAGGCAGGTCAGAGATCACCAGATCTCGGGTCAGAATTGCCGGGTAGACCTCCTCGTGGTGTTGGGCCTCTCGAACTCAGGCCGCGGATTTGGCCGAAGCTGGAGTCTGTGGGTAGACAAATCCGGTGTGCACGGGAGACAAAGTCTTTTCTTTGGAAGGCAAGGCAGGTCCTCTGGGTTCTTGAGGTTGCTGGCTGCAGGACACTCCGGAGTTTCGCTTCTGCAGGTTCGAGGTGGGGACAGGCCGGTAGAGCTAGGGCTAAGTCAGTGGGCGTCCTCCTCGTCTTAGCTTCAGCATGGCTGTTCGGTCCTTCTTCTTCTTTTCTTCTTGCTCGTTGCTTGTCTGAGGAAGCAAGGTTCAGGGGTGCCCCTAAATACTAGATTTAGGGGTGTTACAGGTAAGTAAAAGGTTGGGACCAATGGGTCCCTTCCTTGGTGTGGGTACACCCCCTATTATGCCACCCTCCAGTGGGAGGGGGCATATGCCTCACTCTGGTTGGCTGGGTCCCCCCATCTGCAAAATGGCGGGGACTGAGAGTTGTGCTTCACCTCGCTTCCCCCACAAGAGGGGTGGGGTTGGCAAAGGTGGGCACACCTTCCTTCCTCACTTGGTTTTCCTGCCGGTTCTCCTGCCCAAAGTGGGGGTCAGAACCGGTGGGGACCAGTTGCTGGAAGCAGCAAAAGGCCTGGGGAAGCTCACAAAGGCGGCAAGCCTTTGAAGCTTCCCCTTTGTGGACCCTGCCCATCCTGGGGGAGGAGGCTTGGCACCTCGTCCCAGGATGTGCATTGTTTCAGGAACCGAGAGCAGCAGGCTCTCGACCCAGGGGTCCAGAAACATGTCTGGTAGTGGCAGCTGGGGAGCAGCCACTCAGCCTGGACACTAGTGTTAGGTCATTTTTCAGGGGGCATCTCTAAGATGCCCTCTGTGTGCATTTTTCATTAAATCTCACACTGGCATCAGTGTGGGTTTAATGTGCTGAGAAGTTTGATGCCGAACTTCTCAGTTTTCAGTAAAGCCATTATGGTACTGTGGAGTTTGTAAAGTCAATCTCCCAGCACCATATACTCTAAATGGCATTACTGCACTTACAATGCCTAAGAATTGGCTTAGACACTTTAGGGGTACAGGGCTCATGCACCTGTACACTCACCACTGGTATAGTGCACCCAGCTAGAGGTGTGGCTGATCTATGCCAGGGCAGTGGGTTGTAGGCATGGCACACAGGGATGTGTGCCATGTCGACTCTTCACTTTGTTCTGCACCAAAACACGCAGCCTGCAAAGGCAGTGTGTGAGTGTGAAGGTACAAGGCCTCTAAGGGTGGCACAATAAGTGCTGCAGCCCTTAGAGGACTTCCCTGGTCACAGTGCCCTGGGTACCTGTGGTACCATTTATCAGGGGCTGACCTGTGGCCAGAGAGTGCCAATTGGGTTTGGTCTTCAATGCAGTTTTAGGGAAAGAACATAGGCCCTGGGTACCTGATTGGCAGGAACCCAGGGCACACTCAATCAAAGTACATCAGCAGTTCAGCAAAAAGTGGGGGCAACCATGCAGAAAGAGGGCACTTTCTCACAGGAACTCAGTTCAGGATGGACATCCAAAAAGTGTTGCTTCCAATGGACAGAACAATGAGGATCAGGAACCTGGTTGCTGAACTGAGCAGAATGGAAACAGCATCATCAAGATGTTGGTTTTGGGTAAGGTCCATGTGGCAGCGTGCATTTCACTGTCCCTTAGGCATGCATGCACATGTACCCCATTATGAATTATGTATAAAGTCACTGGAGCCCTAATTCACAAAATGTAAAAAAGATGGGTTTTGATTTTGGTACTAAAGGCCCCACCACATCATCCCTTCGAACTACTGTAAACAATTGATTTGAAATTCCAGTCAATTGAAGTATTTTTTTATTTCTATAACTTCTTCATACAGATTTGGTGAAATAGGTGCTTTATTTTATAGACCTCCTTTTCTTTCTATTATGGATGATGTGGTGGTCTTAAGAAGAAATCCTGGGTTTACTCCAAAGGTGGCATCAAAATCTAATGCAAGCCAGCAATTACTAGCGTAAGAAATCCACCTATCTAGAGCCTATTCATTAATAATTTTGCTTGATTGTTTCCCTTTTGTAAAATAAAATTAATACACCCTAAAAAGGGGAAGCCTCCTTCACAAAAGGATCACACATCCTAACGTTGAGACATAAGGGTTACAGCTCAAGTTAAAGTGGACCGAAACAGATGCAGAACCACTACAAAAACATGGTGCAAAAAACCTCAACCATATTAGAAGAGACACCTCATGGTAACAACATACTGGGGGCCTGATTCACAAAAGCCTCTCCTAAGTTTTTATGTGCGGAGTTCTCTGCCCTGAGTGCGGAGTCTTTGCAGTCGTAAACAAGCTATTAACTCGAAGTTTGTGGATACCAGAAAAAGTAAACTTGCACAAAAGCATAAGCTTACCTTGGTGAATCACGCCCGCCAACCACAGGTGTAACGTTTGCTGTGTTCTGGGATTCTCATCATTGGTGTCAGTCCCAGTTGGTACTAGGCCTATGAGAGTAGTGGGGCTGATAGCCACTTTATTGCACACACTACAATACATCAATGTCGAAAAGAGTTGGGAGGTCTAGAGATGATAGCTGCCCCTATAACTTAAAATTTTCATCACCATAACACATTTGAGGACATGCATCACACAGACTTATTGATTTCTCTCTGCTCTTATAGTTCGCGGTGTCTCTTCTAGGGTGCATTCATTTTATAGCATTTATTGGGCCCCTGATTTGGGTTTTGAGTTTGTTGAGTGTATATGGGTGGAGGTTTCCCAATTAGAAAGCTTCCTCTTTCTTCTAGTTTGACATTACTCTCTTTCTTTGGCCCACACCAATAAATGTTTAGTGACTTGCTAATGATTCATGAATATTTGCAATGCTGTCAGTGATAAAAAATAGCCTGAATGTACCCCGGTGGTACAGCTGCACTGTGAAATGTGGTCTAATGTAAATGACTAAAGCAATGTCTTGCCACGGCTTTAACCAGCCATTCACAAGTCTCACTGTTGCAAATCGTCTAACTGTCTTTACATGTGTATTCATGGACATAATTTAGGGGTCGCCAAGGGTTGCAGCTCCCTCCTCCCCCCCGGTTTGCTCCCTGGAACCATTGGCACAACCTTTGCAACCCCTGGCCTCAGATGTGGCCAAATACGTGCCAAGAAGACACAGGTGACTCACCCTCCTAGTTTTCAGCTCATTTTTAATTATGCTAACAGTGAACCATTGTATATTATTCACTTTTAGTGTAAAAAAAACTGGAACATCAGGTAAGTAAAAAATGTTTTTAAGTGTATGTTGTGTGTGGTCTTGCAGGTGAGAGTATGTTTGTGTGAAAGAGGGAGTGTTTATGAGTAAGCGTGTGTGTATGTGAGCATCTGTGTGCATGAGTGAAAGTGACAGTCAATGAGTGAGTCAGGATGAGAGAGATTGATGGAGTGAGAGTATGAGTGAGTACAAGTCAGTGTGAGTGAGTAGGAGTGACTCATTCAGTATAAGAAGGAGTGACAATGTGTAAGTGAGTGTAAGACTGAGTGCAAGAGAGTGAGAACGAATATGTGCAAGTGAGTGAACATGATTGAGTGAGGGTGAGTAGGTGAGAATAAGTGTGAGTTAGTGAATGTAAATTAGCATGAATGAGAAGGTGATGTTATGCTTGCAAGTCTGCTTTTGGCCTTGACAAAATACTGGTGTTGGCATACTGGAGGCAATTATTAACAAACAGAGACCTGGCATACTAGAGATAATACATAATATATATGACACCAATAACAAAAGGCTGGCACAGGTATACTGGAGGTAGTTCTTGGCATGGGACACCCATGGCACAATGCTGGCACTAGCTCATTGAAGGTGACACTTGGCATAAAGGATGACAGTTGTGGCATATAGGAGGGGAATAACCATGACAAAATGCTGGCACTTTCATATACTAAAGGGATATTTTGACACTAGGGTCACCCATGGTGCATGGATAACATTAATTGCATAATTAATGTTATCCATGCATTAATAGCATCATTTCCGAGACTGACATATTATAGGTAATTGTTGGCATAAGGGTACACCCATGGCACATAGGGGGCACCCATGACAAATGCTGCCCCAGGACAATGGAGTTTTTTTTTTACATATGGGGCACCCATAGAACATTTTGAAAAATAGGGGTCCAACTCCTGTGAAACAGCATGTTTTATTGGCTTGGCACACCATGGAAGGACATAAATTTAACGAGTGACATTTCACTCGTTAACTTATTTTTCCACTACGCGAGCTGCACGAGATATACAGCGAGAGTATGTGGGGGCCTGGCGGAGTAATAACCAACAATGATGGCCTGGCACCAACAGGGAGGGCCGCACTAGACATACGGGGGTTCTTCGCTGATTGATCACCACCATAAAAAATAGGCGGTGGCTCTTGCATTAGACAAACAGTAGTAATGATGTATTGTTTTGAGACGTAACTGAGCAAGAAGCGTTGCTCATGGCTCTGCACCAAAAACATACTACGACATGGTGATCTAACACATGTCTGCACGAGTAATATAGTGACATTTGTTGGAGGTTAGGTCGAAGTCTGAATAAGGCTGTGGCTCTACATTTTCAGGAATATAGCCGTATTGGAAGCAACAGGCCGATACACAGACGGACTAACTGGTAGTTTGACCAGCCGGGTCAGAAGTAGAACCGGCGGAGAGGTAAGAGGAGCATACCACCACTAAGAGTTTTCAGAATGGTGCTGTTGGGTTTCCCAACATTAATAGGACATGCAAAGCACAGTTTAGTCCTGTTGGTGATGTCTGCTGCTTGTGCTTTTCCATGTGTTTTAGGAGGTAAGAAACAAGATCTCGACAAGCCAGACAGGTATGTTAGAAGATTGGGGAGCAATTAGAGGGGGCATGACTGACTATAGTTAAGCATGGCATTTGATTGGAATGCGGTTTTGAGGTGACGCGGTTCATAGGCATCACAGAGACGTTGGCATTGGAAGATATGTAAATGAATGGGGGGGTCACCTCCCCACCACTGGGTCGCGACTGGCAACAGTGGAGCACAGCACGAGAGCATGATGGAGTGTGTAAAATATACAAGTTGCAGGCACCTCACGAACTGACGTACTGGAAATTTTGTGTTTCACGAGCACTAGACGATCAGTAGATCGCAACACAAAACAGAATAAGCGCCGCTAAAGTTACTTAGTGCATGGGTTTCCACAGAGTGACTTTTGGCCCCACAAATAGGATGTTTCCAATTAGTTGGGGAAACACAGTGGTGGATTGTATCTTCACCATGTTTTGTATCATACTAGTTCAAACTGTTGTTGATTTTGACATTATCATGTTATTATAGCCCTGAAGAAGTCGCGGCGATACCGCCAAACGACGAAACTCGTGTTGGCTGGGCCTAAAGAATTAAAAAATCTACTCGTCGTCTTGTTTTGTGCGATTACTGCCATATGATTGAAATGTAAATTGATGCGTGTGCATAGGATTGTGATTTAGTTTGACTTTCACCCTAGGGTTGATCATTGGAGGGTTCAGGGTGATTCCCATCCCCTAGAGCACCGCAAGTGAGCAGGGGTGTATGCTTAACAGCAAGACGTAAATTTGCGAGCGCCAAGGAGTGCCTAGTTTTAATTCACCCTAGCACGAGATTAAACCTAGTGTTGTCACTATGCCTAATGTGCCCACTGTGTCTGTTGTGACTACTGTGCCCACTGTTGACATGAGGGTACTATTGCTGCTACTACTGCAGTGCAACCAAAAGAACCAGCAAGAAAAGAAAATAATATTTACAAACTAAAAAATTAATACGGAGAAAGTTCGTGGAGTACAATTACCTTTGAGAGATTAGTTGTCTATATTGTAGATTAGTTGAAATAGATTATTAAAAAAGAATCTATATGAGAGTTCAATGCATATGACAAGTTTGGTTTGAAGAGATGGAAGAAGGATGTGGCATTGATTTGACTAAGAAAAAGGGTTTGTGCAAACCTTATAGAATGTATATGACTGGAAATGAGATTGACAAAATGGGTTTGTTATCTCTATGATCACATATTAAAGAGTTAGTGGATTATACCATGAAATGGATGAATCTAAAGAAATACAGAGACAAATGGAGACTGCCTAAAGGGAGTGGCAAAGAAAAAAGAAAATAGTCAGAAGCAAAGAAAGAAACAAATGAGTCTGAAATAAATATTTGTGACTGAGATTCCTTTGTGAGAAGTACATGGAGGGGACTATGTGTATGTTCCTTGGCAAAGGTCTGATCTCTGTGCAATTACAACCAACTTTCAAAAGCTTAGGGAAAACCAGAAAACTGGTATGCGAAAGTGATGGATTTGTGACTATTTCAAAAGTGCTTTGGGTTGATTTGTATACATTATCTGAAATTGTGATTCAGAAAGATTGGTGGGCAGAATGTAAAGCAGCCATAAATCTGCCAACAGAGACCCTCCAAGAATGCTTTCTAATAATACCCCAGCTTCTTTAGTCATGGATAAGTACAAAGAAGTGGTTTCGCATTTGGAGCAGAAAGTACCAGAGAAAGAGGCGAATTGAACAAAAATTACGAGAGCTACCCAAGAGGCAAAAGAGCCAGTGCATGCATAATATGAAAGACTGATGTAGATTATAGAAAGTTCCATAGAGTTGAAGACCTCAGAAAAGAGTGCAGAGGTTTTGTTTCGGCTTTTGTTTTGAATTTGTGTCCGTAGCTAAGTTCTCATCTTCATTGGAGTGTGATGAGTAGGCTGACCAAAAGTATCAATGAAATACTAAATTACGCAAAGTACTGTAGTGACTGTGTCGATGCAAAGCAGCAGAAGTTGAAGGAAAAGCTAATGATTGCTCAGATGAAGCATTTTCAGAGAGGTGCTAGAAATCAGCAATTGTATTTGTGTGATTTTGGTTCTGCTACTGGTGCAAATTCTGGTACAAATTCTGACATGCAGGGTGTGAATGTGCAGAGAAGGGGTGTTCAGTTTGCAAAAGTTGTTCCTCAAGCTAAAAATAGGAGTTTTGTGAATGGCTTAAATGATACACATGCAAACATTAACATGTTGAAGAAGACTACCCCTGTCATTATTACAGGTGTAGTAGTCATTGGAAACTGGAATGTAGATTAAATTCAGGCCGAATTCGGAATGATTTTTTCCCCCAAATGCCTCGGAGTCCAAGTCGGTTAGCACAGAGTAGATAGCAACTTCCCCAATCCATGGTCCCAGCCCAACTGACTCCTGTGCAAAATACAGAAAAAATAAAGGTTTGAGCCTGTATCACCCTCTAGAGCCTAGGCTACACTAAACAATATATAAAGGGAAAAAAAGCTCTAGCAGGATAAATTAAAGCAATTTATTCCAAAAATAACTTGTTATTAGTTATCACAAAAGGACACATCCGTCTGTTACTTAACGTATTGCATACAACAATGTTTGTGTATAATGAACAGGACATCATTCTTATATAGAAAAAGAGGCAACTGTCATATGCATTGACAAAGAAACTTTTCACTTTTGTAAAATCAAATACATACAGATTTCTGTGCAATCAAAAGCGATTTCAAATTAACATGTTGTTGAACAAACACATATATGAGTATCAAGCACAATCCTTGCTAGATTTGAAGTATACACTAAAATACAATAAAGTCCATTATTTCGGGTTTGGATACCATCACCAGGTAAGACGGTGAAAAAGAGGACCAGCTCTTAGAGTAATTTGTCAATTGTCTCTAGAAAGCTGGGGCAATGGTCTTTGGTAGAGTTGTAATTTTGTTTTGTCCTTGTGAGATGAACTCCTGGAGTAGATGGTCGACGCTTCTCGGATTTGCGGTTCTAGGCCTCTTCAGGACAAGGCAAAGGGTATGTACCACTGCTTTGGAAGAGAAATTAAAGTGAACCAGTCAAAGGGTTTATATGGACCCAGGTCTTACTTTGGCATCAAGTTGAGAGGGTCCTAGACCCAGCTCTCCCTCGTGCTGCCAGCCCTGCCGCTGCACCGCAATCCCACTCTCGCTTAATTTGCTGCCTTCTATTCTCCTGCTGCTTTCTCTGCTGACCCCTGTTTCTCCTGTTTGCCTTGTTGGCTCTTCTGTTTAGCTATTCCTCCTGCTGCCTTGCCCTTTTCTTCTGTTTATCTATTGTTTTCTCCTGTTTTCCATTGTTATTCTCCTGTTTTTCCCCTCACACTCCTCTCCACATCACTGTCGCCCATTTCCCGCCTCCTACCAAGTCCCGCCCACCCCCTCTCAGTGCCTCTTCCTCATCGCCGGACCTACTGAATAAAGGCCGCAGCACAGCCGCATTTCGGGCACGCCAAAGGCAAGCCTGACTGCACTCGTCTGTGCCTGGACCATGCCCAGCACCAGGACACCTGGCTCCCGGCCCACCCGCCAGTACAACACCTCAGTCCTCTGCGTCCTGAACACCAGATGCCACATTGAGCACTGCTGTCACGCAGCACTGCACGCTACGATAGGACAGTTTTCCTGTGCCAGCTGCACCTTCCCCTGCACCAGTACTCCCACCGTCATAGAGCAGAGCACCACACCAACCTCTCGCCACGCTACACCAGAAGCAACCCACTGACTCTACTGCTTATTCCTCAACAAGCGCTCTATATGCAAGCACTCCGAGTTATGGGACCTCATCATCACCCTTTCACCCATCATCATCTTCCTCACCGAGACCAATCTGAATCCTACATCCACCCCTGACCTCGCCCAGAATTCAGAAAGGCCCTCAAGACCAGACTGTTTGAATGAGTCTTCCGGGACTTGCATGCGCCTGGCTACCCTACTGGGTTATTAGCAGCGCTATGTAAATCCTGATTGAATGTTTGAATGCTTGCGCTCAGTCAATGGTATGTTCCTCAGAGGAAGTTGGGGTGTGATCTCACAGGCACAGAGGGCACATAAATGGACCAGCTACCACACACGCCATCCAAGGTACTGAGCTTTTGTTCACCTTTTTAGCTCTCTGATTCCCTGTCTCTGGACTACTTAAGCTGTCTGGCAACTTCCACACAAGCAGCGATAGCAGCAGCAGCAAGCAAGCTAGAATGTCGCAGCATAGCTTCGGGTTTACCCCAAGCTTTGAGGATAAGAGGCACAGCTCTACTTTCAGAAAGTACTTCAGTTGGGTCTACATAGGTCTGAGTTGATAGCAATCTTCAATTTGCTGGAGTGAAGCTCCAATTTAATTGCTTAGTATTTGGCCCTTAGGAAGCACAGCATTGCCAGGCAGTACCAGTGAATTTTCAGACTTTGAAAATCTAGCCACTCATTAGAGAGGATGCAGGGCGCTGTAGGCCTTGTACTATTGCTAGAACACTATTTGGGGTTGATCCTGCATGAAATCAGCTAGGAACAATCCTCTGTCTTTATTCTGGCAGAGAACTTTGTGCATTCCCTCCAGACAGACTCTGAAGACAAAGACACAATAGGAAGTGTTAGAAATGGGGGTCTCTAGTTGGCAATGGTTTGCACCTTTTTGCAAGTAGGGACCCTTCTACCTAGTCAGGGTAAGGGAGATACACTTCTTAAAAAAACCCTGTTTAGAAAAATAAGTAAAACTTTATCTAAACCAAACAAGACCAAAAACGACAAAAAGAATCCAACATACAATACTGTAAAAATAGTTACTTTGCAAGATAACCTTTAAATTTGCAGAAATTGCTGATGAACACAGTTCCTCCAAGTCGGTAGCTCTGCCCGGGGCTACCGCGATGCTGAAAACGACAGAGTCTAACAATTCCAGCTGGCCGCGTTGGTGTGGGTCAGCTAAAGCGAAGACAGACTCAAAAACAGTACCTTTCTTGTTGCGGGCGACATGATGGTACGAGCCTGTCGAGGCAACCATCGCGGTTGCATTGCAAAAATGGAAGCGGTGCAGGGTGCGGTACCCTCACGATGCGGTGCAGGCAGCGGCTCGGTGACGATCGTCCAGATGGCATCGGTGAGGCCAAGGCTTACGGTGCAGGGTGAGGCAGTGTTCGATGCGGTGCTGGCAGGTTGCGGTGCAGGCGATGGAGCCGGTTGATGTTCCGGTCGAGCAGACGGTGTCGGTGACGTTCAGGCAGGGTGAAGCAAGGCGGTGCGGAATGCGGTGCCCACAGCACATGGTGCGAGCAACGGCTCGGTGATGATCATCAAGACGGTGTCGGTGAGACCAAGGACGCGGTGTGAAGTGCGGCGGTGCCTTCTGCGGGGCCTTCAGGACACAGAATCCTGTGACGGACTCGGTGACAGAGTTGGTTGCCCTTTTCTTCTGCGGTGACTGAAACCAACGGTTCCAGAGACGGTGCCCAGAAGGATGGTGAGGTCTTTGCTGTTCCTGAGACCTCTTGAACAGGGGCAAGCTCCACTTCCAAGCCCTTGGAGATACTTTCTCAAGCAGGATACACACACAGTTCCTCTCCTTGACAGAAACAGCTACTGCAGGCCAACCCCAGACAGCACACACAAAAGGGGCAGTACTCCTCCTCCAGTTTCTTCCAGCTCTTCTCCTTGGCAGAGGTTCCTCTTGAAGTTTAAAAGTGATCTAAAGTTCAGGGGTCTGGGCCCCACTTTTTAGAGTACAAAATCCTTTGTTCTCTGGAGGCAGAGTGTCTGTGCTCAGCCAAAACCGGTTCTGTCCTCTCTGGTGTAGCTGCCCTGCAGGAGGTGGAGACAGCATTGTCCAGGCCCATTCAGGTGTGAAAGAGATCTCCTCCCCCTAATCTAAATGATGCCGAGGTCTATTCAGCCCAGCCCTGGCTCACCCTGGAAAGGCAGGACACACCTCTCCCGCCCAAATGACTGTCTGAACAGAATGCACATCCCCAGCCCCTGCCACTCCAAAACCAGACAGTCAATACACAAACCTAGCAGAGGCACACAGGATGGCTAAGCAAGAAAATACCTACTTTCTAAAAGTGGTGTTTTCTAAGCCCGGTCGGAGTTGGCGGAGTGCCACTACGCGGAGTTCCACGGAGTTGGATAAAAACTCTGTGGAACTCCGCTCCGCTCCCCTCCCCTCCACCCTCCCTAATTTAATTATAACACGCGCAAGAGGTACAACGTAGGGGTTTGCGTGGATGAGGATGGCGAGGACGAGGAGGAGAGAGAGACCATGGCGAGGAGGAGGCAGCCCAGAGACGCTACAGCAGGTAAGTGCCTTTTGTTTGTTATAATTGAATTAGGGAGGGTGGAGGAGCCGGCTAACTCCGCTCTGCCACAGAGTCAGAGTTTTGCCTGAACTCCGCGTTCTCAACGGTGCGTGGAGTAGGCAAAACTCCGTAAACTATGCTGGTGGAGCGGAGTTCTCCGCCCGGGGTTAGTATTTTCAAACACACAATATAAAAATCATCTTTACTATAAGATGTATTTTTATATTCCGAGTTCAGGCATACTAAACTCCATTTTCCTATCTTGTTCCCAGGGCCAGTTATACTTATAAGATGTTATAAGTTAACTCCCCATTCTTTCCTATGGGACAGATAGCCTTACAATAGTGAAAAACGAAATTGGCAGTATTTCACTATCACGACATGCCACACACATCAGGGCATGCCCTAACTTTCACATACACTGCACCCTGCCCACAGGGGTACCGTGGGCCAACTTTAGGGGTGACTTACATGTAAGAAAAGGGAAGGTTAGGGCCTGGCAAGTGGGTGCACTTGCCAAGACATCATGGCAGTACTAGACTGCAAACAGACACTGCAGTGACAGGTCTGAGTTATCTTTGAAAGGCCACATGTGTGGGTGGCACAATCAGTGCTGCAATCCCACTTGCAGCATTTGGTTTACAGGCCCTGGGCACACACAGTGCACTGTACTAGGGACTTAATAGTAAACCAAATATGCCAATCATGGAATCACCAATCCATAACAACAATTTACAGAGGGAGCAGTTGTACTTTGGCACTGAACAGCAATGGCAAAGTGCCCAAAGCATCTAGACCAGCAAAAACGAAGTCCAACACACAGCAAAACACAGGAGGCAAAAGGCAAAAAATACAGGGGAAACCCACACCGATGATGCCAGGTCCAACAGGAAGAAAGAAGAAAATAAGTTGCACTGACCTTGTTGATCATCATTAGTCAGCAGGCATTCTTCATTTTACATTTACCCTTCATGCAAAAAGATATTTTTGACCATCTAACAGTAACCCTAATGATAAGTGTGCCAAATATATTCACTATCAATCTCCCATCCTTGGTGTTTGAGATGTTTGCTACAAAAAATAAACACCATACAACCCAATTACCCTAGGGTACTGCACTTCATTTATAGCGCAAGGCTGGTAGACCTCACTCTGGGTGCAGCTACTGCACACAAAAATTAAAAGGTTGCCACCAGCCAGGATATAGCCAAAGGTGGTGAGGGGGCCTATGCTCTGAAGACTACACGGGTTAGGGTCAAAACTGTCCTACAGTGCCATAGAGAGCTCTAGGGTATCAATTTTGCTGGGGTTCTTTAGGATTAGAGGGTGTTCCAAGTTACCCAAAAAGGGAACATGCAAAGGAAGCTCAGCAATAAAGAGAATGTGGCATGTAAGGAACACAAGCTTAATCATTTAGGGACTTTCAGAATTAGAAACATGCGGGGCCTAACCAGATGCAAAGACTAGTGGTGGCTAGGAATTAGATTATGGTGACAGTTTAATGCAGTATGTTAGGATTACAGATGAGTAGGATACTCAGTAGGTACATAATGAATGTACAATTGAAAGATGCTGCATATGGCGTCATCCCTTGCCCATTACAATTGTTTTGATGAGTAGGTGGTTGGCTGTGCACATTATAAATGTCACTTTCAAGTCCTTCTCTTCTTCCTCAAGTAAGGATATGTGGTGTCTTGTAGAAAGATTGTGTAGCATACAACATACCGCCATACGTTCGCAAATGTTCCCAATCACCTCAGAATGAAGGCCTCCCACAAAGCAAAAGGTTCTGGGGCTTTTCATTGCAGTAAGGTCACCACCACCAGCACTACAATGGTGATCTTCCCATGGTGTGCTCCCAGTCTGCTTTCTCCACTGTATATCTTTTTTTGACTTTTTGCCATCCTTACCCCTACTTTTCTGACAGTCTGCATTGTCTGGCATGCGTCCCAAAGGAGAACTGGGGGTGGGCAGCACATGTATGGATCTGGACTACAACCCTAAAATAGATTCAGGATTCGCTCTTCGGCCCATTTCCATAGCACTGTCAACCTCATTCTTTGGACCACATGCCATGGCTCACCCCATGATTTGACACAAGCCCCATTTTTTATTGTAGGGGTGTAGCCCTAACAGATTTTTTTTTAAACTTTTGTATGGGGTATCCCACACTCCCTTGCTTTTGATTTTTTTTTTTTTTCCCATATGTATTGACTCTTCTGCACTCATTCACTTGACTCTCTTCTTTGCTTTTTTTGTTTTCTCTATCTGCTTCGCTGCGTAGTTTAATGGAAGTGTTTGGCGGGGCAAACTCAGTGGGCCTTATTATCACATGGGTATCCACGCTTGCTCCTCCCTACCATTTACCATTTGGATCCCTGTCTCACTATCAATAAATTTGCCATTCTACTCAAATGACCTTAACTCCCCCTACCAGGGTGTCCAGCACCTGGGGTGACCCATCAAACCCAGTAGTGGCTGTCTCACTCCCAGGTGGACTTCATACAGTTTGTTACTGGATGTGTTCCAGCAATTCTACGAACTGGGCTTCCATCACTCCTCTGTAGAGTCCATATAGTATTTACTAATGGTTTAACAATGGGCTAAAGGTCAGAGCTTTCCGCACTCCTGGATGAACACTCACTAAAACCTGCTTCAATGGGTCATCCCTTTCTGTCCAGACATTCAGGCCTGGAAACCTCCTCCCAAAAAGAAAGCTCATTAATATGCATCTAGAATTCAGAAAATCAATGCAGACCAGACTGTTCCCACAATCAGTACTTATCTGACTTTCATGCTACAAGTCCTTCTAATAAGAACCTATGAAGTAGCGTCCTCTTAGGATTTTTGGGGCCCTGGGCAAATCATAATTTGGGGCCCCTTGTTCAGGATGGGTCTCAGTTTTATTACCTTTTTTCTGTTATTTCAAGACTGAATGATGCTAAATAATTTTGAATCATATTTTAAGCTTTCAGAAATAGGGTCATACAAAAACAAGTGAAATGTATCTTGAGCATGGCCACAGAAATCCTCAAGAGGAAACTTGGCAGGGAGAGACAGATTCAGAAGTAGCAGTAGAAGTAGGTAGGGAGAAAGGGAGAGGTGGAAGTAGTGTAATAGAAAAAAAAGTGGAGAAAAATCACTTTACCAGGGGGGCCCTTAGAAGGTGGAGGCACTGGGCAATTGCCGACTTTGCCCATGCCTTAAAATGTCAATTCTACTATGAACTTATCCCTCACTTTCTTTTTTAAATTATGCTTCACATAGAAAACACTGTTGCATGCCTCCACACTATGGCTCGAGCAATTCTCCAGGTTGCAGGCACACACCAAAATACAATACACCTAGATGGCAACTCTATTGACACCCTTCCTCGACCATGCACAACAAACATAGAATTTAATTACTTCACCAACAAGAAAGCGCTTTGGGGCCTCATCAAGCCATTTGCTGCAATATAGAAATGCTACAATACATTAATCTCTGCATACCACAGAGAAACACTAGGTTAACGCATCAGGTGAAGGCTCGGCCCTCCTTTAAGCAGAAACAAAGCTGTGGATGCTGAAAGCTCATGCCAGAGACATATGAACGTCGAAGCGAGACCTACTCATAGTGGCTTTTATACATGGACCTTCCCTACCACTCAGACCAACATCCAAACACTAAGGGCCCGATTCACAAAAGTAATCTGAGACAAAATCCTAACTTTATGACTTTCGGTATTCACAGAAGGCATTTAGGAGTACTAAAGTTAGGATTTTGTCTCAGTCAATCTTAAATTTTGGTCTTTAAGTTAAACTTAAGACAAACTTAAGTTTAACTGAGACAAAACCCTAACTTTACGACTAGGATTTTGTCTCAGTTAAACTTAAGTTTGTCTTAAGTTTAAACTAAGACTAAAACTTAAGTTTAACTGAGACAAAATCCTAACTTTAGTACTCCTAAATGCCTTCTGTGAATACCGAAAGTTGTAAAGTTAGGATTAGGTCTCAGATTACTTTTGTGAATCGGGCCCAATGGCACCCACCTATCTTCCCATTTTCATGCATTAAACACACAGCAAGTAAGAGGCTAGTGCATTTAAAACTGGTCAAACTAAGTAGAGGTAGAGCTTTCAGACCGAGAGAGGGGTCTTAGAGTTAGATTGAAAATGAAGTCCATCCCCTAATGAAGAATCTGCTAACACAGTGTGTAGACTGTTCTCCTCATATCACGCTGCTATGAAATGCATACCACCAAATGCAAGTTTACAGTAAGGCATATATGTAAGTAGATGGTTCAGTGAATGACTATGCTTTGATGAATATATGCAATATACATATACCAAAGCCAATGCCATGATGGGTGTGAAGGATTGATATGTATGTTGTACATACCAAGGAGATATGTGATGTTAGGATAGCAAGTCCTCATGAGATCAGGCAGGTACATGCTTCGAATGGTCATCAAGTTGCGTGTTAATCCTGGATCCCTGGCATAGACATGAGTTAAGGAAAGATATGCTTCACAGATCATCTAGAATATGTGCTCTTCATGTTGAGGAACACATGTTCCATGGCCTCTAGAGACGGCACTTGGATGTTGAGCATTATCCAGCTGAAAATATGGCTTTCATTCTGTGTGGGGGAACTCCCCTATTTATATCATTAAAAATTGTCACACAAATGCTATTGAGATAGGAATATCCTCTGCACGGTACAGAGAGGTGTGCCCCTGCCCTGGGTGTCCGACACAGTGTATGTGTTATCTTGATTTAGCATCACACTAATTTAGAGTGTGTGCAGAGGCCTAGGCTTCTCACTTGCCATTAGTAAGTTCTTCAGCTTGTATTATGACAAGTATAGGTGCCCCAAGAGTGTCCTTATTAACAGATAGTGGAGTACTGTGCTTGTCGTGGGCTTAGTACATAGAGGGGTGGTTGCACTGTTATGTGTTTTGTGAATCCATAGTTGTAACAAGACCTTTTTTATCTGTGTCACTGGAGTGTGGCCCACTGGCCCTCTAATGTAGAGTTCCACTTCTCTGCACTTAGTCAACTGGCTGTGCTAACATCCCAAGTGCGTGTTTTGCGTATTTGTGTGTGTAGACTGTGAGGTACATGCATGGTGTGTGAGTGAGCCACACTAATGGAGGCCTGTGAAGAGCAGACCCCGGTGTCTGTGGCCCTCCAGTCTCTCCAAGTACGGTCTGGGAGGGAACCATGGTATTTGAGATTGTGATTGCTGAAGCCCTTTTCTGTGACTGTGATTGTGATTCAAGAGAAATGTGTGTAGCCGCATCAACCCCAGAGTGCAAGGCCACACCATTACCTGAGTATAGGCATGTGCATGGTTGCCGGTTCACTGACATAATATCGAAACCATAAATATTGCACTACCAAATATTGTGTCAAAAATATCAATCAAAAAAATATTGTCTTTCTACACATATAGAAGTAGGAACAAAAATGTGAAAAAAATACAATTTTAGACCTATATTGAAAAAATATATACAAAAATATTGTTTTTTAATATATAAATATAGTTTAAAATAGTAAATATTAAATATTTTAAATTCTAACATTAATATAATATTAATTAAATATATTTAAAAAACATTTAAAGATATATTGAAACATATACTTATTTAAACACAGACGCACACATATATATGTATGTATATTTATGTACACATATAATATATAAAACTATAATTAAAAATATTCATTTTAATGTATATTATACTTAGATATATATATATTTACATACATATAAAAAATAAAAATAAAACTTTAACCAATAAACTGCAAAAACTTCAAAAACATTGCCAATTTAATTATACATAAAAGTAAACAATAGAAAAAATCTGTTTTAATAAAGTATCTTAAAAATAACAAATGTCTTAATATAGAAAATATATAGATCAATTCACAAACACATAATAATAATATATATTTAAACAATATTAACAAAACTATTACATTTTAGAAATAATAAATATACTATTCGCACTCCAGTCGGTGCAACAGTATGGAAAGCGTTGGACCCAGGAGGGGTAACATTTACTATTCCTACTCCAGTGGTGCAACAGTGGAGAAAGTGTTGGACTGTGAAGGGGTAAAATTTAGTATTTCCACTCTAGTCTATGCAATAGTAGGGAAAGCGATGGACTCAAGAGGGGTAAAATTTACTATTCCCACTCCACTCGGCGCAACAGTAGGGAAAGCATTGGACTCAGGAGGGGTAAATTGTACTATTCCCACTCCAGTCTGTGAAACAGTAGGGAAAGCGTTGAACTGTGGAGGAGTAAAATGTACTATTCCTACTCCAGCCAGTGCAACAGCAGGGAAAGCACTTCACTTCAAACACATACCATATTTTAATACATGTATTAATTGAACAAAAAGATAAACTATTAATATAAAAATCATAGATATGAACATTAGTCAAGTGCAAAAAAGGGCACAAAACGGCATTCTCTTGAATGAAAAGGTGGGCTTAACTGGCACGAAGCCTCCAGCTGCTTCTTGCACTTAGAAAGGGAGCATCCCTTCATGGGTCACTCTGTTTATTTTAGCTGAGGTTGTTCAGCCAAAGGAAACCCTTGGGATGATATGATTTATTTTGATTTGTAAAATAAATAAGTGCAGGAGGCCAAAGTTTTTCTTAGGACCCTGCCAACAGGGTTGTGGGATGCCAGGTTTGCACAATTTCAAGGCTGTCTAGACTTACTTCCACCTCATGCCTCTTTCTATCCCACCCTATACTTCCTTGTCTCTTTTCTTGCTTTTGCAGGCTCTTTTTCCATCCCCTCTATCTCCCTTTGTCACTGTTTTCCTATCTTTCTCTTGTTTCTTCTTTATCTCTTTTCTGCCTATTTGCATATTAGTCTGGATCACAATCTGATGAAGACAAAACACTTCCTTGTCCCCTAAAAAATGGATTCTGGTGCCTACTGCCTGCTCAAACTAAGCACTATCCACTACTGACAAGTAACGTGCATATATTATTTCATAATATACTGTGATCTGACCCACCTGATACCTTGCAGGGAGAGAGGTGCACCTTGTGAAATAAACCTCAAATCTTTGATGGCAAAAAAGACCATAGTTCCCCAAACAACTCCCTTATCCCACAACATTGTTCTTTGTTGTTACAGTTGGAGCCCTTCCCTTGCACTCCCAGATCTCTCTCCCTCACCACCAATCATCCCCAAGTGAAATCCCTTTTGTCTTACTCCACATCCCCAAACTTACTCTTCCCTTCCTCTGGTATTCCCCCACCACCCCCACTCCCCAAGAGGTGAATGCCACAAGCACCTGACTCTCCAACCCCCAAATTACCGCCACCCAGGAAAAGCATGAAAGGTGTTTTCCTGCCCCGTCTCATTTGTTCCCTTATCTCCCACTTAGAAAATAATTCTGCTCCCTTCTACATCATAGTTTGTCGTTCCACAAGTTTCCCAGCAATTCTCTTAACTTCAATATATAATAAGCATAACCAAATTTCGATAGACGAACCCTATCAGTATAAAACAAATAAGCATCATCTTCCTTAAAACTGTTATGTGCTAGAACTTTATGGAACAAAAAAAACCTCTCATTGCCCTATTCTCCCTATCTCCTGCCACATCAAACCTAGCCTGGCCAATTCTATCACCAACCCAATCCTAAAGGAACGTTCCCCATACTTGTCCTCATCCAAACCAAACATTACAAGTCCTATGTGCATTACTGCCAGCAAATTTGATGGGGTAATCTTCGACTCTTTCTCATACCAAAAGTTCTTGTCACTACTCAACCCGGGCCATTCAAGATATCTTTCCCACTCCCTTACCAGACCAATCTCTGCCTTTCCACTCCTGCGCAATTATATCAATTTTCCTCCTCCCACTTCATCAGTTTTAGAAATATGCAACCACATTCACAACCTCTGACCTTCCCAACACACCTCATTATTCCAAATCCCAGGCCTGTCTTTCATAACTTATAACTCATGCATAACATAGCTAACCTAAATATGCATCATAACAACAATGGGATAAAATTGCTACTAACCCCTCCAACAGCCACCGGTTCCCACAAAGTAGATCTGATTCCTCTTTCATTTTTTGCACCCACACAAAACTCTCCTCACCAAATCCCCTTGTACTAGGTCATAACACCACTCCAGTTTCTCGTAAGATGATACCCCCGCCAATGTTTCTGCTATGGTAGTTGGGGGTATAGCTTTGTTAATGACGTCTGATAACAACTCTGTTTCTCTTCCTACCCTCCAAGCATCATCTCTAAAATCCCTACAACATAAAAGGTCATTCAATTCAAGCCTGTAAGTAATTCCTCTTTGTTGATGTTGCAATTGACTTTTCTACCAACTCCACTATTCTCCCTCACCATGCCCAGATGTCCTGTGGCAATTGAGTCTTAACCTCTTCTGCTCCAGGGGCCAACAAGCGAAATCTCTGCCACTGGGAATTTGATAAAGCATCTGCTATATTATTGTTTGCTCCTGCTACGTTTGGCTTTGAAAACTATGTTCAATTGCAAACACTTCAGCATAAAACATCTTAACAGGTGCAACACCTGCATATCCTTGTGTTTTTCTCTTTGCTTTTTCTCTGTTCACCGATTCCACTACTGTCATGTTGTCTATGCTGAACAACACTGACCTATTTGCTATGTGCATATTTGCCACCCAACATTGGTAATAATTCAAGAAAGGCGATACTTCTCCTTTGTACCCACCAATGCTCAGGCCATTTCTCAGCACACCAGCACTCATTCCAGAAAACGCTGAACTCTGTTGCTCCAGCTGCATATGAATACATGCTTACTTGCCAAACATTGGGGGTCATTACGATGGCGGTGAACCCGCCACCGGCAGCCTGACGGTGGCGAATTCACCGCCATTGCAAAGCACTTTTCCGCCCGCCAGATTACGATGCGGGCGGTGTGCTGGCGGACGGAAAGTCCGTCCGCCAGGGGTCCGCCACAGGCAATTGTTACGATTGCCTGGCGGACCCACCAAGCATCTCTAAAATGGTGGCGGTGTCTAGCAGGCACCGTCCGCCAGATTAGGTTGCTGCATCCCCGCCCGCCTGTGTATGGCGGTTCAACCGCAATTCACAGGCTGGCGGGGATTGCATTTGGGGGACTGTTGCGGGCCACCCCTGTGCAGGGGCACTTTCTTGTAGCACTTGGTGCCCCCCCACATTTCCCTGTATCTTGTGGCAGGCACCGCGTGGTGCCTGCCACGTAGTGCAGGGAAATGTAAACTGTGCATTTTTAACATTGCGGCGGGTGCTGCAGCTAGCAGCACCCGCCGCAATGTTAAAGATAGTAGGGCAACCGCCATGGGGGCGGTGGCATCGTAATACCCCCGGTGGTACTGCTGCCTTGTAGGCGGGCGGTCCCACTCCCCGACACGATGGCGGACGGACTGAAGTCCGTCCGCCATCGTAATCACCCCCTATCTTTTTCTTTAAAAAAAACACATAGAAACTCTGTTAAACTTTCCCAAAAATGCAAACTACACACACAGATCAGCCCTCACTGTCATGGTAATCCTCACTTTATGATGTTGCAATGTGGAGCCTGAGATAGCAAAGCTCAGCCTTTTGCAAAATGTTTTTCATGCCATTACCACCCTACAGGCACAATTCAAATAACCTAATAGTTTTTGAACCATCTAAAGCTCCACTTTTCTCAGCCCTGTCACACTAGCCTGAAAAGCTTCAATTTCCTGCACCTTACTGTCAGGTAGCACTGCATCGTGTTCTCTGTATCCAATCAAATCCCCAAAAAAGCAAGGGAATTTGTGGGTCCTTTAGTCTTTTCAGGGGCTAGAGGCACCCTCAGCTCACATGTCAACTGTTAAAAAGAACTTAAGTGTCCTGTCACATTCTCCTGTTCCTTTTTTGCCCACGAAAAAAAAATCATCCAAGTAGTGGCATACCAACTTATGATCAATGTTCCATTGAAAAGCACATTGCAAAAATGTGCTAAAAGTTTAAATAATGAGGAAGAAATAGCACATCCCATCGGTAGAGCTTTGTCCACATGATTGCACCACCGAATTGCATTCCCAACAATGAGAAATCTCCAAGAAAACTGGCAATAAGTGGAAAGCAGACTCAATATCATTCATTGCCAGTCCCACTCCTACTCCTCCACATTTGACCAAGCTTATGACATCATCCAGCGATGCGTATGTCACTGTAGCATTCTCTTCCGCAATGTAATAATTTATTGAAGCCCCAGAAAAATGATGTATAAGGCGATATTCTACCTCACTTTTTACAGGGGAGAAATCATCAAATCTGGCAATGGCCACTCCACAAATGGTCTTGCTACCCTCCCTGTTTTTAATTTCTTTGCCAATTTTGCGACACAATCTGTGGTAACTCCTTTGCTGATCTCAAATTATCTCCCCACCTTCTGGCCCCAGGTCCTTAATATCCAAACTAAACCCCTCCTGGCAGTCCCAATCCAATTTAGCGGCTGCCTCCTGTTAGGGTAAAATTACAACCACCATCCCAGCTTGTGCACATTAACCGGAGCGTTTCCCCTTTGGTAAAGGTCCTAACTGTTGTCCTCTGCCCCTCAATGATCTCCATTGTCCTCCGTTATTCACCATGGGTAAACACTGTGTAATTGGGTGTCTGCTCCAACATTGGGAGCACTCATATTTGTAATAGCAAAATTGCCCTTCTTAAACCCTCCAACATGCTCCCGCATTAAGCCCTTGCCCCTGCCATGTGACCCCATCCATTGTTGGATGTGAAAGTAAAGAAAGGACTGAATAGTTATTGGTAGATCACTTGCAGTATGTGCTTTTGTCAGAGGATGTGTAGATGACATCCATTGCAGCCACAATTCTACATCAACGTCCCTCAACAGTTTCTCAGGATTCAAACTAAATCATGCCCTAAATTCCTCATCATATCTGGACTATGCATAGACCCCAAAATGCTCACAATGATATCCATATATTTGAATATAGCGACTGCAGTGTCAACATGCTTTTCACAGTAAATACTAGCATAAATAAGAAATGCTGATGCACAGTTATCCATGGTCATGGGTACCCTTGGCCTCCTTTCCAATTCCTATTCTTCCTCCTTCTTTGGATTGTATATCTCCAGGAAGTAATTTAGAAACACCAACATATTTGTTAATTTTTTGTCTTTTCTGATAAATGTGACCCCAGAGGCATCACAATCCCCATATAAGGCAGCCACTTGCTATGTGCTGCTTTCTCAGTCTTGTCACCCATCCTTTTTATCTTCCGTTTTTTCTTTATCTATCTTTTCATCACATTGCATTTCCTTATCACACATTGTCTTCACCGTGTTATGGGAACTATTACTGGTTCCATTGGCCGTCTGCACCTGCATAAGTCCTTCATCCACCGCAACAGATTTTGTCTGTACGTTTGTCGTGACTTCATTTCCCACATCCTATACTGACTACAATTGTCACCTACTTTTTTGAAGCCTCCTACGGCTTCCACAAACCACTTGTCTACTTTCTGACATGCTTTGTTGTCCTTGCCCGACACATCTAATGATGCGTTGTTCATCACCTCATGAATTCTGAAAGGCATCAATGCTCCTCCCTCCTTAAATTACATCCCTTTGCCTCCGCTCCCTGTCCCTCACTATGAGAATTTACCCCCGACCCTCCAATTTTTCCACACTTCCTCTTCTTCCAAATTATCAGTTGATTAGAATCACTAGGAAAGTAAAAGGATGGTAAACCTCCACCATTTTGCTATAATCATGTATTCAGAAAAGTATATAAAATACATGACAATAAAATGCGTACTCCTACGATGTAATCTAACTAGATGTACCTAAGTGTACCTAGCATGTGTGTAGGTGTTAAAGCCAAGAATCCCTCTAGAATAAAGTCCACCCCATTACCTGAAGTGAGAGAATGTGGGACCCTGTCTTGGTCTCGAGTTGGACACCCGGCAAGGGATGCTCAGACCGCTGCGAGCTGGAGTGTCTGCATGCAGGAATCTCAGCGTCTCGCGTCAGTGTGTCGACATGGAATTCGTGATCTCCTCTAACTATCTCAGCAAGATGTGATGTTTATATACCCGAAGTTATCCCCAGGGGTTCTACCTTGCTGTGCCACTGTCGGACTTAGGATGACGTCGGGAATGAACCTTGTACATAGTTATTATGCAGGAGATGATAGTCCTGCTGAATTTCCGAGAATCCTGAATCCTCATGCATAATGTATGAGGCTATTGTTCTGGGAAAACCCCACGTTCTGTAAGGAGTACTGTAACTAGGTGAAGGGTCAGTCCTAGCAGCTGTTATGTAAGTAATGTAGGGACGAATATAGGTGAAAGGTTGTGATCTTACCTAGGCCTATATTGGGGTACCTATATGGAATATAACACTGGTCAATGTCCAGGAGCTGTAATGTGCTCCACTGGCACCTGCATAATATCATCCCCCACTTGGGTTACTGCTGACACTGCTTTCGCTCTCAAGCTGCTCCAACCTGGAAGGCACCCATCGCCAGAGGCCCAAACAGCCACTGCAGCTCCTTTATGCCTTATTTCTCCCTCTTCATCTGGAATCCTCATCCATTGGCCTTTCTCTCTGGTCACCACTTAACTCCCAGCATCTATACCTCCTCCATAATACTGCGCATCAAACAATGGCCACTTCTCACTTTGAGCAACATCTACAGCTGTTTATGCCTCCTTTGCCCTCAAAATACACAGATGCTCCCAAATTATCTCCAGAGTCTCACATTCCAAATGTCTTGCGCCCTCAAATTGACTAGTGCCGTTTCCCAAAGGATCACTACGGTCTTTCTGCCTCAAAACTATGCTACGTGACTTCACAGCATCTTCTGCATCCAACAGGACTACAGCTCCCTTCATGCCTGGGACCGTGATGTCATTGTTGAAGTGTGTATGTCCCATAAACACACCAGGTAGTTAAAAGATCCAATACATTTATTTGAGAATAAAGTATCCAACATAAGGAGCCCATCCACCAGCATCCGCCCAGTTCAGCTGTTGCAAGATAACTGTCTAACGGACAACTGTCCTCCAAGGCAGGAACACAGAACTTGGGAGCACGCTTGGAAGATGCACTCTGGTTAACATGTCACAGAAAGAACATTCAATGTAGAACACAGATTGTGAAAAACATGACATCACAGTAAGGATACCACACAGGGGTAAATGAAATGATAATAAAACAATAATATAATTTTATTTTTCTGTGACTGGCTCTGACTGAGGCGTGTGTGCGTGCGGAGCCTGGCCATGACAGGGAGAAGTGGTGGGCACTTAAAAGTGTGCATGTCAGTTTGGTCAGCTGTCTTAGGCCGGCCAAACAGACATGCGCACTTCTGTTTCTCCAAACAGCTGTGTTGCACAGCCGGGTTGGAGAAATGCCACAAGCTCCCAGGCACTGTCGGAGCAGCAATCCAGGCCGCTCAGACCAATCCTGGTACTGCTCTCATAGCATGAGAGCAGCAACTGGATCGGGTGGGGAGCCTGTGCTTCCCCAGTTACTACTGGGAGAGAAGCACCGAGGCGGCCGTTGGGTCAGCGACAGGTAATTTTTTTTATTTTTACCCTAAATTCCCCATCTCCCCCTCCCCCACTCTCGTTTTTGCCCACCAACGTCTATCTTCCAATCTTACTGAAGAACGTGCAACTTTAGAAACTTTGAAAGGGTTAATATGTCACAAAAAGGACATTCAATGGAGAATACAGATTGTGGAAAACATGACATCACAGTAAGGATACCACAGTCATTACTCATCCATCATCACTCACTTTAAACTGTGAACCACAGCTGTTGGCTAGCCAGCACCCCACTCGCTAGCTCCTTTTCAAAGGCCTCAAGACTTCCTTCACGCGGCCCACCAACTGACCCACAGAGTGGTGATGTCGTCCCACCTCCTACTTGTCCCTGCACAGTGCCCACATCAGCTAATCTCTTGCCGGCCCTGCTGCTACAAGCAATCTGCCCTCCACTCAACACAAATCCATGCTTGGAGCCATGCTCATGCGTACCAGGTAAGCTTTTTTCCTGCTTCTTCTGGACTTCTTCCTTCTCACCCACAACAGCCACATCAATACTGCCTGTCACCCTTAACCCCTTAGAACGCCTTCAGGCACGCGGCGACCTGCATGCTGCCACAGCTGCCGCTACCCTTCCTGCGTCCTCACACCTCGTCCTTGGCATGCCTACCCAGGCTTGCTCTATTACTCCTAGCCAGATTAGATCATCCCTGCCTGCTGTACATAACATACGCAGCGCTTGCCTCACTATATCACTAACATCCTAAGCCATTTCATATAACTTACTGAAATTCAGAAACTGCCTCACGACCTTGCAAAACACTATACCTGCCTTCCTACTGGCAAATGGAGTCAGCAAGAGTCTGAACTCCCTGCCCTCCTACCTTAAATACCCCTGTCAACCCAGACGCCCCCCTCCGAAGGGTCTCAAGCTTATCCGTTGTACCCAGGCAATGTGGCATGTGCCACCCTCACAAATCCACTCGGGGGAGAATGGCAAAAGCCCTACTCCTCTGGGTACCCTCACTAGTTTTTACACAGAGCAGCAGGGTGGAGGCACAATAATCTCTTTGACCTCGCACTCAATGAGTGGTGGAGGAGGGTGTTATGATGTAAGTGATTTTGTATTCTAGATTGTTAGGCATGCGATATTCTAAGAGGCAACAGTTTACTCTGCCTCCTTGGAGAAGATCGACGCCAGGTTGCGTTCCCCAATAAAGCTTTCACTTCTCTACCTTCACACGGTGTACGGTGTGATTAACTTCACAACATTTTGTGGCGATGAGTTGGTTCCAGCTGTTGTGGAGACTTACACGCAACCTAGCGTGTGGGTGTCTAATATTGAGGACAGACACGAGAGATGTTAGTACAGGAGAGAAAGGTGAAGTAAAGCATGAGAGGAGCTTTAACGACGTAAGGGGCTACAAGAGATTGTGCGAGATACTGTTCTCCTCCCTTAATTTGGGCACCCACCCTGTGATTTCCAAGGGTGCTCAAGCAACGGTGCATGCAGATGTGCCTGTGGATGGTGCGCACTCTGGAATTGCTGTGACGCAGGCCATTGTACATCGCCAGTGTCTCCGGAGAGAGAGTGTGAACAGCAACGTAAGGTGGTCCATTATACGTCACCTGCGTCGGAAGTGTCAGCATGAACCACAGCACAAGGCACGCCTGAGTGACACCGTCTTGGGGGAGAACCGTATTATTGGTGCCTGTTTTGAGGTCATGAGTCACAGTGCAGTATCAAGGTGACGTCTTGCTACAGCGCCAGTACCTCTGGCAGATCACCCTTACCTTTGGTGATATGCACACCACTGAGTAATACTGCATGATCACAAATGTGTCAATTTGTGAGGTAGTATTGTCATTGAAACTCAGCACTGTTCACATCCCCTTTTTACTATGCAGATTGCCTCGACTGTGATCTGCACACCAGTACACATCATAAGTTTGTTCTTGGTGTGTTTTATTCAGCGAATGTTTGCTTGGTTGTTACAGACCTTTTGGCTTATATTTTGATTTGTTGTTATTGCAACATGGCAGAACAGAGTAACATTATTGCTCCTCCATTGTTTTTACCACAGACCAGCACTCCAGAAATTGTGTCGGAGGATTGGGTGGGGATGTTAGAAAACTATATTACAGCTTTAGATGGACAGGATTTCTCTCCAGCGAGGAAAAAGGCATTATTGTTGAGTGTGTTGGGGAGCAAAGGACAAAGTGTGTTTAAATATCTGTCTGTGGTAATGGGTGCCAATTGTCAGCCCATGGATGATGTTTATAAGGAAGCTGTAAAATGCTTGGAGAATAGATGTGCAAAAGAAACAAATATAGTGATGTTAAGATATACATTTTATACCCAACCTCAAGCTGAACATGAATCAATAGATGAATTTACAGCTCATTTAAGGGAACTCTCAGTCAAGTGTTGCTTTGGAACTATGACTGATGAATTAATTTGTGACCAACTGATTGTTCAGTGCAGAGAAAAGAAGATACAAGAGAGATTATGGGCAGCGTAAAACTCTACTCTTGAGGAGGCCATTGGGATAGCTAAAGTAATTGTGGAGTCTCAACGGTGTATGAGGGAGGTGGGTAGAAGAGAGAAAAAAGTGAGGTATCTATTGTAGGTTGTGGTGGACATAGTAGTAAGGGAGATGTTGAGTTTAGCTCAAAGAAAAAAATATTGACTTGAAACAAAATGCAAAGGGTGTTTCGTCAACCAATATTAAGAGCACTGGGAGAGAATGTATTAGTTGTGGGAGTATGTTTCACTTGGCAGACTCTAAGTGATGCTTTGCAGTCAATAAAGAGTACATAAAGTGTGGGCGCAAAGGCCATTATGCGTGTATGTGTTGAGAGAGTAATAAAATGGGCAAGGATCACAATTAAGTGAGTGTCGTGGATGTCCCGGATGATACTATGTCCAGGGATACTAGTGATTGATCCATGTAAGGAAGAGAAAGGGGACAAGAAGGATGACACAGATAGCAGAGGACGGTTGCCAAGACCTAGTGCAGTTTTCAATGTATGTGGACATGACATTGATCTTATGGTTGATTCTGGATGATTATAGACTATAATTCCGGGTGGTTGTTCAAAACACACTGGAAGGGGGTGGAGTTACTACCTAAAGATATCAGTATAGGAGGTTCTCAGGGAGAGACTATTGATACCTTAGGTTACATGAAGGGGTGTATACGATATTTGTCACGGTGTACTGAGGGTAAGGTGTACGTGTCAGCTGATGGTCCCCCTATCCTTGGGTGGATGCAGCAATTTGATTTTAATAACATGATTAACCTTAGGGCTCCCAATCAGGTCATGGTGGTGGGAGAGGAACTAGTGAATGATATTTTGGAGGGTGCTCAAAGGGTCTTTGACAAAACCTTCAATCAACCAATCAATCAGAGTCTTAATAAAGCGCAACCACTCACCCGTGAGGGTCTCAAAGCTTAGGTTGTCTTAAAGGTTTTGTTCACAAAATTGTCTTGAAGGAAGATGCTGTACCTAAACAACACAAACTCAGGAAGATTCCGCTATCGGTGAGGGAAGAAGTTAAGAGTTTGTTGGGAGATAAGTTAAAGGATGGGATAATAGAGCCTGTGGAACCCTCTCCTTGGGTTTCTCCTGTAGTGGTCACACAGAAAGCAGATGGTCGGCTGAGATTTTGTGTGACTTAAAGTCATTGAATCAGGATATTGTGGCTGATACATTCCCTTTGCCCAATATTAATGAGTTGTTGTCCATGGTGAAGGGTGGTAAGTACTTCTCAAAGTTAAATTTGAGGAGTGTTTACCATCAAGTCAGATTGCATGATGAATCCAAGGCTTTGACGGCTTTCATAACAGCTGAATATATTTTCCAATTTATGCGCATGACGTTCGGCTTAGCGTCAGCAGCAAGTGTATTTCAGCGAGTAATAAATAAATGTTGGAAGGAGTGAGTAATGCCTACTTTCAGGGCAACGTTTTGATTTTTGGTGAAACTGTAAAGCAACATAATGCTGTCCTGAGAGTAGTTCTAAAGAGATTGGGGTAGTTTGGGTTGACGGTGAATCAAGATAAATGTACCTTTTTATCAGAAGAGATTGAGGATTTGGGGTATACTATATCTGATGGTGGCATTAGTCCTAAATGATCTCTATTAGAAGTCATAGGATTGGCCCAGTCTCCTTCTGATAAAGATCAGTTGGGGTAATTTTTAGGCTTCATTGAATATTATTCAAAATTTGTGGAAGAGTTTGCCGGAAAAACAGAATGCTTGAGGGTGTTGTTGCGCAAAGAAATAAATTTGTTTGGGACAGTGATCAACAAAAATGTTTCGAACACATCAAAACGGAGATTTGTGAGTCTGGAATTCTTGCTACATTTGATATCAAGTTAAAATCTGTAGTGACGTGGATGCTAGTGCCACTGGATGGGGTGCTGTGCTATCTCAAAAGCATGGGAAGATGGAAAGAACCATGGTGTTTGCTTCATGCACGCTCACGCCTGCTGAAAGGGACTATTCCATAATCTAACGTGTAACATTGGTGGCTGCTTGGGGTGCAGAGTATTTTTGTGTGTATTTATGGTGTGTGTGGTTTGTTATGTGAACTGATCATAAACCGTTAATGAAAATCTTGTCCTCAGGAGGTGTGGAAAAAGATTCTGCAAGATTAGCTAGGTTAGCTGCCAGATTACAGGAATAACTTTATATGGTGGAGTTTGTGCAGGGGTGGAAGAATGTGCAAGGTGATTGTTTGTGAAGGATGTCTTTGGATTGGGAGATTGTGGATGGTTCAGCAGTGAAGGATTTTGATGCAGAGTGAGCGGTTGCATCTGTGCAAGATGTATTCACAGTGGAATGGGGGCATTTACCAGGGTGGAATGGGAGGAGGAAATGAGATCTGAAGCAGTATTAAGGGAAGTGATCAAAATGATCTGCAATGGTGCTGTGAGGGAGAGTGATGTATCAATCTCGGTTGAAAGTGTTGAGTGAGTTGTCGGTGTGTGGTACTAGTGTTATCATGAGGGGTGATTGTTATGTTCCTCCTTGTGGTTTGAGATTTAAATTGTTTAATTTGGCGCACCAAGTCACTTAGGCCAAGGCATGATGATCAGAAGGATTATGAGTGAATTTCGGTGGCCTGGTCTGGATGATCAGATCAAGCGACAGGTGGAAACTTGTAGCGTTTGTAAAGAGTGGGAGAAGAGGTTAGGAGTGAGATGCAGGAGTGAGGGGGTCACATTGAGAATCCTTGTAAACCTTGGCGCACTGTGTGCTTAGATTTTATTGGTCCTTTTTCTGAGTTGTCGCATGAGTTGAGATTTGCAGTTGTGTTGGTGGATGTGACATCCAAATAGTTGGTGGTCTGGTTTATGAGAGATATCACTACTAGGGGCACTATTGTTGTGTTGAAGGAGATCTTTGAGGATGAAGGGACTCCTTCTGTTCTCATTACAGATAATGGCACACAATTAACGTCCAATAAAATGGTAAGTTTTCTGGAGCAATGAGGTATAAAACATTCTTGTACATCTTCATATAATACCCAAGGGAATGGTATGGCAGAAAGAGCTAATAGACTGGTGAAAGGGACTATTCAGTTAGTGGTGGCTAGTCGTTTTAATGTACAACAGATGATGAGGGATATGGTATGGGCATATCACACCACTACACATGAGGGGTCACAAAGTTCTCCCTTTCAACAGTTGCGGGGACGTTTACCTGGGTCCAAGTTAGTGCTGCCCTGGTTGAAAGAGTGGATTGTTTCAGGGGGGGAAAGTGCAGTAAGAGTGCAAATAGAGTGACCAATATTAAGGTTGGCAATTGGGTCAAGATAAAGACAGGAAGGTGCTCGCTCTAAATTTAGAGGCCCTTCCGGGTGGTAAAAGTGGGTACATTTTTTGTGGTGGTGGAAGGAGTAGATAGATGGAATTTCAGAAGGGTAGCATTGTCCCAGAGAGGTGGTGAATGTGTGAGAGAGGAGGAAGAGGGAAGTTCAGGTATGATGGCCACGTGTGGTGAAGGGAATATGGATGGAGAAAGGACATGTAGGGAGAGTGGTGATGATGTCTCTGTTGGTGAAGGGAGTGTCAAAGATCAAAGGCATTTCAGAGATGCAAGAGTTCGTAAATTGCCTGCGTACTTTCAGGATTATGTGATGTCTGGAATCCTATCTATGACATGTGTATGTTCTTTCAGGACACTTGGTGAGGGCTTTCTTACTTTTTCAATGTGTATTAGCATTCTGTAAAATTAATGGTGGTAGTGGGTTTAGTGTTTCTTCTGCTAATGGTTATTGTGGGGTTTGTAGATTTGCATTATAATTTAGGTTTAATTTTGTGTAATTTTAGGAAGGGAAGGGGATGTATTATGATGTAAGTGGTTATGTATTCTAAATTGTTAGGCGTGCAATATTCTAAGAGGCGACAGTTTACTCTGCCTCCTAGGAGAAGATTGATGACAGGTTGCGTTCTCTAATAAAGCGTTCACTTCCCTACCTTCACACAGTGTACGGTGTGATTAACTTCACAACAGAGGGCAAGGACACCAGACAGAGATAAGGTGTATTTTACTCATACAAACTGCATAAAGCGGTTCCAGGCAGAGATCAGCAGGGAGGTGGCCTTCAGAGGGTCAGCCAAGAAGGCCATTAGGTCTGATCCTTGAGCGCAAAGGTTGGCGTAAGCTTTAGACACTCAGGGCCTCATTTATGAGGTTTTGCTGTAGGGCAGCGCAGCAGGCCTTCCTGCTGCGCTTCCCTACGGCAAAAGAAAAGGGCAGGAATGCGCCCTATCTATAAGATACGGCGCATTCCTGTCCTTTTCACCTGCGCCGGCGCACAATGGGCTGCCGTGCGCCAACGCAGGCACCTCTGCACCAGGGTGCCTGCATTGCGGGGATGATTATTTTTGTACAGGAAGGGAAACCTTTCTGTACAAAAATAATCACAAGAGGCTTCTTCCTCTTTCTATGTGTGCTGTAGAATGCAGCAGGCACAGAAAAAGGAAAAACGAGGAGAAATAAAGATATTTCTCCTCGTTGTGCCTCCCTTACGCCTCCCCTGGGGAGGCGTAAGCTTTTGGCGCTGCCTCAGATTTATGATTTCTCGTAAATCTGGGGCAATGTCAAAAGGCCATGGATGTTGCTGGGAACGCCCCTAGCAACACCCATTGCACGCCCCTTTAACGCAGAACACTGCGTTAAAGGGACTGATATTTATCAGGCAGCATTAAGCCACAAAAAGTGGCTTAGTGCTGCCTGATCAATATCACGCAGGCTTCTGCGCCACGGAACGTCACAAGAAGTGACGTTCCGGAGGCGCAAGGAGTCTCGTAAATGAGGCCCTCACTCTTTTTTTTGTCTTAAATTGGGAAATTACAAATCCATGAAAGTGAGAGTTTTTGGATGGGGATCGCCTGTACTCAAGGGATTCTTTCAGATAAAGCTGCCATTCAAGCTGGATGGTGTTGACAGCAGGTGGCCCGCTGCTTCAGACAGCGCTCACTAATCAGGGCGCTCTCTCCTTGAAACGAGGTGTGTTCTATAATGGATGGCAATGACGCCATGGGGGCCCTATGCCAGATGGTAATCGAGCTCTCTAGGGGGCGCACTGTAGGGGATGTTACTGCAAGGGTGGGTGTGGTCTTATGCTGCACAGTAGTGCCAGTAATACTGCTAGTAACAGTGTGAGCAACAGAAGGGGTAACGTCATGCTGTACGGCGCTAACAGCTGGGCAAGCTCTATGTTAAACGGTTCTGGCAGCACCGAGAGTGCCACTGCACGCCTGGTCACAGGTACAAGGCCCCACTGTCTCTCGTTTCTTGCGGAGGGCAGTGCTATTAGGCCAAACACACCGAAATAAAATGAAATAAAATAAAACTTAGAAAGCGCACAAATACCCTAGGGCATCAATGCACTAGAAGACCCAAATCAACACATTCAAGGAAGTAGAGCATGGCTGTCAGAGAACCTACGAAACAGTCGTAATGAGAAAAGAGCCAAGTTTTCATGCCCTTACCGAATGGTAGGACGTCATCTAATTCTGAAATGTGACGCGGAAGAGAATTCCGAAGTTTAGCAGTAGTAAGAACAAAGGACCTGCCTCCCCATCTTGCTCTGCGAGATCTAGGTATTATCAGCCTTTTCCTATCGACTGAGCACAGTGGTGTAGCTGCGTGATACCACTGAAAATTTGGACTGAAAGAAGTGAGATCCCTGATCATGCAAGGCACGATGAGCAATACAAAGAATTTTAAATGAAATTTTTCAGCTCCTCAGATACTGATCTAAATTTAGGTATGTCAAGAATGGCAGCATTCTGTACTGTTTGTAGTTTAGTTAGAGAACTCTGTTTAATGGTGAGAAACAGGGCATTGCAATAATCCAGCTTGGAAGAGTTTAATGCTGACCCCGGGATGAAAGGAAACATTTTCTTGATGGAGCGGATGATGTTAAAGTTGGAGAAAGCCATATGATTGGCATGAGTGTCAAAAGCAAGATGTTCAGCAGACATCACCCCCAAATTTTTAGCTATTTTTGCAGGAACAGGAGGAGAGCCTAAGACAGAATGCCACCAATTATGGGACTAAACCAAAAGATGGCAACCAAAGAGAAGAACCTCAGTTTTATCAGCATTCATTTTTAAGGAATTATCCTTCATCCACTTACTGATTGCCAGCATACAGTGTTAAAATGTTGAGCTACAGAAATTATGTCATCAGTGACCGTAACACTGATCTGGGTATCATCTGTGTAGGATCATACACTAAAGCCAAAAGACTGGATGAGCTTGGCCAGAAGTGAGACATACAAATGAAATAAGGTTAGACTAAGAGGCAAAGGTTGGACTAAGAGACAAGTCCTGAGGCAACCCACAGGGCAGAGAGGAAGGTTTGGAAGTAAACTGGCCACATCTAACATTCTGAGTCCTTTCAGATAGAAAGGAGCTGAGTAGATTCAGGTCTTTGCCCTTGATCTCCAGCTGAGTAAGACAAGATATCAGAAGTAAGGGGGATACCATGTCATAGACTGCGGACACATCTAGCATAATGAGTACGGCAGCCTCCCCCGCATCTACAACAGTCCTGGTATTATCAACCGCTGCCACTAGTGCAGAATGGATGCTATGCCCGCTCCAAAATCCAGTTTGGGAATGCTCTGTTTTTGCCAGCACTGACCCAGTATTGTGCACTGCAGGTGCGGCCCGTGCAGGTAAGAGTGGTGGGGACAGGTTGGGGGAAGGGGGATTTAACAGACTACCACGAGAGAAAATTAAATAAATAATTAATTTGTGCTCGTCATCGTCTGTCGAAATCCCCCCCACCCATCCCCACCGCTCTTACCTGCACGGGCCGCGGCTGGTGCGATAGCTGATGCACTGTACTGAATGGCACTGACAGGAGAAAGGCTGTTCTACAATACATGTTACCAAAAACTGGGGGCCTCAATTCTAGATAGCACCAATAGTAGGAGGTATATGGTGCAGGATGGCATTGTCTTCAGAGATGCTCTACGTTTGATGCTACAGCAGAAGGTGCTGTGCGTTAATGGTGCTCAGAGCAGGGCGCTCATTACTTGATGGTAAGGAATACAAAGGGTGTTCTTTGACAATACTGAAGTTTTTATATCGACCTTAGCTTATATTGGTTCCACATTATCGACTACCAACATTTTGTCAGTAGGTGTGGAGGTAAGTGCAGCAAATCTATACATCCCATTGTATGCTTACCTGGATGATATGTGGGTAGTTGTTATTGAAGAGTCATTCTATGTGCAGGCTGCTATTCTTGACATCTGTATTTAACATGCAATCGTTTAAGGGGTACTGGTAGCAGGAAGACCTCCATGGTCTGGGCCACTGGAATTATACCTTGATGGTGACCAAATTATGTGGCTGGGTTGACTAAATAATGCGACACAGAAAGGTAAATTAACTGGAAGTAAACAGCAGTTTAGGTGACAATATTATTTTGCTCTTTGTCATTTTAACATACATTATTCTAACTGGACAACTGTTTCACCTCAACACCTGAAAGGGGGCCAGCTGCCTTTTGCAAAGTGTTTGTCACTAGACAACACTTATGGCCTGATTCACATACTGCACTTTGTAGTACATTTTGTAATACTACAAATCATACTACAAATTGCTATTCACAAACTACCTGCAGAGTTTATGCCTCCCCATTACTTATACTTATGTCTGCGGAGTTCTCAGCCCCGACTGCAGAGTCTCCACACATGTAAGTATACTTTTTAGTAGTATATGTGGGAGGGACTGGAGGAAGTGGGTGGGGAAAGGGCCAGCCTTACTACAACAGGGGATGAGATTAGGGAGGAGTAAGAAGGGTTTGGCGAGGGTCAGGGACGGGTTTAGGGAGGGACTTTGCCGACCCACACAAGAGTAAGCCAATTGCTGTACAAAGGGCTAGAGTAGTAAACTTACTACAATGTGTAAATTGCTCAAAAGTTTGTTACTTTTGAGAATCAGGCCAAGACATTGGATTTTTTTTCTGTAACTTTTGATTTGTTTGAGCTAGAAACTTTTTGTTTCTGAATTCGTCAAATTATGTGGCAGATGGGGAGTTACGTGGCAAATGCGGTGAATCCATTAGTATGCCGAAAACGCCCCAGATGCAGAATCACATAATTTCCGTGGACCTGTCCATTCTCTCTGAATACCGTTGGCGGGGTTGGAGGGGGGCGGGGCACTCTTTACTGGATGGTTGTGGAAGCAGGCTTTATATTGACAGTAGTAGGGGTTCCTTGTTACACATAAAAGACAGATGGAGATACTGTTTGTTAAATGGTACTGGCACGTGGACACCTATGTCTTGTGCTTACCTGACAGCTGGATTGGTTGCTGGTACTTTAAGCTGACAGCTAAAGAGATGAAAGAGACAGTGTGGTGAACAGAGAGAGGGGGCTCCTGGTGGTGGGAGGGAGCATCTTCCCCAGGGAAGGCCTTCTTCAGACACTCGGCTTGCCTTCGACCTCGCCTCAAAAGGGGTTGTACGACTATGCCCCCTCTTCCACCTTTGTTTTCTAGCGGCTTTGCATTTTTAAACAAGTGTTTCGGTGGGCTGGCGGCGGGAGAGTCATTCGCAGTCTGCGCGCGTCGTAGGATTAATTACAGGCCCGCGCGCCATGATTCAAGCGCATGCCACAATTGAAAAAGCCATTACACTCCACGCACGCTGCTAATTGGACATCGATTGCAGCCGGGCAATCTCTTTTAAATATCTGCAAGCTAATAATTGAATTGAAATTGCCTGGAATTAGGAAAGTGCGCCAAGCCCTGACCCACGGGCCTCGTCACTCGGGCTCAACTGGGTCTTTGGAAAGAGGCTCCGGGCGGGGCACACATCCGCCGAGTGGCGCGAATCGACCGTCAAAGCGGAATGGGACGATTCTCCCTGGCTTTTAGAGATGGAACTTTCAGTTGGATGGACGTCAACTTCAAACTCTACAAAGCATGGCTGGACCAGGAAGACCAGCATCCCTGTCTGGTCGCCATGGCAACCGGCATGCTCTGTGGATGACTTGTGCTGTCCGCATCCTTCCCCTCCCCCTGCTTCCAGCCAAACCCCCCGCCCCCAGCCCCCGGAGACCGGTAATTATTGCAGGAGGGGCGGAGGAATAGGATGAAAGCTTCTTCATCAAGGTTGGATAGAGGTGAGCAGCCCTAGTCTGAACAATCCACAGAGATATCCCTGGGTCCTTTGCTCCTGCAACAAAGCGAAAAGGGCAAGCGAAAAAAAAATGAGTCCAAACAACAGATTTCCGTTCCTTTTGCAGGTTTGATATTTTAGTGCAAAGCTAGAAGCTGAGCACTTCAAATCAAATTGCAGCCTATGTAGATTTCAAACGTGTGTCTATGTTTTCTAAATAGTAGTGACTGACACGTGGTCACCTATGCTGAATTTGTAGTAAAATAGTTGCAGGGGCCCAAAGTTTCCTCATGCATTTTCTTCTTTCACCCTACACTTCCTCTATCGTTGTTCCTCTCTTGCAGGTTCTTTTTCACCACTGCTTTCTAATTTTTTCATTGTTTTCTTATTTTTCTCTTCCTCATCGTTCTTCATTTTCTGTCTTTGTCTTTCTTGCTCTGGGTCAAAGCCTAATGGTGAAAAATAAATTCCAGCCCCCAAAAATGAGCACCGGTGGTCACACCTGCAAATATTAGGCACTGTCTGATGCAATCTACATTACTGTGTGAACATTGTGATGCCTTGGATGGTGCCCCGTGCTAAGTGAACATTGCCCACGTCCATCGTCTCACTTGCTAGTTACGCCACCCCACAGGAGACACCCACAACAGCACGCTGCCTCACAGGACTTAGGGTCTTATTTAGTGTTTGGAGATAAAGATACTCCATCACAAACGTGGCAGGTGTCTTGTCCGCCATATTACGGGCCAGATGTACGACCATTCCATTTTGCAGATCGCAAATTGCGATGTTTTGCGTCTTGCAATTAGCGAATTGCAAAACGGAATGTACTAATGTGTCTCAGACATATTTAGCGATTCCTAATGGGGTCGCAAATGACCTGCCTCTTCAATATTCATGAGGCAGGTTGCAATTTGAGACCCATTGGAAATGGCCAATAACACAGGGATGGTGGCCTGCTGAGGACAGCAGACCACCATGTCTGTGTTTGCTTTTTAAATAAAGCTCCTTTTTTTTCAAATGCAGCCTATTTGCCTTAAAGGAAAACGGTATGCGTTTAAAAGAAAAAAATGAAAAGCTTTCTTTTCATTTTTTAAAGGCAGGCAGTGGTCCGTGGGACCACTGCCTGATCTGTAAAATGTTGGCGCCTCCATTCACATAGAGGAAGGGGTCCCTATGTGACCCCTTCCTATTTGCGAATGGCTTACGACCAACTTGAAGTTGGTGGTAGCTGCGATTATTTGCGGTTACAAAACAAACATACATCCCCCTGCGACTCGCTATTAGGAAGGGACGCCCTTGGCACGCCCCTTCCTAACAGCGACTCGCAAACCCTATTTTACTAGTCGGTAATAGGTTACCAACTCGCAAAATAGGGTTTGTACATGCCATAACCCTTTTTAGCGGTCGCAAACGGCCTGAGTTTCCATTTGCGACCTCTAAAAATGGTCGTACATCTGGCCCTACAAGGGCATTGCAGTCTATAACACCTGAAATTCAGTGGGCAGGATAGCCACCACATTTTGATGTATCATGCCATCTGCCAAACTCTAGATAAATCCCTATGTCCGTATCCACCACTCCAGATGTTCCTATTTCCCAATAGACACCCCGCTTTGACCACTATTTCTTTATAATCTCCGCAGGGAAACTCATTCCCAAATAATTTTCAAGAGATCTCTAGTGGTTTTTTCAAGTAGCTGTGTGTAGTTTGCTGTGCATTCCAGCACCTGTGGTCTGAGCCAGGGCTTATAATGGGAAAATCAAAACCAAAACTACCAGAATTCAAAAGTAAGAGCTGAATGTGCTACTTGGGACCAACATGAGACAACCTGAAATCTCTGCTTTGAATTTGTAGTGGGTTTAGTATTGGAAAGGCTCACCCACTCACAAATTGAGCCATTTACTAAGGGAGATGGGTAGTCGCAAAGATTTACTCTGAGCTCAATGTGAACAATTGACAACTGGGAAGGTGTACTACTTTTTCCCTGTAAGTCAACACAGGGACTTATTTCAAAACTTTGATCAATTCAAAGTGTCAGATCTGGACTACCTAAGAGTGGTGGAATGTCCATTCCGTGCATTCACTGCAAGAATATCCTCTGCCCACACCCACTTCTAAAAAAACATTCATTTACATTAGAATGCTCCTCATTCACACCAAGAATGCCCCCACTCAAAGATGCTGCTAGAATGTTTTTCACACACAGACCAGTACAACATTCTCCACTCACATGCCATCCTGTCACATTACTAGAGTACTCTCTGTTGAATCCAAATGTCCCTCCAAGCGACTGTTCTATTATGGAATGTCTTGGGGAGAACATAGTGATGCTAACGTAATTAACGTAATTGGAAAGATTCAATAGAGTGTTGAATTATTGCAACTGGATGAGAACGCTAGTTTGAAGGGAAAAGGGGAGTTAAGAAGAATAATATGGAATTACAGGACAACTCCACAGAGTAATGAAGATTACCAATAAGTAATCACAGTACTAACGCATATACCTGGAATGTTCTTCACTTACACTCATTTAAAGGAATCATTAACTCACACATAGGCCTAAACCGTTCTCCTCTCACACATAAGCATGGCATATTACCCAGTTGTTTTGATAAATATTGGCTAGGTACTCGTCACAATGCTGTTAAATTTGATGCATGTACAGACACAGATGTAGTTTTGTAGGTGTTACAAGTATTTTGCGCAAACATATTTTAGCAATTAAGCATGTTAAATTGTAATTTATTTTGCACAATGTTTTTTCTATGTGTTTAGTGGTACGCACTGATGTATGGACACATTGTCTGACTTAATGCAGTCACAGATGCTCCACCAATGTTGTCCACCCATAAACACAGAAATTGACTTGTCAGGCCTGTGCTTCGGGTCTTTGTAACTTAGGAGCATTTCAGCAACCTTTGAAATAAGCATCGCTTTGGCTCCCGGAACCACAGAAGCCAGACACTACTGTGAACTCCTGGAATTGGCGATTTCCCCCTCTTTCGAATTTGACCATCCATTCCGGAGCCCCAAACGACCCCTGCCCCCACCACACCATCAACCTCGGACACAAAGAAATCGGACCCTCGCTCACCAGCATCATCAACTCAGTTATTAGATCCGCCACTTTACCAGAAACATGGAAGCACAACAAAGTAATACCACTTCTGAAGAAACCCACAGCGCACCCATCCGACCTCAAGAACTACTGGCCCATCTCACTCCTCCCCTTCCCGACCAAGGTACAGGAGAAAGCCGTCAACCGCCAACTTCCGGACTACCTGGAATCCAACCACCTGCTCGACCCCTTCCAATCCGGCTTCTGGTCTAACCACAGCACAGAAACCACCCTAGTAGCTGCCACGAAGGACGTAAGAGCCATCATTGACCGCAGCGATTCAGCGGCCCTGATCCTCCTCGACCTGTCAGCTTCCTTCAACACAGTCTCCCACCAACTCTTCATCCAAAGACTCCACCACATCGGCATCTAAGGCAATGCCCTCAAACTACTATCCTCTTTTCTCACTGGAAACAGTGAAAGAATCCACCTCCTGCCGTACATTTCTGACCCCAAAAGCATCATCTGCGGCGTACCCCAGGGCTCCTCATTGAGCCCCACACTGTTCAACATCTACATGACTTCTCTAGCACTTTTCGCTCACACCCACAGACTCAACATCATCTCCTATGCCAACCACACCCAACTCATCCTCTCCCTCACCGAAGACACATACACCACTAGAGCGAACTTCCAGAACGCCATGACTGACATCGCCGACTGGATGAGAGCCATCTGTCTCAAACCCAACACTGACAAAACTGAAGTTCTCCTCTTCGGAAGACCCCCCTTACCGTGGGCCAACTCCTGGTGGCCCACCGCCCTCGGACCATCACCCACCCTCCACAACCTCGGCATCATCCTCGACAGTGAACTCTTCATGAGACGACAGGTCAAATCGGTCACATCCACCTGCTTCAACACCCTCAGAATTCTCTGAAAAGTCTTCAGATGGATCCCAACCGACACCAGAAGAACCATCACACAGGCCCTCATCACTAGTTGACTTGACTATGGGAAAGCCCTCTACTTGAACCACCACCCTCCTCCTCAAGTCCTCCAAACCATCCAGAACGCAGCAGCAAGAATCATCCTGGACCTACCCAGATGATCCCACATCACCCCCCACCTCCGTCGCCTGCACTGGCTGCCTGTCAAGAAGAGATGCCACTTCAAGCTGCTCACGCACACCTACAAAGCCCTCCACAAAACGGGACCAGAATACCTGAACAATCACCTGACCTTCCACCAGCCCACCAGATACCTACGGTCCGCCTCCCTGGCCCTTGCCTCCGTTCCCCGCATCCATTGTGCCCGAGTCAGAGGACGTTCCTTCTCCCACCTTGCCGCCAAAGCCTGGAAAGACCTCCCCATCCACCTCCAAACCTCCACCTCCCTCGCCAAATTCAGGAGTGGCCTCAAGACCTGGCTGTTCGAGTAGCCCCATCCACACAGTGCCTGGATACCCCTCGGGTGATTAGCATGCCCTACAAATATTGGTTGATTGACCATCAGTAGGTAGCGAGGTCAAAGAGTCAAGGTGTATTTTTGACAGATGGAGGGGGATAGAATGCCAATTTGAGCTCAAAACACATATAAGGCCCAAGCAGTGTTAAACAAAAATCAATGCTTAGTCACTTCAGGAATTCATATGGGATTGTCAGAACCCCTTTCAGAGGGCCACGGGGCAAGCAAGAATTACGGGGCCGAACCGTTGGGGTGGAGGCCTGTTACTCCTAATGTCCTGGGGCCCGACCTACTTTGGATCCTGAGCAACGAGGTAAAGTACCCATTCAGCACTTGACTCTCAATGGTAGCGCGGGTCGAGGATTCCAAGGCTTCTTGGTGGGAGGTAGATACAAGGGAGTGAACACAGCCTCACAACTTATAGTACTTTTAATAGCAGCAATTAATGATTATCCAGTCAAATACTGTCTTTTGTGGCAAAAGTAGTATTTATAAACGAACATAAAGTGAAATACAGCATACACAAAGAATACACACAGCCCCCTGAGGTCAGGGCTCTAGTGTCCAATAGTCAGGTCCCTGAGTCCCTCTTCCCTCTCACTAGCTGCAATGGTTAGTCACCATCACTGTAGGTGGCATTCAGGTTAGGTCTCTCACTAGCAGCACGAGTCTCAGGAGTCCCAGTCCAACTCTGTTAGGAAAGTCAAAAGTGTTCCAGTGCCTAAGCAATATCTGGCAGACAAGTTTCTCCCAGAGCGTCTTTCTCACAGGTGCGGTGGCTGCAGTGGCTGTGGTGATTAAATCGTTTTTTCTTTGTATATTATGGTTATTGTCAGTTCTGTGATCATGTAGATCAGAGAAATTCTTTTTTTATAACAAAAGACTTGCTTATTGTAATAGTGAGATATTTGAAGTGATGACATTTTGCATGTAATATGAACAATGGTTTTTAAAAAAGTTTTAGGATTGATACAATATTGAATTATATCAATAAAATATTGGCTACAGTATGTTTTTAATTATGATAACAATTTTGGATATGTAAAGGTTTGATTATATTGAATAAATTAAACATTTTTACATTAAACAGTGTTCAGTGTTAAGACAGTAGTGTGCATGAAAGTGAATGGCGAATTTCCCTTTATGAATATATGGCATATATTGGTATACAGTGCTGATAGTAAGACCGTGTGACACAAAAGGGATCCTTCCTTGTTTTTATTGCCTTCGGTGAGTATCACACACATGGCTGAGTGTCCTCAGTGCTTCTCTGATGTGACAGTAAGTTTCCTTTGGTCATCCCCACGGGTGGCGGGGGAGGATTCGTCAGCTGCTGGTTTGAGTCCTCAGTTGGGCTCAGGCCTCCACGGGTCACAAGGGCAGCCTCCCCTCATGATGATGGCACCAACCACGCTACGAACCTTGCATTATCTGGGGACGCCCTCTGCCATGCATGGTCACCACACCTGCTCATCACTCTGGCGACGGGCGATCAACACAACAGAGGTTCCTCTTCACAGTGCCCGCCTTTCGACACGGAATACCAGGGGGCAGATTTACAAGCCCCTTGCGGCATTTTTACGCCGCCGTTGTGTCACTTTTGTGATGCAGCGGCGTCATAAACAATGTGCCACGTTGCGACACATTTACAACGTGACGCATCTAGGGAGATGCGTCACGTTGTAAAGCCCTGCGTCACATTATACCTGCGTCAGGTATACTGTATGCAGGGTGGGCGTTCCCACGCAAGAAAGCCTCGTAAAAGTGACGCAGTGAAATCTATAAGATTTCACGGAGTCACTTTTACGACGCCACTGTGTCAAAACCTTACGCCTGCTTGAAGCAGGCGTAAGGAGTGACGCAGCACAATAAGTATAGGCCGCCCCTGAGCATTGCTGGAGTTGCGTCGCGCTTGCGACACGACTCCAGCAATGCGTTACCTTTACGCCGACAGATGCGTCACGCATCTGTCAATCCTTGCATCACGGTGCGCCGCATTGTAAATGCGACGCATCCATGGTGGCGCAAGGGTTTTTTTACGTGACGCAAATTAACTGATGCATCTCTGCTGATATGCAGAGATGCATCAGTTCTTGTAAATCTGCCCCCCGGTCGTCAACTTGCACACCACACACGGGCGACACCCTGAGCAGCACAGCTAACTTCCCAGTAGCTCCTTCTGGCTTATGGGGTTGCGGATATACAAACCGTACACAGCCAAGGGCCCAATAAGCACAGCTGTGTTGCTGACCACTCCTACTTCACAGTGATCCCCTCTGGCATTTGGGGTCACAGACCTAAACACGGGTGCAGCAGCTGTCTCCTCACACCTCGCTACAAGGATCCCCTTGGCAGGACCCCCCACTGGACCTCCTTCCCTCCAGCATTCTCCCCTTCATAACAGGGCTCACTGGTCTTGGCAAGCAGCAGGCACTGGTGCGCCAGGCTCCAGGGGAAGGTGATCTTGGATGTCCCTGGGTGAGTTCACCTCACCTAGCTGCTGGACTGGCAGGCCTTAACCTCCTGTCCTGGTAACAGGCAGAAGTCTTGCAGAGCTTCTCCTCCTCGAACAGCCCTACTGGCTGCTTGACAGTTGACAATTTCGGGGGCCTCGAGCTTCCCTTCTTATAGTCCATTTCCAGACATCAAATTTTCAAGTTTGTGTTGAGGGTCTGCTTCCTCTTGAAGAGCCCTCTCCTCTGTCCTGCTTTTCCTCCAGAAAGCAGTCTGTCACAGCAGGGGCAACTCCAAATCTGATAGCCCCACAACACAGGCCATGGGAGTGTCTAGAGTAGTGGTTCACAACTGGATGACACGCAAAGTGATATGTGTATCAAAGGATTAACTCAGGGCTTCAGAACTACTCTTTATGATACTCTTCTCAGCCCCATCTACTTCCTGAGATGTGCCCAGGCCCCGTTCCAGTGCGCTCTCTCTGAATCAAAGAGCACCCTTTGAAGTGTATTGAAGAGCCTGGCTCCCCTCCCTCCAGTGTGTGTCCCACAAAGCTCACGTATGCAGCAATCCACAAATCTGTCTGGGGGGATTCCTCTACCTCCTCATGCTCTTCCAGTCAACCCTGGGTCTCCCAAAATGGAACCCAGAATCTTCCATGTATTGTACCATTCACAGGCACACATACACCTAGAACATGCTTGCAACACACACGCACTGCACAACACTACATACTAACTTGATATAGGCCAAGGGTGAGTTAAGCACACAGCAGCTGAACTTTACATGAGTGAGCCTGTAGGTCTCACTCCAGTGACACAGATAAAAATGACTATTCACTTCTACTGATCATTACACTGTAGGCTGCCACCACGGGAAACAGCCTTTACAACGCGGTTGTTACATCGCGCTACCTTTACAACGCAGTTCTTACAACGACCGCATTGTTACAACGCGACGCCTTTACATCGCAAGTCATTAGATCGACTTGTTCTAGATGGCGCTTCAACCTAAGGAATAGTATAATTTACTATTCCAACACCTTCCCTACTGTTGCGCAGGCTGGAGTTGGAATAGTAAATTATACTTTTCCTAAGGTTGGAGCGCCATCTAGAGCAAGTTGATCTAATGACTTACGTTGTAAAGGTATCGCGTTCTAACAACGCGGTCGTTGTAACGACCGTGTTGTAATGGAACGCGATGCAATAGCATGCGTTGTAACATGCTTTATTCGCCACCACAGCGTTCCTGTTGCTTAACTCCAGGTAGCCTTTTACCACTTTTAGGGTAGCGCTTTGGGAGCCCCTCTGAGTCCAACAAGATCACAATACGTGAGACAGGCTTATGTCATGGTGCACACACATGATCCGTGTTCGCCCGCAACAACAAAAATCAGCACCCGGAATCCAGATATTGTTGCACCTGGGGCACTCAGGAAAAGGGTACAAGTCCGTCACCATGCGAGGGACTTTTCCATCCCAACAGGTATCTATAAGTGTTCAGAGTAATTTTTATTGATTACTCTGTAGCTAACCATGTGCTTCTGCGTGCATCTGGTGAAAGGATAGCTTTTTAATATCAAGCTTAGTTCTATAGTATTAGTCATAGCATCTGGTCCTGCATGGCACAGCTGCACCCTATTTGGCACTCAGATCTTGTAGGTTGAGTACACACACCAATCCTGGCAGACAGCATCTGGGATTGTGAACCAGGCTGTACAGGCAACATACATGCCAGACAGCTGTCTTTCTCTTCATTGCATGTTAACAGAAGTAGTGCTTGCAGTTCTGGAGTGGGCAGTTCTAGGGTCCAGTGGATTTGGTGGAGGCACCTACGTACTCTTGCTGGTGAGTATGCTCCTCATGACTGTAAGGCACCTACGTACTCTTGCTGGTGAGTATGCTCCTCATGACTGTAAGACATATGTGCAGGGTGGGAGGGATTAGCAGAGTGAGCTTGTGCTCATGGGTATAGCTGCCAGTGGTGCAGCCAGTACAATGCACTGGGACCCAGTGGTGTGAGAGGGCACAACTTCAGCAAACCCTTGAGCTCTGAGAGGCACCTAAGTAATCATCCTGGAGTTCCGGAGGTGAACGAGCATTAAAGAAGACTTTAAATTATGTTTTTATCCTGCCACATTAGCTCCTCCTTTCAGAGGTCAAATGTCAGTCTAGTCTTCTGACAAATTGCTGCTTATTCTTTCAACATGGAGACCGGTGTTTACTTGTCTTTCACATATAGCAAAGTTTGAGGATTGTGTAAAGGCAACTAGCTGACAATCTTGCTGGTGTGAAAGAAAAGGCTGTATGATGTTGTTTTCTTCTTACACAACAATGTTTTAAAACCTCTAAGTGAATAGTGCAAATATTTCAAAGTAAATAAACATTTAGGAAAGCAAAACTTAAGCACTTTTTGTTTCTAATTCTGAATTGTAATGGAAACAGAGATTTTAATAGGATCAAAATACTTTACTTGGTGCTACATAAATGGCAATGCATAAATGACAAATATTCGCTGAAACAAAATGTTCACATATTATTGTTTGTGCACTATATAGTTTTATTAGTAAAACTGCATGTCTGTTCAAATTTCAATGGTAAATGTGCTGTCTGTCAATGCCAGTGGTTACCACAGCATATTTTAGTAATATATTTGTGACAGTGTGCTTCTAAATGCAACACCAGCTACATAAAACAGGTTAATATACACCTGCTAAATGGGCATGGCACATTTGTGGCACTTGTTCTTTGTGTGGTGTTTGGATTTTTCAGAATCCCTATGAGTTCACTGCCTACTAGGGCCAGAAGAGCTCTTACAGCACTGGGAGATGCTGCTAGCTCCATCCAATTCCCTCAAGTGCAGGAGCCAGACTCCGAGCAGCAGAATCTACTGAAGCACCTGTGGGGACACTGAAAAAGCCTTATTGAGCGTGAACTGAATGTCCAAGCAGTGCGCATGCTCACTTTTGTAAATGCAGAGTACGCCATTCAGCCCTGGGTACCTGATGCCAGCAGTGGTCAAAGAAGAAGTTAAGCCCATGCTGCTGGATGGCTTCTGGAGATAAGACAGTCACAGGTGGAGGGCAAACTATGGCAGTTAGTAAAAGAACATAGACTTACTTAGGACAGAGTACTGGAACTAAGAAAATGAATGATTTAAGCATTGTTTGTTTCATTTTATGCTAAAAAATGCACAAATAACTTTAAAACAACTTCTTGGTGTTGCTAATACACAATTCTTCCTTATTAAAACCAGAAGTAACAATAGTTATACTTGACAGACCCATGCAAGCCTGCCAGAATATCAGAAAACAAAATGTTGCTCCCTAGAGCGAGATACTGAGAAAGGGGGAACTAAAATAACTGTTATACACAGCACTGTAGTCGATATGGGTGTGCCAACAAATTAACAGGGAGAGCCGAGCTAAGGCAGGAGCTGAACAGTGGGAACATTTGGCATGGAAATCATGCAAAGGATATTACATAAAATATGATAAAGTTTCTTTAAAATACAAAATAGTATTTTTCTTTGATAAGCATTTCACCTTAGTGCATCAGATTTTATCACTACATTGAGAGGTGTTTACTAAAGGTGGAAAATACCATCAGTGAAATAAGAGGCAAGTAAGTTATTGTGTGTAAGTTTTATGTGGGCTATATTATTAACTGACAGGGAGCATCATTATAGCCCATTAAGTCAAACACAAGAGATCATTTTGTACGGGACACATCCTAACGTATTTCAAGGTTTTCTCTTAATGAACAAAATAGCACGGTAAAATATAAAAATTGCTTAGAATCACACAATTTCATCAAGTGGCCAAGCCAGGATCTGTCCCAGGTTTTCTGGTTTTACACTGTGTAATTCAGCCACTACATTGGTACCTTTTCTTGCTCCTGTTTGACATCAAAGTTTAATGCTTTGTCTTTCATTCTTGGTGCATGAGATTAGAGCATTAGGTAGCAGCAGAAGCTACAAGAAACCTCAGCGCTTTTTGGGCTTGAGGGCTCAAGAGGAACTCGAGCTGAACTGGAGTCTAGCTTCTGGCTCCAGCCTTGGGTGCCTCACCCACCTCTATACTTTTTTTCTGAGTATTCGTAGCCTGAAATGATCTCCAATGCTGTTGCCAGTTTGATACCTGTTTTGTAGTGAGGATAGCTTGCACCGCTGATGACCATCTTGTACCTGTGCTGCATGTGAGGGGAACTTACATTGCTCCCAAATGCTCCAAATTGTATGTGTGTGTTTTCACACAGTCTTGGACTGCTGCTGCAGATGCTGTCCATGTTCTCTGCTTGTGAGGGCAGCTTGCATCGTGTCTGACCAGGTAGGCATGTATTCTATGGGTGTGAGGGAAGTGTGTACTCCTGTCTGGCACTGTACCTGTTTTGTGTGTGGAAATATCGCAGTACGTTTGAGTCAAGTTTGCACACATGCACCCCAGTCACCCTAGTGCAGTTCCTTACACTTGTACTAAATATGAAATCCTGCTTGTTCGTTGTATCTAAGAGAGGCATTAAATGGTGCTGCACAGTGCCACACTTGTTCCATGTTTTTAAAAGAAGCTTGCAGTGGCCCAGCAATGCTACATTTACTCCATGCCTTTGAACGAAGTTTTCACTGGCCCTGCAGTACCACATGTGCTCCATGTCTTTGAAGGAAAGTTGCACTGGTCCTGCAGTACCACAGTTGTCAGTGTCTTTCAGGGAATATTGTAATGTTCTTGGCCAGTACTGTTTGTCTTATGCATGTGATATAAGGAGCCCCTGTGATCCTACTCTCTATCTATTTCTGTGTGTTTTAGGTAGGCCTGGGTGGTGAACTCCACTCCGTTTGCAGAGTTTGCAGAGTTGTCCGCACTCCACAGAGCACACGAAGTTCTGAAAAACTCTGCTCCGCATAGCGGAGCGGAGTTTTTTTCTCGCTCTTGCTCAGCAACATCAAGCTGGCGAGCACGAGCGAGGAAAATCCACCTCCCGGTGAGATTTCTCAATGCGGGTGGTCTGATTTCTCAACACGGGCGGTCGGTGATGGTCGTAACTGCTCACGTTGAGAAACTTTCCGTTCGTGTTGAGAAAGCTGCCGCCTGAGTAGAAAATCTACTCGAGCGGCAGAAAAGTAGTAGCGCCCTCTTGCGCTGCGCATGGTGCTGTTTGAGCTGATTTTACAGGGCGGGAAAAACAACGCCGCTAAAAATCAACATGAACGGCGTGACCAAATGCACGCCGCTGTTTGCGGAACTCCGCATAGTGCGGCTGAGTTTTTTTGTCACTTTGCGAACTCTGCCTAGGCCTAGTTTTAGGTTCGACCAAAAGACTGTTTTAGCTGTCTCACCATCCTCATATTTTCAAGAAAATAATACATAATGTTTCTCAGAGAAAATGGGCTTTGGGTAAGCCCACTTCAGTTAATTAATCAAACACAGTGTCATTCACATATTAGTTCAGCTCTTCAAAACAGCATACATACAACTGGGCAGTGGATCAGCCCTCTTCAGCCATTGGCTTTGTTGCCAATGTTTGGCTCTGTCTAGTAGATAACCGCTGGTCTTTAGGATGTCAGGCAGTCTGAGTAACAATATTTTGCCTACTTACTCTGTGTTACTCTACATCCAGAGGAATCCAACCTCCGTAGATATTTCATTTAAGTTCATCCCCCAGCAGCTCATGCAAATGCGGACTAGTGCTAATTAAGTAATTAGAGTACAAGCAGGCACACTGCTATTGCTACTGGACCCCAACTTTCTTATGCAGAGCAGCAGGCGTCACTGCTGCAAGCTTCAAAATGATGCCACCATCTTGAAACTGTATTATGCATACTCTGCATACATATTCTACTGTTACAAGATGGCAGACCAGTATGAAGTTTTACTTTTTAATTGTTTATTGAAGCACATGACCACCACATTTGGATTACATTTGCTTTGTTTTTCTTTATTTATTTTAGCATATGCTTGTACTTAAAAGAAAACAATCACCTTGCTTTTTAGAAGGCTAGTGGGACTTTTTTGATGCTAAGACTCCTCCCCACAAAAATCCCCAAAGATCAGACTCACATGGTCTGCAGTGCTGATCCAAGTGTGGCTAATGGGAGATTAGATAACATCCGTGGACATTCAGGCTTCAGTGTAGCTTACTCCAGACGCTTTATATTGTACTAGTGACCCAATGCACCAAATACTCAACCTGTGCCTCCTATGCCACCATCTAATCAAACAATGTATCTTCCTAGTGAGTGGTGTACCTGTGTGTGAGCAGTGTACATGTGTGAGTGCAGGATAGCCACCATGTTTAGGGAGTGCACTGTGAGGGGTGTGCCTGTGACAATGTAGGATTAACATTGTTTTTTGTGAGTTCAGGGTCAGTGGTCTACAGGTTGAAAGTTGTGCCTATGTGAGTGCAGAATGAGACATATTTCTATGTCAGTGCATTCAGAGGAATGTTCCTGTGTGGGGTTAACAGTGTGAATGTGGGGTCCCTGCATTTGTTTCTTTGTGTGCATGCACTTTACCTATTGGCTTTTTTAATGCTTTTTAGGGATATTGCTATGACATGCAGAAATACAGTGCAGAGAGTGCAAATACAATAGTGTGTTATGAGAATGGCAGTGAGTTTTGATATGACAGATACAGACTTTGTCAAAGGAGGTAGAGTAGTGTCAGTGGCATCTAACATACTGGGATGTCACTCTAATGACGGGTCACAGTTACTATTCTTGCACTAGGGCCCATAGCAACCTAGCTATGCCAATGCTTGTGTCGGAAGGTCCAGCTGCTAAGGGCCGATAATGATGGGTCCCATTATTATCTCAGTGCAGAGCCCTATGGCAGTCAGTAGCCTACTCATGCAACGCTCAAATAATGGTGATGCACACTACAGTGTTGTCAGTACGGCAGTGAGTCTCAAGTAACCACCTCCCCTCTATTTAACACCTCACCCGCACCTGGCCTTAGGGGAATGTGCGACGGTCATCAATCTGTGCAGGGGCTAGGTGGCTCATACAGTAGTGAGGAAGTGAAGAGGCACAAAGACCCTCAGATCGGGATTAGCTTCCTTCACAGAGGGGTTGAAGGTGAACAACAAAGTGCAAAGTCACATCCGCTGCATGCTGGAGTCAATGAAGCTCATTTGGGAGCACACATGCAGTGACCAAGGGCAGAAGCATAAGGCTCCTCACAGTGTATTCAGCAACACTTGCAGTGGTATAAAAGATTCAGTGCTGAAGTGTAGATGCACAAAGCCCTTATACTTGAATTAGCACTGCTTGTAGGGAGATCACAAGTGTAGCAATGAAGTGTGGAGGCACAAAGGCAATACGGATGGATCTACATTGTTCGTATGAGGATCACATGTCAGGCTAAGCAGCAGTCTAAGGCTTCCGGTCTTGGCAGTCTTACTCCGATAGATCTCACAGCAATATGCTAGGAGGCTGTACTCAAGCTCTGGTTTAGAAGGGAGATTATCTGCATACTAGTCAGGTGATCTTCTTCCCTTATCTAGCTGTCAGCTGCTGGGTTTGTGCTTCTTGCATTAGGTAACAGGATGTGCAGAATTGGTAGACAGTCTATCTGATTTTGTAGGTTTGCAGCTTTGGCCAAACTCTGGGCCTCAGTCTTTTGCTCAGAGTTTTCTCCTCTCAGGACACAGGCTGGCATGCTGGAACTTGCTTTGTCCAGGACAGGCTGGCATGCTGGAACTTGCTTTGTCCAGGGAAGGCGAACACACAATAATCATCCTGCTCCTTTGAAGTGGAAGTCATTTTTACCAATACACATGAACTTGGCGGTACCATGGTTTCTATAGGGAAGGGGAAAGGTGCATCAAAGGGTGATAGAAAGCAAAAAGGGAGACATAAGCTCTAACTACCTGTAACCTAACATAACCCACACCTCTGATGTACCCAAGCACTGCTCATACTCACCACTTACAATCATGTGGCCCAATGATGACTAACATAATGGATTTTCACAATGACAACCAGTAGGCAGTCTCCTAACTAGAGTACTTGTAGAAAGAAAGTCATGTACTCCACAAATATTGATCAGCTGCCACCAACCCACCAAACGTTAGTCATATCATGAACTGTTCATGGGGATGGTAGTCACACATGAAAAAGAGTACCACTTTGGGTGTACTTTTAAATCCCAGTAGAGTCTAGCTCTGTCTTGGTGTGCAAAATCCAAAAACATGTTAAGCACCTGTCAGGGGATTATTGAAATGACTCTCCTGCATTGTAAAATAGACTAGGTCAGCCAAAAGGAGTAAATGGAGAATAGGGTATCACATGGCCACTCTGTGCTAGGGGCCATCAACCCTACATTATCCATTCCAGCAGCCTGCCTCAATATTGTCCCCTCACAAATAGTCCCAGGATGTCCTCCTCTAACACTTTGAGAATGATCTTTATTAACGCACATTGCCAAAGTGTCCTCAACACACACACACACGCGCGCACACACACACACACACACACACAGAATATTCTCCACTTTCTCACACCCCCAACCACATACACACATAGATCACATATTCTCGTACAATATCCTCCTCTCCCATACATTCCTGGAATGCACAGCTCACCTTTCCCCAAGAATATACTCTGCCAGGAATGTCCTCTAATCACACTCATTCCAACAATGTCCTTTACTTGCACGGACTCAAGAAATGTACAATCCTCACACTTTTCATGGTTCCATGGACTACCTCAAGACTAAGAGAAGATGTGGTACATGCTCAACTCAACCTGCCCCAGTTCGTGATGCACCAGATTATAATGCAACCAATAAGAAAATGCCGCAGACTCTTTAGAAGCAGGATTCTCAACCCTCGCAATATAACTCCTTCCAGAGTTATGAGCAGTTCATCTTTGACATTTTTGTATATTTGATATTCACCATCACTGTTGAGAGGTCGAAGGTGTCAGTTTCACGACTGATGTAGGATTATATCTTTCAACTTTAGCATATCACTATCATGGCAGTGATAATCTGGACTAACGAAATGGCAGCTGGTGTGTTTGATTTTACAATGAAATTGATATAGGCTTCAGCCATCTTATATGGAGTACCATGACCGTCTATAGGCACTCTGAAAAAGTAGACAGCAGAGTTCGGATCCTTCCCTGGACAATGCACATTTTTATAATTGTACTTTTGTAGTTGTAGTCCCCATCGTTCAATGCAAGGAGGCATCTTGGCCTTTAGATTTGCAAATATAGTTAGTAAAGCTTGATGATCAGTGACCAGGGTAAAAGGCTTTTCGTACAGGAATACATGGAAATGTTCACAAGCCCATACCACAGCAAAACTTTCTTCTTCAGGTTGTGAATAAGCACGTTCTGTTTGGGACAACCTCCTACTTGCATATGCCACAATGTGCCTTCAGGCATTCCGGTGTCCGCTGTGCTGGCAAGGATGTCACCTAACCCAACGGGGGTAGCATCGACAACAACCTCTGTATGAAGCTTCGGATTGAAATATGCCATTTCAGTACCATTTTTATGGCTTGTTTGATTTTCTTAAAACTTTTCTCACATTCATGTGACCAATGAAATGAAACATTCTTTTTCGTCAACTCTCTCAATGGAGCACTTACAGTGGCAAAGTCTTGTATATATATGGAACAGTTTCTGGCCATGCTGAGAAATGAAAGCACCATTGAAACATCTGATGGGGGTCAGCATTTGACAGCGCTTGTACTCTAGCAGGATCGGGTGTCATACCCCCATCAGAAAAGATATGGCCAAATAATTTTAGCTTTGTCTTGTGGAATGTAGGAAGCTGGCTTTTTATATAGTGGACCAAAATTAGGTACATTGTGTAAAGAATCCAGGCAACCCCCAACTGGTCTATAGAGGCACAAATGATAACCCAAATGCTCTTTTCGTGGTAGTGTGAGCTTGTCAGAGGGTAGTGCTAAGCTTTTATTGCAGACACAAATGCAGTAAGCGAAACACACACTCAATAAAGAAATCCAACACAAATTCATAAAAATAACACAGATTTTTATATTAATTTAGATACCAAGATCATCGGAATCAGATAAGTACTTTTCAAGTTATGTATTTTTACAGGTTTCAAAAGTTCACACAAAGTGCAATTTCCGGAGCAATAATGTTGTCTTATGGGGGAAAAACATACACTGCATTTGGGCACTTATCAGCAACTTACAGGACTCATCTCCTGGACTTAAGTTGAGCATGGAGCAAGGTCCAAGGCCACACCAATAGGTCACCTCGGGCGGCACTGAGGCGGTCGGGTGCAGAGGTGTGTTTCAGCGTCGGGTGCCCCGTTCACTTCAGTGGGGATCGGTCCGGTCGAAAAGAGGCTGTAATCTCGTACTGGGGGGGGGTGGGAGGGGGGCAGTCCAAGTGAACCACAGAGGGGCTCAGTCCTTGAAATGAGCGGACATGTAGGGACACCATTGGTCCACTTCTCCTCGGGCTGTGGGGCTCGGGTACAGTTGTGTCTTTATTCGCCGGGTCCGTGCAGCAGGAGACACTCGCAGTTGAGGGGGCTTGCACGAAGAGGCTGGAGGCGGCGACTGGGAGTCCAGTATAGGTAAACCCAAGGGTGGGCTTAGCCTTTGAGGTTCACTGGACACCACTAGCACCACCACCTTCCTCGGACTCATACTGTGGGGCGCGGGTGCAGAGGTGCTTGAGGTGTTGGGTAGTGGCGGTCGGAGGCTCACTCTTTGTCTTCGTTCTGCAGAAAAGGGCAAACAGGACTGCTGGGCCACTCGATGTGCATCTCACTGTTCTTGAAGTCCCTCAACATGCAGGTCGGTTTTACTCTGTGTTGTTGTCCGGGCTGGACACAAATCACCTTGGTTGCTGCAAGGGGTCCGGTAATGCAGGTATTGGTATTGTGCAGCTCAGGTCGGTCCTGGCATCCCCACACTTAGTGGGAGGACGGATCTGACCTGTGGGAACATGGTAACTTCTTCCTGGATGGCTGCAGTCAAAGTAGTCCTGGTAAGCGGCAGGACGGTGAACCAGACCTTGCTTCTTTGGTGCCTGCGGCTGCAGGGGAATAGCTCCTCCACTCCAAGTGAGTTTTCTGGTGATATGTGAAGCACTGGCAGCCCTCCGGGTTTCTTGGAGTCTGCAAAGCAGCAGTACGAGTTAGTTTCTCCACAAGGGTCGGGGCGGCAGGCAGGCTGGCAGGGTAGGTGCCAAGTCAGGTGTTGCTCCTTTGTTCATGTGCCAGCAATCTTCTTTGTCCAGTCCTTCTTTGTGTCCATCAAATCTGCAGTACTGGCATCAGAGGTGCCACCTAAATACTGTATTTAGGGGTGTTACAGGGAGTGTCATGTAGTAGCCAATGAGCTCCCTCTATATGACCACTTCCTGTGGGAAGTGGGCATAACCCTGACCCAAAGAACCTAATTCCACAAAAAACCAAGATGTTGGAATTGTCCTAGTCATGTTCACCTTAGGGGTGGTACTAGCCTGAAGGTAAACATGCCTCCTGTCTAGCCAATTTTCCCACTTGTCCTGGTGCCAAATGAGCCCTGGGGAGATGGTGACGTTTCCCCTGTCTGGGGGAAGCTAGGGTCACATGTCAAAGGTGGTGGAGGCCTTTGAAACCTCTTGCCTTAATATGCTGATTCATTGGCTATCCTGCTTGGAGGAGGTGATAACACCTCCTGCCAGAGCAGGAATTGTTTCTGACCTCAGAGAGAGTAGGTTCTCACCTCCATGGGGTCAGAAACACGTCTGTGGTGGCAGTGTGGACAGAACCAGTCAGCTAATACACTAGAGGTCGGTAGGTTTTCGGGTATACCTCTAAGGTACCCTCTGGGTGCATATAGTAATAAATCCATCACTGGAATCAGTGTGGGATATTAATATGAGGTGCTTGATACCAAACACCATAGGTTTCAGTGAAGCCATTAAGTAGCTGGGAAACTCGTTTTGACCAGTGCCCAGTGCCTACCTTAAAATGGCTTCCCTGTTCACCTGGACTGTCAGTAATGGAACTGGCCAGCACAGGGGCATATTTGCTCAAGCAGATATGTCCTCACATGTAATATAGTGCACCCTAATGTCAAATCACAAGGGACACTGTTCCAAGATAGGGGTGCAAAGTGTCACCCACTCATCAAAAGAAAAGATTGAGAGTAGAATAGATATTGAGAGGAAGAGGAAATAGAGAGAGGCAGAGGTACATCCCCAGTATCAAGGATCCAATCCCGAAGGGGAGGGCCAAGTCTTGCCTCTTAGTAGCCCTCACACACCCCAAGGGATGTCATGCTTCATCATGGGGCCTGTGCTCCTCGTCGGGCCGGCGCTGCAATGCCCTACGGGTCCCCCGAAGGGTCACTTTTGCGGAGATATTTTTAGAGAAAAGCCGTCAGATGAGTGCGGGTGTGTGGGGTGGATCCGGGAGTGGAAGTGGTGAAGTGCGTGCAGTGAAAGATACTCAAAATTAAAACTGCCTAGGAGTATCCACAGGAAGAATTTTTAATAACGTGGTACCCCTGGTAGACTAAAAACCCGAAGGTTAGTGAGTTACTGTAAGGCTTAATGTGCCCGAGTAACTATTAAAAGGTCGACATGTTTCACGCCTAGTATGTCTTAGTGATCAGTGGCATTTCTTCAGGACCTAACAGTTGAGATTGTAGGTATAGATCATGTAAAAATGGGGTTCCGAAGTGAGGATGGTAACCCGCATGAGTGAGAGGTATATCTGGGCAATCCACAGAACTGTGTTCCCTACAGTGTGGTAAATATCTAGACTATAGATATGCCCAAAACAAAGGAGTACCTAGGGGAGATAACAAACAAGAGAAAGAGAAAGAAAGTTTCTGTGTCAAACGTGCCATGGTATAGGTGCTTGGTAATACGTTGCACGATGTACGCAGTAGCAGTGAAAAGACACAGCACACCAACATATATTAAACATAATGACACAGACTAATTGTGACTTAGTCTTATCTTGTCAAAGTCATCAGCAACCTCCCCGTGGAAAGCAGCGGGGATCCATCTAAAGCGCAATGCCAGAAAGCATGGCCACTGTGCTCGAGGCCCCCCCGCTTGCCCCCCGAGGACGGTCGCTGTTGCTGAGGTCTGGAATAGGAAGAGGTCTCTCTCGAGTTTCACAAATATGGTGTGTGGTGCAGGCTACACCCGGGAGGATCGGAGGTTGAGTCCCCACTGTCGGTGTGCCAAGCATCCACCACTCATGCACCTCTACATCACTACACTCATGATTGCCGTACATGTGAATCACAACCAATCACTCTCTAGACCGCACTTGTGGTAACACATTGATAATGTAGAGCCCGGCTTACCCTCACATCTAGGGGAAGATTCTCCCAAGGCTAGTATATGCTGGATGCCCGCACCTTATTGGCTAAAGACGAGGGAGGGAGTCCAAAAAAACAAGAATAACAGTCAAATGCGGGATAAAGAAACACAATGGTAACACCCATCAAACTTTGTTGGTTTGTTTACTCCACCACGGTGGTTCCTACTCACGGTTGCATCGGGTGCCGGCTCGTCAGCACCTACCCTCTACCAGCGACTGCCTGCATTGAGTTTGTGCGGCAGACGTGTAGTATTCATAGTGTTGGGGTTAATTGTTAAAGGCGTTTCCTCTTTCCTGCTGGTGTACGTGTCATGCATAGTCATGGCCAGATCTTAGTGCGCATGCTCCGGTGGTAGTGCCTGAGAATGTACGCGCATGCTTATGAAATGTAGTTAGCTCATTGGTGCGCATGCGCATTTAGTGGCCCATTGTCTCTCCGGGCCTGAGAATGAACGCGAATGCTTATGGAGCGTGGTTTGCTTACTGGTGCGCATGCGCAAAGAGTGGCCCGTATGTCATGGAGACCCAGACTCTCCGGGGCATGAAGTAGAGGCGGCCTGAACGCCAGGGATCAGCAGCCCCTATTATAGGTGTCGTATTACAGGTGGCAGCAAAATAAAAAAGGAAAAATCTGCATACAGCCCTGATTGGATTCCCACCCTGAGTGGTAATAGGCCACTAACAACACATTAGCTAGCTAGGGATCCATGTGATCCCGGGTGTTGGTATATTACCAAGGGGGGTCTGAAGGTAGAGGGAAGCAGATGGAGAGATAGGGTATAGTTGTATGGCGTAGAGGGCCAGTATCCATGGTCATGTAGGTGGTAGATACCAGTGTGTGTGCCGGGCCTGCTCAGACTCAAGAAATGCTCGGGACAAACTAGGGAAAGACTCAGAAACGACCAGGGATAAAGGTGGTAACAATCAGGTACACATGGGTACAGCATATGGGGTGTATGATTGTGTTCTGTGGAAGGTTACAGTTCCACCCAGGGTATTTCATCGTTTAGCCCCTTGACATTGGTACGTAAGCGGAAGACCCAATGTTGTTCCTGTCGTAGAAGGGCGTGCATACTCCATGTGGGTCTAGATTCAAGAACTGTCCATGCAATCTGGTGACAGTTGTGGCCTACCTCTAGGTAGTGGTTAGTCATCTTGGTGGCTGACCTTCCCCGCCGGATGGTACTCCTGTGTTCGCTTATCCATACCTTAATAGGGCGTGATGTCATTCCGACATACCTGAGACCACAGGGGCATGTAATCAGGTATATACAATTCCTGGTATTGCAATTAGAGTGTGTGCGTTGTTCCCAGACGAAGTCATCTAGAGTCAGTGTCTTCGTCTGGACAGTGGTGGAGCAGGCGTTACAATTTCCACATGGATAGTGCCCTGAAACTGGTGGTAGGTTCCAAAGTGTGGCAGTTTGTTGGTTCTTCTTCTTGACCAGTGGTCGTGTGTTGACCAAGGTGTTGCGTAGGTTGGATGTCCGTTTGAACGCGAAGCGTGGTTTCTCCAGGTCCAATGAATCAGTGTTCAGGGTCCTCCAGTTTCGTCTAATGATGTTTTTAAGTCTGTTTGACAGGGGTGTAAAGGTAGTGACGCATGTGATGGTCTCGCTTGATTCCTTCTCTTTAGTTTCGAGGAGGGCCTGTCGGTTATTATTCCTTGCCCGTTTTCTCGCCCTCTCTACTACCCTTCTCGGGTAGTGTCTGTCCTGAAGGTTCTTTTCAAGGCGGTTGGCCTCAGTGTCAAAATCCTGGATAGTGGTACAGTTACGCCGTATCCGTAGGAACTGACCATAGGGAAGGTTCTCACGTAAGGCCTTGGGGTGGTGACTCTTGAAGCTTAACAGGCTGTTGCAGCCGGTAGCTTTCCTGTAGATCATTGTCTTCAGTCTGCCTTCATCAAGGATGATCTTGAGGTCCAGGAATGGGATAGTTGTTTCACTAATCATACGGTAAACCGAAGATGTGGATTTAGTTCATTGATCCATTCCAGGAATGAGTTGCAGACGGTCCTGGATCCTTTCCACAGTATCAGGATATCATCTATGTACCTCTTCCATGTAATGAGGTTATCTTTGTAAGGATTGACGTCAGAGAATATGTTCGTGGCCTCGAAAGAAGCCATATACATGCCCGCCAGGCTCGGGCGCGAATGTGCTGCCCATGCTGGTCCCTTGTATCTGATGGAAGATTGATGTTTTGTGCATAAAGAAATTCTGTTTCAACGCAATGGTGATCATGTCATTGATGAATTCCGCCAGGGTGTTGGATTGTAGGTCTGACTCCTGAAGTAGGTGTCCCACTACCTCAATGGTGGCATCCTGGGGGATATTCGTGTACAATGCTTCCACATCCAGGGTCAGTAGTAGGTCGATACATTCTGTGTTCTCCTCAATTAAGTTAAGCACATCCCGTGTGTCCTTGAGGTACGCCGGGGTTGCCTGGACCAAAGGACGAAGGAAGTGGTCACTGAATTGACTCAGGGGCTCCAGGAGTGAATTTATCCCGGATACTATGGGTCGTCCTGGTGGTGGGGTAACACCTTTGTGAATTTTGGGGAGGACGTAAAAGTACGGCATCCTGGGGTTCTCATTCACCAGGAAAGCCGCCTCTTGAGGGGAAATCCAACCCTCTGTGCTGGCCTCGTTCACCATAATGCGAATCTGCTTAGATAGTCGGTCCGTAGGGTCCTTGTCCAGTTTTCGATAGTACTTGATACTGTCGAGTTGTCTGTCACATTCGGCCTCATAGTCATGGATGTCCAGGAGAACTGTGGCACCCCCTTTGTCCGCCGGTTTTATAATGATGATTTCATCCTCCTTCAGTGAGTCCATCGCCAGACGTATTTTGCTTGGTAGGTTGTTGAAGGTTGTTCCCTGGTCCAAACGGTTGGCCTCCTTCAGTACTGCCTTTCTCAAATGTAATGACCTCACTGGGGACCATCGCGGCAGTCGGTGTGAACTTGGACGGGTGTCTGAGTCCTGAGTCATGTTGTTCTGGTGTGGGTCTTCCTTGAAAAAATGCTTTCAACCGTATCTTTCTAAACAGTTGGTGGAGTTCCTGGTTCATCCTGAAATGATCCTCCTTAGGCGTGGGAACGAAGCCCAGTCCTAGTTCCAGGGCAGAGGTCTCGTCTTCACTCAGTACTTTTTTTGAAAGGTTGACGATTAGGGTCTTGGATGTGTCATGCTCCTGGTTTGTCTCTGTTGTTGTCCCGCGTCCTGCCAATGTACTTGCTTCTGACCTCTTCTTTTTCCTCTGCCTCGCCCCCTGCCTCTGTTCTGAAAAGGAGGTGGTGGGTTTTGAAAAAAGGGTTGTGGGTAGCCAGGTTGTGGGTAGCCTGGTTGTGGTCCTTGGAAAGCTGGGTACCACATGGGCCCTTGGGGGGGATAGGGTGGATGATGGAATCCATACATAGGGGGTGGTATCGGAGGGGGGAGTAGACCGGGTTTGTTCTGGTTCCTGCCCCAGCTTCTGTCACTCGAAATACTGTAGGCTGATTGCCCCGAATTGTTTGAAGTCGATGATCCATCATCAGATAGGGCATCTGTGTCTGTAGCCTGGAAATCATCTTTGACGTATGAATAGACCCTCTCCCTGTCAAATTTTTTCACATCCTTCTGGAGTTTCCATATCTTTTGTTGGAGGAGGTACTCACGGTGCCTGGTCATACCGGTGTTAATCTCTGCCAGAAAGGATTTAAATGTTGATATATTAATCCCTGCCTTCAGACCGTCCTCTGCAATCTTATTCTTGATCATCAGTGCCTCCGAGAGGCGTCTGGCTGTACTGATGATCAGGATGAGCCAGACACGGGTACACTTCCACGCGATCTGGCTCCATTCTCTCCTGAACACCGGGTCATCTAGAAAGATGCGTGGTGCAGTGCGAACAATTAGTCCATTGGGCGCGGCATTAGCTCTGAGGTATTCCGTCATCACCTGGCCGTGTAATGCTACCTTAACTTGTGCTTTCTTAAGGGAGGCCAGCGAGTTCCAGTTCCCCTGTAGACTTGTGCCTGCCATGTTGCTGTCCGTGTCGAGTAGTGATGGGGCTTTTAAGATTTCTGAGACAATGTCTTCGCCATAGGCGAGACCTAGATTATCCCCCATGTTGGAGGTGGTCATGTTGGGTGTGTTGGTGAAAGAAGGGCAGAGAAAAAAGGTCAAGAGATAATAGAAGGTCCCTCGGCTGGGCCGCCGTGCTAATACTAAGTCAAAAAGAAAGAGGGGGGACCAGGAGCCTGTTAAGGTCCAGTGTCCGTGCTCCACAAATGAACGTCAAATCACAAGGGACACTGTTCCAAGATAGGGGTGCAAAGTGTCACCCACTCATCAAAAGAAAAGATTGAGAGTAGAATAGATATTGAGAGGAAGAGGAAATAGAGAGAGGCAGAGGTACATCCCCAGTATCAAGGATCCCATCCCGAAGGGGAGGGCCAAGTCTTGCCTCTTAATAGCCCTCACACACCCCAAGGGATGTCATGCTTCATCATGGGGTTTACCATCCTCACTTCGGAACCCCATTTTTACGTGCACTATACCTACAATCTCAACTGTTAGGTCCTGAAGAAACGCCACTGATCACTAAGACATACTAGGCGTGAAACATGTCGACCTTTTAATAGTTACTCGGGCACATTAAGCCTTACAGTAACTCACTAACCTTCGGGTTTTTTAGTCTACCAGGGGTACCACGTTATTAAAAAATTCTTCCTGTGGATACTCCTAGGCAGTTTTAATTTTTAGTATCTTTCACTGCACGCACTTCACCACTTCCACTCCCGGATCCACCCCACACACCCGTACTCATCTGACGGCTTTTCTCTAAAAAGATCTCAGCAAAAGTGACCCTTCGGGGGACCCGTAGGACATTGCAGCGCCGGCCCGACGAGGAGCACAGGCCCCATGATGAAGCATGACATCCCTTGGGGTGTGTGAGGGCTATTAAGAGGCAAGACTTGGCCCTCCCCTTCGGGATTGGATCCTTGATACTGGGGATGTACCTCTGCCTCTCTCTTTTTCCTCTTCCTCTCAATATCTATTCTACTCTCAATCTTTTCTTTTGATGAGTGGGTGACACTTTGCACCCCTATCTTGGAACAGTGTCCCTTGTGATTTGACGTTCATTTGTGGAGCACGGACACTGGACCTTAACAGGCTCCTGGTCCCCCCTCTTTCTTTTTTACTTAATATAATGCACCCTGCCTTAGGGCTGTAAGGCCTGCTGTAAGGGTGACTTACAAACATTACATGCAGTGTTAGGGAACATGGCACACAGGGTGTGTGCCATGTCGTGTTTTCACTTTTTAGAGCACCTGGTCACTCAGCCTGCAGTGGAAGTTTGCATGAGTTTGGTGCTGGGTCCCTTAGAGTAAAAAGAACAATTGATGGTCAGAGTGCTGATCTATGTCAAACATTCACCCCAGTACAGAGATCTGGGCCTAAATCCATCGTTTTTGTGCTCTCCATGGCATTCCAGTTTAGATCCAGCCATATGCAAATTAAATCTTGACCCTGTTCCCCATGGGAACAGTAAATAACGATTACAGGATTACGACACCATAATTTCATGATGGTCATCAACGAAGAATAAAAATATCAGTATGACATGAATTCATACAAAAGCGTACGAGTTGTCATAACAAGAACCAAAAAAAAGGGAGTTCCTCCCCAAATGCAATCCGATATAGAATAAGTTCAAGAAGTTTTGAAATGAGGGTTCTCTTTAGCAAAACTCACACATTAATGATGACATGTCACTTACCAACACCAACCTTATGATACTATGAATAGATTCATTTCTGAGATTAATATCTCAAAAAACAAACACAGGAGCAATCCGGAGTCTTTCTACCATTCCGACTCCGTGGTGAGCACTATGAAAAGACTCCTCTACCGGCCCACGTCACCGGGGCACAGTAGTTGGGGCCAGCACAAGTTGCGAGCAAGACGTCTCAAGGTAGGTCCTCGAACGAGCGGTTAGAACACGCACAGCGTAGCGCGCTCGATTACCGAAACTGCCATTTCTTTGACTATATTTTTACCTTTCTAGTAGAGACAGTCTCACTCTGCCCATCCCCTGACGGAGCTTCTTGCCATAAAAAATAAGGTAAAGTTTAAATGAACATAAGAGCAATTGAATGCATGTTATCTTAAACTAGGCACAGCACGTATGAATAGCTGCAATGCGTTACTGCCACATCCCGCAATAAGAGTAAGCAACGAGCAACCGAAAGACGTGCGACCCAAAACATTACGCAAATGCCGCGCCCTTCACCACAAATTATGAGCGACGATGCTTCTCGCCCTAACTACAAAGTAACAATCACATGCACAAAAGAGCAATCGAACGCACTTTGCCTTAACATACGAAGCACCGTACGTGCCAATAACAGAAATGCGTTACAGCCATATTCCTCCAACTGAGCATGAAGCGAGCTACTGCAATATTAGCGAACTAATAAATAACATTGATACTATGCTCTTCACCACTAACACAAATTATGAGCGCCCAAACCAGGCCACTAAGAGAGGCCACACAGAAACGCTTGAGAAGCACCGCATGTTCCAACCACCTTACAACTACTATTGCAGTCCCTTAATTCATCACTAGGGATTTAAAACAAGCGCGACAATGCACAAGCATGAGATATAAATTCCCATAAATCTAGATGTGTATACTTACTATTCCAGCATGTTTACTCGGAGTACAAAAGCACATAACATTGTGAACTATAGAATGTTTGAGCATCAAATACTGCAAGGATAAGACTGGCTCTTGCATATTGTTGTTTTTATGGTCTTTTCTCCAGTTACAGGTACAAATCACCTATAACAGGTTACAGTGCTATTCAGCACACGCAAGAAGAAGGGTAAGTGAATCACTTACCTATGCACACTACAAAGAAGTGTGCTACCACACGGTCCTGAAGAAAGCCCATTGACCCGACAGGGTACAAGAGGGCTGAAACATGTCGACCAATCGCACTTTTTAATGGGTGCAATAGAACAGTGACTCTTCTATTTACGCACCGCCTCACCTTTTAACCTTACCCCATCATCAACATAATAAAAGGTATCTTGATAAGATGAAGGTAATTTTAGACTCACTTTAGTCTCACTTTCACAATCACTGATCACTACTGCGAATACCAGTTGGTCTCCCTCCAGGAGGAGGAAAGCATAACAAAAGACCTGATGATGATGCTTTTCACGTCATAATGCTTGTGGATAATCAAGATATACCGCACCAACGGCTTCAACGTGAATGAGGGTTTTTAAAGATGGACAGACCCTAAGACCCTGGTTAATAACAGGACAAGTGATTCATTCTCTCTTGACTATTTACTTACCGGATGGAAGCCGAATGAGTCTCAGCTTCTCTCTCCCCTCTTTTGGTTATAAGACCCCATGGGAACAGCCCAGGCCAGTTCCTCCCTGGACTGGAAACAAGATTCCTGGGACCGGTTTTCGGGCATCACCCCTCATCAGCCAGGCTAGCTTGACTCCAGTGGCATGGAGAGCACGGGACCCACGTCTGGGCATACCCGTCCCACTCGGGGCAGCAAATGCAAAAAGAACAATTGATGGACAGAATGCTGATCACTGTCAAACATTCACCCCAGTACAGAGATCTCGGCCTAAATCCATCGTTTTTTTGCTCCCCATGCCATTCCAGTTTAGACCCAGACATATGCAAATCAGTCTTGACCCTGTTCCCCATGGGAACAGTTCAGCCCGAACTGCCAGGCCAGGTTCTCCCTGGACTGGAAACAAGCATCCTGGGACCGGTTTCGGGGCATCACCCCTCATTAGCCAGGCTAGCTTGACTCCAGTGGCATGGAGAGCATTGGCCCCACGTCTTGGCATACTCGTCCCACTCGGGGTGACAAATGCAAAAAGAACAATTGCTGATCAATGTCAAACATTCACCCCAGTACAGATATCTGGGCCTAAATCCATCGTTTGTTTGCTCCCCATGCCATTCCCTCAGAGTGGCACAAGATATGCTGCAGCTCTTAAGGGCCCTCTTTAGTACCTATGCCCTAGGTAACAGGGGTGCCACTTACTAGGGACTTACAAAGGTGCTAAAGGTCTGGCCAATTGGGGATCAATTGACCAGTTACCCTCTTTTGGTGAAAGAACACAAGCACTGGGTACCTGATTAGCATGAGCCCAGTGCACTCCAGTCAATGTTGCATAAAATACCAGGCAAAAAGTGGGGGGACTGCTGCAAAAAAAAACAGTTTCCTACATGGAATGCACATTTATCTGCATTTAAAGTCAAACCTTGCATCCACAAGTAAATGACATACTTGTGTGAGAGCTTTATTTTGCTCTTTTTGTGTAGCTCCAAAAACTAATGTAATCGCTATAATTGAACACATTCATGACAGGCTGTATGATACGTCAAATGACATCTTGAAAAAGTTCTGCAGCTGATGGCATACCAAAACGTAGTATTTTGTATCAAAACAGACTAGCATGTGTAGAAGATGTTGTAATGTACCTGCAGTTTTCTTCAAGTTCCAACTGATGATGGCCTTTATTCAAATCAAGGCAAGAGAAGACTTTGGCACCATTTAATTAAGTTATCATGTCAGCGATGTGTGGACCTGGATGTAGTACTTGTTCAGTTGCCTTGTTTGCCTGACGCATGTCAACACTTATGCGTACAGCTTCTTCATTGTCCTTTTTGGGCACTATCACTATGGGAGAAACCCATGGCATGGGACCAGTAGACTGCTCAATGATATCATGTTTAAGTAGTGACTAAAGTTATTTTACAACAGCATCTTGTAAATGAAAAGCAATTTGTCTATTCCTTTGAGCAACAGGGTGGATGTCCTCATTAATATGCAGCTTTGCTTTCATAGTCTTAAGCTTTCCTAAACCATAAAATAATGAAGGGAATTGACTTACTATTTTGTGGTAAGCATACTAACCCTAGGCGGAGTTGCGCTACGCGAAACTCCGCGAAGTGGTAAAAAAACTCCGCCGCACTACGCGGAGCTCCGCGAGCGGCGGAGTTCAATAGAAAAATGCTGTTCGCGGCGATTGCACAGTGCCGGATGCTTGTCCGCACTGTGCAATCATTGCGAACGGCACCATGCACAGCGCGGGCTTTCCTTTTCTGCCGCTCGAGTAGATTTTTACTCGAGCGGCAGCTTTCTCAACGCGAACGGGCAGTTTCTCAACGCGACCGGTCGCGAGCATAGGTGACCACTCGCAATGAGAAACCTGACCCCCCGCGTTGAGAAATTTCGCCGGGAGGTTGATTTTCCACGCTCGCGCTCGCCAACTTGATGTTGACGATCGCGAACGAGGAAAAATCTCGCCGGGAGGTTGATTTTCCTCGCTCGCGCTCGCCAACTTGACATTGGTGAACGCGAGCGAGGAAAAAAACTCTGCTCCGCTGCGCGAAGCGGAGTTTTTCGGAACTCCGCGAGCTTCGCATAACGCAGAGTGCGGAAAACTCTCCAAACTCCGCGAGCGGAGCGGAGTTCACCGCCCAGGCCTAGAGCATACATGTTGTAGTTTATGAAAATTAGTCCCATACCAGCATCTGTGCTGAAACTGAGTAGACAGGCACTTGACGCTGTACCTTGAAGCACATGGATGGGTGCTTGCACCTTCGTTTTCTTATGTTTCATTGTTGCTACAAATGAACTTTGATTCTTTTTAAGGGCGTTGATGCAGACCATGTGTACATCTTGGTTTTCAATGGTGTACATTTCGTTAATGGAGACAATTCATTATATTTCTCTTCAGGGATAATGCTTATCGAAGCACCACTGTTGATGATGAAAGGTATTTAACAACTATTTACTTTCAGTGTAATCTCCAGACAATGTTTTAATTACTTTGGTGCTTTAGCATGTCGGCTTTTCCTTGACTGACATTTTTCTTCACATGCGGCCAGTGCAACATGTGCACACTTTTCTGAAGGTAAACATTGACATGGCACAACCATCTTCTTCACTTTCACTTGATTCTGATATAGAAGAACTGCTTGACGATGATTTAGATGACAATCGACTTTGTTCAGTGTTGATTTGTCTTAGCTGATGTTGCTGCTTGGCCTTGTGGGTGCGCGTCGGACATTGCTTCTGAAACATTAAAGCGGCCACTTTGTCTTCGCACCCTGACACACTTGCTTTTTCCTTGGCTTTGCAAACCCCTTTACATATCTGTCCAATGGTGGGACATTTATCTTCGTGTGGAAACGAAAATCGACATCTAAAACACAACTTCTTTTTACGTGTAGACATCATCTTGTGACTTCCAGTCTTTGTCTCTGGCTTACTTTTCACACTCGCGACTGATTCATTCTGGGTACTTCCAGCCTCCATGTCATCAGCATGTCTATTGGCACGCTCTTCACCATTAACACTCGCTCCAGACTAAGAGTTTCTCTCAGCATTCGTCATCTGAGTGAATCTGACAAGCATCCATCAATAACTCTTTAACGTCTGACTTCTTCATCATTAAATTAATTGACCTTACAATGTTTGAAGAGTGTGTCATGTCTCTCCACACATTCATTGATGGTTTCACCAACTTTCTGTTGTTCTTGACTGAAAATGGCTATCACCAATATTTAGATTTTTGGCGGTATCGAACGGTGACATCGCTGGTGGATCACTGTGACTTTGTTTAGGCAACTCATCTGTGAGACATTGCAACTTCCTGGCCTCTGGGTTATCTTTAATGATAGCTGGAAACATGACTTTCTTCGCTGCCATCTGAAAAATGTTACCATTCTGAGAGTTGCTCTCGGCTCTTTATTCACCGACTACCTGTGAAGTTGTTCTGAGCCCCATTTGGCGGTTTTGGTGGCTGGACACTTTGGGTATGGATGGCTCGGTAAGCACAACATTGTACAAGTCTCCTTGAGCCACTTTACCAAGTGCAGCGGTACAATGACTCTCTTTAATGGTTTCTGTAAGTTAATTATTTCTTCATTTCTAAATGACAAGTTGCACTTTCTGACACCTGTTTCATCTTCACCTTGCAGCACGTCTGTTTGCAGTATTTTTTTGTAATTTTTTATTATCAATGACTGCTCTTTGAAAACCTGGTTGTATCCGTCTTCAGCGTTAACACTTTGTACAATGTATAACTTTATCTGGTGTGGCAGTGCACTACCTTTATGTATGGCCTGACCAGCAGGTTCTCGGCCAACGACGTGTAGATTCTCTGCAATGCTTTGTTTGTATTCAATTGCTTTACAGCGGCTGGTACTTCGCTTTGACTCCACATGCATTAAGCGTTGATTCCGTACTTCGCCGACGGCAGACATGGCATGCACGAGCAGTTTGCTTGGACCACGGCAAACTCTGTTGGTGAGCACTGTCAATCTTTGTGTTACTTATCCCCTATCACATCGCCATTTGTACCGTCTTCCCCAGCCTGGGTACCCGCCAATGACTAAGCCACACATAGAGCTTAGTATTACACGTCTTTATTCTTCTGTGTGTAACTGCGAACTCAACATTCTAAATCAACCTTCATTGCATTCCGCTCTAACACTTATGTCACAGCTCTACGGATACCATCAGGAGCCAAAAGGGTTCCGTCACTGCTAACTCGCAAGACACTAGCTGGGGCACAGATTCCCAGACTTAGCCACTCATTGACAGGTGTTAATGGTTTCCTGTCACAGGCAAAAACCTGAAGTAAATGGTCCAGATGGATGTCCATTTTCTGGGTGATAGATCAGTCCTGAACTAGGGACGAAAGGCTTTGGCAGGAAGTGCAATCTCTTCTCGAGAGAGGGGCCTTTTCTTCAGGGCCGGCTCACATGGCCCCAAAGTACTTCAGAGACCAATGTTCCAGGAATAATTTGCTGGAGGCGGACACTTTCAATGAGAGCTCTACTCTGGAACCCTATTTAGCTTTCTACAAGAGTTCTTGGACAACCTTGACCACAGCACTGTTTGGCAAAAGCTGCTGACCCAAGTTTAGATGCCCAAAAAGGCTTTGACACAATCAATTGGTAGTAATTTGTACATGGCTTTGAAGAGTTTTGGGTTGGGCGACTGGATCATTCTGCAGGTGGCATCAGTATTTAGACATACAATGGTTAGGGTTCATATAAATGAAGACATTTCAGAGACGAGTTGGCAAAAATGGTTGGTATTGAACAGAACAGCCCGCTTCTTGGTCAATGTTTGGTTTGGGAATGGGTTCTAGGATATGCCTTTCATAAGAACTTCTCAAAGTGGTGCTTAGTTGTACATGGGGTACTACATGTAATTCATTTATATGTGGGCAACCTTGTTACATATGACTAGGCCAACATAAGTGCTCCCTTGATTACTGGATAGAATGGAGGACTGTGGCAAAACCTCTGTCCTACCAATTACTTATGCTATGTGTGTGCAGTATCCAGTAGTGAACTGTGATCTCGATTCTTTGAAATTGTTTCCTCTTTGGACTTCTAGCGAAGGTATTAAATTCAAAGGCAAATGTATTTCTATAGTTCTGAGTGTGATTTATGTTGTGAAAGTCCCAAGTGTCAAAAGATAGGGGTAGGTTTCTGGATTAAATTGCACTTATCGCTAAAGAGCAAAGTGCTAGTTCAGAGCCTTGCCCAAATTTTGCTAATGTTTCATGATAATGTCATGATCACCAGTAATGGCTTCTTAACAACTGGATGTGTTATTATATCAGCATTTGCATGCCATTGTACTCTTGGCAGTCCAAAGTGTCTTTGTGCTTGTTTATTAGCTTTCTTGCTCATCAGAGCTACAGAAGTCCATTTTTTATGTTTGTCTGGGCACAAATGGATACTTTGCCAACATGGGACCCCAGTGAAGCCCTATTGTATCTGAGCTTTTGTGTAGGCATTGCAACGTGTGTGTTTAGTGTCTCAGGGCCTGATTCACTAAGGTAACGTACACTTTTGAGTAATTAGGACGATTCTGCAGTTGTGGCGGAGATCTTCGCATGGTAAATTATAGACAACATTTAAAAAAAAAAAATTAAATCGAAAATAAATATTAAAAATCTTTTATGTTAAATATTAATGCAACATTAATGTATTTATTTTAAATGTAGAACAAAACAAAAAATGCTACAGCACTATTAATTTAGATTTGAATAAAAACCTTAATAAATGCAAATATAATAAATTAAAAATATATATTTTTCTGAAGTTTAATTTAAAAAAATGAATCCCCACCTAAAGAACAAAAATTTGTTAATATACATTAATATTTATAAAATGTAATGGAAATAATTAATTAAAACTGATGTAGTTATATTTTAAAAAGATTGTTATATTCATTTTTTAATTGATAACAATGTTAAAATATTTTATAATTAAATAATAATTATGTACTCTTTTATATATTTTGTTAACATTAAATTACCTCTATTTATATGTTTAGCTATTTTAAATAATTTAATTTAACATTATTTCTAATTTTCAGTTTTAATTCCCTACCGCCATTTTTTTCTGTGAGAGGGCGTTGCCGTACCAGTGATTGGTCAAGTTTGATGCTGGACTTACTACTGTTTTTTTTCTTTATTTATTAGAAACGTACACTTGAGTTTTGTGAATAAGCAAAAAGTAGTAAACTTACTGAAAAGGGTAAATTACTCAAAAGTGTAAGTTACCTTTGTGAATCAGGCCCTTTGTGAATTGCTAAAAGGAGTAAAGTTACTCAAAAGTGTAAGTTACGCTTGTGAATCAGGCCCTCAGAATTCACCCATAAGTCTGTGGCGTAACTCTAACGCTCATTCCAGCAAGTTTTACTCTGTTATTCTGGGCATCACATAGCAATTACACAACTCTGTTGCGTGTGTGTGTCTGTGTGTGTATGTGTGTGTGTGTGTGTGCGTGTGTGCATGTGTGTGTGTGTGTGTGTATATATATATATATATTCCCGTAAAAAAGCAGAGGTTAAAGTGACGTTATAGTGCATACAATGAACAGTTTTGTCATCAATGATGTCATTTCAAATATTGTAGTGATGTGATCAATGATGTTATAGAACGAGTTATAGATAATTGAGATAAATATAACTGGTGAATTTCAGTGCTTTTTTGAGTTTACAACAATGCGTTGTCACTGAAATTTTTACCAAACTATAACGTCACTTTAACCGTAATATTTTTCAGCGAATTTCCAATTTTTTTAACGCAAAGTAATATTTTATTACCATACACAAAGCCAACTCCCCAAAGGCTGTGTGCGGCATGGAGGTGGCCGCAGCTCCTGGCCTGCGACCAGGCCCTGTATCCAACCCCCACTGGCAGCCAACCCCCCGCCATGCATGGCATTCGGCAGTGAACAGAGCGGGGTTGTCGCAGGGCATGCAGCCAAAACATCGCAGGCACACAATCCCCTGCCATGCATGGACTTTGGCTGTGTGGGTTTGGCTGCAGGGTCTGGCCACATCCCATCACTTAGGCTTATTTGTCAAAATAAGGGGCGGGGCACGCGGCCCCCATTAACCGAGCCCTTGCAGGCACCTGGGGTCCTCGTGCCCTTGGGCAGTATTTTTTTTGAAGGGAAGAGGCACGCATAGACCCTCTCCCTGAGCCTTTGCATACACTGGGGACCCCATCCCCAGGGTCTTTTTTAAATTAAGGAGAGGGGGCTCTGCCCCATCCTCGAGCCACTACAGGCCCCCATCCCCGGGGCTGTATTAAGGGAAGGAGGCGCACAACTCCCCTCCCTCGATTCTTTTAGGGCCTTGGGGACCACATCCTCTGTGCCCTTTATTTTGAGTAGGGGGCCTGTGCACTCCCCTCCCTACCTCTCTTTATGGCTCAGAGACCAGATCCCCTGGGGCCAAAACATGTATTTAGAGGGGAGGGGGTGGTCGCCCCTCTCCCCAAGCCACTATGGGCCCTGGGGACCCAATTCCCTGGGGCCTTCTTTTTTTAAAAAGGGGAGAGGGCTGCAACCCCCCTCCCTGAGCCTATTGTGTCCCCAGGAATGCCAACCTCCAGGGCTTGTGTGCTCCTGAGTGGTCTCATGGCCACGCTGGCCTCAGCTGGCTCCCCCCTAGCCTGGACCATACTGGGTGTAGGGTTTTTAGTAAGACAGGAAGCTTGGCGCTCAGGCTGATATGCGTAATGTATGAGATGAGGAGAGTAAGCACGGTGCTGCCAGGTCGGGGGAAATACCCTGTAACCCCCGTGGATGTGTGGGTCGTGAAACCCACTCCAGTAAATGAGAACAAAGTCCTGGGCACACGTAATGAGGATAAAACACTGGTAGAAATGTCTCGTATTTGTATTTAAGTGGTCGACACCAGTGGATTAGTTAGAAAGTTTTAATGATGCAACAACAAAGAAATGACCAGCCGACACGTGTTTCGTCACAGCGCGGAAATATCCCGTGACTCTTCAGGGCATAAAGCCGGTGGATAAACCAGAGCGGCCAAGGGTCTGATGAACCCAGCGGTCAAAACAGGTGAACAAGATTGGGATGAAGTGAAGCCCAAAGAAATCGAGTGCCTACTGAGGGTTTGAGAACGTCTCACTGTGACGTGTAGTGAAGGAGGTAAAATCCCTGGTGGGGTAGTAGACACCAATGAGCAGTGTATGCTGCTAGAATTAAAAAATGGGGTGGATGCAGTCGGGTGGGTATGCCGTATGCACAGGAAAGCAGGGTGCAGGAGGGACCGTGTGTATACAGTCCAGTAACTGGAGGGTGCGGGAGGCGGGTACGCCGGACACCTCACGTCAGTCGAAGACTGAATTCAAAGACCGGTCTTTGAATTCAGTCTTCGACTGACGTGAGGTGTCCGGCGTACCCGCCTCCCGCACCCTCCAGTTACTGGACTGTATACACACGGTCCCTCCTGCACCCTGCTTTCCTGTGCATACGGCATACCCAGCCCGACTGCATCCACCCCGTTTTAATTCTAGCAGCATACACTGCTCATTGGTGTCTACTACCCCACCAGGGATTTTACCTCCTTCACTACACGTCACAGTGAGACGTTCTCAAACCCTCAGTAGGCACTCCGGATTTCTTTGGGCTTCACTTCATCCCAATCTTGTTCACCTGTTTTTGACCGCTGGGTTCATCAGACCCCTTGGCCGCTCTGGTTTATCCACCGGCTTTATGCCCTGAAGAGTCACGGGATATTTCCCGCTTTGTGACGAAACACGTGTCGGCTGGTCATTTCTTTGTTGTTGCATCATTAAAACTTTCTAACTAATCCACTGGTGTCGACCACTTAAATACAAATACGAGACATTTCTACCAGTGTTTTATCCTCATTACGTGTGCCCAGGACTTTGTTCTCACATACTGGGTGTGGTGGAAGCTGGCACCTTTTCTTTCCGCCAAGAGCAAAGTGGAGTTCTCTGTCTGGGAGAGTGCGGGCAGGGTAAGCCCCCAATCTCCCAGGCAGGGAACCACAGTGTCCCGGGGTGGGCTCCCTACGACACTGTGCATTATTGTGCCCCACTGGATGGGGCCCCCAGGGCTGATATCAGCACATGGAGACAGGCATGCAGCCACCCTCCTTTTTGTTATTTTTGGCCCCGGGGATAGGATCCCCAGGGTCCAACAGAAGCTCAGGGATGGGAGTTGCACACCCCATCTACTTTTTTTTATCAAATCAACCCCGGGGATGCGGTCCCCAGGGCCTATTAGTTGCTCAGGGAAGGGTGCTGCATGCCATGACCCCTTGTCGTGTGGTTACATAGGCCCCCGGGCACAAACACTTCAATTTTACATGCTCACGTATAAAGTTGACATCTTTTTAAACTATGACTTTTAACACACATTTGCTTGCGTGACCTTATGAGATAACGTGCTCAGAAATGGTTTTGCTTACATTTACACTTCTTCCTAGGCACATTATCAGGCCTTAGAACATTCTGTACAAGGACATAGTACACTGAGCAAAATGTTGTTGTTTGTAGTTGTCCATTCGGCGACAGCTCTGGATGGATAGAAAAACAATGCCAACAGGACCAGGACTCAGGTATGGAATAAATGGGTCCAGTTTAACATAAAACTGCAGCAGCCTTTGTTTATACAGAGAGCATCTCAATGGATTGCCCATGGTCGATCCATGCCTGAATCCCAGCCCAGCTGAATTCCAATCACCATACTGAGAAGGACAGCGGCCTGTTGCAAGACTGGCTACCCGATGACACAAGTTCCACAGGTAAATGGGGAGTTAGACCACTCTAAGGGATTCTGGCAGATTAGCACACCCTATGCTTCTTAGGATAGGAAGTGCTAGGTATGAGTACAAGTACATGTATTCATATAATCAATGCAACAGGCCAATGGTTGAACTGTTTATTTTCTTGGCCATTCTAGTAATGCTGGTTACTCTGTTTTGTTTCCTTCTATTAATCATTGCAGCATATGCATTTTATACAAGAGTCCAGTTGCTTCAATAAATATTTAAAATGCCAATCTGTGTACTTCTAGTATCTCCCTTTGGGCATGCCTGAGTTACTAACAAAAGAATAAGGGCTGTTTCCATGATTACCTTGGGGGAATTCGGGTTGTCATGTTCTGAGGTTGCAGACACCATCCGGTACCTTGTAAGGTTTAGAGGTCAAGATGGTGCACTGTAAGCTAGCCAGGAATTAGGTCAACATATTCTGATGGTATGCAGGGCCTCAGTCCCACATTGTTTTGATGCTTATGTTGTCCAAACGCACAGTCTTACTGAGAAAATAGGAACTGTACGACATGGCACCACCAACGTTCTAGTTTGGGTACTTATTGAATGGGTCCCCCGAATAGTTTTCTTAAGTGTGCCCAAAGACCCTACTCACCAATTAACCGGAGACATCCGTGGTCTTAAGGGGAAACTCCTCCTCAACTAAATAGGAAACCCTATTTTTGCCTGTAGGTTGTTCAAGCTTGAACCTTTCAAAGGATAGCCCCATTATAGTTACCTTCTCTGAATTCCATAAATTAAAATGGATAATGCAGCACCAGCAAACATATCAGTAAACTGGAAACATGTAGTAACACAAATGCTACAACAACATGGGCTCGACCTTACAAGTGGGGATGTTACCTGTGTGGTAGATGAACACAAAGCGTGCAGAACAGAGGTATTCTATCCATGGGTAACATTTCCAGCAGTAAATGTACAGTCAGGACATTTTCACAATTATACCATAAGTGTAGTTCCCAATAACTACACAACTTATGAAAAATTTGAAATTCAATTAACTGTCCAGGGACACGCAAATTGATTCCAAGGCACCCTTCCAAATGCAAGAAACAATGTTAGACTGGGTTCCCTCAGTAATGAAGGAGCGACATGGCCAGTCTTAGCCGGGTATACACCTTACCCAGACATAGCAAACCTTGCAGCACCAGAGCTATGCATACTATACACAGGTATAGTTAGGATACACAGATGTTTGACTAAATACATCATGCGAACAATGACAATAAACCCAGCGAGGAATGCTCAAGCTGCACAACCGCATTTAGCAATGCTGGCAATTAGTCCAGTGACTATTAATTCAATAGTGGGAACAGTTCCCATCAGACGAGAGGAAATTCCGTTCTAGATTGCTCAAAAAAAGAATCAGCTTGAAGCAGTATTTCTCCATATGATAAACAAAGAATTCTCACATTGTGCCTGCCATTAGGGATGGCCCCTCTGGTATGCGACTGCGCCTCTTGGGGCACAGTATTTGCTGTGGTGTATATCATAACACATGGAACACCATCCATTGCTGTTTTGTCAGAGGTGCTAAAACAGATTCCAAAATGAATACGGGCAGCTCCCACCCTGGACTTGGGGATGAAACTCATTGGCAATTATGCAACAGTCTTCTCAATTATTTTAAGTAACATTAAAGGGGAAACAGCAGCCTTGGCAGTATGCCAGCATCTTGCACAAGTTCCACCAGATGACCAAGAGCGAGAACTACCAAAAATTATTGCTGAAACCTATGCATCCATAGGTAGAGATAATTTGGGATCCAGACCTAGCAAACCAAAGCTTAAGGTTAATTCTGAAAGCATAACTCAAAACAGGCACCTGGGTCTTTGAAAAAATGCTGGGCTAATAAAAAGAATAATAAAGAAGAGGCTAAACCACAGGGTGGATCTCCTCCACAGGAGTACCCTGAAGAGGCTATTACTTGTGCAACCGTGATACAATTAAACAGTCTGATAAGTATCAGTATAATGATGCTCGTCCTTCTCTTTTCTTTCAGGAGTCATCAAAAAAGCGTCTGGATAAAGGAGGATGATCAGAGCACAGGTTGGACGAGTAAGTGAAGCCAAAGAAGGACTTTCACCTCTCTTCTGACATTACCATTAAAAAGGAAGACAAACAGCCTCAATTAAAAAAAAAGAAGGTGGCTGGGATAAAATGTAAACATGCCACACAGATTGTGGACTCTGCTTCTGAACGGGTAGTAGGTTCTGACTTTGCTATACAGCGTGGCAGTAGTAACAAGTGAGTATGTCCAGGTGGAAACACCAGACCAGAGACTAAATATTCCAAGCCAGTTGTATGAATTACAACTACAAATGATGGGCGATATACCTCGCTCAATTAACATTCTCTTTTGGGAGAACCTATCATTTGGTAATGACATTCACTTGGCTGAAAAGGATTGGCCAACTGAGTTTGTTCGACAAGTCCCTCAGGGGGTAAGTGTAATATTACCATCTCTCCAACCTCGGTCAAGAATCAGTTAAACATACATACGCCAAGGAGTGGGTTGTTGCACAAGTCCTGGCATTATACCGCAATCACCTGGGCTGAGATGAAGGATCCCCTTACCATATTATACTCATAAGGTCAAGCCCACAAGTGCAACCACAATACCCAATTGAACATGAGGCTAAACAACAGGTTAGAGGCATTCTGACACAACGTGAATATCAAGGTGTAATTGAAACATGCACTTCCCTGATAAAAAATCATTTGTTTACAGTAATGAAACCAGTTCCTTCATATCAATCAGTATTAGATTATAGGCAATTAAACAGTGCTACATGGACATTTGCATTACAAAATGTGCACGGCGCAGCACTAATGAATAACATAGTGTGCAAAAAATATAAAACCACATCAGACATTTCGAATGGCTTTTTCTGCCAAAACATAACACCTGGAAGCAGGTATTTGACTTCATTTACCCCCTTCTGGTATTAAAAACAATTTTGTCAATTTCCAAAAGGCTATAAGAACAGCCTGGGTTTGTTCTCTGCCCATATAACTGAATAGTTACAGAACTTTGACGATGATGCATTGTCCTATGTCGATGACGTATATCTTATGGATGATGACTTACAAACACAACTGGCCAGAGTAGATTGCATAATTCTAGGATTTGCTCACATGGGCTACAAACTCTATTTAAAAAAATAAAAATTGCCTATCGCAGTGTCCTGTTCTTGTGATAAGAGTTGTCAGACAAAGCCAAGAGCTTAGCAACACACTTCCTAGAGAAGTGTGCGCTTTACAACCACCAAATACATTAAAAAGACTCCAATCATTATTGGGTTTCCTAAATTTTGGTAGAACATGCATACCAGATTATGCACAATGGGTAGAACCATTTTATGAATTGATCTTTCCAGACTTTTCAAGCATACATTGAACACCAGAACACACACACAGTTTCTATGCAGTACAAACTGACGTTAGCTGCAAACACTTGTAAATACAACAAATTTGGTAATCCGCGTAATTGCGGGGACCACTGGATATACATATGTCACATTCAAAAAAGGTGACTCAGTACCAATTGCATATAAATCACATTTATATTCTAATGCAGAGATGCATTTTGCTCCAATAGAAAATATTCTGACAGAGGTACAAACCGCTTTAGTAAGAGAAAGATCATTGGCTCAGGGGAAACGCATTATTGTCATGACTCTCATTTCGGCCTTAGAGGCTGTCACAAAGGCCAGCGTTCCCAACGCGAAAGCAATACATCCTAGATGGATACTGTGGGCCAAATAAGTAACAGCAACAGATGTAGACTACATATTCGACTCTACAATACAAAAACAAGCATACCTACAATATGAACAAGAATGCCCTCTGCCCAGTGAAATAACGCCTCAAAATCAGTAGAACTTTATAGTCTACACTGATAGTTCTGCCTAGCCTGTAGTCAGAACAACATTTCAACTGAAAGCTCTAATTCTCGCACTTGAGAATACGGATCTGGAATACCCCACACTTATAGTGTGTGATTCGTATTATTGTGTCCAGTCTATTTTTTTTTTTTTTACAGAGTTTTATATAGCGCGAACTTGACCCAAAAGTTTTGGGCATCAGAGCGTTTTACATGAGCACCTGTTGCGTTACACAAGGACACATTCATTTTTGGTAGGCACGGGAAGATTAAGTGATTTGCCCAGAATCACAGGATGTTGAGCGTCCTTGCCGAGACTCAAACCCGGTTCCCTAGCGTTAAGATCGGCCGCTCTAGCCGTAAGACCACATCCTCACTATTGGCGCCGGAATGGATTCAGAGATTCAAAAGGTAATACTATAAAACACAAGTTGCTTTGGGGAAAGGTAGCAATTTTTACAGCAAGTTTGCCACGAGCTCATGTTATCCATACACTGAGCCACCAACATGTAGGAATACACACTGCAGGGACTTCATTGGCTGATGAAGCTGCAAAGGCAGCAGTACAAACTTCTGACGTAGCTGCAGTGACTCATTTCAGCATGAGGATAGATGGAGATACCATGACAGCTGTCACAGCTACGCGCTTCGGCAACCCCTTACCAAAATCATTTCCAGCAAAATACAGCTTGCGTACTGAATGTGCAAAACATTCCGTTTACTCTTCTCCCCAGAGTAGGCGATAGAGTAATACCAAATTCAGACGCAGGCCAGAATTAATCATGCCAGCAAGTGAGGGTCTCGCATCTGCTCACGCAGGGGTAGCAGCTACAATTTCGCTATTGCAGTAACTCTATTGGTGGCCAGGTCTATATAAACAGACTAAGGACTAGAACCCATGTGTATAGATTTCCGATTTTGCTATTTCCAAATGGCGAATTTGTAAAAATTACAATTTGGGAATCACAAAATGGAATGTTTGTAATTTGCGATTTCCTAATAGCGATTCTGATGGATTCGCAATCGTTATTAGGAAATCGCAAATTAGGAAATCGCTAATTGTGATTTCCTATTACTGGTGGTAACAAAAGGGTTTCTTGGCCCTCAAGGACCCTCAGCATCCAAGGGGACTTCATCCCAGAATGAGTAGTGTTCCAGGAGGTGTGTTTGCAGAATGGTGGAGAAAGGGGGTGGGCCTCCGACGAGCTCTCAGCAATCCAGCATTGTGGGAATTCTGGAGGTAACAGGAGGGGTTCTTGGCCTCGAAGAACCCACAGCAACCAAAGGGACTTCATTCACCAATCAGCAGTGCACCAGGAGGCGCGTTTGCAGAGTGGTGGAGAAAGAGGGTGTGTCTTCTGAAGACAACTCAGCAATCCCGCTATTTGGGAATTGCTGGAGGTAACAGGAGGGGTTCCTGGCCCCCCATTGACCCTTAGCATCCAAGGGGACTTCATCCTCCAACCAGTCGGCAGGAGGTGTGTTTGCAAAGTGATGGAGAAAGGGAGCGGGGCCTCCGATGACCTGTCAGCAATCCTGCTATGTGGGACTTACTGGAGGTAACAGGAGGCTTGTTGGCCACCAAGGACCCTCAGCAGCCAAGGGGGCTTCATCCCCCAACCAGTAGTGCACCAGGAGGCACATTTGCAGAGTGGTGGAGAAAGGGGGCCTGGTGTCCGACAACCTTTCAGCAATCCGGCTGTTTGGGGCTTACTGCCCATGGGGACAACGGTGAGAGGCTGTTGAGACAACTAGAGACACAATATATTTTGAATCTGGATTCGAAGGGTCCCAATGGATTAAATCGGGAATATGATCTCCATACATTTCTGTAGGATGTCACATGTGCATATGTTCCGCTTGGGGTCAGGTTTACTAAATATGACAGATATAAATATGTTGCAATTCCCCTTTATGATAGGAATTTACATTTTACTAGGTGTAGGTATGCGTTGTGGTTTTGGCAAGTATTTATGATGAATCAGTAGTATTGCTTCTTTATGCATTTTGATGAGTTTTCTGTGTACATTTAGGGAAATAGGTATGTAGTTGATTGTTTCCAATTTATGAAGTGTACTTTTGTATGTATATTAATTTGGGTGATTTATATTTTTGGATCTGGTAGTTGTTCTGTTATCCCAAGATTTAGATACATCATTTATGAAATTTTGGATAGGGGTTTATCCGTTATATTTATGAGTTTATTCATTTAGCCTGAATTAGATTAATGGTATATAATTTGAGTCATAAATTTAAGCCTTTTCCTCTAAATTAACAAACTGAATATTTATGATAATTTTTAGGTGCAGTACTTTTTCATAAATTTGTAAATTGTGGATTTATCCAGTGAAAATGTCTTTTACACAAAGATTATCAATATATTGTGTTAATTGCATGCAATTTCATTACCAACACTTTGCACATGCATAATTTTGCAGTTGAGAGGGTGTGCAATAATTTTATATACATGCCAGACTTTGACGTAATTTAAATTAATTGTTTTTATGAGTTGTTCACAGTATGTTTTCTATTTCTATGTGGTTATAAATGTGTTTCGCACTATCGCGGCGTGTATGTGGTCAAGGCCAAAACGCGTCATGCGGACAAGACTGCAATAAAATATAAAATAGCAGCGCAAGCAAATTGATGTCTGTGTCTGGTTCTGGGGTGAGTCTACAGGTATACTATATATATATATATATATATATATATATATATATATATATATATATATATATATATATCCAAAATCCAATTGCGGTTCTACTGGCGTGCTGCCAGATCGCTGGTGGTGCACCAAAGATAGCGCAACTGCTTGCACTAGAAATGTAATAAATACCCTCAACCTTCATACGATTAAGGAATCGGCACTCGTTCTCATGGATATTCTCCCGTTTATTGTATTGGCTGCATAATACACACGAACATTACAGGGACGCGTTTCGGCAGTCTCGCTGCCTTCTTCGACCTGCTATGCGCCATTTTGGTACCTCTTTTAAAGTTTAAAATGTTTTAGTAAAAATAGAAGATGCCCTTTCCTTAACAATGCTTGGGTGTGCAATTGCATGTGGTAAATTAACAGCTTTACATGACATACCTCATAGCTATAAATACTCAAAAAAAGGCGCAACAGGGTGAAACCTGCAATACACACTGCTTCAAGGTTCTTACACTAACTGTGCTGGTAAGGGTTATGTCTTTTAGTTCATCTCATGCTAAAAAGTCCCATCATGCCTCTCCATGTTACTCGCAAAGCCCGGACTGGATTGTTATAAGTCCTCTTGATTGAAAAAATGGCATCACAGTGTCATTACCTGAACTAACTATAACGGGGGAATTTCACGGGTTTTGTACGAGTGCAATGTCCAACTAACTATAACTGTCCCTAAAACCTTATGGTTTTTTCAGTGAATCTCTAAGGTTTTTTAAATGCAAATTTCTAACTATAACGTGCCTGAAACCTATGGTTTTTTCAGTGAATTTCAAAGGTTTTTTAAATGCTAATTTCTAACTATAACGTGTCTGAAACCTATGGTTTTTTCAGTGAATATATATATATATATATATATATGTATATATATATATATATTACTCCCTCCTGGCTCGAGTTCGTACGGACCCCTGGCGCTCTCAATCCGGTGCAAGTTCCAAGGCAGAGCCCCGCCGTATTAATTACATCCACATTAATCCTTCCAGATTACAGAAACCGCACTCACAAAGTATAGTCTTCTCCAATTAATTTATTTTCCACAAAGTATCCAGTTGTTCCTCTAACTGGATACTTTGTGGAAAATAAATTAATTGGAGAAGACTATACTTGTGAGTGCGGTTTCTGTAATCTGGAAGGATTATGTGGATGTAATATATATATATATATAAATATATATTCACTGAAAAAAACGTAGGTTTCAAGCACGTTATAGTTAGAAATGAGCATTTAAAAAACCTTAGAAATTCACTGAAAAAACCATAGGTTTCAGGGACGTTATAGTTAGTTGGACATTTCACTCGTACAAAACCATAGAAATTCCCCGTTATAGTTAGTTCAGCTAACTATAACTCGCGCCCGCAATGCACTGCTGATGACGTCACATATTACATCATTCATGACATGGTCAGTGACATCACTGATGATATCACTGATGACATCTCAAATGACATCACTGATGACATCATCCAGTGACTGTGTGTTTCTGTAAAGTTTAAATATGTTTTATACATATGCCAAGGTGTATTGAAGAATGAGTGGGTGTATAAGTGTCTGGATGGAGGATTTAGTATGTGCGTGACTGACTGTATAAGTGAGTGATTAAATGTGTCTTACTGAATGCATGGGTTAGTGACTAAACTGTCTGAATGTGTGTATCAGTATGTCTGTTGTTGTGTAAGCTGCTGCATGTGTTGGTCAGTAGCTACATGAGTGTCTATATGGGTTATTGATTGGTTGCCTGAGTATTTGTATGGGAGACTGAGTGTGTGTGTGGGTGGGTGGGAGGTGTGTGACTCTGTGCATAGATGTGTGAGTGGTTGATTCACTGGGTGTATGGGTTCAAGAGTGCATGTGGAAACAGCTGTATGGGCGGGTGAGTGTGTGCATGGGTGTGTTGGTGAGAGATTGGATGTCTCAGTGTACATGTCCAAGTAACTACATATGTAAAAGGCAGTGTATGTGAGAGTTGGAGTATATAAATGACTATACGTGAGAGTCAGTGATTGTGAGAGTGGCTGTATGGATGAGTGTGTACTTGTATCAGTGATTGTATAAGAGAGTAAGTATGTGTTAGTATATGTTTGAATAAGTGAGGTGGTGTGTGTATAACTGTATAGGTGAGAAAATGGGAGTGTGATTGATTCTTTGCATGACTGACTAGGTGTGGCACCCCTCGCCCACGTCGCCCGACAGCACAACCTCAACATCATCTCCTACGCCGACGACACCCAGCTGATCCTCTCCCTCACCAAAGACCCTCACACCGCCAAAGCCCACCTCCACAAAGGAATGAAGGCCGTCGCCGAATGGATGAGGACCAGCCGCCTGAAGCTGAACTCGGACAAGACGGAGGTCCTCATCCTTGGTTCCAACCCTTCAGCCTGGGACGACTCCTGGTGGCCAACATCACTGGGAACAGCCCCGCCACCCACCGACCACGTACGCAACCTAGGGGTCATCCTCGACCCCACCCTCTCCATGACTAAGCAGGTCAACGCCATTTCCTCATCCTGCTTCAACATCCTCCGAATGCTCCGCAGGGATCTTCAAGTGGATCCCCACCGAAACAAGAAAAACAGTCACCCAGGCCCTCGTCACCAGCAGGCTGGACTACGGAAACGCCCTCTACGCAGGAACGACGGCTAAGCTCCTGAGACGGCTGCAACGCATCCAGAACGCCTCTGCACGTCTTATCCTCGACATCCCCCGACGCAGCCACATCACACCCCACCTGAGAGACCTGCACTGGCTCCCTGTCAACAAGAGGATAACCTTCAAGCTCCTCACCCACGCACACAAAGCACTCCACAACTCCGGACCAGCCTACCTCAACAGACGACTCAGCTACTACACCCCCACCCGCCAGCTCCGCTCGACCAGCCTCGCCCTCGCCACAGTCCCCCGCATCCGGAAAACGACCGCCGGTGGCAGATCCTTCTCCCACCTCGCCGCCAAGACCTGGAACACCCTCCCCACCAACCTCCGACAGACCCAAGACCTACTGGCCTTCAGAAGACTCCTCAAGACCTGGCTCTTCGATCAGTACCACCCCCCTCTTCCCCCAGCGCCTTGAGACCCTCGCGGGTATGTAGTGCGCTTTATAAGTGACATGATTGATTGTGAGTAACTCCATGGATGAGTGGCAGTGTGTGAGTGTCTGTATAGGTGTATGAGTGCATATGATAGTGTTGTATTGATGAGTGACTGTATGTATGAGTGATTGTATGGGTGAATGAGTGGATGTGTGTGTAGACCTAGGAATCAGTGAGTGCGTATGTAGTAACTGGTATTGGTGCGTCGATGGTTTCGAGAATGGTAGTCTGTATTTTACAGTGGGTGTATCAAAGGTTATATTAGAGTGTGAGGAGGTGCATCAGATTTTGACGTGGATGATGTCACCAGTGATGTCATCAGTGATGTCATTTGAGATGTCATCAGTGATGTCATCAGTGATGTCACTGACCATGTCATGAATGATGTAATATGTGACGTCATCAGCAGTGCATTGCGGGGGCGCGAGTTATAGTTAGCTGAACTAACTATAACGGGGGAATTTCTATGGTTTTGTACGAGTGAAATGTCCAACTAACTATAACGTCCCTGAAACCTATGGTTTTTTCAGTGAATTTCTAAGGTTTTCAAATGCTAATTTCTAACTATAACGTGCCTGAAACCTATGGTTTTTTCAGTGAATTTCAATGGTTTTTTAAATGCTAATTTCTAACTATAACGTGCCTGAAACCTATGGTTTTTTCAGTGAATTTCAATGGTTTTTTAAATGCTAATTTCTAACTATGCCTACAAAGTTAGGACATGTGAAGAAAGAGGAAGAAAAGCGCAGAAAGAAGCAAGACAAATGCAGAAAGAGGCAATAGAAGGCCAGAAAGACGAAGAAAAGTGCAGGAAGAAGCAAGAGATGTGCAGAAAGAACCAACAGAGGAGCAGAAAGTCCTCCTGTGCCCCCAACTTTTTACTGACGGGTACTGGTGGTAACTGACTCTGAATAACCAGGACCGGAGCCAGTGCTTTGCTAAAAGACACTTAGAATACAGTGAAAACACCTACATACACTAGGGAACACTATGCGTTGGGGTACCCCTGTAATTAGCATGACCTCCTCTGTATTTGCCATTAGTTAGTGCCTGGGTCATTGCATGAGTACATGAGTAGTGACCGGATGATTAGAGTACTGCAAGGACAGTGCATGGTGAATTTATAAGTGCCTGGGTTTTGGTGGAGTGATTGGATAAGTACATGGTGCGCGCTGGGTGATTGGAGGAGTGCATGGGTAGTGACAGGGCGATGGCTGGATGGCATGGGTACTGCTCAGGGTATTGTAGCAGTGCATGAGTTAGTGCATGGGTCATTGCATGAGTGCATGGGTAGTGACTGGATGATTAGAGTGCTGCAAGGAGAGTGCATGGTGAATTTATAAGTGCTTGGGTTTTGGCGGAGTGATTGCATAAGTACACACATGTCACATCAGGCCCCGCCCCTCCCTTCACCACTGTGCAAACGCGCCCCTGGCGGGTTTTAAGTTGGGGATTAATTCCCCTTGAATCCTAAGTGTCCCTGGGAGCCAACTAGCCCACCAGGTACCTCCAGTAAGTGCCACAGAGCTGCGTTGCAGAGAGGTGGTCAGAGGCCACGCCCCTTTTTACACCTCTCTGCAACGCAACTCTGTGGCGCTTACTGGACGTACCTGGTGGGCTAGTTGGCCCCCAGGGACCCTCAGGATTCAAGGGGACTTAATTCCCCAACTTAAAACGCGCCACAGGGCGCGTTTGCACACTTGTCACATTAGGCCACGCCCCTCCCTGCACCACTGTGCAAACGCACCCCTGGTGCATTGTAAATTGGGGATTAAGTCCCCTTGAGTCCTGAGGGTCCCTGAGGGCCAACTAGCCCACCAGCTACCTCCAGTAAGTGCCACAGAGCTGCGTTGCAGAGTGGTGTAAAAAGGGGGCGTGGCCTTGGACCACCTCTCTGCAACGCAGTTCCCTGGTGCTTACTGGAGGTACCTGGTGGGCTAGTTGGCCCCCAGGGACCCTCAGGATTCAAGGGGACTTAATCCCCCAACTTGCTATGTCAGGCCCCGCCCCCTCCCTGCACCACTGTGCAAACGCACCCCCTGGCGCGTTGTAAATTGGGGGATTAATACCCTTGAGTCCTGAGGGTCCCTGAGGGCCAACTAGCCCACCAGGTACCTCCAGTAAGCGCCAGAGAGCTGCGTTGCAGAGAGGTGTAAAAAGGGGCGTGGCCTCTGAACACCTCTCTGCAACGCAGCTCCCTGGTCATACTGGAGGTACCTGGTGGGCTAGTTTGCCCCCAGAGACCCTCAGGATTGAAGAGGACTTAATCCCCCAATTTACAATGTGCCAGGGGGTGCGTTTGCACACTTGCTATGTCAGGCCCCGCCCCCTCCCTGCACCACTGTGCAAACGCACCCCCTGGTGTGTTGTAAATTGGGAGATTAATTCCCCTTGAGTCCTGAGGGTCCCTGAGGGCCAACTAGCCCACTAAAAAGGGGCGTGGCCTCTGAACACCTCTCTGCAACGCAGCTCCCTGGTGCATACTGGAGGTACCTGGTGGGCTAGTTGGCCCCCAGGGACCCTCAGTATTCAAGGGGAATTAATTCCCCAACTTACAACGTGCCAGGGGGCGCGTTTGCTGAGTGCTGCAGGGAGGGGGCGGGGCCTAGCCGCGATGCCTGCTCTTTAAAAAAAAAAAAATTTTAAGAAGGGAGGCCCGGTGGCTCCCCTTCTCTTGCCTTTTTTTGGGCCCTGGGGACCCCATCCCCCAGGGCCTGACCCCTTTTTTTTTTTTTTATTTATGTAAAAGGGAGGGGGCCACGTGGGGCCCCCTCTCGTGGCCAATTCCGGCCCCGGGGACCCCATCCCCCGGGGCATGGCCACATATATTTTTTTAAAGGAGAGGGGCTGCGTGGCCCCCTCCGAGGCCTCTATTGGCCCCGGGACCCCATCCCCGGGGCCGGCCTTAATTTATTAATTTTTTTATTTGGGGAGGGGGCTGCATGGCCCCCTCCCGGGCCACTTCTGGCCCCGGGACCCCTCCCCGGGGCCTGGCCATCCTTTTGTTTTTTATTTTTGGGAGGGGGCCACGTGGCCCCCTACTCAGGCCAATTATGGCCCCGGGGACCCCATCCCCCGGGGCCTGGCCTCTCTGTTTTTTTTTTTTTATTAATATTCACAGGGGAGGGGGGCCGCGTGGCCCCCCTCCCGGGCCACTTCTGGCCCCGGGGACCCCATCCCCTGGGGCCTGGCCTCACCGTTGAGGACCGTGGGGGAGCCCCAATGCCCCCACGGTCCCGCCGGCTCCCAGCGTCCTTCGGAAGCCGGCATTGCTTTTCCACATGGGGAGCTGCTGACTTGCAGCTCCCCGTGTGAAAGCTAATCAGCTTGGATTTTAGGCGAGAGCAGGTTTCCCTGCTCTCGCTTCAAAATCCAAAGTAATTTGCCATGACAGGGCGGGAGCCGCACGGCTCCCGCCCTGTCATAGCAAACAGCAGTGTCCCGGGGGTGGGCACCCCAGGACACTGCAGGAGCCGGCCCTGGGGGGTGGCGGTCCCCAGGGCCATCAAGGGCTCAAGGAGGGGGGCCGCGTGGCCCCCCTCCCTGCACTTAAAGCCCCGGGGAGGTGGTGGTCCCCGGGGGTGGGATTCCGCTACGGACCCCCAAATCTCAATATTAAGTGCCCCAGGGAGGTGGTGGTCCCCGGGGCAGTGTGGGGGGGCTTGAGCCCCCCCACACTAATTATTTTTTTAGCCCCGGGGAGGTGGTGGTCCCCGGGGCTCGGGGGCCACGGGGCCCCCACCAATTATAATAAATGCTCCGGGGAGGTGGCGGTCCCTGGAGCAGCGTGGGGGGGTTGGGACCCCCAAGCTTTTCTTTTGGAACCCCCCGAGGAGGTGGCAGTCCCCGGGGCTACGGGGGGGCTGCATGCCCCCCCATATTTATTTTAATAAGCCCCGGGGAGGTGGTGGTCCCCGGGGCTGCTGGGGCCCCCACGGGCCCCCGCAACATTATTTATAAGTGCCCCCGGGACCTGGCCCACCCAGGGGCTTTTTGAATACGAAGCGCGGGAGCCCGCGCTTCGGTTTTTTTTTCCGTCCGGATTCGCGCACCCAGCGCGAATTCGGCCGATTTCATTTTTAAAAAAATGCTTTTTTTGGCCCTGGGGGTCCTTGTGGGACCCCCTGAGCAGGCATCGGGGGTCAGGGTGTTTTTACCCTGCCCCCTTTTCTTCATTTTTCACTTTGTTTTTACTGTTTTCTTGTGACTCGGTTGTACCGAGTCACAAGATGGCTGCCAACACTTCCTGGTTTGGAGTGTTGGCAGCCAATCACAGTGAAGCTCGTGGTCGGGAGGGTTCGCGAATCCACCGCGGCCATAGATATCAAAACTTTTATTTTTTGAATTTCTCACCAACTACTGAACGGATTTACACCATTTAAAAAAAAGGACGCTTTCTGAACTAAGCACTACCTTTTTGCCAAATTTGGTGTAATTCCGTTCAGCAGTTCGAGCTGTAGCCATGTCTAAAGTTTCCTATGGGAAATTGATTTTCCGACCCCTATTTTTTTAATTTCTCAGGAACTACTGAACGGATTTACACCATTTAACAAAAAGGACTCTTTCTGAACCAAGGGCTACCTTTTTGCCAAATTTGGTGTAATTCCGTTCAGCAGTTCGGGCTGTAGCCGTGTCTAAAGTTTCCTATGGAAATTAACATGGTGAAAACACGTTTTGGGACCCCCCTTTTTTCTCGGCCCCCGCTTGGCGAATCACCCCGAAACTTTAAAGACAGGAGCTGACCGGAGCGCCCCACTAGTTTTGAAACTTTTGCGAAGATTCGTCAAACGACGCTAAAGTTATTGGGAAAACAAAAAATGCTTTTCCTATGGAAAATAGGTCCTAACTATAACTACCTACTGGCGACCGCCAGTAGGTAATATATATACAACAATTCCTCGTTCTTAGAGATTCCCCAGCTGCTAGAACCTGAAAGCAGGAAACGGACTCCAATTTCTTGGTGCAGTATTTTTCTTTTATTTAGTTTGTGCGCAATGCCGCCATGACGCCTTTCGGCCTTTGCAGGCCTTGATCACATGACGCGTCTACAAGTCCTCCCCTTATTTAAAGTGCCCAGTGCTAAGACAACATGGAAGACAGACTATCGTTCTGTCTCCCTCTTTATGGATGGCTGCAAAACTTATTTGTACATTTGATTCAGATTTTTAAACAGCAATTTAAATGCCTTTTTACCAGCATGGATAAAAATGACTGTATAAATACAATAAATAATCCATACATATATTTTGTTAAGAACATCTTATCTTAAAAGGCATAAAAAGACATTAAAAAGCGCTAAAAGAACCGTTGAATCATAGTAGCCATTTAATGCAAGACTACTAATATTCTATTATTCAAGTTCCTATGCTATGTCTTATTTCTCCAATTGCCAAGAATCATTCAATGTACCACCTTTGTCCCGCCCGAGTGGGCCGGTTCATGCTGCTAAAAACCATAAATAAAGTGCATATGCTTCATATGTGCCGTTGGTGTTAAAGTGCTGTTTTATCCTTATTCTACAGTGCAATATTATACTCATAAAGTGCCTAAGTGCCAAAAAGGATTTTTTCAAAAATCTTAAAAAGCTAATAAGTCAAAAAGAAGGAAAGTTATTTACAGGGATTTCAAGGTGCAGACTATTATTGGATATATGCTCAATTGCATTTAATGTCTCTAATCAATATCTACTGAGTAAATTACATCTAGTTTTGGGACTGGAAACTGTTATAGCCATGTATATAGGTCCTCGGTTGTGTTAAGACCTAGTGGGCTTTTGCTGTCAAATTCCAAGATGTACCTGGTTGCCAGTTTCCTGAGGGTTGCCTCCCTATTCCCACCACGTCTAAGCGGAGGTACCGAGTCCACAACATAGTATTTCAGGTGATGTAGCTCATTGTTATGTACTTCCTTAAAGTGACGGGCCACCGGGTAACTAGGATCCGAATTTGTTATAGCTCTTAGGTGCTGGAGTATTCTCTTGTGGACTTGCAGTTTCGTACTGCCCATGTAGCGCAGTCCACAAGAGCACTCCAGCACATAGATGGCAAACTCCGTTTTGCATGAGAGGAGCTTTTGGATCTTGGTGGGATTGGGTTTAAAGGGTGTGGTATAAGATGTCTTACTAATACCAAACTTACAAGCTCTGCATACAGAGCATCTCACTAAGCCCTTATGTGCTGCCAACCAACCAGAACTTGTGCTGATTTCGGGACCACTGCTCACCAGAAAATCACTTGTTGACAGAGCCTTTCTGAATGTTATAGTCGGTCTAATCGGCAGTAACTCCCCAACTACAGGGTCACTCCTCACTAGGTGCCAGTTTTTCTTAATCACTCGACATAGATTTTCTCTCTGTTTATTGTAAGTGAGGATTAGTCTCGGATGGCTAAAATCCGGCATCGAGTTGTTCCTACACTTGACTGTGCCCTTTGGAGATTTAAATAATAGATCATCTCTGCATAAGTCCCTGGTTTTTCTCATTGCTTGGTTAACCGTGTGTGCTGAATAGCCCCTAGCTAGAAATCGCAATTTGCATTCTTCCTGGGCTTCAATTAAGTCAATCTCCCTACTACAGATTCTACGCACCCGAAGCATTTCCCCATAGGGTATACTATGTATGGTATGCTTGGGGTGGAAACTGGTGGCATAAAGTAGGGTGTTACCTGCAGTTGATTTGCGATACAATTTGGTTTCTAGACGACTATTGGCAATGAACACCTCCACATCTAAAAAGTACACTGAACTGTCACTGATGTTATAGGTAAACTGCAAATTTATATCATTATGGTTAACGCTTGTGATGAACTCTATTGCACTCTGTCTGCTCCCTCGCCAGATCAGGAAAAGATCATCAATATATCTTACCCACTTTATCACATGATTTGCAAGAATGTTCGTGTATGTGGAATTTACAATCATCTCCTCCCACCATCCCATGTGGAGGCAAGCGTAGTTTGGAGAAAAGCTTGCCCCCATCGCTACCCCTCTTATCTGTTGGTAGACTTGGGTTTGGAATAGGAAGAGATTGTTGTTTAGGCAGAATTTGGTTAGGCTGATAATCATTTTGTTATATATATATATGTGTGTGTGCTTGTGTATATAATATATATATATATATATATATATATATATATATATATATATATATATATATATATATATATATATATATATATATATTATCTACTGGCGGTCGCCAGTAGATAGTTATAGTTAGGACCTATTTTCCATAGGAAATCCGCAACATTCTATTTGAAATAACGTTGGCGCCGGTTGACGAATCTTCACGAAATTTTCCAACTTGTTGGGGCGCTCCGGTCCGCTCCTATCCTGAAAGTCTCGGGGTGATTCGTCAAGCGGGGGCCGAGAAAAAAGGGGGGTCCCAAAACTTGTTTTCCCCATTTATTTTTCCATAGGAACCGTTCATCGTGGCTACAGCCCGAACTGCTGAACGGAATTACACCAAATTTGGCAAAGAGGTAGCCCTTGGTTCAGACTCGTGCCTTTTGCTTAAATGGTGTAAATCCGTTCAGTAGTTCCTGAGAAAATCAAAAGTAAAATCACATATATATCTGGGCGGAGCCTAACCACACATGTCATTGTGAGATCTGATTGGCTGTCAGCACTTCATCCTGGAATTGCTGGCAGCCATCTTGAGACCAATAGTACCCAATTGAAATGCATTGTAGTGAATCAAAGATTTTGAGAGTTACCAAAAGGAGAACTATAAAGGGTGATAACAGACTTTAGTTACATTAGAATTCATTTGTTGATGGTACCATACTAATTTCAGGAATTGTGGTGTGTTCTAAGGTGATTTTACCCTGTGGGATATCATGAATCATGTTTGAGAGAAAACTATTTTCACATGCTTGTCCCATAGAGTTTTGGAAGGTGCTCCAGACGCTAAAATGAGAGCATATTTTCTGTAAATTCACATTATCTTTCTCAGTCATGTGAGAATGAAGTCTGACATTCTCAGTAAAACATGTACATCCAACAAGGGCAGAGACTGTCAGTTGATTCCTTTGTGTTCTACTGCAGCTTCCCAGAGTGTTCTAAAGAACAACTAGAGTGCTAACAGCCTTACTTATGACAAAAGTATGACACACCTGAAGCCATCTTGATTGGAATAAACTGGTAACACTTAAAACATTTAATTTAAAAAGGAACAAAATGATGGGGTTCATTTTGTCATAGAAATTATGGTTAGTGCTGTAGAAAGAAAAATTAGGACATGTTTCAAGTGTGATCTCAAATATCTTCCTGTTATATTTCAACAGGAGCAGCCTGCCAGTTGATGCCTTTGTGTTCTACTGCAGCTTCCCATAGTGTTCTAAAGAACAACTAGAGCGCTAACAGCCTTACTTATGACAAAAGTATGGCACACCTGAAGCCATCTTGATTGGAATAAACCGGTAACACTTAAAACATTTAATTTAAAAAGGAACACAATGAGGGGTTCTTTTTGAAATAGAAATTATGGTTAGTGCTGCAGAAAGAAAAATTAGGGCATGTTTTAAGTGAGATCTCAAATCCTCTTCTATTTCATTAGAAAATTCTGACAAGCAGACTGAAACAATCACTTTCAATACCAGCAGCAGACTTCCAGTTAACTCCCTGGTGAGCAGTAGCTTTACTACAGTGATCTAATGAGCAACTAGAGTGCTAACATTCTGAATTTATGGCAAATGTGAGACACATCTGAATGCCTTCTTGATGGAATCAAAGTAAAAAACTGAAAGCATTTCCTACTGAGGAGACTGCAATAAATGAGGAAATTAGGAAACTTCATAACAAAGAAGTCTTCCAAGATGGCCACCAGAGAAAAAGAGCCCAAATGTAGCACAAATATTACCCAGATGTAGCCCACATATAGCCCAATGACAAAAGTGTGCAAAACACTTTTTATTTTTAGATTTTTTGCAGTTTTATGTAGTGCAGACTGGTCAGGTATTGGAGCGTTGCATCTTAAAACATGACCCCCTACACTACAAAAACACCACTGCACTACCCTAAACCCTAAAACACTACCCCCAGCACGACCCCCTACACTACACAAGCACCACTGCACTATCCTAAACCCTAAAACACTATCCCCAGCATGACCCCCTACACTACACAAACACCACTGCACTACCCTAAACCCTAAAACACTACCCCCAGCACGACCCCTACACTACCCAAACACCACTGCACTAACCTAAATCCTAAAACACTACCCCCAGCATGACCCCCTACACTACCCAAACACCACTGCACTACCCTAAAACATGACCCCCTACACTACACAAACACCACTGCACTACCCTAAACCCTAAAACACTACCCCCAGCACAACCCCTACACTACACAAACACCACTGCACTACCCTAAACCCTAAAACACTACCCCCAGCACGACCCCCTACACTACCCAAACACCACTGCACTAACCTAAATCCTAAAACACTACCCCCAGCACGACCCCCTACACTACACAAACACCACTGCACTGCCCTAAACCCTGAAACACCACCCCAGCACGACCCCCTACACTGCCCGAACACCACTGCACTGCCCTAAACCCTGAAACATCACCCCCAGCAAGACCCCCTACACTGCCCGAACACCACTGCCCTAAACCCTGAAACACCACCCCCAGCACGACCCCTACACTGCCCGAACACCACTGCTCTGCCCAAAACCCTGAAACACCAGCCCCAGCACGACCCCCTACACTGCCTGAACACCACTGCACTGCCCTAAACCTTGAAACACCAGCCCCAGAACGACCCCCTACACTGCCCGAACACCACTGCACTACCCTAAACCCTGAAACACCACCCCCAGCACGACCCCCTACACCGCCTGAGCACCACTGCACTGCCCTAAACCCTGAAACACCAGCCCCAGCACGACCCCCTACACTGCCTGAACACCACTGTACTGCCCTAAACCCTGAAACCCCAGCCCCAGCACGACCGCCTACACTGCCCGAACACCACTGCACTGCCCTAAACCCTGAAACACCAGCCCCAGCATGACCCCCTACACTGCCCGAACGCCACTGCACTGCCCTAAACCCTGAAACACCACCCGAGCACGACCCCCTACACTGCCCGAACACCACTGCACTGCCCTAAACCCTGAAACACCACCCCCAGCACGACCCCCTACACTGCCCGAACACCACTGCACTGCCCTAAACCCTGAAACACCACCCCTGCACGACCCCCTACACTGCCCGAACACTACTGCACTGCCCTAAACCCTGAAACACCATCCCCAGCACAACCCCCTACACTGCACGAACACCACTGCACTGCCCTAAACCCAGAAACACTATCCCAGCAAGACCCCCTACACTGCCCGAACACCACTGCACTGCCCTAAACCCTGAAACATCACCCCCAGCAAGACCCCCTACACTGCCCGAACACCACTCCTAAACCCTGAAACACCACCCCCAGCAAGACCCCCTACACTGCCCGAACACCACTGCACTGCCCTAAACCCTGAAAGACCAGCCCCAGCATGACCCCCTACACTGCCCGAACACCACTGCACTACCCTAAACCCTGAAACACCACCCCCAGCCCCAGCATGACCCCCTACACTGCCTGAACACCACTGCACTACCCTAAACCCTGAAACACGACCCCCTATACTGCCCGAACACCACTGCACTGCCCTAAACCCTGAAACACCACCCCCAGCACGACCCCCTACACTGCCCGAACACCACTGCACTGCCCTAAACCCTGAAACACCACCCCTGCACGACCCCCTACACTGCCCGAACACTACTGCACTGCCCTAAACCCTGAATCACCACCCCAGCACGACCCCCTACACTGCACTGCACTGCCCTAAACCCTGAAACACTACCCCCAGCAAGACCCCTACACTGCCCGAACATTACTGCACTGCCCTAAACCCTGAAACATCACCCCCAGCAAGACCCCCTACACTGCCCGAAAACCACTGCTCTAAACCCTGAAACACCACCCCCAGCAAGACCCCTACACTGCCCGAACACCACTGCACTGCCCTAAACCCTGAAACACCACCCCCAGCATGACCCCCTACACTGCCCGAAAACCACTGCACTGCCCTAAACCCTGAAACACCAGCCCCAGCACGACCCCCTACACTGCCAGAACACCACTGCACTGCCCTAAACCCTCAAACACCAGCCCCAGCATGACCCCCTACACTGCCCGAACACCACTGCACTACCCTAAACCCTGAAACACCAGCCCCAGCAAGACCCCCTACACTGCCCGAACACCACTGCCCTAAACCCTGAAACACCAGCCCCAGCAAGACCCCTTACACTGCCCGAACACCACTGCGCTGCCCTAAACCCTGAAACACCACCCCCAGCAAGACCCCCTACACTGCCCGAACACCACTGCACTAAACCCTGAAACACCACCCCCAGCAAGACCACCTACCCTGGCCGAACACCACTGCACTGCCCTAAACCCTGAAACACCACCCCCTGCACGACCCCTACACTGCCCGAACACCACTGCACTGCCCTAAACCCTGAAACACCACCCCCAGCACGACACCCTACAATGCCCGAACACCACTGCACTGCCCTAAACCCTGAAACACCACCCCCAGCACGACCCCCTACACTGCCGGAACACCACTGCACTGCCCTAAACCCTGAAACACCACCCCCTGCACAACACCACCCCCCTGCACAACCCCCTACTCTGCTGGAACACCACTGCACTGCCCTAAACCCTGAAACACCACCCCCAGCATGACCCCCTACACTGCCCGAACACCACTGCACTGCCCTAAACCCTGAAACATCACCCCCAGCAAGACCCCCTACACTGCCTGAACACCACTGCCCTAAACCCTGAAACACCACCTCAAGCACAACACCCTACACTGCCCGAACACCACTGCACTGCCCTAAACCCTGAAACACCACCCCCAACATGACCCCCTACACTGCCCGAACACCACTGCACTGCCCTAAACCCTGAAACACCAGCCCCAGCAAGACCCCTACATTGCCCGAACACCACTGCACTGCCCTAGACTCTGAAACACCAGCCCCAGCAAGACCCCTATACTGCCCGAACACCACTGCACTGCCCTAAACCCTGAAACACCAGCCCCAGCACGACCCCCTACACTGCCCGAACACCACTGCACTGCCCTAAACCCTGAAACACTAGCCCCAGCACAACCACCTACACTGCCCGAACACCACTGCACTGCCCTAAACCCTGAAACACCAGCCCCAGCACGACCCCTACACTGCCCGAACACCACTGCACTGCCCTAAACCCTAAAATACTCCCCCAGCACGACCCCCTACACTACCCGAACACGACTGCACTGCCCTAAACCCTCAAACACTTCCCCCAGCATGATCCCCTACACTACCCGAACACCACTGCACTGCCCTAAACCCTAAAACACTCCCCCAGCACGACCCCCTACACTACCCAAACACCACTGCACTGCCCTAAACCCTAAAACACTACCCCCGCATGACCCCCTACACTACCCAAACACCAATGCACTACCCTAAACCCTAAAACACTACCCGCCGCACGACCCCTACACTACCCAAAGACCACTGCACTACCCTAAAACACTACCCCGCATGACTCCTACACTACCCAAAGACCACTGCACTGCCCTAAACCCTAAAACACGACCTCCTACACTACACAAACACCACTGCACTACCCTAAACCCTAAAACGCTACCCCCAGCACGACCCCCTACACTACACAAACACAACTGCACTACCCTAAACCCTAAAACACTACCCCTACACTACACAAACGCCTCTGCACTACCCTAAACCCTAAAAAACTACCCCCAGCACGAACCCCTACACTACCCAAACACCACTGCACTACCCTAAACCCTAAAACACTACCCCCAGCAGTACCCCCTACACTACCCAAACACCACTGCATTACCCTAGACCCTAAAACACTACCCCCAGCAGTACACCCTACACTACCCAAACACCATTGCACTACCCTAAACCCTAAAACACTACCCCCAGCAGTACCCCTACACTACCCAAACACCACTGCACTACCCTAAACCACTACCCCCAGCATGACCCCCTACACTACCCAAACACCACTGCACTACCCTAAACCCTAAAACACTACCCCCAGCACGACCCCTATACTACCCAAACACCACTGCACTACCCTAAACCCTAAAACACTCCCCCAGCACGACTCCCTACACTACCCAAACACCACTGCACTACCCTAAACCCTAAATCTACCCCCAGCATGACCCCTACACTACACAAACACCACTGCACTACCCTAAAACACTACCCCCAGCACGACCCTCTTCACTACCTAAACACAACTACACAATTTGTTACAGGTGTTGCAATGTAGGCCTGTGGTGCTTACTGGAAGTACCTGGTGGGCTAGTTGGGCCCCAGGGACCCTCAGGATTCAAAGTGACCTAATCCCCCAACTTAAAACGCGCCACGGGGCGCGTTTGCACAGTGGTGAAGGGAGGGGCCGGGGCCTCAGGTGACTTGTGCGCAAACACGCCCTGTGGTGCGTTTTAAGTTGGGGAATTAATTCCCCTTGAATCCTGAGGGACCCTGGGGGCCAACTAGCCCACCAGGTACCTTCAGTAAGCACAACAGAGTTGCGTTGCAGAGAGGTGAAAAAAGTTGCGTGGCCTCGGAACGCCTCTCTGCAACTCAGCTCTGTGGTCCTAACTGTAGGTACCTGGGGGGCTAGTTGGGCCCCAGGGACCCTCAGGATTCAAGGGGACTTAATACCGCAACTTAAAACGCGCCACGGGGCGCGTTTGCACACATGTCACCTCAGGCCCCCACTCCCTTCACCACTGTGCAAACGCGCCCTGTAGCTCGTTTTAAGAGGTAGTTTTAATCCCCCTGCCCTATTATGTACTAGGGACTTACAGAGGAGGTCATGCTAATCACAGGGTACCCCAACGCATAGTGTTCCCTAGTGTATGTAGGTGTTTTCACTGTATTCTAAGTGTCTTTTAGCATAGCACTGGCTCTGGTTAGTCAGAGTCAGTTACCACCAGTACCCGTCTGAAAAAGTTGTGGGCACAGGATGATTTTGGAACAAGGCCTCTTTCTGCTCCTCTGTTTGTTCTTTCTGCACATCTTTTGCTTCTTGCTGCACTTTTCTTCGTCTTTGTGGACTTCTCTTGCTTCTTTCTGCATTTCTTTTGCTTCGTTCTGTGCGTTTTCTTCTTTCTTCACATGTCCTACATCTGTAGGCATAGTTAGAAGCTAGCATTTAAAAAACCTTTGAAATTCACTGAAAAAAACATAGGTTTCAGGCACGTTATAGTTAGAAATTAGCATTTAAAAACCTTTGAAATTCACTGAAAAAACCATAGGTTTCAGACACGTTATAGTTAGAAATTAGCATTTAAAAAACCTTTGAAATTCACTGAAAAAACCATAGGTTTTAGGGACAGTTATAGTTAGTTGGACATTTCACTCGTACAAAACCCGTGAAATTCCCCGTTATAGTTAGTTCAGCTAACTATAACTTACGCCCCTGCAATGCACTGCTGATGACGTCACATATTACATCACTCATGACATGGTCAGTGACATCACTGATGACATCACTGATGACATCTCAAATGACATCACTGATGATATCACTGATGACATCATCCACGTGATAATCTGATGCACCTCCTCACACCCTAATATAACCTTTGATACACCCACTCTAAATTACAGACTGCCATTCGCCAAACCATAGACACTCCAACACCAATAACTACATACCCACTCACTGATTCTTAGGTCTACACACACACATCTACTCACTCACCCGTACAGTCACTCATACTTACGGTCACTCAGTACAGGACTATCATATGCACTCATACACCTATATAAACACTCACACACCGCCACTCATCCATAGAGGTACTCACACACCCAGTCAGTCATGCAAAAAAATAATCACACACCCATTTACTCACCTATACAGTTATACACACACCAGCTCACTTACTCATACAAATACTAGCACATTCTTACGGTCTTATACAATAACTGATACAAGCACACACGCATCCATACAGCCACTCTCACAATCACACACTCTCATTTATAGCCATTTATATACTCCAACACACATATATACTGCCTTTCACATATGTAGTTACTCGCACATGTACCACTGAGATATACATTCACTCCCTAACACACCCATACACACACTCACCCACCCAAGCAGTCCATCACAGGTGCACTCTTTAAATCATGCACCCAGTGAATCACCCACTCACACATCTATGTACAGAGTCACACACACCCCACCCACACAAACACTCAGGCACCCATACAGATACTCAGACAACCAATCAATAACCCAAGTAGACACTCATGTAGCTATTCACAAACCCCTGCAGCCGCTTACACACCAACAGACAGACGGATACAGACATTCACACAGTTTAGTCACTAACCCATGCATTCAGTAAGATACATTTAATCACTCACTTATATAGTCAGTCACGCACCTACTAAATCATCCATTCAGACACTTATACACCCACTCATTCTTCAATACGCCTTTCCCTATATATATTAAACATATTTAAACTTTACAGAAACACATTGGGCCTGATTCACAGAACTAACTTACGTCAAAAACGTAAAGTTAGTACTTTTTGGTATTCACAGAATACACTTACTCATTTTAGTATTCACAGAATGAACTTACTCATTTCGGTATTCACAGAAGTTAGTAGTCCTAACTTTAGGACTCCTAAATGCCTTCTGTGAATACCTGAAAATCTTAAAGTTAGGATTTTTCTCAGTTTAGGAGTAGTAAAGTTAGGACTCCTAACTTTAGGACTCCTAAATGCCTTCTGTGAATACCTAAAGTCTTAAAGTTAGGATTTTTCTCAGTTTAGGAGTAGTAAAGTTAGGACTCCTAACTTTAGGACTCCTAAATGCCTTCTATGAATACCGAAAGTCTTAAAGTTAGGATTTTCTCAGTTTAGGAGTAGTAAAGTTAGGAGTCCTAACTTTACTACTCCTAAACTGAGTAAAATCCTTTAAGACTTTCGGTATTCACAGAAGGCATTTAGGAGTCCTAAAGTTAGGACTACTAACTTCTGTGAATACCGAAATGAGTAAGTTCATTCTGTGAATACCAAAATGAGTAAGTGTATTCTGTGAATACCAAAAAGTACTAACTTTACGTTTTTGACGTAAGTTAGTTCTGTGAATCAGGCCCACAGTCACTGCATGATGTCATCAGTGATGTCACTGACCATGTCATGAGTGATGTAATATGTGACGACATCAGCAGTGCATTGCGGGGGCGCAAGTTATAGTTAGCTGAACTAACTATAACGGGGAATTTCACGGGTTTTGTACGAGTGAAATGTCCAACTAACTATAACTGTCCCTAAAACCTATGGTTTTTCAGTGAATTTCAAAGGTTTTTAAATGTTAATTTCTAACTATAACGTGTCTGAAACCTATGGTTTTTCAGTGAATTTCAAAGGTTTTTAAATGCTAATTTCTAACTATAACGTGCCTGAAACCTATGGTTTTTTCAGTGAATATATATATACACACACACACAGATATATATATATATATATATATATATATTCACTGAAAAAAAACAAAGGTTACAGGGACGTTAAAGTTAGGCTCAGATTTCACTCGTGAAAAACCAGTGAAGTTCAGCAGTTATAGTTACCTGAGCTAAATTAGGCCCCGCAATGCACTGCTTATGACCTCACATATTACATCACTCATGACATGGTCAGTGACATCACTGATGACATCACTGATGACATCCCAAATGACATCACTGATGACATCATCCCATGAGTATAAGTGTTTTGTAAGCGATAGTACATCTAAGTTAATATTATTCTATGTTTTTATACTGCATGGTTTTATCTGTGTTCAGTATTATTAATACATTTTATCTGTGTGTAATATCTTATATGGCTTTTAGCCGAATAAAGAATTTCGACTGACTGAGTGGCTGTCTGAGTGGCTGCATTGGTGAGTGAATGTGTATGTAAGTTGTTCTGTGGGTGTGTGATTGGATGGGCATGTGAGTGGTTGCATGGGTGAGTGAGTGGTTGTGTCAGTGGCTGTATGGGTAAGTGAGTGGGTGTGTGAGTAGCTGTATTGTTGAGCGAGTGACAGTGTGAGTGGCTGTATGGGTGAGTGTGTGGGTACCTGTAAATGTGAGTGAGTGGCTGTGTGAGTTTCTGTGTGGGTGATTGAGTGGGTATTTGAGTAGCTGTAAGGGTGTATGAATGGGTGTATAAGTGTCTATATGACTGGATGTGTGAGTGGCTATATTGGTAAGTGAGTCGATGCATGAGCGGCTGTATGGGTGAGTTAGTAGGTGTGTGAGTGGCTCTATGGAAGAGTGATTGGTTGTGTGGGTACTGGTATGGGTCTGTGAATTGGTATGAAAGGGATTGTGTGGTAGTGGGTGTGGGTGTATGAGAAGTTCTATGGGGTGTGAGTGGGTGCCTGAGTGGTTCTGTGGATGATGTCATCAGTGATGTGTTTTGGGGTCTGTTTGACAGAAGTCCCTGCTTCGGGCTGCAGTGGGACTATGTCCACCAGACCTCTTCGCTACAAGCCGGGCCAGAGGTGAGGGGACACGCTAAAAGAACGATTTCTGGTCCTGCAGCACGGGTGTGTTTGACAGCGGTTTCCCTGCCCGCAGGGACATTCCCTGCTTTGGTCTGGGGTGGGACTACATCCCCCAGACCTCTTCGCTGCAAGGCAGGTGCAGAGGGGAGGTGATGCGCTACAATAACGCTTTCCGGTCCCGCAGCGAGGAGTGTGCCTGAGCGTGTTTGTGGGCAGAGACCAGGCCTGTAATCCCCCGGAGGAGGCTGGGCTGGGCCACCCTCCTTGGCCTTCATCTTTATCTGCCTGTCAACCTGTCGGGGTGAGTACTTTAACTGATTTATAACCAGTTTTTAATTGGTTAAGTAGAGCCCAGTATGGGGAAATGCAAATGTATGGGGGGCTCAATTAACCCCACCCCAGCAAAGGTTACTATGATTGATAAAATGCTTCAAAGGGCTATTGGAGTTATAGCCACCGAGATAGAATTGAGGGAAAGGAGACTTTCTTTAGGTGGAGGAGGAGAACTTTCTCAGAACACTGTCTCTTCCTCCCTTTCCACAACTGTGGTCGTTGCCGAAATTCCATCCACAGCGCAGACCGTTGTTCATCACAATAATCTTAAAGACATGTCTCCGGTGGTTACAGTTGATGTTGGTCCATCCCATGAGAAAACCACAGAGGAAACACACAAAGAAGTGAAGAAAGGGGTTAAAAGGAATACAGCAAACCCTCATGGGGGCTCAAATGCGCTCTTGTCTGCCCTAAAAAGCTGTAAAATCAGTCCTGCAAATTCTGAGGGGAGTCTGGATGGGATGCACAAAAACCTAGCTGGTTGGAAGGATTCACAGGTGCTCTGATAAATCAGTTTCAAGGAATCTTACGATCAGACCTCTCTCCATTATTGGTGAGATTAACAGAGATAGAAACTCGTGTGAATCTAACTGTAAAATCTGGTCCACCTCTTTAACGACTGCATACAAGTGCTAAGCAAGACCATTTAGAGCCTTTCACAAGTATAGGCATACCAAAACCCAAAAGCACACAGATTATTAACAGCGACCTGGGCAGATCCCAAGGGAGTGTCAAGGAAAAAGATGCAGGCATGAGGTGCATTGATAGTCAGGATGCTTCTGAAACCCTGCTAGAAATTAAGAAGTTGGACTATGCTCTCAAGAATCTAAGAATCTCCGGTAATCAACCTGACCCCGGAGGCTAGTCCTTATGTGGCCGTATTGACTGGGGTCCCAGGGCTAAGGGACAGGCAGACGGAGTCACATACGGAATTTAGTGAATGAGTGCCCAGACTGGCTGGGAAAGAATAGGAACTTCCTGGCTACAATGGCAAGTAACATTTTGTTTACCCGGCGAGTGGGGTGGATTGGGGGGGGGCGGAAGGATCAAGCTGGGTATTGCGTGATCATAAATTTTAGGAGAGCCAGCAGTTGTCCACAAATTGCTATTTGATGTTAGTTCCAACCAAATGAGGGGCACAGGTCTGTCTCTTCTACCATTGGGGTCTTTTTATAAACCTCCCCAAGGAATTGGATCAAGGTACTGTCAAATCCGGATGAATTATACTAACTCATATCCCTCACCTTTATAATTTAAAAAACAACTTCAGATAGGTGGTATGTATAATGTGCCAGTATATAATAGGTTTGGGCCCTTGGACCACGTAGATTAAATTAATGACCCAAGTATCTGTCCTCACTACGAAAGTTCTAAATTGGGATTTAGTAGGGTGGATAATCAGAGGGAAGCTATTGAATGTTATGATGATTTAAATACGCAAAATCTTAATTTGACCCATTCCGACCTCATAGGGAACATAGTTTCAGGTTCTTTGGTGCTCCTGCAGCGTGATCTATCCATAGGACAATTGATACCCTCTATAGACAAAGGGTTTGCTACCTTCCTGTGTCAATTGTGGTAGCCCAATTTGGATGATTTCATAAAAGCAGCTAAGGGAATTGATATAGTGAGTGGGGGCTACATGGAGCCATTTAGCAGAATGGAACAACCAAGAGCTGTACCTGACCTTGGGATCAAACAAAAAATAAGGGTAGTCTCTTGGAACATTGCGGTGTTAGGTTCCAAGATTGGGGAACATATATCAATTCATTTGACATTTGTCTTTTTAAAGAAATTTGGCATAGTCATAAAGTTAACCATGCAGACTTTGCCTCATTTAGTGCTGAGGTGAGGTCACACGGCAGGGGTAGACCCTCTGGGGGATTGATGAAGTTGGTCGGGTCACATGTGGGTTGTTCAGTAGTGGGGTCCAAAATAATACCAGATGAGATTCTATGGGTAACCATTAAACTTCCGACAGGTTGTATAGTTAGTATTTTTAATGTTTACCTAAGACCCTCAGCAAATCGACAGGAATCCATAACTATTGATTTGTTAGCCTCAGATATGGCTGGACTTCACCCAGATACTTTTAAAATTGTGAGAGGAGATTTTAATTGCCAGTTTGAGCCTCTTGATTTAGCTAGCCACTCCCCACTGTCAGAAGAGGATAGGATTTGGTTTATCCCCAGCCTCAATCTTTGTCTGAATACGAAGTGGTACCCATGGCGATACAACTTAACGGTTTATCATTGAACCATAGCATTTGAGCCTGCAATGGGAGGACAAAGTTGGGCAGAGATGGGAAGCATACTTTTAGCAGGATGCACACCACTGGTTTAATTGATCACATCCTAGTGGACGTTAAACTATGGTCCTTCCTATTGGATATGGTTGTGATGCTTAGGCATGATAGTGATTATAACGCGCTTGAGATAACCCTAGAATTCCCCATGGCCCCTAGGCAGACAGTACATGTCCAGTTGTTGGATGGCAGGTGTCAGCTAACCCATAATAGCGCAGAATCCACTGGCACACAGTGGCTCGATCTGAGAAGTCAATAAGATCTATATATATAATAAGGTGGAACAAACTCTGGGGGAGCTTTGCAACCTTAGTTTGGTTCTGAGCCAGGTGACTGTTCTATCAAAGGTCCGAGAAGTGCACAACGCCCTTTTTGAGAGCTTAAAAAAGGAATTTCTTAAAGAAGCGAGAAACCAAGGAGTAGTGTACCATCCTGGTTCAATCAACAGTGTAGTTTGGCTAAACACACTTTGATTAGTTCCATTAAGAGCAATGTGAGGGTGAGATACAACTCAGAAGAGCTGCCTATAAAACTGTACTCGCCAAGGCCAAAAAGGATTGGGACAACCAAAACTGGGGGCTCTAGTTAGAAGCTGCAAGGGACAACAACCAAACTCTCTTTTGGAACCTAATAGAAACAGGTAACAGGGAGGGGAATCACAAAGATAGAAAATAATATTGCTGCTGAGGCGTGGATAGTACATTTTTCCAATCTATACCAAATAATGCCCAGCGAGGAAAAATCAATGGAAATATCAATGACGCCCTCTCATTTTGAACTAGAGGAGAGCAAGGGGGGTTTCCACCCAATTACATGCCTGGAGGTGAAACAGTCCATTAGGAAGATTGTACCCTAAAGCCCCCCGGATCAATAAAGTACCGGGGGACTTGTTCCTATTAGAAAGTGATATCTGGAGCCCCTATTTTACAGTGGTGTTTAATGCCATTTAAAATGGGCAAAGTATTCCTAAGTCAAGGGCAGGGGCTGAAATGTTTCCAATATATAAGAAGGGGTGTCCTCTGGAACCAGTCAACTCTAGGCCCATCAGTTTGATAGACACCACTCAAACACGTTTCAGTAGGATTATACTCACCAGGGTCCAGCAATGGCTGTATGAGAATGACATACTCTGTCCTTTACAAGTGGGGTTTCATTCTAACACCTCTACTGTATATCAGGTGTTTTTATGCTGCAGATAATCTATTGGGAAACTATTAATATAGACAAGGGAAGGTTATATGCTTTCTTGTGGACCTTAGAGCAGCGTTTGATCTAGTCCCAAGAACTATACTGTGGAAATCACTAGAAAAGATTGTGTGCCAGCATACCTGTGTGGTATCATTGAGAGATTACATCAATATAACTTTGCACAAGTCCGGTGTCAAAAGCTCGGAGAAGTAACAGAAGCCTTTCCTGTAAAAATAGGTAAGACAGGGATGTGTGTTGGCCCCCACCTTTCTTACTATATATCTAAATGACCTAGTGGCTTTTCCCAACGGTTGTGACAATGATGCCCCTAGACTAGCAGACATGAGGTTTCCGGCCCTCATGTTTGCAGATGACACCCTTCTCCTGGCAAAATCACCAATGGGGCTACAGAAAACACTTGACTATTTTAGCAGGTTTTGTGCATTGAGGGGCCTGGAAATTAATATCAATAAAACCAAGTATATGGTTTTTAATCCATGCATACCACATGCCCCAATCCCACCCTAGAGGGCATTCCACTTGAACAGGTCCATCTATTTGATTTTTTGGGTATTACCCTAGATGAAAAAATGGACTGAGTTCATCATATAGCAAAGCGGAGACTTAAACTGGAACAGGAAGCTGGGGAGTTGCAGAAGCTACAAAAGGGGTCCCATTGTAGATTTGTCTCCCCAGTCCTACAGTTATATTCTTATCAGGCAGTGGTGGTAGCTCTTTATGGCGCTGAGATTTGGGGGCACAAAAATAAAAAATCTCTGGTATTGGCCTTAAACAGGTTAATGAGGCACCTTTTGTGTCTTCTGGCTAGTACTCCCTTGATTCCGTTGAGGTTGGACACAGAGCTTAGACCAATCTCCGAAAAGTTTGAACTTTGATCCTTACTCTTTTGGAGATGTTTGTGGGCCACACCTGAATCATTGCCTTATGCCTCATGGGTTGGAGGAAATTCTTAGACATCCCCTTTCATGCCAATCTCCCTTTGATCAAATTTGTTAAAGAATCTCTGGTGGGGATGGGTCTTGCTAATCTGTGGCTTGATCCAGCGGGATCCTGTCCAACCATAAGTGTGGGGGAACTAAGAAATCAATTTAAGTCTTACAAGTTTAACATTTTTTTAACTCAGGCACAAGACCCTTTAACAATTTCCTTCTTAGTGGTTAAGGACACTTATCTTATAGAAACCTTTCTTGATGAAATTGAACCTAACCTGGCCAAAAATGTATATCCAGTTTAAATATGGAACATTACCACTTCCCGTATTCATATCAGGATCGGTTGGATCCTTAAATCAAAGGAAATGGGTTGCCCTTTGTTTGGACACGAGAAAAAAACTGTACCCCACTTGCTATTTTTCTGCCCGGTGTATAGAAGGGCAAGATCAAAATGGTTGATCCCCATTTGTAGGAATCTTGGTACCCCAAAGAATGAGGTGGCTTATAGGAGTCTTCAAACAGGTTCGGCACGTCATACGGTTTTTGCTGTCTCTAGAGTTTTAATGTTTGTATGACAGATTAGGAGGAGACAGGCCACAACATTAATTTTAAGGGATCTTAATAGCTGAGATATTTTATGATGCAAAAAATATGAAATTGGCACAGCTTATCTCTGAAACAAGAAGTGGTATCTCCATTGGTTGCTGAACCTTGCATTCTTTTTTAGGAATGATATAGATGCTTGTTTTTACTATTTTTATTTACTATTTTATTCTAAATTATTGAATAATGGACCTCTTTTATTGTAATATGCCGAAATAAAGAGTTTGTTGGCTTGATGTCATTTGAGATGTCATCAGTGATGTCACTGACCATGTCATGAGTGATGTAATATGTGAGGTCATAAGCAGCACTTTGCGGGTGCATAAGTTATAGTTAGGTCAGGTAACTATAACTGCCGAATTTCACTGGTTTTGTACGAGTGTAATCTGAGCCTAACTATAATGTCCCTAAAACCTGTTTTTTTCAGTGAATTTCTCAGGTTTTTGAAATTCTATTTCCTAACTATAACGTCCCTGTAACCTTTGTTTTTTTAGTGAATTACTAAGGTTATTTTAATTCTATTTCCTAAATATTACGTCCATGTAACCTTAATTTTTTCAGTGAATTTCTAAGGTTTTTCAATTCTATTTCCTAACTATAACATCCCTGTAACCTTTGTTTTTTTAAGTGAATTTCTAAGCTTTTTGGATTTTATTTTGTATTTGTAACCTGTAACCATTTGGAGTGAGTGTGTGACTGGGTGCATGAGTATCTTAGTGCATGTGTGAGTGACTGCCTGAGTGTCTCAATGTGTGTGAGTGGGTGTGTGACTGTCTGAGTGAGCCTGTGCGTTGCTGCATAAGTGTCTCACTGGGTGTGCGAGTGGGTGCATGAGTGTCTGAGTGGGTCTGTGAGTGAGTGCGTGAGTATCTGAGTGGGTGCATGAGTGTCTGAGTGAGTATTTGAGTGGGTAGGAGAGTGTCTAAGTGGGTTTACGAGTGCCTCCATTTGTGTGTAATTCAGTCTGTGAGTGAGTGCATGAGTGTCTAAATGGGTCTGTGAGTGGGTGCATGAGTGTCTCACTGGGTGTGTGAGTGGGTGGGTGAGTGTCTGAGTGGGCCTGGGAGTGGCTGCATGAGTGTCTCACTGGGTGTGCAAGTGGGTACACAAGTGTGTGGGTGTGTGAGTGTCTGCGTGGGTTCATGAGTGTCTGAGTGAGTGTCTCAATGGGTCTGTGAGTAGGTAGGAGAGTGTCTAAGTAGGTTTGCGAGTGCCTCCATGTGTGTGTGATTCAGTCCGTGAGTGAGTGCATGAGTGTCTAAATGGGTCTGTGAGTGGGTGTGTGAGTGTCTCACTGGGTGTGTGAGTGGGTGGGTGAGTGTAAGAGTGGGTCTGTGAATGGGTGTGTGAGTCTCTGAGTGGGTTTAAGAGTGGGTGTGCGAGTGTCTGAGTAAGTCTGTGAGTGGGTATGTGAGTGTCTGAGTGGGTTTGTGAGTGCCTCCATGAGTGTGTCAGTGAGTCAGGGTATGAGTCTCTGAGTAGATCTGTGAGTGGGTGAAATGAAATGAATGAATGAAATGAAATTAAATGAAAAATAAATTTATTAAGCGCATGGCTACCCTAGGGCATCCCAGCGCTGATAGCAGCAAGCAGCAGAGAACCGACCAACTAGGGAAATAGCCAGGTTTTTAACAACCTACGAAAGGCAAGGTGGTTGGATTCCTTGCGCATTTGGAGGGGGAGGGTGTTCCAGAACTTAGGGGCATTGTAGGAGAACAGACGACCCCCGCTTCTTGCTTTCCGAATCCTAGGAATAGCTGCAAGATGTAGATCGTCCGAGTGAAGGGGTCTGTTAGCACGGTAGGGCCGGACAATCGAATGATTAATAAGAGGGCCCTTTCCTGTTAAGGATTTGTGTACTATGCACATAGCCTTGAAATAAACTCTCTCTCTGATAGGTAGCCAGTGGAGAAGTTTCAAGGCAGGTTTTGCTGATTGGCATTTCGGGATATCCCAAAGGATTCTGGCTGCCCAGTTTTGTACTGTCTGGAGTTTTGCAAATGTGGTGCAAGGGGCCCCAAGATAAAGGGCGTTCCCATAGTCCAGACGTGATAAAATAAGTGCCTGAACCATGAGCTTCCTTGCCTAAAAGGGTAGGAGTGGAAGAACTTTGCGGAGCATCTTTAAGATGCCATAGCATGAAGCTGCCACATTGCGTGCCTGGACTTTAAAAGTCAGTTCATGATCCAACCAAACACCCAAGCTTTTTATTTGGGTTTTGGGGACCGGGACGGGGCCCAGGTCGACCGGCCACATTATGTTGGAGTCAAATAAGGATGGATTCCCCAGAATCATCATCAACTCTGTTTTGTCCCCATTCAGTTTCAAAAAGGAGCTATTCATCCATTTAGCCACCTCTTTCAGGCAGGGAGAAAGGCTGGGGGAGGAGCTATCTGCTTGATTGAGACCCACCACCAGTTGTGTATCGTCTGCGTATGTCACTATGTGAACCCCAAAAGGCAATACGATCTTTGCTAGGGGGCTCAGGTAAATGTTAAACAAGGTGGGACTCAGGGAGGATCCCTGAGGCACTCCGCAGCGGAGAGGCATCTGTTTTGAGGACACTTCAGCATCGAAAACCTGGAAGAATCTATTGTCCAGGAAGGACTGCAGCCATGTGAGCACGACCCCAGTCACCCCCAATCTTGCAAGTCTGTGGGCCAGGATTTGGTGGTTGACCGTATCAAAGGCGGCACTAAGTTCTAAGAGGATGATGACAGTAGTGCCTCCTGCGTCTAAGACTCTTCTAGACTCTTCAACTACAGATAGTAGTGCCGTTTCAGTTCCTTGGAGAGGACGGAAGCCGGTCTGTGACGGGTGGAGGAGATTGTGGGTTTCTAATAAGGTAGACAGCACCGAGTTGACATATTTTTCAGCTATTTTACTGATCCCTGGGAGGAGTGAAATAGGACGAAAATTGCCCAGGGAGTCGGGATCGAGGTTAGGTTTTTTTAAAAGTGCCTTCACAACCGCTTTCTTGCAAGAAGGGGGGACCACTCCAGTGGTAAGAGAGGCATTGATCAGGTCCAGTATAGTAGGGGAAATGGTTGTGGCAACTTGTTTCAGGATGTGAAGCGGTGCTGGGTCGCTGGGCGAGCCACTCTTTACCTTTGAGGAGATGCTTTCGAACGCCTCAGAATTCATCGGGGGAATTGCCTCAAGATGAAAGTCTGGGCTAAAGGGACTGGGATCCCCTGTTTGAATGTCCATCGATGAAAAAGACGTGTAGATGTCTTGTATTTTGTTAGAGAAGAAATCTGCTAATTTTTTACAACGTGAGCCTGAGATGTCCGAGGCAACAGGGGGCGGGGGAACTCTGAGCAAGGTCTTTGCTATGCGAAATATCTCCTGCGTGAAGTTGCCGGCCGAGCATATTTTTTCTTCATAATATGCCGTTTGAGCAGATTGAATTTCTGTCTTATATAGTTTGATGGCATCGCTATATTCTAGTTTCTTACTAGGGGAGAAGTCCTTCCTCCAGGTTCTCTCTAGTTTCTTGCAAGTTTGCTTCAATGCCCGAAGCTTCAGGGAGTACCATGGCCTTCTATTAATTCCAGATTTTGTCTGGATAGATTTTCTAGGGAGGACTTGGTCTAAGGAACCTTCTATCCATGTGTTGAAGTTTTCATTAACAATTATCGCATCTGGATCAGGGACTGCCTTAGATTTTTCTAATTCTGCAATCTATTGGTCTATCGAAAGTTTGGGCCAAGGACGAGCCTTTTTGATAGTCGACTTGATAGGAGGCGTGGCGGAATTTGTGGACCAAGTGAATGGAATAAGAAAGTGGTCAGACCAAGGTACTGGGATGGGTATTCTTCCTGCTAAATCCTCCAGATTAGAGAAAATGGGGTCTAATAGGTGTCGTTTTATATGTGTTGAATTGGCAACTTTTTGAAGCTGGTAGCCTTCTAGATCCTTTGTAATCTCTGCTGCAGACAGCTGAGAGGGATTGTCAAAATGGAGATTAAAATCGCCCAGCAAAGTAAAGTTAGCGGGAGTACTAGCCAGATTGGCGGCTATATCGGGTACAGATTTACAGAATTGACCCATGGGCCCAGGGTGACGATAAATTAAAATTCCCGACAGGGTGAGCGTGGGTGAGAAGCTAATAGAAAATGCCAGATTTTCACAATCTGGTAGGGGGCTTCCGGCAGGACGACAGGTCAGGTGATTTTTTAATATAATGGCGATCCCGCCACCCTTGCTAGAAGTCTGATCTAACCTCTGGATACTGTAGCCCAGAGGAAGGGCCCAGATAAGGTCGGGGTCTGAATCTGAGGTGAGCCAGGTTTCTGTTAAAAACAGCACCTCTGGCCCTTCCTCTTCCAGGAGAATAGAGATTTCTGCTGCATGTTTAAGCAACAACCTGCAGTTAAGGAGACACATTTTATAAGATATAAGGGAAGTGGCAATGGACTGTGGGGCTGTTGACGCTTTTAAAGAACAGTGGAAGCACTGGATGGGGTTACTATTAGGGTCGATGGTATGAAGACAATTCTCCCTAATAGCTCCCTTTACTTGGAGCAGGTCTTCCGCTTTATAAACATGCTGTGCTGGGGGGGCAGACACAGGGGTTCTGGCCCTTGGCCCCGTCCGGACACGGACGGGCGCAGGCGGGCTTGCCTTTGGCGTACCTTCGGCGCGCCAGCGACGCGCCCGCTGCGTGCGTCCGCTGCGCGTCTGGGACAACATGCCTCTAAATACAATTCAGCCCCCGGAAATGATGCGGCTGAAGGGAGGAGCGACATCCCTCCGCAACAATTGGCCGGAAGGCCGTGGGGGACCGGCAAGGAAAAGTGCGAGTGCTTACGGTGAGATCTCACTTTAAAATGGAATGCCCTGAACAGTTGTGGCGCAAGTTTAAAATAGTTAAAAGTGCAAACAGTTGATGATACGAGTTCCCCAGAGTACAACAAACAGTTTCTAAAAACAATTCCCTGCTGCTTACCGCTACGCGAGCGATATCAGTATGCCTCTAAATACAATTCAGCCCCCGGAAATGATGCGGCTGAAGGGAGGAGCCACGTCCCTCCGCAACAATCGGCCGGAAGGCCGTGGGGGACCGGCAAAGAAAAGTGCAAGTGCTTACGGTGAGATCTTACTTTAAAATGGAATGCCCTGAACAGTTGTGGCGCAAGTTTAAAATAGTTAAAAGTGCAAACAAGTTGATGATACGAGTTCCCCAGAGTACAACAAATAATTTCTAAAAACAATTCCCTGCTGCTTACGTGATTCTGTAAGTGAGTGCATGGGTGCCTGGGTCTGTGAGTGGGTGCATAAGTGCCTGTGTGGGTTCTACTCGTTCTCTGTTTGGTTTCTGACTTTTTTCTGCTCACATCTGACGTTTATTTTGCCCCTTTATGCTTGTTTCTGACCTTTATCTTACCTCTTACTGCTCATTGCTGGCCTTTAATTTGTCTCTTTCTTCGCTTTTCTGACCTTTATTTCGCCTCTTTCTGCTAGTTTCTGACCTCTATTTTGCCTCTTTCTGCTAGTTTCTGAACTCTATTTTGCCTCATTCTATATGTTTCTGATCTCTGTTTTGCCTCTTTTTGCTTGCTTGCATTAATTTAGCTTCTTTCAGCTCGTTGCTGACCACTATTTTGCCTCTTTCTGCTCGTTTCTGACCTCTATTTTACCTCTTTCTGCTTGTTTCTGATCTCTATTTTGCCTCTTTCTGCCCATTACCGGCCTTTATTTTGCCTCTTTCTGCTTGTTTCTGATCTCTATTTTGCCTCTTACTGCTCATTGCTGGCCATTATTTTGCCTCTTTCTGCATGTTTCTGACCTTTATTCTGGCCCTTTCTGCTCGTTGCTGATCTCTATTTTGCCTCTTTCTGCTTGTTTCTGACCTATATTTTGCCTCTTTCTGCTCGTTGCTAATCTTTATTTTGCCTTTTTATGAACATTGCTGGCCTCTAGTTTGCCTCTTTCTGCTCATTGCTGACCTTTATTTTCCCTCTTTTTGCTCATTGCTGACCTTTATTTTCCCTCTTTCTGCTTGTTTCTTACCTTTATTCTGCCTCTTTCTGCTCATGTCTGACCTTTATCTTGCCTCTTTCTACTCGCTGCTCACCTTTATATTGCCTCTTTCTGCTTGTTGTTGACCTTTATTCTGCTTCTTGCTGCTCGTTTTTGACCTTTATTTTACCTCTTTCTGCTCGTTGCTGATCTCTATTTTGCCTCCTTCTGCTTGTTGCTGGCCTCTATTTTGCCTCTTTCTGCTCATTGCTGGCCTCTATTTTGCCTCTTTCTGCTTGTTGCTGTATGACAGCTCCAGCTTGCAGAAAGAGGAGTTATGCATGCTTTTGCTTGGTGGAAGCTGTCAGCTCCCACCAAGCAAAAGCAAACAGCCACCTCCTGAGGGTGGGCACCTTTGGAAGTAGCAGGAGCTGGCCCTGGGGGGTTGCAGTCCCCCAGGCCATAAATGGCTCCACGAGGGAGGCTCAGTGGTCCCCCTCCATTGCAAAACTTTTCCCCTGGGAGGTGGTGGTACCCAGGGCCCGGGGCCCACGACAGACCCCCCACATTAATTTATTTCAGCCCCGGGAAGGTGGCACTCCCTGGGGCTGCAGGGGCCCCCCTTAAATTCAATACATTGCCCCGCATTGATTTTATATGTTTTACCCCGGGGAGGTGGTGGTCCCCTGGGCACGGGTGGGGCCAGTGGGCACACTCGCATATATATTTTCATAGTGCCCCAGGGAGGTGGCGGTCCCCGGGTTGCAGGGGGGCCGCACGGGCCCCCTGCATTAATTTAACTTCATTTGCCCTGGGAAGTGGTGGTCTCCAGGGTGTGGGCAGGCCCAGCGGGCTCGCTCGCACACATATTTTAAAGTGCCCCGGGAGGTGGCGGTCCTTGGGGATTTTCCTAAGCCATAAGACAGGCCCTGTGCGCCCCCCTCCTTTATATATTTGTTCATGACCCCAGGACCCAGCCCACCCATTGGCTCAACATCACAGGAGCACATGCTTCTTTGTTAAACAAAATTCAGTGGGACCCCCGCCGGCCTAGGAGGTCAGGGTATTCCTACCCTGCCCCCTTCTGGTTTTGTTTACTGTTATTTTTTGGGGGACTCGCCTGAAGTGAGTCCCAAGATGGCTGCCAACACTTCCTGGTTGAAGTGTTGGCATCCAATGACATTTGATCACAGGGACTGTTGGATCCTCTGAGGATCCATGTCCCTAGATATACAAATTAGTTTTAAAAAAAATGTTTTTAAATTCCTCCAAAACTTTTGAATGGATTCACATCAAATAACCAAAAGCACACTTTCTGGACCAAGAGTTAACTTTTTGCCAAGTTTGGTGTAATTCCGTCCAGCAATTCGGCTGTCGTTGTGTTCAAAATTCCCTATGGAAATTAACATTAGAAAAACACTTTTTTTAACCCCCCTTTTTTCTCGGCTCCGACTTAACGGATTGCCCCAAAGCTTTCCATGCACAACAAGAATCACCAGGACACTTGTTTGGACATATATATATATATATATATATATAACCTACTGGCAGTCTCCAGTAGGTAGTTATAGTTAGGACCTAGTTTCCATAGGAAAAGCGTTTTTTCTTTTGCCAATATCTTTGGCGCCGTTTGACGAATCTTCGCAAAATTTCCAAAACTAGTGGTTCGCTCAGGCCAGCTTCTGTCTTGGAAGTTTCGGGGTGGTTCGTCAAGCGGGGGCCGAGAAAAAAGGAGGGACCCAAAACACGTTTTCTCCATGTTAATTTCCGTAGGAGAATTTAGACAAAGCTACAGCCCAAACTGCTGAATGGAATTACACCAAATTTGGCAAAAAGGTTGCTCTTGGTTCAGAAAGCGACCTTTTTTTAGATGGTGTAAATCCGTTTGGTAGTTCCTGAGAAATTCAATATCGATATCTGGTGACCGAGGAGGATCCGCGAACCCTCCCGAGCAAGAGCTTCATTCTGATTGGCTGCCAACACTCCAAATCACAAAGTGTTGGCAGCCACTTTGTGACTCAGTTGAACCGAGTCACAAGAAAAAGGTAAAAAAAGGTTAAAAATGAAGGAAAGAGGGCAGGGTAGAAACACCCTGACCCCCTAGGCCTGGTCAGGGGGTCCCACAGGGCCCCTGAGGGCCAAAAAGTGCATTTTGTATTTTTATTTTTTCGGCGGGCGTCCCGCTTGGTGCGCGAATCCCTCTGCAAAAATAAATATAAAAACGATACGCGGTGTCCCGTGTTCATTTTAATGAGCCCCTGGGTGGGCCAGGTCCCGGGGGCAATCTTGTTAATATATGCGGAGGCACGTGGCCCCCCCGCAGCCCTGGGGTCTGCCATCTCCCTGGGGCTTCTTTGTAAATTGTGGGGGGGCTGCTGTCCCCCCCACGCTGCCCCAGGGATCGCCACCTCCCCGGGGCATTACTGAGTATGAGCGGGGGGCCTCGCAGGCCCCCCAAACCCTGGGGATCACCACTTCACCAGGGCTTAAATTTAAATAAGAAAGTGTGGGGGGGCTCCTGCCCCTCCCCACACTGCCCTGGGGACCACCACATCCCCGAGGCAATTTTAAATTAAGGATGGGGGTCCGTTGCGGACCCCTGGCCCCGGGCACCACCACCTCCCTGGGGCTTCACATCAGTTGGGAAGGGGGCCGCATGGAACCCTTTATGGCCCTGGGGATCGCCACCCCCAAGGGCTGGCTCCAGCAATGTCCTGGGGTGCCTACCCCCGGGATATTGCAGTTTGCAATGACAGGGCGGGAGCATGGTTCCCGCCCTGTCATTGCAAACTCTGCTTTGCAAAACCTGCTCTCGCTTCCATGAAGCAAAGCAGAATTGCTTTTGGACAAGGGGAGCTGCATGTCAGCAGCTCCCCTTGTCCAAAAGCAATGCCGGCTCTCGCAGGATGCGGGGAGCTGGCAGGGACCGCAGGGGCATTGAGGCTCCCCCTGTGGTCCCCAACGTGAGGACAGGCCCCGGGGGATGGGGTCCCCAGGGCCAGAAGTGGCTTCAAGTGGGGGGCCGCGAGGCCCCCCTCTTTTAAAATTAAAAAAAAAATAGGTGGCCATTCCCCAGGTGATGGGGTCCCCGGGGCTGAAATTGGACCAGGGAAAGGGGCCATGCAGCCCCCCTCCCGTAATATTATTATTTTTTTTAATTTAAAAAGGGGTAATACCCCGGGGATAGGGTTCCCGGGGCGGATACCGAATAATGGAGGTGGGGCATTTTTTTTTCTTTTGATTTTGGAGTCGTGACCCCAACACGGCTCTCAGCACGCCCCCCCATGTAACGCCGCGTTGGATTCGCGGATCCACCTCAAATAAATAATTTAGTAGTATATAATTTAAAAGGTAGTGTTACATTTGTGAAGTTGCTTTATAGAGGTAGTGTGATTGAAGTTAATAATAATATTAAATTTGTTAGAGTAAAAATATATAAAATAAAAAATTAAAAGTTAACCTGAAAAGTGTATTGTGTTGTAGTACATTGAATTCATGCTTTTGCAGATTCGTGACAGGTGCGTGAATCCACAATTTTTTAAAAAGATTATGTATGTGTAAAGAAATTAGATTCACTATTGTGTTATAGCGTGACTCTAAAAAGAGCCCTTGTTTTCATTATGAGTTTGTTGTAGCTACATGTAAGTGCGGATGCACAGCTTTAGGTTGTTGAGAAAGACTCTGTTCCCTTGATCTGTGAAGTGTACTCCATCACTTCTGTAGATGTCATCCATATCAAAACGTAGATTGTTGTTATATATGGAGCCCATCCTATGGTTTCTGAGGTAAGCAGAAACAGCTTTATTGACATTCTTTCTAGCTTTCTCAATCTGTGGACAGAATTGATTTGACCCCTTCTATTTCTGCCTTTGGCATATATTAGAGTATACAAAGACAGTTTGGGGGAAAAGCAACATCAACTGTGCAAAGGTATCCTTCATGAGCATTTCCAGTCCTACTCCAGTCAATGTGCCTAGGTCATTGCCACCACAGTGCACAATGATGAGGTCAGGGGGTTGGAGATGCAAAAAGGTTTTAACCACTTTAATCCTCTCTGTGCAATCCATTTAATATCCACATTTTGCAAAGCTAGGTCTTTGTCAATACCTCTGTGTTCAGCATACCTTTTACCACCAGAAAATATAGCTGTTCCCTACAATCCATACTGTAAGCATCTTGAAGGGATGTCTGGAAGTTATGAGAAGATGTCAGTAGCTGAGGTAGTCAGTTGGTAGAATGAGAGGTATCTAAAATGGTGGACAAGATGCTGTTTTTAAAAAGCAGATAACTGAACTGAATGAACATTGTACACTCAAAAATAGGATGCATGTTACTTTCTTAAAAAGCATGTTTCTTATTGGTTATTTAAAAATATTTGAAAGCTACAGTATAGATAGGATTAGGTAATATTTGCAAAAGGCAACCACAGCTGCTATTTGCATTTGTAAGTTTGTGTCCTGAACTTGTAAATATGGTAAACTTGTGACCTGTCAGTTCAGTGGAATGTTGCAGAAACTGTTACTATGGAAACTGGGATTAAGTGGAATGGGGGAAGGGTAGAAAGTTAACTGTGCTTTTAAAATATGAAATTGTAAGTTATATATAAGTGATATGTTATTAAAGTAAGATTTCCCAAATCAGTAATATGTTTAGAAGTAGTGTGTTCATAAAAAATAATACTAGTATTATTAGTAATAGGTTTTGAACTCCCGTATGGATTTACGGCTCCATCGCGATGGTACACGGTGGATCCGCAACTCCAGAAAATCAGTTCGGGCATTTTTAGAAGACAGTTGGTAAGGGTTAATATGTCTAACCAATAGAAATGTGTTTCACAATTTGAATTAATGTAGGAAGGAATCTGATTTATCACTTACATTTATTTGTGTGGAGAAAGAGAGGGAAAGTTTGCCATTACTGGTTTTACCTTGTTGAGAATGGTGCATTACATTGATTGTGTGCAAAAGAAAATCTTTTATGAGTTTCTGATATTTCATATTCTACAATACTATTTGAAAGGTGAGTTACAAATTTGTGAGGTGTATTATGTATTAGCTTAATTTTCTAACTTTGAAAATTATTGAAGATCTGTGATGTTTGAAATATGTTAATAAATGTAGACATGTGTATTGTAGTTTGTTAGTATTTAGGGTATGTCTCTACTTACACATGTATTCTGATATGTGTTATCCATCTGAAGATGCTAGACATCTATAACACAGGTATACATGTACTTGTATGCTTCTTTTATATATGTTGTCACTAGTAAAAGGTACACACACATGCACGCATGCTTTTAGAAATATGGGGAGACTTACAACAGAGACATGTGAAGGGTTGCTGCTTTGTATTTGGCTATGCTCAATACCTGAGTAGTAGTAGAATGGTGAAGCAGGAGCAGCAGAAAAGTGATGTTTAAGATATGTTGGCTGAGGAATTAGTGATTATGCTACTTTGTGTGAGTCTGTGGAAAAGTTTACTTGAAGTACGCAGCATAAATTTAGGTGTCTGTTTGAAATGTGAAGTGCAGTCTGTATAGTTTTAAGGTCTTCATGGTCTTGTGACTGAGGTATGTGTCTACTTGCACATGTATTGTGATATGTGTTATGCATCTGAATATGCTAGACGTATAAAACAGAGGTGTACATCTATTTGTATGTTTCTTTGATTTATGATGCTATTATCAAAAGGTACAGACATATGTATGCATGCTTTCAGGAAGATGGTGAGACTTACAGCAGAAACATGTGAAGGGTTGCTGCTTTATATTTGGGTAGGTCCAATACCCTAAGCAGTCGTAGAATGGTGAAGGAGCAGCAGAAAAGTTCGGTTTAAGACATGTTTGCAGAGGGATCAGTGATTAGGTTACTTTGTATGAGTCTGTGGAAAGGTACACTTCAAATATACCGCATAATTTTCAGTGTCATCTTGAAATGTGAAGTGCAGTCTATCAATTTTTAAGATGTGGATGGTCTTGTGACTGAGGTATGTCTCTACTTGCACATGTATTCTGATATGTATTATGCATCTGAAGATGCTAGACGTATAAAACACAGGTGTACATCTCTTTGTATATTTCTTTTATATACGATGATGCTAGCAAAAGGTACAGACATATACATGCATGCTTTTAGGAATATGGTGAGACTTACAGCTGAGACATGAGATGGGTTGCTGCTTTAAATTTGGCTAGGCCTAACACTCTAAGTAGTTGCAGAATGGTGAGGTGCAGTGCAAAAGTGAGGTTTAAGACATGTTAGGAGAGGGATTAGTGATTAGGCTACTTTGTACGAGTCTGTGGAAAGGTACACTTTAAATATACCGTATCATTTTCAGTGTCTGAAATGTGAAGTGCAGTCTGTCAAGTTTTAAGGCCTTTATGGTATTGTGACTGAGGTATGTCTCTACTTGCAGATGTATTCTGATATGTGTTGTGCATCTGAAGATGCTAGACGTATAAAACACAGGTATACATCTATTTTTATATTTCTTTTATATACAATACTGCTAGCCAAAGGTACAAATATATGCATGCATGCTTTTAGGAATATGGTGAGACTTACAGCTGTGACATGTGATGGGTTTTACACATGTAGCATCTTCAGATGGATAAAACATATCAGAATTAATGAGTAAGTAGAGACATATGTACATAGAGACCTAATTTATGCGGTGTAGAAATGTATGCATGCATGCTTTCAGGAAGATGGTGAGACTTACAGCATAGACATGTGATGAGTTGCTGCTTTATATTTGACTAGGCCCATGTCTCTATGTAGTTGCAGAATGGTGAAGCTGCAGCACAAAAGTGAGGTTTAAGACATGTTAGGCGATGGATTAGTGATTAGGCTACTTTGTATGAGTTTGTGGAAAGGTACACTTGAAGTTCGCTACATAAATGTAGGTGTCTAAGTAGATATATTTCTACTTACTCTTGTATTCTGATGTGTGTTATCTATTTGAAGATGCTACATTTGTAAAACACAAGTATACATGTATTTGTATGCTTCTTTTATATATGGTGGCACTAGTAATAGGTACAGACACATGCATGCATGGTTTTTATAATATGGTGAGATTTACAGCAGAGACATGTGATATGTTGCTGCTTTATATTTGACTTGGCCCAACATCCTGAGTAGTCGTAGAATGGTGAAGCAGCAGCACAAAAGTGAGGTTTAAGAGATATTGGCAGACAGATTAGTAATTAGGCTACTTTCTATGAATCTGGGGAAATGTACACATGAAGTACACCACATAAATGTAGGTGTCTCTTTCAAATGTAAAGTGCAGTTTATCAAGTATTAAGTTTAAGGTCTGCATGGTCTTGTGATTGATGTATGTCTCTACTTGCACATGAATTCTCATATATGCTATGGATGTGAAGATACTAGGGGCCTGATGTAGGTAATCCTACATTTGCGAGTCCTTAATAGCGATTTTTAGCGAATCGCTATTAAGGACTCGCAAAATTGACATTAGCGATTCCTTAATAACGAATCGCTAATAGAGATTAGCTAATAAGGAATACCTACCCATTCATTCCTATAGGCTAGGAGGCCCATAGGAATGGATGGGAAGATATTCACTATTAGCGATTCGCTATTAAAGAATGGCAAATAGCGGGCGCTATTTCAAGGGTGCCAGGGTCAAAAGGACACCCTGTTGCACCCCTGAAATGTGCATGTGTGCACATGTGGCGCACATACACGCCCTAAGGGCATGAATGTGTGCCACATGGCACTTTAAAAAAAGCAAAAAAGTGCTTTTTTAAAGGAAATCGCTAATTACCACCAACTTGAAGTTGGTGGTAATTAGCGATTTCTTAAGGCTAAAGTGCACTTACTTTTGTGCAACTTACATTGCATTTAAGGAATCGCAATTTCAGATTCCTTAAATGCAAGAGCAAAATAAGGAATCGCAATTTAGCGATTCCTTATTTTGCTAGTAGGTTTAAACTCACCTACATTGCTCGCTGCCAAATAGCGATCGCTAACGCTGGAATTCTGCGAATTTCAGCGTTAGCGCTCGGTATTTGGCCACCTACATCTGGCCCTAGATGTATAAAACATAGGTATACCTGTATTTGTATGTTTGTTTTATATATGATAGTATTAGTAAAGGGTATAGACATATGCATACATATTTTCAGGAATATTGTGAGATTTACAACAGACTCATGTGAAGGTTTGCTGCTTTATATTTGGGTAGGCCCAACATTTTGAGTAGTTGCAAAATGGTGAAGCTGCAGCACAAAAGTAAGGTTAAAGACATGTTGACAGATGGTTTAGTGATTAGGGTGCTTTGTATGAGTCTGTGAAAAATACAGGTATAGAACTATTTTTATATTTGTTTTATATATGGTGTCACTAGCAAAAGGTACAGACACATGTATGGATGCTTTCAGGAATATGGTAAGACTTACAATAGAGATATGTGAAGGTTTGCTGCTTTATATTTGGGTAAGCTCAACACTTTAGGTGTTATTTTGAATTGGGAACACCAGTCTGTGAAGTTTAAGGGACTTTATGGTGTTGTGAATGACATATTTGTCTATTTATACATCTATTGTCTGATGTATTATACATGTGAACCAGATTGTTTTGGGTAGAAGTAGGGAAATCCTTAAGTTGTGCTCTCTCATTCTGTTACAGAGGTTGTGATGTCTTCTAAATGAAGGAATTGTGCAGTGTCTAACATAGCTTTGCAATTGAATTGAAAGTATTTTTTTATTTATAGATGAGAATATTTGTATATAATTAATTTAAAAATATAAAATAATTTTTAGAAACTTTTAAACTTTTCTTATTTTTCAGATATTCACCATTATTAGTAAGAAAGATTGAGTATGACAAGAAAAGTTCAAAAGAAAAGACAAGAAAAAAACAGTACTATTTAAAGGAGAGAGAAAAGCATAAATTAGATGAATTTCAAAATGTGACATTGAAGAAAAAGACTTCTGGTAAGAGAATTAAAGAATTTGTTAAAAGACTTTTAAAGAATGTAATGAATTTTCAAAATGTGGAAAAGAGAAAGAAAAGTTGGACAACCAATCAGAAGGCAACGAAAAAAGAACATATTAATGGAAAATCAAGTTATGGGAAAACAATCGATGTTGAAAGAAGGATGAAAGAATATGAAGACATTAGGAAGAGAATGTATAAAAGAAGAGTACTACAAAATTTATTGAAAGATTGTAAAAAATATATAAAAAGATCAATGGCTTACAAGAAAAAGCAACAGATTGAAAGTGTAGTAGAAAAAGCTTTTGAATTGAAACAAAAATTATTTATATTGGTATTAAAGAGAGTGAAAACATTGAATAAAACAATGCACTTTATGAAGAAGAAAAGCAAAAGAAAAAGACTAGTTAATAGAAGTAACTTTTGCAAAACATTTTCTGGTGAATGGAAGCACACTTCTAGTACTGAGCCTTTTTTAAATGAAGAAAGCTATTTTCAACAAAATACATTAGTTCATGCAGTTGATACCAGTGGTCGTTGTTATGAGATAAAAGATGTTTGTCCAATTGAAAAAGAAAAGATGGTTCCTAGAAATGTGGAAGAAGTAATAACTGAGGAAGTTCAAGGGAGACGTACACAAGCTCCAGTATATAAGTGGGATTCTAGTAGTATTTGTAATATTCGACAGGAATCTATCGATATATGACAACTTTTCTTACGAGATTATGGCAAAAAAAAGTGTTAAAAAGAAGATTAAGATGTTGCATGGACTAGATCCTTGTAAAGTGAGAAAATATACTAAGTTGCAGAGTCATTCTCTGGCTTGTCTTTCTAGAAAAGTGTGTCGAAGTACTTTTCATCATTTAAGAATGTTAGCAGTACATCACTCAGAAATGCGGAAGTTAGTAAGGATATTGTACTACGTAAAAAGTCCTGCAATATCTTTAAGTGGAATGAACACAGCTCTTTTGCATGGTTCAGTATCGGATGTAAAAAGTTTGTGATGATATACAGTTTCGTTTCTTTGGTTCACAAGAGGAGTGTAGAGAAATTGAGAGCTTGATAAGTGTAGGTGTTGAAGAACAGGTGGAAGATATTAGTACTGAGAAGTTTGCAGAAGAAATTACAAAGTTTAAGATACTTTCATGTGAAAAACCAATCTATGTTTGTATTTGTTGTCGACGTACTCACTGTAGAAGTCAAACTAGGAAAGTTGATGTGTATTTAAAAAGTGAAAAGGAAAACAATGATAAGTGGGAGCAATTTGGTGCTTATTTGTTGGTGGAAGGTCGTTTTGAGTTGGGTACTGATCAACGTATTTGTAAATATTGTTACAACAAATTAGAAGAGAACAAAATGCCAGCTAGAGCAGTATATAAAAACTGAGGGGCAGATTTACAAGCTCTCTGCGCCACCAGTACGTCACTTTTCGTGACGTACTGGTGGCGCAGGGGCTCCTCCATATTTACAAGGACAGAAAAAGCCACCCTGCGTGACTTTTCCTCTCCTTGTAAATACGGCCCTTCACATGCAGCACTTTGCGTTGAAGGGGCGTTCCATGGGTGTTGCTGTGGGTGTTCCCACGCAACACCCATGGAACAGGACACATCTCCAGATTTACAAGAAATCGTACATCTGGAGATGCGTCTGAATGCTACGCCACCCTAGAGGTGGCGTACCGAGGCGCAACAAGGAGAAATGTTTTCATTTCTCCTCGTTTTTTCCTCTTTCAATGCGTGCTCCATTCTACAGCACGCATTGAAAGAGGAAAATGCCTGTAGTGATTGTTTTTGTGCAGGAAGGTGCCCCTTCTTGCACAAAAACAATCTCCCCACGGCGCAGGCATCCTTGCACCATGGTGCAAGGGTGCCTGCGCCAGCGCATGGCTGCAGCTTGTGCGCCAGTACAGGGGGAAGCACAGAGATGCAACATATTCTTGTAAATATGTCGCATCCCTGTGCTTCAGAAGTGCCGCAGCGTGGCGCAGCCAAAGGGCTTGCGGTGCCACGCTGCGGCACTTCCTTGTAGATCTGCCCTTTAGAGTTGGTAGCTATTCCTCCGGAACCAGCAGATTTAAATACATATAAGTCCATTCTTATTCAATCTGTGCACCCGTTTCAGGCTATAGTTCGTATGGAGCCTAAAACAGGTAAGCTGCCTCCAACAGATTTACAAAGAGGTCTGAAAGGAAGAATTGTGTACTTACCTTTAGATTTTAAGAAAAATATTGAAACTGTTGGTATAGAGAGAAATATGGCAAGAGTGAGTAGATGTCACCAAACTTCACAAGGCTACATTATAACTTGTAGAGAATAATATTTATTATAAAACTATAAATGTGGAAGAACAGGAAATATGTTTAGAAGATGTAATAGAAATTTCAACAAGCCAAATAGAAAAAGTGGACAAGTCCAGGAGTGAAGAGATTTACAAACATTACAGTATACATCCTCTACATTCAAAAGAAGTGATTGGAAACACTATTTAATTATTTCAAATGAAGAAAGCAAAGGGAACTCCCATGAGTGTATGGGAAAAAAGTTTAGAAGCTCGTTGTTTTCCACAGCTGTTCCCCACTGGAGAAGGTGGACGATATGATGAACGAGCAGTACAGATTCCAACTTCAGAATACCGCTCGACAAGATTGTACTCAGAAAATCCAAGATTTCGACAGTGCATTCCATATATATTTCATCTTCTGTTTGAAAGTGACTTGTCCGGACTTTCATATGCAGTGAACCACATATTAAAAACAGGAGTTCATCTTACACATGTTTCTGCAGAGGAATTTATGGACAAAGTTCAACAAAGAGACGATCATTTAGAATCTCAGTTAATTAATTTGATGGCATGTCAACGTGGTACCAATGAGTATTGGTATCGTCGTCACGGCGAACTTAAATGTATGTTAAGAAACTTAGGTACCCCTATTTGGTTTCTAACACTTAGCTGTGCTGATGTGGGATGATTTACTTGAGTTTCTACGACAATCAAATTCAAATGTAAAAAACATTGAATTGAAGACAGCTGGAGAACTGTGTTCTTTGGATCCTGTGAATGTGTGTAGATATTTTAATCATAGGTTTCAAGCAATGATGTCTTTTATCTGCAATAAAAATAATGCACCTCTTGGAGAAGTTACTGATTTATTTGGAGAAAGGAGTACCAAGCCAGAGGAGCTCCTCATATACACATGCTATTATGGATCAAGAATGCACCAAAATTTGGAACTGATACTGATGAAAGTGTTTTGTCTTTCATCGAGGAGTATGTTACCTGTGCCATTCCAAAAAAGGAGGAGAAAACAGCTTGAGACAACAAGTTTTACGGTTTCAAAGTCATCAATGTGGAAAATATTGTCGATGAAAATACAAGTCAAAGGGAACATTTTATACAAAATGTCGTTTTGGATTCCCACGTCCAATAATTTCAAAAGGAAGAGTCAATAGTTTTATGTCAGTAGTAAGGCTTACTATAACTCGAAAATCTCTGAAAAAAACATACAACATAAAAAGAACTGAAGATTCAAAATATATTAATGACTACAATCCAGTGATTTTGACAATGTGGAATGCAAATATGGATATCCAGTATGTTGCAGATAATTCAATTGCTGTTGCTCGCTATGTTACGTCATATCTAACCAAATCTGAAAATACAGAGTTGAAAGAAACGTGGGAAGAAATATCACAAGAGAAGAGTCTTAGTAAGAAATTGTACAGTTTTAGCTTGAAAATGCTTTCCCATCGAGAGATTGGCTCCTATGAATGTTCGTATCGGTTGGCTCCATACGAACAATAGCCTGAAATGGGTGTACACATTGAATCAAAATAGACTCATACGTGTTTAAATCTATTAGTTCCGGAGGAATAGTTATCAACTCTAGATCATTATGAACAGCTCTAGCAGGCATTTTATTTTCATCCAATTTGTTATAACAATATTTACAAATACGTTGACCACACGAAATAGAGTATTGAAATCTCTACAAGAAATTGAATATTTAGCATTGAATGAACCAGAAAGTACAGATATTGTTAAAACTAATATGTTGGATACGTACTATCCCAAAAGGAGTCCACATCTGGAAAACCTATGTCTCTATGAAGTACTGCAACATTACAGCTTTAAGAGAAATGTTACAGAGAATATAAATGAAGAAAAATATGCAGTAATTGGATATGATGGATGTTTGGTAAAACTTGCCAAAGGAAATCTTATTAACCACAGAAAACTTGTTGTGTAGTTCCTATATAAAACCTATACAGAATCTGCGCGTTTGGATAACATGAACTGTGGGCTTGGTGGCAGACTGACTCTGAACACCCCCACCGAAAAATGTTAGCCTGTTTGCATTAGCTAACTCACAGTGCCACTAGTGTCTCCTCTTATCGGGGAGAGAATAGTTTCTGGCAACCTTAGAACATGACAACCCTGATCCCTCAGGATCGTGGAAACAATGTACTACTTTTCGCTCAGTCACTCGTGCTCAATTGTTCGGTCTCAGAGAGTTACACAGAAGAAACAGTCGGGCGTGTTACAAAAAGTATTTATTACACAGTTGTTCTTCTAGTGTAAAATAGATCTGCTGCAATAATTGTTAGACAGTAGCAGATATATATAATCAGCAGTATAGTGAATATAAATGGATAGTACAGTTCTACCATTTTGCAATAGTCATAAATGCATACATGGATATAAAATGCATGATAAAAGAATTCGCGTACTCCTAGGATGGCTATCTAGATGTACCTAAGTGTACCTAGCATGTGAGTAGGTGTGAAGCCAAGAATCCCTCTAGGATTTAGTCTAACCCTATTACCTGAAGAGAGAGAGTGTGGGACCCCGTCCTGGTCTCGAGTTGGACACCCCGCAAGGGATGTGTTAGACCACTGTCAGCTGGAGCGTCTGCATGCAGAAGCCCCAGCATTTCTGGTCAGTGTGTCGGCCTGGAAGTCTCCGTTCCCTCTAACTAACACTAGCAAGATGTGTTGTATTTATGCAGAAAGTATCTAGGGTTCCTTTGTCCCTTGTTTCTTGTGTTAGCCATTGTTGGGTTTGAGGATGACGTATGGGATGAACCTTGTACGTAGATATTATGCAGGTGGTGTAGCCCCAGCCTGGTTTCCAAGAACCCTTATGAATATTCATTCATACCTTGTGAGTCTATTGATGAAGTTATAGGACACTATTGTTTAGGGAGAAACCCTCCTTCTGTGCCCAGGACTAGAACTAGGTAAAGGTTCTCTCCTAAAAGGTCAGTTACTGTGTAGTGTATGGGAGGAAATGTAGGTGAAGGTGTAAGATATTACCCGGGCCTATATTAGGGTACCTATATGAAACATAACACCCACTCCTCTTCCGAATAGTCAACAATGATAAAATGCCATCGAACTATTCTCTTTACAAGGTAAAAGCGCATAAAAACTTTAAAAACATTGTCGTAAAATCATTTTAAAAACAGTCTTAAGAGGGGGAAAACAAAACTCTTTCACTTAGAAAATCAGTTTTTCGGGATTAATACTTAAGCCGAAGTCCTAATTGAGTTCGTTTATATAAGTCGAACCACTACAAGCGTCAGAAGGCCATGCTTTTCCAGCGAAAGTGTCAATTTAAAGGAAATGTTCCAAATTTAGTCGAGTTTTGGAGAAAAAGAAAAACTGAATTAATTCCCAGCACACGATGAGCCAATTATAGATTAAGTGTCCTGGCTGGGAGACGCAACATCGTCGTTACTTGCCGCTGCGGGGGACGGTCCTTGCAACACCTCGCAGAGTATGTCAATGGAGCACAAATGATATTCAGAGCAGCCAATAGCTGGTGTAGAGGCAGCCGGTGCTGTTGTCTAAACCTGAGTGCTAGTGGAAGAGCTGATGCTCAACCCAGTTGTAAAAGGCACCTGCAGATTCTCGAGGAATGCAGCCATCAATATGGGAATACGCTGGGGACATTGCCGAGCATGGGCCCTCAGGGGTTCCAGCCTGGTATTCAAGTCCGCAGGCGTGTCCGATGCACGTGTCAGACAGAGATACAACTCGCATTCTTCACTGCAAAACAGGCATCGAAGAACAGGTAAGATGCAGTCCATCCAGACTGGTCTAAATGATAGGAACCAAGAGGCACTCAGTTCCTGTAGGCGAGGTGTGCCCAGATGCTGTACCATGCGCTCACGGTATTTGCACTCCAGGAGCGCTTTTGCCATCTCGTTGGTAATTGGGCCGTCCATTGCGGAGCAGAAAAATGACAATCAGGATTCCTGCAATAGAAAGCAGGATCAGCGGAAGACCTCCAAAAACGCTTCCCAATACGGAGTGTATAGAATTTGGAATAACTCCGAGGATTGTCTGAAAGGTGCTTAGAAATCCTGACCCTATGGTCTTAAATAGGTGTACAATACCACTTGTATCAGACATGTTAAAGATACGACCCACCATTTCTGCGAAATGAAAGGGGCAGTTTGTACGTATAAGTGCCTGTATCTCAGTCGAGGTCCTTGCGATTTGAAGATCAAAGGTCTCTCGAGCGGAGGTTAAGGGTACGGTTTGCTGTAAAAGCATGGCTTTCAGTCTGCTCAAAGAATCAAACTGTATAAAGGAAACATTCAACGAAGGCCATAACGGCGCCTCCCTGACTGTATTCATTGCGGGAAACAATACTTGCATACAGCAAGTAACCCTGGAGTTCACAGTGACCAGATAGGCAATGCCCGGAAGCATCCCACAGCAACCTTGATCGTTCAGCATCAAGTAACTCCCATTCGAGAGCAGCTCGAATACCGGTGTAATCACGGCTGCTGGAGTCCCTTTCATGTGGCACGACAAGTTCGCCACTGAGCCATTACAAGCTCTGTGCAGGGAAATATCCTGGCACATGAGAGAACTGCTTAAAGCGTTCTTGCAATTTGTACCGCTTAGAAACACTTCTCGATCCCCACTCCGGCATCGAAATCTGTATGGTAACTCCCAAGATTCCGTAATGTATTCCTTACCCATTTTCTCATATTTGCCTGCCTCTGCTCAAGGCAATATTGAAACTGAAAAGTAGTGACCGGTAGAGTTATGTGGCCATGGATTAGCCATTCCGTTGATGGTGATTCTGCTACCGTAAATGGTAATCTATCCAGCTTTTCAATGCGCAACATTGTATATTTTGCTCCCCTTTGTGCCATTTCTACCTGTTTATCTGTTAGATTGTATTCAGAAAACAGAGACATACTGTTGATAAACCGCCAAGGCACATAGCCTTCACGCAAAGATTGCAGTGTCCAGCTTAACAACATGATAGAACGTAACTGAGATTGCCCGTGTTGTAATATGGCTAAATCCTGTTCCAGTATGTCTATCGCAGAAGATACAATGTTGCCCAAGGAATATATCCTGGAGGTTAAAGTTGTTAACCCATTATCCACTACTGCTAATGCCTTTTCTAAGTTAATACGGTCTATTTCCCGTATTCTCTTTGCGGCCTCTTGTTGGGATATTTTCCAGTTTTCATTGTAGGCAGCATAAATGCCAGCATATAAGAAACGTTTCTGACGGGGTTTACTGGGACCTAATAAAAAATCCCTAAGATCCATGTCTTGTGTGAGTAAGGATAAGTGTTGTTTCACTTCTGTGAGTGTTGAGGTCTCTAGCCAATCAAGGCACAACTTCCCAACACTGTAGGATGTCACTACCCCTGGATGTTCTCTTTGTACATAGCGTGGGTCTGGCCTATGGATAATAAACCCTTCGGTTATACCCCAGAATCTTTTCTGAAATGTGTTCATGTCTAAGGGCCAAACCACCCATTTCTTCCAATTAGGGTCTGATCTATTGTACTGCAAAATGTTATCTAGTGTTGCCCCTTCTTGTGAAGTTACATTTTGCCACCCCTCCATCTGTGCGGGTGTTGGAAACCGAGGTGTGTGCAGATCCTTGTTTTTGGCTAGTCCAAGACAGGACGTCTGTTGCACAGTGTCATTTAGAAATATCATCTGCTGTGGAATGAGGCAAACTCTAAATAGCGCTTCTGTTCCCTGGACTTGCCAGTCTCTAGAATCCCAGACTGATTTTAAGTCTATTGTGTTCTTCCATAGGTCAAAACCCTGTTCAGACAATTGGGCGATAAAGGAAGCAGGGTAAATCTGTTTGGTGTTAGTTAACATAATTTTCAGTGCCGATGTCAGTGTAACCTTATAATAATATGAGGTCGGTCAGTTGTGTTAAACCCTGAAAAATATGAAAATTTCTGTGCAAATGTTTGCGAACTACTTTTGGGTGGTGTAGGGCAATGTTCCCACTGGTGGTACTCAAAAACATTTCTAGGTGATATCGATTTGTGCAGGAAATGATGACCATAATGTTGATAACAGTACAATGTGTCGTAGTCTGAAGTACCTTCTAACATTTCAGTGTTCGGAAATGCGGCAGTTTTCTCTAAATCAGACAACATAGCATTAACAGTTTCAGAGTCCCAATCATCAGAAAATGTACTTGAGGTAATGATATCACTCAATGAAATTTTAAATACATGAGAAATTTTTAAAAGTTCAGTAGGACCGAATATATCGAAATCAACCTTGTCCCATACTATACCGTCCGATATAGGAACTGCTGTAATGTTCACTGATGACAAGTCTCTCTGCTCACGATGGGACGATAGATGTGGCTTCAGAATCAAATTAACTTTTTGTGTTGCGGAGCTTTGTTGAAGGTATGGTCCATTAATAAGCATGCTAAAAGTTATAACTTAGCCTAGCCAGAAAAGAAAAAACAGTATCCCAGTAATTACCCAGAGTTCTAACCAAGGTGATACCAGGTAAGTCTTTTTGAGAAAGTTCAGAAAGTCTTTAGCTTGCTGTTTGCGTGATTTTTGGGCTGGCGTTGTTTCAGGTTCACTTGGATCCAAAGAAAACGTATCAAAGTTCATGAAGTAGCCAGAAGCAGTTCGATCAATTGTAGGAAGTGCATCGGGATTTGTTGAAATCGCATTTTGCTCTTGTCGAGGCATGTTGACGTAGACGTCTGTATTTGGTCTAATTGCAACTTGTGTGTTATTTTGAATTGAATTTTGCAGTTGAAATTCCGGTTCAAGGGGAACGAGTTCCATAGCATTGTTGCATAGTCCTTCATTCCGTACAGGAGGCTCTTCGAACGTGATGAGTCTTTCTGTTTGAACTTCTTGGATGGTAGCTAGAGGAAGGCGTCTGCTACTGTGGAGTCCACGAAGCCTACTGTTCAGTATCAGCCACATAGTGTGGTTTGATTAAGTCGATTGCGACAAATCTTTTCTCCTTTTTTCCGGAAAGAGGCGGCAAAAGTACAGTTCTTGTTTCTTGAACTGCTAGGACAGGTACAGGCTTTCTGTATGATGGTCCAAATTCTTTTTTGTCTGCTATTTTCTCTCTGACTAGATCCCCGACCTTTGGGATCCAGTCAGGTCTTGCCGTGTTTGCCTTGACTTCCCCAGTGGCGATCTGTTTCTGGAGGACGTTACTTTGTTGTGTCCTGGATTCATTTAGATCCTGTAAAACAGCCAGACGATCATGGATATCAAATGGTTTTTCATCCGCCACTGTGCCTTCACAATCAAGATCAGGTACCCACATTCTCGTCCCAAATAGGACCTCATATGGAGTGACACCCCCTAGAGAACTTCTTGGCTGGTTATTGAGTGCTCGTTGTACCCCATATAGATGATTAACCCAACTACCGCCCTTGCCTAATACCCTAGCTGTTAAAGATTGCTTTAGGTCCCGGTTTTTCCTCTCCACAACCGAATTTCCCTCAGGATGGTACGGAGAGGAGTACCGCAATGCTACGCCCATACTTTCCATGGCCTCTTTGTAAGCCCGAGAGCTAAACGCCGGGCCACGGCCCGAATGTAACGTGCCAACTGCGTATGTCCCTATACAGACTCGCAAATCTTTGATAACAGTTCGAGCGTCAGCCAAGTGCTGAGGCCATACCCATAGTAATCTTGAGCAGGAAACCCCTGCAACCATGATATACTTGTAAGCCCCATCAGATTGTAAGGGGCCGCAGTGGTCCAGATACACACAAGCGAGAGGTTTGTCTGATTTTAGTACATTTTCTTTGTTAGACCTGGCCACCAGTAGCGCTGTTTCAACAATGAAATAGTCGCTGTAACGCCTGTATGCGCAGAGCCCAAACCCTCGTGTGCTGCTAGAATTAAACCTTGCCTACGATCCATATTTGGTATTACTCTGTCCCCCACTCCAGGAATCTGAGCATATGGAATGTTGTTTGCATCTAACTTGTAGGAGTACTTGGGTGGAAATGTCTTTGCTACTGCTCTGCTGTTTTTGCTTGAAGCAATAATAGCCACCATAATCTCACCGTCTATCCTCGTTTTTGAACAAGTGATTGCAGCTACGGAAGCTGTGCGTAGAGCCCCCTTCGCGGCTTCATCAGCCAATGAATTCCCTTCAACGTGAACGCCATCACGTTGATGACTCAGTGTATGAATCACGTGAGCCCTCGGTAGTTCGTTCTTCAACTCAACTACCTGTTCCCATAGCATTTTATGCCTAATTGTGCCACCTTTCGCGTCTTTGAACCTGTTTTGTTCCCAATGATGTAAATATTCATTGTATGATTGCACACAGTAAAAAGAATCACACACTATCAGTGTGGGGAATTCGTGATCCGTATTCACCAGTGCTAGTATTAGTGCTTTTAACTCTGCCAACTGAGCCGTGCAGTCTCCTAGAGATTGCGTTTTGGTGCAACTTGGATGGAATTTTCCATCCCGCATGCGACCTTTAACGATTGCACATGCTGCGCTGTATTGTTGCTTACTCCCTATGGCAGGTTGAGCAGATCCGTCAGTGTAAATAATATATTCATACTGATCTAGAGGCAAAATTTTGTTTGGTAGAGGATATTCTTGGTCGTATTGCAGAAATGCCTGTGTTTTTAGACTTGGATCAAATCTGTATTCAACATCCATTGCAGTAAGCAAATTAGCCCATTGTATCCATCTTGGATGTAAGGCTTTTGCATTTGGAATGCTAGCCTTTGTAACAGCTTCTAAAGCTGGTACTGGGGTCACGACTATTATGCGTTTTCCCTGAGCCAGGGCTCTTTATCTTGCTACAGCGGTCTGAACTACTGTCAGGATTTTTTCTGTTGAAGTGAAACGCATTTCTGCGTTTGTGTACAGGTGTGATTTGTAAGCGATTGGTACTGTTTCTCCTTCATTGAAGGTTAAATAAGTGTACCCGCATTGACCCGCTATTACACGGATCACTTAGTTGCGTACGTTTACTCGCGTCTGTAGGTGTTTTGAAGCTATCATGTCTTCTTGTAGTGAACGTAGGATGTTTGTGTGTTCCTGTGTCCATTGTCTAACTGAAAAGTCAGGTTTTATTAAGTCGTAGAAAGGTTTTACTCTGTCTGCGTAATCCAAAATGTATGTTCTGCCGAAACTTAGGAATCCCAGTATTGATTGTAAATTCTTTAATGATTTTGGAGGTTGGAGCAGCGCACACTTTTCTAAAAAGTTAGCTGCCAGACTTTTCCCTTCACTTGACAGCTCATATCCTAAAAATAGGACGTTGAGGTGGGCGACTTTTATTCATTAATGCTGCACTGTGTGCATTTTGGACAGCAAATGTCTTTGTGCATGTGTTTAAATGTCTGTAGTCTAAAACTAGACGATATGAGTTGTCCGGTTTTGATACGGGAAACAAAGGATTGTTCATTGATGAGGTGCATGTTTCAATCATCCCTTGGTATTCAAGTTGATCTAAAATCTTTTTTAGCTTCTTGCTTTATTGGATATTGTCTCTGTGCATTTGGTGAAACTTTTAACAGGATCACGTGGTGGGTTGAATCTTCATCCCATCCGGCATGATTTTTGTACAATGCTGGACCTAGGGCAACTGCCCACTCCCGTGCATATGCATGTTTAAGATGAATGGGAACGAGGTCAGAAAATGCTGGAAAAATTACTGTTTCTCCCCTAGGGCACTCCATAACCAATGCTGGCGGCCAATCTTGTTCAGCTAATAGGATGTCATAACCAGATGATAGGTTTTTCCAAAAGAGACCTTTAACTTTCCTGGGCTTGTCCCCCTCCATTTGGAGTGTTATTTCGTTTAACTTATGTGGGACGCTCACCCTTGTATCTGGTGTTTCCACCGTGATGTAATCATTCAAGTCCGCTGTCACCAGAAATTCCATCAGGTTCTGGCGAGCTAATGTTACTTCTGCCGCACTGTCTAGCATCGTCTGAGCCCATTCCCCTTTCAGAAGTTGCGTCCTCAGAATTCTGGGCATGTCTGATCTTTATGCCTGCAACTTTCTTCTTCTTAAACTGAGGTTTTGATTTTGGCTTTTCTTCTTTTTTGGAAGTATAGTCTTGAGCGTGCTGCTTGTCTCTGGACTTTGTACGCTCTTCTTTGTGTTCCGGCCGTCCTTCTCTCTCTGAGTTTTTTGTCGAGCCCTGAAAGGAATGAGAGGAACGTGTATCAGTATCCTGATACCTGTCAGGTTTCCTAATATTATCCCTATTCCTGAGGGTGTACCTCTTTTCAGAGGGCTCCTTTGGAGGAGATCTGCCTCGGAATTGAGATCTGTTTCCTTTAAAGTTTTGTTGTTTTTTATTATCCCACTTCTTTTTAGAAGAAGCAGGTGTCTGCTTGGTAGTGTCCTTTTCAGAACTTCCCATCAGTTGTGGTTTTAATGCTTTTCCACCTAAACTGTCTCTGCCTAATTCTGCATATGCAGTTTCAATTATTTTAGGTAGTTCGTGTTGTTGTTCTAACGGACTGAACTACCTTAGGCGTTGGCAGATTGCCACTGAAGCTGCTTCCCCTTTAATATTAGCTAGTATTATGGCTGATACCTGGTCATAGTTACCTAGTAACTTCATCCCTAAGTTTAGGGCAGGCTCTGCTCCGTACTCGTTTTGTATTTGTCTTAATACATCTGGTACTACCGCTAATGAAGGAATACCATGAGTCCTGGTATATATGGCAGCAAAGACTGTACCCCAAGTGGTACAATCCTCTACTTGTGGTGTTATCCCCATGGGCAAGCAGATTGTTAGCATTCTGTGTTTTTCATATGGGGTAGTATTCGGGAATACTGCCTCGAGCTGAGTTATTTTCTGAGCTACCCAGAATGGCATTTGTTCACGTTCTGTGGGGATTTTACCCATTACTGCGTGTAATGTTTGTGGAGTGATTTTAGTTGCTGTGCCCTGAGAATGAGTACCATTTGTTGCAACTGTTGTTGGTTGGACTGTGAAAGTCCTCATGACAAATTGTGTCAAGTTTCTGTAGATTTTAATTAAATCTTTGTGTTGTATGAGTAAGTCTACCTGTGGCATTGTTTCAATGTCAGGATGTGGTGTGTATGCCGCTAATATCGGCCATGTTGCACCTTCTCCTCCGAGCGGGCCTAATCGTACTCTACTTCTTATGTGGGGTAGGGCACCTTTAAACCAGTATAAATGTTCCTGGTACGTGAGTGGAACCTCTATGTCCTCGAAAGGACCATATTCCACTGGTGCATCTCCTTCTGTATAGTAGTGAAATGTCTGTGCTCTTGCATCTGCTGCTGGGAATGTAACCCACGAATAGAACACCTCTGTTTTGTTTGATTCGTGTGCCTTAATTACGAAAACTACTAAGCCACCCCTAGCTGATAAAACATTTTCTACTAGTTTCAGGGGGATCGTACGTCTGAATTTAGGTGCAATTTGAATTGCGTTTGTATCTTCTTCTTCGTCTGAGACGTGTAGATCTACTACTGGGTTATTTTCGCCCTCTGTCATTTTTGTAAAGAAGAAGTGTGTTCAAGGGAACAAAGATAAGGTTTTGTTTGCACAATTTAGGAACACTGTGTCCTTCAAGCTTGATTAACCAACAGCTAATAAATAGGATTTTTTCACCTACTCAGCTGTGGCGGAGTTGGTGCCCACCCACTCCAGACGTCTCTGGCGTTTTGTGAGTAGGGGTCTCTGAGAATTAGCACAACTGAACTACTCAGATTCTACTGTTAAATAAGTACCCAACCAACGTTGGTGGCGCCCTGTCGTGTAGTTCCTATATATAACCTATACAGAATCTGCGCGTTTAGATAACATGAACTGTGGGCTTGGTGGCAGACTGACTCTGAACACCCCCACCGAAAAATGTTAGCCTGTTTGCATTAGCTAGCTCACAGTGCCACTAGTGTCTCCTCTTATCGGGGAGAGAATAGTTTCTGGAAACCTTAGAACATGACAACCCTGATCCCTCAGGATCGTGGAAACAATGTACTACTTTTCGCTCAGTCACTCGTGCTCATTTGTTCGGTCTCAGAGAGTTACACAAAAGAAACAGTCGGGCGTGTTGCAATAAGTATTTATTGCACAGTTGTTCTTCTAGTGTAAAATAGATGTGCTGCAATAATTGTTAGACAGTAGCAGATATATATAATCAGCAGTATAGTGAATATAAATGGATAGTACAGTTCTACCATTTTGCAATAGTCATAAATGCATACATGGATATAAAATGCATGATAAAAGATAGTGCGTACTCCTACGATGCCTATCTAGATGTACCTAAGTGTACCTAGCATGTGAGTAGATGTTAAGCCAAGAATCCCTCTAGGATTTAGTCTAACCCCATTACCTGAAGAGAGAGAGTGTGGGACCCCGTCCTGGTCTCAAGTTGGACACCCCGCAAGGGATGTGTTAGACCACTGTCAGCTGGAGCGTCTGCATGCAGGAGCCTCAGCGTCTCTGGTCAGTGTGTCGGCCTGGAAGTCTCCGTTCCCTCTAACTAACACTAGCAAGATGTGTTGTATTTATGCAGAAAGTATCTTGGGTTCCTTTGTCCCTTGTTTCTTGTGTTAGCCATTGTTGGGTTTGAGGATGACATGTGGGATGAACCTAGTGCGTAGATATTATGCAGGTGGTGTAGCCCCAGCCTGGTTTCCAAGAACCCTTATGAATATTCATTCATACTGTGTGAGTCTATTGATGAAGTTATAGGACACTATTGTTCAGGGAGAAACCCTCCTTCTGTGCCCAGGACTAGAACTAGGTAAAGGTTCACTCCTAAAAGGTCTGTTACTGTGTAGTGTAGGGGAGAAAATATAGGTGAAGGTGTAAGATATTACCCGGGCCTATATTAGGGTACCTATATGAAACATAACAAACTCAATTGCGAAACTCCAGATAAAAGGGAATTTTTCTATTTAGCACTTCTGCAACTCATCAAGCCTTGGCGTAGTGAAATGGAATTACTTGGAGATTTTGACTGCTATGAAGATTGTTTTAATGCATGTAAAGATAGCGTTCAATGCACAATTTTCCCAACTTATCTACAAATGTTAAATGAAGAGATTGAACAAGAAACTACTATTGCAGCTGAAATAGCTAGAGACAGTTCTCAAGATAGTCAAAGTTTGGGTCTACTAAGTCAAGATCCACTAGGACAACCAATTATTGAAAATGAAGCAGCAATGGCCATGAATGAAGTAGAAACGGCAATGCAACAAGCACAGCAGGATATTATTCAGTTGGGAAACTTGGAAGAAGAACTAAATATTGAACAAAAAGAAATATATCAGCAAGTGACAGGACAGATACAGCATGGTTTTCTGCATGAACAAAAGAATGCCAATGCACATCATTTAAACCCATTCTAATGTACATCAGTGGTCAAGCTGGAACAGGAAAAAGTTTCTTAATTAAAGTTTTGATGAGTTATCTACACAAAACTACTGAATCACATTTATCTTGTGTTGTAACAGCTCCAACTGTATTAGCAGCACACAACATTAAAGGGATTACTTTACATCGATTACTCATGCTACCAGTTGAACATGAAATTAACTGGAATATCAGAAGCTATCTGGAGAAGCTTGTTATGAAGTTTCAAGAGCACTGAAGAAAATGAAACTTCTAATCATTGATGAGGTGAGCATGGTCTCAAACTTAATGCTTGCCTTTGGACATTTAAGAATGCAACAAATTTTAAAAACAGATTATGATGTTCTGTTTGGAGGAAAACATGTAATTGTATTCGGCGATCTACTACAACTTACTCCTGTAAAAGGGCAACCAGTTATTAAAACACTTGTCCATGAAGACACTAGGAAATCTTTGGGAAGTATTGGAAATGTGAATATTTGGTTACATTTTGAATATAAAGAACTTATTAAGAATATGCGACAAGCAAGTGATGAAGATTATGGAAATATTCTTAAAGATATAAGAATTGGTGTTTTGACAAAACATGTTAACAAGCTTTACAAAGTAGGCTACTAAGGAACTTGTTTACAACTGAAAACACAGCACCTGAAATAATGTACAAAATTTGGAGAAAAGAAGTCTATAGTTTTCCTAATGCCTACACTGCAAGAGTGTTCTACATTCAATCAAAAACTATTGAAATTGGAAAAACAACCAATAGTGAAAATGGAAGCGATTGATAAAATGGAACACCAAGGAGTGACTATTCTTCTCTCAGAAAAATTACAGTCAAAATTAGATTCTTTGGAAAAGTCTGTATCTAAGACTGCAGGTTTAGAAAAGTCTTTACATGTATGTATAAACTGTCGGGTAATTTTAGGGCATAATTTGAATATAGAACAAGGTTTAGTAAATGGAGCAATGGGAAAAGTTGTTGATTTTGAAATTTTCAGAACAGAGATGGAATTGAATTTTTAAAGATTAAATTTAATCAGATTGAAGAGGTAAAACAGATTGGACATTGTGCTGTACGTTTTTTGCTTGTAAAAGATTTGTATGTTCGTAGAAAACAGTTTACTATGTCTTTAGCATATGCAGTAACAATTCATGAATCTCAAGGTTTAAGTGTAGACAGTGCTTTGGTAAATATTGGAAGTACAGTGTTTAAAGAGGGAATGGCATATGTTGCATTGTCTCGAGTAAGAACATTATCTGGTTTGTATTTGATTGATTTTGATGAGAATAAGATTAGTGCTGATGCAAATTGTGTAAGAGAGTACAATCGGTTAAAAAGACTTTATGCTCCTAACTTAGGTGAATATCCCATATATGAGACACGTGTAGTGTGTCCAAAACGGAAATATGACAAACATTCTACCGAGATTCAAAAAAAGAAAACAATTGAAGAGAATCATGAAGGTGCAAAGAAAATGAAAATGGATACTGTTGATGATGTTGTAGGATACCAGTTAGAAAATAGTTTAGGTATCAACTGCTATGCTAATGTAATTGTGAATGTTGTGTTTTATCTAGAAGATCTTCATTATGAAATTATGGAAACTCAAGAAAAAAGAGTCTGTTCTTTACTACATTATGTTTTTCAAAAGTTGGTAACTGACAGCAGTAAAATTCACACTGCTTCTGGCATTCTGCATCTTTTGGATATATGTACTTGTTCTTTGCAATTTACACTCAATATACATCAAGATGCATAAGAATTTCTAATCCTCATGCTTAGTGTATTGGAAGATGAAGGAATTGAAATTGAAAATTTATTTGTACTAAGTTACAGATGGGATCATAAATGTGAAGAGTGTTCAAATAGATACTGAACGATTCATATACTTGACGATACCAGATTGCAAATCAGTATCTTTTAACAAATTAGTAAAAATAGCTAATCAAGATATGAAATGTTCTCATTGTAAATCAGAAATGTTGTCAACATTATATATAGAAAGATTTAGAAAATATGTCATTTTAATGCTACAACGTATTAGAGCAAATAGAAGAAAATTGAAAACCAAAATTAAAAATTTTGTGGCAAGTCAAGCATCAATTTCAGGAAGAACTTTTAAAGCAGTGGCTATTATTTTCCATGATGGACCTACTACAACATCTGGACACTATACTGTGTATTTAAAGTGCAATAAAGGATGGACACATTGCAATGATACCCATTTGGAATTCAAATCTAGGTTGCCTTACGAATTACCAAATTCATATCTGATATTTTTGATGCCAAAGTTTTGAATACATCATTCGGCCTATAGGGAAGATGTGAACACGAATCAACGAGTTTATTTTGGATATTTTCAATGCAAACGTTTCGGAAACATTATTCAGCCTATTGGGAAGTTGTGAACAATTAGTGTATGGATTATTGTTTGTGCTAATTCATTTTGCATTTGGAAAATTGTGTTTAGAAACAAATAGTTTATATATTTGTTGTCTATAATATATGAGATGTAAATGAGAGTGTACATTTTACAAATTGTACTTGAGAGAAATAAAAGACTTAATGTAGTTGAAGAATGTAATTAAGAAACTGTAGATAGGTAAAGACATAGCTACACATGTTGTAAAATGCTCAACACTGATTTTTTTGATTTTTTTACAATCTCGTTGATGGGTTTTTTTCCCCGCTGTTGTATGATGATACTACATTGAAATCACTGTGTATGGTGAAATTCAGTAGAGTCTGAGAACAGCAAAAAATGGAAACTGAAAATGTTATGTAATTCTAAAATTATGTTGTGTTCTTAAAAGTATAATATTATATTCGATAACAGTTTTTCTTCTTCTTTTTTACAGAAGGTAATGGTGAAGTTTGAAAAGATTTTAAATTCAGTTTACAACAAAACTACTAAAATAGTTCCACTGAGTTTTGTATCTACATTAGTAAAAAAGGTAAGAACAAATAATGTAATATACATGATAATGTGAAATAATGTTTAGAGCCACTTTTACTGCACTCATCCATTACCTCAAACATTACCCATGCACTCATATATGCACTCAGGCACTACTCCCGCAATCATTCAATTTACCCAGGTACTACCCATGTACTGGTACAATCACCCAGGCACTACCCATGCACTCATGCAATCACTCACACACTATCCATGTACTTATCCATGCACTCAGCAGTGACGGCTCACAGAGGAAGTGCTGCAGGGCGGTGGGACGGGAGAGGGGCTGGGTGGGGGATAGTGGAGTCGGGCATACAACGGGCAGGAGTAAAGTAAGTAAATAAATAAATAAAACTATTTACCTTGCGCTCGCTTCATCGCCAACTCGGCGATACAATTACCCTAAGACTGTTTCCCCATTTACTTGGGGTGGGTCGCGGCCATGCCCATGCTAGGCAGTCCCCAAACCTCCATTAAATAAAATGAATGAATGCCCACTGCATAGGTAGTGTCTGGGTCATTGGATGAGAGCATGGGTAGTGCGTGAGTAAATGCATGAGCGCATACATAATGCCTGAGTGAATGGATGAGTGCAAGAGTAGGGCCTGGGTGATTAGATGAGGGCAAGGGTAGTGCCCGGGTGATAGGTGAGTGCATGGATAGTGCCTGGGTGATTGGGTGAGTGCATGGAAAGCACCTGGGTGATTGGATGTGTGCATGGGTAGTGCCTGGGTATATGGGTAGTGCCTGAGTGAATGATGAGTGCAAGGGTAGTACCTGAGTGAATGGATGAGTGCAAGTGAAGTACCTGGGTGATTGAGTGAGTGCATGGATAGTGCCTGGATAATTGGGTGAATGCATGGATAGTGGGTGAGTGATTGGATGAGTACATGGGTAGTGTGTGGGTGATTGGATGAGTGCATGTGTAGTGCCTCAGTGAATTGATGCATAGAAGGATAGTGCCTGAGTGTTTGGATGAGTGCATACATAGTGCCTAGGTGAGTGGATGAGTGCAAGAGTAGTGCCTGGGTGATTGTGTGAGTGCATGGATAGTGCCTGGGTGATTGGATGAATGCATGTGTAGTGCCTGGGTGATTGCATGAGTGCATCGGTAGTGTCTAAGTGATTGGAAGAGTGCATGGATAGTACCTGGGTGATTGGAGGAGTCAATGGTAGTGCCTGTGTGATTGCATAAATGCAGGAGTAGTGCCTGGGTGATTGGAGGAGTGCATGGGTAGTGCCAGGGTGATTGCATAAGTGCAGGGGTACTGCCTGAGTGCATGAATGAGTGCATGGGTAGTGCCAGGGTAATTGAAGGAGTGCAAGGGTAGTGCCTGGGGGATTGCATGAGTGCAGGAGTAGTGCCTGGGTGATTGCAGGAGTGCATAGGTAGTGCCTGGGGGATTGCATGACTGCAGGGGTAGTGCCTGGGTGATTAGAGAAGTGCATGGGAAGTGCCTGGGTGATTTTATGAGTGCATGGGCAGTGCCTGTGTTTTTGGAGGAGTGCATGGGTAGGGCCTGGGTGATTACATGAGTGCATAAGTAGTGCCTGGGTTATTGAAGGAGTGCATACATAGTGCCTCAGTGCATGAATGAGTGCATGGGTAGTGCTTGGGGGATTGGAGGAGTGCAAGGGTAGTGCTTGGGTTATTGCATGGGTGCATGGGTAGTGCCTGGGTGATTGGAGGAGTGCATAGGTAGTGCCTGGGTGATTCAATGAGTGCAAGGGTAGTGCCCGGGTAATTGGAGGAGTACATAAGTAGTTCCTCGGTGATTGCATGAGTGCATAGGTAGTGCCTGGGTGATATGAGGAGTGCTTGGGTAGCGCCTGAAAGATTGGAGGAGTGCATGGGTAGTGCCTGCATGATTGGAGGACTGCATGGGTAGTGCCTGGGTGATTGCATGAGTGCAGGGGTAGTGCCTGAGTACATGGATGAGTGCATGGGTAGTGTCTGGGTGATTGCACGAGTGCAGAGGTAGTGTCTGAGTGCAAGGATGAGTGCATGGGTAGTGCCTGAATGATTGCATGAGTGCATCAGTAGTGCCTCAGTGATTGCATGAGTGCAGGGGTAGTGCCTGGGTGATTGGAGGAGTGCATGGGTAGTGCCTGTGTGATTGCATGAGTGCAGGGGTAATGTCTAGGTGATTGGAGGAGTGCATGTGTACTGCTTGGGTGATTGCATGAGTGCAAGGATAGTGCCTGAGTGCATGAGAAGTGCCTGAGTGATTTTATGAGTGCATGGGTAGTGCCTCGGTGATTGGAGGAGTGCATGTGTACTGCCTGAGTGATTGGAGGAGTGCATGGGTAGTGTTGTAAGATTACATGAGTGCATGCGTAGTGCCTGAGTGCATGGGTACTGCTTGGGTGATTGCATAAGTGCATGCGTAGTGCCTGGGTGATTGGAGGAGTGCATTTGTACTGTTTGGGTGATTGCATGACTGCAGATGTAGTGCGTGAGTGCATGGATGAATGCATGGGTAGTGCCCAAGTGATTGCATGAATGCATGGGTAGTGCTTGAGTGATTGGAGGAGTGCATGGATAGTGCCTGGGTGAGTGAAGGAGTGCATGCGAGTGCAAGGTAAGTGGTTTCATTGTATTTTTTATTTCATTTTTCTTATTGTCCACTTCCCCGACGTTCACCCTACCTCGCCCTGCCCCCACCCCCGCTCTTACATGTGCCGGCTGCCACTGCATTCTGCCCCGGGAGGCAGATGGGGGTAATTATCCCCGATCTGACTCCCCGGGGGGAGGAGGGGACAGAAAGCCCACTAGATGCCAAGGAAATATGTTTTTTTAAATGTAAGGGAGTGGCTGCCAAGCATGGACATGGCCTTGTCCCCAACCCAAGTAAATAGGGCAACAGTCTTTCTGCCCCCACAGAGGGCAGATGGGGTAATTACCCTGATCTTCCTGGGGGGGCAGGAAGCCCAATAGACACCAGAGAAAGTTTCTGTTTTTTAAAGAATATAGGGTGGGTGCTGCCAACCATAGGCATGGCTATGCCCCTCCCCAACTAAATGGGACCACAGTCTTTCTGCCCCCTCCCTTGGGGAGGTATATGGGGGTAATTACCCCTTATCTGCCCCTCCAGGGGAGCAGAAAGTCCAATAGATGCCAGGGATTTTTTTTTTAAATGTAGGGGTGGGGACTGCCTAGCATGGGCTTTGGGATGGCCATGCCCCCAACCCAAGTAAATGAGGCAACAGCTTTCTGCCCCCTGGAGGGCAGATGGAGGTAATTACCTCTGCCCTGCCCCCAGGGAGAGGGTGAAAGCCCACTAGATGCCAGGGAAAGTTTATTTTTGTTTAAAATGGATGGGTAGAGGCTGCCCACTCTGGGCACTCCATTAAATTAAAAAAAATACATGCAGTCACTGCAGCAGTGAAAAGTGTAGTTGATACTGGAATGACCACTTGATCCACCCGAATTCACTCTCTAAGAGACATTGTTTCCTCAGCAATTGAAGTAATACAGAGTGGCATGTCCTTCTTATAACATTGACAGAATCAGCTTAGATCTATCATGTTATTAAGCTGGACCTTACAGACTCTGCACAATGGTCGCATGCTCTGAACACCTTTAAACACAACTGACCTGTCCTTCCATATAATTTAACAAAAGAGCAGAAAGTTATGGTAAGAAAGGAAGCAACATACACAATGTTAACTATAGAACATCTAGAGAAAATACCATTCACTCTGGCAGAAACACTGACAGCAGATTGGATAATACATGGGTTCATATTTCTGTCACTTTCAACATTCCACTTTACGTCGTGTTTAAAACACCATCAAGTTGGCAGGTGTGAAGCGTTAGGTGAGACATTTGTACACAAGACATGGATCTTACCTTTCGAGTACAGGTGTAGAAATGGTGCAACCAAGGTCTTTCTTAGTGGTACAGACTCTGAGAAGTGTGTTAGTTTGCAGGGAGGTTGCACTTCATGGCGCATGTAATGCATCCAAGGCCTGCTATCTGAAGGGTTCCACAGCTGCTGTAAATCGTCCAGTATTCAGATTGTTTCCAATGGAAGTTATTTGATTTTGAATGACCAAGGTTGCTGTGGGATGAAACCGGGAGTGCCCCATGTGGTAACAGTTTCCAGAGTCGTGACCTTTAATCAACCCTATCCCCAGGGGCCCATTTGTGGCTCATGGAGGGGGGCTGCATGGGGGCGTGGCTACGGTCAAGATGGAGAAGGACGTGCCAGGGTAGAGCTCCTCCGGAGGCTCCCCCAAACAGGCCCTGTACTCCGCATGCAGATTCCCCTGGGGGCCCCTGTTGGGCGCAAAAACAGTGGTAGCGCGGCCCGGACCCTCACTGCTGATTTTGACAGAATTGAGCTCGGTCCCGTGGACGTCGACCTGGCGAACCGGCTATGATGCGATCCCCTGGGTAGGAAGGACTCAGGCGAGCCCGGGGATTAGCTCCTCCCACAAGGCCGCGGAAAATGGCGCTGGCGCAGTGAGCGGATGGTAACGACCTGAGAGCAATTGTGTTGCTGCCGCCGGACGGAGAGTTCGTGATTGTGGGACGTGGTATGTCGGGATCCCCCCCGCATCTCTCGCCTACCTTCAGCCATCTGTGGATCCCGGAACACCTGCTGGCCGCTGCACCAGGCGTGAGGGTGCCGCGTAGGCAGGCGGAGCCCGGATTGCCTGCACGGCCGTCGCCCTCACGGCGCGGTGGTGCTTAGCGTGTCCCAACTGAAGAAGGGGCGCCGGAGTCTGTTTGCCCCGCAGAGGAAGACGGGACTACTGGCGAGCTGCGTGCGCCGCCTGTGATTTCTGCAGCGCAGCCCATCTGGTACCGGCCGCGGCTAGGGTGGTGTAACTGCAGAGGCTCCACTTGCTTTGCAATGAAGGCAACTTGCACCTGCCCTACCCAAGGTCTGAAGACGGCGGCGCTTGTGGGCCTACCGGGCTGCTGCTGAGCGGGTCAGTGAGGGAGGCTTTGGCGCACAGCGTTCTGTAACCTGCGCCGGTGTGGAGACACCCTCTGCGGCCCTAGCGGCTGATGGACTGCTGGCTCAGAAACGACTCCGCGCTGCTGAACCGCAACCACATGTCTTCATGCGGAGCGCCCGGTTGGTGACCGAGGGGGAGACTAGTTGGCACTTGAGGAAAATTACGCCACGGGCGCATACTGTGCCCGCACCCCCCTGAGACATGCACCGACGCCACCACTAGAAGAAAGCCGAGAGACCGCGACCCGAGGTTGGCGACTGGGCTGCGGCGAGTGTGTCTGGAAGGAGTGGTGGTGCCCCGTCGCTGTGGTCCTGGGCTGTGAGACCGACGCTGTTAACGCTCGCGGCCACCGGAGTGATCCCCTTCTGTGAAACGTACGCCCAGGGGACATCGCTTTCAAACCCAGCTACGCACAAAGCGGCACAGGAGTGCGACACAGTGAACACATGTCGGGCGGCACCCCCACGGGGTCGAATCCGCGGCCCATGCTCCTCCGGCTTCTCAATTACAGAGATCGCGATTCCATCCTACAAGAAACCAGGAAACTCCAAGACATCCAGGTTGACAATCATAAAATAATGTTGTTTCCGGACTATACCATCCAGGTGCAGAGGCAAAGGCACTCCTTTATGGCAGTAAAGAGGCGTCTCCGGCAACACAGCCTGAAATATTCGCTGCTCTTCCCGGCGCGATTGCGGGTAGTGGCGAGTGACAAAACCCATTTCTTCGCTACACCGGAGGAAGCGGAGGATTGGCTGGACACCTTCACCGCTGCGGGGCCTCGAGACGCCTCTGTGCCGGTAACCTTGCCAAAACTGAGGGGCCCCTTCCGTCGCCGTCGGAGAGAGAGAAGGTCGACGGGAGCCCGGACGCTGCCCTCGCCGCTGGTGGGACCGCACACGGACTTGATTCTTAGTGGCCAACGAGATGCCCTGCAGGCAGTAGCGGAGATCAGCGGTTCCCTGGGAGCAGAGGACGCGTCAAACTCGAGCCAACGAGACTTGTCCAGTGATGATGAACAAGTGTATGGCCTGCAAAACTCGCAGGACTCGGCGGAGCAGCCAGACGTTACTCCGCAGACTGCTGACCTCATCATATGAACGTTGAGTGACTTTATCCTTGATGGAACTATTAACTGAGGTATTGTGATGTATATGTAGAAGTATCCAGTCGTTGAGGATGTGTTCGTGTGTGGGGGCCACAGTTTGGCCACCAAGTCGCGTATGGAGCGGTGAGTGTTATTAGGTTATGGGAGTGGTGGGAGGGGTTAACTCTCATGCTGTGTCATAACTATGCGGACACCGGTGTGCACTGTTGGCCAAGCGGGGATCCCCGAGATGGGACGCATTGCTCGCTCACATTAAATTGCACTATACCTTTAGACGGGGAGCCTCTGGAGCATGGGACATATATATTGTTAATCACCTGTGCGTAACATGCAGCGCACCCCCCCAGGTCGTTTGACTGTTGCCTCTGTTGAGGGTTTGGACGATTGCTTGTTGCACCATCGCCCTTTTGGAAAAAAAATTCTGTGTATGTCACTGTATTGGTTTGTTATGAGATATTCTTTATTGTACATCTTTCTCACCCGACACAACAAGCCACGAGTGGTCATGTGGGGGAAGCTGTGCACTGCGGGGTCGGGCGTGCCGTGTGGGTCTGGAGGGTTGTTGGGTACACATGGTGGGTTTGTGTACTATAGAAAATATGTCTGCAGTTGAAGTTGGTACATGGAATGTGCGAGGCATGCACACACCGTCACGCAGGTATCAGATATACTCATACCTCAAGAGACATCGCATACAAATAGCTCTCTTGTAAGAGACGCACTTGACCAAACCAGAGGTCCAGCGTTTACACCGCCGCTGGCGAGGCCAATTATACGCCACGGGGTATTTCGCGTATGCACGAGGCGCGCTAATTTGGGTTCAACCAGGGGTCCCACTTAAAATTACACATTCATTGACGGACGCAGAAGGCAGATACATGGTGGTGAGGGGCACGCTGGATGGTAGACAGATTGTGATTGCATCATTGTATGCTCCCAATACTGATCAGGCAACCTTTTTTAACGATATGTCGCGCGTCCTAGCGCCGTGGCATGACGTACCGATGCTTTTGGTGAGAGACTACAACAGTGTACTTGACGCCACACTAGACCGCTCCATTCCACCCCTTCCGGGCACAACTACACATAATGCCATGAAGGCACTGATCAACTGGGCGGAGCAGTGGAGGCTCAGGGACATCTGGAGGCACCGCAAACCCCACGACAGGGTGTATTCTTACTACTCCGGTGCACACGGTTTACATGTACGATTAGACCGGTACATGCTTTCGGAAGAACTACTTCCACATGTGTCCGCGGTTTATTATTTAGGCAGGACACATTCGGATCACAATCCGCATATATTGGACATACTGTGGGAACGTCCCCGGCCGCCAATCCCAACCTGGCGGATGCAGCCTGACATGTTACTAGATGCGCCCTTCCGGAACCTGCTAGCCACGCATATAACACATTACTTTGAAGAGAACACTGGCACTGCTACGACGCACCAAGTAGAATGGGATGCGTTTAAAGTGGTGGTTAGAGGCGAATGTCTTGGTACGCAGGCGGGTATACGTAGACAACTAGAGACTGAACTCACGCGTCTTGAGAATGACCTGCTCCAAAAGGAAGGAGAGGCCATAGAGAGTGATGATGGGTCATTGGCGCGAATTAAAGGGGAACATTCCAGAGTACTTGACCGACTCCGTAATTTGAATTACGCAGCACATTCGGCGCGCACCCACCACATGGTAGACAAACCTGGTAAATTGTTGTCGTGGCTAATACGGCAAGACACAGCTACCACACCCGTGACATCTATACGAAACATACATGGCGACACGGTTCACGCCCAGAGAGATATACACAATGCCTTTGTAGAGCACTTCACCATGATGTATCGGTCCTGCTTGCGAGCCACAGCCACGGTCATACAGGAATTTCTCTCTGCTCTGACGCTGCCGCGACTGGCAGAGCATCAGCAGGACGAACTGGGTGCTCCTCTGCTGCCAGACGAACTACGGGATAGTATTTTCTCCCTATCGAACGGCAAGTCCCCGGGTCCGGATGGGCTACCGGCTGAATTTTTCAAAGCCTATTCCGATATATTAATACCAGAGTTGCTGCGAGTGTACGCAGCGGCCCTAGATGACTCGGCTCTCACACCTACGCAGAATGAGGCAACGTTAGTCTCCTCCTGAAGCCAGGCAGGGACCCTGAAAATCTTGGTTCCTGCCGTCCACTGGCTTTGCTGAACACAGACTACAAAATCCTTGCCTCCGCCCTAGCCAGGCGAATATCCCCGTTTGTGCCAGCCCTGGTCCATAACGATCAAAATGGATTTGTCCCCACCAGAAGCACCTCTCTTAATATCCGCAGGTTATTTAGAGTTCAGAAGTATGCAATGAAGAATTGGCCACGATCTGGATGCTTAGTACTAGACCTGGAGAAGGCCTTTGATTCGGTGGAGTGGACCTATCTAGCAGCGGTACTGCGCAAATACGAGTTAGGAGACGGGTATTTACAAATGGTGCAGCTATTGTATCAGCGACCCATAGTACGGGCACACACGGGCAAGCTCATATCTGAGGAAATCAGGGTCAGACGTGGAACCCGACAGGGGTGCCCCTTGTCCCCACTGCTTTTTTCCCTTGCCATGGAACCTCTGGCGGCTCTGCTGCGAGAAAGCGGAGTGGATTGGGGCATACCACTGGAAGATGGTCTCCACACGGTGTCCCCATATGCTGACGATCTGTTGCTGTACATGAGAGACTTGCATAACATACCGCCAATTATATCCGACATATTCTGTAGGTTTGAGGAAGTCTCGGGCCTTAAAGTGAACTGGGCCAAATCGGGCGCTTATTCCTTTTGCGAGAATGTGGGCGCGGCAGATATAACAATAAATGGTACGGCGCTTGCCTGGTACCCGACAATGTTCAGATATTTGGGCATATATATATCTCTACAGATCCCCCGCGGACATACTGGAGGGCAACCTGATGCGCGCCATCTCCTCCATACGGGCGCAGGTACAGTTCTGGAAGACCCTGCCACTTAATGTGATGAGCCGAGTCACCCTAACTAAGATGGTAGTATTGCCCAGGCTATTGTACTATTTTGCAAATCTTCCAGTGTGAGTCCCGGTGCGACTGTTTCAGGAGTTGGAGGGGTTAATCAGAGGTCTCATATGGAATACAGGGCGGCCCAGGATAGCGCTGCAGAAACTATATGCTCCACCGGAATGTGGGGGCTTGGCAGTTCCTCATTTAGAATTGTATTACTTGGCTGCACAGCTACAGTGGGTCGCAAAGTGGCTAAGCGGCAAGAGCCTGGAAGATACCGCACCTGAGTCATATACGTGGACACAGACGCAAATCTGTAGTTTATTTCACCCGCTGGCGCGCCTCCCCCGCCCGACACACATACATATTGAGTTAGCCCATAGATGCTACCGTAGGAGCCTCCAGCTTACGAAGGACACTATCCCCTATGCCCCAGTTATGCCGCTAGTTGGTACGCCCCGAGGTAGAGACTTTGAACAGACACAGCGCTGACAACCTGGACTGCGGCGGGAGTGGAGACACTGGGAGATCTGTACGCGGACGGTGCCCTGATGTCCTTTGCAGCCCTGACGGCGGATGCTGGCTTGCCGGTGGGTCAGTTTCTCCTACATGCAGCCATCATGCGGACATTGACACAAACATGGGGAGACCTGTCAACTGAGCCACAAACACATCAGTTGCTGCAATATCTACATGTGATGGGGAGGGAACACATGTGATTCATTGGCTAGTGCAGGCCCTACTTACACACGTGTTAAAGCCACCGCAGAGACTTCGGGCGAGATGGGCTGAAGACAGGGGTCAGCCATGGACAGAAAAAGACTGGGAACGTGTCTTGGCTAGTGCCACGCACATTCCGCGTAATTAACGTTTCAAGCTCATACAAACATATATATTACACAGGGCGTATTTATCTCCGGACAAGATTAATAAATACTTTAACATCACTACCTCCGCTTGCCCAAGATGCCAACTACTAGACGCTGACTTACTGCACATGATATGGTCCTGCCCCCTACTTCACTCCTATTGGCTCACAGTAACAGCAACTCTCACCAGCAGCATCAACACCGAAGTGCCATACACATGGGAGGTTTGCATTCTGGGGTTTTACAAACGTACAAAAGCTAACAAAGTAAGCTCTAGATTCTGTGACTTAGGCCTGATCACTGCGAAACGATTGATAACCAAGGGATGGAAACACAAAGACCCCCCTGAGATGCCCCATTGGCTAAAATCCCTAGAAAATTGGGCACAGGCGGAGAGCACCATTCTTCACAGGGAAGAAACGGCTGGGCTGCGTAAGTTTCCCATCGCACAGGCCTGGGATGACGTTCTGACAGCTCTTACACGAGCTAGTGCGGCATTGTGTGCCCCCCCCGTCCAGCGAGGGGGAAATGATGACTGAGGCGCTGCCTGGGCGGAGCGAATAGGCCGTATACACAAGGCACCCTTGGATATGATTGCTAAGCTGAGCAATGATCCCACATTCCTTCATGAAACTACATAGACACCGCCTCAGATGCGCGATACTTTGACGTCCGCACGGACGCATACTGACCAGCAACGGCAACCTAAGACTGCTAAAATGCGTACGATCCCTGGTCTGACTTCACTCAGAGGCACATAACACACTAGATATATGTTCCTTTGTGTACTTGATATCTCCTTTTTACTTTGCATTTGTTTTAGTTTATTAGTTATGATTTAAATGTTTAAAAAATGAAGATGTCTTATAATCAGTGATATTGCTCATTTCCCGAAACCCATGCTTTGTTGTCTATAGTTTTTTTTGACAACTGTATTGCACACAGGTTAAACGTAATTGTGTTAGTAGACATGTTGCATTTGACTAATTACTGTAAGATGAAGAGATGTATGATAGACATGTCCTGCCCCTCGATTAGAGGCGACGGTGCACGTGAGCGTCACGCACACATGCCAGACTGCAAATGCATGCCACCTTTTGCGATAGAAGAGGCAAATTACATTGTACTTACCAAGTGGCGATATCTGGACTTATGTATGTAATGGCACAGCGATGCAGATCTTGTATGTCAATGCAATATATAATTATGCTTGATTTGTTGGTACCGAGAAATATGATAAAAATGCTAATAAAGATATTTAAAAAAAAAAAAAATGGAGGGGGGCCCCCTCCCCTTCAAACTATGCTTGGCCCCAGAGGGAGAATTGCCCAGGACCCTAGGTGGCTCTGGGAGGGTGGCCCCACTCATTCCCTCTCCCCATACATATAAATATATCATATTTAAAACGCTGGTGTGCGTTTTCTTTTCTTTTTAAAAGAATTTGGCCCCTTGGGGGTCCCTGACCCCCCATAAAGTCCCCTTATATTTTTTCTTTTTTAAACTCAGCACAGGGGACTTGAGTCCTGTAATGGCTGCCTGCAACATTTTTCTTTGTGTTTGAGGGACTCTCGCGAGAGTCCCTCAAACCAAACCATCCAGATATACAAATATTTTTAACCTTAATATCTCAATAACTACTGAACAGATGTACACCAAAACACAAAATGCATGCTTTCTGGATTAAGATCTAGCCTCCTGTTAAATTTGGTGGTGCAGCAGTTTTTGTAGCGCTGCTTCTCAAAAATGTTTAAGCAAAATTAATGGGGAAATTTTGTTTTGGGACCCCTCTCTTGTTTCTCGGCCTCTGCTTGACGGATCACCCCAAAACTTCCCAGAAACAAGCTGAGGTGGATAAACAATTTTTTAACATTTTCTGAAGGTTTGTCAAAGGGTGCCAAAGTTATAACAAAGCTCAAATAATCAAAGTCAATCAAACCCTTTCAGACATTACTCTGGTCTCGATTGGAGTGCCTCAAGGATCCACACTCTCACCCACGCTATTCAACTTGTTCATGGAACCTCTTACTGATATTCTGAAACACTCAAACATACATTACAAAATGTATGCGGATGATACACAATTGTACTTGAAAATTTCCTCACCTGAAGATATCAAAACTCTTAACTGTGCCCTACTGAATACCCAACAATAATTAACCCGCAATACCCTTATGCCCAACATAGTCAAGACAGAATCCCTCCTGATCGCCCTCACAATCACTCTGCCCCCATAGAAGAATGGCTCAAACAACTTACAGCACTCAACTGCACCGCGCACGCTATTGATTGCACTAGATCATTAGGCATAACATTTACACAACTACCTGAATATGCAAGATCATATCAGTGCTACCACCAGAGGAACCAATTGAGCACTCTAAGGAAAATCAAACCCTTCTTGCCCTCCGATGACTTTCAGTTAGCAGTCCAATCCCTAGTCATTTTCCGATTAGATTACGTGAGTGTTATTCTTGCAGGCTTACCTAAAGCTAGGCTGGCTCCGTTAAGGGCAACACTGAAGTCAGCTGCTAGGCTCATTACGGGATCCAGGAGATTCGACCACATTACACCAGACCTAAAACATCTAAAATCACTCCTGTTTAAAGCAAGGATTTAGTTGAAGATAGCCTGCATGATGCAAAAGGCTCTTCATCATAACAGCCCAATCTACCTCGCTAAAAAAAATCGAACTGTTTTGGTGGTAGCCAATCCCTAAGAAGTGCTAATTCTCTATTGTTGAAACCACAGAAGTTCAACAAAAAGAAAACTTACAAATGCTCCTTTTCTGGAATTGCCCCAAGAATATGGAATGCACTACCTCCTGAAACCAGATCAAAGTCCTTGACTACCTCCTTCAAAAAAGAAGTAAAATTGCTTTCGCTGAATAGATACCTTCTACAGTAGAACTGAAGTCACCTAGCTTGACTATTTTCCTGTATGCTCCTTTGGATCCTTAATCTATTAAGCCATTTGTTAGATTGTATCTATACAGTTTCTTGCTTATTCCTTTTTGCATTTGTATGTTTAACTTGTTTACTATTTGTACAGCACTCTGATACCTGGATGGGTCATGTTTGCGCTATATAAAACCCCTTGAAAACATAAATAAAATATTAGCCAACCCAGAAACACTCTTCCTATGGAAATGCAGACCTAACTATAGGAACCCAGTGGGGACTGCTGCTGGGTAGTTGCAGTTAGATCAGCATTTCCTTAGGAAATGTCTTTTCTGTTTTACACACCGAAGAGGTGCCCTTAACACCCATTTTAAATGATATGTTACCTACATCTCTTTATGCCTTATAATACCCCCTGTGGTGTTGCACAAGACTGACCCAACCAAAGTAGTAAAGGCTCTCCAAATGAAGCTGTACGGGATTTCTTTCATTTCTTGTGGGGATGGGTGAGTATCAGAACTTTTGGTTGCAAGCGGTGGTGTATATGGTAGAATCTGTGATGTGGTCTATTATGAATCTCACTAAGATTATGTATTTCAGATCATTCCACAGAAGAGTCATATGAATCTAAAACCTCTTTCTGTTTCTAGGTCTCCTGCTAGGTAAGCATAGACTAGCTGTGCAATGGAAGGTAAACTCTTTTCTGAAATTACAGAATGCTTATGTGAGCTAAAGTGATGGTCTGTTGCAGAAAGAGTTCTAGATGAGAGGGTGAATACGAGTAGGGTCTGGTGTCCTATAGAATTCATTGACAAGCTAAGAGACTTCCAAACAGAGATCACCTTGTATAAGTGGTGGTGGGTGGCAAAGTAGTGATGAATCAACAGGGGTTTGCTGTATCAAATTAGGAGGCATTTCTCACAATATGTGGATATCTGGAGGTTTCAGCTCACAAAGTGCTAATCGCATATTAGGCCTTTCATGGATCCCAGGACAATTGCAATACTTTACTTTGCCACTGCAAATGTATTTTCTTTCTTCATTCCTTTTATTTTTTTTCGTCTTTGTGTGTTTAAACTATGCCTTTAGGTTACAACAATTCAAAGTCAATAATAACCTTTCTTTGTGCCAATAAGAATCATATTTTCATGCGATGTGTATTGAAACAAAAAACGTTATCTAAACCAGTACTAAGTACACCTACCTACTATTAAGCACCAATCTTGTTCTATTAAACTTTTTATGCAATGCTTCTATTTTTTTAATTTACATTTTCTATTGCAACTATATGGTTGTCTCATTTAGGCAACAACACATTTTCTTTTTTTATTTTTAATCCAGTGGCATATGCTTGCAATAAAAATAAGAACTAAAATATCATTGTACCAGTTTACCAAAGCCAGACCTATTGGCTTTACTATTGCTTGTTTAATAAATTATGTACACTCCACTGATCATCATTTTTGTCAAATTGTCACAATGTCTACTGCCATGCAATTATAATGACCATATTATGCTCTTTATGCCTTGTGATAAAATCAGTATTGTATGTTTTAAATAAATACCTCTTCCTTGTCAACTTCAGAGAATTTATTGTTTTCAGTAATGCATCTTGTTTCCTTACAAAAAGCAAACATTTATAAACACTTGCCAGTGAAAACTATGTGGTCAGCTTCAGTGAAATATTTTCTTTTGGAGGCAGAATATTTGTTATCAATTAATTGCACTATTCATGATTTAAAAAAATGCTGCAACCATCAACTTATATTATCTTCTGTCAGCTGAGCCATTGACAGTTATAATGCTAGCTTCTTCATTCCAAACTGAAATACTCACCTTTGGCAATTGGAAAAATGATGATCCACTCTGCGTCTGGCCTGACAACCTGGGACCACCTCCTAAATTTGGATAATTTCCTTGGGGAAGTAAGAAGCCTTGGAGTAGACTCCAAGCTATCACTTAATGCCCAAGTGGATAAATTAGCCAGATCAAGCTTCATTACCATGAAAGTTCTGTGATGCATCTTCCCCCACATAGGATTTCCACACAAGGTCCAAGCCACCATCTCTCTTGTACTGTCTAAACTTGATTACGCCAATAGCCTCTATCATGGATCATCTTTATCAACTAGGAAAAGACTACAACAAACTCAGAACTCTGCTGCCAGGCTACTCCTACATGTAAAGCCATAACCCCACATCTCCCCTGCCTTGAGGGCTCTACATTGGTTACTGGGTGCCAAAAGATCCTTCTCCAAGCTGCTTCGTATCACCCACAAATCAATACATGGAAAAGGACAACTTTTCTTTGGGAATAACATCACCAAAAACATACAACAAAGAAACCTCAGCTCCAGATTGGCACCTCGACTCAAAACCTCAGAATATAGGGAAAAAAAACATAGGTGGCACATCTTTCTCTGTTCAAGCAGTCAAGCTATGGAATTCATTATCCCCCAAACATAAAATCAGTGGGTAACTATCCTATCTTCACAAGACTACTCAAGAGCTAGCTCTTTCGTACATGCCCGCCATACTCAAAACACAAATATTCAACAGATGCCTGTGCATGTAAACATGCATAATTTGATTGAAAGTAGGTATTTAGATAGCTGTAGTTCTATGTACAAATATATATATTATTTATGGTTTTAAAATATATAGGTATTCTAATAGTTCTGCTCAACAAATGTATATATTAATTATGGTTAATATATACATATATATTATTGTATGCTTAACATGTATGTAAGTCACTACATATTTACATATAGCTATTTGATTATACGCTTATGGGTCTGTGTTATTTTTATTTTGTCTATCACAATGTGTAAATATGATCATAACCATTGTATCTATAAGTGCTTCACTAATAAAATATTGGAGAAAAATATAAAATAAAAGCATATAAATAAAAAAGGAAATGAATAAATAACTCCATATAAAAAAATTAATAACAATACATAAATATACATGTATACCTGTCTATGTAGTCATGTATCTATATATTTATTCCTTTACTCCTACTTTAAAAAAACCTTCAACTCCTTCCAATTCAATACTCTCTCTCTCCTATACCTCTTTCAATATATCCTCTACCTCTACTCTCTGACTCATCCCAAACATCATTGTACTACTGTGATCGCCCTAATAACCCTCTCTAGACTCTTCTCTCCTATATCCTTCCCATGACGCAGCCCAAACCTAATTTTATAACTATAATCTCCCTAATAAGCCTTTCTAGACTCTTCACTCCTGTATCCCTCCTTTTAACTAATCCAAAACCTCATTTTACTAATATGATCTCCCTAATAACCCTTTCTAGACTCTTCCCTCCTCTATCCCTCCTTTAACTCATCCCAAACCTCATTTTGCTACTATGATCTCCCTTGTAACACTTTCTAGACTCTTTCCTCCTCTATCCCTCCTTTGACTCGTCCCAAACCTCATTTTGCTACTATGATCTCCCAAGTAACACTTTGTAAACTCTTCTCTCCTCTATCCCTCCTTTAACTCATCCCAAACCTCATTTTGCTACTATGATCTCCCTTGTAACACTTTCTAGACTCTTTCCTCCTCTATCCCTCCTTTGACTCGTCCCAAACCTCATTTTGCTACTATGATCTCCCAAGTAACACTTTGTAAACTCTTCTCTCCTCTATCCCTCCTTTAACTCATCCCAAACCTCATTTTGCTACTATGATCTCCTTGTAACACTTTCTAGACTCTTTCCTCCTCTATCCCTCCTTTGACTCATCCCAAACCTCATTTTGCTACTATGATCTCCCAAGTAACACTTTCTAGACTCTTTCCTCCTCTATCCCTCCTTTGACTCATCCCAAACCTCATTTTACTACTATGATCTCCCAAGTAACACTTTCTAGACTCTTCCCTCCTCTATCCCTCCTTTATCCTATTCAATCCAACTAACAGACTAACATTAACAACTTTTATTTCCACTAATCTAATCCATTGCTAATCCACTTTGGGTTCTGGAGTAGTGTGTTACTTGCTGAAAAGCGCTTCCATGCCTCGCCAGGGGTAGTAAGCGCTATATAAATACAATTACAATTCCTAAAGTCAATGAACTCTGTAACCACTGTCAGAGCTGTACACTCACCCTGCAGAAGATGAACACACTTATTGTGCCTGTCGCCATGAACTCGATATCAATGCTCCACGCCTAGAAGCAATTGTTTAGTAGTATGCAAAATATAAGCATAATGATCATAAACCTAAAAGCTTGCAATGTAATCGTCCCCCACGCACACATACACAAAATAGCCTCAAGCTCACACATCTAAAATACACTCAATTTACATTTGCGATGCACACACTTCAGCACCTCGCACTCACACTAGGAAGGGTATCCACATGCATGGTACAGCAATCCTCCCTTCATGCTAGTTAGAGAATGTCTTCAGCCCTATCCCACTCTCGATTGGTATCTATTTACACCCAGCCCTAGTGTTTTCTCTACTCGCAAGCATTACAAAAAGGTCCTCAGCTGATATACATTCCAGGAATGACTTTGACTTATGCTCACTCATTCATCCCGACACTAATGGAATTCCGTCCACTCAACATACATACTCCTGGAAAAACCTGTATTCACTCACACACATGCCAAGAATGCTCCACACACAAAGCAATGTTCTATTTATAAATACCACTACCCACACATGCGTCAAGAATCACTCATAGTAATTGCTAGCATGCCCTCTAGTCGTACACTTTTAGGGTGTGTTTCTCTCTCACAGACATGCCAAAAACGTCTGCCGCCATTCGACACAACTCCTAGGGGCAGATTTACAAGCCCCCTGCGCTGCCGGTGCGTCATGTTGCGTGACGCACCGGCGGCGCAACCTGCTGAGTGATATTTACAAACATCATGTCCAGATAGGTCGATTTTTTAAATTACTCATACGAGACTTCAGTGCTTTTTTCTAAAGCCCGTGTGTTTATTATTTCACTTCTTTTTATATTTTTTCAAGGGATTAAACCATTATTGTCATGTCTCTTGTCGGGCTACACAAATATTTCAAAGATACACATTCAAAACAATATATAGTACTGTAACACCACACAAATGCAAAAAAAAATTCACAGTGCAATACATATAACAATACATGAACAATGCAAATACAGATGACCAGTCCGTGATTTACAAATACACTTGGCGGACACTCAAATGTGAACCCAAAGGCTGTTGCCTTTTGTCCCGCCCATGGGTAATGCTCAGGGAATACTTAGATCAAAAGGTGTTGCCTAAGGGGGACCAAAAGATATATACATTCCCTCATGGCACACCCAACTATTGATCCCATGAGCACAAGCCAACGCGTTTCAAACCCTATGCCGCTTAAGGGTTCTCCTCAGGACTCGGACTTGATGGTCTTGGTAAACTAAAGGAATTAAAACCAATGAATATGTATTTTAGTAATGTGTCAGTCACCCTAACCCAACCCCCATTGTGTATTGAGAAACTTTTTTTTTTAGAAAAACCTACTTTGTTTCAGCTACTTATGGGGCTGTTTCCTTGTGGCATCATTTTACTCCAATTGGCACTGCTGTATTAAAATGAGAAATAATTAGACTCTAGAATAGAGCACTTTGAGCCAATTGTCATGGAGAATTTAAAGGGGACATGTAATATGTACCTTAGTCCTTCTTTTTGTATCGGTGCCAGAATTCCTTGAAGCATTCAAAATTCCGTGGGATCTCGTTACTGAAAACCAAAAGATTGCATTGATGTCAGAGATCAATTCAAACGCTATTTTTGGGGCAATGTTCTTAGTTTTGCTAGCAAGACTCTTTCAAAATTTATATTGCTCATTGCGTTTCTGTTCCCCTTAAGTTACATTTAAAATCGACACCGCACTTGTTTTGTTTTACAAAAACACCTTTTTATCACAGAGGGGTCCCGGTGTTTAACAGCGCGTAGTTGTTTAACAGTTGCAAGTTTGTAACCAAATGCTTGTGGAGCGCACCTTTTGCTTTTCAAGCAGTGCATCTCAGCGATTAGTTAATGCGTGCTGCAGTTCCCAGTCACTTGCCTTTCAAATGGATCTCCTTCAGCTCACAGGTCCTCACTCGTTCTCAAATCCATTACAAGATTTTCATTCACTCAAAGTTTCTACAAGAATGTCCTCCACTCGCACACATTTTCATGCCATGCTTATCATCCAGAAGCTTTTTTGGAAAATTCCCTATTCATTCAGAACCCCAGTTAGCCTCTAACCATACACATACCAGGAATATCCTCCATGTAAACTCAGTGTAAGATTGTTCCCACCTCAGGCAGTCCTAGAATGTCCTCAATTCAAATGTGCTGCAAGGATTCGTTCTTCTAACACCAAGAATGCTGCCTACACACTCTGAACACCACTCACAAACTTTGAAAAGTTCCTCCACCAGCACCTAACCTAGAAATATCAAATATTCTCCATTCACATTCATACATGAAATCCACCCTCCCCCTTTCTTTACGTCTCTTTTTAATGTCCCATTCTAAAAATGTTTCACACATACTTCAATAGTATAATCTGCTCGGACACAAGCTTCTTGCACATAGTTGTGGAGTTTCCTAAATTCAAACACCTGTGGTGCATATTTTAGTACACACCTAGCCACGCATTCGGTGGCTCTCCAGAAATGTATTCTGCTTACACCCACACTAACTTGTGGACTGTTCCCCACGTCCAAAGAATTCTGGCTAGACCTCTATTCAAACGCAATCTGGAAATTACTCCACACACAGACCGTAGTTTCCCCCACTGAAATTAATCAAATGCGTACTTTATCCACATACGCTCCTCAAATGTTATCAAGCAACACTAAAGGGCTTATTACGATGTCTGTTGTAAGGCCTTCGACCTGAGGTCGGAGGCCCTACTACCGACATCGGCAGTTTTAATTCCGACCAGCTGATTATGACACAGCCGGTCGGAATAGAAACCGGCCTGTCATCTCGGCTGGCTTCCGACGGGCTCCAGGAGCCTGTCTGCCAGTCGGAGACCGGCCCGTAATCCAAATGGAAGGAGTTTCTGCCTTCTGGATTACGATGCACGGTTTCTGGCAGGGTTTCCATGCCGGCATTTCCGACATGGAAACCCTGTCGGAAAGTGTAGGGCCCCCTTCTGTATTTGGCCTCCGGTTGGGGGCCAAGGGGGCACCTATGGTCCCCCGTGTTGATCCCTGCACCTTGTGGCAGGCACCTTGAGGTGCCTGCCACGGGGTGCAGGGATCAACACAGATTCTCATTTCTCAATGGGAGCTTGTGTTACAGCCGGTTTACGGCTGTAACACAAGCTCCCATTGAGAAATGGGAAAATGCAACCGCACCATGTCTGCCTGACATTGTAATAAGGCCCTTACTCTTTGGCCCCTATCCTTGAACTAAACTCTATTGCTAACCTTAATGTAATACTTTTTATAATACTTAACTGACGATATAAATGCAGATGTTGACATGACTCCCGATACCTTTGTTCTGACAACATTGTGCCTACGATATTTTTATAAGACAAGATTTTACCTTGAATATTTTGGTGCCGCACCTCGGTAGCCACATCTAAATCAAAGAAGATCTCATATTGTAAAACGTACAGTGCCAATTATATTCTGCCAGTAGTACTGTATATTCTTGGAAATAACGAAGCCCATGTTTCTGTTCCCCAGAATGCCTGATTGCAACCTGCTGTATAAAAACAATATGTTCTGGCCGAGAATCAAAAGAGTGTGTCCAATATGTTTTAACAATTGTTATCCACTACACCTCCAATTATCGTGAAAACTGTCTGGATGATGGAAAAAGTCACACGGCTTTTAGGTTAATGCCATAGTCATTATTGTAGTCAACTTACAGCAGCTTCAAATAACCCCTCGACTTTCTGTCAATGATCACTTCCACCTGCCTATCACAGAAACTGATCAAATGCAGGTTTCTAATACATAGCACAATGGAGTAGACATAATCAATTGCCTCATTTTCTTTAAATGGATATTAAAATGTGCATATAACAAGATTTGAGTATGAATATTGAAAATGAAAAAGTTTTAATTTGAAGTGCCAAATTGCTACATTTGAATTTGCCAATGGTTCCGTAATGTAAACAGGATCAGTGCCAAATTAACAATACTGTACGCCCAAGGTTATATCAGCTTCCTGGGTGAAAGTGGTGCCAATATGTGAGCGAGAATTTAGAATAGCAAGTGCATGTTTTATTGGTGGTAGTGTAGGTTTCAGTGGGATTTTTAAGACTGTGTTAGGCTGATGGTGACTATACTGCTGCCTGGCACATGGCAGTAGGGATGGTGACTTGGTGTAGCAGTAACCGTGGTATGTGAAGGTTATTGTGCAAGATGATGTGGTGGTAATCAGTAAGCTGAAAGTCGGTCAGATCAGGACAAGTATGTCTGGTCTTAGCAGTGACTGTATCTTGTTTGTTTCCTTACAAAGAAGTTTGTTTGCCTTAACCCTCCACTGCTGGTTTGGCTCTTCCAAACTTGGGGGCATATCAGCAACAGCTGGCAATAATTATCGCTAAGCGCGCTTAGTGCGAGGATAATTATCGCCGGCCATCGCTGGATTTTATCGCAGAGATAGCGCACTATCAGCGACGCTTATCTCCAAAGTGATCAAAATCCAAGCGATAGCTGAAAAATGTGCGATTATCGCTGGAAATCCAGCGATAATCGCACAGCGATAGGTGATTCCTTGTTAATAGAGCAGGGTGTGCTTATGCACACAATCCACCTACCATAGGTTAATATGGCTAAGTAAGAATAAAAGCAGGCGTAATGAAACCTGCGATAGGCGCGGTTAGCGCTACTTTTCTCGTCGCTAGGCAGGTTAGCGACGAGATTGTTGATAGGACATAGCTCAGTTAGCGACATTTCCCACGTTATTATACTCGGGTACGCCCACTTTGCATATCATTGGCGTTACCATAATAGTCGTTAGGGAAACTGGCGAAGAGGCATAGGAACACGCGTTAGCGTGTCCTTGCTGATGGTGCGATAAAATGATCGCCGCTTTTCGCCCGAAAACGGACGCTACAGCGGCGATAATTTTATCGCTTTGCCTTGATGATATGCCCCCTTGTCCGCCTAACAGTAAGGGGAATGTTGCCATCAGCTTAGAAGGCAATGTAGTCTTAGAGCATGTCACATTAAAACAAACAATTTCAACTGTAAATGTACTGGTAAAAGGCGAATAATTGTTTGAAAAGAACTAAGGTCAATTTATGGGGATTACCCATTGTCTTTTCATTTATTAGATTTGCTTGTTTCACAGTAATGATTAACAAAGGTTTACCTTCCGAAGGGGTAGCAAACATTTTCTTCCAATGCACAGGAGTCTCAGAATGTTCGCAAAGCATTCAAGTAGGGGCTGGTAAGTAGCAGCCAGAGGTTTTTTAAGGCATGGGCAAAGTGGTCAATTGCCCAGGGCTCCATCTTCCAAGGGGCCCCTTTGGAAAGTAAACCTTCTTTCTATGAGACATCTGTCGAGTCGAATTATCTATCTAAACCTCTCTCCCTCTCTGCCTGCATTTGTCTCTGACTGTTTCTCTATCCAGTGTCATCTTCAGGATTTTTCGGGGTCCTGGCAATACATATTTAGACTGTTTTATTGTGACCTTGTTAAAGTTTAACATATAATTTTGTATTTTTTGGCATCGTGCAGGCTTGAATCCCCAGTAAACGACTAATACAATTTTAATTTGTTCCCCGTACAGGGGCCCCCAAAATATGTCTTGCCCAGGGCCCCCAAAAGCCTTAAGATGACACTGGTAGCAGCAACAGTGAAAGCGTCTGTGCACCTGCTCAAACCTTGTTCCCTACATTTAGTTTACAAAAATATCGTCCTATTTGGTATAGGTTTTCTATTATTAACTCTAATGTGGCGATATTTTTGTAAACGATATTCAGGACACAATGCTTCTGTCGGGCAATACTTTGGTTATCATATTATGATGCCATACCTTATACCTCATATGTATAGAGTATGACGGAGTGGGACTTGGCTATTCAATGCTTTGGGGTGAGTGAGAGGGGGAGACACTGGCATGGGGTGCAGTTAGGGGTGTGGAATATCGGTGCGCAGTGTCAGTATGCAAATGTTTATGTGTGTGAGCATAGGTAGTTAGAAATATAAGTGTGTGGCAGAGATGACTAGAGTGGTGGCGAGAACACTAGGGGCCATAATATGTATGCAGCGCTTATTCCTGGATTGCACTGGGCGCACCTTTCAAAAGGTGTGCCCAGCGCAATCCAGGGAAATGTGCCATACTATGATGGATGCGGTGCCCCCAGGGCAGCCATGAACTCGGGCTGCCCTGGGGGCAGCTTATTTAGGTGAAAAATGGAGCTGCTGCTTGGAAGCCACTCCATGTTTTCACAGTGCAGGCGGAACCCTGCCTGCACTTTTAAAGGGGATTAGAGATCCCCTTGCAGGCGGGTGCAGTGAGTGACTGCACCCGCCTGGAAGGAGATGTCTGGGGGGTCCATCGGTCCTTTCCCCCCTCAGGAGGGCTGCTCTCAGGAGGCGCACTAACAGTGCACTTCCTGAGAGCTTCTTTGCCTCTGCGCCTGTGTCTGTAATATGGCGCAGGTGCAGAGGCAAAGGGATTCCCTCATTTGCATGGGGCCACACCCCCATGCAAATGAGGGAACGCCCCTCTCAAGGAAGAGCTGGTGCTATATGTGGGCCAGTGCTTTCAGTATTACAGAAGGGGACGCACATGCATCTACGGCCCCTTCTGTAATACCAAGGTGCCCCAGGAGCACGCAAAGCGGGAGCAAACACCCGTTGTGCCCCCGGGGCACCTTGTGTAATACAGGCCCAAGTGGTGCCCACATTGTAAAGTTGTGCTTTGGGATAGACAGTGTTTAAACTAGCACAGTAGGGAACAGGCAAAGAAACCTATGGGGGCTGGGGCAAATTTTTATCCATCTACCTCCTCCATGTACTTTAGAGAACACAGATGCCAATTTATGCCTTTGCAGTGAGCCACTGACAACAAAGCTACAATCTTTGGGTGCCTGTGTTTTCAATCATACTCTCCTAATCCCTGTGTGGAGTAGCAGTTTCTGCCAGTGTGTTCACTGGTGCTCCTTTAACCTATAAACAATGGGGCACATTGAATATTGCTCCTTAATCGCCATACCACAAGTTGCGTTGGCTTTGTTTGGCCTGTCCACTTAAACCTGCGCCCCCAGAATGTCCTCATAAAGGTCTGAAGAGTTTGCTGCCAAATCCAACAATGCGTCTATGGGTCTTCTGGTGCAGGTTTTCCAGACAAATTATTTGAAGGTAATAAGCGCAGTTTATGTTAAACCTATGTGCATTTATAGGATATTTAGGAAAAAAAGCTTTTAACAGTTTATGACTTGAATGCCTTGTGGGCACCGTGTCATACAGTATATCAAAGTTTACATTCCTGTTCTACTTTGCTACGTTTCTTACCAGACTCCTTTCACCAGAGAACTCCACCCCCCCCCACACACACACACACAATGGTTGTACATGCTTCAGTTACTGTTCTAAATCACAGAAGTCAGATACCATTTTTATTGAGATAAGGGCAGGAATACAGAATGGTAGAATATTTGATGTCAGTAGAGTAACAAAACTTGAGCCCCCCCCCTGCAAACTACATCGAGGGCCCCACCCTCAGGACTCAGTCAGGACCTGTCACACCATGTGAAGTGATGAGGCAAACAGGAGTTCAAGGTAAGTACTTTATTCTCAAGTGTCAGTCTTGTGAACGCTAGGGGGCAGATTTACGAGCCCCTTGCGCCACTTTTGCGCCGCCGTTGCGTCACTTCTGTGACGCAGCGGCGGCGTAAACAATGCGCCACGTTGCGCCCTATTTACAACGTGACGCATCTAGGCAGATGCATCACGTTGTAAAGCACTGCGCCACATGAAACCTGCGTCAGGTTTCATGTGGGCGTTCCGTCGGAGGAAAGCCTCGGAAAAGTGACGCAGTGAAATCTACAAGATTTCACTCAGTCACTTTTCCGATGCCGCTGCGTCAAAACCTTGCGCCTGCTTGAAGCAGGCGTAAGGCGTGACGCAGCATGTTGGAGATAGGCCAGGTTGGGACAGTGCTGGAGTTGCGTCGCGCGCGCGACACGACTCTCGCACTGCGCCAAACTTACGCCGGCAGATACGTCACGCATCTGCCTATCCGTGCGCCACGGCGCGCCACATTGTAAAAGCGGCGCATCCATGGTGGCGCACGGGTAGTTTTGCGTGACCCATCTTTCCTGGCGCATCCCTGCTGATTTGCAGGGATGTGCCAGAAGTTGTAAATCTGCCCCCTAGGTGTTTAGGTTTGTAAGGGGTTCGAGATTCTAAGAGTTTAGGACGAGGGTTGGTCAGTGTGATCGGTTGGCTGCGCTGCAAGGACGAGTTATCCTGTGTCTGCACTCGAGAATAAAGTACTTACCTTGAACTCCTGTTTGCCTCATCACTTCAATTTGATGACGAGCGTTCTCGAGTGCTGCCGGACTCACGCACAAGGTTATTTCCCAGATCGGAATTTGAATTTCGTCAATTTCCTGACATTTTGCATTCTTCAGGATTCATGCTGAACCGCCATTTGCAGTGATAACCTTCCTGTGGAGTTGTTCACTTTGCCGTATTTCAGGGGTCCGGTGAGTGAATTTGACATTTTGACTTATGCGCAGCAGTTCGTGATGTCATTGCTGTTGACGTCCTCACTAAGCAACGCACGCAAAGGAGCCGCGCTCTGGTTACTAAGCTACGGCGTCACTGCATATCAACATATGTTCTCCACCATCTATCTGTTTTCAGCATACCATCAAGTTTCCTTGACTCATGACTCCAGGAATTATACTGCATTTATTACCCCTGATGGATGTTTTCAATGCAAGCGGATGCCATTTGGGCTCGCTTCGGCTGCTGCCGTTTTCCAACGGCTGATGTTTAACTTATTTTCTAAAGAAAAGAACTCATTATTCTTCCAAGATGACATATTAGTCTTTGGAAAAGACAAGGAAGAACATGATACAAAGTTGATGAAAGCATTTTCTATTCTTGAAAGTAAAGGGCTTACTGTGGACTATGACAAGTGCAAATTTGCTGAAAAAAGCGTTACTTATTTAGGTCATATTATAGATGAAGCAGGAGTTAAACCCAAACCTTCCTTAGTCCAAGCTATTATAGATGCTGCTACTCCTAAATCCAAGGATGATGTGAGATCCTTCCTGGGTTTAGCGGAATATTGTGCTAAATTCACACCAAGGTTTTCAGAGAAATGCTATAACATTCGTCAACTGTTGAAACTAGGGTGCAAGTTTGAATGGTCATCACAGTGTGAGAATGATTTTAAAACCATCAAGGAGTCTATTTACAATGTCACCAAGCTCCACAGTTTTGATCCTACTTTGGATTGTGTCATTTCCACGGATGCAAGCAACAAAGGGTTGGGAGCTATGCTTTCTCAGGTGGATGTACAAGGTTTGGAACACGTCATAGCTTTTGCTTCCAGATCATTGGCTCCCACCAAAGAAAAATATCCCGCTATCGAAAAAGAAGCCTTAGCATGTGCTTGGGCTCTAGAGCATTTTCGTGCATTTATTTGGGGAAGACCTGTGACAATACAAACTGACCATAAGCCTTTAGTAAAGTTACTGACCACTGAAGCTATGGCTAATGCTTCGTCCAGAATTGCTCGTATTTCTGCAAGAATTCATATACAAAATTGTGTTTAAACCTGGGAAAGTCAACGTGGTAGCTGATTTTTTGTCACGTATGCCTACTTTGTTAGAGGAATGTGAAGATGAGAAATAAAACGGTTGTCAGATTGCCTTGGTTCATGATTCTGGAATTCCTACCATTAAGAAAGAAGATTGGATGAAAGAGTATGAAAAAGACACCTTATTACAAGAGATCATTAAATGTGTAAGCAACCGTTGGCCTGATAAAAAGAATTTGCTAGTTGGTGTTAGACCTTATTGGGAAGTAAGATCTGAACTCACTGTAGACGATTGCTTACTACTAAGGGGTGAGAGGATAATTCCTCCTATAAGTTTGCACAAAGACATTTTACTGTTATGTCATGAGGATCACTTTGGTATTGGACTCACTCAATCCGTGGTCAAAAAATTGTTTTGGTGGCCAGGAGTAGACTCAGCTGTTGAGCGTTTGGTAAGAGAATGTCTTGATTGCTCGAGGGCTGACAAAACTTTACAAACGTGTAAACCTCCCATGGTAGTGGGGAAACATCCTCAGAATCCATGGGAGTCTGTTGCAATAGACATTATGGGACCTGTCGGGCCATCACATATGCACATTATTGTTTTTATTGACCTTTTTTCAAGATGGCCTGCGGTCAAAGTTGTACAAAACGTTGACACCAATGCTGTGCTATTATTTTTAGATGAGATTTTTAGTCAAGAAGGTATCCCTGTGTCTTTATTAAGTGACAATGGTGTGCAATTTTAATCAAATACGTTTACACAATATTGTAGTAGAGTAGGAGTTGCATTGAAGACCACGTCTCTTTATAACCCGAGCAGAAATGGCATGGTTAAAAGGTTCAACAGTGTCATTAAGGGTGCTATACAATCTGCTTGTGTCAATAACAAAAACTGGGAAATTGAATTACTGAAAGCTGTTTGGGCCTATAATATCACTGACAATTATATTACCGGGATTTCTCAGTTTTTAATAATTAGAGGATGCAGACCAAGAGCAAAAAATAATCCCAGTTGGTTATTTAATTCTAGTGTTGAGTCATGGTCCTTGGACACAGTCAGAAATACTATTTCCAACACTCAAGAGAAAAACAAAAGTTATTTTGATAAAAAAAATTGGACTAATCCTGTGAAAGTTAAAGTTGGAGATTGGGTATGTATACTTAAACCATGGTTCATTCCTAAAGGGGAAAGTAAGTTTTTCCAACCAGCAAAAGTCAGTGAGATCCTACACAATGCAATTCGATTAGATAATGGTAAAATTTGGAATCTCAAACAAGTTGCACTATGCAAGGATCATATGAATTGGAGCATTGATGCAAATCAGGCAAGAAGGGTAGAGTTGGATGATACAATGGAAATTGATGTAGATATGAATGACAATGTTGAATCTAATGTCTCTTCACAGGATGTTGAAAATGACCTTAAAGTCTCATCTGATGTGAGAAACAATTCAATAGATATAAATGATAACAAAGACAATTTTGTAAGTTCTCATTTAAACGAGGCCGGACTTCAAGCTCAAAACATGAAAAGTCCTCAGTCTTGTGTCGATGAAAATAAGTTAAACAAATGCAAATGTAATCCACCGTCATGGTTAAAGGATTTTATTGTAGAACGCTGTAAATAACAATTGCACTGTATTTTGTTCTTTCAATTGTTAGGGAGAAGATGTGTGTCCTATTATTCCAATGTTAACTATTCTCATTTTTGTTTTAAGGGAAGGGGATGTGTTGTGGCTCGCGCTTGCTTGCCTCGCGCTTAATGTATTTCCCATGCTAGTCTTGTGTACGATAGGTGTTTAGGTTTGTATGGGGTTCGAGATTCTAAGAGGTTAGGATGAGGGTTGGTCAGTGTGATCTGTTGGCTGCACTGCAAGGACGAGTTATTCTGTGTCTGCACTCGAGAATAAAGTACTTACCTTGAACCCCTGTTTGCCTCATCACTGCACACCATGGTACTGTGCAAAGGGGGCCCCCTTGGATCCGGCCCCCCCGCACCACGAGGGCTGGGGGGGCCTTTGTTACACAACTGCTTGATGTTATCAATTGAATTTCTCTTAATTTTAGGCTTCCAAATGTTAGCCAGTGCGTGTAAGAACACATTTTGCAAAATGCCCTCTAAATCACATGGTGGTACGGGTTACCACAAATTCAGAGCTGTACAAATAACCACCATTCCTAAACTCACTAACTTGGCACATTTAATAAATGCATTGGTTTTTTGCCTACCCAATTTTCATTTATTGTATTTTACCATGTGAATTGCAGCATGGTGGGTACACAATGAAATATCATAATAAGCGGCAGCTCAGTTGTTGGCTCCGGGTATCATGGGTTTTTGGACTCCCAATATACACTAAAAATCCCTGTGACCAGAAGGATCTGACAGACAAAACAGTATATTTATTTTGTAAATTGTTCATTGGGCAAAAAAAATGCAGATGAAAACATCACCTATTTTTTCATACTTATTTTCATTTTTTATTTCAGCAATTCGTTTTTTGGGAAAACCACGAGTGATCTACACAAATGACACCATTTGCTGAGTTTGGAATTTTGTCTACTTTCAGAAATGTATAGCTTTTGAGGTTCATCAATCGGTTTCATTCCTGTTTCAACCACAAACATCAAGTAGGTAGAAACTACAAAAAAATGGGAAAATAGCCTAATACTGAGAAAATGCAAAAACTGTGGTATATATATATATATATATATATATATATTTTTTTTTTATTATTATTTTTTTTTTTTTACAACTCGGCATATCCCTAAAAGCTGGGAGGATGTTGATCTTAGCGGAGCAAACCATTTGGTCATGCCATTTGTAGAAGAAAAAAATACACTTTCTTGCACAACACTTTCATTTTTTTTCCATTTTACAAGGACACTTTTTGCTTCATTTGGCTAATATCTAGGTTCCCGCCGAGGGAATCCACAAGCCCCCTGGATACCTTTAGAATGCCGAACACATTGGGAAAAAGGACACAAATTAGGCCTGGAAACCTTTTGTGGGGAAACAATGATGAAGGCTTAAGTGCTCAGTGCCCTAAACATCAAAAAAGGGCTCAGCGCATGGACGGGCAAAACCTCATCCTCAAGGGGTTAAACAACTGTAGTTACATTTAATAAAATTTGTGTACCATTATTGAATCAGAGCAGCGCTTAAGGTGCAAGACTGCAAAAATAATTTTGTGATGTTTCACGAGAGAAAAGGGCTTTACATTCTTTGTTGCTTCACTATTCCCTTTTAATTCTGCAATATTTCTAATTTGTCAGAACTCCTTTCAGAGGGCCATCCATGGGGCAAGCAGGGGTTACTGGGCCCAACCATGGAAGTTGAAGCCATTTAGTTATGATGTCCTGGGGCCTGACTATCTAGGGATTCTGAGTAACTGAGCCAAGTACTGGGCTACCAGCTGGTTCTGTTTATTCGAGCATAAACCCCATAAAACACATCTTAAAACAATTTACAGCATACATGAAAACTTCTTTACAACAGAATGTTAAAATGTACAAAATGATCAATAAATATGGATTAAAATCACTTGATCATGCTTAAAATAAATAACCTAAAATTCCAAGCCTACACTTTTCCTCCAAGTCCACACACAGTATAAACATTTACTCAAGCAGCACACTATGAAAGGCGAGGTGTCAATGCGTAACAATCGTAAGGCCTGCATGAAGTTTCTAAAACCCAAAGAGCAACATAGCTGGAGTATCCATCTCTTTCAGGAAGGGTGATAAGACGAACAGAAGAATAGTACATGGGAAATAGTTTATGTGGTCTCCTCATGGCAAATTACGCATAATATTCTGGGTGAGGATGACATATCCCACTTGCATGTAAAACTTATAGGGCCAGATTTATCATAGTACTGTATTGCCTTTGCATCAAGCATGGTGTCTCAAGGGCAATGCAATACTAAAGTCTTTGGCCCTCATTAAGATGGCGGGTAGACCACCACCAATAGGCCGTTGGTGGCGGTTTGTCCGTCATCCAGGGCATCGGTCCGACCGCTGCATTACAATGCAGCAGGTCGGACCGCAGAGGTCAGGGGATGGGACCGCCACCTTTGACAGGATCAAAGATCCAGTCGGGATGGCGGTCGGACTCCTAACCCTACAATGGAGGCAGTGCCACAGGGATTAGGATATCCCCTTCCGACTGCTTGTTCATGGCGGTCCCACTGTCATGAACAGGCAGACAGAAACAGACTTTGGGGGCCCCAGGCAGGGCCAAGTCCCCCGTGGGCCACTGCTAAGTGGCCTGGGGGGCAAATGTGTTGCCCCTCTGCACAGCCATGCACTGTGTGCCAGGCACCACATGGTGCCTAGCACATGGTGCATGGATGTGCACAAAGTGCCTTTTTCTACTTTGGCTTGTGCTACGGCCCTTTTCCTGGGCTGCAGCACAAGCAGCGGTAGAAAAAAGCATTTTACGACCGCCTGTACGGCGGTCCTATCCTAATCTGCAGGTGGAACTGCTAACACATTGTCGGATGGTCACCTGCCCGAAACGATGGCGGTCACAGTAAAACCGACCGCCATCGTAATAAGGATTTTTATATCTTTATTTCGACTTGTTTCACCTTTCGGAGTGCGCATCATGCTGCAGTACACTTAGAAAAAGGAAAAAGTCTCTGAGGATTGTTTTTGTGTCCCTTCCTGAACAAAATAAACCGGCCTGTAACGCAGGCACCCTTGCACAGAGGCACAAGGGGAGAGCAGGAATTTTCAATATATTGGTAAATATGGCTTATTCTTGCCCTCTCCCTTTCATGCAGCACAGCAAGTTGACTTGCTGCATTGCATGAAATATTGATAAACCTGGCCCTTAGTTCCTAAAACACCAAACTGAATCTTAATAAAAAATGGCTTTAGCCTGGAACGTGCTGATCTCGTCGTGTTTCTCTTGCGATTCACTGACCCACTCCCTCCACGCATTAGCAATAATGGTTTTTCCCAATTCACTATTGGTAACATTCAGGGTATGCCCCACTAGCATAGCACTGTTTCTCGGGACCACAGACACTACCTTTTGGACAAAGACCATGACAATTACATGACTACAAACAAGACGTTTTTCCTTGATAAAGCCCTTGACCTGCTTGCCGTACAGGAGAAACATGTGTCTGCTGTTCTTTTTCTAGCTGCACTTTTGGAATAACAATAAAACCAGTATATTATGCTTTAAAAAAGACATCAGATTTTGGGAATTATTACCCTTGGATATATTAGGCACAAACCTCTCTCAAAGCCTAAAACTATGCCCCATTAGCAGTCCGAGACTCTTTGACTCTAATTTAAAGTCAATAGTGTTTCAGCACTACCGAGCTAACTAGCAACAAGCTCCCCTTGGGCTGATAAGCACAAAAGGGTCTTACCAGCGTAAGGTAGGCGTGAAGTGTCTGGAGGTCCTAAGCATGCCCTGTCCAAGGACGCTCGAAGCAGCTGCAGCTGAGTCTGCCGCACATACACAAGGCAGCTGTACTCAGTGAATGCAGAGTGCCTCACTTGCGGTTGCACTCCTAAAGCAACGTGGGGTTCTCTGCAGCTTCTCTTGCGGGTCAAGAGTCAGGTTCATTTCTCGTGGTGGCTGGTTGCAATGATGATGTTACGGGTGCCTCACCTGGGTGATGGTGCAGCGGTGTGCCAACAGCAACCTCAAGGCAGGGGAATTGCAGATCTAGTCGCAGTTCTTGATGCTACTGGTGATGTCCTCTGGTACATGGGGTCACTGTATCTCACAGCACATGGGCCCCACCCAGTCTGCGTGGTAAAGTCTTTGGTGGCAGCCACTCCAGACATAGGGGTCATGGCCCGCTACCACACAAGGCTACATCGCTTTACTGCATGGCATTTTTTTTTCACTGCGGACACGTCTGGCATACAGGGTCACGACTTAGCTCTATGCATGGGCTCAGACCTGATCGACAAAGCACAGCACACAGCTCCCTTCACGGTGGCCCTCCCTTGGCAAACAGGGTTGGCCGACTCTGTCCCACACATGGGCAATGACCCGATCGGTACAGCAGCTGTTTTCTTGCATAGCGAGTCCACCTGACAGGGCTTTTCACTGGACCTCACTCCCTCCAATGCTCTCTTTCTTCAATCAATCAATCATGTCACTTATAAAGCGCACTACATACCCGCGAGGGTCTCAAGGCGCTGGGGGAAGAGGGGGGTGGTGCTGCTACTGATCGAAGAGCCAGGTCTTGAGGAGTCTTCTGAAGGCCAGTAGGTCTTGGGTCTGTCGGAGGTTGGTGGGGAGGGTGTTCCAGGTCTTGGCGGCGAGGTGGGAGAAGGATATGCCGCCGGCGGTCGTTTTCCGGATGCGGGGGACTGTGGCGAGGGCGAGGCTGGTCGAGCGGAGCTGGCGGGTGGGGGTGTAGAAGCTGAGTCGTCTGTTGAGGTAGGCTGGTCCGGAGTTGTGGAGTGCTTTGTGTGCGTGGGTGAGGAGCTTGAAGGTTATCCTCTTGTTGACAGGGAGCCAGTGCAGGTCTCTCGGGTGGGGTGTGATGTGGCTGCGTCGGGGGATGTCGAGGATAAGACGTGCAGAGGCGTTCTGGATGCGTTGCAGCCGTCTCAGGAGCTTAGCCATCGTTCCTGGATAGAGGGCGTTTCCGTAGTCCAGCCTGCTGGTGACGAGGGCCTGGGTGACTGTTTTTCTTGTTTCGGTGGGGATCCACTTGAAGATCCTGCGGAGCATTCGGAGGATGTTGAAGCAGGATGAGGAAACGGCGTTGACCTGCTTAGTCATGGAGAGGGTGGGGTCGAGGATGACCCCTAGGTTGCGTACGTGGTCGGTGGGTGGCGGGGCTGTTCCCAGTGATGTTGGCCACCAGGAGTCGTCCCAGGCTGAAGGGTTGGAACCAAGGATGAGGACCTCCGTCTTGTCCGAGTTCAGCTTCAGGCGGCTGGTCCTCATCCATTCGGCGACGGCCTTCATTCCTTCGTGGAGGTGGGCTTTGGCGGTGTGAGGGTCTTTGGTGAGGGAGAGGATCAGCTGGGTGTCGTCGGCGTAGGAGATGATGTTGAGGTTGTGCTGTCGGGCGACGTGGGCGAGGGTGCCATGTAGATGTTGAACAGCGTTGGGCTGAGGGAGGAGCCTTGGGGTACGCCGCAGATGATCTTGGTGGCCTTGGATCGGAAGGGGCGAGGCGGACGCTTTGTGTTCTGCCGGAAAGGAAGGATGTGGTCCAGTCCAGGGCCTTCTCTTGGATCCCGGCGTCGTGAAGGCGTGTTCGTAGTGTGTGGTGGCAGACCGTGTCGAAGGCGGCTGATAGGTCCAGGAGGATGAGGGCTGCTGTTTCTCCGTTGTCTAGCAGGGTCCTGATGTCATCGGTGGCGGCGATGAGGGCGGTTTCGGTGCTGTGGTTGCTGCGGAAGCCGGACTGGGAAGGGTCCAGGATGTTGTTCTCCTCGAGGTAGCGGGTCAGTTGTTTGTTGACGATTTTCTCGGTGACCTTCGCGGGGAACGGGAGCAGAGAGATGGGTCGGAAGTTCTTGAGGTCCTTGGGGTCTGCCTTGGGTTTCTTGAGTAAGGCGGTGATCTCGGCGTGCTTCCAGCTTTCCGGGAAGGTTGCTGTCTCGAAGGAGATGTTGATTATTTTCCGGAGATGGGGCGCGATGGCTGTACTGGCTTTGTTGAAGATGTGGTGAGGGCACGGGTCTAGCGGTGAACCGGAGTGGATGGTGTTCATGATCTCGCTGGTGTCCTCGTCGTTGATGTTGGTCCAGGAGAGCAGGCGGTTGGTGGTTGTGGGGGCAGTGGTCTCGGTGGTTGCCGGGGCGGTCGTGGTGTTGAAGCTGTCGTGGATGTCGGCGATTTTGCGGTGGAAGAAGGTGGCCAGTGAGTCGCACAGGTCTCGCGACGGCTGGATGTCGTTGGTGTTGGAGCTGGGGTTGGAGAGTTCCTTCACGATGTTGAAGAGCTCTTTGCTGTTGTGTGCGTTGTTGTCTAGGCGGTCTTTGAGTGAGGCCCTTTTGGCGGATCTAATGAGGTGATGGTGACTGCGGGTGGCGCTCTTGTGGGCGGCGTAGCTGTCCGCTGTCCGTTCGTGGAGCCAGATCTTCTCCAGTTTTCGGCATGTTCGTTTGGAGGCCTGGAGGTCTTTGGTGAACCAGGTGGCTTTCTTGCTGGTGTGGCTGTTGGGCGGATTCTTGAGCGGGGCGAGGGTGTTGGCGCAGTCGTCGATCCACTGTCTGAGGTTGCGGGCGGCGGTGTCGGGGTCGGAGGGTTCGGCGGGTGGGCTCAGGGCGAGGGTTGTGGTTAGCTGGTCTTCCGTGACTCTGCTCCAGCAGCGGCGAGGCATTTGTTCGGTGCGGTGGTGCGTGGTGGGCTTCCTGTAGGTGAAGTGGATGCAGTGGTGGTCAGTCCAGTGGGGTTCGGAGGTGTGGTTGAAGGAGACGTGTGGGCTTGCGGAAAAGATGGAGTCGAGCGTGTGGCCGGCGGCGTGGGTGGGTGTAGTCACGAGCTGTCTGAGTCCGAGGGTGGCGAGGTTGTCGATCAGGGTGGTGGAGTTGGTGTCCTTGTTGTTCTCGAGGTGGAAGTTCAGGTCCCCGAGGAGGATGTAGTCCGTGGAGGCGATGGCGTGTGTGCTGACGAAGTCAGCGATGGAATCGCTGAACTGTGGTCGGGGTCCGGGGGTCTGTAGATGAGGGTTCCTCTGAGGGTGGTGTTGGGATCGGTGTGGATCTGGAAGTGCATGTGTTCGGCGGTGCTGAGGGTGTCGTCGGTGTTGGTTGAGACTCTGAGGGTGTTCCTGTGGACGATGGCGATGCCTCCTCCGACTCCGTTGGTGCGGTCCCTGCGGGTGATCTTGTATCCGTCCGGGATGGCAATGGCGATGTCGGGGGCTGAAGCGGGATTCAGCCAGGTCTCCGTCAGGAATGCGACGTCTGGGGAGGTTGAGTCGAGAAGGTCCCAGAGTTCGATGGCGTGTTTGCGGGCGGAGCGGGTGTTGAGGAGGATGCATCTGAGGTAGTTGGGTTCTTTCCTGGGCGGTGGTTTGGCAGGGCGGGTGCTGGCGAAGCTGCAGTTCCGGCAGGTGAAGGGCCCTTGGGTGCGCTTCGGGGTGGCCTGGTAGCAGGCGTGATCTTTTCCGGGGTTGAGTGCGTGGAGGGTGCTGGCGTCGTATCGGCGTCTGTTGATGTGGCGGGCGCGGGGGATGCCCGGACCAGGGGGTCTGGCGCTGGGCGCGGTCACGGCGCGGACGGGCGCAGACGGGCTTGCCTTAGGCGCGCCTTTGGCGCGCCAGCGGCGCGGCCGCACAGCGCCGCCATAAATGGGGAGGTGGGAGGGAGGAGCAGGGAATGGGGCAGCGAATGGGCAGTATGGGGGCGGGGCCGCAGGCGCAGCGGCGGGAAACAGGCACAGAAGGGAAAACGAGCACAATCAGGGCATCAAGGGGGCACAGAAAGGAAAAAAAACGAGCACAATGAGGGGCAGCAAGGGGGCACAGAAAGGAAAAAACTAGCACAATGAGGGGCAGCAAGGGGGCACAGAAAGGAAAAAACTAGCACAATCAGGGGCAGCAAGGGGGCACAGAAAGGAAAAGCTAGCACAATGAGGGGCAGCAAGGGGGCACAGAAAGGAAAAGCGAGCACAATCAGGGGCAGCAAGGGGGGCACAGAAAGGAAAAACGAGCACAATCAGGGGCAGCAAGGGGGCACAGAAAGGAAAAAAGAGCACAATCAGGGGCAGCAAGGGGGGCACAGAAAGGAAAAAACGAGCACAATCAGGGGCAGCAAGGGGGCACAGAAAGGAAAAAACGAGCACAATCAGGGGCAGCAAGGGGGCACAGAAAGGAAAACGAGCACAATCAGGGGCAGCAGAAGGGCACACAGACGGAGCTGTGTGGTGGGGGAGCGACCTACCAGTCAAGGTCAGGGGTCGCTCTCTTCACCACGCAGCGGCCGCCATAAATGGGGAGGTGGGAGGGAGGAGCAGGGAATGGGGCAGCGAATGGGCAGTGAGGGGCGGGGCCGCAGGCGCAGCGGCGGGAAACAGGCACAGAAGGGAAAACGAGCACAATCAGGGCATCAAGGGGGCACAGAAAGGAAAAAAACGAGCACAATGAGGGGCAGCAAGGGGGCACAGAAAGGAAAAACTAGCACAATCAGGGGCAGCAAGGGGGGCACAGAAAGGAAAAAACGAGCACAATCAGGGGCAGCAAGGGGGCACAGAAAGGAAAAACGAGCACAATCAGGGGCAGCAAGGAGGGCACAGAAAGGAAAAAAACGAGCACAATCAGGGGCAGCAAGGGGGGCACAGAAAGGAAAAAACGAGCACAATCAGGGGCAGCAAGGGGGGCACAGAGAGGAAAAAACGAGCACAATCAGGGGCAGCAAGGGGGCACAGAAAGGAAAAACGAGCACAATCAGGGGCAGCAAGGGGGGCACAGAAAGGAAAAAACGAGCACAATCAGGGGCAGCAAGGGGGCACAGAAAGGAAAAAACGAGCACAATCAGGGGCAGCAAGGGGGGCACAGAAAGGAAAAAACAGAGCACAATCAGGGGCAGCAAGGGGGCACAGAAAGGAAAAACGAGCACAATCAGGGGCAGCAGCAGGGCACACAGACGGAGCTGTGTGGTGGGGGAGCGACCTACCAGTCAAGGTCAGGGGTTTCTTAACAAGCTAAGTGTGATTATCCAAAAAAAGGGCAGATGCCTGACTGTAAGGCCTTGTTTTGAGGTCTCCAGTAATCCAGATTCTGCCTGTAAAGAGACTTTCCTGTTGAATCAAGACTACAAGATCTGGTTTAATCCTCCAGATTGGGAGTGTTGGTAAAGGCAAGTGGAGTCTCTGGGTGAATTGAGGAATAACCAGTGGAACTGGGACCAGAAACACAGATTCCCTCATAATTCCTAGGTCAAAAGGGAGCTTTCAGGGTCCCACACATAATATCCAATAACTCTGCTCTCTTTCTCTTTGCTTCCCTTGAGTTACCCCTACCTTCAGCAGCTCTAACTCCTGGGGGGGCGAGTTAAAAGGCATGTATTGAAACCTCATAATGAGGCCCTACATTTTCTGTGCTAAGGGCAGATCTATTTAGCATTTACACTGCGGCGGTCTCAGGAAGACCGCCAAGTCCGTGGTGCACCTGCCCGCCTGTTTCCGAGTTGAATCCAGGGCGGGCGGGTGGTGCGGCAGCGGTGCCACGGCGGCAGTCTGGTAGGCTCCTAGGAGAGCCTAACAAGCAGACTGCTGCAGTGACAGCACCTACTGCAACTTCCTCAACTGTGTGGCATTCACCATGTCGTGCATTCCACACCATGCATGAACGAAGAAACTATTACAGGGGGGCGCAATATGTGCCCCCCCCCCCACGCACCCCTATGTCCAAATGCACCCTGGGGCTCTGTTAGGGCCCCCTCCTTGCCTTTTCACCAGGCTTGCGGAAGGGCAACCAACTCATAATATGGACGGAGGTGCCAGGATCGGCACCGCTTCCATTTCTTCCCACTTTACACACCGCCGGCACCGTAGGATCCAGGATCCTGGTGGTGTCAGCTGTGTTGTAGCCGGAATACGGTGGTCGGAGCATGGTGGTTGGACTGCCACCGCGTGTGCGTTAAGCCCCTTAGTACGTCATACTAATAGTTTGAAAATGGCAAAGAGCTAAAATTACAGTGTCCCTAAAGTTCTAAGCCAGCGGTTCTTAACTTTTTGACTTATGTGGCCCTCCACTGAGTTTTCACTTCTGAAAGCTGGGGATAACGGCCTAAGAAATTTCTAGGAATAAGACCTCAAAACAATACAGAAAAATACATACATAAGTATGCCTCAAACAAATACACAAATGAAAAACTATTTTATTTAATTCACAAAAAATACAAATATCGAAATTTTAATGAGATGGTTTGACTTTTAAAAATTGTGGTTTTACTTCGAAAAGATGACTCTAGCATATCACAATTTTTTTGTTGCTAATGCATCCTTTCTTTTTGTCGGCACATACCACTGATGCATCAATTGAGTACATTAATCATCTATACTACAACAATTCAAGGTAAAGCTGCCAACTTAATTTTCAGCTTCCAATTTCAAATTCCTACACATTTGTGCTTTTGAAAACTTTCATTTTTGCTTTTTTTCTATAAACTACTAATATTCAATTTTCTAAAGAGTCGCAGAACACATGTTTAGAGTCACTGAGCAATTCAAACATGGCTCAGGCATGTCAAACTATAGGTCTTGATCGGAGTGGACTTCGACAAGCCTTTAAATATTTTACAAAAAATATTAGTTTGAAAATGTTTAAACTGTCCAAGTTGCACCTTTTTTATTGTTCTCCTTGGACTCTTTGTATTTTTGACACCAGTGCCCTAAAATCCAGTAGCCCACAGGTGGACCCGCAATGGTAGATGACCCCCCACATGGGGAATCCTTTTCTGCCTTCCTGGTTACTTTTCATCAGTTTTGTTTTTTAAAGTATTTATTTATCTTTTTAATCTTACTTATAACGTTTATGACAATAATAGAGGCAGCTTCTACTTTCGCCTGTTATGGTACACCTGTTTAGCTTTGGGCTTGCAACACACATGCTAACTCAACCCAGTTCCTGCTTCTTTGATCTCAGCCCTTATGCAGAATTTTCAAGAGGTTCCCTGTGTAATTGTGTGCACTGTCTTGCATTTGTAAATTCAAAGCATACTCAACTTTTGGTGTCGAGACAGGCCTAGTACTGGTCTTATCCAACCTGTACAATGAATCACTCTAGACTCACAGAGAATAAGCAGGCTGCTGTGGGAGAAGAAATCAATTCCAGTGTCTCTAAGAAGATTCCTTGGTCTATGATACTCTGCTGAGAGGCCCTCACCTGAGGATTAGGGCCTGCCCCTGCAAAATAAGGACACCGGGCCAGAAAAACGTCCAAGCTGACCTGCCCAATCAAGAACTGTGAAGCCTCCCAAAAGAGGACTATCACCGGGAAGGCCAGTCAAGCAGATCAGAGCAGAAGAAGACAATGAGTATGTGAGGCAATGACAGTAATGATCTTGTTTTCCTGGCGTGCTATAGCTCTGTGCTTATGAAAGGAACTTGATATTATCCTTAAGACAGCCCCCTATCCCTTCTTGTAGCCTCTATCTCTTTAGATCTTGATGAGCTGCTTCAGACACTTTGGGGATCCATGGTTGCCCCAATATTGAGCTATCTTGGTACTTTTTTGGTGGTTCCCATATCTTTTGCCCCGAGATCCGTGTCCACCATCACAACAGCTGACGAAGCATGTAGATACACAGGATATTTGATGTTGGTCCAGTATAACTCACCAGCTAGTCTAGACCATGTATGGCCTGTGAACTAATGAGGCACCAATAAACTTTGATTGTGCCTTTAGCTATTTTGTGGTATGTGTTCATGAGGTCGCGGTATCCCAGGACAACCAGGGAATTGAAATGAAATCCTCCAGGCCATAGATGCTGGCCTTTGAACATTTCCCAATAGCCCCTTGCCATCAGCAAGAACCAATGGAGGCTTTGGATTACTCAAAACATGTTCCAATATTTATGAGAAAGCAGTTGTAGTTTGGGTGGATGTATGAGTGTCCATTGTTGTCCATAGCCTATGGACTAGAAATGGTCTCCACTATCCCAGGGGAAAATTGTACTTTTATTTTAACTTTGTTAAAGATCCTATCTTGTGTTTTCTGGTGTAGAACTACTTACATTTAAAAAATCATGCAAAAAAATCTCAGTTTCTCCACCTGTCATGACTTTTCCAGTTCTTTAATACATCTGTACTTTTCCACAGCATAAGCCTATGCCATGTAGCCTATCTTGAGCCAAGCAAACACTGAACCAGAATAGGGGTAGGACTTCATGCTGCATTATATACATGCAAGTCAAAAGTGAGGGGTATTTTAGTCAAAGTCTCTTCCTCTGAGGACGTCTCAAAGGGACCCCTAACCTACAAATGGTTTACCACCTACTTTGAGGTACTGGTCAATTTTTAATATTTTGCCACCAGATTTTAGTCAGAAAACGTTGATAAATAGGCTACATCTTCAGTGTTTAGAAGGGACACCTACAACACACCCCTTTTAGATACCAAATCAGTATCCATTTGGAATCCCTTTTAGTAAACAGAAAAAAATTCTGACTCCTAACATACGATTAATATATAGGAAAAAGCATTTTAAGTCTCACAACATCCAAAGAATTTGCGACTGTAAAAATGCTTAGTGCATCTAGCCCTAGTCATTTACAGCTGGAAATGTAGAGCGTATCTTCATTTAGGCCATTTGTTTGTTCCGAGGTCTGTAACAATCATTGACTGCTGTCTGTTTTCTTAACCTCTTAAGTGCAATTGGCTGACGGCCGCACAACCTCCCCAGTGCGGGTGTTGGCAATTGGCCACTACTGCAGAGGTATTTAAGGGCACCTCTAGTGCTCTGCACCAGAGGGAGTCCTTTATTGTATTTTATCCTCGGGCTGCTCAGGAAGATTTTCCCGAACAGCCTTAGCATTTTTTATTTTTACTGCAGTTACGATCAGCGCACAGGGCACACTGACGTCATTGCAGTAAAAGTGAAAGTAAAACTAGCCGATGGGCTCATTTTACTTTCACTGAATCAGTGCTCGGGGCATATCTCAGCCCCCTGGCACTGATTTCTTTGGGAGAGGTATTGTTGGAAAGAGGAGATTATCCCTTTTCTAATAATACCTCTGTCCAGTGGATCCCTGCTTGGAGGTCACCACAGGAGAGCGCGATCCTCAAGCATGGATCTACCCACCAGCCATCAGGGATAAGAGGAGCGGCCACTTGAGCACGGGCTTGTGCTCACCCATGGCAATTAAATATTTCAGTCTTCCTGCCCCCAGGGGGCAGATGGGGTAATTACCCACGATCTTCCCCCCTGGGGGCAGAAAGCCCACTAGGAACTAGGGATCTTTTTTTAACAAAAATATAGGGACCAATTCACAAAGGGCCTCCGCTCTTGTGACGGAGGCCCCGCAGTCATGGCGTGGGCCAGGCACTAGTGGCAGGACCTCCCCATAGCAGTATTTCATTGCGGAGGTTCTGCCACAAGTGTGAGTCCCTCGCCACGACTGCGGGGCATCCACCATGAGGGCCGAGGTCCTCTGTGAATAGGGCACATAGGGGCTGCCCAACATGGGCATGACCATGCCCCGACCCCTAGTAAATGGGTAAACAGTCTTTATACCCCCCGTATGGGGTATATGGGAGAATTACACCTATCTAGCCCTGGGGAGGTAGAAAGGGGGGTGCCCACCATGGCAATGGTCTCACTCCAACTAAATGGAGCAACAGCCTTTCTGCCAGTGGCAGCTGGAACACAGGTAAGAGGGGTGGGGTGGGGCGGGGTGAGGGTCAGGGAAGTCAACAGATGACGGGATAAGTAAAATTAAATAAAAAATAAATAAAACCACTTGCCTCGCAGAAGCGGCGAGTGCAAGGTAAGTGGTTTCATTTTATTTTTTATTTCATTTTTCTTATTGTCCACTTCCCCGACGCTCACCCCACCTCGCCACGCCCTCCACCCCACCGCTCTTACCTGTGCCGGCTGCCACTGCATTCTGCCCCCGGGGGACAAATGGGGGTAATTATCCCCAATCTGCCTCCCCGGGGGGAGGAGGGGACAGAAAGCCCACTAGATGCCAAGGAAATTTGTTTTTTAAATGTAGGGGAGTGGCTGCCAAGCATGGCATGGCCTTGTCCCCAACCCAAGTAAATAGGGCAACAGATTTTCTGCCCCCCCGGAGGGCAGATGGGGTAATTACCCCCGATCTTCCTGGGGGGCAGGAAGCCCAATAGACACAAGAGAAAGTTTCTTTTTTTTAAGAATATAAGGGTGGGTGCTGCCAACCATAGGCATGGCTATGCCCCTCCCCAACTAAATGGGACCACAGTCTTTCTGCCCCCCCCTTGGGGAGGTATGTGGGGGTAATTACCCCTTATCTGTCCCCACAGGGGAGCAGATAGTCCAATAGACGCCAGGGATTTCTTTTTCAAATGTAGGGGTGGGGACTGCCTAGCATGGGCATGGCCAAACCCCCACCCCAAGTAAATGGGAAACAGTCTTGGGGTAATTACCCTCGATCTGCCTCCCTGGGGAAGCAGAAAGCCCACTAGACACCAGGGATTTTGTTTTTATAAAAATATAGGGGTGGGGCTGCCCAGCATGGGCTTTGGCATGGCCATGCCCCCAACCCAAGTATATGAGGCAACAGCTTTCTGCCCCCTGGAGGGAAATGGAGGTAACTACCTCTGCCCTGCCCCCAGGGAGAGGCAGAAAGCCCACTAGATGCCAGGGAAAGTTTATTTTTGTTTAAAATGTAATGGTAGAGGCTGCCCACTCTGGGCATGGCTATGCCCACACCCCACCTAAATGGACCAACAGTCTTTCTCCCACCCTGGGGGGGGCAGATGGGGTAATTACCCCCAATCTTCCTCCGGGAGGGCAGAAAGTCCACTAGAGGCCAGGGACTTTTTTTAAATGTAGAGTTGGGAGCAGTCCAGCATGGGCATGGCCATGCCGCACCCCAAATAAATGAGTAAACAGTATTGTGGTCATTCCTCCGATCTGCCCCCAATGGGAGAAGAAAGCCCACTAGACACCAGGGATTTTGTTTTTATAAAACCATAGGGGTTAGGGCTGGCATGCCCCCACCCCAAGTAAATAGAGAACAGCTTTTGACTCCCCCCATGGGCTGGATGGGGTAATTACCCCACCGATTTTTATTTATTTGTACTTATCCCGTCATCTGTTGACTTCCCCGACACTCACCCTGCCCCGCCCCACCACTCTTACCTGTGCCTGCCACCACTGATTTCTGCCCTCGGGGGCAGATGGAGCAAATTATCCTTGATCTGCCTCCCCAGGGTGGGGGCAGAAAGTCCACTAGATGTAAAGGAAATTTGTTTTTTAAATGTAGGGAAGGAGCTTCCAAACATGGGCATGGCCTTGCCCCCAACTGAAGTAAATAGGGCACAGTCTTTCTGCCGCCCTGGAGGGCAGATGAGGTATTTACCCCCGATCTTCCTGGGGGGGCAGAAAGCCCAATAGACACCAGGGAAAGTTCATTTTTTTAAAGAATATAGGTGTGGGGGCTGCCAACCATGGGCATGGCTATGCCCCTCCCCAACTAAATGGGGCAACATTCTTTCTACGGGGGCATATGTGGGTAATTACGCCCGATCTGCCCACCCCCAGGGGAGCAAAAAGTCCAATAGACGCCAGGGATTTTGTTTCAAATGTAGGGCTGGGGACTGCCTAGCATAGGCATGGCTATGTTCCCACCCCAAGTAAATGGGGAAACAGTCTTGGGGTAATTGCCCCTGATCTGCCTCCCCCTGGGATTTTGTTTATATGAAAAAATATAGGGGTGGGGGCTGCCGAGCATGGGCATGGCCATGCCCCCAATCCAAGTAAATGGGGCAACAGCTTTCTGCCCCCTGGAGGGCAGATTGAGGTCATCTGCTCTGCCCAGGGGGAGGCAGAAAAGCCCACTAGATGCCAGGCAAAGTTTTTTTTTGTTTAAAATATATGGGTAGAGGCAGCCCACTCTTGGCATGGCTATGCCCACACCCCGACTAAATGGGCCAACAGTCTTTCTGCCCCCCGGGGGGGCAGATGGGGTAATTACCCCCAATCTTCCCCCAGGAGGGCAGAAAGTCCACTAGATGCCAGGGACTTATTTTAAATGCATGCCCCCACCCCAAGTAAATAGGGCAATGGCTTTTCGCCCCCCAGGAGCTGGATGGGGTAATTACCCCACCGATTTTTATTTAATTTTACTTATCCCGTCGTCTGTCAACTTCCCCGACCCTCACCCTAACCCACCCCACCACTCTTACCTGTGCCTGCCACCACTGCTTTCTGCCGACAGGGTGCGGATGGGGGAAATTATCCCCGATCTGCCTCCCCGGGGGGGGGCAGAAAGCCCACTTTATGCCAAGGAAATTTGTTTTTTAAATGTAGGGGAGTGGCTGCCAAGCATGGGCATGGCCTTGCCCCAAACCCAAGTAAAAGGGGAAACAGTCACTCTGCCCCTGGAGGGCAGATGGGGTAATTGTCCTCAATCTTACTGGGGGGGGCAGAAAGCTCAACAGACACCAGGGAAAGTTAATTTTTTTTAAAGAATATGGGGTGGGGGCTGCCAACGATGGGCATGGAAAGGCCCCTCCCCAACTAAATGAGGTAGCAGTCTTTCTGCCCCCCCTTGGGGGGCATGTGGGGGTAATTACCCCTGATCTGCCCCCCCAGGGGAGCAGAAAGACCAATAGATGGCAGGGATTTTTTCTTTAAAGGTAGTGTTGGGGACTGCCTAGCATGGGCATGGCCATGCCCCCACCCCAAATAAATGGGGAAACAGTCTTGGGGTAATTACCCCGATCTGCCTCCTCGGGGGAGCAGAAAGCCCTCTAGACATGAGGGATTTTGCTTTTATAAGTATAATGGGGTGGGGGCTGCCCACCGTGGTCAATGGGAGTCCCCTCGCAAGGGTTCCCATTTATGTTCGTCTGATCCATTCCTGTCGCAAGCACTAGGCCCAGCCACACACGTGGTGCAACGTTTATATCATCACAAGTGGTGTAACGCTGGGTGGTAGGAATTTTGTGGATTTCTGCAGATTCCAGAAGTTTCCATCACAGAAACGTAAGGAAAATGTGTGATTTCATGCAAAGTTTGAGGTTTATAGGGCATTGTGGGAAAGAAAACCTTGTAGGATCCATTCAAGGCACACCACCCTGGACTCCCCTGGTTGCCTAGTTTTTAGAAACATGCAGATTTGCTTGGTTTCCCTGGGTGCTGCCTGAGCTAGGGCCCAAAATCTACAACCACCAACATTTGAAGAAAATGGTCAGTTTTCAGTAGAAAAATATGATGTATCCATGTTGCGTTTTGGGACATTTCCTGTCGCAGGCACAAGGTCTACCCACAGAAGTAAGGTACCATTTTTATCAGAAGACTTAGGGGAATGCTAGGTGGAAGAAAGGGTGAGGGTTCCCGCAGAATCCAGAACTTTCCATCACAGAAATGCTAGGAAAATGTGTGTTTTACTCAAAGTTTGAGATTTGCAAGGGATTCTAGGTTGAAAAAAACCAGGCCAGAGCCACACATGTCACCCCACCCTCAATTTCCCCAGATGTCTAGTTTTAAAAAATGTACAAGTTTGCTAGGTTTTCCTATGTGCCGTCTGAGTTAGGGCCCAAAATCCACAGTTACCCATTTTGCAAAAAACAGGTCAGTTTAAGAGAGGAAAAGTGTGATGTATCCAAGTTTAGTTTTGGGCAGTTTCCTGCCATGGGCACAAGGCCTACCCACACAAGTGAGTTACAATTTTTATCAGAAGACTTAGGGGAATGCTAGGTGGAAGAAAGTTTGTGGCTCCCCGCAGATTACTGAACTTTCCATCACAGAAATGCGAGGAAAATGTGTGTTTTACTCAAAGTTTGAGGTTTGCAAGGGATTCTAGGTTGAAAAAAACCTGGTCAGAGCCACACATGTCACCCCACCCTCAATTTCCCCAGATGTCTAGTTTTAAAAAATAAACTGGTTTGCTAGGTTTCCCTATGTGCTGGCTGAGCTAGGCCCAAAAATCCACAGCTACCCACTTTGTAGAAAAAAGTGTGCTATTTCAGGGGAAAAAGGTGATGGGCCCGTGTTGCATTTTGGGCCGTTTCCTGTCACAGGCACTAGGCCTACCCAACACAAATGAGGTTCCATTTTTATTGGAAGACATGGGGGAGCATAGAATAGTAGAATATTTGCTATTACCAGTTGGGTTTTACTGCATTTGTGCCTACCAAATGTAAACCAGTCTGTATGAAAGAAGACATTTTGAAAAATACCCTATAAATCATATGCTTGTATGGGTACCCACAAATTCAGAGATGTACAAATAAGCACAGCTCCTAAACTCCATGGGCCTCATTTATGAAAACTGTTGCATCGCTACGTGGAAAACAACGATGCAACAGTTTTCACTGTGCCCTGCTTGCGACATGATGGATGCGTCATATTTACTGTATGACGCATCATGTCGCAAGGAATGACAGATACGTCAGTATTACTGACGTATGTGTCGGCGCAAAAGTGACGCATTGCTGGGGTGTGTCTGAAAATAGACGCAACTCCAACAATGTGTCCTTTCACATGGGGCAAGCCCCATGTGAAAGGGCCTGCGTCAGTCTTACGCCTGCTGTGAGGCAGGCGTAAGATATTGACGCAGTAGCGTCCTAGAAGTGGCGCAGTGAAATCTGATAGATTTCACTGCTCCACTTCTACGAGGCTTTTTGCGGGGGAACGCCCACCCTGCATACATTATACCTGACGCCGGTATAATGTAGCGCAGGGCTTTAGAAAGTGACGCATCTGCTTAAATGCGTCACTTTGTAAATGGGGCTCAACATGGTGCATTTTTTATGCCACGAGTGTGTCACAAAAAGTGACGCAACAGCGGTATAAAAGTGTTGCAAGGCCTCATAAATAAGGCCCCATATCTTTGGCCCAATTCAGAAATACATAGGTTTACTTGATACCTATTTTTTACTCTACATATTTCCCCATATGAACGTGCTCGGCAACACGAGGAGCGACGTCCGTGTGTGGGATCAAACTACTAAGAAATAAGATTCTGGACTTCTGGGACATACAGGGATCCCTTGGATTTAACATTGAGAAGTGAGACGTCGCGAGATATTGAATCCCAGTGTGGGTTGGAATTAACACCACTAATAAAGGTTATACACAGGAAGACAATAGCCTTGATAAAGTCGCGGGATTAATTCCCATGTAAGCGACGAAACACGTGTCGGCTGTCTGAACATCGGAAAATAAAAAGGAAAAAAGAAATAAGAACTTACCTACTTGTATTTTACTTATGCTCACATCAAGCATGTTTATGTATATTGTGACATAACAGACGTGTGCTGAGGAATTCCTTTGCAGATTTGATGAAGGCTAGCGGTAGATAACAGCTACGCGCGTTTCGGCACTTCTGCCTTCGTCAGGGAACCGTCTATAGCGAAAAACTTAAGTTTTGGGTAGGGAACTAAATAGTTGATGCCTTTCCGTTGAGGTGCTTGAGTTGTCTATATTTCAAAATTATAAGGATGTGCGACCATACACGAACTGCGATACTGCAATAAGTAGATCAAGGCAGGGCAGTCTAAGCTCATATGATGGTAAAAAGTTGTATGAACATCAGAAGATACTGTTACACTAACACGCTTGGTCCTTAAGAAAGGATTGTTGTACCAAAATTAGCGCAAATCACGGATCGGCAGGGGAACAGTAGAGATTCTGATAGGGTAATAAGTGATGACCCCAATGATAGTTAAATTGTTTATAGTCAACAAGGGCTCTTGCACCATATATGGGATAAACGCCTTAAGTCCTTGGGTCATCCATGCTGCGGATGACAGCGAGACGTTCTATTCTTTTGAGAAGGTAACAATTACTGTTTGTATTATTTGGATTGACTTTTCCTTTTTATGTACATATTATATGTGTTTATTTATTGATTCTGTATATATGTATGATAACACAACTGATTAAGACTAAATACTAAAACAAAAGAGATTTAAAAACTAAATAAAATATTTTTATACCAAGAAATAAGATGATGTCTCAGTTAGTTTTCAATAGTGGCACACCATGTGGTTACACATGCATGTTTAACAATGCCTAGAATGTTTTACCCTTTGCTTAATTGGAAGCTTGCTATTGTTTCTTTACCCATATAATATTGCTTTTGTAAATCAGCCATCGTGGCAAAAAGTTACAGATGAAAACATTAACACAGATGGCTGTTTTTCTCTTCTAATTTTCAATATTTATTTATTTCAACATTTTGGGTCTGACTACGACGTTGGGTGGACTGCCACTGACCGGCTGTCGGTGGCAGTCCACTTGAAAGACAGGATATTGGTCCGACTGCCGCATTACAATGCATGCAGTCGGACCGCAGAGGTCAGGGGAAAGACTGCCCCCTCCAACAGGATCATCTAATCTCGACAGGGCGGCAGTTGGAATCGTAGTCCCGACAAGAGGCGGTGCTGAGGCAGGAACCGCCGTCAGCATTATGATGGCCCTTTCCGTCAGCCGTTTCATGGCAGTCCCACTGCCATGAAAAGGCTGTCGGAAAGGGACTTTGGAGGCCCCAAACAGGGCCCCCATCCCTTGTGGGCCATTGCAAAGTGGCCAACGGGGCACATCTGTGCACCGTGTGCCGTGCACCACATGGTGCATGGCACATGGTGCATGGATGTGCACAAAGTGCTCTTTTACACTTAAGCTTTTTGCTACGGCCCTTTTCCTGGGCGGCAGCACAATCTGCAGTGTTAGAGAGCACTTTTTCGACTACCAGCATGGCGGTCAAATTGTAATTGGGCGGTCAGGCCGCTGTCTGCCTGTCAGGTGGTCTCCTGACCACCATGATAGCGGGCGGCGATCTGACCGTCCGCTATCATAATCGGCCCCATAGTTTATTCACACGTATGATCAATTGCTGAATTTAGCACTGGGGGGAAAGGCCCTGCAGTAAGGGGTTAACCAAACTGAGGACCTCCTGATCATCATTCGACCCTCCTTAATATTGCCAATATTATCTTATAATATAGACAACTAATGCAGGACAACCTAGCTTTTACAAAAAGTCCTTGAAGTGGTTCAGTGCTATGGGTCTGCCACGAACGTCCACATACAGCATCTGTTTTACTCTAAACTACAGTACAGGGTTCTGAAGTCTGAACTGGGCCAGCCGGTGCACAATAAAAGCTGTAAATGGATATGTAATAAAATGAGTGTCAGCTGGCAGGGCCAAATATCCTGGCCGCGCGGACATGATCCGAATCGGCTCCGCTCTGGGCCCCGCAATCAAGGGCACTACAGCACGCCAAATGCCAGCAAAACCGCCTGCAATCCAGGCGCGGTGCATGCTGTAGGCGGAGGACACTTCAGCACTTGAAACAACCGGCCAGAGGAGCGGCATTATCGGCGAGACCCGCGCCGATGCAAGGTCACGGCGGAGTAGACGAAATGGCTGCTGAGTCCGCCGTGCTATGATCGGCCCAGCCGGACCGGGTTTTCCCTGATTGTGAGTGCCGGCGGGCGTACGATTTCTGGCCCACCACATCGCCTTGCCCCCCCGGTGGTGGGGGAACGGAAGGGACCTGGGCTATTACTGGCCCTGTGTGGGACCCCCAGATGAGCTGCCCCGATCGGCGAGACCGTAAAGGAGGAGGACCCACTGCGGGCGCCGCTACACAGGTGGGAGTGCCCACACAGGCCTGCGAGGGTGGGGTGTTCTGGGAACCCTCCTCCGACCCACTACTGGGCCCAACAAGTGGTTAACTGGAGGAATTCCCCCAGATTGACTTGAAGCTGCCTGACCCTAAGATGGCGCCTGGTGGACCTGCAATGAATCGAGAGGCTTCTACCTGTGGCTGACTCTGCGGAGGGAGCCGACCTGCCCGAGGGGTTCTTGTTCCAAAGCGGCGGCATAATGGAGAGGTCCCTGCCCTGAGATCGACGCAGAGGCAGCATAGAAGGTGAAAGGGTGCACACTGGGAGTGTCTGGAACAGTGCTATACAGGCCCTATCATATGGGTCTCTGAGGCCCTATTATCACAGTGCCCCCTGGCTGATCGCGAGCGGCCCCCCTGCTCCAGACTACAAAGCCCTAGCTGAGTGCCTAACCTGACCGGGCGGCATTGCACTGACCGAGGTCCTCGCCCAAATGCTACCGGAAAAGGCCCAGACCAACAGAGTCTACAGCTACTTTGCCCCAACTGAGTCCCGGGCGGAGAAGGAGGGGGAGGACCACACAACAGGCAATATGGTGCTAACCAGGGAAGACCGTCTGGCGACACTGTGGAGTTCAAGAAGGAGCTTATGGAGGACATGAAGGCGGACATTGGCGCCTCGTTCGACGCATTTCGGTCAGAGGTGGGGTCGAAGCTGGTTTCGCTGCATGCAAGCAAACATGGATTTGGTGGGTACCCACACCCTAGACCTGGAAACAAAATACCATGAACTCGAAGGGCGATTGAAGCCCCTGGAAGAGGGTTCTGCCAACCTAAACAACCAGCTACACTCTGCCCTGCTAAAGTGCGAAGACTTGGAGAATCGCTCCGGCAGAGACAATATAAGAGTGAGGGGCCTCGAGGAGGGAAGCGAGGGACCAGATCTTGAGGCGTTCATGGTGGGTCTCTTCTCCAGTGTCCTGGGAGACGACTGCCCAGAAGTTCGGTTGGAACGAGTCCACATGGTCGGCCAGTGTCTCCAGGGGGAAAGCAAGCGTCCAAGGGACATCCTGGCCAAATTAAGCTCAGTTAAAACCAAGGAACTCGTTCTACAAGAAGCCAGAAACAGTGACGTTATTACCTTTCAGGGGGCTACGTGCTTGCTTTTCCAGGATGTAGCTCAAGCCACGCAGGCTGCAGTTCCGACCACTCACGGTGGCACTGAGGGAGCGCCAGATCAAATACCGATGGACCTACCCTTTTGGCATCGCCTTCTCGTTCGGCAACAAACAATGTCACTTCACTGAGGTAGAGGGGACAGCGGCTTTGATCGGCCTCAAAAGACACAACAGATAGCGACTTCAGGGTGGGAACGCACAGATCAACCATTGGGGCAGTGCTCGCTGGGACTCTGGCAGACACCCAAGAAGGGAGGCAAGATGCCGAATCGCTAAAAGTTGCTGGTACTCTGGCTCAAAACTCTTTGTCAGTGTGGTCTGTTCTCCCTAGCCCATTGGGCACTCAGAGATCTCGCCCTTGGGTGGATGTCACAGTGCAGTTGGGTTTTCTTTGGCCCAGGGGCTCGGGGTACAAGACAGTGATGCAATGGGGAACTTCTCCTCCATAGGCCCGAGACTTCTTCGCTCACTCTAGTCCAGGTGAAGAAAGTTATTTGAAGGCTAGTGTCCAGCTACTTACACACTGAACCTGCCTCTGGAGTCACCAACAGTGAGGTTTCTTCATTGCTTTGGGGACTTCTTAGTTGAATTTTTTTTTCATGTTCTGTTGTTTTGTTTTCACCGTGGTGCCTATCATATGGCTCAGTTGACCCGGTTGGGGAATGGGGGCGGGCGGGGTTGGGGTCGGAGGGAGGATGGTATAGGGACATGAAGGGAGATATTCGATCCGGAGATGTGTTCCCCACAATCGATCTAATGTCAGTCAACTGTATGTCATGGAACATTAGGGGGCTAAACTCCCCCAACAAGAGACAATGTTTATGGGAATTCCTAGGGGACCATCATGTCCATATAGTAGCATTACAGGAAACTCATCTGAAGAGAGGCGAGGACCTCCGATTATGACACAAATCCTATCCACTGATATTCAGGTCCTCTGCCACTACTAAACAAAATGGAGTCGCTCTCCTTTTCCATTCTTCGGTTCACTTCCAACCCCACGACATGAAGGCGGACAAAACTGGGAGATTCCTTATGGTTAAGGGGGTTTTGATGGGTTGCCCATGCACTATCGCCACGGTCTATGCTCCTAATTCCGGACAATTGGAATTTCTCCTCACGTTTCTTTCAACGCTGTAAGGCTTTGCCACGGGGGACATAATCTTAGTGGGAGATTTCAAACTTATTTGGGATCCCACTGTGGATACTACCCATCCACATAGACCAGCGGTAGGAGTCTTTAACAAGACTCTTAAATCTTCACTACAGTGCTTGGGACTGATAGATATCTGGAGGACCCTAAATCCCTCGACACATGACTATTCCTTCTTTTCACACTCCCATAGTTCATACTCTAGGATTGACCACATCTTCTTTAGCCGGGCGCTCCGTCGGGTGATATCGAGTGCTCAGCTGCACTTGATATGCCTTTCGGATCACACACCACTGGGAATTCTGATCAACTGGCCTATACCCCACTCTAAACTTACAAGGTGGTACTTCCCCAACATCCTCAGTAGGAATCGGCTTCTTTGTGATGATCTGAGGAAGACGATCAAAGACTTCTTCGCCAACAATGACCCCAAAGACACCTCTCATTTGATTAACTAAGACGCCGTTAAGGCGGTTATAAGGGGCAAATGCATTGCCCTACCACCCTTAAGAAGCAACAAACTGGGGAGCGGTTGTCACTAGAGGGGGAACTACGAGATGCTGAAAAGTCACATAAAGATGCCCTGTCTGTAAAGACTTTAAGGAAAGTAACTACACTAAAAGGGAAGCTCCAGGCAATATATACTAATAGGGCAGAAAAAAATGTTTTACGGCTCCTGGCTCGAGGGTATGATGGCAATGATAAAATTGGCCCCCTGCTGGCGCAACAGCTCTGAGCTAAGCAGGAGAAGGAATACATCAGACATATAGTTGACGAGTCGGGCACCACACACCATAGTGAAGGGAGGAAAGCGGCTGCCTTCCGCAAATTCTATAGAACACTGTATACGGCAGACCCCTCAATAGAGCATGACCAATCTCACTATTTGAACTTGCTGGAGCTTCCACAGGTTTCCCCACCCACCAATTACGAGCTCCGTCGGCCCATCTCAAGAGAAAAGGTCTAAAAGGCGATAGATGCCCTAAAACTCCAGAAGGCCCCGGGCCCCGATGGGTTCAGCATTCAGTTCTACCGAACATTTGCAGCTGAGCTGACTCCCCACTTCACGGCTCTCTTCAATGAATTAGCAACCTCTCATCAAGAATCCCGGGAAGTGTTAATTACTCTGATCCCCAAAGCAGGAAAAAGTCCCCAATTGTGTGCCTCGTAAAGGTCTATTGCGCTTTTGAATTTAGATGCTAAATTATATTCCAAGATACTCGCCAGCAGATTGGAAGGAATTCTACCAGACTTGATCCACCCGGACAAATCTAGTTTTATCAAGGGACATCAGACCCATGATAACCTGCGTAGGATAATACACCTAATTGATGAAGTTCAGAAGAAGCACATCCCAGCGGCCTAACTCTCACTAGATGCAGAGAAGGCCTTTGACCGGGTCGATTCGCCCTTCTTGATGAGCACTCTGCGCCGTTTCGGGTTCGGCAATATCTTCCTGGGCATAGTGAAAGCTAATTATCATTTCCCCAAGTCCCGAGTCCTTGTCAACGGAGTAACCTCTGACTTTTTTAACTTATCAAGAGGCACAGGGCTGGCCCCTATCACCCATGCTCTTTGCAATCTGCATTGAACCACTTGCTGCACGTATTAGGTCCAACCCAGAAATCCACGGGATCAAGTTTGGTCCAGATGAACATAAAATGTCCTTGTTTGTGGACGATGTTCTGCTGTCCATTACTAAACCTAATTCTTCCCTGCCAGCTATACAGGCCAAACTTAATAACTTTGAGAAAGTAGCGTGTTTTAAAGTTAACCTTTCTAAATCTTTCTTACTTAACCTGACAATGCCCCTGGAGATGACGGCAGCCATCACAGAAGCATCACCCTTCCAGTGTGTACATAAAGAAATTACTTACCTGGGTATTAAAATCAACCCCAACCCAACAGACCTATACAAAGCTAACTTCCCCCCCTTGATACGGCAGCTTAAATCAGACTTTAAAAATTGGGGTTCTACGTACATTACCTGGATCGGTCGAATAAACGCGATCAAGATGAATGTATTGCCTTGCCTTCTCTATCTATTTCAGGGTCTGCCGATCACGGTGGATAAGGAGCTGTTCGCCGAGCTAAAGGGGATGATAACAAAATGTATCTGGCAGGGGCGCAGGGCCCGCGTATCTCAGCGACTACTGACCAGACCGTGCCTAATGGGGTGTCTGTCCCTTCCAGATTTCCCTCTCTATTATAGAGCAGCACAGCTCTGTGTCCTGGCCAAGTGGTCCCTTAAAGCCTTGGACAAACATTGGCTCCATATGGACAGGCAAGTAGCGGGAAGAAACATATGGGACTTGCCTTGGAAACCAAAACAGGACAGGACAAAAAATGTCTACCTTAGCATCCCTAGAGCCACTACTCTTAAAGCATGGGATATCGCCACAAAGACCCTGTCCCTGACGACCTTTCCATCCCCATACATCCCCATCCATTTTAATCCCGCCTTCCCCCCAACGGTGCTTGAGGGTCCCTTTGACAAATGGAGGGAGGGTGGGTGCCTAATGTTGTCTGACCTGTTTATTCGAGGGGACCTACGCTCCTTTGCAGACTGTGCCGCTCTTTTTAAACTCCCACCCACAGAAGAATACCACTATTTCCAGTTAAAACACTGGGTGCAACAGCCCCAGATGCGGCTGGCCGCGACCATGGATCTACTCCCAATAGAAATATTCGTACAGGCCGGTGGCACGGCCAAGGGCTGCATCTAGTTTCTCTACTCTCTCCTTCTCACAGTGGGTTTCTCTCAGGCCCCGCGACATAGAGGGTTTTGGGAAGCCCTTCTGCAGACCCCTATAACAGAAAAACAATGGAGTTCCCTATATAAAGATATTGCTAAATACAACCGTTCTATGTTTCTAAGGGAAGCCCATTACAAAATCATGTTCGACTGGTACCTACACCCCCAAAAACTGCACACTCTCTTCCCGAACACTGCAGATAGATGTTGGCAGGGATGTGGACTCTTAGGCGACTTCTGCCATATATGGTGGGACTGCCCATCCATTCAACCTTTCTGGAAGGAAATTCTGTCCCAGATCAAACAGATTCTGGGATACCCAATTTCAGACTCCCTAGAACATGTCCTATTAGGGGTGCGGGATCCCAGTCTGAAAAAACAAAACTCACTGGGACCGTTCCATTATGTGGCTGTGTCTGGGGGCAGCCAAAATGGCAGTGGCAGCAGCTTGGAAGAAACCGGAGGCCCCCTCTCTCTCCCAATGGCATGCCCGGCTGTGGCGGGCCCTAACCCTTGAACGCCTGACTGATATCATAGTGGACTCCTGCGAGGTGTTTGATTATATCTGGAGTCCATTAGTGGGTTATCTGTTGGAAGGCTTGCCACTCTTTGCCTGTGGCCCTAGACTATGGGCCCTTTACCTCTTTCACACTTAGTTGGTCTGGACCCTGTTATGATCCCATCGGGAGCCATGGCCCTCGAAACTTCCACGACCCCCCTCCTGTGCAGTCCCCCTTTCCTCAGTTGGCCGGGAGCGGCGGGCCCCTCCGGCCTTTCTTGCGTTGGGCCCCATCCGCTCCACGCTCTCCTCAAATATTCTATGGTCATGTACAATGGGTTCCACAGGATTGTTTAGTTGTTTTTCACCTTGTTCAGTTTGTTGGCTCTCGATTATATTGTCCAGGCACAATAAGAGATATGTAGACTGTGTGACATATGCAATGTGATAATGGGAAATTTGTGCCTGAATATGCTAAGAGTAATGCCGAGAACTTGTGGAAAAGCTGTGTTTTGTGTTTAGATATCTGATAATCTTGGCTTAAGACAGAGCTCTGTTGAGCCTCATAAGTTGTTACTCTTTGTAAAAGCAATAAAAAGATTTTGCCCCAAAAAAAAATGAGTGTCAGGCAGCAGCATTACTGTAATCCTCTCTGAGGGAAACGAGGTGACAAGTTAGCAATCTCAAAGATTGGTTCAGTATTCATAGGTGGCATTATAGAGCAGGTGGGACACAAGCTGCCAATGCTTTTAGGTGAACCAAAGATGTGATGTAGTGTTGACGCTGCAGGAATAGCAGAACACACAAGCCAAGATTTAGCTATAGGTGGTTATCTCTAGGAGGTGGCAACTTAGGTTCAAAGCAACAAAGTACAAAGTAGTGAGTAGCCCCTAGGAGGACAGCATTTCAGTTGTTTACATAAGAGCTCCTGTTTAGTAGGGATGAATCTAGTAAACTTTACAGTGTTGTCAGTGTCATTTGTTCAGCACAGAATGTCACAGGGACATTTGTTTATTGATGGGGTGTTGCATTTCTTCTCTGAGCTTTCACTGTTTAGGTTATCTGTATGACCTATCTTGGTATGCGTGTTTCTGTAGCATCCAGAGCTGAAGACTCAAGAGATGTTACCATTGGTAAGTTTGAGCTGGTCCTGAGGGCTGTGGTGATGAACATGTTTGTTACATACCAGTTGGAGTAAGAGAAAGTAGTAGCAGTGGCGCAACTAAACTTTACCCCCCCCCCTGCAAAGTACATGGAGGGGGCCCCCCTCCCCAGCCAACCACCTACCACTTTTGCTGAGGGGGCTCTGGAGATCGCCTCCTCCCTCCGCACCGTGGGGGCTGTGGGGGCTTTTGTTATGCCACTGAGTAGCAATGGAGAGCAGAGGAGAAACTGGATGAGCAGCAGGAGTCACAGACTTTTTTCAGTTACCTTGAAGAAAGCTGCACACAGATATGAATACATGGGGGCAGATTTACAAGCCCCTTGCGCCACCAGGGCATCACTTTTTGTGTCGTACCGATGGCGCATTTTACTGCTCCATATTTACAAGGACAGGAAAAGCCACCATGCGTGACTTTTCCTGTCCTTGTAAATATGGCCCCTTTGCACGCAGCACTTTGCGTGAAAGGAGTGTTCCATGGGTGTTACTGTGGTTGTTCCCACGCAACACCCATGGAACCAGACACATTTCCAGATTTACGAGGAATCGTAAATCTGGAAATGCGTGTGAATGCTAGGCCTCCCCAGGGGAGGCGTAGGGAGGCGCAACGAGGAGAAATGTATTCATTTCTCCTCGTTTTCTTTTCCTCTTTCTATGCGTGCTGCATTCTGCAGCACACTTAGAAAGAGGAAATCACCTCTAATAATTGTTTATGTACTGGAAGGGTTCCCTTCCTGCACATAAACAATCATTGAAACAATTACGTTTTTCAACTTCTATGTGTGCTAATGCGGCACACATAGAAGTTGAAAAACGGCATTTCAGATTGTTTTTGTGCAGGAAGGGACCCCTTCCTGAACAAAAACAATTTCCCCACAACACAGGTGATGGAGCAAGGACTCGTAAATGAGACTTGCTCGGAAGCAATCCTCTCGTTTAACTCACTAACGAATTATTAACAACGTGTTTTGTGATTAATAATACGCATTTCCTTTACACGCGGGAGAAAATGAAGCTTGCCTATGTGTTTACTAACTGCAATAACATGAACGAAGGACTAAGATGCATTCTAACACGGGATCTTTACTGCGCATGCGTCTACTGCATCTACGTAGTATGAAGTACTAACGCTTGGAGGGAAATTCTTGCGCCTGCGCAAAGAACCATAAAATGGCCGCTTGAAAACTCACATGCATGGCACCTGCTTGCTGAAATTAGAAAATACGTTTTATACTAACGCAAATGCAGAAAGGGAAATAATAAATGGAATGGGTTAGAGTAGAGGTTGGTGGTATACAGTGAAATCATTTATTTTTGAGAATAACATTTTTCCTTTTGACTTTATTATTAGTGTGTATTTGGGCCTGTCAAATTTGTCTGAGTTGAGCAGACTGACGTTGCGCCACGCATGCGCCCTGGCGAGAAAGTACGAAAGATGACTAAGGACTTGTCACGCGTCCAAGGCCAGCGAAGATGTGCCCTGGGAACATGAGGGTGAAGAGTTCATATGAAGGAACTTTATTCAAGAGATCGCAACAATTGTATTAATAAAGTTTGGAGATGTATGAGAAAGGAAGAGACTTAATAAAGGTTGAGGGGAGGAGTTTTGAAACAATGGTTTAAAGAAATAAGTGAAATGTAAGTATGGTGTGATGATCATTCCCCCCTCGCCTGTCCAATCAGAGTTAGTATTTTGTAGAATTGAAACATTAATGGGTGGTACATGCTTATGGAAGGGTATAATTGAGGTAGTTTAGTTAGCTAAGGGAGAATTCGGAGAGATCTGTTCGGAGAACTGGGTGTGCTGAGGCAATGCAAAGCTCGGGATGCTGTTGGTGCTGGGTGGTGCTGAAGCTGTGAGACGCAGATGAAGAAAATCGAATGCAGAACTATCTACTTAATTTGGGTGGGTTAGAAAGAAGATCGCGGAAGAACCACAAGGAGGAGGAGAGTGTCAGAGAGGGGTGTGACGTAGTCGTCGGTATCTAGAGAGGTGAAGTATCCTGTCCTGATTCCTGTCCTGAAGTCTTTGTCTCCTGATCTGTCCTGGGGACCATTACTAGCCCTTTGGCCAGGGGGTTGGTCTTCACACCATACTTGGTAATTATAAATTCATCGTCTTGATAAATGATCTTCTCTCTCTATCCTCTTCTTTCTGAGCATAGTTGTTGTGTGGATCTGAATTATTATATCTATTGAAGTTTTGATTGAATTGGCACTCTTGCGAATGAGGGTGTTTGTACTGAAACGTTTGTGGTGGTTCACAAACAACTAATTTAGATAAAGATTTTAAAAACTTCTCGAGCCTGTGATTATTTTATTTCAATTAAGAAAGGTTTAATCGAGTTATGTTAATTATCACCATCAACTAGTTCCACCTAATGGTCCATTGACCAAGGGAAAGAACAATTTGATCAGTGAAAGGTTTAGTTGGAGAAGAAATAACTAGATCTTAAAGTATGAAAATCATAAAACTAAAAAGTTCCAGCGGTCTACTTGGTGTTTAGTGGAAGTGAGTTGTATGGGCCCAGGTGAGTATATGGTAGTGGAGAATCTGTTGCTAGTACGCCGCTGGATCAGTTTTCTGGTAGCAGAGCTATGGTTATTAGTGACTAGTTTGGTGATAAGTACAGATTATTAATTATTTGGTTTATGTTTAACAAAAAGAATTAGCGTCTTGTTTTATGTTGTTTGGAAAATTCCCGGGGAAATGAATAGCGGGTGGCGATAGAAACCACACTGCAGTGAGGTTACTCGTCTGTTGGAATAACACTGAGGAGCAAGGAAAAGCTAGCAGTGTTAAAGTAGGGACTACTTTCTGTATAAAAGTGAGAGTGATTGATAGCAAAGAGTTCGCTAGTGAAACTTTAGGCGTTATATCACCTAGAAAGGGTAACCCTGAAGTAGTAGCAGGTTCTTCTAAACTAGATTGATAGCAAAAGGAGTTCGCTGGTGAAACTTTGGTCTCAAATTTCCCAAACGGGTGATACCGGAGGAGTAACAGGTTCTCTGGAGCTTGTATGAAGAGTAAGCGGAAGGTTTTACTCACAGTGAAAATAAATAAACTATCCTTTTGATTTAGTGGAACAGACAGAGTAGCAAATGTTTTTACGTCGTTATTAACAAAGAAGTTTAAAGAAAATTTCGAGAAATAAAGTTTAGTATTACCTTGTAAAGGGAGGGTCAGTTGCCGGAGTGGTACTGACGTCACAGAGAGCCGTGCTGGGATTGGTAGAAGCAGCGGATGTGTGTGACAGGAGGAGCTTTGTAAAGGAGGGGTAAGAAGTCGTCGGAGTTGGACTGACGTCACAGAGAGCCGCGCTGGGATTGGTAGAAACAGCGGGCGTGTGACAGGAGCAGCCTTGTAAAGGAGGGGTCAGTAGCAAGGAGCAGAACCGAGGTCAGGAAAAGGCCGCGCTGGCATTGGTCGGATTACGGGTGTGAGCCTAATTTGATTGGATAGCTAGTTAGAAGCCGCGCTAGGATTGGCGGAGAGAAGATTGTATGCAGGATTTTGATTTGACTGTAAGTGCAAGACGTACAGGTAGAAGATTTCAAGGGTTTGCGGAATACAATTTCCTACACCGTTCTTCAAGGATGTATGGAGAGAAAAGAAAGATGTCATTTTTTAAGAAAATAAAGAATTTCTTTGGAAAGGATAAACCTGTGTTGACTAGAGAGGGAATTCCTATTCCACCACCGAAGACACCAGCATCTTTTATGATGATGGAAAGGGGATATCATACTTGCGTGTGGTTGGAAAACTGGGTAGAATATACGAAGGATGATGGTGTGTTAGCGTTTCCTAAGGATGGTACGTTTAATGGGAGGATTCTTCAGAATTTGAGATTGAAAATAAATGATTTAGAACCTAGACCTAGGTTAACTCAATATGAGGTTTTGGAAGAATGGGAGACTGAGTCATATGAAAGAGAGAAATGCAGAGGTGGAAGATATAGAGGATTCTTTCCCAGACATTTGCATGAGTCACGCGAAGGGCAGATGAAACAGTGTAGGAGAGCTATGGTATCAGAAGGGTTATATCCAGTGTTGATGGCTGAGGAACAGTCTGGAGGAAAGTGTAAGGAGAAAACGAGACATATGAATTCGGCAGGTTATGGTGAATCAGATGACGAGTTGTTAGAGGATATTTTAATTAAAAATCCACCACCCTATCAAGAAGCAGCTAGTAAGGTTACTCCAAGTGCACCAGTAATGGGAATGCCATTAACCCCACAAATTTTACATGAAACTGTAGTGTAGTTCCTATTTCCCTAATAGGCTCTGCGCATTGGAATAATATACCCTATAGATTCGACATAGGACTGAGGTCAGTATGTCCCTATCGAGTATATTAAACTTAATTACTTTGTGCCAGCTAACTCAGAGGCCACTAGAAACTCCTTGTAAACAAGAAGGGAGTAGTTTCTGGCAACCGCATAAACATGACAACTTTGTTTCCCTTTAGAATCGGAACACTCTCAGAATCGTGGAAACAATAGATAACAGTTTCACTCAGCTAATCGTGCATGCTCAGTTTCCTCAGAGTTACACAGAAAGAATAGACGGGCGTTCAATAAAAGGATTTATTGAACAGTCTTGTTTCTCATGTAAGAGATATGAGCTGTTATGATCACAAGACAGTATGCAACATATATAATGTACAGCGTAAGCAGTAGAAATAAATAATACTGCGCTAGCATTATCTTTTAGCTATGATACATATATTCACATACATAAATAACATGATCTAAAAATGCGAGTACTCACATGATGCTTCTCTAAGCTAGTTCTACCCCAGTGTACCTAACGCATCCTAGGTGTAGGGCAAGGTAAGAAGTAGGTGAAGTATTCTCTAGTATGGTATGCTATAGTCTAGTATGCCAAGTCTAGTATGCCAAGAGTCCCTCTAGGTTCTAGTCAGCTCCATACCTTGAGAATGAGAGAGGTGGGAATCTCCTGCCGGATCTCGAACTCTAACACCCCGCGAAGGGAGTCAGAACACTGGAAGCTGGATTCTCTGCGAGCAGGGATGACAGCGTCTCTTCTCAGTGCGTCAGGCCGGGATACGGGCTCCTCTGAAGTCGAGGTCTCTTCTAACTTGCTTGGGCAAGGGAAGGTATATTTATACCTGGTAGGTGCCTTGGAATGTTAGCATTGACGTGAAGTCGGACAGAGGAAGACATCAGGAATGAACCCTTAAGGAATAGTGGTTCATGCATAATAGATGAGTTCTTGGAGAAATCAATAATCCTGTGCTGGGCTTAGGGTTTGGTTTCTAAGAACTCGTTGTGACGTTAGGGTGGACGGATGTCGGTGACCATGCCTGTATTTGGAGTGCATGGCTAATGCCTAAATAAGGACTGGGAACTTATGCCTCTATAAGGGCAATGCGAATTGTGCCTATATAAGGACATGTTTCAGGAAAACCTATATACGGACACCTAAAGCGGAATACAACAAAACGTCATATAACAGAGTGTTGCATGATAATGAAAGAGAAGCTTTGAATAAAACTAGAGAATAACTAGTTCAAAAGATAAGTCAATTAAATTTAAATACTGAAGCTTTGACAGTACCAGTGACCATTGGTCCGGTAATCCCATTGTATGGAGATAATAAGATTTGCCAGAAACCACAACTTGTGACAGTTCCATTAAATAGTCCTAGAAAAGAGATAATAATCACAGATGATCAGGTTAGCGAAAGTGAGTCAATTATTTCATTAATGGATCTCCCTATTGTGGAACCTCTGACGGAAACTCCAAAGAGAGTTACGCCTATGAATTTGAGAGAAAGAAGACCTTTGGTTCCGGCTGCAACTGGAGGCGCAACAGTAGTCACCTCTGAAGAAATAGAAAAGTGGGCTCAGGAAAGAGATAATCAGAACCCAACACCAAAGATTTTAGATATCAGCAGATTGAAAGTGGAATTGGAAGAGATGATGACAGGATGTGTGGGTACAGAAAGATTAAACGTTTACAATGATGAGGAATTATTATTTCTATATAAGAATATAACTAGGAGAGCAAGAGTATTTCATGAGAGACTGACTGAAGTTGCTTCAGAGATTGAAATAGACATAGGGAAATCAAAGTTGTTACAGAAACCCTATCGAGTGGACTTTACTGATAAAGATTTAGAAAGTGTAAATGCTTCTGGAAAGAGACTACAGATAAAGGAATTAATGAACATTTTGCGAAAGTGGGGAGACATTGATAAATGGAGAATTAGATGGATAAGAAAGAAACAGGAAGTACAAGCGAGAGAAGCAGCAGCTGCATTTCCAGTAAGAGAATCAGGCAGAGTGGAAAAATTGTGTTCGATGAGAGAGGTTCCTGGAGGTGGATATGTTCATGTTCCTTGGAGTAGACAAGATATTTTATCATTTACAAATGATTTTCCAAAACTGAGAGAAAAACCAGTTGAGTGGTACAAGCAGGTAGAGAGGTTTGTGAAGGTTTCAAAGGTTTTATTGAAAGACTTGGATGGTCTATTTGATATAGTGGTACTTGCTGATTTATGGACAGAATGTAAGATCACAATTGATTGGCCTAATGAGGAGTATCCTAGAGATGCAAAAACAGGAGCACCTTCGGACAAGGTGATGAAAAAGTATCACCAAGTGATTACGTATTTGAAAGAGAAAATCCCTCCTAAATAAACAGATTGGGTAAAAATAGATAGAACAACACAGGAACCAAATGAATCTGTACATGCGTACTATGAACGGTTATTGCAGGTGTTTAAGCAGTATAGTGGTTTTGAGAATATCGGTGACAAAGATATGGGACATTTTGTGTATCGGTTTGTATATGGTTTGAAACCAGAAATCAGTCAGATGATACAGCAGCACATGTTGTGTTGGCAAAGTAAGACAGTGGATGAGATTTTAAAGTACGCAAAATATTGCGGAGATGACATTGAGGCCAGACGTAGGAAGCTAAAAGAGAAAATGATGTGGGCACAAGTTAAATTGGCAGAGCAGCAAGAAGAGAAAGCAAATGACCAAAATAATAATCAAGTGAAAGAACAAAGTCAGAATAATCAAGGAGCGAATGGTAATAAATATAAGGGACGAATGGACAGAGAAGAAGCAAAAAAGAAGTTTCCTTGTCATGCGTGCGGAAAGCTTGGACATTGGAAGAACGAGTGTAAGAGTACTCAGAATAATAAGAATAATAATGGGCCAAATCAAAATTTAATCCCACAGATGCAGAATGAAGTACTTATGAATCAGCAGCAGCAGGTAGTTACTCCACAATATCAGGTGCCACCAGCTCCTATGCCAAATTTTGTGAACCATCAAAGTTTCAGTGCGACACCGGATTTCAAGGAGAAAGTGGCAAGAATAATAGAACAATTGCACAATATTTTTTACAGAATGATGAAGAACATTCAGATGCCGCACAATGACGGTGCCTGAGGGGGGAGGAAGAGGAGTGCGTGCTTGGCGCATCCTTGCCGGTAGATCAGTCAGGTCCATTCGTTGATGGGAGAGTAGAAGGTAAAGACATTACTTTCCTATTGGATACTGGTGCTACCAGGTCTACTGTGAGAACAGCAGACATCCCAAACCTACCCCTCTCGGGAGAGTCAATCCAAGTTGTAGGCGTATCTAACCAACAGATTAGAACCCCAATCACAAAGCCAATGGAGGTGCACATTGGAAACTTCAAAGAAATGCATCGATTTGTAGTATGCGATTCCAGTACAGTAAATCTGTTGGGAAGAGATCTTTTGTGCAAGATGAATTGCACGATCTATTGTACACCGGATGGTGTTGCTTTCCAAACCCCTGATGAGGACGTTGTTTACAAGATGATGTTGGCCAAACAGGGAGTAGATGAAATGTTTTCATTAATAACTGAGAATGAATTGCCAGAAGAGTTAAGAACCACAGTTAATCCAGAAGTATGGGATTTTACAGGAAAAGACATTGGGCTGTTGACAAATATTGACCCACTTAAAGTGACAGTGAAGGAAGGTGCAGTGTATCCAAATACCCGACAGTACAAAATGAGTCCAGAAGTAAAGGCAGGAATTATTCCAGAAATTGAACGAATGGTTAAACAAGGTATTTTAAAAGAAGTGATGGGTAGTCCCTGAAATTCGCCAATAATGGGACTGAAAAAGTATAGCGGAAAGTACAGAATAGTGCAAGACCTACGGAAAATAAATACAATTGTAATTCCCTGTTGTCCAATTGTGCCAAATCCAGCAGTGATCCTTTATCAGATACCTTGGAATGCAGGATGGTTCACAGTAATTGATTTATGCCAAGCGTTCTTTTCTATTCCTTTGCACCCTGACAGCAAGTATCTTTTTACGTTTCAATTTGAAGATCGCATTTACGCATGGAGTTCCTCAAGGGTACACAGAGAGTCCTTCAATTTTTAATCAGATTTTGAAAAAGTGGCTAGAGTCATTGATTATGCCTGGAAATTCTGTTCTGGTTCAGTACATTGATGACCTATTAGTGGCATCAAAAACACGAGAAGATTGTGTCACAGATACAATTGCATTACTGAACCATTTGGCTGAAGGAGGACACAAGGTGTTTCCAGAAAAGTTACAGTTCTGTCAACAAGAAGTTAGATATTTAGGGCATAAAATAGAAAGAGGAGTTAGAAAAGTGACACCTGAAAGAATAAAAAGAATCAAAGAAATGCAATTGCCACAGACTCAAAAAGAAATGAGAATGTTTCTAGGAGTGGTTGGATACTGTAGGCAATGGATTAATGGTTTTTCTATGTTAGCGAAACCATTAATACAGATGATCCGGAAACGAGCAAAAGATCCGATTGATTGGAGTGATGACTGCATAGAGGCATTTGTGAGACTAAGAAATTGTTTGTGTGAGGCTCCTGCTTTGGGTATGCCTGATTATTGAAAAGATTTTGCTCTGTTTTGCTGTGAAAGAGAGAATTGTGCACTTTCAGTCTTAACACAGAGACATGGATTGAGTCGACGTCCAGTGGCATATATTTCAGCTACATTGGACCCAGTGGCTTCAGCATTGCCTGGCTGCTTAAAGGCAGTAGCTGCTACTTGTATGAGTCTGGAGCAAAGTGAGTCGATATTGAGGGGACATCCGGTAAAAGTTTTTGTTCCACACTCGGTTGAGATTCTTTTGACAAGAACAAGAACACAGCACCTCACCCCTAGTCGTTTGACAAAATATGAAAGAGTGATTTTGGGAGCTGAGAACGTGACTGTGATAAGGTGTACGATCATAAACCCAGCCACCCTATTACCAGACCCCTGCGATGAAGAAGTGAAAGATGAAAGTGATCATGATTGTTTGGACGTGACTGAGTTATGCACGAAGCCCCGCCTGGACATAAAAGAGTCACCTTTGAAAGAGGCTGACCATGAGTTATTTGTAGACGGTTCCTGCCTTAGGACACAAGAAGGAGGACTAAGTGCTGCATATGCTGTTTGTAAAATATCTGGGGTAATTGAAGCATCCTGTTTACCTGGGGTCAAGTCTGCACAAGTAGCTGAATTGGTTGCCTTAACAATGGCATGCAAAAAAGGGAAAAATTGGAGAGTAACCATATTCACGGACAGCCAATATGGGTTCGGGGTTGTGTATGACTTCGGCCAGCTTTGGATGCAGAGGGGATTTCTGACTTCTTCAGGATCTCCTATCAGAAACAGCAAAAATGTGAAAGATTTGTTGGAAGCATTACAATTGCCAAAAGAGATAGCAGTTGTAAAATGCGCTGCACATCGGTCAGGAAAAGACTATGTGACTGCTGGCAATAATTATGCTGATCAAGTGGCCAAATACTGTGCTAAAAATGCAGTAGCCATAAACAGAAAAATTGAAACGGGTGAAACCAGATGCCAACTTATGTATTTCTCAGTACCAGAAACATGGGATGAGATTAGACAATTGCAGGAAGAAGTTGAGGAAAAGGACTAAGAAATTTGGATAAAGGCAGCCTGTACAAAGAGACCACATGATGAGGTATGGGTGTATTTAGATGGAAGACCTGTCATGCCAGATTGTTTGCTTTCAAAAATGGCGAGAGCGTATCATGGAGCAACACACATAGGGAGAGATTCAATGATTAGGCTATTCAGACAGAGTTGGTATAATCCGAAGTTCAGGGTAATCGCAGAGAGCCTTTGCCAAAGATGCTTAACCTGTCAACAGCAGAACCCAGGTAGAAAGACAGTGGTAAGCTGGGGAAAGATCGGAAAGGCAGAAGGACCCTTCACCAGATTACAGTTAGATTTTATTGAATTGCCCCCATGCAATTGACTGAAATACGTACTTGTCATAGTATGCCTTTTCTCAAGATGGGTGGAAGCCTATCCCACTCGAAGAAATGACAGTTTTACAGTTGCAAAATTGTTGTTGAGGGAGTTAGTTCCGCGATTTGGTTTTCCGGTCACTTTGGAATCAGATAGAGGCCCTCATTTCAATAATGAAATAATTCGATTAATCTGTGCTGCGTTTAACATTGAACAAAAACTGCACTGTGCTTATCGTCCAGAGGCTTCTGGAGTTGTTGAGCAAATGAATGGCACAATCAAGTCAAGATTGGGAAAGGTGTGTGCATCCACAAAGCTGAAATGGCCAGATGCATTACCTCTTGTATTGATGGGTCTCAGAAGCATTCCAGACAGAAAAACAGGAATGAGCCCACATGAGATTCTCATGGGAAGAGCCATGAGACAGGCATTTATTCCTGGAAATAAACTAATGAGTATAACTGATGATCTGGTATTGGACTATTGCAAAGGATTGGCTGAAATGATGCGTTCTATCTCTCACCAGGTTGGAGAAGACGCAGTTGAAAGACAGCCAGACCAAGCGCATGATTTGAATCCTGGAGATTGGGTGCTAGTGAAGAAACACGCAAGGAAGTCGTGTCTAGCACCAAGGTGGGACGGGCCACGGCAAGTCATACTAGTCACTACCACAGCAGTGAAGTGTGCAGGTCTGCCCAATTGGATTCATGCCAGCCATACCAGAAGAGTTCCGAGCCCATCAGATCAACAAGAGCCACCACTGACTAAGCAGGCTGAAGCGTCAGGAGTTGTAAACTGTGAAATTGAAGAATCTAGAGTGATAGATTCTGAAAGACAACCATATGACGAACAGTCTGAGATAAGTCAGGAAGAATGGATCCCAGTGATTGAAATAATTGATGATGCAATTGAAACCAGAAGAAGAACAGAACTGAAAAGACAGGAAAGTAGTCAGGAAGAGACAGGGGAAGAAGAACAGACTCAGGTAAAAATAGAAAGAGACACAAACAAACCTGAGGAGGGAAAAATTGAAGAACACGTTCAGGCGGAAGAAGAAAAGTTTGAATTAAGACCTGAACAGGACCAGATAGAGTTAGAAGAACAAGTTCAGGCAGAAGAAGAAAGGTTTGAAGTAAGACCTGAAAAGGGTCAGATAGAATTAGAAGAACAAGCTCAGGAAGAAGTCGAACAAAATACGGTAGAACCTGAGCAGGAGGAAGCAAAGGAAGGTACAAGCACAGAAAACAGAGAAACAGAACAGATTGTGCCTAAAATAAATGAAATAAAAAGAATTTTACAAAGAGACAAGGAAGGTGAAAATGCAGTACAAATCAAAAGAGTCAGGAGGGGAGACAATTGGCCAACTGGAGTAAAGAAACTAAAATATCACTTGAGAAAATCAGAAAAGAGACCAGAACAAGTAAACAAAGTCACAAGTCAAACAAGACCTAAACAAACTTTAGCAAAACTAACTCGAAGAAGTCCAAGATTGAGAAATTTAAACAGGAGATACAAGGCTCCTGAGTGGACATACGTTATACTCGAGGAATTTGAGTCCTTGGATCTGTCTGATGAGACAGAAGAGGTCCATATTGCACAAATTGATGAAAGCAAATTGAAACCTCCTTAAGAACAAAAAGGAAGGCTAAGACTGAAAAAGAAAAAGAGAAGAGAAAAGAAATTTTTTCAGGAGTAAAATGGCAGAAACTGAAGTTACCGGGAAACCAAAGAGTGGATTAAAAAGAAAGTGTTTTAGATTTTGTTTTTGTAGTATTTTATTAGCAGCATTAGGATGGTTATTCCTAACAGTAGGAGTACCTTTAATAATGAAAACGAGTGACAAGAATAATACAGATACTAATATTAAGGTGGATAGAATAGGAGAAACTGAAATAGAAATAGGGATAGAAGATGAAGCAAACTATCATAATGAATCAGACTATAATACGTCCTCTAATGTGTTTATTAAATTGTTATTTCAATATGTTAGTACTATGGAGATTAATAACTGCTACGTGTGTATGAAGTTACCCTCATCAGTATCAGAAGGAATGACGTATCACCATATACCTTTAACTTATGGTGTGTCATGCATGTAGTATTTCGTCAAGTTTATTTTATGCTACAGGGAAACTTAAATATTTTTATTCAGATATAGATGTAGTATTTTCTGAATTACCTATTAGAAAGAATATGAATCCAGTAGCTAGTAGTAAAAATGCACAGTTTATGGGTGAATTTTTCATAACGATGAGTTCAATAGATTTAGTTCAAGCACGTAAAGATAATCTAACATGTACATTAAGAAAAGAAGAAAAAAGATATTTTTAATTTAGTGGAAGAAAGGAGACATGATTTAATGAGGAAGGCAACTACACAGAAAACCCATGTACCTCCATGGGTTGGGAAGGAGGGAATCTATGCAAGTGGCAAGGCTCATGCTGCGATGTCCCTGGACTTTGTGAAAAAGGGAAAATTCTGCCTCCATAGATTAAAGACAGATTATAACAATAACTACATTGGTTCCAGTGAATGTGAACATAACTTCCTAATATTAGGATGATGGGGACTAAAAGGGGGAACTGATCCTGTGTTTCCAGGAGTGCATTATGTTTGTGGGAGCAATGCCTATTATAGGTTACCTGCAAGATGGTACGGGAGCTGTTATTTTGGAATAGTTTTTCCAAAGATTTATCATGTAGATAAAATCAGTGGAACCAATGGAAATTCTAATGGACTAACACGTAGAAGAAGAGCTAGTTTTTCTGAAATTGTAGGAGACATTTTTAGTGCACTGATACCCTCAGTTGGAGTCATTCTAAATTCACAGAAAATTTGTAAGTTATCAACCATAGTTGATCGTCCTTCTACAGACACTGCAGGAGGATTTCTAATGATTAACACAGAAATGGTTGCAATTAGATCTATGGTTTTACAGAACCGTCTTGCTCTTGATATATTGTTAGCAAAAGAAGGTGGAGTCTGTGGCATGTTGAAAGTTCAACACTGCTGCACTTATATTCCGGACAAGAGCAGAGAAATTAAAGGATAAATTGAAAACATTACAGGAATGCATAAAGGTTTGACCCAACTGGAGGTTGACAGTGTGTGGGGAAGACTAACTAAAAGTATAACATTAATAGGGAAATGGTTTACTAACTTTGGGAAAGGTTTCTTAGGTCAAATAATAATACCATTAGTCATGATAATAACGGTAGTAATGTTAATAATAATTACATATAAGTGTTGTAGGAGAGGTACGAAATAAAAAGTACACTTGGAAAGAAAAGGAAAGGGACAGACACGAAAGAGAAAATATGATGAAATACGTTTGGAAGAAATGAAAGGCAGGTTATATAAGAAGATGCGAGATTTAGAAGGAAACGAGATTATTGATAAAAATTTGAGAGAAGAAATAGAGAAAACTGAGAAGTGTTAAAGTTGGTATCTGGGATGTATGGGTAATTTTATGATGGCTTAATATGCCATTAGAGAGGGGATTGATGGAGCAAGGACTCGTAAATGAGACTTGCTCGGAAGAAATCCTCTCATTTAACTCACTAACAAATTATTAACAACGTATTTTGTGATTAATAATACGCATTTCCTTTACACGCGGGAGAAAATGAAGCTTGCCTATGTGTTTACTAACTGCAATAACATGAACGAAGGACTAAGATGCATTCTAACACTGGATCTTTACTGCGCATGGGTCTACTGCATCTACGTAGTATGACGTACTAACGGTTGGAGGGAAATTTTTGCGCCTGCGCAAAGAACCATAAAATGGCCGCTTGAAAACTCACATGCATGGCACCTGCTTGCTGAAATTAGAAAATAAGTTTTATACTAACGCAAATGCAGAAAGGGAAATAATAAATGGAATGGGTTAGAGTAGAGGTTGGTGGTATACAGTGAAATCATTTATTTTTGAGAATAACATTTTTCCTTTTGACTTTATTATTAGTGCGTATTTGGGCCTGTCAAATTTGTCTGAGTTGAGCAGACTGACGTTGCGCCACGCATGCGCCCTGGCGAGAAAGTACAAAAGATGACTAAGGACTTGTCACGCGTCCAAGGCCAGCGAAGATGTGCCCTGGGAACACGAGAGTGAAGAGTTCATATGAAGGAACTTTATTCAAGAGATCGCAACAATTGTATTAATAAAGTTTGGAGATGTATGAGAAAGGAAGAGACTTAATAAAGTTTGAGGGGAGGAGTTTTGAAACAATGGTTTAAAGAAATAAGTGAAATGCAAGTATGGTGTGATGATCATTCCCCCCTCGCCTGTCCAATCAGAGTTAGTATTTTGTAGAATTGAAACATTAATGGGTGGTACATGCTTATGGAAGGGTATAATTGAGGTCGTTTTAGTTAGCTAAGGGAGAATTCGGAGAGATCTGTTCGGAGAACTGGGTGTGCTGAGGCAATGCAAAGCTCGGGATGCTGTTGGTGCTGGGTGGTGCTGAAGCTGTGAGACGCAGATGAAGAAAATCGAATGCAGAACCATCTACTTAATTTGGGTGGGTTAGAAAGAAGATCGCGGAAGAACCACGAGGAGGAAGAGAGTGTCAGAGGGGTGCGACATAGTCGTCGGTATCTAGAGAGGTGAAGTATCCTGTCCTGATTCCTGTCCTGAAGTCTTTGTCTCCTGATCTGTCCTGGGGACCCTTACCAGCCCTTTGGCCAGGGGGTTGGTCTTCACACCATACTTGGTAATTATAAATTCATCGTCTTGATAAATGATCTTCTCTCTCTATCCTCTTCTTTCTGAGCATAGTTGTTGTGTGGATCTGAATTATTATATCTATTGAATTTTTGATTGAATTGGCACTCTTGCGAATGAGGGTGTTTGTACTGAAACGTTTGAGGTGGTTCACAAACAACTAATTTAGATAAAGATTTTAAAAACTTCTCGAGTCTGTGATTATTTTATTTCAATTAAGAAAGGTTTAATCGAGTTATGTTAATTATCACCATCAACTAGTTCCACCTAATGGTCCATTGACCAGAGGAAAGAACTATTTGATCAGTGAAAGGTTTAGTTGGAGAAGAAATAACTAGAGCTTAAAGTATGAAAATCATAAAACTAAAAAGTTCCAGCGGTCTACTTGGTGTTTAGTGGAAGTGAGTTGTATGGGCCCAGATGAGTATATGGTAGTGGAGTATCTGTTGCTAGTACGCCGCTGGATCACAGGCATCCTTGCACCATGGTGCAAGGGTGCCTGCACTGGCGCATGGCAGCAGTTTGTGCGCCAGCGCAGGGGGAAGCATAGAGATGCAACATATTGTTGTAAATATGTTGCATCCCTGTGCTTTGAAAGTGACTCAGTGTGGTGCAGCCAAATGGCTTGCGTTCCGCACTGAGTCACTTTCTTGTAAATCTGCCCCATGATTTATAGAGGTACCTAGGCCCCTCACAGGCTTGCCCTCATAAAGGAACAGGATAGTCATGGCTACAAACAGCACCTCAGTGAACCAAGAGCCTTCCTCAGCCTGAGCGTCGCTAGATGAGAGGTGGACCGAAGTAAACAGCACTCAAGTGAACTGCCTGGAGTTCATTGTTCAGGAGCACTGAGGTAGCACAGTCTTTTTTTTATTTTTCCTGTCAGGCTGGACTGTCGGAGAGTGGACAAGGAATATGTTGTGTGGGACACGGAGTAGAATCCGATTATAAAGTGAAAGTTTTATCACAAAAACGGGTAGGAGGTACTGAACAGGCTCAAGAGGAACCTGCTCCCAGAAAGAGTAACACATATTGCCAAAATGATTCACTAAATGTCACAGGAATTATTGATTGATTCTAAGGGGTCTTTTAGAGGTTGGCATATGTAGGACATCCGCCAATAAACACAGATGGAGAATTGCCAACCTCTCAGTTCTCTCGCCCTGTTTACAGGCAGGTGGCCTTCTGGGTTTACTAGTGGAAATTCTTGACTGGCAGAGAGTCAGGTTCAGACCTGCAGCGCTCCTGTGGCAGTAGCCCTCCTCTATTTAGTGCAGAGCAATAGTCACTAGACGTCCCTGTCCAGAACCTTCACATATCATGTCATTATTTTTTGTTTTTCTGAAACAAGCTCCTGCTCTGAAACAATTTCCTTGGTAAAAAAAAAAAAAAAGAATGAAGAGCAGGGCTAAAAACAGCAAGCATCAGTTCGGCATTCTGCTCTACCTTAGCGCGTCCTCCACATTGGCTGATGCACTGAAAGCTTAGAAATTGTGTCATGCAGCCAGAGGTCTCTTGATATCATGGGTGATCCTCAACCAGAGGGATGGAGGCCAAGGTTGCCACGGATCTGACGGGCCGGTGGGTGGCCGCCAACTATAAAGTAAACCCCTCAGTGAACTACAGTCACCATGGTATTTGGCAAATAATTCAGGGTGAAATATTTATTTTTTAATTAACTCTAATCGAGTTAATTACAACACAAGTCACCAGTGATTTTACAAAGGAAATCATAGCCTGGAATAGAGCTTTAGGTAATATGTATTATCCATATGAGAAATATGAATAGAAATGGGTCAAGCAGAGTCTACCTGTGTGTTCTTGTTAGAAATGGGGGTCTCTCGTTGGCAATGGTTTGCACCTTTGTCCAAGTAGGGACCCTTCTTCCAGGTCAGGGTAAGGGGGATACACTTCTAAAATAATCCCTGCTCACCCCCTTGGGAGCTTGGCACGAGAAGACAGGCTTACCTCAGAGGCAGTGTGCACACATACAGTAATACAGAGAAAATACTACAAATGGACACCACACCAGTTTAGAAAAATATGTAGGGGCAGATTTACAAGCCCCCTGCACCACCAGTACGTCACTTTTTGTGACGTACTGGTGGCGTATTTCACTGCTCCATATTTACAAGGACAGGGAAAGCCACCCTGCGTGGCTTTTCCTGTCCTTGTAAATATGCCCCCTTTACACGCAGCACTTTGCGTGAAAGGGGCATTCAATGGGTGTTGCTGTGGGTGTTCCCAAGCAACACCCATGGAACCAGACACATTTCCAGATTTACGAGGAATCGTAAATCTGGAAATGCATGTGAATGCTACGCCTCTCCAGGGGAGGCGTAGGGAGGCGCAACGAGGAGAAATGTTTTAATTTCTCCTCGTTTTTTCCTCTTTCAATGCGTGCTGCATTCTACAGCACGCATTGAAAGAGGAAAATGCCTGTAGTGATTGTTTTCGTACAGGAAGGTGCCCCTTCCTGCATGAAAACAATCTCCCCATGACGCAGGCATCCTTGCACCATGGTGCAAGGGTGCCTGCGCCGGCGCATGGCAGCTGTTTGTGCGCCGGCGCAGGGGAGAGCACAGGAATACGACATATCATTGTAAATATGATGCATTCCTGTTCTCTGAAAGTGACTCAGTGCGGCACAGCCAAATGGCTTGCGGAATGCACTGAGTCACTTTCTCGTAAATCTGCCCCGTAATCTTTATCTAAATCAAACAAGACCAAAACGACAAAAATCCAACATACAATAATCAAAATGTGATTTTTGGAAGGTAAAAACAGTTCAGTCCATAGCAAATTATAGATGCAACACTTTCAGCACAAAGTACCTTGGATGCGTCACAATCATAAACAAAAACAGCCGCAGGGAAGGTGATTCGGTGGGTCCTTACGCCTAGGGAAGGTGATGCGTCGGTTCCTTACTTCAGGGAAGGTGATGCGTTGGTTCCTTACTGCCACGCAGGGGAAGTGATGCGTCAGTTCCTTACTGAAGGGGAGGTGATACGTTGGTTTCTTACTGCGGCCCTGGCGTTCTTGTAGACTTGGCGCTCCGGTGTGATGCGTGGGAATCGGGGATGCATTGGTTCTTGCAGCTGCACAGCAGTTAATCCAAGGGCGGTGAGTGAGACAGACGAGTCATGGTCATTTAAGGCAAGAACTTGTTCATAAGGATTATTTTCACTTCCTTTTTGAAAGAAGCTGTTGATGAGATTCTGCGGACTTCCGGTGGGAGAGAGTTCCAGATCTTTGGGGCGGAACCTGAGAAAGCTCTGTGCTTCATTCTCTTTTTGCAGAAAATCTGTGGTTTCAAAAGGAAAGAGTTTGCACTTCTTGATGGTCTGCCCCCTCTTGATAGTTCTAGCTTTTGCGCCAGGTAACGGGGGTATTGAGATGGAGGGCTTTGTGAGTCATGCAGGCAATCTTTAGTTGTATTCTTGCATCAAATGGCAACCAATTTAGGGATTTTAGGGATGGGGAAATGTGAGCATTTCTCTTTGTACCCGTAATCAGTCTGGCTGCGGCATTCAAGGAAGCCTTTAGTGGTGCCAAGGTATATTTGGGGAGGCCACAGAGCGTAGCACTGTCATAGTCTAGCCTCAGCAAAACAAGTGCTTGAACCACCTGCTTGAGGTCATCTTGTGGAAGGAATGGTTTGAGATTCCTAAGTATCCTCATCTGGTGGTTAGCACCCTTGCATACCTTACGGATATGATTCTTCATGTTCAGGTGCGTGTCTAGGGTGATTCCGAGAGATTTGGCTGAGTCAATAATATGAGGAGAGCAGTTGAAGGCTGTGAGGAGTTTCATCCAGCGGTCTATCTTGGGGGTGTGATTAGGCGGAGATATGAGAAGGAATTCAGTTTTGGAGGTGTTGAGCAGGAGGTGGTTCTCAGTTAGCCAGTTTTGAGTATTCGTCAGGGTAGAATTGAGTGAAGTGAAATCTTCAGAGGAGGTGATTTTCAGGTAAAGTTGCGAGTCATCCACATACATGTAAAAGAGTGTTCGTGGAATTTAGTGCATTTGCTAAAGGTTCCATGAATATGTTAAAGAGTATGGGAGTTGATAATTAGGATGGTGGTTATATCGTAAGGAAAAAAAGAGTTATGTTTAGGGGCCCAATGGATGACAATGATTTGAAATTATTAGAGAGAGATAAAATTTGCCCAGCTTTCCGCTGCATCATCACACACATCAGTACATGTCCTACCTTTCACATATACTGCACCCTGCCCACAGGGGTACTCACATGTAAGAAAAGGGAAGGTTAGGGCCTGGCAAGCGGGTGCGCTTGCCAGGTTGGCATGGCAGTGGAGACTGCGCTCAAACACTTCAGTGGCAGGTCTGAGAACCTTTTGAAAGGCTGCTTGTGGGGGTGGCACAATCAGTTCTGCAGGCTCACTAGCAGCATTTGACTTACAGACATACACAGTGCACTTTACTAGGGACTTAGTAGTAAGTCAAACAAGCCAATCATGGAAATACCAATCCATAAACACACTTTAAAGGGAGAGCATATGTACTTTAGCACTGATCAGCAGTGGTAAAGTGCCCAGAGTCATAAAACAAACAAAAACAGGTCAGAAAACAGGAGGCCAAAAAGCAAAAAGTCTGGAGTTAAACCCACTGAAAAAAGCCAGGTCTAGCAGTTATGTTTTAAAGCTGATAGACAAAAGAATTTTTCACACCTGCCAGAGGAGTGGGCATTATTTTGGTTGTTACCTATAGCCAGGTCTGGTGGCTCAGTGAGCTAATGCATCCACCTCAGGAATGTGTTTCATCGTTTCGCACTAGGTTGAATTCCAGCTGAACCACTCAGCCTTTCATGCGTCCATGATCAATAAAAATGAGTACCATTGAGTTGGGTAACAATAAAGTTATGTTATTTCAGTCACCGCCAAGATGCCTTGCTGGGGTGAACGTGTGCTTTCCAAATTCATGTTTATGTTATAGTATTAACTGTGCCTTGAGTACACTTTCTGCCTACCTTACATAGTGAAGTTTCAGAACTGTGATTTTATCATAGACAAAACTGAAGCACTATGGGCCAGATGTACGACGTGATTTTGCATGCGCAAACGGGTTTGCGAACCCGTTTGCGCATGCAAAATCACTGTTGGCCATGTACAATTCCTAAATAGCGAGTCGCAATTTATTTGCGACTCGCTATTTAGGAATTGCGAGTCGCAATTAGGAAGGGGCGTTCCCCTCCTAATTGTGTCCGGAATGCTATGTGTGAATGTATTGTGAAAGCAAATGCGGTCGCAAAACACTCGCAAATTACCACCCTCTTCAAGAGGGTGGTAATGCAGTCGCAATTTGGAAGGGGTCCCCAGGGGACCACTCCCACTTTGTGACTGTCTCTAAAAATATTTTTTAAGGGCAGGCAGTGGTCCCAGGGACCACTGCCTGCCCTTAAGGACCTAAAAAATTAAACGAAAACGTTTCATTTATTTATTTATTTTAAATGCACCCTGTTTTACTTTAAGGAAAACGGGCTGCATTTGAAAAAAAAGCTGCTTTATTAAAAATCAGTCCCAGAGATGGTGGTCGGCTGAGCCCAGCAGGCCACCATCCCTGGGAGGGCTGGCATTCCCAATGGGCTCGCAAATTGCGAGCCCATTGGGAATCTCAAAACAGTGTAATAACACTGTTGTACATTTCATTTAGCGCCTCGCAATGAGTCGCAAATTGCGAGGCGCTAAATGAATGGGTCATACATCTGGCCCTATTTCTTTTAAAATGCATAGACCAGAATTTATTAAGCTCATGACAAAAAATGTTGATGGTGTAAGGGTTCTGGTCGACATTGCTTCTGTCAACGTTAGCGAGTAAGACCTGATTTCCTTTCCTCACTATATAACGCCAAACAGTAAAATACGTGCTCTACGTGTCGTGAGCTGGCAAAATTTAAAAGTGTCAGTGATGGTACGCTAGGGCCTGAGTCGCTGATTTGCTCTAGTTTTGTGAGAATCTTTGTATGAGGCATGGTATTTTTATACCATCTCTGAGAGTGTTGGTTTGGTGTTGTTTAACCCCTTAGATGCGGCGGACAATCCGTTGACGTGCACTGCACTACCTCTGCAGTGTGGAGGACGTCAATGGGTCGTCCTCCTGGTTGGGTCGCGGGTGAAGCTCCGGTTCTATGACCAGAGGCTTCCCCTTATGGTGACTTCAGTGGAGACTGATGAGGAATCGCTTCCGCTTTAGCCTCCGCCCCCCCGCCCATCAGTGACTTCTGCATGACACATGGAGCGCTGACGTCACTGACCCCACCGGGCAGCACGAAGAGGAGCAGGTAAGGAAGCTTCCTGTGCTTCTGGTGGGTTTGTGCCCCTCCAGCTTGCCTCTTAAAAATTTGAGAGAGGCATCGCTGGAAAGGGGAATGTCTCCTTTTTCCGCTGGTTTTCTCAAATTGGTCCCTGCTCGTGGATTGCGGGTCGCGGATGCATCGTGATCCATGAGCAGTGCCCACCAGGAAAATTATTTTAGAATTAGGGAGGTTGGTTCCCCCTTCCATGGTCGACCCCCCCCCCCCAGGGTGCATATATTATATATTTATGTTTTCCCTTCACTGGGGGGGGTCCAGAGGGCGGGCATGATTGACTCCCCAGGGAAGGGAAAATTTGGGTGCCACATTTGTTTTTAGTTTTGTGCTGCCTTTCCAGCTTTCCCATGCAGCACAAAAGTTATAAAGGCATTGCTGAAAAGGGGAGACTCTTTTTCCTATTGATCCTTGCTCATGGGTCAGAGATACACTGCGATCCATGAGCAGGGACCACTAGACACCAGGGAGAGTATTTTAGATTCCCCCAGGGGCCATATATTTATATATATTTTTTTTCCTTTCTGTGGGAAGGGGGGGTGAAGAGCCCAGAGGGGGGAGCAGGAATGACCCCTCAGGGAAGGGAGAATTTAGCAGCCATTTTGGTTTTTAGTTTTGTGCTGCCCGATGCCTTTCCCAGGCAGCACAGAAGGTGAAAAGGAATCGCTGGGAAGGGAAAAGTTATCCCTTTCCAGCGATGTCTTGGTGAAACACATCCCTGCTGGTGGATCACGATTCCAGTGCAAGCTACAAGCAGGGATTCTACTACACACCAAGGATGTCTTACTTTGTGTAGGAGTCAGCCCCCAGGTGTGGTCACCCCTTACCTGTATATTTATTTATGTTTTCCCTTCCCTTGGGGGCACCATATTGACTGCTGAGGTGGTGCCCGAATGGCCCCCCAAAGAAGGGGGAATTTGACAGCCATTTTTTTTAAAAATGCACCCGGGGCTTTTCTGTTCCTTCCCCACTAACGGGTGGATCCCAGCAAGAGTCAATATATTACATTTGGTTGGTTTCCCTTCCATGGCGGACTGATTTGGCCCCTGCAGCAGCTCAGTCATTGATTAGTGTGACATTCACATTTTATATACACCCACCAAAGCTTAGATCATGAGGCAGTAGTGAGCCCACTTCAGCCTGTGATCAGTTATTCAGACATTCATTTTATGGCCACTGTATTTTGGGAGGCCATGGAGGGTGGGCTAATGCATTGCCCTATGCTATGGAGGCAGAAGCAAAACGTGTAAGGCTCAATAACCGAGCAGCGGCTGGAGTGGATTCAGCCATGCTAGCTAGACTTACTATATGAATGGCACAATAACTGATAAATGGCTGAAGTGTGCTCACCCATTTTTGCAATGATATATGCTGTGCTAGGGGAAAGTAAAATGTGAATGACACTGTTGGACCCAGTGGTTTGGGGCTGGCTAAGAAGCATCAAAGCCAGACAGAACCCACTGTTCCAAATAAGATGAATACGATACACTTGTCCAATAACCTGCTCTCACCCTTTGGTAGCTAGGAACCGAGCAGTCAGGCTTATCCTCAGGGCTCGAGTGTAAAGCGTTGGCACAACACCCCTCACAACACACTGCGTTCACCACACAAAGACTCGACACCATATGTATAAAAACACTTGTCTTTGTAATACACACACACACACTGAAATCAAAACAAGATACACATTGTTTATATACTTTACAGTTATATGCAATTGTCAGACTTTCCCATTGCAGGAAGGTCAAACAGTCACTCATCTCTGACTACGCAGCATGACCCAGCCCCTCAGTTCAACTCTACCAGCCAACGATACACGTTGACCCTGCTGGCGCCCTGTTGACTAGATAGTGGGAACCATCTAGCAGGGTAAGAAACAGTTACTTAGCTTTGACCATTCGGGCGCCAGACTGCACCTGCACGGGGGCGGGAGCGGGAGCGCTATCCCCCCGTAGACAAAAGGTTGTGACCCAGGAAGTTGGTGCACTCCCCATCTGGAGAAATGTTTTTCCCTCAAGTGAGTGTGTGTCCTGCCGTATAACCCTGACAGTTAGCAGCAGACGACCACAAGGCACACGAAAGCCCTTGGGTCTCGTCACGATGTTAACCAAAACAAACCACCCTGTTGCATGGGTCCAGGGAGAGGGAGCCAATGACCTCGGACAGAGGCCGCTATCTCAGGCACTGTCATCCTCCCAATCTGGAGGCCAAAGACAGTATTAGCTCCTGGCTCAGGCTCCCCCAACACCCTTCGGACACCACATGCTCTGGAGTACAAGTGAGCACAGGTCCCTTTGGTTTCAAACACTGGTCCCTCGGACTCTGCAAGCTTCCCTTGCACTCCTCGAACTCCTCAAGTCCCAACACCTCAGATGGCTGCTGATCTCTGCACACACACTCCTCTTGCACAGCGAGATGATGGTGTATGTCAGGACGATCCTCGTCCCAACCACAATCACTTCCACCTGTCTCCGCTGCATCCAGTGCGGTCCTTACGATCTCATGGAGTCAGTGAGATCCTTTGTGTCCCTGGGATCTCATGGACAGGAGGCCAGCTCACTGGCCCTCTGAGAGTACTTCAAGACCCAGGCCACAACAGTTGACACTAGCTGCAGGCCAGCAACATCCAGGAAAAGTCCACCAAGTGGCAGTCCCGTTCTTGGAGCACAGTCTCCAAGCCACCACACGTCTGCAGATAGTCCAGTTGCATTCCCTCTTTCCCTAATGATTCCTTGTGTCAATATCCCAGTATCGAACTAGCATAGAATGGTTCCACATCCTAAAGTGTGTCTACTTTTGGAGGCCAAATCCCTAGTAGTTATACCCACAATGGCCTTTGAAGATACGATTTGTTCAAAAGGCCACCTTTGAAATGCACATGCCCTCTCTAAATGTTGTCCTGTCTGCCATTCTACCTCAGGAGGTTTTGATCATGATCTTTAGTGGGGCCAAGACCCTGCCTCTTGGAATGCAGGTCCAATTCCACCCCCACGTAAGCAACCTAGAAAGGCCCTTCAGAGTCAGAGGTCCACAGTTTCCCATGAACCCCTAGTTTATGGCCCTCTATCAGAAAATCACAAATGTGGCGACCCCACTAGCACCTAGTTATGAATTAGGAGACAGGCCACCAGGCACACATAGCCACTCACATCGAAATGCTGACTTTCCCAACGTGACATTTCCATCACTGTAATGCCAAACCCACTCCCACTACCAGAGAGGAATCACCATTACAAACTCATTGATACCAAACATCATACTGTTACTATTCTGCCATAGGAAATAATGCTAGACAGCCTTTCCCTACATCCCCTCATGCTAATCCAATGCGAGAAGCATGCCACATCGAACCGAACACACCATCCGGTGTTATTCACGACTCTTGCAGGTAACACACACACACACACACACCTGCCCAACCTCTTCCCAACACTGCACCCTGTCACCAGGGAGAACTCCGATATAGCAGGAGACATGCAGAACCTTGGCATACAGCTTTGTAAACACAATGTAGAGTAACAGAAACCCGTGCACACAGGCCCCACCAGTGCTAATGCGTGGCGCCATCGATGAGCTACCTCCGTGGATGGCACAACCCATACGGCAGGTCCACCGAGGCATATTCAAGATACATGCCCCTGATATAGGTCTGACCCCATGACAAGGGACATACAGCTAACTCGAAATAGCCAATCATATATACACCACTCCGCAGTATGTACATGATGAGCACAGTGCTTGGACACTGCACAGCAGTACCAAATGTGCCCAAGTCCCAAGGATATGTTCCCACCCCTAAAATTGACAGGTTTCGCGACATCTGTGAGATCCAGAGCTTCTTCCGGAAAATACGCCTCAAGGCGTTCTTCCTGGACAAACCCACACTCCCCACTGAGGACTCTGGACTACACAATCCCTCTACCTTTACACCCAACAGTGGCATGGTACCGAATGAAGTACTTACTTTTGAGCAAGCTGTACTCCAAGATCTAGCAAATGGCACGACACCAACCCCCTTCCATAACCTGTCATCAGCAGAATGGACTGCTGTCAGATCTCTTGCTGACGACTCCAGTATCACAATCAAACAAGCAGACAAAGGAGGGGCTACAGTGATCATGTCCACCATTGATTATGACACTGAATGTAACCGTCAGCTGAGCAACCATAGATACTATACTCCCATTGCTGACAACCCTACAACACGCCTTTCCACAATCATCGCAATGATGGTCTTCTCTGCTGAAACAGAAGGGTGGATCAGCAAGAAGGAAGTTGACTTCCTCATTACCAAAGACCCTAGGGTACCTTATTTTTACATCTTGCCCAAAATCCACAAAGGTACCACCCATGTCCCAGGTAGACCCATTGTATCAGGGATTGGCTCGCTCCTGGAACCTTTGTCTAGATTTTGCGATCACTTTTTGCAACACACCATCCTTTCTACTAGACACTTCTGATGTCTAACGCCCGATCGAGGAGGTTCAACCTCCAGAAGAGATTAGTCTCTTGATCACTCTGGACGTAGAGGCACTGTACACCAACATTCCTCAACGTGCCACGTTGAGCGTCATAGAGGACGCCCTTAATAATGCAGACTGGGACTCCCCCACACCAGTTCCATTTGTTATGGAGTGCGCCACCTTGGCCCTAACGGAAAATGTCTTTGACTATAAAAACCAATTATACCATCAAACCCAGGGCACATCAATGGGCAGCACTTTTGCGGCGAGTGTGGCATGTCTGTACATGGCAGCGTTTGAAGAAAGGGTTATCTTCGACGCCTCGAACCCTTACACCTCTAACCTTTTGTTATGGAAAAGATTTATCGACGACATCTTAATCTTTTGGAAGGGGGAGAGGTCGACTTGTGAGGAATTCTGCAAATGGATTAATTCTCTGAATCCATATTTGAACTTCACCAGCACTATCTCAGAGACAAACATCCCATTTCTCGACCTTAACATCAGGCTCTCTGCAGGCGACTGAACACTACCCTATACAGAAAACCTACTGATAGTAACAGTCTCCTCCTGTTTAGTAGCCATCACCCCAGAGCACTCAAAGAAAATCTACCTTTTGGCCAGTTTCTCCGTATCAGGAGGGACTGCAGTAGTTAGTTTAGCAAGCAATCTCAGTAAAAGAAAATACCCACTACGCAACATTGCACTTTCCATGAAAAGGGCCAGGAACAACAACCGTGAGGCCTTGTTAGAGATCACACACAAGGACCCCACCACTGAGTCCCTGACCTGCGTCACCACATATGCCCCCGATTACAACAGGATCAGAAACATTATGAGAAAACATTGGGATATTCTCACAACAGGCACACTCAATTTGCCTACACCTAGGTTTGCATTCAAACGCACGAGCAACCTCAAAGACATGCTTATACATACTAGACCTAGAACCCAGAATGCCAACCAACAGAGACCCTCTGGGATCTACCACCAGTGATGGGACATAACCCGTGTGGCTCCTGTGCTGTTTGCCACCTGACCGAGACGACTAAGGAAATAATTTTTTCCAACACATTCACATGGAAACTAGGAAGACACACAAATTGCAAAACCGTCAACTGCATATACATGATCACCTGCCCTTGTAACCTCCGTTACTTGGCATGACTACTAGGATGATCAAAACACGCATCACAGAACATAGGAGCAACATCAGGTGCCACTGTGTCAACACTAAGCTGTGCACACACTTCGAACTATCAAAACACTCACCAGACACTCTGCGCTGGGTCATTCTTGAGGCACATCCTAAAATGACTGCAAGAGCACTGTTCAGGATTGAACAGAGGTGGGTGCACCGCCTAGCCACAGACAAACAGGGACTTAACGAGGACATTCCTTGGAGTGTTCTGAACAGATAACAGCCCTCTTCGGATTACACCAAATTGATTCCATACATTGGGTCCACAGCCCCCTGTATGCGGGGTGATCTAAACTCGCAAAGTTAGGCTTGGGTCGCTAGCAGCAATTGTATACCCCACTAGACAGTTCCTACACGCCCGTCACCAGCCATGACCGACACTCTGAAGTAATTGGGTCACCAGTAGCAATTGTTTTCCAATTGGCAGGCGCTGTGACCAGGACCTAAACACCACACAGGTTCTTCACCTGGGACTTTCTACCGTCTGCTGGGCGTTGCCCATGAGTACAGTTGACCCTAATTTATGGTACGCAAGCAACACTATACACCCGGCAGTATACCTATACCACTGTGCAGGCCATACCTTGGGTCATTCACAAGAACCCCAGCTCTTTTCCTGTTAACGTGCCCCTTACACATACTTTCTTGAATGGGGACCACAGTTTCACTTCCTCACTGGGCCCTCCCCCCCACCGGTCCGTTTGGGTACTTAACCCCACCTCGGTACCTCTATACATTAATTTTGATAGAGGTTCCGTTCTGTGTAAACGATTCATTACACATTCCAAAATGGCTGCCACTTTACTCTCTACATTTGACTCCAAACGCCTTCGTCCAACATGGCCGCCATGCCAGCACCTTTCACTGGGGAGTTAGCGCTCTAGGACACTAACGCTTGTCAATTGGTTGCCCCGCCCACTGGCTGCCGGCGACCGGGCTATATCTTGGCCACGAGGAAGATGGCCAGTACCTCCCGGCCCCTGCAGCGTATGGGTAGGTCCATTGAAGACCTTGCGGTTAACACCATGTGAGTACTAGCTCCTTGTGTTACTCAGAGCTTTCAAGGGTTGATTCTCCTACTCTCCTAAACTAGGTGAGTGTGCGTGCGCTTGTTATCTAACGAGGCAACAGACCCCGCCTTGAACCCGCCAGAGCTCCTTTACCGCCGGGTCCCTGAGCGCCCTCCGGACGGGGTTTCCTCGGTCCCGCATGTCACAGATACCAGGTGCTGATCTTTGAGCACGGCGACTTGTGAATCTGGGAGTGAGATACGAGTCTTGGCACGGGCCGGTGAGATTGAGCTCCTGGGGAACACGGTGTCCTCCGGACTTGGCCCGTTTTTAACCTGCTCATTACCTTCTTATGAGTGTTTGTCTATGAATCCTTTGAGCTTTGCTGATCCATACATCTCTCTACCAGATGTAGCTTTATCTTTTAATAGTTGCACCATTTTAACCCCTCCTTCTTAGGACACTGAAATTTCAGGTGTCTTTACCTGCCGGGAGTTGATGGTGCGAGTTACCAATAGATTTTGGGTGAGTCCTCAGTTCTCAGCTACCATTAAAGTACGGGATTTTACACCTGTGTGTTTTTATCTAGCTTCTTTGATGTTTACGTTTCACGAGCACGTCAGGATAGTGTGACGCATGTTTTTGGGGCACCATGATTCCACTTCCGACATGGTACCTTCACCGTGTTCAACCAGCATGGTGTACGCTATAGCGGATGCATATGTAGGATGAACTGTGATTATCCACTACTGTTGTTTAACCATTTTGATTTTATCCCATTAGGTTGGCCACCGCATTTACAGGTACCACATTTGAGGTGCTTACAGTGGTTTATCACGGTCAATTAACCAGAACACCACTAATAGCGTAGATAGATTTGTTCTTTCAGGTCCTGATGAATTGCCGCTAGATCACCCTGACACTTAGGCAAGAAACATGCCGACCACATGAAGTTGAGCGCGAGATCCTGACGCATTATTTCAGGAGTGCGCCACTTTTACTTTTTAGCCAGGTTGGAAGCCATATTCATTCAAATTTTCCTGTTTGGACTTCCATCACCTGTTTTAATTCTTGCACGGTCCATTGACCCTCACTTAGCACATCTACACCTTTAGGTCCCTCACACCCACGGCACCAAACGGCAAGGAATAAAAGATCTCCGCCAAAGAGCCCCTCATAGGGAGCCCGTCAGGTATTGCAGCGCCAACCTGACGAGGAGCATGCCATATGATGACGCATGACACCCAGCTGGCTGGGTGTGTGAGGGCCCTAATTCCGTAAGGAGGGATCCCCCCTCATTCCCTCCACCTCTAAGGGATAATATTCCCTTGTTGGCCGACTTCGCCCCTGCCCTATTAGGAACTGCATACCCTCTTCTGTTTCAAGTCCTAAGGCTAGCAACCAGAACAACTTAAAACTGGGAAGGAGAAAAGCAAAAGGTCAAGGGAAAGCAACCTAGAAATGGCCATTTCCAACAGACACAAGAACTGATCAGTGCCGGACGTGGGCTGTGGTGGGTGTAAGCAGAGGGGCACCTAGTGCAAATGGCTAACCTCATTGTGAGTCACCGACATTCTGCTCTTTCACAAGGAGCACATCTTGTAAGGAATTTTCTCTGGGCATCAGGGACAAATGTAGCATAATGTATCTTTTTCTTATTTTGTGTGTTGCAACATTAATTCATATTTTTCTTATCCTTTTCTCTTAGCTTTGTTGGAGAGGTTTTTGGCAACATTGGATGTTCGGAGACGTTTTTGTCAGTGTTGGATGTTTGTAGAAGCTCTTTTTGTCAGATTAGTGTGAGTTTGAGACTGTTGATCACTGCATTACACTCTGACAGCATTACATTCCTAACTTCATAGCATACCTTTTGCCCCACACACACAGCAATTACAAGTACCTCTGTATTCAACCTAGGTCAGAAAATTTTAGTTAGAACACAGAGATGGCTTCTTGTTGGGTGACTGCTTCTTAGGTTCTAACTTGAATAATGGAGGAGAGCGCTGAGGCAGGGTCTGATACTGAGACAGCATCAGAGGAAGAGGGTCATGGAGCAGGCAGGATCTGGGAGTGATGTTTCAGTCAGAGTTCCTTCCGATGATGACTCATCTTCCAGTGATTCAGAGGAACATGGCCTGGTAGTCATGATGTCCCTTTGCAAGCTCTAACTGTGCAGCAAAGAGCTATTGACAGTGTAGACCAGTGTAGAGTGCAAGCAGATAGGGCACTGGGCACATGCAGAGTGCTCACTTTGCACACTCCTAATTTAGTTCAGCCAATAACTTCCCCATTTACTGAAGATGCTGGATGTAAGGTCAATACAGCAAATGTTTTGCCTATTGACTATTTCCATCTTTTTGGATGCAGACTTCCTTGAGGAAATCGTGCTGTAACCAAATTTGTATGATGAACAGTTTCTGAGGGATCATGGAGGCACTCTGAAGCCCCACTCTAGGCCACACCTATGGATTACCACTTCATTCTGGGAGCCGAAAATATTTCTGGGCCTAACACTGAAGATGGGAATAGTCCATAAACCAAACATACAGTCCTACTGGTCTACTCGTGCGGTTTGGGTAACACCCTGCTTCATACCGGTCATGAGCAGAGACAGGTTTTTGATTTTGCAGCATATGCTGCATTCAATGAGAAATCTGCTGCATTTCCCCAGGACCACCCTGACCATGACAAGTTATTAAAAATTCAACCTGTCATTGAACATTTGCCTGCCAAGTTTCCAGAGAATTATACTCCTGGAAAGAATATAGCAGTTGAGGAGTCCTTGATATTGTACAAAGGTCGACTGATGTTCCGGCAGTACATACCTAGTAAAAGAGCTCATTATGCCATCAAGATGTATATGTAGTGTGAGAGCTCTACTGGTTATGTTTACAGCCTGAGAGTATACACAAGGAAGGACTCTTCAATAAATCCTGTAGGTTGTCCTTCCACGTTAGGAGTTAGTGAGAAGATCATGTGGGAGCATGCCCAATCTCTCCTTAATAAAGGTCATAAGCTTTTTTAGATAACTTCTATGCACAAGTTCAGCTTTTAGTGAACTGTACAAAGCTGGCACTGTGGCTTGCGGTACGATTAGAAAACACCACAAAGGATTCCCTCAGGAGTTTCTTTCCAAGAAGCTCTAAAAGGGCAGAGTATATGTGCTCACTACAGTTCACGATGAAAACACTTTTCCCGTCACAGTTTGGGGACAGACAGCAGAAGTCCACAAGCCCACATGTATACTTGATTATAAGTACCTTGGTGCAATGGATAAAAATGAGCAAGTTCTTCAGTTGGCAATATACAACCCATATGCTGTCTATCGGCAAACCAACACAGGAAGACTGATGTCCTTCCTTAACTTTCAGTTGTCTGTTATTGCAAGCCTTTCTGCAGTAAAAGCAGTAGCCTCTACTTCGTCTGTTGTTGAGGACGTTGTAAGGCTGCAGGATTAGCACTTTGCTGACCGCATTCCTACAACAGAACAAAAGAGTTGCCAATATCGCAGATGCAGAGTTTGTGCTCGGCAAGGAAAGAGGCAGGAGAGTAGATATTATTGTCCCCAGTGCACATCTCAGCCTGCTCCCTGTTTGCCAACTTGCTTTACTTTGCACCACACAAAAGTGAAGCTCTGGGAAACTGACTGAAGTTGAGTACATAGATTAGAAGTTACTATTTGCCCCAAATGACTGGTCAAGAATACATAAACTTCCATGGGCCATTAAACTGGTAGCTGTTTAGCCTTGGAAATTAGAGCATCTGAACCTAATCAGGCTTCCAAAGTGAGGCTTTAATAAAGGCACCAGGCAACCTTGCAGTATTAGACAGCAGGTGAGATGGACAGGAAGTGAAACCGTAACCTAGATTTGTTTTCATAGTGATCTTGTGCATGGAGAAGCAGATGTTCATGGTCAAAGTGAAACTGTTCAAGGCACTAACCTAACCACAGCTGGTAGTATGTGTGTAATGGTGATTGTGTGGATATGGCTGTTGGCTGGCAGTAAGAATGGCTGGCAGCTGGCAGAATGTGTAGCTGCCTGCTAACAGAAAGTGTGGCTGTCGGCTGGCGGAAAGTGTGGCTGTCGTCTGACAATGTATGGTTGGTGGGATGTGTGGCTGTCAGCTGGAGGAATGTGTGGTCGTCGGCTGGAGGAATGTGTGGCTGGCGGAATGGCAGAATGTGTGGCTGTTGGCAGGCGGAATGTGTGTATTTGTTTGCAAGAGGTGTTTTGGTATAATAAGCTGATGAGTGGCTGACTGGCAGTGTGATTTGTGTTGTAGTCCACTTGGGGTATGAATGTGATGGGCCCTTAAATGGCAGCGGTTTGTGGATGTAAGTGTTGTGTGTGCTGGGTCCGTGGCAGGCGTTATTAATGGCATTGTGTGGCACGCATGAAATCGGTGTGTGAATGGACTGTTAAGTGGTTGGTGCCTTGACGCGGCTTTATGGCTCACTAACACTAAGTGGTGGGTTCAGTAGTGAGATACTGTTAATAGTGTTGACGCTTTGGCCCTATTACTACTGGTAGTGCCACAACCAACCAGTATGAATTTGTGCTTTAGTTGTAGATAGACTCAGGAGGAACATTTCCAGTCCTGCATATTTCTTAAAATTGGACAACGGGGGAGTCCAGGGTTGCGTGCTTTGTGTGGATCCCATAAAGTTTTCTTACCGCCCAATGGCCTGCAAACCTCAAACTTTGCCAAAAAAACGCACATTTTCCTCATATTTCTGCGAGGTAAAGTTCTGGAATCTGTGGGGAGCCACAAATTGCCTGCCACCTAGCATTCCCGCAAGTCTCCCAATACAAATGGTATCTCACTTGTGTGGGTAGGTCTAGTGCCCGTGACAGGAAAGGGCCCAAAACACAACATAGACACTGGAAAACTGACCCCTGTTTTTTTGCAATGTGGGTAGCTGTAGATTTTGGGTCCTAGTTCAACCGGCATCTAGGGAAACCTATAAAACCTGCAATTTTTTTTACACTAGACACATAGGGGAATCCGGGGAGGGTGACTTGCGTTGCTCTCACCAGATGTTTTTTTACCCAGAATCCCTTGCAAATCTCAAACTTTGAGAAAAAAAACACATTTTCCTCAAATTTCTGTGATGAAATGTTCTGGAATCTGTGGGAAACCACATATTTCCTACCACCCTGAGTTCTCACATGTCGCCCGATAAGAACGGTACCACATTTGGGTGGGCAGTTTAAGAGACCACTACACAAAAAGTCCTAAAATGCTCCGTACAGAGATAAGCAATAGGGATAGTGGCTGTATTTTGGGCTGTGCTGTAGCACCACCCATTTAAACCTATGAACAAAAGACATTTTTGAAAACTAGACAACCTGGAGATTCCATAATGGTGTGCCGTGCATGAATCCCACCATGTTTTTGTAACCACAATGCCCTGCAAACCTCAAACTTTGCCTTAAATCATGCATTTTCCTTATATTTCTGTGATGGAAACTTCCTGAATCAGGAGGAATCTACAAAAAATCTACCTCCCAGCTTTACTCCACCTGTCCCGATAAAAACGCTGCCCCACTTGTGTGACTGGGCTTAGTGCCCGCAACAGGAACAGATCAAACCAAGGTCAATGGGAATTCATTACAGAAATGTGAGGAAAATGTGTATTTTTAGTCAAGGTATGAGGTTTGCTAGGGATTCTGGGTAAGAAAACCTAGTGGGAGCCACACAAGCCACCCCACCCTGGATTTCCACAGGTGTCTAGTATTAAAAATGTGCAGGTTTGCTAGGTTCTCGTAGGTGCCAGCTGAGCTAGGGCTTATAATCTTAGCTATCCACTTTCGCACTAGGCCTTCCCACAGAGGTGAGGTGCCATTTTTATTGGAAGACTTGGGGAAATGCTAGGTGGAAGGAATTTTGTGGCTCTCCGCAGATTCCAGAATGTTCCATCACAGAAATGTGAGCAAAATGTGTTTTTATAATCATAGTTCGAGGATTGTAAGGAATTCTGGCTACAGAAATCTAGTGAGAGCCACACAAGCCACCCCACCCTGGATTAGCCATGGGGTCTAGCTTTTCAAAATGTGCAGGTTTGCTAGGTTTCCCTAGCTGCCAGCTGATCTAGGGCCCGAAATCCACAGCTACCCACACTGAAAAACAATGGATCAGCTTTCAATGGAAAAATGTGATGCGTCAACGTTGCATTTTAGCTCATTTCTTGTCGCAGGCACTAGGCCTACCCACACAAGTAACATACCCTTTTATCAGAAGACATGTGGGAACACATAATAGTAGAACATTTGTTATTACCTATTGGATTTCACTGCATTTGTGCCTTCCAAATGAAATTTCCTCAGAATCACATGCTAGTATGGGTACAAATTCAGAGCTATACAAATACCCCTGCTCCTCAACTCCATATCTTTTACCCATTTAAAAAAATATATAGTTTTCATTGATACCCATTTTTCAGTCTCCAAATTTCACAATATGATATGGCCTATACTTGGTACACAATGAAAAACAATTCTACGGTGCACCTCAGTTGTGGGCTCTGGGTACCTAGGATTCTTGGAAAACCTGCAAACCTTATATATTAAAGCAAATAGAAGGGTCTAGTGGATGTAATAGTAGATTGCTTTTGTAAATCAACCATCGTGACAAAAAGTTACAGACGAAAACATTGTCACAAATAGACGATTTTTCATACTGATTTTCAATATGTTGTTATTTCAACAGTTAGTTTCTTTAGGAAAACCTTGAGGAATCTACACATATGACCCCTTGAATAATTTAAGATTTTGTCTACTTTTCAGAAATTTACAGCTTTCCAGGATCACCCCTGGGTTTCACACTGGTTACCACCACAAACTGGAAGTAGGTTTAAAAGCACCAAAAATAGGAAAAATTGGCTACCACTTTGAAAAATGCCAAAACTGTGGTCAAAAATGAGTTTTTTGATTGAGCTCTGCTTGTTCCTGAAAGCTGGGAAGATGACGACTTTAGCACAGCAAACCATTCTTTGAGACCATTTTTAGGAGGAAAAAAACAGGCACTTTTATTCACAGCACTTTTTTCATATTTTTTCCCTAAGACTCTAAGAATTTAGCTGTGTTTTGCCTACTTTTTTGGTCCTCTCCAGGGGAATCCACAAACTCTGCATACCTTTAGATTTCTCAGGATGTTTGAAAAATATGACGCAAATTTGACTTGGATCCCTTATGTGGAAGAAAAGGTTATGGAGCCCTAAACGCATGCTACCCCAAATAGCCAAAAAAGGGCTCAGCACTTGGGGGCAGTGGGGGGGGGGAGCCCCAGCAGTTAAGGGGTTAAACGAAACCAGGGGGATATAATGCTTTGAAATATTGCATAGCTTCTACTTATTTCACCACCTGCATGCTTTAGGTAGTTTGGTTATGATTATGGCCATGTCGTGTAAACTCACACAGCGCTCTGCTGCCTTCTGGCTCAGTTTGGCGACCTAGGTGCCTATAACAGTGTGAGAAAGTAAAGCATTTGCAACCAAGCAGTAATGAATACAAAGGCACATCTACAAACACACAACTTTGCAACGGAACACATTAGACAGACTACTTTTTTTAAATTTCTTTATTGAGCATTTCAAATTAACATCAACAGTGTATGCACATCACACGTGTCAAATAATAAAAAGGGAAATCTGATCACCATGCCATCATATTTAGACATGCATCACTCCGTTTACAAATATTTCACAGTATTAAATATGTGTCAGGAATAGAACACTAGTCATCGGGAAATCACAGGCATCTGGTACAACAGAGACATGTATAAGCTGACATGATACTGCACTAGGCTTCATTCAGTCTCATCACGCTCTATAGATGATAGGTAGGTGCGGAAGTGGATCAAGAAGTCTTTGGGGCGTGAGTTCAGGTGTTGAAGCTGTGCATAATCCTATCCCACCTTCTCGCAATGACACATACTCTCAAGCCATCCCGAGATAGTGGGGGACGAGCAGTACCCCATCGCAGTGCTATCTCTCTTTTAGCTAGCGGCAGCACCATGGATACCAACCTACAGACACTGCGTGGCACCTCAAGGATATATCCTAATAATGCCATTAGAGGACAAGGTGCAAGCTCCATGCCCGTCATAGCTGAGATATGTTCAAACACCATTGCCCAGTAGGCATGTAAGGCTGAGCAAGTCCAGGCGAGGTGTGCGAAGTCAGCTTCCACATCACGGCACCTCGTACAGGTATCAGGTCTAGTGTGGTCGAACTTAGCAATATCCAATAGGGATAGATAGTATCGATGTACAAATTTAAAGTGTAGTAATTTGTGGCGTTGGCAGGTAGAAATGCGTTGCATCTGTGTGCAACAATATGCCCACATTTTGTCAGTTATTTCAACCCCGAGTTCTGTCGCCCAAATCTCTCGCACTCGTACTGTAGTGTCTGGTTCAAGTTCGAGACACACCCGATATATTCGAGAGATCATACATCCTCCTCGGAATTCGACATTGCCCTAGCTAATGAGGCAACATCGTCAGGGGGAGGGGATAGGAAGAGAGGAGTGATCGTAGCGTGTTGCGCAGTCTCCTGAAAATGAATTGGTCCATGTATGGTATGTCCCTGCTCCATGGACCCTCCACAAGGGATGCAACATGCCCATCCGGGAACAAGACCCCTATAGTACGAAAATCATATCTTGAAGGGTGCGTTGAACTAATTTCTCCCAGGTGAGCGGGAGCCAGAGGTTGTCATGAAGTGGAATGGCGTTAGAATAAAGGGGGTCACCTCCCAATATGCGGCGCATACAGCGCCAAGCCCAACAGGTAGTAGATACCGTTTGTATGTCCGTATCGTCGAGATGGATTCCCTTGGGTAGGATCTGGGTGTGTGTGATTCCATCTAGAAGTGCTCGTTCAGGATGTAGATAGGGTATTCGAGCATCAGGATGGTACCAACGATATGTGTAATGGCACTGAGCTGCCAAATAATATAAATGTAGGCCAGGGACCCCCAGGCTGCCACGCTCGTAGGGGAGTGTAAGTGTGTCCCAACTAATACGGGGACGAGTTCCTGCCCATATTAGCCACAAGAGGGTTCCCCGCAGTGTATTGAAAAAGCGCTGTGTTAAGGGAATAGGGATATTTGTAAAGAGGTACAGAAAGTGAGGCAGGACGACCATTTGTATTATGGCAACTCGCCCAGCTATGGATAAGGGGAGTTTCACCCAGCGCTCCACCTGCGTATTGAGATTCATCAATGCTGGTCCATAATTTCGTTGTAGAACCTGCTCCTTTTCTCTATGGATGCGGATGCCCAGATATTTAGTTCCATCTGGTGCCCATCTAAGGGAGTGGGAGCGTTGCGTCTGTTACCGGGAACAGCTCTGATTGGCCCAATTTATACAGAGACCCGAGAGGTCAACGAATCTGGCTATCTCCTGCATATGAGGGGGGAGGTTGAGGTGAGGGTTGAGGATGAACCATAAAATATAGTCTGCCTATAGTGATATTAGTAGAGGCCCATTTGTGAGCTGGAGCCTGCGATGCAGGTGGCACTCCTGCATCGCCCGGACCAGAGGATCAAATGCCATTATAAATAGAAGGGGGATAGTGGCCACCCTTGTCGAGTACCAAGCAGAATCGGTAACGCATCTGATATAGCACCGTTCATTCAAATGCGGGCCGTCGGATTGGAATATAATAACATAATTAATTATATGAACTGAGGAGGAATGCCCAGTTTGTCGAGTACAGCCCTAAGAAAAGCCAACTTGAGGGAGTCGAAGGCCTTCTCTGCGTCAAGCAGGGCCACTTCAGCAGGGACGGCGGGGGAGATTTTATTGAGTCCTGCAAAGACAGTTCAGAGATTCAAGGAGGTAGACTGGTGAGGAACAAATCCAGATTGTGCCGGAGAGATGAGTTGCTCCATTAGCGGAGCCAGTCTGGTTGCTAGCACCATAGCCAATATTTTATTATCTAAATTTAACAGCGATAATGGGCAATAGGACGCACAGCTGCCAGGATCTTTACCTGGCTTCAGCAGTAAAGTGAGGACTGCTTCTCGAAGCGTAGGGGGTAAAGTGCCGTCCTGCATGGCCTTGTTGTATAATGCCAACAATCTTGGTGCGAGTTGTTCTTATATGTTTTATAAAAGGCTCCAGTTAGTCCGTGAAGGCCGGGCACTTTAGAACCGTCTAGAGCGTTGATAGCTTGAGTCACCTCCTCTAGAGTGAGTGGTTCAGTAAGGAATTGTCTCTGGCCATTTTCAAGCCACACCATGGCAACATCTGCCAGGTATGCTGAGAGCGTCTCGGGGTTATGAGCTACCTGAGAAGAGTACAATTTCTGGTAGTAAGTACAGAACGTAGCCATGATACTTTCTGTTCCCGTTATGGACTCTCCATTCTCTGCTCGAAGTTCCGCGACATAGTTGATCGATCTGTTGGGGCGTAGAAATACGAGCAAGGGTGCGACAAGGTCGCTCGCCCTCGCGACGAGCTTCGGTGTGTTTGGGATCAGTCATATTGCGGTGCTTGTTTCCAGGCTGTCTAGCAAGCTTGTTTGTGCGTTTGTGCGCATGTGAAAGTGTGCATATCATAAAGGTCTGTGCTTCATAGTTATGATCCTGGTGAGCAAGGATGTAGGAGGCCCGAGCTTCAAGATAGGCCTGCTCTGGGAGTCACTGATGCCATGATGCAATGGGCCCCTTGTTTGCTTGTACCCAAACCAATGTGGGAAAAGAGTTCTGAGCAACGTGGGCAAACGTTCATATTCCATTTCCGGGTCTAATATTGCAAAGGTATTGATTGATGCTGCAACCTCTGGATGAGGGTAACCTGGTACAGCTGCCAGGGAGCATTATTTTCAGGGGCAGCTGGTAGGGGTGTGGGGGCATGAGCAATGCCTAATTTGCAAGTAAATATGTGCAGAGGAGTCCTCTATCAGCACTGCCGAAAGTCGAGGTTGCCATTTTCACGCCGCCTAATCTCGATTCCACCTCTTTTTGCCTTCATTCTTCTACCGCCATAAGCTGTCTGACTGTTCATCTCACTGTTCCAGGGACTTTTCATCCCTCCTTTATGCCTCTGTCACTGTTTTGCTTTCTTCTCCCTTTCATTCCTTTCTCTCTTTCACTCTGGGTCAAAGTCTAATGATGATAAATGAGCACCGCTCCCCAAGCATGAGTGCCGGTGCCCCCACCTCCAACCACCGGCACAAATTAAGCACTGGATGCAAACCTCTTTCTCACACAAGGTATCCAGCCGCCCATCTCTGCTGACGTAATTGATTTTGACAGTCGTGGATGAATGCTGCCTGCTAAACTGCCACACAAGGGTAAGGGGAGGGAGCAGACCGTGAGCACCTGATTAATGCAGCACTATTATCCCCTAATGCTCGCCTGTCACTTGTAATGTCCAAGGTGGGCCTGTAATTCCTCTTCCGCGTGTGATGGACAGACTGGGGCATCCTGGCTGTAACGTGGGGACGAGTGGAGTCTGTACGTTCTAATGACTTCATCAAATCGGGCACCTTTGTTGGCGGTCTCAAGAACTGTAGAAAAATGCGACCCTCTTACGCTTTGCGGCGGGCACGCGCGAAGACACTCACGCTGCCAGGATCCCTGCAGTGATCTTGGCGGAGGAGCATTAAATACACACTCTAAATTCGCCCACGTTCTCAGAGATGATTTCGTTTGTATTGTGTGCTATCTAAAACGCCTCGTCCACTCGTTACAATAAAGCTTTATTGGTGTGTCTGTGCGTTTACAAGCATTACCAATTCTTTACTGATTCATAGGTGTTGCAACTGACGTAGGGGAGTTTTTTTTCCTCTTTCAGATAATGTCACAAGCTGCCTCTTCTGCCAGCTCTGAGATCACTTCCGCAGAACATGGACCCTGAGTTCATATTTAAGCCTTGATGTGTTCCTCACAGCTGAGGCTGTGTATTAGCAAGTGTATATCATTTTCCAAAGGGCTCAGGTCACATTATTTCCTATCCCTGTGTGCACAGACAGGGCATATGCCGTGATTGCTTTCACAGTTTGTACCCAAAATGTACTTCCGTTTTGGACACAAACCCAAAATGAGATTTGTGGTAAAACCCAAGTATGTGCTTTGCATCCTCTTTCAGCCTCTGATTGCTGACCCTCAGCTTGGTCATCAAATACCTATTTTTCGGGTTCTTAACTGTGATTGAAGGTTCTTCTAGACTTCATGTCTAATTAGCATTCTGTAGCATTTCATTTTGCTTTGTTCCCGTTTCTTAGTAAGTTGTGTACAGATGCTCAGCTTCTGTTAATAGTTGTTTGAAGATGGTGTGATAATGGGTTCTCCTTCTATATTGCAAGGGTCCTTTTTAGCCTCACTTGTGCTGTGACTATCTCTGGGTACTAGGGCAGATGTTGTTTAAGTTAGTTGTGTTTGTAGGGCTTCAAACGGAAAGGGTTTGTTGTTGCTTTTCAGAGGTATATCTAAAAGCTGAAGTTCATACAATTACATAGTGTGAGTGTCACATAGTCACACCCCCAAAGCAAAAGTTATAGAAAGAAGGACACAAGATCCTCATGCTTTCCAAGAGTGAATTTCTTGTCAGGATAGTCAGGGGCAGCATTAAATCGATAATTGAAAGGGATGTCTCAATGTTTAGGGAGGATGCTAAGATGTGGTCTGTTTAGAAAATGTTACTAGTCTTTATATTGCCCAGACCAGTGAGGCAGGAATTAGCAAGACACATATTGGTGAAGCCCACATTCTGAGACTGCCCTCCAAACAAGCAGAAGAGCTGGCGATACCAACCTGGGTAGAAGTGGTCTTAAGGAAATTGACAGGCTCAAAACTGTGAAGGTCACTGGCTTCTCAGATGTCTTTTACATGGAATTCAGGGCAGCACTGGCTCTCACACTACCCCAGGTCTGTAACTCCTTCCTTATTTGTCTGTTGCTCATTCAGTATCGGAGGAAGGCAACACTTTCTGTCCTTCCAATGCCAGGGAAAGACCACTTCCAGCCTTCCAATGCCAGGGAGAGACCACTTTCAGTCCTTCCAATGCCAGGGGAGACCTGACTATATGCATTTAGTTCAGGCCCCTTGCTATGCTAAATGGAGATGTTAAATTATTTAAAAGAGTCCTGGCAACACAACTAGATGCACTGATGCCAATCCTGGTTCATCTGGACCAGTCTGGGTTCACTGGGCTCATCGAGGGTGAGGCTGAAGGCATGATTTTGATGGAGCAGGGTTCTCAGAAAATAAAACCTGCTCGGATTAATTCCTCGGTAACATTTACTAACAGTGTGCGGTGAAACTAACATACGAAAACACGGGGAAATGCTTATGCGCATGCGTGCACTAATACGTAGACTAATGCATGAAAGACTAGGACGCATTCGCGTTCTGCTCAGAAATAAAAATAATAATAATGCTGCTTTCTGCGCGTTAATAATTGTTAGACAAATAACGTGGGATAGTGCAAATGGTGGGCGGTAAAACAGGGAGAATTATATTTCATGGAATTAATAATGTCTGTGTTTTATTCATCGTAGTGATACTTGCATGGGCCTACATCGTTGCATGACGAGTTAAGGGTTAAGAAAAGAAAACAAATAAAAGCCGAAAATCGAGCTCTGAGAGAGAATGGAGAAGGCAATGTTGATGTCCTTCGGAAAATCATTGTATGTCTGCCAAGTAACGGAAGGATGCCAGTGAGACCATGAGCAAATGTATAAACTTCTTCCGCGGAAGCTGCAGAGGTGGACAATGAAAATGTAGTGATTTGAAACATGTTGCCAGATGAAGGAAGCGTGAATCATAAGACGTGGCTTACATATTGTTAGAAATGTAAAACAAAGAATGCTGTGAAAATATGAACGTGACTATGGTGGTGTGATAGAACACCCCCTAAATTGACCAATGAGAGACTCAGGGGTCGATTCCGATGTCGGCCGGAAGCGCACCTAACAGTGTTCGTCCGGAAAAAATACCAGCCGAACGCGTGTTTTCCGACCGACTCGAACACTCTACCGAACTAACAAGTACGATGCGCATAACAGCCCAGATTCCGAGCGAGCCGTACTCACCCATTCCAGCTCCTGTTCCCCGCCCGAGCCGGATCCGTAAACGCCGAATCGAGTTGCACGGAACCAAATACACAGCACCTTCCGGCCGGACTAGTACGATGCGTCTTCCGTACGCGCCGAACTCGTCGCGACGTCCGGCACGTATGAGCATCCGGGAGAGCTGCACATAAGCTCTGATTCGCGCCACAAGACGATCCACGGCGACAAGACGAACAAGCCAGCGACGAGTACGAGTCGAAGCCACGAGAAAGACAAACGAGACGAACCAACCATGAATCCCATCGCGCAGGTCCTACCAATACTCTACATCTATTACCGGGACCGGTACGGATGCGTACGGCGCTGACGGTAAGTCAAACACCCACAACACAAACAAACGACACGTACCCGAAATATGTCACACACACATAGGGATGCACAAATGACGTACACTAGCAACAGCAGAACCATAGGGGCGGGATGGCCATCACCAATGCCATACACACCCATAGGAGGATGGATGCCTGCCACTACTGCCATCCCCACCCATAGGGGGATGGATGCCTACCACTAACACCACCCCCACTCAGGGTGGGCTGGATGCCTACCACTACTACCATCCCCACTCATGGGGGGCTGGATGCCTACCACTACTACCATCCCCACTCATGGGGGGCTGGATGCCTACCACTACTACCATCCCCACTCATGGGGGGCTGGATGCCTACCACTACTACCATCCCCACTCATGGGGGGCTGGATGCCTGCCACTACTGCCATCCCCACCCATAGGGGGATGGATGCCTCCCACTAACACCACCCCCACTCAGGGTGGGCTGGATGCCTACCACTACTACCATACCCACTCATGGGGGGCTGGATGCCTGCCACTACTACCATCCCCACTCATGGGGGGCTGGATGCCTGCCACTACTGCCATCCCCACCCATAGGGGGATGGATGCCTACCACTAACACCACCCCCACTCAGGGTGGGCTGGATGCCTACCACTACTACCATCCCCACTCATGGGGGGCTGGATGCCTACCACTACTCCCATCCCCACTCATGTGGGGCTGGATGCCTACCACTACTACCATCCCCACTCATGGGGGCTGGATGCCTGCCACTACTGCCATCCCCACCCATAGGGGGATGGATGCCTACCACTAACACCACCCCCACTCAGGGTGGGCTGGATGCCTACCACTACTACCATCCCCACTCATGGGGGGCTGGATGCCTGCAACTACTACCATCCCAACTCATGGGGGGCTGGATGCCTACCACTACTACCATCCCCACTCATGGGGGGCTGGATGCCTACCACTACTACCATCCCCACTCATGGGGGGCTGGATGCCTGCCACTACTGCCATCCCCACCCATAGGGGGATGGATGCCCACCACTAACACCACCCCCACTCAGGGTGGGCTGGATGCCTACCACTACTACCATCCCCACTCATGTGGGGCTGGATGCCTGTCACTACAACCACCCCTACTCATAGGACGGGTAATGCATGACACAACTAGCATACTCCCACATAAGGACTGTCTGTAAATTACATCCCACCCCCAACACCATGACAAGCGTGTGTGGTCTGTGTCAAATGCATACAACACTGAACATGACATTGAACATACAATGTGACCCCCTAACACATGTGTCACATATAATTGTGGGTGTGGCCTACACAATGCAAGCAGACCATGACCACTGTGGCAATGTGGCCCAAAGCCCCATCACCACAGTGCCCAAAAGGTAAGTGTGTGCTCCATAGCTGAAGCACATATTGAACAGTGTGGCAATGGGGCCCAAAGCCCCATCACCACAGTGCCCAAAAGGTAAGTGTGTGCTCCATAGCTGAAGCACATTTTGAACAGTGTGGCAATGGGGCCCAAAGCCCCATCACCACAGTGCCCAAAAGGTAAGTGTGTGCTCCATAGCTGAAGCACATTTTGAACAGTGTGGCAATGGGGCCCAAAGCCCCATCACCACAGTGCCCAAAAGGTAAGTGTGTGCCCCATAGCTGAAGCACATATTGAACAGTGTGGCAATGGGGCCCAAAGCCCCATCACCACAGTGCCCAAAAGGTAAGTGTGTGCTCCATAGCTGAAGCACATTTTGAACAGTGTGGCAATGGGGCCCAAAGCCCCATCACCACAGTGCCCAAAAGGTAAGTGTAGTCCTGGTAAAAGCTGCAAAAACAAAACTGCAGGGATTATTCCTGGCCACACAACACCAAACACTACAGTGGCACTGTAGTGCTTGTGTCCTATAGCAACATAGATTGTGTGAGGCAAGCAGTGCAGTGCCAATGACACATCGTTCTGGCCATGTGCACACAAACATCAGCCATGGGGGCCCACATTGTCTACATTCACAAATAACACAATGACAGAAGTGAGCATCATAATGCAGACCCACATATCTGCACCAATGGACACACAAATGTAGATATCCTGTGGAGACTGTAGATGTCAGGTGAACAAATACCATACCATGGCAGCAATGGGACATACTAACCATGATCAATGTGCTGACTGATGACCTAGCAGTCCCAGGGCCAGCAGGGGAAAGCCAACAAACAACATACAGCCAATGGCAAACTAAAGATAAGCCAATGCAGTGGTGCAAATGCACAAACACAAACAGGCAGACTCACACTGCATATCATACACAACAGGTGAGGGGGTTGTGTGCCAGTGTCCCCAGGCAAACACACAACACATGAGGAGGCCAGATTCACTAATACACAGATGTCAACACAGTCACATACAAAAGTAACTCATGGATTGGATTCCCGTATGTGGGCAAACAGGCATTGTGAGATGAGAGGGAGCCCAAATTACACATGTCACACAAGCTTGTAGGAACAGCAACAAACACAGCAAGAGACAGAACCACCACAGCACTCCCCCCAGGGACCCCACATTGTGGTGACACTAGCCTGCATGACAATCACACTGTGATGACAAAGGTAGATGTCATCCACACTGTGAACCACAGCCATGTGTCCTGAGCAACAAACTACCATCACACCTATACAAGCACAAAGCACTCAGCATGGCCTGCCAGCCAAGGAAAATATGGAGGTAGTGCCCCAGCCGTGCAACAACTCACATTTGCACACACTCAACGCCACACACCTTGAACTCCAACAATGTGCAGCAGTGAAGATCACATGGACTGCTGACATTGCACATGCACCCATGACAATCCCAGGGGTGGTGGGGGAAATAAGGTGCAGAAACACATCACACATGGCCAGTCAACAATACTTGTGAATGTCTGACACACTGCACAGTATGCCGTACATGGGCATGACGTGAAATCCACCCCAAACAATGGGATCCTGGCCATAGTCACACACCAATGAAGAAGCCAAGCTGACCCACAAAGGACACACATAGACAACTCCCAACATTGCAGCTCTGACCCTGAGGAGTGGCAGCAGTCACACACACAACGTGTCACAATCACTGAAAGCATACACAAACAGAAAATCACATTACTCGTGTAACCAACAAGTGCCAAGAGGAATCCTGACTGTGTCCCATCTGCGTTTGCCCACATCCCCAACCCTGACAACAAAGACAACTAGGGATGACAACCTCATGAACATTAGTTTGCCATGCACCCACATCCCGGAGAAACCAGGTCCAAGATGCTGGATGAACACAGAACAACTCAGCAAGCATCACAAACAGGAACATCCGTAAGGACACAGCCTGTGTAGGAAAAGGAGAAGGGAACACGCACAGACATGCCTACACAACACACAACACGGGCACAGCCTATATCACGGAATCATGCACTGCCATGAGGGCACTCCACTCCTGTGGAAGGTCAGCTGTGCCAAACCTTGTCTGTGCACGACTCAAACATGTCAGCAGAACACTCGGTCAGTGAGTCAACAACTACAACACACTGAAGGCTCTGCTCAGATCAGCCTGGGCACGGGAGTGTCACGTCAGTCATCTGCATACACCCAAGACACGTGTCAAGCAACTTGCACTGTGTACACAGATGAGTCCTCCAAATTTGATGTGCTAAACTGCATGTCCATTGGAGACGGGCACACAGTCAGGGTACTAGGAACATTGGACAGTGGTAAGCCCACCAGATGTGCATCAGTGTAGGACAAAGATGGTAATCTACAAATGCTAAACGTACATCCCTGTGTCAAATGCTGAACATTACACCCTCAGACTGCAGCAAAGGATGCTATAGATCCAGACTAGATTAGGACACATATCCCATGGACCACATGGAGCCCATCACAGCAAAACTTCATTTACCTGATCTGAACACTATTACAACAGCAAATGCATGATTCTACACATCTACATCATGTACCTCCAAAGATTAACCACAAGTAAACAAAAAGAGGCTTTATTCAGCAAGTGTGCAACTCAAATCAAAAGTCCAAAATAAACTAAGGCCAATGGCCAGTCCAAATATACAGTCCCAACAGGGTGATGTGTGACAACTTGTCAACAATTGCTTGCCTGCACAGGTACGGACAGGGGACATCCCCCTTGGAGGGGCATACGAGGGGCAGGCCAGGCACCGCAGGGACAGGATCAGGGGATGCCAGAAGGAGGCAGTGAAGGGGAGGTGGGTGCAGGAGTGTCACCGGCAACTGCAGTGGAGGTGTCTGACTCAGGGGGGGGCTGGCACCACCGTAGGGCTCAAGTCAGATGGTGTTGGTGCTGCAACCACTGCAGTGGGCTGGTCAGATGGAGTGGACTGGGTCCCCAATGCAGTGCCCAAGTCAGACGGGGTGGTTGTGGACTCCACCGCAGTGCATGACTCCAAGGTAGTGGAAGGGGGGCAGAAGAGCTGGGCAGGACAGAGGGGGGGGACACGGTCTCCACACCAGTGGCACAAACAGGCAGAGCGTCTGGTTTGGGGATGGAAGAGCAAGTGGCAGGGGGGGAGGGCCTAAGCAGTTTGGGGATGCGGTATCGGTGTGTGGGGGAACCTGGGGCAGGGTGTGGCGGTGGAACCTGTGGAGTGGTAGCCTGGGGGATGGAGGTGAGAGACTGGGTGGTTGACTTGCAGGGCGGTGGCGGGGTCTTGCTCTTCCGGGACCGGGGGACTTGCGGGTGGGGGGCTCACTCTGCCTGCGCCTGGGGGAGGGTGTCCGGGGGCGAGGGGCACTCCCCTCTGTGTGGGTGGACTTCCTCTTCCCCCGGTATGCTGGATCAGCGGGATTGGAGGGGAAGAGGCCGAGGTCACTGAGGAAGAGCTGCTGATCAGGTGGGGTTGCAGGTGAGGCAAGGGAAGGGGTCTTGGAGGGAGAGGATCTTGAGGATTGCGGAGTGACTGTGGTTGCCTGTGTGTGTGTGTGTTCCCCATCCCCTGTGTCTGTGGTATCAGTCCCCTGAGGATGCTTGTGTGCATGTCTTGCCTTTCTCTTGGGTGTGTCTGTGCTGCTCGTGTCTGTGTGTTTGGGTGACTGTGCAGGTGTGCATGTGCTTTGGACAGGTAGGGGGGCAGGAAGTGTGGATGGGGCAGAGGTGGGAGGGGTGAGGGACTGTTGGAGGAGGGACACTGCTGCCATCAGGGAGGAGTCCATGGACTTATTGCTCCTCTGTAGGGCAGACATACCCGTCGAGATGCCCTCCATGAACAACACCAGCTGTGTCAACAGAGTGGTGTGTGCATGGAGGACACTCAGCATTGCTGTCTGCCCTACATGGAGCTGCCAAAGGAGGTACACAGACTCCTCACTCAGGGCAGCAGGGGACATAGGGGCAGGGGGTGCGGTGCCTGGCACGAATGAGACACGCTCCCGAGCACGGGAGCCTCCACGGACCTCAGGAATGGGAGCCAATGGGAGGGCGGTGGTGGTGGTGGTGGTGGTGGTGGCGGGGCCAGACAGACTAGCTGGCCTTTGGTGGCTGCTGAGACCCACCTCCACAAGGGAGTCATCCTCCGAGCTGCTGTGGTCCTCAGCTGAGGTGGATGGTGCTGAGGACTCCTCGGTGTGGCTCCCCTCGCCCTCCGTGCCACTGGGTCCCTCTGACCACTCGTCCAATGCTGACCCAGTCTGGCTCCGCTGCTCCTCCTGGTCCGTGGAGCTGTCCCCTCCTGTGGCCGTGGATGTATCTGCAAACAATTAGGGAAACAGACAAACATCAGTCACCTGCACTGACCGCACACACCACAGTAAGTACAGCACATTACAGAGCAAGCCCTGGCATCCTTAGTTGAACATTGCCTAAAGTCCCCACACAGATTCGGGGAAGCCAATTGTCAGTCTGATGGTCAACCATGGGACTCACACCCCTCCTGCCCTTGCACCCATCTGTCTGGTGCCTGTCTGATGGTAAGACCCCAGTGCGGACACATGCACCACCTACACAGTTGTTGGACAGTGCAGGGAACACAGTGAAGTATGTGAACAAGCACACATCACATCGCATGCCACTGAGTCAGTGCAGGTGTCCGGATAAAGGGATGGCCAGAGTCTAAATAGAAATGCATGTGATGCATACCAGCACCAGACACCCATGTCCGGATAGTCAATGCCACAATGGGGTGCATGTTGCACATGTCACTCCCCTGCAGGATCAGTCTCAGGAAGTTTAATGCCATGACACAGGAATGTGTGCAAAGTCATACATTACTGTCTCAAGTCACATGGCCATGGCAGCCAGCCAACAACAGTCTGCACTGTATCACAATCCGAGGGCATGGGGAATGCAAGTTATGTGACTGACAAGTGCACATGTCCATCCCCCAAATACCACATCATCTGTACTACTATTTGTCCACGTCATACCAACTGTACATATGGGGGACATGAAACACAACTCTCTGAACATGAGCACCTCACAGTGTGCTGTGAATGACAATACAGCTGCCTGAAAGTCACAGTTGCAAACACCTGTGTGCACAGTCAAGTGATCAGACACCTATAAGTCACAGAAGTATCGTCTATCATGGTCACATCTCAGATGGCATGCTGAGCCCTAACCGATAAACATACCAGTAGTCCTGACAACGAAGACACAGCACAATGAGACAGAGGCAGACACCTGAGGGTACATTTCACTGATCACAACATGCCAGATGATACACGGGAGTGGGAGTACAGAGTGTATTGCATGCCCTGGAGTAGGCATGACTGTCCAGCTCCACCTATAAGAGGGATGAGTCCTGGACAGTAGGCAGGTGGCTAAGCATGTGTGACACACTGGATACACATACTCCTGAGGCCCAAACATTGTTCCCACCAGCAGCATGGGTGTGTGCCAAATTCCCCAGGGACATGTGGTGAGTCAGAGCAGCAAGCGGACCACATATCAAAGTTACACCCAGATTACATGTCAGAACTTAGGCATTGTGTAAGCAATTGAGCCACCCATGAATCGCACAACATAGTCACGGGAACAAATGCTGTCCCCCACCTTGAGCAAAGCAAAATGCAATGACACAGTCCCCAAATGACACAATTTCCTGACTATAGGGCCACACATATGCGTATCAGAGGAGAAGTGGGCATGTCACAAATGAGGGACATGGGTCCTGGACCACATGACTGATGTACTGTGGAAGTTTAACCAGGCCAGAGGAGGGCACATAGCATGTCAGACAAAGTGCACAATGCAGTCATGGACTCACCCCCTCCTTGCTGCTGTCTGTCCTTCAGCTGCCCATCCAGGTCAGGGAAGACCACCGCCAGGATCCGGAGCATGTGGGGGGTCAGGGTCCGGTGTCCGCCCCTCCTGCGAGGAGGCGACAGCTTCAGCTGGACCCTTGCGATCCTCCGGGTCCAGCCACGAACGTCCTGCCACCTCTTCTGGCAGTTGCGGATCCTGCGCCTGTAGACCCCCACGGATCTTACTTTCCGGGCGATGGTCAGCCAAATTTCCTGCTTCTGGTGGGCATCAACCTGTGAGGATGACAAAGTGAAAAGGCCATTACTACACATGCAACATATACGTGCATCACACAGTTGGATATACATGTCTCAATCACAGGGGCATATGATGTACACAGGCAGTGCAACAATGGCTATGAACAGTTTGCCAGCAGTCACTACATGGTATCATTGCATGGGAAGTAAACCTAGTTGGAATGCACTGTTACTGCACTGTACCAGTTCAGTGCATGTAACTACACACTTTGGGGTGTGACAACTACTCAGTGGGCATGCTAGCCAGTGGTGTGCACACTGAAAGCCCTGCTAGTCAGACAACATGCACAATTAGTGAGGCAGTGGACAGCACACTCACCTGTTCCCCTGGTTTCCCATACAGCTTGCTGTACTGTGGAAGGAGGCTGTCCAGCAGGGCCTGGTTCTCCTCAAGGCTGAAGGCTGGGGCTCTCTCCACAGTACGTGCCATTGCAGGAGCCAGAGGATGCATACACAGCAGCAGTGTTGGTGGCAGATGTCGTCCTGGAGCATGTAGTGCAGGCAAGTGAGCTCTCAGGGGAACAGCCAGCATTATATGTGTGCTGCAGAGGCAGATACTGTCCCATGTGTCCAAAGTGATAGGTCCAAGTCGTTTGCATCTTATAAATCTGACCAATCCATGGAATAGCAGCACTAATACACGCCCACAGCATCCTTCAAATCTTCAACTTCATGACACCCATGATTTTGCAACATTGTTGTGGCTGGCCAACTGAATTCACTGCATCAGACTCGTTTGAGCTTCGAAAACGCGTCCGTTGCCATGCCAGGCCCCAGCCAATGTGTGCGCACCGTTCGGTCCACTGCTGTACAACGCGTATTTCGGGATACAACGTGTACCCGCACACATCATATGCAATGGGCCGGCCGGGCACACCGATCGGTCCATTGCTGTTCAACGCGTACCCGCTCACATCCAATGCAATGGGCCGTGCGGGCACACCGATCGGTCCATTGCTCTACAACGCGTACCCGCTCACATACAATGCAATGGGCCGTGCGGGCACACCGATCGGTCCATTGCTGTACAACGCGTACCCGGGACACAACGCGTACCCGCTCACTTACAATGCAATGGGCCGTGCGGGCACACCGATCGGTCCATTGCTGTACAACGCGTACCCGGGATACAACGCGTACCCGCTCACATACAATGCAATGGGCCGTGCGGGCACACCGATCGGTCCATTGCTGTACAACGCGTACCTGGGATACAACGCGTACCCGCTCACATACAATGCAATGGGCCGTGCGGGCACACCGATCGGTCCATTGCTGTACAACGCGTACCCGGGATACAACGCATACCCGCTCACATACAATGCGATGGGCCCTGCGGGCACACCGATCGGTCCATTGCTCTACAACGCGTACCCGCTCACATACAATGCAATGGGCCGTGCGGGCACACCGATCGGTCCATTGCTGTACAACGCGTACCCGGGATACAACGCGTACCCGCTCACATACAATGCAATGGGCCGTGCGGGCACACCGATCGGCCCATTGCTGTACAACGCGTACCTGGGATACAACGCGTACCCGCTCACATACAATGCAATGGGCCGTGCGGGCACACCGATTGGTCCATTGCTGTACAACGCGTACCTGGGATACAACGCGTACCCGCTCACATACAATGCAATGGGCCGTGCGGGCACACCGATCGGTCCATTGCTCTACAACGCGTACCCGCTCACATACAATGCAATGGGCCGTGCGGGCACACCGATCGGTCCATTGCTCTACAACGCCGTACTCCGCTCACATACAATGCAATGGGCCGTGCGGGCACACCGATCGGTCCATTGCTCTACAACGCGTACCCGCTCACATACAATGCAATGGGCCGTGCGGGCACACCGATTGGTCCATTGCTGTACAACGCGTACCCGGGATACAACGCGTACCCGCTCACATACAATGCAATGGGCCGTGCGGGCACACCGATCGGTCCATTGCTCTACAATGCGTACCCGCTCACATACAATGCAATGGGCCGTGCGGGCACACCGATCGGTCCATTGCTCTACAACGCGTACCCGCTCACATACAATGCAATGGGCCGTGCGGGCACACCGATCAGTCCATTGCTGTACAACGCGTACCCGGGATACAACGCGTACCCGCTCACATACAATGCAATGGGCCGTGCGGGCACACCGATCGGTCCATTGCTGTACAACGCGTACCCGGGATACAACGCGTACCCGCTCACATATAATGCAATGGGCCGTGCGGGCACACCGATCGGTCCATTGCTCTACAACACGTCCCTGGACAGGTCACACGCATATGTCACCATGCTGGTCACTGGTGAACCTATGCCAGCCACATATACTTTCCAGGGACTCAGGGGCACACCTACAACACCACACCCAGTCCATACTGTATCTAAGGCATGTGTGGCAGCATAACCTTATCTGTGTATGGGGTGAACATGTGGTTTTTGGGGTGGCATTTGGGGGCAGACACACCCAGGCTGTGCACGTGTTCATGGGGACAGGGTCCTTTGTGTGTTGTGCACCTGACCACTGTGGTGGGCAACTTTTCATTTTGGAGCATGTGTCATGGTCACATTTCAAGGTTGTGTATGTGTATGACATGTCACATACCCCCAGGCTCACATGTGGGAAGGCATGTACGTCACAGGGTGGCCTATTGCCACAATAGTGATGTCCCTCCGCAGTCTGTGTGCATGTTGTGTTTCACATGTCTCTGACTCCATGTGCACAATGGGAGACAGTCTCCACATCCACGTGGTTTGTGCATGAACTTTGATGTTGTGTGTGTGTGTGTCACAGACGTCCATGTCTGTCCTGCAGAGGCTACAGGGGCCACTACCTGTGGGTGTCATGTTAGTTTCTCTGACGTGTACATGATACGCAATGTCATGCCAGTGTCCATGTGGCAAGACAGGGTCCCTGGGAATCTACCTGTCAATGAGCTGTGATGCCTGTGGAGCATCTGTCCAGACATGTCACTGTGGTATGTGTGTGGAACGTGAGAGCAGTAAATGGGTACTGTGACACAGCCTAATAGTTTCCCATAGCACACCCTGGAACCTGTTGTCAACACTTGTTGAACAGAGATGTTAGATGATGTCCATGTAGGTGCCATATATGTCCAAACAGAACGACACACACATCAAGTACTTGTGTTTGTTAATGATGTATCATGTGAAATTGAGTATGGTGAACGGCACATAGTTGGTGTGACTGACAATCTTGCTTTCTTCACCTATGCACTGCAGGGCTCCTGCTGTCCATCGACCATTCCCAGACCTGGCAACGATGGTGGAACGTGACAGCATCCGACGGTACCGCTTCACCAGGCAGCTGATTGAGGATTTGGCAGTGCGGTTGGACCCACATTTGCAGCCTGGCCGACCGTATCCTACAGCGCTGACCCCCAAGGTGAAGGTGATGGCAGCCCTACACTTCTTTGCCACCGGTACCTTTCAACACACTGTGGCGACTGCCGGTGGGATGTCACAGACTATGTTCAGCCGTGTGCTACGCGATGTTTTGGGGGCAATGTTGAGATACCTGAACCAGTACATCTATTTCCCAACACGTCAATGACTCACTGACGTCAAGAGTGACTTCTATGCCCTGGGGAGGATGCCACATGTAATTGGCTCCATTGATGGGACACATGTGGCTTTGATACCACCACAGGCACATGAGCAGGCATACCGGAACCGTAAACATTACCATTCGATCAATGCTCTGGTGGTATGTCTTGCAGATATGACCATCACACATGTGTGTGCCCGTTTCCCCGGTTCGGCACACGATGCCTACGTGATGAGGAGTAGTCGCATCCCGAGGATGATGTCACAGATGCCGAACCAGCGTGCCTGGCTTGTTGGTGTGTACTGACTTTGTACCATTGTGTGTGTTCTGCTATGTTGTTTTCCGCACACATTTTCAAATCGGCTAATGTGCAATTGTCTGTCTGTAGGTGACTCGGGATACCCCAACATGCCGTGGTTGCTGACACCCCTCAGGAACCCTGTGACACCAGCCCAGATGCGCTACAATGAGGCACATGGTCGGACGAGGAGGGTGATTGAGCGGACCTTTGGTCTCCTGAAGAGCCGCTTCCGCTGCCTGGACAAGACAGGAGGGCCCCTCCCATATGCCCCAGCAAAGGTGTGCAAGATTGTCATCGTCTGCTGCATGCTACACAACCTGGCAGTGCGGAAGGAGTTGCCTCTCATCCTGGATGACGATGACCAACGACCGCCACCTGTGGAAGATCCTGGCCTGGGTCACGATGCCAGTGAAGATGATGATGATGATGGTGGTGATGTCCGCACACAGCTCATCACCAACTTCTTCAGCTGAATGTGAGTCTCCAGAGGGTTGTAATGTCAATGATTTGAGTTTGCATGATATGTGTGTGTGGTGCTCTGGTGCTGTTTGAGTGTGGCCATGTGCTACTTGACTGGATGCGGGCAGCGATGTGTCCTTGCAGGTGGTCTGTACTGCCCAACAGTGTTGACATGCTAACTTGGTTTTGTGTAGTTATCTCGTGACATGTATTAGACATGAGTATTGCCGTTCTGTGCTGTTCTTCAGTGGTTTTGACTGTGTGTCATGTCTGTCCTTCACAGGGTGCTGCCGGAGTTGTTTGATCAACTTGGATCCCACGAATCCATGATTCAACTTCCAAGTTGGAAGCAGTCGTTTCCCTACAGGTGATGTGCCACACACCCCTGGACTTTCTATCTTCTGCACTTTTTGACTTTGTGGCCACAGCCAGGTTGGATTAGCTAGCATTTGTAGTGGAAACAACATGTTGCAAATGTGTAATAAACCTGTGCTTCACTTTGGGATGTGCGTTGTCTGTGGTCACACATCTGACTGACATTTGCTTACTGCACCTGTAGTCTAGTTGACAGACTGTGAATAGGTGGCGTGTCTGTGCATTCCACTGTATTTAGTTGCAACATCAGTATAGGTGATGAGTCTGATGGCCCTGGTGTGTATGTGTTGTGTGGCCCTAGTGGTGTGTCTCCCTCATATGTGTCACGTCGCCATGACTGACATGACGGTGTTGGACTTGCTGTAGCAGTTAGCATGCACAGTGTCATTTTTCTGATCACCATCTCCATGACAGAGAGCACGTTGGAATCACAACAGATTCATGGTGTGGTGGCATGGTGAGCAAAAGAATGATGGATTTAACCCAGATCTCTTGACTGGGGGTGAATGTTTTGATTTGTTCTGCATTCCGTCCATCAATTGTGTGTCTTTTGCTTTCTCGCCCTAAGTGCGCCAGGTATGCCCAGACGTGGGTCCTGGGCTCACTGTGCCACTGGAATCAAGCTATCCTGGCTGAAGAGGGGTGAAACCCCGAAACCGGTCCTAGGATGCTTGTTTCCGGTCCAGGGAGGACCTGGCTTGGCAGTTCGGGCTCGACTGTTCCCATGAGGCACACGGTCAAGACTGATTTGCATATGGCCAGGTCTAAACTGGGGTGGCATGGTGAGCAAAAGAATGATGGATTTAACCCAGATCTCTTGACTGGGGGTGAATGTTTTGATTTGTTCTGCATTCCGTTCATGAATTGTGTGTCTTTTGCTTTCTCGCCCTAAGTGCGCCAGGTATGCCCAGACGTGGGTCCTGGGCTCACTGTGCCACTGGAATCAAGCTATCCTGGCTGAAGAGGGTGAAACCCCGAAACCGGTCCTAGGATGCTTGTTTCCGGTCCAGGGAGGACCTGGCTTGGCAGTTCGGGCTGGACTGTTCCCATGCGGCACAGGGTCAAGACTGATTTGCATATGGCCAGGTCTAAACTGGGGTGGCATGGTGAGCAAAAGAATGATGGATTTAACCCAGATCTCTTGAATGGGGGTGAATGTTTTGATTTGTTCTGCATTCCGTCCATCAATTGTGTGTCTTTTGCTTTCTCGCCCTAAGTGCGCCAGGTATGCCCAGACGTGGGTCCTGGGCTCACTGTGCCACTGGAATCAAGCTATCCTGGCTGAAGAGGGTGAAACCCCGAAACCGGTCCTAGGATGCTTGTTTCCGGTCCAGGGAGGACCTGGCTTGGCAGTTCGGGCTGGACTGTTCCCATGAGGCACAGGGTCAAGACTGATTTGCATATGGCCAGGTCTAAACTGGGGTGGCATGGTGAGCAAAAGAATGATGGATTTAACCCAGATCTCTTGACTGGGGGTGAATGTTTTGATTTGTTCTGCATTCCGTCCATCAATTGTGTGTCTTTTGCTTTCTCGCCCTAAGTGCGCCAGGTATGCCCAGACGTGGGTCCTGGGCTCACTGTGCCACTGGAATCAAGCTATCCTGGCTGAAGAGGGTGAAACCCCGAAACCGGTCCTAGGATGCTTGTTTCCGGTCCAGGGAGGACCTGGCTTGGCAGTTCGGGCTGAACTGTTCCCATGAGGCACAGGGTCAAGACTGATTTGCATATGGCCAGGTCTAAACTGGGGTGGCATGGTGAGCAAAAGAATGATGGATTTAACCCAGATCTCTTGACTGGGGGTGAATGTTTTGATTTGTTCTGCATTCCGTCCATCAATTGTGTGTCTTTTGCTTTCTCGCCCTAAGTGTGCCAGGTATGCCCAGACGTGGGTCCTGGGCTCACTGTGCCACTGGAATCAAGCTATCCTGGCTGAAGAGGGGTGAAACCCCGAAACCGGTCCTAGGATGCTTGTTTCCGGTCCAGGGAGGACCTGGCTTGGCAGTTCGGGCTGGACTGTTCCCATGAGGCACAGGGTCAAGACTGATTTGCATATGGCCAGGTCTAAACTGGGGTGGCATGGTGAGCAAAAGAATGATGGATTTAACCCAGATCTCTTGACTGGGGGTGAATGTTTTGATTTGTTCTGCATTCCGTCCATCAATTGTGTGTCTTTTGCTTTCTCGCCCTAAGTGCGCCAGGTATGCCCAGACGTGGGTCCTGGGCTCACTGTGCCACTGGAATCAAGCTATCCTGGCTGAAGAGGGGTGAAACCCCGAAACCGGTCCTAGGATTCTTGTTTCCGGTCCAGGGAGGACCTGGCTTGGCAGTTCGGGCTGGACTGTTCCCATGAGGCACAGGGTCAAGACTGATTTGCATATGGCCAGGTCTAAACTGGGGTGGCATGGTGAGCAAAAGAATGATGGATTTAACCCAGATCTCTTGACTGGGGGTGAATGTTTTGATTTGTTCTGCATTCCGTCCATCAATTGTGTGTCTTTTGCTTTCTCGCCCTAAGTGCGCCAGGTATGCCCAGTCGTGGGTCCTGGGCTCACTGTGCCACTGGAATCAAGCTATCCTGGCTGAAGAGGGGTGAAACCCCGAAACCGGTCCTAGGATGCTTGTTTCCGGTCCAGGGAGGACCTGGCTTGGCAGTTCGGGCTGGACTGTTCCCATGAGGCACAGGGTCAAGACTGATTTGCATATGGCCAGGTCTAAACTGGGGTGGCATGGTGAGCAAAAGAATGATGGATTTAACCCAGATCTCTTGACTGGGGGTGAATGTTTTGATTTGTTCTGCATTCCGTCCATCAATTGTGTGTCTTTTGCTTTCTCGCCCTAAGTGCGCCAGGTATGCCCAGACGTGGGTCCTGGGCTCACTGTGCCACTGGAATCAAGCTATCCTAGCTGAAGAGGGGTGAAACCCTGAAACCGGTCCTAGGATGCTTGTTTCCGGTCCAGGGAGGACCTGTCTTGGCAGTTCGGGCTGGACTGTTCCCATGAGGCACAGGGTCAAGACTGATTTGCATATGGCCAGGTCTAAACTGGGGTGGCATGGTGAGCAAAAGAATGATGGATTTAACCCAGATCTCTTGACTGGGGGTGAATGTTTTGATTTGTTCTGCATTCTGTCCATCAATTGTGTGTCTTTTGCTTTCTCGCCCTAAGTGCGCCAGGTATGCCCAGACGTGGGTCCTGGGCTCACTGTGCCACTGGAATCAAGCTATCCTGGCTGAAGAGGGGTGAAACCCCGAAACCGGTCCTAGGATGCTTGTTTCCGGTCCAGGGAGGACCTGGCTTGGCAGTTCGGGCTGGACTGTTCCCATGAGGCACAGGGTCAAGACTGATTTGCATATGGCCAGGTCTAAACTGGGGTGGCATGGTGAGCAAAAGAATGATGGATTTAACCCAGATCTCTTGACTGGGGGTGAATGTTTTGATTTGTTCTGCATTCCGTCCATCAATTGTGTGTCTTTTGGAATCACAACAGAGGCAGATATGGTGTATTGGGGAGTTTATTTACATACAGGTGTGAGAATGGTGCACAGGATGTTGGGTGCTGTACATAGAAATTGGAATCCAAAGTTCCCATGTGATTCGGAAGTCTTGGTAGCTGAAATGTCCAGAGTAAAGTTCACAGTCATCTGATGAATTTGGCCAACTAGAGCTCCCCATGTCATGTGGGAGAGTTGGGTTGGCTTCGACAGGGCGTGCAGTTTGCACACAGAGGAAAATTTCCAGAACCGGTGTTGGCTTCCTGGGGGATGTAGATGGCCATCGGCCTCTCAGTTTGGCCTCCTCGGACGGCCCCTCTTCTTGGGGGGGGGGCCCTCAGGTGCAGGCTGCGGCGGTGCAGGGGACTCTCTGCCAGAGTCCTCCTCCCTCCCTGTGGCATTTGCAGTTGTTTCAGCAGCAGATGTTGTGGGCACACAGGGAGGTGAGGCCATGTTGGTGCTGATCTGGCGGAGGCATGTCAGTATGTCCCTATGCACCGCTGTCAGTTGTTCCAATGTGTCCCACTTGGACTCCATGCCAGACATGTGTGTCTCGACACGTGACATGTGTGTCTCAACACGGGACATGTGGGAGTCCAAGCGGGCATGATGGGCAGCCTGCTGCTGTTGTATGTCCTTGAGGATCCCCACTACCTGGCTGACCTCTCCGGTGCTAGTCTGGTACGCATCCGCGATGCGTGCCAGTTGTGGGTCATCATGCAGTCCAGACCCCTCTGCAAAGAGCGACCTATGTCTACCACCCTCCCACCACCCCTGGCGACATGTGCAGGACCTGCGGTGGCACGCACAGGTGACCGTGGGCCCACTTGGGTGTTGTTCCTGGGCTCGTTGTCACCAGCTCCAGTTTGGGTCTGGGTCCCTGCGCTGTTGTCATCTGTGGTCCTTGGTCTGTCCGTGTTGGCAGGGGTGGCCTGTGTGTAGGCAGTTGTTGGAGGGGTGGGTGCAGGGGGTGCAGATGTTGGTCCTGCTGGTGCTGCATGATGACTCACGCCGGAGGGTCCAGCTGGTTCTTCGCCATCCGAGGAGTGCAGAGGCTGATCCACACCAGTGAGCTCAGTGTTCCCCGGAGCCTGGGACAGGGACTCCTCCTCGTCTGCTGCTGTGTCCCCATCATCACCTGTTTTGGGGAGAGACATAGATTGTATGTTATGTTTCTACTGGCATCAATTGTTCAAACACCTGACAGTTGTGACTGTACCTCTGGATGTGGGCCTGGACATTGCATTCTCCTAAATTGTGACAGTCAGAGAGTGATATTGGTGTAGCACATTGTCCTGCCAACCTGTGGCATGTCAATGTGAATGTGAGGTGTGTGCATGACCAGCATTGGTGGTATTTGCTTGCCATTCGGGCCTCCTTCTCCCCCCAGCCCAGTTATCCCACCATGAAGCGTGCTTCCATTTCAGGGAGTGCAAGTTGTCTTTCAGGATATCAGTCAGTGGTGTCCTGCTGTTGGTTGTTGCACAGTTCCCAGCAGGGCCTTGTGCTCCCCCCAGCAGTACCCAGTGTCAGCCATCTTGTGAGTCCTTTCCACTCCCTGTGATGTGAGCATGGTTCAGAGTGGTGTTGATGGGCCAATTGTGAGGGTGACCAATATCTGTGCCTACAACTCCCATCCTGCTATTGCCTACACCCCCTTCCCAGCATGCCGATACTTCCTTCCTTTTGAGTGGACTTCACTGTGTGTGAGTGTGACAGCAATGGCAAGATGGCTGACAGTGTGGTCCTGTTGTTTGTTGGTGCCCAGTTCCCAGCAGGGCCTTGTGCTCCCCCAGCAGTACCCAGTGTGAGCCATCTTGTGAGTCCTTTTCCACTCCCTGTGATGTGAGCATGGTTCAGGGTGGTGTTGATGGGCCAATTGTGAGGCTGACCAATATCTGTGACTACCACTCCCATCATGCTATTGCCTACACCCCCTTCCCAGCATGCCCATACTTCCTTCCTTCTGAGTGGACTTCAGTGTGTGTGAGTGTGACAGCAATGGCAAGATGGCTGGCAGTGTGGTCCTGTTGTTTGTTGGTGCCCAGTTCCCATCAGGGCCTTGTGCTCCCCACAGCAGTACCCAGTGTCAGCCATCTTGTCAGTTGTTTTCCACTCCCTGTGATGTGAGCATGGTTCAGAGTGGTGTTGATGGGCCAATTGTGGGTGTGACCAATATCTGTGACTACCACTCCCATCATGCTATTGGCTACACTGACTTCACCAGCATACACAGAATTCCTTCCTTTCAGTGAGCTTCCCTGTGAGGTGGTGTTCTAGTGGTGGTTAAATATCTGGGAGTGTTTGTTGGTTCTATTTGTGCCACTGCCTTGCTGTATTTGTTGTTAGGTTTGTACATGTCATGACACAGTTACATATCACTATGAGATGGGAGGTATTGTGTTTGTCTGACTAGCATTCACATCTTGGGATGAATATCTTTTGGTTGCTGTGTATTTGCTAAGGGTGCATGGTTTGACTATCCCCTTGACTGTGATGTGTGTGTGTTGTCACACCATATTGTGTATATTAGTTGTGTACTCACCAGGCTCTGCGATGTCTGTTAGTCCGTATACGCTCACTGGTGGTAGGATGGCCCGCACCTTCTCCTCCCAGGGCCTGAGGTATACTGGTTTTGCAGGAGGGCCACTGCCAGTGTGCTGGCTGAGGAGGTAGTCCTTTTTGAGTAGGTCCCGGACCCTCCTGCGCACATCATACCACCTGTTCTGGATGTCTTCCTTTGTGCGCAAACATGGTGATTGTGCGTTCACCCTGTCGACAATCCTCGCCCACATCTTGGTTTTCTGCGACATGGGGGTCTGTTGTACCAATGTACCAAACAACTGTGGCTCTACCCTCAGGATCTTCTCTACCAGGACTTCCAATTCACTATCTAGGAACTTATGGTTTTTCTTTGGGGGCATGGTGATGGGTGGTTGTGGTGATTGATGTGTGTGTGTGTGCAAGTGGGGGGGTGTGAGTGTAGGTTTAGCTGGGTGTGTGTGAGGGTGCTATATGTAGGTGTGGTAATGGTGTGTGGCTTGTGTGATGTATGAGCTGTGAGTGAGTCTGTGGTTGCTGCGTGATGGTGTTCTGTGCTGGCAGGTCAGTGGAATTTGCAAAGGATCATGGTAGGGATTTGTGGCCTTTATGTAGGTGGAGTTGGAGGTGTGTCCTTGTTCCATTTTTTTCCCTCCCTGTATTTATTGGCTTTGTGGTTGCTTGTTTGGCCCTTTATTTTTTATTTTTTCCTTGGTGTTTTTGGTGCATGTAGGAGTCGTTCTTGTGTCCGAGTAGGACGCTGCAGTTGTCTGGTGCGATCTTGTCCGACTCGTTCCCGCTGTGTGTCAGCTAGGTTTCATATGCGGCGTACGAGTCGGTCGCGGAGTATTGGGTTGCTTCGGCTGGGTTTTGTATGCGTGTCGGTCGTACGGCTTGTGCTCCGGGCGAGTCGGTCGTGTTTTGCACGCACAGCATCGTACCTACGCAGGTCGGAGTTCGCGGGTACGCTTCGTTCGGGTTCAATCCGGGTGCGTGTCGGTCGGTTCGTTTCGCGTGATTTCCCGGCCGGATGTCTTGTTTCCGTCCGGCTCGGTCGGTCGTTTTGTATTCCGTCCGAGTCTGTCGGATTTCACATGCATTTCATCGTACTACCCGGGTCGTACGGCGCCGGTCCGAGTCGGTCGGACTAAATTCCCGTACCGAGTCGGTCGGTATGTTTTCCGGCCCGAATCGGAATCGGCCCCTAAGAGTCTGAAAATGTTGCTACAATGGTGGGTTGGACATGAAGGTTTTTAGAGTATAACTGGGGTGTCTGGGGGGTGTTTTTAGCGAGCGCGACCTTGAAGAAGCTAAAGAGGGGAGATCGTCGCTGTCCATCGGTTTGCTGTATGCAGATAGAGGCCTACCTGTTTCCTGTTCCTGTCCTACTCTTTGTTCCCTGAACTCTCTTGGGGAACACCCATCTATTTGCCATGGCCAGGGGGTTGATTTTCTACTAAAATATTTGGGTTTTATAGCTAAAATCTGAACTTGCATTAATCATTTTGCAAATGTATTTTTGTCTCTGTAACTTTTGTCTCTTCATCTATCCACTCCTTCATTGCATTTTGTTCATTGTGATATGAGTTTGATACCTTTTTGCTTTGATAAATGTTCTCTCTCTGTTATTTATACTTTTTTTGCCTTGTAAAACTGTACATGATGAGCATTTACCTTTACATTATTTGCGATAAATATTATTAACCTTATTCCGAGTTTGTGATTTATTCAGTAGTATAGATTGATAGTTAGTTTACTAATTATTACCATCAACTACTCAACTAATGGTCCATCGACCAGAGGAAAGAGAGTTGATTACAGGTTCAATTATGTATCTTGTGTGTTAGGACGAGTCTGTAATTTATGAACAACTGATTTAACGTTTAAACTTGAAACAGCGCAACAGGGATTCATGTGTTGGGTGTATGAGTATGGGTATGGGCCAGTGTTTGTGTTTATTGATTAACGAACCCTGATTGGCGCTGGATCAGTTTTTGGTAGCAGAGGACGGTTTATTATGGATTATTGATTGTTTGTTTTCTTAACATGAAAAGTTAGTGTTTTGTTCCATGTTGTCTTGAAGTACGGGTACGGAGTTACCTAAGATCCGGGATGATAATGTATTAGCCTGAAGAGGCAGAAGAATAGTGTGGATAAGTTATCACACTGCAGAAGTACTTTGTCTGTTGTCATAATACTTAACGGCGAGAGGCTGTTAGTGTTATATTAGGGACTATTCGGTTGAGAGCAGATTTTGTTTGAAATAGCGAAGGGTCCACTTCCGAAACTCTGGCCTTACATCCCCAAAGGAGTACCAAGACCTCTTTCCATGTGAAAGTCCTCTTCCGAAACTTTGGCTAGTATCCCTAGAGGAGTACCAAGTCCTCCTGTAGCTTGTTTGGGTGTAGAATAGTGCTGGTCGTTATTTTACTTGAAGTGAGAGAATCTTTTTTTTTTTAAGTGAAGACTATCTCTTTATTTAGTGGAACAGACAAGGTAGCATTGTTTTATGTTTGTTTTCTTACTAGTTTTGTTGAGAAAAGTGTAGAAAAACATTGCCGTATTATTTTGTAAAGGGAGGGTCAGTAGTTGGAGTAATACTGACGTCACAAAAAGCAGCGCTGGCATTGGTCAGACAGCTGGCGTTCGAAGTGCTGTGATTGGTTGATTACTGTGAACCGCGCTGGTATTGGTCAAGGTACTGATTACGTAGGAGTGTTCTGATTGGTTGGTTGGTGGTAGTCACGCTGGTATTGGTCGGTTGTTAGCAAATAGAATAAGCAGAAGTAAGAAGAGTTTGTTGTTTGTTTATTGAGTTGTATTTTAGCGAGAAAGGAATGGGAAAAATGAAACTGGTTAATAAGATAAAGAGTTTCTTTAAAAAGGACAAACCAATAGTTACAAGAGAGGGATTTCCTATTCCACCTCCAAGAACAGCTGCTTCTTTTATGATGTTGGAGCGTGGTTACCATACGTGTACTTGGTTAGAAAATTGGGTGAAATACAGGGAAGATGATGGTGTATTAGCTTTTCCAAAGCATGGTACATTTAATGTAAGGATTCTACAGAATTTGAGAGGAAGAATGAACTCTTTAGAACCAAATCCTAGACCTACACAGAATGAAGCGCTTGAGGAATGGGAACAAGAAGTGTACGATCGAGAGAAGTATAGGGGCGGAAAGAGATATAAGAGTATAATGTCTAGGTATCCTTTTGAAAAACGGGAAGATAAAATGAAAAGATGGAGGAGAGCTGTGATAGCAGATGGTTTGTACCCAGTTTTAGTTGCTGAAGAAGCAAAGGGAGGCAAATGTAAAGAGAAGAAGAAAAATGTAAAGACATCAAGGATAGATTTTGACCCAAGTGATTCTGATGATGAGTTGTTGGATGACATTTTGACTAAAAGACCTCCACCTTATCAGGAGAACTCAAGTGAAACAGTCCCAAATGCACCTTTAATGGGAACCCCAAAAATTCTGCAGGTTCCGCAAGTCCCGGTAGTTACTAGAGCAGTACAAGAGAGTGAAATGGATATGCTCAATAGGACAAGAGAGGAGTTGACCCAGAAAATTAATCAGTTGAATCTGAATGCGGAAGCATTAACAGTGCCAGTAACAATTGGACCTATAGTTCCGTTGTATGGAGAAAAACAGAATATATCAAGAGCACATGCGTTGACAGTCCCAATGAATAAAGATAGAAATAAAGTGGTAACGATAGCTGATCAGGTTGAACAAACAGAAACAAGTACTTCATTAATTGATCTGCCAGTTTGTGAGATGATAACTGAAACCCCTAAGAGAAATGCGCAAATGGATCCGAGGAGATTAGTGCAGAATGTCACTCCGATATCAGGTAGATCAATGGGACCTTCACCAGATGAATTAGATGACTGGATAAGGGGAATGGAAAAGCGAAAACCTCAACCTCAGAGTATAAATGTGAGTAAACTGAGAGTGGATTTGGAAGAAATGATTATTGGTACAATAAGCCCAGACAGATTGAGTAATTATCGAGATGAGGAGTTGTTATTCCTGTGCACAAATATTACTTGGAGAGCGAGAAATCTTCATGAAAAGTTAACAGAAGCTGCTTGTGACTATGGAGTGGACATAGAGAAGTCAAGAGTGTTACAGAAAACATATAGACTGGATTTCACTGAAAAGGATTTAGAGAGTTTGAATGCGTCTGGTAAAAGATTGCAAATAAAAGAATTAATGAATATCTTGAAGAAATGGGGAGATGTAGAATAGTGGAAAGGTAGATGGGCGAAAAAGAAAGAAGAAATGATTGCCAATAAAAACGCGTCTTTATTTCCACTGAGAGAGTCAGAACAGGCTGAAAGGGTGTGTCCAATGAGAGAAGTTCCGGGTGGTGGATATGTTCATGTTCCTTGGACAAGACAGGATATATTGTCTTTTACTAATGACTTCCCTAGGTTAAGGGAAAAGCCAGTTGAATGGTACAAACAAGTAGAGAGGTTTGTGAAGGTTTCAAAAGTCTTGTTGAAAGATCTGGATGGTTTATTTGAGATTGTTGTTCCAGCAGATTTATGGACAGAGTGTAAGATTACTGTTGATTGGCCTAAAGAAGAATATCCTAGAGATCCGAAAACAGGTGCACCTTCAGATTAGGTGATGAGGAAATATCATCAGGTAATTACTTACCTGAAGGGAACAATTTCTCCAAAAGAAACAGATTGGGTTAAAATTGACAGAACAACCCAAGAACCAAAGGAGTCAGTACATGCTTATTATGAAAGGTTGTTACAGGTGTTCAAACAGTACAGTGGATTTGAGAATATTGGAGATAAAGATATGGGACATTTTGTGTATCATTTTGTATTTGGATTAAAACCAGAAATTAGTAACATGATTCAGCAACATTTGATTTGTTGGCAGAGTAAAACGGTTAATGAAATATCTGAGGTATGCAAAGTATTGTAGTGATGATATTGAATCGAGGCATAAGAAGCTAAAAGAGAAAATGATGTGGGCACAAGTGAAGGTTACAGAACAGCAAGAAGGAAACAGTGGTTTCCAAACAGATTTCCAGAAGAAAGGTCAGAACCAGAATGGGCAAATAATGAGTTGGGGCAGAGGTAGAGGTACAATGAATAAAGATGAAATGAAAAGGAAAGGAAATATCCTTGTCATGCGTGCGGAAAAGTTGGGCATTGGAAGAACGAGTGTAGATCTGCTCAGAAAAATAATGGGATGAATCAAAATTTAAATTCACAGATGCAGAATGAGGTGGTTGTGAATCAACAACAGCAGCAGCAGATAGTTACTCCACAGTTACCACAAGCTCCTATGCTAAATAATGTGAATGCTCAAGTGCAGAGATACATTGCGAACACTGGGTTTCACGCAGGTGAACAAATTGGTAAGAATCAAAATGTGCAAATGGTTTCGCAATACTTGTTGCAGTGCAATGAGAGTGATTCAGACTCATATCAATGACGGTGCCTGAGGGGGGAGGAAGAGTGCGTTCTTGGCGCAACTCTAGAGGTAGATCAGTCGGGTCCATTTGTTGATGGAAAAGTGGAAGGTAATGATATTACATTCCTGGTGGACACTGGTGCTACCCGTTCTACTGTGAGAGCAGCAGAAATTCCAAACCTACCCCTCTGGGGAGAAACTATCCAAGTCGTAGGAGTTTCCAATAAGCATATCAAAACCCCAATAGAAGTTCATATTGGAAGATTCAGAGACATGCATCGGTTCGTGGTATGTGATACGAGTCCGGTAAACCTTTTGGGAAGAGATATACTGTGCAAAATGAATTGCACAATTTATTGTACACCAGATGGTATTGCTTTCCAAACACCAGATGAGGATGTTGTGTTTAAAATGATGTTAGCTAAGCAAGGGACAGAAGTGGATGAACTGTTTTCACTTCTTACTGAAGAAGACTTGCCTGCAGAGTTGAGAAATACAGTAAGATCTGATGTATGGGATTTCTTAGGAAAAGAGATTTGTCTGATGAAAGGTGTGGATCCTATTCAGGTTGCGGTGAAACCGGGTGCAACTTTTCCAAACACACCTCAATACAAAATGAGTCCTGAGATAACAGCAGGAGTTATTCCTGTGATTGACCAAATGATTGAGCAAGGTATTCTAAAAGAAATACTAAGCAGTCCTTGTAATTCGCCTATTATGGGAATTAAGAAGCCAAGCGGAAAATATAGGATAGTACAGGATTTACAAAAAATAAATAAGATGGTAGTACCCTGTTGTCCAATAGTGCCAAATCCAGCAGTGATTCTATATCAAATTCCCTGTGATGCAGAGTGGTATACAGTAATTTATCTGTGTCAAGCATTTTTCTCTATTCCCTTACATCCGGATAGCCAGTATTTGTTTGCGTTCCGGATCGGAGACCGTGTTTTGGCATGGTGTCAAGTTCCCCAAGGGTACACAGAGAGTCCATCGATTTTTAATCAGATTTTGAAAAAATGTTTGGAGACTTTGATTATGCCAGAAAAATCGGTTTTGGTTCAGTATATTGATGACCTTCTGGTGGCATCAAAAACACGAGTCGCATGTGTGACAGATACAATTGCCTTACTAAATCATCTGGCAGAAGGTGGACACAAAGTGTCACCAGCAAAATTACAGTTTTGTAAATAGGAGGTCCAATATTTGGGACACAAAATAGAGGAAGGAGTCAGAAAGGTGACACCAGAAAGGATCAATGTGATTCAACAAATGAGTCCTCCTAAAACTCAGAAGGAAGTGAGAATGTTTTTGGGAATGGTTGGATACTGCAGACAGTGGATCAGTGGCTTTTCACTGATTGCAAAGCCTCTACAGAGGCTGACACACAAAGATGTGACTGATCCGATTGAATTGGATGATGAAAGCATGAATGCTTTTATTGAATTACGAGTCTTTGTCGAGCACCTGCCTTGGGAATGCCAGATTATACAAAAGATTTTGCTTTGTACTGTGCACTTTCAGTTTTAACTCAGAGACATGGAATGGCACGACGTCCAGTGGCATATTTTTCTGCTACTTTGGATTCAGTGGCTGCAGCGTTACCAGGTTGTTTGAAAGCAGTAGCTGCTACTTGTGTGAGCTTGGAACAAAGTGAAGCGATTGTGATGGGACATTCAGTTAAAGTATATGTGGCACACTGAGTTGAGATTCTTTTGACAAGAACACGTACACAGCACATGACCTATAGTCGGCTGACTAGGTATGAAAGATTAATATTAGGTGCTGAAAATGTGACTGTGGTGAGATGTACGACAATAAATCCGGCAACATTGTTGCCTAGTCCATTTTGTGAGGAAGTAAGAGACGAAGCAGATCATGATTGTTTGGATGTGACAGATTTGTGCACGAAACCAAGGCCAGACATTAAGTATACACCGCTAGAGGAATCAGTTTGTGTGATGTTTGTTGATGGATCTTGTCTGAGAAATGAAAAAGGCGTATTGAGTTCTGCCTATGCTGTATGTACAGTGGCTGCAGTTCTGGAAGCATCCTGTCTAAAAAGGGTAAATTCTGCACAAATTGCTGAGCTCATAGCTCTGATTAGAGCATGCAAAATTGGCAAAAATTTGAAAGTAACCATATTTACTGACAGTCAATATGGTTTTGGGGTGGTTCACGATTTCGGACAGTTATGGATGCAAAGGGGATTTCTGACTTCTTCAGGTTCTCCTATATGAAATAGCAAAAAAGATTTATTGGATGCTTTGCAATTGCCAAAGAAAATTGCAGTGGTCAAATGTTGTGCACATAAGTCAGGAAATGATTATGTGACAAGCAGCAACAGATACGCTGATCAAGTAGCGCGTTTCTGTGCACAAAATTCAACTGCGATAAACAGAGGGGTGGAGAAGAAAAATACTAATTGCCACCTGATGTTTTCCTCCTGGGAAACTTGGGATGAGATTAGACAGTTGCAAGAAAAGGCAAGTGATGAGGAAAAGGAAATTTGGAAAAAATCAGGCTGCAAGAAGAGAGCAGAAGATGAAGTTTGGTTGTACATAGATGAAAGACCAGTTATGCCAGATTCTTTACTATCTCAAATGGCAAGGGTATACCATGGAATTGCACATGTTGGAAGAGATGCAATGATTAGGCTCTTCAAGCAGTCATGGTATAACCCGAAATTCAGAGTCATTGCAGAGAGTTTATGCCAGAGGTGTGCTATATGTCAGCAGCAAAATCCAGGCAGAAAGACAGTTGTGAGTTGGGGACGAATTGGAAAAGCAGCAGGACCATTTACGAGGCTCCAGCTTGATTTCATCGAGCTGCCCCCATGTAACGGACTAAAATATGTGTTAGTTGTTGTTTGTTTGTTTTCTCGTTGGGTAGAGGCCTATCCAACAAGAAGAAATGATAGCTTGACTGTTGCAAAGTTACTTTTAAGAGAACTAATTCCAAGGATCGGTTTTTCAGTCACTTTAGAGACAGATAGGGGATCTCATTTTAATAATGAGATAATTCGGATGATCTGTGCAGCACTACAGATTGAGCAAAAGCTGCATTGTGCCTATCGACCAGAAGCATCTGGAGTGGTTGAACAAATCAATGGCACTATAAAATTTAGACTGGGAAAAGTATGTGCATCCACAACACTGAAGTAGCCTGACGCTTTACCCATGGTATTGATGAGTCTTAGAAGTATCCCAGATAAAAAGACTGGATTGAGTCCTCATGAAGTGCTAATGGGAAGAGCAATGAGACAAGCGATTGTACCAGCAAACAAACTGATGAATATTTCTGATGATCTAGTGCTTGACTATTGCAAAGGATTAGCTGATCTGGTGCGTTCTGTGTCTCATCAGGTTGGAGAAATTGCAACCACAGCACAGCCGGATCAAGCACATGATCTGAGTCCAGGAGAGTGGGTTCTTGTCAAGAAACACGTGAGGAAGTCGTGTTTAGAACTCAGGTGGCATGGACAGTACCAGATTATTTTGGTGACAACAACAGCAGTGAAGTGTGGTGGCTTGCCAAACTGGATCCACGCAAGTCATACCAGAAGAGTCCCAAGTCCACTTGAAAAAGAAGGTGAGCAGCAACTGGTGAATAAAGATAAGAAACCAGAAGCTGAAGGTTGTGAAGCTAAAGAATCTAGAGTGACAGATTCTGACAAGCTTGATGATGGTGAACAACCAAGCACGAGTCAAGTAGAGTGGGTACCAGCTACTGGGTCTCGTAAGACTGCTGTTGAGCTAGTAGAAAAGGAAGTTACAGAAAATCAAGAGCAAATTCAACAAAGAAAGGGACTAAATAAAAGAACCTGTGAACCAGAAAGAAAAGGTGAAGAAGTGGTTCAAGCTATGAGAGCGAAGAAGGGTGACAATTGGTCAAGTGGAGTAAAAAGACTGAAATACACTCTTGAATAGAGAAAACCAGAACAGATAAATGAAGTATCAAGTCAAACTGAACAAGAAGAGTCAGAAGAAGAATCAGTACGAAGAACAAAGAGAATAAGAGTCCCAAGCAGGAAATACAGAGCTCCTGAATGGACATATGTTATATTGGAGGAAATAGATAGCACAGATCAAATAGAAAGAGAAGTTGGTACTGGTACTGAACAAGTTGATGAAAGCAAATTGAAACCGCCTTAAAAGAGAACAGTGAAAAATTAAGGTGCAACAAAATTCAGTGAAAATATTTGGGAAGTTCCAGATGATCTGAAGGAGACTCTTAAAAAAAAAGAAAAAGAGGGGGGTAAAGAAGAAGCTTTCTTCTTGAAGTGTTGGATACGCTATTTTTCGGTGGTTTTTGGACAAGTTTGTCAACATTTTTAGAAAGTTGTTAGGATTTTCTTAGATTTTTATTTTTTTATAGTATACAAAATGGCAGAAGACATAGTGACTGGACATCAAGAACCTAGTTTTAAACATAGATGTATTAAAGCTTGCTTATGTAGTATCTTGCTATTAATGTTAATATGGTTAATATTAACTATCCTTGTTCCTGTTCTAATGGTAACTAATAACAAGAATAATACTAATAATGTGATAAGTGAAAGAATGGACCCTGTTACTAAAGAAACTCCTAAAACTAACAACGATCAGGCTGATGATAGCATTTATCATCATGATAAATTAATTAGTGATTTCTCGTTAAATGTCTTTACAAAATTACTGTATGAATATGTGGACACAATGGACGCGAGAGATTGTTACGTATGCATGCAATTACCTTCGTCTGTCTCAGAGGGGATGACTTACCATCACCTTCCTTTAACATATGGCATATCATGTAGTGTACTAAGAAGTCTTTTTTACGTGATGGGGAAGTTACAGCATTATTATTCAAATATGGATTTAGTGTTTTCAGAAATTCCTATTAGAAAAGATATGAATAAGGTGTATAGTAATAGAAATACGGGATACATGGGAGAATTTTTCCATTTTACACAGACAATAGATATAGTATATGCTCACAGAAATAATCTAACATGTAGTTTGCGGGCTGAAGAAAAAGAATTCATTAACATGGTTGAAGATAGAAGACAGGATTTTCAAAGAAAAGCTGCTGAACAGAAGTCACATGTACCACCATGGGCTTTAAGAGAAGGAAATTATAAGAAAGGCGAGACTTACACTGCAATGTCTCTGGATTGGTATCATAAAGGGAAACTTTGCTTACTTAGACTAAAAACTGACTATAATAATTATTTCATTGGTACTAGTGAATGTGAACACACTTTTCTGATAACTGGTGGATGGGGATTAAAAGGTGGATCTGATCCTGTATTTCCAGGAGTATATTATGTGTGTGGTAAAAATGCTTACTATAGGTTGCCTGCACACTGGTATGGTAGTTGTTACTTTGGGATCGTATTTCCTAAAGTTTATCATGTAGATAGAAAGAATAAAATCAATGAAATAAAGCATGGACTAACACGCAAAAAGATAGCAAGTTTTTCAGAAATAATCGGTGATAATTTTGGTGCACTGATACCGTCAGTTGGAGTCGTTCTAAATGTGCATAAAATTCGGAAATTGACCACAGTGGTTGATCGTTTATCAACAGACACTGCTGGTGGGTTTTTGATGATTGATACTGAAATGGTTGCAATTAGATCAATGGTTTTGCAAACTCGACTTGCCCTGGATATTTCATTGGCAAAAGAGGGCGGAGTCTGTGGCATGTTGAAAATACAACACTGCTGCACTTATATCCCTGATAAAAGTAAAAGTCTTGAGGGGTATATAAAGAATATTGCGAAATTACATGAAGATTTGACTCAACTGGAGGTTGACGGTGTTTGGGAGAAACTTGGCAAGAGTTTTTCCTCTATAGGTAAATGGTTTTCCACATTTGGGAGAAGTTTATTAGGGAAAATACTAATACCAACTGTTTCAATAGCTGTAGTGATTTTGTTTATATTAATGGCATATAAACGTCATAAGTGTAGATGTGGAAAGAAGAAGATGACAGAAGTAGACAATAAACGTAGAGCTAGGAAAAGAAGACGAGAAGAAATAGAACTAGAAGATATGAGAGGAAATTACTATGAAATGATGAAAGATTTAGATGAGAAAATGGCAAAACGGTAAAGAAGTACAGACTTTTAGATGAAGATAAAGGTGGCAATTAGTATGATGGTGATTTTGTGATGGCTCAAAAATGCCATCACAGGGGGAAATTGATGGAGCAGGGTTCTCAGAAAATTAAAACCTGCTCGGATTAATTCCTCGGTAACATTTACTAACAGTGTGCGGTGAAACTAACATGCAAAAACACGAAAACACAGGGAAATGCTTATGCGCATGAGTGCACTAATACGTGGACTAATGCATGAAAGACTAGGCCCCATTTGTGTTCTGCTCAGAAATAATAATAATGCTGCTTTCTGCGCGTTAATGCTTTGTTAGACAAATAACGTGGGATAGTGCAAATGGTGGGCGGTAAAACAGTGAGAATTATATTTCATGGAATTAATAATGTCTGTGTTTTATTCATCGTAGTGATACTTGCATGGGCCTACATCGTTGCGTGACGAGTTAAGGGTTAAGAAAAGAAAACTAAAAAAAGCCGAAAATCGAGCTCTGAGAGAGAATGGAGAAGGCAATGTTGATGTCCTTCGGAAAATCATTGTATGTCTGCCAAGTAACGGAAGGATGCCAGTGAGACCATGAGCAAATGTATAAACTTCTTCTGCGGAAGCGGACAATGAAAATGTAGTGATTTGAAACATGTTGCCAGATGAAGGAAGCGTGAATTCATAAGACTTAACACAAATGTGGAGTGCACCACCAGCACCAAAAAATAATTTTGTCCATCCACTGTAGATATTACACAAGTTGTTCTTCTTATTCAATAAAATAACAGTCAAACAGCCAACGCGTTTCGTCCAACTGATGTAGACTTCATCAGGGCTGTAGAACATATAAAAACGTATAGTGTATAATACAACATGAATAACCACAAATGGACAATAGTACATGACAACACAAAATGTGAAGACTTAGCCAGACAAAACTTTTGCCTGTAAAATTCCTATATTTAGACATTTACATTTAAAAAGTCATACATGACAAGACCACATTAACAATTCGCAACTGAATGAAAGACAGGGACAAACGTGACATAATATAATTGGGTGGATCTTCTCACTTGACTTAGGACCTTTTCACACTGGGATGGTACTTTATTCTCCTAAATTTCTCTTGAATCTTCGCTCTGTTTGCTGTGTCTCTCACTTGCTCAATTCTTGCTAAGTGTTACTACATTTTGTACGTTTTTAACTACACTCCTTTTTATGTATTGGACATATGTCACGTTTGTCCCTGTTTTTCATTCAGTTGCGAATTGTTAATGTGGTCTTGTCATGTATGACTTTTTAAATGTAAATGTCTAAATATAGGAATTTTACAGGCAAAATTTTTGTCTGGCTAAGTGTTCACATTTTGTGTTGTCATGTACTATTGTCCATTTGTGGTTATTCATGTTGTATTATACACTATATGTTTTTATATGTTCTACAGCCCTGATGAAGTCCACACCAGTGGGACGAAACACGTCAGCTGTTTGGCTGCTCTTTTATTGAATAAGAATAATAAAAGAACAACTTGTGTAATATCTACAGTGGATGGACAAAATTATTTTTTGGTGCTGGTGGTGCACTCCACATTTGTGTTAAGTTTGACATTGGTCTTGGAAACTGCTCCTTGGAAACGGCGGGAGCAGTGGAGATGCACACCGTTTGAGCTATAAGACTCACAATTTTGGACTCTTTTGGGGGATTGTCTTGTGGGACATGCGTCACAATCACACAGTGGTGTGCTTGTATGGCTTGCTGTTTCAAGTTTGTGGGTGAATTCATAAGACGTGGCTTACGTATTGTTAGAAATGTAAATCAAAGAATGCTGTGAAAATATGAACGTGACTATGGTGGTGTGATAGAACACCCCCTAAATTGACCAATGAGAGACTAAGGGGCCCATTAGGATGGCGGGCGGAAGCACCACCGCCATGCTGGCGGATGCAAAAAACAACAGTTACCGTCTGCCCGCCGCAGCCCACACGCCCGCCCAATTAGGATGTGAAAAGACAGCCAAACACCGCCCGTAAGCCAGCGACGCCGTCCGCCATCAAAGTGCGCCCGTTCACGTAGCGGCGCCGCCTAATGAAGACACACCGCCCGACGAAACACGTACCGCCCGGCGTACAAATTACGATGCCACAACCAAACAGCTCCCCCGGCTAAGAGACACCGCACGTGAAAGCAAGGCGGAAATCCGAGCGCACAGTACGGATACCAAAGAGGCGGACCCCCCAAGCATGAATCCAGCACTGCAGGCCCTCCCCATGCTCTACCTGATGCAGAACCTAGGAGTCAACGCACCGCGGAGACGCAGGTAGGCAGACACACAACAAGGGCACGCAAACACCGCACACAGTGCAGGTGCGGTAAAACTGTACATGGCACCCCCCCGACACCCCTGCGTGGACGCGACACATCCACCACTGCACCCACAAATGTCACACCGGGCAAATTGTAACAACTCGCAACAACCGGGGACACACCACCTGGGACCAGGAACTAACGTCCCCGTCACGGCCCCGCAGCGCAGCGGCGACGACGCAGCCACACATGCGCACAACGCATAGGCCAATGGCAGCGCCAAGTATGCGCCGCACACAAACAACACAGGGTCACAACCAAACACCACACACACCAGCCCCACCCAGAACGCACATGTCACGTGACAGTCCTGCCACAGTCATGTCGCCAACCGGCAATTCACTGTTGCCAACCTGACGTCACACAACTGACCCGAACATGTCAGTGATGTCACGCCAAATTAGGACACACCCCTGTGTGCAAAACATGGCGAAGCACACAGCGGAGGCAACATCACCCAGCAGAATATGGACCCCGTCGGCAAAAGGTACGCCAGTACCACACAGAAACACCGATACCACCCTGCACCCAATACCAAGACATGCAATACGTAACATCAAAGATCCCGGGGGACCGACAACAGGTGGCTCCAATTACAACAACCACACACAAGGCCCAACGTATAGCGGAAACGCAGCGTGCCACCCACACACGGGAGAGGAGATAGCACTGAATGGCCTACCATACCCACACCGAAACCACAGCTCAACTATTCAAGCAGGACAACACAGTCATTATTCCAAAAAAGCCCAACACAGGCATGCAGAGGGAACCGTCCACTGGGCAGATAGCGCATAACACGAAAGAACATTCCGAAGGGAAAAAGAAATGATACCACTCCCCCATGTGGTTCACATGCAAGTTATCGGGAAGGAGTCAGACACCACTGACCTTGACCATTCACAGAAGCATGTGGGATGAGGGCCCGTGTCCTTCGCACAAGCTACTATAACCCAAGCCCTGCCTCCCTACGACCATAACAGAATTCCCAGCAACGTCGGAGGTTGCACTCTGCAGACTGCACAGACAGCCGGAGCACGCCATCACATCGCCCATCAGCAAAATGGCACTTGCACCACACCTACCCAACTACGCCGGACAGATGAAGCTGTACAAACATTACCTGATACAGATATTGGGATGTGAAAATCTGGCCTTGCTGAACGTAAGTTACCGACTAACTTACCGCATCGCATTGTTCAGCTGTGTCATCCCCGTCTTCCACTGTCGGAGGTGTCCTTTCCACTATCCTGTGGATTTATGTCTCTCCAACCCTGCATGTCCAATGGCGGACCTGGTACAACTGTTCAACCCCTGGACGTCCACGACAGGGTCTGTTCAGCCTATGGGGGCATGGCGTATGTGGCTGCAATCGGACCCACACTGCAATGGGACCACTGTGCCTCCACACGACGGATTCTGGATCACAGTTTCATCGAATGTCATCCAACATGTCCCATCATGCTCCTACAAGGGACAACTTACGACCAACACCTTGACAGCCACCATCCGCCACATTGGATGGCATCCATGTTTACCACCAATGCCATGGAAGCCTTGCTGAAAGGTATCGCATTCCTGACAACCTGTCAATTCGTCGGGCCCCGACGCAACACCCCCAATTGAACAATGATGTCCACACCGTACCCATGCCTGGCATCCGCACGGACTGAGGCAGTTACCAGTACAACAACTATACCACACAACCTGCAACTAACACCACACCATCAACTACACTGCCATGACATCGGATATTTTCAGGACATGCACTCTGTACCTCATCACATCCAGTAACTCTGCATGAACAGGGGGAGGCAGAGGCATGGGATTTGTGCATGGCAACCACATGGACATAACTGCACGTACAACTATGCCATAATATGTATCCTGCGCCCATGAACATATGCACCGGTCAGTGGACAGTAATCGGTCGGCTGTAGTATGTGAGAGCTGTCACCTCACCTCCCTCTGAACTTCCGTGCCAGGACTTTTGCATGGACAACAAGTGCATCCCCCAACAACATTACCCCAGTGACTGTGTCATGTCCAGTAGCCACCACATTGCAACAACAAGTGGGACGCCGTTGCATGCACGTAAGCCCATGCCCTGATGTCACCTCCACGCACGTGTGTATGAGTAACCATAGCAGCAAACCTGTAACATGGAACTGAGATGTACTGTGCCCATGATGTCAAGCGGTCTGGTAGGCGAAATGTATACTGTCTGTGTCAAAGTTAGCAGCTCCACAGTAATTAGCAAATGTACATTAGCACAGCAACGGCTAAGCAGTTGTAACTCTGAAGCACACATCCCACAGTCAACAACTAATGACATGTACCCCTACACCCTATGCTATGTGTAATCATGCTGAGTACATACTCCACATGCATTTCGCTGCCAGTAGTGTCCACTATACTGCATCACAGAGGACATAAGTCCCAATACATGGCTTGAAGCAAAAATGTGTCTCTGCTGATTCATTTCACAAGTACGAATGAGAGAGGATGAGACTGTGTGAAGTACACAGCAGTCGTGAGATGACCATGTAGTCCACTGTCATTGGATGACAACGCAAATGAGTAGCCGCAACAGTGGCCACAGGGAAATACCACAGCACGTGGAGCATGACTTGTCACACTCTGAAGTCGCCCGAAAGATCATCACATCAACACTGACGGCCTGCTCACTACAAAGCACAGTCCTACACATGTTTACAATGACCCACACAGTCTGACCACACACTCAGCAACAAAAAGTGGGAGCCACGCTAAAGCATGCCACAGCAATGCCTGACAAAACACACACACGACATCAGAGTGGGTGGGCAGCACTGCACAGTGAGCAAGAACTGCTGAAATGCTGACATGCACAATTGGACTAGACACAATCTTGACAGTCACACACCCTGCACACACACAACGTCTGACCCATAACAAGTAGGAGTCAGCCTGAACTGCAAGGACACAACCACACACCGCATACTGTGCAACATACAACACACCCATCACATCATATTCAAAGACCTCAGCACGGTAACAAACATCCACCATGTCCCGGGGTGACATATGTGTGCAGTCGACATGGACACGACACACACATACACACCAACGCTACCACAATCACACACCACACACCACCACCTCCCAAATGCACACATTGAAAGTAAGCCATGTGCCCAGTCACAATATCCATCACAGCCACCACTGTCTCAGAAGGAGATGGGTTAGTGTGCCTACCAATCTAACAGGATGCCAGTACGAATTGGTGCTGTGTGTGTGCTACAGGACAGTTGCAGGTCCGGCCCTGAGAGAGTAGCACAACTGTGGATGACACACATGTGTCATGTAAAGCGGGAGTTACGCTTGGCTCAGGTGGGTGGGTGTGACGGGTAGAGTGCGCAAATGCAATGTTGAAACACGCTGTGTTGGGAGGATTCCGGAACAGTACATAGCTGCTCTCCTGGGAATTTGTAAAGACCACCTGTCTGGGGATGTATGTGAACTCGTGTGTGCACAACAGGCGGGCACACGATCAATGCTGCATCAGGTGTAGACGTCAGCCCACCCTCCGTGGACATGCTGGATACTGCTGTGCGTCCGCCAGGCCCTTGCCAAGGCACTCACATCCCCTGTCGACCAGGTGTATCCCCAACATTGTCCACCTGCACAGGCAATCCAGGGCACGGGATGGCAGTGGAGCATGGTGGGTGAGATGTCATGGCGCGCTCCTCCTGGACACATCACGCAGGCAACACATCCTCAATTAGTAGTATGGCACAAGTCTAATGGAAGTAGTGGGGGACGCACACATCACGAGCAGGAGTGACGTCACGGAAGGTGGCTCGCACCATCTCACTCATTGCCTATATCCCCACACACGTTACATGCCATTGCAACAGAGATGCCAGCGCGTGCATAAGCAGCTCCAAGCTCGCACCAGAGAGGCCAAAGAGTGAATGTGTGGGTCCATGAGCTCCAGTTGGACGCGGCCTGGGCCGCTATGGCAGCTACAGCCTCTGTGTGTTGCAGGTGGTGTATCCGGACTGCGGAGCCTGTCATGCATTGTCAATGTTGCCCGGGTCTCGAGTCGGGGCACCACGCAGGTGGACGGCGTCCCGCCACTTATTATGCCGCGAGACAGACCACTTGTTCAACTGGACCCACACATACACTCCTTGGCCTCTCTGGGGCGAGCTTGGAGCTGCTTGTGCATGCGCTGGCTTCCCAGGTGCCAACGCATATTTTGGTGAGCGAGGGAGGCCATGAGGACACGGTAAAATATGACTGTTTGACTTCCAGTCAGTTCAAGGGATGACCCTGATGTGGTCATGAAAAGACATGTCTCGTGTGTATTGCAACTAGTAGATGAGCCGATGAACTTCCCATGTCTTGCATGTAGCCCCGCACCTAGCCCCGCCCACTCTACACATTAAAATGAGTACCAGCACCACATCCTTCCCATTCGAAGCACTGACTGGGGGTGATAACCATTGGACAGTCTTGTGTAGTCCACCCACGCGTACATGTGGGCCCTCCATGATCCATGTCACCTGCGGCAAAGTGATGTCATGGGCAATGACGGAAGTGAGGAGAGCTGTCTGCCCCACGCACAGATGGCGCATCAGCTCAACAGACCCAGCACTGAGGGCAGCAGGGGTCACATGTGCAGGGGCAGCTGTGCCTGGTGTGAAGGCACATGCATATAGACAGCACATCGACCAATGTGTAGTCTACCCACATCTACTGTCCATTGTCAGGCGGACCTAGCAAAAGATCACAAGGCAACACATCTGTGTTGGTGTACCCACTGTGACCAACACTGCGCAACAACCAACGTACTCGGCCTGCGCATGGCCCACCCCGCAACGGTGGTCACATTCAGTGGCACTATCTCACACACACATCCCTTTCACGAGGCATGGTGTGACCAATGTACAGGGCTGAGTTTGCGCTCATCCGGAGAGTGCTGAACAGGTGACACATGTAACCCACTAGTCATTCTGTGTTGTCACCTACTGGCATTGTGCAGTCAATGTGCAGGCCAGGCCTGCTGGGACTGAGAAGGGCAGCATGGCCCCAGCCTGACATTTACACGAGCAACAAGTGCACTGAGACCTGCATTGCCAATTGTCTGTGTCACTGGATGTCTGACATGAAGTTGCCATGTACCACCACTCGGGAGGGACAGACATGTCAAAGAGCCCGAGAGCTCACATACCACTGCCACCTGCAGTCAGCATGGTGAGCAGTGCATGTTTGAACACCACAGGCTCTGACTCATAGTGCTGCGGATCAACGACATGTGTGTCCCCCACATGCACTCCCACACACACTGCAGTTGTCTCTCACACACAACTTTCGCAAGGAATAGCCATGTGCAGTGTGCGTGGAGCTCGGAATCCAGGATCTCCAGCGCCTCGCTGGTGAGTGGACCTGGACATATCCTCAGCGTCATCCACGTGTAGGTGGAGAGGTGGCAGCAGCAGGTGTTGTTGAGGGGTGCCAGGCTTCAGTCCCAGGTAGCTGTGGTAATGCCGGTCTCACTCACACACTCACATAGCCCCCTGGGGCAGTTTCAGTGGGTCCAAGCTGCTGCAATTTGTGTACCATGTCTGCCAGCTTCAATTGCAGACGATGGCCTGCTCCCAGCTGGCCCGGGACGCTTACCTCCATAGTGGAACATGCAGGGTGCAACCGCGAGGGTCATTGGAGTTGGCCGTAAGGGCCTGGCCCATGGCGGGTACAGTCCGCTGATGCCATGTGCACCACACAGTTTAATGTGCGCAATGCATCTGCAGGTGTGGCCATGATTTGTGTGTGGGTGCAGGTCCACAATGGACGGGGCCACAACATGCTGTGTGCATAGGCAGGGACGGGCAGTGGCCAGCCTCCACATGTCTGTTGGCATATCATCATGTACACATTGGCATGGGAGCATGGGACATGCATATGCACACACATGCCATCTTTCACTATGTACATCTGCCACTTGGCACGTGCAACGTTACGTGTCTCTTGTGATGTGTATTTGCAATCACACAGCCGTGTTGGCATGGAGCTGTCAATGTGTACACCTGTCAATGTTTCTGGAGGTGTGATCCGTACAGTGCTGTACATAGGGTGCAGTAGGGACATCAATGACTGTCTCATATCCCCTCGTGCCACAGGTCCCACATGTTTTGGCCGCTCAGCCTGTGTCCATAGCGTTGTTGGTGTGTGCCCTACACACCCAGCCTCGGAAGCAGTGTGATGCACAGCAGCTAGTCATGTTGCCGTGGTGTTGCAGCTTACCGAATATGCAGTCTGTTTCCATCAGCATGCCTTACAAGTTGTTAAGGTCTAACTCCCCATGTGCATGCTCATAGCAATGGTGTGTGTCACTGCCCATTGCTATTGGTAGGGGACCTGTGTAAGTTTATTGTGGCTGTGCTGTCCCTACTTGTCAGCTGTTCTGTGATTCAGTTGCTTGGTCAGTCATTTTTGTCATGTGTATGTGAAAATGCCATGTGGCGTGTTGCTTTTACATGTGTCCACTTCCATCTTTCCTAGGCGGAGACCAAACATACATCGCCCCTTCCAATTGCTGTCAGACATGGAGGATGTGGAGGTCATCCGTAAATATCGTCTGGACCGACCCACCCTGCATCGCCTATGTGCCTTGTTGGAACCCCACCTCCGTCCTCGCAGGGTGTATCCAACAGCATTCACCCCCACGGCTAAGGTGATGGCTGCACTGCATTTCTTCGCCACTGGGTCATTCCAACACACAGTGGAGGTGGGATGTCCCAGCCCATGTTCAGCATGGTGCTGAGGGATGTACTGTCAGCTATGATGCTGTACAGGAACAGGTACATCAGATTCCCCAGGGCTCGTGAATTGGCGGCAGTGAAGGGTGATTTCTATGCCCTTGGACGGATCCCCCACGTCGTTGGTGCAATAGATTGCACCCATGTTGGCCTTGTTGCACCACAGGCCACTGAGCACCTCTACCGCAACGGGAAGCACACACACTCCCTGAATGTGCAAGTGGTGTGCCTTGCAGACATGGTAATATCACACGTGTGTGCGAAGTTTCCAGGATCGGCACATGACACGCACATCATGCGCAACAGCATCCTACCACGACTGATGACCAATCTGCAACATGACCGTGGCTGGATTGTTGGTGAGTATGTGGAGTAGTGTAGCGTGCTGGCTGTGCGATGCTGTCTTGTGTCCAGTTGGAATAGCAACGATTCTCTGTGTCCCTCACACCCAGGTGACTCTGCTTACCCAAATGGGCCCTGGCTGCTCAGCCCATTACGACATCCTCTGAGCCCAGCTGATGTCCGTTACAATGAGGCACATGGGAGGACCAGACGTGTGGTTGAGCGGACCTTTGGCCTCCTCAAGTCCAGGTTCAGATGCCTGGACCGCACCGAGGCGCACTGGCGTACTCCCCACAGAAGGTGTGCCAGATAGTAGTGGCTTGCTGCATGCTGCACAATCTGGCTATTCGCAAGCAGATCCCCCTAATTGTGGATGACGGAGATCAACCAGGGCCCCAGCCTGCAGACCAGGACGGGTCAAGTGGAGAGGAGGAAGCTGTGAATGTGCGTCAGCAGCTCATCGCCCGCTACTTCACTTGACGGTGTGTGTCCATGTACGACGGCTGATGTAGCTGTAGTTGTGCAGGTGTATGTGTGCTCTGTCACGGGGGCCTTTTGTTCCCTGAGTGCTGTGTGTCAATGGTCCATGTCCAGTTTGGTATGCCACTGACAGTGGCTGTCAAAAACAAAAACAGGGGAACCCTACTCACTACGGAACCAGGGTAGATAATATTCTTTCAAAAACAATGGCTCCTGTGGATTGATATGATCTATAATAATATTAATATTTCGCGTAATAGCAATATAAAAGGGTTTTTCTAGGGTTGTCAGAGGACAAAGAACCACCAGTACTAATGATTGAATATATCATAAATAATTTTATGGTATAGAACAGAAGGAGCAATATGTATAATTACAAAAACTTAAATAAACATAAATACACAATTGTGCATAGTGTCCCAATGAAATCAAGAACCTCAATTAACAGTGCAAAATAGTGACAATAGTTTAAACAAGGTTTCCACAATTCTTTAAAAGTCGACCATTGTATGTATACAAAATATGCAGCAGCTATATATAATAATATGCGCTTGTTAATGGTTCGCTTTTGTTTATAGTCGACGACGTTTCGACCCTCTGTGCAATACAGGGTCTCATCAGGACCTAGGATTATAGGGACATCTATGGAGAAAAAGGAGGATAAAATCAGCATAGGGCCCAATTAATGGCACAAATGCGACTGAAGGGAGAGAGACTATAATATAAATACCTGGTAGTTTTGCGCAGCCACGTGAGAGGTGTGTGCCAACCGTGAGTGAAAAGAATAGAAAAAGATACTCACAATGGGACCCAGCCGGGTACTGATTGTGGGAGAAGGAAAAGAGGTTGGAATTATAAACCTTAGAATTATTCTTGTTTAAGGATTTATAGAAAATAGAGGCTCTTACCCCAATTGCGAGAGGAAGAATGGGGCTGCTCAATAGGGATAGCACAGCGTTACAATTGAAGAGTAATACACTATAGCATAGGATGGCTAATAGTGTGGCAAGCGAACTCTCTGGAAAAAGGGAAACAATTTAGCATGTATATTCCGGAGTTGGGAGTTCTAGTAGTGTCCAAATACAAAATTTAATACCTGTGTCATAATATAGTCAGGCTCTTATGGTGCATGGGATAATGTTTCTTAACCGCGGCGCCCGGTCCGTGCTGCCATCAGTATTAACAAGGCGAGTCCTATCAGAGACACAATCGGTGGTTAATGACCCGTTGTATAACACTCTGTAGTTGCTTTAAAAAGTATAAAAAGTCCTGTATAAGACAGAGACCATGTCTATTTTATGTTCGTGGTGGCGCTGTCATGCAATGTTAGCTCTTACCTTTAAATTCAGAGAGTTCTATGAAAAAGCGGAAAAATTCGACGCTGAATATTCACAAAGCCGCATGAGTCAGCTCTGCCTGGGATCAAATGACAGAGAGCGCTTAAAATCAGGCCTCTAAATAGAACAAGAACACGCCGGAACCGGAATGGGCCACAGGATTCTCAGCGGAGTACCGCAGGATGGCACCATCCGTATTTCGGTGTTCGGTAATACAGGGGAAAGAATAGAAGAAAGACGAAACACATAGATAAGGAAAAGAGAAAGTTTGGCACAAGGCAGGCTCGCAGATTCAAAGTGTATAATGCTAACAATTCAGTTATGTATGCATTAATAAACAATTATAAAAACTTGTGCCTCATAAAGTCTGTATAATTACATGCCACGCATGTATTTGGTTCTTTGGAAATGCCGATAGACGTAATATTATAGCATCGTAACCATACTGTGATGGGAATACCATAAAGAGCACAGATACTAGCTAATGAAAAAGGCTTTGGGATCATAGAGCAGGCCAATCGAACGCATAATGGAATATACATATAGGTGTAGTCCTGCTCACATAGATTACAGTGTTTAAGGCATAAAGAGGTATATACAGCATTATAGCAAAAGGTAATTAACCCTCATCTAAAGAAATCACCTATTGTCCTAAATATAATTCAGACCACGATGATGGTACATATGTATATTAATTATTTGATTACAGAATGTGTTGCAATAATTAACATTTGCTATATCCTGGAAACAACATTGTGTATAACCATCTGTATTAATATAGGAATGTTATTTGCAAACAGAGCTATCTGTATTAATATAAAAGATGTTATTTGCAAACAAAACAATAAACTGCAACATAAGTCTTGACGTACAATATTGTTTACTCATAAAATGATGCCCAAGATCACGACAATGGTGGGACCTAAACAGAATGTTTGGCCCAAATGTCTACTGTGGCTGGTCTGTCATATATATACAGATTTTTAGCTGTCGGCCTCATCTGGAGGACATTTGGAAAGTGTACCTATTATGTGGGTATATTAGTGTAATAATGACGTCACAAAGCCTCGCCATTCTTCAACAGAGTTGAGGCCCTCCTCTATGGAGTTAATTCTCTCTATCCACCGACACTCAAGTCGTTGTAGGATTTGGGAAATGTCTCCACCCTCTCTGGGATCTTAGCAATGTCAATCACTTGCCATTTGATATCATCTGCGGTATGATTTTTCTCATCAAAGTGTAAGACCAGGGAGCATTGGCTACCGATCTACGTATCCGACTTCTGTGTTGTCCAATCCTGGCTTTCACAGGTTGCTGGGTTTGTCCAATGTATGGGAGGCCACAGGGGCACCATATACAATGTGGATACGTAGATCGGTAGCCAATGCTCCCCTGGTCTTACACTTTGATGAGAAAAATCATACCGCAGATGATATCAAATGGCAAGTGATTGACATTGCTAAGATCCCAGAGAGGGGTGGAGACATTTCCCAAATCCTACAACGACTTGAGTGTCGGTGGATAGAGAGAATTAACTCCATAGAGGAGGGCCTCAACTCTGTTGAAGAATGGCGAGGCTTTGTGACGTCATTATTACACTAATATACCCACATAATAGGTACACTTTCCAAATGTCCTCCAGATGAGGCCGACAGCTAAAAATCTGTATATATATGACAGACCAGCCACAGTAGACATTTGGGCCAAACATTCTGTTTAGGTCCCACCATTGTCGTGATCTTGGGCATCATTTTATGAGTAAACAATATTGTGCGTCAAGACTTATGTTGCAGTTTATTGTTTTGTTTGCAAATAACATCTTTTATATTAATACAGATAGCTCTGTTTGCAAATAACATTCCTATATTATTACAGATGGTTATACACAATGTTGTTTCCAGGATATAGCAAATGTTAATTATTGCAACACATTCTGTAATCAAATAATTAATATACATATGTACCATCATCGTGGTCTGAATTATATTTAGGACAATAGGTGATTTCTTTAGATGCGGGTTAATTACCTTATGCTATAATGCTGTATATACCTCTTTATGCCTTAAACACTGTAATCTATGTGAGCAGGACTACACCTATATGTATATTCCATTATGCGTTCGATTGGCCTGCTCTATGATCCCAAAGCCTTTTCATTAGCTAGTATCTGTGCTCTTTATGGTATTCCCATCACAGTATGGTTACGATGCTATAATATTACGTCTATCGGCATTTCCAAAGAACCAAATACATGCGTGGCATGTAATTATACAGACTTTATGAGGCACAAGTTTTTATAATTGTTTATTAATGCATACATAACTGAATTGATAGCATTATACACTTTGAATCTGCGAGCCTGCCTTGTGCCAAACTTTCTCTTTCCTTATCTATGTGTTTCGTCTTTCTTCTATTCTTTCCCCTGATTACCGAACACCGAAATACGGATGGTGCCATCCTGCGTGCACTCCGCTGAGAATCCTGTGGCCCATTCCGATTCCGGCGTGTTCTTGTTCTATTTAGAGGCCTGATTTTAAGCGCTCTCTGTCATTTGATCCCAGGCAGAGCTGACTCATGCGGCTTTGTGAATATTCAGCGTCGAATTTTCCGCTTTCATAGAACTCTCTGAATTTAAAGGTAAGAGCTAACATTGCATGACAGCGCCCCACGAACATAAAATAGACATGGTCTCTGTCTTATACAGGACTTTATACTTTTTAAAGCAACTACAGAGTGTTATACAACGGGTCATTAACCACCGATTGTGTCTCTGATAGGACTCGCCTTGTTAATACTGATGGCAGCACGGACCGGGCGCCGCGGTTAAGAAACATTATCCCATGCACCATAAGAGCCTGACTATATTATGACCAATGTTCCCTCTAATTTTTTTCCTCTGTGTGCGGCAGTGTGAGGTCTCTGTGCGCTCCAGCCACGGCAATGTGCGCCAAGGACCCAACCGCGTGTGTGGGTGCAGCGACAGGGGTTCTGACACTGGGGTTCCTGCTTGATTGTGCAGATAAATGACCTAGGTACTGGAACGGAGGAGGCCTGTTTGATGGGGCAGGCAGGGCCGGACTGGGAACCCAAAGTAGCCCTGGCAATTTTGCTGCACCGGCTCCCACCCACCAGGGTTGGGGTGGAGGGGGCAGGCAAGTGTCAAGCACTACTGCTGAAAGCTGGTCCCCAGCACTGGTGCTTTTGTTACTGAGGGCCCATATTGCAGCATCGCTGCAAAACTGCCCCAGTAACAAAACTGGCCCCCACTGCTCCAAAACTGACCCCCACCCTTCCAGCCTCGCAGGCAAACGCCTGATGCCTGCTAAGGCCAGTCCAGCCAGGGGGTGGTCTTCGTGTTGGTGACTGCCGTGCCTAACAAAAAATAAAAATGTGCCCTCATGTAATGCAACTGGTGCTATGTAAAGCGCTCTGATACCCGATTCGGGTCAAGTTCGCGCTTAATAAAACTCTGTAAAATAAAAAATAAAATAATGGTTGTGTCATGTTCGAAATGAGAAAGTGCAGAGCATCTGCAACCACAACAAAGCTACACAATCTTCCCGCAGCCACGCTCTATTAACAAAAGGCATGCAGAAAGTCCAGAAGCAGGACGTGTGCTTTCAGAATCACTAGCATATATTAGTGATTGTAAAAGCACACGTTAATTTTAGGCTTGCTGCATGCCTTTTGTTAATAGAGGGCGGCAGATTGCGTGCCTTTTGAAAGTTATCATGTTAATTGCAGAGCCCGACATACTAATACACGGGGCTGCATTTAACATGAAAACTTTCAAAAGGCACACAATCTGCTGCGCTCTATTAACAAAAGGCGTGCAGCAAGCCTAAAAGCACGACGTGTGCTTTACACGTCGTTCTTTTTTATTGTATTGTATTATAATTGCATTTATCTAGCGCTTACTACCCCTGACGAGGCGTCTAAGCGTGTTTTCGGCGAGTAGCACGCTACTCCGGGACCCATAAAGGAATTTGTGTTGAATTAGTATAGTGCAATATGAAAGTAATTTAAGTGGTGGATAGGTTAGTCAGTTATTTGGATTCAGAAGGATAGCAGAAGGATAGAAGAGGAAAAAGGTTTGTATTTATATAGCGCTTGTTACCCCTGATGGGGTATTGAAGAGCTTTTTCTTGCGAGTAGCACGCTACTCCGGAAACCCATAAAGGATTAGTGGTGAATTAGTATAGTGAAATATGAAAGTAATTTGAGTGGTGGATATTAGTCAGTTATTTGGAGTGAGAAGGATAGCGGAGGGATGGAAGGGGAAGAAAGGTTTGCATTCATATAGCACCTGTTAGCCCTGATGGGTGTTGAAGCGCTTTTCTGGCGAGTAGCACGCTACTCCGGAACCCATAAAGGATTAGTGTTGAAAATTAGTATAGTGAAATATGAAGTAATTTGAGTGGTGGATATGTTATTCAGTTATTTGGATAGAGAAGGGTAGGCGGCGGGATAGAAGAGGGAAAGAGGTTTGTATTTATATAGCGCTTGATACCCCTGATGGGGTTTTGAAGCGCTTTTTGGGCGAGTAGCACGCTACACTGGAACCCATAAGGATTAGTGTTGAATTAGTATAGTGAAATATGAAAGTAGTTTGAGTGGTGGATATGTTATTCAGTTATTTGGATTGAGAAGGGTTGGGAGGGGTTGAAAGGGAAAAAGGTTTGCATTTATATAGCGCTTGTAACCCTGATGGGTGTTGAAGTGATTTATTGGCGAGTAGCCCGCTACTCTGGAACCCATAAAGGATTAGTGGTGAATTAGTATAGTGGAATATGAAATTTGAATGGATGAAGAGGGCCGGATTAATGAGGCCCCTACAACTAAATACATTATCTATCTTGTAGTGCATTAAACACATAGTATTAAAAACAAATGGTCTTGGCAAACAGCAGACACAAAAATAATTATTTCATGGTAAATCTTGTACGGCTGTAACTGAGAAACCCATGGCTTCCTACCATCAGTGTTTGCCAGGTGCGGCATTACCAGTTAAAATAGTGAAACGCTCACAATGAGGCCCTAAACGCTTGAATGCGATTACAAGCCTCTCTCCTATCCTTTCGCTAACAGCCCACATGTTGAAGCTCCACAGCAAGAGAATGGAAGGAAGCGTCATACCCAAAAATGAATAACATAACTTAGACTAATGTCTCTCTAGTAATTGATGCTGCCTCCCTTGATAGTACGTACTGGGAGGAACATCCTGCCATCCTTCCTCTATGGTGGCAGCATTATGCACCCTAGTCAAGTGACACGTCAGAAAACCCCCTCCCCTTAACTTTGAGTTTGGCTTTATAAGGAAGGATTCTTACAATCTCGCAAATGCACATTTTTGTGGAAGCCAAGTAACTCTTGCTGTGGTTATCTACCGTCCTCTTCACTTCTTCTGTCCACCAGATCTCCTCCATACACCCTCACCTCACTTCCTTACCTATTCCTCTTCGGAAATCTCTCTCCACTCTCCAAAATCTATACCGTCTTTAATGCTCCTGTTAAGACTTCCTCTCTTCCTACCACTCATCTATTTATCCTCCACTTAGCGCCCCGTCCTCATCCCAGTGTCAAACGCTTAACACAATCCGCTCACCATCCCCACTAAGGCCACTAGGGCTTTATGCTCAAATCTCCGCTTTCTCGTAACAACTTTCTTGCTGACATCCATTTTTTCAGACGCCTGCAGTCGACACTGCTCCACCTGTTACCCCGTCTTTTATAATCTCTTCTTAATTTTCCTCCTCCTTACCCACCTGCTATACTCTTTCAGTGCTTCCTTTAAGGGCCACCCTTGCCTCCCTTCTGGCTCCTTCCCCACGGTACACTTTTCTTCCTCTCCGAGCTACCTTACGTCTTTCCCTACATACCACTGAGCTCATTCCCCTCCAATGCCCATTGTCCAGCTCCCCAGCCACAACATGTTAACGTGTCCCTTTACGTTCACGCCTCTTACGAGTTTCTCTACTGTCCCTTCTATTCCATGTTTCTACGTCCAAAGCAACACCAACTAAAAGTCATCCAAAGCGAGTTCCAATGAGGCGACCTAGAACTACAGCTCCCAGAAACCACCTGGTGGTGAAATGAAATGACCACAGCTGCCCTAGAGACAAATAATCACCCGGATTCTGCCGTCCCTCTGGATCATCTCCCCTCCTCCTTTCCATCGCTCATGCTTGTGCTTGCTGCATTTATTTTCTTAATGGAGCACGCTGCGGGCTGATTGTGGGCCATTGTGAAAATATTTATGTTAATTGCAGCACCGTCATGCGCTGCAATTAACATAAATAGTTTCACAATGGCCCACAATCAGCCCGCAGCCGTGCTCCATTAAAAAAGACATGCATCAAGTCCAAAAAACGACGTGTAAAGCACATGTCGTGCTTTTGGACTTGCTGCATTTCTTCTCTTAAAGGAGCACGGCTGCGGGCTGATTGTGGGCCATTGTGAAAATATTTGTTAATTGCAGCGCATGACGGTGCTGCAATTAACAAATATTTTCACAAAGGCCCACCAACAGCCCCCAGCCGTGCTTCAGTAAGGAAGAAATACAGCAAGTGCAGGAGCCACAGCAACCAGGAAATTACAATTTTTCGCGCCGCTCGCGTTATAAAAGCGGCGGCGCGAATGCTCTCCCGGGATGTGCTGTGGGTGCGCGCTCCACACGCAGCACTGCGCGCTCGGGGGAACAGATGTGCGCGCGCGCGCAGGCGCGCACGTTACTGGGAACACTGATTATGACACAGGTATTAAATTTTGTATTTGGACACTACTAGAACTCCCAACTCCGGAATATACATGCTAAATTGTTTCCCTTTTTTCCAGAGAGTTCGCTTGCCACACTATTAGCCATCCTATGCTATAGTGTATTACTCTTCAATTGTAACGCTGTGCTATCCCTATTGAGCAGCCCCATTCTTCCTCTCGCAATTGGGGTAAGAGCCTCTATTTTCTATAAATCCTTAAACAAGAATAATTCTAAGGTTTATAATTCCAACCTCTTTTCCTTCTCCCACAATCAGTACCCGGCTGGGTCCCATTGTCTGTATCTTTTTCTATTCTTTTCACTCACGGTTGGCACACACCTCTCACGTGGCTGCGCAAAACTACCAGGTATTTATATTATAGTCTCTCTCCCTTCAGTCGCATTTGTGCCATTAATTGGGCCCTATGCTGATTTTATCCTCCTTTTTCTCCATAGATGTCCCTATAATCCTAGGTCCTGATGAGACCCTGTATTGCACAGAGGGTCGAAACGTCAGTCGACTATAAACAAAAGCGAACCATTAACAAGCGCATATTATTATATATAGCTGCTGCATATTTTGTATACATACAATGGTCGACTTTTAAAGAATTGTGGAAACCTTGTTTAAACTATTGTCACTATTTTGCACTGTTAATTGAGGTTCTTGTTTTCATTGGGACACTATGCACAATTGTGTATTTATGTTTATTTAAGTTTTTGTAATTATACATATTGCTCCTTCTGTTCTATACCATAAAATTATTTATGATATATTCAATCATTAGTACTGGTGGTTCTTTGTCCTCTGACAACCCTAGAAAAACCCTTTTATATTGCTATTACGCGAAATATTAATATTATTATAGATCACTGACAGTGGCTGTAGCATTGTGCCCTGTTGCTCTGTGAGATGTGTGTACATTGCTTGTAGTTGGTGACAAGTACTGTGTGATGAGTGTGTGACACACTCATTGAATGTACTCTTGTTCTGTTTTTCACCCCTAGGTCCCTACAGCCTCTCCTGTCCCATCGACATACCACACAGCAGATGCATTTCTGCTCATGGTGGCGATTGCACATCGTTGAATAAACCCAGGACACATAAAGCAGATTGTGATCAAGGTGTATTTATTTACAGCGGTGACATGTGATTGTGTGCAAGGTGATGACAAATGTGGTGCATGCTGTGACAATGAGTAGACGGTCATGGCTGCGTGATGGTCAAGGTGTACCCATGAAGTTCTATGTCAACAGTCCAACAGACACATGCCATTCACATGGCAGTGTGGGGTAGGATCATATTACAAGTCAATGCAGTAGGTGGTCAAGGTGGCTGGCTGACTCACTGGCGTTTGGTGCGTGCGAAGTCCTCTCTGGACACCTGTTTCCTCTTCGGACGGCCCCTTCCACGTTTGGGAGGGGGGGGTTGTGTTGGTGGGCTGCTGGTGGTGGCTGAGGAGTGCTCACTCGCTGTGGACGCAGGGGAACGTGATGCTGCACGACCCAGCGCCACAGCAGGTGGTGGCGGAGGTGGTGTTGCTGGCCTTGCTTGTGCCCTCACCACCACCACCAGCTGGCCCATGAGGTCCACGAGTTGGTCCATACGGGTCACAAATTGGCCCATATGGGCGTCCATGGACCTCAACACCCCAAGGACCTCCCGCGTGTCGGTAGCCGACCTGGCCCATTCTCCTTGGGCCTCTTCATAGGCCCCAAGGACTCTGTCGATTTGCGGCAGGGCTTGGCTCCCAGGCACAGATGGCGTTGGCCTGACCCTGCTCCTCCTACCAGTGCTAATGCCACCGACCTGCCCACTAGCCACATTGCTCACCACGGTCCTCGCTCTGGCTCTCAGGGTGGACCCAGACGGCCGGGCCACCCCTTGCGCTGGTTGAGTGGTCAGGGATGGCGTGGTGGTGGCCGCAATGACCGTGGCAGTGGCCGCAACGACCGTGGCAGTGGCCGCAACGGCCGTGGCAGTGGCCGCAATGACCGTGGCAGCAGGGGTCTGTGACTGGTCAGCATCCCTGGATGATGGGTTGGTGGGTAGGAGGGGCCCTGGGGAGCGGGTGTACCCTGCCACTCCAGATGAGCCTGCTGGGTGGTCCGTGTCCGAAGAGGTGTCCAGCTCCTCTACATCCGTGAGTCCGGGTCGGGGGCTTGCAGACTGGCTGTGCTGGCTGCTGTCTCCCTCTCCAGCATCCAGCAGTTCTGCACCTGTGGGGAGAATGAGATGGGTCATTGTGTTGCACCTAGCAAAGTATGTATTGGTTGTCTGACATTCACAGTTCGTGCACTGTCGTGCACAGGTTTCCCAGAGGCGTGTGTGGATGTACGATGTGTGTATGCGTGGGCTAGGCAATGGAACTGTGTGATGTGGACATGTGGCATGGGACGGATTAGCAATGCCGATGGGTGTGTGTTGCTATGCTCCTACATTTTGTGGCTCGGGTGTATGCGGGCTCCAGAACAATCGACGATGTTAAGTTGAACTATGGTTTTGGGGTACAGATGGAACGCTTAGAAATGCAGATGGCAAAAGGGGGTACAGCCCCCTGGACGCTTTTGGCTTGGAATATGCTTTTGGGGTACGTACTGTGGGTGATGGGTGCAGAACGTGACATTTGTTCTGGCAACATGACAGTGCATAGACTAAGGTGTGTGTCTGTCTAACATGCCCGGCATATCTGCTGACTGTTATCATTCATGGACATTACATTGGTAGCATTGTTGTGAGTTCGTGCTTGTTGTGTGCCACACGACGTATTGCAGATGGGCCAAATCCTTGGTGTGCGTGCTGCCCTCGTACATGTGCATCAATGCAGTGCTCTTCGGGTGTTGACTATATTATGTGTGTTGTTACTCGCAGTGTGACGTGCGCTTCAGTCACTGCAGGCACATGATTTGTCATGGGCAGGTATCTTTGCATGACTACTGTATGAGGGACAGCTGTTCGGATGACATACCTTTCATGACACTGGGGCTGACAGATGCGATGGATGATATGTTGAATGTGCATTGTTTGCCTGTGTGTTTCATGGGTCCAGTTGTTTTTGTGTGCAATATTGTGGTTCCACGCTGTTACTGCTAGTAAGGTTTGTCTTACATGGGCGTTGTTGTACGATGTGTGAGTGACAGGCAGTAAGGACTACATGGACAAGACTTAGATGGTGTTGCTGATGTGTGTGATGGGTGGCAAAGTGCCTGCCGTGTGGGTCTGTACTCCAGTGGGACTTGTGCATGCAGACGTGGCTCCTTAGGTGTTGCTGTATCTGTGATGGGTAATGTGGGGTATGACTCTGTAATACATGTCCGTATGCACATTGGTCACATGATTGTGACAGGGAGCAGTGCTGCGTGTTCCTCTGCTACGTGACATGTCCCATGTGTCAGTCGTAGTACAGTCCTCATGCCTACAGACACCCGCCCTATACAGTTTCCCACCTACAGGTTGTTTTTGAGTGCGCAATGCAATGGATGCCACATGGTTATGGGCGGGAGGGGTGCTCCATGTTGCTGGTCTGTGGGAGTGGGGGCGGTGTTGTGAGTTGTGGTGATGGCTTGACACCCACAGACACCCCTGCATGTGGGGTGAGATGTCTACCTGTCGGCTGCAGGTGTGCACTGCAGTGGCTGTCACATGGGTGTGGGGGGTGCTCCACCTTGCTGCGCTGTGGGACTGGGGGCCTGGTGGGTGTTGTACTTCAGCTGTCCCCCCACCGACCCACTGCCTTTGTGTTGCGGCTACTTACCTGTTACTTATCGTTTAGTGCAGCCATGGCTGACACATGGGTGTGGGGAGTGCTCCTTCTGGCGCTTCTGGAGTACAAGGGGACCTGGTGGGAGTTGCGGTGCTGGCTAACTGTACACATGCCCCCATGGTTTTGTTAGTTGGTAGGTTTGGGCTGAGTGTGTGGTAGTGTCTGTTGCATGTGTGAGTGTTGTCTTGTGTATTGTGTACTGGACATGGGGGTGTTTGTTCCTAGGAGCTATGGCATTGTGGGAGTGCATGTGAGTACATGGCGGTGTGCTGGTATACGTTTGTTTGTACTAAACAGCCTCCACTCCCCCTGGTAATCCGGTGAGGATCTCCGGATGTATGATGACTCGCACCTTCTCCTCCCACGCCTTGAAGGTCTTGAATAGTGCGGGATTACCTCCGCCAGTCCTGGCAGCCAGCTCACGATTCTTGGTCTCCTTCTTCTTGACCACGCTTTTCAGGTCGTTCCACCTTTTGTTGATTTCGCCTCTGTTGCGTGGCACGTTCCCGACTGCATTGACCTGGTCTACGATCCTGATCCACAACCGGGTTCTGGTGGCTGGTGGTGTCTGTTGGACCTGGTTGCCATAGATTTGTGGGTGCACCTTGACCATCTCGTCGACCATGACCGTCAGCTCGGTGGAAGTGAACTTGGGCATTCTGTGTGGTGCCATGGTGTGTGTTTTGGTGTTTGTGGTGCTGGTGCGGTGTGTGGTGTGTGATGTGCAGGGGGTTTGTGTGGCTGGTGTTTGGTGGTGGTGGTGGTGATGGGTGTGATAGGTGCGTGTCTGTGGTGTGCTGCTGTCCTTTCTGTCTCGCTGTGTTGTGTGCTCTCGTCCTCAGTTTGTAATGTTGCAAGGGGTTGTGGTCTGTGAAGGGGCTGGTTTTGTACTTACCTTTGTGGGTGTGTCATGGTGGTCTGTTGTTTTCAGGTGTGTTGTGGCTGGTGTTCTGGGATTTGTAGTTGATTTGTTTGTCCGGGGGGGGTGTTTCCGGGATGTGTACTGTGTTTGGGTATTTGTGCGTGGGTTGCTGTTTGGACTTGTTGGCCATGTTGTGTGTGTTTGTTTTTGTCCGCGGATGATTTCTGTGCAGGGCCGTGGCCGCCAGAGCTTCCGCCGTGTACATTTTCGTCACTGTTGTTTACGCTGGCGGGCGGTGTTTTTGTGTATTTTCCGCGCTCATGTCTGTGCGATCCTAATTTCACGGCCGGTGTCTCGGTCGTCAGGGCGGGCGGTTTTGGGTTGTCGTGCGTCTTTCCGTCCGTGGAGGGCGGATGGACTTAGACTCGGACATGGGCGGGCGCTATTTTTTGTTTATTTTCCGCCGCCGGCGGTTTTCGGCTCGCGGCATCGTGATTGCTCGGTCGGTATTCAGACGGTGTAGGCGGGCGGATTTTTACCGCTATGGTAGATGGAGGATTTTTTACTGCCCGCCATCGTAATGACCCCCTAAGATTCTGAAAATGGTGCTACAATGGTGGGTTGGACATGAAGGTTTTTAGAGTATAACTGGGGTGTCTGGGGGGTGTTGTTAGCGAGCGTGCCCTTGAAGAAGCTAGAGAGGGGAGATCATTGCTGTCCATCGGTTTGCTGTATGCAGATAGAGGCCTACTTGTTTCCTGTTCCTGTCCTACTCTTTGTTCCCTGAACTCTCTTGGGGAACCCCCATCTATTTCCCATGGCCAGGGGGTAGATTTTCTACTAAAATATTTAGGTTTGTATAGCTAAAATCTGAACTTGCATTAATCATTTTGCAAATGTATTTTTGTCTCTGAAACTTTTGTCTCTTCATCTATCCACTCCTCCATTGCATTTTGTTCATTGTGATATGAGTTTGATACCTTTTTGCTTTGATAAATGTGCTCTCTCTGGGATTTATACTTTGTTTGCCTTGTAAAACTGTACATGATGAGCATTTACCTTTACATTATTTGCTATAAATATTATTAACCTTATTCCGAGTTTGTGATTTATTCAGTAGTATAGATTGATAGTTAGTTTACTAATTATTACCATCAACTACTCAACTAACGGTCCATCGACCAGAGGAAAGAGAGTTGATTACAGGTTCAATTATGTATCTTGTGTGTTAGGACGAGTCTGTAATTTATGAACAACTGATTTAACGTTTAAACTTGAAACAGCGCAACAGGGATTTATGTGTTGGGTGTATGGGGCAGTGTTTGTGTTTATTGATTATCGATCCCTGATTGGCGCTGGATCAATTTCAAGACCCTTTCCCACTCACAGGGGATCACCCCTACTCTTTATGCTGGAAGAGCCTCTATCATGTCACTTGATGCAACTCAGATGCTGGTGGGTGAAGATTGGGGAAGATGAATTTAAACTTTCCAGGTACACAGATGATATGCCGAGCTCAACAACATAGACTGGGCCACTCTTCAAGTGCTAATCGAAGAGCTAAAGAGATAGCATCTTGCTTCTGGCTGAAAGATTATTATTCATAAGTGGGGGGATCAGTTATAAAACTTATTGACCCACAGGAAGTAGTAAGAGAAATGGGTAAACTCTTCCCTCTCTGTCCATCACATACATAGGGATAAAAGTAGTCATTTATTTAAAAAGATAATCATTTTGAATTGCCCTTGATTGGTACAGGCTATATAAAGAGCTCTATTCCTGGCAAGCCAGTGTCTCTTGACTAGAATTCTTGTTTAAAATGGCTTTGAAATTACTATATTTGTTTCTGACGCCTCCTGTTGCAGTCTCTGGGCCTTCTTGAAAAAATACTCAGAGTTATAAACATTTCCATCTAGGGAGAGATGGCCCAGAGCATTTGTTAGAAACAAATCGTGTTACATCCAAAGTAGGGGAGTTTAGGTATTAAGGACACAACCAGCTTTTTTTAAGCAAGTCTTTCTGGCAGAATGGTATCAGAAAGAGGCAGAGAAACAGTAGTTCTTTGTGGACCAGATTGCCTTGGAACACAGTGGACCACAGAACTGCTCACTGCTCCTTATGGACAGTCGCATGGTCGAGGAACAGCCAAAGGGTGTATATTACTCTCCAATCACAAGCATTATACTAGCAGCCATGGATAAGATTAATATCAAAATGGGTTTCACACCATTTCCATCTTTATTTACACCAATTGTCACTGACCCAGAAATTACTTCAACTACGAAAGACAAGATTTTTGCCACAAGAAAAGAGAAATATGCACAGAATTAGGAGAAATGCATAGAAGCATTATAAAGCCTTTTGAGTAGGTGAAACATAAATTAGAAGTACAGTAAACAGAGAGATTCATGAACAGACATGTGAGACATTGGCTAGCTCATCCCAGATCCGGCGGTCAAGCCTTCTCCTATATTGCTCCTAAAGCATGGAATGACCTGACGCTTCACATAAGCGCCTCCTCCTCACTTCTTGAATTCCGTAAGAAGTTAAAGACCCAGTTTATCGAATAGTCCCACTATGCCCTATATTTGGCTAGACTCACACCTGCTCAGCGCCAGGATACCATCTCAGGTGGTAGCGAGCGGAACACAAGGATTGTGGCCTGGGGACTCCAAGCCCAACAAGCCATCACCGGGACAAAGAGGGGGCAGAGGAGGCAGGCCCCACACGTGACACCAAGCGCTATTTAGCACAAGATGATTTCCCGCTCTGCGGGCTGTGACCAGGTGAAGCCTGGGCCAAGCAAGGCTCGTCTTCGTCAGTCATCGCCCAGAGGGGGCTGGGCCAACCCCCTTGGTTCTACATCCAGCCATTCAATCCTCCTCCACTGGCTGCTCCTTCAATGATAAGGTAACTCTGGGCCAAACGTTTGCATGTTAACCTCTTGAATGGGTTTTGATATTAACTTGGTGATATTCAAACATAAGTTCCATAGCACTGCTTGCGCCCCCTTGCGTGAGTGGCGTTTTGATCGCGTGCAAGTCAATCCACTGGTGAAGCATAGGAAAGAGGAAAGCTACATCAAACCGCTAGGGTCTGAAAAGCAAGAAAAGGCCTGTTAAGCCTGCAGCAAAGGACTGAACTATAGCAGTTATTGATAACTTAATAGATGTAGTAGAAATCATGGTGGGCGATAGACGCCCTTCAGAAGGGAACAACTGAAGACCAAAGAAGCTGGTAAAAATGTTTGAAAGCAAGTGAAGGTGGCCTCCAGACTTACCACCCACTGCTCTTACTCAAAGGTTGACAGGCTGTAGTGAATCGCATAGGACTATGACCATGGCAACCAGCGATTTGATAGCTAATATAGTGTCGCTGGCAACCTAAGGAACATATTTGAACCACTCCAGCTGGCTGAAAGGATTAGAGAAGAGCCCAAAAGGCCCAATTTCAGCAAAGTACCCAAAGAGACACAGATACTGTAGCACAGTGTTTCCCAAACTGTGGTCCGCGGACCCCCAGGGGTCCGTGACACATTCCCAGGGGGTCTGCAGGCAGCAGTTTTAAAAGCACTGCAAAGTTCCTTGTATAATTAGCAGTTTTCAAGCAACAATAAAAGTGTTAAGATAACGCCAGTGATTAATGTACCTGCTGGAGAGAGATGAGAGTTTTGTCCAGTGGCAGCTTTGACTTGTCTAATGTAGCACAGAGGGTTAATGTGCCTACTGCAAAGAACGTGTACCATGCATTTTAAAAAACAGTATTTTATGTGCATAGGTCAGTGGGTTACGGCTTTTGTCACAGGGATTCTTTTGCTACTGTGCAGTTCATAAGTGACAATCGTAATCTAGCACAGTGACCTATAAACTGTCATCAAAGAGCTGCTTGCAAACTGCATGGTACAAGTTAGTAACTTATGTTTTTTCCCAGTCTTTCATTATCCTAATGCTGCTAAAAAGGTTTACTTGGGTGGAAATACATTTTTATTGTTAAAGTCAATGCTAACCACTGTGTTATATTCTGAATCCTGAGTTTGTGCTTCTCCAGACCAAGCACTTCTTAAAAATGCCTACCAGTATGAATGACATGGGAATCCTACACCTTGTAGTCCCCTTTGCCTTATGTAACATTTTCTATACACTGATTTACATGTATGATTCATTGTCTCTATATGTGTATGATGTAAAGTGCTCTGACATCCTACAATGATATGAGTGATGCTATAAAACAAATGAAATACATGTGACAGAGGGGCTATGGAGAGATGAGAGGCACTGTTGGAGGGTGATAATAAGGGAATCATTGAAGAACCCCAACAAAGATTGTCGTATCCTGGTGCACAGTAAGGTCTTCATTTACTATTCTTTAAAAGCTAATACAATTCAATATATAATGATAAATGTGTTGTAGACTGCACCATTGTTGCCTACATTTTTTGGGGGGGAGAGCCTCCCAAAGCGCCCTTTGTAATGGTAAGGCTCACTCACTGCACTTGGTGTGCACCGTATGGGGACTGGTCTGAAAACATTTACCAGGGCTGCTTTGGGTTTCCAGTCTGGCCCTGGCAGGATCAGGAGCCTCGTACTGCGAAATAAAACCAACCATTTAAAAGTTAGTCATGGAGATGCAGCACCAACCTTCCCATTACAATTTTTCGTGTTTTGCAAATTCTTTCAATATAAAATACTAAGGGGGATATTTACAACAGAAGTGTTGGAGCGTGTTGTTAGCCTCCTTGGCTTAATGACATGCTCCGCCACTTCAGAAACGCAGGGCAGCACCATATTTACAAGAATATGGTGCAGCCCTGCATTTCCCCCTGCGCTGGCGCTACACTTAGCAGTGTAGCGCCAACGCAGGCACCCTTGCACCATAGTGCAAGGGTGTCTGCGTGCAGGGGAAGATTGTTTATGTACAGGAAGGTCCCTCTTCCTGCACATAAACAATCTTGAAATGCAGTTTTGTCACTTCTATGTGTGCTCTTATTGCAGCACACATGGAAGTTACAACATGTCATTTTTTTAAAAGATTGTTTATGTGCAGGAAGGGTCACCTTCCTGAACATAAACAATCCAAGGCGTTTTGCTTTTTCCATGTGTGCTGCACAAGGCACGACACATGGAAAAAGCATAAACGAGGAGAAATAAAGCATTTCTCTTCATTTCGCCAAGTTAAGATCAGGTTTTCCCTGGTCTTAATTTTGGCGCTGCCTCATATTTACGCTGCCCTTGTAAATAGGGGCAGCGTCAAAATCAATGGGTGTTGCAGTGGAACGCACACTGCAGCACCCACTGGCCACCCCTTTCACGCTAAGCATTGCGTGAAAGGGGGCCTTATTTACATGGCAGCGTTAAGCCACGTTAAGTGGCTTAATGCTGCCTTGTAAATAAGGCGAAGCCCCCATCGCCGCGAGAACATCGCAAAAAGTGACTTTCCCATGGTGATAGGGGCTTGTAAATATGCCCCTAAGATCCTTAGTAATTAGAGTATTTGTTTTCTGTGCACATGTGTGTTTATTGTTTTTAAATTACTGTTTTAATGCTTGAAATTTAAATCATACAAATTGCTTGGGGGTCCCCGGCTTCCAGTGGTGACTCAATGGGGGTCCTCAGGAGTCAAAAGTTTGGGAACCACTGCTGTAGCACATCAAGGAACCTTCACCAGTCCTGCAGAAGCTAGAAAGCTGATTTCATTATTGAGATTTAAAATATGTGAGTTAAAGCAGATGGTATTGAAGCTAACAGACCTTTTACGCCATTATATCACAGGAGCACGTCCACAGGCAACAACTAAAACTTGAACTTACCTCGGTGGTTCTAGATAGACCAGTAAACAACCACAGAGAGGTACTGGCTGAGACGGCCCATCCAAAGGCTTGCCCTTGCCCATCCCTTCTATCTGGTATATTGAGTAATCTTGCCTGACATGAAGGAGAGACAAACGCTGCAAGTGCCACCTGCAGGTACCCACCGGGTTGGGGGGAGGGCTTGGACGGTGGCAGACTGGGAATAGAGACACTTAACACTTCAGAAAAGCGAACGAGCCCCTCAATCTTTAGGCCACCCCATCTCGAGCATAACACTTATACTAATACCTATGATCACATCTCACTTAATAAAGCCGCAAACTGACCTAACTCCTTTGATCATAAAGAAGCCCTTATGATAAAGTACCTAAGTTATAAAGAGGCACTTATAAAGACCTATCCTCATTAAAAACTGAGTTCCTCCACTGGATTTGGGGTGTTCGCCACTGATATTTTATCATCCTCATTGATACAGTAGACTTGATAGCCTCCTAAATTTACACAGTACAGACTGTGGTGCCATCATTAATGTTGGGCTGTGGGGTGAGTTGGTTGGCATAATGGTAGTGCCAAGACACGAGAGTGATCACAATCCCTTGGTCTTCCACGTGTCCGGCTCACTGATGAATGGTTTATTGCTTGGACCAACTGGAGGGGGTAAAGACTTAACTATTACAAATAATAGGAGAAATGTTGGTGCACAGACATAATATCGAGTTTTTTATTTCGACCTACATTAATATCGAGTTTTAAATATCGTAGGGACAGAATATCGACATCAAGAATATCGGTGACCAGAATATCGACTTGAAGGTAAGAAATATTGTTTTTGTTAATATCGAAGGTAGTAATATCGATAGCAAAAATATCGATGTTAATAATATCGATGCTTATGTTAGTGTTATGTATTTTAGTATGTATTTTATATGTATGTGTTCCACATGTTTTGTTATGTTTTGTATTTTTTTTAAATATATGTATTAATTGTTTAGAAGTTAGTAATTTGTTTTAAAGTAAATTTTGCGTTTTAGTACCATAGCGGGTTGTGAGTTTATAGGGGAATAGGGTGGGAAGTAATTTAATTATAGTAAATTAAATCATAATTTTTAGAAATTATTAATTATTTTTAAATAAATTTTGCATTTTAGTTCTGTAGCGGGTTGTGGGTTTATAGGGGAATAGGGTGGGAAGTAATTTAATTGTAATTAAGTAATTATTAATTTTAATTTATTGGTATTGATAATTAATTTATTGTTGATTATTTATTAATTGGTAATTAATTTTTATTAATTGACTAATTGATAATTATATTAATTGTGTTAATTTTTTATTGGGGTGTGTTGTGGGTTTATAGGGAATAGGGTGGGAAGTAAATTAATTATAATAAATTAATTAATAATTTTTATTTTTTGGTATTGATAATTTATTGTTTATTATTTAATAATTGGTAATTAATTTTTATTAATTGATAAATATATTAATTGTGTTAATTTAGTTTAGGAGCGGGTTGTGTGTTTATAGGGGAATAGGGTGGGAAGTGATTTATTATAATTAAGTAATTATTTATTCATGTTTATTGGTATTGATAATTAATTTATTGTTAATTAATTATTAATTGGTGATTAATTTTTATTAATTATAATTTTTTGGTATTGATAATTAATTTGTTTATTAATCATGAATTGGTAATTAATTTTTATTAATTGATTAATTGATAATTATATTAATTGTGTTAAATGTTATGCGGAGTGGGTTGTGTGTTTATTGGGGAATAGTGTGGGAAGTAATGTAATGTTATTAAAGTAATTATTCATTTTAATTTATTGGTATTTATAATTAATGTATTGTTAATTTATTAATAAATCATTATTTAATTTAAATAATTATTTAATTGATAAGTATGTTATTTTTAACCCCTACGCTATCCAACACTTTCCCTACTGTTGCACTCTCTGGAGTGGGAATAGTAATTTTTACCCCAACGCTATCCAACACTTTCCCTGCTGTTGCCCTCTCTGGAGTTGGAATAGCAATTATAACCCCTACGCTATCCAACACTTTCCCTACTGTTGCACTGTCTGGAGTGGGAATAGTAATTTTAACCCTTTCGCTATCCAACACTTTCCCTACTGTTGCACTCTCTGGAGTGGGAATAGTAATTTTTACCCCTACGCTATCCAACACTTTCCCTACTGTTTACTCTCTGGAGTTGGAATAGTAATTTTAACCCCTACGCTATCCAACACTTTCCCTACTGTTGCACTCTTTGGAGTGGGAATAGTAATTTTTACCCCTACGCTATCCAACACTTTTCCTACTGTTATCAATCCCTGGCACTCATAAATACAGTATCATAAGTAAATACTTTTATCAAAAGAACAAGCATATCAAAGCTAAAAAAATGTTTAATATTTTCTTGTTAAAACTCCAGCCAACACGTGTTTCGTCGCTCGGGACAAGACACCCGCGACTTCTTCAGGGCTGGAAGACATACATAAAACAGAGTATAAGCCCCTGCTTTCGGGCACAATAATTCCAAAACTCAGTGCATTACATATAATCCCAACAGTGTACCGCAAGTCAATCCACATAGTGTGTACATGGTTTATCAGTGCAAACAACGCAATTCAGTGCCGATATTATAGCGTGTGTCATCACCATAATACAATCCACATCAGAAACAAGTGGTTGATACTGTCTGACGTGAAAAACCAGCCCACATTATCCTCATGAGGTTTAGGGGGTGGTGAGAAGTGGAGAAACGAAGGTAAGAAAGGGGAGTTTAAAGGGTGCATGTAGATCTACATACATGTGCATATAAAAAGAATAAAAATTCTTCGAGAACCAGAACTGTTCCCAGGCCTACCTTAGTATGACAGGCCAAAATTTTCAAGCCTATAATATATATGAAGTTGTACGTTAAGTGTAGACCTAGTAAACAAAGCCATGTATCCATCCACAAAATAAATAACCAGAAAACATACCTTCTGACTGGTTATACTTCCGTCCCAGCCTAAATATGGCTGGGAAATATAATGTATAAATGAGAAGTTGGATCCTAGCAATATCTGTAAAATGAAACCGCACAATAAGACAAAAACGGACTGGTGCAAATCGTGCATGCTAATTAAAAAAAGGCATTATCCTAGATACAAATTCATATTGGTTCCAGACAAGTGACGTTGGTCTCCCAGTATCATCCCTAACAAAGTTATAGTGAGATGTGAAGCTAGTTGGTATCATTCCAAAGTACTCAATTTCATTCTATATAAAGTCACGAGTTATATTAACAATCAACGTAGAAAGTGCAACATATGGCCGGGTAAAAACCATACGAGACCCGGTGACCCAGTAATAAGAGCTTGAAAACGCCGTTTAACAACCACCATAGTAAGTGAATCAATGCAGTAATAACTCAAGTTGAAAAGACCCACAGCCGGCCAGTGAGTTAGCAATCTCTAAAACTCACCAAAATTTCACGATTGTATTAGGCTTCGTGCTAAAATACCGGGCTGCGTATTCCAACAGCCGGTGGAAAGCTGCAGAGAAGATAGAATACCAGAAATCTGAGGTATAAGCAATAGTATCTCGTTATTGGAAAGCAAAATAAGTTCCCAATTATCCAACTACCTGTGTGTTGCAGCGTCCACGCTGAAGACAAACCTCAGCGCCTCAGTATGGTCGAAGTGAGTGACGGCACCCGGAAGTGTCACGCTATAAATCCATCACGTGGCTAAAACGCGCATTCCCTAAGTCAGGCGCCAAATAGAACCGCCATATTGGGTGAGTAAAAAAGCCCGTGTCCCGGCTGTCAATTATAGAATTATGTTACTTCCAATGAGGAACTGCACCTCCAAACTTAGGGACCCATTACGATACCCGGCGTAAATAAATCCGCCAGGCATGGAAGCGGCAAAAATCCGCCCGCATACACCGTCTGAACACCGACCACGCCATTACGATTACACAAACCGAAAACCGCCATCGGCGGAAAATCACACAAAATACCGCCCGCCATCGTCCGAGTCGGAGTCAAACCGCCCGCCACGGACGGAAACACGCCCGACAACACAAAACCGCCCGCCCTCACGGCCGACACACCGCACGTGAAATTACGATCGCACCGCCATGAGCGCGGGAAAACCACAAATATACCGCCCGCCAGCGCAAACAACGCCGATGCCAATCGACACGGCAGAAACCATGGCGCCCACGTCCCTGCACAGAAACCATCCGCTCACAAAACCAATAGCACACAACATGGCCAATAAGTCCACACAGCAAGGCACGCACAAATAGACAAGCACAGTACACATCCCGAAAACACCCCCGGACAAACAAAAACTACAAAGGCCAGAACCCCAGACACAACACACCTGAAAACAACAGACCAGGAGGACACACCCACATAGGTAAGTACAAAAGCAGCACTCCCACAGACCACAACCCCTTGCAACATTGCAAACCAGAGAGGAGAGGAGAGGACACAGTGACACAGCGAGGACAACAGCACACCACAGAAACGCACACATCACCACCACCACCACCACCACCACCACCACCAAACACCGGCACCACAAACCCCCTGCACATTACACAACACACACCGCACCAGCACCACAAACACCATGGCACCACAAAGAATGCCCAAGTTCACGCCCATGGAGCTGACGGTCATGGTCGACGAGATCATCAAGGTGCACCCACAAATCTATGGGAACATGGTCCAACACACACCACTAGCCACCAGAAACAGAATGTGGAACCGGATCGTAGACCAGGTCAATGCAGTCGGGACCCTGCCCAGGAACAGAGTCGAAATTAACAAACGGTGGAATGACGTCAAGAGCCTGGTCAAGAAGAAGGAGGGCAAAAACAGAGAGCTGGCTGCCGTCACTGGCGGAGGGAATCCCGCGCTCTTCAAGACCTTCAAAGCGTGGGAGGAGAAGGTGCGAGTCATCATACATCCCGAGATCCTCGCCGGATTAGCAGAGGGAGTGGAGGCTGGTAAGTACAAACTAATGTATACCAGCACACCGCTATGTACTCACATGCACTACCACCATGCCACAGCTCCCAGGGACAAACACCCCCATGTCCAGCACACAATACACAACACATCACACACACATGCAACAGACACCACCACACACAGCCCAAACCGAACAACTGTAAGATGCGTGGGGACATGTGTACATTCAGCCAGCCACGTAACCACCAACAGGTCCCCAAATATGCCAGAAGCGCCACAACGAGCACCCACCACACCCATGTGTCCGCCACAGCTGCACAAACCGACAAGTAACAGGTAAGTGGCAGGAACACAAAGTGCAGTGGGTGGGACGGTGGACAGCCCAAGTACAACACACACCAGGCCCCTAGTCCCACAGCACAGCAAGGAGGAGCATCCCCACACCCCACAGCCACGTGTCAGCCACCGCAGTGCACAACGACAGCCGAAAGGCAGACATCACGGTCCACAGCAATCGGTGTCAGTGGGTGTCCAGCCACCCCCACGACCCACAACACCCCCCACCCCCACAGACCTGCAACATGGAGCACCCCCGCTTAGAGCCATGTGGCATCCAGTACAGTGCACGCACGAACAACCTGCAGGTGGGAAACTGGACAGGGCTGGATTACTGGAGGTATGAGGACCGGCACACGACCAACACATGGGACATGTCACGTAGCAGACGAAAACGCAGCACCGCCCACCGTCACGAACAAGTGAACAATGTGCACACGGACATGAACAACAGACTCACACCCCACATGACCCATCACAGACATAGCAACACCCAAGGAGCCACGTCTGCATACACAAGCCACACTGAAAATAGTACCACACGGCAGCCACTGTGCAACTCATCACACACAACCGAAACACCATTGAAGTCCTGTCCATGTAGCCCCTACTGCCTGTCAACCACACACCCCACAACTACGCCTATGTAAGACAAACAACACTAGACGCAACAGAGCGGAACAACAGAAATGCACACGAACACCACTGAACCCATCAAACACACAGACACACCATGCACATACAACATACCATCCATCCCATCCGTCAGCCCCAGTCTCATGAAAGGCATGTCATCCGCACAGCTGCCACACATACAGCAGTCACGCTAAGATACATGCCCATGACCAACCATGTGCCAGAAGTCAATGAAGTGCACGACACACTGTGAGCAACAACACACAACATGGGCCACACCCCCCCACGAGCACTGCAGTGATGCACATGGCACAGGGCAGCACGCACACCAAGGAGATGGGACAACTGCAATACGTTGGCTTTCACACACAACCATCACTCACTCATAACGATGCGTCCAATGCCATGTCCAGTAATCACAACAGACAGCAAATATGCAGGCCATGTCAAGCATGCACACACCTCAAACCATGCACTGTCATGCTGCCACAACACATGTCACGTTCGGCACCCATGGCTCACAGCATGTACCCCAAAAGCATATTCCCTCCCAAATGCGAATCTGGGGCATGGCCCCCATGTTGCCATATGCGTTCCTAAGCGTTCCATTTGAACCCCAAAAGCATATTCCCACCCAAATGCGAATCTGGAGCATGGCCCCCATGTTGCCATATGCGTTCCTAAGCGTTCCATTTGAACCCCAAAAGCATATTCCCTCCCAAATGCGAATCTGGGGCATGGCCCCCATGTTGCCATATGCGTTCCTAAGCGTTCCATTTGAACCCCAAAAGCATATTCCCACCCAAATGCGAATCTGGGGCACGGCCCCCATGTTGCCATATGCGTTCCTAAGCGTTCCATTTGAACCCCAAAAGCATATTCCCTCCCAAATGCGAATCTGGGGCATGGCCCCCATGTTGCCATATGCGTTCCTAAGCATTCCATTTGAACCCCAAAAGCATATTCCCTCCCAAATGCGAATCTGGGGCATGGCCCCCATGTTGCCATATGCGTTCCTAAGCGTTCCATTTGAACCCCAAAAGCATATTCCCACCCAAATGCGAATCTGGGGCATGGCCCCCATGTTGCCATATGCGTTCCTAAGCGTTCCATTTGAACCCCAAAAGCATATTCCCTCCCAAATGCGAATCTGGGGCATGGCCCCCATGTTGCCATATGCGTTCCTAAGCGTTCCATTTGAACCCCAAAAGCATATTCCCACCCAAATGCGAATCTGGGGCATGGCCCCCATGTTGCCATATGCGTTCCTAAGCGTTCCATTTGAACCCCAAAAGCATATTCCCTCCCAAATGCGAATCTGGGGCATGGCCCCCATGTTGCCATATGCGTTCCTAAGCGTTCCATTTGAACCCCAAAAGCATATTCCCACCCAAATGCGAATCTGGGGCATGGCCCCCATGTTGCCATATGCGTTCCTAAGCGTTCCATTTGAACCCCAAAAGCAAAGTACAAACCAGACCCAGGATGGGCCAGGAGCCCGCATACACCAGAGTCACAATGAGTAGGGGCACAGCAACACACCCATCGGCATGGCCAATCCGTCCCATGCCACATGTGCACAGCACACAGTCCCATTGCCAAGCACACACAACTACAAATGCCACAGCCACACACACGCCTCCGGGAAACCCATGTACGAGATTGCACGAACTGCCAATGTCAGACGACAAATACATACTTCGCCAGGTGCAACACAATAACAAATCTCATTCTCTCCACAGGTGACGAACTGCCGGATGCTGGGGATGGAGACAGCAGCCAGCACAGCCAGCCCACAAGCCCCCAACGAGGACACACGGATGTGGAGGATCTCACCTCCTCTTCGGACACGGACCACCAAGCAGGCCCATCTGGTGTGGCAGGGCCCAGCCGCTCCCCAGGACCCCTCCTACCCACCAACCCATCATCCAGGGCTGCTGAACAGTCCCAGCCCCCTGCTGCCACTGTCGTTGCGGCCACACCCACGGTCATCGCGGCCACACCCACGGTCATTGCGGCCACTACCACTGCCGCAACCGCCACCATCGCCGCACCGACCACCACCGCCGCCACCACCACCACGTCTTCGCTGGCACCAGCCCCAGCGCAGGTGGTGGCCCGGCCGACTGGATCCACCCTGGGAGCCACAGCGAGGACCGTGGTGAGCAATGTGGCTAGTGGGCAGGCCGGTAGCAGCAGGACTGGTAGGAGGAGCAGGGTCAGGGAAACGCCAGCCTCCCCTGGGAGCCATGCCCTGCCTCAAATGGCCAGAGTCCTTGGGGCCTATGAGGAGGCCCAAGAACAATGGGTCAGGTCTGCTTCAGACACGCGGGAGGTGCTGGGGGTGCTGAGGTCCATGGACGCCCGTATAGGTCAACTCGTGGACCTCATGGGCCAGCTGGTGGTGGCGGTGAGGACACGGCCAGGGATAGCAGCTCCCCTCCGCCACCACCTGCCGGGGCGCAGGGTCGAGCAGCAGTGTCCAGTTCCCCTGCGTCCACAGCCAGTGAGCACACCTCAACCACCAGCATGTCGCAAGCAGGCACCCCCCCCTCGCAAACGTGGAAGGGGCCGTCCGAAGAGGAAACAGATCTCCCGGGAGGACTTCGCACGCTCCAGTCGCAAGTGAGGCAGCCAGCCAGCCTTCCTTGACCAGCCACTGCATTGACTTGGACTACGATCCCACTCCACACAGCCATCTGGATGGCATGTGTGTGTTGGACTATGGACATAGAACCAGTGGGTACACCCTGAGCATCACGCAGCCATGACCGACAGCTCATTGTCACTGCACGCACCACTTTTGTCATCACCTTACACACAATCACATGTCACAGTTTGTAATAAATGCACCTTTTTCACTAACTGCTGTTTGTGCCCTGTGTTTTATTTGTACGGAATACAACGGCCACCTTGGGCGGAAAGGCACCTGATGCGTGGCATGGCAATGGAATCCGGAGGGCCTGTAGGGACCTAGGGGTGGGAGACAGAACAGGAGCACATTCAATGAGTGTGTCACACACCCATCACACAGTACATGTCAACAACTACAAGCAATGTACACACATCGCACAGAGCAATAGGGCACAATGCCACAGTCACCAACAGTGGCATACTACCCTGGCCATGGAGCGTTGACACACAGCACGTAGTGAACAAACGGCCACCCTGACACAGCACACACACACCTGCACAGATACAGCCACATCAGCCGTCGTACATGGACACTCACCGTCAAGTGAAGTAGCGGGCGATGAGCTGCTGCCGCACATTCCCAGCTTCCTCCTCTCCGCTGTCCTCCTCACTCGAGCTGTCCTGGTCTGCGGGCTGGGGCCCTGGTTGATCTCCGTCATCCACAATGAGGGGGATCTGCTTCCGAATGGCCAGATTGTGCAGCATGCAGCACGCCACCACTATCTGGCACACCTTCTGTGGGGAGTAAGCCAGTGCACCCTCGGTGCGGTCCAGGCACCTGAACCTGGACTTGAGGAGGCCAAAGGTACGCTCGACCACACGTCTGGTCCTCCCATGTGCCTCATTGTATCGATCGTCTGCTGGGGTGCGAGGATTCCTCAATGGACTGAGCAGCCATGCCCCATTCGGGTACGCAGAGTCACCTGGGTGTGAGGGACACAGAGAACCGTTGCTATTCCAACTGGACAGGGGACAGCATCGCACAACCAGCACGCTACACCACTCCACATACTCACCGACAATACAGCCACGATCCTGTTGCAGATTGGCCATCAGTCGTGGCAAGATGCTGTTGCGCATTATGTGTGCTTCATGGGCCGAGCCTGGGAACTTTGCACACACGTGGGTGATCACCATGTCCGCAAGGCACACCACTTGCACATTCAGGGAGTGCGTGTGCTTCCTGTTGCGGTACAGGTGCTCAGTGGCCTGTGGTGGAACAAGGCCAACATGTGTGCAGTCAATGGCTCCAACGACGTGTGGGATTCTGCCAAGGGCATAGAATGCACCCTTCACTGCCGCCAATTCACGAGCCCTGGGGAAGCGGATGTACCTGTTTCGGTACAGCATCATGGCTGCCAGTACATCCCTCAGCACCTTGCTGAACATGGGCTGGGACATCCCTCCTCCACTGCCCACTGTGTGCTGGAATGACCCAGTGGCGAAGAAATGCATGGCGGCCATCACCTTAGCCGTGGGGGTGACAGCAGTCGGATACACCCTGCGGGGACGGAGATGGGGTTCTAACATGGCACACAGTCGATGCAGGGTTGGCCTGTCCAGCCGAAACTTCCTAATAACCTCTGTATCGTCCATGTCCACCAGCAATTGGTATGGGCGGTCAATGTTCGGTCTCCGCCTAGGGAAATTGCAGAGGACACATGTCAAAGCAACACAACACATAGCAATTTCGCATACACATCACTGACATGACTGAGCAAGCACATGAGCCACAGCCCAGCTGTCAAGCTGGGACGGCACGGCCACAATACACTTACACAGGTCTCCCAACAATGGCAATGGCTAGTGAGACATACCACTGCCATGTGCATGCACATGGGGATCTAGGCCCCAATGACTTGCGGGGCGTGCTGATGGGGACTGACTGCATATTCGTCAAGCGGCAACGCCACGGCAACATGAGTGTCTGCTGAGCATGGAACTGCTTCCGAGGCTGGATGAGTATGGCACACGACGACCGACGATGTGGGCACAGGCTGAGCGGCCAAAACAAGTGGGACCTGTGGCACGAGGGGATATGAGACAGTAGTAGGTGTCAGCACTGCACCCTATGTACAGCACTGTACGGATCACACCTCCCGAAACATTGACAGGTGTCCACATTGACAGCCCCATGCCAAGACGGCTGTGTGCTTGCAGTCACACGTCACAGGTGAGAGGTTACATTGCACGTGCCAGGTGGCAGACGTACATAGTGGGAGCTGGCATGTGTGTGCATGTGTCTCCTGTTCAGGATCCACCAGATGGGCGCTGACTCTGTACTGAGCATTGGACACAGCATGTTCCGTGGAAGGCTTGTGTGTGTGGGATGGTGGCACTGGATGTGCCTCCGTTGGGTGGGGGCCATGCACAGGGCGGGTACGTCGATGATTGCGCATTGTTGGTCACGGTGGGTGCACCAACTAAGATGTGTTGCCCTGTGTTCAATTCCTATGTCCGCATGATGATGGACTGTGGATGTGGGCAGACTACACAGTGGTCGATGTGCTGTCTATATGCATGTGCCTTCACACCAGCACAGCTGCCCCTGCACATGTGACCCCTGCTGGACTCGCTGCTGGGTCTGTGGAGCTGATGCACCGTCTGTGCGTGGGGCGGACAGCTCTCCTCACTTCCCTCATTGCGCATGTCATGTCTTTGCCGCAGGTGACATGGTTCATGGAGGGCCCACATGTACGCGTGGGTAGGCTACACATGATTGTTCACTGGTCGCCACCCCCAGTCAGTGTTTCGAATGGGAAGGTTGTCGTGCTGGTGGTATGTTCGATGTGGCGGATGGGCGAGCCTAGGTGCGGGCTTACATTCCGGACATGGGGGTAGTTGGATTGGCGACTAGTTGCAGTACACACGGAACACGTCTCTTCCTTTCCACATCTGGGTCATCCCTTGTACTAACTGACAGTGATATAGTCATCTTCGCCCCAGCCCTCATGTCCTCCCTCGCCCCCCAATATGCATGCTCACCTGCGAGGCTAGCGCTGCACAGGCAGCCCCAAGCTCGCACCAGAGAGGGCAAGGAGTGTATGTGTGGGTCCAGTTGCACGAGTGGGCTGTCTCAGGGTATGATGTGTGGCGGGACGCCGTCCACCTGCGTGGTGCCCCAAATGGAGACCCGGCCTGCATGGACTATGCATCACAGTCTTCGCCTTCCGGATCCGCCACCTGCGACACCCAGTGGCTGTGGCTGCCCTTGCGGCCATGCCGCGTCCGTCTGTGGCTGATGGCCCACACATTCACTCTTTGGCCTCTCTGGGGAGGGCTCGGGGGTGGTGGCGCACGCGCTTGCACTTAGTCGCAATGGCATGTGGCGTGGTTGGTATGATGGGCAATGGATGGGATGGTGCGAGCCACCTCCCGTGACGTCAGTGCTGCTCGTGCTGTGGTGCGTCCCCCTACACTTCCATTTGACTTTTTGCCATGCTAGACGTTGAGGTTCTATTGCCTGCGTGATATGACCAGGAGGAGCGCGAGGAGACCTCTCACACACCATGCTCCACTGCCATCCCGTGCCCTGTATCGCCTGTGCGGATTGACTATGTTGGGGTTACACCTGGTCGACTGGGGCTGTGTGTGCCTTGTCAAGGGGCATGGCGGGCGCACAACAGGATCCAGCTTGTCCACAGAGGGTGGGCTGAGGTGCGCCTGGTACCGCTATGTACGTGTGCCCGGCTGCTGTGCACACACGTGTTCACTCCCCCCGACAGGTGTCCTCTCACAATGCCCAGGGAAGCGGTGGTGTACTGTTCATGACCCCTCCCAACACGGCGTGCTCCAACTTGGCATGTGCGCATCTACCCGTCGCACCCACCCACCTGAGCACTGCGTCCATACGACTTCACACGACACATGTGTGTCTTCCACAGTAGTGCTACTCATTTGCGTTGACATCCAATACCAGTGGACTACATGGTCATGTCACGACTGCCGTGTACTTCACATACTCTCATCCTCTCTCATTCGTACTTGTGAAATGAGTCAGCGGAGACAGTTTTGGTTTCAAACATTATATTGAGTCTTCTGTCCTCTGTGATGCAGTATAGTGGACACTACTGGCAGCGGAATACATGTTGAAGATATACTGAGCATGATTGCAAATGGGATAGGGTGTGGGGTTACATGTGATTGGCTGTTGCATGTGGGATGTGGGCTTCAGAGTGACATCTGCTTGGCCAAGGCTGTGCTAATGTACATTTACGTATAGCTGCGGAGCTGCGGACTTTGACACAGACGGTATACATGTAGCCTACCAGACCGCTTGGCATCATGGGCACAGTCCATCTCAGTTCCATGTGACAGGTTTGCTGCGGTTGTTCCTCATGCACGCGTGCATGTGAGATGACATCAGGGCATGTGCTTGCGTGCATGCAGCGGCGTGCCACTTGTTGTTGCACTGTGGTGGTTACTGGACATGTCACAGTCACTGGGGTCGTGTTGTTGTTGTATGCACTTGTCGTCCATGCAAAGGTCCTGGTATGGGATTCCCGGGGCGGGGGTGGGAGGGGTGCAGCACCCACAGACTCCAGGCGACCTATTCATGTCCACTGAGCGGTGTGTGTGTCCATGGGCGCTGGATCCATGTCGTGTCCTGGTTGTTCGTGCAGTTCCGTCCATGTGGGTGCGATACACAGAGCCCATGCCACTGCCTCCCACGATGCATGCGGTGTTCCTGGATGTGATGGGGAACAGTGTGCATGTCCCGGTCATATCCGATGTCATGGCGATGTCGTTGATGGTGTGGTTACAGTTGCCGGTCGTTTGGTATGGCTGTAGTGGTGGTGACTGGCCAGTCCGTGCGGAAGCTAAGCATGGGTGCGGGGTTGGACATCATAGGTCACTCGGGGAACCTGCGTTGTGGTCCGACGTATTTACAGGTTGTCAGGTATGCGATGCCGTCCAGCAGGGCTTCCATGTCATTGGTGGTGTACATGTTTGCCAGCCAATGAAGCGGATGGTGGCTGTCAAGGTGTTGTTCGTAGGTTGTCCCTTGGAGGACCATGATGGGGCATGCTGGGTGACATTCGATGTAGCTGTTATCGATGATCCGTCGTGTGGAGGCACAGTGGTCCCATTTCAGTGCGGGTGCGATGTTGGCCACATACGCCATGCCCCCATAGGCAGAGCAGGCCCTGTCGTGTGCGTCCAGAGGGAGGAGTAGTGGTAGCAGGTCCGCCTTCAGACATGCCGGGTTGGAGAGGCATATCTCGACGGGATGCTGGTAGGGACACCTCCGACAGTAGAAGACGGGCATGACGCAGCTGAACAATGTGATGCGGTAAGTCAGTCGGTAACTTACGTTCAGCAGGGACAGGAGATCGCATCCCAATGTATGGCACAGGTTGGTTTTGTACAGCTTGAGCTGTTCGGCGTAGTTGGGTAGGTGTGTTGCGGTTGCCATTTCGCAGCGGTTCGTTGAGGTGGCGTGCTCCGGCTGTGTGTGCAGTCTGCAATGTGCACGCTCCGGGGTTGCTGTGAGCTCTGTGTAGTCGTAGGGAGACAGGACTTGTGTTCTGTTGGCTTGTTTGGAGGACACGGGCCCTCTTCCCACATGCTTCTCAGACAGTTCAAGGTCAGTGCTGTGTGACTCCTTCCAATTAACTTGCATGTGGCCGACATGGGGGAGTGTTTTCTTCTTTCTTCCCCGTCCGTTGTGTGCTTCTGTGATATGCGCTATCTGCCCTGTGGTCGGTCTCCTCGGCATGCCTGTGTTGGTCTATTCTTGGACAATGGCTGTATTCACCGGCTTCTGTCGTAGGGCTGTGGTTTTGGAGTTGGAATGGAAGGTCATTCAGTGCTGTCTGCTCTCCCTTGTGTGGGCGGCAGGCTGCCTTTCCGCTCTGCGTTGGGCCTTGTGTGTGAATGTTATTCTTGGGCCACCTGTTGTCGGTCCCCGTGCTCTTTGGTGTTCCGTTTTATATGTCTTGTTCATATGTGCAGGGTGGTATGGGTTTTTCAGTGTGGTACTGGCGTTCCTCTTCCCGAAGGGGCCCTGCTTCTCCTAGTTGGTGTTGCCGCCGCTGTGTGCTACGCCATGTTTGTTACACTGGGGTGTGTCCTGCTGTTGCGTGACTTCACTGACATGTGTGCGTCGGTTGTGTGGCGTTGGGTGTTGTCCGTGATTTGGGCGTTGGGGACATGTCTGTGGCAGGCCTGTCACGTGTCATGTGCGTTCGGGGTGGGGCTGATGTGTGTGCTGCTTGGTTGTGTCCCTGTGTCTGTGTGCGACGCATGCATGGTGCTGCGGTTGGCCTCTGCGTTGTGCGCATGTGTGGCGGCGTCATCGCCGCTTTGGGGCCGTGACGGGGTGGTTGGTTCCTAGTCCCAGGTGGTGTGTACACATGTGTTCCGCGATGTTACGATTTGGCCTGTGTGTCATATGTGGATGCAATGGTGGATGTGTAGTGTACACGCGCTGGTGGGGGTTGTCCGCTTTTCCGCCCTTGCACTGTGTGCGCTGTTTGCGTGCACTTGTTGTGTGTGTGCCTACCTGCGTCTCCGCGGTACGTTGCGTCCTTGGTGGTGCATCAGCAGAAGCATGGGAAGGGCCTGCAGTGCTGGATTCATGCTCGGGGTGCCGCTTCTTCGTTGTCCGTGCTCTGCGTCCGTGTTACCGCCTCTCTTCACGTGCGGTGTCTCTTAGCCGTGGGAGCCGTTTGTTTGCGGCATCGTAATTTATGCGCCGGGCGGGACGTGTTTCGTCCGGACGGTGTGTGTCAGTTAGCTGCGCCGCTACGTGTACGGGCGCACTTTGATGGCGGACGGTGTTGCTGGCTTGCCGGCGGTGTTTGGCCTACTTTTCGCATCGTAATTGGACGGGCGTGTGGACTGCTGCGTGCCGGCGGTAACTGGTGGTTTTTGCATCCGCCAGCACGGCGGTTGTGCTTCCGCCCGCCATCGTAATGAGCCCCTTAATATTTAGTAAAATTATAGTGCACAATAACTACACACTATCTTAAGTCTCCATATCACATGATAGCCTATATATAGCCGAACATATCAGTCATATGAAACTGAATGTATGCAAAAGATCCAATATGACGTCTGTATGAAAGTTCTCAGTTCCCAACGCAAAACAGTTACAAGCTCGTGGATTTACGGGTCCGAGTAGTGCTATTAGTCAGAAATACCTTCTAAGTATCACAGAAATTGTTCCCCAAGACTAAAAAATAAAATAAATAAAAATAAAATAAAAAGAGAGTAGGGTGAAAAGGACACTTGTCTGTATTCAGAGTATTCATGATAATATACTAGAGGGAAGAAAAGCCTTAAAGGGAGAGAAGGAGGGACAAATGGTCCTCATAAATTGACCAAGTTGTGGTTCAGAATATGAGAAGGGAGGAAAATTCTAATATGTGAGAGCAGGAAAATCAAAGAAAGTCACATGGTCTAGTGTTACACGAATGAGTATAAGGTAGTTCGGCTCCACATCAGACCATATCAAGTCCTGTATAATAGACTATCTGCTTGGGAGCATGACGTAGCCAATGTCAAAGTATCAAAAAACATGTTAAATCTGGTATTATATTTATACGGTGCCCTCCAAGCGTGCAGCATCAATCTACATAAATCTTGTAGTCCAACATGTGTATACACAGTATACTAAAGTGACTCAATAATTTTAAAAATCATAAAATATCTTCTGCAACACATAGTTTAGTACATGCGTCATAGTAACAGGGTACATTGGTGACATCATACTTAGACCCTTATTCATCAAGTGTAAGTTCTCATTATAATAGTTCAGTCCCCTAGGAAATAGTGTAATTCATGATCTGTGTTCATCCCGTGTTCTACTGCTTGAAGCTTCATAATCCATAGGGCCTCCCTGCGTCTAAGATGTAGTTCTTTATTACCGCCCCTCGGGTCCATATCTATCTGGTCAATCCCACAGAATGATAGTGTTTTAAGTGTACCTTGTGCTTGGCATTCATTAATATGAGTGGCAGTAGAATACCTGGGGTCATGATGTTTAATGGCCCTCAGGTGTTCATAAATTCTCTCTTTCAGTGCCCTGATTGTACTTCCTATATAGAAGTAACTACATTTGCATTTGATCATGTATACCACATAGCGACTGTTACAGTTGATCATTTGTCTGATCTCATATTGTTTACCTAGATGACTCCGAAATGACTTGGTGTCGTTCATTGCCAAGGGGCAAATTTTACAGTTACCACATTTGTGGAAGCCAATACATCTTTGAGTAAGCCAATTGGATTTTGTGGTCTGTTTTGGATAACTTGGGCTGATCCACGATCTGATGTTCTTGCCACGTCTATATGTAATGAGAGGTTGTGCTGTAATGTATTCCCTCAATGATTTGTCGTTACAAAGTATTCGCCAATGTTTTTTCATACTGTTCCTAAGGGTTATTGACACCTCATTATAGTTGGTGATCAATCTGACTTTAGAGGAGGTTTTGTTCGTGACTGATCTATCTTTGAGAGTGTCCACCCTCTTTGTTCGTGTGATCTTTTGTTCAGCCATCTTAATGGTTTGTGTGTCATAACCTCTAGCGGTGAGTCGTTGTTTCATATCATTTTTGCAGATGTTGAAATCCTCATCCTTACTACAGTTCCTCTTAGCCCTCGTTAGTTCACCAAAAGGTATGGATTTTATTTGATGTTTAGGGTGTGAGCTGCTTGCATGTAGTAACGCATTGCATGAGGTGGATTTGCGATAGAGTTTACTCTGGATCTGGTTATTCTCAATGAACAGAGTTAGGTCCAGGAATTCTATTTCTGTCGTGCTCAAATTCCATGTGAATTGGACACCCATGTCATTCGAGTTAAGGTGATCACAAAATTCATTCAGACTCACCATTGTACCCGACCATATCATAATGCAGTCGTCGATGTAACGACCCCAATAAATGATGGATTCATTCCATGGAGTACCCCTAGGGCCCCAGATCCACTCCTCCTCAAACCAACCCATAAACAGATTGGCATACGAAGGAGAAAATCTGGAGCCCATGGCGACTCCCTGTATCTGTTTATACCATTTGGTTTCAAATAGAAACACTTTGTTCTTGAGAATTAGGTCAATCATGGTGAGGATCATTTCTACATGTGCCCACTGTGTGGCCGGTCTTTTACTCAGATATTTTCTAGTTGCTTTCATTCCCAAATCTGTTCTGATATTGGTGTATAACGCATTGACATCCAATGTTGCTAGTATCATGCCCTCCTCCCAGGGGACATCTGACAATATACTCAGGATATGCTTCGTATCCCTAATATATGCCGGTAAGTTCTTCACTATTGGTTGTAAAATGCATCGACATATTGTGATATTTTTTCTGTGGGACCTCCCATGCTGGATATTATGGGTCTGCCCGGAGGAAATGGCTTGTTCTTATGTACCTTTGGTAACGTATAGATACATGGAAATCTTGGTTTATCCACTTTCATATATAGGAACTCATTCTGATTGATAAGCCCGTTGTTGAGCCACTCTCTTAGATGTGTGTTAAGAAGTGTAGTGAGTGGCCCTATCGGGTTAACCTTGAGTTCCTCGTAGTAAGTTCTATCATCAAGTTGAGATCTAATCTCAACATTGTAGTCCCTTGTGTTCATGATCACAATATTTCCGCCTTTTATCGGCTTCCTTGATGGTAATATTCTGTAGTTGGCTAAGATCTTTTAACGCCCTGCGTTCATTAGTTGTTAGATTGTCCACCAGTCTATGCCCATATTTATGGTCCTGATGTAAGTATCTGTACATGTCCTCTGTGACTAATTTATGAAACATGTCAATATTGTTTCCACTCGGTAGTATGGGGGTCCACCTAGATTTATTCCTGAGCCCACTGTTAATATTGACGTCAGTTTCTATGTCATATTCCCACATTAGTTCTTCAATTGTCATGTGGTCCCGGTCATCGTCTGATATTGATAGTAGTAATTCCGTATCCCTAATGTCTTGTATAGTTGTTATATCAGAAAGAACATCAGTGGAATAACTTTTCACTGCTTTATTAGGTATAGGATTACATTCAAAGAATTTCTTTAGTTTCAGATTTCTCGTGAACTTAAAAAGATCAATCATAGAGTTACAAACCTCCCCATGCTCTTTAGGGCAGAATCCCATCCCTCTTTCAAGTAAAGTCACCATGTCCTTAGTTAATGTTTGATCACTCAGGTTGATTACCTCCACTCCCTTCGATGGAATGAGTTCTAGTTCTGTTTCCAGGATCTTAGTCTCATCCCTTGTTTGTCCACCTCTGTTACCCCCTCTTTTTCCCCTCCTTGTTTTCTTGTTATATTTGCCTTTCGTTGTGGTTGCTCTCTGTTCCCTCGTTTGATTCTTTTGACCTCTCGTAAAAAACTATTCTCTGGGTTACTACCAATCGAAATAGAATCATTTTCACTCCCACTAGGTAATGTATTAAGTGAGGAGGAGCTGGAACTGACAGGAGTTATACGATTTAAAGGGTTAACTACATCCTTACTTATCTTTGTCTATCAGATGGTCGTATTTCCTACCGAATGTAAATATACGACCCTGCTTGTAGTCTATTTCGTCCCTTTTTAGTTTGCGTACCTTCCTTTGCTTTATCTCTTCTTGGTGTTTATTAATGACCTCCTTCAGTATCTCATAGTTCTTTTCTGTTGCCTCTTTGAGGTCAAGCTCCCTGATTTCTAATTCCAGCTGTGCTATTTCCTCCTGTAGTTTTTTAACTTTTCGTTGTGAGCTCTCAATCAGAATTGTCATTAATTTGTTAGAGTTAGAAGTGAGTTCTTTTTCCCAAACTAACAAAAGGTCCTCATCTAGATCATCATATGTAGGGAGGATCTGAGAACGAAGCCTCCTCGGTATCCTATCAAGCCTTATATACTGCTCCAATGTTGCACCGTCCCACCATTTAGAATTTTCTGAAATACGTAGTTTTTCTAATTTGATGAATTTCTCTCTCAGTCCTTCTTTCTTTTTGTTGGGATTGCCACTAGCTAAAGAGGTGACCATTGTCTCACCCCGTGCTAGGCTATCAAATAAATCTGCTGCTTCTTTATTTCTATCCATCACTATATATCACAAGAAATCAAACCGCTGGAGCCGCCCCACCAGGTAAGGTCCTACAAGAAATACTAAATGGGATGATTATGCCCTGGGTGGAAATGGCGCTCTCTCTGAGCGGTGTATATTTGGTAAATATGTATAAAATTAGGTGCCCAGGGAAGAGGTAATCATCCAACACCCCACAATTCAGATCCACGGATCTGTACAACAATAATATTATCAATCCCTGGCACTCATAAATACAGTATCATAAGTAAATACTTTTATCAAAAGAACAAGCATATCAAAGCTAAAAAAATGTTTAATATTTTCTTGTTAAAACTCCAGCCAACACGTGTTTCGTCGCTCGGGACAAGACAGGGAGCTTGACCTCAAAGAGGCAACTGAAAAGAACTATGAGATACTGAAGGAGGTCATTAATAAACACCAAGAAGAGATAAAGCAAAGGAAGGCACGCAAACTAAAAAGGGACGAAATAGACTACAAGCAGGGTCGTATATTTACATTCGGTAGGAAATACGACCATCTGATAGACAAAGATAATAAGGATGTAGTTAACCCTTTAAATCGTATAACTCCTGTCAGTTCCAGCTCCTCCTCACTTAATACATTACCTAGTGGGAGTGAAAATGATTCTATTTCGATTGGTAGTAACCCAGAGAATAGTTTTTACGAGAGGTCAAAAGAATCAAACGAGGGAACAGAGAGCAACCACAACGAAAGGCAAATATAACAAGAAAACAAGGAGGGGAAAAAGAGGGGGTAACAGAGGTGGACAAACAAGGGATGAGACTAAGATCCTGGAAACAGAACTAGAACTCATTCCATCGAAGGGAGTGGAGGTAATCAACCTGAGTGATCAAACACTAACTAAGGATATGGTGACCTTACTTGAAAGAGGGATGGGATTCTGCCCTAAAGAGCATGGGGAGGTTTGTAACTCTATGATTGATCTTTTTAAGTTCACGAGAAATCTGAAACTAAAGAAATTCTTTGAATGTAATCCTATACCCAATAAAGCAGTGAAAATTTATTCCACTGATGTTCTTTCTGATATAACAACTATACAAGACATTAGGGATACGGAATTACTACTATCAATATCAGACGATGACCGGGACCACATGACAATTGAAGAACTAATGTGGGAATATGACATAGAAACTGACGTCAATATTAACAGTGGGCTCAGGAATAAATCTAGGTGGACCCCCATACTACCGAGTGGAAACAATATTGACATGTTTCATAAATTAGTCACAGAGGACATGTACAGATACTTACATCAGGACCATAAATATGGGCATAGACTGGTGGACAATCTAACAACTAATGAACGCAGGGCGTTAAAAGATCTTAGCCAACTACAGAATATTACCATCAAGGAAGCCGACAAAGGCGGAAATATTGTGATCATGAACACAAGGGACTACAATGTTGAGATTAGATCTCAACTTGATGATAGAACTTACTACGAGGAACTCAAGGTTAACCCGATAGGGCCACTCACTACACTTCTTAACATACATCTAAGGGAGTGGCTCAACAACGGGCTTATCAATCAGAATGAGTTCCTATATATGAAAGTGGATAAACCAAGATTTCCATGTATCTATACGTTACCAAAGGTACATAAGAATAAGCCATTTCCACCGGGCAGACCCATAATATCCAGCATGGGAGGTCCCACAGAAAAAATATCACAATATGTCGATGCATTTTTACAACCAATAGTGAAGAACTTACCGGCATATATTAGGGATACGAAGCATATCCTGAGTATATTGTCAGATGTCCCCTGGGAGGAGGGCATGATACTAGCAACATTGGATGTCAATGCGTTATACACCAATATCAGAACAGATTTGGGAATGAAAGCAACTAGAAAATATCTGAGTAAAAGACCGGCCACACAGTGGGCACATGTAGAAATGATCCTCACCATGATTGACCTAATTCTTAAGAACAACGTGTTTCTATTTGAAACCAAATGGTATAAACAGATACAGGGAGTTGCCATGGGCTCCAGATTTTCTCCTTCGTATGCCAATCTGTTTATGGGTTGGTTTGAGGAGGAGTGGATCTGGGGCCCTAGGGGTACTCCATGGAATGAATCCATCATTTATTGGGGTCGTTACATCGACGACTGCATTATGATATGGTCGGGCACAATGGTGAGTCTGAATGAATTTTGTGATCACCTTAACTCGAATGACATGGGTGTCCAATTCACATGGAATTTGAGCACGACAGAAATAGAATTCCTGGACCTAACTCTGTTCATTGAGAATAACCAGATCCAGAGTAAACTCTATCGCAAACCCACCTCATGCAATGCGTTACTACATGCAAGCAGCTCACACCCTAAACATCAAATAAAATCCATACCTTTTGGTGAACTAACGAGGGCTAAGAGGAACTGTAGTAAGGATGAGGATTTCAACATCTGCAAAAATGATATGAAACAACGACTCACCGCTAGAGGTTATGACACACAAACCATTAAGATGGCTGAACAAAAGATCACACGAACAAAGAGGGTGGACACTCTCAAAGATAGATCAGTCACGAACAAAACCTCCTCTAAAGTCAGATTGATCACCAACTATAATGAGGTGTCAATAACCCTTAGGAACAGTATGAAAAAACATTGGCGAATACTTTGTAACGACAAATCATTGAGGGAATACATTACAGCACAACCTCTCATTACATATAGACGTGGCAAGAACATCAGATCGTGGATCAGTCCAAGTTATCCAAAACAGACCACGAAATCCAATTGACTTACTCAAAGATGCATTGGCTTCCACAAATGTGGTAACTGTAAAATTTGCCCCTTGGCAATGAACGACACCAAGTCATTTCGGAGTCATCTAGGTAAACAATATGAGATCAGACAAATGATCAACTGTAACAGTCGCTATGTGGTGTACATGATTAAATGCAAATGTAGTTACTTCTATATAGGAAGTACAATCAGGGCACTGAAAGAGAGAATTTATGAACACCTGAGGGCCATTAAACATCATGACCCCAGATATTCTACTGCCACTCATAATAATGAATGCCAAGCACAAGGTACATCTAAAACACTATCATTCTGTGGGATTGACCAGATAGATATGGACCCGAGGGGCGGTAATAAAGAACTACATCTTAGACGCAGGGAGGCCCTATGGATTATGAAGCTTCAAGCAGTAGAACACGGGATGAACACAGATCATGAATTACACTATTTCCTAGGGGACTGAACTATTATAATGAGAACTTACACTTGATGAATAAGGGTCTAAGTATGATGTCACCAATGTACCCTGTTACTATGACGCATGTACTAAACTATGTGTTGCAGAAGATATTTTATGATCTTTAAAATTATTGAGTCACTATAGTATACTGTGTATACACATGTTGGACTACAAGATTCATGGAGAATGATGCTGCACGCTTGGAGGGCACCGTACAAATATAATACCAGAGTTAAAATGTTTTCTGATACTTTGACATTGGCTACGTCTATGCTCCCAAGCAGATAGTCTGTTACACAGGACTTGATATGGTCTGATGTGAAGCCGAACTACCTTATACTCATTCTTGTAACACTAGACTATGTGACTTTCTTTGATTTTCCTGCTCTCACATATTAGAATTTTCCTCCCTTCTCATATTCTGAACCACAACTTGGTCAATTTATGAGGACCATTTGTCCCTCCTTCTCTCCCTTTAAGGCTTTTCTTCCCTCTAGTATATTATCATGAATACTCTGAATACAGACAAGTGTCCTTTTCACCTTACCCTCTTTTTATTTTATTTTTATTTATTTTATTTTACAGTCTTGGGGAACAATTTCTGTGATACTTAGAAGGTATTTCTGACTAATAGCGCTACTCGGACTCGTAAATCCACGAGCTTGTAACTGTTTTGAGTTAGGAACTGAGAACTTTCATATAGACGTCATATTGGATCTTTTGCATACATTCAGTTTCATATGACTGATATGTTCGGCTATATATAGGCTATCATGTGATATGGAGACTTAAGATAGTGTGTAGTTATTGTGCACTATAATTTTACTAAATATTAAGTTTGGAGGTGCAGTTCCTCATTGGAAGTAACATAATGCTATAATTGACAGCCGGGACACGGGCAGTTTTACTCACCCAATATGGCGGTTCTATTTGGCGCCTGACTTAGGGAATGCGCGTTTTAGCCACGTGATGGATTTATAGCGTGACACTTCCGGGTGCCGTCACTCACTTCGACCATACTGAGGCGCCGAGGTTTGTCTTCAGCGTGGACGCTGCAACACACAGGTAGTTGGATAATTGGGAACTTATTTTGCTTTCCAATAACGAGATACTATTGCTTATACCTCAGATTTCTGGTATTCTATCTTCTCTGCAGCTTTCCACCGGCTGTTGGAATACGCAGCCCGGTATTTTAGCACGAAGCCTAATACAATCGTGAAATTTTGGTGAGTTTTAGAGATTGCTAACTCACTGGCCGGTTGTGGGTCTTTTCAACTTGAGTTATTACTGCATTGATTCACTTACTATGGTGGTTGTTAAACGGCGTTTTCACGCTCGTATTACTGGGTCACCGGGCCTCGTATGGTTTTTACCCTGCCATATGTTGCACTTTCTACGCTGATTGATAATATAACTCGTGACTATATATAGAATGAAATTGAGTACTTTGGAATGATACCAACTAGCTTCACATCTCACTATAACTTTGTTAGGGATGATACTGGGAGACTATCGTCACTTGTCTGGAACCAATATGAATTTGTATCTAGGATAATGCCTTTTTTAATTAGCATGCACGATTTGCACCAGTCCGTTTTTGTCTTATTGTGCGGTTTCATTTTACAGATATTGCTAGGATCCAACTTCTCATTTATACATTATATTTCCCAGCCATATTTAGGCTGGGACGGAAGTATAACCAGTCAGAAGGTATGTTTTTCTGGTTATTTATTTTGTGGATGGATACATGGCTTTGTTTACTAGATCTACACTTAACGTACACCTTCATATATATTATAGGCTTGAAAATTTTGGCCAGTCATACTAAGGTAGGCCTGGGAACAGTTCTGGTTCTCGAAGAATTTTTTATTCCTTTTATATGCACATATATGTAGATCTACATGCACCCTTTAAACTCTCCTTTCCTACCTCCGTTTCTCCACTTCTCACCACCCCTAAACCTCATGAGGATAATGTGGGCTGGTGTATCACGTCAGACAGTATCAACCACTTGTTTCTGATGTGGATTGTATTATGGTGATGACACACGCTATAACATCGGCACTGAATTGCGTTGTTTGCACTGATAAACCATGTACACACTATGTGGATTGACTTGCGGTACACTGTTGGGATTATATGTAATGCACTGAGTTTTGGAATTATTGTGCCCGAAAGCAGGGGCTTATACTCTGTTTTATGTATGTCTTCCAGCCCTGAAGAAGTCGCGGGTGTCTTGTCCCGAGCGACGAAACACGTGTTGGCTGGAGTTTTAACAAGAAAATATTAAACATTTTTTAGCTTTGATATGCTTGTTCTTTTGATAAAAGTATTTACTTATGATACTGTATTTATGAGTGCCAGGGATTGATAATATTATTGTTGTACATTTCCGTGGATCTGAATTGTGGGGTGTTGGATGATTACCTCTTCCCTGGGCACCTAATTTTATACATATTTACCAAATATACACCGCTCAGAGAGAGCGCCATCTCCACCCAGGGCATAATCATCCCATTTAGTATTACTTTTCCTACTGTTGCACTCACTGGAGTGGGAATAGTAATTTTAACCCTTTCGCTATCCAACACTTTCCCTACTGTTGCACTCTCTGGAGTGGGAATAGTAATTTTTACCTCTCCGCTATCCAACACTTTCCCTACTGTTGTACTCACTGGAGTGGGAATAGTAATTTTTACCCCCCGCTATCCAACACTTTCCCTACTGTTGCACTCTCTGGAGTTGGAATAGTAATTTTAACCCCTACGCTATCCAACACTTTCCCTACTGTTGCACTCTTTGGAGTGGGAATAGTAATTTTTACCCCTACGCTATCCAACACTTTTCCTACTGTTGCACTCACTGGAGTGGGAATAGTAATTTTAACCCTTTCGCTATCCAACACTTTCCCTACTGTTGCACTCTCTGGAGTGGGAATAGTAATTTTTCCCCCTACGCTATCCAGCACTTTCCCTACTGTTGCACTCTTTGGAGTGGGAATAGTAATTTTTTTCCCTCCGCTATCCAATATTTTTCTGTATTGTTTTAGTTAATGTTGTGTATAATTTATTTTTAAAACATTAAAAATATTGTAGTTTTTTAATTTGTTATATATATATTTTTAATTTCATTTATATTATTTTTGTATGTGTATATATGTATTTATAATTTCTAAAATGTTTTTAACAATTTATAAGTTATTAAAATAATTATTTATGAATATTATTAAGTAAGTATATATATTATATTTTATATGTATATGTTTAATTTATTTTAACATTATATGTATTAGTTATTATTTTTAAACATTTTTAAATATTTTTAACTATGTTTCTTTTAATTATATGTATTATTTACTTTATTTTATATTATTTTTTTAACATTTAAAAAAAACGATATTTTTACAACGATATTTTTGACATCGATATTTTTTTCTCAATATTTTTGTACTTACCATGATGTAGATAGGATGTCGATATTCTTGACTTCAATATTTTTGTCACGATATTTTTGTACCTCGATATTGTTGTAGTCGATATTTTGTCAGTGATTCAGAAATGTTACATGAATGGGTCACTATTGAGACTAGTGAAGCAGCATTAAAATTAGTTTATCACACCACAGCTTTAGCGTTAGACCTCTTTAAAGTGAATGCAAATTGCTCACCCAGATTGTTTAGAAATTGTGATAAGCAACTCAATGATCTAAGGTTTTTTTTTGTATAAAACATCATAGTGGGGGGCCAAACCTCAGAGACCCCAAGAATGGTTTAGCTTTATTTGCCAGTTCAAAAAGACTAACCGTACAAATGTTACCAAGCTGGGTGATAGAGATAAAAAAAAAAGCGATGAGGGGATCCTATAGGAAAACCTTACAGATGGCAAAAAATTACTGAGAAACTGCAAATTGGGAAAAACTTCTTGAAGCAGCTAAAAGCAATGGCACAAGTTCTTTATGACACCTAGGGACATATTTGCAAGCCCCTATCACCACAGGAACATCACTTTTAACGACGTTCCTGTGGCGATAGGGGCTTCGCTTTATTTACAAGGCAGCGTTAAGCCACTTAAAGTAGCTTAACGCCGCCTTGTAAATAAGGCACTCTTTCAAGCTATACTTAGCGTGAAAGGGGTGGGCAATGGGTGTTGCGGTGGGCGTTCTGCCACAACACCCATTGATTTTGATGCTGTCCCCTAATTACAAGCGTGGCGTGAATAGGTGGCAGCACCAAAATTAAGACCAGGGAAAACCTGCTCTTAACATGACGAAACGAGGAGAAATGCATTATTTCTCCTATTTTTTGCTGTTTCTAGTGTGCTGCATTGTGCAGCACCCATAGAAACAGCAAAACTCCATGAATGATTGTTTATGTGTAGAAAGGTGTCCCTTCCTGCACATAAACAATCATTACAAAAATGACGATTTGCAACTTCTATATGCTGCTGCACAATGCAGCACACTAAGGGGCCGATTCCGATTCGGGCAGGAAATCTCTCCGACCGAGCCGGACCCGGAGAGATTTCCGACCGAATCGGACCCTAGCAGTCCGACCGAACGAGTACGATGCGTTCGCATGCCATCGGACTCGATTCGGTCGGACTCCCATTGAAGTCAATGGGAGCCGGTCGTACAACGCGTACGCGGGCTCCCATTGACTCAATGGGTGTGAGGCGAACAAGGGCGCCCCCTATAGTGGGTACGCTTCGAAGCGGGTCGCGCCGTACACGCACAGGTAGGGGGGACCCATGGGTCCCCCCCTGTGTGCGACTCGCGCGGCTAGGCGTACAGGGGGGTCCGACACAAACCCCCAAAATGCGGCTCCGACTGCTCTTTTGAGCCGGACGGCGCGAGTCGGTCGGACTGCTCGCGGCGCGCATCGTACTTACCCGGCCGGGGAAAGTCTCCATTGCGCGGTGCGAGTCGTGTCCGTGCGAGTCGGTCGGAGCGGTTGGGTCCCGCGAACGAGTCGGTCGGCGATTTCGCGTACGTTCGCATCGTACTCGCTCGCCCGGACACACGTCCGACTCGGTCGGAAACAGGGCGTCCGAATCGGATCCGGTAAAGCCGAATCCGATTCGGAGCCCTACCGGCCGAGATCGGAATTGACCCCATAGAAGTTTCAAATCACCATTTGTGATTGCTTATGCATTTAAACAAACATTCCCTCAACGCAGGCATCCTTGCACCATGGTGTAAGGGTGCCTGCGTTCGCGCAAGGCAGCTTAATTTTGCTACAGCTCTCGGGAAAATGCAGGGATGTGCCTTATCTTTGTAAATACAGTCATACCTGTGTTTTCGGAATGGTGGAGCGTGGTGTTAGCATTTTGTGCTTAACGCCATGCTCCGCCATTCCCTTGTACATATGCCCCCTAGTGTCCAATTAGGGTCGAAAAGAGCACATGAGACCTGAAGCACCTATCTTAGCAAGCGAATGGGACACACATTTTAGTGCTCTCCTTTGCGCAGGTATAGATGATGCAGCCACCGCTACCATTTCAAAACTTTTATTTGCACCAGCATGATTCTACCCCTCAATGCACTACTACCTTCTCTCTGTCCGATACACGAGCAGCAGTTATAGCCTAGAAACAGGGAAGGCTCCAGGCCAAGACAAGATCCCTGCTAATCTTTTTGCTGTGAACCTGACATACGGGTGTCGTATATAAATGCTTTATCTGATGCTGTTATAGCGGGTTCCCCGATACCAGCCGCATGAAAAGGAGCAGAGATAGTTCCCATATTTAAAAAGGGAGCCAGTAACTCACTAAGCAGCTATTGCCTGATGAGTTTGATCGATAATTTGCAAAGAAATGTTTTGCAAACAGGTACCTGGCAAGCTCACTTTCTGGATGATGGAAAACCATATTTTGAGTCAATGCCAGGCAGATTTTAGATCGAAGATAAGTACGAGTGATTTTCTATTTATTCTGATCAGCTGAGAGGTTGTAGACATGAGTGGGGGTGGCTTATATGTAGCTTTTTGTTGACCTGCGGGTAGCATTTGATACGGTCCCTAGAGACAAGCTGTAGCAGGTGCTTTCTGAAATGAAAATTCCATCTGATCTTTTAACTGTAATCAGGCGCCTGTACACTGACACCTTTACACAGGTCCATTGCAGCCCAAATGGTGAACTCTCAGGAAGAATAGATATTAAAAAAGGGAGTTCGCCAGGGATGTGTTTTAGCTCCAACCCCCTTTCTCCTTTTCATTAACGGTTGTTTAGACTTTTTAGCAAGCTGCGAGAATGATTACTGGCATTAGCAGGTCTGAAGGTATCAGCACTTTTTATTTTTGCGGACGACACTTTATTAATGTCTAAAGTGCAGAGAGGGCTCCAGATACTAATCGAGAAGTGTGACCTATTTTGTAGCAACTGCGGGCTGGAGATAAATGCTAAAAAAAACGAATTTATGGTATTCAATTCCAATACGATTGTAGAATAACATTGAGTGGTAACACTCTCAAAAGAGCAATGGAATTTGACTACTTGGATGTCAGATTGTCTGACACCGATTTGTGGCATGAACAAATTGCAAAGAGCAAGCCTTTGATAAATAATAAGGTAGCTGCCATAACCAAGTTTGTCAGGCGAGCCTCAATTTATCCTGTTCTCCGGCTCTAGAGACTTATAGAGCACAGGCTCTTAGTGCTGCCCTGTATGGCTCGGAACTATCGGGCCACTGTGGAGCCGGAAGCCTTGAGAGAGCCGAGAGCAACTTTATAAGATCCTTGTTGAGGCTGCCAGAGAGCACCCTGCTCTTCACACTGAGATTAAATCTAGCCTTAAAGCCAGTAACTGAGTATTCTAAGTTTTGGTCTATCCTATCCTGGGTAAGAATCTGGACCATAAAAGAATTAGGTCATTTTAGAATGGGGTTATGCAACGTCATTAGCAGATCAAACACAACAAACATCCCCTGGCCGAGGTAGGTACAATTTTCACTAGTCCACCGGGGTTTAGGGGATTATTGGTCAAACACAGCATCTATTCCGCTCGATGCTCCCCTTGTTGTAAAGAGGAGATGTTCGCTCTGTGTCCAAGAAAAACAAATGAACTCGGCTTCACTGGGGAGATTAACAAGTACCTTTTTAAATATGAAAAATTACAATAATTTTGAAGAATTCTTAGATTATGTCATACGCCCCTTATGCAGAAAATTGAATGTGGAGTTCAGACTGTGCACGTTTAACTGGCTTCTTTTGCGAGCCGTTGGCTGACATCCAACTTTGGATCTGGACTGTGCCCTATTTGCAACATCTCTGATGAAAATGAAGAGCACGTGTTATTGTTTTTCCCAGCATATAAGGAGCCCAGAGCTAGATGGATCGAAGAACTCTGCCTAAATTTGGGAGTAAGGCGATACCGTGAAGCACTAAGGCTATGCAAATCAGATACCAGCTCTAGTGTTGTATTTGCTGTGTCTAAATTCTTGCAAGTGGCTTGGTTTACAAGCACAAAAATTTTTAAAATTGTGAACTATTAGCACCCTTTGCATTAATATTTGCATAAACATTATGTAGTGTCTTGTGAATTAGAAGTGATGGAACTCTTTTGGCTCCGGATGGACTCTAGACTGATTACGTGAGCGTTTGAATGTTGGGAAAGGGAAGACAGGTTTAGAATGTTGAGTTCCCGTTTACACGCTGATGAATAAAGGCATGTAAAGCTACCCTTCGTGTATGGAGCAGTCATTTATGAGTGCCCGGGCGGGGGAGAACGTTACAATTGGCGTCGAGTAGGGGATAAGTAACCCGAAGACTGACAGTGCTCTCCCAGAGAGTTTGCCTTGGTCAAGCATACTGCTCATGCGTGCCACGTGTGATGCACTCGAAGTGCAGAATTGACACTGGTGTATGTGAAGTAACAGTACGACCTCAGCCTGCATTAAGCATTTGAAGATAACGGAGGCCTTGATGCGAAGTCTATATGGTTAATGGCCGAGAACTGATTGAGAAGGCCATAACTAAAGGTACTGCACTGCTACACAGCATAATACATACAATCCAGTATGCAAAGCGATAGCGCTAAAAGCAGATGTGACTAAGCTAGAAGATACAAAAGCAAAGAAACAACCAACCACAAGCTAAAACTACGATAGGAAGCGCTGCCAGGCAACGATTGGACAGGTGTTTCAAATGTAATAGAGATTGGTTATTCATCAGAACACAAATCAAAGGAGTTGTACGACCTCAGTGCCAGGTGCCACAACCCCAGAAGAAGCACAAGGGGTTGTGCCTACGGAGTTGTCCATATACGAAGCAGAAAGCCACCAAAGCTGCTTGGTCGTGGCTCAGAAACAACTCCACAGATTTCCACCAAAGTTAAGGACTCCAATGGAGACCACAAGGGAGGTCAAGGTTCCATTTGTAGTCAAGGATAAACCAGAGGCCAGCACAGCACAGGGGCTCTGGGATAGCAGTGATGAAGAAAGTTCTGGTAGACAGCCGACAATGTCAGTAAAGACTCCTCCCTCAGGTTCAGTCAATCTCATAAATGGTTACAATGCTGCGACTTTCCTAAAACCGCCCTCCACATTTGATCCCGCCAAGAAGCAAAATATTGGCAATTGATGACTGCATGGTTAGAGGCGTTTTTAGATTTTATTGATGAAATCGAAGAAAGTGATGACAAAAAGATTATAAAGTGCCTCAAAAATTTGCTGGCGATGGTGTAAAAGAAGTCATAAAGCAAACACCACGAGTTGATGAATTTACTTATGATCAAATCAAGGCGATACAAAAGGGGATGATGGACGGAACGTTTGAGCCAATCAAACACTCACCCCCAGTCAACTGATCTGGGTTTAATCCATCATCATTCTTTAGCTCACTCCACCACCTCAGTTCAGACACATATGCAAATCAGTCTGACCCTGTGCTCATGGGAACAGTCCAGCTCGGACTGCCAAGCCATGTCTTCCTGGACCGGAAACAGCATCCTAGGACGGTTTCTGGCATTTCAGCCGTCATCAGCCAGGCTTGCTTGAATCCAGTGGCAAAGTGAGCAAGGGACCCACGTCTGGGCATACCCCCGCCTAAGTTGGCGGGGGTATGCCCAGACGTGGGTCCCTTGCTCACTTTGCCACTGGATTCAAGCAAGCCTGGCTGATGACGGCTGAAATGCCAGAAGCCGGTCCTAGGATGCTTGTTTCCGGTCCAGGGAAGACATGGCTTGGCAGTTCGGGCTGGACTGTTCCCATGAGGCACAGGGTCAGACTGATTTGCATATGGCCATGTCTGAACTGGGGTGGTGGAGTGAGCTAAAGAATGATGATGGATTAAACCCAGATCAGTTGACTGGGGTGAGTGTTTGATTGGCTCAAACGCTCCGTCCATCATCCCCTTTGTATCGCTTTGGTCGCCCTAAGTTGGCGGGGGTATGCCCAGACGTGGGTCCCTTGCTCACTTTGCCACTGGATTCAAGCAAGCCTGGCTGATGACGGCTGAAATGCCAGAAACCGGTCCTAGGATGCTTGTTTCCGGTCCAGGGAAGACATGGCTTGGCAGTTCGGGCTGGACTGTTCCCATGAGGCACAGGGTCAGACTGATTTGCATATGGCCATGTCTGAACTGGGGTGGTGGAGTGAGCTAAAGAATGATGATGGATTAAACCCAGATCAGTTGACTGGGGGTGAGTGTTTGATTGGCTCAAACGTTCCGTCCATCATCCCCTTTGTATCGCTTTGGTCGCCCTAAGTTGGCGGGGGTATGCCCAGACGTGGGTCCCTTGCTCACTTTGCCACTGGATTCAAGCAAGCCTGGCTGATGACGGCTGAAATGCCAGAAACCGGTCCTAGGATGCTTGTTTCCGGTCCAGGGAAGACATGGCTTGGCAGTTCGGGCTGGACTGTTCCCATGAGGCACAGGGTCAGACTGATTTGCATATGGCCATGTCTGAACTGGGGTGGTGGAGTGAGCTAAAGAATGATGATGGATTAAACCCAGATCAGTTGACTGGGGGTGAGTGTTTGATTGGCTCAAACGTTCCGTCCCATCATCCCCTTTGTATCGCTTTGGTCGCCCTAAGTTGGCGGGGGTATGCCCAGACGTGGGTCCCTTGCTCACTTTGCCACTGGATTCAAGCAAGCCTGGCTGATGACGGCTGAAATGCCAGAAACCGGTCCTAGGATGCTTGTTTCCGGTCCAGGGAAGACATGGCTTGGCAGTTCGGGCTGGACTGTTCCCATGAGGCACAGGGTCAGACTGATTTGCATATGGCCATGTCTGAACTGGGGTGGTGGAGTGAGCTAAAGAATGATGATGGATTAAACCCAGATCAGTTGACTGGGGGTGAGTGTTTGATTGGCTCAAACGTTCCGTCCATCATCCCCTTTTGTATCGCTTTGGTCGCCCTAAGTTGGCGGGGGTATGCCCAGACGTGGGTCCCTTGCTCACTTTGCCACTGGATTCAAGCAAGCCTGGCTGATGACGGCTGAAATGCCAGAAACCGGTCCTAGGATGCTTGTTTCCGGTCCAGGGAAGACATGGCTTGGCAGTTCGGGCTGGACTGTTCCCATGAGGCACAGGGTCAGACTGATTTGCATATGGCCATGTCTGAACTGGGGTGGTGGAGTGAGCTAAAGAATGATGATGGATTAAACCCAGATCAGTTGACTGGGGGGTGAGTGTTTGATTGGCTCAAACGTTCCGTCCATCATCCCCTTTTGTATCGCTATGATCAAATCAAAGCAAACTTAAACCTCAAATTCAATCAAATTCAAATTCAATCCAATGACGAATATAGACTATGAAACATATGTGTTTAGTCAGGAACGACAGAAAGTAGGTGAAACCATTGATGAATTTGTGGACAGACTGGACAAGCTAATCAAACACTGTAAATTTGAGTTTAATGATGACGAAGCTATATGTCTCAAAGTCATTGATGGATGTCTGTCAGATTCATTTTGAAGACGAATGCTAAAAGAAACTCTTAGCTTGAAGAGAGTCCATGTGACTTCTAGTGCTGAGGAGCAAGCTGATTGTCAAGCTGCTGACATTGAGGCCAGAGGTGTCCAGAGTGAATCAGTCATGAACATAAAAAGTAAGCTAAGGCAAAAGGCCGAGAGACACTGAGCAGAGTCTCCCCAGAAGAAGAAGTTGTGCTTCAGATGCGGACAGTCGTTTCCACTTGAAGGCAAGTGTCCTGCTATCAGACAGATTTGCTACGGCTGTGCTAAAATGAACCATTTTGTGATGGTGTACAGATCTAAAGAGAGAACAAGTGCGTCACAGCGAGAAAATCAAATGGGCGTCCGCGCACTCCACAAGCGGCATTCGACACACACCCATCATGCCAAGCGGCAACACCACCTTAGACAAATCCATAACCAAACAAAGTGGATCGTCATCTAAATCATCGTCAAAGGGTTCCTCAGCCTCAGTTTCCAGTGAAAGTGACGATCATAGTTGTGCAATGTCAATATTTACGTCAGAAAGACATGCCCATGAAGGACTGGTCGCATGTGAGGAAAAACAACAGATAAAGGGAAGTTGACATTAAAAGCACCAAAGATATTCAAACATTGTCCAAACAATGTTTGAAGATTTCCTTTATTCATATGGGGTATGGATAACAGTTTTGAGGTTTATTGTTGAAACATTCAACAATAAACCTCAAAACTTTTCATCCATACCCCAGGTATCGTATGAATAAAGGAAATCTTTGGGTATACCTGTAGGTATTTATAACCATATGCCTCTCTTCTGGATCCCTGATTATCCAGTTTGATTTATCTAAGAACTCCCATTCTATCTTTGGTTGAGTCTGCCCTGGTGGTATCATCCTACCAGGGTGTGGATAGGCGCTGATGATGAAGCATGTCACAATAAAGTGAGTGAGGCGTCTAATCCAATATTTTGGGATACCCAAGAGGCATAAGGAAGGGACCCCCTTCTGATGACAGGACCTATTTTTCTTCGATCAACTCATCGAAATATTCCAGTTGCTTTTTGTGTGTGATTAGACTATACAATTTGACATTGCCTCCTGTCATTTTGTCATGTTGTTTGAAGCTAATTCCCTCAAGTACAACTTTGCCTGCCTTCGGTTTTCACACCATTGCTCTTTTGTGCAGATTATCTGGTAAATAATATGCCTGAAACTATATAAAATGAGTAATGAAGATGCACAAACCTCACAAATTCAGAACGTAAAAAGCAGAACTAGCTCTCAAGTCAGACACATTTTGAGGGACACTAGAGAGAAGGGCCACAAGATGGAAGTGAATCAACAAGGTTCTCATGGCTGTAAGCATTATCCATCCACAATCCGCCTCCAGGATTTCTTACTTGCTTACAAAACACAATAGATACATGTGAAGTGCACCAAGACATGGCGAGGAGTGTTTTTCTCTGTTAATATAGAACAGGGCCGCTAATCCAGAGGACCCGCCTGGCCCATGACACACGCTGGCCCATGAGCGACATGTGGCGGCCTGGGAGGGTGGAGCGCCTAATCCTGGAGCTACCAGGTTGTGCCTTGGGGAACTTCTGACTTCTGGTGGTGGACACATGTCCGAGGGAGATGGTAGGTCCATGGTGAGGTAGGAGTGTACCTGCTAGGGTGGCCTGAACACAAGGAGGAATTGGGGTGGGCCCGACTGCATGGCTGTCTCCTGAGGCCCCATAATCAGAGTGTCAGAAAAAGCAAGAGAAGTCTGTGCAGAGTGAGCCCAGCTCTGGGAATGCCACACTCGGACTACTGCAACATCTACTGGGGGCTGCTGTGTGACATCGGGGTAAGTCTGCTATTGTCCCCCCTTACTTCTTCTTTTGTAGAGTGAGGCAGGACTGCCCTTCTCGGCACTGTGGACCTCTTGCTCCTCTGAGTGGGTTGTTATAGAGCTCCTGAGACCCCCTCTGCTCGCTGGGGCCCGGGTTCGCCTCCTGTTTGCCATGCCCATATTTGTTCTGCCTGGGGGAGCTGCCACTTGCTGCTCACTTACAGGACCAGTTGAGCTGCCTGCTTCTGACCATAGCCATGGTTCTGCTCCCCCCCCCTCCCGACCCCTCGGCTAGCATACCGACATGGGGAAGCAAGACTCTAAACAGCCGAAACTGGCATATAAATCCAAATGATCTACCAGACTGACAAGTGAGATTCCTTCATTGAGGTGCCTCCATCTCAGCCCCCTTATGACTCCCTGCCAGATTAGGGTTTGAGAACCTTGCTAATGGACATGAAGCACAGCCTGATGACAACTGGTGCCAAGATGTACGAAAGGACTAACCAGATAGGCAGAATGAAAGCGCATTTCAACAAGCACAACAATAGTATCAACCATTTGAAACAATGTATCTCTGATGCTGAAAATGCAGCTATTGGCAGAGATGATAATAAGCTTGTGTCTAAGGAAAGAGCAGTGGCAGCCATCCAGGTGAACAACAAGGACTTGGAGGTGAGATAGCAATGCAATAACCTGGACATGCTCAGAATAGCATAATCTACAGCTATGACCAATGTCAAGGATTATATCAAAGGCTTGCTAAAGAGCCTCTTAAGTGGCCTTCATGCCCATGTTCATGTTCTCAGTCGAAAGGGCCAATAAACTGCTGGGTCCGTGACCTCATCCTGGTGCTGTTGTCCGCCCAATAATCGCTAGATTAATGAACCTTAAGGACCATGACTTGATGTCCAACTGGCCCAAGAGAAAGAAGAGCTCACACATGATGGCAACGGCATTGCCGTCCATCCAGATTTTACAGTGTCAGTTCAGGCGGTGAGGCGCCTAAACTGACACTGGTGACACCTCCTGGTAAAGAAGATTGTTTTGAAGACCGGACTCAAATAAGCACTACTGTATCACACTAAGATGCACCCCACCATTGACGGCAGGCAACACATGTTTACCTACCACAATCATATTCGTTGATCACTGGTTCGTAACAAGGATCCTATTGCCAAAGAACAGGAAGACGCTTATGATGTGGATCAACCTTCAGTCGATAAACGCTCTGTGATCCTTAACTACTTGTTTCAAGCTCTCCAAACATTTCTTCTTCTCTTCTATTGCAACTCTTCTGAACCACACTATGAGAGCTCACGCCTCTGACCATTTATTTCTACCCCGTAGCCTGTGCTACACGCATGGTTACAGGACATATATTGGGGTGCTCGGATGGAGTTACGCTGGCGCTTACAGCAGTCCTTGTCGCCAAAGAATTGAACTGAAATATGAAACCACATTTTGCACCTTGACGTGGCCATTGATACTTGGAGTTCCACTCCTCACTGTTTCTTGCAGGTCCTTTAGGTAGTCTTGCGTAGCTACTGTGACAATAGGCACTGTGTACTCTCGAAAATATATATGCCTCTCCTCCCCATCAGCGCTATTGCTGTACGCTGATCATCCAGTCTGGAGGTATCCACCTAGTAGATGGTTGTGGGTGTATGCTCTTAAATGCTATAGGGCTCCCATTTACACTCCAGAATACTTGCTTCACTCGACCACCATCTTCAAGTGGAGGGTTAATAGCCCTGTAACCTGGTAACCCATGGGAGTTGCCTTGTTATCACTTTTGGTACAGGTTTTCTGTACTTTGATTGGGTGCTGTTATCCAACCAATTTTTGCTGTGCCATATTACATTTAGTTTGTGTTTTTGGACTGTTTGTTGATCGGAGAGGGGATGGGAAGAGGAAGGAACAACTTTCTTTCTCCTATGCTGTGTTTGCATTAGAATGGGAGACGAGTACACATAGGGAGTTCTGGCCAACTAGCAGGAGCACTCACTATCGCAGTATAGGACCCATGTTAGCAGCACTTGGCTGTTTGCATGGAGGCCCTGACTCCCCAAGCTTGTCAGCACGTTGCCATGGTCACAACAAATATATGTCCCATTAAGATAATGACCTGGAATGTGTGTGGCTTGAAAGATGTAACCACAATTCTGAAGAAGGAGGGACAAGGAGCTAGTTGAAAATAGGTCCTGTACCAGTGCTCCTAAAGGTAATGCAAAATTCTAAGAATGGTACCAGTTCCTAGGAGAAAGAAAGAAAGAGACCAGCAGCCTGTTATGGTTGCAATTCAGGGTAGGATGTCTCCAAAAACAAGGAATGAGTGTGTCAGAGTGGGGAGTGATACTCCTGTGTCTGTTGTGCCCTCACACACCCTTGCGAGTGTAAAGCATCATCATTGGGCACTGCTCCTCGTGGGGGTGGCGCTGCAGTCCCTCACGGGCCCTCCAAGAGGGCACTCTGATGGAGATCTTTTAGGATTTGCCGCAGTTGTGTGTGTGGGTGTGTGGGCCAAGTGGTGAGTGTAAGTGAAAATAAAATAACCCGTTGGTGCCCTAATGAATTTATTCAAGGGTCCTCAGGGTTAGGCTAAAATCTGAACGGGAATGGAGATGCACTTAGTGCAAATAGAGAGGGAAAAAATACGATCCCACTGCTCTCAACCCGTGTGACAGTATAGTGATGTTAAAAGTGAAGGGTCGACATGTTTCACGCTGCTATTTGGTCCCTAATGGATCCCGGAGCGCTTCATCAGGACCGTGGATAATGGTAGTGGAAGGGAGGAATCAGGGAAAAAGACACCCTATATCCCTACCGTACCTTCGTTGAGGACGCTATGAAGTACATTTGAGTAACGTCTTATCCGTGTACTCTAGTGCAAACCTGATGGAGACAAAATACAAGGGAAAGGAAGGGGGATGGGGGAAGAAAAGGTCATGGTGTTGGAAAGCAATGCAATAGACTACAGACAGTACTCGTCATGCTTGGTACAAAGTGCCAACACCATGCAAACACGTGACTGAGGATTAGGAAGTGATAGAACGTGGCAAAGGAAAAGGATAGTGACTATTATTCTATCCGAAGTGGGTCAGTGAAATACAGACTAGGGCTGAAGTCCATACCTACAGTGAACCTTATCACTGACAACCGCTATGTTCTAAAAGTCAAACTGCTGACATAATGACACAATTGCAGTGAACCCTGTAATAGCCATCCGCTATATTCCTAAGGTCGTACTCCTGACAGGAAATGACACAGTTCTGGATATCGAGCTCAGAATCGGGAGTAAATAGAAATAACCAGGGGGGGGCGGGGGGAAGGAGGGGTGGGTAGGGAGGAAGGGGGGGAAAGGGGGGGAAAAAAAGGGAAAATATGGGAAAAATTGAAGGAAGAACACCGCGCTGGCCAAGTGCTTGAATAAAATCAAGGCGGATTCCGTGAAGCGCCATGCGAGTGCCTACAAAAACTAGAACGAATTCCCACACGTAATGGAAGATCAACATAAGCGGGATATAGTAGAATCCCCGCATACTGTTTTTAAACAATGATAAAGAGAAGTAAAGAATGTCATACCCTTCCCCGAATGGAATAGGGCTTCTTCGGCGGGTAGCGGTCTAGAGAAGGAGGAAGAGCTGCAAAAGAAGGGGGAGGGGGGGGAGAACAAAAGCAAACAAAAACGCTAGTACATGTCACTCGACATAGCTAGAAATACTGATCACGGGTTTACCTTAAAATCCTGTGATGGCCAGCAGCGTACAAAAACTTACTAATCGCCCTCCAACCGAATCCTGGAGACCTAACAGCCTGCCCAGTCCGCCGGTAAAAGGGTGTGGGAAGTCTCGGTAGATATAGTCAACAGAATCAACATCTCGCCCGTCATAGCTTGTGCGACCTAGGAATGCGGGAGAGAAGGACTCACAGAGTGCGAAAAGAAGGCGGCCATCTTGGACAGGTCTACAGTGTCCTATACGTATAAAAGACGGCTAGTGCCATAGATACTACATGTGGTGATGGATGCTGAGAAGAGATCAGAATGTATTACGTATCATATCTAATGTGTAAAAATAGGTAGGTGTGAAATGGGGAGACAGTGGTGTAATGTATAGGCTTCTAAGTTGTGGATAATTAGCAGTATGTACATGCAATAGCAGCCATGTTAGTAAACCTGCCCCATAATGTAATGATAACGTATAACCTCTGTAAAACCACAAAAAGGAGCCGTGGTATTACTCCTAAAGTGTTTATATTTATTAAAAGTGGTGATCGATGTTATACAGACCGAGCAAGTTGGTGGTGCCCGGGTAGTGTATGTTGAGTTGGGACCAACATCTTTCAAGCCAGTTTGGATGATGGTGCCCAAAAATTTCCACTAAGACTAATCGTCATCTATATAGGGAAGGCGCTGGTGTAGATGACTTCTATCCAGGACAACATGATTCATGAAAGTGATGGTGGCCAAGTTTATACATATTGAACACGGTGGTGAGACATTGTACAAATAAAGACCACCCCAGATAATGTTATACAGACCGAGCAGATAGGTGATGCCCGGGTAATGTATGTTAAGTTGAGACCTACATATTTCAAGCCAGTTGGGATGGTGGTGCCCAATAATTACCACTGAGACTAATCGTCCTCTATATGGGGATGGCGCTGGTGTATATGGCTTCTATCTATGACAACATGATTCATGTGAGTGCGGATAGCCGAGTTTGTACATGCAGAGCAGGTTGGTGATGCTCAGACAGTATACAAGTAAAGACCACCCCAGATAATGATGTCTGAGCTGGTAGTGCCAAGGTCTGATCAAAAAAGGTAGTAGCCATATCTATAGATATTGGTTGTATATATGGATACTATCAATACAGCTTGTATACCCCATAACAGCGTGTGTATCAAATGCTGCATATGCTTCAATAGTAGTGTGGTCAATCAAAGGGTGTTAAGGCTCACCCCTAACGCAAAAGAGTCAAATAGGTCCCGTACTGAGTCTAAGGAGAGGTATATATGATATGTCCCTACTGTGTGCAACAGGTATCAGAAGGGAAAGGTTCAGGATACTAATTCAGCCCAAGGTATATCATCGTTCAGCCCTACAACATTACTTTTGAGTCTAAACACCCATTGTTGCTCTTGTCTAAACAGTGCTGATACTGTCCAGTTGGGATTGGACTCGATCACGGTCCACTGTAAACTGTCAGGGGGGGTGATTGTTTTCTAAAAAGTGTCTCTGTAATCTGGTGATGGTTTTCTTACACCGGATTGTGCTTTTATGTTCTCCGATCCGTACTTTTATTGGTCTGACTGTCATGCCTATGTATTTGGAGCCACACGGGCATGTGATCATGTAAACACAGTTCTTCGAGTTACAGTTTGTATGGCGTCTTTGTTGCCAGGGTCTTGTAAGCCCCAGGTTTAATTCTTTAGACGGTCTGGTTTGTGGGCAGTGTTTCTTAACAATCTTCTGGATTCTGTTGGAGTTAGGGGTGAACGAGGTTACACAGGTCAAGGTGTCTGTTTTAGTTTTGTTCCTGGTTTCTAAGAGAGACTCTCTTTGATTATTCTTAGCTCTTTTCCGTGCGTGTTTGATGATTCTTAAAGGGTATTGTCTAGCTGTCAAATTCTCAGAGAGTGGTTGCTTGTTCTCGAACTCAATGAGTGTGTTACAATTTCTACGAGGCGTAGGAACTGCCAACAGGTTGTCCCTTAATGCCTTAGGTGGTGGCTGTGATACATAGGAGACTATTCCTATCTGTGGGCTTTTGTAATTGGTTGTCATAAGGGTGCCATCATGTAGAGAGATCAAAGATCTAAGAATGGAATGGAATCCCGAGACAAGTGCCCGTGAACTGAAGGAATGGGTCAATGGTGTTGATCCAGTCAAAGGAACGGCATTCCTCTTCATCCCCTTCCAAAAGATAATGATATCGCCGATGTAGCGTCGCCATAGTAGGATGTTGCTCTCGAATGGGTTGGTAGGGTCTAGATATGTTCTGCTTCAAAGTTAGCCATATAAGACACGCCAGACTCGGCGCAAAGGTGCTCCCATACTAGTGCCTTGAACTTGATGGTATAGTTTTTTGTCAAAGGCAAAGAAGTTCTCTTTGAGGGCAATGGTAGCACAGTCACAGATAAAGGTGACCAGTGTCACATAAGGCCATGGGTCAATGTTGAGGAGGGCCTTCTCAAGGACTGCTATGGTGGCGTCCTGGGATGTTGGTATAAGTGCTGCCACGTCTAGGGTCACAAGGAGGTTGATAGATCCAGGTTCCACGAAATGTTCTATGAGATTGAGAACCTCAGTGGTGTCTCTCAGGTATGTAGGGTTTTAGTGACCAGGTCGTAGAAAGTCACAAAATTTGCTCAGGGGTTCTAACAGAGTCGATGCCGGACACGATGGGACGCCCTCGAGGTGGGTTCACCCCTATGAATCTTGGGTAAACAGTAGAAATAGGGGATGCGGGGTTCGTTGCTGATAAGGAATGTAGCTTCATCTCGTGAGATCCAGCATTCAGTAGCGGCTTCGACGATAAGACTCTGTATCTTGATGGATAGCCGTGAGTGGGGTCCTCTTCATAGGTTGGTAGTACCTAGTGTCAGCAAGTTGGCGAAGGCATTCTGCATCGTATGTGTCCTTATCCTGTATCACAGTGGCACGCTTTGTCAGCCGGTTTTAGGATGATCGTTGTGTCTTCCGCGATGTTCTTCAGTAATCGTTTTCTTCTTTGGTAAGATTGTCAAAGGACGTCCGATGGTCATGTGGCTCACATCCTTCAGGATAGCTTGTTCAAACGTCAACATTCGTGAGGCGTCATTGCGCGGTGGGGGTAAATCTAGATTTTGTTTTTAAACCAGTACCCACAGTGGCGACCTCTGGCTTGTCCTGGAAAAATGCTTTTAGGCGCACTTTTCTAAAATTGGTGAAGTTCTTGGTGTAGTCTAAAGTCATCTTCCTTGGCGTAGGGACGAATCCAGGCCCTTCTCCAAGAGCATAGGTTCTCCGACGTCAAGGGTCTGGAAGAAAGATTGACCACTAGATTCTCGCTGTTTGGCTCCTCAATACCCTCTGGAGGATCCAAGACTGTTCATTGGCAAGATCAGGAACAGAGGGTATTGAGGAGCCAAACAGCGAGATTCTAGTGGTCAATCTTTCTTCCAGACCCTTGACGTCGGGGGAACTTATGCTCTTGGAGAAGGGCCTGGGTTTCGTCCCTACGCCCAAGGAAGATGACTTTAGACTACACCAAGAACTTCACCAATTTTTTAGAAAAGTGCGCCTAAAAGCATTTTTCCAGGACAAGCCAGAGGTCGCCACTGTGGGTACTGGTTTAAAAACAAAATCTAGATTTACCCCCACCGCCGCAATGACGCCTCACGAAGTGTTGACGTTTGAACAAGCTATCCTGAAGGATGTGAGCCACATGACCATCGGACGTCCTTTTGACAATCTTACCAAAGAAGAAAACGATTACTGAAGAACATCGCGGAAGACACAACGATCATCCTAAAACCGGCTGACAAAGGCGGTGCCACTGTGATACAGGATAAGGACACATACGATGCAGAATGCCTTCGCCAACTTGCTGACACTAGGTACTACCAACCTATTGAAGAGGACCCCACCTCACGGCTATCCATCAAGATACAGAGTCTTATCGTCGAAGCCGCTACTGAATGCTGGATCTCACGAGATGAAGCTACATTCCTTATCAACAACGAACCCCGCATCCCCTATTTCTACTGTTTACCCAAGATTCATAAGGGGTGAACCCACCTCCGGGCGTCCCATCGTGTCCGGCATCGACTCTCTGTTAGAACCCCTGAGCAAATTTTGTGACTTTTTCTACGACCCTTGGTCACTAAAACCCCTACATACCTGAGAGACACCACTGAGGTTCTCAATCTCATAGAACATTTCGTGGAACCTGGATCTATCAACCTCCTTGTGACCCTAGACGTGGCAGCACTTTATACCAACATCCCCCAGGACGCCACCATAGCAGTCCTTGAGAAGGCCCTCCTCAACATTGACCCATGGCCTTATGTGACACCGGTCACCTTTATCTGTGACTGTGCTACCATTGCCCTCAAAGAGAACTTCTTTGCCTTTGACAAAAAACTATACCATCAAGTTCAAGGCACTAGTATGGGAAGCACCTTTGCGCCGAGTCTGGCGTGTCTTTATATGGCTAACTTTGAAGCAGAACATATCCTAGACCCTACCAACCCATTCGAGAGCAACATCCTACTATGGCGACGCTACATCGACGATATCATTATCTTTTGGAAAGGGGATGAAGAGGAATGCCGTTCCTTTTTTGACTGGATCAACACCATTGACCCATTCCTTCAGTTCACGGGCACTTTGTCTCGGGATTCCATTCCATTCTTAGATCTTTTGATCTCTCACATGATGGCACCCTTATGACAACCAATTACAAAAGCCCACAGATAGGAATAGTCTCCTTATGTATCACAGCCACCACCCTAAGGCATTAAGGGACAACCTACCTGTTGGCCAGTTCCTACGCCTCCGTAGAAATTGTAACACACTCATTGAGTTCGAGAACCAAGCAACCACTCTCACAGAGAATTTGACAGCTAGACAATACCCTTTAAGAATCATCAAACACGCACGGAAAAGAGCTAAGAATAATCAAAGAGAGTCTCTCTTAGAAACCAGGAACTAAACTAAGACAGACACCTTGACCTGTGTAACCTCGTTCACCCCTAACTCCAACAGAATCCAGAAGATTGTTAAGAAACACTGGAAAATTCTGGAGACCGGCACTTTTACCCCGGGCCCCATACCATTATTTGCATTCAAACGGACACAGAACTTGAGGGACATTCTTGTGCACACTCGCCCCAAGAACACCATCCGACAACAACCCACACTCTGGACATTGCCTCCAGTAGTAGGTCACTACCCATGTGGCTCATGCGCAGTTTGCCCACAAACCAGACCGTCTAAAGAATTAAACCTGGGGCTTACAAGACCCTGGCAACAAAGACGCCATACAAACTGTAACTCGAAGAACTGTGTTTACATGATCACATGCCCGTGTGGCTCCAAATACATAGGCATGACAGTCAGACCAATAAAAGTACGGATCGGAGAACATAAAAGCACAATCCGGTGTAAGAAAACCATCACCAGATTACAGAGACACTTTTTAGAAAACAATCACCCCCCTGACAGTTTACAGTGGACCGTGATCGAGCCCAATCCCAACTGGACAGTATCAGCACTGTTTAGACAAGAGCAACGATGGGTGTTTAGACTCAAAAGTAATGTTGTAGGGCTGAACGATGATATACCTTGGGCTGAATTAGTATCCTGAACCTTTCCCTTCTGATACCTGTTGCACACAGTAGGGACATATCATATATACCTCTCCTTAGACTCAGTACGGGACCTATTTGACTCTTTTGCGTTAGGGGTGAGCCTTAACACCCTTTGATTGACCACACTACTATTGAAGCATATGCAGCATTTGATACACACGCTGTTATGGGGGTATACAAGCTGTATTGATAGTATCCATATATACAACCAATATCTATAGATATGGCTACTACCTTTTTGATCAGACCTTGGCACTACCAGCTCAGACATCATTATCTGGGGTGGTCTTTACTTGTATACTGTCTGAGCATCACCAACCTGCTCTGCATGTACAAACTCGGCTATCCGCACTCACATGAATCATGTTGTCATGGATAGAAGCCATATACACCAGCGCCATCCCCATATAGAGGACGATTAGTCTCAGTGGAAATTATTGGGCACCACCATCCCAACTGGCTTGAAATATGTAGGTCTCAACTTAACATACATCACCCGGGCATCACCTATCTGCTCGGTCTGTATAACATTATCTGGGGTGGTCTTTATTTGTACAATGTCTCACCACCGTGTTCAATATGTATAAACTTGGCCACCATCACTTTCATGAATCATGTTGTCCTGGATAGAAGTCATCTACACCAGCGCCATCCCTATATAGATGACGATTAGTCTTAGTGGAAATTTTTGGGCACCATCATCCAAACTGGCTTGAAAGATGTTGGTCCCAACTCAACATACACTACCCGGGCACCACCAACTTGCTCGGTCTGTATAACATCGATCACCACTTTTAATAAATATAAACACTTTAGGAGTAATACCACGGCTCCTTTTTGTGGTTTTACAGAGGTTATACGTTATCATTACATTATGGGGCAGGTTTACTAACATGGCTGCTATTGCATGTACATACTGCTAATTATCCACAACTTAGAAGCCTATACATTACACCACTGTCTCCCCATTTCACACCTACCTATTTTTACACATTAGATATGATACGTAATACATTCTGATCTCTTCTCAGCATCCATCACCACATGTAGTATCTATGGCACTAGCCGTCTTTTATACGTATAGGACACTGTAGACCTGTCCAAGATGGCCGCCTTCTTTTCGCACTCTGTGAGTCCGTCTCTCCCGCATTCCTAGGTCGCACAAGCTATGACGGGCGAGATGTTGATTCTGTTGACTATATCTACCGAGACTTCCCACACCCTTTTACCGGCGGACTGGGCAGGCTGTTAGGTCTCCAGGATTCGGTTGGAGGGCGATTAGTAAGTTTTTGTACGCTGCTGGCCATCACAGGATTTTAAGGTAAACCCGTGATCAGTATTTCTAGCTATGTCGAGTGACATGTACTAGCGTTTTTGTTTGCTTTTGTTCCCCCCCCTCCCCCTTCTTTTGCAGCTCTTCCTCCTTCTCTAGACCGCTACCCGCCGAAGAAGCCCTATTCCATTCGGGGAAGGGTATGACATTCTTTACTTCTCTTTATCATTGTTTAAAAACAGTATGCGGGATTCTACTATATCCCGCTTATGTTGATCTTCCATTACGTGTGGGAATTCGTTCTAGTTTTTGTAGGCACTCGCATGGCGCTTCACGGAATCCGCCTTGATTTTATTCAAGCACTTGGCCAGCGCGGTGTTCTTCCTTCAATTTTTCCCATATTTTCCCTTTTTTCCCCCCTTTCCCCCCTTCCTCCCTACCCACCCCTCCTTCCCCCGCCCCCTGGTTATTTCTATTTACTCCCGATTCTGAGCTCGATATCCAGAACTGTGTCATTTCCTGTCAGGAGTACGACCTTAGGAATATAGCGGATGGCTATTACAGGGTTCACTGCAATTGTGTCATTATGTCAGCAGTTTGACTTTTAGAACATAGCGGTTGTCAGTGATAAGGTTCACTGTAGGTATGGACTTCAGCCCTAGTCTGTATTTCACTGACCCACTTCGGATAGAATAATAGTCACTATCCTTTTCCTTTGCCACGTTCTATCACTTCCTAATCCTCAGTCACGTGTTTGCATGGTGTTGGCACTTTGTACCAAGCATGACGAGTACTGTCTGTAGTCTATTGCATTGCTTTCCAACACCATGACCTTTTCTTCCCCCATCCCCCTTCCTTTCCCTTGTATTTTGTCTCCATCAGGTTTGCACTAGAGTACACGGATAAGACGTTACTCAAATGTACTTCATAGCGTCCTCAACGAAGGTACGGTAGGGATATAGGGTGTCTTTTTCCCTGATTCCTCCCTTCCACTACCATTATCCACGGTCCTGATGAAGCGCTCCGGGATCCATTAGGGACCAAATAGCAGCGTGAAACATGTCGACCCTTCACTTTTAACATCACTATACTGTCACACGGGTTGAGAGCAGTGGGATCGTATTTTTTCCCTCTCTATTTTCACTAAGTGCATCTCCATTCCCGTTCAGATTTTAGCCTAACCCTGAGGACCCTTGAATAAATTCATTAGGGCACCAACGGGTTATTTTATTTTCACTTACACTCACCACTTGGCCCACACACCCACACACACAACTGCGGCAACTCCTAAAAGATCTCCATCAGAGTGCCCTCTTGGAGGGCCCGTGAGGGACTGCAGCGCCACCCCCACGAGGAGCAGTGCCCAATGATGATGCTTTACACTCGCAAGGGTGTGTGAGGGCACAACAGACACAGGAGTATCACTCCCCACTCTGACACACTCATTCCTTGTTTTTGGAGACATCCTACCCTGAATTGCAACCATAACAGGCTGCTGGTCTCTTTCTTTCTTTCTCCTAGGAACTGGTACCATTCTTAGAATTTTGCATTACCTTTAGGAGCACTGGTACAGGACCTATTTTCAACTAGCTCCTTGTCCCTCCTTCTTCAGAATTGTGGTTACAATGGCTTGAAAGATGCACAGAAGGTCTGTCAGGTGCTAGCTTATCTTAATAGACACCACATTGACAAAGGAATGCTGCAAGAAACTCACCTTACTAACCAAATGATCTCCCGCCTCCAGGCTGGATTGGTGTCTTTGATCGCTGAAGCCTCTTATTCTTCTTACGCATGATGCTTTGTCATTGTTTTTCTGAAGAACTTTCCCTTTTAGGTACACAAAACAATGTGTGATCCCGAGGACAGATAGGTTATAATGCAGGCAACCATTGAGGACAAGCCCATTGTCCTGGTCTACGTATATGGCCCAATATTGAGTCCCCTGAATGTTTTCACCGGATCAGGACGGATATAGTGCAACTCAACATAATGGCTCTCTTATGGGGTGAGAAATTCAATGATACACTAGATGCAAACTTAAATAGATCGAATACTGCGAAACGACCCCAACCAAAGGCCGCCACACTACTGAGCTATATAATTAAAGATGCTGAACTCATTTACATATGGTGCACTAAGCATCCAGAATTACTCAAGGGCCCATGTATGTCTACCGCTTATAGCGTCTGGCCCAGGATCAACTATTGGCTGGCCTCTAGTGACATATGCACAACACTAATCGAACATAAACCCAGAACCTTGTCCAGCACTTCTTGAAACTGCCAGGGCTTCCTCTTGGAGGCGAGATGCTGTCTTTAGAGATGAGATCTGCTCCACAATTGCTGAGTACTTCACCCACAATGTGGGTTCGGTGACTAGTCCCGGAATCTTATGGGAGACTAATAAATCAGTAATTTTAGGTACCTGTATCTCCAAGCAATCCAGTATTTTGGTAATTAACTGAAGGCAAATTAGAAGACTTGAAAGGGAACCTCTAGACTTGGAAAAGGAATACTGCAGATCCTTGGAGAAAGGTCTCCTCGCTGCTATCCAGGCAAAATACTTGAAGAGTATACGATCTTGCTGCTTATTAAATGACTTGTCTGTTTAGGGAACATAAAGCCAGAAAATATGTTAAGGGAGACCGCCTGAGCAGGACTCTTGCACATCATCTTTAACGACCGTAGGTCAGTTCCGGAATCACCCAAATACACTTTGGGGATGGGTCCTGAGACTCATGGGATCCTACAAAGGTTAGCAAATTTCTACACTAAACTTCACCGGTCTAAAATTAAGCCCACTGAGGCTAATATATCTACCTTTTCTGACACTGTAACACTTGTCTGGCCTCCCGATTCCTATCATACGTACCTTGACATTCCTATCACACCTGAGATCATTCAGGTCATTCAAAGTATGCCTAGTGGCCATACCTCCTATGCGGATGGACTGCCAAATCAGTTTTACGAAGCTCCACACTAGCTGGTAATATACAAAGAGGCCAGGCAGAAAGACACCTTTCCGCCCTCTCTCTCTCAGTGGTGCTGCTTGTCACTATTCATAAGCCAGATAAGCCAACAGAATCCTGTGATTAGTACTGACCACCATCAATGATAAACATTGACAACGAAATTTTGGCTAAACTCCTAGCTCAATCAATCAATCACTCAATCAGTATTCTTATAAAGCACGACTACTCAACGATGAGGGTCTCAAGGCGCTGAGTGGGGGTCTGCGGGTCAATTGAAGAGCCAGGTCTTGAGGTCCTTCCTAAATAGCAGCAGCGTTGGTGATTGCCTTAGGTGCAGAAGCAGGGAGTTCCAGGCCTTCGCAGTGAGGTAGGAGAAGGATCTTCCTCTAGCCGTGGTCTTGTGTATCCGTGGGATGGTGGCCAGGGCCAGTTGGGCGGAGCGGAGATGTCTGGTGGGAGGTTAGGAGAAGCAGTGGTTGAGGTATGCAGGTCCGGCGTTGTGGAGGGGTTTGAAGGCGTGCGTGAGGAGCTTGAAGATGATTCTTTTGTTGACAGGTAGCCAGTATAGGTCTCTCAGGTTGCTGGTGATGTGGTTGCAGCGTGGGATGTTCATGATGAGTCTGGCGGAGGCATTCTGGATGGTCTGCAGTTTTTTGGGGAGTTTCTGGGTGGTGCCTGAGTAGAGTGCATTGCCGTAGTTGAGTCTGCTGCTGACGAGCACATGGGTGACCATTTTCCTGGACTCGGTGGGGATCCACTTGAAGATCTTACGAAGGAGGCGGAGCGTATGGAAGTAGGAGGATGAAACAGCGTTGATTTGGCGGTTCATTGGGAGCAGGGAGTCCAGGGTGATGCTGAGGTTTCATGCGTGGTCTGTGGGTGTGGGGAGGATTCCGAGTGCTGCGGGCCACCAAGAGTCATCCCAGGCAGAAGGGGAGGAGCCCAGGATGAGGATTTTGGTCTTGTCTGAGTTAAGCTTGAGGTAGCTGTCCTTCTTCCAGGTGGCGACTGCCTTCATCCCGTTGTGGAAGTTGCTCTTGGCGGCTGTGGGTTCGTCTGTGAGGGAGAGAATCAGCTGGGTGTCATCAGCCTAGGAGACAATGTTGAGTCCGTGACTACTGATGATGGCTGCCAGTGGGGCCATGTAGATGTTGAAGAGGGTGGGCCTCAGGGAGGATCCCTGAGGCACACCTCAGTTGATCTCTGTGGGTTCTGAGTTGAACTGCGGAAGTCTGACTCTCTGCACTCGGCCGGTGAGGAAGGAGCGGATCCATTCTAGGGCTTTGGATGCCGGCATCATGGAGTCTTGCGCAGAGGGTGTGGTGGGAGCCGGTGTCGAAGGTCCAGGAGGATGAGGCAGCAGTCTTGCCTCGGTTGAGGAGGGTGTGGATGTTGTCTGTGATGGCGAGGAGAGCGGTTTCGGTGCTGTGGTTGCTTCTGAAGCCCGATTGGGAGAGGTCCAGGATGTTGTTTGTTTCGATGAACTCAGAGAGTTGGGAGTTGATGGCTTTCTCGATGACTTTGGCTGGGAAGGGGAGCAGAGAGATGGGTCTCTAGTTCTTGAGGTCCCTAGGGTCGGCAGAGGGTTTCTTCAGCCGGGGATTGATCTCTGCATGCTTCCAGTCTTGCTGGAAGGTTGTGGACTCGATGGAGCAGTTGATGGTGCAGCAGAGTTCGGGTGCAATGAAGGTGCTGGCTCTGTTGAAGATGTGGTGAGGGTAGGGATCCAAGGGGGCTCCGGAATGCATGCTCTTCATGATCCTGAGGGTGTCATCAGAGGTGAGGGTAGTCCAGTTGGTCAAAGTCTGCTGTGGTTTGGAGCCATTGGGTATGGTGGTTGCGGGTGGGGTGGATGGGTCTTGGGTTGCGAAGCTGTCATAGATCGCCTTGATCTTGCAGTGGAGGAAGGTGGCGAGGTTGTCGCAGAGGTCTCGAGACGGGGAATGTCTGCTGTCTCTGTGCTGGGTTTAGTAAATTTTTTGAGCACTTTGAAGAGTTATTTGCTGTTGTGTGCGTTGGCGTTGATGCATTCCTGGATGGCTGCTTTCTTTGTTGATGTGGCGGTGGTGTGCGGTGACGGTAGATTTGAAGGCTGGGTGGTCTGCCATGGTCTTGCTGCTTCTCCATCTTTCTGGGGTCGTCTGCAGGTGCACCTGTACTCTTGGAGGTCGGGGGAGAACCAGCTGGCTTTCTTGAAAGGCTGTTTGCCTGAGGGGGGCCAGTGTGTTGGCACAGTCAGAGATCCAGCAGTGGAGGTTGCGTGCTGAGGTGTTGGCGTCCGTGGATGTCGGTGGTGGGGTCTTGTTGAGGGAGGTGGTGAGCTGGTCTTCGGTGACCTTGTTCCAGCTTCTGCAAGGATTGCGGTGCGCGTGGTGGCATATGGTGGGTTTGGTGAAGGAGAAGCTAATAAAATCTTTCCTTTCTATTCAGATCTGAGCAGACCAGATCAATCAGGGTTAATATTGGGATGAAGCACTTCCCATAACCTTTGGACCAACTTTGCTTTGATTCATCAGCTTGCTCAGAAGACTAACGCCCTTTTGGTATTTCTGAATGCCACTAAAGCATTTGACTCTCTGGAAAGGCAATACCTATTATTGCCGCTGAAGAGAATTGGGTTCATTGACAACTTTATTTTCTGGATCAAACTACTGTATGACAGCCCTGTGGCATGCATCCAACAAAGCAGGTTAAAGTCTGATCTGCTACTCATTTCTTGGGGAATCTTGCTAGGTTGACACCTATCCATTTAACTGTTTGCCACTTATATTGAACCTATTGCCTCTAGACACAGATAGCAGCATGCGGAGCAGGATCTCAACTCTATGACTAGATCTCTCGTTTTGTCACTTCAAGGCAGAGGTCTTCAAACTGTGGGGCGCGCCCGCCTGGGGGTCGTGGATGGGTTCCCAGGGGGGCACAAATGCCTCTGCAAGTGCATGTAAATGAAGATGGCCTGGAAGTGCGGCGATGTTTATTTGCTGCATTTCCAGGCTGTCTTCATTTACTTCGAGCCCTTGTGAGAACTGTGATCAGAGTGCTGTGGGGCGGGGGTCAGGAAGTGTGCTGGCAGAGTCAAAGAGGTTGCTAAAAAACACAATCATTTGCAATGCAATAGGTCTCGCATTTGAGAGTTAGAGCTATTGCATTGTAAAGGATTTTTCTTGATGAATTGCTGAAAACAGAAGACATTTATGTATTTTTATTTTTTCCCCATTTCAATTCCTGACCTATGTGAGGATGGCTCAAGAATGTATTTAACTAACATCCTGCTAACAGCAAGAGTACCAAAATATGTGCTTTTTTTTTGCATTTTTATATAGCGCGAACTCGACCCGAAGGTATTGGAGCGCTTTACATGAGCACCGTATTTACATTACACATTCAGGCACGGGGAGATTAAGTGATTTGCCCAGAATCACAGGATGTGGACGCGACCCCGAGGCTCGAACCCTGGTTTCCAGCACCAAAGTCGGCAGTCTAGCCGACGGACCACCTTCCTGCACATGAACAATCACCAGAGGGGATTTCCTCATTCTATGTGTGCTGTAGAATACAGCACGCATAGAAAGATGAAAAAAACGAGGATAAATGAATACATTTCTCCTCGTTGCGCCTCCCTACGCCTCCCCTGGGGAGGCGAAGCATTCAGACGCATTTCCAGGTTTACGATATCTAGTAAATCTGTAAATGTGTCAGGTTTCATGGGTGTTGCGTGGGAACACCCACAGCAACACCTATGGAACGCCCCTTTCATGCAAAGTGCTGCGTGTAAAGGGGCCGTATTTACAAGGACAGGAAAAGCCATGCAGGGTGGCTTTTCCTGTCCTTGTAAATATGGGGCAGCAAAATGCACCGCTGGTGCGTCACAAAAAGTGATGCACCGGCGATGCAAGGGGCTTGTGTGTAAGCCCCTTAGGATATAGTGAAAACACCTACATACACTAGGGTACACTATGGGTTAGGGAACCCCTAGGATTGGCATGCCCTCCCCTATAAGGCCCTAGTAAATAATAGGGCAGGGAGATTAAAACTACCTTTAAGACCCTAGCATATAATAGGGAATGGCAGTTTAAAGGCCATCAGCTTTTCTGCACTTGCAGGTGTGCACTGCTGAAGCCTGAGGTCGGTTGTATGATGGTACAACGCATGTCTGAACAATGTATGTCTGTACCACGTGGACTCTACCACCTTTACCATGCATGCCTTTACCATGCAATTTTGTGGTAAAAACATGATCGGTAAAGGGACATGCGTGCTAAAGATCATACCCCTGCCCTGTAAACAGTCCCTTTTTGCTCTGCCCTGAGCCCTAAAAATTAAACCAATGCCCCAAAAACTACCCAAGTCCCAGGCCCCCCCCGCCCTGAGCCCTAAAACCTATCCCCTACATCCCTAAACTACCCCAACCCTGAGCCCGCCACCCTGAGGTCTAAATCTGCCCCCGCCCTGTAAACTGTCCCTTTTCCCCTGCCCTGAGCCATAAAAATTAACCCCACACCCCTAAAACTACCGTACCCCCAGCCCCCCCGTCCTGAGCCCTAAAAACTGGCCCCTACATCCATGAAGTACCCTGACCCTGACCCAGCCCCTCCCGCCCTGAGGCCTAAAACTTCCCCCTGCCCTGTAAACTGTCCATTTCACCCACCCTTAGCCCTAAAAACTGCCCCTACAGCTAACTACCCCGACCCCAGCACCCCCTGCCCTGTGCCCTAAAACTGCTCCCTGCCTTACAAACAACCCCGACCCCCTCCTGAGTCCTAAAACCTAACCCCACCCCGAAAAACTACCCCCCCCAAGACCCGGCTCCAGCCCCACTTACCTCACCACGTCCTCTCTCGCTTCCTGATCGTCCTTCCTCTTCCTTTCTTCCTCTTCTGCCCATCGGCTTGGCAACTAGACCGCACATTGCCTTAACCACGCATATGCGTGGTTAAGGCAAGCATGGTTACGCTTGCTTTGGCCGGACATGCGTGGCTGAGCCCGCATTGTTCCGCCCGTTTCCCCTAAGGTTAGTTTAAAAGCAGCCCTGTGTTGCAGGACTGCTTTTAAAATGAAAATTGTGCCCGAACTCGACTTTGGTGTTTGGGGCACTTACAAATTGATAAACTACAAATGTCTGGGCAAATTAGGTACCCCCAGGGTCTCCCCTAGGTGTCCCAGGGTTGGGAGAGGTCAGATATTTATAAGGAGGACCCTTATAAAATGAGTTTTAAATGCCCTGGGTTTAGTGAAATTGTACATTTCACTCCCCACATCGTTGTAAAGTGCTTCCTAAAATTGACCTTGGTACTAGGAGCACTGTGGAGTGAGGATCTGCACAATTTTTACATATTCAGAACCTCTGGGGTGGGGGGTCCTGTAGATATAGGCAGCGTCCTTATAAAAGATGTTTTTCTAGACCCTAGTGTTGGAAAAATGTCCCAAGTCATTCTTCCCATTGCAAATCCCCTGCCACATAGTTTAACATGGCAAGAAGTTATTAACTAATAATTCCTGCTAGGAGAATCATAAAAATGCCATCTAAAGACTTCCTAGAATGGGATTGATAAATGGGTTAGCCAGCTCTGCTCTCCCTGCTGGAATAACAGCCATGATGAATTTTTGAGAAATGGTGCTCTCTGGGAAAAAATAGTGCCACACTTTGGAGGATGTGGTCATACCCTGGGGTGTTGCCCAGAACCTCATTGGACAAGAGTGCCCTCCTGCTTGACCCAGAGAACTTGGAATAAATATATGAGAGGGGCAGAGCCTCTCAGATCTGATGCTTGAAACTTAAGAAAGAAGAAGGGTCCATGCTGAGAAGTTTGATTTGCACCAACCAGGCCCTGCACTCCGAAGACTGCGCCTGCTGCACAATCCAGAACTATAGCCCTGTGAAATACCTTGCTTCAAAAGGACCAAAGAGTGGACTCCCTGCAAGCTATATGTTATAAGAGCTCACCTGGAACATCACCACCAAGAATCCTCAGCATGGAGTACTACCAGTGGATTTGTAAGGGTTTTGTCCAAGTGGATTGTGGGACCTGAAGTCCCAAACTTTCAAGGACCATCTTGGAGCTTCCAGACCCTTGGAGTAAGTTTTGGACACTTTGGGACTCTTTGGGGAACTTCAGGAAGAAGTTCCAGAAGTCTTGAGAAGTTTGGAGCAACTTTGGAAATAAGCTCCATAAGAGGACCGACTCCCCCTTGCCAGGCAAGCAGGCGACCGTCAACAGCGAGCCGGGCTGCCGTCCAGGTTCGTCCCGCTGAAAAGCTCTGGAGGTCTGACTTCCAGAGTTTGACCGGGAGTAAGCTGAAACCCAAGCCGGCGAACCCTCAACGAAGCCGGCCTGGTGAAGAGCATCGAGGGACCCCTGAATAAAAAGCTCCGGAAAGGTTTCTAAGTCCGAACGTAGTAAAGGTTACTGGGACCAACTGCGAGAGCCAAGCCGCCCACCTTCAACCGCGAGCCGGCCTGCATCCCTGGTTCGTCCCACTGGAAAGCTCCGGAGGTCTGACTTCCACAAGTTTGACCGGGAGCTCGTCGCAAGGCAAGTCGGCGAACCCTCACCGAATCCTGACTGGCTGAGAGCTTCGAGGGACCCCGGAAAGAAAAGTTCCAGAAAAGTTTCTAAGTCAGATGGTAAAAACTTTGACCAAGACCTACCACGAGGGGTAGCCACGCAAGGCTCCATTGCGGTCGGACTGAAACTTTGACCTGGTCTAGCGTGACCAGATGTCCCAATACGCGCTATAGGTTTCTATGTGCTATATAGTGCTAAATCTTTAAAAAAATAACATCTCCTGTTCCCTACCTTGGATTTTTTTCATTTTGGTGTCATTTTAAAGATAAAAATATTTCCTATTTTTATAAATTGTTGTAGGATTTTTATTGTGTGTTGTGTCTTAATTATTTACGGGAATTGGTGTTTTTAAATGCTTTACATGCCTGTCTTTGAAGTTAAGCTTGCCTGCTGGCAGCCAAGCTACCAAGGGTTGAGCATGGGAATAATTTTCTAAAGACCTGTACTGAGCCCTATATTGTGTTAGTGGCCTTGTTGCCAGTGGTAGATATATATTTACCACTACTAATAACCCACTTTCCAACACCATCACTCACAACATTTCCCTCCCCAGCCCCTACACTTTCGGCATTAACCACATCGATCATATCCCCATCCTCAAAAAAACTAGTGTCTCAGCTATATTCTATCATGCAGATGAAGACACCCCTGTGAAATGAAGTATCAACCCGGGTACCTCCTAGATCAATGAACAGTGTAAGTGCTACTGCACACAGACCAGAGCTCGCCCTCCTAAGTGCATATTGCGATTGATTCATGTAAAACTTTTGCACAGATTATAGTGCACACCAGAGATGCCTATTGAGGGTAAGTCTCAAAGATAATCCCAAGTGCAGTAGATGCAGAGACCCAGAGACAGACTTTATTCACCTGGCGTGGCAGTGTTTGTCAATTGTTAACTTCTGGGCGGAGGTAATGGGTCGCTGCTTCATATGAGTGGCATTGCTAACCCAATTATGCTGTTCCTAGTTTTGCTGGGATACAATGAGAATGTCCCAATCTTGGTGAGGAAACTAGTTGCCTCGGTTGTGCTGCTAGCTAAAACCAAGTTAGGTGTAGCTTGCCTTAATGAACAGTTGGACATATACCTGAAGCCCAACATCAAAAGTTGCACCTGGATCTCTGCTTATCCAGTTAGATTTAATTTAAGAACTCCCAATTCAATCCTTGGTTGAGTACGACGTGGTGGTATCATCCTACCAGGGTGTGGATAGGCGTTGATGGTGAAGCATGTAACAATAAGTGAGTGAGGCGTCTACTCCAATATCTTTGGATATTCTGGAGGTTATCTTCGAGACCTGTTCTGATAAATTGTCAGGGAACGGGCTCCCCTAAGACCACTTTGAATATTCCAGTTGTCCATTGTGTCTGACTATTTAAATTGGGAGATTCAACCGGTCTAATTTTCTCTCGCGCTCCTGTTTGTGGTACAAATATACCTGATAAATGCAAAGTGAACAATTGATGGACAGAATGCATAACAATGTCTGACATTCACCCCAGTACAGAGATCTGGGCCTAAATCCATCGTTTTTTTGCTCCCCATGCCAGTCTAGTTTGAACCCAGCCATATGCAAATCAGTCTTGACCCTGCGCCCAATGGGAACAGTCCAGCCCGAACTGCCAGGCCAGGTCCTCTCTGGACTGGAAACAACCAACCTAGGACCGGTTTCGGGGTTTCACCCCTCATCAGCCAGGATAGCTTGACTCCAGTGGCATGGAGAGCACGGGACCCACGTCTGGGCATACCCGTCCCACTCGGGGTGACAAATGCAAAAAGAACAATTGATGGACAGAATGCAGAACAATGTCATGCATTCCCCCCAGCACAGAGATCTGGGCCTAAATCCATCGTTTTTTTTGCTCCCCATGCCATTCCAGTTTGAACCCAGCCATATGCAAATCAGTCTTGACCCTGCGCCCATTGGGAACAGTCCAGCCCGAACTGCCAGGTCAGGTATTCCCTGGACTGGAAACAAGCATCCTAGGACCGGTTTCGAGGTTTCACCCCTCATCAGCCAGGATAGCTTGACTCCAGTGGCAAGGAGAGCACAGGGCCCACGTCTGGGCATACATGTTCCACTCGGGGTGACCAATGCAAAAACAACAATTGATGGACAGAATGCAAAACAATGTAATACATTAACCCCAGTACAGAGATCTGGGCCTAAATCCATTGTTTTTTTTGCTCCCCATGCCATTCCAGTTTGAACCCAGCCATATGCAAATCAGTTTTGACCTTGCACCCAATGGGAACAGTCTAGCTCGAACTGCCAGGCCAGGTCCTCCCTGGACTGGAAACAAGCATCCTAGGACCGGTTTCGGGGTTTCACCCCTCATCAGCCAGGATAGCTTGACTCCAATGTCATGGAGAGCACGGGACAGTCTGGGCATACATGTCCCACTCAGGGTGACAAATGCAAAAAGAACAATTGATGGACAGAATGCAGAACAATGTCATACATTCACCCCAGTACAGAGATCTGGGCCTAAATCCATAGTTTTTTTTGCTCCCCATACCATTCCAGTTTGAACCCAGCCATATGCAAATCAGTCTTGACCCTGCGCCCACTGGGAACAGTCCAGCCCGAACTGCCAGACCAGGTCCTCCCTGGACTGCAAACAAGCATCCTAGGACCGGTTTCGAGGTTTCACCCCTCATCAGCCAGGATAGCTTGACTCCAGTGGCAAGGAGAGCACGGGACCCACGTCTGGGCATACATGCCCCACTCGGGGTGAACAATGCAAAAAGAACAATTGATGGACAGAATGCAGAACAATGTAATACATTAACCCCAGTACAGCGATCTGGGCCTAAATCCATCATTTTTTTTGCTCCCCATGCCATTCCAGTTTGAACCCAGCCATATGCAAATCAGTTTTGACCCTGCACCCAATGGGAACAGTCTAGCCCGAACTGCCAGGCCAGGTCCTCCCTGGACTGGAAACAAGCATCCTAGGACCGGTTTCGGGGTTTCACCCCTCAACAGCCAGGATAGCTTGACTCCAAAGGCATGGAGAGCAGGGACACATGCCTGGGCATAGCCTTCCCACTCTGGGTGACAAATGCAAAAAGAACAATTGATGGACAGAATGCAGAACAATGTCATACATTCACCCCAGTACAGAGATCTGGGCCTCAATCCATCGTTGTTTTTGTCCCCATGCCACTCCAGTTTGAACCCAGTCATATGCAAATCAGTCTTGACCCTGCGCCCAATGGGAACAGTCCAGACTGAACTGCCAGTCCTCCCTGGACTGGAGACAGGCATCCTAGGACCAGTTTCGGGGTTTCACCCCTCATCAGCCAGGATAGCTTGACTCCAGTGGCATGGAGAGCACTGGACCCACATCTGGGCATACCCATCCCACTCTGGGTGACAAATGCAAAAAGAACAATTGATGGACAGAATGCAGAACAATGTCATACATTCACCCCAGTACAGAGATCTGGGCCTAAATCCATCGTTTTTTTTGCTCCCCATGCCATTCCAGTTTGAACCAAGCCATATGCAAATCAGTCTTGACCTTGCGCCCATTGGGAACAGTCCAGCCCGAACTGCCAGACCATGTCCTCCCTGGACTGGAAACAAGCATCCTAGGACCGGTTTCGAGGTTTCACCCCTCATCAGCCAGGATAGCTTGACTCCAGTGGCATGGAGAGCACGGGACCCACATCTGGGCATACCCATCCCAATCGGATGGCAAATGCAAAAAGAACAATTGAGGGACAGAATGCAGAATAATGTCATACATTCACGCCAGTACAGAGATCTGGGCCTAAATTCATCGTTTTTTGCTCCCCATGCCATTCCAGTTTGAACCCAGCCATATGCAAATCAGTCTTGACCCTGCGCCCATTGGGAACACTCCAGCCCGAACTGCCAGGCCAGGTCCTCCCCGGACTGCAAACAAGCATCCTAGGACCGGTTTCGGGGTTTCACCACTCATCAGCCAGGATAGCTTGACTCCATTGGCATGGAGAGAACAGGACCCACATCTAGGTATACCCATCCTACTTGGGGTGACAAATGAAAAAAGAACAATTGATGGACAGTATGCAGTACAATGTCATACATTCGCCCCAGTACAGAGATCTGGGCCTAAATCCATCGCTCACTGTGCCACTGGATTCAAGCTAGACTGGCTGATGAGGGGTGAGGCCCCGAAATCGGTCCCACAATGCTTGTTTCCGGTATAGGGAGGACCTGACTAGGCAGTGCGGTCTGGATGGTTCCCATGAGGCACAGGGTCAAGACTGATTTGATTATGGCTGGGTCTAAACTGGGGTGGCATGGTGAGCAAAAGAACGATGGATTTAACCCATATCTATTGACTGGGGAGAATGTTGGATTTGCTCTGCATTCTATCCATCATCTGTGTGTCTTTTGCTTTCTCACCCTAAGTGTGCCGGGTATGCCCAGACGTGGGTCCCAGGCTCACTGTGCTTCTAGATTCAAGCTAGCCTGGCTGATGAGGGTGATGCCCCAAAACCGGTCCCAGGATGAGTGTTTCCAGTCCAGGGAGGGCCTGGCTTGGCAGTTCGGTCTGGACTGTTCCCATGAGGCACAGGGTCAAGACTGATTTGCATATGGCTGGGTCTAAACTGGGGTGGCATGGTGAGCAAAACAATGAACGATTTAAGCCAGATCTATTGACTGGGAGAGAATGTTTGATTCGCTCTGCATTCCGTCCATCATCTGTGTGTCTTTTGCTTTCTCGCCCTAAGTGCGCCGGGTATGCCCAGACGTAGGTCCCGGACTCACTGTGCCACGGGATTCAAGCTAGCCAAGCTGATGAGGGGTGATGTCCCAAAACCAGTCCCAGGATGCTTGATTCCGGTACAGGGAGAACCTGGCTTGGCAGTTCGGTCTGGGCTGTTTCCATGAGGCACAGGGTCAAGACTGATTTGCATATGGCCGGGTCTAAACTGGGGTGGCATGGTGAGAAAAAGAACTATGGATTTAACCCAGATATATTGACTGGGGAAGAATGTTTGATTTGCTCTGCATTCCGTCCATCATCTTTGTGTCTTTTGCTTTCTTGCCCTAAGTGCGCCGGGTGTGCCCTGACGTGAGTCCCAGGCTCACTGTGCCACTGGATTCAAGCTAGCCTGGCTAATGAGGGGTGATACCCCGAAACCGGTCCCAGGATGCTTGTTTCTGGTCCAGGGAGGAACTGACTTGGCAGTTCGGTCTGGACTGTTCCCATGAGGCACAGGGTCAAGACTGATTTGAATATGGCTGGGTCTAAACTGGGGAGGCATGGTGAGCAAAAGAATGATGGATTTAACCCTGATCTATTGACTGGGGGAGAATGTTTGATGTGCTCTGCATTCCGTCCATCATCTGTTTGTCTTTTGCTTTCTCGCCCTAAGTGCGCCGGGTATGCCCAGACGTGGGTACCGGGCTCACTGTGCCACTGGATTCAAGCTGACCTAGCTGATGAGGGGTGATGCCCCGAAACCGGTCCCAGGATGCTTGTTTCCGGTCCAGAGAGGACCTGGCTTGGCAGTTCTGTCTGGACTGTTCCCATGAGGCACAGGGTCAAGACTGATTTGCATATGGCTAGGTCTAAACTAGGGTGGCATGATGAGCAAAAGAACAATGGATTTAACCCAGATCTATTGACTGGGGAGAATGTTTGATTTGCTCTGCATTCCGTCCATCATCTGTGTGTCTTTTGCTTTTTCGCCTTAAGTGTGCCGGGTATGCCCAGACGGAGGTCCCAGGCTCACTGTGCCACTGAATTCAAGTTAGCCTGGCTGATGAGGGGTGATGCCCTGAAACCGGTCCAATGATGCTTGTTTACGGTCCAGGGAGGACCTGGCTTGGCAGTTCAGTCTGGACTGTTCCCATGAGGGACAGAGTCAAGACTGATTTGCATTTGGCTAGGTCTAAACTGTGGTGGCATGGTGAGCAAAAGAATGATGGTTTTATCCCAGATCTATTGACTGGTAGAGAATGTTTGATTTCCTCTGCATTCCGTCCATCATTTGTGTGTCTTTTGCTTTCTCGCCCTAAGAGCCCCGGGTATGCCCAGATGTGGGTCCGGGGCTCGCTGTGCCACTGGATTCAAGGTAGCCTGGCTAATTAGGGGTGATGCCCCGAAACCGATCCCAGGATGCTTGTTTCATGTCCAGAGAGGACCTGGCTCGGCAGTTTGGTCTGGACTGTTCCCATGAGGCACAGGGTCAAGACTGAATTCCATATGGCTGGGTCTAAACTGGGGTGGCATGGTGAGCAAAAGAACGATGGTTTTAACCCAGATCTATTGACTGGCAGAGAATGCTTGATTTGCTCTGCATTCCGTCCATCATCTGTGTGTTTTTTGCTTTCTCACCCTATGTGCGCCGGGTGTTTCAAGACGTGGGTCCCGGGCTCATTGTCCCCCAGGATTCAACCTTGCCAGGCTGATATGGGGTGATGCCCAGAAACCAGACCCAGGATGCTTGTTTCCGGTCCAGGGAGGACCTGGCTTGGCAGTTTAGTCTGAACTGTTCCCATGAGGCACAGGGTCAAGACTGATTTGCATATGGTTGGGTCTAAACTGAGGTGGCATGGTGAGCAAAAGAACGATGGATTTAACCCAGATATATTGACTGGGGAGAATGTTGGATGTGCTCTGCATTCTGTCCATCATCTTTGTGTCTTTTGCTTTCTCGCCCTAGGTCCGCCGGGTATGCCCAGACGTCGGTACCGGGCTCACTGTGCTACTGGATTCAAGCTAGCCTGCTGATGAGGGGTGATGCCCCGAAACCGGTCCCAGGATGCTTGTTTCTGGTCCAGGGAGGACCTGGCTTGGCAGTTCTGTCTGGACTGTTCCCATGAGGCACAGGGTCAAGACTGATTTGCATATGGCTGGGTCTAAACTGGGGTGCCATGGTCAGCAAAAGCACGATGGACTTAACCCAGATCTATTGACTGGGGGAGAATGTTTGATTTGCTCTGCACTCCATCTATCATCTGTGTGTATTTTGCTTTCTCGCCCTAAGTGCGCTGGGTATGCCCAGACGTGGGTCCCAGGCTCACTGTGCCACTGGAGTCAAGCTAGCCTGCCTGATGAAGGATCATGTCCTGAAACCGGTCCCATGATACTTGTTTCCGGTCCAGGGAGGACCTGGCTTGGCAGTTCAGTCTGGACTGTTCTCATGAGGCACAGGGTCAAGGCTGATTTGCATATGTCTGGGTCTAAACTGGGCTGGCATGGAGAGCAAGTGAACGATGGATTTAACCCAGATCTATTGACTGGCGGAGAATGGTTTATTTGCTCTGCATTCCGTCCATCATCTCTGTGTCTTTTGCTTTCTTGCCCTAAGTGCCCCAGGTATGCCCAGACGTGGGTCCCAGGCTCACTGTGCCCCTGGATTCAAGCTAGCCTGGCTGATGAGGGGTGTTGCCCAGAAACCTGTCCCAGGATGCTTGTTTTCAGTCCTGGGAGGACCTGGCTTGGCAGTTCGGTCTGGACTGTTCCAATGAGGCACAGGGTGAAGACTGATTTGCTATGGCTGGGTCTAAACTGGGGAGGCATGGTGAGCAAAAGAATGATGGTTTTATACCAGATCTATTGACTGGGAGAGAATGTTTGATTTGCTCTGCATTCTGTCCATCATCTCTGTGTCTTTTGCTTTCTTGCCCTAAGTGCCCCAGGTATGCCCAGACGTGGGTCCCAGGCTCACTGTGCCGTAGGATTCAAGCTTGCCAGGCTGATATGGGGTGATGCCCCGAAACCGGTCCCAGGATGCTTGTTTCCGGTCCAGGGAGGACCTGCCTTGGCAGTTCTGTCTGGACTGTTCCCATTAGGCACAGGGTCAAGACTGATTTGCATATGGTTGGGTCTAAAGTAGGGTGGCATGGTGAGCAAAAGAACGATGTATTTCACCCAGATCTATTGACTGGCAGAGAATGTTTGATTTGCTCTGCATTCCATCCATCATCTGTGTGTCTTTTGCTTTCTCGTCCTATGTGTGCCGGGTATTTCCAGACGTGGGTCCTGTGCTCACTGTGCCACAGGATTCAAGCTTGACAGGCTGATATGGGATGATGCCCCGAAACCGGTCCCAGGATGCTTGTTTCCGGTCCAGGGAGGACCTGCCTTGGCAGTTCTGTCTGGACTGTTCCCATTAGGCACAGGGTCAAGACTGATTTGCATATGGTTGGGTCTAAAATTGGGTAGCATGGTGAGCAAAAGAACGATGTATTTCACCCAGATCTATTGACTGGCAGAGAATGTTTGATTTGCTCTGCATTCCATCCATCATCTGTGTGTCTTTTGCTTTCTCGCCCTATGTGTGCCGGGTATTTCCAGACGTGGGTCCTGTGCTCACTGTGCGACAGGATTCAAGCTTGCCAGGCTGATATGGGATGATGCCCCGAAACCGGTCCCAGGATGCTTGTTTCCGGTCCAGGGAGGACCTGGCTTGGCAGTTTAGTCTGGACTGTTCCCATGAGGCACAGGGTCAAGACTGATTTGCATATCGGTGGGTCTAAACTGGGGTGGCATGGCGAACAAAAGAACAATGGATTTAACCCAGATCTATTGACTGGGGAGAATGTTGGATGTGCTCTGCATTCCATCCAACATCTTTGTGTCTTTTGCTTTCCAGCCCCAGGTGCGCCGGGTATGCCCAGACATGGGTCCCGGGCTCACTGTGCTACTGGATTCAAGCTAGCCGGGCTGATGCCCCGAAACCGGTCCCAGGATGCTTGTTTCTGGTCCAGGGAGGACCTGGCTTGGCAGTTCTGTCTGGACTGTTCCCATGAGGCACAGGCTCAAGACTGATTTGCATATGGCTGGGTCTAAACTGGGGTGGCATGGTGAGCAAAAGAACAATGGATTCAACCGAGATCTATTGACTGGCAGAGAATGTTTGATTTGCTCTGCATTCCGTCCATCATCTGTGTGTCTTTTGCTTTCTCTCCCTATGTGCGCCGGGTATTTCCAGACGTGGGTCCCGGGCTCACTGTGCCACAGGATTCAAGCTTGCCAGACTGATATGGGGTGATGCCCCGAAATCGGTCCCAGGATGTTTGTTTCCGGTCGAGGGAGGACCTGGCTTGGCAGTTTAGTCTGGACTGTTCCCATGAGGCAGAGGGTCAAGACTGATTTGCATATGGCTGGGTCTAAACTGGGGTGGCATGGTGAGTAAAAGAACGATGGATTTAACCGAGATCAATTGACTGGAGAGAATGTTGGATGTGCTCTGCATTCCATCCATCATCTATGTGTCTTTTGCTTACTTGCCCTAAGTGCGCCGGGTATGCCCAGACGTGGGTCCCAGGCTCACTGTGCTACTGGATTCAAGCTAGCCTGGTTGATGAGGGGTGATGCCCCAAAACCGGTCCCAGGATGCTTGTTTCCGGTCCATGGAAGATCTGTCTTGGCAAATACATTATGGACTGTTCCCATGAGGCACATGGTCAAGGCTGATTTGCATATGGCTGATTCCAAACTGGGGTAGCATGGTGAGCAAAAGAACGATGGATTTAACCCACATCTATTGACTTGGGAGAATGTTGGATGTGCTCTGCATTTCGCCCATCATCTTTGTGTCTTTTGCTTTCTCGCCCTAGGTGCGCGGGGTATGCCCAAACGTGGGTCCCGGGCTCACTGTGCTACTGGATTGAAGCTAGCCTGCCTGATGAGGGATGATCCCCTGAAACAGGTCCCAGATGCTTGTTTCCGGTCCAGGGAGGACCTGTCTTGGCAGTTCAGTCTGGACTGTTCCCATGAGGCACAGGGTCAAGACTGATTTGCATTTGGCTAGGTCTAAACTGTGGTGGCATGGTGAGCAAAAGAACGATGGATTTAACCCAGATCTATTGACTGGCGGAGTATGGTTTATTTGCTCTGCATTCCGTCCATCATCTCTGTGTCTTTTGCTTTCTTGCCCTAAGTGCGCCGGTTATGCCCATACGTGGGTCCCAGGCTCACTTTGCCACTGGATTCAAGCTAGCCTGGCTGATGAGGGGTGATGCCCCGAAACCAGTCCCAGGATGCTTGTTTCATCTCCAGGGAGGACCTGGCTTGGCAGTTTGGTCTGGACTGTTTCCATGAGGCACAGGGTCAAGACTAATTTGCATATGGCTGGGTCTGAACTGGGGTGGTATGGTGAGCAAAAGAACGATGGATTTAACCCAGATCTATTGACTGGCAGAGAATGTTTGATTTGCTCTGCATTCCGTCTATCATCTGTGTGTCTTTTGCTTTCTCGCCCTATGTGCGCCGGGTATTTCCAGACGTGGGTCCCGGGCTCGCTGTGCCATAGGATTCAAGCTTGCCAGGCTGATATGGGGTGATGTCCTGAAACCGCTCCCAGGATGCTTGTTGCCGGTCCAGGGAGGACCTGGCTTGGCAGTTTAGTTTGGACTGTTCTGATGAGGCACAGGGTCAAGACTGATTTGCATATGGCTGGGTCTAAACTGGGGTGGCATGGTGAGCAAAAGAACGATGGATTTAACCCAGATCTATTGACTGGAGAGAATGTTGGATGTGCTCTGCATTCCATCCATCATCTATGTGTCTTTTGCTTTCTCGCCCTAAGTGCACTGGGTATGCCCAGACGTGGGTCCCGGGCTCACTGTGCCACTGAATTCAAGTTAGCCTGGCTGATGAAGGGTGATGCCTCAAAACCGGTCCCATGATGCTAGTTTCCGGTGCAGGGAGGACCTGGCTTGGCAGTTCAGTCTGGACTGTTCCCATGAGGCACAGGGTCAAGACTGATTTGCATTTGGCTAGGTCTAAACTGTGGTGGCATGGTGAGCAAAAGAACGATGGATTTAACCCAGATCTATTGACTGGCGGAGTATGGTTTATTTGCTCTGCATTCCGTCCATCATCTCTGTGTCTTTTGCTTTCTTGCCCTGAGTGCGCCGGGTATGCCCAGACGTGGGTCCCGGGCTCACTTTGCCACTGGATTCAAGCTAGCCTGGCTGATGAGGGGTGATGCCCCGAAACCAGTCCCAGGATGCTTGTTTCATGTCCAGGGAGGACCTGGCTTGGCAGTTTGGTCTGGACTGTTCCCATGAGGCACAGGGTCAAGACTAATTTGCATATGGCTGGGTCTGAACTGGGGTGGTATGGTGAGCAAAAGAACGATGGATTTAACCCAGATCTATTGACTGGCAGAGAATGTTTGATTTGCCCTGTCCGTCCATCATCTGTGTGTCTTTTGCTTTCTCGCCCTATGTGCGCCGGGTATTTCCAGATGTGGGTCCCGGGCTCGCTGTGCCACTGGATTCAAGCTAGCCTGGCTGATGAGGGGTGATGCCCTGAAACCGCTCCCAGGATGCTTGTTTCATGTCCAGGGAGGACCTGGCTTGGCAGTTTGGTCTGGACTGTTCCCATGAGGCACAGGGTCAAGACAGATTTGCATATGGCTGATTCTAAACTGGGGTAGCATGGTGAGCAAAAGAACGATGGATTTAACCCACATCTATTGACTGGGGAGAATGTTGGATGTGCTCTGCATTCCGTCCATCATCTTTGTGTCTTTTGCTTTCTCGCCCTAGGTGCGCCGGGTATTTCCAGACGTGAGTCCCGGGCTCACTGTGCCATAGGATTCAAGCTTGCCAGGCTGATATGGGGTGATGCCCTGAAACCGCTCCCAGGATGCTTGTTTCCGGTCCAGGGAGGACCTGGCTTGGCAGCTTAGTTTGGACTGATCTGATGAGGCACAGGGTCAAGACTGATTTGCATATGGCTGGGTCTAAACTGGGGTGGCATGGTGAGCAAAAGAAAGATGGATTTAACCCAGATCTATTGACTGGAGAGAATGTTGGATGTGCTCTGCATTCCATCCATCATCTCTGTGTCTTTCGCTTTCTTGCCCTAAGTGCGCCGGGTATGCCCAGACGTGGGTCCCGGGCTCACTTTGCCACTGGATTCAAGCTAGCCTGGCTGATGAGGGGTGATGCCCCGAAACCAGTCCCAGGATGCTTGTTTCATGTCCAGGGAGGACCTGGCCTGGCAGTTTGGTATGGACTGTTCCCATGAGGCACAGGGTCAAGGCTGATTTGCATATGGCTGATTCTAAACTGGGGTAGCATGGTGAGCAAAAGAACGATGGATTTAACCCACATCTATTGGCTGGGAAGAATGTTGGCTGTGCTCTGCATTCCGTCCATCATCTTTGTGTCTTTTGCTTTCTTGCCCTAGGTGTGCGGGGTATGCCCAAATGTGGGTCCCGGGCTCACTGTGCTACTGGATTCAAGCTAGCCTGCCTGATGAGGGATGATGCCCTGAAACAGGTCCCAGATGCTTGATTCCAGTCCAGGGAGGACCTGGCTTGGCAGTTCTGTCTGGACTGTTCCCATGAGGCACAGGGTCAACACTGATTTGCATATGGCTGGGTCTAAACTGGGGTGGCATGGTCAGCAAAAGTACGATGGATTTAACCCAGATCTATTGACTGGGGGAGAATGTTTGATTTGCTCTGCATTCCGTCTATCATCTGTGTGTCTTTTGCTTTCTCGCCCTAAGTGCGCCAGGTATGCCCAGACATGGGTCCCGGGCTCACTGTGCCACTGGATTCAAGCTAGCCAGGCTGATGAGGGGTGATGCCCCAAAACCGGTCCCAGGATGCTTGTTTCCAGTCCAAGGAGGACCTGGCTTGGCAGTTCAGTGTGGACTGTTCCCATGAGGCACAGGGTCAAGACTGATTTCCATATGGCTGGGTCTAAACTGGGCTGGCATGGTGAACAAAATAATTATGGTTTTATCCCAGATTCTATTGACTGGGAGAGAATGTTTGATTTGCTCTGCATTCCGTCCATCATCTGTGTGTCTTTTGCTTTCTCGCCCTAAGAGCGCCGGGTATGCCCAGATGTGGGTCCCGGGCTCACTGTGCCACTGGTTTCAAGTAAGCCTGGCTAATGAGGGGTGATGCCCCGAAACCGGTCCCAGGATGCTTGTTTCATGTCCAGAGAGTACCTGGCTTGGCAGTTTGGTCTGGACTGTTCCCATGAGGCACAGGGTCAAGACTGATTTCCATATGGCTGGGTCTAAACTGGGGTGGCATGATGAGCAAAAGTACGATGGATTTAATCCAGATCTATTGACTGGGGGAGAATGTTTGTTTTGCTCTGCATTCCCTCTATCATCTGTGTCTTTTGCTTTCTCGCCCTAAGTGGGCCAGGTATGCCCAGACGTGGGTCCCGGGCTCACTGTGCCACTGGATTCAAGCTAGCCAGGCTGATGAGGGGTGATGCCCCGAAACCGGTCCCAGGATGCTTCTTTCATGTCCAGAGAGGACCTGGCTTGGCAGTTTGGTCTGGATTCTTCCCATGAGGCACAGGGTCAAGACTGATTTTCATATGGCTAGGTCTAAACTGGTGTGGCATGGTGAGCAAAAAAACGATGGTTTTAAGCAAGATCTATTGACTGGCAGAGAATGTTTGATTTGCTCTGCATTCCGTCCATCATCTGTGTGTTTTTTGCTTTCTCGCCCTATGTGTGCCCGGTGTTTCAAGACGTGGGTCCCGGGCTCACTGTCCCCCAGGATTCAAGCTAGCCAGGCTGATATGGGGTGATGCCCAGAAACCGGTCCCAGGATGCTTGTTTCCGGTCCAGGGAGTACCTAGCTTGGCAGTTCAGTCTGGACTGTTCCCTTGAGGCACAGGGTGAAGACTGATTTGCATATGGCTGGGTCTGAACTGGGGTGGCATGGTGAGCAAAAGAACGATGGATTTAACCCAGATATATTGACTGGGGAGAATGTTGGATGTGCTCTGCATTCCGTACATCATCTTTGTGTCTTTTGCTTTCTCGCCCTAGGTCTGCCGGGTATGCCCAGACGTGGGTCCCGGGCTCACTGTGCCACTAGATTCAAGCTAGCCTGGCTGATGAAGGAAGATGCCCTGAAACCGGTCCCATGATGCTTGTTTCCGGTCCAGGGAGGACCTGGCTTGGCAGTTCAGTCTGTACTGTTCCCATGAGGCACAGGGTCAAGGCTGATTTGCATATATCTGGGTCTAAACTGGGGTGGCATGGAGAGCAAATGAACGATGGATTTAACCGAGATCTATTGACTGGGGAGATTTTTGGATTTGCTTTGCATTCCGTCAGTCATCTGTGTGTCTTTTGCTTTCTCGCCCTAAGTGCGCCAGGTAAGCCCAGACATGGGTCCCGGGCTCACTGTGCCACTGGATTAAAGCTAGCCTGGCTGATGAAGGATGATGCCCCGAAACCGGTCCCATGATGCTCGTTTCCGGTCCAGGGAGGACCTGGCTTGGCAGTTCAGTCTGGACTGTTCCTAAGAGGCACAGGGTCAAGACTGATTTGCATTTGGCTAGGTCTAAACTGTGGTGGCATGGTGAGTAAAAGAATGATCGATTTAACCCAGATCTATAGACTGGCGGAGAATGGTTTATTTGCTCTGCATTCCGTCCATCATCTCTGTGACTTTTGCTTTCTTGCCCTAAGTGTCCCGGGTATGCCCAGACGTGGGTCCCGGGCATGCCCAGACGTGGGTCCCGGGCTCACTGTGCCCCTGGATTCAAGCTAGCCTGGCTGATGAGGGGTGATGCCCCGAAACCGGTTGCAGGATGCTTGTTTCATGTCCAGGGAGGACCTGGCTTGGCAGTTTGGTCTGGACTGTTCCCATGAGGCACAGGGTCAAGACTGATTTCCATATGGTTGGGTCTAAACTGGGGTGGCATGGTGAGCAAAAGAACGATGGATTTAACCCAGATCTATTGACTGGCAGAGAATGTTTGATTTGCTCTGCATTCCGTCCATCATCTGTGTGTCTTTTGCTTTCTCGCACTATGTGTGCCAGGTATTTCCAGACGTGGGTCCCAGGCTCACTGTGCCACAGGATTCAAGCTTGCCAGGCTGAAATGGGGTGATGCCCCGAAAACGGTCCCAGGATGCTTGTTTCTGTTCCAGGGAGGACCTGGCTTGGCAGTTTAGTCTGGACTGTTCCCATGAGGCACAGGGTCAAGACTGATTTGCATATGGCTGATTCTAAACTGGGGTGGCATGGTGAGCAGAAGAACGATGGATTTAATCCACATCCATTGACTGGGGAGAATGTTGGATGTGCTCTGCATTCCGTCCATCATCTTTGTGTCTTTTGCTTTCTCGCCCTAAGTGTCCCGGGTATGCCCAGACGTGGGTCCCGGGCATGCCCAGACGTGGGTCCCGGGCTCACTGTGCCCCTGGATTCAAGCTAGCCTGGCTGATGAGGGGTGATGCCCCGAAACCAGTCCCAGGATGCTTGTTTCCGGTCCAGGGAGGACCTGCCTTGGCAGTTCTGTCTCGACTTTTCCCATTAGGCACAGGGTCAAGACTGATTTGCATATGGCTGGGTCTAAACTGGGCTGGCATGGTGAGCAAAAGAACGATGTATTTCACCCAGATCTATTGACTGGCAGAGAATGTTTGATTTGCTCTGCATTCCGTCCATCATCTGTGTCTCTTTTGCTTTCTCGCCCTATGTGCGCCGGGTATTTCCAGACGTGGGTCCTGGGCTCACTGTGCCACAGGATTCAAGCTTGCCAGGCTGATATGGGGTGATGCCCCGAAACCGGTCCCAGGATGCTTGTTTCTGGTCCAGGGAGGACCTGGCTTGACAGTTTAGTCTGGACTGTTCCCATGAGGCACAGGGTCAAGACTGATTTGCATATGGGTGGGTCTAAACTGGGGTGGCATGGTCAGCAAAAGTACGATGGATTTAACCCAGATCTATTCACTGGGGGAGAATGTTTGATTTGCTCTGCATTCCGTCCATCATCTGTGAGTCTTTTTCTTTCTCGCCCTAAGTGCGCCAGGAATGCCCAGACATGGGTCCCGGGCTCACTGTGCCACTGGATTCAAGTTAGCCTGGTTGATAAAGGGTGATGCCTCGAAACCGGTCCCAGGATGCTTGTTTCCGGTCCAGGGAGGACCTGGCTTGACAGTTCGGTCTGGACTGTTCCCATGAGGCACAGGGTCAAGGCTGATTTGCATATTGCTAGATCTAAACTGGGCTGGCATGGTGAGCAAAAGAACAATGGATTTAACTCAGATCTATTGACTGGGGAGAATGTTTGATTTGCTCTGCATTCCGTCCATCATCTGTGTGTCTTTTGCTTTCGCGCCCTAAGTGCGCCGGGTATGCCCAGACATGGATCCCGGGCTCACTGTGCTACTGGATTCAAGCTAGCCTGGCTGATGAGGGGTGATGCCCCGAAACCGGTCCCAGGATGCTTGTTTCCGGTCCAGGGAGGACCTGGCTTGGCAGTTCGGTCTGGACTGCTTCCATGAGGCACAGGGTCAAGGCTGATTTGCATATGGCTGGGTGTAAACTGGGCTGGCATGGTGAGCAAAAGAACAATGGATTTAACTCAGATCGATTGACTGGGGGAGAATGTCTGATTTGCTCTGCATTCCGTCGATCATCTGTGTGTCTTCTGCTTTCTCGCCCTAAGTGCGCTGGGTATGCCCAGACGTGGGTCCCAGGCTCACTGTGCCACTGGATTCAAGCTAGCCTGGCTGATGAGGGTCAATGCCCCGAAACCAGTCCCAGGATGCTTGTTTCCGGTCCAGGGAGGACCTGTCTTGGCAGTTCGGTCTGGACTGTTCCCATGAGGAACAGGGTCAAGACTCATTTGCATATGGCTGGGTCCAAACTGAGGTGGCATGGTGAGCAAAGAACGATGGATTAAACCCAGATCTTTGTGACTGGGGGTGAATGTTTGCATTGTTCAGCATTCCGTCCATCATTTGTTCCTCATGCTTCATACTAAACAGACTTCGCATAAACATCATATGACACTCTGTAAACAACGAGAAATTAGAGGGGCGTGCCAGAAACAGTGGGGAAGCTGAACACCTGGAAAAGCCTTCTGAGAAAGAAATGTTAAAAACCAGGTAGCCCGTTTTAACAATTATAAAGACATTAAGTATGTGCGACTGTACTGTATCTTCCTAATGTCTTTCTGAGAAGCTCCTCGTCTCCTTTATGGTACTGTACTCATATCTGGTCCCCAAAGAGTGCACGTGCTGGAGAATGCCCCAGACAGTACGTGTGCTCCTCCGCATGTTTAAGTTATTCTGCATTTGCCTGTCTAATGCGAGTCTCTTTCTGCATATGTAGGTCTTTGAGTCTGTCTCTGCTGCATCTGTGTACCACACATCTGTGTGTCTGCCTCTATGCGTAAGAACTGGTATTCAATGATTAGAGCCCACTTTACATGTACATGTGCTTAATGGAGTGCGATAATTTTGTACCCAGTGCTCTAGGTTTCAGTATTACCGAGGGATTACAACTAATCCTCTAGGGAATATGGAATAACATTATAAAGCCGTGTTTGCACACCAATTTATGCATACTATTCCTAATTTCCGCGCCTTTGTGGGGACCAATTCTACTAGGTTTGACCTGGTGAATTTACCTCCAGTATTACTCATGTTAATTTTGCCAGCAGTAATGCCACATATGAAATTATCACCTGCCTCGTAATAATATTTTCAGCGGAAACTCCTGTTTCTGCCCAAATTAAGGGTAAGAAGCTACTCATAATGAAGTCCAACGTGCAAAACCTTGTGTAAAAACACAGGGGCAGATTTACAAGATAGTGACGCATCTGTAGAGATGCGTCACTTTCCCTGCGCCACCCTGAGAAACCCTTGCGCCACCATGGATGCGCCGTATTTACAACACAGTTTAAGAAATTGTAGTCAGGTAAGCTCTATAAAAGTCGCTTCCAGTTGGATTACTCCAAAAATAATTCTGTTAATTTTCTCAATGAATTAAACATTCTTGTAAAAATACAGAGATAAGAACAACACAGGTGTAGGTATTCTTGAATTGAATTTTATATTAAAAATTGAAGATCATTTAACCTTATGTATTGTTTTATTTCTGGCTACATTGTGTTGATTTCTGGTTTTTGTACCCTTTACAACGAATGATTGGTTTTTTAATATAAAATTCAGTTCAAGAATACCTACACCCGTGTTGTTCTTATCTCTGTATTTCTACAAGAATGTTTAATTCATTGAGAAAATTAACAGAATTATTTTTGGAGTAATCCAACTGGAAGCGACTTTTATAGAGCTTACCTGACTACAATTTCTTAAACTGTATAAATATATGTGAATTAATCCCTTGTAGGCACACCTACCTGCTCATTTAATTGCCCAAGCCTCCAAGGGTCTATTGGGTTTCCCATATTTTGAGATAGTATTTACAACACGGCGCACCATGGCGCAAGGATTGACAGATGCATCAGAAATTCTGACTTATCTATTGGGGCAAAAGTCACGCATTGCTGGAGTCATGTCGCAAGCACGACGCAACTCCAGCCATGCATTTTGAGGCCTATTCCCACTACACCGCGTCACTCCTTACGCCTGCTTCAAGCAGGCGTAAGGTTTTGACGCAGTGGCGTCCTAGAAGTGACGGAGTGAAATCTTGTAGATTTCACTGCGTCACTTTTACGAGGCTTTCCTGCATGGGAACGCCCACCCTGCATACATTATACCTGACGCAGATATAATGTGACGCAGGGCTTTACAACGTGACACATCTCCCTAGATGCGTCACGTTGTAAATTGGCCGCATTTTTTACGCCACCGCTGCGTCACAAAAGTGTCGCAAGGGGCTTGTAAATCTGCCCCACTGTTTGGTCCGAGCTTCCACTTTGCACACTACTCAGAATGAAGACTTGATAGCCCCAGGCTCAAGACTAATTTGCACATGAGTGTTTTTTGCGCCCGACAATAATGATTAGGGGCTAAATGAGAGACAGGTATAGATTATGAGCAAAAAAAACAGGTGTAGAGCAAGACGCACAAACATGGATCCAAATGCAAATATCAAGAAAGAACAAAAAGGTTCAGATGGCCTCTTTTACAGTACTGCATCAGACGTTTGAGGTAATACTGAAGTACCAACGCTTACCCCTCGTTCCCTTACTGCCATTTTTTACGGTTTTAACTGGGAACAAATTAGTACAAATATGCAGCAAGTGTTATTCAGCATTATCTGCCATATTTTTTGCTCAAATTCCTAAATCCAACTGACATCCGGTGGCAATTGAATGTTGTAATGTTATGAAGGGATTTTGCACCACTATTGAAATGGGGTCGAGACGCAGACAGAAATAATAATGTTTACCAAAGATAGAAACAAAAAACAGACGAACAAAGTGCAATATCAGGGCGTACATGGAGAGCGTGAACCACAAACACACCAAACACAGCACAGCAACATAATACATACATCCTGAACCCCTAGGCCTCCCATTCACCCTGCCAGATCTTCCCCAAATCTCTGGCACTGTAAACAGTGCCTGTCTGTCATGCCTGCCTGCGTGCGTACTCCCCTGTGATACCTGACCCTGCTGAGAGGGATAATCTGCCTTCCAGCGGCTGCCCCTCCCGCAGCGGTCCGGTGAGGGATTACACCCCCCTCCAGGTGCACAGAGGTAAACCTCGCCTGCAGCGAGAGGAGGTAAGAGCCCCCAGGGGGGCCGCCCCTGCTCCGGAGGCAGCGCGGTGTCACCAGGTCCCGTGCAGGCCTCAGCGCTGGGACTGGGCCTCGGCTCACCCCTGACTCAGGCAAGGAGACCTCTGACCTCAGCGAGCCCGAGCTGTCAATCATCTCCGCTGCAATCCATGTCTGCCTCTCCCTTAGGCCCAACTGCTGCATCCTAATGAAGAGGCAGAGATTTCCGTTCTCCGAGAGACAGAGGTTTAACTTCATCCTACGGCTGCCATTAACCCTCTCAGTGCAGCAGCGAGCGTCAGTGCTCCCCTTGCATTTACTATTAACCCTTTCTCTGCACGAACTGTCATCAGTGCTCTGTAGGCACTTACCATTAAGTCTTTCCTTGCATCTATTGTGTCGTCCGTGTCTTTCTGGTCCTACCACTGAACTCCGTGGATTCGCACACGAGGCTGTCACCACATATACCATCAATCCTTTACCTATATTTGTAATCAATGTTCTATATGTGTTAGAAATGGGGGTCTCTAGTTGGCAGGTTGTTACCCTGTCCCAGTGCTTAATTTGTAAAATATGAAGTGCAGGTGCTCAAATGTTTGTTGGAGGCCACACCTACTTTTCTTCGGCTCCACCCATTTTCTCCACTGGCTCCACCCACTCTTAGCTCCACCCACATCCTCAACTGGCACTGCTAAAAGTCAGATGTAATACCCGATCGCATGGGAATATCACACAAAGGCACCCAGGCCAGAAAACATGAAAATCCCACACATAAGTACTCAGACCAAAACGTAACACAAAGCCACCCAGCCTCAGGCCAGAAAGCACGAAAATGTCAAACAAAGGCACTCAAGCCAGTGGCGATGGAACAATTTTCAGAGTGCTGGTGCTGCCCTCAATGTTACATCACTAAAAAAGTCATAACTTTGTGAAAAATCCAAACATCACACTAAGGACAAACATAGCAAATGAGCCTTACCCATACCGGCGGAGGTGGTGAGGGTGTGGTTAGGTATGTTGCAGTGGAGCATTTTGAACACCACTGCTTGTTGAGTGGTGTTCAAAAGACTCAGTCTTTCACCCTGAAAGTCACGGTTGTGTTTGTGACTCAAGCCTGCAACTTAATAAGTTCTCTTACTGTCTTAAATCCTTATTCGTAGGGTCACGGGTTCTAGTGTTGATCTGACTGCTCAAACCAGGAGTCACAGTTTCTGCCCCTGAGTCAAGACCTCAGGTTCAGTGCAACAGGTTCTTCTTTAGACCAAAGAAAAACCTCTCCAGCCAAAGACCAGTGGACCTGTACTTGAGTCTCAACCTGAGGGCCACAGGATCAGAACCTCAACCTGGGGCCCACAGGATCAGGACCTCAACCTGAGGCCCACAGGATCAGAACCTCAACCTGGGGGGCACAGGATCAGAACCTCAACCTGAGGGCCACAGGATCAGAACCTCAACCTGAGGTAGACCAATTCTACTAACAGCTTATCTTATCTTATAAAAGCGCATCGCTACCTTAAGGATTCACAGCACTGTGAGTCAGAACCTCAACCTGAGAGTTGCCCATTTCTACTAACAGCTTATCTTATCTTGACTTATAAAAGCGCATAGCTACCTTAAGGTTTCACAGCGCTGTGAGTCAGAACAGTGCACTTACAAAACGGCTTTTAAAAACGTGCCTCATTTGCTAAAGTGGTTAAAAAACACCTCATTGATAGGGCCATTAGCTCTAATGCAATCAATGAAAATGGGGTCCTGGCCATCGGTTGGATACTAAAAGACAACCATATCGGGGGTGCAATGAGCCCCTCTCAGCCTTATGCCCCAGCACCACTGCACCTGCTGAGCTAATGGCAGCTACGTGATATATTCAAGTCTGAGGGAGAGGATTCCCCCAGTGGCCCCTTCTACTCTCTCTCTCAGGGGAGCCCCAGCAGCACCCCTTTCTCCTGCTCTGCTGTAGGTGCTTGCTTGTGTCCTATTTAGGGAAGAGGCTGGCGCAGCAGCGACTATATTTGACACCCGAGAAGGAGGCACGGTAAACAAGATATCCGGGAGCCGGACCGCAGCTGTCCAGGATCTGTCACCACTGCTGCCGGGGTAGGAGGCGGTCACGGAGAGGCGGGAAAAGGCAACTCTCCGGAATTGCCCCAGCCCCAAGCGCACATCCCTCTGTCTCCTCAGCGCGCATCTCCGCGTCCCTGAGAGCGCAGTACCAGACCTGCGCAGCCCACACATGAGCACGAACGGCCCCTCAGGACCGCGGTTTTAAGCGCAGCCAAAATATACAGAGGCCTACGTGGTCCAACGCCCGGCGTCCACCTCCGCGAAACTCACATACATTAACTTATCACAAAAATGCACGTTGTTTTGACCAAATAGTCACTTTACAAGCAGCGCTTTTCGCCTATGCACTTGGAGACACCCAGATTTCGCTAGCAAATTCTGGGAGCGTGAGCGCGGAGATTCCCTCGCAATTGTCATCCCAGCTCTCCCCCCAAACGCCCCCCCCCCAAAAGAAACCTGGCGATTACTGGTTGTTTGGACTACCTGTGTTTGCAGTGGCAGCACATGCTACGACAGCACCTGCCAGCAGCAGCCCTGACAAGGAAAAAGGGTTTTCCCCACCAAATCCCGGTGCATACAGCGCCCCAACCCCCACCCACGAAAGAGTGGCTCCTGGAGACAGTAACAGTTATTATATTTAAAATAAATGTATTTACATATATGATATATACCTGATTATGAATCTTCCTCTGGGGCTCAGGGGCAGGCTAAGTCAAGTGTCTACTAAGTCCCGCCACCACCGATGCCCTCAACTGCCACGCCACGGTAGTCGGGTGGGGCCGAGTTGGCGAGTTGTTGGCGATGACTCGTGGTGGTGGCAGGTGGTGTCGTGGTGCTGCGCGCTGCTGCGGTGGTTATGCTGGGGCAGGCCACGGGCGTGCCAATGTGAGAAAAATCAAATCTGCGCACGTTGCCGCAGCCCGGCAGCCGCACATAACCAAAATGCAGCCCAAATCTCGGCCCGGGCCCCTGGGCCTGCGCCCACCCACAGCAGGGCAGCAAGTTAGTGGCACTGGCACCGTGGCACGCAACACTGACTGAAGCACTAAGGCAGGGCCGCCGCCGCGCGTAGAGCGCAGTGCGCCGCCATGACGCCATCATCTCATCAACACAGTAGTTAAGTTATTATATTTAAAATACAATTTATTTACAAAATTTTACATATACCTGATTATGAATCTAGGCTAAGTGTTGCCCTCAACTGTTCAACACGCCACGGTCGTCGGGTGGGGCTGCGTTGGCGATGACTCGTGGTGGCAGGTGGTGTTGTGGTGCTGCGCGCTGTGGTGGTTATGCTGGGGCGTGCCAAATGTGAAAAAAATCTGCGCACGTTGCCGCAGCTCGGCAGCCGCACCAGTATAACCAAAATCCAGCCCAAATCTCGCCCCACCCACCCACAGGCAAGTTAGTGGCACTGGCATTGGCAACACTGACTGAAGCGGAAGCACTAAGGCAGGGCCGCCGACGCGCGTAGCGCAGCAGTGCGCCGCCATGAAGTTATTATATTTAAATTTATTTAGATCAACGTACCGTACAGCAGGCTAAGTGTCTAAGTCCGACTGTAGACCCGGCCCTGTCAATTAAGTGCCGGTGCTAAGCACCGGCACAAATTAAGCCCTGCCCTGTCCAAGTAGGGACCCTTCTTCCTAGTCAGGATAAGGGAGTTACACTCCTAAAATAACTCCTGATCACCCCTTGGCAGCTTGGCATGAGCAGTCAGGCTTATCTCAGAGGCAGCGTGTAAAGCATTTGCACATAACACAGTAATACAGTGAAAGCACTACAAAAGGACACCATACCAGTTTAGAAAAATATCCAATATTTAACAGTGTAAAACAAGACCAAAACAATAAAAAGTCACCATACAATGATCAAAATATGCACTTTGCAAAAATAACCTTAAAAATGCAGTTCCTTGAGGTAGGTAGCTCTGTCCGGTGCTACCGCAGTGCTGAAGACAACTAAATCCAACCCAACAGTTTCAGTCGACTGCGTCAGTGTGGTCCGGCGTCAGAAGACTTGTAAACAGTACCTTTTGTTGCGGCTGATATCAGTGGTGTGAGCCGGCGGCGGCGGTCATCGAGGCTGCAGTCTGAAGTGGAGTGGTGCGGCGTGCAGTGCCCTCGGGTAGCGGTGCAGGCAGCGGCTCAGTGACGGTCATCCAGCGGCATCAGTGAGACCAGGGCTGTGGTGTGAAGCGGGGCGGTGCTGCTGGTCACGGTGAAAACGGCTGCGTCCTTCGAAGATTGGCGGTCGATGAGGCTAGTGTCGGTGGGCCGCAGCTGCGGTGTGGGACGGGCGGTGTTTTGTGTAGCTTACGAGCGGTGCCAGAAGGCCACGGTGCCCACCATGGCGGCAATGTCAGCTGGCAAAGGCATCGTCGTGAGACCAGGGCGGTGGAGTGAAGCGAGGCAGTGCAGAATACGGTGTCCGCAGGTCACAGTGCAAGCAGCGGCTCAGTGGCGGCGACAGTCATCGTCGGTGAGACCAGGGTTGCAGTGCAAAGTGCGGCGGTGACCTCTGTGGTGCATTCAAGTCACATAACCGCTGGCGGTCTTGTTGACGGCGTCGGGTTACGGTTTCCCTCTGTGGCAACTGAGACATGCGGTCCCAGAGGCGGTACCCAGAGGAAGGTAAAGTCTTTGCTGTTCCTGAGACTTCTTGAACAGGGGGCAAGCTCTACCTCAAGCCCTTGAAGAAACTCAAAGAAGTTGCAGAAAGTTCAGTCCAGTCCTTTCTCTGCCCAAGACAGAAGCAACCATTGCAGGCCAACACAGCAAAGCACCCAGCAAAGTGGTAGTTCCTCCCCACAGCTTCTCCAACTCTACTTCTTGGCCGGTTTCTGAATTCAAAAGAGCTCTGAAGTCCTGGGGTCTGGGCCCCAATATTTATACCACATTTTCCTTTGTTCTCTTGTGGCAGAGAGTCTTTGTGCTTAGTCCAAACCAGTTCTGTCCTCTCTGGCCCAGCTTGCTGGCAGGAGGTGGAGACAGCATTGTGTAAGGTAGCCAGGCCTATTCAGGTGCAAGGAAATCTCCTCCAACTACTCTAAATGCAGCCCAGGTCTATTCAGCCAAGCCCTGACTCATCCAGGAAAGGCAGGACACATCTCAACCCCCCCAGTGGTTGTCTACAGTGAATGCATACCCACTGCCCCTGTCTCTCCAAAGCCAGACAGTCAATCCACAACCAAGCAGAGGCACACAAGATGGTTAAGCAAGAAAATGCCTGCTTTCTATGGCCATGTCTGAACTGGGGTGGTGGAGTGAGCTAAAGAATGATGATGGATTAAACCCAGATCAGTTGACTGGGGGTGAGTGTTTGATTAGCTCAAGCGTTCCGTCCATCATCCCCTTTGGTATCGCTTTGTTCGCCCTAAGTTGACAGGGAATGCCCAGACGTGGGTCCCTTGCTCACTTTGCCACTGGATTCAAGCTAGCCTGGCTGATGACGGCTGAATAGCCAGAAACCGGTCCCAGGATGCTTGTTTCCGGTCCAGGGAAGACATGGCTTGGCAGTTCGGGCTGGACTGTTCCCATGAGGCACAGGGTCAGACTGATTTGCATATGGCCATGTCTGAACTGGGGTGGTGGAGTGAGCTAAAGAATGATGATGGATTAAACCCAGATCAGTTGACTGGGGGTGAGTGTTTGATTAGCTCAAGCGGTCCGTCCATCATCCCCTTTGGTATCGCTTTGTTCGCCCTAAGTTGGCAGGGCATGCCCAGACGTGGGTCCCTTGCTCACTTTGCCACTGGATTCAAGCTAGCCTGGCTGATGACGGCTGAATAGCCAGAAACCGGTCCCAGGATGCTTGTTTCCGGTCCAGGGAAGACATGGCTTGGCAGTTCGGGCTGGACTGTTCCCATGAGGCACAGGGTCAGACTGATTTGCATATGGCCATGTCTGAACTGGGCTGGTGGAGTGAGCTAAAGAATGATGATGGATTAAACCCAGATCAGTTGACTGGGGGTGAGTGTTTGATTAGCTCAAGCGTTCCGTCCATCATCCCCTTTGGTATCGCTTTGTTCGCCCTAAGTTGGCAGGGTATGCCCAGACGTGGGTCCCTTGCTCACTTTGCCACTGGATTCAAGCTAGCCTGGCTGATGACGGCTGAATAGCCAGAAACCGGTCCCAGAAGGCTTGTTTCCGGTCCAGGGAAGACATGGCTTGGCAGTTCGGGCTGGACTGTTCCTATGAGGCACAGGGTCAGACTGATTTGCATATGGCCATGTCTGAACTGGGGTGGTGGAGTGAGCTAAAGAATGATGATGGATTAAACCCAGATCAGTTGACTGGGGGTGGAGGTTTGATTAGCTCAAGCGTTCCGTCCATCATCCCCTTTGGTATCGCTTTGTTCGCCTTAAGTTGGCAGGGTATGCCCAGACGTGGGTCCCTTGCTCACTTTGCCACTGGATTCAAGCTAGCCTGGCTGATGATGGCTGAATAGCCAGAAACCGGTCCCAGGATGCTTGTTTCCGGTCCAGGGAAGACATGGCTTGGCAGTTCGGGCTGGACTGTTCCCATGAGGCACAGGGTCAGACTGATTTGCATATGGCCATGTCTGAACTGGGGTGGTGGAGTGAGCTAAAGAAAGGATTAAACCCAGATCAGTTGACTGGGGGTGAGTGTTTGATTAGCTCAAGCGTTCCGTCCATCATCCCCTTTGGTATCGCTTTGTTCGCCCTAAGTTGGCAGGGTATGCCCAGACGTGGGTCCCTTGCTCACTTTGCCACTGGATTCAAGCTAGCCTGGCTGATGACGGCTGAATAGCCAGAAACTGGTCCCAGGATGCTTGTTTCCGGTCCAGGGAAGACATGGCTTGGCAGTTCGGGCTGGACTGTTCCCATGAGGCACAGGGTCAGACTGATTTGCATATGGCCATGTCTGAACTGGGGTGGTGGAGTGAGCTAAAGAATGATGATGGATTAAACCCAGATCAGTTGACTGGGGGTGATTGTTTGATTAGCTCCAGCGTTCAGTCCATCATCCCCTTTGGTACTGCTTTCTAAAAGTGGCATTTTCAAACACATAATTTAAAAACCATCTTTACTAAAAGATATGTGATTAAATTCTGAGTCCAGGCATACTAAACTCCATTCTCTTATCTTGTCCCTATGGGAAGTTATACTTGTAAGATATTACAAAGTATCTCCCATTCTATCCTATGGGACAGATAGCCTTTCAATAGTGAAAAACGAAATGCACTGTATTTCACTATCAGGACATGTCACACACACCAGTACATGTCCTACCTTTCACCTACACTACACCCTGCCCATGGGGGTACCTTGGGCCTACCTGAGGGGTGCCTTATATGTAAGAAAAGGGAAGGTTTGGGGTCTAGCAAGTGGGTGTACTTGACAGGGTGACATGGCAGTCACAACTGCGCGCAAACACTGCAGTGGCAGGTCTGAGAACCCTTTGAAGGGCTGCTTGTGTGGGTGGCACAACCAGTGCTGCAGGCTACTAGCAGCATTTGATTTACAGGCCCTGGGCACATACAGTGCACTATACTAGGGGCTTAACAGTAAATCAAATAAGCCAAACATGGAAACACCAATCCATAAACATAACTTACCATAGGAGCACTTGCACTTTAACACTGGTCAGCAGTGAGAAAGTGCGCAGAGACACTAAACCAGCAAAAACAGAGTTAAAACCAGGAGGTCAGAGAGCAAAAAGACAGGGGAAACACGCCAAAAGATGCCAGGTCTAACAATATGCATGTGCACTCAGAAAGCATAAACCTAGCTGAAAAGAAACAGAACTCCATACAAGAGACCAGGTGGGTAGCAACAGTAATTTCCATAATACCCAACTGTTTAAATGTAAGAAGGCATCCATAATGTTAATGCAGCAGGTGGTGTTACCTGCGGACGAGGTGCTACTTGAAGAGATATGTGTTCATTTGTTTCCTGAAACAAAGGAGTGAATGCGCTTTCCAGGTTTCCGACAAGATATTTATTTATTGCCGTTCTTGATATAGAATGTTAAGGCCTGGGACACAGGTTAGCAGGGCAATTTACAGAGTTGCATAAAAATAATAATGAAGCACACTACAGGCTAGGTCATAAAAACAGGAGAAGAAGACTTTGCAAAGATAATAGTATAATGTACTACAGGTTTCACTGTACCAGCAGTGGCGGTCCGAGCAGGGTGAGCTCAACCGTCTGACCACCGTATTACGAGTTGTCTGGATTGGCTTTGCCAAGACCGCTGCCGAACCGCTGACACCGCCAGCCAGCTCCCACCGCGGCGGTCACAGAGTGGCCCTATGAGGCCGTGGGAGGCTCGCACCGCCAGTGAAACTGCCCGCCCAATTCCGAGTTGCCTACAGCTGGTGTGACCATGGCGGTCCAACCACCACATCTGAGACGGCAGAAAGGGAGGGATAAAAAGCCGAAACTCACCTTTACTCACCTCTACTCCTCTTCTAGCATCATGGAGTCTATCGTGCACATCCTGCCGTGCTCTACTTCTTCGACTACCTTCAACGCCCAGCCCGTTGTGGCCGAAATCAGCTGTAAGTCAGACAACTACCTGTTGCCATACCCTCCTCAGCAAAACGATGCACCGCCATGGACCAGGAAAGGGAGGTGGGGTTACAAAGTTATTTGCACATCTACAGGGGACCCTGTCTGGGATTGTGTCTCATTAATCATCCAAAATACATCTGTTGGGTGGCCTCCTAGGCCAAAAGACTGGTACTGCACAGGCACACTGTACACAAATGGACATGTGTCAGCAAATTATATACAGTGATAGGGATGTGTGCATTCATTTGTGTTCCACAACACCACATTCTCAACAAAATCACACCTATTAATCTCTTGACACACATAACTTTAGCCATTTCTCATTTGTCTTCCATGTCACCACAGATCTCCCCTTATAATGAAGGTTATCATTTATCAAATGTTGCTAAAGTGACAATGAACTGACTACAACTACCATGAGGCCTTGTGATTGGAACTCTGAAAAAAGATGCTACACTCCTGTTGCCCCTTCTCTCTTGTCTCCCATGTCACTACTGATGTTAACTGTTCATGCAGCTTACCATTACTCAAGTGTTGCTAAACTGACTACAGCTACCGTGAGGCCTTGTGACTGTAACTCTGACCAAGATGAGACACTTCTTTTGCCCCTTCTCAATTGTCTCCCATGTCACTGCTGGTCTACACTTATAATGCAGGTTAACATTTGTCAAGTGTTGCTAAAGTGACATTAAACTGACTACAACTACCATGAGGCCTTGTGAATGTAACTATAACCAAGATGCCACACCCCTGTTGCCCCTTCTCACGTCTCCCATGTCACTACTGATGTTACCTGTTCATGCAGCTTACCATTACTCAACTGTTGCTAAAGTGAGACTGAAGTGACTAACACTACCATGAGGTCTTGTCATTCCTACTATAACCAAGATGCTACACTCCTCTTGCCCCTTCTCACTTGTCTCCCATGTCACTAATGATGTTAACTGTTTATGCAGCTTACCATTACTCGAGTGTTGCTAAAGTAATATTGAAGTGACTACCACTACCATGAGGCCTTGTTATTGTACCTCTAACCAAGATGCTCTAGTGAATGTGACATGCTCACATGATTGCACACATCCCAGGTTTTATTTAGATGTCAAAGAAACATCTGTATGGATTTGTCAGTAAAGTCACATACACCTTCTCTGCTACAACTTTGTAGCAGACTCTCACACATCACCCACATGTAAAGGCAATGTCAGTCAATGGGAGTACATAGAATCATTGTGAGAAGCATTTGAAGGGCACAATGGAAACACTCTCTGCAGGATAACTATGCCTCTATCAGGGGGAACTCTTTGGCTGGGACCCTGGGGCACACTACAGCTTGTAAATGCCTGACAAACTCCATGTGCACTGGACCTGGGAACTGAAGTATATCAGAGACAACCAATTGCATAACCAAGTTCCATGCATGTGTAGGCAAAGGGTAAGCTCAACTTAGGAAAGCGAAAACAGCACTTACAGCATGTGGCACACATCTTGATGAAGTAGCTATAAGGTATACACTGCAAAATGGACACATCCATGCACAACTACACAAAGGGATGACAAGTTGGAACCCTTCATGTGTCGATACACAAATATCTAACAAAAACACATCTAACACATACCAAACATTCATCATCAGAAGAAGGGCAAGCTAAATGACGGTGACAGTGGCCAGGCCAAGATGGAATAAATTACCAGATAACATGTCACCCAATGCAATGTCTGCCCCATCTGGGTGTCAAACCACATAGACTGCCATCCAACATAGACCCTTGTCCTGTGTGGCTCTAGCACTGGCTCCAACGGCACATTATACAAACCACTTCAACTGGATCAGCAATCAGGGATGAAACACACACAACTGTACTTACTCATCACTAAATATACAACAACATAAAATAGTCAGAAAAGTAATGCCAGGAGCATTATCTACAAAACGATGAAAGTTTTAATAAATGCATGATTTTTTAAATCACATCAAAATCAGGCCAATGGCCAGGCCATAATGTATGAAATGTGCCACAGTACAATGCTGTGCCAAAACACTTGCACTATCTGGCACTGCCAGGGAACCTTCATACAAAGGGGCATCCATTGGGCACAGAAGGCACCTCTAAGATGGTACGTGGGAATGAGGTTTAGGTAACGGTGGGTTTATCCTTGGGAGGGGGCTTTTTGGGCTTGGGCTTTTTGGGGCTGGGTTTTGGTTCAGGAGTTTTTTTTCTTCATTTTTGGGCTGGGGTCAGGGGGTGGGGAGGCTGTTTTTCAGGGGTGGAGTGGGAAATGAAAAGGATGGCTTTGGGTGTGGAAGAGGTTCTAGGGACTTTGGGAGGGAGGTCAGGTGTCACAGGGGTAAGGACAAACAAGGGAGACTCTGGGAAAATGGGTAGGGTATGTGTTTGGGTTGGAGTTCGGATTGGGAGGAAGAGGGAGTGGAAGAGTGTGGGGTGTCTGCTGTTTTCAGTGTGTGTTGTGATGGTGGCTGTTGTGTGGGTGACTATGATTGTATGCCTTTTTTGGGGGGATTGTTGAGGATGTGCTGGGTGTTGTGGAGGGGTATGTGGCTGTTGCTGTGATGTCTGTGGGTATGGTTGTGTCTGTGGAGGAGTGTGTGGCTGTTGATGTGATATCTGTGGGTATGGTTGTGTCTGGTGAGGGGTCTGTGTCTGTAGAGGGGTCTGTGGCTGTTGCTGTGATGTCTGTGGGTATGGTTTCATCTGTGGAGGGGTCTATGACTGTTGCTATTATGTCTGTGGGTATGGTTGTGTCTGTGGATGGGTGTGTGGCTGTTGCTGTGATGTCTGTGGGTATGGTTGCGTCTGTGGAGGGGTGTGTGGTTGTTGTTGTGATGTCTATCGGTATGGGTGTGTCTGTGGAGGGGTCTGTGGCTGTTGCTATGATGTCTGTGGGTATGGGTGTGTCTGTGGAGGGGTCAGTGTGTGAAGCTGTGGTGCCTGTGGGTATGCTGGGGTGGTGTGGTGGTAAGGGGGGTGAGGGTATGCTGTGTGAATGCATGTGTGAGTTTCTTGGTTGTCTTGGGTTTGTGTGTGGTCCTTGGGTCTTTTGAAGTGCGTACATGCTTAGGTGTGCATGTGCTTTGGATAGGATTGGGAAGAAGGAATGTAGATGAGGAACAGGCAGGAGGGGGGGTGAAAGGTTGGGATGGGTGGAGGGCTTCTGTGAGGGAGAAGGCCATGCCAGTGTGAATGCCTTCCAGGAAGGCTATCATCTGGGTAATCTGGGTGCTTAGCCCCTGGATGGCATTCAGCACTGCAGCCTGACCCACAGAGATGCTCCTCGCTCAAGGCAGCGGGCTGTGGGGCTGTTGGACTTGTCCCTTTTTGCTGGGTTATCCCCAAACGTTTTGCTTCTTCCTCCTATTATTTTCTGACCTGTTGTTGTTGACTATAGGACTCTGGGCACTTTACCCTTGCTAATCAGTGCTAAAGTGCATATGCTCTCTGTGTAAATCATTATCATGATTGGTTATCCATGATTGGCATATTTGATTTACTGGTAAGCCCCTAGTAAAGTGCACTGAGTGTGCCAGGACCTCTAAATCAAATGCTACTAGTGGGCCTGCAGCATTGATTGTGCCACCCACATGAGTAGCCCTAAAAAGGTATTTCAGACCTGCCCCTCAGGTAGGCCCACGGTACCCCCAGGGTCAGGGTGTGGTGTATGTGAAAGGTAGGAAATGTCCTGGTGTGTGTGACATGTCCTGATAGTGAAATACTGCCAATTTCGTTTTTCACTACTGAAAGGCTATCTGTCCCATAGGATAGAATGGGAGCTACTTTGTCACATTTTACAAGTATAACTTCCCACTGGGACAAGATAGAAGAATAAAGTTTAGGCTCTCTGAACTCAGAATTTAATAACACATCTTTTAGTAAAGATGGTTTTTAAATTGTGTTGAAAAATGCCACTTTTAGAAAGTATTCAAAAACCAAAGCAATTGGTGGTTGCGTTTTTTAGTGTGTTTATACTTTTTTACACAATCATTCTATTTAATAAACATGACCTTGAAATCAATTAAGACATATCCACACCACTTTTCATACATTAATTTGCATTTTTTGCACAGAGAGTGATACCAGTGAAATTGCAAACCTACACAGACTTTGTGCAACTTGTAAACATCACAAATAAATAGCAGTAATGTTAAATAGCAGTGGCTCCCCCATGGCAGCCAAGGAGCCGGTCTCGACACGGACGCCTCACCTCCACGATACTGTGCATCTTCATAGACTTCGATATCCAAAGGTACTGTTTGTTTGGGGGTCTGTGCGACTCCATGCCCGACGCCGCACGCAACTCACGGTCGGTGCCGTAATTTGGATTTATTGCTGTCACGACGTCGCAATAGCCCCAGGTGGAGCTATTTGTTTTCTGAAAGCTTTATTCTTGAAATTACTATTTTGAAGTGCTATTTTACTACATGTATGTTGGATTTTTGTCATCTTGGTCTTGTTGAGTTTAGATAAAGATATTTTATTTTTTTAAACTGGTTTGGTGTCCATTTGTGGTGTTATCGCTGTATTACTGTGTGTTTTGAGTACAAATACTTTACACATTGCCTTTGGGATAAGCCAGTCTGCTCGTGCCAAGCTCCAAGGGGGTGAGCAGGGGTTATCTAAAGTGTGTATCCCCCTTACCATGACTAGAAGCAAGGGTCCCTATTTGGACAAAGGTACCTACCTCTGCCAACTAGAGACCCCCATTTCTAACATAGCCAACAGTGAAGGTGAGCCCTCCCCACTTAGGGGAGCGGGAATGGCCAACTTGTGGCGGGACAGCAGGGAGGGTGTCGATGGAACTGGGGATGGCGAACAAGGATAAAGGTGGAACTGATCCTGTTGAGTCCGACACCACTTCGGTGTGACCACCGGAGGATGACTCAGATGATGATAAGATTTTGATGTTCTCCTCCGGGGCACAACTCACACCCTCCTGGTCACTGGGTCCCTCTGTATCTGATGTAGTACATCTGGAACCGCCATGACCAGCTCTGTCCCCACTGACGTTGGCCGCATCTCCTCCTCTTGCCCTTGATGTTTCTAAAATGACAAGTAGCATGGGTTTATTGCAACTTTATTTCCACATCTCACCATCACAAATCACCAGAAAATAATAAAGAATTCCACACATCAAACAACCTTCCTGGTTCACTCAATAGGCTTCCAAGTTAGCATGAGTGCATGCATGTATGCAACATAACCTGCATACAGTTGGGTCCACTCATGTCAGAACCCTAGACTAGGCCTAATGCATGGATGGAATTCCCTACATTCCATCCATATGTCCATACTCGCATAGTTGATCAACTTGCATACTTTGGCACTTGTTGTGCACCATTGTAAAGAGATGCACCCAAACAGGATGGATACAAAATTGAGATTTACACAATGCTCAAACAAGACCCAGATTCCAAGAGATCTTCCTATCACTCAAAACACATCATGATGTCATGAAGGTCAAGGTCAACGCCAATGTACCATCAGTTACTGTTGTGATAGACATTATGTCACATGAAAATGCTCATTTCACACTGATGACACTTTGTACTCAAAATTACATAATTTGACCACAACCTGAAAAGAAAATTTTAATTTCTACACATGTAGCTTAGCTATGTATCACATTTAACCAATAATGTTCCCAGAAAACTAGGATGTCCTAACATTTGGGGGATAGATACTCCGAAATCACAAAGCACAACACTTCTTATAGCCAGTGTGATAATGCCAATCAGAGATTGGATATCCACAAGCCAATACACCTTTGGGTGTTCCTGAACATCTGTGACATGTAGATGTGGGATCACTAGAGTCACCAAGAGCAGGCACATCACACCACTCTTTGGGATTGCATACTCAGATTGCTTTGTGAGTATCCGTGTAGACACTCACATAGGATTTCCACAGTTCTACATCTCACTCACTCATGCATGTCGTCAGTTAGTGAATGAGTGTTTAGGAACACTATCGCAGATGAACCATCATCTGCCAAATGCACACTGGCCAACATGTAGGCACTAATTCTGATGGCACCAGTGATGTTTGCACACTCATTTCACTGTATGAGCAGTACTTACCAATAGAAACTGTTTTACAGTCACTGCATGTACTCAGCACTCAGTCATGTCACATGCAATAGGGCCACCATCAAATGAGAGACAGTAGTGAGGGTACATCACTCCTCACTCAAGCAAGACAAGTTGCCTATGTGGTACAATTGTCACCCAGATTTACTGAGAACACAAGATGATTAATCACTTCACTCAGCCAGGTGTTTGCTCAAAAGGAGAGGGTTGGATGAGGACAGAACTCTACTGCCTTCCAGGTCAGAAAGACAATAGCCACAGCACAGCAGCATGCACCTACTACCACACTTATACTAATAATTATTCACTTGTGTGTGGCACATGGCCCTCCACTAATCTTGGTTTGGACATGCCTGCCTGTAACACACAGAGTTGGCAGAGTAACATGTCTGTCTCTGGCCAGGACTCAACCCCTTTTAGCTGCTGTTGGGCCCTCAACTGCCCATCAAGGTCTGGATAGGCCACTGCCAGGATGTGGGCCATCAGAGGGTTCAGGGTCCGGCACTCAGCACTTCCATTTTGGGAGGACATCCCCAGCTTGACCCCTGTGATCTTTCCGGGTGATGGTTCTCCAAATGGCTTTCTTCTGTTGGACGTTGACCTGTATGAATGCAATAGATGTAGAAACAGATTGTAACTGGAAGTTTGAGGAGAATGTCAGCTCAATACACATCACGTTGACATGTAGCACAATCCTTCATTAAGAGTCAACATATTATATGTGTCCTTGTCACATGCTAAGCACAACTAGAGCATGGATACACACTTTTGTGGTCATCTTATGACTAACCTCAACCCTGGTCATGACCTACTCTGACTGAGCCACCCAACTAACATAATGTAGGCCAGGCCCATCCTACATGGAATGTGATGTGAGGTACCATGACCCACGACACCCCATTTGGATCTTCTGAAGGGTACACTACCTGTGCATGACTGTCCAAACACCTTTCCTGCCAGCCCAATTTTAATTATGCATATGGTCCTTTCTGGCAAGAAGCATAGTATACACTACACCCTAACACGAAGGTCACAAGGTAAGGGCTGGTGTGTGTGACACTCAGAGCTACCTCTCTGGGGGCTGTGTGGACATGTGGACTTCTTTTTGAATATCCTAATATGTCATAATACATATGTGTTGTTTGTACTGCCATCACAGGACTTCCCTCTTGCCACATGAGGCATTGTAACAGTGATGACAATCAACATATCATTGTATGTGTTGTGTGATAGGGAATATTGTAGCCAAGCTGATGAATCACATTTCTAAAGCTCTTCAAAAGTAACCCAGTATCTACACTTTTCACGCCTCATATGTGAAATAGGCCTGTACAGAGAAAGCAAAACTATTAGCAAAATGTCAACACACCTGTGTAATTAAAGGGACAGTCACTGTTGACTGTTGATGGAATGAAATATCAGGTCAGGGGATCACCTCAGACACCATGCCTCAAATTATCCATATGACAGCTATCAGGGCTACTAGTGAGACAGATCACCCTTTCTGTGAAATTCCATGGATCATCAGGTCTACCGTGACAGTACCCTGTGCATCAATTGCCCTACCACAGCAACTCTGGCCCAGGCTGGTACATGGCCAACACTGCCCACATATAAATGTCAGGCCTTGCTCTCTGCAGGCGGAGGCTACTTATACCACATGAACATCACACTTCCATCAAAATCAATACAGAAAAGTCAAACTTCAAGCCATTCCATATGTGATTATATGGTTGTTTGGTACTCTGAAGGGATCTGTGAGGTATAGCTGCCTCCCAGACAACAGTTCTTCAAAGTCTGACATAGGCTGAGTTATCAGTGGAACGGTACACTTGGCTAACATCATCCTCCAATGCTTCTAACACTTTACAGACATGGCTCATGGTGTGAACCCATACATAACAATACACATATACCATGATGTAACTTGAGAGCTCATTGTAGCTACTGTACTCAAAGCCACATTGTAGCCGAGGGGAACAGAAAGGAAGAAGTTGAATAGAGTGAATAACTGTTTTTGAAATAGTTACCTGTTCCTCTGGTGCGCCATAGAGCTGAGAATACAAGGGAAGGACCTCATCAACAAGGGTGTCCAGTTCCTCTGGAGAGAAGGGCTGGGCCCTATTCCCTGTAGTTTGTGCCATGTGAGCTCCCAGAGGTGAAAAACAGCAGCAAAAAAGGAGGAGGTCTTGATAGCAGCAGCGTCAGGAGGCAAGTGCGTTATTTTCCAACCGTCGCATACATGTATACGATCAACAGCGTCGGCGCACACAGCCATTGGGTAGCGATCGCCACTATCCTCAACGTTAGCCAATGGCTGTGACCGGCGTGCATGCGACCGCCTACCACACGGTCGACTACCGCCGGTGGACAACGTTCAACATGTCCTATTAGCCAGGTCAGGTTGTCGCCATGTTAGCAGTTGGGAAAACTGTACATAGGCCAAATGTGCTTTGCACACTGTACATTCGCTGTTGGCGGTATTTTGACCTTACGTGTGCTGCTAGACTCACCATAGTGGAAATGTACATTTTTCACAGTTTATGATGGACCCAGTTCAATTACAGGCCTATGAATGCCACCTTGGAGATGACAGGTGGATGCTCAAGAAATTTACAATGAAAATGTGATATGTGTACTGCTTCATGAAGCATTTATGTTCAGACATCTTACTTTTGCCTTACTCTTCACATATGTATCTCTGCACACTGTGACCACAATACATCTTTTGTCTTGCTCCTTACATAGGTACCCTGGGAGAGGTAGGAGACGCTAGCCAACTGTGTACCACCCATTTCCAGACCTACACACCATGGAAGAGCATCACATCATCACCAAATTTTGTTTAAATAGGCAAACAATCTTCGATCTTTGGAGCCTGACCCCCTTACCTCGCATATATAATCCTACATCTATACCTCCACTTGTGAAACTCATGTCAGTTTTGCCTTTTTTGGCAACTGGCTCATTTCAATTCACAGTTGCTATTTCTGGTAGAATGGCACAATCGATGCTCAGTAGGGTCCTCACAGAGGTGCTTACAGCAATGTTGAGACACGTGGGCAGCTACATCTAGTTCCCCAGATGTGAGGATTTAGCCACTGTGGAGGTGGATTTCTATCGGTTTGGACACATCCCACAGGTGATTGGACCTATCGATGACACCCATATTAGCTTAGTACCACCACACGACAGGGAGAAAGTCTACCGGAACAGGAAACACTACCATTCTATCAAAGCGCAAGTTGTTTGGCTAGCGGATTTGTACATCTCAACTGTCTGTCTCCGGTTCCCAGGATCTGCCCATGATGCCTATGTACTGGGGAACAGCAGTATACCCCAGCTGATGTCAGAACTACTACCGGTGAGGGCCTGGCTTGTAAGTAAGGGTGATCTGTCCTAACTTTATGTAGGAAATGTCAGGTAGTATGATCTAAAAGTGTGTAACTAAATGTTGCCCTTCTGTTTATCTTCCATCTAGGAGACTCAGCATATCCCAACCAGCCATGGTTGTTGGCCCCGCTGAGGAATCCTGCAATGCCATGGGAAGTACCCTTCAATGAGGCCTATGGAAGGACACGGCGGCCAGTGAAGCAGGCTTTTTGGCTCCTGAAAGCCAGATTCAGATGTCTGGACCAGACTGGGGAAGCCCTTCTCTACTCACCCGGGAAGGTATGTAAGATCACTGTGACCTGCTGCATACTCCACAACATTGCCCTGCAACGGAACATCCCGTACATCGCAGAGGATGCAGACCATGAAGGCCCAACGGGTGGGGACCTTGGAATGCCAGATGAAGATGATGATAGTGGTGAAGAGGAAGGAGCTGACATATGTCAGGATCTCATCCAGAACTACTTCTCCTGAGTGTAAGTTTAGTGTGAAATTTGATGACTTTGACAAGTTTTTCAACTCTTGTGTGATGTTGTGAGGAGGATATTAATGCTACTTACTAGGAATATATATGGGTCTGGCAATATCTTGGGAAAGTTGTTTGTTTTGTAGATGTAGCTCTGTTCAACTGTACATGTTGTTTTGGACTGTGTTTTCCAGAAGCTGACAATGTGATGTGTGTCATAGGTATGTTTACTTAGCTAATCTCTCTGTGTTGGTCTGTTTTAGGTTCCTTCACCATGTCATCTTCATGTGGACATTTGAAAGTTGTGACATTAGCAGGTATATGATGCTGCTCAGACATACAAAGTGGACATTGATTGTTCCTGGCAATGTCTGTCACAGAGTTTGGGTGTACAAAGCCAGTACTAGGAAATCTTGCACAGCAAAAGGATATAAGTTACCTGGCTCCATTGGACGTGTTCCTTGTGGTGTGTTGGTCCTAATGTAATATGTGTACCATCATGTGGTCCAATACAATGTTGTGTTGTGCCCAATTCATGCTATCCTGCCTTCATCTTGGCTAATATCTCATTGTCTATGAGCTGTATGTAGCTGTTGATGTGTCTCCTCATTGTAGCTCAAAGTGATTGTAGCATATCACTGACATTTGTTTGTGACTTTCCACCAGATGCTAGCAACACTGGATTGAAATGACCCCGTGGTCAGAAACTGTTGTACTGACATGTGTCTGTTTATTTGTTTATTTGATGTAGGATTCCTTTTGTGAGGTAGACAATATGGCTCCAGCTGATGATGTAGACCTAGTTGATTGTTTCCTATTGTGTAGGATATTGTCAGATGTATCCCCTCCTTCCATGTTGTTAACATCTGCAAGTGGTGATATAATCACTGACACAGATTGACAGAATCATGTATTATTTGCTGTGTTTCTGACATCATGATAGCCTATGATTTGAACAATAGAATAAATATGTTTTCAGCCCAGACACTTGCATGTATGTGTTGCTGTGAGATGGTAGTGCTCCTGAGTAGTACACTACCACTGTTATATGTGAGAATGACAACAGGAGATAATGCTTTGGCAACGTTGATTTAATGAAGTGAACAAGGCCAAATAATTGTTGGACTTGGCCCTTTTTGCAGGGTCATCCCTGAACTTTTTGCCTTCCTCCTGTATCTTCTCTGACCTGTTTTTGTTGGTTTTATGACTCTGGGCACTTTACCACTGCTGATCAGTGCTAAAGTGCATATGCTCTCCTATTGTAAATTGATGTATTGATTAGTGACTCCATGATTGGATCATTTGATTTACTTGTCAGACCCTAGTATAGTGCACCAGGTGTGCCCAGGGCTTGTAAATCAAATGCTGCTGGTGGGCTTGCAGCACTGGTTGTGCCACCCACAGAAGAAGCTTGTAAAGTGTGTCTCAGGCCTGCCATTGCAGAGCCTGTGTGCAGTCTGTGACTGCCATGTCGACTTGGCAAATGCACCCACTTGCCAGTCCCTAAACCTTCCCTTATCTTCATATCAGACACCCCTAAGGTAGGCCCAAGGGCAGGGTGCATTGTAAGTATAAGGTAGGACATGCCCTGGTGTGTGTGGTATGTCCTAATAGTGAATTACAGCCATTTTCGTTTTTCACTATTGCAAGGCTACCTGTTTTCCATAGGCCAGAATGGGCAGTTTGATTATAACATCTTATAATCCTAACTGACCCAGGGAACATGGTAGAAAAACGAATTTAGTATGGCTGAACTCAGAATGATAAAATACATCTTTTAGTGAAGTTGGTTTTAACATTCTGTGTTTGAAAATACCACTTTTAGAAAGTAGGTATTTTCTTGCCTAACTATCCAAGCCTGCCTCTGCTAGGTTGTGTATTCCTTGTCTGGTTTGTGAGTGAGAGGGGCTGGGGGACTCCAGGAGACAGGGTGAGTCAGCACAGGGCTGAATAGAGAGATCTGCATGGAGATAGGTGGGAGGAGTTGCACCTGGGACCTGAATAGGGCTGTGCCTTCCCTCCACAATGCTGGCTCCACCTCCTGTGGTGTGTCTGATGTCCCTGACCTACTCTGTGAAAGGAAAGAAGGAGTCCTGTAAACAAAGTGCTCCAGGACTGACCAGAACTGGTTTTGGACTAGGCAAAGGCCTCTCTGCCTTCAGAGAACAAAGAGAAAAGATGTATAAAAAGGGGACCCAGACCCCTAGGAAATTAGATCACTTCTGGAACAACAAGACGAACCTCTGCCAAGGAGAAGAACCAAAGGAAGCTGTAGGAGTTGGACTGCCCCCCTGCCAGTGTGCTGTGTTGCTGGGTTGGCCTACAGTGGTGTCTTCAGTGCCAAGGAGAGGAGAAAGGAACTGTGTGTGTACTTTCATCATCTTGCAGAATATTTCTCCAAGGGCTTGATTTGAGCTTGCCTCCTGACCGAAGTCTCAGGGATACCAGACTTCACCCCCTTCTGTTTGCCTACATCTGGAACTTGCTGTTCTGGTGCTACAGAAGGAATTTGCAACACCGACGCCGGCGAGCGACGCCGTCTCCTGCATCGAAGCCGTGAGCGCTGCTCCGACTTGCAACGAAGACCCGACGCCGACCGCCGTGCCACATCGATGCCAGCGAGCGACATCGTAAGCCTGCCATAGCCGTGAGCGCTGCTCCGACTTACGACGCCGGCCCGACGCCTGCTGCTGTGCCGCATCGACTCCGAGGCCGACATCATCGCGGAGCCGATCGTCGACGTGGGTGGTCAAGAATTCATCGACATCGTACGGAACCGTGACTTCGGCGCCATCGTGACGTCACCTCCTCTCCGGTCCGGAACCGACGCCTCCCCTGCCTGCGCAAGCATCCAGGTCCCGACGCATCATCTACTCCGAAGCAAGGAACCGACGCAGCAACGCGCCAACGACGCCGCACCTCCCCGACGCCGTGAGCTGTCTTTGTTTTTGCTTTTCCAAGGTACTGTTCTTTGTGGGTCTGTTTTGACTCCGGGCCCGACGCGGCGCACCTCGCGGTCGGCGCCGTACTTTGGGATTTCTTTGACCTCGACGTCGTGATAACTCCAGTTGGGGTTATTTGTTACTAAAGACTGCTTTTAAGTGAAGAACCTATTTTTAAACCATTTCTACCATCCTGAAGTATTATTGATTACAGTATTGTGGATTTTTGTCGTTTGTGGTCCTGTAATAAATCTATATAAAGTATACTTATTTTTATAAAACCTGTGTGGTGTCCATCTGTAGTGTTTTCACTGTATTACTGTATGTGTTCACAAATGCTTAACACACTGCCTCTGAGATAAGCCTGTCTGCTCGTGCCAAGCTACCAAGGGGGTGAGCAGGGGTTATTTTAGTAGTGTGTGTTGTTTGTACTGCCATCACAGGACTTCCCTCTTGCCACATGAGGCATTGTAACAGTGATGACAATCAACATATCATTGTATGTGTTGTGTGATAGGGAATATTGTAGCCAAGCTGATGAATCACATTTCTAAAGCTCTTCAAAAGTAACCCAGTATCTACACTTTTCACGCCTCATATGTGAAATAGGCCTGTACAGAGAAAGCAAAACTATTAGCAAAATGTCAACACACCTGTGTAATTAAAGGGACAGTCACTGTTGACTGTTGACTGTTGATGGAATGAAATATCAGGTCAGGGGATCACCTCAGACACCATGCCTCAAATTATCCATATGACAGCTATCAGGGCTACTAGTGAGACAGATCACCCTTTCTGTGAAATTCCATGGATCATCAGGTCTACCGGGACAGTACCCTGTGCATCAATTGCCCTACCACAGCAACTCTGGCCCAGGCTGGTACATGGCCAACACTGCCCACATATAAATGTCAGGCCTTGCTCTCTGCAGGCAGAGGCTACTTATACCACATGAACATCACACTTCCATCAAAATCAATACAGAAAAGTCAAACTTCAAGCCATTCCATATGTGATTATATGGTTGTTTGGTACTCTGAAGGGATCTGTGAGGTATAGCTGCCTCCCAGACAACAGTTCTTCAAAGTCTGACATAGGCTGAGTTATCAGTGGAACGGTACACTTGGCTAACATCATCCTCCAATGCTTCTAACACTTTACAGACATGGCTCATGGTGTGAACCCATACATAACAATACACATATACCATGATGTAACTTGAGAGCTCATTGTAGCTACTGTACTCAAAGCCACATTGTAGCCGAGGGGAACAGAAAGGAAGAAGTTGAATAGAGTGAATAACTGTTTTTGAAATAGTTACCTGTTCCTCTGGTGCGCCATAGAGCTGAGAATACAAGGGAAGGACCTCATCAACAAGGGTGTCCAGCTCCTCTGGAGAGAAGGGCTGGGCCCTATTCCCTGTAGTTTGTGCCATGTGAGCTCCCAGAGGTGAAAAACAGCAGCAAAAAAGGAGGAGGTCTTGATAGCAGCAGCGTCAGGAAGCAAGTGCGTTATTTTCCAACCGTCGCATACATGTATGCGATCAACTGCGTCGGCGCACACAGCCATTGGGTAGCGATCGCCACTATCCTCAACGTTAGCCAATGGCTGTGACCGGCGTGCATGCGACCGCCTACCACACGGTCGACTACCGCCGGTGGACAACGTTCAACATGTCCTATTAGCCAGGTCAGGTTGTCGCCATGTTAGCAGTTGGGAAAACTGTACATAGGCCAAATGTGCTTTGCACACTGTACATTCGCTGTTGGCGGTATTTTGACCTTACATGTGCTGCTAGACTCACCATAGTGGAAATGTACATTTTTCACAGTTTATGATGGACCCAGTTCAATTACAGGCCTATGAATGCCACCTTGGAGATGACAGGTGGATGTTCAAGAATTTTACAATGAAAATGTGATATGTGTACTGCTTCATGAAGCATTTATGTTCAGACATCTTACTTTTGCCTTACTCTTCACATATGTATCTCTGCACACTGTGACCACAATACATCTTTTGTCTTGCTCCTTACATAGGTACCCTGGGAGAGGTAGGAGACGCTAGCCAACTGTGTACCACCCATTTCCAGACCTACACACCATGGAAGAGCATCACATCATCACCAAATTTCGTTTAAATAGGCAAACAATCTTCGATCTTTGGAGCCTGACCCCCCTACCTTGCATATATAATCCTACATCTATACCTCCACTTGTGAAACTCATGTCAGTTTTGCATTTTTTGGCAACTGGCTCATTTCAATTCACAGTTGCTATTTCTGGTAGAATGGCACAATCGATGCTCAGTAGGGTCCTCACAGAGGTGCTTACAGCAATGTTGAGACACGTGGGCAGCTACAACTAGTTCCCCGGATGTGAGGATTTAGCCACTTTGGAGGTGGATTTCTATCGGTTTTGACACATCCCACAGGTGATTGGACCTATCGATGACACCCATATTAGCTTAGTACCACCACACGACAGGGAGAAAGTCTACCGGAACAGGAAACACTACCATTCTATCAAAGCGCAAGTTGTTTGGCTAGCGGATTTGTACATCTCAACTGTCTGTCTCCGGTTCCCAGGATCTGCCCATGATGCCTATGTACTGGGGAACAGCAGTATACCCCAGCTGATGTCAGAACTACTACCGGTGAGGGCCTGGCTTGTAAGTAAGGGTGATCTGCCCTAACTTTATGTAGGAAATGTTAGGTAGTATGATCTAAAAGTGTGTAACTAAATGTTGCCCTTCTGTCTATCTTCCATCTAGGAGACTCAGCATATCCCAACCAGCCATGGTTGTTGGCCCCGCTGAGGAATCCTGCAATGCCAGGGGAAGTCCGCTTCAATGAGGCCTATGGAAGGACACGGCGGCCAGTGAAGCAGGCTTTTTGGCTCCTGAAAGCCAGATTCAGATGTCTGGACCAGACTGGGGAAGCCCTTCTCTACTCACCCGGGAAGGTATGTAAGATCACTGTGACCTGCTGCATACTCCACAACATTGCCCTGCAACGGAACATCCCATACATCGCAGAGGATGCAGACCATGAAGGCCCAACGGGTGGGGACCTTGGAATGCCAGATGAAGATGATGATAGTGGTGAAGAGGAAGGAGCTGACATATGTCAGGATCTCATCCAGAACTACTTCTCCTGAGTGTAAGTTTAGTGTGAAATTTGATGACTTTGACAAGTTTTTCAACTCTTGTGTGATGTTGTGAGGAGGATATTAATGCTACTTACTAGGAATATATATGGGTCTGGCAATATCTTGGGAAGGTTGTTTGTTTTGTAGATGTAGCTTTGTTCAACTGTACATGTTGTTTTGGACTGTGTTCTCCAGAAGCTGACAATGTGATGTGTGTCATAGGTATGTTTACTTAGCTAATCTCTCTGTGTTGGTCTGTTTTAGGTTCCTTCACCATGTCATCTTCATGTGGACATTTGAAAGTTGTGACCTTAGCAGGTATATGATGCTGCTCAGACATACAAAGTGGACATTGATTGTTCCTGGCAATGTCTGTCACAGAGTTTGGGTGTACAAAGCCAGTACTAAGAAATCTTGCACAGCGATAGGATATAAGTTACCTGGCTTCCATTGGACGTGTTCCTTGTGGTGTGTTGGTCCTAATGTAATATGTGTACCATCATGTGGTCCAATACAATGTTGTGTTGTGCCCAATTCATGCTATCCTGCCTTCATCTTGGCTAATTCCTCATTGTCTATGAGCTGTATGTAGCTGTTGATGTGTCTCCTCATTGTAGCTCAAAGTGATTGTAGCATATCACTGACATTTGTTTGTGACTTTCCACCAGATGCTAGCAACACTGGATTGAAATGACCCCGTGGTCAGAAACTGTTGTACTGACATGTGTCTGTTTATTTGTTTATTTGATGTAGGATTCCTTTTGTGAGGTAGACAATATGGCTCCAGCTGATGATGTAGACCTAGTTGATTGTTTCCTATTGTGTAGGATATTGTCAGATGTATCCCCTCCTTCCATGTTGTTAACGTCTGCAAGTGGTGATATAATCACTGACACAGATTGACAGAATCATGTATTATTTGCTGTGTTTCTGACATCATGATAGCCTATGATTTGAACAATAGAATAAATATGTTTTCAGCCCAGACACTTGCATGTATGTGTTGCTGTGAGATGGTAGTGCTCCTGAGTAGTACACTACCACTGTTATATGTGAGAATGACAACAGGAGATAATGCTTTGGCAACGTTGATTTAATGAAGTGAACAAGGCCAAATAATTGTTGGACTTGGCCCTTTTTGCAGGGTCATCCCTGAACTTTTTGCCTTCCTCCTGTATCTTCTCTGACCTGTTTTTGTTGGTTTTATGACTCTGGGCACTTTACCACTGCTGATCAGTGCTAAAGTGCATATGCTCTCCCTATTGTAAATTGATGTATTGATTAGTGACTCCATGATTGGATCATTTGATTTACTTGTCAGACCCTAGTATAGTGCACCAGGTGTGCCCAGGGCTTGTAAATCAAATGCTGCTGGTGGGCTTGCAGCACTGGTTGTGCCACCCACAGAAGAAGCTTGTAAAGTGTGTCTCAGGCCTGCCATTGCAGAGCCTGTGTGCAGTCTGTGACTGCCATGTCGACTTGGCAAATGCACCCACTTGCCAGTCCCTAAACCTTCCCTTATCTTCATATCAGACACCCCTAAGGTAGGCCCAAGGGCAGGGTGCATTGTAAGTATAAGGTAGGACATGCCCTGGTGTGTGTGGTATGTCCTAATAGTGAATTACAGCCATTTTCGTTTTTCACTATTGCAAGGCTACCTGTTTTCCATAGGCCAGAATGGGCAGTTTGATTATAACATCTTATAATCCTAACTGACCCAGGGAACATGGTAGAAAAACGAATTTAGTATGGCTGAACTCAGAATGATAAAATACATCTTTTAGTGAAGTTGGTTTTAACATTCTGTGTTTGAAAATACCACTTTTAGAAAGTAGGTATTTTCTTGCCTAACTATCCAAGCCTGCCTCTGCTAGGTTGTGTATTCCTTGTCTGGTTTGTGAGTGAGAGGGGCTGGGGGACTCCAGGAGACAGGGTGAGTCAGCACAGGGCTGAATAGAGAGATCTGCATGGAGAAAGGTGGGAGGAGTTGCACCTGGGACCTGAATAGGGCTGTGCCTTCCCTCCACAATGCTGGCTCCACCTCCTGTGGTGTGTCTGATGTCCCTGGCCTACTCTGTGAAAGGAAAGAAGGAGTCCTGTAAACAAAGTGCTCCAGGACTGACCAGAACTGGTTTTGGACTAGGCAAAGGCCTCTCTGCCTTCAGAGAACAAAGAGAAAGGTGTATAAAAAGGGGACCCAGACCCCTAGGAAATTAGATCACTTCTGGAACAACAAGACGAACCTCTGCCAAGGAGAAGAACCAAAGGAAGCTGTAGGAGTTGGACTGCCCCCCTGCCAGTGTGCTGTGTTGCTGGGTTGGCCTACAGTGGTGTCTTCAGTGCCAAGGAGAGGAGAAAGGAACTGTGTGTGTACTTTCATCATCTTGCAGAATATTTCTCCAAGGGCTTGATTTGAGCTTGCCTCCTGACCGAAGTCTCAGGGATACCAGACTTCACCCCCTTCTGTTTGCCTGCAGCTGGAACTTGCTGTTCTGGTGCTACAGAAGGAATTTGCAACACCGACGCCGGCGAGCGACGCCGTCTCCTGCATCGAAGCCGTAAGCGCTGCTCCGACTTGCAACGAAGACCCGACGCCGACCGCCGTGTCACATCGATGCCAGCGAGCGACATCGTAAGCCTGCCATAGCCGTGAGCGCTGCTCCGACTTACGACGCCGGCCCGACGCCTGCTGCTGTGCCGCATCGACTCCGAGGCCGACATCATCGCGGAGCCGATCGTCGACGTGGGTGGTCAAGAATTCATCGACATCGTGACATCGTACGGAACCGTGGCTTCGGCGCCATCGTGACGTCACCTCCTCTCCGGTCCGGAACCGACGCCTCCCCTGCCTGCGCAAGCATCCAGGTCCCGACGCATCATCTCCTCCGAAGCAAGGAACCGACGCCGCAACGCGCCAACGACGCCGCACCTCCCCGACGCCGTGAGCTGTCTTTGTTTTCGCTTTTCCAAGGTACTGTTCTTTGTGGGTCTGTTTTGACTCCAGGCCCGACGCGGCGCACCTCGCGGTCGGCGCCGTACTTTGGGATTTCTTTGACCTCGACGTCGTGATAACTCCAGTTGGGGTTATTTGTTACTAAAGACTGCTTTTAAGTGAAGAACCTATTTTTAAACCATTTCTACCATCCTGAAGTATTATTGATTACAGTATTGTGGATTTTTGTCGTTTGTGGTCCTGTAATAAATCTATATAAAGTATACTTATTTTTATAAAACCTGTGTGGTGTCCATCTGTAGTGTTTTCACTGTATTACTGTATGTGTTCACAAATGCTTAACACACTGCCTCTGAGATAAGCCTGTCTGCTCGTGCCAAGCTACCAAGGGGGTGAGCAGGGGTTATTTTAGTAGTGTATCCCCCTTACCCTGACTAGAAGCAAGGGTCCCTAATTGGACAAAGGTGTATACCATTGCCAACTAGAGACCCCCAGTTCTAACATTGGTGGTCAGCGGTGAGGATTCTGGACTTGCATTTGTGACTCATATACAGTGATTGGTGTACACTACTAGTGAGTGCAGACCAAACGCAACCACATACTTTTTGGTAGAATATTTTCTCCTTGGACTGTTATTTTTCTGAGAACTGCCAATTCTTATTGCCATGAGTCCACCAGCATCTATTGCCTCTATGGATCCAGAGTTTGAGGAAGAGAGGTTGGATACCTATAATGCCAAACAGCTGAAAGCCTTCTGTAGAAAATGTAAAGTTGCTATTCCAGGCCTCACTAAAAAGGATGAGTTCCACAAGGCGCTGAGGGCCTGGGTGGAAGCAAGAAATGCATCTGAAAATGTGGAGCACCCTGTGGAGGAGGCAGAAGGGCAGCCAGATGGGCCAGTGGGGGAGAAAGTACCTACCCCGCCAGGCAGCAGTGTTTCTTGCAAAAACCTGTCCCCAGGAGAGTTGGAGGATAGGGAGAGGGATAGAAGGCATAGAATGGAGCTGGCCAGGCTCAAAATGGAGGGTCAAAAGGACCTAGAGAATAAGAAGCTGGAGTTTGAAAATAACAAGTTAGCCTTGGAGAGAGAGAGAGAATGATATTGGAACATGAGTTGAGAATGAGAGAGCTTGATTTGGAGCTCGAGAGGCTTGATGCCATGAGGGTCTCAGCCCAGCAACAAGAAATTTGGGTAGCTCAAGAAGTGAGCTTTGCTGAGTTGGAGGTGGGGTCCAGCTCAGATGGTGGCAGTAAAATTGAATTTTCTAGTGCTGAAGGGGTAGTACACACACCCAGAGATATGGCGCCTGACTTGGAGGGTGTTAACATACACCAGGAGGTTCAAGGATCTGAGGTAACTCCAGTGGTGCGCAGTGTCCCGGAAGTAGATTGGGGCACTGGTGCAGGGGTTCATGGTCCTAGTGTTGGGAGGGACACTCCACTGACTCTAGATGAGAGGAGCAGGGAGGGGGGTTCCCCCATGGTTAAAGTCCTGGTGTGTGAATGTGGAGACCGCCCAGAAGAGTGTGGGTTGAGTGACAGAGACAGTCAGATACTGTCTTGCCAATCTCAGGAGAGTGGTGTGGGGTACGGGTGCAAGGCACTGGATGGTGAGGTGAAGGATAGTTTGGTGGGGTTCTATGACTCAAATTGTGGAGAGCATATTGTAAGCCCCTATTTTCCAGAGCTATGCCAACACCTGTTGGAGAGTGAGTTCTCTGACCCCAGAGAGCTCACATTGGAGGCAGACCTTTGGGTGGATTCCAGAGGGTCTGGAGAGGCATTGGGGAGTGACCCTAAGAGGAGTGGCTCAGGTATCTTCCAACCCAGAGTGGTGGAAGTGGTTCAGAGTAGCCCAGCTAGGTCCCGGTGTAGTGGGAGGGGTGTAGGGCCTCACGTCCTGTCTCCTAGGAGAAGTAGTGAGACTGGGATATGTCCCGAAAGTGCCCAACCTCAGTCTCAGAGCCTGGATGGTTCTTTAAGGGAACACCAGGTGGGGAGCCTAGTCTGTCCTGATGGGCCACCCGTTGAGAGGGATCCCCTAATGTCAGGTGAACTGGGAGTGTCTGTAACCAGACCTCTATCAGTTCTGGTGTCTGGCAGTGCCACTCCTAAGTGGAGGGTGCAGAAGTCCAGATTGAGGGGTGAGAGGGGGAAAGAGTCCCCAGTGGAAGAACCAGTGGGTCAGGGGCCAGCCAGAAGGGCTGAGTCACCAGTGAATGACCATGGTGACACCACTCCTGTCCTGGGGGATCTTCACACACTGTCAGATGGACAGGGGTCGGAAGATCTGCGCCAGGCAGACTGTCACACGACACATGAGTTGTGTGTCACCCTCGGGGGGGCATAAGTGCTCCCCATGAAGTCCTGGTGCGCCGGGCAAGTATTCAACCGCAGGGGTTGGTCCCTGGGCTGGGAAGCCAGGTTCAGGTGTTGTCTGACCTGGAGGGTGGGACAACTGTAAACAGTGTCCAGACCGGTTTGTCTTCTGGGGGTACCGCTCCTGATGGGAGGGTGCAGTACTCTGGAAGGGGGTACAGAGGGAGGGAGTCCTCGCCTCTGACCCCGGTTCAACTGGAGGGTCTAGACCCTAGGTTGGAGGGCCAGGTTTGGGGTGTCCCCCCTGACCTGGACGCCCAGTTGCAGGATAGAACCCCTGAACTGGTGGGCGAATTGTGCAGGACACCTGCCACAGGTGCCCTGGCAATTCTGGAAGGGGGTACCACTCCAGGTGGGAGGGTACAGAGCCCCAACGAAGAGAAGGAGGACCGGGTGTGGGAAAGCCCACCCCAGTCGCCTGTCAAGCCGCCAGGTACCGGCCCGGGGCTGGTGGGTCAGTGTCAGGATGTCATACCTGACCTGACAGAATGGAGAGTGGACAAAGGCTGCCAAGCACCTGGGGCTACTGCCCCCCGCTCTCTGACGCCACAGAGGGTTGAGAGGCCTGAGAGGCATAAGGCCTGGGTCTCATCACTGACTACGGTCAGTGGCCACTGTGGCTTGCTGTCTGTCTGTTGGGACACACCTGTGAGCAAGATAAGGTTAGGTGCTGCACAGATGGTGTCCACAAGTGAGGAGAAGGGTTCCCCAGGGGTTAGCTTGGTGGGCCCTGAGAGTATGGACAGAGGGACCCAAATAGGCTCAGATTGGCGTAGAACTGGAGTATTCCCCTGCTGTTGCGGGCCAGGGTCCATGTTCTATCGCCCAAAGCAGAGAAGCCCATCAGGATAGTGATTGGTCTCCCCTGCGTTTTGGCTAGAAGGGGGTTGTGTTGGACTTGGCCCTTTTTGCAGGGTCATCCCTGAACTTTTTGCCTTCCTCCTGTATTTTCTCTGACCTGTTTTTGTTGGTTTTATGACTCTGGGCACTTTACCACTGCTGATCAGTGCTAAAGTGCATATGCTCTCCCTATTGTAAATTGATGTATTGATTAGTGACTCCATGATTGGATCATTTGATTTACTTGTCAGACCCTAGTATAGTGCACCAGGTGTGCCCAGGGCTTGTAAATCAAATGCTGCTGGTGGGCTTGCAGCACTGGTTGTGCCACCCACAGAAGCAGCTTGTAAAGTGTGTCTCAGGCCTGCCATTGCAGAGCCGGTGTGCAGTCTGTGACTGCCATGTCGACTTGGCAAGTGCACCCACTTGCCAGTCCCGAAACCTACCCTTATCTTCATATCAGACACCCCTAAGGTAGGCCCAAGGGCAGGGTGCATTGTAAGTATAAGGTAGGACATGCCCTGGTGTGTGTGGTATGTCCTAATAGTGAATTACAGCCATTTTCGTTTTTCACTATTGCAAGGCTACCTGTTTTCCATAGGCCAGAATGGGCAGTTTGATTATAACAACTGACCCAGGGAACATGGTAGAAAAACGAATTTAGTATGGCTGAACTCAGAATGATAAAATACATCTTTTAGTGAAGTTGGTTTTAACATTCTGTGTTTGAAAATACCACTTTTAGAAAGTAGGTATTTTCTTGCCTAACTATCCAAGCCTGCCTCTGCTAGGTTGTGTATTCCTTGTCTGGTTTGTGAGTGAGAGGGCCTGGAGGACTCCAGGAGACAGGGTGAGTCAGCACAGGGCTGAATAGAGAGATCTGCATGGAGATAGGTGGGAGGAGTTGCACCTGGGACCTGAATAGGGCTGTGCCTTCCCTCCACAATGCTGGCTCCACCTCCTGTGGTGTGTCTGATGTCCCTGGCCTACTCTGTGAAAGGAAAGAAGGAGTCCTGTAAACAAAGTGCTCCAGGACTGACCAGAACTGGTTTTGGACTAGGCAAAGGCCTCTCTGCCTTCAGAGAACAAAGAGAAAAGGTGTATAAAAAGGGGACCCAGACCCCTAGGAAATTAGATCACTTCTGGAACAACAAGACAAACCTCTGCCAAGGAGAAGAACCAAAGGAAGCTGTAGGAGTTGGACTGCCCCCCTGCCAGTGTGCTGTGTTGCTGGGTTGGCCTACAGTGGTGTCTTCAGTGCCAAGGAGAGGAGAAAGGAACTGTGTGTGTACTTTCATCATCTTGCAGAATATTTCTCCAAGGGCTTGATTTGAGCTTGCCTCCTGACCGAAGTCTCAGGGATACCAGACTTCACCCCCTTCTGTTTGCCTGCATCTGGAACTTGCTGTTCTGGTGCTACAGAAGGAATTTGCAACACCGACGCCGGCGAGCGACGCCGTCTCCTGCATCGAAGCCGTGAGCGCTGCTCCGACTTGCAACGAAGACCCGACGCCGACCGCTGTGCCACATCGACGCCAGCGAGCGACATCGTAAGCCTGCCATAGCCGTGAGCGCTGCTCCGACTTACGACGCCGGCCCGACGCCTGCTGCTATGCCACATCGACTCCGAGGCCGACATCATCGCGGAGCCGATCGTCGACGTGGGTGGTCAAGAATTCATCGACATCGTGACATCGTACGGAACCGTGGCTTCGGCGCCATCGTGACGTCACCTCCTCTCCGGTCTGGAACCGACGCCTCCCCTGCCTGCGCAAGCATTCAGGTCCCGACGCATCATCTCCTCCGAAGCAAGGAACCGACGCCGCAACGCGCCAACGACGCCGCACCTCGCCGACGCCGTGAGCTGTCTTTGTTTTCGCTTTTCCAAGGTACTGTTCTTTGTGGGTCTGTTTTGACTCCGGGCCCGACGCCGCGCACCTCGCGGTCGGTGACGTACTTTGGGATTTCTTTGACCTCGACGTCGTGATAACTCCAGTTGGGGTTATTTGTTGCTAAAGACTGCTTTTAAGTGAAGAACCTATTTTTAAACCATTTCTACCATCCTGAAGTATTATTGATTACAGTATTGTGGATTTTTGTCATTTGTGGTCCTGTGATAAATCTATATAAATTATACTTATTTTTATAAAACCTGTGTGGTGTCCATCTGTAGTGTTTTCACTGTATTACTGTATGTGTTCACAAATGCTTAACACCCTGTCTCTGAGATAAGCCTGTCTGCTCGTGTCAAGCTACCAAGGGGGTGAGCAGGGGTTATTTTAGTAGTGTATCCCCCTTACCCTGACTAGAAGCAAGGGTCCCTATTTGGACAAAGGTGTATACCATTGCCAACTAGAGACCCCCAGTTCTAACAATAATGAACATGAAATTAAACAGGGCAAACAATAAGTGAATTCTTCAGTCATGGTGGATGAAACCTTTGTAGTAGAGTGGTCTTGAGTCCAAAGTCCAACATACTCCTCCTATCAGATATGGAGAAGTGGGCAGGAATAGTCCAACAAAGTAAATGTGTAGCACACATATGAGGACATTAGGGTCGAGGTTTCTTACTGGCGGTGGTGGGTGTCTTGCAATCCTGAGCTCCTGGGTTTTTGGATGGACATCCCCTCTTCTTTTTGCCAGAGGGGGGATCTGGAGCTGGTGCGACAGGGGTGCTTGCAGGCATGTTGTCCTCTGACAGGGCCTCCTTTCCTGTGGCTGCTGCAGATGTTGATTGTGGGGATGAACTTGGACCACAGGAAGGGGTGGATGCAGGTGGAAAAGCCCTGCAGAGGGTGGTGTTTATGTCCTGCAGCACCCCAACCAGGGAAGCCACCTCGGTGTGGAGGCCGGCCACCTTATTGTGGATGCCAGCAACCTCAGTGTGGATACCGGCCACCACCGTGTAGATGCCGCCCACCTATGTGTGGATGTCAGCAACCTCCTTGTATGTGTCTCTAAGCGCAGCTCCTTAATTTCCCCTATTCTGGCACTGCCTGACCCATGATACTTTGGGAGTCCTGGTAGACTCTGAAGACTTGGGTGATGGCAGCCTGGTTCACCGTGGCTTTGGTGGGCTCACTTTGGGGGCCCACAGTTACCCTCCCACTATGCTTATCCCCACAACCCTGTGCCCTTGATGCAGACTGCACCCTCCCACTGGGTCCTTGTTCTTCCATGACTGGGGTGGTGGAAGTCATTGAAGATTTCAGGACTGGGGAGCACAGAATGGGACTGACTGTGCTAGGTGCACAGGTTGGGGGGCAGTAGTTGGCTGTGATGTTTCAACGGTGGTGGGAGGTGTTGTAGTGGGCTCAATAAGCACCACTATTGGCAGCTGCCCAGATGGGCCAGGATGCGCATCCACATCCACCTCTTCAGGAGCGTAGTCCTTGCTGAGGCTTCATCCTGTGGGGGAGAGGTACTCTGTTTGGTTTCCAACCTCTGTGCAGGTGCAGTGGTGAATCGACCTGTTGAGAGATAGAGAACATTGTTCATGTTGGAAGTGATTTATCTACATCCATGTTGTTTGTGTCAAGGTAACTGGGGACCTAGAATTGAAGAAAATAGATAGAGATTAGTATTGTCATGTATTTGTGTTGATTTGAAGTTGGTTACTAGGCATTTGTTGAGATTCAATAGATGTAGTAGATTTCATCACCTCATTAGCTGTGCTGATATGCGGCATTTAGGCTTTAGGGATAGACCGGACTTCTCCAAAACACTGCTACAAACACAATGTGCTCCTCCTAACATGTATTGCACATTTCACTTCCCTCATTATAGTAAAGTACTTCCCAAAATCGACGTTTTTGCTAGGAGCACCGTGGAGTGAGGATCTACAATAGTTTTACATATTCAGAATCCCTAAAGTCTACCCTAGGTGTTCCAGGGGTATGGGGTCCTGTAAATATAGGCAGGGTCCTTATAAAAGATGTTTTGTAAGCCCCGGTGTTGGAGAAGTTGTTCAGTTCATTTACCACATTGTAGATCCCCAGCCACATAGGTTAACATGGCAATACGTTATTAACTAATAACTAATGCAGGGATTGCAGAAAACTATCATTCAAGGACTTAGAAGAATGGTATTGATAAATACAACATTATGCTACATTTGAATTTATCCTAAAATGTACAGAAAAGAAGTTATAAGACTTTCTTGTCTGTAAGCCAAGATTCAGCCTTCCAGTGATCTGTCTTGATTGGTCAGAGTTAAATGGATTAGCCAGGCTGCTTTGATGAAGTGATAAGTGGTACCCGGGTGAGGAGCCATCCACAGGAATGCTAAAGCAAGGGGGAGAGGTTGTAAACCATGAGCTTCAAAGGAAGAAGGGGACAGGCACAAAAAGCCAGGTCCATCTACAACCATCCCCTCTGAACCAAGCCAGATGGCAGGCTTAAGGAAGGAATGTGCAGATGCCAGGGGGAGGGAGGCTACGGAGATGAGCCATCCTGGAGGTTGGTTTAGCTAGCTCTTGCCGTTCTGCTGAGACTTCAGCCATATTGAATTTTGGGAGAATAGTTGTGAGAAGTTGGCCTGGTATATGCTGTTCACTAACTAAAGTGGACACCTTGCACCAGAACAATTCGACTCTTATGGTAGATAGGTTTAAGACAACCTTTATAGAAAGCTATCCTAGTGGTAGCTGTGGAGAGCAGCCTTCAGGCCAAGTCTTGAAGGAATGTAAAGCAGCTTGTTTTACCACACAATCTCTTGAATCACCAAATGAAAAGACACCACACAGGTATATATATCAAATATATATGTATTTATTAATAAACACTCTCTACTAATCTCTTTATGAGATTAGAGGTCAGGAACATATGTACAAGTCAAATGTTATCAAGATAAGTTTAGCACAATCGAATATCACAATCTTAGTTTGCTAGACCTAGGTCTAGGGCATCTAGAATCGAGGGACCCCCAAGAACCACCCCAGGTAGTTGTAGGAGACCCACAGGGGACGGACGCGGTGACCTGGCACCGGTGCGAGTCCTGTGCGAGTCTATGCGCTCAGACGCGATTGGGATATCAATGTTAAAGGTCCCTTGCGTGTTCGAGGCGAACACACCGATCGGTCCTTGTACGAGTCGAAGGACGCGGTTATAGATAGAGTTGCAAGGGAGATGGACGCGCGGTGTCTAACACAGACGCGAACCTTGTGCGAGTCAGTGCAATGGAGATCTCAGTGCTACAGGCCCTTTGTGTGTTCGAGGCGAACACCGATCGGACTCAGTACGAGTCGAAGGATACAGTTTTAGATAGTGTTACAAAGGAGATGGACGCAGTGTGTCTAACACAGACGCGAACCCTGTACGAGTCAGCGCAATTGTCGCACTTAGAAAGTTAGAGTTTTAGGACACTTCTAGGGAAGCTACAAGCAAGTCACTTACAGGGTAAGTAGTTCTAGGGCCCACACCCACAGGAGCACCGTAGTGCTGAAGTTACCTCACCCAGGGGAGCCGGGTGCATAGGTGTTCTTTGGTGTCGGGTCGCGGCGTCGTTTTCAATGGGAGCCAGTGAAGACTTGCTGCTTGCGGCGACAGGAGAAGTGTCCAGAGGAATCCAAGCCTGGATTCGGAAGATGGAAGACCTAAAAGCAGAGGGGACAGTGTTCAAAGTCACTTGGCAGTGACTCGGGGCAAGGAAGATGGATGCCCACCGTCGTCGCAAGATTCAGGTCGTTTGCGGTTGCCTTGACTCTTCAGCCACGAGGTCCAGGAGGTGTCGACGATGACCAGGAGCTGGATTCGGCGTGTCCCACGATGTCTGCAGCTTACTGCGGTGTCGGCGACTCGATCGGAGCCAACAAGCCTTGGTAACAGCAAGTCTCGGGGAAAGTGTGAAGAGACAATGGCGCAGACCAGCAAGGTCTGTGGGACTCACCCAGCGAGGGTAAGTCAGGGCAGGCCTGGAGCAACCAGGGGAGCCCTTCGGTTTCTTTAGTAAGTCTTCTGGGGACCCACAAGCCGGCTGGCAAGGGATCGCGAAGACGCCTCAGGAGGATTCGCTCACAGGGGTCCACATAGGCCTCTGATCTTCGGAGGGATTCCTGCTGGAGGCTAGGACCACACGTGGTCCAAAGCACAAGTTCGTGGAATGTTGTGGAGGGGTTGCACTCGACAATAGTGCACGGTACCCAGGGGTTGCGGTTCCTCGTTACTCTTGGGGTCCACTGGCGTCAGCTTCGCTGGGGACTCACGATGGCCTTTGAGAAGTCAGGAAATCCACTTCTTGGGCTGCAGGGACTTCGGACTCCGGCGGGAGCGGCGTAGTTTGCAACTGTCGTTTGTAGTTTTTGGTGCCTGCCAAGCAGGGGAGTCACTCCTTGACTCCAAGGGAGATTCTTCAGTCTTCCAAAGGTAGTGGAACGTCGAAGGTCCGGGATTCGTCTTCAGAGCGTCGTCCAGGAAATCTAGGGTGCAATGCACAGGTTCCCCCTCTTGTACTAAAAGAAAGGGAGGGACTAGCTCTATGACCCTACCTATGGGAGGGTCAGGGAGTGGGTGGCTACACCCACTTCCCTTTGTCCAGTTTCACGCCAGAGCAGGGGCAGGTAGCCCCTGAGCCGGTTTGAACTGGCATATGCACAGAGGAGCCTTCTGCTCCCCCAGTGCAGGACTTCAAAGCACTCTAAGAGTGCACCCACCCAGCCCCAATACACTAAACCCTGTCTGGAAGGTGGTCACACCCCTTGGGACAGGATATCTATTGTTGGGCTTCCTCCACTGCGAGTGTTGGTCATCAGCAGGAGGGCAGCCCAGTGTCTGTGACTGGTGGCATCCATTTTGTGATGCCAGGGCTCTGCAGGATTCTACCGCGTTTCCACAGTAGGAACATGTCTATCCCTCTAGAAGGGTGGAATGCTACCCCCGCCGCCAGGACTGGCGGGGGGTAGTATTCCAAGATGTTTGACACCAAACACGACATGTTTCGATGCAGCCATTCCAAAGTTAGCATTTTACCGCGAGGATATAATGCACTTAAAAGTATATGGTTTAACCGCATCCACAAACAGCACCAGAGAATGGGCTCTGAGAGCTGCAGAGGGGCCCTGCTCAGGCAGAGGCACCCCCTCACATAGAAGCCAAGCACCCTGCCCTCAGGATTGATAGGGCCTGCCTTAGGGGTGACTGATAGGGTTATATGTGTGTGTGTAGGAGAGATATAGGGAACCTATATCTCAGTGAGGGGTGCTAGCACTTCCTCACCCAGGCTGCAGTAGCAGGCCTGTGGTGTCAGATTTAGTCTGCTTCCCAGGGGTGGCATAATACATGCTGCAGCCCCTGGTAGGCCTGTGAAGTACCTATGCCCTTGGTACCTAAGGTACCATATACTAGGGACTCATAAGGTACCACAGTATCCAATCACTAGTGCACCTAGAGTGCACTCCAAATCGTTTAGAGAGAAAGCAGATAGGCTGGGGACCTGAATAGCAGGTTCCCAGCCAAACTAAGTCAAAAACCAACAAAACACCAGGAAAAAAGTGGGGGCAACCATATAGTCAGATTCCACCTTCCTACAATAGTGCTTTCTGGGAGACCATTGTGCCACACTTTGGAGGACATGGTCATGCTCTGGGTGTTGCCCTGCACCTCATTGGACAGGAGTGCCCTCCTGATTGACCCCAGAGAACACAGAATACGTATCTGAGAGGGGCAGAGCCTCTCAGATCTGCTGCTTGAAACAACAGAAGAAGGGCCCATGCTGAAAGTTTGATTTGCACCAACCAGGCCAAGCACTCTGGCTGACTGTGCCTGCTGCACAATCTGGACCTACAGCCCTGTGGACCACAATTGCTTCTTAAGGATTAAAGAGTGGACTCCCTGCAAGCTACAGGTTAACAGAGCTCACCTGAATCATCACCACCAAGAATGCCCAGCCTGGAGTGCTTCCAGTGGATTTGTAAGGGTTTTCTCCAAGTGGATTGAGGGAACTGAAGTGTCAAACTTTCAAGGACCATCTTGGAGCTTCCACACCCTTGGAGTTAGTTTTGGACACTTTAGGACCCTCCGAGGAACTTCAGGAAGAAGTTCCAGAAGTTTGGAGACGTTGGGAGCAACTTTGAAAAAAGCTCCATAAGTGGACCAACTCAACTTGCCCAGCCAAGCTGGCGACCCTCAACCGCGAGCCGGTCTGCCCTCCAGGCTCATCTCGCTGAAAAGCTCCGGAGGTCAGACTTCCAGAGATTGTCTGGGAGCTGGTTGAAACCCAAGCCGGCGAACCCTCACTGAATCCGGCCTGGTAAAGAACATTGAGAGACCCCAGGAGAAAAAGCTCAGTAAAAGTTTCTAAGTCAGAAGGTAAAAACGTTGACCGAGGCCTACCGCGAGGGATAGCCACGCAGGGCTCCATCATGGCCGGCCAGAAACTTTGACTTTGTCCCGGTATAATGCAACCAGATGTCCCAAAAGGAGCTATAGGTTTCTATGTGTTATATATAGTGCTAAATCTTTAAAAATTTCATATAGCCGGCTCCCTACACTGGATTTCTTTGTTTTAGTGTCATTTTAAAGATAAAAATATTTCCTATTTTTATCAATTGGTGTTGGATTTTTATTGTGTGTTGTGTCTTAATTATTTACTGAATTGGTGTTTTTAAATGCTTTACCTGTCTCTGAAGTTAGGCCTGCTTGCTCACAAGGGTTGAGCATGGGTATAATTTTCTGAGACCTATTCTGAGCCCTAGACTGTGTTAGTGGCCTTATTGCCAGTGGTAGATGCATATTTACCACTACTGATAATCCACTTTCCAACAGTAAGCTGCATGAACAGTTAACATCATCAGTGACATGGGAGACAAGTGAGAAGGGGCAACAGGAGTGTAGCATCTTGGTAAGAGCTCCAATCACAAGGCCTCATGGTAATGGTAGTCAGTTCAATGTCACTTTAGCAACACTTGAGTAATGGTAAGCTGCATTAACAGTTAACATCAGTAACGAAATGGGAGACAAGTGAGAAGGGACAACAGGAGAGTAGCATCTTGGTTAGAGTAGGAGTAACAAGGCCTCATGGTAGTTGTAGTCACTTCAATGTCACTTTAAAAACACTTGACCAACGATCAGTATACCATCACTGTTGGCAACATGCATTTGGAATCAGCCATACATTAACATTTTCACAAATATCATAGGTCCTGGATTGATATTTTAATGGTAATGCATTTACAGCCAGCATTGCAACATGTGGCATGTCCTGGAGTTGGATACATGTGGTCTTATATGCAACAATACACATTGCCACAGACACACCAACATCTCAGATACTTTGAGTATTGCTCATTAGTAAAGTAGATAGAGAACAGATTAGGGAAATCAGAGTTGAGAGCAAACAGGACATTGTGATATTGTGGCAGTTGGTGAAGTGTAACTTACCAGAGTCCACTCCCCGCTCTATTCCTGACAAGCCCTCAGTATGCAGGATGCCAAAACCTTCTCATCCCAGGGTAAGAGTTGTAATGATGCACTGGGAGGGCCACCGCCAGTCCTCGGTGACTCTAGCTGGTGGTTGTTGTACTTGGCAAGGACCTCCAGCCAGAGGTCGTTCTACCTCTTCCTAATGTCTCCCTGTGTGCGCATGGTGTTACTAACAGCATTCACTCTGTTTGCCATCCTGTCCCACATTTCTATTTTCCTACTGAGAGGAGTCTGCTGGACTAGGGACCCAAAAAATTGTGGCTCTACCCTAATGATTTCATTCACCGTGACTGCCAACTCTTGCTCAGTGAAGCCAGTTTTTTTTGGCAGGCATGGTGGAAAAAACAAAAATGTGAGTGAGTATGTGGACGAAGAACAAACAAGGGATAGGGCTAAAAAGGTGCAAAAAACTGAAGAAAATTGCGGGTGTTGGAGAGTGCTAAATGAGAAGTTGAAAAAAGGGGTGCCTTATCTAAAAAGTGCAGTAAATGGCTGACTGTCTTGCTGTGCTACATTTTGAAAGCAAAGGAAGTTGGTCAGGGATGGGGTGTGTTTTATAGTGGGATTTGCAGGCGTGTCCACTTGCCAAAACACATCAGGTGTGTAATTTTAAAATCCATCCAATGGTCAACGTTGTGTTGTTTTTTTGGGCGTGTATCGCGGTGGTCGACTGACGTTGGGTTACCGCCGTTTATTGAGCACTGCTGTGAGACCGCAAGTATGACTGTGTAGTCATAATAATCTCAGCGGCTGGACCACAAACCTGGCGGCGTCGTTGGATGCACCACCAACATTTCAGACCGCTGCGGTCCCGCTGAGTAGACTGCCGTGGTCGACATTTCACACAGAACAACTCGTAATACGACGCCCGCCTGACCGCTGGCGCAGCTGTGGTGTGGACGACGCGGATGCAGCTCTCGGGCAGTCGGACCACCAAACTCGCAATAAGGTCCAAAGTCACCCTCATAGTAGAAGATCAGTCCCTGCATCGTCCTTGTTTTTCCCATAATGCTCCTCTCATTCTGCTGTGGCCGCTAAGGTTCAGCCAGGGAATCTACTAGGACCGTAGCCAGGACAGGACAGGCGCAAGGAGGAGAATTCTGGAACCCAGAAGATATGATCTACCACACTTACCCCTAGCCCTGCAACAGATCAGCAGCATAAGTGTAACTTCCTGAGCCATCTTGGTAGCAATGGTTGTGAGACCAATTCTGCAAAGCTTGGTTGGTTCTTATGCTCTGAAAGAGATTCCTTCATTTACCCATTTGGCACTGCAACACAAACCCATATGCATACCACATGTGTTATGCAGAACGTGAGACTGACTCTATTTGGGAGGACGGAAGCAGTTCATACAAGCCCAATTCTGGGTGTGCAGAGGCCTGTCAGTTCTTGTTAACAAAGGAATGATATCCGAGGGCTGGGACCCACATTTTGCCTCTCCCCTCAGATGCAAGGGTTAACATGCTTTTAGTGCTGACCAGCAGTTTATAGTGTTGCACTTTTGTAATCGGGGTGCCCCATGTTCTGTATTTTTTGCAAAGCCCTGCATGGTGTGCACAGTAGTTTAATAAAGTAACTCTCTCTCTGGAGTTAGCCCTGCCACAGGACACTGCTTTTTCCAGATTCTGTTAGGGAACTGGTCTTTTCGCTGTATTAAGGCTTAATTGCATATTGGCACATTGCTCGTTATTGAGCCACAGCATACCCCTTGCATAGGTGCCCCTGCCACAGACAGGGCAGTGTACAAATGACACGAAAATCACAAGATGCAATATCTAACAGTTCGCTTACGCTACGCTAAGGAGAGCGCATTGGTGAAAGACAGGCCAAGGTTTTTTAACCGCATCGCCATTTTTTCCTGGAGGTGGCCTCCCTTTATAGAGGGGAGATGCATCTCTGTGAGGGGAAGGTGCAGTGCATCCACCCAGGTAAACTCCTTGGAGCATATAGCATGTATGGCAGGTAGCAAAGCATTGGAATGAGTATTGTACAGTGGGTCAGTCTAAATGGCCAGTCAGGTCCACCACGAGTGCTGATAGCCCAACCCATTGTGTGGATGGTGTTAAGGAAACCAAAGAGAGAGGGTCTAAGGAGTTATTCTGTTGAAGGAATGCACTTATGTTACCACACAAGAAAGGGGAGGCAGGAGGTTTGGGTCAACGATTGATACAACAGGACAGGAATCTAACCCTATCCCTTGACTTGCCCTAACAGAGGGAAGATGTCAGTAACCTCTCCACTCTTAAACCAGACACCTAGGCGCTTATCTGGACATCTTGGTGGACCACCCTGAGAGGTACGGTTAAGTTGGGCCGGGGTGCTATGAGTGGACAAAACAGTATGCTGTATTCAAAGGGCCATAGCAATCACAATACACCTTGCTTAATCTAAAAATGTCAGGGCCTGGTCACCTGGGGCCAGGGGAGATGATGTTCTGAGGCAGTATAGGTAACAAACATTTCTCTTCTTTGAAGGCTGATCTGAAGGTGTGCAGAAGGGATATAAACCCAACAAATCGGAGAAAAGCTGGGCTAAGATCAAATAAAATGAGAACTACCAAATCTGTTCAATGCTGCTATCCTATAGAAAGCAGTTGAAGCAAGGTAATGTGTGATGATTCTTTATTTCCATTCAAAGAATCATAAAAGAATATTTACAAATTGATCATTAAATAAAAACACGTCATTAAAAAATTATTTCCAATGGAGACAATAAGTTCAGTAATGATTATGTAATGAGGTACAGAGAGATTATACACTTTGAAATTCCCATTGAACCAAAACATTGTAGTACCATAATCAGATCCATTTGTTGCGGTAATAAGGTAGGGGTGCAAAGATGTACTCTATTAACCCTCAACCGGCAGATAATATTTAAAAGTTACACACAAAAAGATAAAACATGCATGAAGCAAGGTAAGTCTTCTTTGAACACATTCTCTTTTTTAATCATGAAATATCATTCACTAATAATATATTTGAAGTTGTCTGAGAGGAAATTCTAGATGTGCAGCTGGAAACCTGCTAATGTAAACTCAAAAGAGTAAGGATCTTTGGGATTTAAGGAAAAGTTTTGGACTCTTATGGGTGGGTAAGGACATAATGGTAAAGTTGGGCAGGCTGATTTAGATTTTGGCTGTCAGGACAACAACCGACTGAGTAGCTCGTCTCTCACCCTTCCTTGTGAAGGGTGCCAGTCTGGCTACAACTAGGGCACGCCTGACTGGTGCTCATCAGCTTTTGCGAGCTGGGAGTGGCTTGCAGCGTGAACACCTACTCAAAATGTTGTTTTCCTTTTGTCTAGCAGGAGTAGGTGCAATTTTGGCCTTTATAGACTGTGCCGTTTCTTCAGAGGTAGCCAACTTTGATTGCTCTTCGACTTCTTCCTTGCTCGTGTATTTGTACAGCAATAGGCAGTATCACTGCCTTTAAAAAGGTACATATCTATCTCATGTCCTCAACTCCCATTCTTGCCCATTTGGGATAATTTTACCAATGTTAAAATGAAGAGCGGTCGACCTCGAAGCTGGGGAACCGGGTTCGAGTCTCGGCAACGACGCACAACATCCTGTGATTCTGGGCAAATCACTTAGGGGCAGATTTACAAGCCCCTTGCGTGACTTTTGCGCCACCGTTGCGTCACTTTTGTGACGCAACGGCGGCGCAAAAAATGCGACCTATTTACAACGTGACGCATCTAGGGAGATGCGTCACATTGTAAAGCCCTGCGTCACATTATACCTGCGTCAGGTATAATGTATGCAGAGTGGGCGTTCCCACGCAGGAAGGCCTCGTAAAAGTGACGCAGTGAAATCTACAAGATTTCACTGCGTCACTTTTAGGACGTCACTGCGTCAAAACCTTACGCCTGCTTGAAGCAGGCGCAAGGAGTGACGCAGTGTAGTGAGTATAGGCCTCAACATGCATTGCTGGAGTTGCGTCGCGCTTGCGACACGACTCCAGCAATGCGTGACTTTTGCACCAACAGATGCGTCAGAATTTCTGACGCATCTGTCAATCCTTGCGCCATGGTGCGCCGTATTGTAAATACGGCGCATCCATGATGGCGCAAGGGTGGCGCAGGGAAAGTGACGGATCTATAGAGATGCGTCACTTTCTTGTAAATCTGCCCCTTAGTCTCCCTGTGCCTAACAAAATGAATGTGTCCTTGTGTAACAAAACTGGTGCTCATGTAAAGCGCTCTGATACCTGATCTTTTCGGGTGTAGTTTGCGCTATATAAAACTCTAAGGGCCTCATTTATGAGACTCCTTGCGCCTCCGGAAAGTCACTTTTTTTGACGTTCCGTGGCGCAGAAGCCTGCATGATATTTATCAGGTAGCACTAAGCCACTTTTTTTGGCTTAATGCTGCCTGATAAATATCAGTCCCTTTAACGCAGTGTTCTGCGTTAAAGGGGTGTGCAATGGGTGTTGCTGGGGGCGTTCCCAGCAACATCCATGGCCTTTTGACATTGCCCCAGATTTACGAGAAATCGTAAATCTGAGGCAGCGCCAAAAGCTTACGCCTCCCCAGGGGAGGCGTAAGGGAGGCACAACGAGGAGAAATATCTTTATTTCTCCTTGTTTTTCCTTTTTCTATGCGTGCTGCATTCTGCAGCACACATAGAAAGAGGAAGAAGCCTCTAGTGATTATTTTTGTACAGAAAGGTTTCCCTTCCTGTACAAAAATAATCATCCCCGCAACGCAGGCACCATGGTGCAAAGGTGCCTGCGTTGGCGCTCGGCAGCCCATTGTGCGCCGGCGCAGGGGAAAAGGACAGGAATGCACCATATCTTATAGATACAGCGCATTCCTGCCCTTTTCTTTTGTCGTAGGGATGCGCAGCAGGAAGGGCTGCTGCGCTGCCCTACGGAAAACCTCTTAAGTGAGGCCCTAAAAAAAAAATGCTAAAGCATGTCTGACTTGTTGCCATATGGATTACTGGGGTGAATCTGATTACCCCCTTTTTGTTGTACAAGTGCAAAATACCCTATTACCCTTCTGGCCGGTAAAGGGCTAGGTAGCTGCGTATATGTTGTAGTCCTAACCACTATTCCCTGTAACCTGTGCGCTCACACGCACAGTGCCTTTACCAAGAGCACACACACTCATACAAAGCGCGCAAATCTCTACTTCACAAGAGGTTAAGACTGTTTACCAGCCCCAGGCTTTAAAAATGCGAACGCCGTGATCAGTACGTCTTTTTGCAGTACATGAAGTGCAGTGCGCAGTTACAACGCAGGGTGGAACAGCAGTTACAGCGCAGGTACAGGTTAGTCTTGCCATGGGCCTTTTGAATATCATAACAGAGCCTAGATATTTCACTTTTCTTGTCCGAGGGGTGGAGGCCTGCACGGATTCACCAGAAATGTTCATTTTACATTTCAGTGAGTCTGCACAGTTATAGTGCCAGTATATCGGCAACACTCACCAGTCCTCCCACAGCAACATACATACATAATAAATAAGCAGACAAGACAAACTTTTGGTGGGAAAAATTGCTGCAGGTTTATTAGCATACCAAATATGCCAACATGGTGGGTTATCTTACAGGCGATCCAAAGGCAAGCCGCCCCTAGCGGCCTACCACCTGATGGGCCAACTTGCATCGTGGCCTTAGCCAATCGGTGTTTAGCGGTTGTGGTGAGGGGATAGCCCCTCCCACTTCCGGTGAACCATCAGTCCACCCTATTACTCACGCCCCCTACGAGGGGCGGAGCGTTCAAGCGACCCCGGTTGTACAGGTTTCCAACCGCCCGTAGGACAGACGGGGCGCCGTCGCACCCCAGGGTCCACCGCACAGACTTCCTGGGGATATTAGGCCTCAGCACCCTTTGTGCTCCTGAAGAGGGTACCCCTGAGTACCTTTCCGCCTCCGGATCGCCCTGTAACTCCGCCTTCAACACAAATAGAGAGGATTAGTAGAACCTTCCCCCCACCCTGGAACGCAGGGTAAGCGGTAGGGAGGGAAACGGCGTCAGGGTGAGGGTCACAGAGGCCGCCAGGGGGGCGGGGGAGGCATATATACCTCTCCCCTTCCCCCACCTCGGCCGGAAGTGACGCGCAGGACCCCGAGGGTCACCGGACACTAGACTGTCCAGTGTGCCATCTTGTGGCACTAGAGGGGCCGCCCTCTTATGAGGGTCCCCTGCGGGGACGAGTCGGTCAGCCCGCATAGTGCCAATATCGGCAACACTCACCAGTCCTCCCACAGCAACATACATACATAATAAATAAGCAGACAAGACAAACTTTTGGTGGGAAAAATTGCTGCAGGTTTATTAGCATACCAAATATGCCAACATGGTGGGTTATCTTACAGGCGATCCAAAGGCAAGCCGCCCCTAGCGGCCTACCACCTGATGGGCCAACTTGCATCGTGGCCTTAGCCAATCGGTGTTTAGCGGTTGTGGTGAGGGGATAGCCCCTCCCACTTCCGGTGAACCATCGGTCCACCCTATTACTCACGCCCCCTACGAGGGGCGGAGCGTTCAAGCGACCCCCGGTTGTACAGGTTTCCAACCGCCCGTAGGACAGACGGGGCGCCGTCGCACCCCAGGGTCCACCGCACAGACTTCCTGGGGATATTAGGCCTCAGCACCCTTTGTGCTCCTGAAGAGGGTACCCTGAGTACCTTTCCGCCTCCGGATCGCCCTGTAACTCCGCCACAGCCCTGGGTGTGGCGACCGTCGCAGCCAGGGCCCCCCACCCAGGCCGGCATTCCTACTTACATCCTGCTATTTCTAGGGCCTCTCCCCTAACCAGCAAGAACAGGTCCATGCTTATACTGGACAGATGTACCCCATCGTCCTCAAAACACCCTGAGAATTTGGCGTGTAGCACTCATGTCTAATGAAGCCTAATCCACTCTGTTCAGTGAATTTACGCACAGCGCAGATGCACCTCCTGCGCGCAGGCTCCATCGCCTCCCCCGGCCGAGCTCCATGCGGGAGCCGGGGGGGGTGATTCCAGACCACTGAAGTCACCTGTCCCCAACTGGTTGCATATTTGCACCGAGTGGTCTTCTTCTAGGGTGCATTATTTCACCACATTGACCAGACAATTTCAAAGTTCTTTACAATTTATCCCTGGTGAACATGGTAATGGTGTCACAACAGGTTAGAGGGAATAAGTGTATGGTTCCCATTATTAGACACTGCACCTTTTCGTGAAGTGACAACTTACGCAGCCTACCCTGCTTGCTGAACCTTCAACCGGTGACAGATGCCCGGTCACTGCTATCCCTTGCGACCCTTGATACTTACAGTGTCGGACTACATGATTCTGTGTCACATGTTTCGCTGTAGTCCCTTTGGTGGATCCACTGGGACCCTTCTGCATCCCTGCAAATGCTGTGTCACGCACTGCAACCCTTTAATGCCCTTGCCCATCCCTCAAAGACACCTGACAGCCTGATGCCCCCGCATCATTGGTGAGGGGTTTTGGGCCCGGCACACCCCAGACTGTGTTTCCCACATATATCTTCCCTAGAGGCTCCAGTTAGTGTGAGCGGCTATCCCTGTCCTGGCAAGGCATGTCAATGGCCATTCCCCCCCTTGGCGACTATCCTGCCATGTGATATGTGACCTTAAGCACGGGTGTCATTGTGTACGTGACGTGTAAGGGGGTGAACAACCTGACAAATACTTGCCCCTTCTTGAGCAGTGGGAACGCCAAAACAATAATTCTTCAATCCTAGTACCAAATTATGCTCTGACCCCATGTTCCCCTCAAATTATTGTACCGCAACCCACAAATTAGCTGGCAGTTTCCGCAAACGCCTGGCTATAGGGCGGGTGATTTTGTCTGTCCTGGATGGTCTCGAGGATCCCTCTCTTGGTGCATGCTTGCAACCCTTAACATTTCCACATTAGTTGGACAAGACCACTGCCTGGCCGCAAACTTAGCTAAGCCCCTGCGGAAATCGCCTGCCTGTGCGAGCAGACCAAGATTCGTCACTCCCCACTCCATCACCATCTTTCTTGCTTCCCCACGTAGGCGTTATGCCGTCTATGGTGTTTAGCTTCCCTTTGCTCCAAGGGAGAGCAGCCCTGCCTGGCGGTGTGTACTGAAGGAGATGTGTCTTGGAAGTACTATTGATATGAGTTCACATGTCACTAGTTCGCCGTACTTGGTGTGTTTAATAAAATTAATAACAGGTCCAACAAATCACTCGGGCATTCCTTGCTTTCTTTAGGCATGTTGGATTTGAGGGGATTCGGCGAAATATGTAAGCTATCTCCCTTGGCATGCCATCCCTTTAACACAGGTTTTTCTTCTTTAGGCATGTCCCTGATTGTCTCCATCATGCGTTTAAGGCCAGTTTTTAAGTCTTGCTTAGGAAACATCCCTTCGAACACACCGTGTCGAGTAACTACTCATGTTTATCTCTTGTACAAGTCGTCCCCGTTTGCCTGGCACTCGGACCCAGGGAAGCTTATTAACAAGCGCCCTATACAAAAGTATATACATGTTGCGCAACTTGGGGAACTATTACTTCCTCCCTACGTACTTCCAGACATGTCAATACTGACAAAGGTATCCCCACCTTAGTACCTGAATAACCACTAAATAAATACTGTCTAAGGTAAAAGATTACTAGTGAACCTCGCCAGGGCCCTCCACTGCGTGTGAACCCCTGTTGTTGAGTTTCCGGCTGATGATTTTGCCTGCCCACATCCGGACCCCTCAAGTAAAACCAGCCAAACCAAACGCAGGCCTTCCTGCCAGGACACAACCTACATGGCCATTAACGTGCCAACATGTGTCCGATGCGACTAAACAGTTAGAGGCTTTATTGTATCAGCCAGACCCGGGGTGAAGCCAGAGCTGAATGGTCTTAGTGTGGGTCAGACTGGGGGAGGTATGTGTGGCTAACGCAGGCCAAAATTGTGCGAATTGCTAATGCCTTACCATAGTGCCAATGGGCCTGAGTGTAAGAAAATGGTGATGCTGTGATACAACTTATGTAAATGTGTGCAGTATTAAAAACCAACAGTTCATTTCCAAGTATATGTTCAATTTTATGTACCCAGTGACACCTCCTGTGTAGCTGTAGACATCAATATCTCATGTGTAACTGCACACAGCGTCCCTCATGTGTAACTGCACGCCGTGTTACCCCCTGTGTAACTGCACAAAGCGAAACCACATGTGTAACCGCATACAGCATCACCCCATGCGCAAATGCACACCGCGTCACCTCATGTGCAAATGCACACCGAGTCACCTCATGCGCAAATGCACACCGCGTCACCTCATGCGCAAATGCACCGCGTCACCTCATGCGCAAATGCACACCACGTCACTTCATGCGTAATTTAACACATCATCTCATGGGTACCCGAGGGAGCATTCATTAATACCCAGGGAGATAGAGGCAGGTGCACTCTTTTCACCGCCAAAGAGCACAGTCTACATTCTAACCTAGTAAAACGGGTAGCTGTTTCTCCCTCATGGAAGCTCTTCTCAGTTTGAGCAGGGCATAATTACTTCAAGTATGTAGGGTGCTGTCTGAAATGCCTGAAAATTTCAGACACCGGAGGTCCGACCCCAGACCGTCCTCGTTTGCGGCCCGAGTCACCTCGTGTGTGCTTGGCTCAGTCTAGACATGTGTACTCGCAGCAGGGTCTCCTCCTGTGTACTTGCGAACCGTCACACCTCGTGTATACTTGCCCCAGTGACGTCTCCAATGTGAATGCCCATGGTGTCCCTCCAGTGATTACGGCCATGCCTTGGAGACGCAGGGTAGGGACAGCGCCCAAGTTCCCCTGCCCTAGAGCACCTTCACATTCTATATATGGGAAAACGTGCAGCCTACACGCTCGTGTAACTAGACATCTCTGGGGACCAGTGACTTAGATCTCGGCACCTGAGCCCACCTCTGACCCCCAGGTTGGGATGTTGCTGGGATGCAGGAGAGGAGATGAAGGAGCTCTAATACACTATTTTCCTCCAGAGTCCTCCAACCAGTGTACCCCACACCCTGAGGACCTTGCCCCCCTCTAAGGGCACCCACTCCTACCCAGCTGGCTGGGCCAGCTATGGGGCAGGCAGTCTCATAACCATAAGTGAAGCGTCCTGTGGTACCCACTGCTTATGTTGAGGGGCATCCCCGTTAACTGGCCACTTCCTGACATGGAGATCGCATGCTAGCCCCACACCTTCTCCCTGCGAATATAAGCTGGTATTCCAGGCTGATGTCCCCTCTTAGCGCAAGACATGCGCTTACAAAACTTCTGCCAGTGTGAACTCACTGAACTGCGCCCTATCTGCGGTGACGACTTACACCGCCCACCAGGCTACCTAGTTTGCTTCATTGACATGTCAACTTTACATAAACCATCGTAGCCCTTTAGTGCTTTAATACCTTGTTTCCCCAACTCTGAGGCAGCAGCCCCTAATAGATGGCAACTTACCCCACCTGCCTAGCATGACTGGCTAACCGGGCAGGGGACGCTTTAACGGAAGCACCTGTCACCTGGCCACGGGGCGAATGAGCCACTACTTTGCTGAGTTGGCCATGACCTTTGCACAGCCCTCTTGCTTGCTAAGCTATTGGATGGGTCACATTTGGTCTGAGTGAATGTTTGTATTATGCCCACATTGCCGCCACTGCGCCCTCATATAGGGGTGACCTTACACCCCCCCCAGGCTTACTTACTGTAGCATGATCCCGGGTCAATGGCCCTAATTCGCTTCATTATCCCCGGAATCCCAATCCCACTTGCCTGCCCCACCAAGACCTCTGGCAACACCCTGCCGCAACCTCTCGAAGAGGGTTATTGGCCAAATGTACCCTCCAACCCGTGGTTTCAGTATTTGTCCATTCTAGATGTTCCAGTTTGTCTGACGTGTGTGTCGATGTCCTGGCAAGGCATACCCAATAGCCTGTTCCACGCTGGTGACTATCAATGGTGTGAACAGGCTCAACCCTCCGGAGAGCATAGGAATATGTAGCCCCAGTACTTGCCCTGTATCCCTCCTATCTTATATCAGGTGTGCCTGCTCAGGTTGCTCTGTGGTGTTGGCGCCCCCAGACTACCCAGGCTGTTTAACTACTAGCGATGTGCCCAATAGCCTACATTGATGGGTGCATCTACCGCCCCCATGAGCAGGTGCGACCTAAATGAAGGAATCTGCGGCAAAACTTTGTTACAATTGTTTGAGCTTGGGCCTGTCGAAAGAACTGCTAATCCATTAATAATGTTGTGCAAGGTCCCAACCCATTGGCTCTCCCTGTGTTTGTTTCCTGTCCTTGCCGCATGGTGAGGAAAGCTTGCCCACAGGGTTGGCATAGGCTATGCCAAACATAACATGAGTGTGTTTGAGCACCCTGTCCCCGAAGGATCGCATGGCACTGATCAACCGGTGTTTATTGCTATCCCACTCGATGGTACGCATTTTATCGACCTCAGGAGGGAGAAAGGCATAAAACAGCCTTAGATCCTGCACTGAATCGGCCGGAAGCTCTGCCCCTATCCCTGCCCCCCTATTGGGGTCTCGAGTAGGAAAGGACCCGCGACACGCCCAGATCCATGACCTACCATCGGCCCCGCTGTGCTTAAAGACCTCACAGTATTCACCCGGAAATGCTTCATATGTGGAAACTCCCGGGTTGACCTTCTTGCATCGCGGCTCTAAACCCCCCCTCACAATGTTAGTCCATTTCACAGACAGGCGACCGAAGTTTCATATTACACCTTTACGTTCCCTTTGCTCTTTTGTTCTATCCTGGGTGTATTACTTTACTACACCCCTTAGACCTGACATCCACGTAAAAGAGAGGCTCTGGATTTATGACAACCCCACCTGATGTGCAACAATCCTGTCACAGCAGCCATAAGGGCTCTAATTAGCCAGACTTATTGTTGTCCGCACAAAGGAGCATTCTGTGCTGGAGTTATGTAGCGACAGCATGGTATACTTCTCCGGGAACTATACAGTGTAAACTCCAGGGGATTGTCCATCCCACGATACTCAACAGGGCCACTTAGCTCACCCCAGGCCATGGCTTAGGCATCACGTCCAGCCACACCATGGCAACACCCGGTGCTCAGTACTACGAAGAGCCCAACCGATCTGCTCTTTCTTGCCCCAACACAGTGCGCGTTCAGCTCTACACCTCCGACCTACCCTCATGCTAACTACCCCCTGCACCATATTGAAACCAGGGTGACCAGGCCCTTGCGCAGCCCTATGCATGCTCGACCCTGGCGAGCACCTGCATGGTGACAGGTCCGGTAATTACCTGGCAAGGCATACCCCTAGCCTGCTGAACGTAGTAGACTGTCCTACTCTGATGTGAAAAGGCTCAACCAACCGAGCACAGGAATATGTGGCCTCAGCATCCATACCAGTGTGCCTGTCCTGCTGGAAAAAGTGCTGCCTCATTGACCCCGTAACTGCTTCTTTCCTATTCATACGGGCTGGAAACAGGAAACCCCCACTCCCTGGCATGCGACTGACCCCAGACCTAATTCGGACAGCTGCCAGGACCGAAGCAGAAAGGGGGAGTGAAATGCCAAAATTAATATGGATTAGGTGATCCTGGTGGGCCCGGGCATGGCCATGTTGCCCCCCACTTGCATTGCCCCCGAGGACACTTACACAAACTAGTACTTTCGCGTATGTGAGCTAGCCCAACTTACGCGGCAATACATAACATTGCACCCCTTGAACTGTCTTCACTGGGACTGACTATGCCCGCGTGGAGAGTCGGAAACTTGAGGAAGGCTGAAACGTCTGCCCCTTCGGTAGCCCAGAAACGAGGTCCTGGTAACCGCTGAAACTGCCAGTAACCTGAACTGCATGGAAATGGAGCGCGGGAACCGATCCGGATGCCATCCGCCCCCAATGAGCTGCTGACGCTGTCGAAATTAGAACCTCGTGGCAGCACGAATATTGGAGTTAGCTTAAATTCTGGAAAGGGCAAGACTATGTCGCGTACACGTCTCGCTTTTAATATGGAATGTGTCGGGGGATGGCAGGCTTGGTGCCAAGGACACCCCGGGGATGTATGGGGCCCCAGAATCCGGGTGTGGTAGAGCTCTTTCGAGCTGATTGGCAATGCTTTAAGTGGGATGAAAAAGTTGGGGCTTGTTAAAAGGGCCGTGGCCAAAAAGCATAGTTACTTTTGCCACATATGCGTCCATCGCTCCGTGTCCACTCGTGGCCCAGGGAGGAGAGCGCAGGCCGGAAGTGTGGCACGCGCGGATAAATAGACGCCGACCTCCAAGGTACTCTGACGCCCCCAGCGCAAGCCTCTCCACGTGTTCTTCACACAGTACATACATCCTGCCCCCTGGCTCTCTCCCATTCCCACTCTCCCCACTCTTCAGAGCCCAGCGCTGCTGGAGAGAGCACTTTGCACCCTGATGCAGAGTCCCCCCCCCGCGACTCTCCCCAGGGGCCATGCTAGGGGGAGGGAGCGGCACTCGCACCCCCCCCCCCCAAGACAGACGAAGGACAGCGGGGAGAATGCCCCACCGGTGGCTTTCGCCTCCCTACGCCCAGGCCGAACCCGTGCCCCCGCAGGCCCGGGTCTGCGCAATCTGCTTCTGCCGTGCTCACCGAGAGCTCCTTCCACCCCCAGGCAGCAAAGGCCTTGCCACCCGCCCAGATACTAGCCCCTGAGACGGGGAGATCGGGGAGGTGGGGGGGCTAGTGCACTCCGTGACAAACGTCGCGCAGCAGCACACGGAGCACGACCTAAACGGCCGACTGCATCCCCGGCAAGGGCCGGGCGATCGTTGCCAGACACACTGTGGGATAGCTGGGGTAGGGCTGACCTTAATAAAAGGAATAGCCGCAGGCGAGAGCCTCTCGGCGCTTGCTGCCGTCACCCCGCCCCCACGCGACAGGCCCCCTCGGGCCTTGGCCACCATATCCCACGTGGGCAGAGGCCCCCCGTAGCCGCGCCAGCTAGGGGCCCTACCTAGCCCCCCCATACCACTGAGGGGGGAGCGTCTCTAATGCCACAACACGGATACGGGCGAAGGAAAGGCAGGGGTGCTCGCTCCAACAGCTGGCTCCCCCCCCTCCAGGCTAGCCCCTGGAGCTGTCCTGCCCCCTCAAAGCGGCCGCAGCCACGGCAATGGCCGGGCTAGCACCCTTGCCCCCGAAGGGGTGGTGAGGAGGAATGCACTCACCGCGCAGCTCAGAACAGCTCCAGGAGGTCGACGTCCAAACGGCGTCAGGGTGAGGGTCACAGAGGCCGCCAGGTGGGCGGGGGAGGCATATATACCTCTCCCCTTCCCCCACCTCGGCCGGAAGTGACACGCAGGACCCCGAGGGGTCACCGGACACTAGACTGTCCAGTGTGCCATCTTGTGGCACTAGAGGGGCCGCCCTCTTATGAGGGTCCCCTGCGGGGACGAGTCGGTCAGCCCGCAGTAACGTTTGCGCGATCGGGCATGTTACAGGAAGCAGTGATTTATTGTTAATGATTTGTAAACTCTTGGTATACTTCACCTGTTCGCATTGTAGATCGGAGGTGCTTTCCACTTACATTTTAGAACGTGCACCACTGTACAAATGCCCAATGGCCGCTCGCATAGGACGTGCTGCGGGGCGGTGGGGTGGGGCGGTGGGGCGGGGGAGGGGCAGGGTGGGGGTAGTAAGCTCGGACATACGACGGAACGGAGGAAAGTAGTATTACGTTCCTCCGTTCCGTCGTATATCCGAGTTTTACTACCCCCCGCCCCACCCCACCGCCCCGCAGCACGCCCTATGCGAGCCGTCACTGCAAATGCCTCCTGTTAGACTAGTCCGGTTCCCCCAGTGCAGGCATGTTCTCTCTTTCTCTCTCCCCCTGCCCTCCCACCCCTATCCATTCAGGTAGAGAACATTACGAGCAGACTGGGAGCCGGGTTCACGTACTGGCCTTGCCCCAGCATGAAGTTGGTTAAATATTTTCGTTTTTCGAAAGCTTACTACTGCTTTTTTAATTGCTTTTTAATATTTTTTTTATGGCGTTGCTCTGTTGCTGTGTGTGTGTGCACTCAGGGCCAGCTTTAGGGCATCGGTGCAGTAGCTCCTGGCACTGTCCTTGTGGGGTGGGGGCACTGCGTTAAAAATAAATAACTTTTAGGTTTAAAAGCAGATGCTGTAAGTTCTCTTGGGTGTTCAACAGTCTTCAGGCAACAATAACAATGTCAAGATAACACTGGTGATTAATGCTCCTGCAGGAGAGAGATGGAGTTTTGTCTAGTGGCAGTTCCTGCTCATCCTAAAGTAGCGCGGCGGGTTAATGTGCCTGCTGCAAAGAACGTATGACTGATGTGTACCATGCAGATCACAGAACTGACTGTGAGTGAATAATGAGTAGATCTACTGAAAATGAAATGCATGCCCGAAAGGGGCTTTGGAGATATGAGGGGCACTGTAGGGAGGATGATTGTGAGGGAATTCATGGAGAAGGAGGTCAGTGTTTTTTAACCTCGTCCACTAGTCCCTGCTTTACATAACCCAGCACCATTTGCAGCATAGAGAGTAGTTCTTACCATAGTTTTCAGGGTAGTAAACATATTTTCCCATACTCTTTTATTCTTTTAATGGAAAACCATGTTATGATACATCAGGTCATCCCAAACTAGAAGTCCTGCTTGTTCCTAAGCAGTCAGTAAGCCCCTGATTGCAGTCTCCAAGAATGAAATCTTGGCTCCATGTGTTCATGTGGGCCAGTGGCCAGTGCCGATATATCCAAGGGTTCGCACTGAAACTGTTTAGTTGGCCTTTTTAAAGCCAGTCTTTAAAGGGAATCTTGCCTATTTACACATAATGCACTGATGTCTTTTGCTGTAAATCCCTTTTTGTGAGAAAAAAAGAACGCTATGTAAAAGTGCCCAAAAATAAATCTGGTGGCTGAATAGCACAGTGTGCAACTGTGAAATCTAGGATCAATCCATGTTTGACCAAACTGTGTGATACTGTTCACATACTTTTTCACTGAATATCCTGTTTGTTCTTTATCACTTATGAAAGTATTTCCAAATACTTGCTTTCAGAATGTGCATTATACAAAAAAAGTCATGTGTTTATTTAATAGTTGTCGCTATCGCTTTGTCCCATCACCGTCCCTGTGGGGTACTCTATTTTTCCAGAGGAGCTATGAAATACACGGCTGTACTGTAAGACTCCAAGCATAGACTTCTACTGCTCTACATCTGTGGGCTCCCTTCTCTTCCTTTAACAAACTATTAGGTTACACAAGAATCACTAGGCTAAAACTGTGCGGTGTGGGCTTGCACAAGCACATGGTACAATGCAGCATCAGAAGTATAAGGTATTGCCAGAGCCAGTGGAAATATGCGATTCTGCGACCACTGCTTTTTTTGCATAATTATGGATTTTCCACATAATCCATCATCTGCCATATAATCTGCAGATTTAAACCCCCCAAAAACTGATTCTAGCTCAAATGCACCAAAAGTTAGTAAAAACATGATATATGTTTGCGTGCACGATGGCCCTTCACAAAGGTGAGCTGGGCATCTTTCAGCTGCTTATTTCATTATTTTGTAGGGAACTGGTAGTAATTAGGTGAAATCATTGCCAAGACAGGATTACCATGTATAACAAAATTATAAAATAATTAAGTGACATTTTGAAAATTGTGCTGTATTATGCCACATAATTTGCCAATTCTTGCTGCATAATTTAGTCAACCCACCGCATAATTTGGTGCTTTTCCCTGCTACATAATTCCAGTGGCCCTGGGTATTGTCCAGCTTTTTACAGCACACAATGTGCCATTGCTATATTTCCATTAAATATATAGGCGCTGACAAACAGTTTCTCGGACACTCTCTCACTCACTCACCTTCTCCTACAATCTTGCTCCATGTATACACACTTTCAGGCCATATACTGACTCTCTAATTCCTGTCTTTCTATTCTATGCCCCCATCCACCCAACTGATAGGGAATTGGAGTATAGGTGCAACTAGAGTAAACAATTCATGTAATGATGGTCTGTATCCACATTGCAAAATTGTCTTTAGACCCTGTTAAATAGAGCTATATGTGTGAAATGCACTTGTCTTTGTTCTCAATTCAATTCAATAAAACTTTATTTGATCTAGTTAAAATGACATAGATCATAAAAGTATACAGGTTTAAAAAGACAATTTGGACATCCTTTATGAAATTTATACAAGCTAGTTATTGGGACAAACCATGGCAACTCAGACAGTGTAGACTTCAAAGTCTAGTGAGTACGTTACTTGGTCATACAACAGTCCTTGCCCAGCCCTCTAGCAGTTGATTACTAAAAACATAAAAGGTCAATTAAAAAAATATCATATCAAACATCTACATTTTAAAAATGACAATGATTTTGTCTGTGTTATTAAACTCTCAGATCTGAATAGCATAATTAATTTTCCAGTTAGCAACGGAAGCTCTAATGTGGGAATAGTTTGAAAGCTGACTCGCTTCTGCCTTACAGAAGACGTCTTCTACGCATGCAGGCCCACAGAAAAGATGCTACGCAGAAACAGACATAAGGGTCACAGAGCTTCTTCATAAAAAATAGTGCAATTCGACATTGGTTAAAATTATACCGCCTTAAGAGAGGAAGAATATATCTGGATCTCTGGTCCTTGTAGTATTTACAGAAAAAGAAGAGGTGAAGATCAGATTGCAGTGACAAATTATCACAGGGACACTGTGCCAAGTCGCTGAAGGAGTACTTTCTGGCTGGGAAGCCCAACATCAAGGGTATTAAATTAGTGCAAATTCTTAAAAGAATGAATCTATGCTGTAAACTTTTTATGCCCTCCAGATACAAAAATTCACCTTCAGTTATGGGAGGTATCTGATGGTAAAGTTTCGGTACAGTTTTTGCTTGATGAGACTACTTTCTTGCATAGTCAGCCTTGGCTAAGAATAGGTACTTAAGTTTCTTTTTCGGAAATTTGGAACAGGAGCTCGGGTTGGTATACAATTCCAGGACGCCTAAGGAATGTAATGTATTCTTAACATACTCCAACCAAGCAATTTTGTGGGCGGTGTCTAGTATCAAACAATTGCTTATTATAACCTGGTTGACATCCACAGTATTTCTTCTCCATATTGAATGCCACAACATAATCGGGGCAAGTCTTACTGTGTCCGTTATGTGAGGTAGGCCCAGTTCTAGATGACAAACATAATTAGAAAACGAGGCGGGAAGAGAGGCGACCCTTTTTAAAAAACCATCCTCTATCTTCTGCAGGGGGTCTCTTGATGCCATTCCCCACAGCCCAGCCCCATATGTAGCTGCCAAAATTGTTTTTGCATTGTAGATCTTTTTTATCGTCCCTATGGGTTTAGAACCCAGTTTTTTACAAAAACAGGCCATTGCAACCAGAGTTCTTTCCATTGTTACGGCCCTACACTTTATCATGGGCGCCCAAGTTTGTTTGTTATCAAATGAGACTCCCAAATATGAAAAAGTCTCCACTATTTCTAGTTTCCTTGTCCCTATATAAAAAGATGGTAGCCTGTTCGAGGATAGGGCACCTGACACCATAACAAAGGATTTGGACTCATTAACCGTTAAGTCCAATGATGACATGTACCCCATATAAGCGTTTATTAAGCGTTGAAGTGCAACTCCCGTCCTGGCTATTAGGACTGCATCGTCCACATAAGCCAGGATCGGTAGTGAGACTGGGGGCAAGATTGGGATGTCTGCTGTAGATCCTGTTAATGCGGCTTCCACCCTGTTTGTATACAACGAGAAGAGGAATGGGGCAAGTACACAGCCTTGCCTGACTCCTCTCATAATCTGGAAGGATCTTGTGCATTCCCCCTTTTTGCCGTACCGTATGCTTGCAGTCGCCTGTGAATACATTTCCCGTATTATATTAATCAGGTGAAGGTCAATGCCCATCTCCAGCATTATAGACCATAGCTTCACATGGCTTACGCAGTCAAACGCTGCCGATAAATCCATGAAAGCCATGTAAGTACGCCCTCCCTTGGCTGCGGTATACTTTGCAATGGTCATGCTAAGATTTAGGCATTGGTCAATCGTTCCTCGTCCCTTCTGGAAGCCATACTGGGTTGGCATCAGAATATCTTTTTCCCTCGCCCAGTCTTCTAGCCTGTTCAATAAGACACGGCCTAACAATTTTACTGTACAGTCCAGGAGGGAAATCGGGCGATAATTCTGGGGGTTAGATTTATCACCTTTCTTGTGTATGGGGACTATAATGCTTGTTTTCCAAGAAGGAGGCGGTAACTTCTTCACAATTTCGTTGAATATGATGGTTAACAATGGGGCCCACAGCTCTTGATGTTCCAAAAAAAAGTCAATGGGAACACCATTCGGGCCAGGCGCTTTGGCACGGGTACACTTAAGCAGTGCTGTTCTTACCTCTTTCAGATTAAAAAACAGAGGCTCAGTTGGAGAGATCGTAGAGTCAAAGGAATCCTCCCTCATCATGCTCTTACTCCCAAATATGCTTTCGAAGTGCAGCACCCAGGCAGAGTTTTGTCTGAGCTGTTCTTGAAATAGGGAGCGTTCACCACATTCCAGAAGTCCCTACTGTTATTAGAAGAGGCTGCTTTGACTAAGTCATCCCATGCCTTATCTATCATCTCCGCTTCCCTATTCTTCCTTGATTTCTAGTATTTCAGACGCAAATCCTTAATCAGGGACTGGTCTCTGGGAGATGCCTTAAGGGCCTTGTGAAGGTCTTGTACGGCCTGGGAGCAAGTCTCATCAAACCAGCCAGCTTCCCATCTTTTTTTAGTTACATTACGCCAGGTTAAGGATAATTTAATTTCCTTAAGTAGTTCCAAAAAAGTAGGGATTAGGGTGTCAGATTCTACATTCGGGTCTAGGCACTTCATGATCATATCTAATTTGTTAGTTACAACCTGCTGGATGGTTTTCTCTTTATCTATTCTATCCCATTTCAGCTGGAACCCGTTCTGTCTGGCTAGAATTGGTTTATCTGTCTGCCTTGGGTAGGCACCTACACCAGTAACCTCAAACAACAGTATCGCATGATCACTAAAATTAGAGAATTTCGTGATAGTGTGGGCGATGTTGCCATGGGAGTGGGCAGAGGCGACTATGAAGTCGATTGTCGACCCATAGTTGCCACAGAAAAGGTATTATCTAGACCACCTCCAACTGGATCTCTTTTGTTGCATATTTCTAAGTTCCAAGTAGAAAGCAGCCTATTTAAGCTGTTTCCATGTTCATTATGCATAAAATGCGCCAACGGACCCCCCTGCGTATCTTCTAACCCACAAACCGATTCAGAAAAATTAGAGCATATTTGAGCATTAAAATCTCCTGCCCAGAGAATATTAACATCCTTTACTGGCAATGCCCTTATAAATTTAGTCAGCTCTCTCTCCAGGGAGTCTACAATTGCCGCCATGCTACCCCCAAAGTTATTATTATAATAATTTGCCATTAGCCATACTTGCGGGCAATCTACTCTCAGAGCTAGGAAATGAAAGTTGGGTGATGGGTATTCGACCTTAATAACCTTGACATTTAAAGTATTTGAGATTAAGGTGAGCAAACCTCCTTTTGCTCTACCTGCCGGGGATGGAACAGCATTAGTTTGAAAAGATCAATAACCATTAATTAAAATGGGATCTGTTGCCCATGTTTCCTGGAAACAGATGATGTCCCTATCCTGCCATATTGATGCCCACTATGGTAAGGGCTGCTTGATAGCAATACCCGCCACATTCCATGTGGCTATTTGCACCGCATACTTTTGTGGTCCCGTTGTTTCCATGGGGGACGGTGTATCTATGATGCTGGTTTGTTTAAAGTCACCTGTTACCTGGTCAGTTGATCCTCCCACTGTTGGCTTAATGTGGGTCATAAGAGCCAGTGCCTCTGGAATATTAGCTAACTCCTTAGGACTATTAGTGAATCCTAATATACCATCCTTAGGTAGTCAATCGCAGGACTCTAAATCGGCCAGGGGCGTGAATCTATTTGACAGCTTGTACATTCCCTCTGGTCTATGACGACTTGTACTATCCTCTGTTGCTAAAACTGGGCGGCCTAGGGGCTGGTGTGACGCTCTCCAGTTGTTGGTTTGTTGGTATTGTCAAAGTGTGGGTTGAGGAGTGGGTCTGCAAAAATGTTCTAGCCGAGAGACAGTGATTTTTGAGTTAGGGAAGGGAGAGTTGTTACAAACCAACAGTAGGTTCCTTACCACGTGCTGGTTGTTAAAGTTCACGACCACGCAATCCCCACTTATTGCTTTGGGGTAAGGCCCCACCCAGCGTACCCGCCTAGCCATGATAATGTGGGCTTCTAATCTGGTTCCCCATAAGCCAAACCCTTTCACATGAGAGCTAAACCAATGAAGAACTTTAGCCATTAGCTGAGCAGTAGATTCCCTCTGTCCCCTGTTCAACAGAGGCACACCAACCAAAACCAGAACATAAGGGATGTCTGCCGGTGGAAGATCTAGAGTATGAAGCTCCGTCGGACATGTCAGCAAGGACTCTCGGCTATACTCTAAACCACCCACTGATCTATCACTTAGGCCTACTAAATAATGGGGGGCCTGGGGTCTCGGTCCCCCCTCTGAATGAGTGTTGTTAGTGCCCTGAGTCTTTCTATTTACATGCACCTTCGCCAGGGTAGATGGAATCTGTGGAGGGTTAGGGGTGCAGTGAGGGATGTTCTGTGGGATTGGGGAGTTTGGGAGAGTAGTATGGTTTCTCCTATTTAATTCCTCCTGGCCCCCCCTGCCAGGTTTGTCAGCGCCCCTAAGGTTAAATCAGGTGACAGGGGATGATCCGTCCTCACAGTGCTGTCACCTTTTGAATTCCCTTTAGTGAGGAGATCTAACTTCTCCTCTATCCTACCCAATCTGCTATTTAATGGCTCCAACAAGCTTAGAACCACTTTTTCCAATTTTGATAAAATGTCCTCTCCAATACCCGCCCCAAAATCCTCTCCTATTTTTGATGGGGCCATAGTCCCAAGTCCATTAGCCAGTTTGTTCATTCTTGGCGTTCTCTGCAATCTTGGCGTCGGTTTGGGTTTCCCCCCAGATTTTTTCCTTTTTACCACAGGTTCGATATCTGCGTCATTCGACACAGGGGATGCAGAAACAGCCGAATGGGGCAGTGTATTGGGGGAAGCAGGCACAGACTCCAAATAGTTAGGGATAACACGTGGGTCGTCACCCTCAAATTCAATTGTCTGAGAAAGTGGAAGGGGTTGCAACGTGGGGCCAGTTCGCCTTCCTCCCTCCAGGGAAAGATGCCGCTCGGTGACCTCAATTTCTTTCGATAACACATTCGCAGCTCTCGCCAGGAAGCAGTCTAGGGTATTTACAATCTCCCCACTGTCACATGCGCTGCGTCTTTGCGCTTACCCATTGTGTTGTCGACCTCCGGCCCTGGGGTGATTTAATCCTTCAGAAGCTTTGTAGCGACAAATAACACAGTAGGGCTTAGAGGGGGGGGCCCAGCCTCTTCCGGGCTCTGACGGGCGTGGACGGGCCCACCCTTGCCCCGGGCGCATCCCGCACCGCGGGCCGGAATCTCCCTCTTATGCGCGCCCTGCGCGCTGTGCACCTTGGTAAATGGAGTCCCCCAGTGCGGCGTGTGCCTGGCTCGAAAATCAGCAGGTGCGCGGCTAAAGCGCACCGCGGGCCGGCGTCTCCCTCTTATGCGCGTCCCGCGCGCAGCCCGTATTACAATGACGGCAGTCAGAGTCTAAACCGGCTGAGGAGTCCGACTCAGTTCTGACGGGCTCATGGAGCTCATCGGCCAGTCGAAACGGCCTCATAATCCCTAACGGACATTGTTTCCGTCATCGGGATTATGATGACACTTTCAGACATCAGTTCCATGTCGGCTTTTCCGACATGGAACTGCTGTCGGAAAGTGTATTTGGGGGCCCCTAGTAGGGCCCCTTCCCCCTGGCGGCCCTCAGGTTGTGGCCTTGGGGGAACCATAGGTGTCCCCCTGAAAATCCCTGCACCATGTGGCAGGCACTGTGAGGTGCCGCCACATGGTGCAGGATTACACAAACTCCCATTTCTCAATGGGAGCTTGTGTTGCAGGCGGTTTTCGCCCTCCGCACAAGCTCCCATAGAGAAATGTGAGTAACCGCCGACTTAAACCGAAATGGTGTCTGTCCGAGGGAACGCCAACCAACATCGAAATCAGTGCCTTAGTGTCAAGAATATCGGGATGTCAAAAAAATGGTGTATTTGTGGATGAGATGGCAAGTGCTAAAAAGGGCCTTTATCCCTGCTGTTATTTGCCCAGATACTTCAACGTTATCATGATTGCTACCTTGTAGAAGTGAACGAGCCACTGAAAGGTTGAGCCAGACTTGAGTCCTTTGTCTGTATCTGGTGCAGCTCAAGGTCATCTTGGATGCTCAAGCTCAAAATGAGCCAAGCTTTCATGTGGCTTCTGCCTGCCACTCACACTCTAACCTCATACACAAAGAATTAAGGACATTGCAGTGATGTTTGATGTAAAAAAGGAGAGAGAAAGAGATATCAGTCTATTGGCTGAATGAACCCAAAAAACCTGGTATCAATCCTGGCTCCAACTAACTGTGTGATCCTAAGCAAATATTTGATGAGCCTCCTTTGTCTTCATTATCACAAATGAGAGTACTTTTAAATGAGTGAGATCAGGATATATGCTGTACAAAAACATCTCATGTTTGATTTAATAGACTATAAGGTTGCTCCATGTAAAGTTGAAAACTGATTTGTCTCTTAATTCCTTAGCGGAATTATGGGGAGAGGAGCATGAATGTTTCTATGTTCCGGTTTACAAAACATCCCTTTCAATAAGTCTGATGTACTAAGGTGAATCGTTTCTGCCAGAGTGAAAAATGTGTATCACCACAAGCTGAAGATGGACTGTAGGGACCATCACATATGCAATTGACTGGTAAGCATTTTCTCTATTTTCTAAGTTTCCACCCACTCTCTCAACCCAAAAGGGATGGGAATTCGCACCTACTTGCTTAGCTTTTTATACCTAGCAGGTTATATTACCTTGTTACAATACATAAGAATTTACTAATTTACTCCAAGTGGGCTAAAAATTCAATTTTTTAGCTCTTGCTTTCTTTTATACAACTGACATCTGGCTTCTGTGCAGTGTTTGCATCACTCCCACACTTTTGATAGCCATGAGGATCCATTAAAGGCTAGACTACCCCCCGAGACTAGAACATCACATAGTGTCTCCCCGTCCTCATGATTCATTATATTAGACTTTGCCGCAACTAGCGGATCAGCATCTACGGAAATATCGCCCTTGACGATGATAATAGTTAAACAAGGTAAATACGCGCCTATTACTTTAGATATTTTAATTAACCCACAACCTTTTTTAGTCGTTTTTTCTGGCCAGACTCCACCAATAATAATAGAACTTGGACAAAATAAGACCAAAACTTACCAGCAAGTCATCAATGGTGCTTTATCCCATTCTTATTACAGCTTAGTAAGGCCTCTTAACAATGCGCCCTATACACCTGCACAACATGTTAATAAAACATAGTTTCTAGCGCAGTGGTATATCACTGCCACATAAACATCGCTTATCCCACCATTTGACCTCTTTTTCTAAACTTTTGCTATGTTCCATTAAGTGGACCTAACGATGTGTGTACATGTTTTTTTGGAAGTAAAACCAATTATGTATCTCTTGGATAAACCAACAGTATATCTACAACCTAACAAATATGGTATTATATGCATATTGCAGCCTTGAAAAAGCCGCCCCAAGCCTCCGTGCCACTAGGAGGCGAAACTTGTGTTGACTGCACATCACGAATGGATTGGAATGGTTGGCAGGTGTATGCACCCTGTCCAACCAGGAACCACAATCCTAGTCAAGGTAACTGTTGTACACACTAAATGTTTACCTGTGCTCACTCTCTGGTAGCTTGGCACAGAGCAGTCAGGCTAAACTAAAGAGTCAATGTGTAAAGTATCTGTGCACACACAGTAACACAGTGAAAAACACCACAAAAGTACTCTACACCAGTTTAGAAAAATAGCCAATATTTTCTGAGTAAAACAAAGTCAAAATGACAAAAATCCAAAATACATAAGTCAAGATATGAATTTTGCAAGATTAAATCAAAATGCAGTGCTTAGGAACCAATAGCTCAATATGGGGCCATCTGGTCGTGCTTCGCCGGTGCACATCCAAAAGTTCAGTCCGACTACGATGGAGAGCGGGCTGGATACAGGAGTCACGCAGACCTGCTGACAGTACCTTGGGTACGTCTATGTTCGGGGACAATGGGTTGAAATACGGAGGTGATCCATCACTGTCACAGACGATAAGTCGATTCCAAAGTCGGGCAAAGTCATTGATGTGTCGATGTCAAAAGCGCTATGTATCGGTTCCAAGGCATCAAAGTTGAACCGCTGGGCTGAAGGCTATGCGTTGGTTAGAAGCCACGCTGGGCCGGGAATGCGTCGGGGACGAGGCATCACAGACATTGGCGATGCATTGTCTGAGACTCACGCAGCAGCAGTAATTCGGAGGTGCTGGGGTGGCAAAGTCGGGGCTGCGTTGTAAGTCGAGGTCATTGCGTCGAGCACTCAGCGAGCTGTGTCCACGGCTTCAGTGCAGGCAGTGTCAATGCATCAATTTTGCAGGGAATGCACCGGTTCCGAACGATGCTTCGGGGTCAATGCGTTGGTTTCTTGGATTGCAGCACCAAACACTCACTTCCAAGGGCCTAGGACTGGATTTGGCACCACTTGGCAGAGCAGGACTCACAGCAGAGGAGCCCAGGTGCTGTTAGGAAGATGCAGGTGAAGTCTTTGATATCTCTGAGGTCTCAGAAACAGGAGGCAAGCCCAAAGAAGCCCTTGTAGAACCTTTAGAGATCAAGGATGTAAAGGGTAAAGCCCAGTCCTCTTACTCCCAGGCATGAAAAAGCAGGCAGCAGGCCAACACAGCAAAGCAAGCAGCAAAGTGGCAGTCCCTCCTGGCAGCACAACAGCTCTTCTAACTGGCAGAATGTCCTCAGTTCAATAGTGTTCTGAGTATATGTTGTCAGAGGTCTAGTACTTATAACATTTTAGCCTCTGAAGTAGGGAGACTTCAAAGAAAGGTCTTTGTAGTGCATACGATCCTGCCCTTCCTGGCCCTGGCTCCAGACACACTACAGGGGGGTATGCAGCTCTTTGTGTGGGGACAGGCATAGGCCTATTCAGGTGCATGTGTCAGCTCCTCCTTCTCACTTTAGCTCAGGAAGACCCATCAGCCTGGTGATGGGCCATCAGGATATGTAGGGCGCACCTCAACTACCTTTGTATGCGACTGTCTAGAGGTAATGCACAAAGCCCAGCTGTCATTCAACACATAAGTGCATTCCAGGGACAGCCAGAGGCACAGAATGGTTAAAGTAAGAAAATGCCAACTTTCTAAAAGTGGCATTTTCAGACCTGCAACTTAAAAAACAACTTCACTAAAACACTTTTTTAAAAAATTGTAAGTCCAGAGACATCAAACTTAGGGCCAGATGTGTGAAACACTTTTGCGTTCGCAAATGGTGCGAATCATAAAAATCAGCCATTTGCAAACTCAAAATGGCCATTCCCAATGTATGAAAGGGTTTGCATTCGCAAAATTGGTAATCACAAAAAATGTGAATCCTTATTTTACGAATACCAATTTTGCGAATCTCAAATTGCGAATTTGCAAATTGGTGATCTCAGACCAATGTATGAAGCATTCGCAAATTGCGAATGTTGCAAAATTTGCCATTTTGCACATGCAAATTACCACCTATTCCAATCAGGTGCAAACTATTTAAACAGGCCCACAGGGCCTCAGAATGTTTCACAATGGCAGCTCTGTACGTTATAGCGTGGAGGATGAGGAATCAAGCAACAACACAGAGAAGGAGGAGGAGACAAGAACTCATTTTCAGAGTGTGCCTAACCCCGCTTCAGCAGACAGGGGAAGAAATCAATGACATATGTAGATTACACTCCGCTACAATACTAGACCTGACAGCTGACCTTCATCCACTACTGCAGCATCAGACTTGCATGACCAATGCCATTCCCACACATATGCAGGTCCTATGTTCACTGCACCTACTAGCTTCAGAAAGCTACCAGGAGGTGATAGCAGCAGCAGGAGGGGTATCCCAAAGTGCGCTTTCGTGCTTTTTTAATCCCTTCTTGGACGCATTAGATTCCCCACTACACCACAGGAATTGCAGCAGCCCAAATTAGATTTCTACCAGATAGCCAAATTCCCCCATGTAATTGGGTGCATTGATGGTACACATGTAGCCATTTTACCCCCTCAGCTAATGAGTATGTGTACAGGAACAGGAAATACTTTCATTCAATGAACATCCAGGTCATATGTAATGCCTCACACATAATAACTGACATAGTGGCAAAATTCCTGGCAGTACTCACAATTCATTCTTATTCAGACACAGTGGTATATACACACATCTCCTTGGGGTGAATTTGGCAAAGGATACCCCTATTTAACTAATTTGGTATTGGTTTCCTATATACACATTTTCTCTCTCCCCTTAGCGTGCCGCGCTAAGTATTTCTTACTTTTCTATCGTGCAAGCAGTGCTCTTTTTGACGCTGCTGCGCCCTCCGCTTTCATTACACAATCGGTGATCGTAGCGGTTCAGTGCCAAAATTGTCGGGCACGTAAGTAACAGCTGTTTATCTATTTTATTTTTCTACTTTTTGCTTACTTGATTTTGGAGGTAAACTATATCGTTCCTCCTTTTTTCAGTGTTGCAGAGGAATTCTCCCGGACCCGCTTTGGACCGGCCATTTAATTTGTACCGGTCCATTTCTGATTTACTCCTGGTCTCCCACCACATTGTTGGGCGGTGAGTCTTCTATTCGTGCCAACATTCTTCTTTTTGGTGGATCCTTGATTGGGAGGTTATTCTTAATTCTATTTTCGATTTTCTTTTGATTACTAGGAACCTTTATTCATTTTTGTTGGGTTGACAGTGAGAGGGTCCTTCCCAATCATCCTGAAGGTCTCGATTTATTTTTGACCTTGAGTGAGTAATTTTGAGGCCACTTATTATTTATGTACTCGAATGGCCCTAATTCATTAGTGATGGGTGCCTGAATTATGGCTGGCACAGGTATTATTTCTGACTTTCCTTAATGTGGTTCACTTATTGATTGGTGATTACTATCTATATGGTCTTTTCACTATGCATGGCTTTGCTAATGCACTGAATTGGACTTTTTCATTCCCTGTTTATGGGATTTTCAATTATTTTCCTTTCCTTCATAATTCTTGGCACTTACTGAGTTTTAACCTGCATGACATGGACCTCTTTTTGGCTTTGTGCAATGCGTACATTAACTCAATTTTATGATCATGATACCCATATATCCTTTTTCAGAAATTACATATTGGATGCTCTGAAGTGAGTCTTTTCTGTCCTGATGATGACCATACTAGTTGTTTTGGTTGAAACACCGTAGACGCTCATCTTTGGCATACATTAAAGAAAAGCATCTATTGCCATTTCTGCTTTTGCAATTGTTCGCTTCAGTTGTTTTTGTATATTTTGCCTCTGCCATTGTTTTGTTTACACTGTTAATCGTTTTTTTTGTATTGTTGGTTGTGTAACTGTATGAGCACCTGTTGGCTTATTGCTTTATTGTGTTATTGTAATTTTTTCTACTGCTTTAGTAAATAAGTCCTTTTGTAATACTAAGTGTTTTTGTTTATGGGCATCATTTTCTTGTATTGTGCCTTTATTTATATGTTTTTTGTGTAATTTTTTGCTTGAACCATTGTTATTATTGGATACTTTATTTGCCCCAAGTTTGGGTAATAGGGCTGCCCCTGTTTGATGTAACCAACCACTCCATAATCAGGCACCAGACTTTTAGGTATGTGTACCTTCCTCTCAGAGGACACTGAACATATGATGCCACCATCTGTGCTGGACTCAGATATCTTGGCATTCACATCCAGCTCTTTCAAGCTCAGCATCTGAGCTAGAAGCATTTTCTTCTCCTTCATGGCCAATTTCTGCTTTACCACATCCAAATTGAGCTTTGCCAGCTCCAACTGGAGCTTTCTTTCTTCCTGCCTGTCCTTCAACTCTGCTGAATAAAGGCCTTTAAAGGAAACACTGCTGCCAGCTCTGGAGGGAGCTCTTCCACCATTCAAGTGCCCCCGCTCCACCCCACTGGCAATGCTGGCTCCTCCAGCCATCCCAGGTGCAGACCTTGTTCCTCCTCATCCACAACATCATTCCCATCCTCTGGGTGCACAGCTGCATCCCTGGCTGCTCACCAGACCATCAGTGCCTTTTGCAGCTCCTCCTTTTCAGTGAGGCCTTTAAAATAACATTTGAGCCCCCTACAGAAACCTGTGAGCTGGGCCACTGTGTAGCATTCCAACTTCTCCTGCTCAAACTCCAGTACTGCAGATGCAGCTGTTGGCTCTCCATATTGAGACATGGCTGTGCAAAAACTCAAAAGGTTGCCAAAGAGAAAAATGAAAAATAGTATATTGGTACATAATGGTCTGAGATATGGAAGTAGTGTACACCAATCACTGTATGTATTGCACCAATACAAGTCCTATCCTCACCGCTGAACACCACTGTTAGAAACTGGGTTTCTGGTTGGCAGAGGTAGGCACCCTGTCCAAGCAGGAACCACAATCCTAGTAAAGGTAAGTGTAGTGCACACTAAAAGTTTAACTGTGCTCACCTTCTGGTAGCTTGGCACAGAGCAGTCAGGCTAAACTAAAGAGGCAAGGAGTAAAGTATTTGTGCACATTCACACACAGTAACACGGTGAAAAACACCACAAAAGTACTCCACACCAGTTTAGAAAACTAGCTGTTATGTATCTGAGTAAAAGAAGACCAGAACGACAAACATTCCAACATACACAAGTCAAGATATGAATTTTGCAAAATTAAGCCAAAATGCAGTGCCTAGAAATCAATAGCTCCAACTGGGGCTATTTGGTTGCGCTTCACCGGGGAAAATACAAAAGTTCAGTTCGACCGTGATGGAGTGCGGGCCGGAGACAGGAGTCATGCATATATGCTGACAGTACCTTGGATGCGTCAATGCTTGGGGATGATGCGTTGAAATACAGAGGTGATGTGTCACTGTCACAGGCAATCCGTCGGTTTCGAAGTCGGGCAAAGTTATTGATGCGTCGATGTCAAGAGCGCTGTGCATCAGTTCCGAGGCACTGATGTCGAACTACTGGGCCACAGGCGATGCGCCGGTTAGAAGCTACACCGGGCCGGGAATGCATCGGAGTTGGGGGCAAGGCGACGCAGATGTCGGTGATGCATTGTCTAAGACTCACGCAGTAGTGGTGATTCAGAGGTGCTGCATCGGCAAAATCGGGCTGTGTTGTAAGTCGAGGTTGTTGCGTTGCACACTCAGCGAGCGTTGTCCACGGCTTCAGTGCAGGCAGCATCAATGCATCATTTCTGAGAGAATGCGCCGGTTCTGAATGACGGTTCAGGGTTTGGGTTGCGGCACCAAACACTCACTTCCAAGGGCCCAGGACTGGATTTGGCACCACTTGACAGAACAGGACTCACAGCAGAGGAGCCCAGGTGCTGGTAGCAAGATGCAGATGACACCTTTGATATCCCTGAGGCTTTAGAAACAGGAGGCAAGCTCAGACAAGCCCTTGGAGAACCTTTAGAGATGCTGGATGTAGAGAGTAAAGTCCAGTCCTTCCACTCCTAGGCTAGGGGCAGCAGGCCAACACAGCAAAGCAAGCTGCAAAGTGGCAGTCCCTTCTGACGGCACAACAACTCTTCTTCCTAGAAGAATGTCCTCATTCCAGAAGGTTTCTGACTATATGGTATCAGAGGTCCAGTACTTATACTTATACATTTGAGTCTTTGAAGTAGGGAGACTTCAAAGAAAGGTCTTTGTAGTGCATAAGACCCTGCCCTTCTTGGCCCTGGCTCCAGACACCCAACAGGGGGTATCTAGCTCTTTGAGTGGGGACAGGCACAGCCCTATTCAGGTTCAAGTGTCAGCTCCTCCCACTCATTCTAGCTTAGGAAAACCTATCAGCCTACTGATGGGCCATCAGGATATGCAGGGCACACCTCAGCTCTCTCTGTGTGTGACTGTCTACAGGGAATGCACAAAGCCCAGCTGTCATCCAACCCAGACGTGTATTCCAGGGACAGGCAGAGGCAGAGAATGGTTAAAGTAAGAAAATGCCAAATTTCTAAAAGTGAAGAGAAAAAAGGGGGGGTTTTCGTCCAGAAGACGCCAGGTATGGACGTATTTTGAAAGTTTTTAGAAAAAGAAGAACCTGACCGTCAAATTGTGTACCGCTATTTATTTTTATGCGGAGAAAAGCAAAGACCATCAGTTTATATGCTTCCTATTTGTCAATCACATATCTTCATATTTCCTTACTTGTGCACTTTATAAAAAACATTGAGCGCGTTTCCAATACCTAGGTTTAATCCGCGGCAATTTCCAGAAATTATGCCACAGAGGGCACTTTGAAAAAACTCGTACTTCTGGAGAGGGCGTATGATGTTTAATGAGCCCCACAGAGTAGTACTTTCCCTTTTTCCCGTGTGGCTGTAGTTCCCTATAATCTTCTTAAAGATATTGCTTTGAGGAACTGCTATACAACAAATAATTCATATCAGTATATTTGCTGGTGTAATTCTTTGAAACCTGTGTAATTGTTTTTCATTTAATTTTGTATATGTTTATATTATTCACACTTAAGTAGGTTTATGTCTGTCATGTGTTATGTATATGGAATGTATTTATCTTTGACATGCACTCAATGTTTTTTATAAAATGCACAAGTAAGGAAATATGAAGATATGTGATTGACAAATAGGAAGCATATGAACTGATGGTCTTTGCTTTTCTCCGCATAAAAATAAATTTCTAAAAGTGGCATTTTCAGACCAGCAACTTAAAAAACAACTTCACTATAAGATGTGTTTTTAAATTGTGAGTCCAGAAACACCAAATCTACTCTTTCTATCTTTTCCCAATTGGAGGTTACACTTGTAAAGTGTTACAAGGCAGCTCCAACACTAACCTATGGGAGAAATAGGCCTTGCTGTAGTGAAAAATGAATGTAGCGGTTTTTCCACTACCAGGACATGTAAAACTCAACAGAACATGCCCTACCTTTTAAATATAATGCACCATGCCCACGGAGCTACCTAGGGCCTACCTCAGGGGTGCCTTACATTTAATAAAAGGGAAGGTTTGGCCTGGCAAGTAGGTGAACTTACAAGGTCGACATGGTAATTTAAAACTGCACACACAAGCTCTGCAGCGGCAAGCCTGAGACAGGTTTGAAGGGTTACTCATGTGGGAGGCACAATCAGTGCTGCAGGCCCACTAATAGTGCTGATTTACAGGCCCTGGGCACATATAGTGCACTGCACTAGGGGCTTATCAGTAAATTAAATGTGCCAATCGTGGAGAAGCCAAATGCCATTAAATTTTAGACAAAGAGCACATGTACTTTAGCACTGGTTCCAAGTGAAAACGTGCCCAGAGTCCTAAAAACAGCAAAAACTAAGTTCAATACACTGTCAAAACAGGGGGTCAGAAGGCAAAATGACAGGGAGAATAACGCCAAAAGATGCCAGGTCTAACAGAGCATAACTCTCTTCAATACTGTATCTCTGTCTTTGTCTGAATTTTAAATAAGAAGATTCTGTATGTGTACATTTAATGGTGGCACTTCCAAAATCATTGTATCATACCCTTATACACTACACATCCCTGATCCTAAAAATTCCTTGCTACCCCTATACACTGCCCATCCCAGAGTCCTAAAAACTCCTCGACCCCTATAAGCTACCCATCCCTGATCCCCAAAAACTCTTCACTGTCTCTATACGCTATCAATCCCTGAACCCTAAAATTCCTTACTACCCCCATTCTGTACCCATTTCAGAGCTCTAAAAAGTCCTCTCTATCCCTACAGACTACCTATCCATGAATCCTAAAACCTCTCTATTACCCCTAACCGTCCTTGAACCCTAAAAACACAATGCTACCTCCAAATAAACTTAAATAACGTAAACCCATATTTTAGAGTTATTTTTAAAATTAATTATTCATTTAATAATTAATAAAAATAAATTATATTTTACTAATTACTTAATTTTAACTTTATTTCAAATTATTATTACAATTTTAACTGATAAATTCTTAACTATGTATGTGTATATTAGCACATATATGCATATATTTTTAAGTTAGGAAACTTAAAACAAACTTACCTGTGAATTAAAGGCCTGTGAAGTAAAAGACTGAGGGCCTCATTTATGTAAAGTGACTAATCGCTGCGAGAAAACAGCAATGCGTCATTTTTCATTGCGCCCTCCTTGCGACACCAATGATGTGTCATATTTACAGTATGCCGCATCATGTCGCAAGGAGTTACAGATACGTCAGTATTTCTTTTTGAGTTTAAAGAGCTTTATTGAAACAAATAAAAACATGGGTACAACATTACAACTCTGATAGGAAAAATTGCAAAAGATATCACTCAGTATATATATACCTGGTAAGATGAAAACCTAACAATGCTACAAACATCTAAAGTAAAAACCAAGGTCTAGGAGCAATAATGGTGAATTATGTACCAAAGCAAATTAGCATTTTTAAGATTTTGTAAATAAAGATAGAAAAGAGAGAGAGAGAGAAAAAGGAGGAAAAAGAAAAAGATAGTCAACAAAAAATCAACATCCTTACCAAATAGTATAGGTAGGTACATCCGGTAATGAGCACTTTAAGCTTTCAAATAACAAGAATATATTATCTCTATATGAACAATATAGTAAGAACACAACATAAAGCTCATGGCGGTTGGAAAGCAAAAGAACTGTCCTTGTTATGAGCTACCTGGGAAGATAAATAATTAGTAAGTAGAGACCAAAAGGCCTCTTTTCGAATGAGTTGCTGAGAGGTAGTTGCAGAAGCTCTGTCCAACCTATGATGGTAGCAAAGAAGGTTCCACCAGCCAGAAAAAGAAACCTTAGTGGCGTCCTTCCAATTAGAAGTAATAACCTGAAATGCAATGGCAAGCAGCAAGTCCACAAACAAACCCAGCTTGTGGGTACCAAACCATTTAGCAGAGTTACTGCCTAAAAATATGGAGTAAATATCAAAAGAAAAATTAATGGAGCAAATAGAGGAGATTGATTTGCATACCTTTAACCAAAAAGAGGAAATACTAGGACAAAGAAAGAAAGAATGTAAATATGTACCAGGAGTGTTTGTACAGGACCAACAATTAGGGGAAATCCCAAAGCTATACTTGGAGATAGAAACCGGGGTTAAATACAACCTCTAATAAAAGTAATAGAGTGTTTGGGTAGTGCTAGCATTGCATGATGTGTGTTGTATTTGTGTCCATATGTCCATGTGTGTACCGAAAGAATATGCTGTAGATCAGATTCCCATAGAAGCTCATTCCTAGACTTGGGACGAGTGGGAAGAGAAAAGTGAAGATATTTGTAGATATGAGAAGCCTGAACTGAAAGGGAAGTAGATAATGGTTCTAATAAAGGATCTAATGAAGAAGAAGGGGAACTAGAGAGAAGAGAGAACTGTTGGGTTAAGAGTATTCTTAAAGAATGATACCGAAGAAGAGAGGAGGCTGGCAGGCAAAATTTAGATTGTACTTCCTGAGGGGAAAGGAAGTGTGAACCCTGGAATAGATGCTTAGTTTGAATTATCCCTTTGACTATCCAATCTCTCCAAAAAATAGTACGATTTGAAATTTTAATGGACCTATTATGCCATAAAAGGGAATCCAGGAACACTTGCAAAGGGGAAAGAGATTTGTTAAGGATCGGATCAAAAGTTGATATAAATTGTGAGATTGTTGGGGACTTGAATACGCGAGGAGAGTGAGAGAAATTGGCAAGCGAGGAGAAGGGAAGGGGATGGATTAAAGAGTCCTCCAATCTATGCCAGACCGATAAAATGGGTGTTTCAGAAGGAGATAAAGAGGGTAAGACTTGACGAATTAGAAAAGAAGAGTGATACTGTCGGAAATTGGGAAAGTTGACACCACCCCGTCCTTAGGAGCTGACAAAAAAGACAGAGATGCGAGCCTTCCGATTGTTCCAAAGACATTTACTTAAAGTACTATTGAGAGTTTTAAAGAACGTTAAAGGAAGCTTAACTGGTAACATGGACAAATAGAAATTAATAACAGGGAGCATCATCATTTTAATAGTGTCCAATCTACCCCACCAATATAAAAATAAGGGAGACCATTTCTCAGCCATACGAGTCACTTTTAATAAAACTTCCTCCAAATTAAGTTTGACCGTTTTAACAACTGAGGAAGAATATTTGATCCCCAAGCAAGTAATAAAATTAGTAGTCCATTTAAAACCTGTTCCTTCAAACATGCTTTTTAGGCAATATTTGTTAAGTGGAAGTACCTCGGCTTTAGAAAAGTTTAACTTATAACCCGATAGGGCAGCGTAAGAAGATAAGATATTAGTAAAGGCGGGTAAAGAGGAAATGGGATCGGAGATATATAACAAAATATCATCAGCATAGGTTGTGAACTTGATTTCAATAGTTTTGTAAATAAAACCTCGAAATAGAGAAGAATGACGCAAAGAATGAAGAAAAGGTTCAAGAGATAGTATAAAAAGTAAAGGTGAAAGAGGACAGCCTTGTCGAGTGCCCCTTTGGAGGGTAAAGTAAGAGGATTGAGAGCCATTGACAAAAACCAAAGTGGTAGGGGAAGAATATAGCAAACTAATAGGAGACAGAATAACAGGACCAAAACCATGCCATTTAAGTGCCCGCATCATAAAGAGCCAGTGAATGCGATCAAAGGCTTTCTCGGCGTCTAGAGTAATGGCTGCAACGGGTAAGGAACTCTTAGATGCAAGATGGATAATATTTAGAAAAGTTCTTGAATTATCCGCCAGTGATCTTCCTTTGACAAACCCCGTCTATTCAGAACCAATCAGATCCGGAATTACCTGATTAATACGAAGGTCCAATGTCTTAGCGAAAATTTTCCAATCTAAGTTTATTAAAGAGATAGGGCGAAAGTTGGCACAGGATGAAGGGTCTTTATCCTTCTTTGGGATTAAACATATCATGGCTTCTAGAAAGGAGCCGCGAGCCTCATGATGGGAGGAGAAGTACTGAAAAAGAGATAAAAGATGAGGGAGAAGAATCTGTGAGAAGCAGGAATAGAATTCAGCAGTAAAGCCATCAGGGCCTGGGGCCTTATTTTTGGGTAACTAGGTTAAAGCTGACTTGATTTCGGAGAGAGACAAATCTTTATCTAAAAAAGAGCAATCATGAGAAGGAGGAGGGCGAGGAGGTAATGAATCAAAAAAAGAATCCAAAGCAGTGTCAGAGGGAAAAGATTCAGGAGTATATAAGTTCTTGTAGAAATCTGTAAAACACTTTAATATTTCCTCATCTTTAAAATGGTTGACATCATTATCGTCAATGATGTTCACTATTTTAGATTTTTGAGATTTGACCTTCAGATAGTTTGCTAGCAGTTACCAGCCCTATTACGCCAACCGTAGAATTTAGAATTAATTTTAAGTAACATCCCGGAGGCTTCTTCTGTTGATTTCCTATTGAAATTTTATTTGGCTTGTATTAATTTTTGGAGAACAACATCATCATTAAATGAAAAATAGGTATGTTCAAGTTGTTTAATAGAAGATAGTAAGGAAGATGATTCCTTGAGACGAAGTTTCTTCTTAGTAGCTACATATTCAATAATAAATCCTCTGGCTGTCGCTTTAAAAGTGTCCTAAGTTGTGTGAAAAGGAATATCAGGATTGGTGTTAATGAGAAACACTTCTGACAGAAAATCCTTGAAGCGCTCAATGAATATGGGATCTTTGAGTAAGTAATTATTAAAATGCCATCTGTGGGATTTGGAGGGTTCAGAGGGGAGATCTAAATTGATAAAAACAGGGGCATGATCAGAAATAAGTATGGATCCGATTTCGGCATGAATTAAATTAGAGAAAAGGTGAGGACTTAGAAAAATGTAATCAATTCTAGATTTAGAATTATGTGTAGGAGAATAAAAAGAGAATTCCAAACTATCTGGATTGTATATCCTCCAAGCGTCTACCAAACCTCTGGAATGAATAGCACCCGAAAATGTTTTTTTAATTTTATTGGGGATATATCTAAAAGTGGACTTCCTGTCAGTAAAGGGATCCATGACCTGATTGCAATCCCCGCCCACCAGGAAGTTGGAACTAGAACAAGATTGGAAAACAGAGGACAAGGACTGCCAAAACTGTGAGCCTATACCAGTAGGACCATATATGTTAAGGAGAGACAAAGGGGACCCATTTATAACCAGGTGTAGAAGAAGCTATTTGCCATCAGCATCTGTCTCCTCTTTCTCTATAGTAGGGGAAAGAGCTTTATGAAATAAAGTCACCATTCCATTTTTCCTGTCCTTAGCAGGGGAACAGTACATATGACCCACCCATTGCTTCTTTAGAGAACTAATATCATTTTCGTTTAAATGTGTTTCTTGTAGCCTGGCAATTTTACAGTTCAATCTAGATAAATGTGTAAGGACCCTTTGTTTCTTGATGGGGTTACGCAGACCCTTCACATTTCAGGACACAATACGAACGTTATCAGTCATAATGAGAAAAGAGCAACAATAAATACAGCCAGGAGCATTCTAAAATTTGTAAAGCTAGGAATACAATATGCAAAATTATTAACCCAACTAGCAAAACAGTGTGCAATAAGAATAAATGGAGGAAAAGGATGTTAAAAGAAGAAAAAACAAGGTAAAAGAGGTAGAAGAAAATACTCTGAGATAATAGTTTAGAGAAAGAAGAAAAGAAGGAAGAACTAAAAATCAAGGAAAAAAGAGTAGGAGAGAAAAAACGGGAAAAGATTAGAAAAAGAAAGAAAAGAGAGAAGAAGGTAAAAAGGATATGGAAAGAGAAGTTGACAAAAAGCCGAAAGGCTTCAGTCAAGCAGAGCAGAGTAAAAAACCAGACTGAGAAGAGCAGCATGAGGAAGCGGGGTACCGCGGAAAAAGACAGACGACAGAGTCAATGAAGTCCAAGAGAGACGACGAGGACCGTTAAATAGAGGGAAAAAAAAATAAGGAAAATATAATAAGGAGCAGCAGCAAGGGAGATAAGGAGGGCAGGATTACCTTAGCAAGATAAAAACTATAATGTACAAATATAGGATACAGACATATTTAATGAAGGGGATAACACTTACCACCATGCAGGGAAGAGCTATACACACTAGGGGCGGGAAGGGAGGAGCGGGAAGGAAGAGACATCATGGAGGGGTGTCCGAACAAGACAAGAGACATCTGTAAAAGGAAACAACATAATTAATAAGAAGTATTACCATGAAAAGATATACACATAACAACCACAAAATCAGCAGGCGGATAAATGTGAAAAAGGCAAAAACCAACAGAGCCTGTAAATTAAGGGGAGCTGAGCAAAAAAGGGGCTAAGACAAGAAGGAAAAGTCAATATTCATGTTTTCCCAAGTTCGATTTCCTCTCCTTTGTGGCGAAGAATAAAGCATCGTAAGTCTTCCAGGCAATCAAATGAATGAGTCCTTTCTTTGTAGGTGACTTTGAAAAAACAGGGATGTACAAGACCATATCTTGCGTTCATAGAACAAAGAGCAGGATGAAATAAGAGGAACTCCTTGCGACGAGCAGCAGTGGCACGAGCCACGTCTTGTGAGAAAAAAATTATTTGGCCTGACCACAACATCTGCTTTCTCTGCTTTGCAGCAGACAAAACCATTAACAGTTCAGTATATTCCAAAAACAAAACAATTATCCCTCTCGGGCGACTGACTGACGATGTAGAAGGGGACCCACCAAACCTGGGATCAATACGATGAGCGCGCTGCAGGTTGAGAGTGGTACCTTCCTTGAGGCCAACTATTTTAGGGATATGAATTTTAAGAAAGGCAAGCATGTCAGGGCCCTCCTCTCCTTCAGGGATACCGTACATTCTAAGGTTGTTGCGCCTATTGCGGTTTTCCAAGTCCTCCGTCTGTTGTTTGAGAAGAGCTATTTCTTTAGACATAGCTTCAACTTTAGGGAGCACATCCTGTGCATCGCTGATCCTCTGCTCCACCACCGATACCCTTGACTGTAGATTGGACCATTTCTCCTCGAGTCTCTGAAGAGTAGCATTGATCTCAATAACAAAGGGCTTCATGAGCTTTAGTTCCTCCATGAGGTCTTCTAACGTGATGGGTAGTGGAGACTTAGTGGGGGAACAGGGTTCCTTCTTTTGGCGTTTTGAAGCTGCAGTAGTGGTTTCTTTGCGGAAGGAAGACATGACAACAGAGGCACCCTTCTGGCTGAGGAGGGAAGGAGGCTCCATAAATGCGCAAAGGAATATACCACTGGTGTACCCCAACCCCCCGAATGCTTAGTTGGCAGGAGCAAAAACAAAAACCATATGAAATTCAGCAAGGAGTCAGAAGTATATTACAGCCACTTCCTGTTACTTTCGTTTTCACCCTTCTCCCCCCTTTATAAAATGGAACAAATAAGATGCAGAAGAGAATAGCAGCTCAGAGAAAATAGCAGTCTAATGTGGCTGAGAGGCGATGAAATTAGTTTAAATATGGCAAAAGTATGCCCAATACGTAAAAAGGACCATATTTCAATGAGGTTGAGGCATTACCAAAAGGCCAGGAGTTCTGTAAATGCTGCCGTTCACCGCCGCATATCGTTTTATACAAAATGGCGGCCAGAAACCTGTGCACCTGAGGCGGATGCTGCGCAGGGGAAAACAGGGCCAAAAACTCCTTGTAGACAAGAAAAAATAATAGCTAACTGTGCCCCCGCGTCAGCGCTACAAAAACCATCACTCCATGTAGAAAATAAACGCAGGCTGCCGCTCCGGAAGGAAAACGGTCAAGGTCGCGGCGCGGAGCTTCACAGAGTCACCGCCATCTTGCGGCGGCTCAAGCCATTCCCCCCCATACGTCAGTATTTCTGACGTATCTGTAGGCGCAAAAATGACACATTGCTGGAGTGTGTCACAAAAGTGACGCAACTCCAGCAATGGGTCATTACACATGGGCAGGTCCCATGTTAAATGTGCCTGCGTCAGTCTTACGCCTGCCATGAGGCAGGCGAAGATATTGACGCATTTGCGTCCTAGAAGTGGCGCAGTGAAATCTTACAGATTTCACTGCGTCACTTCTACGATCCTTTCTTGCGTCGGAACGCCCCCCCTGCATACATTATACCTGGTGCAGATATAATGTGGCACAGGAGATTACAAAGTGACCCATCTACCTAGAAGCGTCACTTTGTAAATATGGCGCAACATGGCGCATTTTTTAAACTGCTGGTGCGTCACAAATAGTGACGCAACGGCAGCGCAAAAGTGACGCAGGGGGCTGTTAAATAAGGCCCTGAAAACGTGCCTGTGATGTACAGACTCCCTCCCAGTGCAGCGTCCGCAATATAATGAGTTAGTATGTAAAAAACTTGAAGTAACGGTAACATACCACAAAACGCAGTTTGCATGCATTAGCGCTTTAAAGCCACACCTTGTCATGCGTCAAATTCCTCATCAGCAGCACCGCCAGAAGCGCAGTTTCTGGCAGCACCAACCCAGGAAGAGTAAACCTGCGTTTCAGAGTGGCCAGAAGTGTGAAAGGGGTTTTAGGGATGGTACTTCGGAAAGGAGAGCTGAAACAAGAAAGGCAAACTAGATGAATTCAGATCCTACCTTTTTGCCCCTTCTTCCCTTTCCAAAGGGAAGAAACGATCGTACCAAATATTATTTTGCACTGTTCTATCAATCAGGGAATGTCTGCGCTTTCTCAAATTATGGTAAATCCATGTTAAAATAAATGCTAGTCGTTTATAATTTTGGCGTGCTAATAAGATGCTAATAAGATGAACAGAAAGCCATCACCCGAGAATCTTCAATCGTTTATAACAGTATTTATATGTTTCTCTAAATTTCTGTAGATGTCACAAAACCAAATTCAAGTAAAAATAATCATCTGTTTTGTCTTTCAAAGTTCCAACCAATAGTCTTTGAGCAACAGAATTTTATTTCTCCATATAATTCTGTATTCTTTTACATTTTATGTTCTAAAAATGATCTCTGACTCTGCACTTTCAACATTTATTTAGTATAATGATGTCTTTGATTTTATGGAATTTTCCTACCCATAAGTAGCGAAGCTGCTGCCTTACTTTTGCAGACGGTGGACTCAGATTTCTCCAAAATGTACTCAGCTTCCTTCAAGGCTAGAGGACAGCCGACCACTCTTGCCTGAACACTTGATTACTGCGCTCTACAGAGGAAGATGCGAGATGGGTACATATGGAAGATGCCACCATGAAAAAAGTATTGTCTTTGCCAATGCTTGTTTTATTTTTTTGTTTATGAGCTACTTAGGCTCTCCCCTCTGGAATCCTCGATGCGAGTTAAGGAATTGAGTAGGGATGTGAGTTAAGGAATAAGGATCTTATTCGCAGTCGAGCAACATACACATATTAATAAATGAATAATAAATATATTCGCTTCAATATTTTCCCTGCAATCAACATCAAAATGTTCTCGCTGCATTTAACATCAGTGTTCTTCCTGCATCTCCAGCTAATCTTCTCCATGACTCTCTTCACTGAAATTACTAGCAGTGCATTAGCTGCATTGCTGGTGGATCCATCATTGATCTATGTGCATGTCCCAACAAAGCTCCAAGGTTCTCAGAGCAATGCTCTGTATGCATTTCCCAAACAATGGATCCATGCACATCTCAGAAATGCTTTTTTTTGTCCTCATTTGCATTGCTCACTTACAGCAGGCCTCTAAGCTCTCCCATCTGCCAAACTAGAGACCTCAGCTTAGGAAGAAGGGCACCGACTGTCATGCCGTGTCCCCAGACGGCTGTAATCATCGACCAAATCAAGAAACTAGCCAGTTTCATTCATTTCCTATTTGTACCTAGAAGTTTCACTCCGTGGTCCCCTCCAGCCAGATGGTCAATGGGGCCCACAACTTTACTGCTTTTTTGGAAAAGGGTCGACTCAAATACATCCTGTACACATATAACACTGAGTCAAGCCATTCTGCTTTTGAGGGGAGCACAGGTTGAATCCACTGCTTACAGATCTGTCTTCTCCCCAGCAGGATTATATAGAACAGCTTGCTGCCATAGCCCTGAGGGTCTGCTGCTTCTGGCGACAACCCAAAAATAAATAGTTCAGGCCTACCTGGATTTCGATGTGAAGGATGTCATTCAGAAACTTACTAACATCTTTCCAAAAGTCCTGAATATTGGGACAGAGCACGAACATATGGATGTCGTCAGCATTCTGTAGGTCATCTTACAACATGCCTTTTCTGAACCCTTCAAGTTTGATAGTCTTTTTGGTAACCAAAAAGCTGTGGAGGGAAAAGTGATGGTTACTTCTGAGATATGCAGATTTAACCACACTAAATAAAAGACGAAAAGATACTTGCAATAACTGGTCTATCCTTGTACTCAGCACTATCTCACCCCACAGGGAAGTGGATGGACCCTGATCTCCATCTGAGATGTCCATAATTAGCCCATACCAGGCTGCCACCTCCTTCTTTCGTTGTGGTCTGTTGAATAATTCTCCTCCAATTCGTTGTTACCAAATTTCTCTCCTCCCATAGCTAGAGCCCAGCTTTGTAGCTGGTAGAATTTAAACTTAGATTCCATCTTCCTTGTTACCCTCTGAAACTGATCCTACAAGCAAAGTTTCTCATCTTGAAGGATCTGACCCCATTCAATAATACTTGCTTCCCTTAGATCTACAGCCAGCCTGTCTTTCAAAGAGTCCCAGATTTGGGCATATCTGCTACAGTATGAGAGATTTGTTGTTTGCCTGATCTGAGTCCACAGTCGGGCAGCCACCTGCAGAACTTTTAGTCTCACTTTTTTGAAGCGTCTTTGGTCACCAAATTTATACATAAATTTTGACCGTCCTCCTTCCACTTCATTTAGCAAGACATCCCATAACTGGTCTCTCCCAGACCCACACATATCAGACAGCAGGGACTTAAAAATGTTTAGTTGGAAGGCGGCCCAGGCATATAATTGAAAGTCAGGCAGCGCAATACCCCCTTTATCATGTTTCCTGCGCACCTTTCTTCTTGCAATTCTCACCCCCCTGGAAGCCCATACAAACAAATCTACTCTCCCATGAAGCTTATGTAAGCATACGCTTTCAAAAGGGAGGAGTGTCATATTAAAGAGGAAAGCACATTTTGGAAGAATCAATATTTTTATCAGATTTGTTCCCCCAAATATTGTTAGTGGAGATGAGACCAACCAAGTAATAATCTATTCATTTCCACCGTTTTGTTAAAATTCACATATGCAAGTTTTTGTAGGGAGCAACAGACCTTTATGCCTAAATATTTCAGTTCCCTCTTTATCAAACTGTGGCTCTCCTATATATTCCACAGCATGATCTCTGTCTTTGACAGATTAGCCTTATAACCAGACACTTTCCCAAACTTTATTATCAGGTACTCTAAACTTTCCAATGTGGGGGCTATGTCTCCCATGTAAACCATTACAATATTCGGAGTATAGAGATATTTTCTTCTTCCATGAACCATATATAAATGGTTTAATCCCCTGCTCCCTTATGATCTTTTCGGCAAAGGGCTCAATATCTAAATTAAAAAGTAAGGGGAAAAGTGGGCAGCCCTGCCTAGACCCTCTTGTTATCTGAAAGCTTGGTGTTAAATCACCATCCAACAAAATTCTAGCCAAGGGAGCCTTGTAAATGCCCCGTGTAAACTTGTCACCCAGACTATAAGGGCCCACAAGGGTGTTCAAGTATTGCCAATTCACCCTATCAAACTCCTTAGTGGTGTCCAGCATTATAATGGAAAGAGAGTCCTTATTTGCAATTGCCAGGTCAATAGTACCTATTAACTCATGGCTTAAGTCATGCATAAACCTGCCTTTCACAAAGCCTTTTTGGACTTCTGCTATTAGCCCTCCAACCACTATACTCAACCTTTTAGCCATTAAATTAGCAAAGAGCTTGTAGTCACAGTTCAAGAGAGAGATTGGCCTATAAGACTCACACATCAACAGGTCCTTCTCTGGTTTTAAGATGAATGTGACAACTGCCTCCTCCCAGGACTTCGGGAGTGGGGCTCCTTCATCCAAAATTCCTGTAAAGAGCTGGGTCATAATAGGACTAAATATATGCCTTAGAATTAGATATCATTTATTTGGAAGCCCGTCCGGCCCAGCTGCCTTCCCTCTCTTGCTTTTATTGATAATCAGCATCACCTCCTTTGGGGTCATCTCCTCATTGAGGGTTTCCTTCTCTTCCGCTGAGAGTCTCTCGATTGCCTGGCCTTCCAGCCATTCATTAACCTGAGCGTCAGTCACATTCAAATCTTCTGTATACAGAGCCCCAAAAAAATCTACAAATGCCTGCTCCACCTCCTTAGATTCTACTAGTCTGTCCCCTGTTATCCTACATTTTATTTCTCTTATTTCATTTTCACCGACTCCGTCTTAGTTTTCCAAGCCAGGAGTTTCCCCGCATTCTCACTATACTCAAAATGCGCTCGTTTACTGGCCTTCCAGTGAGCCCTAAAACTTGCTTCTAAAATGGCAGCCAGGCTGAGCTTCCGCTCTTGGATCTTTTTCAGCAACCTCTTATTTGACTCCTCCTCATCCGCCTGATTCCAAAGTTTTCTTTCTGCTCGAGATCTTTAACCACTTTCCTGTGCTGCTTATTCTTCTGAGCGGAAGGGCTGATCAGGAAGCCCCTTATATATGCTTTGAAAGAGTCCCATGCTATATGTGTGGCAGCAGAACTGCTATTAATCTCAAAGAATTCTACCGCCCTTGCTCTTTTTCTATTATTTCCTGATCTTTTAATAGGGAACGGTCTAATGTCCACCTTCTCATATTTTTACCCGACTTTACTTTCAAGTCTAAGACCACTGCTGCATAATCTGATAGATGAGCGGCCAAATACTGCACATTTTTTATGTTGGCTTTAAGTAACTGATCTATCAAGAAATAATCTAACCTCAACCAATGTCTGTATTTCTTATTGTGATAAGTGTACCCCTTTTCTGCACCTTTCCTCTCTCTCCAGATCGCACATAGACCTAACTGTTTCATCAGGGATCTAATATATGCTTGCATTTTAGAGTAGAACTGTGATCTATTATTACTTGACCTGTCCAAGTGGTTGTTCATCACAGCATTAAAATCCTGTGACATTCAGCCAACTCTAAACATATATTTTGAAGGGGTTCTACATTGTCTATATTCTGACCATAGTATTCCACCACCGTGTAGCTTCTATCAAATATTTTCACAGTTGCGATGGCCCATCTACCCTTCTTATCTACTTTATAACCCAATATAGATACCTTTGTCTAGTTTTAAGTCAAAATAATCACTCCTTTCATATGACAACATTGGTCTGTGCACACAATCTGCTTTACCCATTTCTGAGTTTTGAAAATGTCTGGGCATTCGAGTTTGGTCAAGTGCGATTCTTAAAGAACAATTATTTGGGCAGAAGTGTCCCTCAAATATTGAAAAATGTTTGCTCTTCTGCTCCTAACACTCCACCCATAAACATTCCAAGATAAGATTTGAATTCCCTTGCTATCCATCCCCATCTTGCCGTCTTCCTCAGGGCTTATAATGTGACGGCGCACAGCCTTTGAGAGCTCGTAAAAAAAGGACACTTTTTATTTTGTTTTCTCCCTCTATGCTCCCCACCTTGTGCTCCCTAGCCCAACACCCTACACTCTCCCCCCACCCCACAGAACCCTCCCCCAACTCTTCTTGGCTATCATAGCCATGTTTGGACCCCACCAGGAAATAGAGGGATATCACCTAGTTAAACAAAAAACAAAAACTGTGCAAAAACTCGTGACGATGACGTGTGTAAGAAACTAGTATGTTCGGAAAAGGTATCTACAGATCATGCTGCAGTTGAAGTAGCATACGTACATGAACTTCTTACAAGAAGTTTTTTCCCTGGCCCTACGATCCCACTTGGTTCGCCCTGACCTTCTCGAGTGAAGTATCTGCTTCTTCATGTTCTCTCAAGTTATACATATTATTGTTAATCATCACCTGTAGGGTTGCCAGAAATCTTAGCTGGGCAGATCCCCCCAGTTTATTAAACTCATCCATCCTTTCCCTAGTTCCCACTGTCTATTCAGGGTGACATGGGAGATATCAGATCTAATCTCTAAAGAGAAGCCTTTCCCAGTTAGAGGGCCCACTTTCAAGGCCATATTCAAAGTCTTGTCCTTAATAGCATATGCAAGAAAATTTACCAGGATTCTACATGGTCTAACTTTGTTCACATTCTTCCTGAAAGGGTCTTGATGAACCTTTTGAATGTCTTTGATCAAGCTCTCTTCAAGACCTTCCCATGCGCCACTACTCCTCAGTAGATCCACTATGAAGGTTTTAATGTCATCTCCATCGCTTCCTTCCGGCACATTCAGCACCCTGATGTTGTCCCTCCTTCAATTGTTTTCCAGTGACTCAAGTTTTTCTGGCTTTCCTTAAAGTTCACTTTCAGCCAATCCATCTCTTGCCTATCACGAGTGGTATTTTCTTTTAGCTCTGCCACCGAATTCTCCAGAGCTTGAGTCCTTTAAGATAGAGAGTCTAATTTCTCAGCAAGCACCTCACAAACCCCCTAAATATCCTTTTGATTAGCTTAAGAAATAGAGAACTCACTTCTGACCTCCTCAGCAAGAGATTTCAATAACTGTTCAGGAAAGCTGGGCTGAGACGAGGGGTTTACAAGATTTGGTGAAGGTAGTGGGGTAAGGGTCTTCCCCTCTAAATTCAACCATAGGATTGTCCTGGCTTACGCATTGAAGGGTGCTGATACTGATGAAGTGTTAGCATCGACTCTCCCCTACAGCCTTGGACCTGTACTTACTTTTGACTCTCCCTCTGCCAAACATTGATAGCGGTTTGGCCCCACAGGAATCTGGGGCATATCCACTGCTATCACACTGCAATCATGGAACTACACTTCTTGTGCGCCGTTGGGCCTCTTATCTATTAACGAAACTATAGTCCGAGACCTTAAGCCTGGGTCCTTCACATAGTGGGCCCAAGGGGTATCGGGTGGCAAGGGAACCTTTCCGGACTCAGGGCTTTTTTTGCGTAGTTTGAAGTAAGATCTAAGAGAGGGGGTAATCTTCCATTGTTTATTCGGGAGGTCGAACTTGTTTTACCCGCTTTCCGTGGTGGAAATTGACTAAGTAAGCCTTGCTGTCTTGAAGGGGGCACAAGTATTTCATCCAGCGACTCCGGGGTATTTTTCTTACCCTCCCTTGAAGCCTTCGCTTGTACTTTTATGGGGCCCACCTCTGATTTCCTTCCTGGAAGGGCTTGATCCCATGGTGTGTTGTGGTCACCACCAACCCCCCCCCCGTCCTCCTTAGTGCGCATCTGTTTGGCTTCTGTGCCTTCCCCCTCATCAGTCAGCCCCCTGCAGTCTTCCTACCTTGATGGCCACGGGCTTGGCTCTTCACTTTATTCAACTCCTTCACCGCTCCATCCGCTCATTCAGTCCTTACAGGCATGGCCTGCCATTGCCTTCTGTCTCCTGCTGCAATGTCCACATTCGCCTCAGAAGATTCCGATGCAGACCATCATTGATCTATGTGTATGTCCCGCCAATGCTTCAAGGTTCTCAGAGCAATGCTTTTTATGCATTCCCCAATCAATGGCTCTATGCACATCTCAGAAATGCTTACACTCATCCTCCAGTCACGCTATGCCTGTTCACAAATCCATGACCTTCCTGCACTCTCATCCTGCTCTCTGTCCCTCTTTAATAGTTTATTTCGACAGTTGTCTTAAAGCATATCATCATAAACACAGCAGATGCCAAAACTGTTACAACAATTAACAGTCAATAATAAATAAAAAATCTAAAATTGCTGACCGATCTCCCTGCTCCCCTACCCAGCCAAAGTACTCAAGAAGGCCATCAACCAACAGCTCACTGAACACCTGGAACAAAACCACCTACTTGACGCCTCCCAATCAGGATTCCGTACCAATAACAGCACTGAGACTGTGCTGAGTGCTGCCACAGATGACATCAGGAACCTCCTCGACCGTGGAGACACTGTGGCTTTAACCCTTGTCAACCTCTCCGCTACATTCTACGCCATTTCTCACTACACCCTCGTCAACAGACTCGACAACATCGGCATATAGCAAAACGCCCTCAAGAGGATCGCCTCCTTCCTTACAGGATGCACACAGAGCATCCAGCTGCCTCCCTTCACCTCGAACCCAATGATATCATATGAAGTATACCCCAAGAATCATCCCTCAGCACCACCCTGTTCAACACCTAAATGACCCCCCTGGCAGACATCGTCATATCTCATGGCCTCAACATAATTACCTACACAGACGACACTCAACTTATCCTCTCTCTCACCGAAGATCCCTCCACCACCAGATCCAACTTCTGTGACACCATGACCAACATATCCAACTGGATGAGAGATAACTGCCTTAAACTCAACTCTGACAAGACAGAAGTACTGATCTTGGGGAAAAACTTGTCTGTATGGGACCACAGCTGGTGGCCAGCAGAACTCGACCAACTCCCACACCAACAGACCATGCACGCAACCTAGGCATCATCCTTGACAGCGAATTGAACATGAAATGACAAGTCAATGTGGTCGCCTCCTCCTGCTTCCACACCCTTTGCATGCTCTGCAGAATCTTCAAATGGATCCCAGTCAACGCCAGAAAGACTGTCACTCAGGCCCTCGTCACCAGCGGCCCTAACTACGGGAACGCTTTCTATGCCGGGATCTCCACCCAGCTCCTCAGAAGACTCCGACCATACAGAATGCTGAAGCCAGACTCATCCTGAACCTCCCCCAAGAGACCCACATCACCCCCCACCTCAGAAACAACCACTGCCTCCCCATCCAGAAGAGATGCCAGTTCAAGATGCTCACACACGCCGACAAAGCTTGACACGATCAAGGGCTGTCCTACAACAATCATCGACTGAACTTCCATCTACCGGCAAGACACATGTGCTCCTCCTCACTAGCCTGCATGCAACCCCCACATCCGTGGCAGCCACAGTGGGGGCCGCTCCTTCTCTTACCTTGCCGCCAACACCTGGAACAACCTGCCCCTCCATCTTCGAACAGCACCCTCCCTGGCAGACTTCAGAAAGATACTCAAGGCCTGGCTCTTCCACTGAGGCAACACTCCCACAGCGCCCAGATCCCCCTAGGGGTGACAGTGCTGTGCTATACAAATGCTGATTGACATAAAACTTGCATTTCTTATTTGCACAATAAGTGGATAGTCCAATATCAAGTGACGCATTACAGCAACAATGCATTTTCCTTCAGTTTTTATGATTCTAGTGGTTTAAAAACATACAAGATGATCTCTTTCAGACCTTGATTGGTTCGGAAACCAGTGTGTACATTCCCATATTTTACCGAACTGTGAGGATATAGAATCAGGGACATGGGATAATGGCTGCACGATACCAAAAGATGCTAGGGACTCTTGTGGGAATTTAATCCAGTTCGTCCTCACAGGCGAGCAATCAAATGTTATGTTTGATATTACTCCCTGTTTTGTATTGTTTTTAAAGAAGCGACCAGCAGTCACTGCGTGTGGTATTCATATGGTGCTCTGCTCCACAGAGTATACTGTTATGTACCCAAAGTCCAGAAATTAGTTCCCTACCCCAGGAGTACCCTCAATACTCATGCATACTCACCCTCCCCAGTAAGGTAACACAGGCCCCTGCAGCTCCTGCGGTGCAGGGGAACCCAAAACCTTGAGGGGGGCCCCATTTAGCCCAAGGACAATGCATATCTGTGAGATATGGGAGGTTCAGGGGCCACTAACCACTTTCTGCATGGGGCCCATCTTTTTTCGTAACACCATGGTTACCCATTTGGCCAAACGTGGCATACCTAGCAAGAAATACCAAGTTATACTACAGTTGTCGTAGATTGGTGGGTCACTTGGATGTTGGCCTTCTGGTGCACACTGACTGAAGAAGGAAACTTAAAAGATGGCAGACTGGGCACCCTCTGTTCTTAGGCAGTTGACCCGTTACCACTCACTTCCAAATAACTCCCCACAACCAAGCGCTCTACCCCACCCCTAGCTTTAATTCTAGTCTGAAGACACAGTAAGGGAATTGTTCAAAATAAGCCACTAGGTATTCATGCTTGGGTCACCTAATTGCTCAGAGTACATTTTCCCATATTTATTCATGAGCACCAACTGTGTACATTTTTATGTGCGCTGTTAGGAAAGACGGATGCAGGTGCCCCAACCCTTTGTGCGCTGGATAAATGCAGTCATTGCTTCTGTTAGCTACTGTGCTTAATTTGTGCCGGTGGTAGGCACCGGCAATCATTTTTGAACCAGGACTTATTTTTCAACATCAGACTTTGACAGTACTAGAGAGAGAATGGAAGAAAAGGGAGAAAGAAGGAGAAAGAGAAACAACGCAGAAAAACAGAAATTATGGGTGAAAAAGAAGCAGGAAGAGTGAGATAAAGAGGCAGGAAGTGTAAGGTGGTCACAGAAAGAGGCATGAGGTGGAATCGAGACTTCGGAACCCTGGTACCGGGAAAAGTATTCTTAAGAAAAGCTTTGAGGCCCTCCACTTATATTATTTACAGTTCAAATACACTGGTTAGCTAGCATTTTTTCCGCTTCTTTTTGTAAGTCTGTAATACAGTAGCCACTTACTTGTACTTTACTTATGTTATGGTGCTCTAGTTACTTGTTTTGTTTCCCCTCTCAAACATGTCATTTCGTACTATTCTCTCAAGGCACAACACTGTATCCCCTCCCCCCCCCCCCTCCTTTGTTGACCGAAATGTAAATTTTGCAGTCTCAATCAATCAGACTCAATTGCCAGCAATAAACTTTAATTGCTTGTTTAAGTCAGGAAAAATGTTTTTTTTTTACATTTACATATTCAACAATATTGCAATATTCAAAGATTTATGACTAGAGAACAATGAAAATGTTAACCATTTCTTTTCCTAATTACACGCAGAGCATTCAGCAAGTACACAGAGCATAGCCTGTTAAATAGAGTGTGCATCTGGCCTGGAATACTATAAAAGTAAACATCAAAATTTGATTTACAAGATGTCACAGTTATGAGTAATTCAATGTTCTGCAGAACATATTAGGATGGCCTAGCCTGCTGTGAATGAAACTCTTACGCGTCTCCTATCAATTTCTTTGTCTTCCGCCTTTAATGCGTCAATTTACAAATAACATTAATTAAGTCCAAAAAATATTGATTGAAACAATTTAAAACATTTCTATCAAACCTTTCTGACTTACTTGGCCATGTTCTCCTTCATGCGTGTTTCAGCGCCCCAGATCACACGTATATTCTTTCCCACTCTTCATACAGCGGTTGTAATTACATTTCCGAATTCTGTCTGCTTTGTATTGTTTTTCCAAAATAAACGAGGCAACATGTTTAGAATATGCCAGTCTTACATTCATTCAGTAGGTATGGCGTAGATAGCCTCATATAATAATTTAAAAAAAAAATATATATATATATAAGCATATTAATACATGTACAAACATAGAGGAGCTTTGAGCCAACCGCCATCGTCCATTGGTCTGTTCAGCAGTCATTTAGCTCGTGCTCCCACCTACCACGGCATACAGCATTGGACGATGGGTCAGTCAGTTCAGCTCTCTGGCACTGTAAGTGATGGCTTTTTTCTAATCAGGTCCACACCCAACTAAAAGTGCACGTCAGCGCCATGGCTAGCGGGGCAATGCTTTCCTTTGCCAATGCTTTATCCTTTCTCCATTCTTACTCTTTCTTTCTTTTTTAGTAATCTTTGAGCGTTTAAGCTATGTTTTCAGGGTACAGTAATTCAAAGCTAATAATAAGTTTTACTTTTCTGAATAAGAATAATATTTTCCTGTGAAACCAAAAATTGTTCCTATGTTCGAAGTACATCTGCATGCTAGAAAGCACTGGTACTGTTCTATCAAACTGATATGCAATGGTTATTTCTTTACTGTAATTTTTAGTTGCCAACATACGGCCACCACTTTTTGGCCTCAGCATGTTTTCTATTTTCCTTTTATGGCATACACTAAAATGACAATCAGACCGACTTTCCAAGGCCATGCTTAATGGCTTTGCCAATGCTTGTTGTTATACTGTCAATCCACCAGTGTTCTGTACAAGTGAATATCCACATCAGCATACTGGCATTAGGCGACACTATACTAAAAGTACACTGTGCATATAAAAAACACTGACCAATTATAAGATAGGCCATCAGTCCCTAACAAGGAACAGAAGAGTCTATGATGGAGGACTGCACATTTCTAAGGTCACTTGACTAGTAAGTTCTTGAAATGGGGCATGAGATTTACCCAGAATTGCAAATGAGTATGGCAACACTAGCTGGGTCAACCACTAGTTCTTCAAACATGCCTTTATTTTGGGGGATGTAGAGATTAGGTCAGCCAATCAGAAAGCATAAATTCTTGGCTCTATAAAGTTTGTTGCATGCTGGGCTTCTCTTCATTGTGCCACTCACAGTTGGTAATAGGCATATGAGAATAGTGCAGTTCATAGTCACTTTATAGCACCCACTAAATATCATCAAAGTGGAAAATAGGTGGAAGGCCTAGAACTAATAACTGTCCCTAGGTGAGTTCTAACTTTAAGGGCAGAGAGAAATCAATAAACTTGCGTGAAGCGTGTCATCCAACCTGATAAGGGGAGTAAAAATTTTTAAAAAATGTATCCAGAGAATATAAGTGTTTAATAATTCACTCAAAGAACATACTAAAAATATCACGACATGTTACGACCAAGTTCCGGAGTTGCAGAGTAACTTTTTTGAATGAGCATAGAAATGAAAGGCAGCAGGGAGATTTACTTAGAGTTTTAGTATCTGTGGGATCCATAGGAGGCTTTTTTTAACAGTGAGTGAATGATAGCATGTTTAAAGCAATCATGTTGCCAGCTGATAAGGATGGATTTATGATTTCTTTTAGGTAGGGAGTTACCATATCTTTTATGTATTTTTAGACAAAAGCTTGCATTGGGTCGTCTGGAGAGCATGGAGTCTACTGACAGATCAAATTCACAGTCTTCAGAAGAGATAAGCTTAGAAATAGAGAGTGGCTGCCTCCTCAACACATGCCTATCTTCGGAAAGACATCCAGAGATGAATGGCCATCTCTGGGATCTGAGTTAGCTGGTTGAACATCAGAAGAGCCTTCTAGATTAATACATTATTCTCTGGTAAACTATTGGTTAATGATTCAGAGACAGGAACAGAATTACTTGAGGCCACGGCAAGGGCCAGAAAATAATGGCCTGGAATAATTATTTGTTGGGGTATTTAGCCAGGGTGATCTTGTTTGAATAATAAGATTTTTAGCTGCCCTTATGAGGAAGCAGTATTTACGCAACTGGCTGCAGTAATAAGCTCTGTTAGTTATAACTTCTTTTCTATTGTTTTTCTAATTTTCTCAAATTATAATTTTTTTTGCTTGAGGGTAAGTGTAAACCACTTACAGGTTACATGGTTGAGATTTATTATTTTTGGCCGTTTAGGGCACCCGTTCCTGCTCGACAGGATCATAGATGGCACTAACCATTTTGGAGGGTTTTGAATTATCTGAGCCTTGGGAAAGGAGGTATAGGGGTCCAATAACTGATTTGTTAAATTGGCAACTTTATTGATTGTCCACGATCTGCAATGGGTTATTCTTTATTTTTTAGATTAAAATTTTGTTGGGATTTGCTGAGAAGACAGAAAAAAGAAATGTAAAACTCATCCGACCACAGAATTTTCAAAGCTGATTCGAATTCTGCCAGCCATGTTGTTGAGAAAAGGGGCTCGTACTGGTGAAAAGCATGAGTGTGGCCAACATCATCTCGGATCACGTCACGATTGATAATGGTATGCATGAAATAGTGCGCGTTGGGGTCAGTATTGTCTCCGCACGTTGAAATACCCAAAAGCCACTAAACGGGCACAGCAAAATTAAACGAGAAAAATGTATTGACTGGCCATGAAAAATAATCACATGTGAGAGCTGGTAGGCGATAGCTTAAGAGACACTAAATAGTCTTTTAAAGTTCGACATATAGGGTGTGTCGGTGCAGGGGTATTGGGGGCATTGAACCTTACTAACTTTTAGAAAATCTTTAAACATGGCGTCTACCGACCATCCACGTTTATCAGCATGGTCTTGCCATTAAATTTTGTGGCCCATGGGGATCAAATCCTTAATAATAAGGTAGTAATGCAAGAGAGCCATGTCTCTTTGGGAAATGATAATTGCAAGTTGTTATGCGTAATTAGGTGGCTGATCGTAAACCTGTTTTTGAGAGCTGATCTAACGTTACAGGGGCCAGAGAGTAATTTATTTTTACAAGGCCTGATTTGAGAAAGGCAGTTAAAAGAACGGATAGCCTTGGGTTGCAGTGGCACGTAAGAAGAAGTTATTTTTCATGTAGTGCGATGCTGGTGTCAGGCTTTTAAGTGGGTAATATTTCGAAAAAAGGGACACAATTTGCTCACCTGAAAAAGTTCTGTTAGTTTAGCGTCTGTTCAGAAGTCCAGTATGGCTGGCCGCTGATGGGCTCGCCTCGGGCACCTCTGTGGCGCACCCACAGTAGGCTTAACGCTGCCTTGTAAATAAGGCACCCTTTCACGCTATACTTAGCGTGAAAGGGGAGGGCAATGGGTGTTGTGATGGGCGTTCCACCGCAAAGTCATCGATTTTGACGCTGCCCCCTATTTACAAGGGTGGCGTAAATACGAGGCAGCGCCAAAATTAAGACCAGAGAAAACCTGGTCTTAACCTGGCGAAATGAGGAGAAATGTTTCATTTCTCCTCGTTTTTGCTGTTTCTATGTGTGCTGCGTTGTGCAGAACACAGAGAAACAGCAAAACGTCATTGATTATGTGCAGTAAGGGACACCTTCCTGCACATAAGCAATCTTCCCCTCAACGCAGACACCCTTGCATAATAGTGCAATGGCGTCTGCGTTGGCGCTAGGCTGCTAAATTTAGCACCAGCGCAGGGGGAAAGCAGGGCTGCACCATATTGTTGTAAATATGGTGCAGCCCTGCGTTTCAGAAGGGGCGGAGTGCGGCGTTAAGCCAGGAAGGCTAATGCCGCACTCCGTCACTTCTTAGTAAATATGCCCCATAAGGGGTGCCAGTTTATGCCTCTAGTACTCAGCTGTGAGGAGGGAGGAAGGAGATAACATGAGTGGCTTTGCCACAATCAGGAAGCCAGAACAAAAAAAAGTGCACACATGAATTAAACTGGCAAGTTGTATTAGCTAAAACAATATCAGAACCACATTTAAAAAAACGAGGCCCGGAACCTCACACATACAAGGAACAAATCAGGATAAAATGCAAATCCAATTCAACAACCTGACTCATGAGGCCCAGACACTCCCTGTTGTCAGCTACAAAGAAAAGAAAAGGGCTGGTGGTTGTTTCAGAGTTACTGCTGCCTATATGATGACATAAAAGGTGCAACCACTGTGGGTGACGTTTTATGCCTCCAGCACTCTGCTATGAGGAGGGAGAAAGGGAATGATCTGACTGGCTCTGCCCAGTTAGGTGGCCAGAACAGAAACAAGTGGAAACTACCAAATATAGTAAACTAAAACAGTAACACAACCAATAACAAGCATTTGCAATGCAATAGGTCTCGCATTACTGATAGTTTGAGGTATTGGTGTTGCAAATAATAATGCAACGCCAATAGCTCTTACTTTCAGTAATGCGAGACCTAGTGCATTGCAAATGCTTGCGTAGTGAGCGAGGAACCAGCATTGTATGTCTCAGTGCAGTACCACAAGCTGCTCCTAGAGGTCCCTAGTGAGCAAGGCACCAGCACTGCATGTCTAGATGCAGTACCGCAAGCTGCTCCTAGAGGTCCCTAGTGAGCACGGCACCAGCACTGCATGTCTACAAAGTTGGAGTTATTGGCATTATAAATGGCAATGTTTTTTACCTAGCCATGTTACAGGGCGCAGTACCATATGTAGCTAAAAGGGGATCTCTTTTGGTCACATATGGTACTGTACCCTGCAGAAGATATGGTAAATCCACCCTACCCATAATGCATTGCATGCAAGACAGTACTACGAGTACATTCAAATAGCTATGTCCATATATACAATTAGTAGCTTTTAAATGTGACAAAAGTATTATTACATTAATTTCAGATTAGGTTGTTCTCTGTGTGGTTCTGATGAAGGGAAATTTATAGACGGTCTCATATAAATGTGAGATGTTCTAGTGAGTGAAGTAACCACTGCCAGCCTAGCTTAGGACCAAGTGTGTGTCCTGCCTGAAGCCGTTTAAGAAAATAGTGCCTTGAGACTGTAATTAAAACCTAGGGAGTAACAACACATGTAAAGGGGGTGTCCTCATGGGAGGTTACAAGAAGAGACAAGGCGGTACTAAGGAGGGACTACTAAGCCTATTGACCAATGAAAAGCCACCATTTACAAAGGACAGGGACAGGAGCCAATTAAAAAGATGGGCGGAAAGTGGGCAGGGCTTTATGCCCATATCCTGAATACTGCATGTCTCGAAGAAACAGCGCAAGCACTGCCTAGGCGAGACCTAAAAAACAAGTCCAGGCAATCTCGCACATACAAGGACCAAATCACGCTAAATGTATAAATCAATTGGAATGAAAATGTGTTTTTACGAGGTCCACCACTTGTTTGGAGCTACAAAGAAAGACAAGCATTGGCAAAGCCAATAGGTCTTGCCTATGCAAGAGTTACTGGCTTTGACAATGTGTTTTAGCGATGTTATACACCAGCGTCTATACTGTTCAGCATAGCTAAAAGTTAGTGGCATAAAGGAGAGCATCGTGGAGTGTCGTGGATTGTCGTAGAGTGTCATGGAGGGTCACAGAGTGCCGTGGAGAGTTTTAGAGTGAAGGGTCGTAGATTGTAGGGTCATAGAGTGGAGGGGCATAGAGTGGAGTAGAGTGGCATAGAGTGGAGTGGCATAGAGTGGAGGACTGTGTCATAAAGTAGAGTGAAGTAGAGTGGAGGTGCGTAAAGTGGCGTAGCATAGAGTGGAGAAAAGTGCAGTAGAGTGGAAACAAGCTGTAGAATATAGTGGAGTTCCGTAGAGTGGAGTGGTGTAGCATGGGGTGGAGTAAAGTTAGGGTGGCCAACTGGCATGGGTGCAAATTCAGGATGGTGAGTGTAAAAATTCAGGACAAAGGGTCAAAATTCAGGACAAAAATTCAGGACAGGAGGTCAAAATTCAGGACAAAGGGAGGCGTCGCCAGCCGGCACCCAAGATGGCCGCACCTGAGTAGAGCTCCGAACTTCGAAAACCTAAAACCCCTAAAATCCGTACACTAATCTGGTTTTTGCCCATAATCTATACCTGTCCCGTGCTCCCTGAATCCTGGGGGAGACTCTGGCTGCAAACGGCGAATTTCTGGCACCATCAGCTGTAGTGCAGCCGTGAGGAACTGTCCGCGCTGAGAGAAGCGAGGAGCCCCAGGGAAAGTGAAGGCGGAGGAAGCTCCGGGCAGCTGGAATCCTCGGAGGTGGGGCCCGCTCAAGACAACGGACGGCCTTCCCACACGGCCCCTCCCGGCTGGATTGAGGGTGACCACCGCCGCTGAGCCGCGGCCGGACGCCGTTGGAAAACCCATTCGAGACTCCGGGAGGGCGTCGCCAGAGGCTGGTGAGTCTGCTCGGCCCTGCAGCATTCTTCCTGGAGCACCGGGGCGTGCCTGGCCCTGAAAGCTGACCGGGGGTGCTGAGACAGTTATTGTGGGGAGAGCGCGGTCTTTCTCCCCCCTTCCCCCCCACGCCGCGCCTCATAATCAGTGTGCGGGACCGGATGGACAGTGGAGACAAGGCCCAGAACTGAGGAGGGATGGCCCCTCCTCCTTCTGCTCTAATCGCGGAGCAATATCCATACTTCGGCGCGGTGTGGCCGGCAGAGCGGAGCTGAAGATACTATCAGCATGGGCGCTCCTCTTCACCCTCCTGTGCCCCTAAAAATCAAAAGATCAAAGGTTTAACTCCCAGCGCTGGTCGAACTGACAAGGAGAGTAAGGGAGCCAAAGGACTGCTATTGCTCCAAAAGAAGCCTGGTGATTTAAGTATAACCAACAACGGGTGCTCAGGTGTGGCAACAGCAGCAAGTAAGAAGGGGGGTCTGGACGGGGGGGTGCGGGAGGAACTTGAACGATTCCCGCAGATGTGACGCATCCCGATAACATTAGTGGGCTGCCATTTTGGATGCACTGAGCGGAGGGATTGGACACTCGTTCAGAGTAGGAGAAAACTTATTTAACTGATACTCTCGGAGACAGGGCTTGCTCCAGCATCGCAAATGCGCCCTAGTCACACACTATCAGCCTCCGCACATTGAGTCCTGTATGAGCATACGCAAGACACAAATAAAGGGGGCATCCTATGTCAGTGACCCTGGCAAAAGGTCGTCAGCGAGAGGGCCCAAGCAAACACATCAAACGAAATTGGATAAATTCGCCCAGTCCAGAGTGGAAAGCACAGAGGAGAAAAATGAAACACAGGGTGCAAAGCTGCAACTGGAGGAGGGTGCTCCGACTCTAGTGGACGTCATGGAGGCCATACAAGGGGTCCGCTCGGCACTTGAACATAAAATAGACACAGTAACAGCCGAGGTGACCCTCATGCATGCGGACTTACGAAACTTGGGGGCGAGGGTAAAAGCTACCGAAGAGTCGGTCTCGGCGCTCCAGAACTCTTCCAAAATGTTGGAAACAACGGTCAAGAGGCTCCAGATGATGACCGCGGACCTGGAGGCGAAACTTGAAGACTATGAGGGGCGTGCACGTAGGAATAATGTGCGGATTTTGGGTGTGCCGGAGAGAGCGGAGGGGCAGGCCGCAGACCTATTCGTAGAGGACTTGATTCAGAACCATCTACAGCCCGAACTCTTTCCCAATACTGCTCAGTTGAACGCGCACACAGAGCGCCTGGAGGACCTCAGAAACCAGGCGCACCCCCTCGTCCTATCTTGGCCAGAATATTTAACAATAGGGATAGAGACATCATCCTTCAGACGGCGCACACAGCCCCCCCACTCAAGTTTGAAAACTCGACAATCACCTTTTTCCCAGACTTCACGGTGAAGGTACAAAAGATGCGGAGATCCTTCCTAGAGGTGAAACGAGCACTCTGGGAAAAAAATATTAAATATGCGATGCTCTACCCGGCCAAGCTGCGGGTGATGTCGTAGGGGAAGTCCTGGTTCTTCCAAACCCCGGAGGAAACCTGGGAATGGCTGGATGGATGGAGAACCCCAGGCGCTCCCAGAGCTAACTCTCAAAGACGTTTGCAGGGGCACAAGAATCGACAAGACAACTCCGTCCCTACGGAGGGCATTTGAAAGGAACTGGGCATAAATGATTGATTTGAGCGGAGGCACCTGTCTCTGGATATGCACTGAGGTGGGACCGGCCCAGATGAACACGAGTGACGATGGTTTGCTGGACGATGGACATGTTGAGAACTGTTAAGTATATAGTTTGTGGGAACATGCCAGATACGGCTGGGCCGAATTGTCCAGCCCTTTGCTTCTAAAGGGGAGGCGGGTTGGTAAACAGACACTACATAGCTGACATTGTCTATAGACCATGCTTACAAAATGTTACATTAAGGGTTTAAACGGCCGTGGTCATGGGGGGGATAGTGATTTTTTGAGGAGTTCCGGCAGAGCCGCGTTCCCCTTCACAAGGTTTAATGGGTAAGGGTTTACAGGCACTCTGCACAGTTGGGGGTGGGCAGTTTCAAGTCCATGTTGCAGGGAGGCGGGGGGGGTCTCAGGGAGTTATAAGTGGGACTGTTATAGAACTGTTCTAATTTTATGGTGCAATATTAAAAAACGTGTTTGTGGTGCATGGGGGATACACGATCAAGCAATAGGACAAACATCATGGTTATGGTTCAATGTGTCAAGGGTGTTGTCACTGGGAATGGGCGGGAAGGTGAAAACACAATATTACATCTGCATTATCCTCAGCCTCAGAAGGCCCTATTTACAACAACCAAATGTATGGCAACCCCATGGTGCCTCCGCCATTGGGCCAATTTAAAATACTTTCTTGGAATGTAAATGGATTGGGGGACAGAATTAAGCGTGGAATAGTCCTGCAATATTTGAAGCGCCAAGCCCCTGACGTGGTCCTATTGCAGGAAACCCATATACAAGGGACCTCCTATTGCGCACTCAATAGATGGGGTATAAATTAGTAGCTCACGCTGGCTATGCTAGGGGGTCAAGAGGAGTAGGTGTTCTCCTACGTAATTCATTCCCCTTCCACGTTCAGACAGTTACACGTGATACACTGGGAAGGTTTGTGACCGTGTCTGGTTATTGAGAAGGCAGGCTGCTTAATATAATGTCGCTCTACGTGCCGCCCAGACTGCACTCCGCGGCAATGGCTGATCTCGGTTCACACATACTAAATCTACCCGAGGGCGGCTTGCTGATAGGGGGAGACTGTAATGCGGCTCTTAACCCTTTCCGTGCTCATGACGAGCTCAGCTCGTCATGCTGCGCGGTAGCGCTGTGCGCATGACGAGCTGAGCTCGTCACGACCCCACCCGCGATCGGAATGTCCAGCATACGAGCGGAATTCCGATCGCGGTCAAGGGGTTAATGGAGAACTAGATAGGAAACCGCCCAGACAGGGAGAAGCGTTCGGAAAGATACTGGCAGACATTTTGAGGGCTATGGGGCTGATAGATATTTGGAGAGTATGCAACCCTTCATCCCTTCAATACACCTTTCTCTCAGGAGTACACGGAAGCTTGTCCCGAATTGCTTATATTTTCGGCAAGGCCGACCAACTCCCTATGTTTTGGGAAGTCACACATCTTCCTAGGGGCATCTCTGACCATTCCCCGATAGTAACAAATTATGGAGGCACTCCCTTTGCTACACGCTATGAGATGGCACTTTGCCCCTGGTACCTTAAGGTGCCGGCAATTAGGGAGGAGCTCACGGAGGCGACCAATAACTATTTCAAAGAAAATGACGGATCGGTAGATTCGGACACAGTGTTGTGGGAGGCATACAAGACGGTGGTGAGGGGACGGGGTGTTTCGGCGATTGTGGGACTCATGAAGGAAAAAAAAAAGCAATTACAAGAAATAGAGGGTGAGATAGACCAATTTGAACGTGACTTAATAATAGCAAGTGCCCCGGATACCAAACATAAATTGCTAATGAAGCAAAAAGAATATAGAGATATTGCAGAGGACGCGGCTAAAGCTCAACACCGCGCCACTCAACACCGCATATACGACATCGGTGATAAAGCGAGCAAATTGTTAGCCTGGCTAGACAAGCGGGAAAAAGCCAATAGATGGGTGTCTGAGATTGCATTACAAGATGGCACGCGGCTACAGGATAGAACCAGGATCGCAGAGACGTTTGCAGATCACCTTAAACAGATCTAGACGTCCACAGGGGCCTCCACATACAACGAGGCAAAGGAACTGCTGGCCACCCTCAAACTGCCTGTTCTTGAGGGCCAGGACGTCGAGGAATTAGACTCCGCCTTGACAATGAGGAGGTGACCAAGGCAATTGGAGCGCTACAATCCGGGAAGGCCATGGGTCCAAGCGGCCTCCCAATTGAGCTTTATAAAATAAAGGCATCCACAATCGCCCCATATCTTATTAGAATATACGAAGAAAGCGTGATTAATGGTATCCTGCCCGAAGGGCAGAGATTGGCCAATATTGTAGTAATACACAAAAAAGGGAGACCCCCGAGCAATGTGGTTTGTATAGGCCTATCTCCCTTCTAGACCCGGAAGTTAAAATACTAGCTAAGATTCTGGCGATGCGTTTGTCGCCCCTGCTCCACAAGCTGATCCATCCAGATCAATCTGGTTTTATGCCAGGCAGGAATACTGCTCCTAATTTACGGCGTCTTCACGGTGTCATGGGCAAGGCAGCGACGATCAGCGAGGAGGCAGTGATTAGATGGCATTCGACATGATTGAATGGCTTTTTTTATTTGCCGCACTTGAACGATTTGGGTTTGGAGAGAGATTTCTATCTTGGATACGACTCCTCTCCTCGGAACCTCTGGCCCGAGTCACAGTAAATGGTGGGCGTTCAACAACGTTTACATTGCAGAAGGGGACGAGACAGGGCTGTCCACTTTCCCCCTTAATTTTCGCATTGGCCCTTGAACCTCTGGCAATCTGGATCAGGGGAGACCCCCTCATCAGAGGCCTCAACTGGACGGCAGAATGGGAGGATAGAATCTCCCTCTATGCTGATGATATTTTGCTTTATTTGGCCAGACCATATTTCTCAATACATAGAACACTACATATATTTACTCTCTTTCAAAAGTACTCAGGGTATACCATCAATTGGGACAAGTCGCTGGTATACACTCTGTGTGAGGAATGCCCCACCCTGCCTAAGGGCTGTGGGGCTAGAAAAGTCACTGACGGATTTCGATACCTAGTGATATATATCACAGCTAACCCAACTGAATTTTCTGAACAAAAGTTGGCTCCTCCTCTGCGTCGCTTCCATGACGACGTGCAACATTGGAAAACCCTGCCCCTCACGCTGTTCGGCAGGGCCGCCTTAAATAAAATGATGGCACTTCCCCGCTTTGTCTATGCTTTACAGAACACACCTTATTTGGTCCTAGACAAATACTTCCACACAATTGAATCAGAGGTGCGCACACTGCTTTGGAACAGTGGCATCCAGCGAATAGCACTGGTCAAACTTATGAAAAGCTGGTACGATGGAGGAATAGCCCTGCCAGCAATTAAAAGTTATTACTGGGCCTCTCAGCTGGTGGTCGCCAATCACTGGGTGCACCAGCCAGGAACTGATCCAGCCTATAGGATGGACAGATACAATATGACCCCTGGTGATTACCTCAGAGCAATTTACGGTGGTGTGAAGAATGCACCAAAATACACTCCAACCTCAACTACAGTCAATTTATGGCATACGGTAAAGTCCGACCTGGGGTGGAAAAATAAGATCACACAGGTCACCCCTTTGTTGGAGACAGACCGACTGGGGGTGTTGGCAAAATACCCAGGATTTGATAAGTGGGACTTGATAGGTCTTTCTAGAGTAGGCGATATGTGAGCAGGAGGGAAGGTGGCCCCTTTCAGTGACCTCCAACAGGACTACGAATTGGGTGTCGGAGAAACCTTTAGATACCTTGAAGCCAGCAATGCATTACACAGGGCGATACCCAGAGGTACTGATCTGCCAGTCTCCTCGCCCCTAGAGGATAGACTCCTAGACGACTACCTCCAGGAAAAGGCGATTTTCCTGACATACAGAAAAATACTCAACAACACACCGGATACAATGGGGAGTACACGTGCAAAATGGGTTGAGGATATGGGGGATATTAGCGACGAAGAATGGCAGGAGGCACTGGCGTCCCCCCAGGAGGTGGCGATTCGATCTCGATTTAAATTTATCCAACTTAAAATCCTGCATAGAGCATACTATACAAGTTCAGCATTGGTTAAAATGGGTACCCTGAAATCTACGGCGTGTCCTAGGGGGTGCGGTCAGATAGGGACCTACATGCATCAGTGGTGGGAATGCCCGATTCTCCAGACATATTGGGGGAAGGTAACAACGGCATTGTTATTAACCTGTCAAAAAAAATGGAGGTTTCGCCCCGATGGTACCTTCTCAACATATGGGACGTAACAGACCTATCGAGAGCTGAGAGAACGTGGGTCTCCCTGGGATGTATGGTAGCTAAGCGTAACATACCAAGAACTTGGAAAGGAGTTATTAGGCCCAAATTCAGGGATTGGGAGACAGATATGGACTGATGCATGCAGGCGGAGAGGGTGATATATGAGGGAAAAGGATGCCCACAAAAATGGACCAGAATCTGGGGAGCATGGAACGAAAGTAGAGGGATGATATGCACACCATATAATGACTCTTCCCCACAGGAAAGAGAACACTCGGAAGATTAAAGTCCAGAATGCGGAGGAGGCAATAAGACACAATGAAAAGAAATTGGTCCTATGTAACGTAATGATTGATATCGTACAAATGCACTATGCTGTTGTATTCCGCTTTAGGTGTCCGTATATAGGTTTTCCTGATACATGTCCTTATATAGGCACAATTCGCATTGCCCTTATATAGGCATACGATCCCAGTCCTTATTTAGGCATTAGCCATGCTATCCAAATACAGGCATGGTCACCTACATCCGTCCACCCCAACGTCACAACGAGTTCTTAGAAACCAGACCCTTAAGCTCTTGGGAGTTCACCTAGCACAGGATTATTGATTTCTCCAAGAACTCATTTATTATGCATGAACCGCTATTCCTTAAGGGTTCATTCCTGACGTCTTCCTCTGCCCGACTTTACGTCAATGCTAACATTCCAAGGCACCTACCGGGTATAAATATACCTTCCCTTGCCCAAGCAAGTAGGAGGAGACCTCGACTTTTGAGGAGCCCGTGTCCCGGCCTGATGCACTGACAAGAGACGCTGTCATCCCTGCTCGCAGAGAATCCAGCTTCCAGTGTTCTGACTCCCTTCGCGGGGTGTTAGAGTTCGAGACCCGGAAAGAGATTCCCACCTCTCTCATTCTCAAGGTATGGAGCTGACTAGAACCTAGAGGGACTCTTGGCATACCAGACTTGGCATACCAGACTTGGCATACTATAGCATACCATACTATAGAATACATCACCTACTTCTTACCTTGCACTACACTTAGGTTAGGTACACTGGGGTAGAACTAGTTAGAGAAGCATATTATGAGTACTCGCATTTTTAGCTTATGTTATTTATGTATATGAATATATGTGTCATAGCTAAAAGATAATGCTAGCGCAGTATTATTTCTTTCTACTGCTTACGCTGTACATAATATATCTCGCATACTGTCTTATGATTGTAACAGCTCATATCTCTTACACGAGAAACAAGACTGTTCAATAAATCCTTTTATTGAAACGCCCGTCTATTCTTTCTGTGTAACTCTGAAGAAACTAAGCATGCACGATTAGCTGAGTGAAACTGTTATCTGTTGTTTCCACGATTCTGAGAGCGTTCCGATTCTAAAGGGAAACAAAGTTGTCATGTTTATGCGGTTGCCAGAAACTACTCCCTTCTTGTTTACAAGGAGTTTCTAGTGGCCTCTGAGTTAGCTGGCACAAAGTAATTAAGTTTAATATACTCGATTGGGGCATACTGACCTCAGTCCTATGCCAAACCTATAGGGTATATTATTCCAATGCGCAGAGCCTATTAGGAAAATAGGAACTACACTACATGGCGCCCAACGTTTGGTAAGGCACTAATTTAACGCTAGATACTGAGTAACTCAGTCGTGCTTTTCTCAGAGACCCCTACTCACATACTCCATAAGACGTCTGGAGTGGGTAGGGTTAAGTATCCGCCAAAGCTGAATAGGACAAAAATCCTATATATTAGTTGTATGGTTTGTTCAATGTTGAAGGATACAGTGTTCCATAATATTGTGCACCTTATCTTTGTTTCCTTGAAACTTGTTCTACATTTAAAAAAAAAAAAAAAAAAAATGTCCCTGAACGGGGATACTAACACCGAGAACGGTACAGCTGCGGCTGATCCAGTCGTAACAGCTTTTAATTTTACAGGTTTAAATGAAACCGCTGAGGGTGTTATAAACATCCCTCCAAACATAAGGAGAGCCATCACTCTAAAACTTATAAAACACGGCCTAACACCAAGAGGTGGTAGAGCAGTTTTCGTGATAGAGGTACACGAATCCTTTCAGACAGAGGTATTCTATTCATGGATTGTATTCCCAGAATCAAATCCAATAACAAAAGTATTTCACTTCTTTAAAGAAGATGAACCACCAGAGGAATATATTCCTTTCGAGGATATTGAAATTCCACTAACTTACCAGGAGCATAATCTCTGGTTTAAAGGCGCCCTAAAACATCACAAAAACATTACCAGGCTCGGTCCACTACGTAGACCAGGAGCAACATGGCCGATTCTAGCCGGCTACACACCACATCCTGACATTGAAGAGATGTCAGACGAGGAATTACTTACTCAACTACAAGAGCTAATAAAAATTTATAGACAATTAGTCCAATATGTCATGCAGACTTTCACAGTCCAACCACCTATAACAATTCCAAATCAAACCCCTCAACAGGGGAATACACAAAAAATTACTCCACAGACTTTACACGCAATCATGGGTAAAATGCCCACAAAACGTGAACAAATTCCATTCTGGATAGCTCAAAAAATTACTCAAATCGAAGCAGTATTTCCTAATACTAGCCCTTATGAGAAACACAGAATCCTAACAATCTGTTTACCAATGGGGATCAGACCACAACTGGAAGACTGCACCACTTGGGGCACAGTCTTTGCTGCCATCTATACTAAAACACATGGTGTTCCGTCAATTGCAGTAATACCAGATGTCCTGAAACAAATTCAAAACGAATACGGGGCAGAACCTGCTCTGAATTTAGGTATGAAATTACTGAAAAACTTCGACCAGGTCTCAACAATAATATTATCTAATATTAAAGGGGAGGCAGCATCAGTGGTGATCCGCCAACGCTTAAGGGAATTTGATGTAACAGAACATCAACATGAACTACCCAGAATAATAGAAAAATCTTATGCAGAATTAGGCAGAGATAGTTTGGGTGGAAAACCTTTGAAGCCAAAACTATCTGAAAGTCCTGAGAAGGACTCTATTAAACAAAATCCTACATCTTCTAAAAAGAAGTGGGAAACTAATAAACAAAATTCAAACGAGACACGTTCTCAATCCCGAGGTAGGTCACCTCAAAAGGAGCCCTCTGAAAGTAGGTATAACCTCAGGAATAGGGATAATTTAAGAAAACCTGACAGGTATCAAAGATACCGATACACGTTCCTCTCGTACCTTTCAGACATCGTCACAGACATCAGAAAGAAGAGGACGGTCAGATCACAAAGAAGAACGCGTGAAATCCAAAGACGATAAACACGTTCAGAAAAATAAATCAAAACCTCAATTCACAAAAAGAAGGTAGCAGGTCTGAAGATCAGACATGCCGAGAATACTGAGAACACAGCTCAAGAACGGAGAATGGGCTCAGACAATGTTGGACAGTGCAGCAGAAGTAACAATAGCTCGCCAGAACCTGAAGGAACTTCTGGAGATAGTGGACTTGAATGAGTACATCACAGTAGAGACTGTAGACACCAGGGTTAGTACTCCACAAAAGTTATATGAAATAACACTCCAAATGGAGGGAGACATACCAAGAAAAGTGAAAGCACTCTTTTGGGAGAAACTTTCAAGGGGTTATGATATACTTCTAGCAGAAAAGGACTGGCCACCAAACTTTGTCAGGGAGTGCCCACATGGTGAGGACATCATTATGCCAGCCTTCTCCAACCATATTCCAATTCACCTAAAATATACTTATGCCAGGAAATGGGCAGTTGCCCAGGCCCCAGCATTATACAAAAATCATGTAGGATGGGATGAGGACTCACCTCACCACAAAATACAGCTAAAAAAATCAACCTACTGCACAAAGGCAGTACCCAATAAAGCAAGAAGATAAAAAACAGGTCAGGGAGATCTTAGATCAACTTGAATACCAAGGGGTGATTGAAACATGCACCTCCTCAATGAACAATCCTTTGTTTCCTGTATCCAAACCAGACAATACATATCGTCTAGTTTTGGATTACAGACACTTGAACACTTGTTCCAAAACATTTGCAGTGCAAAATACACATAGTACAGCATTAATGGATAACATTGTGCGTAAAAAATATAAAACCACATTGGACATTTCAAATGGTTTCTTTTGTCAAAACATAGCACCTGAAAGCAGGTACTTAACAGCTTTCTCAATAATGGGGACCCAGCGTCAATTTTGTAGACTTCCACAAGGGTTTAAGAACAGCCCGGGGTTATTCTCAGCAAGGGTAACCGAGTTACTACAAACTTATGATGACGAGGCATTGTCATATGTCGAGGACATCTATCTGACAGACCATGACCTAGATAGGCACTTGAATAGGGTGAGTACCATTATATTGGGCTTCGCCTCTGAAGGCTATAAATTCAACTTTAAAAAATCCAGAATTGCCCATCTCAATGTCCTTTTCCTAGGATATGAGCTTTCAAGTGAAGGCAAGAGCCTGGCAGCTAACCTTTTAGAAAAGTGCGCGCTGCTCCAACCTCCAAAAACGCTGAAAAACTTACAATCCATCTTGGGTTTCCTAAATTTTGGAAGAACTTACATTCTAAATTACGCAGAAAGGGTTAAACCTCTCTACGAATTAATCAAACCTGATTTTTCAACAAAACATTGGACACAAGAACACACAGAAATCCTGCGTTCACTCCAAGCTAACATGTTAGCATCAACTCACTTACAAACACGCGTAAATAAACGCAATTTAGTGATCCGAATAATTTCGGGTCAATGCGGATTCACCTATTTAACATTTAATGAGGGTGAAAAAGTACCAATAGCATACAAATCACATTTGTATACACAAGCAGAAATGCGCTTCACTTCAACAGAAAAAATACTGACAGCAGTTCAAACCGCTGTAGCAAAAGAAAGAGCTCTAGCTCAAGGGAAACGCATTATTGTCGTAACTCCAGTACCAGCCTTAGAGGCGGTCACAAAAGTGAGCATTCCAAATGCAAAAGCTTTACATCCTAGATGGATACAATGGGTTAATTCTCTTGCTGCAATAGATGTTGAATAGGTTTTTGATCCTGATTTAAAAACACAAGCGTTCCTGCAATATGAACCTTAATGTCCTCTGCCCACTGAAATTCTGCCTCTCGATCAGTACGAATTTATAATTTATACTGACGGATCAGCACAACCCGCTACAGGGAGTAAGCAAGCTTACAGTGCAGCGTGCGCAATCGTTAAAGGTCGCATGCGCGATGGTAACTTCAGACCAATGGTCACTAAAACTCAATCTCTAGGAGATTGTACAGCTCAGCGAGCTGAACTACAAGCATTCAAACTGGCACTTGAAATTACAGATCGCGAATTCCCCACACTTCCTTTTACTGTGTTCAGTCATATAATGAATATATACAGAATTGGCTTCAAAACGGATTCAAAGATGCAAAAGGTGGCACAATAAAGCATAAAACGCTTTGGGAACAAGTAGTTCAGTTGAGAAACGAACTACCAAAAGCTCATGTGATACACACGATGAGTCATCAACGTGATGGCGTTCACGTTACAGGGAATTCATTGGCTGATGAAGCCGCAAAGGGGCTGTTCAGACGGCTTCCGTAGCTGCGATCACTCATTCAAAAACGAGAATAGACAGTGAGATATTGTTGGCTGTCAATGCTTCAAGCAAAGGCAGTGGTGCAGCGTTACCAAAGAAATTTCCACTCAAGTACTCTTATGTAATTGATGCGAACAACGTTCCTTTTGCTCGAATCCCTGGAGTGGGGGATAGGGTAATTCCAAACATGGAACGTAGAGCGGCTTTGATTTATGAAGCACATCTGGGGAGGGTCTGTCACATCAAGGGATCTCTAAAACAATATTAACATTAAAAGAGATGTACTGGTGGCCTGGAATGAATACACATCTTCATCGATGACTGCAGAGACTGCAATAGACAGCGTGGTGCAGAACGCCATCAGACACCAGACTACGAAGTAGCCTGCCCAGTACAGACACCATTGTTAGATAGCATTAGACTATCTACGCGCAGGCGTCCTTTATGACAAATGCAATCCCACAAACACTAAGTCAAGGTTCCTATGAATGTGGCCTCAGCGCTCGGCTGACGCTCGAACTGTTATAAAAGATTTGCGAGTCTTTATCGGCACATACGCAATTGGCACACTACATTCTGACCAGGGCTCTGCGTTTAGCTCTCGGGCTTACAAAGAAGCCATGGCCGGTTTGGGCGTAGCATTGCGGTACTCCTCTCCGTTTCATCCTGAGGGAAATTCTGTTGTGGAAACGAAAAACCGGGACATAAAGCAGTCTATAACAGCTAGAGTATTAGGTTCGGGTGATCGGTGGGTCAAACATCTTTATGGGGTCCAACGCTCATTAAATAATTTGCCAAGATGTTCTCTAGGGGGGGTCACTCCATATGAGGTCCTATTTGGGACAAGAATGTGGGTTCCTGATCTCGAATGTAAAGGCACAGTGGTGGAAAATAAACCCTTTGATATCAAAGATCGTTTGGCTGTTTTACAGGATCTAAATGAACTAAGATCGAAACAAAGCAACGTGTTCCTGAAGCCAACCACCACTGGGGGAAAACCGGCAGTCCCAGCAAGGCCTGTCTGGATCCCAAAAGTTGGGGATCTAGTCAGAGAGAAGATTGCGGACAAGAAGGAATTTGGACCTTCTTACAGACAACCAGTAACTGTCCTAGCCGTCCACGGAACAAGAACAGTACTTCTGCCGCCCCTTGCTGGAAAAAAGGAGAAAACATTTGTGTCAATCGACCTCATCAAACCACACTATGTGGCCAATACTAAATAGTAGGCCTCGTGGACTCCGACCTAGTAGCAGACGCACTCCTCTCGCTACTATCCAAGAGGTTCAGACTGAAAGACTCATAACCATCGAGAATTCAGCAGTAAGAGATGAAGGACTAAGCAACAATGCTATGGAACTCATCCCTCTTGAAACTCAAGTAACAGTTCGTCCAGATACACCTGTCTACACCAACGTAACACGTGATCAACTGGTTCCAGCGATTTCAACAAATCCTGATGCAATTACAACAATTGACCGAACTGCTTCTGGCTATTTCATTAACTTTGATACGTTTTCTGAGGATCCAAGTGAGCCTGAAACGAAGCCAGCCCTAAAAACTTTCAAACAACAAGTACAAGACCTTTTTCATTTTCTGAAAGAGACTTATCTGGTTTCAGCATGGATTGAACTATGGATTATTTCTGGAATATTTTTCTTTCTGTTTTGGCTAGCTTTGGTTATGACTCTTAGCGTGCTTATAAATGGCAGATACATTCGTATGGACACTGAAAGTAAAAATGTGAACTTACTTTTAAAACCACACAAATCTTCCCATCGTGAAGCAAGAGACTTGTCAGCAGTGAACATCACAGCCGTTCCTATACAGGATGGTATAGTTTGGGACAAAACCGATTTCGACATATTCGGCCCGACGGAACTTTTGAAGATTCCACATTTATGTAAAATTTCATTAAGTGACTTTATTACCTCCAGTACCTATTCTGATGATTGGGACTTTGAGACTGTTAATGACATGATGTCTGATCTAGAAAGGTCTGCTGCGTTCTCTAACAATGAATACTTAGAGGGCTCATCAGACAACAAACAGCTTTATTGTTACAACCACTATGGTCATCATTTCTTGCATAAATCTGCAACACCTAGAAATGTTTTTATGTTTAACCAATGGGAACATTGTCCTACCCCACCAAAGGGTAGTTCAAAAACGTTTGCAAATAAGTTTCCATATTTTTCAGGGTACAATACCTCTGATCCAGAAACATTTTACTATAAGAATGTAAACAAAACAGGACAGAAAATTATGTTAACTAATACAAAACAGATTTATTCTGCAGCCTTTATTACCCAACTGCCTAGACAAGGATTTGACTTTTGGAAAGACACAATCGACACAAAATCTGTCTGGGGTTCTAAAGATTGGCAAGTGCAGGGGATAGAGGCTTTGTTTAGAGCCTGTATCATCCCACAGCAAATAATGTTTTTGAATGACACTGTGCAACAAACGTCTTGCCTTGGTTTAGCCAAGATCAAAGACATGAACACACCTTCTGTACCAACACCTGCAAGTAATAGCACTACACAGGGAGCGGTCACAGTAGACACAATACTACAAAACAACAGATCAGATCCTGATTGGGAAAAATGGTTGCTCTGGCCCACAGACACAAACAACTGTCAAGAAAGATTCCTGAATAGAATACAGGGCTTTACTATCCATAGGCCAGACCCACGTTATGTTCAACGACAACATCCGGGGGTAGTAACAACATACAGTGTAGGAAAATTGTGCCTCGACTGGTTACAAAAATCTACACTCGAGGATGTGAAACAACACTTATCTTTACTTAAAGAAGACGCAGACCTTAGGGATTTCTTGCTAGGACCAAGAAAACCGCGTCAAAAACGTTTCACATATGCTGGCATTTATGCTGCTTATAATGAAATATGGAAGGTTTCACAGGCAGAGGCCGCAGAAAGAATACGTGAGCTTGATCGTATTAACTTAGAGAAATCTCTCACTGTGGTCAACAATGGGTTAACAACTTTGTCATCCAGAATTTATTCACTGGACAACATTGTATCCTCTGCTATTGACATACTGGAACAAGATTTAGCCATGTTACAACAGGGCCAATCTCAGTTACGTTCTATTATGTTATTAGGCTAGACGCTGCAATCCTTGCGTGCAGGCTATGTGCCTTGGCGTTTTATCAACACGTCGTCTCTGTTTTCAGAATACAATCTCACGGATAAACAGGTCGAACTGGCACAAAGGGGAGCAAAGTATACAGTGCTGAGCATTGAAAAACTGGAAAAATTACCATTTACAGTAGCAGAAAAACCAGCTACAGAATGGCTTATCCATGGCAAAATAACTCTGCCTGTCACTACTTTTCATTTTCAGTATTGCCTCAAACAAATGCAAGCAGGCAAATATGAAAGGTTGGGTAAAGAATACATTAAGACATCCTGGGATTTACCTTACGAATACAGATGTTGGAGTGGGGATCGTGAAGTGTTTCTAAGCGGTACACACTGTGAAAATGCCCTGAGCGGATCTCTCATATGTCAGGACATTTCTTTTCACGGGGCTTGTAATGGTTCTGTGGCAAACTTGTCCTGCCACCTGCAGGGTACACCAACTGCTGTGATTAATCCAACGTTTGGCCAACTTTCTAACGGGAGTTACCTCATGTTGAATGATCAGAGTTGCTGTGGCATGTTGCCAGGAATCCCATATCTGGTAACGGTTAGCTCCAAGGTTACTTGTTGTATGCAAGTATTGTTCCCCCAAATAGACACAGTCAGGGAGTCGCCTCTATGGCCTTCATTGAATGTTTCTTTTATACGTTTTGATACTTTAAGCAGAATGAAAGCCATGCTTTTACAACAAACCGTGCCTTTGACCTCGGCCAAAGAAATCTATGATCTACAAATTGCAAGGACTTCGGCTGAGATACAGGCTCTAATTCGTACAAACTGCCCTATACATTTCGTAGAAATGATGGGACGTATCTTAAACATGTCTGATACGAGCGGGATTGTACATGTATTTAAGACCATCTGTTCAGGACTGTTAACACCTTTCCAGGCAGTCCTCGGAATCATTCCAAACTTCGCACATTCGGTGTTTGGTGGTGTGCCATTAATTCTAGCACTCGTTGCAGGAATCCTGTTTTTATTCCTACTACTACGCTATGGCAAGCCTATCAACCGGCGTCACTTCCAGCAATTTGGAGAAAGCTCTCCTAGAACGGAAGTGCCGTGAGCGCATAGTGCAACTTTTGGGCATACCTCGTCTACGGGAACTTAATACAACATGGTTTCTGTCATTTAGACCAATCTGGCAAGATTGCATCTTACCTGTTCTACGCTGCCTGCTTTGCGGTGAAGAATGCGTGCTAGACATCTGTCTAACACTCCCATCAGTCATGCCAACGGATATCGATACTCTGCTGGACCTGATAACGGCCCATGCTCTGTGTTATCCCCAGAGGCTACCAATCCTGATGACAGCATTCGTTGAGATCTCACAGACGCTTCCTGCTGCTGCTGAGGTACGAGATGGATCAACAGGCACACAGGTAACAACGGACGCGAACATTGCTGCAGCATCCTATGCTGAAGGCGATGCTTCACATCTCTGTGCAGTTAACCTTCTAAACGAGGTGTTCCAACTGTCACCGACATCGGTAGACGATCTTTTGTCTACAGGAATAGATGATTTCATGTTTACACCAGACCCATACACTGACTTTGATTCGGCTCACAGTGTACCGGGGAAGCAATGAATTTGGCCTCCATATTTTCAAAACAGAACAAAACTTGGAACTCTTCCTAAAAATTGAATTTTTTTTATCATTTGAAAATACATGGCAATTCAATCTGCTTACAGTAGAACTATTCATATAGAACGGACTTCTTTGAATACTTCCAGGGACACATTGTCACCTCAAATCAAATCAAACAAAGCTTTATTCGATTTCTGTTTAGAAAATCATAAAAGCACATAAAATCACACGTGTTGCACACAGTAGCAGTGCAAAAACATAAATCCAATAGACATCATATCATTACATCACACACTGTCTCGACAAATAAGGTCAGTTGTTTACGCCCCCTTTACATGATTAAATTGTTGGACAATTTGACTCTCACATTGCAATTGATTTCCTACATTTTCCTACACTTTGTAAAAACATTAATAAAATCCATATTATATATTCATTTTCTAAAAACTGTAATTCTAAGAAGGCAGGATAAGACTGTCTAAAACCAAACTTTTCTAAAAGTGGTAAAATCTATTTCTTTCTTTGTACATTGTAAAATTTGTTGTTGTTGTTTAAAGCTTTATTCGATTCAATTCATAAATCATAAAAGCACAGCAATGGAAAGAGAGAAAAAGAAGCACACTCTGGGAATAAATGTTTTGCACAGTAAAAACAATACATACATTTCTCATAATCATAAAAGTTTCCTATAATTCATAACACATTTTAAAAATGAGGATACACAAAAAACAATTCGTTCACCATCTAAAAGCTGTAATACAAGTAAAGCAGGTCGGCATTGTCTAAGTCCCAGTTTTTTTAAGATCTGTTTTAAAAATCTATTTCTAGGGTACTGATAAAATTTGCAGAAAAAAAGTACATGTATGGTAGACTGATTAGAGATGCCATCACATGGGCATACATCTAAAGTTCTTGACCAGTCATTAGTGTTTGGAAAACTTATCAACCTATGGAAGATTCCCAATCGGAATCGTGTTAATAACATCCTTTCATAGGAGCCAGATACATGTACTAAGTACGGTTGAATAGCATAACAAGAAAGCATCATTTGGTTATCCATGACAGACTTTTTTATGATCTCTAGTGCTAACCTATTGGCTTGCATATGGGCCAAACATGTTACTTTGAGGGACTTTCTACTCAATTTAAACAGTGTATCTGGTTGCTCAAAATATTCTAAGTGGCCAATATCAGTCATAAACTTTTTGATATAATTTAACCAAGGTATACTCGCTGTCCTAGTCAGACCCAGGCAGTCCTTGATAACCTCACGATTAAGGCTCATCTCCTCTGTTACCCATACTTTATGCCATAATAAAATAGGCTCTATTCTAATTAAGTCAGTAATATATTGCAGACCAAGTTCAGAATGACAAATAAAATTTGCTATACTGTTTGGGATAGCCAATAGATATTTTAAAAACGAGTTTTCTGTTATTTGGATAGAATTCACATCTTTATAACCCCATATACCCGCTCCGTACATTGCTGAAGTCACGCATTTAGCCTTGTATATAACAATCAATTCTGGGATTGGTCTTCTGCCCAGCCTCCTTGCAAAATTAGTGAGAGCTCCAATTGTTTTTATAAATAGTAAATTTCTTCCCTTTACCGCCGGGGCCCAGGTACCTCGATAATCAAATTGTATACCAAGGTAAGAGAAACTATTAATACATTCTATCTTTGAATTTTCAATAAATATATCACGGCATCTAATATTAGTTTTCCCACATTTCATAATAAAAGTCTTGGAAATGTTGACTTTTAGGCCCCTCTCATTCATGAATAAAACAAAATTATTTAAAATCTTCTGCAAACTTAATTGAGTACGCGCCATCAAAACTGCGTCATCAGCGTACATCAACGCTGGCACAGCTTGTTTATTAATTTGGGGAAGATCCTGACACTGTCCTTCTAAAAATTGTCCTAAATCATTTATATACAAATTAAAAAGTAGAGGGGCGAGCACACAGCCCTGCCTTACGCCTTTTCTAATAGGAAATTTAGCTGTGCATTCGCCCTGTTTTCCATAACGGACCCTGGCTCCAGCCTCACTATACAATTGCATTATAAAAATTAAAAGCGGGGGAGCCATCCCTAGTTCTTTCAGTATGCCCCATAATTTGTTATGATTCACGCAGTCGAACGCGGAACTTAGGTCGACAAATGCTAGGAACAACTTTCCTTGCTTTGCACGTGTGTATTTGTCGATTACTAAGATTAAGTTCAATCCTTGTTCCACCGTTCCTAAGCCCGTACGGAAACCGTACTGTAATCTAGAAAGGACCCCATTTTCTTCCACCCATGATTGTAAACAATTTAAAATTATTCGGCCTGTAATTTTAAGGGTCGAGTCCAGCAAGGAGATGGGGCGATAACACACCGGATTATTTCGATCACCCTTTTTAAAAATGGGGACCACGATGGAATCTGACCAAGATGATATTAAACGTTGCTGACTACAGGCATTTAATACCTGAGTTAACAGAGGACCCCAGAAAACCAGATTGGATTTAAATACGTCTACAGGGACACCATCTGGTCCTGGGGCTTTTCCGGCTATACTATCATTAATAGCACATATCACCTCCTGCAAAGAAAAATACAAGTCTATGGGAAAAACATCCGTCTGCTCACCAGAAACTAACAAGTTTCTCTCCATTAAAACTCCAAAGTCCTGATCCTGTGTGTCATTATATAAGTTTGTGTAATGGTCTACCCAAGAGTTTTCGGTAATGGCAACCTCAACTGTGGGCCGATCTATAGGGTTTAAAAGAGGAGCATTAACCACTTTCCAGAACGCAGTGTTGTCTTTCAAGGCACTAGCTTTAATCAGAGATGTCCATGCCTCGTCCTTTAGTGCTTTTTTCCGTTCTTTTATTGCATACTTATATGCTGACCTAGCCATGTTTTTTTCACATTGTGTACTATCCTTCTTATGTAAAACCTTCTTCAAGTTAGAATGGGCTTTAGTACAGTCTGTATTAAACCAACCCTTTTCTTGTTCCTTTCTCTGTGTGATTTTCACTGTTAGTAATTCCTTAATTGTTTTACTAATAATACTAAACGATTTTAGGATATCTATCTTTTCAGCCCTCTCATCCAAACAGATAGTTACTTCACGTGAACATTCAAGAATTAATTTATTGAATATCACTTGAGGATCTATTCTGGCCCAACTCAGCGAGTAACCATTCAATGTTTTAATTTTTGGTTCAAAGGGGAACAAATTCAACTCGCTGTTACTAGCGGTGTGACTCGAAATAGGACAAGGAGTACTGATAGAAATACTTATAGGAAAGTGATCACTAATAGAATTAGTATGGGTCATAAAGGCTTTCAACCTACTTGAGTGTATTCTTGTTATCATAATGTAGTCAATAGTAGAGCCCAGACCTCTACCATTGAAAGTATTCATAAACTGTACGGGTGGTGAACAGAGCTCATTTGCAAAGGCTAAGTCAAATTGGTGGGCTAGCATGTTAAGTTGTTCCCCCAGTACGGTGTGTGAAAAATGGGCATACTCCAAATCTTGTTCCGTATATAAGCCACAAATTCCCTTCCCTGCGTTAGGGCAAATTTTTTCATTAAAGTCACCACCCATAATCATACATAAGTCCTCCATTGAACTTTCTGACACTTGACATAAATCTTTTCGCAGGTCACCCAAAATATGACATCTTTGTTCGTTGGGAATATTATTGTAAAAATTAACAAGCACCACTGTATGCAGTCTATCCATATGCAGCAATAAAATCTGGTAATTTTTTTTAGAAACTTTAAAAACTATTTTTTTTATAATTACAGTACTAGAAATATAAATACATAATCCCCCCTTGTTTCTACCAGAGATTGAACGCTCCGCGGGAGTATGGTAGGTCTTATATCCGTTTATGTGAACCTCATTCAATACCCACGTCTCTTGTATACAAAAAATAGCAAAATTTTCAACAAATAACATCCATTGCAGGACTTCAACCTTCGACCTCACCCCTGCCACATTCCAGAACAAGACATTCATTGCTGATGGATCACCTGTTACACCTTTATCTTGCCTTTTAGAAGAGCTAGAGTGCTTAGTTCTGCCATCAATCTGGGAGGGTCTCTTTATGGGGCCCTCAACTGGTGTTGTTCTCACTTCTTGGTCAGTGATTACTTCTATATATGAACTAGGTATCACTAGGTCGTTTATAGTCTCGGCCTTCCTGATAGGGATTAAAGTCCCCTTTCCCTTACTTATGGTATGCAATTTATGAGTTCTTAGTCAATCAATGTCCTCCAACGTATGGAGTGCATCAAAACGATTAGTTGTCAGTACATTATAGGAATAGGTAGAACCTCCCTGTGCTGATATACAATGGCCTCGAAGGTGCGAGGCCATATGAGGTTGATAGAAAAACCCTAATGGCAGAATATTAATGCCCATATCTAATACACTAGTATTTCCAGCTCTTGTTAATATCTCTTGAGTCAAAACGGGATCACCAAATGTGAGTACTACACAGTCCCCTGCTAACTTTTTGCTCTCCCGGCCTACCCAAGAGACCCTCCTCACCATTTTAAATTTTGCAAATAAATTCTTTGTGAGACCAGTCCGCTCACCCAGCCAAAACAGTGATTTGTTTCTTAGAGCCTCCCACGTTTCCTTCTGATTAGGATTTAACACGGGAACATTGGCCAGTATGATGGTGTATGGAGTTGCTGCTGGGGGTAACTCAAGAGGGAAACTTGAGACTAATGGCAGATTTGATGTCACAACATTTGTCTGTGTAGGGGTTTTTCTACTATAAGCAGTGGCAGGGGCTCTTGAGTGCTTATAAAGTTTAATTGTTTCAGGCTCTTTTGTTGTCAAGATATGCCGTGACCTATAAGGGGGGTAAACAGGTTCAGGGGTATAGCTTGTAGGGGTTAACCTGCTAATACTATCTATTGGACCCGCAAGTAGTTGCTTATGCACGTAATCAGTAGGATTAATAGCTTTAACATAGGCAGCAGAATGCTCCGAGCATATGTTTTGTATAATATAATCTTCAAGAGATTTCACTCTATCAGTTAACTTTATGATAACCTCCATTAAACTATTTTGCATGGAGTCAATTTTCTTTATTATAATGCTTGCATCGTCCGGCTGAGTATTTATCATGACACTAGGTAAAGCCTTCTTTCCTGGACCAAGTTTTCCCTTTCTGCCCTGTTTACTCGAATTGCTGGTTTTCTTTAGTTTTTCATTGCTAGGTTTCCTATTTAATACAATACAGGGGGACGGGACACTGCTTAATTCAGTATTGGTAACATCCGGATTCCTAGGTCTCTTGGACGGTGGCTGCGGCTCTATCTCCAAATCGCTTATATAGATGTTATCAGAAGTGTTTTGGGCACAGTTATTCTTAGCCTGCATGATAGTCTCTGGGGCGTTAGTTGGTGATAATCTAACTTGATCTTGTAACGTTAGGCTTTTGTCTACCGTGCCCGTTATTTTACCATGAATCAAGGTTTCCTCAACTGAGCTGATCTGGTCTTCTATCATTCCCATAGCCCCTGTAAGATAAGTCAGTAGGGATTTTTGACCACCCCCCGTTGTGTTGGTCATTTTGCCCACTTTCCTTTTACTCATCCTAAAATAGGGAATTCAACTTAATTACAAACACTTTAAATAATCTTTGAGTATTCTGAAAGCATGGGGAGTAACAAACATTTAACGAGGGAGAGTATGCTGCATATAACCACAAGCTAATATCCAAAGAGAGTATCTCACAATAATACTATCAATACCGATATTAGACCATGGAGGCCCACGATTTCAGATGTCCTCAGGGAATACTTCTCAGAGCACTGGCCCAGCCCAGCCTCTAACAGTCTATGACGGGCTAAGACGGGCCCGTCTTGGCCCGGTCTTCGCCCGGGCGCGTCCCGCCCCGCGGGAGCCGCGGGCGTCGTTTTAAAGCGTTGCAGTCCCTCCATGGGCTGTATCAAAGTGCACTGTGCGTGGCGATTCCAAGGATCAGGGCTAAAAAAGTACAGACAAAGTCAACAGGTCTCCCGCCCCGCGGGAGCCGCGGGCGTCGTTTTAAAGCGTTGCAGTCCCTCCAGGGGCTGTATCAAAGTGCAGTGTGCGTGGCGATTCCAGGGATCAGGGCTAAAAAAGTACAGACAAAGTCAACAGGTCTCCCGCCCTGCGGGAGCCGCGGGCGTCATTTTAAAGCGTTGCAGTCCCTCCAGGGGCTGTATCAAAGTGCAGTGTGCGTGGCGATTCCAGGGATCAGGGCTAAAAGAGTACAGACAAAGTCAACAGGTCTCCCGCCCCGCGGGCGTCGTTTTAAAGCGTTGCAGTCCCTCCAGGGGCTGTATCAAAGTGCAGTGTGCGTGGCAATTCCAGGGATCAGGGCTAAAAAAAGTACAGACAAAGTCAACAGGTCTCCCGCCCCGCGGAAGTCGCGGGCGTCGTTTTAAAGCGTTGCAGTCCCTCCAGCGGCTGTATCAAAGAGCAGTGTGCGTGGTGATTCCAGGGATCAGGGCTAAAAAAGTACAGACAAAGTCAACAGGTCTCCTTATTTACCACAATTTCATTTAGTACCATGATATGAAATGGCTTTGATTTTTTGAATACTTGTCAACCATTTCGTCATATGTATATATTTCTGTTTTATCATTCATGTTGCATTTATTTCCAATATATGCTTAGAATGAAAAAATGCTTTAAAATGTACAGTACCTATTGCATTACATGTTTAGCAACAGTTTTTTTTTTAAACTTCTTTTAGTATGCTTTTCGAAATGTTTTTAGCAACATGTGGTACTCAGTTTAATGTTTAGCATTTAATGTTTAAGCATTTAGTATTATCGTTCATTCGAAAGTGGAGTGGGTGTTGTATTCTGCTTTAGGTGTCCGTATATAGGTTTTCCTGATACATGTCCTTATATAGGCACAATTCGCATTGCCCTTATATAGGCATAAGATCCCAGTCCTTATTTAGGCATTAGCCATGCTATCCAAATACAGGCATGGTCACCTACATCCGTCCACCCCAACGTCACAACGAGTTCTTAGAAACCAGACCCTTAAGCTCTTGGGAGTTCCCGTAGCACAGGATTATTGATTTCTCCAAGAACTCATTTATTATGCATGAACCGCTATTCCTTAAGGGTTCATTCCTGACGTCTTCCTCTGCCCGACTTTACGTCAATGCTAATATTCCAAGGCACCTACCGGGTATAAATATACCTTCCCTTGCCCAAGCAAGTAGGAGGAGACCTCGACTTTAGAGGAGCCCGTGTCCCGGCCTGACGCACTGACAAGAGACGCTGTCATCCCTGCTCGCAGAGAATCCAGCTTCCAGTGTTCTGACTCCCTTCGCGGGGTGTTAGAGTTCGAGACCCGGAAAGAGATTCCCACCTCTCTCATTCTCAAGGTATGGCGCTGACTAGAACCTAGAGGGACTCTTGGCATACCAGACTTGACATACCAGACTTGGCATACCAGACTTGGCATACTATAGCATACCATACTATAGAATACATCACCTACTTCTTACCTTGCACTACACTTAGGTTAGGTACACTGGGGTAGAACTAGTTAGAGAAGCATCTTATGAGTACTCACATTTTTAGCTTATGTTATTTATGTATATGAATATATGTGCTAAAAGCTAAAAGATCATGCTAGCGCAGTATTATTTCTTTCTACTGCTTACGCTGTACATAATATATCTCGCATACTGTCTTATGATTGTAACAGCTCATATCTCTTACACGAGAAACAAGACTGTTCAATAAATCCTTTTATTGAAACGCCCGTCTATTCTTTCTGTGTAACTCTGAAGAAACTAAGCATGCACGATTAGCTGAGTGAAACTGTTATCTGTTGTTTCCACGATTCTGAGAGCATTCCGATTCTAAAGGGAAACAAAGTTGTCATATTTATGCGGTTGCCAGAAACTACTCCCTTCTTGTTTACAAGGAGTTTCTAGTGGCCTCTGAGTTAGCTGGCACAAAGTAATTAAGTTTAATATACTCGATAGGGGCATACTGACCTCAGTCCTATGCCAAACCTATAGGGTATATTATTCCAATGCGCAGAGCCTATTAGGAAAATAGGAACTACACTACATGGCGCCCAACGTTTGGTAAGGCACTAATTTAACGCTAGATACTGAGTAACTCAGTCGTGCTTTTCTCAGAGACCCCTACTCACATACTCCATAAGACGTCTGGAGTGGGTAGGGTTAAGTATCCGCCAAAGCTGAATAGGACAAAAATCCTATATATTAGTTGTATGGTTTGTTCAATGTTGAAGGAAACTACTCCCTTCTTGTTTACAAGGAGTTTCTAGTGGCCTCTGAGTTAGCTGGCACAAAGTAATTAAGTTTAATATACTCGATTGGGGCATACTGACCTCAGTCCTATGCCAAACCTATAGGGTATATTATTCCAATGCGCAGAGCCTATTAGGGAAATAGGAACTACACTACAATGCCTGTTTGAAAATAATGATACTGCACTGTAACTTTTTTTTTGTTTTGTTTGTTTATTCAATAAAAAGATTTCTACAAAAAAAAAAATCAGGACAAAACTTTGGGACAAAAGGTACGTTTTACAGACACATCAGAGGAGGTCGCACAATAGTATATAATTAAGCCCATCCATTTCCAAACATATTCAACCATTTGCAAACCTATCCATCATGTATCCTTCCATCCATCATTTCACTCAAATATCCCTCCTTTCACTCATCCATCCATTATCCATCCATCCACCCTTTCACCCTATCCATCGGTACACTCATCCATCCACTCTTCCACCCATCCATCCATTGACTCATCTATCTAGCCTTTTAGCTTTTCACCCATCTAGCCATCCTTTCACTTACTCATCCATCCACCCAGTCACTCATCCTTCCACTCATTCACCCTTTCAGTCATCCATCAATCCTCCCTTTCTCTCTCTATCGACCCTTTCACTTAGCCATCCTTCCTTCCACCCATCCATCTACTCATCCACTCATGAATCCATCCATTGACCCTATCACTCATCCATCCACCCTTTCACTCCTTCACTCATCTATCCATCCTTTTGTCCATCTACCCTCCCTTTTACTCACTCATCCATACTTATATCCACCCGTTCACTCATCCGTCCATCCATTCACCCTTTCACTTATCAATTCATCAATCCATCCATCATTTCACTCATCCATCCACCCATTCACCCGCCCATCATCCACCCTTTCACTCATCCATCCTTTCACTCATCCATTCACCCTTTTACCCATCCATCTACCCTTCCACCCATACATCCATCTTTTTACCTTTTCTCTCATCCATCCTTCCACTCACTCATGCATCCATCCTTTCTCTCATTATCCATCCATTCACCCTTTCATTCATCCATTCACCCTTTCACTAATCTAGCCAGCCATCCACCCATCACTTCACTTACTCACTCACCCACCTTTTCATATTAATTATGAGCTGAGCCTTTGTCTGCAGAGTTGCAGACAGAAGAGGCCCATCAAGAATTTCACCCTTGCTGTAGTTCCTAAAGGAAGGGGTGGGGTGGGGGTAGGGTTCACTATGCCCTTGCACATAGGCAGTCTGAGTCATGAGTCATGCATGATGCACAGTGCCAGGCCATAAGGTGACTGTAACATGGTGTTGATTCCAGGGCTTTAAGTGGGATGGAAAAACTGGGGGGTCTCTCCAAAGGGGGTGTTCGATGTAATTAAGGGCATGGCTTAAAACACCTCAGCTAAAAATCTGGGCTTAGTATAGTGTACTGCCCGACTGGTATTTTGCTTCTTCTGTCATTATATCCAGATATATAACAGAACAAGTAACGTTACACCTGCAACAAGCCAGAACTATTGGCTTTGTCAATGGTTGTTAGTTGCATAAAATAAAAAAGCAGCAATCATGGCTTCCTTGAATATAATATTGAAAATGCATCAGTTCTAAAATGGCGAGGCTGTGAAAGAACTCTAGCCCCTTCTTTTTAACTTCTTTCACCAGCTTCTTTTCTTGAACTGGATTCTCATGTAGCAGCATTGGCGTTTTTGCACATTTCTTCTGTCGGACAGAATGCCCTGCCCTAGACAGAGGCTGGGGGAGGCCCACCACATGCTTTGCAGCACAGACTGGCCCATTGTCATTCTGTATGTGACAATAAGCCAGCATACAGAATGACAATGGGCGGGTGGGGCTGCTCTTGTGCCCTGAGGAGGAGTGCAAGGCGGCCCCATCAGGGAGTTGAGGCTTCATGCAGGGAACAGTGCAGTTCCCTGCAATGCCCAAAATTACAGACAAAAGGCGTCCGTAAAAGGGATCCTCACGGACAACGGACGTGAGGTCCAAATTACGGACGGTCCGTGAAATTTACGGACAGTTGGTCACCCTAAGTAAAGTGTAATAGAGTGGAGTGGCTTAGTGTGGAGTGGCATAGAGTGGAGTAAAGTGGCGTACAGTGTCATAGATTGGAGTGGCGTAGAGTTGATAGTCTTATATGGTGGATTGTCGTAGAGTGGAAAGGTGTAGAGTGTCATGGAGAGTTGTAGAGTGTAGTAGAGTGTTGTGGAGGGACGTAGAGTGGAGTAGAGTGGCCAAGAGTGAAGTGGCATATAGTGTTGTAGAGAGGAGTGGCGAAGATTGGAGTAGAGTGTCGTAGAGTGGAGTGGAGTTTAATGGAGTAGCGTGTCAGAGTGGAGCATCATGGAGTGTATTGTCATGGAGTGTAGTGTCATAGAGTGGAGTAGAGTGGCCTAGGTGAAGTGGCATAGCGTGCAGTTGTGTAGAGTGTTACAGAGTCGAGTATAGTGGCGTAGAGTGCATTGCTTTTGAGTAAAGTGGTGTAGAGTGCATTGGCGTAGAGTGCAGTGGCATAGAGTGCAGTGACAGAGTATAGTGATGTAGAGGAGAGAGGCGCAGAGTGCAGTAGTGTAGAGTAGAGTGGTGCAGAAAAGAGTAGAATGGCATAGAGTAGAGTGGCGCAGCATAGAGTGCAATGGCATAGTGTGGAGTGGTGTAGAGTGGAGTGGCATGGAGTGGAGTGGTGCACAGTGGAGTAGATTGGCATAGAGTGCAGTGGCATAGAGTAGATTGTTTCAGAGTAGAATGAAGTGGTGTGGAGTGTTGCAGGGTATAGTGGAGTGGTGCAGGGTAGAGTGCAGTGGTATAGAGTAGAGTGGCATAGAATGCAGTGGTGCAGTTTAGAGTGGCATAGAGTGCAATGGCATAGAGGGCAGTGGTGCAGAGTAGATTACAGTGGCATAGAATGGATTGGCGTATAGTGCAGTGGAGTGATGCAGAGTAAAGTGGCGTAGAGTGTAATGGTGAATAGTGCACTGGTGTAGATTGCAGTAGAGTGGCATAGATTAGAGTGGCGCAGAGTAGAGTGCAGTGGAATAGAGTGCAGTGGTGTAAAGTAGTGTGGAGTCGAGTGCATTAGCGTATAGTGCAGGGGAGTAGAGTAGAGTGGCGTAGAGAGCATAGTGTAGAGTACAGTGGTGTAGAGTAGAATCAAGAAGCGTAGAGTACAGTGACGTAGAGTGCAGTGGTGTAGAGTGCAGTGGCATAGAGAATTGCAGAGTAGAGTATAGTGCCATATAGGACAGTGGTGCTGAGTAGATTGGCGTGGAGTGCATTGGTTTTGAGTAAAGTGACATCGAGTGTTGGCATAGCATGAAATGACTTGGAGTGGCATAGAGTGGAGTGGTGCAGAGTACAGTTGCGTAAAGTGGAGTGATGCAGCGTAGATTGCAGTGATGTAGATTAAAGTGGCATAGCGTGTAGAGGAGTACAGTGCATTGGTGTAGAGTGCAGTAAAATGGTGCAGAGTAGAGTGCAGTGGCGTAAAGTGCAGTGGCACAGATTGCAGTGGTGCAGAGTACAGTGTTGTAGAATAGTGTGGTGTAGAGTGCATTAGTGTAGAGAGCAGTGGCATAGAGTGGATTGGCGTATAGTTCAGTGACGTAGAGTGGAGCAATCAGAGTAGAGTGGCACAGAGTGTAGAAGCAAAGAGTGCATTAGTGTAGAGTGCAGTAGAGAAGAGTAGTGCAAGGTAGAGTGCAGTGGCATAGAGTGCAGAAGTGCAGAGTAGAGTGGTGTAGAGTAGAATGGCGTAGAGTGCATTTGCATAGAGTACATTAGTGTACAATGCAGTTGCATAGAGTGCAGTGGCATAGAGTAGAGCGGCACAAAGCAGAGTGGAGTGGTGTAGAGAGCAGGAGCATAGAGTACAGTGGTGCAGAGTAGTGTAGAGTGCAGTGACATAAAGTGCAATGGTGTAGAGTGCAGTGGCGTAGAGTACTGCAGAGTAGAGTATAGTTGCATATATGATAGTGGTGCAGAGTAGATTGGCATACAGTGCATTGGTTTTGAGAAAAGTGGTGTAGAGTGCATTGGCGTAGCATGCAGTGACGTAGACTGGAGTGGCGTAGAGTCGAGTGGTGCAGGGTAGTTTGCAGTAGAGCAGAGTGCAGTGGTGCAGATTGCAGTGGCATAAAGTAGATTGCTTTAGAGTTGAGTATAGTGGTGCAGAGTGGAGTGGTGCAGGGTAGAGTGGAGTAGTGCAGGGTTGTTTGTAGTGGCATAGAGTATAGTGGCATAGAGTGCAGTAGCGTAGAGTAGAGTGACAGAGTGCAGAGTCATAGAGTACAGTGATGCAGAGTAGACTAGAGTGGTGTAGAGTGCAGTGCTGTAGAGTGGAGTGTTACAAAGTAGAGTGGCACATAGTGTAATGGCATAGAGTGCATTGGTGTAGAGAGCAGTAGAGTGGGGCAGAGTAGAGTGCAGTGGCATAGAGTGCAGTGGTGCAGAGTAGAGTGGCATTGAGTTCAGTGGCGGAGAGTGTAGTGTTGCAGAGTAAAGTGTCGTAGAGTGCATTGACGTGGAGTAGAGGTGGTGCAGAGTGCATTGGCGCAGAGTGCAGTGGCATAGAGTAGAGTGGTGTAGAGTAGAGAAGCGTAGAGAACAGTGGCATAGAGTACAGTGGTGCAGAGTAGAATAGAGTGGCATAGAGTGCAGTGGTACAGAGTAGAGAGTTGCAGAATAGAGTATAGGGGTGTAGAGTGCAGTGGTGCAGAGTAGATTGGTGTAGAGTGCAGTGACGTAGAGTGCATTGATTTTGAGTAAAATGGTGTAGAGTGCACTGGCATAGAATACAGTGGCATATAGTGCAGTGGTTTAGAGCAGATTGCCGTAGAGTGCAGTGGCATAGACTACGGTGGTGCAGAGTGGAGTTGTGCAGCATAGATTGCAGTGGCATAGAGTGGAGTGGTGTACAGTGCAGTGGTTTAGAGCGCCGTGGTGTAGAGCAGAGTAGAGTGGTGCCGAGTAGAGTGCAGTGGCATAGAGTGCTGTTGCATAGAGTGCAGTGGTGCAGAATAGAATAATGTAGAGTTCAATGGCGTACAATGCAGTGTTGCAGAGTAGAGTGCTGTAGAGTAGAGGGCAGTAGAGTAGAGTGCTGTTGAGGACACAGGTATATAGTGCAGTGGCACAGAGTAGAGTGGTGTAGAGTCAAGTGGCATAGAGGGCAGTGGCTTAGAGTACAGTGGTTCAGAGTAGAGTAGAGTGTCATAGATTGCAATGACTTAGCGCCAGATGTACAAAGCCATTTAGCATTTCTTCGCTATTCGAATCGCTATTTCGGGCTATTAAGAAATGCTAAATGAGCTTTTCATATGTACAAAGCCCTTTAAGCGGTCGCAAATTGCAATTTCTACCCAGTAGAAATCGCAATTTGCGATCTCCTAAATAGGAAATCGCAAATAGGGATTACCTATTTGCGATTCCTATGCACATGTACAAAGAATTTCCTAAATGCAATTTGGGCATTTCGGAAATTAAATTACCATTGACTCCCAAGTCGATGGTAACCATGTGCAATTTAAAATAAGCAACCAAAGATGCTTTTTTGGAAGTGCTATAGAGTGCACACATGCCTCTACATGTGCACCACTATTTGTGGGGTGCATCACAGGGGCCTTATGCAAATAGCATTTCCAAAATAGCGATTTCCTAATAGGAAATCGCTATTTTGGAAATGCAAAATGCTAAACCAGCCCATTGGAACGAATGCCAAGGGATTTCCTATTTGTGATTTCCTAATAGCGATTCCTACTCTGTTATCGGATATTTCATACATATCGTTATGCATTTCCTAAATGGCGATTTCTAAGGAGTCGCTATTTAGGAAATGCAAAATTGCATTTTCGTACATCTGGCCCACAGAGTGCAATAGTGGAGAGTAGAGTAGAGTAGAATAGAGTGCAGCAGCATGGAGTGGAGTAGTGTAGAGTAAAGTGGGTTAGAGAGCAGTGATTTAGCCAGAAATTGGCCAGATTCTTCCCTAGCCTATGCAACGCCATGCACAACACTGCCAACAACTAAAAGGCAGTAACTTTACTCCTCTTTCATGGCACAATATAGCCTCCTGCCTGCGCCTGGGCCAAGCCTGAAAACTGCCCCTCTCCTGTATTTGGCATGCCTCAATACTGCCACCTTCTTGCAACCAGACCCACTTGCCCCTCGCTGCCTCACCCATTTTGGATTGTCTCAGCTGTTCCCATTCGTTCCTGCTCCAGACGTATCTCACCATATAGCACCCCTGAGTCCCGGGCCAACCCTAACAATTCAGACACTTAAAAAGCACCAAAAAACATCCAAATCATGTATAACCTAAACACAGCCACTTCAAAACTATCATAACAACAATTGAGCAGCACCATAAGAAGACCCTGCAACAAGTCAAACATAATCGCCTCCATAATACAGGCCCTCAGGCACCCAGCTCCTTGTTCCACCCCTTTAAAATCCGCCCCAAAATCTTGTCCCTAGTCGGGGCAAAACTCCAATACAATTTCCCATTAAAAGAAACACCCTCTAACTTGCCCACAATGGTCATGGGTGATAAACCTTTTTCAATGACTACATAACAAAACATAACACTCTCCCTTCAATTTCACTGTGATCCTGTATATTCGCTTTCTGAGGACGCCCTTCAAAATCCTCAAACTTGTTCCATGCCAGACGGTAGCTCCTTCTGGTGCACTCAGCCAAAGACCTCTCGACCAGACCAACCAGTCTCGCTCCCCCCAAGCCCAAATTTCGGCAGGCAATAGCATCTTGTTGTCCTCTGCTCCTGGTGCCAATCTGTGAAAACGATGCCACTGTGCACAAGATAAGGAGTCTGCTATATCATTGTTTACACCTGGCACATGTTTGGCCATGGAAACAATGTTCAAACACAAACAACCCAGAATGAATCATCTCAAAAATCATAGAACTCTCAAATCTCTCGCCCTCTGTCTGTTCACCAAGTCAACCAACATCCTGTTGTCCACATTGAACATCACCGTCCTGTTTGCCAGTTCCCTTCCCCACATTGTGAAGGATACCAGTAATGGTAAAAATTTCAGAAAAGCGATGCTCCATCCCTGATGCAACCAGTGTGATGGCCACTTCTCCTCACACCACCTTCTGTCCCAAAACAGACCGGACCACGTGCTCCCATCACATCTGAAAAAATCTGCACTTGCCAAACCATATTCTCCTCCAGAAGCAACATAGATACTCCATTGAAATCTTCCAAAAAGGTCTTCTAGATACAAAGATCAGTCCTCGCTGCCAAAGAAATCTGCACTCTGTGATATGGCAACACTGCCCCTGATATCGCCATGCCCAACCATCTGCAAAAAGTTGTCCCCCCCCCTCACTACTCTGCAAGCAAAATTAAAAAACCCCAACAACTTCTGCACCATCCTCAACTCAATCATCCATTCACTGAGCACTTCAGTCGGGAATTGTTGAATCTCCTGCGCCTTTGCCTGAGGCAAGCTTGCCACTAACAAGTCTGTGTCCAGCTCAATACCCAGAAATGTCAATACTTCACAGGGGCCTTCCGTATTTACGGGAGTCAGCAGCACTCCCATGTCCTCTGCCATTGTCTCAAATTATCTCAAAGCCTTGAGGCAATCACCAGAGTCCTTCCTGCCCACAAACAAAAAGTCAACCAAATAATGGGACACCACCCGATGTCCGCTCTTCTCAGTGAACACCTACTGCAAAAATGCGCTGAAAGCCTCAAACATAGCACACAAAATGGCACAGCCTATAGGTAATACCCTGTCCACATAAATGGCACCTCCAAATTGCATGCCCAAACAGTGGAATATCACCTGGGTGCACAGGCAACAGCCGCAAAGCAGACATGATGTCTCACTTTGCTAGCTCCTCCCCCTGCCCACAATGCCTCACCAAACGGATGGCATCATCCACTGACGTGTACGCCCCCTTGGTGTCTTCTGCGGCAATGAAATCATTGACCGAAACTCCTTCTGGCCATGAAACATTCTGAACTCCCAAACTCTCCTCTTAGGCACTACCCCTAGTGGGGATATAATCAAGTCTGCCAGATGCCAATCAAAAAACAGGCCGTCAATTCTCCCTTCTGCCTCTTTCTCCATTTTCACCACCACCACTTCAGGGACTTCCTTTGCCGATCGTAAATTGTTCGCCTCCTACATCCCCTAGGGCCTTGGTAACCAATGCGAAAACCCTCCTTGAAACCTCATTCCAACTGCAACGCTGCCTCCCTGTCCATGTAGACCACAAGCAATGGGATCAGAACCTCCACCTTAATTAATGGGCGTAGGAGCCCTTTGGCCCAGTCGGACCCTGCTGTCCCCTCCCTCTGGTCATCCTCCTTTGTTCTGCGGGACTGGCCAGTGCTGGGGTGTCTCCCCCCACTTTTCAAATGTTCATGTTTAAACTTACATGGGTATCTAGAGCAAAAACCCTTACTGAAGTTCCAACTTGCCCCAACATTGGGTCCTGTTGGTTTGGCACATATACCTCTACCTCTTGAGTGGGATGGGGCTGAAAGGGTCGATATGTAATCGGAAGGCAGCTCGCCAATTCCGTAGAGGCCCTGAACTATGTAGATGACATCCACTGCATCCACAATTCAGAATCAACCTTCACCCATGTCTTATTTGGGCTAAGGCTCACCCACGCCCTGAACTCCTCATCATAGTTAAGCCCCGCATAGCCCCCAAAGTGCATATGTGCCTTCCTAATGATATCCATGTACTTGAACAATGCAATGGTCCTGTCCACGTGTTTTTCACAATAAACGCTGGCATAGATTAGAAATGCCGACATCCAATTTTCCATATTAAGAGGCACTCTAGGTCTCCTCGTCAGTTGCCACTTTTCCTCTTTTGACCCTTCTTTAGCCTGCATATCTGTGTAACAACTTGAACACATACACATACTCATGCTTCAAAATCCTGTTCTTAGTCTTATCCAAAATGTGGGACCCCAGGGGCAACGCCAAACCCATGTAGGGAAGCCTTTTCTTATGTATCTAATCTTCTTTGGCCTTGTCACCCCCTGTGTCCTCAGTCTCTTTCGTGCCCTCCGTCTGAACCCACTTCCCTTCCTTGACCTTGTCACTTCCCGTCTCCTTGGGCGTTGTCTGTACCTTTAATGCATCCTTCCCCTTCACCCTCACTCCTTCAATGACTCAATAACTGACACTCACTAACATGCAAGCCTTTGCCCCAGTCCCTGATTCCTTTATATCCCGTACTGGCGCCAGTTTCCTTTACCTGAAGGCACTTCACCAACGTCCCTTCTCTCCTTGTGACGTCCGCTGCTTGCGCGAGCCGATTTGCCAGTGATACTTCCCTTGTCCGCACTTGACCGCCGAAAGACACCAACTGTACCTTCAGTTGGCTTATCTCTCCCGTTTGGACACATCTCCGGCACCCCCACATCTTCTTCATCATGCACCTACTTCCCACTCATCGCTGCCTTCATCCTAGTCCAACATCAACTTATCCTCTCCTGAACCCTCCTCACACACTGCTCGACACACCACTCTGCCACTCTTCCTATAATGCACTTCTCTCTCCAACATAGGATGGCGCTCCTGTCTTGCGCCACATGACTGAGCCTTCGGTGTCGGGAAGGCCACCACAGATCCCCCCCATCTCTTCGGGCCAACCTCCTGGGGCTGTCATGCGCCCCATCAGCATCGCCACCTGCCTGCCAGCCTCACCTGCTGGCATTGCTGCACCATCACCCGTCAGGCTACACCAACCTGGGGGGTCCCTCGCACAACGGGGCCCTAGAGCCACACCAGCTCCCGCTGTCCCCAGTTCTTGCCCCTTCAGCACTCATACCCATCTCCCTCCCTTCCCTTGGCCCTCAGGCATGTGCCCTGTCCCCATTACTCCTGAGGCTTGTGCCTTGCCCCATTGTTGGCCCTGGTCCAGCACAGCCTCCCTGGATTTACACTGTGCTCCCACCTGACCTCAGTCGCCTAAATGAGCTAGCACTGTTCCCGTATGCGGGCCTCTAAATCCACACCCTGCCACATGGACACCAACGCAGGGCTCAGCCCACCCAGTCCCTGCCCCGCTAAACCATCATTGGGTGGGGCGTGCACACCCCAGCCTCCCCCCACTCCACTCGGTTCATTATTTTTTCCCTCACACCCATGCTTTTCTTAAAGGTTGGGCCTGTTTCCAGCCCTACTGACAGCCCCAGTCATCCAGGGGCCGGCCTGGCTGTGAAGTCCAACGGCATCTCACTTCCCGGGGACCCATGCTCTTGCCAACTATTTTCTTGCTAAGTAAGTTTAGTGGGGAGGCTGCGTCACCTCCCTGGAGTCTTCTTTCTGGACGCACCACACGGCACACCTCTTCCGCGCCCTGCCCCCTCACTATCCAATTTTTCCTTACCACACGGGGAAGAAAAAGCCACAACAGCGGCCACCATGCCACCTGACGCGGAGGGCATCAGGCGGCTCATACCTACCATAGCCTGGTCAAGGACACCAGGCCTGACCAAGTCCGCCCACCTTGCTGCATTGAGAGCGTGCAGGGCGGTCCTTACCGCTTCATTCTGGGCCTCAGCCATGCTCACCCATCCTTGCTACAATTCCCCTATCCGGTGGAACTTAGGAGTCAGAAAGAGGCTGGACCCACCTCTCCTGACTACTTTATACCTAACATTACACCTGCCCCTTCCCCCTTAACCTACCTTTTCCCTGTCTAAGCCTCGTTCCAGCACAAATTACGCCGGGGGAAGGCTGGCCTGTGACTGTCACTTCCCCCGGGGCCCTTCATTCTGGTTTCTCATGGGGCGCAGTGTCTCTAATTGACAAGCACTGTAGCTCAATGCTAAATAAAGCACAGAGGTAGGAGGTTGATAATAGTGTCCTAGGCTGGAGACATGGGGCGCCTCTGATTCCTTGCCTCCGCCCTTCCTCCTCACTTCTTCACCGACCCCACTCACGTATCCAGGGCACCTTCCTTACCCTTGCTGATGGTTTGACCATGTTATTTTTCCCAATGGGGTTGACGGACCACCAACACCTGCTGACTGAAGATGTACAATTTGTGGTTATCAGCACTACATGCACTGTGCAATTCCCCTCCTACCCTGCTTGCCTCCCCTCCCCGATCACTCCCTCTCCCTACCCACTGCAATGTGTACACTGAATTGTATTGCACATCTGTAACATGTTTTTATTTTCAATAAAGAATTGCAACACAAAAAAATCGAGAAGGATCCCCATCTAAATTACTGTGGCTATCAGGAACAGCACAGGACCATAACTTACAAATGCCAAGTTCATGATTTCAAGGTAGTTTGATGTGGGCTTAGATGAGGTGCCATGGAGGTGGATATGGATGCAAGATGCTCATGATCAGGTGGAACAGAGACAGTCTAGAGCGGTTGGTAGGGTTGCTGGGTGTGACATGCTTTTCAAGTCAGGTGACCTGAGTGGAGAGGCTGAGACAATGCTACCAAAAGATATTGGCAGTTGGGTCTTGTCACTGCTGAAATCCCGAACGATTTGCGGCACTGGTTCAAAGGGAAACATTGTCCGGAGGGCCTCCCTTAGGAAATGAGATGCAACAATTTTTTCACAACATGGGTGATTGTGGTGTGGGGGATGGGGAGAAGCCAAGTACGAGTGCAGGGGTGACTGATTTTGGGGATTTAGAGAATTAATGGTCTGAAGAGGTTTCAGATTTTGAGAATGATGACATCTCATTAGAGGAGGGTGAAACTGTGGATGAAGGGCCAGTGAGAAGTGCGAAGGAGCTAATGCCAGAGGTGTACGCAGCAATGCCTGAGGAGGGGGTCTAACACAAATCGGAGTGTTGGGGTTTTACAGTTTGTGTACAAATGCAGGTGTGGAGGATTCAACAGCAAAGGAAAGGAGATTTGGGGACTCAAGTTCGTCCAATTTTAATACCAGCTAAGTATGAACATTGGAATCTCAGGGGGCTGGGTGTTAACTAGGGGGAGCGAAAGATGTTGAGGGTGGCAACAGTCCTGCGAAATCAAATGAAGTGTCAGGAATAACAGTTAACAAAAGTATTGGAGCAGACCTTAATCAGGAGTTGGAAGGTAATACTGGGGGTAATAAGGATAATGACAATCTGCAGGAGTCCAAAGCCAGTGAAGCAGAGGGCAAGGAAAGTGTATAAAATGTGGCAGAAACTTAAGAAGATCGGAGCACAAATGTTAAGAATAAAAAGTTGCAAGGTGTGGCTTAGCGCGCAACCAAGATGGCTGCGCTGCTTTGAGCTCCGTCGGACCACCAGTGCAGACGCTCTTTTTACAACGATGTTCGGGTGATTTTTGATCACCAATCCACAGCATTTGGGACAGCTCGTTGTTGATCCAGACGGCTTCCCTGGGTGCAACGCTGCTCGGCGATATTCTCCTCACGTCAGTGTTTCAAAATGGCGATCGGCACGGAGGTCTTGTTGTTTCAGGTAGTGAGGAAATAAAATCAATTATTTTTCCTGCTTGGACTTCTGAATCATTACCCTGGCGCTGCATGAGGTATTGTCATGTCCAATTTTATACCTCTCTATATCAGGACCTGAGACTTTTGTGGGGTCGCTATTCCATTTCATCAGTACTTTCACAATATGGAGACTGCTGACTGGACTCTTTTAGGAATCATAATCCCTAATTAGTAGCCTTCTACTCATCTGGCTGTACTTCAGTGGGTCTATATTATCATATGAGCAGCATGTATTTTGTTCAATTTTAAGCTCTGGTGCCTGTCCTGGTTATTGCTGGTCGTGCAGAGTCTACTTAATTCTGCTCTCTATAATTCACGTTGGCCGGCCCTTTCTGTTGTGTCAGTTACCTGTGAACGAATTGTCGTTGAAGTCTTAGTGCTTGTTGATTTTTCACGCATTTTATAGACAAATTGGCTTTCGGTCTCTCAGGCATTAATACTTCGTTCTCTCCTAAGTAATTTTTGACAGTACTCTGTGCTCATTACGCAACAGCTACGCACTTTCAGGCAGTTGGTGTGTCTACTGTGTTTATTTCCAATGGCAGAAGGCATGGGTGTCACTTCCAAGGACAGAGATTCTAAGGGGAATCTGAAGAGGTCTAAAGAAAATTCACCCACCCCGGAGTTACCAGCTAAGGGTAATTTGGACTCCGCTTCGACCTTAGACACTATACTACTCAAACTTAATTCAGTTCATGATATAGCACAGAGTACCAAAACGAATACAGACTTGCTTCAAATTGAGGTGGCGGCAAGTCGGAATGACCTCAAAAATCTTTCATTACGTGACTTCAATGTAGAAACACGAATAAGTACTGTTGAGGACTTCACGAACAAGCAAGCTAAACATGTTCAAAGTATGGAGCGCTCTTTGGCTTCATAAGGAGAGACCTGACTGAACAGGAAGACAGAAATCGTAGAAGTAACCTTCATATTTTTGGTTTACCGGAGGATTGTGAGAAATCTGCTCCTTCAGTGTTGGATTATTTGCTTACTTGGATCCCTACTGTTCTGAACATTTCATTTCACAAGGATTTTGAAATAGAACGTGCTCATAGAGTTCCCGCTTTTAAGCCTAAATTGTTATCTTCTCCAAGACCGTTGATCTTTAAACCTCTGGGCCATCAACACACTGAGAAAATTCTAGCCCAAATGAGGAAGATTAAAACATTACAATGGGAAGGTCACAGAATATCAATATCACAAGACTTTGCCAGAGACACCGTCATTCGTCGGAAAGGTTTCTTGAATCTACGCAGAAGACTCATAAATATGAATATTCCATTTTCCTTTGCAGGTCCTTCACGATTCAGAATAACTTTCAGAGGTCGCCCACAGATCTTTTATGAGCCTTCAGAGCTTTCCACTTTTTTGGATAATCAATCTGAATCACAGATGGACTCCGAGTCTCTTCCTGGCACTTCTCATCCTTAATGACCTTCATTTTCTGATAAGTTGGCTCCATGTTTTCTGTGCCTTGCCACAGAGTGTGTGGTTAATACTGCTCCTCTGTGTTCCTTTTTGTAATGGTAACTACGCTTTGTAAAGGCTGTTAGCTCTATATTGGTTATTCTCTTTTAACTGTTTTCTCCTTTACAGGTTTTACGGTTTATCATATTTTCATGAATGTTTTTTGGAGGTTACATCCAATGTGTTGGTACTATTTTGGTGCTATTTTGTTAACTATTGGTTGTCAATGTGTATCTATTTCTTTCTCACTTTCTTTCTTATTATCTTTTTATATCTCTGATTTATTCCAACCTCATTTCTGCTTTCTACTCAGTTGTTTCTTCTTCTCGTGGGCATTTTTCTTAGTTCATTTTGATGAAGTCTTTTTCGTTATATAATTCTAGATAGTATAATTCTAGATAGTTGGTCTTTTCTTGGCTTTTCTTTCTCCATATTTTTTATGATAAAATAAGTATCTCTTCTACTTTCCACATTCTTTCTCTTTCTTTGCTCGTTCTTCTTTTATTCATGCTTTCTGCTCGTTTATTCCACTTTTTGCTTGACTTTTTCCTCCTCTCTTTTTATGATTCTATGCTGGTGATAAATTTTTATGTGTGTTCACTATTCATCTGTGTTTTTGTCCGCTATTGTTTTTTCTTATACACATCTGCATTTTGTATGTACAATTTTTTATATATGAATTTATTTATTATTTTGATTCTTTTGCTTTCATTATATATGTATTCAAGTCATGAATTTCATCTTATGTAGAATTTGCTATTTACTTCTTAATTTTCCATATACTCTAGTATTGATTCCTAGATACTATCAATTTTGTAGTGTTTGATACGTTAATGGTTTGAGATTTATAATGTCTTATATTGCTATTTATTATACCACTTATTAGTATCTATTATGCCTTAGACTGCTACTTATATTATCTAATATTGCTATTTATAATGCCTTAATTTGTAATTTAACTGACATTATTGTCTCACTTTTCTATTCAGGATATGATAATATGTTTGTCATTTATCAAATATGATATATTTTTGGGAACTTGTGTTATTTATTCTTATCTGCTATTTACTTCTTAATTTTCCATATACTCTAGTATTTATTTCTAAATGCTATCAATTTTGTAGTGTTTGGTACATTAGCGGTTTGAGATTTATAATGTTTTATATTGGTATTTATATTGCCTCAAATTGCTATTTATTACACCACTTATTAGTATTTATTATGCCTTCGGTTGTTATTCATATTACCTAATATTGCTATTTATTATGCCCTAATTTGATATTTATCTGATATTGTTGTCTCACTTTTCTATTCAGGATATGAGAATATGTTGGTCACTCTTCAAATATGATATATTTTCTGGAACTTGTATTATTTATTCCTATTGATGGATTATTGATAGTATAGTAGACATTAACATTTATACATTTGTTCCATCGCTTAATGAAATATTTATTGTTGAGCGTCTGCATTGTGTTTGTTGGCCTCTGTGGTTGCTCCTCCACGTTATTTCCCCCATGCAAATTGTCTATTACAGACATCCCCTGGTGGGGTTTTTCTTTTTTATGCTCCTTTTTTTTTGCGAGTACTTTTGTTCTTTCTTGTCTTTTCTTCCCCTCTTTCTATCTTTCCTTCTCTGGGGACTTCTGCTTCGGTATATTTTTTACGATTTTTTTGCTTTCTTTTTACCCCTATATCTGATGACCTGTTGGTTTACCTTCTCTTTTTTCTTTATCAGATGTTTTTATCTGTGTTACTCTATGTTCATCTATGACTGGTTTAAATGTAGTCTCACTTAATGTTCGTGGGTTGAATCACCCTGTCAAGAGGGCCAAGATCCTAGATTATTGCAAAAAGCTTATCTGGTGATATTGTTTTACTTCAGGAGACTAAGATAGCCTTTAAAGAAGCTTTGCTTTTGCGGAAGGAGTGGGTTCTTGATGTCACTTGTTCTGAAGCCTCTGGTAAAAAGAATGGGGTTGTGACTTTCATTTCCAAAAACTCTGGTCTGTCTATTGTTACTGCTGAGCATGATACTAATGGTAGATGGTTACTTTCTCGCTTGTCCAATGGTTCAGATGATTTATATATCATGAATATATATATGCCCCTAACATTGATGATCCTCTTTTTTGGCGTTCCATAAATAAAAAGCTCTCTGACATTCCTCAAAATGCTAGAACAATTGTTGGCGGTGATTTTAATCTGCCCTTGGATCCTATTTTAGATAGACATTCTGCTTTTAAATTTCGTCCCCCTAGGTCGCATAAACACTTGCTCAGTATGTGTTCTTCTCATCAGCTTGTTGACGCATGGAGAGTGCATAATCCTACGGGTTGCGATTTCACGTTTTTCTCCTCTCCACATTCTAGTTTTTCTCGTATCGATTATCTTCTAGTTGATGCTGCTCTTTTAAAACATTCCATAAATGTTATGATCCATCCAATAGTCGTTTCTGATCATGCAGCAGTTTCATTGACTATCCTTAATCTTTCAGACACGAGAGGCCCTCGTACTTGGCGTCTTAATACAGAGATTTTGGATGATAAGGATGAAGTTAAAGAGCTTAATGAGGAAATTGATAACTTCTTCAAAGATAATGAGTCTTTGGTGTATTCTCCAATAGTTCTATGGGATGCATTTAAATGTACTATTCGGGGTCATATTATCAAACAAATGTCAAAAAGGAATAGTGATATTAGAAAGTCGCTGCAGTCTTTAGGGCATGAGATCAAACGTAAAGAGGTGCTATATAGAAGTTCTAATAATAAGCCTCTCCTACAAGATATCAAAAATCTGAAATACTCTTTCAACTCTATAGTCACTAAAAGAGCTTATATTGGTGTACACGCTCAAAAATCTCGACATTTGTTATTACGAAATAGAGCTGGTAAGTTGTTGGCTGCCACTTTAAAATATCAGAATACAAATGTCAAAGCTGTCCAGATTTCCTATATTAATGATAAAAGTGGTTCTAAGAAATTCCATACCCAAGAAATACTTGAAGTCTTTCGTGATTTTTATGAAAAGTTATACACCACTAAAGATCAATGCAACATATCTGTTTGTCAGCAGTTTCTGAACTCGATTCCTACGAATACTATTTCGCAGTCTGATATGATTGATTTGGGGAAATCGATTGAGACTGACGAGATAATTCAGGCTATTAAGGCTACTCGGTCGGGGAAGGCTCTGGGGCCTGATGGGTTCCCTATTGCCTTTTATAAAACATTTTCTTCCTCAGTAATCAAATATCTTAAGTTAAGGAGGCTTTTGACAATTTTGTCCTTTCTGGCAAGGTCTCTGGCTCAGCTGCTGAGGCTACTATTGTCGTGATTCCAAAAGATGGCAAGGATCATTCTGACCCTAAAAATTTCCGTCCAATCTCATTATTAAATATGGAAGCTAAACTTTTTGCCAAGATCTTGGCTAAGCGGTTAGAGGGTCATATCCCTAGTCCTATTCATGATTCCCAAACTGGTTTCGTTAAAGGGAGACTTGCTAGAGATAATATCCGAACCTTTTGTCATATTTTGGAGAAAGCAAAACTTTCTACATTACCATCGTCGGCGATTGCCCTTGACGCCGAAAAGGATTTTGACAAAGTCTCTTGGCCTTTTTTACAAGCAGTGCTTCAATCACATAACCTCAGGGACTCTTATCAATTTGGTAATGTCTCTCTATGCGCAGCCAAAAGCTAACATCAGAGTTAATGGAGCTACGTCTTCTTTTTTTAGTCTCCGTCAGGGCACTAGACAGGGGTGCCCTTTATCACCCCTTCTTTTTCTATTGTCTATAGACCCACTCCTTCGTTTACTCAACTTGAACCAGGGTATCAAAGGCTTTCAATTTGGTTCAAATACGCTTAAAACAGCCGCTTATGCGGATGATGTTCTTATCTTTTCAGAAGACATCGTTGCTGCGATTCCTGTTATTTCTGATACCATTAGAGAGTTTTCGCTTGTTTCGGGATATACTCTGAACAAAGAGAAGACGGAAATGTTCCCCCTCAATTTGTTGTGTTTCCCTTCTCACATGGGCGATTCAGGATTTAAATGGCAACCGACTCGTATTAAATATTTAGGAATTTGGTTTTGTAAGGACCTTTTAGATACTATTTCTTATAATGAATCCCACATCATAACTAAAGTTAAAGATCTTTTATCCTCCTGGTCTCCTAAATATATCTCCTGGTGGGGAAGATTTCAAACTCTTAAGATGATGATAACTCCAATTATTAATTTCTTATCCTCCATGTTACCTATAAAGCTTTCTTCTTCCTTTTTTCATGAGATTGATTCACTCACTTCAAAATTTTTGTGGAGTGATAAACGTGCTAGAATTGCTTATAAATACCTTAGAAAGCCCCCTGTTCTGGGTGGCTGTATTCTTACAGATTGGAACTTGTATCAAATTGCCTTTTAGCTTCTCAAGGTGCTCTTTGGTTCTTGCCAGACTCACAGCATACACCCCCGTGGATTTATATTGAACGAGAGTTGTGCACTCCTCTTTCTACTTCTTCCTTTCTCACTGCTTCTAAACTCGTTCTTGGTCATTCCTATCGTATTATCCTAGACATGATTAATGCACTAAAATATATTGACAAAAAAGTATCTAAACCTATTCATAAATCGAGGTGGTCCTCATTATGGTACAATCCTAAAGTTGTTACTGATATTGATCCGGATACGGTTTCGTGGGCTACTAGGGGTATTAGATTGGTAAAAGATCTTTATGATTCTAATCATGACCCTCTTCCCTTCTCTTTTTGGGTAGAGAATATAACCTTAATAATATGGATTTTTATTCTTTCCTGAAATTGAAGGTTGCTCTTTCTAAAGTATCCCTTTCTACAGATCGGTTACTGTCTCACTTCTTTCTATGTGGTCTCGTTCAGGACAAACTGCGTCGAGAATATATAAATTTCTATCTGTTCCGCTTCCTTCACAGTCTACAATCACATATGATAAATGGTCTCATCATTTTGAAAATGATATTTTTAAACATATTTCACAGGAGACCTGGCAATTGATTGGGAAGTTATCCCTACGTAATAAAATTGCTCCTTCTCTTATTCAATCTAAATTCTTTACCTTAAATCTCCTTCATTGGACCCCTGCTCTCTTACACAAATTGATATTAAGAGATAGTGATCTTTGTTGGAACTGTAATTTGGAACCAGGCACTCCTCAACATATGTTTTTTGAATGTACGTTATTACAATCCTTTTGGGTTTTAGTACGGAAACATTTATCACTAATCTTTAACATATCGTTAGAGCTTTCTTTACCTATAATTTTATTGGGCCCATGGGCTTCAACTATTCCTTTACCCCTTGATAATATGGATATGCAGTTATTGGATTTACTTATATCCATTGCTGTTAAAGTTATACTAACAGAATGATATGTTATGTTATGTTATGCTATGTTATGTTAGTGGCATTTGTAAAGCGCAACTGCTACCCGAGGGGGTCCTGGCGCTAACTACAGTCCTCCAGATGAAGCGTTCATATGAGACCAAGGCTATACGTCAAAAAGCCAGGTTTTTAAGGCCTTCCTAAATGCCAGTAAATCAGTAATGTTTCTAAGGTGGAAAGGGAGGTTATTCCATGCCTTTGCTGCACCAGCCACAAAACTCCTGCCTCCCCAACTGGCTTTTTTTTAAATTGGAACTATTACCAATTTTGCTCCAAGGGAGCGAAGTGGTCTTTTAGGCACATACCACTGAAATTGCCGCTTCAGGTGGTCAGGACCTATACCCTGAAGGGCCTTGTAAACAGTACAAAGTGATTTAAACTGCACCCGTTTCTTAACAGGTAGCCAGTGAAGTCTTCTGATATCCCCGGAGACTGACGCATATTTAGAAGTCCCGGTGAGCAGTCTGGCGGCCGCGTTCTGTAAGAGTTGGAGTCTATGCAGAAACCTTTCCTGCATGTTCAAGTATAGACTATTGCAATAGTCTAGCCTAGACATTGTTAATGCAGTAATTACCATACATTGACTATCCTTAGGTAGAAAAGGCAATATTTTCTTACACGCTCTAAGAACAAATGACGTGGCTGAGGCTATTGCATTAACTTGGTCGCCAAAACTGAGTTTATCGTAAATGAAAACTCCCAAGTTTTTTACTTTCCTAGTAGGGGTCGGGAGAGAGCCCAAGGAATCCGGCCACCAGCTTGGGGCTCAAAACTTGGGGTCATTCCCGAACAGGATAACCTCTGTTTTGCTGGAGTTAAGTTTTAAACAGTTTTGGGACATCCAGTTGCCCACAGCTTCCATACAGTCATGGAACCATTTTGCTGTCCCCAATTCCTACCCCGGTAGCAGCGACACCACAATTTGAGTGTCGTCCACATACGAAGTCAGGCAAAACCCAAAGGATTCAATAAGAGGAGTAAAGGAGGACACATAAACATTAAAAAGTGTAGGGCTGAGGGACGACCCCTGTGGGACTCCACAAGGCAGTGAGAAAGGTTTGGAACAGAATTCACCAAGTGAGACTGATTGCACTCTATCCGAGAGGAAGGACTTCAGGAGTTTCCATGCTTTACCCTGGACTCCGCACTGCCACAACCGGTCCATCAATAGCTCATGATGGACCGTATCGAAGGCCGCGGACAGGTCTAACATAATAATAGCGGCCTTACCTCCCCGGTCAAGTACAGCCCTAATCTCTTCAGTCGATTTTAAGAGAGCGGTTTCCGTGCTATGCCCCTCTCTGAACCCAAATAGCGTGGGATCTAGCACTTGCGCTTCTCGTAAATAAGCACTCAATTGTGCATTCATTCTTTTCTCTACCAGTTTAGCCGGAAGAGGGAGACGCGAGATGGGCCGAAAGCTGTTCGGATCCTTAGGGTCCAAACTGGATTTCTTAAGCAGCGGTAGTATTGATGCGGTTTTCCAGACTTTAGGGAAATATCCTTCTGCAAACATTGCATTCATCAGAGAGGTGCGCGTCAATGCAATGGGTTCCGGGGCCAGATTTAGTACCGCAACCAGACACGGATCATAAGGGGAGCCTGATTTAGCCGACATCAGAAGCTTGTGCGTGTCAATAGTTGATAGTGGTGCGAACTCCTCAAAGGTAGAGTGGGAGCTAAAAACTTGTTTGTGTCCCTCCATTACGTCCAGTGTCCCATCAGTTGTTGGACCTTTGAACGAGGAGTAGATGGCCTCCACTTTATCAAAGAAAAACCTGGCTATTTCGTCACATAGACCCTGGCTCGTAGGAATACTAGGTCACCAGGATGCGCCAAGCTAGTTACCGTTTTGAAGAGTTCTTTGGCCGAGTTTTTAGCAGAGTTGATTAGGTTAGTAAAAACCTCTTTCTTTGTTTTGAGAAGTAGCTGTTTATAGATCATCAGGCTTTGTTTATACGCATTTTTTTCAAAACCTTTATACTCTTTCCTCCAAATCCTCTCCAAATGTTTACAGATCAATTTTTGGTCTCTAAGTTCCTGCGAGTACCATGGAGCGGAGGGTCGTGCCCTACTCAAGAGTAGGACTTTCTTTAGGAGCTAACTTAGTGCCGGCTGCCTCCAGCCAGTTAGTGTATAGAGTAGTCGCCTCATCTATATCTAGGGGCATTTGGTATGACGTAGAACTCAGCAATTCTTCTAACTCTTTAGCCTCTATTTTATTCCATGCTCTAAAATCCCTCTGTTTCTTAGCTGTCTTCCCCACAGCATGATTATTAGATGTGGCTAGCTCAAATAGAACTGCCACATGATCTGACCAAACTAAGGGCAACAGGCCCGTGAAAGAAAGGTGTGGGTTGTTGGAAAAAATGCCATCCAACGTGTGCCCTGCGGTATGAGTAGGCCCAACGACTTGCTGCTTTAGATCTACACTATTCATTAGATCTAACAGAGTTGCAGTTTCTGGATCTAAGTGTGCCTCCAAATGGAAATTAAAGTCGCCCAGTATGGTATAGGAGCTGGTACACAGCCCCCTTTCCATAAGATTTCCTAGTGATATTACAAACGGACTCCTAAGGCCTGGCGGCCTATAGAGGAGGATGTCCTTGAAAGTGTGTTGATGGGAATAGTTGAGGCTAAAGTCCAATGCCTCACAATCTGCATTAGACGCTGTGCCAAAGGTCACATTTATTGTTGTATGAAAGATAACCGCTAGATCAGCCCCTTTCCTATTCGGCCTATTTAACGTATGACGGGAATAACCAGGGGGTGTGGCTTTGACTAAATCTGGACCAGAGGACTCATCTGTCCATGTTTCTGTAATAAATGCCACTTTTATTTCCTCTTCCTCAATTAGTCTAGCACACTCCACACTGTGCTTCTCCAATGATCTGGCATTCAGCAATACACACTTTAACCCAAGTTGTTGTGAAAGGCCTTTGTTGTTTTTACCAGGTTTTTCTAAAGGTTCAATTGATCGATACAATAGTTCTGGTAGCATAGTGTTACAATTAGGGCATGTTACTTGGCTTGATGAAGGCCTAATACTAGGAATAATGCATAGACATCCTACAGTTTTACCTATGCTGTTGAAACTATGCAACAAAGTACTGGAGTATTGTAGTATACTGGGCTTACCTGCTCCACAACGGGCAGGGGTGCTGGCGCTGAGTGCGGGCCGAGCACGGACGGGCGCAGACGGGCTTGCCTTTGGCGCGCCCGCTGCACGCGTCCGCTGCGCGTTTGCGCCAGCCTCTCTAAATATACTGTCAGGGGCGGAACCACTAGCCCGCTGACCGTACTTCCCCCAAGATGGTTGCCCCGCGGTGCCTGGTGCAGACCCCCGGTCTTAGTGGGAGTTTTACCTACAGTTTGTGCAAACTAAGCAAGAGCGTCACAGTTTAAAACCAGAAATCCAATTAAAAACAAAATTAAAACAGCAGACAGGAAAATGTGCAAAACTGGCAGGTTAACAGAATTCAAACGAAGTCACTCCCGGCTCAAGCCTCAGGAGGACGTAGTAGTGCGCGCTCGCGCCAGCCTCTCTAAATATACTGGAATGGAAATCTTTTCATCTTCTGTCTTATCATACCTGGTGGGAATGGGTATCATACCTTCGTGGGGCTCATACTTTGGTTGAGGAGAAGCATTACACTCCTTCCATTTCTAGTAATGTATGGAGGTCACTGGATGATTATATGAATTTATCTTCTCAGGGGTTGGTAGCTAGGTATCCCTTTGACTCTACTTTTTAATTTGTTTCCCTCTTTGAAGCAGTTGTCCCCACCTCTTCCTTTCTTCTTTTCTCTTTCTTTTCTTTTTTCTATCTTTTCTTCTTTTCCTCTGCTTTCTCTTGTTATGCAATTTTATTTATTAAGCAATACGACTGGTTTATAACCTCAACTTGGTATAAGCTGTTGATCTTTTTTATTCCTTTTACCTGGGCTTTGTAATATTTTTTGATTCAACTTATAACTTATAACATATAACATGTCATCTATATATTTTGTTTTCTTGTCTGAATAATGATTCGTTTATACTCCTTTTTCTTTAGCCCAGTTCATTAATCTTTGATATGAAATCTATTTTTAATTCTGTAATTCTTCGATTTTAACTTAACATATATTTCATAACGCTATGTTGTATTGCAATATATTATAAATGTATTATCTCTTTTTAAATAACAATAAAGATATTTGAACAAAAAAAAAGAATAAAAAGTGTCCATATCGAGGAACTGCTATGCCATGGGGGTACATTTAATGCAGGCGACAAAAGAAAAAAATTGGAAAGAAGAATTTATTGATGTATTTAAGTTATTACACAGAGAAATTCAAGCGAAGGAAGGCTCAAAGGAAGAGGAGTGAGTTGGTCAGGCTGTCAAGGGTACCTTTGACAATTGAAAACTGGACCTCAGCATTTTTTATTTATGAAAGTGATTACTGCGAATGCCATCCAGAGCGATGCATTGCAGTGTTTAAATATATGGGCGTGGTCCAGAGGGCCCAAATGGATTACGTGGTTTTGAGTGGTTTAGATAAGATGGGGAATTTAGAGTGAGGTTTGCTGTGAATCTGGACAAAGAATTGGGGGACATTGATAATCAGATGTGGATTCAATGGATAATGCCTGCTAGACCGGTACCACTGGTTCACACACCCAGTGGTTTACAGCTACAATACAATTTCTGTCAAGGGCGCCCCACCCAATTTGAAGTAGGGTTTTCAGGAAGAGGTAAATTCCCACAGAATGGTGCCTGTTGGACATTTAATAGAGGGAGCTGCATCAGAGCAGAATGTAAATTCATGCACAACTGTTCTAATTGTGGGGAGGAGGCACCCAGTTATGCAATGCATGGGACAAGTCCCTTCAACTGGCAAGGTAGACAGTACAGGTGTAGAGGTCAGCAGTCTGTTGGTGAAAACGGGGCCTACTCCAATTAGGAAAGGTTAGATATTAAGTCATATTAAGATATTTTGGTTTTTAGTACTGCACGCAGAAGATTTCTCGCTTTAAGGGCTGAAGAAGTGCAATAAATCTCTGACATCCTTTCAGATGGCAATAGCTGACATGGGAGTTCCTTTAGCTCCAGAGAAAATGGGAGGTCCTTTCACAAAGTTGTTTTTTGGGGGGGGGATTGAGTTTGATTCTGTTGCCATGGTGGTGTGTTTGCCCCAAGAAATATTTTAGGTTTCAATTGAGTTGTTTATAGAAGCTGTGGTTGCAAGGAAACTCGAATTGAGCAAGATTAAATGCCTACGCAGCCATTTGAATTTTGCATCTTGTGCAGTTAGAGCAGGATGAACTTTTTGTAGGCAGCTTTGATTTTCTGCGTTGGGTGCTATGTTGCCACACCATAGAGTGCTCCCCGAAGGCAGGTTTGAAGGAGGACTTAAGAGTTTGGATTACTTTCTTGAAATACTTTGACAGTGTTATTATGTTGTCCTTTAGTGAAGAATAGTTGTGGCAGGGACAGAAATGTTTCGATGCAGCTGGTTCCCATGGTTTCAGTCTTTTTGGGGATGGATGTTTGGAGGCGGAGACATGGTCAGGCGACTGGTTAGCTCAGAAAATAAGTTCAGCATTTTTGGAACTTTTCCCCCTAGTGGTCACTATGGTTTTGCGGTGAAAGGTGCTGCCCAACAGGAAAGTTACTTTCAACGTGGACCATCAGACAGTGGTGGATTTAGTGAAGTCACAGAAAGCTAAGGATGAGAGAATTTTAAAGTCACTGAGGGTTTTGGTGTTGAGATGTCTCAAATTTAACATTCTTTTCAGGGTGAAATATGCACCTGGGGTGGATGATAACATTGGGGATGCATTATCTCGTTCACAGTGGCAGAGTTTATGTGGTTTAGAACCAAGAGCAGACAGAGAGATGACCAAGATGCCGTAAGACCTCTGGCAGCTGAGATGAGAGTTCTTTACCTAATTAACAAGTCAGAACCTAAATCGACTAGACGAGCTTATAAACAGGCTTGACAGGAATTTCTGAAATGTGGGGCAAGAAAGAGGTGCGTGGACGAAAATGAACTTTTATTAAGACATATTGATGCTGTTAATTTTGTCACAACCAAATAGACAAACATCTGTGAGCAGTCACCATTTCTGGCAAATCTGCAGGTATTACTTATTATGTGAAATCTTTTTAGTGGTATGATCTTATGGACGGGGAAGTGTGCAAAAGGATTATGAAGTTATCAGATATTTGCTTTTCAGAGTGGAAGTTTGCTTTATTAGTTTTATGCATGCCTGGTTATATTTGGAGAGTTTAGATTTCAGAGTTGGTGGGTATAAAGGGCAATGGAGGTTTATTGAGAGAGCAGGTAGTGGGTTCATCTGATGAGGTGTGGATGTTGTTGGTTAAGAGTAAGACAGATCAACTAGGGGCCTCAGGTGGTCTTTTGTCAAGAACGCAGGACACTATATGTTGCCCAGCCTTTAGATGTTTTGAATTTTTGAAAATAGGAAGTGAATTTTTGGTCAAAGTTTTCCTTCATGCAGATGGATAATTGCTTAACAGCTTTTCGAGTTCTGAGAGTTTTAGGGTTATTATTGGTGAGTTTGGGCTTGTCTGCTAAGGATTATGGAACTCATTCATTCCTGACTGGGGCAGCACCTGAAGCAAGACCTTTATGTTTCTCGGAAGAGAGGTTGAAAGCGCTGGACAGGTGGATGTCTTCTTGTTACAGGCGATATCTGCGGATGCACAAAAGTTATGTTTAGGGATGGTTTGGCTTAATGTTAATTGTTTTATTTTCCCTTGTAGGTTGTGTGGCCTGTCCCCTCAACCGCACTGCAACGGTGTAGATTGTTATATACTCGTTTGTGTGCTAGACTGCAAAGCAGGAAGAACATAGGATTTAAGGAATGCAGCTAGGGCTAGATGGAGATTGGGTTATTGTTTCTTGGTGGGGAAAGAGTGGTGTACGGTGGGAAGATTGTTTGGGTACGTTATCCAGCCATATTTCAGTTAGGACTTGCCTGGACATGTTGGTTATTCACCTTGGCGAAAATAATCTGATGCAGATTTCCGGAATAGATTATTACAAGCACTGAAAGCAGATTTAACACACATTAAGGAGGTTTGGTCAGGAACACACATTATATTGACTGAAATGATTCAGATGCGGAAATGAGAGGTGCTCCGAAACCCAGCACTATCAGGAGAGAAAGGAGGAAAGTTCGCGGAGGCGTAAGAGATTTTTGTGGACACAAAGGGATTTCAGTTTTAAAACATGTTGAGACTGTTCAGGAGGGCCAGTCACTTTTTAAGCAAGATGGGATTCATTAGTCTTTTCTTGGCAATGAGTACTATTTGTTGGAACTGTGTCGCATGGTGGCTCAGTTACAACGGGAAAGGTTATGGACTTGATGTTTTTGTTGTTAAAGGTTTTTGTCTTAAGGGGTGTTTGTTTGGTGGGGTGTCAGGAATACGCCTCTGAGTTTTCCTAGTGACTGTGTCAACAGGACAGTTGTTAAGTATGGGGGGTTCACAGGGTGGGAACACAGTCCAGTGAACTATGGTCAGGGAGCAAGGGGATGGAGTGGGCAAAGGTGACAGGGGAGAGAGGGGTGACATCAGTGTATGCATGAGTAGTAGGAGCAGTTTGGGTTTGTGAAGGGAAGGCGCTTATATGGAGGGGGCACATAAGATTTTAGAAGAGGTGAGTTGCTTTTTTTCCAGACCTGTTCTATTAAATAGGCCATTTACCCTTATGATTGAGTGGAGTGTCTTTTTTGGGAACTATGGGGCATATTATCAAGAACGGCGTTAAAATTATCGCCGCTTTAGTAGCAGAAAACTGCCGCTAGAGCGGCGATAATGGGCTTGATAATATGCCCTTGAGTATTCCAATAGAAGCCCATGTTGACACCAGAACATGGGCTTCTATTGGAATTCTCAAGGGCATATTATCAAGCCCATTATCGCCGCTTTAGCGGCAGTTTTCTGCTACTAAAGCGGCGATAATTTTAACGCTGTTTCTTGATAATATGCCCCTATGAATGCAATACACTGTACAGGGCAGATGACTCTAGAATAGTGTGTGAAGGGCAAGACAGGCAGGAGTGCCAGGACCCTAACAGATGCATGTCCGAATGAAAGGGGGGTGCTGATCCAGCCACACTGGAAACTCTGCAAGCCTCGAGAGTCTGTGATCACAGAGTTTCGAAAGCAAGGGGGTAAGTGGGCAAATGCGAAAGTACCTTTCCCACCTCCCTCCATGACTACAGTTAGGAAAGAGCTCTCAACCTCAGCCATACATCTTTTTCTCCGCTACCCCGCCCCTCTACAGGATGAGCTGCAGCACACGGCTGGGAGATACCTTCATGTTTTCCTGGTTCTTGTGAATGAAGAAACAGTGACAGGAATTGGAAAAATAAGTTGAAACAGTCGGGAAGGCGTAGACAAGCAGACAGCAGTGACAGGTTAAGGATAGGGACACAGCCACCACTGATTCCTGCTGTGCTTGTACTGTCCACTGAAAGCCGAGGTGCGTCACCGTCGGATGTCAGACAAGCTGTTGAGCCACCAGAGTTATCATGACTGTGGAATCGTGGCTTCTTTCAGACTTGCTTTCAAACCCTCATGGAATGTTTGTGGGATCGCATACCCGCTTTGACACCTGTTTAGCTCACCAGGTTGTTTTTATCGGTGCTGACCTGCACTTCCAGCCTGAAGTCTCCTCTCCTGCCAGCGCCACCCAGTAGCAGCGCAGCCGCATCGCCACTGTGCTCTTTCAATGGAGCTGGGGGCAGGAGCATGTGGCGGGGCAGGAGTGCATGGCAGGGCAGGAGTGCGCGGCAGGGCGGCACAGGTGGAACTTCCATGTCAGCTTGGTGCTTTGTGGGGGTTTTGGTGAACCTTGGTGAGCCTTCGCCGTAGATCGTCAGAGACCAGTCACCAGCAAAAAGCTTACAGGGGGTCGTAATGAGTATAGAGAGCACAGTATAAGGCACATCGGGCAATAAGCACTCCAACCAGGCCAATTGGGGTAAAAGGCAACTTTATTGGACAGGTATGCAGTTTCAGATATTACAACAATAAAAACAAGGCCTCACTAATACAGATTCATATTCTAGCACCCCCCGCCCTTAAACGATTACCCACAACAAACTTCCCCAACATTGTTCTAACTAAGCCTCCTCCCCAACCCCTTTGTTTCATCCCCTGCCTTCCTCCTGCCTCATTCCTCGCTCCCCTGTTTCCCTCTGTCCGAAGCTAGTCTGAATGCCCCCAACCCTTCCTGCCTGTCTCGATCTCCTCAAATTCTGCCACCTGTCCAAGCGACAATAAATGAACATAGCCGTAGAACAGCCCCTTATAATAAAAACCCCAGGTTGAAAAAGTGTAGGGTGGGTGGGTGGGAGGGACAACAAGTCAGACAGGTCCTACCTCAAACCGTCTACCTCTGACTAACTGGCGAGCCCGAACGGTCGCATTCCAACTGCCAGGACCTCGCGCGCCACCAATCAGCTGCTCCTACCTGTCCTGGACCATACTATCTGCCCGAAGCTGCCCGGGGGTGGACATTCTATGAATGCCACCCCCAGGAGCCCTCATTGCTCTGCTTTTGCATATTTTATGCAACGGGCCCATGTGGTAGTTTCTCCTGGCTGAGGACTGTAATGAATCTGGACTCAGCATTCACAATTAATCTGGATTTTCAACTGACTCATCATCCATCTGCTGGGGCTAACCGGGACCAACTCGCTTGTCCAAATCCCCGACCAGGAGCAGCTCAAGCGACTGGCTCTTCAATACTACTTCTCAGCATTCTTTCCGTGGGTGGAGGCGACGGAGGCTGTGGTGGTAATCCCAGGTGGAGGTGAGTAAATTAAGACAAGAGCAACCACCAGCAAAAGGGGCTCCCACCATTGCGATGAACCACCAGTATGAAAAAAGCATGTACAGATACATAAAACATGGGTTGGACTCACAAACAAGGGGGGGAAGAAGTCCTATACGAGGAAGGTATCGTTTATTTAGAGGTCTTGAATAAGCTAAGAAAAAGATTAAAAGAACCCATCTGTAATGTAGATGCAGAACAGTCACTAGTTCTCCTAAACGGGTACGAGAAAGCTAATAAACGCAAACATAAATCGCAGTCATGAGGGATGAAAGAGACAAATGAAAGACTCCAATTCCAATTACGACTTGCTGTAGGGGGCGCCCTAAAGTAAGGAATAGTATAATTTACTATTCTAACACCTTCCCTACTGTTGCACACGCTGAAGTTGGAACAGTAAATTATACTATTCCTAAGTCCAGCGCGCCCCCCTACAGCAAGTCGTAGAAACGACTTGCGATGCAATGGTTTGCGTTGTAACAATGCTGTCATTGTAACGACCGCGTTGTAATCGCATGCAATGTAGCGCATGCGATGTATCATCGCATATTCCCATGTGAGGGACAGGGTTAGAGTCAGCACTCCTACTGGCCTGCCTCCTCAGCGTTTATTTTCCCAGATTACAACTGGGAAAACAGAGCAGGTAGAAGAAAAGGAATCTTTCCAATGCCTAAGATGCACCTATGATAGCACCGGGTATAGGGTCAGCACCAGCTGGTCAACCCGTAGGAGGGGTGCTGGTAAACAACATGTAGGTGGGTGCAGCAAATGCCGTGAGGCAAGTAACTAGCAGCAAAGCACTAGCGTACAGGGCATGCACAACAAGATGCTGGTTTCACCTCAACTCACACTTCTTCTAGAACTCTATCTAATTCTGTAGGTGTTCCCCCTGAATATTCAATCAACAACATTGACGGGAAAGAATATCGAGGATAGAATATTGAAAATAAAATATCGACAGGTGAGTAAGCCTAGATTTTCTATACCTAACTTTACATATATGTACCTAGGCAGTACATTTATTTTCAAGATATGTAGATGTGGAGTTAGGATTAGGAAATCTATACTGCGCTATATATAATTACCTTTCCCTTTCAATAGTTTGTCCATCGATGTTCTGTACTTGAAATTAGTATAAACTAAAATGCTGAGTGAAATGAGTTGTCTCTTTTTTTCATTACATTTGCGTGCTCTCAAAAGAACTATTGTCCATTCCTAAATACAAATTTAACATAAAAGAATATCCTATTGTCTCCTACTCAAAGGGGATTGCCTTGAGGGACTGCTGTAGAGAGCCAAGGCTCTACAAATTCTTAATGTTCATCCAAAATTATTCCAATCAAACTCCATCGTATAATATACAATTGTATTTATGTCTTCATACAATCTTCATTTCTTCCGTGATTTCAAACCAAATTGCTGTACATGATATTTGGCCTTCTTCAGACTTTAAAACCCCTATGCATTTTGGATAAATCTTATCCTTCTTCAGGTGGTACTTTTATGATGTCATCCACTTGGGTGTGCAAACAAACATACAAATGGAGATAAATGCTCTGAATGTGTTGCACACACTATAATCAGTTAATAATCACTGCTTTTACAAGCCACTCATTCAACTGTGTTCCCAGGGGGAAGAAGTGGTCTCTGAGTTAGCCGCCCGGCGGCCGCATGTGAGAACGGGGGGAGGGTGCTGGCAAATGCTGCGACGGCTGCCCCGCACAGCTGCCCCTAAGAAGGTAAAAGTGAGGGGGCGGGGCCACCGCCCAAAAACATGTGCCGCCCAGGGCATACCGCCACCCCCTTGCTACGCCACTGGTTGTGGGAGGTCCTGTTGGGTTGAGTCTGTGAACCTACTGCAAATCTGTATTTCATAAATGATACAAAAATAGTTTCTTGAGATGTGATGTGTCCATGATGGTTTTTCAGGGGCAGGTCAGATGTAACATTACCAAAGTATGTTTGCGAGGTGGATATGTCATATATCATCCTAGTGTGGCTGCTGTGCTTTGTGCACTTTATCTCTCTTTTGCCGCCCTGTTTAAAACTTTTGAGCCTTTAACGAGGGTGACATGTGTGGCTCTAAAAGGTCATTTCTCTGGAATTAATGGAAATTAAAAATAAATTAAAGTAAGAACAGTTTTCAGAGCAGATCAGAAATTGGTCTCTGAGAGGCAGTTACTTGTTTGGAATGCAAATATGGGCCCCTGCAAACCAGAGTGAGTTGGAGGTATGGTGATCTTTCTGGGAAAGGTAAATCCCTACAGGAGGATAATTGATGCTGGGAGACATATCAGCACAAGCCCTGAGCAGGAGCAGACTGGCCATAAAGATTACCAGGCCCTCTTCACTGCCAATGTGCCTATTCATCCTTACTATCATCAGAAAACATAAGCATAAGTTGTGTAGCACAGGAGACCTTCTGGTTCTTCAAGTCATGTCCTAAACAAACTCTAGGCAATCGGAGGAATTTCACAAGTTTTGTTTATTTTTCGAAATAATGTTCACCTCCCCACTGATATTTATAAAACACTACTAAAAATGTGGTTTCCTCAAAAACCTCATGCCCCTTCTCCCCATCCCTAGCACTCTCATCACTGGTCGTGCCATCTTTTTTTGTTGGGTACACCTCAGTGCTTGCTGGGAAATTTCAGGTTGACAACCGTTGAATTCTACTGACTAAGCTACGTCCCTGAGTGTATCATCCGCCATCTTAGCTTCAGTGTCACAAAGTTTTAAATGTCATTCCCGTGTTACCGCTGTGACCCGATACCTCGTTGAACACCTCTATTTCAATGCCTTTAGTATCTGGACCGTGCTCACATGCTATAAAGGAAAATATGCCACTTGTGTGACTACAAAATGAGTGCTTTTCGATTAAAAATCACATTCCTTAAACATTGTGCATATTGTTGGTGTCAATATTCAGTAGTACAATCAGTTCTGTATCCTGATGGATCAATGTTAGACATCGAGCCAGTAAAGCCCACTGTCTGACTATGAACCAGGGGAGTTTGAGATGCATCGCCAGCTGTCAAGCAAAAGAATTTGAGGGGCATCCCAGAAATAACTGACATACCCTCCCATATAGTGATGCTGATAGCGATAACTCACTAGATGCCCTTTACCCTTTTAGAGAACCCCTAAAACTAGGATAGGGGAAGTGCTACCATTCATTTCCCTTAGTCCCTTTCAGAACTTACCAATAAAAGGAAACACTTCCCTAGCATTTGCAATAATGCCATAAATTCTGAAAGGAGTTTCTATCTGTGTTTGAATGCTATAAACCTAATTGGGTTGATGTGAATCAAATTTTGCAACTTGTTGTGCTACGCAAATTTAGGAGCCATTCAATTTAGAAGGGTAATTGGCTCCAAATGCCCTGGATGATGCTGCTGTCTTTGCAGCCACAAAGGACGGTATCTTAAATTCCATTTTAGTGAATTGCCCGGGTAAGACTATTGAGCCACATTTTCAAACTTTAAACAAAAAAAGGAAGAATTTCCCTCTGAATATTTAAATCAATTAAAGGATGTATTTGAGAGATATTCTGGGATCTCTCATCTTGCTGAGAATGTTCAAGAAGCTGTAGGTGCTACCTTTTCTCAGGGTGCTTTGCCAAAGATCCAAGAATAACTTAGACAACTTGTATTGGGTGGCAGACTAAGAGATTAGCTGAATTGGTTTTGGTCGCCAACTACGGTTTAGCAGTGCAAGGTAGGAAAAAGGAGTCGAACAAGTCTAGATTGATGTCTTTACAAATACCATCATTTGGACAAATGGTAGAAGTGAGGAGCAGGCGATGAATTGGCAGAGCAAATTAAAGGGGCAAGCAAGGTGGAAGCAGAACTAAGGTGAAATCTGGGACAAGGTCGGTGAGATTTGCCACCATTTTGGGATTTATATTTTAACTGTTGGCAGCTGGGTCACTGGAAATAGGATTGTCCCAATTTAAATTCTGGCACAGCTTCCAATCTGATCAACCCGAGATTACTCAACTCTCACAGAGCCAATATCCTACCTTTTAGGACAGCCGTAGAGGCGCCAACCATTCTGTAAGCACCCTGATTCCTGTAGATCCTTAACAGCCTATTTGTTAAGTGTATGATAAATGGGAAACCTACTTTAAGCTTTGATACCAGCGCTGGCTGCTCAGCCCTAAAACCTTCAGAATTCCCTTCATTACCTCTCTTCGGCTTGTTCATTAATGCAGTAGGCATTTCAAATAGTGCAGTTCCACAGTACTTTACTGATCCCATCTCATTCTCCTATGTGCCATCACTAATCAGCATGTCTTTTCATGGGCCCTACCTCTCCTGCAGTACTACTGGTAAGGGTCCTCCTATGTAAATTGAACTATGCTGTTTACTGTACTAATGATGGAATTCATTTGAATGTTCTGAAAGTGAATGAATATCAGGTCTAAGTTCATTTATATGAAACTACTGACTGTATGGATGATGAATGTATGATGATACAACGCGTACCATCACAACGCGGTATGTTACATTGCGGTCTTGACAACGCAAGTCGTTACATCGACTTGCGCTGGAGGGCGCTGGATTTAGGAATAGTGTGAATTACTATTCCAACTCCAGTCTACGTACAGTAGGGAAGGTGTTGGAATAGTAATTCACACTATTCCTTAGTCTAGAGCGCCCTCCAGTGCAAGTCGATGTAACGACTTGCGTTGTGAAAACCACGATGTAACCATACCGCGTTGTAATGGTTTCGTGGTAAAGGATGTTTCCCATGGATGATTTGAAATCTAAAATTGATATACCTAAATTTGTTTCCGACATATGTGATCAGTTGTCTTCTACTTTATAGCTTTATAGTCTTTACTTGCAATTTAAGTTGATTGTGTAATCTCAGGTAAACTGTAAGGATTAAGTTAAAACCTGTGCAGAAACTGCCCCATTTTTCTCAGTACCCATTGGACTGTGAAGCAGAGGCTGGAATTTGGTCAGATGTCTATGCCTTAATAAAGCAAGGATACTAGTGCCTACTGTAAGTGTGTAATACTCGCATTTTGACAATAAAAAGGCCCGGTAAGGATACCTACATATTTATGCAAGATCTCAGAGCTGTTAATACCATAATAAAGCCAGTTTTCCTGTTGTGTCTAACCCGTCAACCTTATTGTCTTACATTCCTCCCACTGACAAATTATTTACTGTTGTAGATCTTTTTCTCTACTCCTATACATGAATACATTCAATATATACTTGCATTCTCATTTTCTGGGGGCAGGTTAACATTGTGTCAGCTCCTACAAGGGTTTATGAGTGACCATTCATCTTTTCTGAAGCAATGAAGTAAGACCTGGACACCGCTTGTGCTCCCCCAAAGGATCTACTTTGGTTCAGTATGTACAAGATCTGCTAATCACTTTGATTCAACAGACCAATGCACGGTTGACTGTATGCACCTCCTCACTCAATTCGCTAAAATGGGGTATAAAGCTTCAAGAGAGAAACTACAATTCTGTATTCCCTGTGGTCGCTATTTAGGTCACAACAACTTGGCAGGGGAGAGACACTTATCTGTGGACTGGATCGAAGCCATCCATGAGTTACCAAGACATGATACCATCTCCCAGGTCCGCACTTTGTTGAGAATGGCTGACTATTGCAAATAATGGATAATGGGCTATGTCTCCTTAGTTTAACCTTTACAAAATTAGATCAAGAAGAATACCCCAGAACCATTGCATTGAACAATGGAATCAGAGCAAAGCTTGGTGAGCTTAATCCACTGCCCCTATGTTGGGACTCCTATTTTACTCAAAAGATGGGTTTTGCCTCCGGGATAGTGGTGCAAGATCACAGAGATTAAAAGAAGCCTGTAGCTTATTATTTCTCTCCACTTTTCGCAGAAAAGGTGGGTCTATAGCCCTGCATAAGAGCTGCAGTGTCTGCTCCCCATCCTGTAGAGGCCACTGTAAATATTGTCATTGGCTCTCCCCTCATAATGGCTGAACCGCATTCCGTAGCTGCTCTCATACTCACCACTAAAACCCAACATTTATACATGTCCACATTGCGTCTCAAGAAGAAATTATTTTATTATTTATCCCTCACATATCCTATCCTTTGTCTTACTTGAACTTGGCCAAGATGGGGAGCCTGTCGATTGATTGTTTGATACAGCCAACCCGACCAAGGCCTATATCTCTGATGCACCAATACCCAAATGTGATCTCAATCACTATGTTAATGGTTCATGTCTCAGAAATGATCATGGCATGCTAGTGGACAGTTATGCTGTATCTATACTATATGATAATGATGAGTTTCACCATTTACCTCAAGTACATTTGACAAGTTGCTGAACTGATTGCTCTTAACCATGCTTGTACGCTTTCAGCACAAAAGATTGTTACCTTATCTATTGTTTCAAAGTATGCTTTCAAAGTAGTTCATGAGTCTGGACCCCTCTGAATGAAATGGTTTCTAATCAACTTTAGAGGAACTCCTATCAACGATGGCACTTACATTAAGGACTTGCCTGATGCACCTATGTTGCCTCTCAAAATTGCTACTGGTAAATGTTGTACCCATCCATCTAGCAAGGCTTGCATGGCCTCTGATTTGATCCATTCCTGTTGCATGTGCTAGACTCAGACACACAAGTGTGGTACAATTTTTATAGAGAGAAATGTGCGAAGTGTGTGGATCCACATCAATTCCACAAGTTTAACTTACAAAAATATGAGGAAAATGTGTGATTTTGGCTAAAATTTGAAGTCTACATGGCATTCTCAGTAAGAAACCATAATGGGATCCTCACAAGTCACACTACCCTGGACTCCCCTTGGTGTCTAGTGTTCAGAAAGACAGGTTTCCCTCAGTGACTGCTGAACCCAGGCCCAAATACTGTGACTACCCACTCATCTCCAAAGTTGGTCAATTTTGATGAGGAAAATGTGATATCGTGCACACATTTTGGGGCCATTCCTGTTGTGGGCAGTAGCTCCAGCCATACAAGTAGGGTACTGTTTTTTATCAGAGAAATGTCAAAATGCGAGGTGCCAGGAGTTGTGTAGGTCAGCGCAGATTCCGCAAGTATTCCCTCACAGAAATATAAGGAAAATGTGTGATTTTAGCCAAATATTAAAGATTGCTGTCCATTGTGGGTAAGAAAACGTAGTGAGATACACACAAGTCAAACCACCATGGACTCCCCTAAGTGGCAGCTGAGCCCAAATACTGCAACCATTCAGCATCGGCAAGTGAGAAAGCTATGGTCAAATTTAATACAAATGTTTGAATCACCAGACAGGGGGATAGGGATGCTCTACGCCCCAGGTGAAAACCAATGTAAATGGCCAAAAAAAGGTCCATTTACAAAAATAAAGAAATAATGTAAATACATATTTATGCATTTAGACACCTATAACACACTTAACGAAACTCAAAGGATCTAATCACATATCTGACATTATAGATTCATGCAAAAAAACACTAAATGAAGAAGCAGGCGTACCACAAATATAATGATAATCAGTTGGTATGTATTTGAAGAAGAGATTTGACGGGGTTCTTCTAACAACAAAACAAAATGTACACATCTATCCAGCGTATTGATTGAATATATTTCCATACAGTGTTTTACTGAGATAGAAGTGTGAAATCCACTCTTGATACAAGGAACATTCCTGGAGAGCGTATCAGAGTAATGTAGGAACTGTCCTAATGATGATAAATCATTTTGAAAGTAGTGGAACGTATGAAGATGTTTCAGTCTCCTATTGTACAAATACACAAGACTGTCCTCAGGACTAAAAGTAGTAGATATTTACTGTAGATGAACCTTGAAACAGGCTCTAAATGAAAACAAATTGAACAAAATTAATTAACTGTACGCCTGAAAAAACATACCTGAAGGTGATAGTAAGAAACTGGGTTGTTAGTTTGGGGGGGGGTGAGCCCTTCTTAAGCAACAGCCACAATCCTTGACAGGGTGAAACACAAACAGTCACTTATTAAATGAAATAAGGTAACCCAATTTTATCCTATGGGAGTGGTAAGCCTTGCAATAGTGAAAAACAAATTTGAAAGTTTTTCACTACCAGGACATGTAAAACTAAAATAAACATGCCTAACTTTCTAAATATGATGCACCCTGCTCTATTGGCTGTTTAGGGCCTGCTCTAGGAGTGACTTATATGTATTAAAAAAATACTGTTTAGGCCTGCCAAAAGGTTTATTTTGACAGGTCGAAATGGCAGTTTAAAACTGCGCACACAGGTTGAAATGGCATGCCTGATACATGTTTAAAGGGCTACTTAGGTGGGGCGCTCAATATGTGCTGAAGACCCACAAAAAGCATTTAATTTACCGGCGCTTGATACATGTAGTACCACTTTACTAGGGGCGTATAAGTAAATTAAATGTGTCAATTGGGTGTAAGTAAATGTTAACATGTTTAAAGGAGAGAGCATAAGCACTTTAGCACTGGTTAGCAGTGATAAAGTGCAGAGAGTCTTAAAAGCCAACTCAAGCAAATTTAGCCAAACAGGAGGGGTAAAGGCAAAATATTTTGGGGTGACCCTGCAGAGAGGGCCATGTCCAACATGACTTCCCACCAGCAAAAAGCTGTTGCGGGGATTCTGCACATACACAGAACTATGCGCAGGAAAACAGGACCTCGGTGTATAGGGGTGGACCAACCTACCACCTTAGTACCCAAAATCCCAAAACCGACTAGCTATAGTGTCTCATTCATTCTCCTGCAAAATCACGAAGCTACAAAAGATTAGACAACCCAGAACACAACACTCCTGACTCTATCAGGAATCGCGGTAGCAAGACATACCCTTTCGCTCACTCACTCGTACTTGTCCACAAAAAGATTGGTCTGAGTCACTGTTATAGTTCAAAATGTTTATTTTAACTATCGTGCTCTATAATTAGGCTTTCATGTTTTCAGTTTCTATTTTTGGTAAATTCTGGTGGGTTTTTTTCAGTTTTTTCAATACCTTAAAAAAACAGTAGTTATCAGTGGTTACACATTTTCTCGCTATTAAAAACAACAGAAACTGTTTTTCCGATGTTTATGGAATTTTAATTTAATTTTAATTATTGCTTGCTTTCTGCACTGATAGTACATGTGTATAGATAGCGTGTGCACAGGGTATATGAGGTCCAAATATATTTTTACTGCACCAGAATGGACTATAAAGTCAATAGCATTCTTCATTAACTCTGAAGATTGTAAAGATGCTTTCAGCATACCATCTAGCAAGTGACAAGGATCTCTTACAGGGAAGAACTTCAGCTCAGGTATCGATTTTGACAGACCATCATACAACTGTTTCACATATGTAGCTGAATTACTGCAAATACAAACAATATCACTCCAATCTTTATTGAACTTGGTAGGAACTTTTTTCAGCAGCATCCCAAGTGACAATGCGTTCCATTTTTACCAAACGTCTGGTGTCATGTTTTCACCACTATCTCAGATGCTTGGTGAGAACATTCTTTTCACATATACCTGTCACTACATCTTGCATTGAATGTTTAAAGCTTGGGGTGTTTGACAATTCACTTGCAATCAATACTGACTCACTAGAAAAGGGGCTGATGTATCAAAGGATTTCACCCATTCTCTGTCTGTGGGTAAATGTAATGGTACATATTAGGAAAGATTCTTATGAAACCAGCCATTTTACCTATCAGTGAAATCAAATGTAGTCAAAATATCAAATATGATTTTGATATTTCCCGATTCTCTACAGTTTATAAAATAACTAAATAAGACCTAAAACATGCTTCTAAACACTGCATCTTTAGACCAAAGACCACAAAACTGAAAAAATTAGAAGGAAGAAGAGACAATGTTTTAGTGACATCCCTAAACAACAAAACTCAAGCAGAATAATATTAGCCCAGTCTTTCTTGATGCTACCTTGTATAACAAAGTTACATTGTATTGGCCCCTTCAGGAAGAAATAAAAATGTCTCTTTCACTCATCTTTTCCTTTCTTTGAATGGCACTTAGTTTGTGGTTGCAAAGGTGTTTTTTCAGTGTTTCTATGTTTACATCGGTGATGGCTATTTTCCTTTCGGTGGGGTTTTATCAGTTAATATAGGTTTAAACCTAAAACCAGATAGCCTATCTATAATGCAGTATACGAGTCACTACCAGCAGCAAAATGCATAAACCTAGAACAATTAGCATTGTTAAAATTCCATAGAAAATAAAGGGGGATGTCATCATATACAGACAGTGGAAAAAGGACTATAAGGCCTAACCACCCTCCCCTTGGTAAGGTGAAGTTTATTATATAAAGGAAGATCTCCTGGCTTTGTCAGCAGACCCCATACCTTAGTGCCTAGATGGAAGCTTTACATCATAGGAACCGCATAGCTCTTCTCCCTGGAAAGGACCCTCTCCAAGTGTGTGTCAGAACAACATGCATCCCCGTAATATCAAAGCACGAGTTTCCAGTAGCGCAGCTGTGTTAGCATGTTTTGTCTAGATGCTATGGACTGACCAGAACAGAATAACAAGGGGCATTGTTTATCGACCTTGCACATCGTGTTCAGACTAAACTCCAAGAACAGGCAGAGAACGCAGAAAGCAGACAGTTCTCATGTGAAAGGCACAAACAGAGTCTTGCAAAACAAAGTCATGTAGTAACGTGTGCAAAAGCAGCATCATGGCAGCAGAGCTCATGCTAACTTAGCAATGTCGACAATGACCCTAATGGCCATATAACATCCTCCCCTTGGTAAGGTCATAGTATATAGACAAAAGACCAAAACAGATTTCAAGAGTAAGCAGAGTTCAAATACGCACGAAAAAACCAGATTGGGAATTAGTAGAAGAAAAAAAAATAATAATAATAATAATTTTTATGTTGTTTAAAATGTTTTGTTGCACGGAAAACGTGACTAATATGGAGGTGGTGAATCCATCAAAGTACGTGAACCTAACAACGCAATTTGTTCCAAATGGTCATCCCTATCGTTAGTAGAAAAAAGGGATGCCATTCAATCAAGTAGGCCAAAGGAACAGACGTGCTCCTCGTAATCCGATGCTTCCAAGAGCATATCCGGGCAGCTTGTGTCAGCTTCTCTGCTTAGGCGATTGAATGTGTATGATGGCCCTCTACTGCAGAGGCCTTTGCCAGATCTATGCCCCTCTGAACGCAGCTGGATTCTTCTGTCTACACTCTCCTGAAGCACTGGACTTATTCACGGGAAACCATGTTCCTCACTTGTGGACCCCATCTGTGTAGCTCCTAACCTTAACATGCTCACAGATGCATCCCAGTAGGAAGACAGTACCACCATAGCCAACAATGTGATGTGACCCATTCCACCCCTCAGATCCGACTCATGTCCCCAACCCAAAGAAAACTCTGCCCACAAGGACAGTAATGAACAGAGGCTGCAGGTAGCTGTTGGTGTCCAGAGGCAGGCCAAAGGCCATCCAGGGGTCTCTGACCTCTGATGTTTCTCAGAGAAGGGGACAAGAGCCCCAGATGTTCGGCAGCTTACTTCCACTCTCTTTCCCACCAGTCCAGTGGTGGTATCCTGAGACTGGTTCTCCAGTGCAGGGTCTGTACCCTAAGGCTGACAAGGAGCCAGGGATGAGCCTTTCCTCCTACCCTTTCAGCTGGGCCTCTGTTCCCTCTCTTTGCAAGTGGTACCCCCAAAAGTCTTAACTTTCAGGGCGCCTGGGCCGCCACCCCCTAGCTCTTCCAATACAATGGCAACTACTTTCCCAGAATGCAATCAATGAGTATCTGGGGACTAACTATGACCCTCTTCTGGGTCACCTCCCCACCCCATTCCAGGTATACCAGAGCAATGAGGTGGAAAACGTCCTCCCCCTGCGCCTGAATTACCCTACACACCTGTCCAGTGTACTGATGTGGGTAAACCAGTCTTTCCACTAACATGGTCTGTCTGGCACCAGTATCCCATTACCTGTGACCTGGGGCAAGTGACTGCTTCCCCCTCAGCGATCACCAGTATACCAGCTGAGTTCACCTCCCAACTAAAGATTAGGGCATGTTCTCACACCTGCCCCTAGGGACTATTTACCCCTAAGGCCACATTGGCCACCATTGCAGAGTTTCCACCAGTGGGTGGTTTCTTAGGACAGAGAGAGTCCCTCTGCTTGTGTCCTAACTCAGAACAATACTGGAATGGGGCACCATGAGCCACCACCAACCAGAAACTCCTCCCTGTTTTTCAGAAGGGGCATGGGAACCCTTTCCTCCCACCTTATTCTGGGACTTGTCTGTGTCTTCATTGACCTATTTTTCACTCCACTGGGGGAACCTGAATCACATGTCTTGGGATTACTCCCAGGTACTTTCTTATGGACCCTGGTGCTGAGTCAGTGGTCTGCCTCCTTAGCAAGCTCCGTGGGACCAGGGAGCTTACTATCCACTAGGTGTCGGTGCAACCCTGGAAAACAGTTGCTGAACATGTGCTCACTGACAAATAATTTGGTATAATAAAGTCAAACATCACAAAGTTCCATAAGGACAAGATGCTGTCTGAATATGAATGTGTAACATTCAAATAAGACATGAACAAAAGCTATCAAACCTAAATATATTACAATTATGGGTGTACAAAGTTGATATACACAGAATACTGAGAAGAACACGTATGCAATGGCAAACAAGGGCTTAACTACATTGCACTACTGGGTGTACATAGTTGATGAGTATTGAGCAGAACACATGCACAGTAGAAAGAGACCTCAGATTCTTAATAAAGCAAGTTAGATATCCATATGAGTTAGAAATATGGTCAGAGCAAAGTACTTATGAGATATTGATATCTGGACTGCATACATTTGGACATGAAGCCATATCCAAGTTAAAAATAAAGAACACACATAATCTAGTCATTCAAACAAACAGATTGTGGCAGCTTCAAACCATTGTTGACTGTGTCAAGCTTCCACATCCATTTGTTTTCCTTTAATGACAGTTGTTGTGTCTGATAGTAGGTTTGATCATTTCAATTACACACTATTTCATTTCCCTGGGTGAATGCCTGTGTTGCAAATAACATTCCACCATTGGAGCATGTTCAATCCGACAACTGATTTGAGACTGGCGTTGCAGAATTCTTCTCCAGACAGTCTGCGTGGTTTTACCGATGTAAGCCACACCATAGGGGCATTGGATAAGACAAATAATAGATTTTGTATTACAACTGGAAAAATGATAATGTCATCAATTGTGAGGATCTTCATTACATCACAGCATGAACAAGCCATAAAACTGCCACAACAGTAGTGGTCTGTTACTGGTCGTAAGCCTAAACTCAGAGTAATGGATTGGTAAACAGGTCTGTTATATGATTTGACCAGCTTAAATCTCAAGTTTGAACCTCATTTGATCGCAAACATTTTTTTTTTTTAGAAAATACCTGAGCATTATTAAGCAAGTTTCAATGTTTGAGAATGGTCTTTTTGATCTGATTAGAATGTGTCGCAAAGGTAGAAACACAGACTAAACACAAGGTTGTAGGCTTCTCTTGACCTGTAATAGAGCTTCTCTGTAATTGTACCATGTCCTTTTGAGTGATTTCCTCAGTAATCTGGACGGATAACCACGGGCCTTCAATATCTCGTACAAGACTTTGGTCTCACTGAAGTACTCTGGTTTTTTGGTGTAATTAAGTCGGAGAGGCAAAACTGCCCAATGGGTAAGTTATCTTTAAGACTCTGTAGATGGTGGCTATTGTACTTTAATAATGTGTTTCTGGCCATTGTGTCGTGTAGTTCCTATATTACCCATACAGGACCTGCGCGTTCAGATAACATAAACTGTGGGCTTGGTGGCAGACTGATTCTGAGCAACCCCACCGAGAAATGTTAACCTTTTTGCATTAGCTAGCTCTCAGTGCCACTAGTGTCTCCTCTTATCGGGTAGAGAATAGTTTCTGGCAACCTTAGAACATGACAACCCTGATCCCTCAGAATCGTGGAAACAATGTACTACTTTTCGCTCAGTCACTCGTGCTCACTTATCTTGTCTCAGAGATACACAGAATAAACAGCCTGGGCGTTTCAACAAGGGTTTATTGAACAGTCGTTATTCTTGTGTAGAATATATGAGCTGCAACAACCATTAGACAGTAGCAGAGATATATGATTAGCAGTACAGTGAATATAAATGGATAGTATAGTTCTACCATCTTGCACTACGCATGAATAAATACATGAATATAAAATGCATTGATAAAAGAAAGCGCATACTCCTACGATGCCTATCTAGATGTACCTAAGTGTACCTAGTATGTGAGTAGGTGTGAAGCCAAGAATCCCTCTAGGATTTAGTCGAACCCCATTACCTGAAGTGTGAGAATGTAGGAGCCCTTCTTGGTCTCGAGCTGGACACCCCGCGAGGGATGTTCAGACCACTGTCAGCTGGAGCGTCTGCATGCAGGAGCCTCAGCGTCTCTGGTCAGTGTGTCGGCCTGGAAGTGTCGGTTCCCTCTAACTAACACTAGCGAGATGTGCTGTATTTATACAGAAAGTATCTAGGGTTCCTTTGTCCCTTGTTGCTTGTATTAGCCATTGTTGGATGTGAGGATGACGTATGGGATGAACCGTGTGCGTAGATATGGGGAGGAAGGTGGTGTAGCCCCAGCCTGGTTTCTAAGAACCCTTATGAATATTCATTCATACTGTGTGAGTCAATTGATGGAGTTATAGGACTCTATTGTTTAGGAGAAACCCTCCTTCTGCACCCAGTACTAGAACTAGGTAAAGGTTCAATCCTAAAAGGCCCATGTAGTGTAGGGGAGGTAATGTAGGTGAAGGGGTATGATGTTACCCGGGCCTATATTAGGGTACCTATGTGGAACAGAACACCCACTCCTCTTCCAAACAGTCAATAATGATAAAAATGCTGGCGAACCATTTCCACTATTAGGTAGTAGCGCATTAAAACCATTAAAACCATCACGAAGTGTTGTAAAAACATTTGTCTTAAAATCATTTAAAAACAGTTTTAAGAGGTGAAAAAAGAGAAAGATAAAAAAATCTGTTAGTTCGAAAATCAGTTTTTTGGGATTGATACTTAAGCCGAAGTCCTAATTGAGTTCGTTTATATAAGTCAAACCACTACAAGCGTTCGAAGGCCATGCTTTTTCAGCGAAAGTGTCAATTTTAAAGGTAATGTTCCAAATTTAGTCGAGTTTTGGAGAAAAAAAAGAAAAACTGAATTCTTTCCCAGCACACGATGAGCCAATTATAGATTAAGTGTCCTGGCTGGGAGACGCAACATCGTTGTTGCTTGCTGCTGCAGGGGACGGTCCTTGTAACACCTCGCAAAGTACGTCAATGGAGCACAGATGATATTCAGTACTGCCAATAGCTGGTGTAGAGGCAGCCGGTGCTGTAGTCGATACCTCGGTGCTAGCGGTGGAGCTGATGCTCAACCCAGTTGTAAAAGACACCTGCGGATTCTCGAGGACTGCAGCCATCAAGATGGGAATACGCTGAGGACATTGCTGAGCGTGGGCCCTCAGGGGTTCCAGCCGGGTATTCAAGTCCGCAGGCGTGTCCGTTGCAAGTGTCAGACAGAGGTCCAACATGCATTTTTCACCGCAAAACAGGCATCGAAGAACAGGTAAGATGCAGTTCATCCAGACTGGTCTAAATGATAGGAACCAAGAGGTGCTTAGTTCCCTTAGGCGAGGTGTGCCTAGATGTTGTACCATGCGTTCACGGTATTTGCGCTCAAGGAGTGCTTTTGCCATCTCGTTGGTAATTGGGCCGTCCATTGCGGAGCAGAAAAATGACAATCAGGATCCCTGCGATAGAAAGCAGGATCAGCGGAAGACCTCCAAAAACGCTTTCCAATACGGAGTGTATAACATTTGGAATAACTCCGAGGATTGTCTAAAAGGTGCTTAGAAATCCTGACCCTTCTGCTCTTAAATAGGTGTACAATACCACTCGTATCAGACATGTTAAAGATACGCCCCACCATTTCTGCGAAATGAAAGGGGCAGTTTGTACGTATAAGTGCCTGTATCTCGGTCGAGGTCCTTGCGATTTGAAGATCAAAGGTCTCTCGAGCGGAGGTTAAGGGTACCGGTTGCTGCAAAAGCATGGCTGTCAGTCTGCTCAAAGTATCAAATTGTATAAAGGAAACATTCAACGAAGGCCATAACGGCACCTCCTTGACTGTAATTGTTGGGGGAAACAATACTTGCATACAGCAAGTAACCCTGGAGTTCACAGTGACCAGATAGGCAATGCCCGGAATCATCCCACAGCAACCTTGATCGTTCAGCATCAAGTAACTCCCATTCGAGAGTAGCTCGAATACCGGTTTAATCACGGCAGCTGGAGTCCCTTTCATGTGGCAAGACAAGTTTGCTACCGAGCCATTACAAGCTCCGTGCAATGAAATGTCCTGGCACATGAGAGAACCGCTTAGAGCGTTCTTGCAGTTTGTACCGCTTAGAAACACTTCTCGATCCCCACTCCGGCATCGAAATCTGTATGGTAACTCCCAAGATTCCTTAATGTATTCCTTACCCATCTTTTCATATTTGCCCGCCTGCCTTTGCTCAAGGCAATATTGAAACTGAAAAGTTTAGTGTACAGACTGGTATACAAAACACAATCAGATTCTTTAATAGTAATTTCAAGGAAATTAATCGTTGCAGAATCATATTCAATAGTGAAGGTGAAATTGATATTGCATTTATTTAACGAAGCGTGAAATTGTATGAATTCCGAATCATTGCTGTTCCAAACTAAGAGAACATCATCAACGAATGTTACCCATTTGATAATGTGTGCGAGAAACTGATTAGTTTGTAAGTAAATTAATTCATTCTCAAAATTAACCAAATAAAGAATTGCTATGTTAGATGCAAAAACAGCTCCAATTGCAATATATTTTATTTGTTCAACAAGTCACCTTAAAATAGGAAATAGTTATTACTCAAACCTATATCTGCATATTTGGTGATAAAGACTGATGGTACTCGATGGGGCCTGTTTATGGTCTTTTTAATGTATGATATCTTTTATGGCTGTGTTCACTGCCGAATAAAGATTGTTTATTATTATTATTATTATGGTCTCCATGGTGTTATGAATAATCTGCAAGGCTTTTGATTAGGGGATGTCTGTATAAAGACTCTCTATGTCCATCATAATCAATACATTTGTATAGCTATTAAAAGTGAGGCCTTCAATGATAATAACAGTGGTACCGTCCCTAATGAAAGATGGATTTTGAACAACAAAAGGTTTATAAAGAAGTCAATATACTGAGCCAGGGGTTTCAAGATGGAATTACACCCAGAGACAATAGGACATCCTGGAGGACAGCAGGGATTCTTATGTATCTTAGGCAAAACATAAATGGTAGGTATGGTATAGTCGCTTTTGTTAAAGAAATTGTATTTCCATTGACTGAGCCATTCTTCATCTAAACCTTCTTTAGTGGTAGTGCTTATGAACTTTCTAATAGACAGAATGGGACCATTCAACAATCTCTTATAGTGATCAGAGTTCAACAGTTGTCTAAGAACTTCATTGTTTTAGTAATTCCTGTTCATTATGGCCTCCACCTTTATCAACAGGTTTTATTATTGTGTTTGGTAGAGACTGGAGTTTGTTCAGGGCAAACTGTTCTTGTTTGAACATGTTGGATCAGTAAAACCTATCTTTCTTCAATATTTGGTCAATTTCTGTAAGGACTGCATTTTCAAAAGTGATATGTCCTTATTGATCATCTGATTAGTTGAGTAAAAATCAGAAGGATTATGTAACACAGTTGTGTCAAATATGGGCAAAGTCTCATTTGTGTTTGAGACAAATAGAGCGGAAAAACAGATACATCTCAATTCTAGTTTGAAACAAGTCATTACGGCGTGTTGGAACAAAGGAAAGTACGGAACTTAATACTGCTGTCTCAGTTTCATTAAGTTCATATGAGGACAAGTTAAATATAGGAATACATAGGTTACTGCTATCTACCATTCGTTATATTGGTTCCATGTTTGTCTTTGACCCGGGGTGCACTGATTTCTGTACCATCTTCTTCTGCCTCCTCTCTGCCTTGGGTGCTGTAGTTGCCCTCTCTGGCCCAGGGCTCTGGAAGTCAAGGATTGATCACAGTATCCAAAGTGATGCGTATTAGATTGATTCTGGTCACTATCGGAGTCACAGCCTGTATCAGAAAAGGTGACTCTTTTAGGAGGTGGAAGAGACCCAGTTGCCTGATAGAAGTCTTTTCTAAGATAAGGATAAGGATGTGCTTTATTGTAACATTTAATATTTTTCTGTAGTTTTTCAGTCTTTTTAACAATAGTAGTTGCTTCACACTCCTTGATACTAGCTTCTGGACTTTTTAGTGCAGCTTTCACATTCGAAAGTGTTTGATCACCTAAAAGTTTTTTTTTCTAATTCATCTATTACTGTTTTAACCAATCTGATGTGTTTAAGTGCGGTTTCTATGCTTAGGATCATCCGTGTCCTTGAGCATTTGTTCGAGGCAAAACTGAAATTGTTTTTGCACTCTTCATTAATAAAATGACTGGGATGTTCTTTACCTGAAGGTTTACCGGGATAATATTGGCATTTAGACAGTCAGTTAGGAATTTTGCATTGAGTTCTGTTCTAGTTACCTTTTTCTTAGGACGATCCAAATTAGCTAGGTCTAAACCTGTTGCTGCTATATGACTGGTCTCTTAGTACTTAACAGAGAAGGACCGCTAGACATCTTTGCAATGTCGTCTGAATAAGATAAGGTTTTTGATTCAGATATTAGTGAGCCAAGAACACAGATATCTAGTCAAAAGTAATGCCAGCAGATGCTGGGTTAAGCCACTTCTTTACAAAATGGGCCCTAAACATACATTGTCTGCGCTAGAACAATACAGAAGAAGGGCAACCCAACAATCCCCTGTGGGCTTGCTCACAGGTGTAAACTAAAGTAAATGGCCAACAAGGGGTTCATTTACAAAAACAAAGAAATACTGTAAATAAATATTTATGTGTTTAGAAACCTGTAATGCACTGAACGAAATTGACAAGAATTAATCAGATTTCTGATATTACAGATTCATGCCACAAAAACATCAGCAATACAATGACAATCAGTTGGTATGTATTTGAACAAGAGGTTTCAAAGGTTTTTTTTAACAACAGAAAATATTTACATCTATCCAGAGTAGAGGTTGTACATATTTCCACAAAGCATTTCACAGAGCTAGAGGTGTGTCATCCACTCTAGATACAAGGAACATTCCTGGAGAGCGTATCTCTGTGGTGTAGGAAATGTCCCAAAGATGATAAATCTGTGTGAAAGTAGTGAAATGTATGTCAATGTTTCGGTCTCCTGTTGTACAAATAAGCAAGACTATCCTCTGGAATAAAAGCAGAAGATAGTTAATGTAGATGATCCTTGAAAAAGGTTCTAAATGAAAACAAACCAAAAAAAATTAAGTGTACGCCTGAAAAAACATATCTGAAGTTGATGGTGTTTGCACTACAACCATGAAGGCATGCATGCAGCATAGCCCACACTTATGTGTGGTGAGAACAAGGTGAGCGAACATAGTGAATAAAAGAGCATGCCAGAACTAAAATGCCATAAAAACACACCTTCCAATGGGAGAAAAGGAATAAGCCTAATCTGAAGTAAGTTTAGCAATCCATGTCAGATCAATACTAAAAGATCTTGAGTAACAAACATTATCCCGGTGGGCAGAAAGACTGCAGGGGCTTTTGGGGTGGGAGATAGGCCCAGCGCCAGGGTAGCCTGCCCACACCCAATATTTGTTTCCTAAGTAAATAATATATCCCTGGTGTCTAGTGGGCTTTCTGCTCCAATGAGGGCAAATTTGTGGCAAACCCCCAGTCTGTTCCCAGGGGAGCAGAAAGACTCATGGGTCTGTTCTGGTGTGGACGCACAGCATGATACCTGGGTGGGTCTCAGCACTCCTTTTTTGTTGCACCATTTTTCACTAGTCTAGTACGATTTCTGTCTCACATCGGGAGCAGAGTAAGAGTAAACTCCCCCAATCTGCCCCGTAAAAGGGCAGAAAGACTGTTGGGCCCATTCTGCAGTGGACGTGCAGCACTTCACGTCGGTGGGCCACGCCCACACCTAATTTTTTTGTTTTGACCATTTATTTTGCTGTAGTCTAGGGAGCCTTCTGTCCCCTCCCTTCAGGTTGAAGAAAGATTTTTGAGCCACTCTTGGGAGGGGCCCAGCCTAATGCCTGGGCAGGCAGTCACCACCCCTTCAGCTTTTTTGGCCTTTTCTCCCTGGTGTCTAGTAGGCTTTTAGCCCCTTTCCCACGGGAGAGGTAGATTGAGAATAAACACCCCCATGTGCCCCCATGCAGAAAGACTGTTTTGAGGGTCACAGGCCCATGCCCTGGGGACTGCTTCCGCAAACACAAAATACAATAATTACCCGTGGTGTAGTGGGCTGTGCACCCCTGGGGGACAGATTGGGGGTAAACACCTACCTGTCCCAAAGGGGCCAGAAACACTGTTGTTCCCAGGGATGGGAGGAAGCACAGCCCCATGCTCATAGGGAGCTGCTCTCGCCCCACACAGTAAATAAATACTATATCTGGTAACTAGAAGTCTTTCTGCCCCCTTAGGGGCGGATTTGGGGTATACACCCCCTAGTTACTCCATGGAGGAGTAGAAAGACTGTTGTGCCTGGTGCTAGGGGGAAGCACAGGGCCATGACCAGTGGTGCCCCTTGCCCCTGCAATGCATGCCCCTGGTGTCTAATGGAGTGGATTCCTGCTGGGATTGCTTTCTTTGTGTGATCCCCAAGCAGAGATCCACTTGGGAGAGTTAGCGCTGGAAAGGGGACATGGTCCCCTTTTCAATGCTGCCTCTCCTGTGTTGATCGATGCTCCAGAGCAAAGTTACTTCCCCCACAGCACCGATCAAAAGTGAAAGAAAACCACGCCAATAGCACCATCTGCTTTCCCTTTTGTTTTGCTGTGACATCAGCGTATTGTATGTGCTGGCATTACAGCAAAACAAAAACAATTCAAGCTCTGTACACTAGGGAAGCTCTTCCCTAGCATCTTAAATTTCATTTTCAAAAAGGAAATGCTTCTGATTCTTACAAAAAAACATTAACTTGTTCATTGTGAATGATGGCCCGTTGACGTCCTTAGCACCAGACGGGTAATGATAACTTGTTATCCTTAACATTACAAAGATTAATTGTACATTGAAAAATAAGCTGGCAAAAACCTATTCTGATAGTGTCCTAAAATGGCCGGGTGAGCTACCCTTTGCACGATGGTCAATTCACACTTTCCGTACTCAGAAAACTAGTCTCAGTCCCTATGAAATTGTCATGGGGCATTCCACGGTGCTCCCATCTAACTCTCCAGTGTCTTCAGCTTTCCTTGACCTGCATTTAGATAATGATTACTTCTTCTGGACTGTAAACAACGTATTCGCTGTCTCCACAGCTTTCGTCCTCAGGTCTGTGCTGCCCCTCCTGTTTGTCCGACTGAAGCCTGTTATAGCTTGCAAACCGGAGATTGGGTCCAAATTCATGTCCACTAGCAAAAGTCTGCCCTTCACTCTGGTGGCATAGGCACTTCCAATTCCTGCTCACAAGGAATGCCGCTGTAAAGTGCCTTGTAGGATGCTTGAGTAGATCCATTGTATGCAGGCTACTGAACCCTGAGATTCAAGCCTGGCCACATCTGCTGCACCTGTGATACAAGCTTCTTTTACACAATCTTTCTCCACTTCATCAGGCCACCAAGGTTCAAAGACTCAAGAAGGGATTCTGACTGGTGCTCTCTCTCAACTTTGCCCACTTCAGGATGCAGGGCTCCTTCCCACCAATTCCACCTCTGGTCAAAGTAGTTAGCAGAACTTCAATTCTTGGATCCCACAGTGGACATGGCTGGCTCTTTTCACTGCAAGTCTTTTTGCCTTGCTAACTGTATGATACCATCCGGAAGGACCAAGTGTTGGGTGCCATGGGTTCAACTGCACCATGTCACCTGCCAACCTCTGAGATAGACATTCATTGGAGCAGTACCAATAAAACCTTAATCTTTTACTGTGCCGGATCTGAGCTCACTTGCCTACTGATGCCCAAGGGGGTGTCCCCATGGTCCCTACCTCCTTTGATAAAGAAGGGCAGTGTCATGAACTGTACTTACATGGGCACTACCCTGATGAATGTCACAATGTCACTGTTCTTTTATATCTAGACACTAGCGTTGTTTGTCTCCCGGCTCAACATGTCCTGTCTGCTACCATTCACTTTGCTGACACTGCTCGCAAGATGGTCTGTGAAGCTTGAAATGGCAGCATCTTTGTGGGGCACAGAGAGTATGATGTCACTCTCTCATCAGACCAGCCTCTGAACTTAGTCCTTACTGCTTCCAGTTACCATGAGGAGTTCATTATTTTATTGTTTAGTACTTCTAAATGCTTTAAACTTGTTCCTTTGATAAAGCCTGACCACTCAGAGCCACAGCTACCCGGGGTTGAGCTAAGGTCTTTCAAACGAAATCTGGCTGGACCCAGTACAGGAAGCGTGCTTATTACAAGGTGAGCTTAAACAACCACACCATAAAATAAACTGCTTTCCTCACAGAAAGGAACAGGCTCTGAAGTTAGTCCACCACTATCAAACAAGAAAGAGCTGTAAGAGGAGGGATATATAATATTCAACTTCCAGGTTTTGGGAGGGGAAAAAGGTGATACAGAGGATGGAGTAATACACTGGAGCTGATAGCTTGTCTCACAGTAGTTAGGTGGATATACGTCTTTTACTTGTACTCTCGGCCAAAGTCTTCTTTAAGGGAACATCACTCACCACCGGTACAACTACTATGGTGTATGTTCTGTAAGTGAAGACAGCTAACAAACCCATACCCGGAGACCTTTCCTGAGCTCAAGACTGTTATGGTCACACAGGTCACAAGAGTACCAGTCTCCCAGCTGACCCGAATATCACCAAGAGATAACGCATCCTCCCCAAAAGGTGAGACCTGGATGCTAAGGATGCACGCATGGGTACGCAAGCTGTGGATGTTATAACCTCAAGTGACATGATGTTGTTGCTAAACAAGAATAAGTGTTATGGATAGACATGATCCCAACCAGTTACTAAGTATTGCTAAACTGTTGCCCGAGAGTTATGCTTATGTTGCCACAATGTTACCAAAATATTATGTTATACTTAAGGCTCCCAGTTTTCCATTTTTGCTGATTTTTACAGTTAAATACAGACAGACAAGTCTTTTCCTTGTCTGTATTTATCATGAAGGTGGAAAAATACAATAATTGGGCTTTGTTTCATTGACTCTCCATGCTGTCATTCATGAATTCTGGGCCAACAGCTGTGCAGGTTGTCAGCATACTGAGTTTAAAAACAGGATGAGATTTCCTTAAATAACTCCATATATCAAGATTTGTTTGTGGTATAATGCTAATATTTCCATGTAGGTGTACTGTTTTATTTTATTTGACTTGTAATGTGCTAAAACCAGACAGACATCAAAGTATGAGTGAACGTTTATCAGTTAAATAAATGAGGAAATATACAAGCTGTGACTTCATTTTTTTTTTACAAAACTCAAAATAAATGTGGATAAATACTAATAAGGTGGCCCCAAAATAAATACAGACGGAAATGTTAAAAAAAGTACCATAAAACCGGGAGCCCTAGTTATATTTAAATAGAAGGACATGCCAAAACTGCAGCAAAAGTAATGGTGCGCGTAATATCCTGAGGCGGGCTAGCTGGTGTTTAACAGTAGACTGCAAGAAAGTTCTGTAAGCTTCAAGGATGGTCTTAAGAGACTTGCAAATCTCGGTGGCCATCTTGGAAGGGAGAGGCTATAAAAGCCACACTCAAAACCCCACGTCCTTTGCTAGGGAATGGAGAAGCTCTCACCTGTCTTTGGTCATCGCCTGGTCTTCTAGTTGCAGCAGTGTCATCAAACCCAGCAGAGTCATCCGGTCATTGACGTCAACTCCTGTAACAAAGAAACCAATGCACAACCAAAGAAATGCTATTGCAACTGCTGAAAACTCTCTCATAGAAACCACAAATGTAGGATACAGACTTGGTTGAACAATACTACAGACTTGATTAACCTTTCCTTTAGAACCAAGTTGTATAATAGATAACTAGAACAATTTGAGCCAACCTATCATGAACTGTTAAAGCAAACAGTGATTAGTGCATCTTGCGCTAATCAATATAAAACCAGATTCCGATATCCGGGCAAAACTAACCAGGTATGATAGGAATATGTATAAGTATTAATGAAAGTGGAGTGAATTATTAACAGCATTATACAGTGCATGTAAACATACAGATAGTTGATGCAACTAATGTGTATCTGTTCCTCTGCAGCACAAGCGGAACACAATAGTGGGAACCTCACAGCCACATGAAGAAGTTGAGTGGGAGATTACATTTGTGATGATGAGTGGTCAGCAGTTGGCCAGTTTTCTTATTTTGTCCCTTCCCCCGTTTCCTTAGGTGTCCCTGGAGGTAAGCAAATCTATTTTTGACCATCTCATTGAGCAGTGGGAGGCATGGTAGGACAATCTTTGCGCATCACTACTGCTGGGCCAGATATCACAGGTTAGTATTCATGATCAGATTACACTTGGTTCCCACAAAGAGCATCAGGAAACACTGACAAGTGGCAGTTGCATTGAATCACAATAAGGGTCTGTGGATGAAGATGCAAGCTTTCAAGGAAATACCCAGGATGCAGTCACTTGTCCACTGATGCCCAAGGGGGGCGCCCATGGTCCCCACCTCCTTTCAAATTAGCATTGTCTTGACCTGTACTTACATGGTGCAGTTCTTCTGCTACTCTGATTTGATGTCTATGTCTGTCTGACCTGGAAGACCAGGCAGCCGCATGTCAGCCCCAGCCACCCATGACCTGGCCTCCACAGTTCCCTTGACTCTAGCGTTAGTCTATTTCTGAGTATGCAGGTTACTCCTTTGTACACTTTATTGGCCCCACACCTGTTTTTCCAATAAGTCAGGACAGTACACCCCTCCCCCAGCAAAAGTCCCTGCTCCATTTGGTCATGCTGGCATATTAGTGACTTTTTGGTGAAACTCTCTAATCAATCGGTGGCATGTACAAAGGAGGCTGACTCCCATAACCTATTTGATGTATCATAACCCTTGCAGGCTATCATATATTGCAAAAGACTCTTTCATATTCAAGAATCTAGAATCATCTCTATTGTAAATTCTTGGTGTCCCTGTGCTATAATGACTAGAGGTGGTCTGGTCTTTTAATTTAATTGAGCTGGTCTTATCCTGGAAATATGGAACCCTATATGAATCTTCCACTCATCTGCTAACTGTAGTTTTACTGTTGAAGGACATACTAGGTTCACTATAGGGAGGGAACCAACAAAACAGGGAACAGATTTGGGATGTAGCCAACAAAACCTTTTGTCTTTTTACAATACACTAGTGCTGGTACTCTTTTCCTACCAGCAAATCTTTTGTAGGACTCCTTTGCCTTTAAATGATTTAGAACTGCTGACTTATGTGTTAGGGAAAGTAACTCCAGTAAGGGCTGAATGAAATGGTACCTTAGCTACTGAAAAAGCTGGGTGGCCAAACTGGAGGATGGAAACCGTATGTGCTGTAAAATTAAGAAAATCCATAGGAACTATGTAATGAATTCTTGTAAGCAAACTCTACCAGTGGTATCCAAGAGACTCAATCTGCCTGGTGTTCTGATATAAAACATCTTAACTTTTGCTCTATGGTTTGATTGAGACTCTCAGTTTGCTTATCTGTGTGAGAATGATATCTGATAGCTGGTGGATTTAAAATTCACTAATCCTAGTTGCCATAATAATGAGTTCAAAACAGGGAGATGAATTGAGTTCAATTATGATGTCCTTGAAGCCTGACCAGCTCGTTTTGAAACCAGCCATTGAAAATTAGCCATATCAGCTGTGCTAGTTTAGGTAATGGTACCAAGTGGGCCAGTTGGGCGATGGAGTTCACTATGACCCACATAGCTATGTTTCCCTCAGAGTCTGGTAATTCTACAATAATGTCTATGGATATACCGGACCAAGGGTTCTGAGGTGAGTGAAGTGGTTGTAATAGCCAGTTTTTCATCTTGTGGATATCTTGTTCTGGATACAGGCTACACAATTCTTAATTGAATTATCGGTTTCTTTTTTTTTTCTCAATTCCAAGATCCCCTACCCAAAGTGAGTCATGATACATCTGTATGATTTTCATAGAACAAAAGTACACAAATCCTTCTACTAGAGCTTCCATTTCTCTCAATGCTCTTCTTGCTGTAAATCTTCCTTTTTCTATTTGCTATATTAAAAAAAACAGACTTTATTTTATTGGTAGTGCTGTTTATTCAGTGAGAACTCTAGGAGGACTATCTACAGGAATATCTTATTTGGTACCTTATTGTGATAGAACAGTTGCCTTTCCTTGCTGTGGACCAGGTGTATATGTGATGTTATAACACAAATATGAAAAGAGGAGAGGCCGCTGGGCTCGACTGGCATTAGCACATTTCATGCTTTTCAGAACCCTTACACTGTTGTGATTTGGTCAGAGAGTATATGGTTAGCCCTCTAAATAGTGCCTGAAATATGTAACCGATTCCATGATTGCTAAAAGTTCAAGATCACAAAACGGAGCGGATAGATTGCAGGGAAAAATAAGCTACATAGTGACTTTCTTCAGTCTCTGTTTGTTTTTGAGACAAAATAGCTCCAATTGCAAAAGAGATTGTGTCAGTCTCCTCACAAAAATAATGAGTACAGTCTGGATGTCTCAGAATGTGTGCAGTAGTAAATGCTATCTTTAAAGTTCGAAAGGCCTCTTTCTGATCCTCACCCCATCTGAATGAATGATTCTTCTTTGTGAGTTTGGTTATGGGTTTTATGATCTGTGAGAAATTTTCAATGAAATTTTCAATGAAATGAACATGACTCTAAACAGAAAACCAAGTAAAAACGACGTACAAAGCAAACAACCGCTTACCCTTAATCAGAGTCTTCTTTGCCAAGAAGCTGTACCCCTACAATGAAAAGAGCAGTGATTGAAATCACCCTCATAACCACACTATCGTAGTGCACCGAGATTAACTGTCAAGCTAAAACTTACTGGACGTTCTGACTCCAAACTCCTGCCGAGGACAACGCGCTGTGTTCAAAAAAACACCACCATGCCGCAAATAAAGAAACCGACCCCGTCACGTGACGGGGATGAATTAGTGTATCACCAACAACGCCATATTGGAGTGTCACTCTGAACACACCAAAAATGCTATTAAGTGAGGAACAGCAATTCCTCCACTTTTTTAATCGTAATAACCAACGCGAAACCTAATTTATATATAGTCAATGGCAATACGATGTGCAACTCTAAAAAATGTGCACTCCCAAATCGTGATGCTGGCCGAAGGCGGCCATCTTGAAACGATGTGAGCTAAAAAAACGGAAAGTACCAATTCTTCATAAACCAATATACAACCCAATGCAATATATACAAAACAAATGTCAGCACTAATAAGCAAGTAAACACTGCACCATCTAAGGACAACAATTCAAAAACCAGCCCTGTGTGGCTGACGCCTCTATCTAAATTTTCATACCGTGAAATAAAAACAGTTTTGCATGGGAACCATAATTAAATTAACTTATGCCTAGCCATCTGGGAGAGTTCAACGGACAACACACGTCAGATCTATCGTCAAAACAGGTAGTCATAGAAACAAAAAAATACAGATGCAAGAAAAACCACGAATACATGAGTGAAGTATAAATAGTGAACAAACATGATATCCTTGTGTTATGTACTATGGAAAGGGACCCAGAGAAAATGTCATGTGAACATTCTACCTTGCATGTGAGACAATTAAGCATCAATTAATGCTCGTGGTACCTCGTTTCCTTTAGAGAAAACAACTCATCTCAAGTCTATCATTAAGCCCTCGTGGCTTTAAAGTGCCCAAACGCTTCATCCAGAATATCTCCCTTTGTAATAAACGTTTGTTCATGTCCAATCCGGGATGTTCAGCTAATATCTCAATGATCTGAAATTTAATTTGCGCAATGCTATGGTGATGCTCATCCCAATGTGTTGCCAAGCAAGATGTAGTTTATTTTCAATAAAGTGGCTATAGTATTTGGCACACTTCAAGAACGTTTGTATTTGTTTCACAATCTTAGGCGGCCACTGAACCACAGCTTTAACTTGAATCCATATCAATCACTCGAACTCATATTATGAAGCCTAAACTGTGACTGAGATGCAGCCCTGCAGATTCCGACCTCCATCCTGCTAAGGAAGATAACCTGTGCACTGCGACCGGTTTCCTGACACCTAAGACCATGGTATGGGGGTTAGGCTATCCCAATTGATCTGACAGAGGGTGTTTCTGCTATGTTCTCTTTAGTATGTATTAAATACAGATAGGAATAAGCAAACATTAGCAACAATTAACATTGTTGAATTATTCATATTGTTTACCATTCTACTGATGCTGATTTTAGTAACATGTGCCATCTTTCTAATAATCGCATCTCATCCTTTCTTCACAAAAATACAATCATTTCAACAAATGTTTGAAAATGCATTGTCGTATCTTTCTTGTGTTTACCTTGGGCACGCAAGAGTGACCAAATGAAAGGGTTAGATCTGTTTCCAGGCATTCCTTGAGAATCAGAGTGTCATGTTTGAGGTTGCCAATAACATCTGTTACCATGGTGAGTTTAGGGGTTAGATGTGGTACTGAGAGCTATCCGAAACCCACCAACACTCACTGATGATATATGTGGACTGAGTCCCAATATTGTGAAGTTTGTGTTGGTTTAATACACAATCCTGCTATATTTGTAGGAACCGTATAACATAGCGTCACCAATGGTTTTGGTCAGGTACTTATTTAATGGGTCTCCTTAATAGTTTTCTTGCGTGTGCCCAAGGCTCCCTTTTCACCTTTACATGGAGGCGTCCCTGGTGGAAAGGATTTATCCTCCTCAGTTTAATAGGAAGCACCTATATATGTCTGTAAGTTGTTCAAGCTTGAACCTTTTAAAAGGATTACCCCACTATAGTGTTACCTTTATTTGAATACCATTTATTAAATATGGAGCCAGCTGTGGTTCTTCCTGTAAATTATAGACAGGCAGTAACTGCACACTAAACTGCACATAGGCTCGTCAATGGTGGGGAGAGATGTCACCTTCATGACTGAGGCACACAAAGCTTATAAATGTGAAGTTTACTATTACTGGGTAAACTCTCCTGTAGTCGATGCTAACACACAAACATTTCATACATACAATGAGGCAGCAGTTCCGCATGCATATAAGCCTTATGAATATTTAGAAATACCATTAAAATACCAGGAACATCAAAATTGGTTCCAAGGCACTTGCCCACACACTATAAAATGTAAGACTGGGTCTTCTCAGTAATGACAGGCAAATTGGCCTGTCTTAGCTAGCTATAAACCATTTCCATATGCAGGTACATTAAACTGTTTGGTCCACTCATTGAGTTAGACTGTATCTACGCCTAATGCGCCAATACAAAATTCCTACAGCACAGCTGTAATGAACAACAATGTTCGTAAAAAATACAAAACTAAATTGGACATTTACAATGGTTTTTTCTGCCAAAATATAGAACCTAAAAGCAGAGATTTGACAGCGTTAACTGCTTTATGAGCCAAGATAAAATTCTGTCGGCTCCCTCAGTGGTATAAGAACAGTCCAGGTCTGTTTGCTGCCCGTGTAACGTCAATTTGACAAGCAATTGACTCAGAAGCGTTGCCTTACCTTGATGACATTTACCTCACAGATGTTGATTTAAACACACCCTTGGCCAGAGTTGATCGCATAATATGGGGATTTGCTGAATATGTCTATAAATTACATTTACAAAAATCTCAAATTGCTTTTCACAGACTTGGGGCCATATGTAGGTAATTTCTATTTACCGATTCCTAAATACCGAATTTTACCGATTCGGTATTTAAGAATCGGTAAATAGAATGTAGGTAAACATTCGGTAAATTTTACCGATTCGGTAATATTCGTTATTACCTATTCGGTATTTACCGAATCGGTAATAGTGAATGGCTTCCCATTCATTCCTATGGGCCTGGAGGCCCATAGGAATGAATGGGAAGCCATTCACTATTACCGATTCGGTAAATACCGAATCGGTAATAGGGGAGCATATTCAAGGGTGGCAGGGTGTCAAATTGACACCCTGTTGCACCCCTGAATCGTGCATGTGTGCACATGTGGCGCACATACATGCCCTAAGGGCATGTATGTCTGCCACATGGCACTTTTAAAAAAGCACAAAATTGCTTTTTAAAAGGTATTTGGTATTTACCACCAACTTGTAGTTGGTGGTAAATAACGAATCCTTAAACCAAAAATGCACTCACTTGAGTGCTCCCTACATAGGATTTAAGGAATCGGTAATTTACCGATTCCTTAAAATAACGAATCAGTAAATTACCGACTCCTTAAATCCGGCCTCCTACATCGCAAAGGGCTAAATACCGGTCGGTAACGGGAAATTTACTGATTTTCGGCCGTTACCGACCGGTATTAGCCCACCTACATATGGCCCTATGTGTCTTGGACTAGCTAATGTTAAGAACTTTAAATACACCTAGCATTCCCTCTGTTGCACTATTTGATAAATGGAAACAGTACATTAATATTACAGAAGAGCAACTTGATGAAATGGTGCAGAATGGTACATACAACTCTTCACTTTACAATTCAGATGGGTGGTTACTGTGGCCTCAGATACAAATCGCTGCAATGAACATTTTTTAAACTCTTTTAAGGGTTTTAAAGCTAGCAGACCAGACCCCAGATATGTCCAGCCACAACACTTGGGTGAAGAAACTACCTATACTGTAGGTAAGTTATGCCAGCAATGGCTAGAACACTTCACTTTGTCCGCTGTTAAGCAACATTTATCCCTTCTTTCAGACAACATGGATTTGCAAGTTTTTTTAATTAGGTCCCAGATATCCAAGTTCTAAAGGTTTCATGAATGCAACTTAAAATGAGATTTGGAAGATTTCAGATCAAGAAGCTGCTGAAAGGTTGCGACAAATTGACAAGGAAAATATGGAAAAAGCATTAAATGTTGTCGATAATGGCATGACTACATTGTCTACTCGTATTTATTTATTGAATAATATTGTGTCATCTGCATTTGATATCATACAAAATGACATGTCTGCCCTTTTACATTGTCAAAGTCAATTAAGATCGTTTTTGTAGTTGAGTTGGACAATGCAGGTTTTAAAAACAAACAGAGTGCCATGGAAATATCTGAATGCAACAGAATTGTTTTTGTTTTATAACTTGCCACACATTCAACAGGTCATGGCAAAGAAGGATGCAACTGACACTATGCTTAATATAGAATGTTTAGAAAAACTGTCCTTTACTGTAGCTAAAAGAAACACCTTCAGATATATGGTTTAGTTTCTTTAAGGATTTCTACGTTTCATTTCTCATCTTGTCTGAACCACTTTCAAGTAGGCAGATATGAGCGGGTGGGCGGACATTCTTTACATGAGTCCTGGTTTCTTCCTTTCTATTACAAATGTGTGAGTGGTAATCAACAGGGCCGGACTGGCTACCGGGCTTTCCTTAATAAACAATGCAAAACAAATGTTTTAAAAAGAAGGCTTTAAAGCTATTTGTTTTGCATTGTTCATTTGGAAGCACCTGCAGCTCCCCAACAACAAAATCGTCCTCTCTGCAGTGAACCTGGGCCCCACCCTGCCACCCCAGCAAAAAACGCCCAGTAGCCAGTCCGGCCCTGGTAATCAAGAGGTTTTTCTTAGTGGGAATAAATGCAGAGTTTCCTTGAGACAGTCATTACTTTGTAAAGAGAGAACACTGCATGGAACGTGCAATGCCTCCTTGGCCAATTTGGCGTGTTATGGGAAGGAGTTCCCATAACTTTGATTAAGTCCGTTTTTTTCATTACTTTCTAATGGAAGTTACTTGATTCTGAATGATCAAGGTTGCTGTAGAATGAAGCCAGGTGTCCCATCCATTGTTACAGTTTCCAAGGTCGTGACTTGCTGTAGAAATGAATCATGTCCGCCTATACACACAGTTGGGGAAATTATCTTGTGGCTAAAAGTCCCTATTTCTAATATTAACTTTGAGAAGTTAAGTCGACTGAAAGCCTTATTGTTTCAAAAAGACGTGGTACTAACATCTGCCCGATAAACTTTTGATCTCCAAGTTTCCCGGTCTTCCTCAGAAGTACAATCATTTCTGCACACTAATTTGCCGCTACATTTTGGTGAACTTGTGCAAAGCATCTTAAATGCTTCAAACTCTGCTGGTGTTGTACACTTTTTCAAGGTAATTGGGTCTGGAATTGTTTCTGCATTTCAGACTGTACTTGGAGTAATTCCGTCTTTTATACACTCTATTTTCAAGCATTTTTGGAGGCATTCCGTTGGTATTATTTCAGTTCATTGCTGTTTTGGTCCTATTTTTGTTGCTTTGCAATGGATATTCCAGAACAAGCGGAAATGGTAATGGAAATGCCACACGTCCATCTGTGCTGTGAACGTATGGTGCAGTACTTTGAATTGTCTTTGTTACTGGAATTGAACAACAACTGGTCTTTGTCTTTCCAGCCCATGGGGTTTCAGAGTGTACAGCCTGTGTTTCACTGTCTCTGGTGCTCTTTTGAATGTGCACTAGACATTTGCCTTGCTACACAACTTGCGCAGACTACGTACATGGATCTGCTAGGGTATTCGTTGAGGGTGCACCTCCAGTGTAGTCCTATGTTGCTACCATTGCTGCTGGATATGTATTATGAGGTTCCCACACCAGATTGGATGAATATGACTCATTACAACGCGTACTAATACCACGCGTGCCATTACAACGCGGGTATTACTACGGGTTGTCAATTACAACGACTTACCATTACATCGCATACTTTTACCATGAATATGCCTTTATCACGCATGCCATTTCAATGCAAAGGCATGCGTGGTAAAGGTATACTCATGGTAAAAGTATGAAAGGTAAGTGACTCTACCCTGCCCTACCCTAAACCCTAATTTAGTACCCCTGCACGACCCTCCCCCGACCCCCAGTCCTCTCCCTACATTAACACTACCCTGCACGACCCCCTGACACTACCCTAAACCCTAAAACATTACCCTGCACTACACACACACCACAACACTACCCTAAACACTAAAACACTGCCCCCAGCACGACCCTCCCCAACCCCCAGTCCTCTCCCTACATTAACACTACCCTGCACGACCCCCCGACACTACCCTAAACCCTAAAACACTACCCTGCACTACACACACACCACAACACTACCCTAAACCCTAAAACACTACCCCCAGCAAGACCCCCCCCGACCCCCAGTCCTCTCCCTAAACTGTAACACTACCCTGGACGACCCTCCGACACTACCCTAAACCCTAAAACACTACCCTGCACTATACACACACCACAACACTACCCTAAACCCTAAAACACTACCCCCAGCATGACCCCCTGACCCCCAGTCCGGTCCCTACACTCAAACACTACCCTGCACGACCCCCCGACACTACCCTAAACCCTAAAAAAGTAACCCTCACCCCAGGGGGGTGCACGTCGTTGTGAGGAAACGGAAGAGCCTCTGTTTCCTCACAATGTGGTGGATCGCCATTATATCGCATGCATTGTAAAAGCGCATGCGATGTAAAAAAATGCGTAGAAATGGCTATGCGTTGTTTCATCGCATGCGTTGTAACGCTTGCAATGTAATGGCATGCGGGGAAACAGCTGCGTTGTAATGGCTGTTTCCCGATTGGATAGATGCTTTAGCTCCAGGATCTATGGCATCTGGCTCCTTGTCTGAGGCTACACTTCTGGTACCTTTGACCTCAGCTTCTGCTAATGACCCTGGTACTGGCCAAGTTTGTTCTTTGGAACTTGTTCTTCAGGCTACTGTGTATCTGTCATCTGTGGATTTGAGTTTTCTCCGAGACCCAAATGACTTTCTGGATTTGGTGGACCTTTCCGGGCTACCATCCTGTAGTACGTACGCCTCATAGACATGTTTTAATTTGGCATTTTTGTTTTATTAAAAATTATTTTATTGTTCTTTTAGTAGTTTGCTGGATTTTCTAATTGCCATTTTATATTAGCTGTCTATTTTGCTTACATTATTAAAGTTGTATATTGTAGAATGCTATGCCTTTTAAATGCTTTTAGAGTGGTTAGCTTTTAGAGAATAAGTCTCCTTTATGACCAAGGGGTGGGTGTTGCATGGCTCATGTGTAGTCTCCATTTTAAATTCAACTAATTAGATTGACATCTCTTTCTCGTGGTGTCCTTTGCCACCCTTTCTGCTAATGTGTGAATGTGCTGTATGTGCATCTCTAATAGGCACTGATGACCTGTAGTCTGTACAGTTAGTTCCAGGGTCGTACATGAAGAACACAATGCCATTGCTTTCCTTTCTTTGTGTGCTTGTGGAGGAAGGAGACGCTACTGCTTTATAAATATTCAGAATCATTCAGAGTGTTCAACAGAATTCCACCCCACGTGTTCACATCATCACTCAATCAATCAGGGGTTTGTTAAAGCGTGACTACTCACCCGTAAGGGTCTCAAGGCGCTAGGGGTGGGGGGGGGGTGCAGGTTCCATTCCATCAAGGAGGGGGTCTGTCGAAGAGCCAGGTTTTGAGGTTTCTTGCGAAGATGGGGAGCGATGTTGTCTGTCTGAGGTGGAGCGGAAGGACGTTCCATGCTTTGGCCGCGAGGAAGGAGAAGGAGCGGCCTCCCGGCCCTCACTCAGTTCACAAAGGGATTTGGCTCCTTAAGTATTGCTCCTCCATCTACAAAAGGGACAGACACCATTAATCTAGAATTCAGTGTCAATCAGGTAGCTGCTACTTACCAAGTACAAGATTATTCCACAGAAACAGCTGCTTCATAACTCTATTACACCGAGAAAGGAATCAAACTGGTCCCCCATTAATATTCTAATGATATTGTGAACATGTCTTTTATAGGGCTGAGCTTACTTAATTAAAACTCAATCTGCGGTGGGTGGGGGTGTAAAAGTAACAGTTTGATGCATGTATACAGACGTTTTAGTTTTCCAGGGAGTCATATTTGTTTTGATGAGCATTTGGGAACCACCATGTGACAAGAATTAGCCATGCAGGAAAGTGGAGTAGGACTAACCCTGGGCAGAGTTCGCGGAGTTGCACTATGTGGAACACCGCGAAGTGCAAAAAAAACTCCGCCGCACTACGCGGAGATCCGCAAGCGGCGGAGTACGATAGAAAAATGCTGTTCGCGGTGATTGCACAGTGCCGGATGCTTGTCCACACTGTGCAATCATCGCGAACGGCACCATGCACAGCGCAAGAGGTCTCTGCTTTCCTTTTCTGCCGCTCGAGTATATTTTTACTCGAGCGGCAGCTTTCTCAACGCAAACGGGCTGTTGCTCAATGCGAGCGGTCGCGAGCATATGCGACCACTCGCAATGAGAAACCTGACATCCCCGCGTTGAGAAGTCTCGCCGGGAGGTTGATTTTCCACGCTCGCGCTCGCCAACTTGATGTTGGCGATCGCAAATGAGGAAAAATCTCGCCGGGAGGTTGATTTTCCTCGCTCGCGGTCGCCATCTTGACGTTGACGAACGCGAGCGAGGCAAAAAACTCTGCTTCGCTACGCGGGGCGGAGTTTTTCGGAACTCCGCGATCTCCGCGTAACGCGGAGTGCGGAAAACTCCACAAACTCCGCGAGTGGAGCGGAGTTCACCGCCCAGGGTTAAGTATGTTTCCCAGACAAGTCATCATTAGTAAGATATAACTCGGAGGCAGAGATGTGCTCTCCCACAGCAAGACTGAACAGGGTTCTCATCGGTTTGCTTGCCTGAGTGAAGGAACTGTGTGACTGGTCTGAGAATTCCCCCATCAGTCAGGTGAGAGAATGTGCTTATGCCGAGGCTGATGGTGTGTGCAGAGATATTTTGAAGAGACTCGGCGAGAGCACATTCTTTGCCCAGTTTGCTGAGAGGAGCTTATTCAGTTAGCAGCAGGCCCACCCACACAGAGCCATGCCAGTAAACAGAAGGGTTCTCCAAAGAGGGGCTCTGTAGGAATTAGACCCATATCGTCCACCTTAGGGATTGACCCCTGTTGAATCGACATCTACAGCATAGAAGAGAAAGACACAGCAAGTGAGTTGGACACTCCTGACTCTGGTGCACTGGCATTTACAGGGCAGTCTTTGGGTTAGCCAGACTCTGACCGAGACCTTTGCACTTCCTGGTACCTGCTGGGGAAGCTGCTGCAGACACTTCTCTCGTGGCAGGATTCCACTCTCACTGGCAATCCCTGAGGCCTTTGCCCCTGGATTGCCACAGGTCGTTGTGGATTGCTCAGATCCTCTTTTAGGCCCCACGACCAGGGGCACTCAGGACCTATGCAAACTCCAGACCATCCAGAACACTGTGGCCAGACTCGTCCTTGGCCTCCCACGACATGAGCACATCACCCAACACCTGCGAGACCTCCACTACTCCCCGTTGAGAGGAGAGTAACCTTCAAGCTACTCATCCACACCTACAAATCTCTCCACAACACCGGACCCAAATACCTCAACGAAAGAGTCTCCTTCCACGTACCCAAAAGAAACCTCTGCTCCGCCGACCTCGCCCTAGCGGAAACCCCGCGTATCCGCAGAACCAGAGTGGGTGGAAGAGCCTTCTCCTACGCAGCAGGCCTGGAACGAGCTCCCGGTCAACATCAGACGCTCCCCTACTCTGCACATCTTCAGGAAGAGCCTCAAGACCTGGCTTTTCGGCTAACTCAGAGCTGCACCCCCAGAACCTTGAGACCCTCACGGGTGAGTAGCGCATTTCACAATTCCCTGATTGATTGATTGATTGACATCCAAACAGGACCACCACCAAGTCCCACATGCAACCCCAAAGGTGGATGGTACAAATGGTCCAGCTTGCTCTCTTCTGCAGGCTTCAGGTTCAATTAGTCTAACCAAAGATATGTGGGCGGCCAGCCTCTCATGGCGCCAAAGATGTCTCACTGATCTCTGGGTGTTTCATAGGCACAGTGCTCTACTCTATATGTCCAAGCCTCCTTAGATGTTCTTAGGGATGCACTTGATTGTGATGACACTCTCAGTTCATATTCTGTACGTTGTGGTGTGCTAGGTGACTACTACACACCATTCACCTTTTCTCTTTCTTCGCACTCTAGTGCTGTGGCCTCATGCCACACTTTTCTCTTCCCTCTTCTTTTCTTCTTCCTCGTGATTTAGACTTGCGGCCTTGTGCCACTTCTACACTTTCATCTTCTTTCTCTTCACGATGTGGTCTGATGCCATCGTGCCTTACTCTTCTTTCTTTTGACCACTTCACATGGGTCTTCCTGACCACGTCCTGCCCCTAGGACTAAGCCTTCTCCTCGTCTACTGACTAGACCTCTCATCGTGACCTTCTTCTTTTCACAACCTCTCACAGGTCTTCTTCTTGGGCCTCTCACAGGCCTTATCTTCATCGACCTCTCAAAGGTCTCTCCATCAACCTCTCACAGGTCTCTTTGTCAACCTCTCACAGGTCTTTTCATCGACATCTCACAGGTCTCTTCTTACCACCTCTCACAGGTCCCTTCTTCGACCTCTCACAGGTCTCTCCATCAACCTCTCACAGGTCTCTTCTTCGACCTTTCATAGGTCTATTCTTCGACCTCTCACAGGTCTCTCTGTCGATCTCTCACAGCTCTCTTCATTGACCTCTCACAGGTCTCCTCGTCGACCTCTCCCAGGTCTCCTCGTCGACCTCTCCCAGACTCTCCTCTTCACTTGAGGACGCACTCCTTGCTCCTCTAGGCTACGCCGTCGTGGCACTCTCTTCTGTCTCCACTCAGGCAGGCTTCGCAGGGTCTGTCACACCCTTTCATGCCCATGCAATCTCTGGTATGTGGGGATGACCACGAGGACTGTAAAAACACGTATCGGCGAACACAAGAGCAATATACGGTGCCGCAGAGTAACCACCAAATTGTACACACATTTTGAGACTGCTGGACATACCTGCGACACCTTGAGTTGGGTGATTTTGGAAGCACATCCTGCCATCTCTCCAGGGGCACTCTTTAGGATTGAACAAAGATGGATTTTTCGTCTGGCCACTGATAAACATGGGCTCAACGAAGATATCCCCTGGAGTAGCCTCAACGTAACGTAGTAACACCCCGATGTTTACATCTATCCATGACAATTAGTTTCTGCCATAGTCACGTCCCATTTTTTGCCCACTCCAAGATGGCGCCCGCTGTGACTTTTGATATTCCCCCAAAATGGCCACCATACATCTCCACTCCTCTCCACCAGGGGCGAGGTACACACTAGTCTCCGGCTCCCTTTAGGAGATGTTCCCGCCCTGCGCGCCATTTCCACTATTATTTAAACCCCAGCCTGGTTGGGACCATTACCTCCCGGATCCGGCAGTGCAGGGTAGGTCACTCGTCACCTGGGCGCAGTCATTTGGTGAGTACTATTTTCCTCCTAGGACTGGAGGAACCTGGTCGGATTTCTGCCTGTACGAGGACATTCTTTGAGGCACAGGCTTGGACGCCGATTTTCGGCACCAGCAGCACACCCGCGATCCTGGGGGCGTACCCTACGAATTCTCTATCACAGATGGCGGTCCTCGGCGTACTGTTCGTTCGGCGGACGGAGCGGGCGCCTCTCATTGAGGGGCGACCTCCCGTCACGCCGGCAGACAGGGGCTGGGTGTTGCGCCTATCTGTCCGTGAGTAACGATCCACGACGCGGGGCCCTGCTTGATAGCCACCTCACTCCTGCCTCTCGCTACACCAGAGGCTACCACCCCCTATCTACCAACTTACGCGCATCCTACACTAGGCGCTCAAACTATCTTTTCCTCTTTTGGGCTCCCTCCCCAGGACACAAACACCTTACTGTGTCCAACACTTGCCGGGATTTGAAGGGGCCAATCTCAAGATAGTTTTAGGTGAGTTGCTGTTACCTCACCATGTTGCTACTTCTTAGTTTTTAATCATTTTTAATCACTCACCGCATGGTTAGAACCCGCTGCGTTTCACATATATACATACGAAGGCATTGACCACAGCGGGGCAATTTTGGTTGACATGTGTGACCATTTTTTTGACTATGCTCACCGCATTTTGTTAAAGTGCACAATCTGGTGTCACTATTGAGGGATACGAGGGCAGGAGTATTTACAGCATGATTGTTTTCTGATATGATTTGCTTTCATTTGCCATTTTCCATTTCAGATTGGCTGTCGCATCAACAGGTACTTTACCTCTTGGTGTCACTTGTGGTAATAATAGGCTAGAACATCACAGTCTCACCATATTTAAGTGTAGATTAACTATTTTCACTAGGTCCTGAGGAATTGCCGCTAGATCCACCTGACTAAACAGGCAAAAAACATGTTGACCGCACGAGATTGAGCACAACACGCTGCAGCATATTTGCAGTGAGTCGCCAACTCCATTTTTAATCAGGGGGAAGGCAGGATCATTAAAGTCTAATTTACCTGACTCTTCCATTCCCTGTTTTAATCCACACATTTGCATTTCTACACTTCTAAGGCCCCTTACACCCACTGCACCATACGGCAAGGAATAAAAGATCTCCGCCAAAGAGCCCCTGCATAGGGTGCCCGTCGGGTATTGCAGCGCCGACCCGACGAGGAGCATGCCCGATGATGAAGCATGACACCCAGCAGGCTGGGTGTGTGAGGGCCCCTCATTCCAAAAGGAAGGACTTCCCAGTCCCCCTCCTTTCCCACTAACACTACCTACTTGTAGTTAGGGACTTTGCGAGTCCCCTCCCCTGCCTTCCTATTCTCCTCACAACAGGAACTGCATACCTTTTTCTTTGCAAGTCTATTTAGGGCATGTATGCTGGACCTCTTAAAAGCCCATAGTCCCCCTCTTTTGTTGGACACCCAGCATGAGCCCTCTTCCTCGCAGGGCTCTCACTCCCGGGCTCATGCCCGTACCGTCAGCTTCTCTTCAGTGTGCTTCTGACTTTGCGCCCTCTTTCCTTCACTTTAGGTATGCCTTCTGCTGGAGCTTTGCGCACCTGGTCCCTCATCTTGCAGTGGTATCCTTTCGCCACTGGGGGTGCAGTCAGTGTTCTCCTCGTGAATGCGGTGGCGGTATACAACCGCTGAGAGCGCTCATCGCCCACCTTCTTCTCCTGTAGGTTTTCGCTGGTCTTGGGGCCTCGTTGCTCCGGCTATCACTCTTCCAGCCTTCTCCCAGGGCAACCAGTCTCTGGCAGTGCTTGCTGGGATTTACATTACTTCGCTTTTCCAAAAATGTCTGGCAGTCCTCTTGGCCAGACACTGCTGTGGTGCCATGGGTCAATGCACAGTCTCGTCTCTTCCCACGACCACAGCCAGCACCCCTGGGCTTTCCCCACTTCAAACTAGGCACCGGGGCAGCCTTCTACCTTCCCTTATGCTCTATGTGGGGCCTCTTGTGGGGTTCATTACGGGGGGTTAACAGTCTCTCAACATTGAGAGCAGTTTGATATAGGGGACCAATTGGCAGCAAACTCTGGTACTTGTACAGTTCTGCTGCTGCCGGCAGTGAGCTCATGCACAGCAGGCTTCCCTCGTACTTTCACTTTGAGCTGCAGTGCACAGTTGCAAGAGCACTGTCCATTAACATGTCTGCTCTTTATTTTCTTTTTCTGGGTGTTACCAACAAACGGCCACTAGGTGGCACTGCGGCAATAATTGTGGGACCCGGCAGCTTTCAAACTCTCGCCGTGCTGTCTCAGTATACCCGGGCCTCACTATATGCCCCACGGGTAACCGGTCACTGCTCGTGGTAGGGGTTGCCCTCAACACGGACTACACTCTCCCCCTTACCCAACATCAGAGCTGCTGCACCCTCGGGTCCAACCCACTCATCGCCAATGTAAGGGTTGGGGCCCTTGGCCCCTATGCACAGAAAATGATTACGCAGACACAGTGATATCGTATCTAGAACTGGCCCAGGGCACGTGCGCCCAGCCCCTTTTATTGGCAAGGTCACATGACCTGTGACACCTGTGATGGATGGGTGTGGGTTGATGGTGCAACACCAGCCCCCAGGGAGTGACTGGTGGAAGTCCATCACTTCTAAACACTAGAACGTGACCAGCTGGTCATTACACCAAAGACGGCTGAGGCTGAGTGGCTTTTATTGCTAGAAGCTAGCAGAAAGTTAAATATGCCTACAGATTAACTGAGGTTGTAATTTTCTATTCAACAGGGTAGTTATGGGCAAGGAAACCTGAACTATTTTATACAAAGCCAATGTCAACCACAGACGCTTACTAACGTAATTTAACTAAACTCATTCGCCCTGCAGAACCTCAGGTAACTAAAACAAAAGTAAAGCGAGTTTCATCATAGTAGTAGGATTTTTTTTTTTTTTTTTAAATAAAAAAGTGAATTTGAAATTCCTATTAAATCCAGAAGATGGCAGGAGAGCGCCACAAATCATTGTGATTCGTTTGCCTTCCAGTTGAAATCAACGGCCATTTGAACACACAAACACGTTTTCATTAAAGCGGATAAATGCTCAAACGCTACATCTCGAGTGCGACGCTTGAAACTAACAAAAGCCGATAAAGGTCTAAATCGGGTCTTGATACTTGTCGAATCTTTTATTGGTAACCGAGTTAGACTGGAAGTTTTCCACTCATCCAAGTAAGTCAGTGTCTCGCGATAGGCTGTTTGTATTACAGTGGTCCACTTCAACACCCAGATTTTTTTGTAAAGGGTGAATAATTTGCAACGATACAGATGCAATAAAAAAAATATTAGTTGGGTTTACAGTGGCTATCATCACTTTGTATTCAAGCCTCTACATCTATTTATGGCCATTTCTAGCACTAGACATAACATCAAAACACTCCCCTCCACCTCGGTTTTTGGGCTGAGGCCAAACTTTTCTTAGAAGCGAGGCTGCTGAATGCTGCGTTTACACCATACAGCGAGACTCAGTGCTTAATTTGTGAAAGACTCAGTGCCAGTGTCTAAAGGTCTGATCAGAAACCCACGTGCGGTGCAATTACAAGTTCGCGCGTCCAATACCAAGGCTGCTGCGTAGTCTTTATTCTTCCTCTTGCCTCTTTAATCCACTGCTACAAAGACGTTTTAAGGCAGTGGAAAGTGGGCAATGGCCCGGGGCCTTCACCTTCCAAGGGGCCCCCTACGAAAGTGAAATTCACACCTCTTTGTTTAGCCAACTCAGCCTTTAATGTATTATTTCATTTGGCTTGGCACCATGGGACTTGAATTAGCAGAAAATGGGTAATAAAATACAAACCTGTTCTGTACAGAGGACCCTGAAATATGCATTTCCCGGGGCCCCAAAAATTCTTAAGATGACAATGCACTACTAGTGGACACTCTCTGCCTCTTATTTCTCATTTTATGACTGTTTTTCGGTCTTTCTCTTCGTCCATCTTTCCCCTTTTGTTTGCTTTTCTCTCTCTTACTCTCAGTAAATGTCTGCTGCAGAAAAATAAGTGCTGGTCCCCCCCATAAAAAACACCTGTTCTAATTCAGCACTGTTGTTACTCCCCTCTCTACCACCACCTGACATTTTATCATACTTGCCAACATTTTGAACGTGATAGGAGGGAGATTTTGAAAAAAATGAGGGAAATTATTTTTATAATTGACTTACATTGAAGAGGAAGAGAATTGCGACGGGAGACAGCTAAAATAAAGCTATTTTGAGCTTAAAAAATCTGGGGTCGCCGGCCTGAATCTGGTCTTATCTCTCAATATCTCACCCTTGTAGGCTTTTTTCATCCATGCTTTCTCCTTTGATCAATGTTTTACTATCTTTCTCTCTTGTGCTTTGGGTTAAAGTCTGATGATGAAAAATAAGTCCTGGTCTCAAAAAAAGGAGTGCAGGTGCCGACTACCTGCAACCACTGGCACAAATAAAGCACTGATGGCACTTCATGCTTCACCAACCTCACCCTATTCACCCACACCCACGTCACCAGGACTACCCCTGCCCTCCATCTCAGGCAAGGAAATCAGCTCTTTCCCAGGAGTGGCAAGTGAGGCACAACAGCAAGTGGGGCCATCAGCAGGAAAGGAGAGAGAGACAGGAACGCTGTGGTAAATGAAGATGCAGGGTAGCCAGTAGTATAGGTGAAACTGGATAATGTTTGTTCACGAAGGTAGAAGTCTCAGGTTACAGGTAAACAATGGTAATAGGGAAGCAGGAAGGCCCCACCAGAAGCAGCATCCTTGCTGCTCAGCCCACGCACTCCAACTGACATTCACTCAAACCATGCACACATCACCATTCAATTACCTCAGTCATACTGGCTGGGCAGCAGGGGACATATAACTAAGAGGAGAATGCATGGCATAGAAATGAAGATACCACACACACACCCAGCTCAGTGCTAGAAAGAGGTGGGATGCAACCAGAGTACGGATCCAGCACCTGTTCTTGAGCTGGATCCAGAATCCAGGCTAGTCACAACTAATTGTCCCATCTCTGTCTGAGTGGACTGTATGTGGACACGGAGGCACAGCAGCAGCTCCAGTTCTGGTTCATTAAGGGCTTCCCTGGAAAGATTCGGTGCCAGCAGGAGGGATGTCTTAACTGCCAGTCAGCTCTTTTTGGCTGCATTGTGTCTTGGCAGCCAGCAGGGGAATGAACCTACGATACACTTTATACAAGTGGGCAAGCCTGAGAATTCATGAGAAGCGCCAAGCCAGGGATCCGGCTTGGATCTAAGAGCCCGAGTGCGAGCCAAGCTCGCAAAATAAATCAGCTTTGACAGCCCTGCAGACGTCAATGCACCTTTATCCCAGTCCTTGCCCCCGCCTCCATCTCATCCCTCCCATTCGAGGTGCACTATTAGGAGGGTTAACAAATGCATGTTTTTAGTGGCTGTGAATGTGCTGGTGATGTTAGGGGAACCAAGGGAGAGGCTGGCATGTTGCATTCTCTTTAAGTTTCCTGCTGAGCCAAATGCTCTGTAAAAGCCAGCATTTATTTTGTCTGCAGATTACTTTAGGGAAAAGCTAATTGCCCTGTTGAGGCTGAACTATGATAATTATCATGCTGTCCACACCTGGGAGGGTGGTGATGGGGGTGTGTAACTGAAAATTCAAAGGGCCTCTGCACTGACACTGGCTTCCAAGGGTTGCCACCTTGGTCGCAACCAAAGACTCACCCACCCAACCCGCAATCACCGCACCCAATGGCTCCTGCCCCCAGCAGACCTTGACCAACTGGACTACCCTCACCTCTGACGACACCTTCAGGATCATGAAGAGCATCCACTCTGGAGCAACCTCGGATCCCTGCATTCACGACATCTTCAACAGAGTTGGCACCTCCATCGCAACCAAACTCTGCCGCACCATCAACTGCTCCATCGAGTCCGCAACTTTTCCAGAAGACTGGAAGCACGCCGAGATCAACCCCCAGCTGAAGAAACTTTCTGCCAACCTGACGGACCTCAAGAAGTACAGACCCATCTTTCTGCTCCCCTTCCCAGCCAAAGTCATTGATAAAGCCATCAATGCCCAACTCTCCGAGTTCTTCGAAACAAACAACATCCTGGACTCTCCCAATTGGGCTTCAGAAGCAACCACAGCACTGAGACCGCTCTCCTTGCCGCTACAGACGACATCCGCACCCTCCTCGACTGAGGCAAGACTGCAGCCCTCATCCAACTGGACCTCTCAGCTGCCTTCGACGCCTTCTCCCACCATACCCTCTGAGCAAAACTCCACGACACCGGCATCCGCGACAAAGCCCTAGAATGGATCCGCTCCTTCCTCACCGGCTGAAAGCAGAGAGTCAGACTTCCACCGTTCAAATCAGAACTCACAGAGATCAGCTGCAGAATGCCTCAGGGATCCTCCCTGAGCCCCGCCCCCTTCAACATCTGCATGGCCCCGCTTGCAGCCATCATCAGAAGCCACGGACTCAACATCATCTCCTATGCCGACGACACCCAGCTGATTCTCTCCCTCACAGATGAACCTGCAGCTGCCAAGAGCAGCTTCCATGACGGGAAGAAGACAGTTGCCACCTGGATGAAGGATAGCTGCCTCAAGCTTAACTCAGACAAGACCAAAGTCCTCAACCTGGGCTCTCTCTCCCAATTCCACAGACCACACACAAAACCTCGGCATCATCCTGGACTCCTCGCTCTCAATGAACCGACAAATCAACTCTGTCTCGTCCTTCTGCTTCCACACGCTCCGCCTCCTTCGTAAGATCTTCAAGTGAATCCCCACCGAAAATGGTCACCCATGCGCTCGTCAGCAGCAGACTCGACTACGGCAACGCACTCTACGACTGCACCACCCAGAAACTTTTTTAAAACTGCAGACCGTTCAGAACGCCTCTGCCAGATTCACCCTCAACATCTCATGCCGCAACCACATCACCGGCCACCTGAGAGACCTTCACTGGCTACCTGTCAACAAGAGAATCACCTTCAAGTTTCTCACGCACGCCTACAAAGCCGGACCTGCATACCTCAACCACCGCCTCTCCTATACTCCCACAAGACATCTCTGCTCAACTGGCCCTGGCCATCGTCCCACAGATCTGCAAGACCACAGCTGGAGGAAGATCCTTCTCCTACTTCGCTGCGAAGACCTGGAACTCCATGCCTCTGCACCTCAGGCAATCACCATCGCTGCCACAGTTCATGAAAGACCTCAAGGCGCAGCTCTTCAAGTGAAACGCAGACCCAGCCCCCGCCCCCCCCCCACACCCAGCGCTTTGAGAGCCTCACGAGTAGTCATGCTTTATAAGATTCTGATTGATTGAGTGATTGATTTCCAAACGAAAGTTGTCATTTCCATCCATTTTCAAACGGTCCAGGGGACATGCGTTCAAATTCCCGGTTTTACCACTTGATCTAAATGTGAGTCCCTGGGCAACTTTCTTTCCAGGTTTCTTATCTAACAAAAAATATGTGTCACCTGACAATGAAATCAAGGTTTGCGCTGTGCCAGAGATGCCATTAACCCACACAGCCATTCACCAATCCATCCCTCATGGTCGAGATTTCTCAAATGAGGTGACACCAGAGCTCGAGTCGAGGGTATACGTGGGTAGACGACATCTACCCACTATTTTCAGAGGGTAGACACCGTCTACTCTGCTGCAAAGCTGGTCTCTTTCAGTGCAGTGCCACGTTCCTTTCCTTCTTCTCCTGGAATTCACAGAAATATGCTTAACTCGCCCTGGTGTAATAATCTGACACCAGGACACTTTCAGCCATGCCTGCACATGGTCTGCTTTTATTCCGAGCCTCAATGTGCAGTCCGGGATGGGGCCTCTCAGATTTCAGCTTCACCCATAGCAGAAGCTGAAGTTTAGGGGCCATTAGGCCTCTTTTTGATGGAGTATCCTGGTTGGGAGCTATCAGGAGTCTCACACCTAGATTCAATGGAGGGGAAACAAAGGCTCAAATCTATTCTCTTCACAGGTACTCGAGGGAGAATTGCTTTTGATTTTGTCTCCCTGTATATAAGAAATATGCATACACTGTAAGAATGTCAGATGTGTTGGCTGCCCCAGTATTTACACATATAACAATTTAAATACCACTATTTTTTTTTTTTTCTTTTGTAGCACTTTAGCACTACAGTAGTTCTAGAGTGTTATAAAAGAAATAAAACAAAATAGTGGTATTTAAATTGTTATTTGTGTATGTGTGATGTAAAGTGCTCTGATACCCTGCATTGGGATGAGTAGTGGCGCTACTCATCCCAATGCAGGAAGTCCGAGCGCTTTACATCACATGTACCTATTATACATTGACAATAAATCATACATGTCAAGCTGTAGGAGCCCCATGTCCTTCAAGCCTCACTGTGCTATATGAGAAGGATTACAATTCATGAACTGCAAGTAACAACATGATCTCTGTCTTAAAAGCAGTGGCCCACTTACCCATTTACATAAAATAAAAATCCGTCATCTGTGTGTTACATAATGTGCTTTGCAGGAGACATTAACCCTCTATGCTACTTTGATTCAGAAACTAGGACTAGGCAAAACACAGAGCTCTCCAGCAAATACGTTATCCTGCTGAGTTATCTTACCATTATTATTATTTCCTGAGATTTAGCTGCCATACAAAGATCTCTGCAGCAGGTGCCTTAACCCCATAAAATATTTTAAAGTACAGATATTGCAACCAATTAAGCAGAAAAGATTTACTGCCATGTTTCTCCTTGTTGCCAATTTCTTTGTGGCAGGGTTTAAAAAAAAAACATGTATAAGTTGAGACCCAGATTTTGCCACATTATCTGAGGAACCACCCAATTAAACAGAGCTCCCTGCTTACGTGTTCGCCTGAACCCCCATTTCGCTGTCCTACTCACACCTGCCATGGTCCATTCTCCAACACAGCATGGCTGCGTCGGGTCTCATGCACACCCAGGAGACAACGCAGATCCCACAACTCCGAAATCAAATACAGTGTGCAACTTGCATTTTTTTCTTCTAATGATCAGAGTGTTTGCAATTGTCGGTGTATACAATGATGTTATCTTGGGTAGATTAATACATTTTATAGTTCAAAATTGCAGTTTTTAGCATCTTTATTACAATGTGTTAACTACTTTGTTCTTGGTGCCAAGTTTAGTATGCCGCAGGCTTAAGTACTGATCAGCATAATATAGCCTTATAGCGGGCTATACCGGCCATTAAAGGCCCGCTCCAGCGTTAAAGGCCCGAGCCGAAGGCGAGGGGCTTTAACAAGGGAGCAGACTTTAATGGCGGGTATAGCCCAGCTACGGAGGGCTATAAGGCTATTAGAACATTCTGCCACTAGAGGGCAGAATGTTCTAACAAATAAAACAAAGGCCTCTCGGAGCCCGAGGGGGTTTAAATCCCCTCGGGCTCCGAGAGGTCTTTGTAAAACAACATTGGAATGTTGCTTTGCGCGCTTTTACCGGCCCGTAGAAGCTCGGAGCACTCCATTGTATTTAATGGAGTGCTCTACATTCCAATGTTCTAATACTTGTTAAATCTTCTTAATATATTCAAGTGTACTCATGATAGACCAACTGAACATGCATGTCACTTCCTGTGATGCCACTTCCTGTGATGTCACACGCTGTGATGTCACGCCCACTCTGCCTAACTTGGTGAGTCCCCCCACTTCGTTTTTTTTAGGACTTGTGCCCTGGGTGACACAGCTCGGTGTAGGAGGACATGTGGCGCCAATATGATTGCTACTCTCCGAAACTACTTGCACTTGTGATACAAAGGATATAAGGCGTGCGCCCCATCTGACCAGCTGCATAGCAACCGCGCCTATTGCAGTTGGGGTCTGCAAGTAGTAACATGCAGAGGCTTTCATGAGACAAATGCTTTCCAGATCCTGAGATCCAGCTGAGGACCCACCGGTTCACCGCCTTGAAGCAGATCATGGGCACACAGCAGATTCTGTTGCGAGGATATAGAGCAGCTGTGAACGCAGATAAACGTCAGGGGTAACCCCAGCCCAGAGGTATGTTTTTGATGCAATGTGTTTCATTAAGGTTTGACAGGAGTTCAATTCCATTAATGAAACCAGTAAATTTGCAGTGTGCATCATTGCCGGTGCTGCTAATTTGATGCCTTCATACTGCAGCTGAATCATTTCAGGCAGTGGTGCAGAACCAGAGAGAGTCCTTACTGCGGTAAATATAGGACGCATACATAAGTGACGTGGCCATTACTAGGACACTTTACTGCCAAAGTGGTCCTTTCACAGCTAACAGATATTGCACAAGCACATGGGAAGATATTGCTTGCAGGTTGCTCTTCGCTGAAATCTGCAGCACTGGGAGGCAGTGTCTGTTCATATATATATAATAAGCCTTGGCTGATAGGTGTGTGATCTTGTTCTGGGCTCTGTGATAGGAGCCCAGTATGCAGTGCTTAATTTGAGCCGGTGCTTTCCGGTGCTCAGCACCGGCACTTAATTGGTTTCCGGTGCTCGTCACCTAATTGTCAACACCATACAAAGAACAGTCTACCACCTGGTGGCGCTGCTCATCTAATTTAGAGATGAGCAGAACAACAGTTGTTTAGGGATATAATATACACTAAAATTGCTAATACCTGCCTTCCCAGCCATTACTTTAGCTTTGGGGACCTGGAATAATCTGAACTGTCTCATTTACATGCGAGAGAGATGGTTAGTAGTTGTTTTGGCAGCCATGACAAGGGCGATGGGTGGTGCAAGCTGCAGTGGCCTCCTGGTCAGAGCCCTGGCACTTAATATTTTACAAATTAAGCACTGCCAGTATGTAATGCTTACCCTGGCAGAGACCTGACCCCACCACCCCCCACCTACCAACCCTGTTGCCTCTCCCACAACTCTGTCCTTTCGGAAAACCTCCTTCCAACTAGCAAGATCATTTAGCGAGCTAAGCACTCTTTGGTGTTCCCTCCCTTCCCTTATGTTCCCTCTGTTTTTCTCCCCCTCCATATTGGTGTTTTTAGAGTTTTAACACAATTTTGGGTTTCAAAAAAAGTAAAACCCAGCTTTGTGTTAAACCTCAATGATCAATATGAGTGTGTGTTTATTGGTCAGAAATGCTAGTAGACAACGTGTTTGTGTTTCGTGAGCCAGTTCATTATTACGAGAGACGGGTCGGGCTCGGGTCGTGTTGGGCTCGAGGGTCGATGAGGAACCCGAGTTGAGCCAGACATCGGGCTCGAGCCAGACTTGAACTTTCAAGGGCTTGCCCACCTCTAACACTCTACATGTCACAGCAAAAGTGGCCAACAGAAAAACTGGACAAAAGGTTTTTTTTAGACTTTCAAGCTCAATTTCAGCATGTATGTATGTGTGTATGTAGCTCTATGCATGCCCTATGAAAATGTCAGGTAGATGAGAGAGAGAGTGTGTGTGAGAGAGAGTGAGAGAGAGAGTGTGTGAGAGAGAGTGAGAAAGAGAGAGTGTGTGAGAGAGAGAAAGTGTGTGTGTGTGTGTACACTCATATTAACCATTTAAATAGCACACAATACATTTTGGCACTTAGTAAGTGTTTAATAATGCTCAGTGGAGCTCAGCTATACAGCAAAGACAGAGTTAAAACGTCCACGATGTCAAACCTTTCCCGGCAGGTTACATGGAGCTGTTTGATGAAGGGCCAGGGGGAAGCAAGACAGCGAAGACAAAGATAGACCTATCAATATCCTACGGAAGTCATTATATAGTCTGTGACAACTGTTTTTGAATTACACAAAAAATAGTTTATTAAACACGTCTTTGTGCGGCCAAGCTTTATTTGAAGAATGTTATGTCGTGCGTCATTATGTGTTGTTCAGACCCCACCCCCCCAGGAAATTGCAATTTCGCGATTAGCAAAAAAAAAATCACAAAATCTGCACTTTAAAAAAAAATAATCCAGCGATTTTTACAAAAGCGTCCGCAAGAGTTGCCACTCTAAATAATTGAGGCTGATCCTACTTTCATTGGCTCTGCTCTGCTCTGCGCTGAGCCAATAAAATAAAGGTGAGCAACAAGTTAGCAGGCGGCAGAGGTTTTAAGTACCTCTGTTGCCTGCCTTTAAAACGCACAGGGCCCTCCTCCTGTGCTGACAGGCCCCCATCCTTTGTTTCCTGGGACCTGCTGACCCGAAACCATTGTTTGTTGTTTTTGTCGCTGTCATGTAACTTTACATGAGCTCCATTTACATTAAATAAGTAGATTTTCAGAGCTGGTGAGGTTTCCTAATTTGCCGAGAATCACAGGATGTTGAGCCGACTCCAGGACTGGTTCCCCTGTTGCAAAGTCGGTAACCTTTGTTCCTAGCGCCACATCCTCACCTCTAAAATGTCACCCACAGTGATAAATACCTGTCCTCAACAATCCCAGGCCACTCATGGTCCCCCTCTCCTCACTCTCATTACGTTCCCATTCTCGAGTCACCAGGATCCCTGACACTCCATTTGCCCCCTGCTGCCCTGTGTACTCATTTTAGGAATAATGGCTGCCAGAGAGCACAGAGTTTTCAAATTTAGATATGCATTCTCTGGCAGCAGACACCCTCTTGGTCTGAGGTGGATTGCTGCTGGGCACTCTGCCAGGTCACAGAAAGTGACTTAGAGTCTCCAGCAACGGCAGAGCAGCATTTTTGTGACAAGCACATGCTCTATCTGCCGCAAAATTCCGCAAATTTTGAGGTTTGGGATCGCAAAATTTGCCATCCCAGGCAGCAAAATCCTGGGGGGTCTGGTTGTTGACAACTGGTCTCATGCATTCATACTCGACTGTGCTGCACTTAGTTGACAGGATGGTGCATTTGCTGGTCAACTTTTCTGATTTATTATGTAATTTTAATTGTAATTGCATTTATATAGCGCGTACTACCCCCGAGGCATCGCAGTGATTTTGCGGCGAGTAGCATGCTTCTCCGGCACCCAAAAAGGATTAGTGGTGAATTTGTATAGGGGGATATTAAATTAATCTCTGCGGTGTCATGTGAGTTTGTTATTTGGATTGAAAAAGGATATTGGAGGGGTAGAAGAGGGAAGGGTTTGCATTTATATAGCGCTTGCTACCGCTGATGAGGTGTTGAAGTGCTTTTTGGTGGGCAGCATGCTACTCCGGAACCCAAACAGGATTAGTGGGTAATTAGTATAGGGAAATGTGAAATTAATTTGAGCGGTGGACATGTTAGTCTGTTAGTTGGATTGAAAAGGATAGAAGAGGGAGGGGTCTAGAAAGTTATTTTCTTTTTTGGGAGCTCATAACAGTAGGAGGTGGTATGGGATGAGTAAAAGAAGGGGAGGTGGAGGGGGGAAGAGTTAGAGGGAAAGGTTTAGAAAGACTTGTTTGGGAGATATGAATCGTAAAAGAGGTATGAGATGATGCAAGGAGGGGTAGAGGAGGGAAGAGTCTAGAAAGGGTTATTTTGAGGATCATAGTAGTAGAATGGGGTTTGGGATGAGTCAGAGAGTGGAGGTATAGGATATATTGAGAGAGGGCTAGAGTGATAAGTAGGGTAATGCCTTTGAGAGAGTAGTAGAATGAGGTTTGGGATGAGTCAGCGAGTGAAGGTAGAGGATATATTGAGACTGGCATAGGGTAAGATATCGGGTAGTGCATTGGAGTTGCTGAATTAGAAGTAAAGTAAAAAATATAAAGTTACATAAGCACATGGAAGGTATATATGTATAAGGAAGGCAATATATGTAGATTTAAGTTGTATTTAATAAACTCAGACTTTCAAGTGTTGCTGTACTTTAAGTTAATTTACTTGTTTTTATATATTTTTTTGTAATTCAATAGAGAAGCAATTGTCGATAGATAGTTATGATAAAAGATGTACTTATTTATGCAGTCACCTATATGCATGTTTAACATAAAATAATCTAACCATAAGTAATATGCACAATTGTCATGGAGAAAAACTGCACTCCGATCCCAGAGAGCAGTCTGGTTAACTTTCCTGAAAATGTTTTTACAACATCTACACTTCTTTAAACTCCTTTGATGCTAGGTTTGCTGCCACAGAAGCCTTCAAAGAATCATATGCTACAAATCCTTGCAACATTAAGCCTATTTATGATCATGCTTCTACAACACTAAACCTGGCAACATTTCCTTGACAGATGGGAATCATTTATCCCTTACTAATCAGAGTCCAATGAGGTCATCTTGTGTTTCTGCAGGTCACACTAGTCCTCAAATTGTTGTGTACATGAACATTGCCATATTGGAAGGTGGTGTTGAAGGCTAAAACAAAATCCTAATTTTTACTGTAATGTGGATTTTTTGTTGTATCTTGTAATGTCAAAAGTCTAGCTTTTACAAATTAAATAAATCACAAAGCTGACGAAATGTGGTTGCCATTGTCTGCATACAAGGGGGTGCTTCTACATATTATGTTATAAAGGTCACAGAAGTTCTCTATATAACATAATTTCAACAGTCATCAGCTTCTGTGGACTCTAGGTCCAATTTAAAACATGTGAGACTCATCCCCACCCCTCGGAGTTCACACTGTAAAACGTGCATGTTATCTCCAGAAAGCAATGTTTTAGTTTAGCTGTTCTGTCATTTATATTGGAACTGTGTGTGTGGATTTATTTAAGAATTAAAAAGCAGTCCAGTATTCATGTTACAAGCACTGCCTGGATCAGCACAATGAAAGGTTGACCGTCCAAAGAATTTAGGGCAACATTTTATATATTTCTGTGTGTCATTAACTGTGTGCCTTAAAATATGATTTAGTGGCAATTATGAATTTCTGTTAGTTCTACCACATTTTTATTTGGAACCATCACCCATAAAACTGTGCCTTTTATTACTTTCTACATAAGGGCCTAATTACGATGTCAAGCGGACCGCCACCGACAGGCCGTCAGTGGAGGTCCGCCCCGTCAGCCCTTCGGTCCGACCGCCGCATTATGATGCAGGCGGTCAGACCCTTGTTAGACCGGGGACAGACCGTCGCCTCCAATAGGATCTACTGATCCTGAGGGGGCAGTGGTCAGAATCGCAATCCCTAATGACAGTGGTGCTGAGGAAGGCACCGCTGTCGGGATTACCATGTCCCTCTACGACAGCCTTTTCATGGCAGTCCCACCGCCATGAAAAGGCTGTTCGAAAGGGACTTGGGGGGGGGGGGGGGGGCCCAAACAGGGCCCCATCCCTTGTGAGCCACTGCAAACTGGCCCTGGGGGCACATGTAGTGCCCCTAGGCACATCCATGCACCGTGCGCCACATGGCAAACAGTGCATGGATGTGCACAATGTGCTCTTTAACGCTGTGGCTTGTGCCGCAGCCCTTTTCCTGGGCTGCAGCACAAGCTGCAGTGTTAAAGAGCACTTTCCGACCACCAGCACATTGGTCCTATCATAACTGGGCAGTCCGACTGCTTGTCAGTCGGACTCCTGACCGCTGCAATAGCGGTCGGCGGTCCAACCACCCGATATTGTAATCAGGGCCTAAGTAAGCAATAAAAGCATTTCATTCCCCTTGTTATACACAGCATTTGATAATTACCTGTACTGCTATAAATCTAGTCAGGCAGCCCACATGATTCAGGTTGGGTATGCCAAGATAGCCCTCTTTGGGAGAAGGCTGCGGTATGAGAGCAGGACATCACGGCGCAGACAGGAACCGAAATGTGAGGCCCTCGAGCACCAGAGGGTGAAAGAAACATGCAGCATTATGGAGCGAAAAGGAAAAGAATATCAGAGTCGGTGCTTGTGGCCAGATATAGGACTCTGAGCCACCCCTCATAAGTTCAGGGTATAATGAAAGAGGGATTTATTTTACTATGTGAAGCAGCGCTGATTTAAAAATTGGATTGAACAATTCTGGTAATTCAACCCTTGTAGTGAGGTAGCCTAGAATCGTGCAAAATGTGATACCAACATAAAACTTTGCACAGGGCTTAAAAATAAGGTAAAAAATGTGTGATGATATAGACCCCCAAAATTGTATGGCTACTTTGCCCATATAACGTCATAAAAGAAAATGGCCGCCACTATTATTTGTATAGTGATTATGAATCTAATGTAAGGCATCCATCACATCATTTCAATCATTTTTCTGGTCGGGAATGCCAAAAGTGGTACAAATTCTGCATTTTAGTTGACCCCTGATGAAGTATGAGACATTTTTAATCCAGTAAGTAAATACCTTATGATGTAAATAAAAAAAGTATGTTGTACTGCCCTTATAAACTAACACTTTTTTTTTGTTGCAAGTTTCTGAAATTGTGAAAAGATTATCCGCTGTCAATGAGTAAAAATGTCGATTCAAAGATATGAATTTGTAAATATTAATGAAGAGTTTATATCTAGTACACAAAATGTTGGAACTGAGATTGATTGGGATCTGTGTGTATTGTGTCAACAAGATCTACCAGACGTGTTAATGTGTCCAGCTAATAGTAAACGTTTTGTTAAAGGAATTGGGTACAAAAGTTTGCTTGACGATCGGCTAGCTTTTGACTAATTAAAAGGCCTTCCATCAATCATCAAGACAAAATTGTAAAAAATCATGATGTCGTTGAACAACTGTTAAATGAATACTGTGGAAAATTCCATAAAATGTGTAGAAACAAATTTGACACACAAACTTGCAAGGTTATCAAAAAAAAACTAAACTAGTTCAAGACAGTTTTCAAGAGAGTACTTCGTACTGTACGTGTGCTTCATTTATAGTAGGTGAATTGAAAGATACATGTTTCTTCTGTGACAGAGTGTCAGGGGCAGAGCTTATAAATGTGCATACACTTGAATTGAGTAATCGAGTTCGAGATGCTGCAGTTGCATTATGTTACTCAAAAGTACTCGCCAAGTTAAGTAGTGGTGATATGGTTGTGACGGAAGCGAAGTACCACAAAAAGTGTCTTGTTAGTTTTTATAACCGGCTTCGGCAAATACAGAACAAAGAAAAAAGCGAGGAACAACAAATGACAATCTATGGCATGGTATTAGGTGAAATTGTAAACTATCTCGAAGATACACTTCAAAATTCTGAAATATCGCCAGTATTTACTTTATGTAACATCAAATCACTCGTAGTTGGTCGTATGACAGAATTAGGCGTAGAAAATGCAGACAAATAGGAACACAGCACACGATTAAAAGAAAAGATTCTTGATTTCATACCAGAACTTACAGCTGAACCAAAAGGTAGAGGTATTCTTCTAATACGCAAAAACAATATAGGCCAAAATATATTCAGTATTGTTGCAGGGATTCTGTACATACACAGAGCTATGCACAGGATAATAGGACCTCGGAATATAGTGGTGAGTCAACCATAAACCTTAGCTCCTAAAACCCCAACCCGACTAGCTGTAGCGTCTCATTAGCAACAATACTACCAATGATTAGACAACCCAGAGCACGGTATCTCTCTCTCAGGACTCGCAGGAGCAAGAACACCCTTTCATCACTCACTCATACCTGTCCACAACGTGCGTAATAGGAGACACAGTATAGTTTAAATATTTATTTCAACTATCGTGCTCTAAGATACAGTACACGAGCCAGTACTATCAGCATAATGCATAATGATAATATAATCAGCATAGTTACAATTCCATAGAATACAAACGGAGAAAGCATTTCATAAAGCAGTGGATATAGAGCTGAATGACTATACCACCCTCCCCGTGCTATTAGCTAGTTTATTATATAAACAGAAAACCTCTGGGCATTGTCAGGCGGACCCTCATACCTCAATATCTAGATGCAAGGTTTACATCATCAGACAAGCACAGCTCTTCTCTCTGGAAAGGTCTTTCTCCATCTGCTTCCAACAGTGCAAACACAATATTAAAAGCACCCGAATTTCTACAGTTCAGCTGCACATAGTGTTATGTCTAGGTGCGAGGGATAGGCCAGTTCAGTAAGAACAAGGGACGTTGTTTTTCGACCTTGTACATGTTGTGCAGAAGCGACCCACAGGGAACAAGAGAAAAGTTGAAAGACAGAAATGCAGACAGTCCTAATATAGCCAGGCACAAGCAGAGGCTTGAAAAACAAAGTCACAAAGTAACGTGTGCAGAAAAGGCATCATGGCAGCCAGGCCGCAGCCAACTTAGCAGGGCAGGCCATGAGGCCACAAACCACATGACACCCTCCCCTGGACAGTCCATTGACCTAGACGGAGTTCAAAGTGAATGAGCAGAACAGATACGTCTGTTGTGAAAAAAACAAACCCCATGAAGGACAATGAATGGGAGAGAAAAAAGAAAAAGTCTGCAGAAAAAATACAGCGCGAAGCTGAAAGCGGAGGCCCTCGTCAATCCATCAAGGTGTAGGTGCAGAAAAACGCCACACTTTCCAAGAGGACATCGTTGGAACCATCAGAAAAAAGAGACGCCATCCAGTCCAATAAATCAAAACTGCAGTCATGTTCCTCATAAGAGGGAGCAGTAAAGAGCATTGTGGGACAACTTGCGTGATACTCAATATAACTTTGTTGTAGGAGAGTCTGAGCAGCCACACAGACATCCCATTGCGCCAAAATTCCAAGTGCAGCTGCACGCGCCATATAGCCATCCCCGGAACAGTCCCGCTCATGAGCCTCTAAGGGACCCATCAAGGGGACAAAATCCGGGCGAGACAGAGACGTATTGGAAAGGCAATAATCCAAGGACCAGGAAAAAGGACATCGGATGCAAGTCATCACAGGTTGCACGCAAGTGAAATACGCAAAGCGAAACGAAAGACTGTAGGACACACTGAGAGTCGCCAATGGCAGGACGCCGAAGCCGGCGAGCATGCATTCACGGAGCATCTGAAGTCGACCGGGGTCGAGAAGGGCCCAATGAAGTGCAGTCATTGCGCAGTAAACAGACCAAAAGCAAAATACCAGCCACCAAAGCGAGGATCAACGGAAAGCCGCCGAAGACGCTGGAAAATATGGAATGATTAAAAGCCGGTATTACACCAAAGATAGTTTGAAAGGAGGTCACAAGGCCAGAGCCCACAACTTTAAAAAAGTGCACCAGACCCTCGGTGCGTGATGCATTAAAAACGCGGTGAATCAGTTCACCGAAATGCTGTGGGAGGTTAGTGTTCAAAAGGGCCTGTATCTCACTGTGGGTACTTGCCACCTGGAGAATGAATGTCTCCCGGGCGGATGTAAGCATAACCTCCTGGTACAATAATAGCGCCTTTTTTCTGCTCAATTAATTGAAATCTGCCTTCAAGGTAGGAATGGAAGGCCAAATGGAACTATCTATGATGTCGTGCGGGGGAGGAAAAAGCACGTTTTTGCAGCAGACAACTCTGTGGGAAACGGTAACAATATATGGTATACCGGCTAGCATGCCACAGCAGTCCTGATTATTCAGAAGCAGATAGCTACCATTTGCAAGCACAGTGAAAGTAGGAGATATAGCAGGAATACCCTTCAAAACACAAGCAAGATTCGGAGCTGAAACGTTACAAGCGCCGTGCAATTTAATGTGTTTGCAAATAAGGGAATGACCCACAGTAGAATCACAAGTCTCGCCTGTGAGAAACACCTCCTTCCCGTCCCGAAGACATTTAAACATGAAAGGCAGGGACCACAGTTCATGCAAGAAGGCACTGCCCAAAGGCTGAAAACGGCCAACGGGATAATGTTTCATGCAGGAACTGAATTCAAATAAAGAAAAAGGTAAAGCGATAACCCCGTGTACTAGCCACACCGCAGAATCCAATTCCGCAACAGAGAATGGTAATGGCTCTATTTTCTCGATATGTAACAATGTGTATGTGGCATCTTTCATGGACATGAACTGCTGATTGTCGGTCAAATTAAAAGGTAAAAATAAGGCAGTGGTGTTCAGAAAATGCCAAGGAACCTTACCCAACTTAAGTGTCTGCAAAGTCCATGCAAACTGCATAACTGAACGCAATTGATTCTGACCATGATATAACACAGAAACATCATCTTGTACAATATCAACAACAGAGGAAACAATATTCTCTAATGTGTAAATGCAGGAAGACAGGGTATTAATACTATTGTCAACAACAGCAAGCACCTTTTCTAAATTTGCTTGATCAATCTCCTGAAGGCGGGAGGCAGCTTCAATTTGCGAAAGCTTCCAGAGTTCATTATAAGTTTCATAAATGAATCTCTTAGGTCGAGGGCCGCGAGGCCCCAGAACAAAATCGGACAGATCAATGTTGCCTGAAAGGAGGGATAAATGCTGTTTTACAGAATCCAAGGAAGAGTGTTGCAACCACTGTTTACATAATTTTCCAACGGAATATGTTGTAACAGTACGAGAGTCAGAAAACCTCGGGTCTGGCTTATCCTGTTTGTAACCAGGAGCTGAGTCATGAAAACGCAATTGGCAGGCATTTGCTGCTGCGGGTCAAGCCAGCCAGGGTGACTAAACAAACGTGGAAATATTAAATGAATTGTTCTGAAACAAAGCCTGCAACTCTCTAAGGGAAACATTTTCAAAGGAAATATTAAAATGCAAGCTCTCATTAGTGGTGGAAGACAACACAGTAATGGAAGGTGCATTTAATTGTTTGGAAGTAGCCAAACCCCAACACGTGGTTTGATAGATTGAATGATTTAAAATTAGAATTTGGGTCGGGATAAGGCAAGCACAGTGCAAGGCTTCTGTGCCCTGTACCTGCCAGGATTTGGAGCCCCAAATAGATTTCAAGTCAATGGTGTCCCGCCAGTGCTCATAACCACCCACAGCCAAAGCGGCCAAAAAGGAACCTGAATACAATAACTTGGTGTGGGTCAACATGATCTTCTGCGTAGAAGAGGTGTTTAATTTAAAATAATAGGACCCAGGGTTCGATCTATCAAAGTTGGTAAAATAAGTAAACTTGTTTCTAAGAGTGTGGGAGCTGCCTGGCAAAGGGGTAGGACAATGTTCCCATTGGGTGTAATTAACAGGACCCCTAAGGGTACTTGGTTTATGGAGGAAATGGTTGCCCCAATCCTGGTAACAATATAAATCGGCATAACTTGCAGAATTCATGTACAAATCTTCAGCATTAAAAGCAGCATAATATTTCAAATCAGTAAATAATGATTCAACTGCATGCACATCCCAATCGTCAGAATGAATATTACTTTTAACGACATCACCCATTGAAACACGGAGGACATTTGGAAATTTAATAATTTCGGTAGGTCCATGAATTTGGAAGTTTACTGCATCCCATACGATGCCATCAGCGACTGGGAAAGCTGAAATGTTCACAAATGTGTGGTCACGCTTCATGATGTGAGATGAAGAATGCGGGGCCAAAGTTCCAGCGACAAAGTACACTGCAGAGCGTTCTGGTAAATAGTGACCATTTATTAGTAGAAAAAAAACTGTGACAAAGCCAATAGACATGAACAAAAAAATCAGGAAAAAGACCAACCAAATGTATGTCCAGGGAGGAACCAAAAAATTGTCTCTGAACCAGGATACAAACAAACTGAATTTGGACGGGATTAGTGATGAGGTGGAATCCGAGTCAAAGGAATAACGTGTTGGGCTAAGTGGCGTAGTTGGTGCGTTAGCCACCGACTTGTTGGCTGGGTATGTATACTCAGTCTCCTCTTCGCAGGGGGAAGCCGGGAAGTCGAGTAAGCGATCAGGCAAATCTACCATCTCGATAGCAACATCTGTGACCGTTCGGGCAAGAGGGCCACGAACATATGTCCGGGATATGACTGGACAAGAGACCGCTGGTGCTACACTATTCAGGATTGGCCAGATGTTGTAGCTTGACATTGTCCACTGAGATGAATCTGTTGTCCTTTCGACCAGGAAGCGGTGGTAAGATGACTGTACGAGTACCCTTCAAGCCAAGGACTGGAACTGGTGCACGATAAGACGGGCCAAATTCTTTTTTGTTCTCCACTTTCTCTCGAACCAGATCTCCAATCTTCGGAAGCCAGCCGGCAACCGGAATCTGCAACGCAGCGTCTGCGGCTGAAGGTAAATGTTCATTTGCAAGTTTGTCTCGGTCTTCTTGTAAGCTCTGTAACATAGTAGAATGGTTATCTACGTCAAAGATGGTGGACTGCCTCGCCATGTCTAGACCATCAAGGTCGGGCACAAACATTTGTATGCCAAAGAGCATTTCATATGGGGTCCGCCCACCCAGAGGTTTTCTAGGGAGATTATTAAGTGCACGTTGTACGGTATACAAGTGGGCCAGCCAGTTCCTGCCAGTACCTAAGACTCTAGCTGTCAAGGATTGCTTTAAGTCACGGTTCATTCGTTCAACAATCGAATTGCCCTCAGGCCGATTTGGAGACGAAAATTTCACCCGCACCCCCAGGGAACCCATTGCGTCCTTGTAAGCCTTAAAGGCAAACGCTGGACCTTGGTCCGAATGGAAGGTGCCACACGCGAAAACTCCCACAAAGACACACAAATCCCTTATGACATTTCGAGCGTCAGCACTCCGTTGTGGCCAGACCCAAATGAACCGTGTGCATGAGTCCACTGCAACCAAGATGTATTTATATGCAGTGTCTGAAGAGAATGGACCGCAGTGATCCAGGTAAACACACGCAAAAGGTCTGTTTGAAATGCAGAGCGGTGTTTGTGGTGGGCGTGTAACCGTGAAAGGCTTAATCTATTGACAAACGTCACAAGAAAGCACATAGGTACGGGTTTGTTTGTATAACCCACGCCACCAGTACCGCTGCTGCAAGAAGGAAACCGTCGCAGAAACGCCTGCATGAGCCGAAGCCATGCCTTCGTGTGCGGCCGTTATCAAGGAAAGCCTGCGGTCCGCGTTGGGAATCAGCCGATCACCAACATCCGGAATACTTACGAAAGGAGCCTGTTCGGGACCTACTTGATAAGTATATTTGGAAGGGAAACCCCAAGGATATTTGGTACCTTCCTTTGTTGCAGCAATAGCTGCCAAGATATCAGTATCTATTTTAGTCATGGATCTTGTAACTGCTGCGACTGAGCACGTGGCTACTGCTGATTTGGCAGCTTCGTCTGCCAAACCGTTACCAACAGCGTGTGCGCCCACACGCTGGTGGCCAAGGGTGTGAATCACCTGTGTGAGCGGCAAACGTCGTTTAAGATCTGCCACTCGAACCCAAAGCATCTTATGCTTAATTGTGCTGCCTTTTGCATCTCTATAGTCATTTTGCGACCAAAAGAAGAGATTGTCATTGAAAGATTGAACACAGTAGTATGAATCACATACAATCAGAGTCGTCACATCTGGATTAGCGAACTCAAGTGCGAGCACCAATGCGCGCAGCTCGGCCAATTGTGCAGTACTGTCTCCTAGTGCCTGTGTGTGCACGACAGTTGATCTGAACTTTCCGTTCACCATGGTACCTGCAACAATAGCACATGCCGCAGAATAAGCATGCTTGGAACCCGTGGCCGGTTGTGCCGAACCATCGGTATAGATTATACAATCGTAATCCTCAAGCGGTAGCAGAGACAGAGGAGGAGGATGAACAAATTCATACTGTAAAAACTCCTGTGTCTGTAGAGAAGAGTCAAAAATGAAAGTGACATCCGGGGACGTCAAAGATGTTGCCCACTGTATCCAACGGGGGTGCAAAGCTTTAGAGTTCGGAACACTTGCTTTAGTCACTGCCTCTAGGGCAGGATATGGTGTTACCACCAGAATGCGTTTTCCCTGTGCCAGTGCGCGCTCTTTTAGAATCGCCATTTGCACTGCAGTCAAAACTTTCTCCACAGAGGAAAAGCACATCTCTGCGGAAGTGTACAGGTGTGACTTGTATGCAATCGGTACTGTGTCACCTTCGTTAAAGGTTAAGTACGTGAAACCCACTGCCCCTGGAATTATTCTAATCACCAGGTTTGTGTGGTTGTCACAAGTCAACAAGAACTTAGATTCAAGAAGATCTGTCTGCAAAGACTGCAGTATGGAGGAATGCTCCGGAAGCCAGCATGACTTCGAAAAGTTAGGCTGTATCAAGGCATACAGTGGCTTGATACGCTGGGCATATTCGGGAATGTAAGTACGCCCGAAGTTTAAAAAACCCAGTAAAGACTGAAGTTTCTTCAGAGTGGTTGGAGGGCACAAAAGTGCACATTTCTCCAAGAAATGGGGGGCTAAGCCCTTACCTTCATTGTTGAGTTCATAACCCAAAAACAAAACGGTAAATTCAGCAATGTGGGATTTGGCAAAGTTGAATTTGTATCCCAGGACCGCAAATTCAAGTATAATGCGGTCCACTCGGGAAAGATGCTGGTATAATTCGTCGTCTGTCAGATAGATATCATCGACGTACGAACATGCATCCGGGTCTATGCCGTCTAACAAAGAGACGACACGGGCAGCGAATACGCCTGGACTGTTCTTATAGCCCATAGGTAAACGCCGGAATTTGATTTGTTTACCACCGGAGGTAAAGAGCTCCATTGGCTACTCTCCGGGGCTAAGTTATGCGTGTAGAATCCATTGGATAGGTCAAGGGTAGTTTTATATTTTTACGCACAAGACTGTCTACAAGCGCAGAACTGTGTGTGTTTTGCACCGCAAAGGTCCGACAATGAGAGTTCAAATGTCGGTAATCCAAAACTAAGCGGTACGATCCATCGGGTTTAGAAACCGCGAAAAGGGGATTATTCATCGGTGATACGCATGTTTCAATTACTCCTTGATATTCCAACTGTGTTAGAATCTCGGAGACGGGGCCTTTAGCTTCCCGCTTGATGGGATATTGGGGCTGTGGCTGAGGCAGCGAACGTAAAGGAATATCATGGGGGGGGTGGGGGGGGGGGAGTCTTCATCCCAGCCCACGTGGTTGCGGTATAGCGCCGGAGCCAGGGACGCAGCCCACTCGGCTGCGAGAGCCTCCGCTTTGTCCTTGGGGACATGGCGAGAAAAGCTCGGAAGGATTACCTCCTCCCCTCTACGCGCAGCTAGTACGAATGGGGGCGGCCAATCCGCCTCTGCCAACAGAATGTCGTACGAAGAGGTCAGAGTTTCCCAAAAAATCCCTTTAATAACACGCTGTATGTCACCTTCAATTTGAAAAACAATATTGTAAAGTCTGTCAGGGGGTGCCACTCTGGTGTCTGCTGTCTCAACAGTAATGAATGTATCAGTTGCTGTCGCCTCCACATGAGGACGTAGCGCCTCCCGCACTATGGTAACTTCTGCGGCGCTGTCTAGGAGTGTCACTGCCCACGTCCAATTCAGGAGTCTCGTTCTCACCGTCTGTGGCATATCTCGCTGTAACAGCGGCAACTTTTTTCTTCTGAAATTGTGGGCGAGAACGTGGAAATTTGTCGGGCTTCCCTCGGACTTGTTGTCGAGGTGGGTCTCGTCCCGGAGGAGTCTCGCGACCCCTTCCTCTATCTTGGCGATCTCCTCCACCGGCCTGAGAAGTTGTTGGTGCCTGTGAAGAACGAGGAGAAGGGGAATCAGGGACTTGAAATCTCTCTGGAGATTTAATTCTCGCCCTATCGCGCAAATCATAAGTGCGTTCAGAAGAGACTGAAGCCGGGGAAGCGCCTCGCGACCCTGGCTTCTTTTGTTGCTTACCCTGTTTTTTCTATCTCCAGTTCTTTTTAGTAAAGAATGGCTTCTCATCCTTCTCTGTTTGAGATTTCGGTTGAGGCTGTGATTGAGTTTGCGTTTTTGCAAAAGGCTTGACTCCCAGGCTATTACGTCCAATGGTTTTGTAAGCCTGGGCTATAATTTTTGGTAATTCGCGCGGCTTGTCCGGATCTGGGACCAAAGCCAAAGCATTAGCTACTTGAAAGTTCACTGCATCGCCCTTGACATTCGCAAGGATCAAATCAGCAACTACGTCGAACACTCCCACCAGTCTCATCCCTAATTCCACAGCCGCTTCAGGGCCATGCTCATCCTGTACACGTTTAATTACAGAGGGGAGAACCGTCATGGAAGGAGTGCCGAAACACTTCGCATATACTGCTTCGAATACCCTACCCCAGTTGTTGCATTCTGCCAACTCGGGGACTAAGTCTTTTGGCAAACTAATCGTCAAAATCCTGTGTTTTTCCACGGGAGAGGTGTTAGGAAAAACTGCCTCCAGCTGGTCAAACTTCTCTGCAAGCCAATAAGGAAAATCATCCTATTTTTGTGGGCGCTTGCCCATCACCGAATTAACCATGACAGGACTTATGGTCACACCGCCTGCTCCAGCTGGATGGCCTGCAACTCCAGGCAGGGCTCCCTGGATGTTGCCTGTGACATACTGTACTAAAGCTCTATGCACTCGTATCAAAGACGAATGCAAAATACGCAGTTCACCGACTGCCACCGTCATATAGCGCGGATGTGGGGTATACCCGGCCAAGACAGGCCAAGTGGCCCTGTCTATTGATAAGGGGCCTAAACGAACCGCGGTGACTGGTTGGGGGAGGGCGCCATCAAACCAAACACGGTGTTGCCATGCCGTGAGCGGTACTTCAAGATTCCTATATGGTCTATAGTGATTAGGAACAATGGTGGCTTCATATTCATGGAACAAATTATCAGCCCCATCCACCGCCGGAAAGGTGATCCAAGAGTAAAACACCTCAAAGTGGTAAGCTGGATCTGCTTGTACCACAAAGATTAGATCGACACCCGCGTCAGGCACTCCATACACTGTCAAGTGAGCCCGGAGCGCTGCGCGGCTATGTGCCGCAATTTGTACAGCCATTTAAGGCTAAAAATAGTTCGACAACCTAATGTGAGGCAGCACAATAGAGGGTTATATTTAAAAATCCTTTTAGCAACTTCAAGCTTGAAAGAACCTATAAAAGCGTCAATATAGGAGGTATCACCTTCACACACGCTTCCGGAAGCGTCTGTGAAGGGGTTGTGGACAAGCACAAGTACTACTCAAGCGTCTCGCAGATAAGCAGCCCACTCGTTGGTTGCGCCATGTTGCAGGGATTCTGTACATACACAGAGCTATGCACAGGATAATAGGACCTCGGAATATAGTGGTGAGCCAACCATAAACCTTAGCTCCTAAAACCCCAACCCGACTAGCTGTAGCGTCTCATTAGCAAACAATACTACCAATGATTAGACAACCCAGAACACAGTATCTCTCTCTCAGGACTCGCAGGAGCAAGAACACCCTTTCATCACTCACTCATACCTGTCCACAACGTGCGTAATAGGAGACACAGTATAGTTTAAATATTTATTTCAACTTTCGTGCTCTAAGATACAGTACACGAGCCAGTACTATCAGCATAATGCATAATGATAATATAATCAGCATAGTTACAATTCCATAGAATACAAACGGAGAAAGCATTTCATAAAGCAGTGGATATAGAGCTGAATGACTATACCACCCTCCCGTGCTATTAGCTAGTTTATTATATAAACAGAAAACCTCTGGGCATTGTCAGGCGGACCCTCATACCTCAATATCTAGATGCAAGGTTTACATCATCAGACAAGCACAGCTCTTCTCTCTGGAAAGGTCTTTCTCCATCTGCTTCCAACAGTGCAAACACAATATTAAAAGCACCCGAATTTCTACAGTGCAGCTGCACATAGTGTTATGTCTAGGTGCGAGGGATAGGCCAGATCAGTAGGAACAAGGGACGTTGTTTTTCGACCTTGTACATGTTTTGCAGAAGCGACCCACAGGGAACAAGAACAAAGTTAAAAGACAGAAATGCAGACAGTCCTAATATAGCCAGGCACAAGCAGAAGCTTGAAAAACAAAGTCACAAAGTAACGTGTGCAGAAAAGGCATCATGGCAGCCAGGCCGCAGCCAACTTAGCAGGGCAGGCCATGAGGCCACAAACCACATGACAGTATCTGTAAACAAAATGCTCTTCAGGATGGTGTCTCCCTGGCCAATGCAGTTGCTATTTATCGAAAAGAAATGTTTCAGCTTGAAGTAGATAGATTTAGTGGACAGTTTGAGCAAAATTGCCAGGAAAGGTCAGTAGGGGCTGCTATGCTAAATCTAATATGAATGATTATGGAAGGTTGTAACATTTCAAATGACAGCACAGTAAATGATAAGCAGAATGCAGCTTTGTCAGCCTCACAGCTTGTTCGGTATCATACCAATAAGTGTAGGAAGGTAAACCCTAAAGGAAACATCCGCCACAAAAAAGATAATGAAACTCTACTACCTCTTTATATTGGATTAATGGTGCATGCTAAAACTCGAAAACGGGAATTTGTTGACAAACTGCACAAATTGGGTGCATGCGTGTCATATGAGCGTGTTCGAGAAGTGTCAGCAACAATAACTAACAAACAAATTAAGCAATTCTGCAATGACAGGGTTGTGTGTCCAACAGGCCTTCAACTCTCCACTTTCCACTTGTGCTGCAATAGACAATATTGATCACAATCCCTCGTCATCTTCATCCACTCAGTCATTCCACGGAACAGCCATATCTCTGATACAGGGAAAATCAGATCCACAGGGTATATCATCCTTCTTAAAAATTGAAGATAATGAGTGGACCAAGAAATGTACTTCATCCCTATCAGAGTGGTATTTGCAGTTACCATGTACAACAACAACAAAAAAACAGCCAAATGTACCTGTAAGTAATATCAATGCCTCCCAGCCTCCTCCAATTCATAATGAACCAATGTCAAATGAATAGCTGCGTATAATTCAAACTCTTGATCTCCATAATCTAATGAAAATAAGCAACACCATTTAGGCTGTTTTCCACTCCAACAGAAGTGGTTCTGTCACAGATAGCCAGAGTGTATTGCTACCGTTATTAAATGAGTCAATAAATTCTACTTCTATGGTACGCCACTACTTTGATATACTAAAGTGTACACCGGCCACAACTAATCCTAATCGGACTCCTGTGGTGACGTGATCAACCAGTATATGCAACAGCTAAACAATTACAGTGGTTACTTCCAGAATTGTATGGGGAAGACAAAATGGTAGTCATGATGGGAGCATTACACATTTAAATGTCATTCCTTGCAGTTTCAGGAGATTGGCTTGATGGTAGTGGTTGGGCCGATATTTTAGTTGAAGCCAATGTTACCAGTGAGGGTAAAGTTGGACAATGTCTAAAAGGGTCTCATGTAAAACGATCCTGCTACATACATGAAGTTGGTGTTGCATCATTCTATATACTTTTGAAGAAGGCTTATGATGTATCTACTGATGGGCAAATATCCATGAAAGAATGGATTACACAAAGAGTTGCAGAGTCTGTTTATTTCAAATATTGGTATATTACACTTCAACTCGAATTACGGCTATTCCAGTTTCTTGATACCATTCGATCAGCAAATTTTGAGAAGTTTATAGTAATCCTGCAAATGATCTGTCCTTGAATGTTTACTATGGACCACACCACTATGTCAGGTGGATGCCAATGTTCATTGAAATGCTGTTGAGCTGAAAACAAGAATGACAGATGTTTATATAGGATTTTCAAATGGATATTGTGTTGCTTGTAAAAGTGGTAGACCTTATTCCTGCATATCTCATGATCAGATGCATGAGCAGAGTAACAAGGATATAAAATCAGACGGCGGGGAAGTTGGTATTCTTGATAATCCTAGTGCACTGATAAAGCAGATGGTATCTGGAACTCTAATTGTCAATTTACTGGGACAATTTGATGAACAAATGGGATTCAGTGAAAACGAAAATAATTGTGTTCACAAATGACGCTCAAATATACATCAGTCCCGGTACCATATGCACCTAATATACCCTTGCGGGGCCTCCCTACCTCCTCAGGCACATTAACAAGCAGGAGACTGGCTCCCTGGGAGCGAGAAGGGGTTCAAACAGTGGGTGATTTGTACGCAGAGGACACCCTTATGACAAAAGAAGACTTCATATATATATATACATAACCTCTGACACTCTTCTTGGCACACGCAAGTCTCCTATGGTATGTGAGGTCGCACTGGGCAGCAGATGACCAAGAACCGGGGACACATGAATTACTGAGGGCCTTGCATACAATGGGTCATGGCCGTCGCCTGGTGCAATGGTTATGTAAGGGACTCCGAGACTAACTTGTGACTCCGCTTACTGCACCGAGAAAGAAGTGGGAGATATACCTGGGCAGAGTATTCTCTGACAAGGAATGGGCGGGAATACTAGAATATCCAAAGAAAGTATCTCATGATTTGAGATTTAAATGTATTCAATATGCCATAGTGCATCAAGCATATTTAACACCACACAGACTTAGTCGGATATACCGAATATTGGGCAGGTGTAACAACTGCACTGAGTGAACTTACACGCCTGGCTCATATAGATCACAGATCACTTAGAACCTTGCATACTGGGGATCCCTAAAGGTCCCAGGGGGTCCAAGGTGGAAACACAATTTACTAACCTGGCATTATTGTTGGCAAAGCGTCTTCTTACAAGACAATGGAAGTCGCAGAGAGCCCCACGTTTAATAGATTGAGGAAAGAGCTACATTTGTGGGGCCTCGCCAAAAATGTAGTTCTTAGGCGGGAGGAAAGTAGGGGTCTCCACAAAAATCCAATTTTGATGGAGTGGGACATGTTATTGTAGAGATTCAAGGTGCAGACCCCAGACTCCAAGGAGGTATTGGGCTCCCAGATAGTGAATGTGCACTAATATAGAATGCTTGCCCCCTAATGACTGTACAAGAGTAAACTCCGTAATACTGACGTCCCCAAGATTTATATATAAAGAGCATCACACTCGCATAAGCACCTCCCCTCCCCATCAATATGTTGATGGCTTCTAGTGATATACAAGGGTTATAGTTGGGTTGGGGATCCGGGTGGGTGAGATGTTGCATTTGACCATTTGATCTTATGCCCAGGATCATCATATGTATATGCTTGCTATAGATCAAAAAAGCAGTTGACTGTACTTAAAAGGTAGATTGAATCGCATGCATCTGTGATATCTGTCACACTGCAACGAATGACCTGGTTCTGTAATACAAGTAGATTCTTAAAATAAAATGCAATAAAGTTTGTGTGAAAAAAACAGGGTTGTGTCCTTTTTTCTGGGCATAAAATGATATATGCACCTTCATTTTAAATAAGAGTGTTGAAAAAGGACATGTAATATGGGATGCGACTAATCACCTACAGGAGCTGGTGAAAAGAAGGTTGGCTGATACTGTAATTCAGGTACGCTATTATCCAAGAGGTTTTGTGCTTTTAAATGATACTATAGAACCAACAACATGTTTTTGGACTTTCTAGTGTCAGAGAATTGATAAGTACCACATTTAAACAGTCCATGTTTTGTGGGTTGCAAGTATGGTGGAACATTATGAAGTTCTGAACTTGATATATAACGTGCAATTGCTTTGTTTCACTCAATAACCGATGAATTCAAGGAAACACATATATAGACTCTGCAAAGAAACAATTACCACAGGCAATTTGCCACAGGGGTTGCAGGACCACTTGCGAACAAAATGGATCCCAAGTATGTAAGATTCAAGTCGCAACACATTGTGTGGGGTAGAATGTGTCAAAAGCGGGCTAATGAATATTTGCTGACAGTGATCACACAACTCAAACAATCATTTAATGAGAATATGAATGCAAGCTACACGAAGAAAGACAAAGATTGGGTAAACCAGATGTTTGCTGGGTGGTGTCTATGATATGGGCCTAGTTTATGTATTGGGCACGAAGATGCCCTTGTGTAAACACCATCCCTTGGAAGTTTTGTTGTGCTCTGCAGATGTAAAAGCTATTCAATAACACTTGCAGTAATGGCACAAGAGTCTACAAAGATTGGGTATACTAAAAGACATTTAATAACACTTGCAATAATGACACTTAAGGATAAATCATCATAGTCTGCACGAGAAACGGCATGACAAATTCGAGAAAGTGACATTAAAAACATTAAAGCTCACTTAGAATAATAAATGGCGACCACAGAATATTAAATAAAAGTGAGTTTCAGAACTCACACTATTAGCATTTAAGATTGTGAAAAAACCATTAGGCGATCTCACGATGAGTACGATTACCGGCATCAAATTGGAACTTGCAGAGTCCCAGAGAATCCAGGAGTTCGGGATAAAGAAACTTCACCCACTCTTTTGCGGCATGCTTCATCATAGGTATCCACATCCCTTTACTGGTGTGAGGTAATGCTACCTGGACAGACTCAACCTCCTATTGGGGGGAGCTCCTTATAAAATAACACTGGATAGGTAAAGGAATCCAGAAAATAAAATTACCTCAAGGCTAAATCAAAGATTTTCTTTCATCAAAGGTACCGTGGATAAACTTAGAATATTTTAGGATGCCCATTGAATACTATGACTCTAGCATCCTTTGAAATGGCAACATGTTTCAGCCCGTAGGCTGCCTCTTTGGGTCAAAGGCCATCTTCAGCTCTGGTGATCCCTACCTGACCTAAGCATTCACCCATGCATGCAGGGTCATATGCAGGGTAAAAACCCTAGTTTGGAAGGGTTATCATACAACTAACGGTCATTAAATCGAAATTCGTGAAACCCTAATTGTGGGTTAGCATATCTTCATGATCCTGAGGAGGGGGCTCCCTCTGTAGTCACAGATTCATCAAGAATTGATGCTGCCTCCTACGCCTATTCGATGCCCACCAACGGCAGCATTAATAATTAATAAAGAAACATTAGAGTCATTAAAAAAATAATAGTAACAATACAAAGCTGTACTTACCTTGCAGTCTACTTTGCATGTACTGAAAACCTATCAAGTGCCATTGAATCTTTTCAATAAAACAGTTTTATTTTATCATTATGCAATGACATCCAAACAAAGTTCTTTGAGTAGAAAAGTCTCAGTATATAATTTAATCTCAGTTGAAGACTTTGAATTGCTCCCCCATCGAATGGAAAACTCAATGTACCTTGATTTACATGTTACCCATCAGTACAATACAATTTTAAGGATGTTCAAAGGAAAATAAAATGGGTGGTATGATGAAAAGTTGGGAAAGTCACGATATTTAAGTCAGCAAATTTTGTTCGAGTTCCAATGTTTAATTGTTGCTAAGTCTAAATTTTAGGGCAGGGTAAAATGCAGCAGTCCACTGGAAACTTTACTGAAATGTAAGCAAACTACTACACATTCGGAATATAATTAATACATCCAGAAAATCCCATGTGCTGCGCCTCCGTGCATAGAAGATATTAAAATCTGATGCTAGCAACTGAAAAAGTGTGGGAATCTCTACTAACTATAATTACAATTTGGCTAGTTTGTGTGGATGCATGCTTAAATTTAGAACTGTATTTTTCCTTCTTTTATTTGATGTAACATTTAGATTAATTATGTGATGAAATCAACCAACAATTGATTGGATTTTTTTAACTGGTGAAAGATGTAAGTATCGAATGAGAAGGATGCTGTATCAGTCTGAAACATGCCATATTGGTGGGGTGTTTTCAAGTTATAATTATCACCACAGATGGTTTACTGTGTACAGGAGGCTAGCTAACAAAGTTTGTACTGGATTTACTTTACCAAGGCCTGCAGAGGTTTGTACAGAACACTCACTTGGATTTTCACAGATAATTTATGATTTTTTCCATTGTTGTTCACTGAAGTGTATTTACCTTTAACAAAGAGATTATATCTAATTCATTTTGCAAAGTCAATACAATACAATAATAATTTTATTCGATACTTTTCGGTAGCATAAAAGTATAATACGAAACAATTAAAAGTTTAAAATATTAAAAGAATGACTCTTCATATATTCAAATCGACTATAAACAAGCAGGAAAATATCCAATAAAAATGGAAACCAATTTCATCCATTTGAGTGACTCGTTTAAGGTGCAAAACAGTTATCCTGTGGAATACTTTAATTATGGGAAGACCCCCTGCAGGCTTTTCCTTATTTTTAGAACATGCTAGCGGTAAGAAGACATTATGCTGCAGACATACGGTGTATGTAATTGTTGTAAATATAAGAGTGCCGGTCTGCACTGTCTAAAATGAAGTTTTTTAAGGGCCTGTAAAATATATCTCTTCCTAGGGATTTCATCAAACTTACAGAAAAATATGATGTGCAAATTGGTTATGGGCGTCACACTGTCACACGGGCACAAAGCTAAATCTGACAGAGAATGGCAGTTATTTGAAAACCCTACCATAAGTGGCAACATATTTGCCCTGAATCGGGTCAGGATAAATCTTTGTTGGTCGTTACATACCAAGGTCAGATATGATTTCAAGCCCTCCTAAGGTGCCAATCTATTGTAAGTAACTACAGTCGATTTGCTCCCTCACCCGCCCATCTCCTTCCCAAAGCATTATACAGGGCACGTTGTTTTAACTATTCTTTATCCAGTAATTTGCAGGACTCAGGATTAGTAAAAAGATTCGGTAAGTCGATCTCCTCATGTAAATTTAACATATCTCAACCAGGGGATTTCCATAGCGTGATCTAATTTCATTACATTGCTAAAAATTGATGTGTTCAGTCCCGTTTCTTTGCGCGACCAGATCGTATGCCAGAGCAATATAGAAGCCATCTTTAATCTAGCAGCGCTGTACGGGGTTCCGAGTTCGGCGTGAGCCATGTAATTCGAACAACTGGAGGTGGGGGGAAAGGGTACGTTAAGAAATGAGTCCTCAACCCTTTGGATGCTCTGTGTATTACCATTCCCCAAACCCCTGTGCCATATGAGGCCACTGCCACGGTTTTGCTTGTATATATGGTAAGGAGATCCCTTATTGCCTTAAAACCCAATTTCTTTGTGAATACTGATATCCCATTGATGGATTTCTCCATTTGCACACATCTATTTGTTACCATCGGTGACCACGTATTCCTGTTGTCAAAAAGTATCCCTAGGTAGCAATAAGTGGGTGATTCACTCAGATTATGGCCATCTGCATGGAAGACGGGTTTTATCATGGGTTTGGCCCCATAAGTCATGATGTAAGTTTTGGAGACATTTACTTTCAAGTTCAGGTCTGCCATGAAAGTGACCTAATCATCTATTAGGTCCTGTAATCCCCTCCTAGTTCTGGCAATTAATACAGCATCGTCTGCATAAAGTAGAACTGGGAGGGGGCGCAAACCCAATCTGGCTGTATCCCTGGTCGATGTGCTTAGGGCTGACTCTACCCGATTTGTGTAAAGCAAGAATAAGAAGGGGGCTAAAACGCAACCCTGCCTGACCCCTCTTTTAATGTTGAAACTCGCAGAGCATTCACAACTCCCTTCTGAAGGACACACAGGCGCTAGCACCCATGTCAGTTGCCTTATGTAGTTGGTGATGCGTGACTCAATCCCCAAGTCCTCCATGACCTTCCACAGCCTTGTGTGTGAAACGCAGTCCAAAGCTGCTGACAGATCCATAAAGGAAAGATGCAATGTCCCCTTCTTTGCCACTGTGAATTTTCCTATGATGATGTTTAGGTTCACACATTGATGGACTGTACTCAAGCCCTTTTTGAAACCAAATTGAGTGTCCACCATTATGTTGTTTGCTACTGCCCAATCTTCCAATCTGTTGAGCAGGAGATGTCCCATGACCTTTGCAGTAGCATTCAACAATGATATTGGCCGGTAGTTTTGGAGTAGGGATTTGTCTCCCTTTTTATAAATCGGGATGATGATCGAAGTTTTCCATGAGGAAGGGGGACCAGTCGCTACAGTGGCAATGTAAACATTCGTAAGTAGCAGAGCCCAAAGATCCTACTGCTCCTTGTACATGTCTAGGGGGGTCTCATCTGGACCTGGGGCCTTCCCCACATTGCCAAAGCCAACCTCCACGAAGGAATGAAGGCCGTCGCCGAATGGATGAGGAACAGCCGACTGAAGTTGAACTCGGACAAGACGGAGGTCCTCATCCTCGGATCTACCCCCTCGGCCTGGGACGACTCCTGGTGGCCGACCGCACTGGGAACTGCTCCAACACCCACCGACCACGCATGTAACCTAGGGGTCATCCTCGACTCCACCCTCTCCATGACAAAGCAGGTCAATGCTGTCTCTTCCACCTGCTTCAACACCCTCCGCATGCTCCGCAAGATCTACAAGTGGATCCCCACCGAAACGAGAAGAACGATCCCCAGGCCCTCGTCAGCAGCAGATTGGACTACGGAAACGCCCTCTACGCTGGAGCCTCGGCCAAACTCCTGAAACGGCTTCAACGCATCCAGAACGCCTCTGCACGCCTGATCCTCGACATCCCTCGCCGCAGCCACATCACACCCCACCTGAGAGACCTGCACTGGCTCCCCGTCAACAAGAGGATAACCTTCAAGCTCCTCACCCATGCACACAAGGCTCTCCACAACAGCGGACCAGCGTACCTCAACAGACGACTCAGCTTTGACACCCCCACCAGCCAGATCCGCTCCGCCGACCTCGCCCTCTCCACAGTCCCCCGCATCCGAAGAGCGACCTCCAGCGGCAGATCGTTCTCCCACCTCGCCGCCAAGACCTGGAACACCCTCCCCATCCACCTACGGCAGACCCAAGACCTGCTGACCTTCAGAAGACTCCTCAAGACCTGGCTCTTCGAGCAGTAGCAGCACTCCCCCCCTCCCCCCCCCCCAGCACCTTGAGACCCTCACGGGTATGTAGTGCACTTTACAAATGCTATGATTGATTGATTGATTCCCACTGCTGCTCTCGTATAAAGCTCTTTTGACCTCAGCCAAGGTCACGGGCTGGAGGGAGAGCTTAATTAAGTTTGGCTCTACCCAACATCTCTTGGTTCCTAGGGCTTTTATATGCTGATTGATCTCTTATCAGTGAACGATCTTTATATATAACTGAAAAGTGATTTACCCAGGCCTTCTCTGGCATATGGACCTCAGTTGACGGCCCGTGGGGCCCCTTAAAGTAGTTATTATCACCTTCCAGAAGGATTGACTATCCTTTAGGGCGCTAGCCCGAACCAACTCCTCCCAAGCTGTTTCAATAAGACGTTTCTTTCTACAGGCAATGGTCTGTTTGAAGTGCACATGAGCCAACCTGATTGCTTGCGAGTCCTTCGGTTTCTGTTCTAATTCTAAATGTTCTGCCATGAAAAAAGTAATTGCTTTCTATGAGTAAATCTGTCCACAAAGATTTAGGACTATCAATCAATGATAAGTAGAAACACACTACTGACCAACATGACAAATGACAACAACACTGTTTACTTGAATAAAGAATGGGCGATATATTGGAAAGTCATATATCGTATGTGATAATACATCCAAAAATATTGAAGGATCAGACTAAATACAGACTGTGAACAATGTTTGTGACATATATAAATGTGCCTCATAAATAACACAGGTGTTAACACAATAGACAATCAAAACATTCAACACAATTGACATATATACAGAAATTTGCTTTTGCGTCCAAATACAATAAATGACCCTATGGAGACATGTGATTTTCATCCTCCCATGTACATGTCTATTTGGGCGTGGTACGCTCATTCATAACAGATGTTGTCTAACCACACTCGTTTTCTGGGGGTCAAAACGTCGACGTGATATGAACAAGCGTACCACACCCAAATAGACATGTACATGACAGGATGAAAATCACATGTCTCCTTAGGGTCATTTATTGTATTTATACTGCTGTGATTCCCCAGGTTCTGCATGTTACTGGGACACCCCATTATTATTGATGATTTTTTTTTATGTTTGAAAAGCTTTATTTAACAACCAATAAACAGAAGAAGAAAATAACATACCAGCATTACAAAGATAGCATAATATTACAAAGGCTATGGCTAGTACATTGAAGAGAAGAATAGAAGCCGTTTTGGGAATTTTTATATCAGGTAGGGGAGGGAAGGAAGGAAGGGAGGAGGAGGAGGGGGAAGAAATCATTTCTAACACTCTGGAATAAAAGGAAATCATATATCACAATGCATATTATATATAGAATAAAAAGTAATGAATTATTAATTAATTAGAATCATATATCAAGTCTACGAGGGTAAGAAGTAGAGAACAGAGATAATATCATTCAAGGGGGTTTGAAGTTTTCAGAGGCTAGAGGCACAATCTTTTTTAAAACAATATGATCTAAGTAGGTGGTAAGGGGTAACCAGAAAAATTCTCTATTGATCATTGGTTTACAGGAGGAGGCGAAAGCAACATCAAGTCTATGAAAGGAACAAAGGCTATTCCACCAGTGTTGTATGGATAATTTTGTGAGGTTTTTCCAATTAAAAAAGATATGTTGGAAGGCTAAAGCAAGCATGAGATCAAAGAGACCATGACTGTGTGAGGGGAGATCCAAGGAGTCAGAGCGACTGCCAGAAAAGAGGAGGGGGATAGAGTGAGGAATGAGGATCTTAAATAGTCGGGAGATATATGACCAGACCTTCCCCCAAAAGTCACAAACAGAGGGACAGAGAAAAAGAAGATGAATGAGATTAGCATTAGGGGAACCACAAGTCCAACAGTTAGAATCAGTAGATGAGGAGAAATGGGCTATAGAGGCAGGGGTAAGAAAAAGTCTGTGATAAAGAAAGAACATAGATTGGGTAAGAGAGGCAGAACGAGAGATTTTGAGAGATCTAGTCCAAAACCTATCCCAAAGGCAATAGTCCATTCACAACCCAGATCCGACTCCCAAGAAAGTTCCAATTTAGATTTGGCTCTGTCTGGATTGGGGGCTAAGAAATATTTGTATACAAGGGAGGCTTTGGGTAGGGAGAGGAGTATTTTAAGAAGAGGATTTTGGACGCCAGTTAGGGTTGAAGAGGGAAGGGAATAGTAAACGTCAAGAATAATTGCCATAAGAGTGGTAAACTTCTGTAAAAAGGAACGAGGACAATGGAATAAAGCCTGAAATTGAGGGAAAGAACATGGTGAAAGTCCATTGAAAAGATGCTTAACCCAGATAATTCCTTTGAGTCTCCACGTTTTCCAAAAACGGGTCTGTTGTTAAGGATAATAAGAGAGTTGTACCAAATAGAGGAGTCTAAGAAGGATTCGCGAGAGATAGGAGTGGGTTGGACCAGGGGTTTCAAAAGTGAACAGGTGCGTCTAAATAAGGGAAGGGAGGTAAGCGAGGTTTTGGCAGAAAAAGTTATAATTTCTTTGAAAGAAAAAGGTAATAGTAAAATGTGTTCAATGGAGAGCCAAAGTGGTATAAAGGGGGAGGAATCAGATATGAGCCATCTCGAAGCCTGACGAAGGGAAAAGGATTTGTGATAGAGTCGAAAATCCGGGAAATTCACCCCACCATTAGTTTTGGTCTTACGAAGAGAAGACAAAGCGATTCTGGCTTTTTATTTTTCCAGAGAAATTTAGAGAGGCATGAATCGATCCGTTTAAAATAAAGAGCGGGGATATGAATGGGGAGCATGGAAAGAGTATAAATTAAAATTGGAGCGATCATCATTTTAATTGAGTCTAATCGGCCCCACCAAGAAAGGAAAAGAGGGTTCCAGGAGGAGAGTAAGGTCTCGACTCGGGATAAAACTGCAGACATATTTAATTTAATTGAAGAAGTAATGGAGTTAGAAAACCATATGCCTAGATATTTAATTTTTGAACTATTCCAGGCAAATCCCGTGGAGGTAAAGGAATGGGGAAGACAGAATTTTGTAAGGGGAGAATCTCGGTCTTATCTAAGTTAATTTTATAGCCCGAGACCTGGGAAAAAGAATCAAATTCAAATAATAAAGGGGGAATAGAGGTTTCCGGCGCAGAAATGAATAGAAGAATATCGTCTGCATAAGCAGAAAGTTTCAATTGATGGTCACCATAAGAAAATCCTGAGATGGAATCGTTATTACGAATAGAGGATAAAAAGGGTTCAAGAGCAAGGATAAAAAGAAGAGGAGATAAAGGGCAACCTTGACGGACGCCACGATGAAGAGGAAAATAAGATGAGATTCGACCATTGACTAATACCGAAGCTTTGGGAGCAGAGTAAAGTAAAGAGATGAGTGAAATCAGTTTAGGACCAAAACCGTGCCATTGCAGTGAGGTAAATAAAAAGGACCAATCTACTCTATCAAAGGCCTTCTCTGCGTCAACAGAGATAGCCGCCAGAGAAGTGGAGAGGGAGGGGGCTTTATTTAAAACATTAAGGAAAAGACGGGAATTATCCGAGGTAAGTCTCCCCTTGACAAAACCGCACTGCTCCTTACCTATAAGGTGAGGCATGAGGGGATCTAAACGTAAAGCGAGCGATTTGGCAAATAATTTATAATCAACATTAACCAGGGAAATCGGACGATAATTCTTACAAAATTTTGGATCTCGACCTTCTTTAGGAATGAGGCAGATTGTGGCTTCCTGAAAGGAACCCTCGGTCTTACCAATTAAATAAAAAGAGTGAAAAAGTGTTAAGAGTTTCGGGAGTAATAACTCAGAAAAGTGTAAATAAAATTCAACTGAAAATCCATCTGGGCCAGGAGTTTTCCCTTTAGTAAGAGCATTTAAAGCAGTAGAGAGTTCATTAAGGGATAGGTCAGTTTCGAGATCAAGAAGATTAAGATGGGTGTTAGAAGGGGCAGGGATTTTATCAAAGTAGGCCTTAATAAGAGAGGAGGAGGGAGGGGACTCTGGAATATAAAGATTTTGATAAAAAAGTTTGAATTCATTAAGTATTTCTTGATCTTTATGCAAGAGGGAATTATTAGAGGAATAAATAGAGTCTATGCGGGTACGTTCTTTGCGTGTTTTGAGATAATTTGCTAAAAGTTTCCCTGATTTATTACGGCCTCCATAGAAACGGGCACTACTACGAAGAAGTACAGAGGACGCATTGTCGGTGGTGGATTTGTTAAAAGCGAGTTTGGCTTGTATCAACTCTGGTGAGATGGAATCTTTCGAAGAAGTGTAAAATTCATGTTCTAGAAGCTTAATATGTGCTAAAGTAGCTTTTCGTTGTTGCAAAAAACGCTTCTTTTTTTTTGAGACGAAGTCTATGATAAAACCTCTTGCAGTGGCCTTAAAGGAATCCCAAAGGATGTGGGGGGAGAGATTGGGATCACCGTTAAGATCAAAGAATTCATTAGCAAAGGTACAAAAGGAGGAAGCGAAAAGAGGGTATAAAAGAAGAGAATTATTGAAACGCCAACGAGAAGATCTGGGATGCGGAGGGAGCAGCTCCAGATCTGTTACAATAGGGGCATGATCCGAAATGACAATAGGTTCAATAGAGGAGGACAGTAAAGTTTGAGATAAGGATTGAGAAAGAAAGATATAGTCTAAGCGAGAAAGAGAAGCATGAGGAGAGAAAAAGGAGAAGTCCAGAGTATCAGGGTGAGAAAGTCTCCAAGAGTCAATGAGATGTGTCTGAGAGATAGTATCAAGAAAGTGTCTATGGGTCTTGTGTGGGATAAAGCGAACCTCGGATTGACGGTCCAGAAATGGATCTACAACTTGATTGCAATCACCTCCTAGTATAAAGAAATCATCCTGAAATTGGATACACTTTTGTGTAATCAGAGGCCAAAAAGAACAGTCAGGGTGCGTAGGTCCGTAAACATTAAAAACAGTTAAAGGAACAGTATTAATTAACAATTTAGCTAGTATCCATCTACCTTCTGTATCAATTTCTTGTGATATGACTTTACAGTTCAATTTCTTATGACACAAAATTATGACACCATTTTTTTTATTAACAGATGGGGAGAATAAAACCGTACCCACCCAGCTCCTTTTTAATTTTAATGCCTCGATTTCTGTAAGATGGGTCTCTTGTAAAAAAACAGATCGGGGTTATAAGAGGCAAGGTGGGACAGGATTCTCTGTCTTTTAATAGGGTTAATAAAACCTTTTACATTCCAGGAGATAACTCTGAATGTATAAACATTAAAGTTTTAAACAAGCAAAATATGCATTGATAGAAACATAAAAAGAGGTACCAATGGGAAAGAAGAAGGAAGAGGTAAGAAAGGGAAGGGGAAAGATACAAGGAGAAGGAAGAATACAAGAAGAGACAGTACATATCCAAGGGGACGACTGAGGAAACGTACCTGAGGGGGACAAGGACAAAATAAGACTGGGGGAGTGGTGACGCGTGGAAGGCGAACCACCCAAACCAGGGACCCCGGACCACACCACAATAAACAAAAGTATGCAGACGGTCCGACTAAAGGAGAGGAAATAAGAAACATTAGAGGACATATCTTTGACAAAATAGAAAGGCACAAACAGATACGTATTGGAGGGATAGTATATAATTGAAGACAGAAAGAGGGAGATAGAGAAGAATTAACCATAAGAAATGTTAATGAGAACTATATCGTAACTAAGAGAAAGCGTAGGCAATCTTTCCTAAACATATTCAAATCATACATTAATAGCATGAAAGCTCTAGGCAAAATACATGAGTGAATATAACATGTCAACCACTAGAAGGGCCAGCAGTATCCATACTAGTTGAAGAGTGAGAGTGTATGAACTTCCTGAGTTCCGCAGGATCTTCAAAAGACTGGGTATGATTTTGTAAAGTCACCTTAAAAATGCAAGGATGAAAGAGGCCATAGCGGGCTCCCAATGAGCGGAGTGGAGGTCGAAGACTAAGGAATTCTTTGCGTCTGCTTGCTGTAACATTGGAGACATCTTGAGACAGAAAAACTCTCTGACCAAGCCAAGAAAGTTGCCGCTTTGCTCTGGCTGCAGAAAGAACTGAAAGCAAATCAGTAAATTTCAGAAAGAGGATAATGACTCCTCGGGGCCTAACCGAAGTTGAAGACAGCGAAGGACGAGGCCCAAGTCTGTGGGCTCTTTGAATATTAAGAGTGGAGGAAGTAGGCATATCCAGCAATTTTGGCAAGAAGGAAGTGAAAAAGGCGACAGGATCATCACCTTCCAAAGCTTCAGGAAGACCATAAATTCGTAAGTTGTTCCTCCGATTGCGATTTTCCAAATCTTCTGTATGCTGCTGGAGTTTGCGAACCTCTTTCTCCAGAGAGGAAAGTCTTTGAGAGTCAGCTTGGACGGTCGAAAGTTGTTGCTCCATTGTAGAGACCCTACCCTCCATTGAAGACCACTTTTCTTCCAGAAATTGCATTTTATTATTCGTCTCCTCCACAAACGGACGTAAGGCGCGTATTTCCTCTAACAACAACTCCAAGGAGATGGGAGAAGATGTCTTATCTGGAGGTGGAGAGTCCTGCTTCAATCTTTTAGGTGTAGACGTGGATGGAGAAGATTTATGTGGGATTGATTGTGAAGACTGATTACGAGCAGAAGTCACTCCAGCCATGTCTGTAGCGAGTGAAAGAGAACTAGGTATGAATGACACGGGAGGCTTAGATGACGCAGTGGAGGAAGTTTTAGAGACAAAGATAAATTGAGGTTTGCGTATTCTACCCATACACCAATATTAATCCGATAAAACAATGTTAAGTGGTAGCTGTGGGAGTAGTGTTCCTACAAAGATGACGAGATGAGAATAATATCCTCGAGACCACCAAGAGAATTATGCAATTTTAAGCGGACGAATGACTGAAATCAAGAAGCAGAACTCCCCGTAAAAATAGTCCAAAGGTATGAGGTAGTAGCTTAGATATTAAAGTTGACACATAGGTTGCCTGAAAAAATCACCATAGGAAATATGTCAGCGTAAAAAAAAAATTGTTAGCATATTGTTAATTTTGTGAAGAAATAAAACCTGAGAACCATCTCCAGGATCAGAAGGAACAATGAAGCTCAGCAATCAGTTGAGGAGTGCATGCTCAGTATCTGCCGTGAGGAGAAAGTAGAAGGCCTCAGGAAGCAAAATGAAAAACAAGATGGCGGCCGTTCTGAGGTACACTGAATTTCGGCGAGAAAGTTGGTAAAGTGCCACACATCAAAACGAAAAGCGGCTCACCATGTTCTGAAGATGTTCCGCCGTCATTTCCATGAGGGGTCGCATGGCAAGGTGTGCTCCGCTAGAGGGTGACAGCACAGCTTTCCAGAAGACAGGCTCGCTGAGGGAATCGCAACGATGGCAAAAACGACAAGGAGCGTAATGCGCTCCGTATTCAAAACCCCTCATCAGGTTCACCGCATCTTCCGATTTATAAAATGTTGGAGTCCGCTTGTGAGGGATGCGAAATAACGCACCCGCGGCTCTTTATTCGTTCCGGTGTGGCGGAGCCTCCAGCTCAGGCGGCCATCTTGTGCGGCGCCGAAACCACGCCCCCCTATTATTGATGATTTAATACTAAATGTAGCTGTTTTCTTGCTGCTGTGCACCCAATGTCAAACCAGCCTCCCTCACGAGCTCGTGTGAATTGCATCCTACGGGTCAAAGCTTCTTTGGCGCAACGTGTGATAGCGGCAAAGGAGTTGATGGTATTTGCTGGCTCGGCCTTGGGATCTAGGCATTGTACAATCTCTGTCATAGTATGCCGAATAATAGTTGAGAGGAAGACTGAGTGGTCTACTTTCTCCCATTTAATGGTGAGCCCGTTTGTTGATGCCAGGATTGGGTTAAAACTCACATTTGTTCTGCCTTTCATTTTCATGGGCAGGGTCATCCTTATCTTTAACATTGCATGGTCACTATAATCTGTAAAAGTAGATTCAAAGCCTTTTATGTCTAGATCTAGAAACTCAGGGTCATATTGAAATCTATCGTGGACTCGCAATCATTTCTGGAAAAGGTAGGTGCTAGGCTGTTGTTCTCGCTTAGCAAACTATTTTGGATCCTCAAACCGCAGATTGATTTAGCTATGTGTGGGCAGAGACATATATTAAAATCATCTACCCATATGATGCTCACAGGGTTGTGATGTGCGTCTGAAACTCTCTGGATAGCGCTTTCCAGGTCCGTTACTACTTGAGTTCTCGTACTATCAAAGCAGTTATTGTAAAAATTAATTAAAAGGATATGCCGTGCTTCATCTACTTCACATAATAATAGATGAAAATAAGGGGATTCATTAAAAAATTCCAGGATTTTTCCATGTAAGGGTGTTTATGATAAAAGTCGCAAGACCCCCTTTCGCCCTGCCCCTTTCAGAAGATACAGCTGGGGTGAAGAAGCCTTGATATCCATCAATATGATGGGCTGACGTCTCCCATGTTTCTTGCAGACAAAGAATATGGGTGTTTAATATCAATCTGTGCCAGTCAGGTATACCGATCTTACTCTTAAGCCCTGAGATGTTCCATGATGTAAACCCTACCCCCGGTCTGTGATTACATGCGCGCCATTACTTTGACCTGCGAAACCCTTCGTCCCTGGGCGCACAGCCAACGTGGGGTTACTTTTCGCGTTCCTCAGTTGTTCCTTCACAAACATTAGCTTTGGCATTCCTATTCCCCCCTTTGATGAAATTTCAGTAGGTTTACCCGAATCAGGATCGAGTCAGTCCTGTTTGTTTAACCCTGCGGGTCTGGGTCAACCTCCACTGGTCTATAGAAAAAGCCAAGAGGGACCACAGCAATATTGGTGGTCTCCCGCTCACTTGAATCACATGAATAGAGAACCCACCCAGCTATGGCGGGGGAGTGGAATCCACAACCCCCTGCGATAGTTTTCTTTCCTTTGCCCACCCAGCTCACACGTCTGGCCATTAATATATCATTATAAAGCTCACTGAGCCCTTTCGTTCCAATCCTTCCCCCTATCCAGTGTGCACATTTGTTTTTTAGTGTGCCCCAGAATTACGCCTTGTCCTCATGCATTGGGGGGGGACACCTACAAGGACAACTATGTATGGTGCACAGTCAGATGGGAGGTCTATGGTTCTTAGGGGGAGTGGACTGAATTCCTGATCTTGACGTTGATTTGGAGCTAGTGCAAATTTTTTCAGTGTTTTTATGTTACTGATCATCTTGTGATTCTTGGGGCCAGTAGTGTCTCTGGTGCCATTGCTCTCCAGACCCTTCTCTAGTTCGTTTCCTCTTTTATTGTTTGGTGCTGCTTGATTTGGCTCCGTCTTTTTACGGGCAAGTGTTTCCTTACGTTGATCCAGTACGCCAATGTGGGATTGAACTAGAGTCTCAACTACAATCAGACGGTTGGACACTGATGAAATCATGTTGGGCATTCACTGTTCCATAGCTACCAGCATGTCCCTAATGTCTTTAAGAGTTATTATAACAGGATCGTGTCCCCCATGCTCATCTTCACTAAGGTTATTCTTTCTAACAGCTCCCCCAGCCTGCGTCTTTCCTGTCTTAATGCCCATTTGCGGGGGGAGCTTTGAGTGGCCCACTCGTGTGCCTTTTTGCTTCGATTTCTTCTTTGGGGGGATGTTGTACTTGTCTCTGGGGATGCAACTTTTGTTTGGGCAAGGTACAAGATGTTTTCTAATGGTGAAACTTGAATAGAGTCTTTTACTTGTGCTTGTGACTTGCCATCAATTGCTGTTAAAACCATGGGGGCAGATGTCTCTACTAGTGTGGGGGCCATTTTTAGTGTAGCTTTAAGAGTTGCCTCAAGTTTAGCCTCGGTATCTTTTATCTCATTATTCAGTACCCTCATGGCACCTGTTAAACATTTCTCAAGAGGACCAGTCGTGACCCCCTCTGCCGTATTAAGCTTCCGTTTCCCCATGACCAAACCTGGTTTAGGATGCTCACATAGCTTTTCCCTCGATGTTGAGGATGAGTAACCTGAAATTCTTGGCAATGTAGGGTCCTTTGTTTTGTGGATGGGGGCAAACAGCAATTCCCTCCAATTGTCAGGAATTGAGCCGCCTAAGATATATAATATGCTGGGGTGAAACCTGTTAGGGGCCCATGTGAAAACTGCAGCAGGCAGGCCATTCGGCCCAAGTGTGCCATTTAGGCGCATGGAGCGGATCACCTGTTTCCTTGTTACTTCAAAGTTAGTTTCTTTTTCATCAATAACAGGTTTTGCTGGGAGGAAACTGATTGGTGCAGAGTCATAGTATACATTCTTGATGTAAGTTTCCAAACATGTAGGGGCAATATTAGCTACGGCTTCATATGGTTTGGCAGCTGCCATACCGTTGATCCATGAGCGTTGGTTATTTCATTTCATTATCTCATAGAGTTCGGCCCATATTCCTCTTCTTTCATTTTATTGGCCTGTGTCATTCTTCTACAGACTGTTCTTGAAAATTTGACTTTGTTTTTTACAGTCGAGGTGTCACCTTTACTCGAGCTTTTTGCCCTAAAGGCTCGATTCAGTCTTCATTTTAGCTGGCTTCTTTCCTCCTTGTGCTGTCCAGGCTTCATCATGCCGTTGTAGCACATGCTATTACAAGGCTTTCCTGGTTTTCTGCTGGCCTCCTCTGTCACCTGAAGGTGGGATCTCAGGACTTCCCATGGGCAATCACTTGATAGATGCCTTAACACCTTAGTCGGGAACTCCTCTATAATCTGCTCCAATAGGGGCATGACACTTTCTTGGTCCTTCATAAGCCATTTAACTCTTCTGATGGGTTCAATGAAATTCTGGCCATCCACACAATGTAGTATTGCACAGCGGGGCCAGAGCCGCCACTTCGCATTTCAACATGACTTGATCGCTGGCCAGTGATGGATGGACCTCAAATGTACTTATTTGGTTAAAGTGTCCTATTGATGCCCAAATATAGTCGAGACTGGCCATCAATTTGGGCGAGAAATGAGTGTGAGCCGACCAGGGAGTCTGATTTGAACCTGCCATTCAGGAGGCGCAGTCCCATATCGTTTAAAGCAGAGCTAACTTCTTGACCAAGCTTGTCCGGTATTTGGAATTAGAGCTGAAGTTGGGGTATATTCCAATTTTGGTCATCATACTACTGCCAAATGGTGACTACATCAGAGTTTATTAGATTAGCAATGAAATCACCCATAATTAGCTGTATAGACTTTGAGTGGGTCATTTTTAAATCTCTCAATTTGGGCAATAGGTGTCTCTTTTCTTTTATCTTTTGCTGAGTGGAAATACAGATTCCCTAAAGCCAGCGCCAGAACACTACTGTGATTGGAACTATTGCCTTGGGTTAGGGTTATGATGATATAATCACTGTTTCCCACTGCAGCTAAGTGCGACACAACGAGCAGCTTGTTTTTTTACATATATCGAAACTCTCCCCAAAGTGTGGCCCCTGATTTGATCTAATCGTGGAGGATTCATAAGCCGTACCCAGGTCTCTTGTGGGGAAATGATGTCCATTGATCTTAGATGGCATATCGCCTCTTTTTTTCCCTCCTTTTCAAACAACCCTCTTCCACAAGCCCGCAGTTATAGAATATGAGAGATTGCTAAACTTACATCCAGGATTGCCGCCCAGTCTGTAACTGTACATATTCTCTCTTTTTCAGGTATGCTGGTCCTAATTGTCAGCTTTCCTGTTGTAAATCCCAAAAGAGAGAGTAATGGAGGTTCTACCTCAAGTATGTCCTCCAAAGGAATGCAACACAAGAAATATATACTTGAGGGAGTCGTCTAGTCATCTCTATCCTATTTGGTATACTGACTACTTCTAGGAGAGGGTCATCAAAAGATTTTTGAGAGGTCGTCTCACCCTCAGCTTATCGAGGCATGGTTCATCATTTGACGACCTCTCACACCAGGGTAGGAATAATGCCGCCCTGGCAGACTCGACCAGGGGAAGCAAATCTATCCCTGGGAGTTCTTATAAATCTCAAATTAGGACAGTACATTAGGCCCTGTTTTTGGAAGGGGACAAGAGTGGATATAAAACATACCTAGAGGTATACTCAACCTATTTGTTCAACGAGTACCTCTGGTATGTTTAAAAACATTAAAAAGAAACGGTCATTCAGTGAAACACAATGAGTCACCTGACCTAGTGTTTCTATGTTACCAACATGTTTCGACCTCTGTATGAGCCAAAAAAGGTCCAGGATCTTCTTCAGGGTAAATAAACTATAGTGCAATGGTGTGAATTCAAACCATGCAACAAGGTGTAAAAATTATTTGCACCCTACCGGTACCTCTCAAAGTTCAGACACTACCTAAGTCATATTTAACAGTGGGCTCCATAGCTAAGTGTGGAGGGCGCCTTAACCATAGTCACACATTCGTCAGAAGAACAGAGCTGCAGAATCACCTATCCTTACCCCCGGTCCACTGCTGCAATGTGCGGCCGGAGCTTTCCTGTTGTCACAGTGGAAGACCTGGAGGCACATTAAGGATTAAACTATTGGGCTTCTATTTGCATCTCCTATCTCTCTAGCAGGGATCCTACCAGCTGCAAAAGCATCATGGCTAAGTGTTGCCAGATATTTTGGTTCAATTGGCTTCACTGTTTTTATTCTCCATTGTTCAAGTTGTGCATTTTCTTTCTCAAGGGCCTGAACTGTTTTTGGGCTAGTAAAAATAATTTCTGAGCGTTTATCAACTTTTCCCTTGACTGGTCGTATAAAAGTGACTGAGTCAATGTCCTTTGAGAGGAGGGATTCTAGGCCGGGAAGAGCTGAGCACAGTCTAATGATATTCCCTCTGTTTAGTAGATCTAACTTGCCCTGAGAGACACATTCGGGGTAGAGAACAATCTTGTTACTGAGTCTCGGCTTATAATGATTTTTACAGGATGGCTATTTTTTGCAGGGTCTTTCTTTCTCTTATAGTATCATCAGGGGATATCAGATTTTGCTCCTGGTTTCCCGGGGACTGGATCTGTTGGGGCCACTCTGGGCCCATTATGTTTGTCCTATATCTGTTGCCTTGGTCAGGGGCCGCAACGTTATTTGAGGACTTCGCTATGCAAGAAACAAGTTGATCGAATTGGTCAGGTAGAGCTGTTTGAGTCTGGACAACCCTTGTCCTTGCTGCTTCTTCTTTCAGGGCTCAATCAGGGATGTCATGATCTCAAGCAGGAGTGGGAATTTCTCAATAAGGGGGCTGCATGAGCCTAGAGACCCATCTTTTGTCATTATCCCTGACCCTTGTGTACAGAGAATTATCTGATTTAGCTGGTCCAATTTTCCATCAACATCCATGATTAAAGAGGCTATTGTTTCAAGAACTGTCATCTATATGTCTAATTTCTCAGCGTGCAGCATGGCAGCTTGCACCATGGAGGTCAGCATGCTGTCCATTCTATCAAAAACTTGCCACCATGTCCACCCAAACTTTTCAGTCCTTTCCCGTTGCTCAACGATAATTGACGGAGATGGCTTTGGTTCTTGTTGTGCCTGTTGGTCCAGTGGTGGGGGGGTCAAGATGTTGATCTTGTCGGTTGAGGTGTTAATGCTTTGGCCTTGATGTTGATGGGTGACTTCCTGGTGAGCTGGTGTGTTATCACTGGCAGAACAATGCTGATTTCAGTTTTTAACATATGATTCTGTGTTGTGATATTCATCCCCTATAGTAGGGGGAGGTCCATGTAAGGTCAGCCAGCAGTCCTGGGCTGCCAGCTCCTTTATGCTTGATGGGACCTTAGACTGGCGTAATTCAGGCCTGGATTGCTTGACCTGTCCTATGGATATCGGACGATTGATTCTGTGAAGCTGTGAGTCGTTGTTGTTTGCTTTAAGTATTTTAATTGCAGGAATCAAAGATGGTGGAGGCTGCAGCCTTGCCCCATTAGTGCTTTCCCATAGCTTGCTTAAAAGGTCACCTGAATGTAGCCACTCTAGATTCGAGGTGGATGCAGAATTGTTTGATGGAGGGGACCTGCTCGCCAGGTCTGCTAAATATGCTTTGGCTAGATCATTTTCGCTCAAATAGCGTTTCTTCGGGGTGGGGGGTTTAGTTCTCTATGGGCTGCCATTACTGAGGGAGTTTTGGGTTGCATAGTGAAATACCCCAGATAAATATCTTTCCTTGTTTTAGGGGTAGCTGTTGGTGCAATAGTTTGAGCTGGATAAATTGCCCCTCTTGTGAGATCTTGATTACCTGGGTGACTGTGAATCTTGACACCGTCTGTATGAGGCATTCCATTTCTACTAATGAAAGCATTATTACATATTTGGTTGCTTTGTGAGGACTGTTCTGAGCTTGTGTCTGCAAAAGGAGTGCGCTGTGAGTTCTCATATTAGCCTTTATGGCGCCTGCTTGTGATGGTCCTTCGGGTAGCAAGCCTCAAACTAAAGGCGACAAGAGATGGATTGGTTATGATTGTAAGTCAAAGCAAATAAACAAGATCAAACAATGTAGCTTGTTGATTGAACAGTTTCCTCCGCGTAACCCCTCACAGTAAGGTTCGGGGTGCAAAACGTCAGCAGTAGATGGTTCTAGCAAATAGTTTTTAGAGCGATGTAGTGGGATATTTTTTTCCCCAGACTTCCTTTTTGGACTTTTTAGTTGCTGAAGCATCTAACGGTCTGCTCCTGCTTAGTTCTGATGGTATAACTGTTGTCAACAAGGGGAAATGGGGTGGGGGGGCAGAGAAAGCAGGGCTACTGCCAGCGGAACTGGGGTCGCCAGTGGAGCATGCATGGAGATGGTAAAGGAGTGCTCAGGCGGCATGTTGATGCACCTGAGCCAGACCAACTCATCTCCCGTCCCCTCTAATCCCACCAATAACTCCCATCCGCCAGGCTTGGTACTGTAAACTCTCAACAGGGCTATTAAGGGGTTGTTCGGAGCAACTTTAAGAGGCACAGGGGTATACGTTGTGTGTTCTACTCAGAGACAAATGAAGGGTGTGTCCGATAACATTTAGTAGATGGAAGTGATAAGGAGTGATCCGCCAGGTCTCGGCGCCAGCCAGGTGACAAGCCAACTGCCAGGGGCACAGCTTCAGGGGGTTGTTTGGGGTGTTACGCACCCCCCTTCCCCAATGAATGTATTTTGTAGTAAATAGTTGGGTAAAAGTGCTTTGAGTTGGGTATGGTGAGTATTTTACCTGGGGTTTTCACTTATACGCAGACAAAACACACACACCCTCGCTTTCTTGTCTCCGTTTTGAAGTTCTTACAAAATGTTGATTAGTTTGAAAAATGTTGTGTTTTAAGTACTCCTAACACACATGCCCTGCTTCTCATATAACGAATCTTCATAAAATACGCCAGTGTGATTGTTCGGAAATCTGAAGTTCATCCCCCCCCATCTTACTGACCAAGCTACGCCACTACCGATTGCCCCCCACACGCCCGTGGCACGCACACCGCCAGCCGCTTCGGTGGCTCTGTGCACACACCCTCAGCCCTACCCTACCTCAGTCGATGGGCCTGCTTCCTCGTCCTCTGCCAAAACCTTTCAGGTGAGTGACAGGCGAATTGTGCAATCACTGTGCCGTGCACCACACAGGGAAACATGGCAGGCGGCTCGCCGTCTTCCTTGATCTCAGCCACATGGCTCCTCACCTCTCCTCCGTTCAACGATGAAACTCCACCCACCAAACAGCACAATTGCCAGATTGCCAGTGTTCCTAAATGTGACACAAATAGACAACAGTCATTCATACAGTCACACAGGAATTCGGTGCCTCTGCCCCTCATTTTAGGACGTTTTCATTCTTTGGGTTCATCAGAAAATAATTGAAATAAACAATTAGTTAATGTATTCAGTAACTTTCCTAAAAACCCCAAAACTAGGTAGCAGTAAGATATTCTTGTGCTCTTTATGCGAGCTTTGCTAATAGCCCCGTTTCCAACTCCATAAAATGTGTCTTTTAGTAATATCCATTGTTTTTCCAATCTGGAATGTTAAGGGGTTTGAGCCCCTTCTGCTAATTCATACAGAAGGCATATCTCAATACTTTGTTTAGTGAAAATCAAAGAGTAGAAAAGATTAGCCTTGACCTTAGTGACATTTTCGTTCGATTCAATGATGCCCATCTGATGATATTCCAGTATTTCCAAGTTTACATACATAATCCAGGACAATATTATTTTGTTTTCCACATTTTCCTCTGTTTGAGTTGGACAGTAATACTGTGCTGTGTTTTTGGTGTACAATTAGATGTTTCTGTAGATATCTTTCACATTGTTTTATTACTATTGATTTATTATCTCTTACAACCATATGTATCCTCAGATATTGGAAGTAAGGAAGCTGGGTCAGCTGTGCATCCTCTACAGTTAGAAAAGAATATATTAGGCCAATATTGCTCACTTAAGTTATCCCTGCCTTAGTCTATTCAGCAGGGTTTTGAAATTCAGTAGGTAACATCGGATTCTCGCAGAGGCACGACAGCCCTATTACTACTAATCATGATTAAATGTCTAAACTTGGCTCCAAGTTATGTAAGTTCTAATAATTTCCAAATTGCCACAGATTTTTAAAGCTAGGGGTGCAGTGTGTATAAATAATGAATAGTGAAGGACTGCTGAGGCATCGTGCTCTGGTGAATTTTAAATTCTGGCAATATATTTTTAGTACTTAGGATAGATGTTTTATGTTTTTGGTATAATATCTGAATCAAATGAATAAAACATGGAGGTAATCTCATATGTCACATCACTGCCCATAGGGAATTCTAGGTAACCTTATTGAAAGCCTATTATGCATTGACCAGATAGCTGCATGGGGCAGTTTTATACCTTATGCATTATCAAAAGCACATACTACATCAATTACATGGAGTGAACATCTTTATATGCCAAGAAGCCATGTTGCTACTCACCTATAACTCAACATGGTGTTACTTTTAGTCACATTGCTAAAACAGCTGCATATATTTTAGAATCAAGACTAAGAAGTGAGATCAGATGGTTTGAAGCACACTGACTTTATCTTTACCAGGGTGAAGAACATAAGATATTTCTGCTAAGTTCAAAGATTGTGATGCTTTGCTTTCCTGTCTAATGTAGTTGACAGAATGAGTGATAGACTGAGAATATGAGTCTTCTAGAACTCATTCAAGAACATGTCAGACCTCAGTGTTTTGTGGTTTAATTTTACTTACTTGTTATTTCTTCATCCAATGTGTTACTTTAAGAGCCATGGAATGATATAAATATATTTGTATTCCTATAACCATTGCCTAATTTGTACAAACGTGCAGATCTTATTACTGATATATTCTCCATATATTTTCCATTTAGGTACCTCCATTTCTATATTATAAATGTTAATTTATTCATATGTATGCCTTTACACAGATATGCACAATTGCCAATATTGTTAAAAAAATGTGTTCCAGTACAATGTGATAATTTAGCTTGCTCAAATATATTGTTTAATGTTTTGTTCTAGTATAGCCTGATACCTTGATTTTGTACTTATTGTTTATTCAAATGTCAAACAGGTTTCATATATTTTGATGTTTTGATTTGTCAGTTATTGTTTCTAACCAGTAAACAATGTTTCACAGAACATAGGTAGGTGAAAGGCTAGAGGGGCTTCTATATTGATTGTTTATTTTATAATATTCAACAATGTTCAAGGCAGAGTATACAAGCTGCATTGATATCTTGTTAGCTAGATAGGAACTTCGATCCAGGGAATGCAGGCTGAGGGTCACACAGACAAGAGCCTTAGCCGTAAACACCTTATCTTGCCAAAGGTTACAGAAAAGGTCGTCTCCCTACTGAGAACTGCTTCTATTCTATTGCTGTAAAAAAGGTATGCAGGTGTGGGGAAGGCCAATAAAGAAACTTACAGTAGGCCCCATTTTGGTGCTAAGATCAGCTCAGTTAGTCGGGGGAAGGTAGGGGATGGGGGTAGCAATGTAGAAAGATTGTAAATTACTGTCGTAAAGTTACAGTATATTCTGCTGTTCTGCCTATTAACAAATATCATTGTCACTGTCCGATTCATTTTCTTAGTAACTACTATTCATATTGTATGCACTAGGATAGGTTTTTGATAATAATCAAACATAAAAATACATTCCTAGTGTGAATTCTTCAGTGTGACCATTCATGATAAAAGAGGGTTTGGGGTCTACTATCTATTCCTCCGAGTCTCACAGAAGAAACGTCCTTTAGGACGAAGCCGGAATCACGCTGTGCCTTCACAGCGCTGGCAATAGAAAGACCGCGTCTTTAACACGACTTGCTTTAATGGGGCGCATTGGTGGAATGGTGTTGGATTTAAAGTCCAACACCTTCCCTACTGTTGCGCAGACTGGAGTTGGAATAGTAAATGAAACTATTCCAAAATCTAGCGCCCCCCCCCCCCCCCCCAAGGCAAGTCGTTATAATGTTTTGCGTGCTGAATGAATGCGCGCTACAGACGCGTTTGTTCCAGTGACGGCGTTCGGAAGGCATGCATGCTAAACACATGTGGAATACTGTCATACATTTGTCTCACAGGACTGCTCATTACCTAATAACATCCTACTCAAGTAATACTCAGTGGTTTGCAGGAGGTTGCAGTCTACCAGGTTCTCTGTCTCATGTTGTAATACTAAGTCCTGGTGCCAGAGGGTCTAGAGCGGCAGTACTCAAGTACGGCCCACGGGCCACTTGCGGCCCGCCAGGCCTTTCCATGCGGCCCCCGTGGAAAACAACAGCAGGCATGTAATCATCGCCATTTCTGCCTGTGGCGATTCCTCAGGGGCCGCATTCGACGGGAAAAGCATGAAAGGAGCATGTGCAGACAATCAGTGTCTCGCATGTTAAACCGCACCCCTCTCCCCCCCTTCATCTGCCTCACTGATGTCACTTGCTCACCCTGCCATTGATTGCATTCTCTGTGCTGCCTGTACATGCTGCTCACAGTGTGGCCTCTCTAATATTCCAACTGCTGCCACTAAAACAGAGCTGTCTGCGTAGTTTAATTTACGTTTTTATGGCCCCGGGTTAGGGCTTCAGCCGAGCCCGGCCTTTCCTTCCTGGTCTCAGAGCCGGCATGTGATGTAAACAAAATAAATGAAATGAGGATCCAGGAATGTCCTCACCTGAATCCGTGGGCGGCGGCTCGCCTTTTGTTTTATGGCATGGCTTCATTTGAGGTACATGGGATGCTACACGCTCTCTGTTAACAACAGTGGTGCTTTGGAAGGTTTACAGCTGGTTAATTCGGGGAGATGCAGTTTAGACACAAAGTATATGCCTCGGAAGCAGCGGGATACTTAAGTATAAATCCTGGCTTCCCCACTTTATAAAATTTTGCGATTCTGAGTGAAGCATTTATGTGCCTGTGTGTCGGACAACATTTCTAACATTCTTTACAGGCAATTCCGCTTGCTTTGTGCATTACTCAAGAAAGTGTATTAATTTATAGTCATCCAACAGTAACCATCTGAGCCGTGGCACAGATGTAGCATCAGGTCTTTTATGCTGCAGAATTGAACAGCAAATAGTTACTGGTTTTGGCATGCATTAGCTAGAGTCAGAGCTGAGGGGACAGGGGCACCGTTTGTACATAGAGATCAATGGGCAGAGGCAGAATGAGACGGTAAGGGGAAGGGGCAGAGAAAGGAAAAACAGAGCTACTGGAAGACTCCGTATGAGTAAAGCATAAAAGCAGAATGAGAAGTGCAGTGAGGAGGTATGGAAAGGTGAGGGGTTAACAGAAGAGAGCGAGGGAGTATGAGCAGTGTGAAATATGAGAGCAGAGTAAGGGTATTGCAGATTATGAGGAGTGTGAGGGGGGGTAGGAGCAGAGTAACATAACATAAAATAACTTGTGTATTTGTAAAGCGCACATTCGCCCAGAAGGGCATCTTGGCGCTGAATAACAGATGTTTATTGTTACCCAACTCAATGGTACTCATTTTATAGACCTCAGAAGGATGAAAGGCTGAGTGGACTTGCCAGGATTTGAACCTGTGACCATGAGGTCAAACATAGGCCCCTACACTGGACGCTTTAGTCCACTAAGCCACCAGACCCGGCTTAAGGACAGGAAGAGTGGGCTGCTTTACACGTAAGGACTATATTGAGCGATATATATGGAAGGTGAGTGCTAAGTCAGGGACATGGGCAAGGAAATAGTGAGGGGTTCAATACAATAATTACAATAATGGAAGCAACAGCTATGAGCTAGCAGCAGAGTGAAGGGAAGCAGTGAAGTTAAGGTGTAAAGCTGAATTGCAGGAAGGGACAGAGGGACTGGTTTATCAGTAGAGTAAACCTTCAGTAGAGCGAAGGTGTACAGGCACAATAAGTGGGTAGCCGTTGAGTGACGCAGTATGGCATGACAAGATGGTAAGCTTAGAGTGGTCTGTTAGGGTGCAATGAGAGGTTAGGCGTAGGATGAGGTGTTGGGGCATATTAGTAGTGTGAATTCTTCAGTGTGACCATTCATGATGAAAGAGGGTTTGGGGTCTAGTATCTATTCCTCCGAGTCTCACAGGGCAAACTTCCTTTAGGACGAAGCCGGAATCACGCTGTGCCTTCACAGTCCCGGCAATAGAAAGAACGCGTCTTTAGCACGACTTGCTTTAGGGGGGCGCATTGGTGGAATGGTGTTGGATTTAAAGTCCAACACCTTCCCTACTGTTGCGCAGACTGGAGTTGGAATAGTCAATGAAACTATTCCAAAATCTTGCCCCCCCAAAGGCAAGTCGCTATAACGACTTCCGTGCTGAACAAATGCGTGCTAAAGACACATTCGTTCTAATGGCAGCGTTCGGAAGGCATGCATGCTAAACGCATGTGGAATACTGTCATGCATTTGTCTCACAGGACTGATCATTACCTAATAACATCCTACTCAAGTAACACTCAGTGGTTTGCAGGAGGTTGCAGTCTATCAGGTTCTCTGTCTCATGTTGTTATACATTGACTAAGTCCTGGTGCCAGAGGGTCTAGAGCGGCGGTACTCAAAGTACGGCCCATGGGCCACTCGCAGCCCGCCAGGCCTTTCCATGCAGCCCCCTTGGAAAACACAGCAGTTTGACAGGGTATGAGGAGAGTGAGAGAAATAATGCAGAATACAGAAGACAAGTGTGGCACCAAAAAGGTGTGACCAGATAGAGGTAGAGGGTCATAGAGGGAGAGCAGAAGCAGCCTTAAAAAGTCAAGGTGTGGAGAGAGGGTGAATGCAGTGTAAGAAGTTGGGGCCAAAGTAGGTGCAAAATGACAGGCTATGAGCATAGTGAAATAGAAGGGCCAGGAAATGAGTATAAGCAGAGTGAAGAAGGGCGGAATAATGAGGTTGGTGAGTCAGACAGAGGAAGCTTATGAGCTGAGCAAAGAGGTACTGGGAGCAGATTGAGATGATAGTAATAGAAAGTGGGGGAAGGGACAGTGTGAGAGGAATTTATGAGATATGGAAAGAACCAAGGGCAGGGGGAGAGGTATAATGAGTGGAATACATAGAGGGCAAAAGAATAGAAGAGTAAAGCAGAGTGCCAGGCTACGGGTCGGGGAAAAAAGTGAATTATTAAGGCCAAAGAGGTAGGATGCGGGTAAAGTAGAGGAATATAGCAAGCATGAAACAGTCATAAGGTAGGGTCAGAGTGAAAGCCTAGGATCACAGCGGACCCCTATGAGCAGAGTCATTGAGTGTGGGGCTCAGGGAAGAATAGTAGTAGGTGTGCTGCCTGATACATGCTTTATTATGAAATGACATGCACGTACCTGAGATGATCGTCATTTTGGAGATGACACTACAATACTTCTGCTGCATTGTCGGGCGAGCTCATTGAATAGGAGAAGGCAGCAGGTCTCTTGCCCGTCATGCCAGTCATGTGCCATTGTAAATGTGCATTCCAGGCTGAGTAAATTATTGCATGTATGGGTCCATGCAAGCACATTACAGCATGGAACCATTTATGCATGTACTATCTAGGTCCATTAAGAATATGGCAGCCTGCTGTCACTAATGCTTGTATTGCCTGGAGTTACATGCATGAGGTAAGTTTCATGAGCTGGGGTGTGTACAGCGGGCTGGACAGAGAACAGGAAGCCTACCTCTATCAATGCACTTTGCATTTACATTTCTGAGTTTTGCTGGATGATCTTGGGGCTTGGTACTGTGAACTCTCAACAGGGCTATTGAGGGGTTGTTCGGAGCGACTTTAAGAGGCACAGGGGTATACGTTGTGTGTTCTACTCAGAGACAAATGAAGGGTGTGTCCAATAACATATAGTAGATGGAAGTGATGTGTCACTCATAATGTCACACATAAGATGCAACAATGTCACACATAAGCACACCTCAACATGGCAATGTCACACATAAGCTAACTGAAAACGTGGCAGCTCTTCCAAAGACTAGTGTTTTTTCTTTGCAGGTTTCTCCTGATTTACACAACATATAATGGGCATAAATAAGGTGAATATGATTTGGTCTGTTTTTAAATTCCACATAAGGAATATAACTTGTGGTCATTAGAGTGATGCCAATGAGGACATAGCTGCCACGTTTTCAGACTGCATGTGTGTGCCATTGTCAAGGCTTCAGTGTACTTATGAGTGTTGTTCCACAACCAAATGTATGCCACTTACAGTGACACTTTCTTGCAAGCGAACCAAAGCAATGAAGTCCATGGGAAAAGATAAGTATTTGCAATTACACCATTTTGAGCTAGGAGAGGTCTAAAAATATCTTGAAACTGCTTCAAATCCCCTGAAATGGAAGGTCACTAAACGAGACTTTGATAGGATGCGGGCCGGATGATCAGACTTCCTAAGGCACTGTCCTTGGTAGGTGGAAGGGGTAAAGGCGGAAATGCAGATTCCATTGTGCAAGGCTTCAGATACTGCTCATTTACATTTGACCTTGTATATAACATCCAACATTTTTTCTTCAATTATATGCCCCCTGGTTGAAGGTATACTATTGATTATTTGAGTTACGTATTCTCACCACAACTACTAATTTTCACATTTCCATCAGTGCCATGAATTTACTGAACAGAATAACCCACTAAGCAGCAGGGGTGCACCAAATTAGTTAATTTGTAAATGTAAGGGAGAAGATTTATTGCTGATGACCATGTGGTAGATCCGCTCTGCACAACTGAGGGCCTAAAAGCAGGGAACTGGGTGCTTGTCAAAACAAGGCAAAGATAGCAAACTATGGTCCGAAACACACAGACCCCAGTAAAAATAAAAATATTGACAGTATTTATTAGAAGTACATACATACATATAGCGCATTTCGAAATATAGCATTGTCTAGTAATGTTTTGAAAAGGGGTGATTTTTTTTCCGCAGTAGCCCCGTCCCCACTGACCCCCACACCCACCTACCCCACCCACTTTGGCGCAGGCCGCTGTGCAGCCCTCGGCCACAAACCAGACTGTAATTTTGGCCCCCGAGAAAAAGTTTGTGAGTATCCATGGTCTAGAGAATCCTCTCTCAGGTCATGTTCTGGAGAGAATTCCAGAAAATGTATAAGCTAAGAAACTTAGTGCCAGATGTACAACCAAGAAAATTGTGCATCGCAAATTGCGACTCTTTTGCGAGTCGCAATTAGCGAGGCGCAATTTCCGATGTACAACAGTGTATTTCACACTGTTTGCGATTCCCAATGGGGTCGCAAATTGCGAGGCTCATTAATAAAAATATTTTCCAACATACTCACAAAGGGGAAGGGGTCCCCTGGGGACCCCTTCCCCTTTGCGAGTGGTTTATCACCTACTTGAAGTAGGTAGTAAACTGCGAGTGTTTTGCGGCCGCAAATGCAGTCGCAAAACACTAGTACATAGCATGTTGACTCGCTATTAGGAAGGGACGCCCCTTCCTAATAGCGAGAGTCGCAAATGCTATTTTGCGAGTCAGGGACTCGCAAAATAGCATTTGTACATGCTATTACCCTTTTTTGCGGCCGCAAACGGGAGAACCTCCCGCTTGCGGCCGCAAAAAAGGGTCGTACATCTGGCCCTTAGTGATTTCCTCCTGTCCATCTATTAAAGCATACATGTTTGTACATCTAATTTTTAAAATGTGGGATTGTAATGTTTGGGCTTTAGTGAACACTGCTATATTTTGCCCATTTTAAATCCTGCTTTGTATCCATTTCACATACCTTTCTCCTGCTTTGTGTTACTTCATCACAATAAATTTGGTTAAGCCCATATTTCTCCACCTGAATTTTGGGAATGATTTCAGGGCATGAACGCAGGATGTAGCAAGAGTTTTCTCGAGTTGCTTGGTCTTGTGTTTTTTACATTATATGTGTTTAGCCACTTCATTTATTTGTGGGATAAGGTTTACATTGGAGTCCATGATCACCCATTGGGTCCTCGCTTAAGTGCAGTGGTGGGGATACTAGTTCATAAGAGCAAACATTGAAATGCGTTGGGTCATTCAGTTGACATAAGGAAGAATCTCAGTTTTAAGGCTGATGTGCATGAGTGGTTACTTTTATGCATTTCTCCGTAGTACTGGAGTCAAGATCAGATGAAGTACTGCCTTTAAAATGGTTTTGATCAAAAGTATACTTATCACTGGTGACATTAAAGGAGAATTGCAAGCTAGGTAGTAGAATAAGGCAGATACTGCATGGGTAAGCAATGCTTGAGCCCTTAAGTACACCTGCTGAGGAGTTTAATGGTCTGCAGGTAAAGGAGTGAAGTGGTATGGTGAGCATCCTGTCAGCGAGGTACGATATAACCCACTTCAGAATGGTTCCCAGCAGTCCTAAGCCATGAAGCCTCTGTTGGAGTACAGGGTGGTGAACCATTTAGTAGGCCGGCGATAGGTCAAGTTGGAGGGGCTCTACTCCATTTGAGCCAACAGTTATTTTGATATAATCCATTTTTTTTTCTTTCAAATATCTTTATTTGCATTTTTCAAATATAGGAAACAATGAACATATATGAGGTGGGGATCAGGTAACCATAGCAGGTGCAGTAGACATTGTCATGCATATTGTCCATACATCATAAATTGTAACCGGTTCCAGTTCTGCATATCAGACAGGTGTACATGTGAATATGATTTACATACATGTTAAAGGAGGTATCCCACATATGAGTCGCACTCGTATGTCCATTAGGGTGACAATATATTTGACTTACCCTGCCCCAATAATGTCGTTTATCTGAGTGCCCATCCGGCATTCCACGTGATCTTCCGTATCGCGTTGCCTGTTTCGGGAATACAGTGTGATGCAAATGTGATACAATTGTTAACCAAACAATCAAACAAAGAAAAAGAAACCATCATCAATTCGTCGCGCCTGGGTCATGATATGTAAGGAATGCAGACTATCATCTCATCTAAGCTGTAATACGCTCGCCGTCCCTCCCTCTCAGTTCCCTATGGGGTGAGTATCCGGGTCTCTGCCCCCCTGGTGTCCTGTATCCCTTGCGGTGTCACTCTTACACATGCCAATGCTTGATTTATCATGAGCCCGGAGTGTGATGTATCTGGAGATCGGTGTCTGAGTCCTGCTCCTCAGCCATCTGTGAGGGATTGTTCTCAGCCTCTCTATCTGCGTACTTCAATTCCGCAAGTATTGCATCCCAATATTGCGCAATGGGATATTTACGCAGACCTGCTATTTCCTCCCTGTGTAATGACGTGCTTTCTGCCTGGGCCCACACCATAAGTGAATTTTTCCAGCTGTTAAGTGCAGGGGGGGTCGGTATGTTTCCATCGTTTGGTAATCAATCTCTTGGCCACTATGAGGCCCAGGTCAGTAAACCTGGAGGGGACCTTATGTTTCTTCAGTCTGGGGTAAAAGCCTAGTATGCATGCTTCCCATGTCTGTAGTGGTGGCCATCCAGTGTATGTAGCGAGTGCTGCTATGATTGCCTGCCAATATGTATGTAGGGAGGCGCACGACCACAGCATATGGAGGAGGTCCGCATTTGTCTGTAGGCAGCGGGGGCATGCCTAGGTGGTCGTATGGAAATACTTGTTCATTTTGTCCGGGGAGAGGTACGCCCTACGTGTGATATATGTTTGTATAAGTCGGAATTTGGAGTTTCTCGGTATGTACGTGGGGTTGGCTAAAATCATGCCCCATTCACGGTCTGTCCATGGGTTTCCCCTGTCTTCTTCCCACTTTAAACGGAGGGCCGCCATAGGTTGCGTTGTGTGAGCTAGTAGTGCCTCCGCTAACCAGTGTACTATGTGTGATCCATTGCCCATCACATGAAGGTATTGTATTAGAAGATGCATCTCTGGCTCAATTTTGATATAATCCATGATGCAATTACTGATGCCTTAGTGCTATGTCCTGAAGTAAAAACATTGTGGTGTCGAACAGTATATTGTACCTTCAACATATGTCAATATTTGTGTGCACAGATTTTTTTTAGACAATTGAAAACAGCAACATTTGCTATTGGATTAGAATTTAGGTTAGGTGTCAGGCTAGGGTGTTCTGCTTTGTATGCACAAATGAAAAATTTAGATATTTTTCTTTTCTTTTTAAATTTTTAATTAGTGAATCACACCCCTTCTCAGGGTGGATCACACAAATATCACTGCATTACTGCTTTAGATTTTCTGGAATTTGTTAACCACTTTACAGCTAGGGCTTCCAGAAGCCATTGCAAGCCTCAAACTTTGGCTAAACACACATTTTCCTCACATGTATTTGAGGGAAGCTCCTGGAATCTGTGGGGATCCAAAGATTTCCTACCACGTAACGTTCCTACACATCTCCCCCAAAAAAACAGTACCCCACATGTGTGGATGGGCCTAACACCCATGACAGGAAAGGGTCCTGAACACAGGATGGACAGATCCAAATTTCCACTCAAAACCAACCCTTTTTTTTTTTTTTTTTGCAATGTGGGTAGCTGTGGATTTGTTTGTTTGTATACGGTTTATTCGACAGAAAATGTCATAAAAGCTATAAAAATAAAAAAATTTAAAAGAGAAATACAAACGTACAGTGCCATGAACTTGTGTAAACAAACAATACAGCATAATAGCCTATTGGGCCTTTGGCACAATGATACATTTCACATATTCAAATGGTTAAAAATTAATACATCAGTAAAAAGTACAGTTAATGCATTGGATAAAAATATAGAATAAAAAGCAGAGTAAAAACAGGTAGCGTTTCATCATGATAGTCAACCTTCGTAGTATTGTGGGTGATCAATAATTTGCTGAAGAATTTTATGAATTTTCCCTGGGATAGCAACAAAGAGTAGCAAATAAAGTGCTCGTGCATGGGGAGTAGTTTTGTATTTGGCCGAGCGGACTTAGGGTCGTAGGACAGACTTATCGCAACCTCACTCAAATTGAGGCTGTGCCGCTCTCAAAATGGCTTTCCACCTAATAAGCCATGCCTGGCCAAGGAATTTTGCTACGCAACAAGCAAAAAGGGGTCTGGGATCAGACCTAAGGATGCGCAGGGCTGTATGGTAGTCCCGTGTGCCCAGTTGCTGACAAATCAATTTTAGCCATTTAGCCCGCTGGGTGTTATATGCCGGGCAGGCGAACATTACATGGGCAATGCTTTCTATCGGGGCTCTGCAGCATGGGCAATCTTTTGATGTCTCGTTGCATGTGTGCCATTTCGCTGTCGTCTCGCGGACAGGGAGAGTTCCAAACCTAAAATGTATATACAACATCCTGTCCCTAGGGGCCTAGATTGTGTCAAGAAAGGGCTCGAGATATCTGGTTTGTTTGTGTGAATGGAATTCTGTTGTTAATTTGCCCACATTAGGTTTGCAGAACTCCCGTTGGTCCACCCATCCCCAATAGAGTCGTTTAAGCTTGTCTCTCCCTGGGGATTCCTGACTATCCCAATGGGTATGGAGTCCAATAGCTGTCAGCGTTTTTTTAACATTGGAGATCCAGCCTATTTTGCAGCCAGTGTCTAGGTGAATAATCTCAGTGAGGGCTTCGGCGTATGGGAAAAGCTCTGGAGTCCACCTAATGCGGGCCCAGAAGAGTAGTGGACGTAACCTGGCTTCGTCTCCTATCGACCGCCTGCCCATATCCAGCAGTAGAGGGGTAAGAGGGACGCTTTTGGGTAACATCACCAGATCGCTAAGAAATTTATGCTCGGATCTACAAAGATCGTCGAGCTTGTCAAATCCCCAAACCTCTGCTCCATAGAGAGCAGAGCTAACTGCTTTAGCATCATAAACTTGGAGGGCAGGGGCTACCGGCCTAGTGTGCGAGAGGCGATGCTCTTTCCCTATTGCTCCAGCCACTCGCTTATGTCCCAGCAGCATCTTTGCTAAATGGGGCCTCCAGGACATTTTGTCGGAGAGTCTGACTCCTAAGTAATCAAAGGTGTCTACCTTTCCAAGGATACCCCATCCAGCAAAGGACTGCTCCTATATGACTTATGGCAATTGAAGGCCATAAATTTGGTTTTTGAGCTGTTTATGACCAGCCCCCGATTGTTGCAAAAGAGTTTAAATCTATCGAGTAGGCGTTGTAGCCCGGCTGGGGTCTTGAATATCAGCAGGGTGTCGTCTGCAAACAACAAGGTTGGTACCTTGTTGACCCCCAGGGTAGGCGAGTCCGCAGGATCTTCTAGAAGGAAGCTGACTACCCCGTTCACATACAGGGAGAACAAGGTTGGAGTTAGGACGCAGCCCTGTCGTACTCCTCTGTTGACAGGGATGCGTTCTGTTAGTTGTCCCTGCGCCCCCCATCTGACCAGGGCATAGTTGCCCGCATATAGCCGGATCTACAGATTAAGGACGAAGGGGGGGATACCCATCTCTCTGAGTGTCGTCCACAGCTTGGATCTGGGGACCAGGTCAAAGGCAGTCTTCAAGTCAATAAATGCGAGATAGAGACTGCCCTGCCTATCACCACTACCTTCCAATAAATAAGGAGTCTAAACACCTGATCCATCGTCCCAGTCTTTGATCTGAATCCGGCCTGATACTGGGAGAGGATACCTTCATCCTCAGTCCATGATTGTATCCTATGCAGAAGGACTCGACCGAAGACCTTCTGCATAGCATCAATCAGGCTGATCGGTCTATAATTGGAAGGGTCGTCCCTAACACCCTTTTTATAGATGGGGACCACCTCAGCAGCCCTCCATGACTCTGGGACCGGGGCTCCGTTAGCTATTGCGTTTGCTAGGAGCAAGATGTAACGTGCCCAGTTCGGAGAATCGGCCAGGAAGAGATCGCCTGGCAAGCCATCTGGTCCCGCTGCTTTAGAGGGCACTATTTTGCTTATTGCGGCTTCTATCTCCGCTAGATTAAAACACTCCATTTCTACAGGGGGATCTTTTAAATCGTCTGGTTCCACAGGTGGGGTGGTTTCCGGTATTGAATAGAGCTTTCTAAAATGGTCGTGCCATAGCTGGCCAGTCATATGGTTTGCGGGTGGGCATGCACCTGATTTACTCCCCCAAGTGACCAATTTCCAAAACAAGTTAGTATCTTTAGATGAGCATGCTTCTTTGAGCTGTTGCCAGCGCGATATATCCCATTCTATCTTTGCCTCCTGCTGTGCTGCCCTATAAGATTTTCTAGCAGCTAGAATCAATCTTTTTTCCCTACAGTTTTTGGTGAACCACGAATATGGGTCCTTAATGTTATTGCTAGGTTTTTTGCCCGGGTTGCAGACTTCAAAGTATGCACTAATTTGGTTGACAGTGTGCGTGTGGGTCCTAGGAACATCCACCAATCTGGTTGAGCTATGGACAGCGACCTGGAGCTCAAGTGTTCCTGCAGCTAGGTCGTGTTTAATGCCAGCAATCTTTGTGTCATGCAGGATTACCTTCTGCCATTTCAAGAACTTTTTACAGTTTGAGGGGACTATCTCCCTGGTAGTTGTCAATGGTGAGTTACTCAGCTGGTTATAGGGTGCCTCCCACAGGGGTATCAGAGTTAAGCACAGAAGGTTGTGATCGCTCTCTGTGGTGGTACCCACAATCATGTCAACCAGCTCCCCCCACAATTTCACGTCGAGTAAGATGTAGTCAATCCGGGACAGGCATCTAACTCTTTTATAGGTGTTAGCGCCTTGTTTGTCTGATGGCGACCTACCATTAACTGCCCTCAAGCCATACTCCATAGTGATAGCATTGAGTTGGAGCGCCTGTTGTGTCCATCTCTTGACTGGGGGAAGGTCTAGTTGGGGGACTGCCCATCTATTATCGTGTTCTTCTGATCCCATTAGGTCTTCTTTGTCTAGGGGTTCAAAGGTGCAGTTAAAATCTCCTGCAACCACCACTCTGGCATGAGGTGGGCAATTCGCTAGGCATTCCTCTAGTGCTGAGATAGTAGGTGAGGGTCTGCCTCTTTTTGTCCCTCTCGCATAGACATTGAAGAGTTCAATTGTAGATCCACCCCTTGGCCCCCTAATGCTTAGCCACAAAATGTCTGGGCTCGAGCTTGTTTGAAAAGTGATTCTACAATCAAGGGCGATATTTACCCAGGTAATCAAGCCCTCAAACGGGCTTGGTACCCTGTGGAACTTGCGGGTAAGTAAAAACAAGTGTAACCAGCTTTGTGTAGTGGGACCAGACTCCACGTCTCTTGGAAAGTACAGACGTTGAATCCTTCCACTAATTGATTCCAATGAGGAAGTGGAATTTTGCTATTTAGTCCTGCCACATTCCATGACAAGATCTTTAGTTGTTTGTGAAGTGTAGGGCCAAGAACAGCACTTTGGGTAGAGATGGGGTTATTGGTTGACAAGTGAGTTAGTGGTTGTAAAGTTAGATGCATGAGAGTACAGATGCCCAATTCTTCTTGGGCGGCGGTAGGGGGTTTACTTATACTAGCCCCGCATTGGGGGCTATCCTGTTTGCAACATGAAGTGTTGTAGGGAAGTAGGATGTCATGGGGGCTGACTGTGTGGTTAGCACTAGGAATAGTAATGAATGAATCAAGGTGTTGTGGAGCTAGATTCTGTAGTCAGTCGTTGTCCTCAAGCGAGGAGGCGCCTACTGGACAGGTTAATGATTGAAAAACTGGTGTCTTAACATGCTCATGTGTTGGGGTGTGCCTGAATTGGATAGAGGACCCGTCAGGGGGGCAAGTGCGAAATTCAAGGGCGAGAAGGTTTTCCGCCAACTCAGTCCCCTTAAGGGTTACCTCAATATAATCTAGTGGATGGATTGAAGAGGTACACCTCCGTGCCCTGGAAATGTCGTCTCTGATTACAGATCGACAGCCCCTAACGTGGCGGATCCAATGGATCACTTTATTGATCAGAGAGTCTTCACTCTCATGATCATTTTTGACGTTAATTTTTGGGACATTAGTCATATAGATTTTCTTGGCTTGCAACGGACGTGTGATCGCTGGAGTAGCTAGAGCGGGCCGCTGATGTTGACCACCATGGACAGCTGTGGATTTAGTTCAGCTGGCATCCAGGGAATTCTGCCAAACTGAGATTTATGAAAACTGGACACCCCGGGGGCAGAGGATAGAAAATTTGAGGATGGTGTGACCTGCTTGGATCTCATGAGGTTTTTCGACCTAGATGCACTTGCAAATCTCAACCTTTAGCTAAAAACACACATTTCATGATCATTTTGAGGGAAAATGTAGGAATCGGCAGGGACCTACAAATTTCCCATGTCTCCCGATAAAAACAATACCTCACTTGTGTGGGTGAGCCCAGCGCCTGTGACAGGCCCCAAAATGCAACATGGACAGATAATTATTTTCCATTCAAAGCCAGCCTTTTTTTGCAATGTGAATAGCTGCAGATTTTGGGCTTTGGATAGGCCACCACCCAGAGTGACCAACCACACCCAGACATTTTTTTAAACTAGACACTCGGGTAGAGTTCATGGTGGTGTGACATTAGTGAATCTCATAACGTTTTCTTACCTAGGGCCCTTGCAAACCGCAAACTTTGGCTAAGAAACATATTGCCCTCACATTTATGTGAGGGAAAGGTCCAGAATCTGCAGAGATCCACAAATTTCCTACCACGCAGCAGTCCCCCACCTGTTGCAATAAATACACAACCCCCACTTGTGTGGCTGAGTCTAGTGCTCGCTACAGGAACAGATCAAATCGCCATAAGAACGCTATTCTACTTGTGTGGCTGTGACAGGAAAGGATAAACAAAACACACAAAAAAGCTACCCCACTTGCGTGGCTAGGTCTAGTGCCCGTTAAAGGAATGGATCAAACCCTGGTTTGATCTGCTCCTGTCACAGGCACTAATGCCAGATACAAAAGTGGGGCAGAGTTTTCATAGCAAAATTTGGGAGAATGCTAGGTGGTAGTAATTTTTTGGATCCACGTAGATTCAGGTTTCTATCAAAGAAATGCCAGAAAAATAAGGTCAACAGGGTATTGTTGGTAAGAAAACATCATGAAATCCATGCAAGGCACACCAACCAAACTCCCCCAGGTGTCTTCTATGCAAAAATGTCTGGGTTTCCTTAGGTGGTGGCTGAGTTTGGGCCTGAATACTGCAGCTATACTACTGCTGATATCTCTGCATTCCTTTTTGGGGCATTTTGTGTTGCAGTAGCTAGGCTGAGCCACACATGTTGGGTAGTGTTTTTGTTGGAGAAGTGTGGAAAAGCTGTGTGGTAGAATGTTTGTGAATCTCTGCGGTACCTGGAAGTGTAGATCATAGAATTGTGAATAAGGTGAGTGATTTTAGGCAAAGTTTGAGGTTTGCAGGGCAATGTGGGTAAGACAAATTTGTGGGATCCAAGAAAGGCCCTTCGCCCTGGACTCTGTGTCTAGTTTTCAGAAATATCTAGGTTTAGTAAGTTTCCTAGGGTTGCGGTTGACCCAGAGCCCCAGTAGCGCAGTCATTCTGCATGGCAAGCAGGTCGTCAGTGGGATTTAGCCCCACTCTCCAAGCCCATCTATAAAAACAACGCCCAAAGAATCTAAATTTCCCTCACTATTGAGAATTTAGGAGTGTGGGTGGGGCCTCATTTCTAGATGGGTCAGACTCCACCCCATTTTTTCATTAAAAAAAATATTCCTGGCATCCAGTGGGCTTTTTGCTCTCATGGGGGCAAGCCCCCCAGTGGGCAAAAATACTGGTGTGCTCCCTTTTGAGGTGGGAGGCACGCACACCTCTTCTTTACCCATGTGTAAGATCTCTGGTGTCTAGTGGACTTTGTCTCCCCGTGGGTGGGGGGGAGGCAACCCCCCCCCACCCAATTTGCCTACTGAGAAATGCAGATACTAAATTGCCGCCTGTTGGGGGAGGTAGCATGGCCCTATACCAGGGCGTCCTGCAACCACTCCATTTTCACTAAGTATAATCTCTGGCATCTGGTAGGTTTTCTTCACCCTGGAGGCAGATTGGGGGGAAACTCTCTCAATCTTCTTGGCATAAGGCGCATAAAGACTGAAATGCCCCCCTTTGGGGTGGAGGCATGGCATGGCCCTATGCCTTTGTAGACCGTCAAAATACATTTATGTATTTTTTTGTAAATATATCCTAGGCGTCTAGCAGCCTTTCAACCCACTGGGGTGCAGATTGGACCAAAGTCCCAAACCCTTCTCCCCCCAAGGACAGAAAACTGTAATGTCCCCTTTTGTGGTGGTGGCAGCGGGGGTGGGGGGTGGTCCTATGCATGGTGGGCCAGCCAAACTCCTTTTTTTTTGCCTAATTTTTCCTAGTGTCTTGTGGGCTTTCTGCCTGCCTGGGAAGGCAGATTGGGTGTAAATACCCCCACCAGGCCCCCAGGGGGAAAAGAAAGACTGAAAAAATGTGTGGTCCCTCAACATAAAAATCCCTGGTGTCTAGTGTGAGCACCAGGCAATCATATCCCAAAGCTTTCCAGCAATATCTCCCTTTATGCACAATTCCCTGAGAGCACAGAAAATGGGGCTATTGTCAGCCCACTCTGCACTCCCAGGGAAACCTGGAAGATACTGACATGACCATTTGTAGAACCACCACATTCCCCTGGGCGGGGGCGGGAGAGTCTGACAGAGGGACACCGAAGCAGCACACAACATCTGGTGCCTCTTCGTACATAACACCTGGTTGTGAAAGCGATGTACTTTGAATTCAGGTCCACAGTGGTGCCCAAGAAGTTAATGACTGAATGAAACAACTTTGCTGTTGAGATTCAGTGAAAATTGTGTCTCCTTTATACTTTTTTGATTGGAGCCTTAAAAATGTTGGATCGCAATTTTTTTCATAGTTGCTGGAAGTAATTTTCCAAAGGAAACAAATGATGGTCGGAATGCTGAACAATGCAAACATTCATCCCCAGTCTCAAGGGCCTGGGTAAAATCCATTGTTCTTTTGCTCACCATGCCACCCCAGTTTGGACCCAGTTATGTGCAAATCAGTCTTGACACTGTTCCTCATGGGAACAGGCCAACCCGAACTGCCAAGCCAGGTCCTCCCTGGACCGGAAACAAGCACCCTGGGACCAGTTTCGGGGCATCACCCCTCATCAGCCAGGCTAGCTTGAATCCAGTGGCGCAATAAGCACGGGACCCACGTCTGGGCATACCCTTCCCAATTAGGGCGACAAATGCAAAAGGAACAAATGATGGAAGGAATGCTGAACAATGCAAACATTCACCCCCAGTCACAAGGATCTGTGCTTAATCAGCATAAAATATGTACAATCTGTCTGATGATGTAATTTCTCTTCAATGAATGGCATTTTAATGTCTTGAACTGACTATGCACCTATGTTTTAAAGCTGTTGTGACACAGCTTCCCCAAAAATAATTTTTGATGCTTTTGGTGCAAAATCATTGATGCCAAACTTTTTTTTTTTTTTCTAAAGTCCTCATTTGTCAATTCTTTTATAAGTGGAGATAAAAAAAATTCAGGCGGCCTCGATTCAGAGAAGGGAGAGTCCGGGTCACTCCTCAAAGGAGGGGATGGATAACATCCCGGATTCCCGTCGCTATACCACCGAAATTTTTACTCCAATTATACAGGTACTTGTGGATTGAACCACAGGCCAGGATGCTAATCAAAATTTAGCAATCCCCTTTAAACGCAAAAACCTGTATTTCCGATTGATAATCATTGGACCAGGTATCAAACATAACACAAAGTGGAAGAAGAAGGATTTAAACGTGGAAAGAGGAAGAGATATAGGAAAGGGTATCTTAAATTAAGGATATGCTACTTTATACCAATTATCCCAAAGACTCCAAAATTTAGTTCTCTTAGTGTTCTGTATAGCTCAATCTAGATTTGCTATTCTTTGTACCGAGCTTACCCATTCTCCTTCGAGAGGGGGGTTGGGTAGAATCCATTTAATACACAATTCTCTACGTGCCATGAGATCTAAGATGAAAGTAAGTGCTTTATATACTTTAGAAAAGGACCTATTACCCTCCTCTACCGGTATTACCCCAAAGATAACCAGTGCCAGGCTCACCTTAATTTCTTGACCCAAAATTCCCGAAAGCGTCATACCCACTTTCTGCCAGAAGGTCTGGATGGAGGGACATTGCCAAAACATATGCGCTTCATCTGCGTTTGGCTCACCACACTTTGGGCAGTTCCTCACAGCCTGGGTCCCCATTTTTGCCAATCTCCTGGGCGTCCAATAAGCCTTATGGATGGTAAAAAGGTGATTTTTTTCTTAATGGAGCAGATTTCACAAACGACCATAGGAAGGATAAAGATACTTGCCATAATGAATCAAGGTCGTAAGCCGGCAGCTCCTTCACCCAGATCGCTCTCAACAAGGCTTGTGTGTCTTCCATGGACTGTATCAGCATCCAGTACCATTCTGATACCTCTCTCCACAAAAGGGGACGCAAGTAAATCTTAGATTCCCAAAACAGATCACCCTTTCCACCTTTTGTTGGCATTTTAGCCCAGCTCATTAGTTGGTAGTATTTGAACTTTGAGACCGACCCCTCGGAAATCTCCTGCATGCTATGCCAAGAGATTAATTCTACACCTTCTAAGAGTTGACCCCATCTAAGAATTCCGCTTTCTTTCATTGGTACAGCAAGTGAGTCTTGCAGGAAAGCTGGCGTACCTGGTGATTTCCAAATGGGTGCGTAGTGACTAAAATATGGTATCTGTAGCAGAGTTCTTATTTGATACCAGATCTTGCATGCCCCCTGAAGAATCTTAAGTCTCATTTTTTTGAAGTTCTTGGGGTCACCGAATTTAAAGAGGAAGAAACTGGATATATCTGGTGGGCCAAATGTGAGAGCACGGAAGAGTGGTGCTAGATCGTGAGTATCCCTCAGAAATTGCCTGAAGATTTTTAAATGAAAAGCCCTTTGATATTGAAGGAGGTCTGGACTAGCTATACCGCCATCTTCCTTTTTCTCCCTGAGTTTTTTCCAGGCGATTCTAGGTCTTTTATTCCCCCATATAAAACTGGAAAAAAAAACCTTGTGCCTTCTTGATCCACTCCTTCTTGAACTCTAAAGGAATTGTATTAAATAAAAAGGTATATTTAGGAAGGATGGACATTTTTAAAAGGTTTGATCTTCCTAAGAAAGATAGGGGAGGGATTCCCAAACCTGAAGTTGTTTCTTTACTTTAGATGTTACCATATCAAAATTCACTTTTGCTAATTTCTCCAAATTTTGAACAACTTGGATTCCTAAATATCTGATACTTTGTCTAGTTAAATCACAGTGGTAGTTGGTATTCCATTGCATAATCTCAGTTTTCTGTTGATTTACAGCGTAACCGGATATTTTACCAAAGCTCTCTAAAGTTTCCCAAATAGCTGGTAAAGATAACTGTAAGTGACCTGTGAAAATCATCAAATCATCGGCTTAAAGCCCAATCTTTTTCTCCCAACCGTTACATGAAAAGGGAAGTATATTCCTACATGCTCTTAATTTTAAGGCCAATGGTTCGATGAAGAGGTTGAAGAGAAGGGGGGATAAAGGGCCTCCCTGTCTGGTTCCCCTGCCGATATTTAATGGTTTAGACAGGTTTCCATTGACCAACACTCTGACCAACGGGTTTTTATAGAGAGCCTTGATTGCAAATGAAAAAGTTTCTCCCAAATTGAAACGTTGGATCACCTCGTAAAGAAAGGGCCAACTAACCCTATCAAAGGCTTTTGCGGCGTCGCATGTCATAACCGTCAAGGGGTTACCATACTCTGTGGCCAGGTCGATAGCGCCGAGTAACTCATGCGTTAGGTCTTGTAATTGCCTCCCCTTTATGAAGCCCTTTTGATCAGTGTGTATCAGAGACCCTACAATCTGATCTAAACGCCTGGTGAGAATCTGAGTATAAACTTTATAATCACTATTAAGAAGTGAAATAGGTCTACACGACTCGCACACCCTCGGGTTCTTATTAGGTTTAAGAATAATTGTTATGGTGGCGAGATCCCAGGAAGAAGGAAGTTCTTGATTTGAGATGAAAGCTGAATTAAAAAGCTTAAGCAAAATTGGGGTTAATTCGTCTTTTAATAAAATATAGATTTCATTGGGGAGGGCATCAGGGCCTGCGGCCTTCCCTTTTTTAAACTACTTATTACATTATAAACTTCCGCAATAGTTATAGGGCCATTTAGATTACCTTTATGCTCCTCATTAAGGGATGGAAGATCTAAATCCTGAAAAAACTCTTCTAGCTGATCCTTACTAACAACTATATCTTCTGTGTACAAGTCATGAAAAAACTGGACAAATGCGTTTTCGATCTCATCATCCTCAGAGATAATATTCCCTGTGGCTTGACATTTTAAATCTTTAATGCGGTTTCTAGCTTGATTTGCTTTGGTCTTCCATGCCAGGAGTTTGTCGCACCCTTCCCCATATTCATAATTAGAAAGTCTGCTGGCTTCCCATTTTCGCCTTACCCTAGCCTCCAAATAATCAGCTAAGTTAGATTTTGCCTTTATCAGCTCACCTTCTATCCGTGTTTTGATTGTAGAATTAGGGGCATGCGCTAGAGTACCTTGTAAAACCTTAATGGAGGCTTCAAAGGTTTTAATCTCCTCCCTGGTCTTTTTATTTTGTGCTGAGCTTAGGCTACATAGAATACCTCTAAGATAAGCTTTATATGTATCCCATACCTTATTTAAAGGAGCTGAGTCGAAATTAAAGGTAAAAAACTCCTTTGTTGCTTTTTTTAAATCATCGACTACAGAGAGCAATGTGCGATTCAAAGTCCGCCGCCGCACTGTGACGTTATCTTTGAAAAAAATCTCAAGAGAAACCGCAGAGTGGTCCGATAAGTGCTCGGGGATATGAATAACTTTCTTGGTGTTATTACTAATGGCTAGATCTACCAGAAAAAAATCGATCCTAGAGCGATGTCCTTGCTTTTTATTATGGAAGGTGAAGTTTCCCCCCTCCAACCCCTTCCTAGAGCCCATAAATGTCCAGATATCAATAAGACCTGGATCGCGTAATAATTGTTTCAAAACCTTTCTCATTTTGGGTGCAGTGGCGGCTGCCCTCTTAGAAGTTGTATCCTGCACTGGGTCCAAAAAGATATTAAAGTCGCCTCCCAAAATAATCAGTTCATTAATATCCACTAAATGCAAAAATAAAGTACGTAAAGGCGTAGGGTCGTCTAAATTAGGGCCGTAGTATCCTGCGAATGCCAGCCAAACACCATAAATTTTGGCTTTGGCAATTACCCATCTACCTAAGGGGTCCACCACACACTCCCCTAATAAGGCTTGAGAGGATTTTTTTTAAAAGAATGGCAACATCTTTAACTGTGCAGGACTGAGGGGTACATACACAATGTTCAATCCATTGTTGACCTTTTAGGATCTCCAGCCATTCTTCTTTAAGAAGATGTGATTCCTGAATAAAGATAACCTCGGAATCACTTAGCTTAAGATATTCTAGAATCTTTCTCCTTCTTAAGGATACCCTGAGTCCATTAACTTTCCAGGATAATATCCTTAGAAGCCTAGTCTTATCCGGGCCAACCATAAAAGGAAATAGTGTACCAAAAGAGACCTGAGTAATTCAGCCAACCTCGAAAACAGAAAAAAAAAATTTGAAAGGGGAATTTCCTTCTAAAATTGACGAGAGGACATTTTTTTGTAATTTTCTCCCACATGCTCCCCCACCCGGTGTGTCTCTATTTTTTCGATTTTTTGTGAATTTGCATTTTTAGCCGTGACCCTCCCTACTAACTGGAGGTATACTGTTGGTTACCTCATATGAGCTCTCCTTCAGCATGGCGGTCGGCTTGGGAAAGGATTATACTGATTGTGCCTTAATCTGCTCTATAAAGTCCTTCACCTCGCTTGGGTCTCTGAAATTGTGCATTTTGTTATTTCTCATGACCCTCAAAGATGCCGGAAATCTTATATTTGCAGTAGCGCCCAGCTCTCTTAATTCCTGAATGAATTTGCCCAATTCCCACTGCCTATCCAGGGTGGTGCGTGAGATATCAGACCTAATACGAAAAGACCAATCATTTCTTTTATATGTTCCTGCCTTTAAAGCCCCAGAGAGGATTCTTTCCTTCAAAGAGTACGATTTAAAATTCACAAGAATCCTTCTTGCGGTTTTTCACCCTGGGCGACTCACGAAAGGATCACGATGAACTCTCTGTATATCTTCTTCTAGGATGCATTGATCGACATCCATGTTATATTCCTTCAGATGATGAATCACGAAGGCCTTTATGTCCCCCCCTTCAAGGCCCTCGGGAACATTTAGGATTTGCATATTGTTCCTTCTTGCACTATTTTCAAGAGATTCTAGTTTGTCTCTGAAATCTTTTTCGCTTTTCTTTAGCTTCTGTATCTCTTCCTGATTAGTGGCTACCTTCTTAGAAAGATCCTCCAATGAAGCTTCCATAGCTCCAACTCTTTCTACCAAGCTGTTGATTTTCTCCTCCATGGCTTCACAAGAACCCTGAATTTTCTGTTGGTTAAGTTCTGAAGTTGCGAACTTCACCCTAACTTCTATTAACAGGGTGGATATTAGTTTTTCTAAACCAGGGGAGTTGATTTGATCCGCACCTGCAAGGGAGGTGCCTGTATTAACCTGAGACTGATTTTCTGATGGTACAGAGCTAGAACTGGAGCCGGGACTGAAACTAGGGCTAAGGCTAGGTGGACTCAATTCTGAGTTCTCTTCTGCTAAGAGATCAAACCAATTTTCTAATAAAATAGGATTAGTCTTCGTTTTTCTTGAGACCTGCAGCTTCCATACCTTCTCTCCCTTGGTTATGTAGCGTACTCTTAAGGGTTTGAGAGGTAGTTTGAGAAATAGTTTGAGAGACCACTGGGACAGAGACTTCTTGTGCCTGGACTTTAAAATAAGATCGGAGCGAGGGTGTTACTCTTATGCTTTCTGTCTTTTTCCTTGCGTGCTTAATACTTGCTTTCTGACCTGCTTTATCCACGGGCGTTTTTTTTTAGGTTTAGAGTAGCGCAGGTTACATGCAGTTTGCTCAGTCTGTGTGGGTGGTGACACCACAGGGGTCTTTGGGGGAATGTCCCTGGAAATAAGCGAGCTTAGAACCGAATGTCCCTTCCCCCAAACACCTCTACTTCTTAGGGTGTATCTTTTCACGCTTCCCTCAATGTGACCTAGCCTCCCTCTATCCTCAGTTTTTGCTGGGGCGACTGGTTTCTGCTTGGAGACTCCAGTACTGGCGCTGATATTGATACTGCCTTCTAGTGAAGCCCGCTCCCTCCTCCTTACCGGGGTCATCAGGGGGTCCTCTGATGTCATCTCCTGACTTCTGCTGATTTTCAGAGGAAGTATTGTTTTGGACAGGGCCGGTCCTAGGCCTTCTGAGGCCCCGGGCGAAAGGGAAGATGTGAGGCCCCTCTAATTGCATATTGCGTCACAAGAAGTGACATCACAGAAAGTGACATCGCAGGACTATTGATCTTATTTGGCATCACTGAAGCAAACTAATGTGGATATCAGTAACATGGACAAAAAGATGAGGGGATGGAAAACAGGTGAGCAAATATTCATTTATTATAAAAAGCAGATAAAAGGAAATATTGCAATCAAACAATGTTGAGAGAATGAACACATAAAAATACAATTCCAGTGAAACATAAATAGAGTAACTCCAAAGTTCTAGATTATTCTCGTTGAGTGGCTCCCTGGTATTGATTCATTTAGGGAAGGTCATGTATCTGAGTGTGTTTAAAGTGGAGGTATACCGCAGATTCAAGGGGTTTTCAAATCACTGTTTTTAATTTGGTGTTAGAACTGTAGGAAGTGGTAGAGGCAGAATGGCAGGATTCTGATGACAATCCTCAAACTCCCCAAAAAGACAGCACCATTGTTGTTTATATTTCTAACTTTATGGGGTTGTCCAACTTGGGGAAAATTGGGGTAGGGGTAGGAATGGGGAAAAAAAAGAAATTGCCATCTTCATTTCGTGTCCTGTGCGCATCTGGAGGTCACTGGTCGAATCTGCCTGTTTCGCCTACATCCTAATACAAACATATACATATAACAGGTTATCAGGAAGTTCATTCATAACAAACAGAGAAATAATACAAGGCAACAACAGGAGTGTAACACTTACCGGCTCCTTCAATGATTAGTTGGTGTCGATCTTCTGAGCGCATCAGGAATGGATATGCCCCAAATTTCAAAGGAACCAGAGTGTCAAGAAAACAGCATAAATTTCACAGCCGAATCTGAAGGAGGAACAAAACAGGAAACATTAAGTTGAACTCTGAAAAATAACACAGTAAAGAGCCCAATGAGTTCATTCTGACAGGACAATATTGAATAAGTAAATTTGTTGTGACAAATCAATATCTTGTGTGTAGCACTACATGCTAAAAAGTGATCTTCCTAGCCTTTCTTCTGCTAAAGGCATCAATCATTTCACTGTAGTCCAATGTTGCTGCAATATCTCCTTCAATTGAAAGAAGGGCCAATCCTGATAGTCGTTCCTGGGACATCGTTGAGCGTAAATAAGTCTTTATCAATTTGAGGCGTGAGAAACTGCGTTCGGCAGATGCTACTGTCACTGGAATTGTAAGCAGAATTCTTAGGGCAAGCACACAGTTTGGATAGATGTCTTCCAATCTGTTAAAATAAATATACTGAAGAGCCTCTAACATATTTAGTTTTTCAGGAAGGACTTGAGCAAGAAAGGAAATCTCCTGAAACAGTTCAATCCCATCTATGTCAGAAGATATAGCACCATCAGCTGAGCTGTCTGACAGAAGATGATGTAGATCATTGCAGTGCTTTTGTAGGTCTCCACTTTTCATGTCTTTTAAGCTGGAAATATTATAAAGAAAGCCAAATTGCTTTTGGTGATTTTTCAGCTGCTCAAATCGTCTGTCAATGCACACAATTGCTGTATCAACAAGAGCATTAAAAAACTTGATGCGAAATTGCTCTTTTGGGTCCGTGATTGGCATGTCAGCTCCCTCATATCCAAACATTTTCTTTTTCTTAGATATTCTTCGATCACATTTGAATTCTTTTCGAATTTCCAATTCATCTGCAAGTTCATTTGCTGATATCAATGCAGCTGTAAATCCTTCATGGCGATACTTTGTTAAGAATGCAAGTAGTTCCTGAACGTGTTTCACAGCTACATCAAGCTGCATGTTCTCACTCTGCATCAGTTTACTGACTGTGTTGATTCTCATTAAAATATCATACCATATGACCAAACATAGGAGGAATTCATATGATTCAAGCTCTGATGCTAGTGTTGTTGGTTCACTTCTGGTTTTCACATCTTTATCCATTTCAGACACCTGCAGAAGTGCTTCATGTATTAGACTCATCTGAAATCGGACCGCTTTGACGCTTTCCAGACGGCATTCCCACCGAGTAGCAGAGAGGCTTTTGAGGGAAAGGGTCACTCCAGCTTCGGTTAATACATTCCACCTTTTTGTTGATGCAGAGAACAATGAGTAAAGTCGTTGAATAATACCAAAGAAGTTGGCAGCATATGTAGATGAAGCTGCAGCATCTCCCAAGACCAGGTTCCAATTGTGACAGGCGCACAGTGTAGAAAAAGCCCGTCTGTTCTCTTTTAAGAGTCGAGCTTGCACGCCACTGTATTGTCCACGCATATTTGCACCATTGTCATAACCTTGCCCACGACAATCAGCAAGGGGTAGTTTCAGTGCCTCCAGCTTGTGCAACAATGCATCAGTAAGAGCCAGTCCAGTTTGCTCTTCCAGGGGAATGAATCCAATGAAATGTTCCTCAATAGTCACACATCCATTTGTAGAACTGACGAATCTCACAATAAATGTCATCTGTTCGGTATGACTCAAATCAGGAGTACAGTCAAGAAGCACTGAGTAATATTTGGCTCTTCGGACACGCCGTAGGATTTCTTTGAGAACCATCTCGGACATCAGCTCAATCAATTCATTCTGAATGCGTCTGCCAAGATAATGTGTATGAATCTCCTTTGTGGTAACTCTGCGAACATGTTCCATCATAACCGACTCAAATTTGCCTAAAAGTTGTACAAGCCCTAGGAAGTTGCCATTGTGGGGTTGGTTCAGCTGGTCAACACTGCCGCGGAATGCCAAGTTATGTTCTGCTAGGTACTGTGTAATTGCTAGGAGCCTCTCCAAGACATTTCGCCAATGCATCTTCTCCTGCTGGATTTGAGCAATGTTTTGCTTATCAGTAGTGCATTCCTGCCGCAGTCGAAGTTCAAGCTCCTTCCACTCCCTAATATTTTTAGGTGCTCCTGAGAATTTTCATGTTTATGTAAATGCTGACCAAGATGGTGCCAATCAGACAAACAGCTGCTCACAAGCTGAGTGTTAGTGAAAGAAGTGGTAAACAATTTGCAGCAGAAACAAAATACAGCATTTTTGTACGTCGAATACACCAGCCACTGACGCTTAATTTGCTGACCATTATTCATTTCCCTTTTGAAATAAGTAGGATTGAAGGATCGATTTTGAGAGTCACGTGGGAAATAATCACATGCATTATGTCCAGCCTGGGTAGGTCCTCTTTCTACTAGGTAGCAACGTCTTCTATCATCTTGAGTAGTAGGCCATGTCCCTGGGTCATCATCAATGTGGTGGAAAAACTTTTCAGCAGTTTCGCTAGTAGTTTCATCGCTACCAGTCTCTGGCACTTTTACAATGTCCAGCCGCTGGCTATACTGGTTCTTTACTCCACAATCATAATATTCAGATGGCATATTAATTGTGACCTTAACTTGCTGTTGCACATCTGTGTTCTTTTGTTCCTCTCCTTGGAGCCTGGAAGTGTCACTGGCTTTTTCTTGCTGCTGGTCCTCCGATTCCTGTTCTTGCAAATGAGATACTGGTCCTTCTGTAACTTGCTGCTCATGTTCCTGATCACGTTCCTCGAAAATGGAGACTCTACTGGCTGTGGTAGTAGTGATGTGTTTAGGATCTTGACCCAAGATGCTCTTCACCACTTTATTGTCGTAATGAATGAGTACCCTAGTGGCAGTTGATGCTTGGTGCTGGTCCTGTTGGTTCTCTGGCTCCTGATTTTGGAACTGGAAGACTGCTGTGTTGGGGTTACTTTCCTTCTCATTGTGCATCCCTCTTCTCATAAATTTAAGTAGCGCTTCCCGCTGACTTTTATCTTCTTCAATCTGTTCCCGCTTCCTTTTCCTCTTGAATGCACCAGAGGCATATTTCCGTCCATTGTCGCAGTCACAGCTTGCCATTTTTCCTTATGTTAAAAAGCTTGACCCTGCAGAATAAATGTAAAATGAAATACCATATTAGATACTGAAGTGGGAACATACAGTATGTGTAACTTTTTCAAATATACAAGATACCTATCACGAAAAATGGATAGGATTCTATTTAAATAGCAAATCAAAGCATGAAAAGTTAATCTTTTATCTGATATCCTATCCCCTACTACTTACCAATAAATATTATTTACCCAGCCCAATCTAAAACATACTTTAATATGGTGACTCCTACTGTACCTCCATAATTTTTAAATACTGTGGACAATATAAGTTGCTATGGCCCAATTTAATAAGACTGTACATTGTATCCAAAACATACTTCTCTCCTTCATGACCTACACAATAGAAAAAATAAAGAAAAAAAACTAAAAAATAAAGAGGCTACAGTTTTAGGAAGATCCCTCAACATATGTAGGGACTTTCTACACAGATCTATATTCGATCTGCAGGCTCTTACTTCAATATCAGTGATATAAGCGTAATCTGCAAGTAACCGGATCCAATGTTAGAGAGATTGCTCCTTCTCAGCAGGTAGAGTTTGACCTATATATAAGGCGAGTTCTACAGCAAAAGAAAGAAACCAATGTAAATATTTACTGCAAGAATGCACCATCAACCTAGACAACCCCATAGGTAGTATTCTAAACACTTTGATGATCCTCTGGCAGCCTCTGTGAGAACCTTGCACTACCTATAGGCCTAACTCCAGTGCTCACAGTCATGGCCTGTTATGTGTTGATATATACACACACACACACACGCACACACACGTTATATGTGTTTGCGGCTCAGATTTTCTTTAAGGAGCTCTTGGTCGGATTTGTTGAACACAGGGCTGCTCAGTACCGAGGCAACCAACACTTGGTTTCACCCTATTCCGCTTTTATTCACCATCCTACTCTTCCTGTCTCTTTATTTCACTCTTGCAAGTTCATTTTCTTCTCTCGTTTCTCCCTTTGTCAGTGCTTTGCTATGACTTTGTTCCCCTCGTTTTCTGCCTTTCTCTCTCTTGCGGTGGTCAAAATCTCATGTTAAAAAGTAAGCCCTGGTGTCCTAAAATGAGGGCTTGTGCCAACCACTACCAAATATCTGCACATTTTAGGCACTGTGTTGATGTTGTGGTAAAATGATGCGGATGTGTTCAGTGAGGACAAATAAAGTGAGCTACAGACATCGGTGCAACAGAGTCAAAAAGCAGAGCATTGCTGAAAGAGGCAGGAAAAGAAAGGAAAGGTGCATACAATTTGAGTTGTTACATAGGCATTCCACTGAATTTCCTACCATTTCGTATCACAGTACCCAACAGGTGTTTTAATACCATGATCCACTTTTCTCAGAAAGAAGAATAATTGGGTTGGTACTGTCAGAATGAAGCCTGCAAGTTATATCCATGGCCACTGGAATTATGCAATTGTGCGGCTACAGTGTTTTATGCATATAGATTTGCCACATTGACCACATATTCCATCATCTCCTGTTTAATCCGCAGATTTTAACACAAAAAGTTGTTTCTAGCTCAAAGGGTTCAAAAGTTACCTAAAACGTAGCAACACGTGTTGTGGCGCAGTAGAAGCCCCTTTGCAATGCTTGGCTGCTCCTCTTTTTGTTGCTTTTCTCTTTTTGAATGTTAAACTGGTACTAATGAGGTGCAGCCAATGCACAGACACTGTTAACAAGTGTAAAAATGTAAAAATAATGAAGTAATACTATCATTAATTTGCTGCATTACACCACATCATTTTTATTTTCTTGTCGTACAATTTACTCAACCCTGCTGCATAATTTGGCCCTCGACTGCCGCATCATTCCAGTGGCCCTGGTTATATCAGTACACCCCAGCAGACAGAACATTAATGACTGTGCTGCCTTAACGATTAAACTACAGGCGTAAACACCTTCACTGGCTTTGTTTGAAAGAGCCTTGTATTCAAGGAAGGAGTACATAATCAAACAGTTGATCTCTCTGATCGGCATATTTAAGAGTGTGATTTCAGACGTGCCTTTATTTAATCACCAATGTGATGAATGGCGTCAGGGGAATATGCTACTCTTGCGGAATGAAGTGGTCAGAAAAGTAAGCAGCATTGGGTATTATAACACAAGTTGAGAGATGGAGGTTAGAGGGGAGTAGAGATGATCACGTTTGCTGCAAGGAATGGGGTAACAGGCATAGAGTAAAGAGAGAGAAAGGGGCTAGTGTGAAAGGTTCTAAAAAAAAAAAAAAAACCCGGTGGGATACAACAAGCATTGGCAAACTAAATGTCTCGCTTTTCTAAAAGCAAAAGAAAAGAAAATAATCAAAATACTGGAGGAAAAGCAAACAAGCCCTATAGTAACTCAAACCCGTACACTGAATTCAGTGTTTTCAGTCTTTAGAAATAGTATGGTTTGCTGCATGCAAATTAAACTAATTTCTTTGAACCACAAGCACAAACTCGTACATTTCAAATATTTGCACCACTTATATGCCACGCCTGCCCAGAGAGCCAAAATACATCCTTCCTGTTCGCATTGCTTTTGGAGCTTCCCCAGGCCGGTGTCTCCCGAAAACGGGCACAAACTAATCCCGCTCCCCGGGAAGCCGATCCTCGCAGCAGCGCGGCGGCTCCAGCTAAGCCGCGCTGCAGCCTCCGCCCACACTCCTCCCAGCGTTCCTGGCCGTCGTTGCTGCCCTGCCGTGTCAGATCGGTGTGGGGCCGCCAGAACGATCCCAACAGCTTTGGGCAAACTCGCAACCACCCACCGCGCTCAGCCTCCGTGCAGCCCCCTCACCCTGCGATCAGTACGCTCAAAAAGGCACAGGTATGAAGAAAAGATTAGAGGGGGAACATGGCGGCCGTTAGTTAGCTCCGGTCACGAGCTCTCCCAGGCAGGCGGTAGCGGCGAATCTTTTCTTCATACCTGTGCCTTTTTGATGCCAAACGTTTCGTAGACAAACGTGCATAGATTCAGCTACTCAAGCTTGACAATTGCATTCAGATAAAAGCCACCCTTTGACTGAAGGACTCTCCTAGGAATGCATCAATTAATTAGTGGAGGCCAAGACAGACATTTTTTAGACTTATTCTATCGAAGTCAGATTATGTTGACATGGCATCGTTGTTTACCGATTACATTTTTTGCTGTTCCGTGTCGGGGGTTCAGTGGATTTATGGTGAAGTTCAGTGTAGATTCTACTGGTGTGAAAGCGATCAGACGGGACTGTTTGTAGATCTGGAGCTCAATTTTTCAAAAATTGTCCTGATCCCGTTCTTCATCAGGTAACATTGGAGCTACTAAGTGCTCTTACCATTGTGCTCAGAGCAATTCGCCCCATGATTATCTTTGCGGTTTCCAGAATGGCCTCAATAGAAACAGCTGATCCTATTGATGACATAGTACAGTATGCTGCTTCCAAAGAACAGGTCTGTTTAGACAAAAAGAATGTTCATTCTTGGCATTTGATGGCAGACAGATCCCTTAGCACACACCAGCTGCAGATCCAATGATGGTTCTTTCGGTCAAACTTCTATGCACAATTTAACTGGGCTATTTCCCTAATTTGTGCAGCCGAAATACACATTTGTTCAATTTGGACGACCTCTGGCGTTGCAAGAAAGAATGGCCCAGTAAATCTACTGCTTGTGTTTAAGTATAAATTGCAGTGTCTATGGGTGCCTCAGTTTTTCTTTCAGTTTGTTTATCCTGATGAAAACGAATATATTTGTCAGCTACGACATCTGGAAACAGCTTCTCTTCCATAGCCAAAAGCGAAAGAAAAAAAAAAATTCTTCAGACGGAGATTGCGTCTGAAACACTGTGGGTTGCAGGCCAATAAGGTGGAGTTCTTCTTTGGAAATTGACAGTGCTTGTAACATGTTTCCAAATACAACAACGGAAGGCAGGATTGTGCACAGAGTGTGAATTGGAAACAAGATACTTACTTGCCTGTAACAATAGTTTTGCAGCTTGAAGATTTTCTACATTTAGATGCTATGCATAATTCAACCATCTACTGGTTGGGTGCAGAAACTTTCCTGTTTTTTTCCCTCCATGAAATCAACCAGAGGAGGAGTCATAACGACCCCCTGTGGGAAAGTGGATTATTAGTTGGGGTGGATGGTAGTCCACTCCAAGAAGTAATGTCAACAACAACAAAACTTTATTCGGTTTTTACAAAGAAAATTATAAAAGTCAGGCAAACACAGTTCAAAATCAATATCATGGGCTAAAAAAAAAAAAGAGGCAATACTGCGTATCCATCATGTCCCCAACGTGAGCGAGTCCAGAAATAAAATGACATCATCACAGCCCCAAAAGGTGCAAAATGAACACACTATTGTATCAGACACAATAAGACCATTCATCTAGGGCCCTTAAAATACAAGTTGAATTACAGGGACAATGTTAATAACAGTCTGAGTGATAAAACCCTCCACCATGGACCCATAAAATGTGAAATCAATAAATATCAGATATCCTGTCACAGCCATAATACCATCCAACCTGGCCACGTAAAGACCGAGATAAATAACAGGTGCTCTATTAAGAAGGATTTCAAGACAACGCAGTGCCCCGCAATTGTCCATAAAAAATTAATCACAGCTGATCCCAAGCCTAATTACGGCCCTTAAAAAGCTCAAAACATGTAATACAGTATTGTTTGAAAGTAATTGTAAAATAAAATAAAAGCGGGTCTGGCCCACCTAAAACTTGCTTTTTTAAGAATAGGAATAATAAAGGACTTTCTTGGTGCCTCATAAAAACTAAAAAACATTTTAAAAAAATGCATCATGTCCTGTAGAGACTTCCCGTCGCAGACACAGGGTGGGAGATACTGCCCTTTATGCGTCTCACAAGGGTGGGCCAAAAGGTAGTGAAAAAGATCCAAACTAAGTCTGGTCAATAGAAAACGATTGTGGGTGCTTTTGAACCATAGAAGATAGATTCTTGATCAGGGGGCCCCATTTCAAAGCTGCATCAAACACTACCCCAAGGTAAGAAAAAACGTAGGTTTTAGGGACCGGCATGTACCCTACCAAGAATGTGTAGGGCTTAGCTGAGCGAAGGCCCACCTGCATTACAAAAGATTTAGTATCGTTGACCAGTAGGTCCAAGTCCTCCATAAAACGAACAAAGGAGTCCAACAAAAATTGTAGACCCCTCGCTGTCCTTGCCATAAGGAGAGCGTCGTCAATGTACAGTAGGACGGGTAAACTTCGCCTTCCCACCTGGGGACAATCAGGTTTTGATTTCAAGAGGGGCAGCTCCAGGTTATTAATGTACAAGTTAAAAAGAAAAGGGGCCAAAATGCACCGTTGACAGACCCCTCTCTGGATAGAGAACTCACGTGTAACTTTAAGATCTTTGGAATATCGAACGACTGCTTTGGTGTCTCTGTGCAGATCCCTTAAAAACAGGACAATGTCTTTGTCAATACCAATGGAGAGCATCATCTGGCACAGCTTAGATCTGTTGACGCGGTCAAATGCGGATGATAAGTCCATGAAGGCTAGGTAGATAGTGCCAGAGCGAGTGACAGTGTACTTATTCACAATCATTTAAAGATTTAGACTCTGGTCCACAGTGGAACAACAGGGGCAAAAACGATATTGGACGTCGGCAAGAATATTTTTATCATCTGCCCAGCTCAAAAGCCTGTCTGATACCATACGTCCCACCACCTTAACCACCGAGTCCAAGAGGGAGATGGGCCTATAACAGTGAGTACCGTTTGATCTCCTTTTTTGAAAACTGGGACAATGGTGGATAGTGCCCAGGAATCCGGACGGCTGATCATAACCGCAACGTTGATTATGCAAGCAAGGGCAGGAACCCAGGTATCTAATTTAGAGATCTAAAGGTCTGGAGGAATCCCATCAGGTCCTGGGGCCTTGTCTTTGGTCAACCGGGATATGCCAGCTCTTACTTACTGTGCAGTAAACACAATCTCGGATTGACCCTCAACGATATCCTGGGCTTCCCCAGAACTAAGGTCCATCTGAAACATACCCTCAAAGTGGCGCACCCACTCTTCCTCTGTAATGTGGGAATCCAGTAGGCTAGCCCTATCTTCTACCAGGGACGGATCGTTAATGATGCTCCAAAACTTGGAGCTATTCTTCAGGATACTAAACTATCAAATCTAACCAGGCCTCCTCTTTCAAGGCTGACTTGCGCTTTGCCAGGGTGGCTTTATATAGCCTGCGATGTTCCTTGACCACCATGGGATCCCTTGGCCTGATGCTCAGAGCTTCTCTCAGTCTCCTAGAGGCGTGAGAAAACTCAGAGTCAAACCATCTAGGGCCTATATGACAAACGCTTACCCGGGGCCTGTAGTAGATTAGCTGTAACTCCTGACATGCTACAAAAGACCTCCAAAATGACTGATGGGTTCATCCTACTGTCTAAGCAAGTGACAAACTCCTTGTGACACTGGATAAACAGAAACTCATAAAACTTGTCAAGAACGATCTGGGCCCACTTTAGTCTCCTCCCCCCTTCCACAACTTTCAGGGACCCCTTGTCTCCAGTCCTAATCGGTTAATCCCAGGGCCAGTCGGTCGAGACACATATCGGTTTGTGGTCACTAAACAAACTCTCCTGGATAGTAAAGTCCCTGATGTAGGAAAAAAGGGTGTAGAGACAAAAAATAAAATCTATGAAGGACTAGCACCCTCTCCCGGTGAAGGTTGGAGCAACAACCTTCTTATCCGGTAGCAATTTATTCATGGCCGAAGTTAAGTCAAACTCATTCATAATAGCATTAAATAAGCAGCCCTGGTAGGTATGTTCCATGTGCAAAGTAGAAAGGCGAGCACATCCCACATCTTTATTCCCCTCAAGTCTGAGGGTCCCAACACAGATGGACATGAAAATATCCTTTGATAAGAACGTAGGGCCAATACTGTTTGTTCCAAATCCTATTTCTCAAAAAGGAACCCAACCGTGAAATGTTACATACTTCAGGCAGGCAAGCTACAGCATTATAAAAAATTTAAAGCATTAACTTATTTGCCCAATCGATAGCAAAATAGCCTGTAGGGTAAGAAAGTCTGGTGACAGCATGACGGAACTGGCTTGGACTGCTATAGAGACTAAGCTAACCAAGCCCCCCCCCCTTACTCTTCTCGCGGTAGAAGGGGTGGCTGGCACAAAGAAGGTTTTGTATCCTTCCAAACGATAACAGCTTTCTGTAGCCCACGTCTCCTGAAGGCTGATCACGTCAACCTTTTTTTTTTTTTTAAAGTTCCCATTCTGGATCATTAAATTTACTAGCCAGGCCTGCAATATGCAGGAAATTAAATTGCACCCATTCTGATCTGATTTGGCCAATCCCAAGAGTCCAACAGGGCGCTGTGTTGGAAGAACGTTAGACTCGAAAGGAGCAGCGCCCAGTCAATTACAGTTCTCTAGTGAATTCAGTGACACAAATCTGTTGGATGTAACTATTCCTGGGATTCCCTCCTGCTGACTCCCCTGACCCAGATCTAGAGGTCGCACCTGAATCCTTCTAGATAGAAAAAGTGGGTGAATCTGGGGCCTGTAAGGGCAGCCAAGGGGAAGAGCCATGATAGCCGAGTTAAAACCAGCAGGATTAGAATAAGAACCCATGTCAAAATTCTATCCACTACATGGGGGTTGTTAAAGTTAATGATAACACAATCCCCATCCCAATTCTTCTTCACTCTGCCCACCCAAGATGTCCTTTGTAACATAAGATTGCGTTCTATCCGCAGACCTGTTGCAATGTTAGAGTTCAACCAATGCACGGCTTTGTTCTTTAGTTGGGCATAGTCTTCCTTTGCACCCGGGGAAAGTTGAGGTACATTTGCTAAGATCACTACAAAGGGGGCTGAATCAGGTGGCAGATGTAAAGTACAAGGGCTCTGGGTGAGATTACTGGAAGCCCCAGTACGAGTGCCATCTGTAGCTCCACCCGACAACCTGATGGGCCTGCTTGCAACTGTTCCTGGGTTTGGTGGCATACTTGCTACAGGGCCAGATAGCAGGTTCAGCCTGAGCTGTGAAGAAGCACCATCTTTGGACCATGGTGCAGACGATGGCGTCATGTTAGTAAATAATGTCTGGTCTGATGATGGGCAAACCGGTCGCATCTCTGGGCGGGAGCGCTGGGATTCACCCTCAGGTATAGACTTAGAAAAGGGCTGGGATGCCCAGCACTTTGTGCCAAGATCCTGCGCGTCGAGCCTGGCACTAGCAGATGGTGCGTTTAGGCCCAGAGAAACGATGGGCAATGATGAGGGGTCATGTTGTGAGGGCGGTGTCAATTTGTTCAAGTCCTTTTCGATAGCTGATAAGCGATGAAAGATAGGTTCTAATTTATGATCCAAAGCTGCCAACAACGATGCCGTAAAGGTGTCAAGCAAGGTCACAAGGTCCGGACTGAGCACCGCTGTAGAATCTGGAGGGCTGGGCTGCAAGCCAGTACCCTTCCTACGCTTGGCAAGGTTCCCAATCGAGGGGCCTTTCCTTTTTGCTCTGACACCTTTCTCCTTTCCAGCGCCCACACTGGGAGCTACTGGCTTTGTCTGGATGTCCACTGAGCACACACCCTCCCAAGGAGTGAAGTTCGTAGAGGATAAACATACGGCCCGTCTTTGTTCTGTTCCAAAATCACAAGCTCAGGGGTGGGAACTTGTTCGGGGGTAACCGGACATGAAAGCAGGAGGGGGTTTTGGGAGGGGTGAAGCATGGGGGATCGAGAGAGACAACGAGTTTGCAGCTCATTTTCCTTGTCCAGAACACCAACAGCATGCTGCAAGAAAGTTTCCATAGTTGACCCAGTCTTCACCGGTTCCTTGGTGATGGGCCTGCGTTTCCCCATTGTGGCGAGCCAAGAGTTTTCGTGGGAGATATAACCCCAGATATATCATACAGTCTAGACAAGTTTTCCAAAAGAAGATGGTCTGAGCAGCAGTGCAGGGCAATAACACCACTTAAAAGGGGAAGGTGCGGATAGCCAGGGAAGATAGTCAATAGGGAAAACGTGAAAGCCACTGCTAACGCCTTACATTAGGACATTAGTACAGACAAAACACATGCTGCTGCAAACAAGCCCAAGGACTAGGGCCTCGATGTTGAATGAAAGGGGGGCAGGTCACAATTCACAGTTCGAGTATGAGGGTAAAAGGGAGGGGTCCTCCTACCTGGGCAAGAGACAAGAGACACTTGCCCAGTCCGCAATCATCCAGCTGCCAGGTCCGGTAGACTTGGAAGTACTCTAGCTCCTAGTAGGTGATAGGGTAAGGGCCACAAGATGAAGCTTGGCCCCAAAGGTCAGAGAACCAAGAGGGAGGGCCCGGCCTCCTCCAGTCTCTGACAGGCGCGGACATGCCCGCCCTTGGCCCACGTGTCCCATGCCGCAGGAGGCAACAGGCACTTTTGTGCACACAGAGCAGGATTCTGGCCCCTCCTCCTTAGGCCACAGCACTCCTGGAACAGCGAGTCCCCCACACTCCTCGGCAGCAAACAGACCGGCGAGGCAAGCAACTTGTCAAAACAGGTGTCCCGCGCTGCAGGAGACAACATTCACTTTTGTGCACATGACGTGGGATTCTGGCCCCTCCTCCTTAGGCCACAGCACTCCCGGGACAGCGAGTCCCCCACACTCCTCGGCAGCAAAGAGACCGGCGAGGCAAGCAACTTGTCAAAACAGGTGTCCCACGCCGCGGGAGACAACTGACACTTTTTTGCACAAAGCGCGTGATTCTGGCCCCTCCTCCTTAGGCCACAGGACTCCTGGGACAGCGAGTCCCCCACACTCCTCAGCAGCAAAGAGACCAGCGAGGCAAGCAACTTGTCAAAACAGGTGTCCCACGCCGTGGGAGACAACAGGCACTTTTGTGAACACGGCGCTGGATTCTGGCCCCTCCTCCTTAGGCTACAGCACTCCAGGGACAGCGAGTCCCCCACACTCCTCAGTAGCAAAGAGACCAGCAAGGCAAGCAACTTGTCAAAACAGGTATCACTATTCTTGTTCGGTCCAGTAAATGTTTCAGTAATTTAAACTTGGGTCAACCCTATGGTACCTATGGCATAAAGCAGGCAGGCTTCACTTAAGAAAATATGAAAAATATTTAGAGGTACCAAAATAGTTAAAAGTCAAAAACACAACAAAATAAAAATCCCATTCCATCTGATAAGAATAGAGAATATTTAAGTGAACAAAATGACACAAAAACCATACAAATCCAACAAGGGAAACCGGCAATATGATTTTTTTAAGTTTGAATTAAATTTTAGGGACCAACAGCACAAAGCGCCAACCATGGGGAACTGATCGCTCTAGACCAGGACAAGGGTGAGGCTTGAGGATGACCGCGATGGAATGTGGGTTGGATAAGAGACACAGGTGGGTCCTGGTCAAAGAGCTATTTTCGGACTTAGAATTTTTTCTGGAGAAAAGGTGGTCATAAACAAGTTGTCGGCGGAGCAAGCTGGACCAGAGTCTGTGTTCGTTGATGGTGGGTTGCTGAAGAGCATGGTCCTGGTGCGGTCATCGAGGGAGGAGAGAATACTGCAAGCAGGTGAAGCCCTGCATCTATGCCCAGGAACGTCTCGACATTGATAGTCTCAGCTCAGCTTTGCTCTCCGTGAAGCCCTCTATGTTCGGACTTAGAAACTTTCCTGGAAATTAGATTTCGATCAGCAGCGCAAACCAGCAAGTTGGATCCAACAGGTGATTCGGCATCGACGATGGTCCCGGTCTTTCACTGGTTCTTCAGAGAAAGGGTTTGCAAAAGGTTTTTAAGTCCCAGCTGTTGCAGCTTGGGCTGTAGAAGTACAGTATGATGCTTATCTATGGGCTTCAGGACCTTAGGGACACAATTTTGGTGCCAGGACTCACTCCAGTATAAACCAACAGCAGGGTCCAGGGCAGGTCTAGTTGCAACTGGACAGCTGGGATTTTCAGGCCTGGGTTTTTTTGCCCTTTGCGTCCTTATAGGTTAACTGGAGGTCAGCCAACTGGCCCTTGGAGTCACCATCTTGACCCTGGGTACAAGTGGGAACAGGTCCATCCCCTAGGGTTCTCCTCACAGATCACAATAGCAGGTGCAGTTCTGCTGTCTTCTTCAGATCTAGGGTACTGGGGGTGTCACATTATTCCCAGTGCTAGCCCGAGGGTGGAGGAAGCTCCAGGCCAATCCTTGGCCAGTAGAGCAAAAGCTCCCAAGTGTGACTCTACCCACTTTTGCAGCACTTCCTGTGTGTTTTATTATAAACTATTCAACAGGGCCCCTTTGCTACCTAAAACAAACATGGTAGATCCTTTCCCCCCCTGTCCACAGCTCCCCATGCCCACCAAGAGGTGTGGTTATGATAATAGGCAAACCCTCCCTTGTGGTCACTCCAAACCAGTTCTGGGGTAGCTCTTCCACCCACTGGGTTTGGAGGCAAGTTCGCTATGAAGACAAAAGAGAGGCAGGCCTAGATGTGAGATACATCTGCTAGTGACAGGGTAAGCATCCTTTGAAGTTAATTCAGTTCCTGGGCACTGCCCGGACTGTTATTCTTTCAGGAGAAGGTCAACCTCTCTTCCTTTGGCTTTCATAGCAGAGACACTGCACGCCTAATCAAAGAGCCATTAAGCTCCTGGATGACAGGGAACAGTGGTAGAAAGGTACTGTGGCTCATGTAGGAAAATAACTGTCTAAAACTGCCATTTTCAAAATAGTCATATAAAGTCCAAATTGCTGATTAAGTTGGATTTTAAATTACTACTTAAATGAGATCTTGGATCATTTTTCTAGCTAGTCTCAAACTGAAGTTAAGCATTACAAGGAGTCATAATGAAAACCAGTGCTTTCCTATGGGAGACTCCGCCTTGGCATGGTGAAAAAGTATTTGAACGTTTTTTTCACTGCCAGGATATTTAAAACATAAAAAATACATGTCTAACTTTTTAAATACCATGCACCCTGCCTATAGGTATTTAAGGCCTACCTTAGTGGTGACATTAAAAGTATCAAAAAGGAATGTTAAGGCCGGACAAAAGGTTTTTTTGCTAAATCAAATTTGCAGTTATAAAACTGCATACTCAGGCTGCATGGCAGGTTTGAAGACATGCTTTGCATTGTCAATTTAGGGGTGGCACAATATGTGTTGCAATTCACTAGAGACATTTAACTTACAGGGCCGCTTTGGGTATACTTTTGTATGATATACTAGGGACTTATAGGTAAGTTAAATACACCAATCAGGAATGTAGCCAATTTTGACAAGTTTTAGGGGTCAGAGCATATGCACTGTGGCCTATTTAACAGAGTCATAGGGCGCAGAGTCAAAAAAACAGCATCATCAGGCTGGAAAAAATGAAGGTGACCATACAACAAGAGACATTTGCTTACAACCGCTATAACATCAACTATAATGCCACAATGCCCATGTATGTGGTCGCTATGTTTAGATTCCTTTTTTTCATATGATGGTTCCTATTTTCACCTGCCTTATCCAACCCTTTTTTTCCCTTCTTTTTTCAAGCCCACTGCATCAAGGAGATGGGAGGGTCACATGTAAACCTGGAAAAGATTTTTAAAAAAACTAAAGAACAAGTTACTTACCTTTGGTAATGCTCTTTCTGGTGAATAATCTATCTAACCCGGGATTCATCACCTTTAGAATACTCCACTAGACTGGATCCAGAAACTTTCCATAGAAGTGCTCACATGGGCCGATAGGTGGAGCAGTGCAATTTTGAGTAGACTTTGTTGTGTCCTAGAAGTGACAGAGTACAGATGCCTATAATGCCACCCCTGAGTGCCACCATTAGTTTCTTGCTTAACTCCTTCTGCACCCTCAGACGCAGAGCACTAAATTATGTTTGTACCAACGTAGTACAATGGCAGCAAATGGTAAGAAGAGGCCACTCCATAGAAAAAGGTAAGTAACCAGTTCTCCTGATGGATACCTCTAACCTCAGATTCCTCAGGTTTGGAACAGCTACCAATCAGAATCTCCTACAAGGTAGAGGGTCTGAGGATCGGACTTAAACCAGAAGTTCTGCCAAAATGGCCCTCTCCGCAGACCTCTCTGTCAAGGCTGTAGTGCTTCGTGAATATGAATAGCCTGACAGATGTCCAGGAAGGGAATACCCCTAGCTAACGCTGTCGTGGCAGCATTAGCCCTGGTGGAATGGGCCCATAAACACTCGCAGGGCCTCCTTCTTGGTCAGGCAGAAATTAAAACACAGAAATATTGATGTACAGACCCACATGGAAGGGTGAAACAGCCGCAAGCAACAGCAGGAAGGCAGCTGCAACCTTATCACCAATTTGTCAGAAAAGGTGGTGATGTAGAACAAGTTACTTACCTTTGGTAACGCTTTTTCTGGTTGAGACGATCTAAAAGCAGATACCTCACCTTTTGAATATTCCACCGGAATCAGACTGGTTCCAGAAACTTTTCATCAGTACCCCTGCATGCCTGTAGGTGGCACCATCAGATTTGAGGTCGACTGCCCTAGCCTTTAGACCACATCCTCCCCTTATGCATGTTTGCTTTTAACACTTTTTTACATTATGGAATGTATGTATTTTATTGCACTTTTATGGATGGAATATGTATTCAAATAAAGGAATTGAATGAACTGTCTGGTGTTGCTGTTGGCTTGGCCCTGCTCCCCGCCTTGCCTCGGAGGACCCAGCGAAGTACGAGTGTCTCAGTCCTGACTTTCTTCCTCCTTTCGTATGTTGTTGGCTATCAGGGTCCTCATCTTTTTGGCTATCTCAACTAAGAGGTGGTGCACGCGGCACACCCACTGTCGAGCAAATTCGCATAATTTAAAGAAATTTAGAGTATATTCCAAGACCACCTCAGTGAAGGGAGGTCAGATTAGTAGGTATTGTCCTCACCTGTGTATATGAGATGCAGAGTGTTTTAATGATGCAGTGTCTTGCTTTACACACCAAAGTAAAAGAAATTCAGCACTCCCAAGATGAGGCACTCAGTAGGGCAAGAAGAAACACTTGTAAGAGAGACTCGGCACTCACAAAACGAGGCAAATAAACCTTCAAAAAGCAGTTTCAAATTGAAGCGCAGGGTTTTATTAATGCAACACTCTCTAACAGAAAGACTTTCCCAGATGTCAAATGAAACAGGTAAAACAACATGCAAATGTATATAGATATATATGTGTACAAGCAAGTAATAACAATAGTAAAACACAGGCAAATATTAATGGATGTCCAATGCAAGAAATAAGCACTGTCAGTCACACCCTTAAAGCGACCATACCAGAGGGAAGTGAACTCCCCGAAGCATCCCCTCTTGAGGACAGGCTAATATTAGATCCCATGACTACGAAGGCCATATCCCTACCATACAAAAATCGAATTAATAACTGACCAGACCCGCTGATACACCTGCGACAACAATGGGAAGCAGACCTGGGCGATTTAGATGACCAGGACTGGCGGGATGCTTTGGCTTCTCCCAGGGAAATCGCCATCCACATGAGGCTCCGGCTAGTCCAACTTAAAACCCTGCACCGGGTTTACCTGACCGCGAGAGTCCTGGTCAAAATGGGTAGGAAGGCTGACTCGCACTGCCTGCGACAATGCCACCAGGAAGGAACTTTTTACCATATTATGTGGGAATGCCCGATCGTTCAAAAATATTGCCCATCAGTTACTACGCATTTGGAGAAAGCCGGGGGGAAAAAACCTATGCGCTACCCCAAAACTATGTCTGCTGAATATATGGGAAGCCACAGATCTCACTCAAACTGAGAAATCATGGGTTTCACTGGGGTGGGCCCTCGCAAAACGTAACATTGCACAGAGGTGGGGAGTTGGGGAACCACCATTAATTGCGAGATGGGTTGCTGATATGGATATGGCCATGGTTGCCGAGAAGGATGTTTTTAAAAATAGAAGTTGCCCCAAAAAATGGGATCGTAAGTGGGCTGCCAGGAACATCTATAGGGGTGAGATATGTTTGTCCCCTACTGTCGAGTTACATCAGCGAGAGGTGAGATTGAGAGGTATATCAAACATAGAGGACGAGACGCCATGATAACTATTTGTCTTGGGAGTGCTGTATTGAAAATGTACTGAACTGGTATTGTACCTAGATATTTCCAATCGATTGATCGTACTGCTGTGTTTGTTGTGGTATTGTTCAGTAAAAAGAGTTATAAAAAAAATAATAATAAAAAAGCACTGTCAAATGCAAGAATCAAATATAAAGAGCATGTATACACAGCATGAAAACATATGAAATATATATGTACAAAATGAATAATCAAGGAGACTAATAAATCACCTCTTGAGATAAACACATCATTCTGGTCAGCTTGACTGGGAAACCCCTTTCAGTCATCCATAAGTCTCAATCGGGAAACACCAAAAATTTCCCTGTGACGGTGCGTCCACCCCACAAGTGAGCTTCTGTCTGATCGCCAAGATTTTCCATCTTTAATACCTTTTACTAACATGGAGAGCGACTTCTAGAAATTCCTCCTCCCTTCATCTATTACACAACCAAGGCTGACCGTACCGGTCTGTGTCAAGGTCTAGATTGAAGGTGGCCAAGCCTCTGTGTTTTGATTCTGAGACAGAGAAGTACATTCCTCTCTCACGCTTTCAAAAGCACATCCCACACGTTCTGTTCCAAGCAAGGCTGTTTTGCTCTGAGCTGTGAAGAAGAAAAAAAAACCCTCTCTGAAGCTGCAAGAAGGCACTAAATGAAATCATGCGAGAGCACAAAATGATGTTGTACATTCAAAATGGAGTCAATTAAAACAACATGGAGTCAATGGTCACCACATGATCTCACAATGCATATAGCACTACACTCCACCCCGTCAATTTTGACTCTCATAACTTACATATCTAAAAATCAACCCCCTTTGTTTTTTTAGGTGAAAGCATGAATATAAAATTAGGCACACATTAAAACAGTGACATAATAAAATCATAACACATATTACTATGATTATTCCACCTAAAATAACTCTTGTATATCTAATAACTCAGCTACAGAAATAAATGTGTGATGAATGCTCAAACCATTAAACATGTTAACTTATTAATGCTCCTAGTGTTATAAATGCCTAATCCTGGAACTTCTACTATAGAAGCTTCTAAGCTTATATATTCTGTCTTAAACAATAAATGAATCTCAGATTAATAAAACACAATCTTCATCGAGCTAAACTGTTTCTCTTATAGTCTGGGTATGCAATGCTGGATTTAATGGAAACATCATCAGTCCTAAACGTATGAATGTACACAGCGCCCCTGTTATATTTACAACGATGTCCTTTCACATTTGTCATTCAAAAGTATGCTTGGAATTGTGAGAAGCTGGGTTTCTGTTGCAGTAACCCCCCCACTTTTTGCCAGACTACTGATGCACTTTTGACTTGATGTGCCCTGGGTCCCTGCCAATCCAGTTCCCAGGGCCTGTGTTCTTTCCCCAAAACTGTAACCAATTGGTATCTCTGGCCACAGGTTAGCCCCTGGTAAATGGTACCACAGGTACCCAGGGCACTGTGACCAGGGAAGACCTCTAAGGGCTGCAGCACTTATTGTGCCACCCTTAGAGGCCCTGTACCTTTACACTCACACACTGCCTTTGCAGGCTGCGTGTCTTGGTGCAGAACAAAGTGAAGAGTCGACATGGCACACACCTGTGTGCCATGCCTACAACCCACTGCCCTGGCATAGATCAGTCACCCCTCTAGCTGGGTGCACTATACCAGTGGTGAGGGCACAGGTGCATGAGCCCTGTACCCCTACAGTGTCTAAGTCCATTCTTAGACATTGTAAGTGCAGTGCTGCCATTAAGAGTATATGGTGCTGGGAGTTTGTCATTATGAACTCCACAGCACCATAATGGCTACACTGAAAACGGAGAAGTTTGGTATCAAACTTCTCAGCACATTAAACCCACACTGATGCCAGTGTGGGATTTAATGAAAAATGCACTCAGAGGGCATCTTAGAGATGCCCCCTGAAAAACGACCAGCCTCTTGGGGGTTCCCTGACTGGTACACACCAGCCTGCCACCACAAGACATGTTTCTGGACCCCTAGGGTGGGAGCCTTCACTCCCTGAGCCCAGAAACAAAGCCTTTTCCTGGGCAGAAGTGTTCACACCTCCCCCAGGCCAGGAAGAGCCATCTGTGGCAGGGGAGCTTCAAAGGCCTGGCAGCCTTTGTAATGCACATACACAACAGGAGCACAGGGGGGAAAAAGGGGTCAGATCGCCCCCCACTCAATCATTTATAAACACCACAAGACCTGATCTCTGTAGAACGGATATTCTTATATTTTTAAGACCCACGGGGAGTTTTTCAGCAACTTTTGACTTCCCCCACAGGTCCTGCTAACTGCCAGTGACCTGTTGGTCCGACTATTCCATTTTAAAAGAACGTCAATAACCACATAACATACACACATAAGAGTGTTTTTCAACCATCACATAAATGTGTGAAACAGAAAAAATGTGAGAAAGGCCAGAAAGCACCTCACGTACGCACACCCAAGGAGCTGCTGGATGGTACTCACCAGTATGCTCACGTTATCATCATTAGTTGCTTTCATGACCAAACAGAAAAAGAAGGTGTGTGCTGAAATTCCTCAACGGTGAGAAATCAGGAAAAAATAAGAAATGAATCAAAGGACGTGTCAAACACCACTGAGAATGCTTGTGTCGCTCAGTGCCCACTGGTCCCCAACCGTGAAAAGAGAATTATTATTCTCACAATTAAAATGGGGTACCACTCACATGCAAGACATACTTTATTTAATGCCATGAGTGTCCTCAGGTTAAAAGAAAGGCATGTATATAAAATTGGGCCATATACATGCCTTTCTTTTAACCTGAGGACACTCATGGCATTAAATAAAGTATGTCTTGCATGTGAGTGGTACCCCATTTTAATTGTGAGAATAATAATTCTCTTTTCACGGTTGAGACCAGTGGGCACTGAGCGACACAAGCATTCTCAGTGGTGTTTGACACGTCCTTTGACTCATTTCTTATTTTTTCCTGATTTCTCACCGTTGAGGAATTTCAGCACACACCTTCTTTTTCTGTTTGGTCATGAAAGCAACTAATGATGATAACGTGAGCATACTGGTGAGTACCATCCAGCAGCTCCTTGGGTGTGCGTACGTGAGGTGCTTTCTGGCCTTTCTCACATTTTTTCTGTTTCACACATTTATGTGATGGTTGAAAAACACTCTTATGTGTGTATGTTATGTGGTTATTGACGTTCTTTAAAATGGAATAGTCGGACCAACAGGTCACTGGCAGTTAGCAGGACCTGTGGAGGAAGTCAAAAGTTGCTGAAAACTCCCCGTGGGTCTTAAAATATAAGAATATCCTTTCTACAGAGGTCAGGTCTTGTGGTGTTTATAAAAGCCTTTGTAATGCAACTCCCAGCCTCTCCTGCTGCCAGGAGCAGGTCCCCTTCCTGTCTTCCCTCCTTTTCGGCGGGAAGACAGGCGGGAAAAATTAGCCAGCCCTGAAGGTGTGCCCACCTCTGCCCACTCCACCCCTCAGGTGGGGAAGGGAGGTGAAGCCCACTCTTTTGTGCCTGCCATCTTGCAGATGGCAGGCACTCCCCAATCAGGATGAGGGATTGTGCTCACTCCCCCACGTGGGGTGAGCACACTAAGGGTGTAGTCACCCAAAGGTCAGTAGCCCATTGGCTACTGACCTCGAGACCCCTAAAACGCCCCCTAAATACAGTATTTGGGGGGCAGCCCTGAACCAAGAAGTTAGACAAGAAACTACAAGAAGAAAAGAAGAAAGACCGTACAGCCGTGCCAAAGCTAACCAGAGGACGACGCCCACTGACATGGCCCAGCCCTACTGACCTGTCCCCAACTCGAACCTTCTCCAGCGAAATCCCGGTGTGTCCTGCAGCCAGCAGCCTCAAGATACCCGGAGGACCTGCCTGCCTTCAATCCCAAAGACTCTGTCCCCCGTGAACACCGGATTTGTTCAAACAACAGACTCCAGCTCCGGAAGGATCTGCGAGTTTGCACCACTCTGCACCCGACGCCCACGGCCCGAGTTCGAGTGGCCCAACACCAAGAGGAGGTCCCCCCAGCGATCCTGACCTGAGATCCGGCGACCCCTGACCTGCCTCAAACCTCCAGCCGACACCTGCAGCCTCAAACCGGAAGGTCCCCCCCAACAGGTAAGTTGGGATCTTGGGGGTTGGGGCGTCGGGTGCAGGGGTACCTTTTAGGGTCGGATCTTCTTACCAGCTCCTGGTCGCGGTTGGGGGGACCTTCCGGTTTGAGGCTGCAGGCATCGGCTGGAGGTTTGAGGCAGGTCAGGGGTCGCCGGATCTCGGGTCAGGATCGCTGGGGGGACCTCCTCTTGGTGTTAGGCCACTCCAACTCGGGCCGTGGGCGTCGTGTACTGAGTGGTGCAAACTCACGGATCCTTGCGGAGCTGGAGTCTGTTGTGTGAACAAATCTGGTGTTCACGGGGGACAGTCTCTTTGGGATTGAAGGCAGGCAGGTCCTCCGGGTTTCTTGAGGTTGCTGGCTGCAGGACACACCGGGATTTCGCTGGAGCAGGTTCGAGATGGGGACAGGTCAGTAGGGCTGGGGCCATGTCAGTGGGCGTCCTCCTCTGGTTAGCTTCGGCACGGCTGTACGGTCCTTCTTCTTTTCTTCCTGTAGTTTCTTGTCTAACTTCTTGGTTCAGGGCTGCCCCCCAAATACTGTATTTAGGGGGCATTTTAGGGGTCTCGAGGTCAGTAGCCAATGGGCTACTGACCTTAGGGTGACTACGCCCTTGGTGTGCTCACCCCACGTGGACTCTACACGTGGGAGCACAATCCTTAATCCTGATTGGGGAGTGCCTGCCATCTGCAAGATGGCAGGCACTGAAGAGTGGGCTTCACCTCGCCTCCCCCACCTGAGGGTGGGGTTGGCAGAGGTGGGCACACTGTTACGAGAGGACTAAATTCATTAGCAAATTGTGCCAGTTAGACATGCTTACAAATGATTCCATATCAAGTTATTCCGCTTTGATCATATTGTTCCTCAAATCTTGCACCAACTGTTGTCACAAGAAGCTATTGCTATGTTTCTACATTGTTGTCAAGGGTTGTTGACATTATATCAATCTGATGCGATATTTTTGTAGTTGCCAATGCTTGTTGTACATTATCATATGCTTGTTGTTAAAGGAATCATTTCCGAATCACATGGGTTTCTAATCAATAGGGAAATTAGTTTCCAACCGCTACACTGAATGCACGTGTAAACAGTTCCAACGTGCACATGTGGGATCGGTAGCAGAAGCCGAGCACTCGGGTATTTAAACCCCACCCGCCTTTGCTCGCGCGCTTCGCTTTGTGGATTCCCAGTGCTCACCTGGCTCCGGACCTGATCGGCGTGGCTCCTGCTTCCCGGCCTCATCTTGATCCCTTCCTGGCTTCCCTCGGCGTCCTGTGATGGAGTTCCAGTTCCGGACATTCGCCGACGCTCCTTCCGATTTCCTGTAAAGACATGAAAGAAAAGGTTATTTCAACAAACGGTTGCTAGGCAACGTAGCAACAAGAACGGTAAAGCATTTCATAGACCAAGATATCGCGGTAAGCTAAAATAACATTTTACAGGTTTGCCAAGACTGCGAAACTGTGTTTTTTCTATCGGACATCTTTTGAAACGCCGCATAACCTTGTTATTAAAGCGGTAAGCCTTTTGAAATAATACACTATTATAAAGAAAGAAAAGAGGAGTTCCCGATTACAAGTATTTGGAACTATCAATATAATTAAGCATTTGAGTTTCGCAAAAGACAACAAAAGAACTCAAAAGAACTCTATGACATGTGTTAAAGGATTTTAACCCATTAAGAACTTGATTTCTTCATAAAACAATGTTACAGGACAGTTCATACTGCTGATTATTGTAATCTCTGTAGTAAGTATTTGGTGCAACGCAGGACGCACTTGCTCTGTTCTTTTGTTTTTTCTCTTATTTCTTATTTTTAGTTTACTGATCGTTTTGGGTTTGACACAAACAAAGTTCAGGTATGTGAAGCAACATAAAACTGAGTAATGTTTAAGATTAATGAAGAAAAATACTGAACGCAGACTTTTGACATAATGTTGTAATATTTTTATTTACAAAGGTATACGTAATTAAGAAGCGAAATTGCTGAAGTTATTTGAAGAAGTGATTCATGGCATTCTGTTTAGTCGGGTAGGTTGTCAAGATAACAAATAGTATGATAGAAGTCCAATAGTATTGTACAACAGATATAGTGACGGTTGTTGTCTCTCCTATAGATAATTGTTCCTGAACAGTCACGAGTAGAAACCTGAAACCCCATCATATTTCGTAGTCCCCGAGAGACGTTAAGAGAGACTTCACCGAGTCAGTCTGCAAGAATCCAGTCTCTTGTTTTCTCTTGTCTCTCACTCCCATTCCCCTTCCCCCGAGGAACTATCAGTGCGATAAGTACCTACCTCCTTGCCGTTCTGGTAGTTCCCGGAGGGATCTGGGAAAAAGGCAGCATCAAGAAAGGAACAAACCGGAGCGCAGGTGGGTGACTACCGTGACACACACCTTCTGGGCTGGCTAATTTTTCCCACCTGTCTTCCCACCGAAAAGGAGGGGAGACAGGAAGGGGGCCTGCTCCTGACAGCAGGAGAGGCTGGAGGTCGCATTACAAAGGCTGCCAGGCCTTTGAAGCTCCCCTGCCACAGATGGCTCTTCATGGCCTGGGGTAGGTGTGAACACCTCCGCCCAGGAAAGGCTTTGTTTCTGGGCTCAGGGAGCAAAGGTCTCACCCTAGGGGTCCAGAAACATGTCTCGTGGTGGCAGGCTGGTGTGTACCAGTCAGGGAACCCACCTGAAGCTGGTCGTTTTTCAGGGGGCATCTCTAAGATGCCCTCTGAGTGCATTTTTCATTAAATCCCACACTGGCATCAGTGTGGGTTTAATGTGCTGAGAAGTTTGATACCAAACTTCTCAGTTTTCAGTGGAGCCATTATGGTACTGTGGAGTTCGTAATGACAAACTCCCAGCTCCATATACTCTTAATGGCAGCACTGCACTTCCAATGTCTAAGAATGGACTTAGACACTGTAGGGGTACAGGGCTCATGCACCTGTGCCCTCACCACTGGTATAGTGCACCCAGCTAGAGGGGTGACTGATCTATGCCAGGGCAGTGGGTTGTAGGTGATCCAGCGCTATCAATAAAATTTCTTCTCCTATATGTCTTTGGACGTCCAGGTGCAAATATCCCTCTTAAACACAACTATATCCATATGACGGTGGGGCCCATAACACCGCATATACATTCACTCACTCATTTATTCCCTGGATTTCATCAGTTCTTACCTAGGAGAAAAACAGTTAAATGATATGCTGGAAGGAGACGGGATACCTTTTTATAAAGACAACATTACACTTCTCAAGCTCTAAGGTATTCCGCTCATTGGTCGATGGACCAACTAGTAGGAATCAGTTGATGGTGATTAAGACCAGCTCAACCACTATAAACCTTTAAACATTTACATTTATCATTGAGCTAAAGAACCACTGACTCATTGTTTTAAAGATAATAAAGTTTATATAAAGATTAGAAGCATGAATAAGTTTCAAATTTATTATTCAGGTTATTACATTTAGCATCATTATAAGAATAAATTGAAATTGCAATGCATACCTATTAGATGGAAAAATAAAGTTCGTCACACCAAGAACTCCCGAAAGATCTATCTATCTGTCCTGGAAAAACAGGCCTTCTCGTTCCTTTCCCTTTTAGTATTTTAAGAATAAAAGTCTAATGTTTTAAATGGAAAAATCTATTAGGATTAAAAAGGTTCTCCAATATCAGCGTCTCATGCTCAATCAAAAATATAAAATAGCAGCAGCAGCCGCAGCATCAGTTCGTAAAAACGGCAGCGTTGAAAAACGACAGCATCAATAGCAGCTATCCCACCAATACAACAGCAACTGCCCCTCCCCTCCAAGAGTAGGTCTTCTTATACCCTAATACTAGCTTACTAAGTGAAAATGTTACATCTTTATGGCGAGATTCTCTCTAATTGGTCCATTCGGGTCAGTATACATCTCATCATGAATATCCTTGTTTCAACCAGTTCTTTGTGGCAAATTTATACTTCTGTCGTTTCTCACGGGTTCATGACATTATCCCTTAGTTCATGGTTTTCAAACTGTATCCTTTTCTGATACTTTTCAGTCGGTCAGTTTATTGTCCATTCATTTATTCACTGCGACTTCTCACGCTTTTCGCTGTCTTGCTTTGGCACACGTTTATGCGATAAGGTCATCACAGCCTTGACCACACTTCCATCCTAGGCTCTTGGAATGATCACATGATCCCTCTTGTTCACGGCCTTTCTTTCTTTCGTAACCCCTCTCGCGCCTGCGTACTCTAACTCATGGTGGCCATTTTATTTCGCTGCTCAACAGGCCTAAGCGCACTATTATAAAGATAAACAAAACAGAGTTAAAAAAAAGAATATAAGCCTTTTCGTTTCCCTCCCGTCATTCTACGTACCCCAATTAGGTATTACCTAGCAAAAGCGACATATAAAGCTATTCCTTACTTACCAAAACTTCTTTTTGCCACTACACAGTTTATTTCCAAGCACAAATCATGCATTTATTAATCTAATTAGTACGCAATTGTCAGACTTATGTTATCCACGTTAACAATTGTAAGTAAATTAGTTTGCACATATATAGCGTGTTACCTTTAACCTTTTACATGTAACGTACATGGTTGGTTATTTACTTAAGACGAACTTGTGTGTTATTTAACGTAAATATTAGGAGGTTAAAAAATTTTCATTTACCCTGCTCCATCAACTCCCCCCTTTGGTGATTTTTAATATCACCACATAAACCCATGTTATACAATTCTATCAGATAGCATATTTCTTTGTCCGTTTGTTTTTGTTAGTTTACACAACTGTATCTCTTTCAACTTGTCTCTGTCTTTTTATACATGTTTTCTTTTATTTCTTCTAGTTCTATTTCACCCATTTCTCTTTCTCTCTTTGTTTATCATATTTTCTTCTTCTATTTTGTTCTGCCTTCTTTTTCTCTTTATACATGTAATGATTAGCTTCAGTACTAAAACTATTATGATTATCATGGTTGCTACTATTATGACTTTCCCTACTATTAATTTACTCATTCTAGTAAACCAATTTATTACCGAAGAAAAACTCTTACCAAGTTTTCCTAATGCATTTTCAACCTCCAGTGGAACAAGTTCTTTGTGCAAATTTGTAATATTCTTTATATACTTTTGTATATTTTCACTTTTATCTGGAGTGTAAGTGCAACAATGTTGGACTTTCAGCATTCCACAGACTCCACCCTCTTTTGCCAAAAGAATGTCAAGGGCAAGTCGATTTTGCATCACCATAGCTCTCATGGCAACCATTTCGATATTTACCATCAAGAACCCTCCAGCAGTATCTGTAGATAAACGATCTACTACTGTGGATAATTTCCGAATTTTAAATGCATTCAAAGATATTCCCACTGCTGGTATCAATGCTCCAAAAATATCACCTATTTCTGAGAAACTTTCCCTTTTTCTACGTGTAAATGTCTTCATCATTTCATGTGTTCCCTTTCTGCTCTATCTACATGAAAAATCTTTGGAAAGACCAGGCCTAAATAACATGATCCATACCAATGGTCCGGCAACCTGTAATAAGCTCTGTTACCACAAATGTAATAGATCCCAGGAAATATTGGCTCTTTTCCCCCTTTGAATCCCCATCCGCCTAAAATTATATAATTGTCATGGCAATCACTGGAACCCATGAAATAATTGTCATATCTTGTTCTATTTCTTCTAATGCACAACCTTCCCTGTTGGGGCCAATCCAGAGTCATAGCTGCATTTGTCTTTTCCTTGTCATGATTTTCTTCCTCAAACGCCCAAAGAGGTGTTTTTGTCTCTTCTATCACTTTTCTTTGAAATTTCACTCTTCTATTCTCGACCATTTCTAAAAATACCTTTTCTTCATTTCTTAACTCACAGGTAAGGTTGTTTTTAACTATATCATCTAATATTAGAATCTTATCTTCTATGTAAAATTCACCAAATGTTTTTGCTTCTTTCACTTTGTTTAATTCTGGAACTACAGGAATCTTTGCAAAAATCTTATCTATGTTAGTGTAATAATATTCTAATCTTCCTGTCTTGTAAAATAGACTTGCTAAGACACTACATGTTATTCCATACGTCAAAGGAAGGTGATGATAGGTCACACCTTCTGCAACAGATGCAGGTAATTGCATACAAACATAACAATCTCTTACATCCATTGTTTCTACATACTCGTATAATAATTTAGTAAAAACATTCTTTGAAAAATCTGTTATTGATTTGTCTTTATGTAATTCTGCACTACTTTTCTGTATCTCGTTAGCTCTTTTTTCTTTCTCTGTGTTATTAGACGTTTTTTCTACAGCTAAACTTATTGGAATGGTTATTGCTAAAATTATCCATACTGTCATTAATAATCCTGTACAAAAGAAGCACATCTTACACCATCTGCTTAAGAACTCACATCTACACTTTCTATCTTTAGTATCTACCATTTTGTTTTTGTTACCTACTTTATAATATGTATAGAAAAATGGTGTCACCACACCTCAGAAATGACCTCTTAGTCACCCTGCACTTTCACTTTGTCTTTGTTTGGTACTTTCTTTTAATTCTTTTCAGAACTCTTTCTTTGTCATATCCAGTGTTTTCGTCAAATCCGGTAGAATTTGTTCAGATTTCTTCAAGTTTGTTGCACTTCACCTTCACCCATTGGGTTGCAGCTTTCTTCTAGCTTTTCGTGAGTGATCTCTTCTTCTTTGATATCAGTCAATGCAATGTATAACCATACAGGCGATTTATACTTCAGATTTGCTTTCTTTATTCTTTTTGTTTTCCGCAAGTGTTTTCCACCTTGTTTCTCTGGTTCTTTTTGACTTGTTATCTCATTTACTTGCTCTGCACTTTTTCCATCTAGCCTTATGATCTTGTATCTCAGTTTTCTAACTTCGTTGGGCCAATTGTCTCCTTTTCTTGGCTTTTTTGGTTCACTTTCTTTTTCCTCTCTTTCTGTTCTCCAAGTTCTCTTTCTTGACTCTAGTTTCTGGTTTCCTTCTTCTCCACTTTCTTCTGATTCTGTTTCAGTTCTTCCTTTATTGTCTCTTATCTTAAATTTTATAATCTCATTGCTTTCATCTATTTGTGGTTTGTCTCGTGTTTTCTTTCGATCACCTACTTCTGTCCCTCCTCGAGGTTCTTCCGAATTTGTGTCAATCTCTCTATCTGTGTCTAGATTTCCCTGTTCTTTTGTTCGCCGACCTGTCCCTATTGCTCCTCGGGGATCTTCCGATTCTTCTATCTTTCTATTTGAAACTCTCCCTTCTTCGTCTATTAATATTGTCTCTGAAGTGTTTTCACCACAACTTGTACTTGGTTGCTCACTGTTACAGTCTTCTTGCTCAGTTTTTTCTTTTATACTATCAAATTTCCAATTTCTTTTCAGATTTTCTTCACCATCCGAATGCTCTGTATCGGATGCTGAACTGGTGTCAGATATTTCCAGATGTCGACTCACATGTCGATCTTCAGGTTCTGGAATTTCTGCTATTTCCTCCACTCCTCCTGTCGTTGCACTTGTAGTTGGATCTTCCAGATGTCGACTTACAGGTCGATCTTCAGGTTCTGGAACTCTGATGGTGTGACTGGCATGTACCCAGTTTTTCACCCCTGCACATTTGACTGCAGTTGTTGTCACCAGGATCACTTGTCGTGGTTGGTCCCAGCGAGGAACCAAACAGTTTTTTCTTCGGTGGACTTTTATGCGGACCCAATCTCCTGGATTCAAATCGTGTGCTGGTTTTCTTTCAAGAGTGGTCGCATCCGGTCCAACCTGATGAAACACAGAACGTACCACATCAGCCAATCCTTTGCAATAATCCAGCACCAGATCATCAGTTATAGTCAGTAGTTTGTTGACAGGTACATGTGCTTGTCTCATTGCTCGTCCCATAATTATCTCATGGGGACTGAGTCCTGTCTTTCTTTCCGGTATACTTCTGATTGTCATTAAGACTAATGGCAAGGCATCTGGCCATTTGAGTCCTGTGGCTTGACACATTTTTCCTAGTCTGTTCTTAATTGTTCCATTCACTTGTTCTACTATTCCAGAAGCCTCTGGTCTGTATGCACAATGCAGTTTCTGTTTAATACTAAGTGTTTCACAAATCAATTGAACCAATTCATTTTGAAAATGTTTTCCTCTATCGGTTTCAATCGTTACTGGAAAACCATACCTTGGAATGAATTCTCGCAGCATTAGTTTTGCTACTGTAATTCCATCATTCCTTCTGGTCGGGTATGCTTCCACCCAACGGGAAAACAAACAGACGACTACAAGGACATACCTTAGTCTATTGCTCGGAGGCATTTCAATAAAATCCATTTGCATTCTCGTGAAAGGACCTCCCTCTCGTCCTATTGTTCCCAGACTCACTACTGTCTTTCTTCCTGGATTTAGCTGTTGACAAATAAGACACCTTTGACAAAGACTCTCAGCTATGGCTCTGAATTTTGGATTATACCATGTTTGTCTAAAAAGTCTGATCATTGAATCTCTCCCAATATGAGCTTGTCCATGGTACATCCGTGCCATGTCAGAAATCATGCTATCAGGCATAACTGGTCTGTCATCCCTGTAAACCCAAACATCATTTTCCTCATGTTTTCTACATCCTGCTTTTATCCAGTTATCTTTTTCCTCATCATCTGCTGCTTCCTGTAATTGTCTCACCTCATCCCATGTCTCAACAGAGTTAGTAAAAAGCAAAGGACATGAAATATGCTCTCTTTCTTGGTTTCTATTCAATGAGACCACATTTTTAGCACAATACTGTGCAATTTCATCAGCAAACTTATTACCAACAGTTATGTAGTCTTCCCCATTTTTATGTGCATTGCACTTCACTACCGCAATCTGTTTAGGCAGTTGTATCGCCTCAAGCAACTTTTTCACAAAATCTCCATTTCTTATCGGTGACCCTGCAGACGTCAAGAAACCTCTCTGAGACCAGATCTGGCCAAAGTCATGCACCACTCCAAAGCCATATTGGCTATCCGTGACAACTGTTATTCGAACATTCTTTCCCAACTTGCATGCTTGAATTAGAGCTACCAACTCTGCTACTTGGGCAGAACGTATCCCTTTCAAACACGATGCTTCCATTACAGCAGCTACTGTGCAAACTGCATATGCTGCACTTAGAACTCCATCATTCGTTCTCAAACATGAGCCATCCACAAATATTATGTAATCTGATTCCTTTAAAGGCTCATCCCGTATGTCAGGTCTCGGTTTTGTACAATACTCGAGTACATTCAGACAATCATGATCAACTTCATCCATTTCAATCACACTCTCTTCATCTGGCAATGATGTTGAAGGATTCACATTCATACATCTGTCAATGGTCACATTGTCCGCACTCAATATTACTTTTTCATACCTAGTCAGCCGACTGTGTGTCATGTATTGAGTTTTGGTTCTTGTCAAAAGAATTTCCACAGAATGTGGGACATATACTCTCAATGGATATCCCATCACTATGCCTTCACTCTGCTCCAGACTTACACAAGTAGCAGCAACTGCTTTCAAACATCCAGGCAACGCTTTCGCTACTGGGTCTAAAACAGCTGAAAAATATGCAATTGGTCTTTTCATGTTTCCATGTCTCTGCACTAGGACTGAAAACGCACACCCATCTCTTTCACTGCAGTACAACTCAAAATCTTTTTCATAATCAGGCATTCCCAATGCCGGAGCTTCACACAGTTTCTTTTTAGTTCTCTGAATGCTTTCATTTCCTCATCATTCATTTCAAAAGGATCTTTAACATCCTTCTTTGTCAATCTCTGTAATGGTTTTGCAATTAATGAAAATCCACTTATCCATTGTCGACAATATCCAACCATTCCTAGGAACATTCTTACCTCTCTTTGTGTCATTGGAGCTCTCATTCCTTGGATTATTTTTATTCTTTCAGTCGTTACCTTTCGCACTCCTTTCTCAATCTTATGTCCTAGATATTGGACCTCTTGTTGACAAAACTGCAATTTTGATGGGGACACCTTATGTCCTCTTTTTGCTAAATGATTCAGTAAAGCAATTGTGTCATTAACACATGCTTCCTTTGTTTTTGATGCCACCAGTAGGTCATCAATATACTGAACCATCACTGACTTCTCTGGCATTTTAAAATCTTCCAATGATTTCTTTAGAATCTGATTAAAGATCGAGGGCTTTCTGTATACCCCTGAGGAATTCGGCACCATGCCAAAATACGCTCTCCGAACCTGAACGCAAATAATGGCTGGCTATCTGGATGTAATGGAATAGAGAAAAATGCATGGCACAAATCAATAACTGTGTACCATTCTGCTTCGCGTGGAATCTGATATAGAATTACAGCAGGGTTCGGTACTATTGGGCAACAAGGCACAACAATTTTGTTTACCTTTCTCAAATCCTGTACAATTCTATATGTTCCATTCGGCTTTTTCAGTCCCATTATTGGCGAATTACATGGACTGCTCATTATTTCTCTCAGAATCCCTTGCTCAATCATCTTATTTATTACTGGTGTTATTCCTTCAATTATTTCTGGTGTCAATTTGTACTGTGGCGTATTTGGGTAACTCGTTCCTTCTTTAACAGAAATTTTTACAGGGTCTACTTCTTTCATTAACCCTATATCTTCTCCCGTAAAGTCCCACACTTCCTGTTTCACTGTTTCTTTCAGTTCAATTGGGATTTTCTCTACATCAAATATTGGAAATAAATCATTCACTTCTGATTCTAACTTTACCATTGTCATTTTATACAATACATCTTCATCTGGGGTCTGAAATGCAATTCCATCTGGCGTACAATAGATGGTGCAGTTCATCTTGCAAAGTAAATCGCGTCCTAATAGGTTCACAGGACTGCAATCACATACCACAAATCGGTGCATTTCACTAAATGGACCAATCTTTACCTCCACTAATTTAGTAAGAGGCGCTTTAATTTGCTGATTCGAAACACCCACTACTTGGATATGTTCACCTGAGAGAGGAAGGTTTGGAATTTCCACTGACCTAACAGTAGAACGGGTAGCTCCAGTGTCCACAAGGAATGTTACATTTGCACCATTCACTTCTCCATCCACAAATGGACCTGCTTGATCTACCTCTAGAGTTGCGCCAAGCACGCACTCTTCCTCCTCTCCTAGGCACCGTCATAAACTTTCATCCGACTCATCACCATCCTGTCGTAGCCAATACTGAGATATGGCAGCTGCGCGCGGCAATTGTGTTACCTGCTCTCCTCCGTAGAATCCTGTTTCTGCACTGTATTTCTGTTGATTAACACTCTTGGGAAGTGGTGGTTGTGGCACCTGACTTTGTTGGGTAACTACCTCACTTTGCACCTGTGGATTTAATGATTGATTTTCCGTATTAGGTTTTGGAGGCAATTTACACTCGTTTCTCCAACGACCTAACTTTCCGCAGTTGTGGCATGGCCACTTTTTCTTTGCCTCTTCTATGCTCATTTGACCTTTTCCTTTACCTATATTTGGTTTAAACCTAGTCGGTCCTGCCTCATTAACAGGATTATTCAATTGAGCTTCTTGCTTCTCTGCAACTTTCACTTGTGCCCACATTGCTTTCTCTTTCAATTTACGCTGTGTGCTCTCAATATCATCACTACAATATTTAGCATACCTCAAAACTTCATCAAATGTGCTATTCTGCCAACAAATCATATGCTGTTTAATCATTTCACTTATCTCTGGTTTCAACCCATAAACAAATCTATATACAAAATGACTCATATCTTTCTCATTTAGTGTCTCATAGCCACTGTACTGTTTGAAAACTAACAGTAGCCTCTCGTAGTATGCATGTACTGATTCTTTGCTTTCCTGTGTGGTTCTGTCTATTTTTACCCAATCCGTTTCTTTAGGTGGAATCTTATTTTTCAAAAAGGTAATAACTTGATCATATTTTCTCATCACTTCTGGTCCTGGCGCTCCTGTTTTAGTATCTCTTGGATATTCTACAGTTGGCCAATCAATTGTAATCTTACATTCCGTCCACAAATCAGCTGCACTACTATATCAAACAATCCATCCAAATCTATCCATAACACCTTCGAAACTTTAACAAATCTCTCCACTTGTCTGTACCTTTCTACTGGTTTCTCTCTCAATTTTGGAAAATCATTCGTAAATGACAATATATCCTGTCTAGACCATGGGACATGCACATAACTACCTCCTGGAGTTTCTCTCATCGGGTACTCCCTTACAATTGATTCCTTGTCTGTCACCGCAAAAGCCAAAGACGCTTTGTCTGTTACTTTCTCATTCTTTTTAGTCCATCTGCTTCTCCATCTATCCACATCACCCCATTTCCTCAGTAAAACTATTAGTTCTTTTATTTGTGTTAATCGTCCTGATGTGTTCAAATTTTCTATATCTTTCTCGCAAAAATCTACTCTATACGGTTTCTGCAATGTTCTTACCTTTACAAATTCCACTCCTAGTTCATTTGCTGTCTCTTCTAATTTGTCATGTAAATTTCTAGCTCTCCATGTAATGCTCTTGCATAAGAACATAATTTCGTCATCCTAAGATTTCAGTTTTTCTGTGCCAATTGTCCCTAAAATCAATTCTTCCCTGTCTATTTTTAACCTAATTACATCTAAAGGTTTTGTTTGTCTCTTTCGTTTTTAGAGTTTTCATCCACTCATTCAATTCATCTGGAGTCGGACCTACAGGCGTACTATTTAATTCTATCCAATTTTTACTTCTTTCTGGTGTCTCTGATGCAGACTCAGTTACCATAGGTATTCTCCTAAACTCATTCTCATTTATCGTTAAATTAGTAGGTGGGCTTGGTCTACATGTACTAACCAAGTTTCTTGCACCTTCACTGTCTAGTTCCATCCCTTCTTTCCTTCTTTGCAAGTGTGAATTCATAGGAATAACTAAAGAATGCTCTTCAATTTTCTGATTCTCAAAAACTGGTATTACTGGACCTATCGTTACTGGTACAGTTACAGCTTCCATATTCATGGTTAATTCTCTTATCTTTTCAGTTAATTCTCTTGTGGTTTTTGCCAATTCAGTTGTATTGTCACTTTCTGTCTTCTCATTTTGTGGAGTTTTCAACTGATCTTGTGACCTATTTATCTCATATCCTCGTTCTGGATTTTTATTCCTCCCAGTTTCCATTGGCGGCGCATTAGGTGTCACCACCGCAGAATTCTGTTGGTATGGAGGTGGGTTTCTGTTTAGAATATCTTCCAGCAATTCATCTTCTGTCTCGCTACCACCATACCCGAACTTTTCAGTAACCACATGTTTCTTTTTCTCTGTACACTTTCTCTTTGCTTCTTCCTCAACTGTAAAAGCCGGAAACAAACCTCCTGTCATATTAGCATATCTCCAACGCTTTATTCTGTCCTCATGATTCACTCCCCACAACCTTCCAGGTACAAACTCATGATTTCTTAATCCTCTGAATCTTTCTCGTTCGTACATCTTATCTTCCCATTCACTTAAAGCTTCAAACTGTGTCGGTCTAGGTTTAGGTTCAAGCATTGCCATTTTCTCTCTCAAATTCCGAAGTACAGCTACACTAAATGAACCATTCTCAGGAAAAGCCAATGCTCCATCATTTTTAGTATATTTTGTCCAATTTTCTAACCATATGCAGGTATGATATCCGTATTTCAGCATCATATGTGAAGCTGGTGACTTCGGCGGAGGAATTACTTGTCCCTCTCTAGTCACTACCTTTTTGTCCTTCTTAAAAAAGTTCTTACCTTTAGATATCCACAACGTTTTCTCTCTACCATACTCATAATAAGCCATGATTCACAATTTCTCTCAAAAGTCTGCGATTCAACACTGTTCTCTATGCGTTATTCGGACCTATCCCAGCGCGACTCACACCAACGCTCCAATCCTAAGCTTCTACGTCACTGGTTTACCTGACCAATCCCAGCGCGACTCACACCAACGCTCCAATCAGAGCGGCTTCTGTAACTAACGCTCTGTCCAATCCCAGCGCGGCTTTTGTCTACGTCAGTTTTGTATGACTAGCGCACTGTCCAATCCCAGCGCGGCTTTTTTGTCTACGTCAGTTCTGCTCCTGACCCCTCCTTTACAAAAATTATCGGCAATTTACTTTTCAACAATTCTTTGTTAGTTTACAACATTAAAACACATTTCCATTGTCTGATTTCGCTAAACAAAAATGACAGTTTATTCTAGCTCGCAAGAATACAGTTTCGTTCGATAAGTGTAGCACTTCCCTCTACCTTACCCTTCTTTCAAGCAAGGAGTAAACCCGTTTCTCTGGGGATAAAACACATGTGGAGACTACACTGCTCCTGAGAATTAAGGCCAGAGTTTCACAAGAAAACCGGTTGCTATTTCACTCACACACCTTTTATACAGAAAATGTCCCTATCATAACACAACTTGTGTTATCACCAATATGAACTCAGACAATGCACTATTCCATGTGACTTCTCTTGCCACACGTTTTCCACTTCCTACTTCCCGGAAGCGTTAAAACTTTAACTTACATGTAACATAACGCGACTCAACATAGAATGCTAGACATGAAATAATCAATAATCACCAAACTAATCTATAGTAACCATAACTCTGCTACCAAGAAATCTGATCCAGCGCTATCAATAAATTTCTTCTCCTATATGTCTTTGGACGTCCAGGTGCAAATATCCCTCTTAAACACAACTATATCCATATGACGGTGGGGCCCATAACACCGCATATACATTCACTCACTCATTTATTCCCTGGATTTCATCCGTTCTTACCTAGGAGAAAAACAGTTAAATGATATGCTGGAAGGAGACGGGATACCTTTTTATAAAGACGACATTACACTTCTCAAGCTCTAAGGTATTCCGCTCATTGGTCGATGGACCAACTAGTAGGAATCAGTTGATGGTGATTAAGACCAGCTCAACCACTATAAACCTTTAAACATTTACATTTATCATTGAGCTAAAGAACCACTGACTCATTGTTTTAAAGATAATAAAGTTTATATAAAGATTAGAAGCATGAATAAGTTTCAAATTTATTATTCAGGTTATTACATTTAGCATCATTATAAGAATACATTGAATTGCAATGCATACCTATTAGATGGAAAAACAAAGTTCGTCACAGCAAGAACTCCCGAAAGATCTATCTATCTGTCCTGGAAAAACAGGCCTTCTCGTTCCTTTCCCTTTTAGTATTTTAAGAATAAAAGTCTAATGTTTTAAATGGAAAAATCTATTAGGATTAAAAAGGTTCTCCAATATCAGCGTCTCATGCTCAATCAAAAATATAAAATAGCAGCAGCAGCCGCAGCATCAGTTCGTAAAAACGGCAGCGTTGAAAAACGACAGCATCAATAGCAGCTATCCCACCAATACAACAGCAACTGCCCCTCCCCTCCAAGAGTAGGTCTTCTTATACCCGAATACTAGCTTACTAAGTGAAAATGTTACATCTTTATGGCGAGATTCTCTCTAATTGGTCCATTCGGGTCAGTATACATCTCATCATGAATATCCTTGTTTCAACCAGTTCTTTGTGGCAAATTTATACTTTTGTCGTTTCTCACGGGTTCATGACATTATCCCTTAGTTCATGGTTTTCAAACTGTATCCTTTTCTGATACTTTTCAGACGGTCAGTTTATTGTCCATTCATTTATTCACTGCGACTTCTCACGCTTTTCGCTGTCTTGCTTTGGCACACGTTTATGCGATAAGGTCATCACAGCCTTGACCACACTTCCATCCTAGGCTCTTGGAATGATCACATGATCCCTCTTGTTCACGGCCTTTCTTTCTTTCGTAACCCCTCTCGCGCCTGCGTACTCTAACTCATGGCGGCCATTTTATTTCGCTGCTCAACAGGCCTAAGCGCACTATTATAAAGATAAACAAAACAGAGTTAAAAATAAAGAATATAAGCCTTTTCGTTTCCCTCCCGTCATTCTACGTACCCCAATTAGGTATTACCTAGCAAAAGCGACATATAAAGGTATTCCTTACTTACCAAAACTTTTTTGCCACTACACAGTTTATTTCCAAGCACAAATCATGCATTTATTAATCTAATTAGTACGCAATTGTCAGACTTATGTTATCCACGTTAACAATTGGAAGTAAATTAGTTTGCACATATATAGCGTGTTACCTTTAACCCTTTACATGTAACGTACATGGTTGGTTATTTACTTAAGACGAACTTGTGTGTTATTTAACGTAAATATTAGGAGGTTAACATTTTTTCATTTACCCTGCTCCATCATAGGCATGGCACACAGGGGTGTGTGCCATGTCGACTCTTCACTTTGTTCTGCACCAAGACACGCAGCCTGCAAAGGCAGTGTGTGAGTGTCAGGGTACAGGACCTCTAAGGGTGGCACAATAAGTGCTGCAGTCCTTAGAGTTCTTCCCTGGTCGCAGTGCCCTGGGTACCTGTGGTACCATTTACCAGGGGCTGACCTGTGGCCAGAGATGCCAATTGGGTACAGTTTTGGGGAAAGAACAGGCCCTGGGAACCTGATTGGCAGGGACCCAGGGCACATCAAGTCAAAAGTGCATCAGTAGTCTGGCAAAAAGTGGGGGGGTACTGAAACAGAAACCCAGCTTCTCACACAAGCCCCCCCCCCCAGCCCATAGGCCAGGAGACTCAGCTAAACCTGGGAGAGTCTTCTTAGTCTTTCAGGCGAGGAAGAGTAGAGGAAGTGGGTTGAAAGTTGCAGGGCCTACTCTGCCTTACATCCTTCTGTCCAGGTCAGTTCCTTTGGGGAGCTGGCCTACCTCAACAGTTTCAGGACCTAATTCCCAATGCTCCTTTCCTAGCTCTTTAGTGTTTTAGTTTGGGTTTAGAGGTGCCTACCTCTGCAAATTCCAACTTAGCTAGGGAAAAGCCCAGCTTACCCACAGAGGTTACCCACAGCTTGAGCAACCCCACCATGACCAATAGGGTCAGGGGGCCTAACTTGGCATGGTGGCCTAACCCCCTGCCAAATAGCAAGGACAGTGCTCTTCCCTGGCAGGTGAAGTGGCTACCTTACAGGCTTCTTTGGGTTCTGGGGGCCTATCTGCTGGTTTAGGGTAGGGGGTCACTACACTTGGTAGTGAACACCCTTCTTCAACCCTCTGTTATGCCAGCTGAGGAGCCACCAACTCAGGCTGTACAGTTGCCGGACTAGTCAGGTCTTTTTGTTGGCTAGGGGGGACTTCACCAGTACCAATTTTGGGGTTCTCCCTTACTGGAATAGAATCTCCCTGGCCCACTGGAACTGTGGCTAACAGTTGTCCTCCTTTCCTACGCCCTACACTGTCTCTTCTTTTTCTTTTGGGGCTTAGCTGCACCAACTGCAGGTTGAGCCCCCCCCCAGGTTTCTTGGGTGAGGTCTGGGTCTGGACCAGTACCTCTCTTTGGCTCAGACCAACCTCTGGGTGGTCATTCCCAAGGAGACAATAAAGGGAGAGGTCTTTACTGACTACCACCTTTCTCCATCTAAGGGACCCAGCTATTTCTAGGAGCACTACAGCCACAGGCCTAACAGTGACACCCCCTGGGACAGCCCTTACACTTTGTTTCCCCTGGGACATACTGGTTTGAGAGAACCAACCTGTCATGCACCACAGTGGACTGGGACAGGTATCTCTCAGGGCTAGTGCCGCTGAGGGTGTAACAAGAGTGCATCCTTGACCCTGGGGGACCCCTGAGTCTAACCCCAGAACACCAACTCCCACAACAAAGTACTTACCTTTAAACCGATAACACTATTTCCCTCCATAGGATAACATTGACTGTTTTTCTATGAAAAGTTTCTAAGTGTGGAGTTGGAAAACCTAATAAATCCTTTTAAAATTGTACCAAATAACAAAAACCCTTTTACTTACCTGTTTAGGAAATGTCCCAGTGTAGCATCCAGGTATACTACACTGTGTAAGAAAAGTAATCTGAAAGTAATGTACTGGTCATTTTACAAAAAAAAAAAAGCCCATTCAAAGTATTAGTACTGTATTTACAAAGTATTGCATTGCTCAATAACAATACTGTTAGTCAAAACAAAGTGCATATACAATTACAATCCAAACTGTTTACAAACTGCATTACTACTGTAAAGTATGTATTGCTTACCTGTGCCAGGCTTCCTTGGTTCTAGAAAATAAATTAACTAAAAGAATATTTTTATACAAAAACAATTGGTCTGAAGTTCAGTCTTTGAGTGTGTGAATTCATTTGCTGACTGAGTGGGTACAACAAATGCTTAACACTGTCCTCTGATAAAGCCTTACTGCTCGACCACACTACCACAAATAGAGAGTGAGGTGCTATCTACTTTACCTCTGCCTACCTTTTGGGTTCCACTGGACTCTGTGCACACTATACCAACTTTCATCAAGCTGGACTCAAGTTTCAATTTTGGCATAGGTTTGGCTCAGTCTCATTTGAGCACATTCAATACGACCTGTAGAAAACAGTCTGTGCTATATCATCTTGTTGGTTCAGTAAAAGGCGTCAGTCTGCTCTGTCAGGTGGTCATTTGGGAGCTCCCGGTCCCTCAAGGCCCCAATCAGACACAGCAAACCACACTCAGGGTGGAACATCCAACACACCGACACTTCGCAGTATGATCTAGGAAAGAAACAAGTGTGACTATTCTTACAAATAACATTTTTCAGAAAGCACATGTTCTCCTTTTTCTGTCTTTGATCTGATGACAAATATTGTCTTTTCCATCTGCAATGATCTCTGCTGGTTCATTCTGGGGGATGATTTGAGGATTCTACCCACACTTTGACCTTTGGGTTCTTGTTAGTGGAGCCAAACCCTCCTTCCCCTTGCACAGTAAGAAGGGCTGGAGCAGTCCCCTTTCTGACTATCCCTCCATACACTGCTGAATAAGTACACCCTTGACTATTTGGCATAGGCCCAATGTAATCATTCTGCCATATCTATGCTGGTAATTTTTCTCTCTCCAACTGGCCCCTCACCACCTGTGGGACTGGTCTGTGCTGTGTATGCTGACAAATAGGAATCACAGTTCTAATCAAATCTAGGGGAATATGCTTCCCTTTATTCTCTGCCCATCTGTTAGTAGCTTTCTCTACGAGGTGTCCACATTTTTTGTGTGCCCACTTAGCCATTCCCACCAAATCAGAAACCTGCGTCACCACCTTGGCCTCTGAGATATTAGCCTTTTCATCTGTAAGGGAATTAAACCGTCAGACTAGTAAGGTAGTCGAACAGTAAGCGTCTACAAGTAACTATGCTTTGCGGTAACATTTCCCAGATGTTTTGCCACAACTCCTTACCCCTCTTCACAGGGGACTCCTGTATCTCAGACACATCCTGTAACACCTCTTTCTCTTCCACTGGGACCTGCACCACCTGCTCATGCAACATTGCAGTTTCTGCCTGTATGTACCACTTCCAATTGATCACATTTGCTTCTTATGCATGCCCTATTATGTGTGACTTAGGGGAACTCATCGCCCATTGCATTAGAGGAATTTCAAGTCTCTAAATTACATTATGGGGGCGTGGCCAAGATGGCGAGCGGGTAGGACGCAGCCCGCTCGTCTCCCGATTCCCGTCCGCCGGCCTGGGCGCTTCCCGGCAACGTTCCTGTGCTGCGGACCCCCGGAGGTGTAGGGGACAGCGGCCGGAGTATATGGGCAAGCTTTTCAGCCGACTCCAGGCGCGGTACGCCTCAGAAACGGCGTCCCAAATGCATCACGCGCCGGGATCCAAGATGGCGGCCGGGACTTAGCAGTGGGTCCGGAGAGACAGCTGGCGCACTGGGAGTGCCTTTCACGGCTGCCCGGGGAGTCCCGACGCCCGCTTACGGCGGCCTGATTTCCCTGGGGCGGATTTACGGGCGCTCGCCCTGGGCCAAAGGTGCGAGATGGAACCAGCGGAGGCGGAGCAGACGGGCCGGCGATCCGGAGGGCGGCCTTCCCATTGCCATCCAGGGGAGCCTCGGGCAGCGGGGCCGCCGTTACAGCGAGTGGAGGCCGCAACTACGAGGATCGAGGTGAGCGGCCTGGTGACCCCCCGTGCTTCTTCTGACTTAGCGAGAGCCCGTGTGCCTCGGGGCTATCTCTCTCATCAACACCTCTAGGGGGGGCCGGAGGACCTAGATTCTCTGCTGCAAGGCCGCGTGGACTCAACCCTGCTCGGCTGGCCTGGGGCCCCTGGGGACACCGCGGGGGGCGCCAGCACTGATTTCGGCTGCGCGCGGAGAGCGGGGGACATGTAAACCGCCAGAGGGAGTAGGCCGGACTGAGGCCTATCACAAGGACGACAGCCACTTTGTGCTCTGCCAGGCCGGGGGAGGACAGGGCCGGTGCCTCGGCAGCTGGGGGAGCCACAGCGCCATAACACCACACCAGAGGGGACGCACCGCCACAGGTCCCGGCGGGGCCAACGTGCAGCCTATAATCAGCCCAGCTCTGGCCACACGAGGTCGGAGCCTTGGTGCGAGCGGAGCTCACCAGGCGGCGGGATCTACCACGCTGGCGGCGTCCTTGATGCTGGACGATCCATGCGGCTGGGCGGGCTGAGGGCCCACTCCGCAGATTCTGCGCACTAGCAAGAGACATACCACAGTCACCAGCCACCGTGACACGCACCACTTCACCTTCTTTTGGCGGCGAGGGGGCGCCGGCCCAGGACCATTCGCCTTGGTGCAGCCTCGCAGCGCACCCAACGTAAGGGCGGTGCAGATGCTGGGAGATTGGTAGATGAACAGCCGCTGACTCATACACCACGAGCGGACGGTGTGCGATCCAGGCCACTTCCACCTTTCCCGAGGGGGGACCCCCACATCCAGACGGCTACTTTCCCCCTACAGCTGCAGTCCAGACATGTCCACCACGCGGGGAAAGAAAGAAAAAGAAAAGGGGAAGGAGGACAGGAATGTGAAGGACTTGTTCGCCAAGATGTCGGGAGCGACCGGAGGAGGAGGCCGCATCTCTCCAGCTCCCTCCGGGGGGCAGGAGTCGGAGAACGTGGATGAACCGGTCACAAGGGCCTTCTTGTCCCAACTGTTCTCGGCCCTGAGGGACGACCTGCACGCCCTTAAAAAGGACTTCGCTGATGAGATGAAGGAGGTGCGTAGGGACCTAGATGCAGTGGGTGAAAGAGTGCGACAATGGAGGACCACGAACAATCTCGCGACGAGGAAGTTGAGCAACTGCAGCAACAAATAGATCTCCAGGCTCACGCGGAAGACTTGGAAAATCGCTCCCGCAGAAACAACATACGGGTGAAGGGTGTTCCTTCCAACGAAGAAGGCAAGGACATCACTGGGTACCTCCAAGGTCTCTTTCGCCATGTGCTGCAGGAATCTCCGGACTAGGCTATCAAAATTGACAGGGCTCACAGAGTCGGCCTGCAGCGGAGGGCCCCGGCACCTCCCCCTGACATCCTGGTCTTCTTGCCGGATTTCCAGCTTAAGGAGCTCATCCTGCGTCGAGCGAGGGACGTACACCCCTTAGTCTTCCAGGGGCACATCATAGCCTTATACCAGGACTTAGTGGCCATCACCCTTCAGAAACCGAGAGACTTTCGGCCGGTTACGACTCACCTTCGCAACCAGGGCGTCTCCTACTTATGGGGGCACCCCTTCCGCATCATTTTCGAATGGGATGGCTAACTACGGCAAATTCGCTCACTGCAGGAACCGTGCCAAATCCTGGGCATCAATCAGCCCCCATCGGAGGAGCCCACGAGCAAAGACAGGAACAGCCAACGAGAGAAGTGGTATTGAGTCGGAGGCAGGAGGCGGTCAGGGACCCCCTCGAAACCGAACCCAGAGATGATGGCGCAGGAGCGCAGAGCTGTGCTGGCCTCCCTGACCGCTGAATCCGGACCTGGAGCTGGCGATTGAACTGAGCCGGGGGTCAGATAAGCGAACTATAGCAATGCCGGGGGGCGGCGGGCGGGAGGGGCACCGTCGGCCACAGATGCGCCCTACAGGCTGTTTTACCGTGGAGGCGCGGTCAAGCACTGCGACTTCTGGACACTTAGTGTGGTAGTTACTGTTGGGTTGGTTGGGGTTAGGGTGGGGGGGGGACAAGGTCCGATATCCGTAATCCACTGTTGCATGATCCCCTGGGGTTCCCTGGCATCTTCACGAAAGTGTTCCTATACCAGCACACACGGTACCCATCTATACAAAGCCGCCCCACCAGACCGGGAGCCATGCCACTATCTAGGGGCCGGCTTAGATTGTCCCGTTCACCCCTACTTTAGCCATGGCAACTGTGAAAATACTTACGATTAATGTAAAGGGGCTTAATAACCCGGTAAAGAGGCGCGCAATCCTATCCTATTTGGAGAGCGCGGAGGCCGACGTATGTCTCCTACAAGAGACGCATCTCCTCCCCAAAGATAGCCATTGCATGCGCTCGAGGGCCTTTCCTCATCAGTACTTCTCATCACTGGGGGAGAAAAAGGCGGGTGTGGCCATTCTCATATCTAGGCGCTGTAAGGGGTAGGTAAAGGGGAAAGTGGCAGAACTCAAGGGGAGGTTATTGGCTTATACTCTTCAATTTGGCAACCATCTCCTAGTGGTCGGTTCCGTATACGCCCCTAACTCAGGTCAGGTCATTCCTACAAGCTACCCTAGCGGATGTAATGGCTTCACAGAATCACATGACACTGGTGGGGGGAGACCTAAACATAGACATGGACTCCAACATGGACAGATCACAAGCGTCCTATTTCCAAGGGGGGGAGCTATCGAGGGATGGGAAGGAATGGCTGAGGGAGATGGGTTTGATAGACATCTGGAGGGCAGCCCACCCCACTTCGAAACAATACACATTTTACTCCCACGCACACAAGTCTTATGCTCGCTTGGACTACTTCCTGGGAACTGGGGAGGTAAACAGTGTTGTTAGGGTGACATGCGTTGAACCTATGGCCTTGCCAGATCACGACGCATTGACGGTACAGGTCCTAATGACCCCGCGAGCCCACCGACATGGGTGCTGGAGTCTTAAAGAGCATATGCTTCATAACAAGGAGATGGAACAGCAACTCCTTAAATGCATTAAGGACTACCTCACACTAAATGACACCCCAGACATTGCAGTTACGACACTATGGGAGGCGCTGAAAGCTGTGGTAAGGGGGGAGCTTATAGCGATTGCGGCGGCCCACAATAGAGAGCGCAAGGAGGTGAGATCCAATCTGTCAGCACAGGTGCAGGAGCTTGAATGGGTGCATAGCAGGACCGGGCCCCCAGGGTCTGGAGACAATTGAAGGCGGCCAGGGCGCAGCTTGCCGCCCTAGACTTGGATAGAGCGGAATATGTGGCAGTACGCCTAAAGCATTCCTACTATATTGGGGGGGACCGCACGGGCCGGCTCCTGGCGAACCGGCTACGTGCTCAAAGACAACAAACACAGGTTTCCTCGCTACAGAGGGATGGCAAGGGGGAAATTAGAGGGGATGAAGAGATAGCCCACGCGTTCCGCGATTCCTATGAGAAGCTTTACACAGCGGACACCCAACCCGACTGCGACACTGCAGCCTACCTACAATCCGTCACTATGTCCACACTGTCACCAAATCAAGCGGCGTCATTGGACGCCCCCATTCGCATAGAGGAGGTCGTCGCAGCGATCTCACGCCTGAAAGTGCTTAAATCACCGGGCCCGGACGGGTTCCCTTCCCTCTTCTATAAAAAAATTCTGCCCCATCATAGCACCGATCTTAACCAGGCTCTTTAATGCCTTTGGAGGTCCTACCCAGATCCCGGACACCATGCTTGCGGCAGTGATAGTGGTCTTGCCCAAACCAGGGAAAGATAAGCAACATTGCGGCTCGTACCGCCCGATCTCTCTACTTAATGTAGATTTTAAGATTTTTACGGGAATCCTCACGGCGCGCCTGAGCCCCCATATGCCAAACTTGATAGAACCCGATCAAGCAGGGTTCATCCAGTCCCGACAATGCAGCGATAACACGAAGAGAATACTCCACCTTGTGGATAAGGCTCACCAAACGCAAATGGATGCCCTCCTGTTGACGATAGACGCTGAAAAAGCGTTCGATCGGGTGGACTGGGGGTTCCTGGGACACACGATGGCGAAATTTGGCCTGGGCGAGAGGTTCCGGGATTGGGTGGGCTGCTGCTACGCCAAACCTACGGCTTGCATTAGAGTCAACGGCGTCTCCTCTGTACCCTTTGCTATTCAAAGAGGGACCAGGCAGGGGTGCCCGCTGTCCCTGTTACTGTTCGCTCTCTACATAGAGCCTCTGGCACAAAAGGGTTAGAGATAACCCTAGAATCAAGGGGATCCCCTTGGGGGGGGAAACACACCCCATCAGCCTCTATGCAGATGACGTGCTAGCGGCTTTGACGGAACCCAGGCTCTCCCTTCCCGCCTTCCTTGAGGAGTTGGATGCATTCAGCCGGGTATCCGGCTTCCGGGTTGTGGGTAAATCACTGGCATTGAATATCGGTCCGGCAACGCCTTCATCGGCCCTCACGGGCGACTGGTTGGCCGGCATAAAGGTTGCAGACACTATCCCCTACCTAGGCCTAGACTTAGCAGCAACGGTTCAACGAACGGCTCAGTTGAACTATACTAGGCTGGCGCAACAAGCTGTGAAGGACTTGGGCGTCTGGAGCAAGCACCATCTTTCCCTACTTGGGCGGGTAGCGGCGGTCAAAATGTCCCTACTTCCTAGGGCGCTTTACCTGTTCCAGACCCTGCCAGTTCTGCCCCCTGCAGGAGTGCTTGCCTCACTGCAACGCAGCATCAATCAGTTCGTGTGGGCAGGGACAAGACCAAGGATGAGTAAGGCTCTAGGGTACATGCGCCCCGAAAATGGAGGCCTTGGAATCCCGGACCTCCTTAGCTACTATAAAGCGGCTCAGCTGAGGTATCTGGTGGAATGGGCAAGGCCGGAGTCCGAAAAACGGTGGCTCTTTCAGGACAGAGCACTGGCGGGCATCCCGTTATGGAAGGTCCCCTTCTGACGGAAATCACAACAGCCGCGGGGCCTGATGGGCTCGCCGATCACTAAATCAGTACTGGTAGTCTGGGACAGGGTGGCAACAGCCAAGAAACTTACGACCTTTCCATCTCCGCTGACCCCCCTGTTTGGCAATAGTGAATTCACCCCAGGAATGTCTGACAAATCATTTGGGGGGTGGCGAGACACCTCGTGTCGATTGGTGGGTCATCTATTTGATATTTCAGGGGTGCTCTCGTTTCCCCAACTGAAGCTAGAGTACGGAATCCCCGAGTCCGAGAGATAGAGGTATTTGCAGCTGAGACACTGGGTCCTTCAACCGGGGATGAGGGAACAAGGGGGCCGTAAATTGACCAAAAAATGGTTAATCACCAAGCTCACAGACAAAGGGTTGATATCTGAAATGTCGCACATGATTAGAAATGGCCCACACTCACAAGCAACTCCGAGTCAGAAGCGATGGGGAAAGAACTGGGAGGTGACCTCTCACAGAAGGACTGGGACGGAATTTACTATAGAGCAAAGCACACTGCCCGAAATGTAGCCAGTATTGAAACCGCTATGAAAATAGCGACCTATTGGTATCTAACACCCGCGCGCCTCCACAGAGGCAACCCACACAGGAGCCCCACCTGCTGGAGGGGTTGTGATAATGAGGGAACCCTGCTCCATATACTGTGGGACTGCCCGACACTGTCTTCCTATTGGTCTAAAATTCTAGACGAGATAGATGACCTCTTTGATACTGAAATTCCGAGGCTTCTGGTATACGTGATTCTGGGCCTCCCTAATCCCATTACATTTCCCCTGAAGGGCATGAGAGGGCGCCAGATGGGGCTAGCATTGGGTGCAGCTTTACAGAACATCTTGATGCATTGGGGGACAACCACTCCTCCTACATATGTGGGGTGGCTCCATAGACTGTGGCATATCATTGGGATGGAACGCATTTCTGCCACACTGGGCGGCTCGGCTGCCACATTCCAGAAAATATGGAGCCCATTTTTAAAACTGCTCTTAGCCGAATTCAACGAAGTTACCCAGCCCAAATATCTGAGGGTGTTGAGACTTTCGGATCTGGGGACAGAACTGCAACCTTCCTCAACTGTGTAAAGGACGATGTCTATGTGGCGAGACAAGGTCTGGACAGCCAGGGACTCTGAGATATCGGACGGGGTGGGGGTGGGGGTGTTTAAGTTTTTGGTTTCTAACAAAGGTGCTATTTTTTCACAATGCAACAATGCTTTCCTTGCTTCGACAGTGTTTCAATTGTACAATTTTATTTGCGAGCAATACGCCTTTCTTGCCATGCAAACATGTACGTATGATATGCTCTTTTGCACTTCACTGCCTATGCCTTTGAAATGTTTCCTGTTATCGAAAATGCCAATAAAAACATTTAAACATAAATTACATTATGCCCTATTGTCATCTACCCAGTGTCTAGCCAAGCACAGTAATACACCAGCAACTGTTTTTCAAAGGAAATATACCACTCTCCAGCAAGTTTTAGTTCAAAATCCAAGGAGTACCCTCTATTTTCCTCGCATCTTCCACATACTCCAATTGGCATACTGCCCCTGGACTGTCGCATGTAACTTAATGTCTCCTTCCTGTATTGGCCACACATCTAAAAAGTATTGTATAGCCTCTTTTGTCAACTCAAAAGCATATTGCTGCTGCTCTCCCCAATCAGAATCATGTTTAAATGTAGCATTTTTCATAAATTCTTCCTCAAGTCTCTTCATAACATCCCTCAATGTAAACCAAGGTTTCTCATTCACTGGCCAGTCTGACTCTGTAGGATACTTGTGGTTGCACCCATCAAACGCTAATTTGATTATTTTCTCTATAATTCCTAAAATGTTCCTGTACAGTGGGGTTAGTGCTAAGTGAACAAAACTTTGCAGTCTTGCCTCGGTTTAAGATCACTTCAGAGGCTCTTAAATCAAACAAACGTACAATCCATGTTAGCAAAGCCTCCCTGGTTTCTGTTGAAATCGGTCTAAAAATGCCATTAATCTCTTGCTGAGTAAAGTCCTCTAGAGAATTCATCAAAACCTCCTGTGGGTATTGTGAATTAACTTGCAGCTTTCATTGGAGCACTGACTGTGCGTGGACAACGTTCCTTTCTTCCGACTCACTCTGGCTATCTGAAAAGTCTGGTAATTTATACTGCGTCACACACACGGCATCTCGCTTTTGCAGTGTCTGGTATATCTTCAGTTTATCTTTTAAAGATTTATTTTGACACATCAACATATCCTTATGGGCAGGGTGCAATATGTGTGAAAGGTAGGACATGTACTGGTGTGTGTTCCATGTCCTGATAGTGAAATACTATGCATGTCGTTTTTCACTATTGCCAGGCTGTCTGTCTCATAGGTTAACATGGGAGCTACCTTGTAACTTTTTACAAGCGTAACTTTCCATTGGGACAAGATAGAGAAATGGAGTTTAGGCTTCCTGAACTCAGAATTTAAAAATACATCTTTTAGAAAAGACGATTTTTATATTGTATGTTTTAAAATGCCACTTTTAGAAAGTGGGCATTTTCTTGCTTAACCATCCTGTGTGCCTCTGCCATTTGTGTATACACCGTCTGGGTTTGGAGTGACAGGAGCTAGGGATGTGCATTCACACTAGACCGACTCAAGGGGAGGTTGAGGTGTGTCCTGCTTTTCGTGAGTGACTCATAGTCAGGCTGAATAGACCCAACAGCATTTAGAGTAGTGGGAGGACCTGTCACCTGCACCTGAATGGACTGTGGCTGCCTTCTACAAAGCTGTTGCCACCTCCAGTAGTGATACTGGCCTGAGCCAGGCAGAATAATGCCAATCGGATCGCCAGAAGCTCCTACAGATTGATGTAGAGTCCTGATTCTAGCAGAGCCCTCTGATCTCCACCTCTCACAGATGACCACCCCAGCCTAGGAGGGACACATCCGTCAGTACAGTAAGCTCTGGTTGGGGAAGGAAGAAGGGTCTGCCTTTGACCCAATGGTGGTTTGTTAGCAACCACTGCAGGTCATTTACAGTTTCCTCTGAGATCTGGACCATCTCAGAGAGATTCCCCTGATGCTGTGCCCACTGAAACTTCAGGTCCCACTGCAGAGCCCACATATGCCAATGGGCATGTGTCACTAGCAGGATGCAAGAGGCCATAAGCCTCAGCAGCATCATAGTCAGTCTCACCAAAATCCAGTATGGAGGCTGAAACATCTGCATCATAGCACTTAGAGGATAAACCTGAAAGCCGCATTGTGTTCAGAACAGCTCTGATGAAAGGGAACGTCTGAGAGGGAGTCAGGTGTGACTCCGGCACCTTGAGCGATTTACTGGCTGCAGTGACTGGCTGTGTAGAGATGTGGTTGAAAGCTCCTTTCATGGCAACAAAAAGGGGCGGAAGGCGGACTGTGGTGTGGCGAGGGGCCATGGAAAGGCCCAAAGACCTGGCCGTAGACATTCTTTCTTTAAAGCGCTCCAGCACTGAGTCCACCTTCTCTCTGAACAAACGAGAGCCATCAAAGGGTATTTTCATGAGCGTAGCTTGAACATCCCTAAAAAATTCAGTGGTTCTCAACTAGGCGTGGCACCTAAGGGCCACAGATGATGAAATCGCTCTGCCCAGTGAGTCTGTCATGTTCAGCCCACATCTTTTTTTGATAAACACATTTTTATTGGTTTTAAGCCACTGAGAGTGGCAACAATAAAACAATTGCCACACATCAAGTACAATACAGAAGAGTTGACAGTTATACAAACAGCCCACATCTTATGGTGAACTTGGTTGCATTCCTCCCATCAGCAATTGCTTGAGAGAGTATAGCCCAGGCATCCTCTGAGACCATAGGCAGCACCTGCGCAACCAAGTCCCAGATCATATGGGAGTATCAGTCCAAGAGACATGCGGAGTTCACTGACCGCAGTGCCAGGCTGGCAGAAGAAAACATCCTCTTCCCGAAGGTATCCAGCCTTTTGGATTCCCTATCCGGTTTAGTGGTAGGGAATGCTCCAAGATTGATTTTGGAAGTAAAGGCCTGGACCAGCAATCTCCCCGTGGTGGTGTGCTGGGTGAGGATATTGGGATACCTGTGAGGGGGGGGGGTGGGGGGGGGCGATGGCGGCGGGCAAGTGTCCTATGGACAGGCGCCCCTGTGCAGGGCTTGGACCAGGCCCCTAGTAGGACTTTGGTAAGGGGTTCATTAAATGGGAGTAATGGTTCGGGGGCAACTCGCTGCTGAAGCACCGCCGTCAAGACGTTTTTTCTTGACTGCCACCAAGGGTAACGTAGGGTCCGGAACCTCAGCTGCTCTCCGCACCACCATAGCGAATGAGGCACCCTCCTCAGCCACAGTTGCGGGAGAGACCAGGCCAGTGTCTGGGGAGGTGTCCAGTACAATGGCAACTGCCAGATCCTCATACCAAGTGTCCTTGGGATCTTCCAATGTTAGATCACCATAAGGGTCTGCAGACCCCTTCCACTCATCACCCAATCCAGGCCTGTCATAGTAATAAGGTGCTCGCTCTGATATCAGCGCCGGATGACGCCTGTCTGGCTTCGCACCGGAGTCAGGAATGATTACTGGGGGCACCAGGGGTGTCTGCACTGGAGAAGGCGCCAGAGAAGGTTGAGGTCACTCGACTGGTGAGGCTCAGGATCAGTCAATGGATCCCTAGGGCTCAACTGGCACAGAGGGTGAACCCGCCGGAAGACGACCAGTAGGAGCCACTCCCAGACCCTTGGGGCCCGAGGTCGCTCCAGTGGGGTCAAGCTGGCCAAAGATGAGGTGCATGGCCTAGTAGAACTCTAAGTTGGGTGGGGGTTGCTCCGGCTCTCGGAAATTCAGAGGTGGCGAGACAGCCCAGGCGCAGGCTCCACCACAGAGCTAGGCCTTGAGTGCTGACGGCCCAACCACTCGTCCGAAGACTTGTGCGGCGAAGTGGAAGACCTCTTCGACTACTACTACTTGTTGTAGAACTTACCTGACGACTTGGAGTGGGACGACTATCGCCGGGTATGACTTCACAAGCGATCTCGGGACTTTTCTTGCGACCGAGATCTGAAGTGTTGTGGAGTCTGTCGATCTCAGGCGGCGAGAAGCTTTAGCGATCGCTCCCTCAGCGCTTTAGGATGCATGCCGTGGCAATCCTTGCATGTCTTTGCGTCATGATCTCGCTCCAGACACCAAAGACAAACCAAGTGCGGGTCCATCACTGACATCTGTCGCTGACAGGTGCCACATGGTTTAAAACCTGCCTTTCTGGTGGAATTCACCAGGAGACAAAGTCTCAAAACATCTTCGACAAAAGGTAGAAAAAGGGTCATTCAAAAAATGACAGGGGGTAGCTCTCTCCGGATCTGCCTTGACAGGCGCAGAAAGAAAAGAGCCGACTTCAGCGTGCTGGGGTGGTGCCTATAGATGAACCGCGCACGTCACTTCCAGTGCAGATGATGCATACAACACCACATGGAGCCGAACAACGCCACCTACTTGCACACAGGGGTACTGCTCACCAAAGGTTTTCGGATCCAGGCTGGCACCTGGGGAATATTCTACGGTAATGAATCGGAGGGTAGAAGCTTCTTTCAGATACAATATGCAAAAAAAAAAACAAATATGTTAAAAGTTTTCTGGTAGCATTAAGATTCTCGAGTTTTTTGAATTTACAAGTTAATGGCCATGCAACAGGATGGGAGCGATTAAATCATTAATCAAAAAATACTTATCCTTAATGTAAATGGGTAGGGACAGAAACAAGTGACAGAGTACATGAGAGGAAATATGGGACACAGCCCCAGAAATGATAGGTTTTCAAGAAACATCTCATTAACAAAATGTCACAGGGAAATTGCCAGAACTTGGATTCAAAGTTATATGGGTATCTACTCAGGAAACTCCTATAAGAGGAGTCGCTCCAATGGTTAAACTCAATAATTGGGAGTGCTGCAGAGTGCAGAATGATAATTAAGATGGATGGGTAATAGCTAAACTTAAGAAACAATGATCACGATTTCAGTATATATGCCACAACCAATGACGATCCATCAGTATTCCAGCAACTTTTGATTGATCTCTCTGTGGCATGGCCCTTTTATTCAAACCTTAAGAGAGTCTAGAAATGTAGAACATGTTAAGAACATACAACTTTCTCCTGCAGCACTGCAACACATCATGACCCCTTATGTTCTTATTAAGGTGCGGCTATATCAATACCCGAATAGGCCCAGCTCTACATTGTATTCTCCTCCACATAACTCATTCTTGAATTGATCCTTTTCCAGTTACACAAAATTTAGCTGTACAGTCATCCATTTCCCGAGTGATATCAGATCATAACATTATAGTATTAATAATACATGGGAATGCCCTTCAAATATCAAACATCTTAAGAAAATGGGCATTTAATAGGAAACTTATTTCAGATGTAAATTATCACGTAAATATTTCTAAAATAATTATGGACTAATGGGAAACTAACTTTAGCTCCACCTACATTAATATGGTGTTGGATTGTCTGAAATGACTCATAAGGGGAGCTACATCATAATTTACCATTTCTAGAGCCAGAAAGGGTAAATCTGAGATAGACCATTTAAGAATCAAAAGTTTAAATCTGGAGTTAGAGCAGGCTTTTCAGGTTCAATTTGATTTATCAAGCTGCGATAGGGTAAAAAAAAATCTATGATAAACTGATTGCAACCAAAATATTCTTGAAGAAAAGATCTGGAGAAAGTTGACATAAGATCTGTTTGAAAAACGCACGTAATGTTTTGAAAGTACTATGGGGAAGATTTTGGCTCTTAAGACCAAGGAACAGCCTATCAAGAACATTATTGAAAGGAGCATGGACTCACTTGGCCAAGTACTTCGTAGACCAAGTGATATTGGTGCTACTTTTAAAGAGTATTACATAAAACTGTACCATGAAGCTATAACACCAAATAGCAATCAGACACAGTTATACCTAACCCACTATAACCTTTCTAAATAAACAGAAATGCAATAGAAAATGCTGAACAGTCCCATCACTGCATAGGAGGCGGTAACAGCAATAGTTTAGCAAATGGCAAGGCTCCAGGGTTGGACTCTATTTCATCAGATTTTTACAAGAGCCTGTCTAAAATCATAGCACCTCTTTTGCTAACAGCATTTACCTCTTTTGATATAGGAACCTTACCTCTTTCCACTGTATTTTTGGAAAAGGATAAAGACTCTAAAGGTTGTAGCTCATACATGCCAATTTCTCTTGTAAATTGTGATTCCAAGAGTTTCACGAAAATCTTGGCAAACAGAATTACATCTTGGATTGCAAGGGTTGGTCGCTCATGCAACATGTTTTTGTTACATCACAGGATGTGACAGAACACACAAATTTGGCCACATTAATTCTGAATGCCGTTCTGGTAATAGGTAATCTCACTGCAAGGATAACGCTTGATGCCAATAAGGCCTTTCATAGGGTCTCCAGGCACTTTTTATGGCAAACTCTTCATCACTTTGGGCTTGGTTCATTATTGATACGTAGACTTGTGCTCCTTTAAGCAGGTAAATGGAAGTATGGGAATTATATCTGCCAGATTTTTAGGTAAAAAGGGAAAGTGCCAAGGATGTCCCTTGTATCCATATCTACTTGCCTTCTATCACGACTCATATTTGAAACAACTTTTTAATAAACACACAGATATTGAAGCTCTGGGAATTAATAGAACAGAAATCAATCTAGCTGCTTTGTGCCCATGGTGTAGCAATATTTGAAACCAATCCAGTTACAGCCCTGTCTGACACCAAATATGAGGCATATATATTTGGATAACTTTCGGGATTTTTTTTTTTTTAACCAGATGAAGACCCAAATATTTCCCAATTCAGAATCTTGATACCTCAAGAAGGCTACATTTTGCGAGTTAAATTATCATTTTATATTGACAAGATGTATAAATGTAATTATGAATCCCTATTAACTAATACCATAGCCTCTTTTAAAAAAACTGGAACAGGCTCTATTTAGGGATTATTTGAAGATGCAATATTTCTAAAATTACTATAGTGCCTACATTTTTTTTGTCAAAGTTCTGTTTATTAACATTTTAATATGAGCATTACCATAACAGCTGGGCTTCAGGCCATTACGACATTCCACAGGTAATACATCGCTAATAGAGTCACAGTAGCTTATGGTCCAAGAATGGCTCGTATATCAAGATCTGCAGCGGCCCTGATTGTTATGGCGATTGCACCAAAAAAGACAAAAAAACAGCAGAAACTGAAAAACACCCCTAAAACCCCATCCCCTCCCCCTCCCCCTCCCCACACCCCGTGGTAGAGAAGCAAACCCCCCCCCCCCTCCCCTAGCTACTACTCAGGGTACTCTGTTGGAATGAAGTTCTTCTACTTAGTGTCTGATGTGCGACGTGGCCATCCTTACAAAAGGATCTCCCCAATAGCACCCCAGCTGGATCTAAAATTGGAACAGATGAAGCCCTCTTAGTGTGGGCGGGCAGACTGCTAGCGGAAGTCCCTTCGTAAGGTAGGACACCAACGGGCCCCACTTAAATTCAAAGTTTTTATATTCACCTCTGAAAATGTCCGCCATGCGCTCCATAGTGAGTATTTTGCAAAGGCGAGAATGCCATTGTGCCATGATGGGGGCTTCTTTTTTCTTCCAGTTGGCCGCTATCGCTTTTTTCGCTGCCCCCAGACAAGCCCACATAATTGCCTTATCTGCCTTGGTTTGGTGTTCTAATGCTGCATCTCTAAAGCCCAGAAGGATCCCCTCTATGCAGGTTGGGACGGGGTACCCTAACATATCTCTCATGTGCGACAGAATCTCCTCCCAGAAGGGCCTAATCGTAGGGCAGTCCCACCAGATGTGGCGGAAATCCCCAAGAATACCGCAGCCTCTCCAGCAAAGGTCCGAAGTGTATGGAAAAATCTTTCTAAGTTTGGCAGGGACGAAGTACCAATCAAATAAGATTTTATAATGCTCCTCTCAGGCCAAGCGAGTGATTGAATTTGGCGATGTCGGACCATAAGTGCTTCCACTCTTACTCAGTTGTCTCCCTACACAGAACCTGTTCCCATGTCGATCTGTATCGGGGTTGTGGAGTGCAAGTGGTGGAAACCAGTAGTTTGTAAAGAAATGAGATCGTACCCTTAGTCGAGCTCTCCTTCCGCACCAGTGTTTCTATCGGAGTGAAGCCCCTAGTTGTCGCCTCCCTGAACGGTGGGAGAAGCGCCCAGTGCCTTAGTTGCATATAATGAAAGTGCTCTGAAGCGGGGACCCCAAAATCACGTTGGCAGTTCTTGAAAGATAGGATATCATAGTTGTGGAACAGATCAGAAAGCACTGTGCACCCCCCCCCCTCTCTCCATATATCAAAGGGCCCCTTCTGAGTGCCGGCGGGAACTCCGGATTGAAATGTATGGGTGTATACGGGGATGGAAAGGAGGTCCAGCCCTGGTTTCTATTTACCTCGTCCCAAGTCTTGAGCGTGGTCCTACTAGGGGTGCTGAGATATGCGTTAGCCGGTCTGTCTTTCTTTGGCTTCCAAAGCACATCCCAAATGGTCCTGCCCACAATAGCCCTATCCATGTGGAGCCAGTGTTTATCAGAAGCTCGCATGGACCACTCAGTGATAACTCGGGGCTGTGCTGCCTTGTAGTACAATTCTATGTCAGGGAGAGCCACTCCTCCCTCCGATCTAGGTCTCCGTAGGAGGTGAAAGGGCAGTCTTGCTCTACCATCCTGCCACACGTACCGCAGAATCAGGGATTTCACCTCTTTTAGGAAGGCTCTATCTACTTCTATTGGAAGGGCCTGGAATAAATAAAGCAATTTCGGGAGCAGGGTCATTTTCACTGCATGAATCCTCCCCAACCAGGATATAAATAGGGGCTTCCAGCGCTGAAGTTCTTGTTTTACTTGCCTGAGCAAGGGAGGAAAATTTGCCTTGAACAGACCCTCTATATTGGGAGTAATCTGGATTCCCAGGTATGTTAGCCCGTGGCTGGCCCACGCAAATGAGGAGTCCCCTGGAGTGCTCTCTTTTCCCCCTCTGATAGAGAAATGTTCAATATAGAAGATTTGGAAAGATTGACCTTGAAGCCCGCCACGTTCTCAAACGCAGTCAGTTCTGGGTGTAGCGCCCGTAGAGACAGGGCGGGGCTCGTAAGGGACAACAGAATGTCGTCTGCGAACAGCGACACCTTGTGTTCCTCCCCCCCAAATCTGATCCCATGAACGTCTGGATTTGCCCTCAGACGGGCCGCCAGCGGCTCTATGCTCAAAGCGAACAGTAGGGGAGAGAGGGGGCACCCCTGTCGTGTACCCCTCCCCAACTCAAAGAACGCTGAGCTAACCCCATTTACCTGGATTCTAGATTTCGGTTTAGTATAATTGGCTTGTATCATCCGTAGGAATCTTTCCCCAAACTTTTCCAGAGTAAGAAACAGAAAGCCCCAGTCCACCCTGTTGAAAGCCTTTTCCGCATCTAGCCCCAACAATATAGCCGGGATTTTGAACTTGTTGGCTTTTTCAACAAGGTGGAGAGTCCTGCGGATGTTATCGTGTGTCTGTCTCCCCTTTATAAACCCGGATTGGTCCGGGTGGACTATGTCGGGCATCAGGTTTTCCAAACGGGTCGCCAAGATAGCCAAATAGAGCTTGGCATCTAGGTTGAGGAGAGCTATCGGCCTATAAGAGGCACAGTGTCGGGGGTCCTTCCCCGGTTTGGGGATTACTGTAATGAGCGCTTCTGCCATGGTGGGTGTGAGCGCTTGCCGCATTGCTATATCATTGAACAGGGCGGTGAGGTGTGGCACTAGCTCGGAGGTGTATGTTTTATAGAAAAGGGCCGTTAGGCCGTCTGTCCCCGGAGCTTTATGGAGTTTAAGCCCCTGGATCGCGAGACGTACCTCTTCTTCAGTGACTGGCGCGTCTAGTTGTTCCCTCCAGGATTCTGGTATCTTGGGGAGTGTTAGGGTGTCTAAATAAGCTTTCTGCACGTCGGTATCGGGGGGGTGATGCTTTGTAGAGATTTTGATAAAAGGTACCGAACAGCGAGGCTTTACCCTCGTCGTCAAGTTCTAGTTCCCCCTCCTCTTTATAGATTCCCCCAATATACTCCTTGGACCTCTTCTCCCGAAGCTGTCGTGCAAGATGGGAGCCTACCTTGTTCCCCTGAGCGTAAGCGTTGCGCCGGAGCCGGAGGAGTGTGAATTCCGCCCTATTTGTGTAAATTGCCCACAATTTCCCTTTGATAGTACTCGGCTGCCGCTTCAAACTGTGGGTGGGATTCTTCTTAAATTCACGTTCTGCTTGTGACAGGGCCGTCTCCAACCCCTCCTGCTCCTTAGCCCTTTTCTTATTTAAAGCTGACACCAGCCCTATACATTTCCCCCTAACTACCGCCTTGAAGGCGTCCCAGTTGTTCTGTGGCGATGTATCCCTCGGGTCATTTGTTTGAAAAAAATCTCTAATTGCAAGCCTCAGTTCGTCCCTCATGGACCCATCTTGTGTCACAGAAGCGGGAAAGTACCATTTGGAGAATCCCTGTCTCTTCTGTCCCCAGTTTAGGCCAACCGTTACAGGACTGTGATCAGATAGAGTAATGGGGAGAATCTTCGCCCCCTGGAGCGAGCCCTGCAGATCTTGGGATATAAAAATGCAGTCCAGCCTGGAGTAAGTTTGGTGGGCATGGGAAAAGAACATGTAATCTTTGGTAGAGGGGTGGCGGAATCGGCAGGCATCAAGGAGCCCCATATTGAGAAACGCTTGTTGCAAGGATGTGCGAAATCTGCATCCCCCGGATCTATGTGATTGGGAGCTATCTTCTGTCGGATGCCAGGTGAGATTAAAGTCCCCCATCAATATTATTTGTCCTTCTGCAAACTCACCCACCATATTTAGCAGCGAGCTTACGAAGGTCACTTGCTCAGTATTGGGGACATATGCCGAGACCAGCGTCACCCCTCTCCCCCTCAGCTTCCCTTTCACCATTACCACCCTCCCCATCTTTGTCCGTCCGGATGCCTTCTGTCTGGAATTTCGTGCTGTTGTGGAATAATAATGCTACCCCGTTGTGTTTGGTTTTGGCAGAGGACCTATATATGAGGGAGTAGCTTTTGTGCCTCAGCCTCAACTCGTCCGATCTCTTAAGATGCGTCTCTTGGAGCGCTACCACATCAAATTGGTGGTTGTCCAGGTATTTCCATACTTTGTGACATTTAATTGGCGAGTTCAGGCCTTTCACATTCCATGTCGTGACTGATATCATCGTATGAAGTAACACCCTCCCCGCATTAGGGAACCCCCTTGAGTGTGTTGTGTTCTTCCCCCTGGCCAGGTTCTGGTTCCCATGGACCGCACAACCCCGACTTCAGAGATCAGACACTGGTGTAGCATTTTCCCACCCCCCTTCCTCCCCTGCTTCTCTACCACCTCCCCTCCCCTCTCCCCCCATCCCCCCCCTTAACAGTAAACCAAAAACAAAGAAACGAACATTGGCTGGTCGCAGGACCCTTACAAGTCCTGCGGTTGCGAGAAGTAAGGTGAGGTACAGTAGGCCGGGGTCTCGGCCCTCGCCCGTCACCTGGCTGTCTGTATCTCGATGACCAATGTAGCCATTCACTCACTGCAGTGCGGGCTTCAACTGAGTAGCGTCTGGAGGCTCCTGTGTCACGCAGGACATCCCCTTACCCCCCTAGACCTATGGAGTCTCGTGCCCTTAGAAGACCAAGCCCTTCGCAGTGTTCGCACGCTGTACGATCCTGAGCAACGCCAAGAAATGCGGCATGAGTCTCAGTCGCATCTCGCCCACAGGCAAGCTGCTGTGAGGCACCTTTAGTCGCTGTGCCTGTCTAATTCACAGAAAATGTTCACTGCGGCTGGTGGACTAGCGTTACTTAGATGCAAATCTTGCTGTCATCCTCCAGCAATGTGTCTGGCGCGCACGGTGTAAGTTCATTCATGTTGTCCTATAGATCACTGGGCCTTGGCGCGTGCATTTCTTCCCGTTCCGTCGTGCTTTTCGCCCATAAGCAGTTACTCATGCCTTGGCGCTGTTTGTTTTTATATTCAAACGCTAAACCAAACGGGTATGTCCAACGATATCGGATTTGGTCTTTCCGGAGTTGCTCCGTGAGAGGCCTAAAGGATGGTCTCCTCTGGAGGGTCGCCTGCGCCAAATCCTGGAATATTACACAGCGATAGCCCTGGAAGGAGATGGAGTCTTTCTTTAGGGACTCTTGCAAGATAGCTTCCTTGACCTTATAGCAGTGGAGTTTGACCAGGACATCTCGTGTGTGACGTCGTTCCCACGGAAGCGCCGGGCCCACCCTGTGCGCTCTATAAATCTTAATCTTGAGACGTTTAGGCCCCAGAATCTCCGCAAAGAGCCCCTCCACGAACGCCTCCAGATCAGGACCTTCCACCCCTTCCTCCAGGTCCCTAATGCGAATGTTCTCTCGCCGCGACCTGTTTTCAAGGTCTTCATTTTTCAGGAGGGCTGCTTGGAGTTGTACTTGCAGGAGTTGTACCTTGGCGGTCATTTCCGTGGAGCGGCGGTCGAGTTCCTGCGTGTGCGTTTCCACATCCAGAATTCTCGCTCCGACGGAGTCCACATCTTGCTGTAGTGAGGTTATCTTTTCCGACATGTCTGCTTTCAATTGTGCTATAGAGGCTTGGAGATCTCCTTTTAATTCGGAGCGCAGTGCAACCTTAAAGTCTTTCAAGGAACTCAGCAGCTCTTCTTTTGTCAGGGCCATGGTGGAGGCCTCTTTCTCCTGTGAACGCGATTTCTCCGTCGGGGCAAAGTAGCTGGAAACCTTAGTGGAGGATTTTTCTTGGGTGGCATAGATGCAGCACTAATGCAGATCGGGGCTGTTGCAGATTGCGGGCGTACTCCGTGCTCCGAGTCCTGGACGTCTTTTTTACTAAAAGGGCCAGCTCCGATTGTTCTAGGCTAGTGGCGGTCTCTTTTCCCCCCTACGGGGATCTGGATGTGAAATGCAGGTGCCGAGTGCGGCCATCATGAGGTCAGGCACCAGCGTGTGGACCCTGCCAGCTTCCCGGGGCTCCTTGACTGGAGAGTCCCCGGGCCTGCACGAGCTTCTGTTGTGAGCCGCTTCCCATGTGAGGCCAGCCCTATTGTACTTGTACCGTTTGTTTAGGGCTCATGACTAGTTTACAGCCGCCATGTTGGGGTCAGGCATTTGCGCTGGGAGGCACCACCGCCTTTCCTTCTCTAGTTTCTGGGTCCTTACTGAGTGGCGTTCAGCATACTTGGACTCCAGCCGCCCAACTCATCACGCAGTGGGTCCCGCCAGCCCCACGGCCAACGGGCCGCACTCCATGCATTGCAGTCCCGTGTCGTTGCTTGCCGCCGCCCACTTGGGCAAGCCCCCCACCCGCGGTGCTCGCGTGTGCGGGAGCGCTTGTTTGCTTACACGTATTGCGGGGGCCCGGTGCGTGCACTGCTCTGCTGGGTGTCGGTTCTAACTTTCACTTCGCAGGGAAGCCTCCGACATAGTTACCGCGGTCGCGAACCGCCATCTTTGGTCCCGCTAACCGGCTGGTGGATTTCTGTGGTTTTCGCGGCAGCGGCGGGCTCCCTGCAGCTTTCGCTGGTCACAGCTTGTTCCTTGTGGCAATCGGCATCAGTTAGGCAGTTTTTCGGCTACATTGGGGCTCTAAAAGTAGTGTTCACAGCCTCGAGGTGACGGAGCCGACACGAATCACCTCCGATCGGCCATCGTGCGTGGCCACGCCCCCAGCAACACCGTGCCTACATTTTTTATTGTATTCAGAGCATTACCTTTAAGTATGCCCCTTGACTCAACGAAATGTATGCATACGAATTTATTTGATGCCAATGTATTGTTTTTTGAAAAATCGAAAAATAAAGTTTATTAAAAAAAAAAAAAAAGTATGCCCCTTGACTTTCTTCAAAAGAATCGATTCTGTTCTTTCTCGCTTTATATGTCAGAGGACGAAACCTCAAGCTGCTAGATTCCTCGTTCTCAGAGAAGGGCCCTTCCTTGCTTAAAATGTTATTATTGGTCAGCTTTCTCATCTATGTTCACACAACTGTTGGGCTTTGAAAGAAATCGCACCCCAATATGAGCACTCTGCAATGATCTATTATCGTATACTGACTTTTTTGATCCATCCTATTTCAAATGGACAACGTTTAAGTCCCTGTAGGTGTATTCCTACATATATGGTCCACAATAACACAATATCTTGATATATCCAAAATTAATTAGTGTACTTCTCTGATATAATACTTTATTTTTGATCTTCTCGAATAAAGCTTTTGTTTATTTATGGTCTAGTTCTACACTTCAGCACGTGGGTCAACTCTTCGATGGTTCATTTTTTCAATCCTTTAATTTGCTTATTGATCAGCATCAACACTTAGAGAATTATTTTTAAGCATCTGCCAAAGTGGGAGTTTTTCATAAGAACTTTAGAGCCCAAGATATAACTTAAATCTTCCCCTATGTTGACCTCCAAGCTACAAAAAAATAAGAAGATTATTGGTAAAACATAAACGAACAAGTTTGTTACCTTCGGTAACGATATATCTGTAAGAAACATAGGTTAGTTATAGATTCCTTACCTTAGAATCTCCCCCAGGCGTCAGACTGGATCCGGAAAGTTTTTCGTCAGCAGTACCCCCTGCCCGTCTGAAGGTGGTGTCGGTCGACTCCGCGTCCGTCGTCGGCATCGTGTTCGCCGGGATGACATCGCGGTAGCTACATAGACGCCGCCCTCGCGCGCTGACATCAGTTCTGTACACGACTTTCCACGCCAGAAGCGCAGAGCCATGCAAGACACTGACCACTGGTGCACAAAACTAGGGCCCTGAAAGGATGTCCTTAACCCTAGAAGTCAGTTCGGAGAACGGGGAGGATGGGTGGGGCGGTAAGGAATCTATAACTAACCTATGTTTCTTACAGATATATTGTTACCGAAGGTAAGTAACTTGTTCATCTGAAAGAAACAGTTAGTTATAGATTCCTTACCTTAGAATAGATATCCCAGCAATACCAACCCCGGAGGTGGGTCTGCGAAACAAGTTCACACCAGAAAGTCCTGGAGAACAGAACGGTCAAAGAAGCCGTCTCTCCGGACTTGAGTGTCCAGGCAGTAGTGTCTTGTAAACGTGTGCAACGATGCCCACATACTTGTCTGGCAGATGTCATTCAGGGGGACTCCTCGTCCCAAGGCAGTAGTAGCTGCCGTCGCCCTGGTGGAATGGGCGCGCAGCCCCACTGGAGGCTCCTTCTTAGCCAAAGAATAGCAGGCTTTGATGCACAGAACGACCCACGTGGAGATGGTCCGTTTGTGCACGTCCCGACCTCTCTTAGCGCCCACGTACCCAACAAAGAGCTGGTCATCCACCCGGAATTGTTTTGTGCGATCCAAGTAGAAAGAAAGCGCACGTTTTGGATCCAGACGGTGGAGCCTCTCTTCCTCTTTCGAAGGATGCGGAAAGAAGGTGGGCAAAGTGATGGTTTGGCCAATGTGGAAAGAAGTAACCAGCTTGGGAGGGAAGGAAGGAAGGTCTAGTTCTCAGGACGACCTTGTCCGGATGGATAGCCAGAAAGGGAGGCTTAGAAGAAAGAGCTTGTAGCTCACTCACCCTGCGAGCAGAGGTGATGGCCACCAGAAATGCAGTTTTCAGAGTTAGAATCCTGAGAGGGCAATTATGAAGCGGCTCAAAAGGGAGCGCACATAAGATATGTAAGAACCAAGTTCAAGTCCCACTGGGGCATTACGAAGGGAACAGGAGGAAAAAAGATGAGTAATGCCCTTAAGAAACCTATTTACAACAGGGGACTTGAAAAGAGAAGGCTGATCAAGAAGCCTAAGAAAGGCTGAAATGGCCGAGAGGTAGCCCTTGATAGTGCCCAGAGCAGAGCCCTGCTGAGCCAAAGAAAGGAGGCACAAGAGAACCTCAGAAAGAGGGGCGGAAAGGGGATCCACAGCCTTTGCTGTGCACCATGCCACAAATTTGTTCCATCGGCAGGCGTGTACCGTCTTAGTGGAGGGACGCCTGGCTGTCAAGATTACATCACAGACCTTCGGGAGGCAGGTCAAACGACGTCAACTGCCGCCGCTCAATCTCCACGCAAGGAGGTGGAGGCTGGACAGGTTCGGGTGGAGGACCGTCCCCTGCTGCTGCGACAGAAGATCCTCCCGAAGAGGCAGTCCGATCGGAGGATCGATGGCCATATTGAGCAGCTCGGGATACCAGACTCTCCGTGCCCAATCCGGAGCCACAAGAATAACTTGGACCGGGTCGCGCTTGATCTTCTTCAGCACTCTAGGCAGAAGTGGTATAGGCGGAAAGGCGTATGGAAGACTGCAACTCCACTCGCGACGAAAAGCGTCGCCTAGCGAGTGCCGCCTTGGAAATTCCAACACACAGAACTGCTGACATTGCGCTTCTCTTCGGTGGCGAATAGATCTAACCAAGGCACTCCCCACTGCTGAAAGAGACATTGCACCACCTCTGAGTGAAGACGCCATTCGTGATCCATCATGCACCAGCGGCTGAATTTGTCCGCCCTGGTGTTCAAGGAACCTACCAGGTGTTGAGCCACCAGGGAAATGCCCTGATGTTCTAGCCATGTCCAGAGGCGGAGGGCCTCCTGACATAGGGTCCACGACCCCACCCCGCCTTGTTTGTTGCAGTACCACATGGCGGTGGTGTTGTCCGTGAACACCTGCACTACTCTTCCCCGGACAGAGGGAAGGAATGCCTTGAGTGCAAGACGAATCGCCCGAAGCTCCAGAAGGTTGATGTGGAGCCCGGACTCCGCCGGAGACCAGAGGCCTCTGATCTCCTCCTCCCCCATGTGGCTGCCCCATCCCAGAAGTGATGAGTTGGTCACCACTGTGAACTCTGGTTGAGGAAGGGAGAGTGATCTGCCGTCGACCCAATCCTGGTTTGTTAGCCACCACTGCAATTGGTGTGCAGTGCCCTCCGAGATCTGGACGCAAACGGACAGATTCCCCTGATGCTGCGCCCACTGGAACTTCAGGTCCCACTGCAGAGCCCGCATATGCCACTTGGCATGATCGATCACCAGGATGCAGGAGGCCATGAGGCCCAGCAGCCTCAGGGTCATCCTGACCGAAACCCAGGATAGGGGCTGAAAGATCAGAATCATAGCCCGAGTATCCCGGACTTGCAGTTCGGGAGGATAAACCCGAAACTGCTTTGTGTCCAGAACCGCTCCGATGAAGAGGAGCTTCTGAGAGGGGATCAGGTGTGACTTTGGCACGTTGATGGAGAACCTCAGCGAATGCAAGAGGTCGGCTGTAGTCTGGAGGTGGGAGGCAACAGCCTGGGGCGAGCCCGCCTTCAACAGCCTGTCGTCGAGATAGGGGAAGACTGGAACCCCTGATCTGTGCAGATGAGCTGCGACCACCGCCATCACCTTCGTGAACACTCGAGGGGCGCTGGTAAGGCCAAAGGGGAGCACGGTAAACTGAAAGTGCTCGTGGCCTACCATGAACCGCAGGTAACGCCGGTGGACCGGCAGGACGGGGATGTGAAAGTAAGCGTCCTGCAAGTCCAACGCTACCATCCAGTCTCCAGGGTCGAGGGCAGACAAGACCTGAGTGAGCGTCAACATCTTGAACTTCTACATCCGGAGGAAGCGGTTGACGTTTCTGCGATCCAAGATAGGACGCAGGCCTTTGTCCTTATTGGGTACCAGAAAGTAGTGGGAATAGCAATCATGACCTACTTCTGGGGCAGGAACGCGCTCGATGGCACCCTTGGCCAAGAGTGCCGAAACTTCCTGTTGGAGAAGGGCCAGGTGATCCTCCGACATGCGATGGCACTGAGGTGGCATGGAGGGAGGGGTAGTCTCGAAGGGGAGGGAGTAGCCCCTTCGGACTATTTGCAAAACCCACCTGTCCAACGTGATGGTGCGCCAGTGGGAGAGGTGATGGCGGATCCTGCCGCCCAATGGCGTTTGGTGGCACTGAAAGGTCGGACCAGGAAGGTTTGGAGGCTGCTGCAGAGGGGGCTGTGGTGGACTGGCCCGCCGCTGGCCCCCAGAACCATGCCGGTGGTTCCCACGTCCCCGGCCGCGCTGTGGCTGAACAGCTTGCGCCGGCCTGTGGCTCTGGGCGGGACGTAGCGGGGCACCCCTTCCGTAGCCACGAAAGGGGCGAAAGGCAGACTGTGTAGGTCGGGTGGTGGAGAGGCCCAAGGACCTGGCCGTAGCCCAGAGTCCTTAAAGTGCTCTAGCACGTTGTCTGCCTTGTCGCCGAAATGGCGACAGCCATCAAAGGTCATGTCCGTAAGGGTGGATTGGACATCCCCGGAAAAACCAGTCGAAAACCAGGCATAGCGTCGAAGGGCTACTGATGTTGAAATCGTCCTGCCAAGTGCGTCAGCGGTATCCACCCCACAGGGGATGGTAAACTTCGCTGCGTCTCTCTCCTCAGCAACTGCACTGGAGAGTATGGCCCGGGCCTCCTCCGGGCACTGAGGCAGCACCTGCGCCACCGTATCCCACACAGAGTGGGTGTAACGGCCCAACAGACATGCAGTGTTTACCGACCGCAGTCCCAACCTGGCGGAAGAAAACATCTTCTTCCCAAGATGGTCCAGCTTTTTGGATTCCCTTTCCGGTGGTGCGGTAGGGAAGGCGCCTTTAGAGGAGGAGGCTTGAACCACCAAGCTCTCAGGGGTGGGGTGTTGGGAGAGGAAAGTGGGGTCGCCCGGAGCCGGGCGGTGGCGTCGGGCAATCATCCTGTCCACAGGAGCCCCTGTGTTGGGCCTGGACCAAGTGCCCAAAAGGATGTCGGTGAGGGCTTCATTAAACAGAAGCAGGGGCTCCGAAGAGCTCGCTGCCGGCTGAAGCACTTCTGTCAGGAGGTTAGTCCTGACTGCCACCGTAGGAAGCTTGAGGTTGAGAGCCTCGGCCGCCCTACGCAACACCACTGTGTATGATGCTCCCTCCTCCGTAGCCACGGTAGGAGGAGACAACATGCCTAGATCTGGGGAGGTATCCAGACCACTGGCATCCCCCAGTTCCTCTCTCCAGTCCGGATCGTACTCCAACTGGTCTGTCAAAGGGTCACCAGACCCCTCCCAGTCTTCCTCATCCGCCTATGGCTGCCAATCTGGCTGAAAATGGCCAGGGTGGAACACAGCGACAAAAGTACCCATCGGCGTCGGATCCGGCTTCGGCCGACGCTGGTCCGGCTCCGTGTCCACATCAGGCAGAAGCCGGGGTCCAGCCGGCATCGGCTGCGGGCGTGGTGCCGGTGAAGTCGGCGCCAGTGGAGGTGTAACGAAGTCGACCGGCGACGATCCGGATCCAGGCCTGGATCCAAGGGGGCCCTGCGGTGCAGAGGCCGAAGCTGCTGAAGGTCTAGGGCCCCGAGCCGAGTCCACGGGGCCCGAAGGCGCGCCGGCGGAGTTGGACTGCCCAAAGATGGCGTGCATCACTTCGTAAAATTGACGAAGCTGGGCAGGGGTCGCTCCTGGTCCCGGGAAGGCCGGAGTCGACCCTGAAGGCTCCGCACGCGGAGCCGCGGGAGGGGCACCACCCGCACCCTACGTTGTGTCGGCCGACGGACGAGGGGAAGTCGAAGAGCGAAGATGCTTCTTCGACTTCTTCTTGTGCTTCGACTTACCTGACCCCGAGTGCGAAGACTTAGAAGAGGAGTGGTGATGATGACTCCGCGATCGGTCCCTCGACCTCCCACGCGACCCGGACCTTGCGTGACGCGGAGCCAACTGCCGGGCCTCGAGGAGCTTTCGGGACTGCCCTCGCAAAGACTTCGGGGCCATGGTTCGACAGTCTGAGCACGACTTGGGGTCATGGTCGTGCTCCAGGCAGAAGAGGCACACGCGGTGCGGATCCGTCACCGACATCATTCGGCTACAGGAACCGCATGCCTTGAAACCGGGCATCCCTCGTGCACCAGGAGTCGGATAAGACTCAAAAACGAAGTCGACAAAAAGTCGCAAAAAGCTCAGTCAAAAAGTGACTGGGGGTACCGCTCTTCCCGGATCTGAGCTTGCTGGTGCGGAAAAAGAAAGAACTGACAACAGTGCGCGGGGGCGGCGTCTATGTAGCTACCGCGACGTCATCCCGGCGACCACGACGCCGACGATGGACGCGGAGTCGACCGATGCCACCTTCAGACGCGCAGGGGTACTGCTGACAAAAAACTTTCCGGATCCAGTCTGACCCCTGGTGGAGATTCTAAGGTAAGGAATCTATAACTAACCTATGTTTCTTATAGAACAAGTATAAGACAATATGCGCTTTTTTAGCGAATACATAGTTGGACAAAGTAGGATGGACTATTAGCAAAGAGGAGATCATTAAAAGTTTTATATTGGGATATAAGGCACACAATGTGGCATGACTAAAATCACAGCATTATAAGATGCTACAGCACATATATTACACGCATGATGGACTTCACATGTGAGGCTCTAGGTCGGACTCGTGGTTTAGGCATGGGGACTCTGGGGCAGACACCATTCATATATTTATTCAGTGCCCAAAAATCAGGGACTTCTGGATACTGTTATTTCAGGAACTCAGTGGACTAATTTTCCGCTTCAAGTATGTACTAAGGTAATACTGCTTGGAGTATATCCACATATAACTATGAAATTTGAAGGAGCTATCCTTGCAGCAATAGTTACAGCTAGACTTTGTATTGTAGGACTCTGACTTAATAATCTGCACACACAATGTGATTGATAGTTCAAATTTCTAAACCTCTTGTCTATAATCAGAACCAATTTGGTTAAAATGGGATCCCGTTTTATTTTTCAATCACAAAAGCCTTAAATGTACTTTATGAGGAACAGCTATTTACTTCTTGAATGGCTACTTGACAATTGTTTTTCCTAATACTTGCAGCTATAAATTAGCTCTTTATTGTATAATGGGACATCTTTGCTAAAAAAAAATTACCAGCTCCCCTGGAGCTACAAAGACTATGAACTCTCGGAGAGGTCTGTTTCTATCAATATGTAGGTCACACAAATAGTCCTTAAACTTTCTGTATTGTTGGTGGAATGGATAGGCTGGCGAGAGCAACCCAAGGGATCGGGCCATAACATTGCTATCCTTAACTCTTTCTAATGGCAATTCATCTTTCTTCCCAAAGACACTAGAGCCATCAAAGGGCATGTCAATCAGGAACACCTGGATATGTCCTGAAAATCCACTTGCATGCTTGCAGGTGTGAAGTCTAGGCACTATACTGGTGCCCATGGCACAACCTTGACAGGTTGAGTAAATGCCAGGATGTAGAACATAGTTTGTTGTGTCTTGACCATCCTGAATAGCCTGGACAAAAGTTGCCTTAAGTTTCTCTGTGACAGTCGGCAATATCTCACTGGCCATATCTCGCAGTGTATGCGTGAGCAGCCCAAGAGGCAGATCGCATTCAAAGAGCGCAGGGCCAGAGTAGCCAACAAAAATACATTTTTGCCAGAAGCATTAATACATTATGATTCCCCTTCCTGGTGGCAAAGAAGGGTTAGCATTTGAGTTTACTTTGCTTGTTGATGTTTGTACCACAAGACTTTTCAGAGTCAGGTGTTAAGGCTAAGAAGGCCAGCTCACCAAGAGATGGGCTGTGTTGCCTGAACAAATGTCACTAACCGGGAGATCTGAATATGCCCCCACCTCACGTGTCTGTAGGAGTCTCAATGAAGGACAATAAATGTTCTGAAGAGGCAAGCCCTAATTGAATAATCTCTGTCAGCAGGTTTGGATTCATCTCAACAGAGTAGTTTTAAATCAGGGACCACTACAGCCCTGTGGCCCACAACCACAAAAGAAGCACACCCCTGGTGGGGAGGCCCGATCAGTTTCTCACTTGCATTTTGTAGGTCTTGTTATAGTCCAGAATCAGAGTAATGAGGGGGAGAGTAATTTGTCTCCGTCCTCATCGTCGTGAGGGTGATTTGGAAGCCCTTGTACTGGCTCAGTCAAACATAGCCTTCAGCCTCCTAAGCACACCATAGCAGAAGCTTGTGGTCGCATTCTACAGTGGTTGGCTGCACCCTGGTGATTTCTTACTGCAACATAGGTCTGCTTGGGAACTCAGATTGCCATTGGGACTGGATCAGGCACATTCTGGTGTAAATCAGTGTTGGCATGGTCAGGACCACATGAACCCTGTGATCAGACTGGATCTGTGGACCAGTACTGAAAGGAGGCCCAGTGGGACCAGTTTGCAGCAAGAGTCTGCTCCTGGACATGCGACTGGTGGTCCCTACTGCTTCGTAGGCACATTTTTAGATCTATAGTCACCTATTCTATCATTTGGATCACTTCTTGCGCTTGTGGTGTTATTTTTAAAGTGTATGCCTTTATACACTTTTTCAGGAAACTTAAGTCCATTATAGACCACAGAGGGAGGTCCAATTTTTAATAAACTAAGCAAATCCATTTGCTGTCCTCCTTCCTCAGAACTTTCACAATGGCTCCCTTCTTTATGAGATTTTTGACTTCTTGTTTCAAACGTTTGAGGTGGTCTGTTCAGCACTGCAAAATTTCTGCTACAAAATGCTCTCCAACTCTAAGCAATATTGGTGTTTTATGCCCTTTAGTACACACTGATTAAAGGTTACCCTTTCCAATTATTGTAGAAAACCTTGCTGTTGGAGGCAGATGATGTAAGACTCATTTAGTGGACTGGCTGGAGCTCCTTGGGTTTTGACATCTTCCTTTTCCTTTAGCTAGAAAGAACAGTCTCCCACGTCCACTGCATGTTCATGACCTGCAAGTCTGACTCCAAACTACTTTGAAATTGTTGCAAGGGTGTATGTTCTAGACCTCTGTTACATGGGCACCTTTTAAAGGATCTGCCTCACTTGTGAAGTTTCCATGTCCCTTGGGGGTACTTCATTTGTTGCAATGATTTGTCCACAACCTCAAAGGATGTATTGATTACAGTTGTCTGTACCACAGATATCCTAGGTTTGAAGACTGGGATCCTGAGTCTGCCATAGCTTCTCAATACAGAGTAGCACATGTGTCGATGGGCCTACCGTAACTGACAGAAACAAGATTATATATATATATATATAACGCCACATCCGATTCCTCACACAAAGACCGGACACCGACACGGGGAGATTTCAGGAAATAAAACTTTTATTCCTCCATTACGCTGCGACGCGTTTCGGCATTCACTGCCTTCATGTGAAGTCATTATAGCGATCTTCACATGGTCACAATTGTGGCAGACTCCTAATTTGTGCAATAGGACCATGTAGGAAGCTGGCTCTGTATATACTATACCAAAGTAAGGCGTAGAGTCCAGGGAGTTCCCAGAGGTATAGCAGAGGCTAAATTAGACAAGTACTAACAGCTCTCTTTGTGGTAGTGTGGGCGAGCAGTTAGGCTTATCAGGAGGGTGTGTTAAGCATTTATTGTATTCACTCAATCAAGGCTGATGGCACGCACTCAGAGACTGAATCTAGACCACTTGGGTAAGTATAAAAAGGTATACTTATATTTTATTTTTGTAGAACCAAGCAGGCAAGTAAGAAATACTTTCAAATACAAAGCTGTACACAGAAATGCAATTGTGGATTGTATTGGAATCGTTTACAGGTTTGTATTACAGTTTAAAATACTGTAAGATTACTTTCAATTACTTTTGGAGAACATCGCCTACTTGGGATGATATACCTAGATATCACACCGTGGATCATACAATATAAGGTAAGTAAGACTTTTTCAGGTTTAAGATGCAGTTAATTTTTCTCTCATACAAAACACAGGTCAACACATTTCTAGGAACAGAAAACTCGTAACATTGGTTACTATGAGAAAAAGTGTTAACGGTTCTCAGGTAAGTACACAAATTACGAGTAGGAGTTTTGGGGGTTAGGACCAAGGTTTCAAAGGTCCAGTTAGGCACTCAAATTGCACCACCAGCGGCACAGTGGCAGCCGGGTGCAGAGTGCAGGGACCCAATGTAAGTCAATGGGGCTATGGGGGCCTTCGATCAGGGACTACTTGCGAGCAGGCTACTTGGCTGTAGGAGCAAAGCTCATGGGTTTGGGATCAGCACTGCAGGGGCCAACAATCAGCACAGGAGCTGCACCACCAGCGGCACAGGGGTGGCCAGGCGCAGAGTGCCAGGGAGACGTCGGGGACCCTGTGGATTTCAATGGAGATCTCTGGTTCCGAAAAAATGCTGCAGGCTCGGTCCGGAAGGCTTCCTGAAGGCGAACACCGGCTGGAGAGGTAAGTTGGGTTCTTCGGGTGATGCCTGGACACAGTCGGATGGGCCACCCAAGGCTGTGGGTGTCGGGAGCAGGGGTGTCTTTTGGCGTCGGGTCTTACTAGCTCCGGTCACGGTCGGTGTGACCCTTCAGGTTGAGGCTGTAGGCGTCGGCCTAAAGCTTGAGGGAGGTCGAGGATCACAAGATCCCAGGTCAGTATCACTGGGGAGACCTCCTCGTGGTGTTGAAACTTGGGCCGTGGGCGTCGGGTGCAGAGTGGTGCAAAATCGCGGAGCCACATGGATCCAGATTCTGTGGGTGAGTGTTTGTTGAGGAAATCTGGTGCTCACAGGAGACAGTCTTTAAGATGGGTACAGGGAAGGTCCTCTGGGCTCTTGGGGGCTGATGCCCACGCCGGGGTTCCACTGTAGGCAGGTCGCAGTTGGGACAGGCCGGTAGGGCAGGGGCCAAAGCAGTTGGTGTTCTCTTCTTCCTGGGTCAGCACGGCTCTCCGGTCCTTCTTTCTTCCTTGAATCTGAGGAGGCAAGTTTCAGGGTCGCCCCATAAATACAAAATTTAGGAGCGTTTACAGAGGTTTGTTCGGTTGGGACCAATGGGTCGCTTCCTTGGGGTGAGTACACCCCCTATTATGCCACCCTCCAGTGGGAGGGGGGCATGAGCCTCTTCCTAATTGCTAGGGCCCATCATCTTTAGGATGGAGGGGACTTAGATGTGTGTGGGCCCACCTCTCCTCCTAACTCAGTTTCCCGCAGATTTTCTCGCCCAAGGTGGGGGTCAGAACCGGTGCGAGCCAGTTGCTGGGGGAAGCAAAAGGCAGGGACAGCTTACAAAGGTGGCAGGCCTTTGAAGCTTCCCCTTCGTGGACCCAGCCTATCCTGGGGCAGGAGGCATGACACCTCTGTCCAGAATGGGATGTTTCTGGACCCAGAGAGCGAAGGCTCTCTACCCAGGTGTCCAGAAACCTGTTTGGTTGTGGAAAATGGCAGGCAGCCATTCAGGAACCACACCAGGGCTGGTCGTTTTTTCAGGGGGCATCTCTAAGATGTCTTCTGTGTGCATTTTACATTTAATTCCACAGTGGCATCAGTGTGGGTTTAATGTGCTGAGAAGTTTGCTACCAAACTTCCCAGTGTTCAGTAAAGCCATTATGGAGCTGTGGAGTTTGTAAAGACCAACTCCCAGACCATATACTCTTTATGGCTTTGCTGCATTTACAATGTCTAAGAATGGACCTAGACGCTGTAGGGGTACAGTGCTCATGCACCTGTGGTCTAGTGCACCCTGCTAGAGGGGTGGCGTTATATAGGCCATAGGCAGTGGACTGCAGGCATGGCACACAGGGTCATGTTCCATGTCGACTCTTCACTTTTCTGTGCACCAAAACACACAGCATGCAATAGCAGTGTGTGGGTGTTAAGGTACAGGGCCCATAAGGGAGGCACAATAGGTGCTGCAGCCCTTAGAGGCCTTCCCTGGTCACAGTGCCCTTGATACCCATGGTACCTTTTACAAGGGGCTTACCTGTGGCAAGAGATGTGCCAATTGTGGGTACAAAGGTACAGCTTTGGAAAAGAACACAGGCCCTGGGAAACTGATTGGCAGGGACCCAGAGCCCACCAAGTCAAAGTGCATCATGTATCAGGCAAAAAGCGGCACTTTCCCACAGACTACCACACATGAAGGATTCAATTTTGATTGAGAGATATGTGGGAAAATTGAAGGGTAGGACTTTCTCCATTTGCCTGACGTTATGGAGTTATGGATTATTCTATAATGTCAAAAGGAGGGGGGACCAGGAGCTAGTTAATGGTCCAGTGCCCGTGCTCCAAGCTAAACATGAAGTCAACAAAGGGGGGGTGGACACTGTTCCTGACGAGTAGTGCAGATAGTCACTCACTCACTAAAGAGGAAAAGAAAGAAAGGGAGCAGGGGATCCTAGGTCTAGGACTCACTCAAGGAGAGGGAAGAGCAAGTCTTGCCTCTTGTAGCCCTTACACACACCCCGAAGGATGTCATGCTTCATCATCGGGCAGTTGCTCCTCGTCGGGCCGGCGCTGCAATGCCCTACGGGTCCCCCGAAGGGTCACTTTATCGGAGATCTTTTGAGAACTGCCGTTTGGTGCATGTGGGTGTGTGGGGTGAGTCCTATATGGAGGGTGACAAAGTGCGTGAAGGGATTTAAAACTGACTAAGGGTTACCAGGAGAAGTGCTTTTAATGTGATGGTACCCTTGCCAGAATAAAAAACCCGTAGGTTAGAAGTTACCCCTATTGGCGCAATGTGCCTAGGTAACTATGAGGACGACATGTTTCGCGCCTATGTGGTCACAAGGATCTGTGGCGTTTCATCAGGACCGAATAAATAATGTGTGATGTGTTGTGCACGTGAATAGTGTTAGAAGGGTAGGCAGGCCAGAAACTGAGAACCCTGTAGTTTTGGCTACAACTAAATAGTCGAAACCGCTCCTGATCGTGACCTAGAAAAACGAAACAAATAACAGAGGGGACATACATCAGGTAAGTTGGTGAGGCTTCATGGTATGCCTCGGTGAAGTATGTCGAGGAAACGCTTGTTGCGTTTAGTGAAAGAGCACACAAGAGACAGACAGAGTTTAAAAAGTACCATCAGCCCCAAGGATCCGGGACGGTGATTTGCCAGGTATACACGACGGACAGGCCATGCAATTATGCCAGACTAGCGGCGAACATGTTGACTGCCACGTCGGCAACCTAGGAGCCACCCGCGTCGGGTGTGGTACCAAGAGAGTCGGAGCCCGGCAATAAGGCCCCACAGTGGGCTGGTCATGCTGCATTGCCTAGCTAATGTTGGTACTTGCACCAAATGATGCGTGGTATGCGGATGGCGTGAGGTAAAACTAGCCTCCATGCGCAGTATAGACACATTAGATAAAGAGCAGACACGTGTTATTAGACAAAAGCATACACAACCATATTGCTGCGTGATGTGGCTGAGGACCCTTACCTAATAAAGAAAGGAGAAGTACTCCAAGGGCTAAAGGCGTAGGGTGCCCGCACCTTACCGGGCTACAGGGAAAAGACAACATGGTAGAGCAAAAACATGAGATACTGACATGCCCAACAGTCCATGGTTCAGTAACTTACTGTTTTAGGTTCCCTGGTCCATGTTACAGATTCCTACTCTCAGTTTTGCTCGGGTGTCGGCTCATTCGCACCTGCCCCGTCCGGACGCCTGCCCGAAAGTGAAGTGGTCCAGGCGGGGGCCACCCAAATATAGTGGCGATGATTGAGGAGAGGGCGGTACCTACATCCGGTATGCTTCGTCATGTCGTGATGTACTGCGCATGCGTGTGCTGCAGGGATGTGTTGCGCATGTGCCAAAGAAGGAACAGAGACCCCTCCGGTTATCGCGTATGCCACTAGTGTGATGTTGGCAAGTCGCAGTGTTCAAGAGTGCGCTCTGCGGGTCTTGAGCGCATGTGCAAAGGGAGGACACTGCGCACGTGCATGCCGCGTTGTCAAGGAGATTAGGGCGCCATTGGCGTAAGGCTACGCTGGTGTAAGGGAGCGCTGGATCCTGCTAATTAAAAACGTTTGAGGGAGCAGTCCCTCTGAGCCACATCTGATGTCCGTGGTGTGTGTATCGTGGCTGTGACATCCTTGTGGGCTAGAGGGGGTCCAATTGTGGCTGCGGTAGGGAATCCTAGAGTGGGATCCAAGGGTGGAAGTGCAGCCAAGTTATCTACTGAATGTAGGCGGCATATACGGTGTGCGATTTTAGCAACGGTAGTGCCCAGTACATTAACAATGAGGGCTGTAATAGTGACTAGGCAGGGCCAGCGGAGGAAGGTGGAGCAAACTGGGCCCTACCCCAGACAGAGTGCTGCCCCTAAAGGTTCTAAGGGGCATGAGGTAAAGGTATAAGTGTACCTGTAAGCGTGCTGGAGCAATAATAGGGCCACAAAGACTGGTGCCCCTAAGTCAAATGCGGACTGGGCATTAGAGTTCAGTCCATGGTATTTCTTCATTCAAGCCATGTTCGTGGGTGCGGAGGCGGTGGACCCACCGTTGTTCACGGCGAAGTAGTAAGGTGCTGCTCCACCTTTGGTCGGCCTCTAGAATTGTCCATTGTATTGCCTCGCAGGGATGTCCCTTTTCAATGAAGTGGTTGGTCATTCTTGTCGCCGTCCGTCCGCGTCTGATGATGCTCTTGTGCTCACTAATCCTCACCTTCACGGATCTGGTGGTCATCCCCACATATCTTAGTGGGCACGGACAGGTGATCAAGTACACACAGTTTGTGGTGTTACAATTAGTGTGCTTACGCTGTTCCCACACAAAATCGTCCAGTTGTAGAGTCTTAGTGTGTTTGGTCGAGGAGCATGCACCACAGGTCCCGCACGGGTGGTGTCCCGTTACAGCTGGCAGGTTCCATAAGGTGGTGTCCTGGGGTTTCTTTTTTGGCCGCGGACGAGTGTTGACCAGCTGGTCACGGAGATTCATGGTGCGTTTGAACGCAAAACGGGGTGGTTCAAGATTCAGGGAGCCAGCCCTTGGAGTATTTCTCCTTTCTTTATTAGGTAAGGGTCCTCAGCCACATCACGCAGCAATATGGTTGTGTATGCTTTTGTCTAATAACACGTGTGTCTGTTCTTTATCTAATGTGTCTATACTGCGCATGGAGGCTAGTTTTACCTCAGCTAATCCGCATACCATGCATCATTTGGTGCAAGTACCAACATTAGCTAGGCAATGCAGCATGACCAGCGCACTGTGGGGCCTTATTGCCGGGCTCCGACTCTCTTGGTACCACCCCCGACGTGGGTGGCTCCTAGGTTGCCGACGGGGCAGTCAACATGTTCGCCGCTAGTCTGGCGTAACTGCATGGCCTGTCCGTCGTGTATACCTGGCGAATCACCGCGCCGGATCCTTGGGGCTGATGGTACTTTTTAAGCTCAGTCTGTCTCTTGTGTGCTCTTTCACTAAACGCAACAAGCGTTTCCTCGACATACTTCACTGAGGCATACCATGAAGCCTCACCAACTTACCTGATGTATCTCCCCTCTGTTATTAGTTTTGTTTTTCTAGGTCACGATCAGGAGCGATTTCGACTATTTAGTTGTAGCCAAAACCACAGGGTTCTCAGTTTCTGGCCTGCCCTGATCGTCCAGAGGGTATTTACCCTTCTAACACTATTCACGTGCACAACACATCACACATTATTTATTCGGTCCTGATGAAATGCCACGGATCCTTGTGACCACATAGGCGCGAAACATGTCTACCTCATAGTTACCTGGGCACATTGCACCAATAGGGGTAACTTCTAACCTACGGGTTTTTTATTCTGGCAAGGGTACCATCACATTAAAAGCACTTCTCCTGGTAACCCTTAGTCAGTTTTAATTCCCTGCACGCACTTTGTCACCCTCCATATAGGACTCACCCCACACACCCACATGCACCAAACGGCAGTTCTCAAAAGATCTCCGATAAAGTGACCCTTCGGGGGACCCGTAGGGCATTGCAGCGCCGGCCCGACGAGGAGCAACGTCCCGATGATGAAGCATGACATCCTTCGGGGTGTGTGAGGGCTATAAGAGGCAAGACTTGCTCTTCCCTCTCCTTGAGTGAGTCCTAGACCTAGGATCCCCTGCTCCCTTTCTTTCCTTCTTTTCCTCTTTAGTGAGTGAGTGACTATCTGCACTACTCATCAGGAACAGTGTCCCCCCCCCCCTTTGTTAACTTCATGGATTATTCTATGACAAAAAAGGTAGGAAGAATAAGTTACTTGCATGCGGTAACGATCTATCTGGTAGATACTCTATCAACCTACAGGTTTCTCATCTGTAGAACCATCCCAGATGTCACACTGGATCCGGAAAATTCAAAGCTCCCACTGGGGCACAACAAAGGGGGCTGGAAGATACCTATTTTTCAACCTCCCTTAAAAAATATACATTTTGCGGGACATGAAAAGGGATGGCTGGTCTGGCAGATTGAGGAATGAAGACGAGGCAGCAAATTACCATTTGACAGTGCCTTTCGGAGAGCTGCTCCGAGCAACAGAAAAAGCATATTGAAGGACACAAGACAGCTTGGCCTGTAAGCGGTCCACATTACTGTCTGCACAACAAGCAATAAAGTTGATCTATCTGCCTGAGTAAGCAGATTTGGTGCAGAGGCGAAAACGACGTCTACCACCTGTTGGCAGCTGAAAGGAACTCAGATGTCCCCGCTCACTCTAGAAGCACGTAGGTGGAGGCCCCAGAGATTTGGGTGGAGAACCAGTCCCCTTGTCTTGGAGACGACATCCGGCCTGAATGGAAGTCGTAGTGGGGGAAATGTGAAGAAGCACAAGAGGTTCTACTTGGCCAATCTGGGGCAATAAGAATGACTTGGGCATGGCTTTAGCGAATCTTCCCCAGAACCAGAGGAATCAAGGCTATGAGGGAAAATGAGTAATGCAGCTGAAAATTCCACCTCAACTGACAAGCGTCCCCCGCCCCCCGAACCCTCCCCCCACCCCCAAAGACTCCCCCTCAAGGGATACTGGAGGGTGCAGAACTGCCAAAACTAAGCATTTTCCGAGAAGGTGAACAAGACTACCCAACGAGTGCCCAAATGGGTGAAGATGTCCTGGACTACCTCCTGAAGAAGATGCCACTCGTGGTCGGCAAGATAAAGCCCGCTCAGGCTGTCAGCACAGACATTCAGTGACCCCGCAATGTGTCAGATCCCTTGAACGTGTGCCCAAAATCCCAGTCTCAATGCTTTCCGGCAAAGGAGGTAAGTCCTGATTACTTGCTTGCTGACACCACATTGCTGTTGTGTTGTCTTTTAAGATATGGATTAACTGATGGAGGGCAGGAAGGCCTTGAGCACCTGCTGAATCGCAGGCAGTTTTAACAGGTTGATGTGAAGGACATGTTCAAACTAGGTCTGCTTTCCTGGTGGTGCAGGAGAGGATGAGGAGGGGGAGGACGTCTGCTGGGTGGATCTAAAGCCCCTTCCTCTGGCTCTGCCTCCGTACTGTTTGACTAGCGGGTTTGACTGCTGTTGAGCGTATGGCTGGTACAGCCGACGTTGGCGAAAGTAAAAACCCTTCGGGAATCCTTGAAAATGTAGAAACTGATGGTCATCTCTTGTCGAAGGAGGCAATTGTAGACCCAGGGAGCAAGCAGTGTCCTTGCTTGTCTTAAAATGCTCCAGCACTGAGGGCAAACAGGCATCTCCCATCAAAGGGCAGGTCTATTAGGTTCGCCTGGACATCTGTGGAAAGGTTGGACGCCCTGAACCAGGTATGTCTGTGGAAGGCGAGCGAGGTACCTTTATCCAAAACTGATTCTATGATTGTGATAGGCGGCATTTTGACCCTCTTATATCACCTCTTGAAAATGCTGCAGCATATCTTCCAGTACACGATGGACCATCATTTTGGCCATATTCCGCAATGCATGGTTGAAGCTTGCCCGGAGACAATTAGCATTGATAGATTTTAGGGCCATACTTCCTGAGGAAAAAGCTTTCTTCCCCCAGGCATGCAGTAGTTTTTATTCCCCATCAGCAGGGGTTGTTGGGATGGCTCCTCCTGGATTGACCAGAGTAGGAAACTTGTATGACCAGACTCTCTGGCTTCTCCCACGCTGCTATGACTAGTTCTAGGATGGCCTCATTAAAAGGGAGCAAGGGCTCTGCCACTGAAGCTGAAAGCAAGAGGACTTACGTAAGGACATTAGTTTTGGTGTCCATGATTAGAAGCTGTAGGTCAGATACCTCCACAGCTTTTAGCACAATCTTATGCAGGGAGATAGTTTCAGGTGTTGGGGACCAGAGGAGAAATCCATGACCAGTTATGGGGAGGTGCCCAATCCACTGTTAGGCTAGATCCTGAAAGTCGTCCTGAAGATCCTCACCAGTGTCCCCAACAGGGCAGTGATCCAGAAGGTCTGAATCAGTTCCAAAAATGTTGTGCCGTCTATTTCGGTATTCTTCTTCTTCAATGAGGCGTTGGGTTTCTCTGCAGGATCTATTCTCTGTAACAGCATCAGGTGGCGGCGCCGAGTCTGGTGGTGGAGGTAGCGCTGTCCAAGGTGTCATGTAGTTAAGGGCCGGATCAAAACAATGTGAAGTCGGCATGGAGCTCGATGGTTTAGTGCCGTTCAGCATTGGGTTCCAAATGGAGAAACACTGGTTGTGCATATGGAGCGACTGGGCACAAACAAATGCCGGGCGGCAGAGAACCTTGCAAAAAGGAGTAAATGGCATTCAAAACCCTGGAGTCTGCAACTCTGGGAAAGCTTGCACCAGCATTGAACTGGGAGGTACAGAAGGATCCAGAGGAGTTTGAGGCCAGTCCAGGGTCAAATCCAATGGAGTTACTGGAGCTGGGCCACTCTAAGGGGGAGACACCTGGTGCAAGTCAACTAACTCCAGATCTGAGGATGAATTTTCTCTGGGAGTAGAACAGCGACGGGGAGACTTACCACTGGAATGTTTCTTTGTCTTTTTATGCTTCTTCCCTTTGCTTCTAGATAAAAAAGATGGTGACCTGGAGTGATACTTGAAAAGCTTCCTACTGTGCTTGTCCTCTTTGTCTAAGGCCATAAAACGCTTTGATTCATGCCCCTTAAAGGCCTTGGGGTGCATGCTGCAACAAGAGGAACAAGCCCAAGAGTTGTGGTCTGACCCCCAAGCACTAGAGGCAAACAGTGTGGGGGTCCACGATGGATATCTGTACTGCTATGATTTGCAATGTACCCCAATATAGGCCTGGGTAGTCACCTAACCTTTCACTTACATTCACCCTGCCATTGTACTACATAACGGTTTTGGTGCCGACCTTTTACCTAGTTAGGTGCTGCATAAATGTCGTGTGGTTTTCCCCGAAAACTAGCCTAATTTATTATGCATGAGAAATGCCAGAATCACAGCAGGATTACCATCTTCTGCATAATAACTATGTATAAGGTTCATCACTATAGTCATCCTCGGCCGACATGACACAGCAAGAAAGAACCCCTGAGGGTACCTTTTGGGTATATAAGCCCCATATCTTTGCTGGGGCAGGCAGAGGAGAAAGACTTCCATGCTGACATGAGACGCTGAGGACCCTGCACGCAGACACTCCAGTACGCAGTGGTCTGACATCCCTTGCGGGGTGTCCATCTCAAGACCAAGACGGGGTCCTTCATTCTCTCACTTCAGGTAATGGGGTTGGCTCTATCCTAAGAGGATTCTTGGCTATACACCTACATACATGCTAGGTACATTTAGGTGCATCTAGTTAGGGTTAGCATCGTAGGAGTACACATTATTACTGTCATGTATCTATATGCCTGCATAAATCCATTGTTTTAGCACTGTGGTAGAATTCTACCATCTATTTACTCTGTTGGTGCTCATAACCGTATATATCTGTTTCTGTCTTTTGGCTGTTGCAGCACACGTATTTTACACTAGAAGAATGCTGGTTCAATAAATGCTTATTGAAAACGTCCCTATCGTTTATTCTGTGTATTTCTCTGAGACAAAGTGAGCACAAGTGACTGAGCGAAAAGTACTGCACTGTTTCCACGATCTCCGAGGGGACAGGGTTGTCCTGTTCGATAGTTGCCAGAAACTATTCTCTCCTTGGTAAGAGGGGATTTCATAGTGGCACTGTGAGCTGGCTGGTATAGAGGCGAACATATCCGGTGGGGGTGTCTGGAATCAGTCTGGACACCAATCCCACAGTTTAGGTTGTCTAAACGCGCAGATCCTATATAGATTTATAGGAACTGCATGACAGTCCCTTGCAGTCCCCACAGGGTTTAAAGCCAGATTTTTTAGGCAGTGATAAAGTACATTTGTGAGTTAAAAATCTCAGAGAGTTTGTTCTGGAATCGCGTGAAAAAAAAAAAAAGAACTGATATTGTTATGCAGGGCTAGGCATCATACAGCTTTGATGATATCACCAGAAATCACTTCAGATGTTGATGCAAAGACAGCACCCCCTGTCCGAATCCAGTCGGACGTCTGGGATGGTTCTACAGGCGAGGAATCTGCCAATACAAGTATCCATTAGAATTCATGATTTTTGTATCCATACTTTAATAATTGCGTGGTATTCTGGCTAATAAAACATGTTTGGATTTATGCAAGTCACTTAAACCCGGAACAGGTGAAAGGCTGTTAAACTTTCATCCAACTTCTTTTTCTTCAGCGACAGTGCTGCAATTCCAACCTTTAGACGCCTGTTCTTCCCTCTGGCATCGATAGCCTTCTCCCTTATATTAAAAATAAGGGGCGCCGGAGTCCCTGGCTCCAAAATAGCCGCACTTGAGTGAGGCTCCTTGTGTCGGTAACACTATCTGTCACAATCCTGGCTGTAACAACTTTTAACCCCTCCCACCCCCAATGGAAGAATACCGATTTAGCTGGTCCAGGGGATCCGATTGAAGCCCCTATTTGGTGCAGATTTGATCCTGCAGCTGCAGATGAAGATCACAGACTGGAGGCTAGGTGTTGCATACGATGGTGGCTTGGACATGTGAAATTTAACAGGTGTGTACAGAGCTGCAGACTGATCCGGAGGCAATCCACTGGGAAAGCGTACTCTCCCCCTCCCGGAGGTTACATCAGAGGGTATGCCACAGGGGCCAGCAGCTTGTGGAGATAGGTGGTGGTGTGGCACCAATCTGCCGGTGAGGTGGCCCCATTGGACCTGGCGTGTGGAGGATTGGATATGGAGAATCTAATCACCCCTTCTAAGCTGCCGCCCAGAGAGCTGGTGAGATGATGTGTGCGGTTGTAGTGGATTCCCGCCGATGGGAGAACCCTGGAGACCAGGCGAGTTAAGGGTACCGCATAGACTGGGCATGGCCCGTAGCACACTACACAGTGAACGAGGCCATGAAGGGTGACTCAGGATGAGAGCCCTGGGCTACCTTGCCTGGACTGGGTTCTCTATAGTGTCGAACCTAACAGTTATGGACAAAGCCTCTGTCCAGTTGCCTCGCACCTCTGCTCCTGAGTCACAGGTGTCGCGAAACATACGGCCCTATTGAAGACCCATTATTCTGCATCTCGCATTACGCCTGCAGCTGCTGGCTTAAGTGGAGATGGGGAAACAACCCCAAACAAGCTAAACTTGCATTCGATGCCAAGCGTACTCTGAGGTCCTCATTGCCCGAGGAGACCGGTGCGGCATAAGAAATCCCGATGAGCAATAATGACCCGCACATGAAGACACTCCTCTCCTCTTGCAAAAGCAGAAGAGCCTCAGCTCAATTGATGGCAAACTGGTCTTGCCTACGGCAATTAGACCAGTATCCACTATGCTTAATAACCAGGGAATAAGTCTCTCCTCTGCAGAATCCCGAGGCTCGTCCTTAGAAAATGAAACTCCTTGGGATGATTTAAGTTCTTGAAATCATATAAGCCAAAAATGAGGACTTGGAGGCTCGGTCAAGACGCAACAACATACGCTTGGTTAGAATCCCTGAGTCCACTAACACCAGCAACATGGCGGACTATGTTGAACCATGCTGAAAGACCTGTTTAGAGATTTTCATGCTGTTTGAAGTTGAGAGAGCACACCACTCTCTCGGGCGCAGACCACCACAAGGGGCAAACTGCTGTCCGATCTGAGCCAGGCTCTTCAACTTCAGGGACCATGACACTATCCATAAATTTGGCTAGAGAGAAACAATCCCCGACGCATGAGGGTATGACTTTCTATGTTCCTGGATTTCACTGTGGCAGTGCAGGAAGCCCGACTGCAGGAAGCCCGACGGGAATAGCATCCTCACAAACGAAAACAGCAAGCAGGAGTATCCTACACCAAACGGTACCCAGGAAAATTGATTATGCACTGCAACAAAGCTCATTTTCTTGAGACCACAGAGTGCTTCTTGATTAGTCAAGCAGATTCTTACTAAATCTAACGGTAGACCCTTTAAAGACACAGGAATCTAACAAAGGACTCAGTGATGTGGAATGAGACCATGCAGTTGTGTTGTCACTACATGGCACATGTGGTGTAGCGAAGGAGGCGGGCTGCAAGTGCATCCTACAGACTGTGTCCACGCTAATACTTTTTGTTACAGCATTCAGATGTATCCTTTCACAGTAAATACCCCCCCCCCCCCTTCTTTCACAGGGTGTTGAATTGTCAACTATTATGGCACCCCTTGGAGCACGCCAATTTACCTACTCAGTTTTTGTATTGCTTATGTATGTTATGCTGATTTTACTTTTTGGGGGGGTAATTTGGAGATTTGTTTCACTGGTCGTTGGGGTGGCTAGTGTGGGAGGGTGGTGGAGTGGTTAGGGAGGGGTTACACGTGAGCAAACTCAAGATGACAGCTTTATATGAGCCAATGTTACAGCTATTTTGTGCATGTACTCCATCACCACTGTATAGGGTGCTCTATCTTAACACGTTTGAGGGTAAACTTTATCTCGGCTTGTTTACATTGAAGGTAAGAGGGCTTAATAACCCCCAAAAAGTTAAGCACATTTTATCATATTTAGATTAGCACAAAATTGTGTGGCAGTACTTCAAGAGATGCATTTTACCCATTCTACCATCGCCAAGGTGGCATCAGAATGCGAAGTCTATTGTACATTTGTCACATTCTGTTAATTCGCTAGAGGCATGGCTATCTTGATTAAAACAAAAGGGGTCTAGTTCAGACTTATTCAGGAACCAAACCACCCACAGGGGCAGTATAGTTTAGAGCAGGAGATGCTTCATGGTAAACATAGCACGCTTGTCAATGCCTACAGCCCTAATACTAAAGACACTTCCCCTATACAATCAGTATGGTGCAAGTGTGAAGCTATGTCACCTCAGACTATACTTTGTGGAGGAGGCTTTAATATTGTGCTAGATGAATTCAGAGATACGCTCCACTGGCACTACTTGTAATCACAATGCTGCAATTAATGCAACAAACAGTCCACAAATGTGGGCTAGAAGATATATGGAGAAGCAGATACCTAGAACTAACAGAGGGTACACATGTATCATCAGCCCAAGGCTCCTGGACTACTGATTGGGCATGTGATGTGTACATGGGCAACCTCGACAGAACACTTACCATGCACCTTCTCAACACTAGCCAGGTAAACTGGTGATTGAACAGCCAGCCCCATGACACCTTTACCTGGAGATTGCTACTGTACGCTCTTTAAACTCTGTTTCTGGAAGATGTTAGGTCAGACATTGAGATCTACTTTCAAATAAATAAATCCTCAGTGAGTTTGGTGTTTACACTCTGGGAGCCCTTAAAGGCCTACATACATGGAATATGCATAGCTAAACAGCATGGTCTGCGTAGATCGCTCCAAGATTGTCTCGCTCGTCTTGAAAAGAAAATAAAGGCCATAGAGGTTGAATATGTGTAGCACCACTCAGCAAATTCATTGGCGAGCATAAAGACCATACTGGCCAAGTTTACAAATTGGCAGAGCAGGAGGGTCCTGCACCTACATAAACATGCAAAGGCGAGGGTATATGGAGAGGGGAAGAGATCGAGCGGAACTCTGGCGGCGTTGGATTGCCGTCCATGGATGTCACAATCCATTGAGCAAATCAGAAGTGTAGACGAGACAGATCTGTATGAGATGAGCACATTTTAACTGAATTTACAAGGTATTACACATGTTTTCCACACAGACGGACAAGTTACTTACCTTCGGTAAAGCCTTATCTGGTAGAGACAAGATCTAGCTGCAGATTCCTAACCTTTAAACTTCCCAGGTGTCAGAATGGATCCGCAAGATTTTTCTTGAGCAGTACCCCTGCACGCCGGAAGGTGGCGTCGGTCAGCTCTGCGTGACGTTGTAGGAGTCGTCTCTGTCATTGTGACGTCCGCATCGTCTAAAAAGGCGCCACCTTTGCGCGCTGACGTCAGTACCTTTTCACGACTTTCCACGCCAGAAGCGCGGAGCCATAAAGTTGACTGACAATGGTATATTTAGAAAGCTAGGGCCCTGAAGGGGAAAGCCCTGACATTAAGAACTGATCTGCAGTGTGGGGAGGATGGGTGGGTTGGTAAGGAATCTGCGGCTAGATAATTTCTCTACCAGATAAAGCGTTTCCAAAGGTAAGTAACTTGTCCATCTGATAGAGACATCTAGCTGCAGATTTCTTACCTTTGAACCCAAGCAATAACATCCCCAGAAGAGGCACTGCAGAAAGGTTTAAACCAGAAAGTCCTATAGGACCGAATGGCCAAAGAGGCCTTCCCTACGGACCCGATTATCTAGGCACTAACGCTTTGCAAACGTGTGCAGGGATGCCCACACAGCCGCCTGGCAGATGTCGAGGACCGGGACCCCACACTGGAGAGCCGTGGTGGCTGCCTTAGCTCTGGTAGAATGAGCTCTGAGGCTTTCAGGAGGCTGTTTCTTTTCCAGAGTGTAATAGATCTAAATGCAGAGGATATCCCATCAAGAGATGGTCCTATTCTGCACAGAAAGTCCCTTCTTTGCTCCAAAGTACACCAGAAAGAGTTGGTCGTCCACTCGAAACTCTTTAGTGTGGTTAAGGTGGAACAATAACGTTCTTTTTGGGTAAAGACGATGGAGAGGTTCTTCTTCCTTAGAAGGATGCGGAGGAGCATAGAAGGTGGGCAAGGTGACAGATCGCCCTAGATGGAAAGATGTGGCTACTTTAGGCAAAAAAGAAACCCTAGTGCCGAGCACTACCTTGTCAGGGAAGATAGCCAGGTAAGGAGGCTGATAAGAAAGTGCCTGCAACTCGCTCACCTTCCTGGAAGAAGTTATTGCCACAAAAGGTGCACACATTAGATAAGTGAGGAACAAGTTAAGGTCCCTTTGGGGCATGATAAAAGGTGAGGGGGGAACGAATGTGTAAGCCCCTTCAGAAGGAAAATGCTACTTACCCAGTGGGCATCTGTTCTTGGCATAGAGCTGTAGAGTCATATGCTATGCATAGATCGCCATCTAGTGTTGGGTCCGGATGTTTGCACTTTGTTTTTCTTCGAAGAAGTCTTTCCAGTCACGAGGTAGGTGACTCCTCCTTTCGGTGATAGTGCGCATGGCCATCAACTCCATAGTTAGATTGTTTTCCCGCAGAGGGTGATAATGGAGATAGTAGGAGTAGTAAAAGGAGATGTCCATGAATGCATGTATCGAAGTAAGATGTTACTGCAACAGGTATAGGTACCCGGGGAGGTGGGTGGGCGCATACGACTCTACAGCTCTATATGCCAAGAACAGATGCCTACTGGGTAAGTAGCATTTTCCGTTCGAGGTATAAGAGCTGTAGATCATATGCTATGCATAGACTATATAGCAGTTATCTCCCAAAGCGGTGGCTAACCTGTATCTGTTGCAGTGGTCTGAAATAGTGTACTTAAAACTGCCTGGCCCACTCTAGCTTGTTGTCTTGCTAACACATCTACACAATAGTGTTTTGTTAATGTGTGAGGTGTAGACCATGTTGCAGCTTTGCATATGTCATCTATGGGTATGTTTCCTAACAATGCCATAGAAGCCCCCAGTTTGCGTGTAGAGTAGAGGAACTGTTAATGCTAGTTTTGCTTTTGCGTAGCAGATTTGAATGCACTTGACTATCCACCTTGCAATTCCTGATTTTGATATAGGATTGCCCTTATGTGGTGGAGCAAAAGCGACAAAGTTGATTTGTGTTACGGAAAGGTTTTGTCCTTTCTATGTAATACAGCAATGCTCTCTTTACATCTAATGTGTGTAGGGCACGTTCTGCTACTGAATCTGGTTGAGGGAAGAACACGGGTAACTCAACAGATTGATGTGAAAAGCAGAAATTACTTTAGGAAGGAATTTAGGATTAGTCCTAAGAACTACTTTATTTTGGTGCATTTGTAAAAAAGGTTCTTCTGTAGTTCATGCCCGAAGCTCACCCACTCTTCTGAGTGATGTGGTAGCCACCAGGAAAGCAGTTTTCCATGTGAGAAATTGCAGCTCACATTTGTGCAATGGCTCAAAGGGTGGACCCATTAGTCTGGTGAGGACAATGTTGAGATTCCATATTGGAGCAGGTTGACGTCTCGGGGGAATAACTCTGGAGTCCTTCCATAAACGCCTTAATGACAGGCACTCTAAAAAGAGATAGATGTTGTCTATTTTGTAGGTATGCAGCTATTGCCGCTAGATGTAAACGTATGGACGTGTATGCTAAATTGGAATGTTGTAGATGTAACAAATAGCATATAATGTTTTGAACAGAAGCGTCAAGCGGGTTGATGTGGTTATTACAGTAAATCACAAACCGCTTCCACTTTCCTGCATAGCAGGCCCTTGTGGTAGGAGGTCTAGCTTCCTTGATAATATTCATACAGTCTGGCGGTAGATTAAGATAGCCAAACTCTAAGACTTCGGGTGCCAGATCGCCAGATTGAGTTGACTGGGGTCTGGGTGTCTTATGTCTCCATGGCTCTGTGTGAGGAGATTGGGTGTAAGACGTAGTTTTTGATGAGGAACTACCGAGAGTTCCAATAGGGTTGTGAAGCATGGCTGACGTGCCCATGTGGGAGCAACTAGGATTAGTGTCAGGGACGCTTGTTTGAGTTTCCGAACCACTAATGGAATGAGTGGGAGAGGCGGAAAAGCGTAAGCAAATATCCCTGACCAGTTCATCCATAGTGCATTGCCTTTGCACAATGTGTGTGGATACCTGGACGCGAAGTTTGGGCATTTTGCATTTAGGTGCGTGGCGAACAGGTCTATGTCCGGAAAGCCCCACATTTGAAAGAATGGGAAGAGAACTTGAGGGTGTAGTTCCCATTCGTGGACTTGCTGTGTCTGACGACTTAGCAGATCTGCCATTTGATTGTCTACTCCTAAGAGGTGTTCTGCTAGGAGATAGATTTTGTGGTGAATGGCCCACCTCTAGATGTCCTGGGCTAGGTGGGACAGTTGGAGGGAGTGTGTTCCCCCGTTTTTGTATGTAATACATAGCTGTCATGTTGTCGGTACGAACCAGGACAGCTTTGCCAGCTAGATGGGTTTGAAAAGCTTTGAGGGCTAGAAATATGGCCATGAGCTCTAAATGGTTGATGTGAAGCAACTTTTGTTGGTGACTCCACAGGCCTTGTATTGTGTGTTGCTGTAGATGAGCACCCCAGCCAGTTAGAGACGCGTCTGCTGTTAGTGCTGTCTGTGGAACCGGGTCTATGAAGGGCCGTCCTTTTGACAGATTGTGTGTTCCACCACTGTAGAGAGCGATGAGTACGGCCGCTTACCAACACTAGATCGGTTAATAGACCGTGGGACTGGTTCCACTGACTGGCTAAGCATTCCTGAAGCGGACGCATGTGGAGCCTGGCATACGGGACGATCATGATGCAAGATGCCATCATTCCCAGCAGTTGCATGTAAGCCCGAGCTGAAGTGATTGATTGGGTTGAAACTGGAGAACCAAAGCCTGAATGTTGCGAATTCTGGATGTGTTGGGAAACGCCAGAGCCTTTTGAGTATCTAAAGTGGCTCCTAGGTAGTTCTGAATATTGGCTGGCTGAAGATGTGACTTTGGCACATTGACTGTGAACCCTAGTCGATGCAGTAACTTGATGGTTATGGAAGTGTATTTGAGACACTGTTGGTACGTGCTGGCTTCGATGAGCCAGTCGTCTAAGTATGGGAAGACCAGATGCTTTGTCTCCTGAGATGAGCAGCTACTACCGCCAGACATTTTGTGAAGACTCTGGGGGCAGTGGTGATTCCGAATGGGAGTACCTTGAACTGGTAATGTTGGCCCGCTAGCACAAACCTGAGAAATCTGCGATGAGCAGGGTGGATTGGAATATGAAAGTAGGCGTCCTTTAAGTCTAGAGTGGACAGAAAGTCGTCTTTTTGTAAAAGAGGTAGTATCTGTTGAAGTGTTACCATGTGAAAATAATCTGACTGTATGTAAAAATTGAGTTCTCTGAGATCTAAGATTGATCTGAGAGACCCGTCTTTTTTTTATATTAGGAAGTAAAAGGAGTACACGCTCGACCCTTGGTGTTGTAGCGGTACGGGCTCTATAGCTCCTTTTACAAGTAGAGACTGTACCTCTTGTTTGAGGAGGTGTAGATGATCCGGTGAAAGTTTGTGTGACTTTGGGGGAATGTTTGGAGGAGTGTTGATGAACTCCAGGCAGTAACCAGAACGGATAATTTGCAGAACCCACTTGTCTGTTGTTATTGACTGCTAAGCTGGTAAGAAATTTGACAGTCTTCCCCCGACAGGTGTTAGGTGGTCGGGGGGGGAAGGAGAGGTGAGTCACTGTTTTGTATTGGAGGGGGAGGTGCATGTGCTTGAACCTCTACCTCTTCCCTTACCATTATTTTCTCTGTAAGCCCCTCGGAAGCAGTTCTTAGAGCCAGAGGGTTGGTTATTACCCTTGTAGGTGGAGGTATTTTCTGAGGAAGAATTCTTGGACCCCGCTCGATAGAAAGAGCGCCGAAAGGAACCACAGCCTTGAGGTGACTGAAGCGCCCCCATGGATTTGGCCACTTCAGTGTCTTTCTTCATCTTTTCCAGTGAAGAGTCTACCAGTGGGCCAAAAAGGTGTTCCTTATCAAAAGGTGTGTTTAAGATAGAGGTTTGAACCTCGGGTTTGAATCCAGAGATACGTAGCCAGGCGTGCCTTCTTAAAAGGACACTGGTATTTACTGCTCTGGCAGTTGTGTCTGCAGCATCGAGGGAGCACCTGATTTGATTGTTGGAAATAAGTTGTCCCTCCCTTATCAGGTGTTCAGCTTTAGATTTATGTTCTTGAGGTAGGTATTGGAGCAATTGTTCCATCTCGTCCCAATGCGCACAGTCGTATCTAGCTAGCAACGCTTGTGTGTTGGATATGCGCCAGAAGTTTGCTGCCTGAGATGCGACTTTCTTCCCCGAAGCATCAAGAAGCTTAGGGGAATCTTATCTTAAGCTTATCTGGGGGTGGAGCATCTCCTGTGGTTTGGGAGTTAGCCCTTTTGCGTGCGTTAGACACTACTAACGAGTCGAACGGTAATTGTCCCCTAATGTACGCTGGGTCAGATGGTGCTGACATTTTTTGTCTACTCTAGGGGTAATGATACATGCCCTGACAGGATCACTAAAGATATCATCCACATGTCTAATCATACCCTTGAGCATTGGTAAAGTGTGTGATGACTTGAGTAGTGCTAAGGGTCTCGAAAAGGAAATCCTCTTCGAGTGAATCTTTGTGGAGCTGCACCCCATGGTAGTTGGCAGCCCTACCCAGCAATTCAATGTAACCTACACTGTCGTCTGATGGAGAGGGTTTGGTAGGATAGAAGTCAGGATCATTGCCTGTGGGCGAGTTAATGTTGTAGTCGTCCCATGGGTCTGCAGGTATTGGCGGACTATCGTTATCCCCATCCCCATTATCATCCCCATCATCCTGGTTGTCGGGTGAATGCTGAGGTGAAGTAGGCACAGGTATAGACTGTGGAGAAGGAGGAGATGGGATAGGAGGAGGAAGAGGAGGAGGGGAAGGGTTAGTCCCAACAGTTCTCTTCTTCAAGGGAATGTGATATTCCTCTTCAGCCTCAGTCCTTCTATTTAGAGTCACTGTGGTGGTGATATGCCCAGTTTTTGGATGAATGTACAGCACTTTCTGTTTCGGGTCCGGTTTATCGATCGGATCGTCTAAACAGTGCTTTTTTGGTGATTTCGGTGCCTGCGGTTGTTTCGGCACCAAAGGTTTCAGTGCCGATGGTTTAGGGGCTGGTGTTTTCGGATCCGAAGTGTGTCTCGGTGCCGATGGTTGAGGGTCGGAGCCGGGCTTAGATTTCGATCCCGAAGGTTTCGGCTCGGTCCCCGTTTTGGATCGAGGCTTTTCAGAGCCGGAAGGCTTTTTGGTTGGCTTCGGTGCCGAACCCGAAGGCGGGGTGTCGGAAGCGTGATCTCGGGGCCGACCGGGGCCCGAGGGCTGGTCCTGAGCCTTCTTTTTGGGTTGAGGTGGATGTCGGGGCGAGGGAGTTTCTGTACTCACAGTACGTTGTCCCTGCGGGATGTCATCACCCTGGTCGGAGCCGTACTCTGAAACGGAAATCGGTTCCTGCTCTTCCTCGGCTTCTTCATCTGATTGAGGTCCGAAGAGGTCTGGGATGGAGGCTGTGCGTTGACTCTGCATGTCGCGACGTCGAGCCCGACGGTCGTGAAGTGTCCTCTTGGAGCGGAACGCCTTGCACGTGTCGCAGTCCTGTTCTCTGTGCTCAGGGAACAAGCACAGGTTACACACTCCGTGTGAGTCGGTGCGCGGGTATTTTGTGTGGCACCGAGGGCAGAATTTAAAGGGAGTTCGTTCCATGGACCGCTAGTTGAACCGACGCGGGTAGGCCCGACGGCCCACCACGAACTTTCCCGATCGAAAGAGTTTTAACCAGAAAATCCGACACCACTGCAGATCTTATGCAATTCCCCCTCGAGATCTGGACTTGATCGGTGAGATTCCCCAGATGAGATTCCCCAGAGGCTGCGCCCACCGGAACTTCAGATCCCACTGCAAAGCCAGCATGCGCCATCTGGCATGATTCACTAGCAGGATGCAGAAGGTCATGAGGCCCAGCAGCCTCAGTTTCAGTCCCACCGAAATAGAGGACAGAGGCAGAAACATCGGTATCATAGCCTGAATATCCTGGAATCGGTGTTCGGAAGGATGGGCCTGAAACGGCACCGTGTTCAGAACAGCTCTGATGAAAGGGAGCATCTGGGAAGGAGTCAGGTGTGACTTTGGCACGTTGATCGTGAACCCCAGCGAATGCAGAAGGTACGCCATAGTCTGGAGGTGAGAGAACCGCCGGGGCGAGCACGCCTTCAACAGCCAGTCGTCGAGATGGGGAAAGACTGGAACCCCTGATCTCCATAGATAAGCTGTGACAACCGCCATCACCTTGGTGAACGAGGGCACTGGTGAAGACTGGGGGGAGCACAGTAAACAAAAGTGATTGTGGCCCATCAGTAACCGCAGGTAGCGGCGATGGGCAGGCAGGACTGAAATATGGAAATAAGTGTTCTGCAAGTTCAACGCTACCATCCAGTCTCCGGGGCCAGGACAGACAGAACCTGAGCAAGAATGAGCATCTTGAACTTCTCTTTTCTGAGGAAGTAGTTGAGGGCTCTGAGGTCGAGGCTAGGACGAAGGTCTGTGTCCATTTTGGGGACTAGAAAGTAGCGGGAAGAGCAACCACAGCCTAATTCTTGAACCGGAACCCTCTATATGGCTCACTTGGCCAAGAGAGTCGTGACTTCTTCTCGAAGTAAAGCAAGGTGATCCCCCATCAGCCGATCGTATGTAGGAGGCATGGAGGGAGGGGTAGTCTTGAAGGTGAGGGAGTAGCCCTTCGGACTATCTGTAGAACCCACTTGTCCGAGCTGCTAGTGGTGGAGGTGATGGCGTATCCGGCCACCAAATGGACGCCCATGATCTGGGAGGATCGGACTAGGACGATTGGGAGGCGGGGTTTGTAACTTGACCTGACCTCTGGTCGCCCAACCCTGCGGGGTCAGGGCGATCAGCGCTCATGGCCACGCAGAGGTTGTGGAACTTGCGCGGCCCTCTGACTAGGATAGGCTGGAAGCCACTTCCGTAGCCACGAAAGGGGCGAAAGGCGGACGCAGGACGAGTTGACACAGAGAGGCCCAAAGACTTGGCTGTAGCCCGGAATACCTTGAAATGCTCTAGTGCAGTGTCCGCCCTATCTTCGAAGAAACGAGAGCCATCAAAGGGCAAGTCCATAAGGTTGGCTTAGACAACCCCAGAGAAGCCAGACGTTCTCAGCCAGGCGTGGCGTCTAACGACCACTGTTGAGGAAATCGCTCTGCCCAGCGAGTCCGACGTGTCAAGGCCACAACATATAGTAAACTTCACTGCATCTCTCCAGGCTGCAACAGCTTGGGAGAGGACAGCCCAGGCCTTCTCCGGGACTTGTGGAAGAACGTGCGCAACCGCCTTCCATAACAAATGGGAGTAACGACCAAAGAGGTATGCAGTGTTTACCGACCGCAATACTAGGCTGGTGCGAGAAAATATTTTCTTGCCAAAGCTTTCCAGCCTTTTAGATTCCCTATCTGAGGCTTGTACCACCAAGCTCTCGAGGGTCAGGTGAGATGTGAGGAAAGTTGGGTCGCTCGGTACCATGCAATGGCGGCGGGCGATTGTTCTATTCACAAGAGCCCCTGTGCTAGGATTGGACCAGGTGCCCAAGAGAAATTAGTCAAGGCCTCATTAAAAGGCAGCAAGGATTCCAAGATGAAGACGCCAGGCTGCAAGACCTTCGTTAAGACATTGGTCTTGACTGCCCAGTAGGAAGCTGCAGGTCCAAGACCTCCGCAGCCCTACGTACCACCATAGCAAAGGAATCTCCCTCCTCCGTAGCCAGGTTAGGAGGAAAAAGCATGCCAGGCTCTGGAGAGGTATCAAAGTCACTGGCATCAACCAGTTCCTCATACCAGTCCATTTCTTCAGAATAAAGCGGGACTTCTAAGGGGTCCTGTGTCCCCACCCAATCCAGGTGTACGTCCAGACAGCTCATTGCCATCCAGGATGAGAATGGGGCTGACGCAGCCAGTGAGCGCCGGCTGCATTGGGATTCTCGGGATCGGGGAAGGTCGAGGAGGTACGGCTGGCGCTGGTCCGGATCCATGAGCCGACGTCGCAGAACCCAGTTGAACTATTTCTGCTGAACCTGTGGGGCCCGGAGGTGCGCCAGCAGGGTCAGGCCGCCCAAATATGGTGCACATGGCGTCATAAAATTCCTTCAGCTGGGCAGGGGTCGCTCCCGATCAGGAGGGGAAACGCGGAGCCGACCCAGGCACACACTCTGCAGAATGAGGCCTCGAATGACTAGACTCCTAAGTCGCGTGACGGACGAGGTGAAGTCGAAGCATGCTTTGACTTCTTGTGTTTTTTGAAGTGCTTCTTACCTGACCCCTTCGAGGACTTCGAATGGGAGGATGAAGACTTGGAGCCCTCAGAGCGGTGCTCGGACCTTCCTCTCAACCGAGACCGCGAACAGAAACAAGACCTCCGAGGCTCCTGACGCCGGGCCGCAAACAGCTTTAGGAACTAATCCCTTAAAACTTTAGGAGTAATGGCCGGCAGTCGGAGCACGACTTTGGGTCGATGTCACACTCCAGGCACCAAAGGCACACGAGGTGGGGATCCGTGACCGACATAGTGCGGTGACAGGCACCGCACGGTTTGAATCCAGAGGTCTTTTTTGACATGATTACCTACACACCAATGAAAAAATGTCCACAAAAGGTCAAAAACAGTCTGTCAAAGAATGACAGGAGGTAGCTCTCAAACGGATCTGCGCTGGCTGGCGCGGAAAAAAAAGAACCGACGTCAGCGCGCCGAGGTGGTGTCTATATAGACGGCGCGGGCATCACGATGACGGAGACGCCACCTACGACGTTACGCGGCTTCTACTGACGCCACCTACGGGCATGCAGGGGTAATGCTCAAGAAAAATCTTCCAGATCCAGTCTGACGCCTGGGAAGTTCAAATGTTTAGATGTCTCTATCAGATGCCTTTGGCCTAGGCGGATTATACAGTATATTTTGAACGCATCCTCCTGGTCTGGATCAATGATGCGCGTAGGCAGTTCCTGGACACCCTACTTACACTAGAGGAGATCATTGCCATTATCTATGATTTGTTGACATCCAGTCCTCCAGGAGGCGACTGTCTTAATGTGGAGTTTTATAAAGCACAGTCCCAGACTCTTGTGCCTAAACTCTTGCAGGTTTGTAATGAGGCACAAGACTGTGTCCTCCGAGCATTCTTCTGAGAGACCCTGCTCATCACACTTTTAAAGCCAGACAAACCACCGGAATAATGTGAGGCTTACAGAGCACTGCCTATTATTAATACTGATGTGAATATTTTGGCCAAAGGGTTAACAAACAAATTGCTACAGTTACTTCCAGACCTTGTCCTGTCATATCGTGTGGGTCTTGTTCAAAGTCGATCCACCACTCATAATCTAAGAATACCGTTTGCTTTAACCCATCAACTGAGCCCTGAGATGGAGGCCGTGATTATGTTTTTAGACACCGCTAAGACATTAGACTCCCTAGAGTGGCCATTCTTGTCTGCGGTATTGAACCGAATAGGAATTCTGTCCAGCTATAGAAAGTGGATTAATTTGCTTTATACAGCACCCTCTACACGTATTCCACGAATGGCCTTCTCTAGGAACAGATTCCTATATGTAGAGGTACCAGTCAGGGTTGTCCCCTGTACCCCCAACAAAATGGCAACCTCTGAGCCGCTGTCCTGTCCGATCACAGCAACAGTGGCTTATTTTTCACCTGCCTCAATACCATTATCTCTCTGTTCGCTGTCACGTAGTACCTGCGAAACCCCATCCAGAACTTTAAACCAGTTAGAGAATTTTTGCTCTATATATCGCTATCAGGGATCAGTATCAATTGGAACAAATTCCCCGGACCCCCAGGAACTTATCCCACTGGCTGGAGTCCCCCCTGCCCGGGTGTACCTGGTCTCTTAAATATTGGAGTTTGGATCAGCCGGGAAGTCAGGCTTGCCATTTCTGAGAATTCTGGTGTGATGATTTCCAACACCGATGACCTTATTCGGAAATGGAAAAGCCTCCCACTATTGCTGGTGGGCCATCTTGCGTAGTAGATCATCCTGTCCAAATTGCACTATTTGTTCTACAATATTTCTATTCCTCTAATCATCCAATTTTTATTAAAAAAACTTTTGATTCAAGATGGTTGATTTAGAGTTAGACGGTAAACAGCTTAAAATACAATTGGAGATTCTAAAACTCCAATATGACCATCAAGGGCTGGCAGCTCCAGATTTTGAGCTTTATCATATCTGTGCCAAAGCCCAGTTTGCCTACTATTGGGTGCACCCACCTCCATACATAGCCCAACTTGTGGTGGAGCGGGATATAGCAGGTACGACTCCCTTACAAGACTTACTTAACTTACTGTGGCGGCTGAAGGAGCTTAACCCCCACGAACAGTAAGAAGATGACATGGGAAAAACACAGGAAACGAGTGTCATGTCCATTGGTATATACCCCGGAGCACCTGCTTAATCATCACCCATTATATCAGCTACAGAAAGACATGGGGTTCCTATGTAGACTACAGAGTGAGGCCTGGTCACGCTGGGTGATATTTTTTTACTGGTTGCCAATTTATCAGTAGGGAAACCATTAGGGAATGCTGCCAGTGGTCTACGGCAGACATGATTGTATATTACCAACTTCGAGCATTGTGCAAAGCTAGCAACCCAATGTTCCCAGCAGAACCTAAACCCTGCAAAGCCCTAGCACTACTAGTCACGTCCACCTCCATTAAGCACATGGTAACTAACTTGTACATCTCTATACAGGCGGAGGCACCTTTGGCGACTTAAGCAAAGTTGCGCTGGGAAACATATCTGGGCACTTCTATATCGGGAATGAATTGGCTTTCTCTTGTACCCAAATAGGTTTGCTGTCACCTAATGGTTGGCTAAGATTACTGCATTTTAAATTCCTACCCCAGACTTACGGCACTCCTATAAAACTATCCACTGATTTTCATTGCAAACATTGTAGGGTGCAGATGCCTATTTTGTATACTGGCATTCGGTTCCCCTCATAGTTATCAATATTGGTGCAGTTTTTAACCAACTCTCATTAATGGTGGAGAGGACTGTTCCTCAATCGCCTATGACTGCACGGTTGGGTTGTACTGTACAGGTCCCATTGAACGTGTACCGCTTTGTCTCCACTGCATTACTATTTGCCAAGAAACGGGTGGCCTGTGTTTGGTGGAGAAGTGCATCCCAATGGTTAAGTTGGGGACATTGGATATGGTATACTGTAGTGAGCAACTTGACACATACTTTTCCACATTAGCCCAACAAGAAGACCAAAAGACTTTTGGGGGCTTCTTCAGTCATATTCAGTGTTGCTGAAGTGCCATGATGTTCTGGTCGTTTTAGGGATTTAGCACAGCAGACCCCTCAGAGCAACTTGACATACGGAACGATTATGTGTGATTAATGAGTTGCCGATGTGTGATCAATCTATATGTACTATTTTAACTTTGCCCTCTATTTGATACTTGCCAGTGAAAGTTGGTTTGTATACACTTGAAGTACCCTATCAGCACTTCTTAATCTGTGATGTAACCTAAACTGTCTGCTAGATGCTTACTGTTTCAATTGATATGTCATTGCTATGTTTGTAACTGTCAAAAGCTTAAAAATAAAAAATTAATAATAAAAAGAAAAACACTTTTTTACAAGGTGATGCTGCATTCCCCTTTGGGGTTCGCTTTCCTTATCCTTCCTCCAACCTTAATCCGCTTTTGAGACAAAGAGAAATATAAAGACTTGTCCAACATGGTCTCTTCAGTTTTCGATCCATCGGGCTCTTAACCTTTCAATGCTGTTTCTACTGCCAAGTGTTACGACATTACCAGCTACATGCTAGTGTTCGAGTCAGTTTGCATTGGTTCAAACGAAATCTGACCCAGAGTGCACATGTTTTGTGTGTCATGAAAAGGCTTTCTGGCTTCTTTTCTGGTAGCTCTTCAATACCTACATCGACCTGCGACATGTCCTCAATATTGGACCCTTGCTGCTTCCCGTGGAACGCTTCAGTTTCCTCCATCACATCTTGACTCATCATTTGAACGTCCGATCCTTCAAGGATTTTGCTTTGCCTGTCCCATGGTATAATGTGCTCAATGCTATTTGTGGCCAGAGCTATTTTTCTCTCTGTTTCAAAGTTGTAAGTAGGAAGGCTTCATAGGTCTTAGAGCCTTCTGACCTATGGTCTTTTTGAAAGGCATGAGCTGCAAACCTTGTGTCAATTTGTACAAGCTTGCTTTTGCACTTTTTATAAGATCTAAATGGAGACTTTTCCACAACTTATGCCCATAAACACTGAAGACACCCAAGAGTAGCTGTAAACCCAATTTGTCCCCCGCATTAAGATAAACACGCATGATTTTTTTTTTTTTACAAGATTGATTTTTATTAACTATGATACATGTCACATTAAGGCCTTAGTTTTTACATCATTCCCATTGAGACAATTACAATACTTGGCAGCAAATACATGATTCTCTTAAGCCAGTGGAAAAGGCTCTTGGGTCGAGTCTCACACTGTCATGCACTAAATGGATTGGCCCTGAAAAAACATGAATTGTTAAAATCCTCTTAAAATAAGTGTAAAAGGAATTACAGTCTATCACCAATTGCTAAAGGGTGAATAAGTCAGGCCCCTAAAAAAAAACAAAAAAAAAACTGCTTTATGTAGATTTCTTTGCTTGCTTCAGAATGCTGTCCCACCCAGAGGGCCCACTCCATTAAATACAGTTAATATGGTTCTTGGAATCAAGTTATTAGTTAATCAACATACACAGAGACTACAAGTCTCAGGGAGTCAATGTGGACATACCTTCCACAAAGGAGTTTAGTAGCTGCAGATGGCAGAAGAACCCGCTTAAAATGTACATAGGAAAATCTCATGTTTTCCTTTGCTCACTATTATTTTTAACAATAACTTATGCCTGGCCAGAACTACATTTACAATACGTTTTTTTAGTTGCACAACAGAATTTTTCCCCCCTCTGAACTAGATGCGAAATGCTAAGACTACAGGCAGGTGTGATCAAAACCAATATGTAGTAGAACCACCAAGAGAGGAAAAGGACTACTGGAGATAGAAGGATGTCAGCTCTAAACTTTAATAAATGGGCTACCAAGACTGCAATTCCAATGACTATACATGGAACTCTTGAATGATTTCCAATGCTCTCCCGATTAGAGGTATTAAGTAAGATAAAAGCTCTGGTCCAAAGTATTAAGGAATGAGCATAGTGTTAAGAAAAAGCCAAGACATTCTAAAGGAGGGTGAATTCAACACAAAAGAGCAGTCAGAACAAGGCTTATAATCCAGAGCCATATCAGAAACTACTCCAAAACCAATTTGATATGTAAAAAATGAGACAACATGGTATGCGGGTACAATTCTCAGTTATCCGTTGTAAAGCTGTTCAATTGCCTAGTGTTTCCTTTGACTACTTCAGATACAATGGACACCTTAGTGTACTTAGAAAATTATGGAGCAGGTGGTGATTTGGGAGCAGTGCGTGAGGAGGGAGGGTTTTAGTTATGGTATAGAGAAAACTCAAGGTGTTAATCCATGCCCACTTGGGGGGGACAGAGTTTCAATCTTTGCCAGCCATCTAGGATCCAGCATTTCCCATGGCATTTTATAAACAAACACAACCCTACCCTCCTCTTGCAAGATGCAACTCTAGTATGAAAAATAACCTACAGTGTTTGCTATACAAACAATCATCTGCTTTTAATTGGACGGTTCCAAGCTAGTGCTGGCAGCTTCAGGATGTCTGGGCAGGGGTGACTTTAGAAACGTATTAAGGCTGGAATTAATGCAGCAGATTAATTAGCAAGCATGACAGGTACGCTCTTCCAGCATATAAAGTTGAACATGATAGAAGCAGAAGCTTGCTGAACAGAAGCATCAATCCGGATAAAAATTTCAAACCACAATTAGAAGGCTAGCAATTCAACATTACGTTTCTGCTATATTTACCAACAATTCCAGAAGAACAGGTGCCGTCCTGTAAAGAAAACCACTACCAGTCATGCATCACAAAGCATGCAACCCCTGACCCATATTCCTGTGCAGAATCATCCATCAACATCTGATGCTTTGGTGCTAAAAATGAGAGTGAACGGTAGTGGAAACATCTGGTACTAATTACTGGAACTATTACCTGGTTCATTCGCAGGGAGTCTGTTGCTAACAAAATTCAGTAACTGCATGACAATGTATTGTACTGGAAGTGGAGAAGAAGAACAAGGCAACACTTTATAGAAAAACAGTGGACCATCTAGGTAGGGAGTGAGGGCGGCTGTAAGAGAAGGAAAGAACACAAAACAGTTCTTTAACCAAGATACATTATTGTGGAAGCAAAATTGGTGGAAGAGGGCTTGGTGGTATAGCACCATAGCAAGGCGAGAAAGGCAGTAAAGCACCAAGAAGCGTACTGAGATGTGGTAAGGAGGAGTGTGACACAACAATAAGCATTATTAAATGTAACTCACTTTCTAGGCGGTAGTGTGAATACCACCGACTACTGAAATTAGACCATCACCTCATCTACAGGTATATTTAAAATACACCACCTCAACACTGTTTGCTGAATGGAACAAGGCTATTCCTTTAATCCCGACTTGTTGTTCAGGACGGTGCTTAAAGACCACTACAATGTATAAGATTTTTTCACAGAGATATTTGGAAGGTTAATCCAAAGATGGCATATGGTCCCCACAGCGCACTAAAATTATGATCTGGATTCTTTGCTACTTCTACATTCATGATTATAATGCTGCAAGACTTGTGTTATGGTCAGAAAAAAAGCATTATTTCAAATTATGTTTCTGTGGTACCCATTTTGCTGTAACACAAATTTACATCAACACCATCAATAACTGAGAAAACTAACCCTCAAAAATCAATACAGATAAAGAAGTCACTGATGTCTGGTGCCAGGAGTTTACTTCCAGCCTCACGATTTGCAAGACCTATTACCACTTCGTGTTTTTTCTTTACCCAAAACATACAAATTCATCACTTTCCCTTTGGTGGCTATAGAAGACAAGTAGAACCAACACAGAATGTCCCACTTGAAGAATCAGATACACGCTCTAAACACTAATTTCTCAAGAAGAATATATCATCTGCAGTGACTTGGCTGAGAACCTTTATGTAGGTCTTCTGAAAGCTTAGTACCAATGCTCTGTGTCATCATTCAAAGCCTCTACCCAAATCCAGGGCACAATATAAAATGTTCTTACTTAGTGGGAAATGTATATCACTCAGTCAGTGTTGTGCAGGTTTAACACACCAGATACCTGCCCTATTACATTGTCTTCCCTTTATGTAGGGCTTAGATGCATCCCTTGTGAAAGCCAAATGCCAGTGAAATGAGTCAGCCCATCAAAGGTCAATACACAAATCCAGAGCACACAACTACTTTTTCTTACTTAGGGTGAGTGACACTGATCTCAAAGCGTGTTGTGCCTTTTTAGCACACCAGATGCCTGCCCTATTACCTCTTCTGCCTAATGATCCAGAAACATATCTATAGTATACATCCCCACCTTAGTCATGCAGTGTCTAAAGAAAATCATGTTTCTTCTATCTTACAAAGACAGTTGACTATTAAATGCCTCTAGCAGAATCATCAAAAACTCAATGCTTCCTGCCCCATCCTCTGCAGCACAGCTGCTTTGTCTCAATGAGACACTCAACCTACATAATGAACTAACAGTTCTACATCTTTCCAATTAATCATAAAAGTACTCACAGCTTGCCAATTTCCACATATCATCAGTTGTTTATCTCTATACCATTCTTTTCTTGCCTGTCCTGGTTGCTTCATCTCAGCTGATTATCTGACAACTTCAATATTTTTAGGCCGTTCCTGTTAACCACGGGTTGGTCTATTTTCTCTCCTGAACACTAAGGAATTAAATCTTACAAATATTGCTAATAGACTACAGAACTCTGTCAGGATTTTTAGAGAAAAGTATAGAACGCTACCACGAGTTAACGAATGCCTCCGGAAAAAGTATGTTTAATTCAAATGTGTGCATGAATAAAACGTTTATAGATCAAATTAATTTACGAAATATAGTTGCACGTGTTTAAAACTTGAATGAAGGAGTTTAATCAGCGCTTTCAAAGCACCATAAACACTGCACAGGAACAGGATATAAAAATGTTAAAAAAATACCTCCAACCCTCACCGACTACCTGTATTAAAGTGCGAAAAAATAAGATTGTGGCAAACATGTCAGACTGCTCTTATTAGTACCACAGACAATTGATGATACTTTCCCAAGAGTAATCACAGATCAGGTTGCTCTCTCCAATTTGCTCTCAACTCTGTAAAATACCATAGCAGGGTTGTACCAAAATTTAAACTCGAGATAGCATAGGGAACCATAAATGCATCCTGCGACGGCACTGCAGTACTAATTACTAACTGTGTGTCACTGTGGGGTTAATTCTTAAACCTACTCTTGCTACAGTGTAGGTTGAATGGTAGGCCATCTGGAAGGTCAAAATATACAAACTTTTAAGTGATGGGCAGAAATGCATCTACTAACATGCATACAGATAATTCACTAGCTTCACATTCTTTCATGTGCATACATACCGTGCTCTCACCCAGTCAACCACAGCAACTAGAAAAGTCCTCATCTGATGTGGCTTGGCAAGAAGTTAGAAGCGATGGAATAGTAAAACCAAATGCATACGGATCTTGTGCCAACATCCAGGAAAACAACCAGATCAAGCACACAGGGAAACACCCAGTCAGAACCACAGATAATACATTCAAATACACCCCCAAACCATACAGCCAAACTAATGCTTACAGAGATAATGACGAATTCCAGCAGAAAAACTGGCCAAAAGCATATTCTGAGAGCATATTCTGAGAGCGTGCTCCAGAGTGTGGAATCCCGTCTAACCCAGGAACCTGAAACGCGTGTATACGTACTGCACAGGATGCAGGGTAATTCTCCAGATAAAGCTGTCTGAGGAACCAGAGTACTCTGTATTAACCACTCAATACATTGAGTGCAAAACAATCAGCTCCTCATACTGTAGTGTTGAATTTGTAGTGATACAGATTTTCTCCTGCCATCCCAACACAAATTTATAGAGCAAATTTAAACAGGGTTTCAATAATTGGAAAGTCACAATGTAACTCTTCTTTCACTTCTACCTCCATTCTGAATTCTTCTTGTAAGTGCTAATGCTGGATATGTGCTGGAGGACACATGCAAAGACTCCAATAAAGAAGATATGCCTGGTCAGAGCTGCATCTTTTGCGCTCACGTTTCCTATTCATGTTGCTATTCTTCTGTTAAGGAAAGAAAATGCTTACTCAGCTAACCCTCAGTAGCCCTTTCCCCAAGCTGAAAACCACAGGTCACAGAACATTTGAGAATCATGTCAGTCACAGGCGTTTGAGCATAGCTTTCTAAAAGCTCATGCTGAGCTTCCTGTACATGTTGCTGAATGAGCTTGCAGCTCAGTGAGATTGGTCTTGCAGAGGTAATGGTCCCTAGATTTGTGGAATTATTTAAAAGTGTTGATGGAACAATTTAAAGGCCCAAGTCAGCATGTATTTCACCAATCCTCTCAGGGCTGACTCCACACGGTGCTTTCGCTGGATGAAATCTTTATTTAGAATGTAGCGACCCTGACCCGAGCAAAGCTTGTTAGTGTCCACAGGAATTTCTGCATTTTGCACCAATGCTGAGCTCAGTTAGGGATGGGTTTCCCAATGGAGGCAAGAATCCAAAAGCTGCTTCCCCTGCCCAGAACACACTGTCAGTTCACATCTCAGGACAAGCCTCTTCATTTCAGACCTCACAGGTCATCCCACCTGTCTGCCTTCCACTTACTGTTTTTTATCAAGGGTGGAATGCTGCTGGCAGAAAGGTAGTGTTAAAATGCTGGGGTGGGAATTCCAATCACCAGTCTATCAGTTAAATTCAAGAAGACCTTTTTCATCCCCCTACCCAAAGTTCACAGTGTATGCTGTTCATCTTGAAACTATGGTGGGAGAGTTGGCTGCATTGGGGATTGTGGTGTTGGTGGTGGAGACTGTGGTGGGGACGGATGTGTTGTCCCTGCTATTGCTGCAGAAAAAGGGAGTTTTGAAGCAATGGGGGAGGGACAAGTTGGTATGACACCCGGTAGCTCGGTGTGTGGGCGATTATAAAAGAAGAAAGGGCACTGTTGGATGAAGAGCTCTATGATTGTCTGGTAGGTACGTGTAGCCGTTAGGGCATCCATGGTGGTGAAGTCCGGTCGCATGAGCGTAGGCCAGAAACAGATGGACAGATTTTCACTTGTCATCAGGTTCACCTTGTTATGTTGACTGACCCTGAAAAACACAAGCAGACATCAAAAAGCATCAAAAATATTGTCCAAATCAACAATGAAAAAAAGACATTTTCAGACCCCCCCACCAATTTGCTATATCTGAACAACTTACACACCACAGGGACACAAAAATTTGGACAGTGGCAAGTCCCTAATTATGGAAGAGACAGGAAAACCGAACAGAAACCAGATTTATAAACACACTCAACACAGAGCCTCAAGCTCATAGGAAAATACCCTTCAAAATCTGTTACATTTATCAATGTTTCCCAACGTAGGTGAACAAAAAGGTTCCTTAGCTGCAACTATTTAATACAAACATTATTAACTTTTGAAAGCTACGATCTTTAAATACTTTCAGTGGGACAGGGCTTAGCCTCTGAAATTCTGTGCACGCTACTGGATTCCTGCTGCTCCTTGTTGCAATCTGTCTGATCCAGTGAATCTTCCCACCAACTGTCATGTGGTCAAATTTTAGACCCGTATAGAAATGCTAACATTTTAAATACTCATTGTTTTTAAGATGCCTTCTTTTCTTAAACATGAGAACACATTTGCTTGTGCAGGATAATATTCTCTGAAACAGCATTGCTTACATTTCCACTCCAAAGGCATATCACAATACCATGAACATTCTGTACCAGGGCTACGTTCACTGAGCAAAATGTTATTTGTTATTGTCTATTTAGCAACAGAGCTATCACAATAGAATCAACAGCGGCCTGACTGGGACTTCAGCATGGCAACATGGGTGAAGAGTATTTTATAAACGGCATTGCTGCCTTGTTTAGAGGAGCATTTTGCTGGCAATGAGAGGTCACCCCATGCCGAAATTCCAGCACAGGTGATTCCCATTTACCTCTTGTGAGGGATGCTGCCCATCTCTCAATCAAGACAGGCACCCTGATGACACCCACAGGTAACGGGGGAGTTAGATCACCCTACAGGGATTTGGCAGATTCTATGTCAGGACCGGAGGCTCAGATTATGCTCAACTCTTCCTTATTTTATAGCTCAGCAGCCTTAAGAAAACATGTAACATAAGACTACAAATCCCATGAGTCTTTGTATAGTTCAGAAAACAACCATAGAGGCAGTCCCATATAAACAACATCAAGGAACAGCACTTCCGCTTTCTTCGTTGTTCAGCAGCCAGATAAGTGCCTTTCCTTGATCTTGTTTATTCCTTTGGGGAAACTGTAATGTTTTCAAGTGTGGTGTGCTTTGTGACTGGAGAGCTCTCCGGGAGGTCGTGGCCGCGCTGACGAGCGTGTCGGACGCTTAGCGTCTCCCTCTTAGTTGAGCGCTTCGATCGTGCTTGTGTTTCAGTAACAGACACTTTGCGTCTCTCTCCCTCGGTTGAGCGCTTCGATCATGCTTGAGTTTGATGACCGCTCCGGTCTAGGGGCGGGGCTTTCCCCTGCGGTGCTGCTCCCTCCTGTGCACATCGCAGTGCACCGGCGGCCTCGATAGAGAGCGCGGTACACGCAAGGAGGAGGAGGGAGGGTGACATTCCCTCTGCATTCTTGGCGTTCCTCGGCTCCTGTCGGACCGCGCGTATGACAGTTTCCTTTCAGTAGCGGGCTGCCAGTTCCTCGCGCGCCTGACAGGAGTCAGAGGTTCCATTTCACTGCCTTGCATCCTTAATTTAGTGGCTCCAGTGCATCAGTTCTTCCGCGGAGCGACAAGTCACTTTAAACTCATAATATTTAGTGTTTAGAGACAAGCCTTGGCTCATCCAACTGCCTCCCTGGGCCGGTATAATTAACCTGTCTGGAAATATTTGGGGGTATTTGCACCTGTGCTATTAAGTTTGTTAGGGCCTCATCTTGGTCCTCTTTACTATGGCGGGTGAATTGAATTCTTGGGAACCCGCGGAAGAAGAGCACTCACTTCTCCAAATTCACATGGGACTAGTGGATGCGATTGATGCATCCCTTGAGAGGGCAGTATCCTCGGCCCTAGAACCCTTGAGTTGCCGCATTATCGAACTCACGGTCCGGCGCAGGGTGGTCACCTCTACTGAGGAAGACTGGAGGGAGCCCATGGCTGACGCAAAAGGGCCCTCCAAAGGCAAAGCCAAGGCTCCAGCCACGGATCCAAGGACTGCCGCCTCTCCAGATGCCTTTGAGAGGCTGCACCAGGCCTTTCTTAAGAGACGCCTGGATAATCGAGGTGCAAGAGGATTCCCAGCCGGAGGGGACCCCCCCGAAGATGATTCCTGCCCTCAAGGAGGGGAAGATGACAGTACCGGGGAAGACACGGATGTCCCAGACGGGGATTCAGACGAATAGCCTGGTCCAAGCAGACCCTGCCGACCGGAAGGAGGCGCCAAAAAGCCCCGGCTGGATGCACCTCAAACTCACGACTCGGCAGATATCTCGGTTATGCTTAACACAGAGGACACATCATCCCCGCTCTGCGGACTGGGTACTGGCACCCATCGTGGCGTCCTATGTGGCGCCGGAAGTCGATGGACCAGGACGTCCGTGGCCGCCTGAGGGCAGAATGCCCCCGGCCATCCCTGCCGAATAAAGTGGCGAGTACCCCAGAGATTGACTGCAGAATGGCCACCTTCATCAGCAAGTTCATCAGAGATCCTAAGAAGGGTCTCGACTGTTCCTGGCGGTCCTGCCAAGACAAGGTCTTGGATGTGCTGGGGCCACTTACTAAGATTTTAGACATGGCAGAGGATGCCAAAGATGCAGGTCACTTGATAGATCCCGCAATTCTCTCGCGATGGGCGCAGCGAGCCCTATGTTTCCTTGGCAATGCGAATTGCGCATTATCAACAGAGCGTAGACGCTCTCTATTGATCAAGATTGAGCCCAGACTTGGCAAGCTGGCATCTACGGAAGCCGGGCCCGTGGCAAACGGAGGTCTCTTTGGAGACCCGTTTATTAAAGAATTGTCTCGCTATGTTAACATCTTTTCCTCCCTGGACAAGGCACAACAGTCAATAAAGAAAGTGTTCAGCGAGCAAATTTTTTGGGGGCCAGAAGAGGTAGGGGGCGCTCCTCCGGCCATCTTTCTAACTCTAACCCCCCACAAGCTCCAAACCATCAAATTGCAGAGGATGCTTGGGTTTTGCAAACAGTGATGGGCTTCCATATCGAGTTCCATGTGACTCCCCATCAACTCTCTCGTCCCAGACCTCTAGTTTTCTAACACAAGAGTGCGCAGGTGGAAGGGAAATACAAGATCTCCTAAGCAAATGGGCCATCGTGCATAGAACCCTGCATACAGAAGCTTTCGTGAGCAATTTATTCCTTGTGGACAAGAAGGACAAGGGGTTCAGGCCGGTGATTAACCTCCGAGACTTCAACCATTAGGTGGTGTATCGCAACTTCAAAATGGAAGGCATTCACCTTCTCAGAAATGTGTTGCTGCCAAACGACTGGTTGGTTCGGCCTATAAGACGCCTACCTTACGGTCCCAATTTTTCCGCCCTACAGACGGTTTCTATAGTTTCAATGGGGCGAGTTCATATAAGAGTTCACTTGTCTGCCGTTCGGGCTGTCGTCAGCTCCTTGGTGCTTCACCAAGGTGCTGAGGCCAGCCATGGAATGGCTCTGGGCTCGAGGTGTGCGCCTCAGTGTACCTGGACAACATTCTTTTGATGCACCAGGTGGAGCTCACCTTGCTCTCTCAGCTCCAATTGACTCAGAACCTTCTACAGAATCTGGGTTTTTATCCTGAATGACCAGAAATCGGTTTATGTGCCAGCACAACAAATTACCTTCTTGGGCTTCGAGGTCGACAAAGTACAGCAGTGTCTCAGAATGCCCCAGCAGAAGATGCGCCTGATTCGCTGGGAACTGCGGCGTACCATGGCGAAAGAAATGCTCGCTACGGCACTTGGCTCGGATTGTCGGTCCGTTGTCATCTTTGATACAGGCGATCTTTCCGGGGCCGTTGCATTACCGGGCTGTACAGCGTCAAAAGATGCAACACTTGCATCATGGCCTCACGTACACACAGGTGATATCCCTTTCACAGGAAGCACATACGAGCTTCATAGGTGGCTCGGGCATAGGCAGGCCTGGAATGGAAGGGCCATTTTCGGATCTGCCCCAGATCTGATGATCGAATCAGACGCCAGTCGACGGGGTTGGGGCGCCCACTGTGGAGATGTTACTACAGGCGGGCATTGGTCCGATCACGAGCAATCACTACACATCAACTGCTTAGAGCTTCTGGCCGGATCCTTCGCAATTCGGAGTCTAGCGGCCAACAAGGTCTCCTGCGCCATCATATTGAAAATGGACAATATCTCAGCAGTGTAAGTAAGTAAAGTAAGTACATTTTTTAAATTGTTTTTGATTAATTAAAACCATTACAAAAATACATTCTGATAAAACATTTTGGTAAATTGACTTCTCGATCGGTACTCTGTTAAAAAAAATATTTATGTTTCAAGACATGCATGAGTAATTTAAAAGTGCAGAGTGTCCATAGTTCAAATTGCTCGGAGCCTCTGGGGTCTATACGCAGGTTGCAGTACCCCTGGTCCTTTGCTTGGATGCTACTAGAAGCAGGAACTTAACAAGCTTCCCATTTAGTTGTGGGTCCCTTGGATTGAAGCATGCAAGTACTGCTTGTCTCCGGGTACGTATGCCTCGGTCATTAAAATGGGTTTTTAGGAGGCCTACCCTTTCCTCTTTTAGCTTGATGCAGGAGCATATTATATGTTCAATATCCTCATTTCCAACTCCGCATAGCCGGCATGAGTTCCCATAGTTTTTTCTCAGCCATGGTGGAAGATGAGGTATGGCTGGCAGGATTCCTAACCTGTGTTTTAGAAAGGCTTCTTTAGACTTCCTAGAGTACCCCAGTTCAAAGTATGCCTGTGACCCAAATGATTTGTAGCTGCACAGAGTCATCCATGCATGGCTCCTGAGTGCAAAGGCGGCTTTGTCTTCTGTGAGAGAAAGTTCCTTGATAACCTTATTTACGATGTGCTTAAAGTGCAAGTGCGTTGTTGGGATTTCCCATAGGTCGGCTAGTCCAGTAATGGCCAGTGATTCCTCCAAGTATGCTTTAGCCGGCGAGGTGGATGTGCTGCACACTTCCTGCCAGAGCTGGTGGTTCAATGTGTTCCTGGCGGAGTTCTTAATTTTATGCCAGCACTTGATGTACGAGCCCCGCCTTGCGAGGAGTTGCTTAGTTAGACCAAGCTCGAGCCGAATCTGTGCTGGCGAGGTGTATGGCGGGAGGTTTAGTATTACTCTGTATGCTTTTGCCAAGGTGGTATCCAGCAATGAAGCGTCCCTGCCTCTCAGTACCTCGCTGCCGTATGTAACTGATAATGGAATTTTTGCTTGCGCAACACAGAGAAGTGGGGCAAATGTTGGTCCTGTCAATTTTGTTTTGAGTTGCCTTAGCCTTGTCGCGATCGCCATTCCTTTCCTCTTGATGGCCTTAAGCTGGTTCGCGAATTGGCCCCCCTTGTCGATCATGACACCTAGGTACTTATACACATCGCAGTTCGCAATTGCAGTTTTTCCAAGCGACCGTTTTTTTCCATTGTTGTCAAAGTTTTAGTTTTGTCGATGTTAACTTCTAGATAGTTCTCATCAGCGTACCCATGCAGTGTGTTGAGTAGCCGTTGTAGACCTACTTGGGTGTGGCTAGTTAGAACAACATCGTCCGCATAAGACATGCTGGAAATTGTTTTTCCTCCTATTCGAGGGGCGTGCGCATTGCAAGCAGTGAGGGCTGTTGTCAAGTCTGCTGTATAAAGGTTAAAGAGAAAGGGTGCGAGAACGCACCCCTGCTTAAGGCCTTTAGTTGTTTGTATACGCCTCGACAGATGGGAGCCATTGCCGAGCTTGACCTGTATCCACGTGTTGGAATGTAATCCTATTAGGAGATTCAGGAGGGACGGAGGAACCCCCCAGAGAGCCAGTTTCTTCCAGAGGTTAGCTCGGTTGACATTGTCGAACGCTGCCTTAAAATTCACGAAGCAATAGTGGAGAGTTTGTTTAGTTAAAATTGCTTTATCGATAAGTAATGACATTGCTAAAAGGTTGGTTGTTGTTCCAGTCTCTCTACAGAACCCTGTTTGGCTAGGGGGAATTATATTTTGCTCTGTTGCCCATTCTTGTAGCTCAGTAAGTAGGTTCCCCGCAAAGTATTTTGCCTCTACATCCAATGGTGCAATTAAACGGTAGTTTTTTGGTAGGGTTTTGTCCCCAGCTTTATAAATTGGTGAAATGATGGAGCCCTTCCATGATGCGGGCAAACACCCAGTCTGCCTAGCTGAGCTGAAGATAGGAGCTAGGGTTTCTGACCAGTATTCTCAGCAGTGAGATATATCAACCGGTTAGGAGGCACATGGTCCAAGCTCCTGGCAGATTTGGCCAAGGAATTCTGGAGTTACTGTCTGACACACAAATTATTGGTCACAGCGGAGTACCTTCCAGGATCACTCAACCGGACTGCGGACTGGCACTCCAGATATCTACAGGATTACAGTGCCTGGAAGCTGGATCCGGCTATCTTTCAGAGCCTGATGACTCAGTGGGGTCCATGTCAAGTTGACCTCTTCGCGTCACGACTCAATTGCCAGATTCCCCGATTTCTCAGATGGCATCCGGACGCTCTGGCGGAGGCAACTGATGCCTTCCTGCAAGACTGGAATCTGTTCCGGGATTATGCGTTTCTCCCATTTGCCATGATACCCAGGCTCACGGCACTGGTCCGGAGGCAGAAGTCATACTGGTGACACCGCATTTGAAATCTTAAGTCTGGTATCCAGCTCTTCTGGAACTTTCTATGGATTTTCCAATCCAACTTCCTATGGATTTTCCAATCCAACTTCCCCAGACTCCTCTTCTGATGAGACTCTCGGGGCAACTAGCACTCTCTGGTTCAGGAGGGCAGCCTCAACCTTAGGGGTTGGAGGATTACAGGGGACATTGGGAAGTCCCGGGCCTTTCGGCGACAGCTTCCTCCCTTATCAGGAAGGCATGGGCAGAATCTACAGTCAAGCGGTATAGGTCTTCTTGGAGAAAGTGCTCACACTGGTGTATGCAACGGGGTTTGGATCCCGTGGGGGCCGATGTAGTCCATGTAGTCAACTACTTGTCGGAATTAGTAGTCAAGGGTTTGGCCCATCGTTCAATTAATGTGAGTAGGTTGGCAATATCTGCATGCCACATGCCCATTCAGGAGGTTACTGTGGGAGAGCATCCTCTGGTATGTAGATTGTTGAGAGGCATACGCCTGTCGTTGGCTCTCCCAAGGTATTCCTCCTTGCGGGACGTTAATACTGTGCTACGTCTGCTGCAATCTTGGCAGGATAACTCTTACCTTTCCCGTAAGGAGTTGACAGGTAAGCTAGCAAGGCTCCTTTGTCTTCTCGTGTGAACGGGTATCAGATGTCCGGGCCTTGGAGGTTACGTCACGGGTGTTCACACCGGACGGGGTGTCGTTCAAAGTTGCTCAACGTACAAAGTCTAACACTAGAGTGGGTCACTATCCAGCCATCCCGGGTCACCCGAAGTTGTGTGTTGTACGTTGTCTCAGGGTATACGAAATGATGAGGGAAGAATACAGGCCTCCAGGGGTTTCACAACTTTTTCTCTTGCTCAAGAAGCCTTTCAAAGCAGTGACAGCCGCCACGATTGCCCGTTGAGTGAGATGGGTGCTCCAGGAAGCTGGAAGTGATACAGCGGCCTTCGGAGCCCATTCAGGAAGGGGAGCCATGGCTTCGAAAGTCTTCGCCCTGGGGGGGTGCCTAGAGGACATCCTCATAGCAGCGGATTAGTCCTCGGACTCCACCTTTAAGGCCTTCTACTTTAAACCCATTTTGGGCATGGCTTCTCTGGTGGTCGACCAGCTTTGAACTAGCATAATCTGAGCCTTTGGTCCTGACATAGAATATAAAATTTCCAAGCAATCGTGAAGGTAGGCTTCAATTCTATTAAGGACGCGGAGGCGAGGATTATCCCACCCAGTGGAATCGTTATTCTTACCCTCCCTTGAAGTTGCAATCTACACGTTAGCTAAGAATTATAACTCCGGAGGGTTACGGGGTAAAGCCTATGTAGGGATAACTATGTTTTGTGAATTTATGATTGTTGATTCACCTGTTTCTTTAAAGCACTGTTACAGGGATACCAGATGTTTATCAATTTTCTGATGCGGACTCCTTGTCTTTTCAGGGTCCGAACAGAAACAAGATTATTAATGGAAAAGCGGGATCAGGTGTTTCACCCGAAGAAAGAGGACGTGCCGTTCCTTGATGTTGTTTATATGGGACGGCCTCTATGGTTATTTTCTGAACTATAACAAAAGACTCATGGGATTTGTAGTCTTTTGCTGTTACATGTTTTCTTAAGGCTGCTGAGCAATAAAATAAGGAAGAGTTTAGCATAATCCTCGCCTCCCCGTCCTTAATAGAATTGAAACTTTCCTACATGATAGCTAGGAAATTTTATATTCACCCACCTTATGCACACTAGGATAGGTAGCGCTAGGTAGGACTACAATATATAACAGTACTTATATGCAAGAATATATTCTTCAACAGCAAAATGGTTGAACTGATTATCTTCTTCACCATTCTCATAAAGCTAAATGTTATTCTGTTTCGTTCTACTGATTATTGCAGTACACATTTTACTCAAGAATCTCAATGCTTCGATAAATATTGAAACTGCATGTTGTGCATCTCTTTGGGTATGCATGAGTAACTGAACAAAAAGGTTCTAGATCTGTTTCCACAATTGTTTTTGGGAGTCAGGGTTGTCATGTTCTGAGGTTGCACATTCAATTTGTTACCTTGTCAGGTTTGGGGTACAAGGTGCACTGTAGGCTAGCAGGACTAAGGCCAACATATCTTGATGATGTGCTCAGTCCGTCTCGCACAGTTTTTACGTTTATGTTGTCCAACAAACGCACAGTTTTACTTGAGAAAGCATAAGCCATACGACACAAATTCCTCTCCTTCATATCGCCAGGTGAGAAAAAGGAATATTTGGCGCACTTGTAAGTGGAGCTGGAAACCAGGATCTTGAAGTGGGATGCAATTTCCAGACCAGTGGACCACTAATGCCTTCCTCGGTTTGCTCATTCCTCTTATTCTGCACCCCTCACCTGGTCTCCTATTCGCCGCAGGAGCGTAAATGAAAAATAATACTACCCCCTCGAGTATGAGAAGGCCAGAGATTCAGCAGATGAGCCCTTGACAAGTGACCCTTCTTTGGACCACCCTATAATCAGGCCTGAAACTGAAATACAGCTGTTGAATGTTAAACTGACAAACTTAGAGGCATTCCTGTTCACCAATTCTTAACTCTGCTTTTAATGTTCTATTCTTTGCACAGTGTAAGGTACTGTGCATTAGTAACACCAAGTTTACAGCATACCATAAAGAGATTTTGTAACAGTTCTACCAAAACAGGTTATCAATATGAATATTTCCATAACAACGATAATGGTCTTTCTTGTGTTAGAGGGGCTGCTGTGGGTTTTCACGTATAGTGCAGAATGCTGTATAAGGATAAACTGCAATTATGTTAAAGCTTACAACCCCTTGAGACCATCATTGACCTCCGGCAACTGTTCCTTCTAATTCATTGAGAGGCAACATTTCACTGCTACACCTCCCTCACTGGACAACTCTTCATGTCCTCATTATGACAAATGTACATATTTACTTATTTTGAGGATATTCCCGTAATGATTAATAAATGCACATATTGGCTGAAGTAAATGTTCGACCCATCACACTAGGACATTTGGACTTTTTAATGGCTAGGCAGGTCCCCTTGTCTGGCTCGATTACTAAATCCCTTCAAGGTGATTGCACTGTTCTTACTTTTGGTACCCCTGCTGTAACTTACTTCGCATCGAAAGCTACCATGACATTCCATTTGGATTTTATCACTAAATGTTGCCCTTGGGTTTTTCAATAAAGCCCCGTAATGCCAATATCTCAGTCAGATTTGATGCTTGTGTCCTAAATAGGATGGGCATGGTCTCCGTTTTACTCCAAAGGCTCTGGCTGATTATTCTTCATAAGGTCTGTTAATGGAAGCACAGACTCAGAAATAACTCATGTTCAAGATGCCCTAGACAAAACTTTCTAAGAGGGTCCAAAATTACCAGGTGTCGAGCATCTGAGGTAAATGACTGGTTACAGATGTGGATGCTGTCAAATTTGAATGCCAACAATTGACTCTTATTCATCATCAACAAACTTTATTCGGTTTTATGAATAAAACCATAAAAGTCAAACAAACATGAATAAAAAAACATCTTCCAAAATACAAATTATCTAGTGTTGATACGTCAAATTACAGTGGATTTATAGTAAAAATACATAGATTACAATACAGAAATTAATCACAACTTGACCCGAGTCTGAGAACAACCCGTAAAAAAATGTGTGTACAAAACAGTGTCATTAGAGAGGAGTTGTAAAAAACATAAATTCTTGTCTTACCCTCCTGAAACCAGCCTTTTTAAGAATAGGAATAATAAATCGCTTTCTAGGAACATCATAAAAACTGCAAAATATTAAAAAGTGCATCATGTCCTGAGGAGACTCACCGTCGCAGCCACAGGGCATGAGGCACTGACCTCTGTGGGAGCCACGAGGTTGAGCCAAGAGATAGTGGAAAAGGTCGAGCCGAAACCTCGTCAATAAAAAACGATCATGAATGCTTTTGAGCCCTAAAAGATATGGTTCGGTGGTTGGCACCATTTTTAACATGATGTGCCCATGCACACTGGGCTTGCACAGCTCTATTTCCTCTCTTTCGCAACGGCTACTTCTTAAAAAACACTCTTTGGCCCATGTATAGTCCCCTCTTACATATACGTTCAGGGTTAGTAAATAGTTCTGCTCTACCTAACCTGGAAAGGCCTACTCTCATTCAATTTCAGGATTTTGAGCTGGATAATATGAAGTGAAGTAGTGTGGGTAACGCAGGGGATCTCAACACCTATTGATGACTTGGTTTCTAGCGAAAAAGCAGCCGCCATTAGGGACTCAAGGGCATTCTGGGAAGTTAATAGACCTTTCTTTTCTGATGATAGTCAACCTAAATTAGAAGGTTTTATCCATCCTGATGAATGGGTTGCGCATTTTTTCTAAAATCTTCAGTGATGAGGATATTTTTAAACACACAGAAGCAGCCTGAACTCCATCTAGTACAGATATGCTCGCTTTAAGCAACGCTATTAATACCAATGCAGTTTCCAGAGCCATTTTAAAATCACCTTCAGGGAAGGCGCCAGGACCAGACGGGGTCCCTGCGGACGTCTTCAGACAGAACCCTTTAACTGTGGACGCCCCTGTTGACTAACATTTTCAAAAAAGCAGTGGGTGGACAGCTCCCAAGCACTTGGAAGGAATCTATATTAGTACCTATTTTTAAGAAAGGGAGTAGAATTGACCCTCATGTTACAGGCTCATTTCTCTTTTCAATTCCTCGATTAAGATTTTAAGGCGGGTCATTCTTCAACTCCTAGAGGATTGGGCCCTGGATAACAAGTTTTTTTCCAAGGCTCAGTATGATTTCCGCCCAGGAGTGGGAACCATTGAACAAACACAATCTACTAATGATCGGGGGTAAATATGACTAGGCCAGAGGCGGATCACTCCACATGGCCTTTCTAGACCTGTCGAGTGCCTTCGACCTAGTGGACAGGGGCAAGTGATGGATGATGATGGAGAAGGCTGTGATTAACTCTGTTCTGATTGACCTACTAAAACGCTTGCATTGGGGCACTACAGTGCGGGTGCGTTATAATGTAAATGGAGATTGCACCTGTGCTTTTAGCTCCAACAAGGGTGTAAGGCAGGGCTCCATTTTAAATGCCCCCCCTTTTTTTTTTCTTTTTTATATTAACGCCCTGGAAAAGGAGTTAGTGGCAAGAGGAAAAGACCTCCCCAGATTTGGTCCCCGTGTCATCCCGGTTTTATTATACGCGGACGACGCAGTTTTAATTGCCTGTACAGCAAATGGCCTCCTGCTTTTGCTGGATATTTTTAATGATTTTATTGGGGGGAGTGGGGGGGGGAGGGCACAATCTGAAAATGAATCATAAGAAATCTTATCATGACATATGATCCAAAGAACACGCACTTCCGTCCCCATCACAGGGATTCCATAGCTAAAGTAACCCATTTTAATTAGTTAGGGGTTTTGATATCTTCGGATTTTAGTTGGGGTAATCTTTTGTCCAAGAGAGCAGGTAAATTCGAAGGGCCAATTGACACAATTTTTAGGTTCTCAAAAAGACTTGGACATAAACCCATTAGAGAGCTTATTTCTCTCTCTATAAAAGTAAGGGTGTTTCTCAGGGGACTTATGGGGCTGGTGTCTGCAGCCACTCTCGTGTGGACAACATCCAAACAATGGAAAACCAATTCCTCTGCAGGTTACTTGCCGTGCCGAGGAGCACAGCAACTTTTATCACTCACCTGGAAGTTGAATTAGCATTTCTGGAGGACCTAGTTCGGGTTGCCCCGCTGTTGCTATGGTTAAAGATCTGGCACTCGCCCCATACAGCATTCAGTCAAATGATCCTTGCAACTGCAATCCCATGGCTCATTTATGTCCAAAAGACTCTCACAACTATAGGACTGAGTTGTTTTACAAACTTCAAAAAAACAATCCTACAGATCACATTGCAGGCTTTGTAAAACACCAGTCCATGACCTCAGTTGTTTGTTATTTAGATCTGAAGCAGACTGAGGGCCAGGAACGGTACCTTACCTGGATTACAAACTTGGAAAGCAGATTTTATCTGACCCGTTTTAGATTGGTTACTTTGCACTTCCTGGTAGCCCATCCTAAGCAGGGCGCGTGGTTCTCTTTTTTACCTCCCCGTCCTTGTGATGAGTTTTCTAAGCAATCTCTGGCCCATTTTATGTTTTTTTGCAGTTTTTTCATTCCAGACCCCGGGCGTTTTTTTAATGTCTATTACTGCACTCTTTTGGTTCTAGTTCTTTTTCTGTCTGTTTGATTTGTCTCCAACTGCTAGAATCTGAATTTTGTTGTGCAGCAGTTTTGGGCTATATCCATCAAGTACTCAAAATCAGGAAGTCTGTGACTTCTTTTATTGATTAATGCTATGTTTAATCACCTTGTATTGTGCTTGGCCTGAGATTACACTGCAATATTTTATCTATTTTAAAAATGTGTATGTATGATATTTATTCTTTTAAGGCCTTGTGCCGAATAAAGCTTCCAGCATAATAATAAATAATTACCTGCCCCCGAGGGAGCAGGTAATTATTTATTATTATGCTGGAATCTGGAAATCTGACGCTTGGACAAATCTTTACTGGGTGATTTTTATTGGGCAACAACGCATTATATACCTGCTGCAGGAATGATCACTGCATTTCCCAAATTTAAAAAGATTTCAGACTTTTTTTTCCACACCTACCCTGACAGTGATCAACCGTCAGAAGGGCTGGTCATTTGGTTGGCTCCTGATGTATTAAGTAATGCAATTCACATAGAGACAAGCACAAATAATTTTATTGATGTCTCCCCGACATGTAGGGAAGGTACATCATTCCTTATAAATAGTATAATGATTATTTTGGCAGGCAAAAACTCTCCTTTTTTGGTTGTAATAGAAGATTTTTTTGATCAATGGGTTATAGTGGCTCTCTCACTACTACTCTAATCATGGGAGATTTTATAGCCAAACTGGGTGACTGATAGGCGTTGTTTTACTGGCTAGAGATGGAATTTTGTGCTCTATTCTCAGGATTGTTATCAGTGACCTTAAAAATGACAGTAGATTAGTGGTTGATTTCCTGGTAGTTCATGACATCAATGGCTGCTGTGATCTTATCTTTTATCATAGTCCTGCAAAATACACAAATGAGGGCAGAGAATCTCCCTCAATGATGGATCGCATTACAGCCCTGACAAACTCCCTTCATGAGGCCACAGGGCAGAGTGACTACATGGCCCCAACCGTGGTGGCTGAGATGGTTTGCCATTGGTGTCTACCATACAGTAGCTCTGCAAACTGGTTCAAGTACACCTTTTAGGACGTCTCAGGCAGGTAGTGGTAAAACAAGAGATCAGAACTCAACAGTTACCCAACATACAGAATAATGTTCCGCCTACTGCTTATCTTTTGAATAAAAGTACTTTAATCACACAGCATTATTAATACTATCCTGCGCAACTAAGATAATGTGACAGGGGTTGCAATCCTGTTTGCGATCTTGAGGCGCTACACCCACCCCCTCTGAGTTCTCTTGAGTCTGTAATCCCCAGCATCTAATCTGGAATACAGTGCTGATTAGGCTCAGGTGTGCTCACTCACTCCCCAAAGCATATATAGGTATCCAAATAGTTCAGTTTGCTTAATTATTCGTAAACCGTCTTAGTTCATGCTACGGTCCTCATCTGCAATTCAGTCTTGTTCTCGACACTTCTCAAGCACCTTGGTTACCTTTATCAAGAGTTGGAGTACTAATGGGATGGATGTGTGCAGCGGTCCTGCTCTTGCAGTGCTGGGTTCTAAACTCTTGGGGCCGGTAGCAGCTTTGCTCAGAGGTTAAAGACTTTTGGGATTTCAGTGGGACAGCTCCCTGCACCAGCACTAGTTTTTAGCAGTTGCAGTCTACTTAAGCCGGGTGCAAACATGATGTTGTTATAGCGGGTGCAGACAAGATGTTGGTACACCAGATACAGCCTCAATCTTGTGGATGGCTTTGGCAGTTACAGTATACGGGCTGATCAGGGCTTTCACCTTGACGTTGCAGGAGTGCTCAAGCACCAGTCCCTTAGTCACAGTGGACTAGCAATCACACTCAATACTTGCTTTTTTTGTAGAGGTCTTGATGCAGTTCATAACTTAAACTGTCAGAAGACTGGGGGAACCCCTTTCATACAAGTCAAAGCTAGCTTCGCTCCCTAGCAGTTGCTCGTTCGTTCTCTCTTTCCGATCATTCCACATGCTGGAAACAAGACAGACTTTCCCTTCACACTCCATCTCTCTCTCTCTCTCTCAGCAGGCAGGCAGGCTTCTAGGCTCATATAACCGAAAGACAAGTAACACAATGAACATCAAAACATGAATGGACTGATTGTCCAAACAAAAGATGTTACCTAATTTTGTAAGTGTTTAGGAACAGATGTAATTTGGTAGTCAGCGCTTGCAATAAAGCAGGTTGTCTTTACCTTCTGGCCATCCCTAGTTGGAAAGAAATATTTTGAAAATTTGTTTAAACTATCTCCTGAGGCGGTGGATCTATGTGCAGTGGGTAGGTCATTACAGAGTTTTGGAGCCAGGAACATAATGAACGCCCACCTTTTCTAGGCTGACTTATATTGGGTACTTTCAGCAGAAGGAAGCTTGAGGAATGCAATGCTCTCCATGGAAGGGAGTATATCATAATATCCCTCAGATTTGCGGACCCCCACTGTAGTAGGCTCTGTGTGCGAACTTTAGGCATTTAAAAATTATGCCCTTTTGTACTGGCATCCAATGCAAATTAGCGGGAGGATAATTGACAGCCTTCTGCGGATATTGAAGATTAATCTGACGGATGCATTCTGGGGAACAGATAGATGCGGGATCAGAGTAGCCGGGAGAGCGAGGTTTTGTCATAGTTCAAACTTTCTGCAATTAGCACATGGAGAAAAGGTTGAGTTTTAAGATTTTCTTCAAACGCATCAGCTGATCCAAAACAAGAAGCAGTGACAGCCAAGGCTTGAGGAAAAGAAAAACAGGTCTTGGTCAGATATAAACACAAAATTTCTAGCAGTGGAAGATTGGTAGACAGTGCTTCGAACTCCTTGGGTCACCAAGTATTGGAACAGGCAGAGGGTCCGCTAAAGTACAGAATTTAAGCCATTTCAGAATTGAGCTTCAAATAGCTCCTTTTTATCCACTCTGCCACATAACTAAGGCATAGGATATCAAATTGAAGCCATAAGATTTAATAATAGAGGCAAAAGGGGCCACATATATGGTGATTAAAAACAGGATTGAGCGATGAGCTCTAAGGAACTCCATTTCTCAGAGACTTGGATGTGGAAGTAAATGGAGATGGCAGAACTGTCTGTATCTGTCTGTCAGAAAAGACTGTAGTCAACACTGTGCCGATCCTCCAATTCACATGCTTTCTAGATACTCCAAGAGAATAGGATGAGCAGGGTGTCAAAGGCTACTGACAGATCTAATAATACCAGAACAGCAGCTTGCCCTAGGTTCAAGTTCATCTTGATAAATTCTGCTACTTCCAGCAGTGTAGACACTGTAATTTAAGCAGGCGAAAACCCGACTAAGCTGTGAAGGAGATTAAGTTCTTCCAGGTAATCAGAAATTTGTTGATCATTTTTCCAGCATTTTTGTAGGTGCTGGAAGTAATAATATAGGCCTGAAATTGTTGAGATTGATGGGATCAGTAAAATACTTTTTTTTACCTGGGAAAATGTGGAGTAAACTTGCAGTTCAGTGGTACTTTATATGCGACGGGTCAGTAGACTACCCTCTCCTTGACAAACAGTGTTCATAGTAATGACTCACAAAAACGTGGTATGCTGCCACCACAGCTTTATGTGATTGTCCCAAGGTATGTACAGTAGTCCTATACCGACAATGAGGACACTGTTTCTGCAAACCCCCAGGTCACAGAATAGATTCTGAAACTCATAATACCAGGGACAGGCTTAGTCCTCTGTGTACATGCTGGATTAACATGATGCTACGGCCAAACAAAAGACTATGATACCCAATTTCACATGCAATAGTGCACTCAGGATAGGGGCTTTACGGGCTAACAGAGCGGTCGCAGCACTGGCTACGGCAGAGCGAGCGTGCAAACCCTTAGGGGGTTGTTTTCTGGCCAATGCGTTGCAGAGAACTATCCTTCACAAGATGGTCCGCTTCTGCGCTGCCTCCCCTTTCTTGGTTCAGACGTACACCATGAAGAGTTGATCATCCACCCGAACTCACAAGTGTGATCAAGGTAGAACCACAATGCTCTTTTTGGGTCCAACCAGTGGAGTCTCTCCTCTTCTTAGAGGACTGAGGTGGAGCGTAAAAGGTAGGCAGAGTGATGGACTGGCCTACATGGAAAAGAGTAAGATGGATGCTCAAGTTCAAAGGACCAGCTTGTCTGGGCAGAAGGTAAGGTACAGAGGGATTTGCAGACAGTGCCTGTAATTCTCTGACTCAAATATTGCCACTAGTAAGCCAGTTTTGATGGTTAAAAGTCTGAATGGGCAGTTGTTGAGCAGCTCAAAGGGAGCGTACATCAGGAATGTAAGAACCAGGCTGAGGTCCCATTGGGGGTGTAATAACAGGCACTGGTGGGAACAAGTGCTGGAGACCTTTAAGGAACCTATGTACAATATAGGGGATTTAAAAAGGGATGGCTGGTCTGGCAATCGCAGAAATGTTGAGATGGCAGAAAGATAACTTTTAAACATGCCCTAAACAGAGCTCTGCTGGGCCAAGGAAAGAATCAACAGAAGAACTTGGGAAAGGGTGCAAACAGAGGATTAACATGTACGTACGATTTATACGTACAAGCCACAAATGTTTTCCAACGGCAGCTGTACACCGTCTTTGTGGAGGGATGCCAGAACAACATTACAGACTTTGGGAGGAAGGTCGAAAACAGTCAACTGTCGCCTCTCAATCTCCATGCAAGAAGGCAGAGTGGACAAATTCGAGTGGAGGACCCTCCCCTGCTGCCACGACACTAGATCCTCCCGAAAGGGCAGTCTGATCGGAGGCTCGATGGCCATGCTCAGTAGCTCGAGATACCAGACTCTCCGTGCCCAGTCCGGAGCCCTCAAGGATGGCTAGGGTGTGGTCATTCCTGATCGTCTTGAGGACTCTGGGCAGGAGTGGTATGGGCGGAAAGGTGTACAGGAGGCCTGAGCTCCACTCAAGATGAAAAGCATCTCCGAGCGAGAGCCACCTTGGAAACTTCAGCGCGCAAAACTATTGACATTGTGCGTTCTTGGCAGAGGCGAACAGATCTAACCAAGGCTCTCCCCAATACTGAAAGAGACCTTGAACCACCCTCGGGTGGAGGTGCCATTAGGGATCCGCTAAGCATCAACGGCTGAGTTGGTTTACTCTGGCAGTCAGGGAACTTGCCATGTGTTGAACCATCAGGGATATGTCCTGCTGTTCCAGCCATGTCCAGAGACGCAGGGCTTCTTGAGAAAGGGACCAAGACCTCACCCTGCCCTGTTTGTTGCAGTACCACATGGCTGTGGTGTTGTCCATGAACACCTGCAGTAACCTTCCCTTGGTGGAGGGTAGAAAGGCTTTCAATGCCAGTCAGATGGCAAAGAGCTCCAGCATGTTGATGTGGAGTCTGGATTCCGCCAGAGACCAGAGTCCTCGGATCTCCACCTCTCCCAGTGAGATCTGGTTGGGGAAGGGAGAGGGGTCTGCCTCCGACCCAATCACGGTTCGCCAGCTACCACTTCAGGTCCTTTGCAGTTCCCTCCGAGATATGGACCATGTCGGAAAGATTACCCTGATGCTGCGTCCACTGGAACTTCAGGCCCCACTGCAGTGCCTGCATTTGCCAACGGGCATGCTTCACAAGCAGGAGGAAGGAGGGCATGAGGGCCAGCAGCCTCAGTCAGTCTCACCGAAATCCAGGACAGAGGCTAAAACATCGGTATCAGCCTGAATATCCTAGACTCGTCGCTCAGGAGGATAGGCCTGAAACTGCACCGTGTCCAGAACAGCTCCGATGAAAGGGAGCATCATGGAAGGAGTCAGGTGTGACTTCGGCATGTTGATAGCTAATCACCGGCATCACCTTGGTGAACACCCGAGGGGCACTGGTGAGGCCAAATAGGAGCACAACGAACTGAAAATGCTCGTGGCCCACCGTAAACCGTAGGCAACACCTGTGGGCAGGCAGGACAGGAATGGGGAAGTATGTATTCTGCAAGTCCAACACCACCATCCAGTCTCCAGGGCAGGCATATTGAAGTTTTCCTTCTTGAGGAAGAAATTAAGAGAGCGCAGGTCGAGAATAAGACAAAGGCCTCCATCCTTCTTGGGCACCAGAAAGTAGCGGAAACAGCAACCACAACCTTCTTCTGGAGTCAGCACTCTCTCTAGGACTCCTTTGGCAAAACGAATAGTTTCTTACCTGTCGGTGTAGTTTTGCAGCTTGAAGAATTTTCTGGATTCACATGCTGTGCATTATTCCGCCATCTAGTGGTTGGGTCCAGAATTGTTGTATTTCTTTCTTTTTTTTTTATTGTTGGTGGGCGTCCACATACCACCATTTGGTGTCCTCTTGTGACGTCGACGGGCTTCCTCCGGAAGCTTTCACCTTTGGTCGCCATCTTCGGATTCTTTTTTTTTTTTTCTTTTCCTCATCTTTCCTGGCGGAGGAGGGTGGGTTCGCTAGTGAATCCAGAAAATTCTTCAAGCTGCAAAACTACACTGACAGGTAAGAAACTATTCGTTTTGCAGCGTGAATCTTTTCTGGATTCACATGCTGTGCATAGACTTTGTGGCGGTTTGCTGGTCTTGTGGTGGCTGGGTGGAAGATGCGCTTTTGTTTGTTAATAGATGTTGTAAGACCTTTTGTCCTACTTGTGCTTCTTTATTCACTTGAATATCCACACAGTAATGTTTTGTGAATGTGTGCACTGAAGACCATGTTGCAGCCATGCAAATGTCTTGAATTGGAGTATTTGCTAGAAAACGATAGTAGCTCCTTTCTTTCTTGTGAGTGGCACCGAGGGGCACCTTGTAATGCTTGTCCTGCTTGCTTGTGGCATAATTGTATGGCTTGTGCTTTCCATATTGCAATGGTGTTTTTGGTTACAGGTCTTCCCAAAAAACTGTTAGCAAAGGATACAAAGAACTGTTTTGTTTTCCTGTATTCCTTGGCTCTTTCAATGTAATACATGACCACCCTTCTAGCGTCAAGCGTGTGCAAAGATTTTTCTACTTTGGTCTTTGGGTTTTGAAAGAAACTTGGTATTTGTATACTTTGGTTTATATGTGAACTTTTGATACCACCTTTGGTATGAATTGTGGATCTGTTCTCATGACAATCCTGTTATTATGTATCTGGAAGTAGGGTTCCTGTAGTGTAAGCGCCTGCAGTTCACTAGCTCTACGTAGAGATGTTATTGCCACTAAAAAGGCAGTCTTTATTGTGAGGAATTGTGGCGTTGCTTTGTGTAGTGGTTCAAATGGTGTTTTCATCATTTGTGCAAGAACTATATGCAGATTCCATGTGGGTGCTGGCACCTTCTTTGGAGGTGCTATTCTTTTTGCTCCTTCTAGGAACTTTTTGACCACGTGAGAAGTGAAAAAACTTTTCCCTGTTTCACCTCTTGTATACGCTACAATTGCTGCTAAGTGCACTTTTAATGACGTATAGCATAGTTTACTTTCTAGTAAATGTGTCAAGTATTTTAGCACTGTTCTCTCCTTTGTAATCTTTTTTGAAAGACGTTTTTTAAGGCACCATTGTGTAACTCTCTTCCATTTCGCTGTATAACTTTTCCTTGTTGTTGGTTTCCTAGCTTCTCTTAGAACAGCCATTGTGCTTTCCGGTAGTTTGAGATGTGCAAATTCTAAGTCCTCAGGAGCCATGCTGCTAGGCTTAAGCTCTCTGGCTGAAGTACTTTTCCGTTTTGCATTGTTAGTAAGTCTTGCTTTCTTGCTAATTTGTGCATTGTTCCTTGAGACATCTCCATTATCTCTGAGAACCAAGTTTGCCTGGCCCACTGCGGTGCAATGAGAATCATTGTAATTCGGCTGATTTTGCATTTGTTGATCACCCTGTTCAGCAGTGGTATTGGGGGAAAAGCATAAGCAAATATCCCTGACCAGTCTATCCATAGCGCATTCCCTAAGGACTGATTGCAAGGTTGCCTGGATGCGAAGTTATAGCATTTTGCATTGTGGGGTGTTGCAAATAGGTCTATTTGCGGTGTTCCCCATTTCCTGAAAACCTTTTGGAGTTCTGATTGATTCAGTTCCCACTCATGGGATGATGACGTTTGTCTGCTCAGTCTGCTTCTACATTGTCCTTTCCTGGTAGGTGTACTGCTATTATGTCTATTTTCTTTGGAATTGCCCATCTCGAAAGTTCTTGAGCTAGCATTGAGAGTGCTACAGACTGAGTTCCTCCTTGCTTGTTTATGTCAAACATGGTGGTTGTGTTGTCTGTTTGTATCAACACCTTCTTTCCGTGGAGCTCTTTCTGAAAGGCTTTTAAGGCTAAGAATACTGTTTTTAACTCCAAGATATTGATGTGTTTCACTGCATCCTGCTGTGTCCACAATCCCCTCACTTTGAGGTTGTTCATGTGAGCTCCCCATCGTATTTGGGAAGCATCTGTTGTTATGGGCACTGTCGGAGTTGGTTGAGTGAAAAGTCTGCCCTGTGCTATGTTTGCTTTGTTCCACCATGCCATCTCCTGATGAACTGTTTACGTGACAACCACTAGATCCTCCCAACTCCCTGTTGCCTGTGACCATTGTGTTTGTAGACATTCTTGAAATGGTCTCATGTGTAATTGAATGTTGGGAATTAAATGAATGCATGAAGCCATCATTCCCAGTAGTTTCCCCACTGATCTCACTGTCAGAGGTTGACCCTTCTGGTATAGATGAGTCTCCTTCAATAAGGCTAATCTCCTCTTTTTGATTGGGAACGCCTTTCCGAACACTGTATTTATTGCTACGCCTAAGAATACTTTTAGGAGTTCTGGCTCTGTTGACGATTTTTCCCAATGTATTGAAAATCCGAGTTGAACTAGTGTCTATCACCTGTTGTATATGCTGTTTGCAGAGACTGTAGGAGTTTGCTCTTACTAACCAGTCGTCTAAGTACAGGTGAACATGAATTTCTTGCCTTCTTAGATGAGCGGCTCCTGCTGCTAGGCACTTTGTGAACACTCTTGGTGCAGATTTTAGTGCGAATGTCAGTACTTTGAATTGGTAGTGTGTTTTGTTGACCACAAATCTTAACAGATTCTTGTGTCTTTTGTTCATAGGGATGTGCAAGTATGCATCCTTTAAGTCTATGGTTGCCATGTAATCTCCTTTTTGCAATTGAGGTATCATCTCTTGCAGTGTAGTCATCTTGAATCTTAGTGTTTTTATAAATTTGTTTAAAAAACTCAGGTCTAATATTGGGCGTAATGTTCCGTCTACCTTTGGGATTAGGAAGTACGTGGAATAAACTCAGTTCTTTTCTTTGTGTGGTACATGCTCTATTGCATGTTTCTTTTGAAGTTCTTTCACCTCTTGGAGTAGTTGAGATAATTCTGGTTTGAATGTATCTTCTTGATTGGTCTCCTGTTTGGAGGTTGTTTTGCAGTAACCGTACTGTATTATGTTTAAAATCCATATGTCTGAAGTGATGTCCTTCCATTTTTGAAGGTAAAATTTTAGTCTGCCTCCTACAGGTGTTGTATGCTGGAGGAACTGTAAACTTACAGGATGTTGTTTTTGTAGAGGTTGAGTTATTGTGGGCACACTTACTGTTGTTATTGGTGAGTGTGCATGGTTTTGACTGCAGTCACTTAGTTGTGGTTTGTGGTCCGCCTCTTTGTGGCTGGCCTCTGCCACGGGGACGCCCTCGAAAGGATTGCCTTCCTTGTTGATACTGCCAGCTCTGCTGCTGCCCCTGGCTTGTTCCTTGGTATGTTTGTTGGCAAGCTTGATGTGAGGTAGTAGGTTGGTGGGTACCTCTACCTGCTGGTCTTGAGGGTGTGCCCCTACGCATGCCTCTGAATTGTAGGGCGGCCATGGAACTTACTGTCTCGTGGTCCTTTTTTAATTGGTTGAGTTTGTCGTCAACCACACTTCCAAACAGTTGTTCGCCATTGAATGGTGAGTTTATGATATTGCTTTGCACTTCTGGCTTGAAACCGGACATTCTCAGCCATGCGTGCCTCCTTTCTGTGATGCCAATCATCATTTGTCTGCTTGATGTCTCTGCAGCATCTAGGGCTGACTTTAAACATGTGTTAGCAATGTTTTTACACTCTTCCACCAAGTCCAAGTGGCTAGCTCTTCTTTGGAACTGCTCAGGTAGGTTCTTTAACAGTTCTCCTACCTCTTCCCAATGTTGATAAGCATGTCTGTTTAGTAATGTATTAGAATTAGCTATGCGCCATTGGTTTGCTGCACTTTCTACCTTTCTCCCGACAAGGTCCATACTTTTGCTTTCCTTGTCTGGAGGTGGACCCAATCTGGTTGGTACATTAGCCCTTTTCCTAGCTGAGGAAGTAATAATAGAGTCAGCAGGTACAGACCCTCTGATGTATATAGGGTCTTTAGAAGAATGCTTGTACTTCTTTTCTGCTCTTGGTGTGATAGCTTTGCATGTTGCAGGCTCTTTGAAGGCCTCCTTTCCCTGATCCAATACACTTGGCAGCATTGGAAGGAATTGATTTCTTGATTGTGTTGGCAACAAAGTCTCTAATAGAAAACATGATTGGGTTTTTCTTCCTCCAACTGCACTCCATATGTTTCAGCTGCCTTTTTAATCACCTGATTATACATCCCAATGTCATCTGGTGGTGATGGCCTCGAAGGATATGTTTCCACAGCCTCCTCAGGTGATTCGGCGTCGAGATCTTGCCATGGCAGGTCTTGAGTCTCTGAGATCGCCGATCCCGCATGTGTGTTCTTAGTCTTCCCCCTCTTCCCCGAAGAATTCTTCTTCGTCGAGCGGCTCGGGTGTTGTCGGAGGCATTACTTCCTCGACGACCTTCTCCACTTCTATTGTACTTTTCGGTGGTATCTTGAATTGTTTCAAGCTTTCGTCGAAATCTTTTTACATTGTAAAATACTAGCCATTTCAGCTTCCAGCCTTTTCCTCTTCTCCATCTCGGCCACGTGTATTTAACGTCGAGCCCTTCGGCTTTCCTCTTCGTGCTTGTCGACGCTGATCCGGCTGTCGAAGCCTGTTTTGACCTCTCCTTTTTCGACGCTGAGACCTCTTTTTCCTGACCGTCTTTTGACGTCTTGGATCTTTCGAGGGTCTTTGCCGTCACGGAGTCCTTGTCCAAGGATCCGACGGAGTGTTTGTCTTTGGATGCAACTGCGGTCGTCGAGTGCTTCGACGCCGAGGCTCCTTTTGTGGGTCTAGAGTCTGTTTCTCGAGACTCTTCTACTTTTTTAGAGGTAGACGACTCTTACCTCCTTCGAAGTCTTCTCGACCTCCACAACTGAAACGTCTGTCCTCGTCGCCTTCGGCGACATAGTCCCCATCTTCGCTGGAGAGGCCCAAGTCTTGCAGCGATGGTGGTGGTGGTCCTTGGCCTTGCATGGCATAGTTGGCTCTTCTCTGTCTTTCTCTCACCCTCAACGTCTTTGGGGTGAAGTTGGAGCAGGCGTTGCAGTCCTCGCTTCGGTGATCCAGCGGTAGGCAAAGGTTGCAGACCGGATGCTGATCCTTTTGTGCATACTTGTGGTGACAATTTTTGCAGAACTTGAACTGCGGCGTCTTGTCCATTACCGAGCACAGGGAGCTCCCTGCATGCGCATTCTCCGTTCGTCGTCGAAGACTTGGATTTTCACCTTTCGTCGGACTCCGGTCCTTTGGATTGAAGTCCTGAATGTCAAAATGTAGTACCGCAGAAGTTTTTCCTTATTTTTTGTCGATTCTTCTCTCCAATATCGGGAGCTCCTTCAGTATCGATCCAGACCCAACAGCGGAAAAAAGAATCTGAAGATGGCGACCAAAGGTGGGAGCTTCTGGAGGAAGCCCATCGACGTCACAAGAGGACACCAAATGGTGATATGTCGACGCCCACCAACCAAAAAAAAATAAAAAGAGAATACAACAATTCCGGACCCAACCACTAGATGGTGGAATAATGCACAGCATGTGAATCCAGAAAAGATTCACGCGGCAAAACAGCCATCACCTCCTGGCGGAGAAGAAGTAGGTGGTCCTCCGTCAGCCTGCCGTGAGTAGGTGGCACAGAGGAAGGGGTAATCTCGAAAGGGAAGGGAGTAGCTCCTCCGGACAATTTACAAAACCCACCTTGTTGACCGATGTTATGGATGGCCAGCGGGGCAAGTGATGGCAAATACTGCTGCCCACTGGATGCCCATGATGGTAAACAGTGCTGCGACTAGGAGGGATTGGAGGCTGCAGCTGCTGGGGGATTGGTGGACTGACCTGACTGCTGGCCACCCGACCCACGGGGCCGGTAGGAACCATGTCCGCGGCCACGCAGAGGCTGGAAAGCGTGCGTGTCGCGGTGGCTGAGCGGGTAAAGACGAGGTTGTACGCTCCTTCCGTGGCCACGAAAGGAGCAAAAGGAGGATTGAGAGGGACAAGGGGCCAGAGAAAGGCCCAAGGACCTGGCCATAGCCCTGTTGTCCTTAAAGCGCTCCAGCGCCGAATCCGCCTGGTCTCCGAAGAGATGGGAGCCATCAAAGGGCATGTTCATGAGTGAGCACATCCCCAGAAAAGCCAGTCATCCTCAACCAGGCGTGGCATCGCAGCGCCACTGTCAAAGAAACCGCTCTGCCTACTGAGTGGGTTGTGTCTAGCCCACAGCAGATGGTGAACTGAACTGCATCCCTCCCACCAGCAACAGCCTGGGAGAGCACGGCCCGGGTCTCCTTAGGGACCTTTGGCAGCACCTGCACAACCGTATCCTACAGGGCGTGGGAATAGCAGCTCAAAAGGCACGCAGTGTTCAAAGACCACAGTGCAAGGCTGGCAGAAGAAAACAACTTCGTCCCAAGATTCTCCAGCCTCTTGGATTCCCTGTACGGGGGTGTGGTAGGGTATACACCAGGATTTACAAGGGGCGTTGAGGCTTGGACCACCAAGCTCTCTGGGGTAGGGTGAGCAATTTGGGTCTCTTGGAGCGGGCGGTGGCAGCGGGCAAACTTCCTATTCACAGGAGCCCCTGTGTTGGGCTTGGACTAAGTCCCTAACAGGATGTCAATAAGTGCCTCATTGAAAAAGAGAAGCGGTTCTGAAGGGGATACTCCCGGCTGAAGCACTTCTGCCAAGACATTAGCCTTGACTGCCACAGAGGGCCAGCTAAGGTCCAGGACCTCAGCTGCCCTCGCCGCCACCATTGCGAAGCAAGCTCCCTCCTCCATAGCCACGGTAGGGGGAAAAAGCAAACCAATAGCTGGAGAAGTATCCAGTCCACTGACTTTACGCAAATCCTCACACCAGTCCATTTGTTCTTTATAAGGCTGGTACTCCTCAGGGTCCAGCGACCCGTCTTATTCCTGCCCGAGTCCTAGTCCGTAAGAATAGGGCTCAGGCTCGGGAATGGAAGGCATTGCGCCAGAGCCGGCATTTGACAACGCCCTCCGGATCCGTGTCGGATTCAGGGATGAGAATGGGGATGGTGCTGGGAGCGTCAGACTCAGGATCGGCGTCAGCGAAGGTTGAGGTCGTATGACCAGTGCAGATCCAGTTACATCAGTGGATTCCTGGGGCACAAATGGTGGTGGAGCCGCCGGAGTGTGTCCAGTAGGGGTCTCTTCAGAACTCAAAGGCGCGCCGGAGGGAGCGGGCCACCCAAATATGAGGTGCATGGCCTCATAAAATTCTTTCAATTGGGTGGGGGTCGCTCTGGCTCCTGGGAAAGTCGGGGAGGCGTGGAGCCAGGCCTTGAGTGGTGACGTTCCCTCGTCTCGTCGGCTGACCAGGTGAAGTCGAAGCATGCTTTGACATTTTTCTTCTTGTGGGACTTCAACTTACATGAATGGCTCGATGACTTAGAGTGTGACGATGACCAAGGGCTCTGCGAACACTCCCAGTATCTTCCTCTTGACTGGGACCTTGACCGTAGTGGCACTGCACATCCAGCCGTCATAAGCTTGAGGGATCGCTCCCTCAAGGCCTTTGGGTGCATGACATGGCAGACGGGGCAGGCCTTCGGGTTATGGTCCCGCTCCAGGCACCTGAGGCATACAAGGTGCGGGTCCGTCACGGACATCTGTCCGTGACAGGTGCTGCAGAGCTTGAAGCCGGCCTTCTTCAATGACATTTCTGCCACACCACGAGGTAAACCTAAAAAAGAAACTTTGACAAAGCGTCGAAAAAGACTAGTCAAAAGGAACTAAGGGGAAGTAGATCTTCCTAGGTCTGTGCTGGCTGGCGCGAAAAGAACGGATGTCAGCCCAGTTGGGTGGCGCCTATATAGAAACCCCAAACATAATTTCCAGGGCGGACGACGCCAACAATGCCACGCGGAGCTGCAAAATGCCACCTACCGGTGCGCAGGGGTACTGCTCACAAAAAAAGTCCATATCCAGTCTGACGCCTGGGGATAATTCTAAAGTAAGGAATTTGCAGCTAGAAGTCTCTATAAGATATCACCGTGCTGGGGTGGCACCTAAACAGGCACCGTGCGCGACTTCCGGCGTGGATGACGCCAAGTGGAGCCGAACGAAGCCACCTACCAGTGCGCATGGGTGCTGCTCGTCAAAAGTTTCCAGATCTAGTCTGAAGCCTTGGGATTATTCTAAGGTAAGGAATCTGTGGATAGAAGTCTCCATCAGATATATAAACAAATGTTCTATCCAGGTTTTGATAGCAGACCAAAGTGTAGTGCAATTCTGAGCAGAATATCTTCGTGTGCCTTTAATTATTTATCTGTTCAATGCAAGTTTCATTACATTCTTATAATAGTGCTGGGTCCTGCCTAGTAATGTAACAGTTAAATGCGTTCAATCGCCCAATCCATCATGTCCCAGTTTCGATACACTAATTTTCAACAGGGCCACATATACCATGCTTTTCTAGGAGTAGCATCTCCTGTTTAAAGACTCTTGGGTGACAGTAAATGTGTTGTCTGTAAAATTTCCGCAGTTTACCAGAGCCAAGTTTGAATTCTTTCACATAACATTTTCAAGCTATTGTGAAGGTGAAACAATAAAGCTTTCAGTCACTCAACATGGCTCAAAAACCAAAAAGACAGCATATTCTTGCAGAAATGCAGATTTATGCCACATATGTCCAGTCAGAAGGCAGATCATGTCTGTGGAAAAACACCCCTATAATGATGTAATTACTCAATCTAGTTCACTGAAAAATAAAAGTTGCTAAACCTTATTGCAGCCAAACATCGTGTCTCTAAACGAATCTTAGACTGACTGACCTGTTCAGATGAGAAATTACATATTTGCAGAGTTCAAAGTTCTCCTTTGGGAATTTCCTCAGCACCTCCTTCAGTGCATGTAGTTTTTGATCACGGTCGTTGATTTCTGGGAAAGTCAAAAACAAAGACAGAGCCAGAACAGATTAAAAGAACGCTTTTAAGGATAATAAAAAGAAAAAACTTCTTTCCACAATCACGGAATGCGCCTTTTTATTTTTTAAATAGGGACCAGGCAGCTCAAGATTTCAGAATAGCAGTCTCACAAAGTTTGTTGAGATTGATAATTTGATTTATTTTATAACAAAAAAAAATAATACTATGTCTGTCCTTGCCAACACGTGTTTTGCGATATTTGAAACGGTTTCCTCTAGGCAGATAATGTTCAATTTGACTCTAAAATAAAAATATAAATAAAATATTACAGTAAATAGAGTATTGCTACACAAATTACGGACTTTTCATTCATATTTAAATTACATTTAATATCACTATCTCATCAATTTCTAATATTACTCAAGATAGTTCTTCCTTTATGTAAATCCTTGCTAATCTGTTGCAAAATCCTCCACTGATGGTGAATAAGTATTATGATTATGACAATTTTATGATGAAGTGAGGTAAAGTCTATTTGATAATACAAAAGGAAATAAACTAGGAAAAACCTAAAGGAAATGAGAGATATGACTCAATGTTTACAGGTGACATAGATAAACTGAGCATCAGAATGCTAACATTTAGTAAATTATCTTTATTCTACTGTTAATCAATTACTGTATCAAATGTAAATCTGTAGATCAAATAGTCAAAACTATACTTAACAAATGAGGACATTATAACAGATGAGCATGGATCAAAAAAGGAAGAATGATGGGTAAACTTGTCAATCATTTGACAAGTTGTTGAGAAAATATAATGAAGTGCAATGCAAATATCATGCAATATGATTTTATTTCTAATTTGATTTTATATACAAACTGAATCTTATTTTGCAGCCCAAGTGATATTAAATATTACTGTTGGCAAGTACTACACATGTAATAATATTGGCAATGACCGGAGTAATAAGATTGCCCAGGACACTATTCCTTTTGAATTAGCAAATGAAAAACACATTCTGATCATCCAAGTCAACCTACTGTGTGAGACTGGTATTTTGAAATGTAGAATCTAATGATACATATGAAAAAAAGGTGAACCCCAAGATTATGTAAAAACAATTTTGATTGTGTTTGGAGTAGGACAACACTACACACTGAAAGAAGCACAACACACCAACCAACTGTTATCCTACTCCTCACACAATTAAATGTCCCTCACCACAATGACACTTACTTGTACTCACAGTACAAAGTACCCACAACTCCCTTCTTTCAAACTCATGGGATTACCACAATTGGCTGGAGGGAAGACCACGCGGTACAGCAATAGTTCATTTTCAACCCTGGGTGCAGGGAATCAACAGGTTACTTACCTGTAACATCTTATCAGATTTTATATGTTTGATAGTCACATGCTTGAATTATTGCTTGTTAAGCTGGGAGTCATTCAGTAATTTTCAAACTGCAGAACTCCTTAAACAAAAGGCCTAAAGGTCCAAAGATACTGTCACATTAGCAGTGATTGACCTTCTACAAAAAGATCCAAATGTTAGCCAATTAGAAGACCACATTCTGTACACCAATCCCACAGAGGCTACCCCACTTCACATTTCGAAGCACATTGTAGAAGTATATGTTGCATGAGAGAGTCAGCCGTGGATCAGGGTAGCTCATGTGAATCTGTGACAAAAACCAATGCTGGAGAACTGAGTTACACGTAAATTGTTTCTTCTCCAGCACTGCGGCCAGAATAGATTCACATGTTTAAATCTGAAACAAAGTAGATCACAACCATATTATGCAGAAGTACATTTAAAATCATTTGGAATATGGTAACATATATGAATTCCTTCTGAATGTTTGTTAATTCAGTAAGATGTATGGCTATTTGTCACAATAAAGCCCACTGGTGCTGCTTTGGCTCTCAGGTACTCAGTCATCACAACCCAGTGAAGCACAAGTTACTAACTTGTGTAACGATATATCTGTAAGAGACAGTAGTTAGTGACAGATTCCTTACCTTAGAATATCCCCAGGCGTCAGGCTGGATCCGGAAAGTTTTTGCGCAGCAGTACCCCTGCGCGTCGGTAGGCGGCTCCGCGTCCGTCGTCGGCGTCGTGATCGCCGGGATGACGTCGCGGGCAGTACTTAGACGCCGCCCCTGCGCGCTGACGTCAGTTCTGTACACGACTTTCCGCGCCAGGAACGCAGAGCCATGCAAGAAGCTGACATAGGTGTCTGAAAAATACTAGGGCCCTGAAAGGGATGTCCTTAACCCTAGAAATCAGTTCGCAGAACGGGGAGGATGGGTGGGGCGGTAAGGAATCTGTCACTAACTACTGTCTCTTACAGATAGATCGTTACACAAGTTAGTGACTTGTGCATCTGAAAGAGACACGTTAGTGACAGATTCCTTACCTTAGAATAGATACCCCAGCAATACCAACCCCGGTGGTGGGTCTGCGAACCAAGATCAGACAAGGAAGTCCTGGAGGACAGAACGGCCAAAGAAGCCGTCCCTCCGGACCTGACTGTCAAGGCAGTAATGCTTTGTAAACGTGTGCAGCGAGGCCCACGTAGCTGCTTGACAGATAACCGGCAATGGAACCCCGCGGCCCTAGGCAGCTGCCGTTGTCCTGCTGGAATGGGCACGCAGCCCAACAGGAGGCTCCTTCTCAGCCAAAGAATAGCAGGTCTTGATGCACAAGGTAACCCAGCGGGAGATGGTTCTCTTGTGCACCGCCCGACCTTTTTTGGCGCCCACGTAGCCAACAAAGAGCTGGTCATCCACCCGGAAGTGTTTTGTGCGGTCGATATAGAAGGAGAGCGCACGTTTTGGGTCCAGACGGTGGAGCCTCTCTTCCTCTCTGGAAGGATGCGGAGGCGGAAAGAAGGTAGGCAAAGTGATGGTCTGCCCAATGTGGAAGGCAGTAACCACCTTTGGCAAGAAGGACGGACGCGTCCGAAGAACAACCTTGTCTGGATGAACAGACAGAAAGGGAGGTTTGCAAGATAGAGCCTGGAGCTCACTCACCCGCCGAGCAGAGGTGATGACCACCAGAAAGGCTGTCTTCAGAGTCAGAAGACGAAGAGGACAGTTATGTAGAGGCTCAAAGGGAGCGCACATTAAAAAGGTAAGAACCAAGTTCAAGTCCCACTGAGGCATTACAAACGGAACAGGAGGGAAGAGGTGTGTAATGCCTTTTAAGAACCTGTTAACAACAGGGGACTTGAAAAGGGAGGGCTGATCAGGGAGCCTGAGGAAGGCCGAGATAGCACAAAGATAACCCTTGATGGTACCCAGGGCAGAACCCTGTTGGGCCAGAGAAAGAAGGAACAGAAGGACCTCAGAAAGAGGGGCAGAAAGGGGATTCACAGCCTTTGCTGTGCACCATGCCACAAATTTGTTCCACCTGCAGGCGTATACCACCTTAGTGGAGGGACGCCTGGCTGCCAGAATCACATCACAAACTTCGGGAGGCAAGTCGAAAGGAATCAACTGCCGCCGCTCAATCTCCACGCAAGCAGGTGTAGACTGGACAGGTTCGGGTGGAGGACCGTCCCCTGCTGCTGCGACAGAAGATCCTCCCGAAGAGGCAGACGGATCGGGGGATCTACGCTCATACTGAGTAGCTCGGGATACCAAACTCTTCGAGCCCAGTCCGGAGCCACAAGAATGACTTGGGCCCGGTCGTGCCGAATCTTCTTCAACACTCTGGGTAGAAGTGGTATAGGCGGAAAGGCGTACAATAGACCGCAACTCCACTCGTGACGAAAAGAGTCGCCGAGCGAGTGCCGCCTTGGAAATTCCAACGCGCAGAACTGATGACATTGCGCGTTCTCTTCGGTGGCGAATAGATCTAACCAAGGCTCTCCCCACTGTAGAAAGAGTCCTTGCGCCACTTCCGAGTGAAGACGCCATTCGTGATCCATCATGCACCTGCGGCTGAGTTCGTCCGCCCTGGCGTTCAGGGAACCTGCCAGGTGTTGAACCATCAGGAACATGCCCTGATGTTCCAGCCATGTCCAGAGGCGCAGAGCCTCCTGACAAAGGGTCCAAGACCCCACCCCGCCCTGTTTGTTGCAGTACCACATGGCGGTGGTGTTGTCTGTGAACACCTGCACTACCTTCTCTTTGACAGAGGAAGGAATGCCTTGAGTGCAAGTCGGATCGCCCGGAGCTCCAGAAGGTTGATATGGAGCCGGGACTCCGCCGGAGACCAGAGGCCTCTGATCTCCGCCTCTCCCATGTGACTGCCCCATCCCAGAAGGGACGCGTCCGTCACAACTGTATGCTCTGGCTGGGGAAGGGAGAGGGATCTGCCCATGACCCATTGCCGGTTCGAGAGCCACCACTGCAACTGTTTTGCAGTCCCCTCCGAGATCTGGACGTGATCGGACAGGTTGCCCTGGTGCTGCGCCCACTGGAACTTCAGGTCCCACTGCAGAGCCCGCATATGCCATCTGGCATGATTGACCAGCAGGATGCAGGAGGCCATGAGGCCCAGCAGCCTCAGGGTCATCCTTACCGAAACCCAGGATAAAGGCCGAAAGATCGGAATCATAGCCTGAATATCCCGGACTCGCCGTTCGGGAGGATAGGCCCGAAACTGCGTCGTGTCCAGAACTGCTCCGATGAAAAGGAGCTGTGGAGAAGGAATCAGATGCGACTTCGGCACATTGATGGAGAACCCCAGCGAGTGCAGGAGTTCGGCCGTAGTCTGGAGGTGGGAGACGACTGCCTGGGACGAGCCCGCCTTCAGCAGCCAGTCGTCGAGGTAGGGGAAGACTGAAACCCCTGCCCGGCGCAGATGAGCCGCGACCACCGCCATCACTTTCGTGAACACCCGAGGGGCACTGGTAAGGCCAAAGGGGAGCACGGTGAACTGAAAATGCTCGTGGCCTACCGTGAACCGAAGGTAACGCCGGTGGGCCGGCAGGACGGGGATGTGGAAATATGCGTCCTGCAAGTCCAACGCTACCAACCAGTCTCCAGGGTCGAGGGCAGTCAAGACCTGAGCTAGGGTGAGCATCTTGAACTTCTCCTTCCGGAGGAAGCGATTGACGTTCCGGAGGTCCAAGATAGGACGCATGTCCTCCTTGTCCTTTTTGGGCACCAGAAAGTAGTGGGAGTAGCAACCACGCCCTACTTCTGGGGTCGGAACATGCTCGATGGCCCTCTTGGTCAAGAGGGCCGTGACTTCCTTCTGTAGAAGCACCAAGTGATCCCCTGACATGCGGTGGAGTTGAGGTGGCATGGCTGGGGGGTGGTCTCGAAGGGGAGGGAGTAGCCCCTTCGGACAATGTCCAAGACCCACCTGTCCGAGGTGATGGTGCGCCAGTGGGGAAGGTGATGGCGGACCCTGCCCCCTACTGGCGTGCCGTGCACCTGAAAGGAGGGACTAGGAGGGCTTGGAGGCCGCGGACGGGTTGGAGGTGGTGGCCTGACCCGCACGCTGGTTGCCCGATCCGCCACGGCGGAATCCACGTCCTCGGCCACGCGAAGACGCCTGCTGCGCGGGCCGGTGGCTGGGCTGCTGACGTGAAGGGCGCCCCTACCGTGGCCACGATAGGGGCGAAAAGCAGAAGGCAGCGGAGGGCGTGTAGCAGAAAGGCCCAGGGACTTGGCAGTAGCCCGTGAGTCCTTAAAGCGCTCCAACGCATGGTCTGCTTTGGACCCAAAAGACCGACTCCATCAAAGGGCATGTCCATGAGAGTATTCTGGACATCCCCTGAAAAACCAGTGGTTCTCAGCCAGGCGTGGCGGCGGAGCGCCACCGTCGTTGCAATCGACCTGCCCAGCGAGTCGGCGGTGTCAAGGCCAGAACGGATAGTGTATTTGGCCGCATCCCTTCCTTCCGCAATGGCGCGGGAAAGCAGTGCCTGGACCTCCTCAGGGCACTGGGGCAAAACATCCGCCACCGAATCCCACAGAGAGTGGGTATATCGGCCCAAAAGACAAGCGGTGTTAACGGACCGCAAGCCAGCACTGGAGGAAGAAAAACCTTTCTTCCCAAACTGATCCAGGCGTTTGGATTCCCTATCCGGAGGAGCGGTAGGGAAGGCGGTTTGGGAAGCGGAGGCTTGGACAACCAAGCTCTCAGGAGTGGGGTGGACAGAAAGAAACAGGGGGTCGCCCGGAGCGGGGCGATGGCGTCGTGACACGTTCCGATCCACAGGAGCCCCTGTGTTGGGCTTGGACCAGGCGCCCAAAAGAACGTCTGTGAGGGCGTCGTTAAACGGCAGCACAGTCTCCGCAGAGGAGGCTGCCGGCTGAAGCACCTCTGTCAAGATGTTAGGCTTGACCGTCAAAGTAGGGAGCTGGAGACGTAAGGCCCCAGCAGCCCTACGCAACACCGTACCAAAATTGGCCCCCTCCTCCGTAGCCACGGGAGGAGACAGCATGCCAGTGTCAGGAGAAGTATCCAGACCACTGGCCTCCCTAGACTCTCTGTCCAGTCCTCATCATACTGACAGTTGCGAGTCAGAGGGTCATCAGACCCCTCCCAGTCCTCCTGGTCCTCCTCTGGTTCAAAATAAGGAGGAGGAGGGACATTTGGGACCCAAGGTCCCATCGGCGCCGGAGCCGGCGTCGAGCGACGTCGCTCCGGGTCCATGTCCGGAGCCGGAAGGAACCGGGGACGACGCCGCCCGGAGCCCAGGGCGGCGTCGAGAACGGCACCGGAGACATCGGCGCCGGCGGAGGTGTCGTGAGGTCGACCGGCGTCGATGGGGGTTGTGGAGCCGGGATCGAGGCCGGGGCCGAAGCCGGAGCCGGGATCGAGGCTGGAGTCCCGGGCGACGCCGGAGCCGCCGGCGACGCCGGAGCAACCCCATCAGGGCCCGCGGGGCCCGAAGGCGCACCGGAGGGGCCTGAAGGCCCGAAGAGGCGGGCCATGGCCGACAGGAACTCCTGTACCTTGGCCGGATCCGCCCCGAACCCGGGAAGGGTGGGTATGACGGGGGCGACTCCACAGGCAAGTCCGGGGCCGCGGGGCGGGGACGGTGCCGGGAGGGGCCTCAGCCGAGTCGCGAGACCGGCGAGGCGAAGTCCGAGAGCGACGATGCTTCTTGGACTTCTTGTGCTTAGACTTACCGGACGAAGAAGACTTCGACGCCGACGACCGGTGTGCACTCCGCGAGCGACCCCTGGACCTCTCACGCGACCGGGGCCTCCGTGGAGCCGAATGCCGGGCCTCGAGGAGCTTTCGAGACCGCTCTCGCAAAGCTTTCGGGTTGAGGGCCTGGCATTCGGGACAAGACTCGGTGTCGTGGCCTCGGCCGAGGCAGAAGAGACACTCCCAATGCGGGTCGGTGACGGACATCATCCACGCACAGGCGCCGCATCGCTTGAAGCCGGGCATCCCTACGACACCTTAAAGATGGAAAAAACAGTGAAAAAATCACCAAAAAGTATGGTCAAAAATTGACCAGGGCACTGCTCTTCCCGGATCTGCGCTTGCTGGCGCGGAAAAAGAAGAACTGACGTCAGCGCGCAGGGGCGGCGTCTAAGTACTGCCCGCGACGTCATCCCGGCGATCACGACGCCAACGACGGACGCGGAGCCGCACGACGCCGCCTACCGACGCGCAAGGGTACTGCTACGCAAAACTTTCCGGATCCAGCCTGACGCCTGGGGATATTCTAAGGTAAGGAATCTATCACTAACGTGTCTCTTTCAGATTCATATTACAATGATGGAGCTGTTAGGATCTCAACCACCATCTCATCTGTATGTGCTAGACCAGCTACTTCTGAATTGGCAGAAGCAGTCGTAAGGATAAGTAAATATGTACCTAAAGATTCAAGGACACTGAATTTCTCTTTCTGAAGATGCGGAACCTCTTTGCCGCATCGGCATTACAAACAAGCATTGGCATAGCCAATAGGTCTCGCTTTTGGGACCTTATAAGTATTTAGTTATGCAGCACAATATCCTTGGTGCAACATCAACTGTTGCATGGCTAAACACTTATAAGGTCCCAAAGGCGAGACCTATTGGCTATGCCAATGCTTGTTTAACTTGGAGGTAACCCAGTGCCCTTTTACAACACATGTTTAAATGGGAAACGGCTTCACTCTAGCTAGAACCCTGCCAGGAGAGGCGCTTGAGCTGGACCATGTTGCCAGACTTAGGGGGGGGGTGCCCCCTTTCCCTGGACCATCGCCGCAAGGCCCAGGGGTCCCTGGCCTGCAGCGCTGGAATCTGGGTCATGTCTGCTGGGCCCAAGGGAGGAGGAGGATGGCCCATTTCCTGACCTTACAGCACTAGAGCCTGGTAAAAGTTGGAGGGGCCTCGTAGCGGGCAGCTGCACAGACTCCCAGTGCCTTGTGCCGGCCTTGGCAGCAAAGCGAGCTCACTCGAGTTCGGATTCTGAAATGAGGTCGTTACCTTCGGGGATTGGGGAGCGGCATGAGGCGTGTCGAGTGGTGTGCACTGAGTGTGGCTAGAGGACACTGGACTTTCCACTTCTCTCCCTCGCCACCTCCTCTCAGTAGAATGAATGCGCCCTTAACAGGTTCAGTCTCCAACAGCTTTCATAAGATGAGGTCGCGCGGTTGGGGAGGCCGGCGAGTGGTTTTTCACTTGAACCTCTCCTGATGCGTGCTCTGTGAACGACGTGGCGCGTGGAGGCCTATATTCACCATCCACGACTAACAACGCCCTCTGAAGCCTATTTCTGGAAAGACGTGCACATGCAAACGCACCCCAACTGTTAAGGTGGTCTTTAAAGTCTGCCCTAGAAGCCGTTCTGCATCCTTTCTTCAGGGGTTCCACCGAGGATATGGTGGGCAATAAAACGAGCCAGACACCCAAACATAGCACTGGAAACAAGTTCCTCAAATTCCTCCAGGAAAACACACACACTTTACTGAAAAAAAACGTTACTCGTGTACTGTATGATACGCCACACCCCATGTGACTGACACCCCTGCGTCAACCCCACAAGAACTGCCACCCCAATCAAATCCCCTAGCAGAAAGCATCTAAAGTTCGGAGTGTCACTCTACTGTCAAACTGCACCAGACGCATGAGGAAAACAAGCATTTGAACGCACGCGCGGGGAGGAGGGGGTGCGACGCGAGTGGTGCGCGCGCCTCGCGCTGAAAGTTAATATAAAAAAATTTAAAAAATGAAGCTGATAGCCGCGCGGCCGTGAAAGTGACACGGCCGCGCGGCGCGAAAGTGAAAGGAAAATGAAGCTGACGAGGAGGGAGTGGGAGGAGGGTATTCACGCGCTGTAGTGCACGTCGCGCGCGCTTGTGCGCTTGCGAGCAGCAGGCGTGACCACACGCTCGTGCACCATGGCCTTTTGCTTGCGCATAACCGCAGGGAAAAGGCCATGACGCACGAGCGCGTGGTCAGCTTTTGAAACCCCCTTACATAAAGTCTTCGCCTAGCAGCGCTTGCGCGCTACTCGAGGCTCGACCTAAAAACTGCTTCCTTATGTACTTATTTAGCAGTCTGAGATCAAAGTTGGGTTGCCATTCCCCAGGTCCACACCCAACCGATCAGTACAAGAACTGGTGTAACAGAGAGCGCACCCAGCATAAGTGCGGTGACCACAAAATAAATGTGTTCATAGGAGACAGGACCCATAAAAGGGTTGAAAAGTATAATTGAAACATAGCATCAAACTCATAGTATACAACGACTATGGAGGAGAAAGAACTTCACCTCTTCCAGAAGAAGAGAAGGGAGGAAAAAGAGAAAATTCCACAAGAAAAAGGAAATCTCCTATGTCCACAGGACAATCTGTGTCCAGCCAACAATTCCGGTGACATCAAAAATGAGGATCTCAGCGTTACCAGAGAGTGTTATTTACCCACTCATGAGTACAAGGAATAACAAACCCCCAGGGAGTTGGAACTGTATCCTTGCTCGCAAGGGAAGGAAAGGAAAGGCCCTGGAAGAATCCGAAAGGAGGACCAACCTCTGTACGAACCACACCAAGAGAGGGTGGTCAAGGAACACACGTATGACATGAACCACCAGTTCAGTAACTAAACCTTGGGGTTGGTACAGGAATGGTCAAGAAAATGTTTCCAACAAAGCACAAAAACATTGCCCAAAGCGAAAAGCAACGACAGCTTCTCGCAAGGCAGAAGCGGAGTAAAAAAAGACTACACAGTGGCATAAAAGAGAGAGTCGGCAGAGCAGACCACCCTTGCCAAGAAATGGACAAGATACATCCACATAGAACCTTGAGAGAAAGAAAAATGACTGGAGTCTTTTGCACCCGTGCATAACGGGAACTAGCACAAAGAGGCGCTAAGCGGGAAAGAAAAGAAAGAGAAAGAAAAATCATTGCTTAGGGAAGGACCTGACAATGTACCCTAGGTCAAGTAGTATGCCCTCATACCTTGTCTGCTAAGAAAGAAAGGCACCAAACAAAGTGTAAGGAAAGGAGCAACCATCCTACCAAGTACACAATGTGACGTCCTCTATAAGGGGTACCAAAGGGCCAGAAACATATGGAGGAATGCCCGTAGGGCATAGCGACGAAGTACCCTGGAGGACAGGGAACAAGGCAACAGTGCATCCGTACAAGACAAGCAGAATACCCCAACGGAACCTGGGTAGAAAAAACTAAAGAACACCTTGCATCAACACGCATAGAAGCTAATAGGGCCATAAAATAAAATGTGCCCCAATTACAGGGACCATAACTAGTCATTGACAGGTTCAGAAGTTCAATAATAAAATACCTGCAGGACGCAGGAGCACCTCACTGGGTGCCAATCATAGGTGAAGTGTGAATGAAAAAATCAACAGCACTGTTCCAGAACTGTTCACATGCAAAAGAAAAACCAGGTGACCATACCCAGTACAAGCTCAGTACAGGGGGAAAAAGCTGAACGGACGGGATAGCAAGCAGGGCTTAGGATTTCACCCCACACAGACTATCAAGACAACTGCGTAATGTGGAGTCGTCGAACAGATGTTGTCCATCAAAAGGCATGGCCACCAAGGAGGATTGAACAGCCTCTGAAAAACCAGAGGTGCGTAGCCAGGCACGCCGGCGAAGAGTTACTGAAAGAGCCATGGCTCGCCCGACAGAATCTGTGGTATCCATGCCACAGCGAATGAGCAATTTAGCCGCATGACAGCTATCCTTGGGCAGCTGATTAAGAGCGTCTTGGGTGTCATCAGGGACAGAGGGAAGAAGGTGCGAAACTGAATCCCACAACATGTGAGAAAAATGGCTTAAAACACAAGCGGTATTAAGGGACTGCAAAGCAGAACTGGTGGCAGAAAAGATATATCGACCAAGGGCCTCTAGACTTATAAACTCCCTGTCTGGAGGGATGTCAGGCAGGGTGCCGATGTTGGGTGAGGCTGTAGTCAACTGAATCACAAAGCTGGGTGAAGTAGGCTGTCGGAAGAGGCAGATCGGGTTTCCAGGGACAGGTCGGTGCCTATGAGCTATATATCACGCAGGCCCTTGAAACAGATTTAGCCCGAGAGCCATACAGAATATCAAAGATGGCTTCAATGAAGGGGAGCACAGGCTCAGCTCCCATCTGGCCCTGATGAAGCACCCCAATTAGGGAAACAATGGCCGCCTCTACAGAAGGGACCTGCAGCTCCAGAAGGACAGCAACACTCCGCAGAAGCTCAGCAAGAGCAGAGTTAGCCTCAGTAGCGAGGCGAGGAGGAGAAAACAAGCCAGATGATGGGGAAGAGTCAAGGCCACTAGCCAAACCAAGGCTGACACCCAATGAAACTCTGGAAGAGGCGGAGTAGTATCGCTTATGTCATCACAGACATCACCAAAATACTTGTCTGCTGAGGGGAAAATAGCAGGGGGCTCCTCTGAAGGTGGAGGAAGGTAGCCCAAAAATAACTTCTGCCGACGCCACCCCCGACGTCAAAGAGGCAACTCCGCAGCGTCAGGGAGGAAAGATAGAGTAGCGGTGATCAGCGTCGTCGGAGACGGCGTATTTAACACTGGCGTCACAAGTGGGAACCTCGAAGGGCTGTGCACCGGAGCAGAGGCCAGAGTCAGTCAAGGCTCCTCCGGCCTCCTTGGGGCAGAGAGGAGCACAAGAGGGAGGCAGAGAATAAAAAATATTATGAAGGGAGATAATATTCCCTCATCTGATCTAGAGTAGTCTCGGTGCCGGGAAATACCAGAAGGCACAATGTAGACTCTCACTCCAAATCGGATTAACTGGAGGTGTGTCAGACACACCGCACGTACACGGCAAAGTTGGGGAAGACTGTGACTTCGACTGCCTACAGCGTGACTTACCAGTCGACAGTGAAGACACAGGACTTCGGGAGCTGGCCCTCAAGCGAACCGCGGAGGGAGAGAACTGCGACTGATAAGGGACCTTAGACCACCGTGCCGCCAAAAGAGTCATGCAACACTCCTGCAACGCCAACGACCGAAGTTGAAGACATGAACATCTCCCTTCGGAGTCACGGTGCACGGCCAGACACCACATGCAAACAGAATGAGGGTGTGGGGCCAACATCGTCGTCCACTGAGGACAAACAGAAAAAGGCACAGTGTGTCATCGACAAACATCGAGATGGGCCAAAAATGGGCAGTGGTACCACTCTCTGGATCCGTGTGGAAGCGCAGAAAGAAAGACACTGATGTCATCGCACCAGGGGAGGGCTTATATGTACTCTGTCGACGTCACATTTGGTGGACGACGTCGCTATGGAGTCGCTTGACGCCCTCTACCAACACACAGAGGTACTGCCGTAGAAAATTTTCCAGATCCAATCTAGTGCCTGGGGATAATTCAAAGGTAAGGAATTTGCGGCTAGATGTCTAACAGGTTAGAGTAGCAAGCCCATCCCCACTCAAGGGCAGTGGGAAACAGAGGAAACGACTAATCCACCAAATTAAGCAAATACATTTCTCAGGAAAGCCTGTCCTACTTGAGCATCTGTTCTAGCATTTCTATTCAGACAGTGATATTTGGTAAAAGTGTGAACAGATCTTCAAGTAGCACGCCTTACAAATTTCAGCTACTGGTACATTTCTCATTAAAGCAGCAGTAATCGCTTTCCCTCTAGTAAAATGAGCTTTAGGTCTACCGGACAAAACCTTATTTGCTTTCTGATAACATATAGCACGCAAGATACTATCCATCAGGACATGGATTGTTTGGACGTGGATAGACCTGTACAGACCAGCCCATAGTTTACAAGTAAGTGGTCCATTTTGCGGATATCTTTGGTTTTGTCCAGATAAAACTTTGAGACTCGCCTCACTTCTAAAGAATGGAGAGTCCTTTGAACAGGTGCGGAAGGGTGCTGAAAGAACATAGGTAAGGATAATGGTTTGGTTAACTTGAAAGTCCGAATTGATATTAGACAGGAATTTTGGATAAGTCCTCATAACCACCTTATTTGAATGAAAAACGGTGTATGGTTCATGGGAACATATCAGTATTTTGCTAAGCCTGCCTGCTGATGTGATTGCAAGGAGGAAAGCACTTTTTCAAGAGATGTTGCAAGGACGGTTTGTGAATGGGCTCGAAAGGAGCCTGCATGAGAGGACTATATTGAGCTCCCCGTGAGGAGATGGACGCCTTATGTGAGGGAAAAGCTTTTTCAACCCCTCTAAAAAAATCTTTGATAATAGGAATTTGGAAAAAAGATGTTTGTGAAGTACATTTCCTGTAGGCAGCAATTGCCATCAAACTAACTTTTATGAAAGAGAATTGTAAGCTTTGGCCAAATGAAGTAAGGAAGAATTGTGTCTTCTTGACAGGTGTTTGGGTTCACGTTCTTGTCAGAACACCAAATACAAAATCTCTTCCATTTGAATGAATATGCTGAGCGTTTCAAAGGTCGCTTAGCTTCTATGAGAAAGCTCATGCATTCTTGTGGAAGGTTCAAATGCCCATTCTGAACTAGCTCAGGAGCCATGCTGCCAAACTCAAAGGAGAGATTGGGGTGAAACATCTGGCCTCCGAATTTCGTGAGAAGATCTGGGCTGCACAGCAGCTTTAGATTCTCGAAATATGGAGAAAGCCTGTGAACCACCATTGCTGTGGCCACTTCGGAGCAATCAGGATCATTCTGGCCCTCGATTTGAACTGATGGGATGAAGGGAATCTGAGGAAAGCCGCAGGGTAATTTGCAGGACCAATCGATCAATAGGGCATTCTCCTGGGTCCCTTGTTGGAAGTACCTTGAGGCAAAGCCTGGGCATTTGTTGTTTTCTGCTGTGAGCTGAGCGCCCCACATTCTGAAAATGTTTTGCACGACGTCGTTGTGAAGAACCCATTCGTGGATTTTCTGAAGGAGTCTGCTTGAACATTTTTAACACCTGGAGATGAGTTGCAGTGATCCGCATGTCTCTGGCTATCAGCCAAATCCTAATTGTCTGGGATCGTGAGACAAAGGTCTGGACCTCCTTCCCCCTGCTTGTGGAGGTAGTACATGGTCGTTATATTGTCCGTCTGAACAAGCTGGAATTGTGTCTTGAAGGACGGGAGAAAAGCCTTCAATGCTAGCTGAACTGCTCTTAGTTCGAGGAGATTAATGTGGCAGTCATCTCTCACAGAGACAATGTTCCCTGAATGTGAAGGTGATCCATATGCGCTCCCCATCCTAACAATGAGGCATCTGTCACTATAGTTTGAGAAGGGACTTTTTGATGAAAAGGCAGCCCTTGAAGCAGATTTGTCAGAGAGCTCCACCATTTCACTGACTGCTTTGCATTAGGACTGTGTGTGATCTTGTCCTCGCAACTGCCCGAAAATTGATCCCACTGATATTCAAGACATTCCTGAAGAGGTCGCATGTGGAGACAGGTGTTCGGAGTCAGAAAAATACACAAGGACATCGAGCAGAGAAGAGATGATACTGTTCTCACTATGGGCTGAGAGACTATCATGTGAGGGTGACACTTCAGATGGATTGTTAACAGTCTCCTTGTAAGGATACACTCTTGCTTGAATGGTGTCGATGGAGGCCTCCAAGTAATGTATTGATTGGACTGGAGTAGAGGTTGACTTGCTGTGAGTGATATGCAACCCTAGTCGTCGGAGAAGACCGTTTGTTATCTGGTAATGCAGTTGAGCTTCTTGAGGTGTTGATGCCTTGATCAGCTAGTCGTCTTGATAAGGCAGACGAAAATGTGTAGCTTGCCGATGTGTGCAGCTACCACTGCCATACACTTTGAGAAAGTTCTGGGAGATGATTTGAGGCCAAACTGAAGCAATCTGTACTGGTAATGACCATGACCGACGACAAACCTCAAGAGCTTGCAGTGTTTCTTGGCTATGAGGACATGAAAGTACGCATCTCGGAGGTCTATCGAATAGAGTCAGTCTCCCTAGTGTATCTGGGGATAGAGCTGATGTAGTGCAAGCTTTCGAAACTACTCACTTCTAATCCATTTGTTGGCTAGTTTCATATCGAGAATGGGTCTGAACTCGTTTCTGGGACATTTCTTGTTCACCAGAAAATAACAGGAATAAATCTCCGTGCCTTGAGAGGAACAGTCTCCACCGCATGCTTCTGCAGAAGGATGTTTACTTCTAAGCGCAACATCTGCAGATGTTGATTGGATGGTTTTTGGTGCGATATTCAGTGGAGGACTTGTAAACCTGAGACAATACGCATTCCATACAATATTTAAAAGCTAGGCATCTTATGTGATGGACTGTCACTCTGTTAGGAAATGAGAGATACTTACCCCTACCAGAGTGGGCAACAGAAGAGGGTAAAGTAGAGTTTCATTGTTTAGAGCCTGCTGCAGGTTTCCCCCCTTGTGCATGCTGGTGGCTTTTTCTCTGGGCTGGCGACGTTGTTGCTGTTGTTAAGGTCTTTACAGTTGCTTTTGTTGCCTACCTTGGTACCATTGAGGAGTTTGAACCATCTGTGGATAAAAACATAGTTGGTACGGCTGGTAGGTGTGCCTATGCTGTTCTGTTTTTCAAGACCTACTGCCTTCATAATCCATTTCGGACTTCATGTGGGTTATTTCATCATACGTATGGCTGCTGAATAAGGTGGATCAGGAGAATGGAAGGTTAAGAATCCGTTGTAGGGATTCATGTTTGTGGGCTGTATGTCGAAGCCAAGAGTGCTTTCTCTAGGCTGCACCAGACCGTATTTGTGAGCTGCCAGTAATGGGGGGGGGTGCAGAGAGTGGGCGGAGAACCAGTGGGCCCTGCTCTGGAAGTCTATATTTCTTTTGTAGCCTCGAAGGAGTAGATTTGGCTGAGGCCGGTGTGAGGATCAATTCAATGGCTGGCTCTTAAACACCTGGAAACAATGGCAGGAGAGGTCTGGACGCAGAACAGTAGTGAAGCTTCTTGAACATTATAGATGTAGATGGAGTAGGAGCTGGCATCAGAATGTTCAGTTTTGAGGCCCCTCTCAACAGGACCTCCTGAAACGTGTTATCCACTGGAGAAACCCTTGCTGTGTGTGGGGGGGGGGGGGAAATCAAGCAGTGTTGGTGTATATCCGATAGCGCTGGAGAAGAAGCTGAAAAATAATATTTCGAATGATGTCTTGACCTGGACCTACAAGCATGATGGTTGTGATGAGGGCCGTCGAGACCTGTGGGTGCCTGGCATGGTGCGAACGATGGCGAGATCTCGAATGCGATCTTTGCAGTCAAGAGGCCTCGAAGGAGGAGCTTCAACAGGTTGCGGAATAGGTGCTGGTGTTGGAAGAGCCGCCGGAGGTGGAGGAGGAGGCAGAGACAGAGGAGGAGTAGGAGAGTCTGGCAGCAATATAGGTGACAAAGGAGAATATATCTGGAGTACTCAGAGTCCAGGGATGATGGTGGACATCTTGGCCTTGATTTTCTGACTTTTGCCACACGTCTGGATGGTCAATATCAATTTTCTCCTACCTCACGACATCGACAATCCTGGACGCCGAACTCCTTCTGCGCATCGACGTCAATCTCCTTAGACGTCGATCTTCTATGTCTCCATTAACCCAGCTCTCAATGGCGAACATGTAGGTATCGACTTTGTTTTTGAAGTGGGCTTCTCTTTTTGGATCTCCCACGCCCCGAGTCCTCAGAGGTAGGTGGAAGATCCCTGGTAGAGTACTGACCTTCTCTGAGCTCTCTGGATGTCCCACCTTCTGATTGAGCCTGCCGCCAGAGTCTCTCCTCTATACCATGGAGGCAAATCTCCTCCCTTTCCCTCATGGTGCACCAGAAAAACTTCCTGCAGTGTGGACATTTGACAGGAACATGGCTTTCAGGAAGGGAGATGATGCAGACATCATGAGGGGCTGACTTTGCCTTCGTTCTACCACTGGCAGGAAACTTGTCAAAGATGGCATTTTATTTGACAAATGGAAAACATTTTCTGTCAGAAAAAGGCAGTAAAACCTTGGGACAGATGAAATCCGACAAGTGAAACAGTTGCCAAAAATTACCTAGTGAGATTTTTGATTTTTTAAAAAGTTAAAAAGGCAGAGCTCATTGCTCCAAGATCCTGTCACCAAGAGCTGGAAAAAAGAACTGAAGCAACTGTCACATGCTGAGCATCATGGGATACTGGTGTTATCTAGGATCTTAAAGGCGCAGACGTTGTTTAAACAGTTACATAAGGGTAGCCTATAGGGTTACACTGTCCTTTCTGTCATCTTTTTCCTTTTTTAAAAAGGGTTAGTGAAAGAGATTTAAATAGTCAAATGAATTTTTGGCAATCATTTAGCTTTACATTTATATGTACATATATATTCATTACCGTTTTTTAAATGCAATCTGAAACAAGCATCTGCAATGCAATAGGTCTCGCATTTACACGAGTTTGAGCTATTGGCATTGTAAATGACAATGTATTTTATTTATGTTTTGGTTTTTAAAACATAAATAAAAGGCATTGTCATTTACAATGCCAATAGCTTAAACTCTTGCAAATGCAAGACCTATTGCATTCCAAATGCTTGAAGGCATCGCTGAGTTGCCCCCTTCAGTCTCCCATGGCCCCTGAAGAGCTCCCTGTTTGCTACGAGTTAAATAAACAAGCCGGTGGTCACAACTGCGCATGAGAGACCCTCCTGCAGTAAGATAAACTCATTAAAGAAAATAGTGCTTACAGACTATAGAAGACATACCGTGTAACAACCGAAGTAAAAGGGCCAGTCCTCATGAGAGGTTACAAATGAAGACAAGGCGGTACTAAGGAGGGACTAACAAGCCTAATAACTAATCAGAAGCCAGCATTTACAAAGGACAATGACACAAGCTAATGACAAATATGGGCGGGGCTTCAAGTGCATACTCCAAAACAGCATGGCTCGCAGCGCATGCGCTGCCCAGGCTCGACCTAAAAATGGGAATGCAGAACACCTATCCATTTTTTAAATGTGCCCAAAATACTGAGTTAAGTAACCGTGGTCATTTGTGCAGCTCAGAATTTTGGGGTTACCCTTACTATCATGTGATTCAGAACCATTATGCAAAATGTTGTCTTCCTTTCACACTTGCTTACATGTAGTATTCAAAACATGCATACAATTCAGTTGATAATTAAAAATGTTATACTATTCTGCATTCCAACACTTCCCTCATAAAAATGTCGCTCCACTTGTGTGTGTGGGCCTATCATTATCAACACAATAGGCCCCACAACGTAACAAGTTCAGGGTGGTGTGCCTATCATGGATCCCATGTTTTCCTCTCAACAACGCCGAGCAAACCTCAAAAGTTGGCTTAAATTATCCATTGTCCTAATATTTCTGAGGAAACTTTCTGAAATATGTACGATCTACACAATAACTACCATCAAGCATTTCCACACTCCTCCCGATAAAACTGGTACCCCACTTTGGTGGCTTGACCTATCGCCGACTGCAAGAATTGACTAAAACATACCATATTGAAGTCAGTCTGGGCTTTGCATTGTTCCTGGTTTGGTCTGATCCTGTTGTAGACTTGCAAGAGACTTGTTCGCACAAACTTGTTAAATTTCAAGGGGGAAAAAAATTACATAATTTCGCCCATACTAGACAATGACAAGCAATGGGAGCAGGTGGAAAACAATAGTGTGGAGTAAAGGTTGCAGGCCTTGTGAGAAGGTCACAGGCATCTGTCTGTCTCAGCAGCATCAGCCAAACAGGAATGAGCAGAGAGAAGTTTCATTACACTATGGAAGGCGTCTCTCCAAACAGACCTGTGAAACCCCATAAGACAAAACTTTCCCGCCTAAAGACTATCCCGGTTATCAGAAATGATTTAACAAAACAGGTTTATTACATCTGTTGGACTTAACTGAAGCTGGGCATTCTTCAGGGAGTAATTGCATGAGCCCATATTCTGCTTGTGACTCGATTTTTTTAGACGCAGCTCTTGATGAACAGATGTGGACATGATGCTGGCTTCATCAGGGATCTTTCCTTCTCATAGTGTGGGATGTTTTTATTTTTTACAGTACTTCAAACTGCCTTGGGGAGATATATGGATCCATTTGCAGTCAAGATGTGATCGGAGAGTACCACGGACCATTTGAAGGGGTAGCATAAGGGGCGCACAGTTGGAGGACTAATCCACTCATGGTCCTGAGCTATGCCAAGACGAATGCACAAACAAACATCAATTGACCAACTGACCGACACACCGCAGATGCACACACCCGACCATCCCCATGAGAAACCTACCAACGAGTAGGGAAGGAAGACTCGACGACTGCTCACTGAGAGTGTGAATGGCTGTATATTTTGCATTTATAAATGAACATCTGTATTTTTTATACACCAGGTTTCTAAATGCTACCAGCAGTGCCAGCAGAGAGAACCAATGCCGGGCCATGCAGTAAACTCCCAGGATCAGATGGTTTCTTCGAGTACAGAAGCCTGTATCAAAAGTCTTGCCTCAATGTAAGTGCAAAAATGCAGACACCAGACCATCACTACCTTCATAGTAGGTTCCCTTAATGAGATCCGAATTGTGTGTGGGCTGGGATTCACAACCCTGCATCTTCCTCATGTTTTAAAAAATATTTTTTTGTATTTTAAAGTGCAGCAGTGGTACTGGTGGACACTCATCTCACCAAAAGGATAAAAATGTGTAAAGAAAAATCGGAATATGATCAGTCACGTATCTCAGTTCTTTTGCCAGGAACCAGAGTAACATCAACCAAAATCCTTCCCCACTCATTTTCAGCATCAATTTTTCAATTGGGAACAACTGCCAAGTCCTTTGTTGCCAAGCCTCTGATCTTGGCAGTATGCCCTCCAGCCAGAAGGGCACAATCACTCGCTTGGCTGCTGGAAGGAGGTGTGCCACCTGCGTCCTAATGTTAGAATGAGCAGGAAGTTATATGGGATTGGCTACAGAGGGAGACCTGGTGTTATTGTAAAAGCCTCAGATAGAGAAGTCCAAATCTGTGGTAAAGTATGCGAATATCCCCAAAAGTGCTGCCGTCAGGATAAGAGTACCCTTACACATACTCTTAGCACACCGATACTAGATTGCCTGCACTCCGGCATGCAATACTCGAGCCCTCCTCTGCAATTTCACTTTGCATAATGGAACACCTACCAGCGAGCACGTGGTATTGTGAGTATGAAGTCACTGGTTGGAGACATCACTGGGCGGAGGGGCTTCAATGTAAAGAATTACTCTAGGGGATGGCTGCTGTGTCAGCCACAGACACTGTTTGCAGAGGAGCCTCTATTTCCCCAGGTCCATAACACTTCTAAAGAATCGAAGGTTGCACCAGTCCCCATGTCCCTCAGTGACGCACAATCTTAATGGTGCGCCCTCCACTGTTCTGAAGCAGGTGCCACAAAACATGCCTGCCCTTGCTACATACTTTGGTGAATGCAGGCACAACTTAGCCCTCCGTTGCCACACTGTTCCACCATCCGGTCTATAACAAGGACCAATGGAATGATTCAACTGCGTAGCTGGAGCACTTTCTGCACTAGCCACATGAGCCATCCACTGCTGCCGAATTTGCAGATTAAGGGGAAAAAAATGTTTAGAGTATAGCCAACTAACATTTACTGTGTGCAGACTGTAAATACGGCCCTGGGGAATACGTTACAGCAGTCAAAGTATTCCGCCCGCGAGACAGGCTGGGGTTTCTTAATCGATTCAGTCTGTGAGCGGTACTAAAATTACATTGGGCTTCCTAGCATGCCTTTTGTCGCTGGTGGAGTAAGCCGCCCCCAGGTTTTGTTTCTGACTTCCATCTGGTTATAGACTTCATTACAGCAGCTATGTTGGTATAATTAGGAAAAAATTGGACATTATCAACCATCTACAGACAAGTGAGAAGAGGCAGGGCAGACTGCTCTGTGAGGCCAACGGCTGCACACACCACACGTTCGCACACATTAACTTTTCCTACCCACATCGTATGAAAAAAAAACAAGTTCGGAAGAAAATAAAGGTGCGCGGACGCTTTAGTAAAAGCGTGCCGTGCTGCCAAATAAAAAATACTATTAATAGATTTATAAATAATTAAAAGAAAACACTTCACTGTGCCATGCTTGCCGTGGCCGACCACTCTTCTTCCTGCATCGCTGCTCCTGGCTTCTGCTGCTGAGCAGTGGGGGCGGGGAGAGGGGGAGGGAGGTGTCATGTGAGTCCGGGACGGAACAATGCTCGAAGGCATAGAGGGCTGCTATATGAAAGTGCGGTATGGCGCACTGTTATAAAATAAGAAAGGGATGTTTTTGACTGCCATTTTACAAATAAGTGCAGTCTGCACGCTACGATGAAAGTGAAAGCGCGCAGAATGTTGCAGGAAAGTATGTCCTGCCTGCAGTAGGGGAAACTCATTAAAGAAAGTAGTGCTTACAGACAAAAATAAGCGTACTGTGTAAAAACCGAAGTAAAAGGTCCAGTCCTTATGGGCAGTGACAAATGGCGACAAGGCGGTAACAAAGAGGGACTAACAAGCCTCATAATCAATCGGAAGCCAACATTTACCAAGGACAATGACACCAGCCAATGAAAAATATGGGAGGAGAGTGGGCGAGGCTTCCACAGCATACTCTACTACAGCAGCCTTTTTATAGGCTGCACACTATTCTTGTCTCAAGTGTTTCGACAGCCTTCCTGAAGAAAGGCAAACATCTACACTTAAGAGGATATAATATGAAAAGTGCTCTGTGATCTCCGCAAGTGGGAGGGAATATTTAGCGCTGATGACTATCACTGGAGATCCCTTTGCCTCAAAAGTGAAAGCATACGCTTCCCAACAAGATGCCACCTCTGCAACAAGTGGAAAAAAGGAAAATGAATCCTTTTTTCCTTCATTTCATTATGTCTTTATTTCGATTAAAATAATCATAAAAGACAGTACATACAATGTCAGGTTAAAAATACTTGAAATAAAACACAGTACTATAAGTAACAATCAGAACAATAAGACTAATAACAATAATTAGTGCAAGACATTGATCTTATAAAATGGCTCAATAGCCAAAGACCACATTAAAAACCATAAAAATACAATCATACTATATAAAACCAAATTATCATCACTACTATAGGTTAAATAACAGTGTCTCACTAAAATGACACCGCAGCTATGGAGCTATGACTAAGCACTGGTTACTCTTAATTTTTTTACAGCGGATAATCCAGGCCCAACTCAAAAATGTGGCCATAGCTACAACTATAGGAGCCTCCGTGGATGACAGCAAGATCCTTAACGCCTCCATAGCAGATCTAGTGCCCAGGTTCGTGCAGATGGGTTTCAGCCATTTACTCCTGGGAAGCTTGTAAGCCGGGCACGCCAACAAAAAGTGGGATATCGATTCCATCGGAGCCAGGCATGCAGGGCAATGCTCTGACCCGTGCAAGCGCCATTTGCATGTAAAGGCGTTAATTGGGAGAGAGCCAACCCTAAACTGGTGATATAATTTCCTATCAATCGGTCTAAGGATGGTATCCCAATATTTTTCGAGCACGAAGTCCTGTTTTTGCGTGAGAAAGTCCCTGGTTAAAGTAGGCCTAGTAGTGGAAGAAAAGTAGTTACTCTTGACCATCTCCCAGTATGCGGCCTTAAACTCCCTTTTAGACGGAAATGGATTATCATCGGGATGCTCCCATAAACCACTCATCCCCATCCCGCACAAGGTGTTTTTTACATTCTGTAGCCATTTGATCTTCCCCGTACAGCCGACCCCCCTGAAATCCATAAGGGATTTAGCGGGCGTGACCCAGAGTCGTCTCCAAAACGCTATCGGTCTAAATCGGGCTAAATCCTCTATGCGAGGACAACCCAGATCCATAAAAAGTGGCAATAGGGGCGTAGATTGTGGAAGGCTCGTGATGGCTCTAACAAATTTATTCTGAGCTTGTGCCAAGGAGGAGATGTTCTCAAAGCCCCATAACTCCGCACCATACAAGATTGAGGAAATAACCTTGGTGTTGTAAATCTTAAGAACCGGGGCCATGGGCTTAGTGGACGAGAGCTTGTGTTCTTTTACCAGAGCTCCTGCCAACTGTGCATGTTTCATGGCTAAGAGGTCAATCTGGGGCTTCCAGTTAAGTTTCTTACCCAAGGTAATCCCCAGGTATGCAAACGCATTTGTCTGTTCCAATAGGACATTGTTCATAAACACACTACTTTTAATGGTCTTATAGTTGTGAAAGACCATAAACTTTGTCTTATCCACATTTACCACCAGCCCATGGTCGTGACAAAACACCTCGAACCTAGACAGTGCAGCCTGCAAGCCCTTCTGCGTCTTGGATAGGATCAAGGTGTCGTCATGGAACATGAGCAATGGTATCCTCAGCCCCGCCAGACTAGGGGCATCTGTTTGGCATGTGGAGTAGTAGTGAACCACCCTGTCTATAAACAAGGAAAACAACGTGGGCGCCAGGACGCATCCTTGGCGCACCCCCTTTAGGACTGGAAATCTGGCTGTAACCTCACCATTTGTGCCCCACCGCACCTGCGCATAATTCGAAGTGTGAGGTTTAATTATCAAGGCTAGTAGCTCCTGGGGCATCCCTGCATCCAAAAGGACGCTCCACATTTTGGTGCGTGGAACCAGATCAAATGCCGACTTAAGGTCGATAAAAGCTGCATATAGCGAACCTCCTCCCATGATAACTACTTTCCAGTAGATCATAACAAACCTAAAAAGCTGGTCGATGGTACTGGTAAAAGGACGAAAGCCAGCCTGCAAAGGTGACAAAATCTCATTCTCCTCAATCCACACTTGGATTCTACTAAGGACCAATCTGGCAATTATTTTCTGCATTGAATCAATAAGGCTAATCGGCCTATAATTGCCAGGTGACGAGCGATCGCCCTTTTTGTATATTGGTAGTATAATAGCTCCAGACCATGTATCCGGGATGGGTGCACCACTAGCTATAGCATTGGCAATAAAAGTAATGTATTTGACCCAGTTCTCTTTATCAAACTGATACAAGTCGGCCGGTATGCAATACGGACCAGGGGCCCTCCCTTTCGGCATCAATGAGAGGACCATTTCAACCTCCGAGCTATCGAACGATAAAATAGTGGGCGTAAGACCAGGTAGGGGGTGGGAGTCAATATTGTTTGAGATTGAGAATTGAGCTTCGAAATACGCGACCCACGAATCTGGCGCTACATGGTTGGCCGGTATGTGTGGTGTACCAGTACTACCCCACTTAACTATCTGCCAGAATTTAACCATGTCTCTCTCGTTGCTAGCTTCAAGTAGGTCGAGCCAACGTTTGTCGTCCCAGTTCTTCTTGGCTGATTTTTGAACTGCTTTGTACCTAGACCTGGCCAGTCTAACCGCACCTTTTTTATTTATATACAACCCTCACCCACTCTAGTAGTGGAATGCTTTATCATTGGGTTTACCCAGATCCTTAAACGTTAGGGTGGACTCAACCGTATTCCAGGGAGCTCTTTGTATATTAATGGGTCTGGGGAAAGTTACGTGAAAATAAAAATCCCTCATCCACTCCCATGGTATCCCTTTATTATTGGAGTGGATGGAAAATGATTAAAACTCTAAATATAGGGGGGCATGTAGGATACAATGGTCTTATGACCCTCGTGGTGCCAACATGTTTTTGCTCTACACTGATGGCAGCAGAAGGTCCAGGGCATTTCTCAGGGCGGGTTTGCTTTATTAATACTCCCATGGTGGCGTCCTGTTACTAAATTTTCCTTGTGTCTATCACCTTTTAATGTGTGTCGTCACGTTGTTCCCATCGGTTCATTTACCGCTTGGGTTTTTAAGGCCTGACTACAGGGTCAAACCTCCCTCCGCACCTGAGGGGTCTGAAAATACCCATTTCAAGATAAGTTACAATGCCCACCGCATGCCACATTCCCCTATATGTTAGACACAACTCACGGCTCACCAGTTTTTTTGCATGTTTGCAGGAAATCATCTGGATTACCACCATATAATTACAATTGTGTATGTGTTCCTCATTTGGTCTCAATATTGAGAAACTAGTATGTAAGGCATAGCTTGTGCTATAATATTAGTTCGACAGGCGTTTGACAGCTGCACCATAATTGGTGTTGCAGAATTGATATAACTGTTGTATGAAAGGTGATAGACGCACGGTGTTGTGTGTGTGCGCGTTACGTAAATCCATTTTTTGCACTGTATACAAATGTGTTTTCTAGTTTATACATCTCTACCTACAGGTATCATTCGATCGGAAAGCATTCAATACCTTTGCATGCCTTAACATGAGTGCATGCCACAAGGAAAATTTAGTCACAGGGGGAGAATTAGTAAAACAAACCTGCCCTGTACCTTCTGCGGCCATCAGTATAGGGCAGAAACATGTTGGCACCACGAGGGTCATAGGACCATTGTATCCTACATGCTCCCCCATATTTACATTTGTAATCATTTCACATCCAACTCGATAATAAAGGGATACCTTGGTAGTGGATGAGGATGTTTTGTTTACACGTAACTTCCACAGACACATTATTATACAAAGAGCTCTGTGGAATACAGTTGACCCCACCCTGACTTTTAGGGGCCAGGGTGAACCAGATGATATAGCATGCCACTACTAGAGTGGGTGAGGGTTGCATATAAAAAAGGATTCACTTTTCGTCTTCCCCATTTGTGCAGAAGTGGCGTTTAGTTGGGAAGCACACCCTTTCTCTCTTGATGCAGAGGGATACCCTTATGTTATTGGTAGTTTGAGCGCAGGGAGAACGTATCCTTTGCTTCCTTTGGTTTACATAAAGACCTCCTTTCCCATCCCGGTAGGTAGGTCACCTGACCTCCCTTACCATCGGTGTTAAGGTATCAATGGAGATCCCCCTGAGACAGAACTTGCACTTTGGGCTTTAGGGGATCAATGTGTTTGGGTAGACAGTAGTGGGCAAACATCTTCCACTTTTCTGCATAGAAGGCCCTAATAGTGGGACTACAGGCTTACCTGTGTTGCAGGAATTCGGTTTTAGAATCAGAACTATGCCTGGGAACACAGAACGTCAGTATGTAGGAAATGAGTCACCATACCAATCAGTACCTATAGGCTCGAATCCTGACTAGCTCATACTGCCTTACCTACCCTCCTTACCTTCCCAGAGTAACAGGTAAGTTGGCACTCCAGAACACATCACTCTAAACCCCTCAGGTAACAGGTCATCACCTTTTATTCTCTCACTCATTCATGTCGATAATAAACAACTGAAAGACACGAGATAAGTTTACAATATTTATTGAAACTATTGTGCTCTATCATGAAGAAACTGTGCTGCAATTTTGAAACATATGCAACTTAGTAACGTGATTAGCATTATCAGTAGACTGTACATAATGAAAAGCACTACCATGGCAAATGTTATATTTGCCTAAGCCTAACCTCACTACGTGAGCACAATGTTCATCACAGATCTCTGGGATTAGAGCCGGACCCCGTACCTGGAATTTGCGGTTAGCTGGTCTGTGTCTCAGACTGCGCAAGGATGGCGCGCTCGCCCGAGGTCTTTTCTCTGCAAGAAATTCTCCTCTCTTTTTTCAAAACAGCAAGTCTCTGCTTATATGACAAGAAATGCCGTTCTGGAAAAAAGCAGGTGGGGCTCTTTGTTATGTCTATGTGTAAGGTGTGTTAGTGACTGACCACAGAAAAAAACAGGGCACTGTGTTGTTCGACCTTGAATGAAATGTTCAGACTGAATCCCAGCATTAAAGCTAAATAGCAAAAAACATGTGCAGCCTATTTCTAAAACAATAATGTGGCACAAAGAAAAACGTAACAGGTGCAAACCAAAAGCGTCCTACACCCGACATTTGGAATAACATAGGGGAGAACTACAGTGGGCGCTACAGGCAACTCAACACCGGAGGATGATTACGCACTCGGGGGCACATGTAGATAACCAAACTTTAGGACCTCAGGAGCCAGTTGGCTAGGTTGAGTTGTTTGGGGTTACGATGTCTCAGGGTCCCCTGGTGTTGTGCAAGAAGGCCTCTTGTGTAGGGGAGCTTCTCGTGAGGAACCACTGAGAGTTCGAACAGGGTTGTGAACCAAGGTGGTCTAGCCCATGTGGGAGTCACCAGAATTAAGGTGAGGGATGTCTGCCGGAGTTTCCAAACCACGTATGGAAGGAGTGGGAGAGATGAAAAAGCGCACACAAATATCCCAGACCAATTCATCTACAGTGCATTTCCTAAGGACTGTGAAAACATGAAGGCAAAGCTTGGACATTTGAGGTTTTCGGCGGTAGCGAACAAATCTATGGTGGGAAACCCCCATTGCAGAAAATAGTGGAGCAGGACTTCTGGGACATGTGACTGCATCCTGCTGAGCAGGTCTGCAAAGTCGTTGTCCACTCCCGCAAGATACTCCACTCGGTGGGAAACCTTGTCGTGAATTGCCCATTGCCCAAATGTCCTGCGTTACCTTGACAGCTGGGAGGAGCGAGCGCCCCGTATCAGAAGGTATTACATGGCAATCATGCCGTTTGTCTTGATCAGGACTGTTTTGTGGTGAATGTGGCAGAAGAATTCTTTGGGCACCAATAAGACTGCCAACAGCTCCAGCTAGTTTATAGGATCTATCTGTTGGAGGAGAGTTCACAAGCCCTGAACAGTGATGTACTGTAGATGCGCCCCACCAACCTGAGAGAGGCGTCTGTGGTAATGGTCACTTGCGGAACAGAGACCAGGAAAGGCCTGCCACACAGCAAATTGTTGCTGTTCCGCTTTTGCAGAGAGTGATGGGTGCTGGTCTTTATCAACACTAGATCTTCTTATTGAGCCTCCGCTTGTGACCACTGTGCTGCTAGGCATTCTTGGAGCGGACTCATGTGCAGCCAGGCATGTGGAACTGGCAATGCAAGAAGCCATCATGCCGAGGAGGCACATGACTGTACATACCCTTAGCTGACTATTTGGCTGAAAAAGAGGCAGCAGGGACTGAAAAGCTTGAACTCAAGCAAGAATGAGTTAAGCTTTGCAGGTAATTGAGTTTAAGACTGCCCCTAGGAAGGGTTGAATCTGTAGTGGCTGTAGATAGGAGTTCCCCACATTGAAGGTGAAGCCCAGATTGTGAAGTAAATCTATTGTGATGTGTATGAGTGAGGCAGTGGTGCTTGCTTGAGCTCTTTATCAGCCAGTCGATGACGTAAGGGAAGGCATGGGTGTTGCTCCTCTGCAGATGAGTCGTGACAACAGCCAGACATTTGGTAAAAACCCTGGATGCAGTGGTAACCCGAAAGAGTAGAACCTTGAATTGGTTGTGTGTGTTGGTCACTTACCACAAATCTGAGGTAGCATCAAGGTGCTGGGTGTATTGGGATGTGGAAGGATTATGTTACTTACCCTGTAAGCATCTGTTCTTGGCATGTAGTGCTGTAGATTCACATGCTCTGCATAAGTCCGCCATCTAGAGTTGGGCTCGGATGATTACAAGTTGTTTTGTTCCAAGAAGTTTTCTTCGAGTCACGAGGATGGGTGATTCCTCCTCTTGGTAATGCTGCGCATGGTCATTGACACCATCTTCAGATTGTTTTGCTGTGGGTATGTGAGAATCCAAAAATGCTGTATATGTAAAAAAATAAAATGTTGGAACTGCAACCTACACAAGATTTGTTGGGGAGGAGGGTTGGCGCATGTGAATCTACAGCACTATATAAATGCAAACCTTTTTCCTTTTTTACCCCTCCCTAACCCTTCTCAATCCAAATAACTGACTAACATATCCACCACTCAAATTACTTCATATTTCAAAATACTAATTTTCAACACTAATCCTTTATGGGTTCCGGAGTAGCCTGCTACTCGCCAGAAAAGCCCTTCAACACCCCATCAGGGGTAACGGGCGCTATATGAATGCAAACCTTTCTTTCCCTTCTATCCCTCCGCTATCCTTCTCACTCCAAATAACTGACTAATATCCATCACTCAAATTACTTTCATATTTCACCATACTAATTCACCACTAATCCTTTATGGGTTTCCGGAGTAGCGTGCTACTCGCCAAAAAAGCGATTCAACACCCCATCAGGGGTTAGAAGCGCTATATAAATACAAACCTTCTTTCCTCTTCTATCCTTCTGCTATCCTTCCGAATCCAAATAACTGACTAACATATCCACCACTTAAAATTTACTTGCATGTTTCACTATACTAATTCAACACTAATCCTCTATGGGTCCTGGAGTAGCGTGCTACTCGCCGAAAAAGCGCTTCGACGCCTCGTCAGGGGTAGTAAGCGCTATACAAATGCAATTACAATACAATACATGCCAAGAACAGATGCTTACAGGGTAAGTAACATAATCCACTCGAGGCAGCATGTGTGGTGTAGATACACATGCTTTGAATAGACTGTAAAGCAGTCCCTCTCTCAAAGTAGTGGTTAACTTGTGGGGGTTGCAGTTGTTTGAAAAAGTTTTAAGTACCGCTTGACCAACATTTGCTTGTTGGCATGCGAATACGTCCACACAATAATGCTTTGTGAAAGTATGTGGAGTAGACCATGTTGCAGTTTTACAAATTTCAGGAATAGGCATGCTTCCTAAGAAGGCCATGGAAGCTCCAACTTTCCTAGTGGAGTGAGCTTTTGGGGGAACAGGCATTTAACTATCCATCTTGAAATGCTTGCATGCGGCCCTCGTGACCTTTCATTGCGGCCTCCTAGTGAACAGCAGCACTGAGCTGCTGTTCACTTGACAGAGCAGGAACCAACGGGCATACTTTATTTACACATTAGCTAAAGTAACCATAAGGAAGAAAAGAAGGTTTTGTACTGTACATATCCTGATATTTAAAGGGGGCTCTCGTGTGTTAATGAAGAAATAGGAGGCAAAGTGAAATTAACCCATTCCCTAGGATCACACAATTTCGTCAAGAGGGAAAGCAAGGGCTGATACCAGGTTTTCTGGCTTTACATTTCAGCCACCAGATGAATATCTCTTTCCCTTTCATTTTATTAGAAGTTAATGCTTTGACTTTAATTCTTGGTACCTGAGAATAGAGCGCAGGTGGCAGACAGAAGTCATGGGAAGGCTCGATTTGTTGTCCACACCATGCATCTGCTTCGCGTCCCCCTACGCCCACCTTTCATCCTCCCGACCTTCGCATTGATGACATCAGTGCGGCCCTTGGGTATGCCATAGACAGTACTTTGCAGCCCCTAGGGAAATGATTGCGAGTATCCATGGTATATCTCCTACCCGGAGATATCAACACAAATACACACAATACTTCAACTGCAAACAGGTAAGTAAGCACAATACACAATGATCTCCAGGTGAAGACCAAACCATATACTAAGAAAGTGGAATGCGAACTGCGACCGAAGTCGGGACTTGGACCAGGAGACTCAGAAGAGCTGGGGATCCAAGGAACCCCCCCCCCCCCCCCAAGGTAAGTACCCAGGTACCCAACGGAGGCTGTTTGCAGAGTGGAAACACAGCAGAGTACTCAACAGAAATCAACGGGAAAGTCGCGGTTGCAGTTTTGAAGAAGGACCCTTCCCAGTGGACCCTGAAAAAACCCTGTGGAAGACAAAGTTAGAGAGTCACTCCACCCGTGGATACCCCAGGATACCTACACCAGGGAAGCCGGGTGTATAGGTGCGAAGTGACGTCAGAAACCGCCGTAGACAACAATGGAGGACTTCAGTAAGGATGTCGCTGGCGAAGACTATGCAAGAGTCCGGTGGAATCCAAGGGTGGATTCGTGGAGTAGAACCTGCAAGCAGAGGGGACAGAGTCTATGCCACTCGGAGGTGACCAGGAGGAACGAAAGAGCAATGACCACCGATGACGGAAGATGCAGGAGTGATGACAGTGACCATGTCGCTGCAGCTGTGAGGACCAGGCGACGCTGAGGAAGACCAGGAGCCGTTCACAAGCTGTCCCACGTCGGAAGTCGAGAAGCAGGAGTTCGGTGTCGGCAGGAGCACCAACAAGCCTTGGCAGCAGCAACAGACGTGGAAAACGATGAAGGAGCAACGTTTAGACCAGCAAGGTCCAAGGGACTTACCAAGTGCAGGAGCAGTCACTGAACAAGCAGGGGAGCCCACTGAAGCAAGAGAAGACCCTCGAGAGGAACCACAGGCCGGAGGCACAGGAGTCGCAAGAGGACCTCGAGCAGCTCACCAAAGATGAAGGCCCACGGTGTAGAGGATGTGGTGAGGACGCAGATCTTGGCTGAAGCTTCTTGTAGCTCAAAGATCTCTGGAGTGCAGAGCCAACAAGCCTTAGCAACGGCAAGTCAATGCGGTGCACAGGGGTTTGGTCCCTGGGGTTCCGACAAGGGATCGTCTCAAAATTGCAGAGATCACAGGTCAGGCCTCGAGGGAGTTGCAGAACCACCACATGTGTTACTGAGACTTTCGAAGTCAGTGGGACGTCAGGAGCAGCAGACCAGTCAGCTTCCTTGCGGTGCCTGCAGATGCAGGGGAGTGGCTCTTTCATTCCAAGGGAGATTACTTCGGGTGCCCTTGATGCCCACAGGTCTGTTGAAGATCCTGGAAGAAGCACAGACACAGAGGAAGCCTTGCAGAATAGTGAGACCATGAGCAGCAGGAGCCTTCCGTGATGCAGTCCAGCAAAATCCTAGTGTCCAGATGGTCGAAGCAAGACGTGGTTTCAGACTTGAGTTTTGTCCCACGACGAATCTGAGGACCCACCCACAGGGGAGCCCTTAAGTACCCTAAGGAAAGGGTTGGGACGACTCGGGGGTCCCTCCCAGAGGAGGGGCTGGACAGAGGGGAGGTACTCCCATGTCCTTTGTCCAGGTTCACACCAGAGCTGGAATCAAGGGTTCCTGAACTGGTTCAAACTAAAGTATGCAAGGAGAGCACCAAATGCGCCCTTCAAAGCAGTCTGGTGGCTCTGGCAAGCGCCCCCACCCCAGCCCAATAAACTAAGTCCTGTCTGGGATGTGGTCACACCTCCCTGTAACAAGAAACCTATTAATCAACCTTCCACTGCTTGAGCTCCACTCAGCAGCAGGAGGGAGGAATCGTGTCTGGGGTTGGCAGCAGCACTAGCTTGCTGGCAGACCCAGGAAGGCTGTTACCGGGAGTCCTGGGGGCTTCCCGGAGGAGCCCCCAGTGCATGGAATCATACCTCCATCACCGGTAACGGTGTTGGGGTATGATTCCAACATGTTTGATACTAAACATATCCAGGTTCGGCACAGCCACTATATAGTTATTGCGTATTGACGCATGGCCACTATATGTATCAAAATGGCTGACCGCACTTACAAAGCCTGAAGAATCTGCTCTGGGGTTCGTAGGGGGGTGTCCTGCTCATGCAGAGGCACCCTCACACTTCTAACCCAGTACCCTGCCTTCAGGATTGAAAGGCCTGCCTTAGGGGTGACTTATAGGTTTTAAGTGTAGCGACCTCAGATATAAGGAAACTTATATCTGCCATAAGTGGTGGCAGCACCAGCTTATACAGGCTGCAACAGCAGGCCTGTAGTCACAGTTTGAGTGGTCTCTCATGGGTGGCATAATACATGATGCAGCCCATGGGAGACCCGTGGTGTACCTATGTCCTGGGTACCTTAGTGCCATATACTAAGGACTCAGAAGGGTACACCAGTAGCCCATTGTGGAGGTACCAAAGTACTAGTCAAAAAAACATACTGACACCAGCAAAAAGTGGGGGTAACCATAAAAGCAGATCCTACTTTCCTACACACTCCCATTGCTTTGACTGTATTGGTGTCTTTATTTTCTCCAGCATCTGATCAACTTGTGGGCTCAATAGATGGTCTCTATCAAATGGCATATTGCCTTTCAGATGCTGCTTCAGGCTTAAATCCTGTTGTATGAAGCCAAGTGTGTCTACGGACAAGAATACTGGAGTTTACTCCCTGGCAACGGTGTCTGCCGCGTCTAGGGCAATGTAATAGAAGTATTGGAGATGGTCTGCATTACTTACACAATCACCTGAGCTCGCTCCTTATACTTAACCGGTAGATGTTGAATAAGCTACCCCATTTCATCCCACTAGGTGCAATCTGATCTTGCCATTAGCTCTACAGAATTGGAGAAGCATCAATAAGTCGCTGACTGGGCTGCAACCCTTTTCCCTGCCGCATCCATCTCTTACATTCTTTATCTGGGGGTGGCGCACCCCGTTGACCTGTGCATTCGCTCTTTGCGGGTGGTATACACCGAGTCATGTGGGAGTTGGCCTGTAATGTACGGTGGGTCAGAGGGTGAAGGTTTATACTTCTTGTCAACGCTGGCCTTCACTGGGTCTTTAATCGCCTCCTATGTTGGCTTAAGCATGCCCCTAAGCATTGGCATGAATTGGGTGGCCCGCTGCGTATGAGTGTGTGTTCCCACTAGGAAATTCTCCTCATCCGGTATGGAATTGTAGGAAAGTGGGTTTCTGTTGCAGTAACCCCCCCCCTTTTTGCCAGACTACTGATGCACTTTTTCTTGGTGTGCCCTGGGTCCCTGCCAATCAGGTTCCCAGGGCCTGTGTTCTTTCCCCAAAACTAACCCAATTGGCATCTCTGGCCACAGGTCAGCCCCTGATAAATGGTACCACAGGTACCCAGGGCACTGTGACCAGGGAAGACCTCTAAGGGCTGCAGCACTTATTGTGCCACCCTTAGAGGCCCTGTACCTTTACACACACTGCCTTTGCAGGCTGCGTGTTTTGGTGCAGAACAAAGTGAAGAGTCGACATGGCACACATCCCTGTGTGCCATGCCTACAACCCACTGCCCTGGCATAGATCAGTCACCCCTCTAGCTGGGTGCCCTATGCCAGTGGTGAGGGTACAGGTGCATGAGCCCTGTACCCCTACAGTGCCTAAGTCCATTCTTAGACATTGTAAGTGCAGTGATGCCATTAAGAGTATATGGTACTGGGAGCTTGTCATTACGAACTCCACAGCACCATAATGGCTACACTGAAAACTGAGAAGTTTGGTATCAAACATCTCAGCACATTAAACCCACACTGACGCCAGTGTGGGATTTAATGAAAAATGCACACAGAGGGCATCTCAGAGATGCCCCCTGAAAACTAACCCACCACTAGTGTCCAGGCTGAGTGGCTGCTTTCAGCTGCCACCACCAGACATGTTTCTGGATCCCTGGGTCGAGAGCCTGATGCTCTCTGGGGCCTGAAACAATGCACATCCTGGGACGAGGTGCCAAGCCTCCTCCCCCAGGATGGGCAGGGTTCACGAAGGGGAAGCTTCAAAGGCATGCCGCCTTTGTGAGCCTCCCCAGACCATTTGCTGCTTTCAGCAACTGGTCCCCACTGGTTCTACCCCCCACTTTGGGCGGGAGAACCGGTGGGAAAAAACAAGTGAGGGAAAGAGATGTGCCCACCTCTGCCAACTCCACCCCTCAGGTGGGGGAGGCGAGGTGAAGCACAACTCTGAGTCCCCGCCATCTTGAGGATTGGGGGGACCCAACCAACCAGGGACAGGATCCTGCCCCCCCTCCCACTGGAGGGTGGCACGATAGGGGGGGGGGGGGGGTGTAGCCACCCCAGGGAAGGGACCCATTGGTCCCTGCCCTTTACCTACCTGTAACGCCCCTAAATCTAGTATTTAGGGGCACCCTGAACCTTGCTTCCGCAGATCCAGCCAAGAAACCAGAAGAAAAGAACAAGGACCGAACAGCCATGCAGCCAGCTAACAAGAGGAAGACGCCCACTGACTTGGCCCCAGCCCTACCGGCCTGTCTCCCCTCGAACCTGCTCCTGCGAAATCCTGGTGTGTCCTGCAGCCAGCAACCTCAAAAACCCCGGAGGACCTGTCGGCCTTCACTTTCAAAGACTGCTTCTCCTGTGAACACCGGATTTGTTCAAACTGCAACCTCTGGCAGCAGCCGGAGATCGCAAACCTGTTCCACTCTGCACCCGCCGTCCACGGCCCGAGCTCGAGAGGGCAAACACCACGAGGAGGTCACCCCGGCGATCCTGACCTGAGATCCGGCGACCCCTGACATGCCTCAAGCCTCCAGCGGACGCCTGCAGCCTAAACCCAGAAGCCCCCCTAACCGCGACCCAGAGCTGGTAAGCTGTTCCGACACCAAAAGGCACCCCTGCACCCGACGACCCATGGCCTTGTGTGCCCATACCAACGGTGCCTCACCAACCCCTAACTTCCCAACTTACCTCTCGAAGTGGTGGTCGCACCCAGAAGTCCTTTGCCTCCCTGCCTGCAGCGCTTTTGCCAACCGGAGGTTCTCTGTTGAAAACAGGGCGCCCGACGTCGAAACAGCACTCTGCACCCGGCCGCCTCAGTGCCGCTGAGGGTGCACCTTTTGTGCTACTTTGTTTCCCTATTTGCCCTGACCTAAACCCTAGGAGCTTTGCTCCCACAACCCGGTGGCCTGCTTGCCAGCCGCCACCAACCGGAGGCCCCCTATCCCCCATTGGATAACATTGGGCCTCAACACTCTGCCCCCGGCCGCCCTAGTGCCGCTGAGGGTGTAACAAGAGTGCATCACTGACCCTGGGGGACCCCCGAGTCTAACCGCAGAACCTTAACTCCCACAGTCGATAACTTACCTGTGAACTGATAACCTGTTTTTCCTCCATAGGATAACATTGACACTTTTTCTTCCAAAAAGTTTCTAAGTGTGGAGTTTTGAAATCTAAAAATATTGTTTAAAAATCGCACGAATAACCAAAACGTATTTACTTACCTGTTTGCAGGAAATGTCCCAGTGCTGAATCTAGGTATCCAGCACCGAGTTAGAAAAGTAACGTAAAAAGTAACTTACCTGTAATTTACTGAAAAAGCCTATTCATTTCAATGTACTGTATTTGCTAAGTATTGCAACCTACTGCATCCCCTGTAAATCAAACAAAGTACAATTCCTATTGCATTTTCAAACTGTTCTACAATCAGCAACTTATTACTGTAAAGTATTTAATGCTTACCTGTGCCAGGCTTGCTTGGTTCTAAAAATAAAACAGTATATTTTTTATACAAAAACAATTGGTCTAGAGTTCAGTCTTTGAGTGTGTGAATTAATTTGCTGACTGAATGGGTACATCAAATGCTTAACACTGTCCTCTGATACTGCCTTACTGCTCGACCACTCTACCACAAATAGAGAGTAAGGTTCTATCTAACTTTAACCTCTGCCTACCTCTGGGGTCACCTGGACTCTATACACACTATACCTCATTTTGGTGTAGTATATATAGAGCCAGTTTCCTACAGGAATGCAAATCCACTTTGTGAAAGGTAGCTGCTCTCTGAATAACCTCATGATATCAGATGGTGTTGTCGGGGGGGGGACGGGGACTTGGCAGGGTACAGGTAAGGGTCATTGGACACTTAAAGGACCACCGAATAATCATCTCATTGGTCATCGTGTTGGGTGTATGGGACCTCAAATCTAGTGGTGGAAGGCTCGCCTCCCCAGAAGATGAATGAGTAGAGCTCTGAGGTGAAGGGGGCTGTTGTGGAGGTGGTGGTGGTGGTAGTAGGGGAGGAGGAGGTTTTAAGGGTAGTGGGCTGGTAACTCTATCATGTCTTCTTCAGCCACGGAGGAGGTCTGGGCTCCAGTGTCAACTGCTTCTCCAATGTGAGCTGACTCTTGTGAGGAAGAGTCTGCTGCACTTGAGGTGGAGGTTTAGCAATAATTATGCCTGTGTGCGGGTAGATTAACAGCCGTTGCTGCCGAGAGTCCAGTTCCCCCTGAAGACGCTGAAGGATGGCGAGCACCTGGCTATCGGAGTCTGCCGACGATGGGCAATGGGGCTCCGATGTCTACTTGGGCCTCGAAGTCGCTTTTGACGTTGACGTGTGTTTCGGCTCCGAAATGTCCATCTATGTCAAACGCCTGCTGGGCGCCGAATGTGTTATCGGCATTCCGGGAGGCTGGGTCTTGTGCGGCTGATTCGTTGTCGAAGCTGAACTCTGCTCCAAGCCTTATATTGGTGCCAACCATGGCTGGAGTGCAGCGGCGGCCCTGGAGGCTGCAACTCTGAATGAGGGCTCGAGGCATTGCCCCTGGTGGAGCAGTGAGTGCCTTACTGCCATGTGGTACTCACTTTGTGCATTGTCGGATACTGAGCTGCGGTCGGCTGTAGATTTGTGACCTTTGAGTGAGATGGTGTCTCAGGTTCCAGGCTGAAAGCTGTTTCTTGTCTGACATTGACGTCCTCCTAGACGTCCTACTGCTCGACCTACTCCTCGGAGTCTTCGGGGTTGCTTCGTCTCGCTGTTCCATGGCATGCCATGTGAATCGCAGGTCTCAACGACTGCGGATGGTCTTCTTCGACCGAAAAGTGATGCAGGCGAAGCAGGAGGCCTCATTGTGGTCCGGGGACAGGCACAGACTGCAGACGTGTTGGTCTGTCCACGAGTGACTGACACTGTGGACAGTATCTAAAAGGGATAATTTTACCCTGCTGTGACTAGAGGGGCAAAGGCTCTCGCGGGCGAGAGGCTCATACTCAACGCAAAATCGACGCAGCCCACCAGGACGTTGAGAAGACTGGACAGATTCTTCGAAGGCTATTGGAAACAGTCAATTTGAGAGGCCCCTGCAAAGGTTGCCACGCAGCGTCTACTCAGAGACCCGAAGAAGCACATCTAAACCCGACGGCAGAAGAAAACAATAACTATAGAGTCGATGCCCATGTGCACTGCCAACTAAAGGAGGAGTCATTATACCCCATGACTCGAAAGACTTCTTCCAACAAAAACCAGCTGCACACATCCAAGCCCAACACTAGATGGCAGGAGTATGCACAGCATCTACAGCTACACGCCACAAACATTTATTTTTCAATAAGTATTCATGATTTAACCACCCGATGCCAGGAGTACATAAAGGAGGTGCATCAATGCGCAATAACATGAACAAACATGATCGCCAAGACCCACATAGAAATCTCTCAAAATACTAATTTGTACTGGTGATAGCTTAAAAAATACGAAGACGTCAAGTGTGCGCATGAGAGAAAGGACATTTGAAAGCGAGCAGGTCGGAAGATAAAAAAAAAAAAGATGGGGTATGAAAGGAGGAAGCAAACTGTTGAGAGAGAGAAGGTCAAACTAGGTGAGGACTTCGAAGTGAGAAGAAAATGTGCATGTGTGAGACTGAGGTGGGTTCAGTGAGAGGCGGGGCATGTGCCTTGTTAAGACCAGGGTGTGGGAAGCAGAGGGTGTGAAAAGAGGAGAACAGAAGATGAGATAAAGGAAGGTCAAGTAAGTATAATGGTGAGAGGAAATGTAAGGTATGGTCCATGCTCATCCGGGGAGAATCTTTACAGAACTGCAGAGTTGGGCACAGCAACGAGTACACAACAAATGAATGTAAACAGATGTGCCCTCTCACACCTCTACTTTCCATTATATGCTTGGGGCAGAACAACCTAAAATAAGACTACCACTCTAGTAACTTGCGCATGTTAAAACACTTTCCAATAGGCCTCCCTGCAATTTCAACGCGTTTATAACCAAGCAGTCCTCCATGTTTTTGTGTGTGTTTTTTTGTCCTCATATCACCAAGGTCAGGCCATTTTTACAATTGCTTTCCAACCCTCGGCCTGCTGCATATTTTCGCTGACCCTCGCCACGCCAATCAAACCAGTTACCCGGTTTCTGGCTGCACCCAGGTGTAATCATAGGACCAATCATTGAGTTGTTGTATCCCTCATACCACTCCATCTTTGGAAACCGGCACACATCTTACTTCGGTTGACCCACTGGGTCTACACTCAGTATTCCCAAGACCTGCCACAGATAAGATGCAGGGGAAAACAGTAAGTTTTATGAGCATCTAGAGGAGCTAGGCTCGCAAGGAAAAAACTGAGGCGTAGGCTCGAAAACGGCGGCTTAGCACTCCCAGATTTAAATTTGTACTGCATAGCTTTCCAGTTTAAAAATTGTAGGATGCTCCTGGGTAAACCGGATGCCTCAACCTGGGGAGGTGTGCTGGAAGAGATGGTAAGGGAATGGGGATCTGAAGAATTCCTGTACATGTTTGGGGCCAAGACATTTTTTAAAAAGGTCCGGCTAAAGGTCCTAAAGGCAGCATCGACTAAATGGCTTGGAGTCAGGCGGATTCTGGGCATGGGTTATTATTCAGACTTTTCACCGATTTGGGCTTCCCTGGGTACCCCAGAGTTTCTTACAGATGGGTTGAGCTTTCCACTACAGAGAGCTAGGATAGAAGTTTGGGGGGAATTGCTAACAGCGCAGGGCATATTACCCTGGAAAGTTTTAGCAGCTAAGACTGGTTGTTCCCTCTCCAGATTTAAATATATCCAGTTGTCTTCTTGGTTCGCAGTCAACTCACAGGAGATCGGAGGTGCTGGGAATTTGGGTCAGAATTGCAGGATGGGTCTCCTAAGGATAAGTAGGTTGCTCTGTGGTACTGGAAGTTGCAGGATGTGGAGTATTGGAAATTGGAGGCCTGTACTAGGTTTAGGAAGGAGCCATTCAGGGGACTGAGATTCAAACAGTATAGCAAATCTCCCTAAAACTATTGTACTCAGTGGTAAAACTAGCTAATCTTAAGCGTAACCACTTCTTTACCATCAATAGATTATATTGGACCCCTCAAAAGATAGTGAAGTTGGAACAAAAGCTGACTCCAAGATGTCGTAGGTATAGTCTTTTAAGAGCTGATGACCAACCCGTCTTTTTCACGTGTCCAGAGATAAAGGCTAACTAGCAGGATGTAGAGAATGTGGTTAACAACATCTTTGAGGTGAATAGAACGCTAAGCCTAACGCTGGTCCCAATAGGAGTGGAAACATGCTCTAGCCAACTTCTGAGTGGAACACAGAGGGCTCTGTTGTTTTATCTGATGCTTTTAGCCAGGAGGGAGATTTGTACGCGTTGGATGGATCCGCTTCCGCCTAGAGCGGTGGACTGGCTCCTAGGTGTAAGACGAAACTGCCGAATGGATACTGAGTGTAGACCCGGTGTGGCCAATTGAAGCACTCCTCCATGGTGACGCGTGCTGTCAGTCTGCTGATGAGCTACACAACCTCATCAGAGGTATGAAGAACAACAATAATGTAACAACAAAAAAATGCAAGGTAAGGCACAGAAAAGTGACAGGTTAAGAGCAAGGTGTTAGTGAATGGAGAAAGATAAAGTGCTTTAAAAGAAGGCAAGCAAGAGGACTCAATTTCCAGCATCCATCTGAACAGGAAGTAACATCACTGATTTACCACCAAAACGGTCTTCACTTTATGGCAGCTGCAGTGCCGCTGGTGTGCTAAGGTTAAGCCCATCCGTGCCCAGCCCCAGGACCTGTGATCCTCCTACCACCCACCCACCCACCCACCCACCCTGTTACTATGCCGTGACCCTCTCCATGCCCTGAATCATAACTCATCTTCCAGTACTGCTGCAGAGCCTTGCTGCCCAACACTGAAGGGGCGGTCACATGCACCCTCCTGCATCCACCTCACAATCCCAGGGACCTTACTCACCCAATACACACGACCACACACACCGGGCCCTAACTAAGCCTTACTCCTCCCTGTGCAGCATACCCCTCGCCTAACACCCTCCCTCACTAAACACGTCACTGAAATTTGGGTTCTGCTACACACAAAAAGCCATACACAACACTGGCCTCACATACTTCAACAATCGGTAAAACTTCCACAAACCTATCACATATCTCTACTTAGATGGACTCCTACTTGCACCACTCCCTCTGCATAAGCAGGACCAAATCCGGCGGTTGTGTTATCTCCTACCTTGCTTTTAAATCTTGGAACAACTTGTCCATGCACAAGAGCCGCCTCCTCAATTCTTGAATTACACAACAAACTTAAGACCTGGCTCTTCACCTTGCCTCAGACCTGGCTTCACCCATATAGCTCCTGCTTCAGAGTCTCCCGGATGAGTTGTGTGCTATACAAATACTGATAACGAACAAGCAGACTTCCAGATTGGGATCCTATTAATTGGCTGCGTGTATTCATTCCAGAGAACAAGTAGGAAGGTGGGTTGGTGAGAAATGTGCGGTCTCTAACAGAAAAGGAGTTACCAAAGATAAGTAACCTGTTCTTCAGATAAAGAAGTCTAACTGCAGATTACTCACCTCGTGGAAAGATACCAAAGCAGTATACATCCCCATGACGGTCTGTGGAATGGTTCAGACTAGGAAATCCTGCAAGACCGATCAGGAAGTAGTGCTTTGTGAACATATGGAGAGCTGCCCCTGTAGCAGACTGCCATCATATTGTGGGGTGTAGGTTCTGAATAGGAAGTGTCGACGGTTGTGGCGGCAGAGGTGGTGTCGAGAGTGGTGCTAAGGGAGGGATTGAGCGTTGTGGCAGGCTTGGAACTAGCGGTGCCGAAGCCGAGAAAGGGGCCAGCCTCTGTCTGAGGTAGAAGGACACAGTTGGCGTCGAGGACGGATTCACTGACAGTAAATCACCAGGCGGCCCCCTCAGATCCATGGGCCCAAAGGAACTCCATTGGGATCGGTTGAGGCACCAAAGATTTGGTCCATGGCCACCATTAACTGCTGGAGCTGCTGCAGTGTCACCGTTTGTTCGGGCTGGAGCGGAGGAGTGACTAGCATTGAAATCGGATAACCCGGGGGTGGCATGGGGACTACACCGTGGTCCAGAGATGCAGGGGGCGTTGCACGACTAAGAGTGGCAGGAAGAGAAAGACCCATGACTTTTTGAATTTACCTGAAATCTGTGACTTTGATGGTCACCCGGTCGCTGGAGCAGCCTCAAGAGTGAGAGCAGTCCCACACCCTTAACTTCGATCAGGAGCGCTTCTTGTTAACAGTGAATTTTGCTTGTTGGTCACGGATGGCCATCTTGTTTATCTTGGCACAGCACAGATATGAAGTTGAGTCGAACTTGAAGCTGAGGCGCCATACACAGACATTTGTCGGTGACAGTTACAGCATGGTTTAAACCCTGTAGTCTTAGGGAGTGACATTATCTGCATACTGAACTAAATTTGAGGGAACATTATCAGTCAGTAGTGACAGTATTCAAGAATCTCAGGATTCACCTCAGCAGGCGCAGAAAGAATGGAACTGACGCACAAGTTACTAACTTGTGTAACGATATATCTGTAAGAGACAGTAGTTAGTGATAGATTCCTTACCTTAGAATATCCCCAGGCGTCAGGCTGGATCCGGAAAGTTTTGCGTAGCAGTACCCTTGCGCGTCGGTAGGCGGCGTCGTGCGGCTCCGCGTCCGTCGTCGGCGTCGTGATCGCCGGGATGACGTCGCGGGCAGTACTTAGGCGCCGCCCCTGCGCGCTGACGTCAGTTCTGTACACGACTTTCCGCGCCAGGAACGCAGAGCCATGCAAGAAGCGGACACAGGTGTCTGAAAAATACTAGGGCCCTGAAAGGGATGTCCTTAACCCTAGAAATCAGTTCGCAGAACGGGGAGGATGGGTGGGGCGGTAAGGAATCTATCACTAACTACTGTCTCTTACAGATATATCGTTACACAAGTTAGTAACTTGTGCATCTGAAAGAGACACGTTAGTGATAGATTCCTTACCTTAGAATAGATACCCCAGCAATACCAACCCCGGTGGTGGGTCTGCGAACAAAGATCAGACAAGGAAGTCCTGGAGGACAGAACGGCCAAAGAAGCCGTCCCTCCGGACCTGACTGTCAAGGCAGTAATGTTTAGTAAACGTGTGCAGCGAGGCCCACGTAGCCGCCTGACAGATAACCGGCAGCGGAACACCGCGGCCCAAGGCCGTGGTAGCAGCCGTTGCCCTGGTGGAATGGGCACGCAGCCCAACAGGAGGTTCCTTTTTAGCCAAAGAATAGCAGGTCTTGATGCACAAGGTAACCCAGCGGGAGATGGTCCTCTTGTGCACCGCCCGACCTTTTTGGCGCCCACGTAGCCAACAAAGAGCTGGTCATCCACCCGGAAGTGTTTTGTGCGGTCAATATAGAAAGAGAGCGCACGTTTTGGGTCCAGACGGTGGAGCCTCTCTTCCTCTCTGGAAGGATGCGGAGGCGGAAAGAAGGTGGGCAAAGTGATGGTCTGCCCAATGTGGAAAGCAGTAACCACCTTTGGCAAGAAGGACGGACGCGTCCGAAGAACAACCTTGTCTGGATGAACAGACAGAAAGGGAGGTTTGCAAGATAGAGCCTGGAGCTCACTCACCCGCCGAGCGGAGGTGATGGCCACCAGAAAGGCTGTCTTCAGAGTCAGAAGACGAAGAGGACAGTTATGCAGAGGCTCAAAGGGAGCGCACATTAAAAGGTAAGAACCAAGTTCAAGTCCCACTGAGGCATTACAAACGGAACAGGAGGGAAGAGGTGAGTAATGCCTTTTAAGAACCTGTTAACAACAGGGGACTTGAAAAGGGAGGGCTGATCAGGGAGCCTGAGGAAGGCCGAGATAGCACAAAGATAACCCTTGACGGTACCCAGGGCAGAACCCTGTTGGGCCAGAGAGAGAAGGAACAGAAGGACCTCAGAAAGAGGGGCAGAAAGGGGATCCACAGCCTTTGCTGTGCACCATGCCACAAATTTGTTCCACCTGCAGGCGTATACCACCTTAGTGGAGGGACGCCTGGCTGCCAGAATCACATCACAAACTTCGGGAGGCAAGTCGAAAGGAATCAACTGCCGCCGCTCAATCTCCACGCAAGCAGGTGTAGACTGGACAGGTTCGGGTGGAGGACCGTCCCCTGCTGCTGCGACAGAAGATCCTCCCGAAGAGGCAGACGGATCGGGGGATCTATGCTCATATTGAGTAGCTCGGGATACCAAACTCGTCGAGCCCAGTCCGGAGCCACAAGAATGACTTGGGCCCGGTCGTGCCGAATCTTCTTCAACACTCTGGGTAGAAGTGGTATAGGCGGAAAGGCGTACAACAGACCGCAACTCCACTCGCGACGAAAAGCGTCGCCGGGCGAGTGCCGCCTTGGAAATTCCAACGCGCAGAACTGATGACATTGCGCGTTCTCTTCGGTGGCGAATAGATCTAACCAAGGCTCTCCCCACTGTAGAAAGAGTCCTTGCGCCACTTCCGAGTGAAGACGCCATTCGTGATCCATCATGCACCTGCGGCTGAGGTTCGTCCGCCCTGGCGTTCAGAGAACCTGCCAGGTGTTGAACCATCAGGAACATGCCCTGATGTTCCAGCCATGTCCAGAGGCGCAGAGCCTCCTGACAAAGGGTCCAAGACCCCACCCCGCCCTGTTTGTTGCAGTACCACATGGCGGTGGTGTTGTCTGTGAACACCTGCACTACCTTCCCTTTGACAGAGGAAGGAATGCCTTGAGTGCAAGCCGGATCGCCCGGAGCTCCAGAAGGTTGATATGGAGCCGGGACTCCGCCCGGAGACCAGAGGCCTCTGATCTCCGCCTCTCCCATGTGACCGCCCCATCCCAGAAGGGACGCGTCCGTCACAACTGTATGCTCTGGCTGGGGAAGGGAGAGGGATCTGCCCATGACCCATTGCCGGTTCGAGAGCCACCACTGCAACTGTTTTGCAGTCCCCTCCGAGATCTGGACGTGATCGGACAGGTTGCCCTGGTGCTGCGCCCACTGGAACTTCAGGTCCCACTGCAGAGCCCGCATATGCCATCTGGCATGATTGACCAGCAGGATGCAGGAGGCCATGAGGCCCAGCAGCCTCAGGGTCATCCGTGCCGAAACCCAGGATAAAGGCCGAAAGATCGGAATCATAGCCTGAATATCCCGGACTCGCCGTTCGGGAGGATAGGCCCGAAACTGCGTCGTGTCCAGAACTGCTCCGATGAAAAGGAGCTGTGGAGAAGGAATTAGATGCGACTTCGGCACATTGATGGAGAACCCCAGCGAGTGCAGGAGTTCGGCCGTAGTCTGGAGGTGGGAGACGACTGCCTGGGACGAGCCCGCCTTCAGCAGCCAGTCGTCGAGGTAGGGGAAGACTGAAACCCCTGCCCGGCGCAGATGAGCTGCGACCACCGCCATCACTTTCGTGAACACCCGAGGGGCACTGGTAAGGCCAAAGGGAGCACGGTGAACTGAAAATGCTCGGGGCCTACCGTGAACCGAAGGTAACGCCGGTGGGCCGGCAGGACGAGGGATGTGGAAATACGCGTCCTGCAAGTCCAACGCTACCAACCAGTCTCCAGGGTCGAGGGCAGTCAAGACCTGAGCTAGGGTGAGCATCTTGAACTTCTCCTTCCGGAGGAAGCGATTGACGTTCCGGAGGTCCAAGATAGGACGCATGTCCTCCTTGTCCTTTTTGGGCACCAGAAAGTAGTGGGAGTAGCAACCACGCCCTACTTCTGGGGTCGGAACATGCTCGATGGCCCTCTTGGTCAAGAGGGCCGTGACTTCCTTCCGTAGAAGCACCAAGTGATCCCCTGACATGCGGTGGAATTGAGGTGGCATGGCTGGGGGGTGGTCTCGAAGGGGAGGGAGTAGCCCCTTCGGACAATGTCCAAGACCCACCTGTCCGAGGTGATGGTGCGCCAGTGGGGAAGGTGATGGCGGACCCTGCCCCCTACTGGCGTGCCGTGCACCTGAAAGGAGGGACTAGGAGGGCTTGGAGGCCGCGGACGGGTTGGAGGTGGTGGCCTGACCCGCACGCTGGTTGCCCGATCCGCCACGGCGGAATCCACGTCCTCGGCCACGCGAAGACGCCTGCTGCGCGGGCCGGTGGCTGGGCTGCTGACGTGAAGGGCGCCCCTACCGTGGCCACGATAGGGGCGAAAAGCAGAAGGTAGCGGAGGGCGTGTAGCAGAAAGGCCCAGGGACTTTGCAGTAGCCCGTGAGTCCTTAAAGCGCTCCAACGCATGGTCTGCTTTGGACCCAAAAGACCGACTCCATCAAAGGGCATGTCCATGAGAGTATTCTGGACATCCCCTGAAAAACCAGTGGTTCTCAGCCAGGCGTGGCGCCGGAGCGCCACCGTCGTTGCAATCGACCTGCCCAGCGAGTCGGCGGTGTCAAGGCCACAACGGATAGTGTATTTGGCCGCATCCCTTCCTTCCGCAATGGCGCGGGAAAGCAGTGCCTGGACCTCCTCAGGGCACTGGGGCAAAACATCCGCCACCGAATCCCACAGGGAGTGGGTATATCGGCCCAAAAGACAAGCGGTGTTAACGGACCGCAAGCCAGCACTGGAGGAAGAAAAACCTTTCTTCCCAAACTGATCCAGGCGTTTGGATTCCCTATCCGGAGGAGCGGTAGGGAAGGCGGTTTGGGAAGCGGAGGCTTGGACAACCAAGCTCTCAGGAGTGGGGTGGACAGAAAGAAACAGGGGTCGCCCGGAGCGGGGCGATGGCGTCGTGACACGTTCCGATCCACAGGAGCCCCTGTGTTGGGCTTGGACCAGGCGCCCAAAAGAACGTCAGTGAGGGCGTCGTTAAACGGCAGCACAGTCTCCGCAGAGGAGGCTGCCGGCTGAAGCACCTCTGTCAAGATGTTAGGCTTGACCGTCAAAGTAGGGAGCTGGAGACGTAAGGCCCCAGCAGCCCTACGCAACACCGTACCAAAATTGGCCCCCTCCTCCGTAGCCACGGGAGGAGACAGCATGCCAGTGTCAGGAGAAGTATCCAGACCACTGGCCTCCCCTAGACTCTCTGTCCAGTCCTCATCATACTGACAGTTGCGTGTCAGAGGGTCATCAGACCCCTCCCAGTCCTCCTGGTCCTCCTCTGGTTCAAAATAAGGAGGAGGAGGGACATTTGGGACCCAAGGTCCCATCAGCGCCGGAGCCGGCGTCGGCGACGTCGCTCCGGGTCCATGTCCGGAAGGAACTGGGGACGACGCCGCCCGGAGCCCAGGGCGGCGTCGAGAACGGCACCGGAGACATCGGCGCCGGCGGAGGTGTCGTGAGGTCGACCGGCGTCGATGGGGGTTGTGGAGCCGGGATCGAGGCCGGGGCCGAAGCCGGGATCGAGGCTGGAGGCTCGGGCGACGCCGGGGCCGGAGCCGCCGGCGGCGCCGGAGCAACCCCATCAGGGCCCGCGGGGCCCGAAGGCGCACCGGAGGGGCCTGAAGGCCCGAAGAGGCGGGCCATGGCCGACAGGAACTCCTGTACCTTGGCCGGATCCGCCCCCGAACCCGGGAAGGGCGGGTATGACGGGGCGACTCCACAGGCAAGTCCGGGGCCGCGGGGGCGGGGACGGTGCCGGGAGGGGCCTCAGCCGAGTCGCGAGACCGGCGAGGCGAAGTCCGAGAGCGACGATGCTTCTTGGACTTCTTGTGCTTAGACTTACCGGACGAAGAAGTCGACGACCGGTGTGCACTCCGCGAGCGACCCCTGGACCTCTCACGCGACCGGGGCTTCCGCGGAGCCGAATGCCGGGCCTCGAGGAGCTTTCGAGACCGCTCTCGCAAAGCTTTCGGGTTGAGGGCCTGGCATTCGGGACAAGACTCGGTGTCGTGGCCTCGGCCGAGGCAGAAGAGACACTCCCAATGCGGGTCGGTGACGGACATCATCCGCGCACAGGCGCCGCATCGCTTGAAGCCGGGCATCCCTACGACACCTTAAAGTTGGAAAAACCAGTGAAAAAATCACCAAAAAGTATGGTCAAAAATTGACCAGGGCACTGCTCTTCCCGGATCTGCGCTTGCTGGCGCGGAAAAAGAAGAACTGACGTCAGCGCGCAGGGGCGGCGCCTAAGTACTGCCCGCGACGTCATCCCGGCGATCACGACGCCGACGACGGACGCGGAGCCGCACGACGCCGCCTACCGACGCGCAAGGGTACTGCTACGCAAAACTTTCCGGATCCAGCCTGACGCCTGGGGATATTCTAAGGTAAGGAATCTATCACTAACGTGTCTCTTTCAGATATCAGGGCACGGCGATGGCACAGATATAGCGGCCCTGACGTCATTTTCTGAGCTGGATGGACTAAACGTGAAGGACAAGTTACTTACCTTCGGTAACGCCTTATCAGGTAGAGGCATGACCTAGCCGCAGATTCCTTACCTTTGAACTTCCAGGCGTCAGGCCGGATCTGGAAGATTTTTCTTAGCAGTACCCCTGCGCGCCAGTAGATGGCGTCAGTCGACTCCGCGTGACTTCGTCGGCGTTGTGCTTGTCGTGAGGTCGGCGTCGTCAATATAACCGCCACTCTGGCGCACTGACATCAGTACTTTTCACGACTTTCCACGCCAGAAGAGCGAAGCCATGAAGTGACTGACCACGGTGTGTTAAAAAATGAACAACTAGGGCCCTGAAGGGGAACATCCCTGACACTTAAAACCAATTCCTCAGAGAGGGGAGGATGGGTGGGTCGGTAAAGAATCTGCAGCTAGATCATGTCTCAACCAGATAAGGCGTTACCGAAGTTAAGCAACTTGTCCATATGATAGAGACATCTAGTTGCTGATTCCTTACCTCTGAACAGATACCCAAGCAATACCATCCCAGGAGGAGGGACTGCGGAATGGCTTAAACCAGAAAATCCTGCAAAGCAGAGCGGCCGAACAGGCCTTCTCTGCGAACCTGGGAATCCAGGCAGTAGTGTGGCAAACGTGTGCAGAGAGGCCCACATTGCAGCTTGGCAGATATCAGAAACAGGAACACCATGCTGAAGAGCCATGGTGGCCACTTTTGCCCTGGTGGAATGGGCCCCAAGCACTTCAGGGGGATCCTTCTTCGCTAAGGCGTAACAGATTTTTATACAGAGGATATCACATCGGGATATAGTCCTCTTCTGGACTGCACGGCCCTTCTTTGCACCCACGTATCCTATAAAGAGTTGGTCATCCACTCGGAACTCTCTGGTGCGATCGAGGTAGAACGACAACGCTCTTTTTGGGTCCAGTCGATGGAGACGCTCCTCTTCCTTGGAAGGGTGCGGGTGTGCATAGAAGGTAGGCAGGGTAACAGACTGCCCCAGATAGAATGGTGTTACCACCTTAGGTAGAAAAGATGCCCTAGTCCGAAGTACGACTTTGTCCGGAAAGAGGGTCAGGTAAGGAGGCTGTGAAGACAGTGCCTGCAGTTCACTTACTTTCCTGGCATAGGTTATTGCCACCAAAAAACTGTCTTGATTGTGAGCAACCACAGAGGACAGTTGTGCAGCGGCTCAAACGGTGCACACATCAGAAAGGTGAGAACCAAATTAAAGGTCCCACTGTGGCATAATAAAAGGCGAAGGAGGAAAGAAATGGGTTAACCCCTTCAAGAATCTCGGCACCAGAGGAGATTTGAAAAGAGAAGGCTGATCAGGTAGCTGAAGAAAAGAGGAAAGGGCCGAAAAATAGCCCTTCAATGTGCCCAGAGCAGAGCCCTGCTGGGAAAAACAGAGTAGAAATAGAAGGATTCAGATAAAGGAGCAGATGAGGGGTCAATAGACCGGTCTGTACAATATTTACAAAATTTTCCATCAGCAGGCGTATGCCGATTTTGTGGAGGGACGCCTGGCTGCCAAGATAACCTCACAGACTTCAGGAGGAAGGTCGAAAGGTGTCAACTGTCGCAGATTAATCCCCATGCAAGGAGGCGGAGAGTGGACAGGTTCGGGTGGAGAACCCTCCCCTGCTTTGCGACAGAAGATCCTCCTGAAGGGGCAGCCTGACCGGAGGATCAATGCTCATGTCTAGAAGCTTGGTATCCAAACTCTCTGTGCCCAGTCCGGAGCCACGAGATTAACTTGTGCCCGGCCGCTCCTGATCTTCTTGAGCACTCTGGGCAGGAGTGTTATGGGCGGAAAGGCATATAGGAGGCCCGAGCTCCACTCGCGTCGAAAAGCGTCGCCGAGCGAGTCCCGCCTTGGAAACTCCAGCGCGCAAAATTACTGACATTGAGCATTCTCTTCGGAGGTGAACAGATCTAACCAAGGCTCTACCCCCGCTGAAAGAGACCTTGTGCCACCACCGGATGGAGACGCCATTCGTGATCCGCGAGGCACCTTCGGCTTAGTTCGTCTGCGCTGACGTTCAGAGTACCGGCCAGGTGTTGTACCACCAGGGAAATGCCCTGTTGACGCAGGGCCTCTTGACAAAGAGTCCACGACCCCACTCCGCCCTGTTTGTTGCAGTACCACATGGCGGTAGTGTTGTCCATGAACACCTGTACGAGCCTTCCGTTTGACGGCAAAAAGGCTTTCAGTGCCAGTCGGATCGCCCGAACCAAAAGATTGATATGGAGCTTGGCTTCCGCCAGAGACCAGAGTCCTCTGATCTTCACCTCCCCCAGATGGCCTCCCTATCCCAGAAGGGACGCATTTGTCACTACTGCGAGATCTGGGTGGGGATGGGAGAGGGGTCTGCCCTTGAACCAATCGCGGTTCGTTAGCCACCTCTGCAAGTCTTTCGCAGTGCCCTCTGGAATCTGAACCAGGTCGGTGAGATTTCCTTGATGCTGTGCCCATTGGAACTTCAGGTCCCACTGCAGAGCCCGCATGTGCCACCGTGCATGGGTCACTAGCAGGATGGGGGAGGCCATGAGGCCCAACAGCCTCATTCTCACCAGGATCCAGGATAGAAGCTGAAACATCGGTATCATAGCCTGAATATCCTGGACTCGCCGTTCGGGAGGATAGGCCCGAAACTGCACCGTGTCCAGAATCGCTCCAATGAAAGGGAGCGTCTGAGAGGGAGTCAGGTGTGACTTCGGCACATTGATAGTGAACCCTAGCAAATGCAGGAGGTTCGCCGTAGCCTGGGACGACTCTTGGGGCGAGCCCGCCTTCAACAACCAGTCAACGAGATAGGGAAAGATTGGGACCCCGGATCTCCGCAGATGGGCTGCGACCACCGCCATCACCGTTGTGAACACCTGAGGGGCGCTGGTGAGGCCAAAGGGGAGCACTGCAAATTAAAAGTGCTCGTGACCCACCGTGAACCGCAGGTAGCAACGATGGGCAAGCAGGATGGGAATATGAAAATAAGTATCCTGCAAGTCCAGCGCTACCATCCAGTCTCCTGAGTCCAATGCAGACAGGACCTGAGCAAGAGTGAGCATCTTGAATCTCTCCTTTTTGAGGAAGAGGTTGAGGGCTCTGAGATCTAGGATAGGACGAAGGCCTACGTCCTTGTTTGGGACCAGAAAGTAGCGGGAATAGCAACCACTGCCTACTTCGGGCCCGGGAACCCTGTTTACGGCTCCCTTGGCCAAGAGAGCCTTGACTGCCTCACGGAGTAAAGCAAGGTGATCCTCTGTCAGCCGATCGTGCACTGGGGGCATAGATGGAGGGACAGTTTTGAAGGGAAGGGAACAGCCCCTTCGGACTATTTGCAACACCCACCTGTCCAATGTAATGTCTCGCCAGTGGTGGAGATGATGGCGTTCTCTGCCACCAACTGGCCGAGGGTGATCGGACTAGGAAGGTTTTGCAGTGGAGGAGGGTACCGTGGCTTGGCTCGACTTCTGGTTTCCTGACCCACGGGGTCGGGGGAACCGCGTCCACGACCCCGCAGAGGTTGCTGAACTTGCGGGGTCCTCTGGCCAGAGTAGGGTTGGCGCGGTTGATAGGCCCTTCCGTAGCCACAAAATGAGCGAAAAGCGGATGGAGCCCTAGGGGCTGTAGTGAGGCCCAAAGTCCTTGAAGCGCTCAAGGGCAGCATCTGCCTGGTCTCCGAAGAGACAAGAGCCATCAAAGGGCATGTCCATCAGGTTAGCCTGGACATCCCCCGAAAAACCAGACGTTCTTAACTAGGCGTGGCAACGAACAGCCACCGTCGTGGAAATTGCTCTGCCTAGCGAGTCCGTCGTGTCCAAGCCACATCTGATGGCGTACTTAGCTACGTCTCTCCTGTCTGAGATAGCTTGGGAGAGTAGAGCCCGGTCCTCCTCCGAGACTCTGGGCAGCACCTGCGCAACCGTATCCCATATCGAATGGGAGTAACGGCCAAAAAGGCATGCATTGTCCACCGACCGCAATGCCACACTGGCGGAAGAAAATATTTTCTTCCCGAAGTTCTCCTGTTCGGGGGTGCAGAAGGGAATGTGCCACGAGAAGTGGAAGCATGGACCACCAAGCTTTGGCGGGTGGGGTGGGTTTTGAGGAAAAGTGGGTCGCCCGGTGTAGGGCGATGGCAGCGGGTGATCGTCCTATTCACAGGAGCGCCTTTGCTGGGCTTGGACCAGGTACCGAAGAAGGATGTCTTTTAAGGCCTCGTTAAAAGGCAGTAGGTGTTCCAAGCTCGAGACCCCAGGCTGCAGGACCTCTGTCAAAACATTAGTCTTGACTGCCACCGCAGGAAGCTGCAGGTCAAGGACCTGCACAGCCCTACGCACCACCATGGCAAAAGATGCTCCCTCCTCCGTAGCCAGGGTAGGAGGGGAAAGCCCTGGGGAGAGTGGGGAGGTGTCCAAACCACTGGCATCACCCAGTTCCTCGTACCAGTCTATGTTCTGTTGGTGCGGGATTTCTAAGGGATCCTGCTCCCCCTACCAATCCTCTTCCTCCATCCCTAACCCTTCAGAATAGGGCAGAGTGAACGGCATGGAGCCGAACTGCTCAGTCAGCGCCGGTCTCGGCGTCGGACACCCGACCGGCTCCGTTTTGTTGGGAGTGAGGATCGGGGAGGCGCTGGCGACCCAGAGGACCTCGGCGCTGGACGTGATGCCGGGGAAGGTCGCTGAGGAGGTGCGACTGGTGTCGGTCTGGACCCGGGAACGGGTCCAATCGGAGGCTGTGGCCGGAGCCGCCAGCATGGGAACCACGGGGGCCCCTCCGTTTTCTGAGCCTGGAGGCGCGCTGGCAGGGCCAATCGCCCAAATATGGCACACATGGCGTCATAAAACTCTTTCAGCTGGGCGGGGGTCACTCCCGGCCCCGGAAAGGAATGGAAATGTGGAGCTGACCCAGGCATCCATTTCCGCGGAGCAGAGCCTCGAACGTAGAGGTTCCTCCACCGCGTCGCGAGACAGGCGGGGCGAAGTCGAAGCACACATCGACTTCTTCTCTTACCTGTCTTAGACGACTGACGAAGAGGACTTCGATTCACCCGAGCAGTGCTCGGACCTTCCTTTTGACCGAGACCGGGATCGAGACTGACAAGGCGACCTCCGCGGTGCAGGACGCCAGGCCGCGCAAAGCTTTAGGGACCGCTCCCTCAAAGCCTTCAGTGCCATGGCCTGGCAGTCGGAGCACTACTTGGAGTCGTGGTCGTGTTCCAGGCACCAAAGACAAACTAAATGGGGGTCCGTGACCGACATGGCGCAGTGACAGGCGCCGCAGTGCTTGAATCCTGAAGTCTTCTCGCTCGACAGGACTCCTGACACACCAACAAAGTTGACAAAAAGTTGAAAAAAGTCTGTCAAAATATGACAGCGGGTAGGTCTCTTCAACGGTGGTGTGCGCGGAAAGAAAAGAACTGACGTCAGCGCGCCGGTTATATTGACGACGCGGACGTCACAGTGATGACGAACACGACGACGTCACGCGGAGTCGACCAACGCCATCTACCGGCGCGTAAAGGTACTGCTAAGAAAAATCTTCTGGATCCAGCCTGATGCCTGGAAGTTCGAAGGTAAGGACTCTGCGGCTAGATGACTATCAGATGCCGCACGACGTCACCTACCTACGAGTAAGGGAATTGCTACAACAGCTTCCATATCCAGTCTGATGCCTGGGGAAATTCAGTAGATAGAGTGGTGGTGAGGAAGGGGAAGGCACATGGAGCATGTGTGTGAGGAGGATGCATGAAGAATCGAGAAGAGATCAAGAGAGGTGTGCATCAAAAAAGATACTTAAAGGTGTCAATCATAGGAGATGCCATTCTGCCTTGCAAGCAGCTTAGTATGGGGGGCAGTTGGGGAAGATGAGAAAACAAAATGGTTACTTACCAGTAGGAGTAGTTTTGCAGCTTGAAGAGTTTTCTGGATTCACATACTGTGCATTATTCCGCCATTTGGTGGTTGGATCCGGAATTGTCTTTTTTTCCCTTTTCTTTTTTTGGGCGTCACTTGACCACCATTTGGTGGTATGCCCGTCCCCTGTGTGAAGTCAACAGCGCCCCGGATTTTGCTGTGCGTAGTTGCCATCTTTGGATTCTTTTTTCTTTCTTTCTTTCCTGGTATGCTTCCTCTTTGTTCCTGCATCTTCCCCACCTGTTTGCGTTATCTCCTATTACTGGGGAGTTGTTTGGGTCGTATGTGAATCCAGAAAACTCTTCAAGCTGCAAAAGGAAAATGCTACTTACCCAGTATGCATCTGTTCTTGGCATATAGAGCTGTAGAATCATATGCTTTAGCATAGATCGCCATCTGGTGTTGGGCCCGGATGTTTGCACTTTGTTTTTCTTCGAAGAAGTCTTTGTAGTCACGAGGTAGGTGACTCCTCCTTTCGGTGATAGTGCCCATGGGCATCGACTCCATCCCCAGATTGTTTTGCCGTAAGGGTGATGATGGAGTTAGTAAGAGTAGAAAGAGATGTCCATGTATAGTGTATCTAAGTAAGATAATACTGCCACAGATAAAGGTACCCGGGGAGGCGGGTGGGCGCATATGATTCGACAGCTCTATATGCCAAGAACAGATGCATACTGGGTAAGTAGCATTTTCTGTTCGAGGCATATGAGCTGTAGATCATATGCTTTAGCATAGACTATACAGCAATTATTTCCCAAGCGGTGGCTAACCTGTATCTGTTGCAGTGGTCTGAAATAGTGATCTTAAAACTGCCTGGCCCACACTAGCTTGTTGTTTTGCTAACACATCTACACAAAGACCATGTTGCAGCCTTGCAGATGTCATCTAAGGGTATGTTCCCTAAGAATGCCATAGAAGCCCCTAGTTTGCGTGTAGAGTGCGCTCTAGGGGGAATTGTTAAGGTGCGTTTAGCTTTAAGATAGCATATTTGGATGCACTTAACTATCCACCGTGCAATACCTGCTTTTGAAATGGAATTGCCTCTATGTGGTGGTGAAAAAGCAACAAAGTTGTTTAGTTTTTCTAAAAGATTTGGTTTTTTCAATGTAATAAAGTATTGCTCTTTTCACATCTAATGTGTGAAGAGCACGTTCTGCCACTGAGTCTGGTTGAGGAAAAAACACGGGTAACTCAGACTGTTTGGGATGAAAAGCAGAAACGAATTTGGGTAAAAATTTTGGCTTAGTCCTAAGAACCACTTTATTTTGGTGAATTTCTAAAAATGGTTCTTGTATGGTTAGTGCCTGGAGCTCACCAACTCTTCTAAGAGATGTGATGGCTATAAGGAAGGCTACTTTCCAAGTCAGAAACTGTAGTTCGCATTTGTGCAAAGGCTCAAATGGTGGGCCCATGAGTCCTGTAAGGACTATATTAAGATTCCACACGGGAGAAGGTGGAAGTCTAGGAGGAATGATTCTTTTGAGTCCTTCCATAAAGGCTTTGATAGCGGGTACACGAAACAAAGACAAGTGTTGTCTGTTTTGTAGGTAAGCCGCTATTGCGGCAATATGTAGTCGTATAGATGTATATGCTAAGTTAGCACGCTGTAGGTGTAACAGATAGCAAATGATGTTTTGAGTTGAAGCATCTAGCGGATTGATTTGATCGTTAGTACAATAAATTACAAATTGTTTCCACTTTGCTGCATAGCATGCTCTTGTGGTAGGGCGTCTAGCTTCTTTAATGACGTTCATGCAGTCTGGCAGGAGATTAAGGTAGCCAAATTCTATGATTTCAGGTGCCAGATCGCAAGGTTGAGTTGACTGGGATCTGGATGCCTTATCTCTCCATGGTTCTGAGTGAGAAGCTTGAGGGAGAGGTGTAACTTTTGATGAAGAACTACTGATAGCTCCAACAGGGTTGTGAACCATGGTTGTCGAGCCCATGTGGGAGCAACTAGGATCATTGTGAGGGAATGTTGCTTGAGTTTCCGAACCACTAATGAAATGAGCGGGAGAGGTGGAAAAGCGTAAGCAAATTTCCCTGACCAATTCATCCATAGCGCATTGCCTTTGGACAATGGGTGTGGATACCTGAACGCGAAGTTTGGGCATTTTGCGTTGAGGTGTGTGGCGAACAGATCTATTTCTGGGTAGCCCCCCATCTGGAAGAATGGGAGGAGAACTTGAAGATGTAGTTCCCATTCGTGGATCTGTTGTCTCTGACGACTGAGCAGATCTGCAATCCGATTGTTTACTCCTGGGAGATGTTCTGCAAGGAGATATATCTTTTGAGGTATGGCCCATCTCCATATGCTTTGAGCTAGGTGTGAAAGCTGTAGCGTGTGTGTCTCTCCCCTGTTTTTGTATGTAGTACATTGCTGTCATGTTGTCTGTACGAACTAGGACAGCTTTGCCTATTAGATGTAGTTGAAAAGCTTTCAATGCCAGAAAAATTGCTAGCAGCTCCAGATGGTTTATGTGGAGTTGTTTTTGTTGTAGGGTCCACATGCCCTGAATGGTATGTTGTTGAAGATGAGCTCCCCAAACAGTAAGCGATGCGTCCGCTGTTAGCACCATCTGTGGAACCGGGTCAACGAATGGCCGCCCTTTGGAAAGGTTTTGTGTATTCCACCACTGCAGAGAGCGATGGGTGCGGCCGTCTACCAACACCAGATCGGTTAACTGACCTTAGCCTGGTTCCACTGACGTGCTAAGCATTCTTGTAGGGGACGCATTTGGAGTCTTGCGTAAGGAACAATTAGAATGCAAGAAGCCATCATTCCGATTAATTGCATGAACACTCGGGCTGGTAATGAGTGTTGAGGTTGAAATTGTGATATCAGGGTTTGCATGTTGCGTATCCTGACTGGGTTGGGGTAAGCTAGAGCTTTGCAAGTGTCTATTGTGGCTCCTAGGTACGCTTGCATGTTGGAGGGTTGGAGATGAGACTTGTTGAGGTTCACAGTGAATCCCAAGTCGTGAAGCAGCTGAACTGTTTTGTGAGTGTGGTGTATGCAGCTGTGTTGTGACTTGGCTTTTATTAGGCAGTCGCCCAAGTAAGGGAAGACGTGAAAGTGTTGTCTTCTTAAATGAGCCGCAACTACTGCCAGACACTTGGTGAAGACTCTGGGTGCTGTAGTTACCCCGAACGGGAGAACTTTGAACTGGTAATGTTGTCCATCCACCACGAACCTGAGATATTTCCTGTGAGCCGGGTGAATGGGAATATGGAAGTAGGCGTCCTTTAAATCCAGAGTGGAAAGAAAGTCGCCTTGCTGAAGCAATGGGAGCACCTGTTGTAGAGTGACCATGTGAAAGTGGTCCGATTGAATATAGAGGTTTAGCTGTCTGAGGTCCAGTATGGGCCTGAGAGAGCCGTCCTTTTTTGGAATCAAAAAGTATAGGGAGTACACTCCTGTTCGTTGATGATATAATGGGACTGGTTCTATCGCATGTTTTTGTAACAGAGAGAGAACCTCTTGTTTTAAGAGGGTGAGATGTTCTGGTGACATTGCACGTTTTCTTGGAAGGATAGTTGGGGGAGTGCAGGTAAGTTCCAGGCAATAACCATACTGGATAATTTGTATTACCCACTTGTCTGAGGTGATTGAATTCCAGACAGGTAGGAACTGTGAGAGACGTCCCCCGACAGGTGTGGGATGATCGGGGGGTAGTGGAGGGAAGTCACTGTTTATTGGCAGAGGAAGTGCGGGTGGAGTAACCTCTGCCTCTTCCCTTATTATTATTTCCTCTGTAGCCTCCTCGAAAATAACCTCTGGAAGAGGTAGATTGGTTGTTATTCTTATAAGAGGAGGAGGGATTCTCTGATTACACTGTTTTTGAGCCACCCCTGTAAAAGGAGCGGCAAAAGGAACCCCTGTTAGAAGGCGATTGTAAGGCCCCCATGGACTTAGCAGTTTTGGTGTCTTTCTTAATTTTTTCTAGTGAAGTATCGACTGTTGGCCCGAAAAGATGCTCCTTATCAAAGGGCTGATTAAGTATGGAGGATTGTACCTCCTGCTTGAATCCAGAGATTCGAAGCCAAGCGTGCCTGCGCAGCAGTATGCTAGTGTTGATGGCACGAGATGCTGTGTCTGCTGCATCTAGTGCACATTTTATGGAAGTGCTGGTGATAAGCTTACCTTCCTGAATGAGGTCGTTTGCTTTGGTCTTATACTCATCAGGCAAGTGTTGCATGAGGTTTTCCAACTCATTATAGTGAGCCCCATCATATCGTGCTAACAAGGCCTGAGCATTGGCAATACGCCAATGGTTAGCAGCCTGCGAAGCCACTCGTTTGCCTGAGGCATCAATGAGTTTAGACTCCTTATCAGGAGGAGGGGCGTCGCCTGTAGTTTGAGAGTTAGCTCTCTTGCGGGCGTTAGATACAACAAGAGAGTCTAAGGGCAACTGGCCTTTTATATATGCAGGGTCTGTAGGAGCGGGCTTGTATTTTTTATCCACTAAGTGTGAGTATTCTGGCTCTAACCGGGTCTTTGAATACCTCGTCTGTGTGTTTCAACATGCCTTTGAGCATTGGCAAAGTATTAGTAGACCTTTGTGAGTGCGTAAATGTTTCCACAAGGAAATATTCTTCTAGAGGGTCTGTATGTAGCTCCACCCCGTGATATTGAGCAGCCCTGTTGATAAGCTGCGCAAAGCCAATGTAGTCATCGGGTGGGGAGGGTCTGGAGGGATACAGGTCAGGGTCATTATTTTGATCTGGATCCTTATTATAATCTTCCCAGGGATCAGTGTCCTGTGGTATGTCCTGGTCTTGTGGTATATCCTGATCTTCATCCCCATCCCCATAATCCTCGTCCTGTGGGTCAGGTGAAAGTGGAGGTGGTGGTGAATTTGATGGTGTAATCAGTAAATTGGGATCTAGAGGAGGAGAAGGAGGTATGTAAGGGGGAGAAGGGTTAGTACCCATGTCCTTTTTCTTTAGAGGTATAGGAGAGTTCTCTGAGAGATCCAGCTTCCGTTCTTTAGGAACAGTGGCCAGAAGGTGTCCAGTTTCAGGGTCAATACTAAGTCTCTTTTGCTTTGGATCCAAAACTGTGTCTCCAGATGGAGGCTCCTTGGAAGGAGTATTTTTCTCTTTAGGAGTGGATTTTGGCGTGGAAGATTTGGGCTGAGAGTCTTTGTGCGCCGAATGTTTCGAATCCGAGTGCTTAGTTTTAGCCTGTTTAGGGTCTGAAGGTTTCGGAGTGGCATGTTTCGGCTCCGAACTTTTCGGCGCGGAGGGTGTCGGCTCCGAGCTTTTAGGTGTGGAGGATTTCGGCTCCGAGGGTTTTGGTTTGGACGATTTCGGCTCCGAAGATTTCGGTTTGGAAGATTCAGGATCCGAGGCCTTCGGTGTCGAAGGCGTCTTCGGTGCCGATGGTGTAGGGACTGGCACATGTTTTGTCTTGTTTCGGTGCCGAAGGTGTTGGTTCGGCACCGGAATGGGGCCGGCTCGAGCCGGAAGGCTTGTCTTTATGTTTCATAGCCGGGCGGGGCATCCGAAACTTTTTCTCGGTGTCGACCCGAGGGCGATACCGGAGCCTTAGATTTTGTTTGGGTGGGCACATGGGGATCTGTACTCACGGTACGTTGACCTGGAGTGACGTTCAGGTCTTCCTCTATGTCGGAGTCGGCTTCGGACACGGAGACCAGTTCTTCCTCGGCTTCTGCGGCTGGACGATGGAATTCTAAATCTTTGCCGAAGATGTCTGGTACGGAACTGCTGCCGCGTTGCATCTCGTGGCGTTGAGCCAGACGATCACGAATGGTCTTCTTCGATCGGAATGATCGCCACGATTCACAGTCCTTCTCGTTGTGTTCCGGGGATAAGCAGAGGTTGCAGACCTCGTGCAAGTCTGTTCGTGGAAACTTAGCAAGACACCCGGGACATAGCTTGAATGGAGTCCGTTCCATCGACTGCTGGCGTGGTCGGCACGGGTAGGCCAGACGGCCCGCCTCGAAGTTCCCGATCGAAGGTTTTCACAATTTACACGATGCGCGTTGAATGGGAAACTGCGATCGATAGACAATACCGTCGAGGGTAGAGTATTGCGCGTCGAAGGGGTTCGAAAACGATACCGAACCGGAGCGCAGCAATACACATCCTAACCCGATGGCGGAAAAAAACAATCTGGGGACGGAGTCGATGCCCATGCGCACTATCACTGAAAGGAGGAGTCACCTACCTCGTGACTACAAAGACTTCTTCGAAGAAAAACAAAGTGCAAACATCCGGGCCCAACACCAGATGGCGATCTATGCTAAAGCATATGATCTACAGCTCATATGCCTCGAACCTACTCTTACTGGTAAGTAACCATTTAGTTTTGCAGCATGAATGCTTTTCTGGATTTACATGCTGTGCACTACATTAGGAAGCGGTATTCCTTCCCATGGGTTCGTTGGGATAAAATTAGGAATTGTTAGCAAACAGGTGCTGTAATACTTTTTGTCACACCTGTGCTTTTTTAGGTCTCACCTGGCGTTGGAGCGCGCATGCGCTCCTCGCCTGCGAGAGCTATAGTAAACAAGTTACTTTTGAGAAGGGGACTCAAGCCCCGCCCCTCATTTCCATTGGGTAGCGTCAGCGTTTATGGTAAACGCTGGCTTCCCATTGGAAAGGAGGGTTTTTCGTTGCCTCCCTTTGGCTTTTTGGTGGACTGCCTCGCCTGCTTCACGGCTGTCGTGAGGACTTTTCTTATCTGCTTGTTTATTTAACAAGCAGATAAGAAAAGTCTTCACGACAGCTGTGAAGCAGGCACGGAGCTCAGAGGCGCACAGGGAGGACAAGGCAATGGCGAGCGCTTGTTTTGGTAGGCACGGCGAGATTAAGTGATGTTCTCAGAATCACCGGATGTTCACCCGACGCCGAGACTCGAACCTGGTTCCCCCTACTCCAAGGGCGACAGCTCTAACCGTTAGGCCACATCCTCTCATGCCAAGCAGAAATGTACACTGACCAACGCGGAGCAGAGAATACAGTTTAAATGTCTTTGCTTAATCCATACTGTTTTCTAGGAACCTGACATTTTTCTTATGCCCATCGTAATCCTTCCGTTCCGAAAACCTGTTTCTGTTGAAACAGACTTATCCCTCGGTCCGCTGATCAAGCAGATGTTCGCACCCAGGCTCCGGAGCAATCTGCTCTGCACATTCGAGCTCAAAGGTGTGTGTGTGTGTGTGTTTCGATTGATAAAACCAAACTCACTTATTTAGATTTCTAATATAATCTGAATCTAAAAAATGCTATGTAAAGCGACTGGACGCTGTCATCTTGAGTGTGGGTAACTTGGAGGTGTGGGCTGTAATTAACAGAATTACAAATACTTGGAGCATGCTCGTAAAACTGAAGCGTGAGGTGAAGTGCTATTATTAGGTGTCCTGTGTCTGTTTGAACTCCTTGAATCTTCTCGTGCATCTTATTTAAATCTAAATTGAGAATGTTTGTATAAGTACTCATGGGCATGAAAAAGACTTCCCAAAGGCTGCATCATTTTGATGTTGACGCTATTTGGTTGGTGCGTGATTTAGACTTTCCCCCTCAACCTGCTTAAAGTGAGAGCTTTTCAAACTAACCAGCTGGATAGCTGCTGTGACGCTTACGAAGCAGGTTTGGGCTGTTCTTAACTATGAGAACAATGCTTTGCATCCGGTTGTTCAGAAGTGAAAGTGCAGTGCTCGTGCCTGGTCAGCTTTTTAATGTCCTTCCTCGTGGTAGAGGGCAATCTAAGAAATGTGACAGATTTCTTTTGATCCCTTACAGGAAAGGGTCTGCATGCCGACTGTCAGCATATTTTTCACGGGGTCAGATGCGTTCCAATGACTTAAAAAAAGAAAAAAACTACAAAAAAGCAAATCTTGAACTAATGGGGTTATTTTTAGGATTATCTACTTGACTATGCCTCTGTTTAGTTGTTATATTGAAGTGTTTCAAAATGGTCCCTTAGAATTGTTATTAAAATACTCCTTATTTGCAAGTCAGATTTAGTTCACTTTCTTCAACAACACATTCACTTTGCTTTTGACATTATTGCACGTTTTACTCAAAAATTGTACATACACATTGTTTGCACTCATAACCAGCTGCCCAAATGCTGGCAAGTCTTTGAGATACTTAGATGCGTTCCTGGGAAAGGATAACAAATGAAAATTTAAACAGGGAGTGTCACCCAACTTTAAATGTGTTAACTGGCGTCCAGTGATCGTCCAAATTGCTTCCATTGCTCAGTAATATTTTTTTGTCTTTTGGTTTTGCTCCAACAGCCTTAAAACACTTTCTTGCCCTGTTCCCTCATATTTTTTTTAAAGGCCTGCTCCGAGGTGTCAGTTGCTACAGTTCCACTATCAACTAAGCAGGGTTTTCTCATTATTTTCAATATCATTGCCATACCATGCCCCACCCCTTTATCGTGGATAATGCTTATAACTCCTAAACTTGATATGCTGCTGTTCGTAATATAGCAGTATCCAACAGAAATGTAATTCCCTGGCTCTGGTTCCTCCACGGTAACAATGGTTTCTATGCTTCTTGCTAAAATAGCATAATGGGTAACAATCTGAAAGAATTGATTGTTATACTGGATTTAAACTGAAGGAAAAAACAAATCTGAACCTTTAAGCACTAAAAGCAAAGTGAGACTATTCATATGCATCTCTGTTGCTCTTAACTGTCATGAGCGGTCCCACAATATTGAAAGAGCTCCCTTCTTCAAAGCCACTGATGCCAGGATGTATCGTGTTTCTTGGTAGTGGGTTGCTTTGCATTCATCCACAATAATATTCTGACTACTCGGTCAATGCCTGCAGCTTTAGAGATCGATTTAGAGGAGACTTGTTTGGAAAACCTCACTTATGCTCCCTAAATCGGCTACTAAATTGTTAATTGAAATTCCTCACTCTATCGAAATTCTGCTGGCTATGTCCTTCCCAGAAGGAAAGGGAGGGGGGATACCAGAGGCATTTCTACAAGAGAGGGTGTGGCAGTGCGTGAAGGAGCTAAGGGAAGCCATGTGACTGCCTTACATACTTGATTATAGCCTACAAGCATCGAGCAAAAGTAATTCTTCTAAGAACTCTGTTTACTCCACAGCTCTTTGCAGTTCACTGAATTGAAACCGATGAAATATGAAAGAATGTGTTTAATTGTAATAAACAATAGGCTTCTAAACCGTGATCCACTGCTGAGGAAGCCTAATTTGAAATGGCTTCAAATTACTTTTGTTTGTACCAGGCCTACATAAGTCTGTTTTACTTAACAATCATTCATGAAGGATCAATAAGAGCCATTGAACTGTAGGATTACAAATCAATTCCTTTGAATTGTAGGATTACAAATCAAATCCTTTTAACAGTGGGGTATAAAAACTTGATTCCGGACAATTTTGCCTCGTTTGGCATTCACTTTAAACATCACCATTAGGATTGGGATTGACCCATTCATAGAAACCTAATACGCTGAATTTTAGACCTCCCATTTTGAGATTTTAGGACTATGATAGTACATGATTCAGGTTAATGAAAGCTGTGGATTTTCATTTATTATATCTTGTGGAGCGAGAACTGCAGAATCTTTTCGAAACGTCTTTAAATCCTTAAATTTAACTCCGAATGTAGTGTCATGGGATGTTGAATGAAATACGTAATTTCACCTTTTTAGGTCTCGCCTAGCGATGCAGCTCGCTATGCGAGATCTATTGTTGCCGACTTTTGCTCCGATGCGGGACAGGAGATGTGCACGCGCATGGTGCGAGCAGAAGTTGTAATAGCGCCGCAAGCCGTACGCGTGCACATCAACTGTCTGTGCCGAAACTTAAACAGACAGGAGATGTGCACGCGTACGGCTCGCGGCGTTATCACAACGCCTGCTCGCACCATACGCGTGCACATCTCCTGTGCAGGCAGCCGATGCGCACGCTCACAGCGTGTCTTCAGCGTCGTGGTACGGGCTGGAGGCGCCATTCCGAGAGGAGCACGAGCGGCGCATTCTGCCAACATGGAAAGTTCTGGAGAGGCGCTGCTAGAATCCAAGTCAGCGACAAGCTGTGGGTTGAGGTAAACCGGCCCGTCCTGGTTTTTTTTTTGTTGCCTATGGTCAGCCGATGCGCACGCTCACGGCGTGTCTTCAGCGTCGTGGTACGGGCTGGAGGCGCCCTTCCGAGAGGAGCACGAGCGGCGAATTCTGCCAACATGGAAAGTTCTGGAGAGGCGCTGCTAGAATCCAAGTCAGCGACATGCTGTGGGTTGAGGTAAACCGGCCCGTCCTTGTTTTTTTTTTTGTTGCCTATGGTTTATCGTGGTGTTTTGTGTCCAGGTTTTTAGGGCTCGTATAATACAGCCTTGGTAATGCTTGCCTACAGAGAACACCCTCCCACCTCCCAAACTGCATCAAGCGGCGATCCCCATGGCCATTTATTTATTTAATACAGCCTCGGTAATGCTTGTTAAAATATGCAAGTTGCTGTGAAGAAAGTAAGACTAACTGTGGATCATAAACAAGTTTCAAATCTCAACCCAATACCACCGAGCTCAAAGTCAGCCGCTCCAAGCACACTGCCCCCTCCTAAACCGTTGCCGCCATTCCACCCCTGCGGGCCAATGACTCCTGAACCACGCCGAGACCCAACTCACCCCACCCCACCCCCTCCAAGGTCGGCTGTTCCGACCATAACCCCCCTAGAAACCCCGCCATCACCCACTGTCTCTTTACACCACCCCACTGCGCTCCCAAGCCCTAGTCTCCATCCTAAAATTTTATTGCACTTGCGTCGTTTCCTTGCGTGAGCGCGTGCTGCTCCTTGAGGCTGCACCCCCAGCCAGGCGCATGCTGACCCAAGCTGCTGGCCTTTGTCACCCTCTGCCAGCAAAACACAGATGTGCTAAGGAGGCCTGAACTCCACTTCTTCAAGCAGTGGATTAAAAGGTGAGAGGGATTTCGCGGAGACACGTTTAGTGGGTGTTCTGCCGCTTTTACGACATATATTTAGGGTCAGCACCGGTGAAGAGAGGCGCATAGAGGGGAATGGGGACTACAAATTTGGCAAAACATCTTCGAAACTATGACTACCTACCAACTTTTAAAGTTACTGATGGACTGGACCCCTCCCAGCACCCTCTCTTTAACTCTTCTAGCACCCTCTCTCGGCCCCCACCTTCCGTCTTTCTCGCCTTGCCTTCCATGTCTGCATCCTCTCACCCTCCCACCACTTCCGGGTGCCTCTCCACTCGGGTTCACTCGGCAGCCTCTCTCCCCTGCTTGGGCCTCTCTCCATCCGTCTCATCACTGCCTTCTTCTTTCCACTTCTTACCTCCATTAACCCACCCTGCTTTTCGTTCTCTTTCCCCTCATTGTGTCTCTCGCCCTTTTACTCCTCCTCCTGACTCTCTCCTCATTTCATTCTCTGCCCCCCTCCCCGAGACCATCTCTCCTTTCTGTTCACCCCATCTCTAGACTGACACCCCTGCCATGTGGCCTCATCTGCCCCTACCTTTGCCTCTATGTCCATCGGTGATACCTGGGGAGCAGCGCCGGGGCGTGGAGCCCGGAGGCTCGGGGGCCAGGGAGCAGCCGTGGACCTCAGTGCACCCCTCAGTGAGAAGCTTCACTGCAACCCAGAGGTGGGACTTTACCTATGACAGCGCTGCGGCACAAATTTCATCATTACCACCATCAGGAGCGAGTGTGACAGCTGAGCACACGGTGCGGATGACAACATGTTTGATGTCACACTTTCAGCCTCTTAACCCTGTTCTTTTCATCGTGTGCAGCTTGGTTCACTGTTAATGCTTTACGCCTAGGGCCTTAATTCATAAATGCCTCTAAGGTCAAATGTCATGAAGGTTTGTGTTTTAATGAGTTAATATGGCCGCATTTGTCATCTTGTGCTGCGCTTGATCCTGCCGTTTGGTCATTCTTAGCGCTGTAAAAGAAAGCTGCTGTGACTGTCTCAAATCCTCACCTTTTCAAACTTAGCAGTAAGACAAAATGCAGAGACAGCCCAGAAGGATTCATATCGGTGACCTGCCCGTGAACTCACAGATCTTTGCAGTCAGCCTGTTAACCCACTGAGCTATCTTACCAACTGACTAACAGGAAGCGTATGAAATAATTATTATTACAAACGAGAGCATACCATTGTAGTGGCATACCCTGCACCAGAGGGCATTACGTTCATGTCTCTGATCTGACAATGGCACATGACTATAGTTATTGCCATTTTGCATTACACCATTTAATTAATGCTTCACGAAAGGAAAAAAAAAACAATAACATTTACAATGCCAATAGCTCAAAACAATGTCATTGCGAGACCTATTGCATTGTAAATGCTTGTTTTCTGTAGATATCTGAATGTTGTAGCTGTTAATATGTATAGTGCTGTGCACTGCCTTGCATTTACTTAAGAGGGATAGCTGTGAGTGAGAGTGTCTAGATGTTGTATAGCAAGCTAGAGTTCAGTCAGTGTGTTAACCACACTGGGACTGGTGAGTATTGTGAACACTGCAGACTTCTAGCCGCAGATTCCTTACCTTAGAATATACCCCAGGCATCAGACTGGATCTGTAAATTTGTCACGAGCAGACCCCTGTGCGCTGGTAGGTGGCGTCGTTCGGCACTGCATGGCTTTGTTGACATCGTCCATGCTGAAAGTAACATGTGCAATGTCTATTTAGGCACCACCCCAGTGCACTGGCGTTGGTTCTTTTCTTTTTGCACAAGTCGGTGCAGATCCAGAGAGAGCTACCCTCAGTCATTTTTTGACTGCCTTTCTTACACTTTTTGGTAAAGTTTTTTGAGACTTGTCTCCTTGTGTGACATGGATGTCAATGAGGAAGGCTGGACTCGAGCCCTGTGGCGCCTGTCACCTACAAATATCACTGACTGACTGACACACCACATCTGTCTCTGGTGCCCTAAGTGTGACCATGACGCCAAGACCCGCGTAGATTGTCGCGCAATGCACCCCAAGAACTTGCGGGGCGATCCCTCAAGCTCCTTGCTTCTCGATATGCGACACCGCGACTAAGTCGGGGGATAAAAATGGGGACGGCACCGGGAGCATTGGTAGCGGGGTCGGCGCCGGCCCTGCTGTTGATGCTCTTTGCACCGTCCATATGCTTATCCCCCAACTCGGACACAGAGCCGGATGGGTGTCATCAGATGCCGACTGGAGCCATGCCATCCAGGTCGGAGCCTATGCCTTATTACTATGGGCTAGGACTTGAGGAGGGTGGGAGGGGCCCCTGGACAATACCAGCCCCTAGATCCCACCGATGACACCTGGTGTGAGGATTTGGTGGATGCCAGTGGACTGGATACCTCCCCAGAGAGTGGCTTGGTTTCTCCTCCTACCATGGCTACCTTTTTCTCTCAGAACTTGCCCTGACTATAGCAACTGTAGGAAAGCACTAAAAACAGAACTGTTCTAGATCCTTACTCAGTTTTGCGTTGACCATGCGCCGAGATACCACTGTAGGGGTGATTTGTGCGCAGTATTGTATTGTGGCTATGGAAGAGAGAACCTCAATTGCTATGGTGGTGAGGAGGGTGGTCCAGGTCCTGGACCTTCAGCTGCTGTTCGTCCGACAAACGTCTTGACAGAGGTGCTTCAACTGGGTGTCCCCCCCCCCCCTCCCCATCTGAACCGCTTCTCCCGTTTAACGAAGCCCTCACAAACGTTCTACTTGGGGGCCATGTTGAAGCCCTGCACAGGGGCTTCCATGAACAGGACAATTGTCCGCTGCCATCGGCTTGCCCCAGGGGACCCCAATTTAGTGTTACAGCGCTCCACTCCAGAGAGCTTGGTGGTGCAAGGCTCCACTTCCCTAGTACATTCTAGCGCATTTCCTTTCACCGCACTGGATAGGGAACCCGAAAGGCTGGACACCTTGGGCAAGAAAATGTTTTCTTCCGCCAGTCTGCCATTGCGGTCAGTGAACACTGCATGCCTTTTGGGCGGTTACTCCCATTCACTCTGGGATTCGGTTGCGCAGGTGCTGCCTATGGTCCCAGAGGAGGCCCAGGCCAAACTCTTCCAAGCTATTGCTGCCGGGAGAGACGCTTTTAAGTTCAAAATTCGATGTGGGCAGGACACGACCGACTCGCTAGGCAGTTCGGTTTCTTCATTGGTGGCCTTATGGGGCCTCGCTTATCTGAAGATGACTGGCTTTACAAGCGATGTCTAGGCTGTGCTTATGGACATACCCTTTGATGGCTTTTGTCTCTTCAGAGACAAGGCTGACTCAGTGGTGGAGCGCTTAAAGGATAACAGAGCTACGTTTCCATGCCCCCTCGACAACCTCGGTCTGCCTTTCGTGGCCACGGAAAGGGCTTCTAGCCATGTCTACCCACCCATCCACCATAGTGCGCCAGCTTCTCAGCCCCTGTGTGGCTGAGGTACCCATAGAGCCATTCAGCCAGAGGTCAGGCCAGTCCATCACTCACCAGGCAGCCTCCAAGCCTGCTTAGTTTTCCCTCCAGCCATCATGGGCACCCAATGTGAGGCATACGCCATCGCCTGCACCACTTGAGGTAGATAATATCCGACCGCCGGGTTCTCCAGTTGTCTGAAAGGGCTACTCTCTCCCCTTTATGACTACCCCTCCACCCGTGCCACCCATTGCAGCAGATTGGCGAAGGACCATCTTTCCATGATCCGCTAGGCTAAGGAAACCATAGACAGTGTGTCGGCAGCAGAAGTAGGTCATGGTAGCTATTCCTGCTACTTTCTGGTGCCCAAGAAGGACGGAGGTCTTAGTCCTACCCTAGACCTGCACCTCTCAATTTCTTCCTGAAAAAGGAGAAATTTAAAATGCTCATGCTCCCTCAAGTCCTGTCTGCCCTGGGCCAGTGAGACTGGATGGCAGCGTTGGACTTGCAGGACTTATAGTTCCACATTCCTGACCTGCCTGCTCACAGAAGTCACCTGCAGTTTATGGTAGGTCACGAGCACTTTCAGTTCACAATATTCCCCTTTGGCCTTACCAGTGCTCCTTGGGTGTTAACCAAGGTGATGGCGGTCATTGCAGCTCATCTGCAGAGATCGGGGGTGGCAGTCTTCCTTCTATCTCGACGAGTGACAGTTGAAGGCGGGCTCATCCCAGACAGCCTTCTTCTACCTCCAGACCATGGCGGACCTCCTGCATTCACTGGGGGTCACTATAAACGTACCAAAGCCACACCTGACCCCTTCTCAAATTCTCCCTTTTGTTGTAGCTGTTCTGGACACAGTGCAGTTTCAGGCTTATCCTCCCGAACGGCGAGTCCAGGAAATTCAGGCTATGTTACAGATGTTTCAGCCTCTATCCTGGGTTGTGGTGTGACTAACTCTGAGGCTAATGTGCATCCTAGCCTCCTGCTTGCGACATATGCCCTCTGGCATGTGAGGTCTCTGCAGTGGGACCTGAAGTTCCAGTGGGCACAACATTAAGGGAATCTCTCTAACATAGTCCAGATCTCAGAGGCCACTATAAAAGATTTGCAGTGGTGGTTAACGAACTAGGATTGAGTCAGTGGCAGACCCCTCTCCCTTCCCCAACCAGATCTGACAGGAGTGACGGATGCGTCACTCCTGGGATGGGGCGGCCATCTGGGAGAGGTGGAGATTAGAGGCCTTTCGTCTCCGGCGGAAACTGGACTCCACGTCAACCTTTTGGAGATCCAAGCGATCCAGCTTGCATTGAAAGCCTTTCTACCCTCCAGGGGAAGGCTAGTGCAGGTGTTCACGGACAACACTACCGCCATATGGTACTGCAACAAACTGGGAAGTGTGAGGCTGTGGTCCTTTGTCAAGAGGCGCTGTGCCTTTGGGCATGTCTGGAATGTCAGGCCATATCTCTGGTGGTTTAACACCTGGTGGGCTCTCTGTAAGTCAGGGTGGACGAGCTCACCCGAAGATGCTTAGTGAATTACGAGCGGTGTCTCCATCCAGAGATGCTGCAAGCTCTCTTTCAGCACTGGGGAGAAGCCTTGGTTAGATCTGTTTGCCTCTGCCAATAACACGCAATGTCAGCAGTTGTGCGCGCAGGAGTTTCCAAGGTGGCTTTTGCTTGGAGACATTTTTCGTGCCGAGTGGAGCTCAGGCCTCCTATGCACCCCTCCCCCCAATACCGCTCCTGCCCAGAGTTCTCAAGCAGATTAGGAACGGCCAGGCCTTTGTCATCCTTGTGGCTTTGGACTGGGCTTGGGTGGTTTGGTATCTCGAGCTATCGATCTTGGCCTTTGGTCCTCCGATCAGGCTGCTCCTTCTGTCGCAGGAACAGGGGCAGGTTCTCCACCCGAACCTGTCAACCCTCCGCCTTCTTGCGTGGAGATTGAGTGTTGACAGCTTTCAACCTTCCACCCGAAGTCTTTGACGTTATTTTGGCAGCTCATTGTCCCTTCACGAAGATGGTATACGCTGGCTGTTGGAATACATTTGTAGTATGGTGTGCTGAGAAACAGAATGATCCCTTATCTGCTCCCCTTTCCCAAGTTCTATTGTTTATCCTTATAGTAGCCCAGCAGGGCTCTGCTGTGGGCAATTTGAAGGGTTATTTATCTGCTATCTGTGCTTTTCTGCGGCTGCCATATCAGCCTTCTCTCTAAGTCCCCAGGTGTAAATGGGTTCCAAAAGTGTATAGCACATGCTTCCCCCAGCTCCCTTTATTATGCCTCCATGGGACCTTAACTTGGTTTTTACTTTCGTAATGTGCACTCCATTTGAGCCACTTTCTTGTCCTCTTAGGCTCCTCACCATCAAGACAGCCTTTCTGGTGGCAATTACATCTGCCCGAAGGGTCTGTGAGCTACAGACACTATTCTCTCAACCTTCCTATATCTCGTTTTTTCCCTACAAACTGGTTTTTTAGACACGACCATCCTTCTTGCTGAAGGTAGTCCGTCCGTCCCCATCACCCCCAACCCGTCCCACGTAGGCTAATCCATCACGTTGCCTACATTTTATGATCCACCTCCTACTTTTAAGTAAGAGGAGAGACTCCACCGGACTGGACCCAAAAAGAGCACCGTCATTGTACCTTGACCGCACAAAACCGTTCCGGGTGGATGATCAACTCTACGATGGGATATGTCGGGGCAGAGAAAGGGAAGGTCGTGCAGAAACGGACCATTTCCTGATTAATTGTGCTCTGAATTAAAATCTCCTACGTACGCATTGGCCAAGAAGTAACCCCCTGAGGGTTTGTGTGCTCATTACACCAGAGTAAAGGCTGCTACCACTATAGTAGCACGCAGAGTCCAGTTTCTGGACATCTGCCAGGCAGCAACGTGAGCATTGCTGCATACGATTACCAAGCACTACTGCCTGGACAGTCAGGTCCATAGGGATGGGGACTTTGCCCGTTGTGTCCTGTAGGACTCTTTGGTGTGAAATTGTTTTGCAGACCTACCTCCGGGGAGGTATTGCTTGGGTATCTACCCCAAGGTGAGGAATCTGTGGCTAGAAGTCTATCGGATGAACAAGTTACTTGTATCTCCTTATTTGGTTGAAACTCTATCTAGCCACAGATTCCTTGACAACCCACCCACCCATCCATCCGTCCATCCCCCGCTCTGCGAACTGATTTTTAGGGACAGGGCTTTCCCCTTTAAAGGCCCTAGTTTTACACACCAGTGGTCAGTGTTCTTTGTGGCTCCGTGCTCCTGGCGTGCAAAGCCATGAAAAGTGACGTCAGTGCACTGGCTTGGTGCCTATATAGTCACCGCACATGTCCCTTCTGGTGCGGATGCTGTATTTTAGTCCTGGGCTTTCTTGTTTAAATATTTTTTTTTTTTTATTCCGACTTTCACTTTGTTTAATCTGATAGCACCAGACCTATTACTCCCAGAGTCCATTGGAATGTTAAACCAGGGCTCCTGACTAATGGTATTCCTGGTAACCCTGCCCTCAGTCCATCACTATTCCCATGTCGGACATGGACAAAGATCTTGAGGATCCTTTCTAATTAATCCCAAAATCAAGCCAGCCTGTGAAAATGAAGGTTACGTGATATTAAAGTGTTTAACCACTATTAAATAGAGAGCTCTTGTGCCAGCAATGCACTACATACAGTTAATCATGGCCATTCGTTCATGAAAGACACAACCAGGAGCAGGCATTAGGGACCTATCCGGCCTGCCTACTGTCCCATTTGAAGAGGTGCAATTCAGATGGTGATTGTGAATTTTGAGGTTAAAAACTTTTTTTTTTTTAAAGAATTTTATTTTCATCACTAATTCAGTATATTAAAATTAGTCTACATTTTTCTGATTTTGAACTCTTCTCTAGCTTGTTAAATATATGACATTGTTACTGTTAAATGAGGAGTGTGTTGCCTAATTTTAAATGTAACTTTCAGTGCTTGTTGGAGCAGTGTCACATCACTTGGTGGTGTCCGTCTTGCATGGCTCCATTATTTCTGTATAAACTTAAGTGGAATAAAAGTGTCAGCAGTTACACTTCACATATGATAACCATGGGTGTTAACATTAGTGACCTCGTTTTGGAGTGGTAGTGCCCTATTTTCTTTTTAGGTCTCGCCTAGCGACGCAGCGCCATGCGCTGCTCGCGTAAGCGAGATCTATTGTTGCCGACTTGCTTGCGAAGGGGGACAGGACATGTGCACGTGTACGGCAAGTCCTGGACAGGAGATGTGCACGCGTACGGCTCGCGGCGTTATCACAACTCCTGCTCGCACCATACGCGTGCACATCTCCTGTCCAGGCGCGGCGCGCTTGCATGCATGCACCACTCACCGGCTCTTGTTGAGCTTAGGTCCGCGGGTGCCACACTCACACATGTCCGCACTTGACTCTCACGGGGTTCTCGAAGACCTCCAGGCAGACGGGGCACGTGAACCGGGAAAGCGGGTCGACAGGTAACGAGCCAAATGCACCCTCCTGCTGCTGTCTGCCTAACTCCATCGCCATCATCATACACTTCCGCAAAAACCGTTGACGTCTACGGTGACAACCCAAGGTCCCGCCCACTTTACACGCCTAAAACCCAATCGCTGCACTGCGCATCCTGTGCTGCGTGACGTCACAACCAGGAACTTATTACCATTAGTTAGAATGGGCACTGGCGGAGTGGGCCTGGCTTAAAAAGCATACAGGTTGAGCTCACCCCTTCGGTTCACCAACCGCTACCACGCTGATCATAATGTCCACATGAGGACGCTTACGTAACCATCTGGACCAAAAAACACCAACGCGGAAAGTGAAGTCTCTCAATGACCGTTCTCAGCCGTTCATTTGCTCGGGGAGCTTCTCAGGAGTCTTGTTGTTTTTGTAGGCGTCTTCAGCACCCATGCGTACGCCTACAATATGGGATGGCTGTCCACATTAAAGGGGGGCACACAGAAGCAACATAGGGAAATGGTGAGGGCGTGGAAGCAACACGTTGAGAGGGTTAAAAGCAACACATGGAGGGCAATATGGGAGGCAGAACCAACATGGGGATCCAGGAGAAGCAACACAGAGGGCAAAGATGGGAGAAGCAGCAACGGCCGAGCGAGCGGAGGGCGGTGTGGATGAGGAAAGCAACACAAGGGGTGCGGTAAGCAATGGTAAGAAGATGTCAGAATGCAACCTGAAGGGGGCCTGGAGAAGCAGAGTTACGACAGAGCCACATGGTGTGCAGGGGGAGAGAAATACATGAAGGCGACATCTCAAACACACATCACCTCCCATGGCGTACTTAACACACAAGAAAAGAAAAAGTTCTTGAAAAGCAAGCAATGGCAGCTGCGAAAGCAAACAATCAAAAGAGATTTGAAGAGGCAATGCTCAACGGCAGGGACAGACTGAAGATTAACAAGCTGGGACATGAACAACAAGCATTTGCAATGCAATAGGTCTCGCATTTGCTAGAGTTTGAGCTATTGGCATTGTAAATTACAATGCTTTTTATTTATGTGTGGGTTTTGAAAACAAATAAATAAAAAGCATTGTCATTACAATGCCAATAGCTTAAACTCTGGCAAATGCGAGACCTATTGCATTGCAAATGCTTGTTATTATATGGCTTCATGTTCTTGTGTCTGGGTGACCTCTTCTAGTTTCTGATGTGATGTACTTAATCTCAAACCTTCTTTTTTATGAGTAGTGTCTGATTTAGCAAATTTTTTATTTAGATATGACAGTCCTGCTACAATACTCTGGCTACAAAGTGCTTTGCCACAGCAGAGGCTAAATTGGTTAATAAAGGAACAGACCAGTTCAAGCAACTACAGGCTGGAATTTAGTCCAAATGCCTAACAGAAGAATACTTTTTAAGTATCCAAGATTTCAAAAAGCCGAATTCTAGGCAGATAGGCAGTAGTAGGGTGCAAGTCATCCCCAAACACTTATTTGTAGCTCCCATACACTATTGGTAATATGAATGCAGGAAATGTCCATATCGTGGACATAGGCAATATGTTGCCAAGCAGCAGAGACAAACTTCTGTAGAGGATAAGGGAATTTCAGAAGCATTAGCATAGTGTTGAACTTAACACAAAAAAGGGCCGCATTAAACATGACAAGTTGCAGAGATCAGTCAGTGGGGAATTGCATATTAATATGTTGCTTACCCTAGAGGCAGGAACTACCTGGTCTGATGAACTCGCGGAATTCGACTTGTAAGTTGGAAACAGTGGCTGCTTAGATCGTGGCCTTGAGTGTCAATTTTGTTTTCAATGAAAGCTAAGAGGTAGTGAATCGGTTGGTGAGAAGTGACCCCTTTGAAAGACCAAGTTGAGCTTCTTGCATCTTTGTGATAGACCCTGAGTTCCCTAGCTGAATTGCCAGAGAATTATGACAAGAGACCACCGCAGCCTTCTTAAATTAACAATCAAAAAGTTATCACCAAATTATAAACCAACAAGCTACGGAATAAAAGGTAATGAGATATTGACACTCAGAACAATATATGAAGTTTTTAGCTAAACAATCAAATTACGGACTAATCAGACCTTGTTAGTGTAGTGATTATTTTAACAAATAGGACATGAAGCACTGCACTACTTGCTCAATGGTTAGAGCGGCAGACCCTGATGCAGAGATCTGGCCCGGGACCAGGGTTCAATTCCCGCCTCGGCGGGTCTTGGGCTCAATTTCCTCGGACCTGATAATTCTCGCCTCGGTGCCTATTCTAATCATGGGTCCCACTCTGCAACTCTGGGCAATAGCTTGCTTAATCTCCACAACGGCCCCAACAGCGCTGGGATGCCTGGCTTCACCCTGGGGGTGCCCAGGAGTGGACATTTCACAGGGAAAAGCCAGGAAGGGTTCCACAGCGGTATGCGTACAGCGCCAGGACACCTCTTTGGGGGTATAAGTGCGCTTTACAAGTACGAATTTCATTTCATTTCACTACTTTGACAGTACCCCTTAATGTTGAAACTGGTATTTCAGTTTAAAATTTAATAAATGTTGGTTGTTTAAAAGAAAAAAATGTGTAGTCGGTGATCCATTGATGTTTTGACTACACTGAATAATACGTGTCAACCCTACAATTAAGAATAGCTGTATAAATAATAACTACGTTTATTTGACCTAACCTGTGCTAAAGACCAGAGTAAAGACATTTTTACTTGATACTTTATTGTTAACCACGTCAAAGGGGCTAGCGCATTTCGTCACTGAAATGGGTTGTGCCAGTTATAGAGCTCATCACTATTAGGCTGATACAGATCTTTTTCCAAATAAATAAAGTGATTTGGAAAACAGTTTGGCAGTTGCTGTAAAATGCAGTAAAGGATGAGGCCACCTTGTGATCTGAGCAATAAAGTTTGGTGTCACTCATCGCCTTTTCATGGTTCTCTTACAATGCTGCCAAAGGAGATCTGCTTTGTAGAAACCATTTTCACTCTGGCCAGGCATTCAGTGAGGTGAAAGTGGAGCATGTGGTTAAGTAAGCATAGGAGAATTACACTTTGCATTTAGACAAGTGTTACTGAAGGGAGTATTGATTGCTTGAAGTGCTTGGACAATGGTGTGCACTTTTTAATATTTCGTTGGTATCTAGAACAAGCATCTGCTGCATTGTGGGCAGTAGATTTGATTTTAGTTCTGCATTTACCAGTAATAGTGAAGTTGATGAAAGCATTGTCAGACCAAGAAAGTTGCAGGTAATCGGATATACAGAGGCTTGTGATCCAGATGAGATCTGTGTTCCAGCCTAGCGGGTCAGGTTAACTATTCTTGTGAAGCAGAGGTTGCCCATGCGGCGAACCACTTCCTAGGCCACAAGAGGTTGGGGGGGGGGGGTCCCTGCCCAAATGATCATGTCCTCGAGGACATTGAAAGACCTCATCATTTTCAACTTTTGTTTTTGTTCCAAGCCAATGATTTGGCAGGAAATGTGGCATGCATCTTTTTAAAATGTATTTAAACGTTGGTATGCTACATCTCAAGTACAGACCAATTACAACCAATAATCAAAGCGGTCTGAAAAATGTGCCTTGCTGCAAATATATCAGTTTGCCTACATTCCTTTAAATATATCCTTTCAAGACTATATGCTCAAGTACATCTGTTTTTTTGCATGTCTTGTCATCTATATTCTTTTCACAAGAAATTAATTTTTAAACCACAGCAGAGGTAGGAAGTAAGAAGATCAGAGGAATGCATCTGCAGATAAGTTAATAGCTTGTGCGAATATGCTGGTGCAGGGTGAGAAGTTTATTAGTAGGAGCAGCGATATATGTAACAGTTGACTACTTTTTAGCAGCCTGTTTCACTTTAAATTGATTTCATTATTAAGAGTAATCTCTGCAGGCCTGATTTAATTGATGAACATTTTAAAGTACTTGCTACTTGTGCAACACGCACTACGTTCAGCAGATGGAGCCGTCGGTGGCCGTGATTATTTAAGGTAAATCTGCCTTCAGTGCAAGTTGCTTGGCTACTGTTTACTGCTCGGTCTGTTAACATAACAGGGTAATACCATCTGCCACCAGAAAAACCTTTTAAACATTTTCACTTTGTATGCTCCATTTCTTTTAGCTTTTGGTGGTGCCTCAGCATGCTTAGAATAACACTGATCAATGAATTGTAAAAAGTATTACTTGTAGTTTCTGGGCTAGCCATATGCTTACTGTTGCTCATTGCACCGAGGCTTCGTAATGTTCATGTTTTATGAATGCAATTCGACTAAATTAGGGTTAGAGAGAATATTCAGTCCGCAGTGCCCCCAAATGTGCCTGAAAGCAAACTTAAGTTGGCAAACTTCACAAACACTGGAATTTGTTAGACCCTATTTTTTTCTTTGTCACAAATAGTAAAAATAAAGGAAATTATGCCAGTACTATGGAGTGACCACTCTGCTATTGTATTTGATATACAGTGTATAGCAAGCATTTGGAACAGGAAGGAGTTCAGGTTAGTCCAAACTGGAGGCAATGCCCTCTAATCCAATCTTTGACTTAATTATCCTCTGATTATGGTGAAACCCTTCATTAAACGGGCTGTGGTCCATCACTAAAAGCAAAATATGAAAAGTGTCTTTAAAAATTGCCAGCAACACATTAAGACTGGAAAAATAACCACTGGTACTAGTGCACTGTAAAATACACTTTCTTAATAACTTTTAACCATTTTTAAGCAGATTTCATCTCCCTTGCTGACTACTATTTTTATCTTTTCTCTTTCCCATGATTTATGTAGCAATTTAGCCTCCTTTTTTGATAATGAAATTCATATAATTAGTCTGGAAGTTTTAAAGGAAAAATACTACCCTCAGATGGTGTGAATCGTGTTAAACAGATTATAGAATTTACACTAAATCTACATTATTTAAAGCAGTCACTGCTGAATCATTTTTAATAACTATACTCCATGCAAGCTTCTGGCTCCCTCAAACACATGTCCTCCATCATGGATAAAAAGATGGTTTATTTTATTTTCTCATTCTTTTACTTGGATTGTAAATGAATTAAGGTAAAGGGTATGTTTTCTTTATGTAAGACTACTGTAGTGAAACAATGGCTGAAAATATCTTCGATCCTGCAGTTTTAAGTATCTATCATCCAATATCATTTCTTCTTTCTCTAGGTAAGGCTCTTAATTTTTTGTTGTTGTTGAATCCAATTGTAATCTTAGTAGTGACAAAACGGGATTCCATCCAAGAAGAAATACAGAGCTATTCGCAGTCTCTGTCCTAGATCTGTGTTTAATTGACAGGCGGAGGAGTGGGTGCCTTTAACTTGCTTGACTTGTTGGCAGCCTTTGATACCATCAATCATGATCTTGGTCTCATTGTGGCTTGCTGACATCTGTATTTCCTGCACATTTTGAAGTGGACTATATAATTCCTAACAGATTATAAAGAAGTCAAAGCGACACCTTGTTTCTATGCGGAACCTAGCAGTTCCGTTACTAACTCAGACTCACCTTCTTTAGACGGATATTTCAGTTCAAGGAACTCTATTATTCAAGGGTGTACGTTATGAAATTGAATCCTGACAAAACCGAATTGGTTGTTCGTTCTCAAAATGCCTACTTACTAGTTGATGTCTACCGATGGGCAGCTGTCCAGCCCCTGCTGGTTCAGTTCACGATCCTTGTATTCAGATTAAAGCAAACTTAACTTTAAATACCCAGGTTACAAATGTTGATTTTGGCACCGTAAGGCGCTAAAGACAATACTTCCTTTCATAGTTTCTAAACCTATGTAACCATACTGATCCAATCGAAACTAGATTAAAGAAACATCATTGCTTGCTTATTCTCTCCCAGTATTTCACAGGCTTCAACTGGTTCAAAATGCGCTGCACCACTTATTACCCATAATTCGAAAAGAACCCTAAGACCCCTCATCTTGCTCCACCTTCATTGGTTGCCAGTAGAAAAAGTCACTTTGAATTCTGTGGCAATTGTCGATAAGATATTCCATCAAGGATCACCAGACTTTCCTGCCACCAAAATGTCTCTATACTCTGGTAGAATCTTATGATTGCTTAATTATTTTCTTCTTAATATGTCCTGAAGCCACACGCAATTATGGTGATTCTTCCTTTTCAATTGCGGTGTCAAGGATATGGAACACTTGCTCCAGTCATTGCGTTCTGAGCCTAATCTCCTTCAGGTCAGGAAACTTTTTTAAACTTTTCTTTTTAGCCTTTGCAAGTATGGTGCCAAGGTAGTAGGTTTTGAGTAGCTATTTTCAGCACCACAATGCCTCAGCAAAAGCACACTTTACAAATACTAAAGATTATTATACTAAGAGGGCTCTTGTGAAAGATGCATCATCTGTTCCAAGATTCACCTTCTTTGAAGACCTTGACGATTTTGCCCTTAAGCTACTTTTTGAAGAACTCTGAAAAATAAATAATTTAAGCCTGACCTGAAGAATGATAATGGTCAGACAAGGACATCTGAATATGAAGGTTTGAGGCTTGATTAGCAGTGCTCTTTCATTTGAAACGAATCGTTTTAGAATACCTCTTATAGTGTTTTATTCTGTGTTCAGTAGCCTGTGTATTCTCAGTTGTGATCCCAAAGTGGTTGGTCTTTCAGAGAACAAATCATCAGGGCCTGGAGCATGATACAAGACCAATGCCATTTCAAGTACAGGTACTCTTAATACAGCGGTCACAGTTGAACGCTATTTTACACATTCCATGACTGTAAGCAGCAATATAACAAGCATTGAAAATGCAATAGGTCTCGCCTTTCATTAAGTTAAAGCCATTTGCTTTGCTATACAATACCATTAGCAAAGCAAATGGCTTTAACTTAATCAAAGGCGAGACCTATTGCATTTTCAATGCTTGTTGTTTATTTGGAATTCCACACAATGTTTTGCAAAAGTGTGTTGTTATGCCCATATTGCTGCTGCACAGATTGCATCCATTGTTTGTTTGCTAGGAATGCTAGGAATGCAAGTGTTGCACCCTTTTTCCATGTTGAATGGGCTCTTGGTCTGTGGGCAGTGTTATCCCTGCCTTAGCATAGCAAGTTTGTATTGTTTCTACAATCCATGTTGAGATTGTCCCCTTGGTCATTGGAAAGCCGTTGGTTGCTTTGGCGAAGGAGACAAACAACTGGTTTCCCTTAAGAAACCTTTTAGTTTCTTCAGGGTAGTACATTAGAGCCCTCCTTACACCCAATGTGTGCCGGGCTCTTTCTGTCTGTGTTTTAGAGTATATGAAGAAAGCCAGCAGCTGTATACTTTGGTTAATATGAAAGTGGGTTACCACCTTTGGCAGAAACTGTGGGTTAGTTCTGAAGACCACCTTGTCCCTGTGCATTCGTAGGTATGGTTTCTGTATTGTTAGTGCCTGCAGTTTGCTTACTCTGCGTAGCGATGTAATCGCGATTAGAAACGCTGTCTTGAGCATTAGTGATTTTAGATCTGTTTTGTGCATAGTTTCAAAGGGTTTTCTCATTACTGCGTTAGAATGGTAGTTAAGTTCCACAACGGTGCTGGAACTGATCTTGGTGGAGCAATTATATGATAATAATACTTTATTTGGTTTTCATTAACAAACAAAGTTTGCACAAACAAAAAACAGTGAGAATAAAATATATACATTAAATATACAATACTTCATCCAATTTCAAAAAGAAAATGTATATGTAATAATCCTGTTGTGTTCTTATAGTAAAACCAATGCAGGCACGTCTTTGATTTCATGAAGTAAAAATACATCCACATCAGCATCATAGCAACTCTTAAAACAACATTTCCGCAGAGGGCGTACAAGGTAAATCAGTGTAAAAAGCTTCCCACAGGAGACAGTGCAAATAGCGATTTGTAATTCTGTGCAAAAGAGCAATGAATTGTCAATTACAGTTTCCCACTAAGGTCTCTCAATATAAAATATATAAAAATTCTAAATAACTTTTACAAATTGGAAAAGAGAATTTATAAAGGAAAAACTTACTTGTACAATGGACACAAGCACTAAATGACTGCCTTTAAAATTTTGTTCCACTTATACCAGATTGCCTGTAAGAACCTGCTTACTGCAAATACTATTTTTGGAGTAGTGTCACTCTTTAAAATTCTAAAAGCTACCAAATGTCTGTATGTTCCCATGTCACAGCAAATAGGACGAATCTGTTTGCAACGGGAATTATAATATTCAGGGCAGAAAAACATTATATGTATTTCATTCTCATCACTGAAGCCACACGCTGGGCAAATAGAAAATTGGCGGAGCAATTCTTTTAGCTTCTTCTAGGTATGTGAAGAAGTGGTTACTTAAAGCGCCCCTGGTGTAAGCTACTATTGCTGCCAGGTGTAACTTTAAGGATGAATATGTCAGTCTGCTATCTAGCAGATGAGTGAGATACGTAAACAGAATTTCCGGTTTTGTCCTTGTCTCCATAATTCTGTTATTTGTGCGCCAGTGAATGTATCTTTTCCATTTTTCTGTACAGCATTTTCGTGTAGTAGCTTTCTTGCTTCCTTAAGGATTTCCATTGCTCTGGGCAGCAGCTGAAGGTGTCCAAATTCTAAATATTCAGGAGCCAGTTCGCTAAACTGAGTGTTGTGCTGGCTTTGGGTGGTATACTCTCCCCTCCTTAATTGTTAGCAGATCCTGTTTTGCTTTGATTGTCATCACTTGTCCTCTCTACATCTCTAGTAGGTCCATGTACCAAGTTTGTATGGCCCATTGTGGTGTGTCCCTGGTTGTCTGGTTTTACCCGGTACCTTTGGTATTTGGGAAATTGGAGGAAAAACCTTTGGGTTCCGGGGGGAGTATGGTTGCAAAGCTGAAACTTTGTGACAGGGCATTCCCCTCTGATTGGTGGTATTGAAAACTGGAGGCTAAGTGTTGATATTTTGCGTTTTTTGCTGTTGCGAACATGGCTATTTCTAATCTCCGCCAGGCTCTGAATATTTTCTCCAGCGTCGGTTTCAGTTCCCATTCGTGGGAGCTGCTTTCTTGTCTGCTTAGTCAGTCCACCTCTGTGTTTTCTTTTCCTGGTAGGTGGACTGTTTGCAGTGTGATCCTCATTGGTATTGCCCATTGCCATTTTCTTGGGCTAGCTTGTTCAGGGTGAATGATTTTGTTCCTGCCAGTTTGCTGATATAAAACTGTATTAGTACAGTTTTACCTGTGATATGTATCTGGAATGCCTCCAGGGCTAGGAAAACTGTTTGCATCTCCAGGTAGTAAATGTGTTTAAGCGCCTCCATGCTGTTCCATTGTCCCCGCAGCTTCTGGTTGCCTGTGTGTGCTCTCCAACCCTTGTGGGATACATCTGTTGTGATGGTCACCATTGGAGTAGGTGTCTTGGATGGTCTCCCTATTGTCACGTTCTTTGATTTCCACCATTGTGCTTCCTTTTGCACCTTTGCTGTGACAACCACTAGATCCTCATAACTCCCAGAGGCTTGTGACCATTTGTTGCAGATTTATTCCTGGAAATATTGCATGTGCAGCCTCGCATGTGCTATGAGCGGTATGCATGATCCCATCATGCCCATTAGTTTCATGACTGTCTTCATTGTCAGAGACTACCCCTTCTGGTATAGGTGAACCTGCTCTGTGATCGCCTTTGCCCTCATCAGGACAGGGTATGTTCGGGCTGTACTTGAGTTTAGGATTGCTCCCAGCAACACATTATCCTGTTCCGGTTGAGGCGACAACTTTTTGTGGTTTATTGAGAAACCCAGACGTTCCAGTGTAGTGATTACTGTTTGAATGTCCTTTTGGCATTTAAGTCGTCTAAGTATGGGTATACATGGATACCTCCTCTTCTTGGGTATGCTGCCACTGCGGCAAGGCAGTTTGTAAACATCCGTGGTGCCGATTTTGTGCCGAATGGCAGCACTGTGAACTGGTAGTGAACTTTGTCTAAAACAAATCTGATGTACTTTTTGTGTTTTTGATTCATTGGGATGTGTAGATAGGCATCCTTTAGACCTAAGATTGCCATATAATCCCCTTTCCTTAGCAGTGGTATGACTCCTTGGAGTGTTGTCATCCTGCAGTGTTGAGTACGTATTCATTTGTTTAAGAATCTGAGATCTAAGATTGGTCTCAGAGTTAGATCCTCCTGTTTTGGGACAGGAAGAAAGGAGAATAGTTTCCCTTGTTGGTATCCTTTCTATGGCTTTCTTTTGTAAGAGTTCTTTCACATCTTTCCTTAGTTGTATGATCTCTACCCCTTGAAATCATTTTGGATTTGGGGGAATTTAGGGTGGTTCCTTGATTAGTTCTATGCAGTATCTGTGACGTATCACGTTCAAAATCCATTTGTCTGAGGTGATTATTTCCCACTCCAGTGGGTAATTTTCTATTCTGTCTCCCACTGGTGTTATGTGGGGGCCAGGATTGTTGAGCAAGTCATTTGCCTATTGCTACTCCCCCCTCAGTGAGTTTGTCCTCTTCCCCTTCCTCGTGCACAAAAGGGATGCCTAGCTGGATGAAGCCACTGCTGGTACGTGGTCTGCTGTGTGGATTGGTAAGAACTGCCTTGTGGTTGCTGCCCCCATGTGAAAGGCTCTCTGCCAGTGGGACTTTGGGTTGTTTTTCCTCCTTTTCTAAATGCACCTCTATTGTAGAGCCCCAATTGCCCTGGCTGTTTAGTTGTCCTCCTTCAGTTTTTGTAAGGACTCATCGACCGTCTGGCCGAACTGGGCACCTCCTGTAAAGGGCATGTGATTATGGAGGCTTGAACCTTGACATCGGACCCAAGCATGTCTCTTTAGTGTCGTGCCTGTGCACGTCTGCCGGCTCGCATTGTCAGCAGCGTCCAAGGACTATTTCAGGCATGTTTTGGCCCACTTGCATAACTGCCTTGGCCCTCTTCTTGCATTCTTCAGGGATGTGTTGCATATGAGACTCCATCTCGTCCTGCTGAAGTGGCCATACCTGTTTAACAGAGCACTGGAGTTGCCAATCTGCCACTGGATTGCAGCCTCCCTCCCTATCTTTCTCCCCACCCTGTCCAGTCTCTTGCTCTCCTTTTTAGGAAGGGGACCTGTGCAGGTATGGGTATTGCTCCTCTTTCTTGCAGTAGTTATAATGGAGTCCGCAGGAGCATTTCCCTGTATGTATTTCGGGTACTGAGTAGATGATTTGCACTTTTTATCTACTCTGGTGGTTACCGCCTTTGCAGTGGCAAGTTCCCAAAATGCCTCCTTCCCTTGATCCAATATGCTGAGTAGCATTGGAAGCTACAGGTTCTCCTTGTTGGCCGGCATTGGTCGGAGAATTCACCTCTAGACCCTCCCCGGCTTGAAATTGCAGAGAAGAGCGCCCCTGGCCGCCCGGCGATGGCGCCAACTGTTGTGATGTCCCCAATGGGGGCCCTCACCCTTGCCCGTCCCAGCCCAGCAGGTCGTCCTAACGCTCTCCGAAGAGGGGCCCAAAACAAAGCGATGCCGCAGGTATCACCGCCTGCTGATCCGAAATCCGGTGCCGTGGGCCCTCTGAGAGGACGCCTGTGTAGCTGGGCCTTCTCCTTCCCTCAGCGCGGCCCCCTACGGGCATCTTCACAACCCAGCAGGCAGGTCACCGCAACGGGCGGAGACACCCTGGCCCCCTCGGCGGTCCTGTAAGGAAGCAGCCGATCCAAGCAGTCAGTACAAAGCCCCTGCTCCGGGCAGGCGCTGGCGAGGGCTCAATGATGTCTCTGCACACTTGGAGAGGAAACAAATAGAGGCCTGGCGTCCGGGTTCTCAGATTGGCCGCTCCGTCATCTGCGAAGCTGCTGCCCTAGTGAAGCTCAGCTAGCGACGCACCTCAGAGGTAAACGGACCCCGAAACACGCTCTAGAGGTGTCCAGCAGGCCGTCGGGTCTGCTACTGCTTGAATACGACCCTCAATTCCGGCTATGAAACCCTTAGGCGTGTGGGCCCGGCGATGTGGGACGGAGAGACAGGGAGGCACGTCTCAACTGTCCGCCATCCTGGCCACGCTCCCCATCTCTCATATTTTAGGTTTTGTTCAAACTTCTAAATCAACATTCAAAGATTACTTTAAAAGACAGCAAAACACTGCTACCCAAAACAAATTAAGAATTATCAAAAAAGTAGTTTCTGAAAAACTGAAGCAGAGCATCAACTAGACTGCCACTAGGCAGGATTTCAAACATTATTCAAACAATTGTGAAGAAAACCATTTTCAACCAGATCCAAAACCCATTGTCCTAACATTTACTGAGAGAATCTCTATTTGCTGTCAAGCACGGAGGCTAGCATTATACATATTCAAGGTCTTCTAAAAGGATATTAAGAAATATTTGTAATTTAATTCAAATAAAAACAGCAAAATGTCCCTGCATTAGACCAGTCTGCAGTCTTTAGAATATCTACACTCTTCCTCCTGACAAAAACACCCACCTATCCAGTGCTGAAAGGACTGAATGAGCTTTAAAACACTCACCACATAAACCTGTAAAATTACAATTTTAACCCATTTATGGAGAATAATCTGCCCTCTATGGGTTCTGAAGAAGGTCTCCTCCAGGATTCTGAACCTGTGCTCCCTCAAGCATCATACCACACACAAATCTATTTTGCCTATGAAAGTTTTGATAAATAGTGGTCGATAATGTCTTAGTTCTTTTTCTGATCACAAATGTAACTATCTTGAGTGAAAAATAGAAGTTACCTTGAAAGGTCTAATATCAGAAACTATTCAAAATGAAATTAAAGATAGTAAAATAGCTAACTTAAAAAAAACTGGTTTCAATTCCAAAAATACATCTGAAGGCCAGTCTGCAAAATAAAAAAGGATAAACTGTTTCACTTCAAAGGAAGTTGTATTGCGGCTTCATTTGTCTCTAAATCATTTTGGCCTTCCTAACTTTAAAAACCAAGGCGTCTTAACCATTTGTTCATACTACTTTCAAGCTACCATCTACAGAAATCTGACGTATAAAAGTCAAACATTCTATAACAAAAGCCTTTTGTATAAATGTAAGTCAGAAAATGCCTATCACTTGTTTGGAGAATGATTATTCCATGATGTTTCCAAATCAGAGGGGCTGCCGAACACAGATCATTGTCGCAACCAACACTTAAGAAGACTAGGTCTTGTTATGCAAAACAAAATAAAGAGATGTTAAAAAAAAATAAAAAAGATGACAAGGTCTTAAGTGGACTGTCTTTTGAGAGAAGAAAGTAAGGCAAAACTCCGCACAGGTAGAGCACAATTCAAAAATGTGCATAACAATTAACTAGCGCCACAAGGAAGAGAATAAAAGTCCATAATCACACCCAGAAGAAAGTTTACTTGGTTTGACAGGTGTAAAGTGGTAGAATATCCTTTGGCCAGATGGTGGACTGGGTTTTTTTTGGTCTATTTCCTGAAAGTTCCCATCTCAGTTTTCCATTAGTTTAGCTTTAGATGGTCTATTAGCATTTAATGGTCAATCACTTGGATGGAAGGCCCATGGAAAAGGGTTTGAAATCTGATGGATTTTCACACTTTAGTATGAATTAGCAGTTGAGGTTAAACAAGCAGATGAGCTCAGGCAGAAAACGACTACGGTAGACATGAAATAGGAGAGAAGCAATGTCAGAGCCTTGAGGAACACTGGCAGTGAAGGGGAACAGTGCAGAAAAGAAAGGGGAATGTGATAAGATGAAGAATCAGTTAGGAAGAAGGCAATCGACAACAGAAATGTGTAAAGCATGTTGATGTTTTTAAGGCTATATAGCAATAAAGAGTGATGAACAGAAAAGTCTTGTAACATAATTGCTGCAATTCCATATGAGTAAACAGTAGTTTTAATAGCATCCCATGAGGCGATCTGTGCAGCTTCCATGCCATAACCTAGACAGAATTTGATTTTGTAGCCAGAAGGAAAATTGCTTACTTTAAGGAAGGCTAATAATGGGTTGAAGAGACAAATGTCAATGAGTTAGGCTAAAGAAATGTTGATTGCAAAGTGGCAGACAGAACTCAGTTGCGACACAATCTACTTTATAAAAATAATTTAAAAAATAAAAATAAATAAATAAAACAGCTTTGACACATGAGCTTTTGTATTTGTTCAGGTGTAGTCAGATTCCAAGGAGTGGCTAATGATCGCTCTGGCTAGGATGAATCCTGAGCTAATGAAGATTTTCCCAAGTATGTGCTGGGTACATGTCTGCTGGAGATCCCAATACACCACAAGCTTTGTTAAGCTTAGAGCAATCTTATGAAGATAAGATGCTGATGGAGAGTAGCCAAAGAAGGGTTTCCGTCATACTATTTTTCTATTTTTGGCTCTTCAGATTAAAGATCTGGAAGGGTGTATCTTAGTTATGAGTGGATGACTTTGAAGGTAGAGGACTCCAGGTTCTGTAATTACACGTTTATACTGCACAATTGATTTTATGGGAAGATTGCTGCTAGGGGTAATAATTGAATGCATTAGGAGTAATTCCGTTTTATGCCTTTTTGATAGTGAGTGTCTTTATACATTCTGGAAGGATGTTGGAGTGCCAGTTTGTCATTATGTTTCTAGGTTTTCTCCAGTATCTTTTCTGGGTTCTTTTATTTGTTTTAAGTGATTTTAGTTCAGGTGTCAGCCAGCTTTCAAACAGTCATGAGAATTTGAGGTGGTCTTGAGTGTGATAAAGTTGCAAAGAACAGATGTAAGCCAGAGGTGTAAACTGCTGAACTTATATCATTGGGTTGTTTTAGGGTATATGGGGTGAAATGTCTTTGGTAGTGACAAAAAGTGGAAGTTGAACTGAATTATACTAATGTCACCCCACGCAAAGTAACATTTTTCAGTCCCAATGAGGAGGGTATGCATGGTGAATATTGTTTCAACTGTATACACTGCATTGTGTGTAGGATAAGTGATTTGATTATAAGTTAGAGGGACCGTTTATTCTAGGACAAATCAGGTTTGTCAACCCAAATTCTTAACATGTCTCCCAGGACGAGATATCTCAATGTTTTCTCAGCAAAAGCAATATTGTTTGGGAAGGGGGGTAGAAAAGAAATGATTATGTAATGACTATAGAGATCGAGAGGATTGGGAAAGTAGAGACCTTCAGTCTGAATCAAAATCATCTAAGATGGATTTTTTAGAGAGATTTATTGCGGGCAATGGATAGTCACCCACCTATCTTGGACGATTGGACCTATCTTGGACGATTTGTGCTTAGTATTTTGTATATGGGGCTATAGCGCTGTAAACGATTGGTGCTGTACAGTCACTTAAGCAGGCTTGTAATGAAAAGCGGATAAGGGTTAGGGTCTGATTTTTCACAGACGATCCGACTGTTCTTGTTCACTGATCTCGGATTTAAGAGGATACAGAAAAACAACAACAAAATAAATCAAATTTAGGAGTGGAAAGGGAATTTGTTGTTGTGGCTCAATCCAAATATTTCAGAGGTAGTGTTAACACTGCAGTGGCAGGAGCTCAGAATCCAGGATCTTTGTATTATTTTGTTTGTCAGGCAAGAAGCTTGCAAATGACTGCTATAGTATTGCAGAGGAAACCCGGAGCAAGCGGACTCCGCTTCCAGGACCTAATTGAATAAGGACTAATGCACTGAGGCATGAGATAACAAAGGAGACAACACAACAATGCTGCTTAAAATAGGATATATGTTCCATGACGTTCAGGTAGCAAGAGAAGCAGTCCACAGAAGAGAAGTGTAGAAGACAAGGGAAAACGTTCTATATCTACACAAAAGCAGTCCACTGAGAACAGCTAATGACAAAAAGGAAATATGCTCTGTACGGTTCTCACACAGTAAGCAAAGATAAGTAGGGAATACCGAGCGGCTGAAGATAGAAGAGAAAGTGCTCAATGACATTCACCTAGGAGTAAAGGAAGAGCAACCCACTAAGAGGCACCTATGTCAAACTTATTTTGTGGGCCAGAAATAGCAAGAAAGGAAATTTCAAAGGAGCCGCAGAGAAGGGAAAGAGGAGCAACCTACTTATAGGCAGACTTGTCTATAGTAAAAATGGAGTAGCCCATAGATAAAGGCAGATTATGTGACAAGAGATAGGCTCTATGGGGTCCGACCAAGAAGGAAAAGGGAGCACCACAAAAAGCACAGCCAAAGACAGAAAGGATAATGCTCTATGGCATTCTTCCATGAACAAGAGAGGAGCAACCTACCAAATGGCACAGTTAACAAAAAATGCAATATTCTGTATGCAGTCCAACCAGGAAGAAAAGTACCCCACATACAATTACAGCTAATGACAGAAGTGACAATGCTACATGGCTCACCCAAGAGTGAAAGTGCAGCAAATCAATATGAGACAAAGTGACAGACAGGGGTATGCGATTTGGGGTTCACAATGAGGTGGAGCCACACACCGGAACCTTTAAGCAGCCTGATGTTATTTAAACACCTAAAAGGAGAGGATTGATGCGAAGGTGACCCCTCACCATCCTCCCTCACTGGGCAACTTCTACATCTCCCAACAACTGCCTGGAGACTTGTTCCACATACACTCGGAAGTATAGCAGGAGACCCCTTCGGTGAAGCAAAGCACCTTGCCCCGTCACAGAGACTAGGAGGATCAAAGTAATGGTGAAAATAACGACTTTCCACACCAGAAGCACGGAGCCATGAAGTGCACTGACACCGGTGTGTTCAAACTAGGCACTAAAAGGGATCAGCCCTGAACCTAGAGATGTCTGCAGAGCGGGGAGGTTCGGTAAGGAACCTGTGGCTAGATATAGTCTCTACCAGATAAGGCATTACCGAAGGTAAGTAACTTATTCATCTGATAGAGACGTCTAGCTGCAGATTCCTTACCTTTGAACAGATACCCAAGCAATGCCATCCCCGGTGGTGGGTCTGCGGACAAATTTGAACTAGGAAGTCCTGCAGGACCGAACAGGCGAAATGCCCGTCCCTGGGGATCCCAATGTCCAGGCAGTAATGCTTGCTGAAGATATGCAGGGAAGACCATGCTGCTGCCTGGTAGATGTCCAGGACTGGGACTCCACGTGCTAACGCAGTGGTCGCACCTTTAGCTCTGGTAGAAGGAGCCCGAAAAGCCTTCAGAAGGCTGCTTCTTGCCCAGGGTGTAGCAGATCTTGATGCAGAGAACGACCCGAGAGATAGTCCGTTTCATCACTGCCGGACATTTCTTCGCACAAACATACCCCACAAAGAGTTGGTCGTCCACCCGGAACTCTCGTGTGCAGTCAAGGTAGAACAACGCTCTTTTTTTGGGTCCAGACGGTGGATTCGCTCATTTTCCTTAGAGAGACGTGGAGGAGCATGGAAGGTGGGCAAGGTGACAGATTGGCCCACATGAAATGGTATTACCACTTTCGGCAGGAAAGAGGCCCTACTGCGAGACTGAGAAGAATGGAGGCCTGGAAGATAAAGCCTGCAGCTCACTCATCCTCCGGGCCGATGTAATCGCCACAAGAAAAGATGTTTTGATGGTCAGCAGCCTGAGGGGACAATTGTGTAGAGGCTCAAATGGAGCGTACATCAAGAATTTGAGAACCACGTTATGGTCCCACTGACTCATAACGAAAGGGGAAGGGGGAAACAAGAACTTTCAAAAAACCTATTTACAATAGGGGACATGAAGAGGAAGGGTTGGTAAGGCAGCCACAAGAAGGCAGAAAGATAGCCCTTGAGAGTACCCAGAGCAGAGCCTGCTGCGCAAGGGAAAGAATGAATAACAGAACCTCAGAAAGAGGGACAGAAAGGGGATCAAATTGTTTGGACGAACACCATGCAACACATTTTTTCTAACAGCAGGCGTATACCGTCTTGGTGGAGGGATACCTTGAAGTGAGACTAACGTTACAGACTTTGGGTCAAAGGTCGAAGTTGTCAACTGCTGCAGCTTAATCTCCACAGTGGAGAGTGGACATGTTTGGGTGGAGGACCCACCCCTGCTGCTGCAACAGAAGATCCTCCCAAAGTGGCAACCTGATCGGAGGATCGACGGCCATGCTCAGTAGCTCAGGATACCAGACTCTCTGTGTCCAGTCCATAGTCACAAGAATGAATTGGCCCAGGTCTTTCCTGATCTTCTTGAGTACTCTGGGCAGGAGTGGTATGGGTGGAAAGGCGTACAGGAGGCCTGAGCTCCACTCGAGACGAAAACCATCTCAGAAGGAGAGCCGCATTGGAAACTCCAGCAGCAAAACTGCTGACATTGCGCTTTCTCGGAGGAGGTGAACAAGATCGATACACATCTGCAGAAGTTCTGGATAACAGACTCTCCTTGCCCAGTCTGGAGTCACAAGAAAGACTTGGGCCTGGTCGTTCTTGATCTTCTTCAGAACCCTGGGCAGATGTAGTATTGGCGGAAAGGCTACAACAGGCCTGAGCTCCACTCATGACGAAAAGCGCCACTGAGCGATAGCCGCCTTGAAAACTCCAGTGCGCATTCTCTTCGGAGGCGGACAGGTCTTACCAAAGTTCTCCCCCTGCTGAAAAAGACCTTGCTCAATCTCTGAGTGGAGACGCCATTCGTGACCTGCTAGGCATCGACGGCTGAGTTTGTCCGCCCTAGCGTTCAGGGAACCTGCCAGGTGTTGAACCATCAGGGATATGCCTTGCTGTTCCAGCCATGTCCAGAGTCCCCAGGTTTTTCGACAAAGGGTCCACAACCTCACCCCTGTTTCTTGCAGTACCACATGGTGGTGGTGTTGTCCATGAACACCTGCACTAGCCTTCCCTTGATGGAGGATAGAAAGGCTTTCAATGTCAGTCGGATCGCACAGAGCTCCAGCTTGTTTATGTGAAGTCCGGATTCCGCCGGAGACCAGAGTCCTCTGATCTCCACCTCTCCCAGTGAGATCTGGTTGGGGAAGGGAGAGGGGGTCTGCCTCTGACCCAATTGCGGTTCCCCAGCCACCACCGAAGATCCTTTGCAGTTCCCTCCGAGATCTGGACCATGTCGGAGAGAATGACCAGATGCTGCGCCCACTGGAACTTCAGGTCCCACTGCAGAGCCCGCATATTTATTTATTTATAAAGTTTTATATAGCGCGAACATGACCCATGAGGGTATCGGAGCGCTTTACAATACACAGTTATTAGACGGTTGAGGTAGTATACATACATTCAGTATTCGCCATTCAATACAAAAGAGGTAGACAGTAGTATATGGATAGCATAGGTAGCTAGTAGTCATCATAGAATTAAAGTCTTAGGATGTGAATTTGTTCATTAGAAGCATTTTTAATTCTTTTTTGAAGGAGGTAAAGGAAGAGATTCCGTGTACCACAGGAGGTAGGGAGTTCCAAATCTTCAGTGCGATCCCTGAGAATGCTCTGCAACCAGTTCTCTTTTTATGGAAGGATTGTGGTTTCAGTAGTAGTGAACTCGCACTTCCCAATTGTCTGCATCCTCCCGATCGCTCTAGCCTTAGTGCTAAGTAACGAATAGTTTCTTACCTGTCGGTATAGTTTTGCAGCTTGAAGACTTTCTGGATTCACTATGCTGTGCATTATTCCGCAGTGTAATGGTTGGGTCCGGAATCGTAGTCTTTTTTTTTTTGTGTAGCCCAGGTGGGCGTCGACGCCCCACCATTTGGTGTCCTCCCGTGACGTCGGCGCGCTTCCTCCGGAAGCTCCCACCCTAGGGCGCCATCTTCGGATTCTTTTTTTTTTTTGTCTTGTGCTTGTGTTGTTAATCCTTTTACCCTTTTGAAGGTGTTTTCCATTTGTTAGTCCCATCTTCCTCCTGTCTCATCTTTCTGGCGGAGGCGGGTGGGTTCGCTAGTGAATCCAGAAAGTCTTCAAGCTGCAAAACTATACCGACAGGTAAGAAACTATTCGTTTTGCAGCGTGAATCTTTCTGGATTCACTATGCTGTGCATAGACTTTGTAGCGGTTTGCTATATTTGTGGTGGCTGGGTGGAAGATTAGCGTTGGTTGTTGAATATAATTTGAAGCACTTTTTGACCTACTTTTGCTTCTATGTTCATCTGTATATCCACCCAGTAGTGCTTAGTGAACGTGTGCACTGAAGCCCATGTTGCCGCCAGGCAAATGTCTTGGATAGGTGTGTTTGCTAGGAAGGCTATTGTTGCTCCCTTTTTCCTGGTTGAGTGAGCCTGAGCTGCTCCCTGTAGCTCTTGGCCTGCCTGTTTGTGGCAGTATTGAATTGTTTATGCGATCCATCGTGCGATGGTATTCTTAGTCACTGGTCTGCCCAGGAAACTGCTTGCGAAGGACACAAAGAACTGCTTTGTCTTTCTACAATCCTTAGTCCTTTCGATGTAATGCATTACTGCTCTTCTGGCGTCCAGAGTGTGCAGTGCCCTTTCAGCGCTGGTGGATGGTTTCTGGAAGAAACTGGGAATTTGTATTGTTTGGTCTATATGGAACCTGGACACCACCTTTGGCATGAAGTGTGGGTCCGTCCTCATTACCACCCTGTCATTGTGAATCTGAATGTAGGGTTCTTGTAGTGTGAGTTCCTGCAACTCGCTCACCCTACGTAGCGAGGTAATCGCTACCAGAAAGGCCGTCTTTATTGTGAGCATATGTAGCGATGCCTTGTGGATGGGTTTGAACGGTGCTTTCATAAGCTGTGTTAGAACTACATTGAGGTTCCATGCAGGCGGTGGCATCCTCTTTGGCGGTGCTATTCTTTTGGCTCCTTCCAGGAATCTTTTTACTACTTGAGATGTAAAGAAGCTTTTCCCTGTTTCTCCTCTTGTATAGGCTACTATTGCTGCCAGGTGCACTCTTAGCGAAGTGCAGCTTAGGTTACTTTTTAGTAAGTGTGTTAAGTATTTTAGCACAGTTGATTCTTTAGTGATTCTCCTGTGGAGCTTTTTGTTGATGCACCATTCAGTGAATCTCTTCCATTTTGCTGCATAGCATTTCCGTGTGGTGGGTCTCCTCGCTTCTCGCAGCACTGCCAGCGTGCTTTGTGGAAGCTTGAGGTGAGCGAACTCTAAGTCCTCAGGAGCCACGCTGCTAGGCTGAGGCTTTCTGGTTCTGGATGGAGTACCCTTCCGTTTTGCAGCGAGAGCAGGTCTTTCCTTCTTGGGAACTTGTGTGGTGGTCCCTGTGCCATCTCAACGATCTGCGAGAACCAGGACTGCCTGGCCCACTGTGGTGCTACCAGAATTAGCGTCATGTTGCTTGTTCTGCACTTGCTGAGCACTTTGTGTATCAGCGGTATCGGTGGAAAAGCGTAGGCAAATGTCTTTGACCAGCTCATCCATAGGGCATTTCCTTGGGATTGATGGCCTGGCTGCCTGGATGCGAAGTATTGGCATTTTGCATTCTGGTGTGTTGCAAACAGGTCTAGTTGTGGGGTCCCCCACTTCTTGAATAGTTTTTGCGTTTCCTGCGGGTTGAGCTCCCACTCGTGTGAGATTGACGTCTGTCTGCTCAGTCTGTCTGCTTCCACATTGTCCTTCCCTGGCAGATGTATTGCCAGGAGGTCTATTTGTAATGGAATTGCCCATTTCCATATCTGGTGCGCTAGATCTGAGAGCGCCACTGACTGTGTTCCTCCCTGCTTGTTGATGTAGAACATCGTTGTGGTGTTATCTGTTTGTACTAACACCCTTTGGCCGTACAGCTGTTTCTGGAACGCTTTTAGGGCAAGGAACACGGTCTTGAGTTCTAGGTAGTTGATGTGTTTGACGGCATCTGTTTGTGTCCATAACCCCCTTACCTTGAGCAGTTTCATGTGCGCTCCCCACCCTATTTGGGATGCGTCTGTTGTGATGGTCACTGTTGGAGTTGGTGGTGTGAATGGGTTTCCCCTTGTTATGTTGTCCCTGTTCCACCATGCTATCTCTTCCTGCACTGCGTGCGTTACAACCACTAGATCTTCCCAACTCCCTGTTGCCTGTGACCATTGCTGTTGCAGCCATTCCTGGAATGGTCTCGTGTAGCCGAATATAGGGGACTAAATGTATGCAGGATGCCATCATGCCCACGAGCTTGCTCACTGTCCTCACTGTCAGACGTTGCCCCTTCAGGTAGCGGCGAGTCTCCTTCAGTAGTGCGAGGATCCTTTTCTCGCTGGGGACACTCTTCCCTGAATGGTGTCGATTTTCGCACCCAGGAAGATCTTCACTTGTTCTGGTTCCAGCGATGACTTCTCTCTGTGTATGGAGAAACCTTGTTTTGTCAGCGTTTGTGTGACATGCTGAGCATGTAGTTTGCATTGGTTGTAGGAGTTCGCCTTTACCAACCAGTCGTCTAGGTAGGGGTATACGTGTATCCCCTGTCTTCGCAGATGTGCTGCTACGGCAGCTAGGCATTTGGTGAATACTCTTGGCGCTGATTTGAGGCCGAAGGCTAGGGCCGTGAACTGGTAGTGCGTCTTGCTGATGGTGAATCTGAGCAGATGCTTGTGTCCTTGGTTCATGGGGATGTGCAGGTAGGCATCCTTGAGGTCTATTGTGGACATAAAATCCCCGTGCCTTATCTGAGGTATGACCTCTTGTAAGGACGTCATCTTGAACTTTTGAGTTTTTATGTATTTGTTTAGGAACCGTAGGTCCAGTATGGGCCTTAACGTTTCGTCTACCTTTGGTACGAGGAAGTAGTTGGAGTACACTCCTGTGCCCTTTTCTCTGTACGGCACCCTTTCTATAGCCTGTTTGTGGAGGAGTTCTTGTGCTTCCTGCCACAATAGTGACAGCTCTTCTGTTGAATGTTTGTTTGTTGGCCTCTTGTTTGGTGGCCTCTTTACGAGTTCTCATGCAGTAGCCGAACTGTATGATGTTGAGTATCCACTTGTCGGTTATCTTCTCCCACTCCTGGGAGAAGTGTTTTAGTCTGCCTCCTACGGGCGTTGTATGATGGTAAATTTGTAAATGTTGTCCGTGTCTTTTGTTGTGCCGCGGCACTAGTGATGTTGGGAGTGCGGGCACGTTTTGTAGTGTGGAGTCACTTGGGGGCGGGTTGCTGACCGCCTCTTCGTGTATTGCCTCGTCCGTTTGGTCGGCTTCGAAAGGACTGGCCCCTCTGTTGGTTCTGCCAGCCTTGTTGCTGCTGACCCTGTTGCGCCTGGCTGCTTCCCTGAAATGTTTGCTGGAAGGCCTGGTGCGATGTTCCTGGCTGGTTCCCACCTCTGCCATTTGGTCTTCGTGAGGGGGTGCCTCTTCTCATACCCCTGAACTGTAGTGCTCCCATGGACCTTGCCGTCTCGTCATCTTTTTTGAGCTGCGTCAGCGTCTCGTCCACGGGCGTGCCGAACAGCTTTTCCCCGTTGAAGGGCAACTTCAGGATGTTGTTTTGCACCTCCGGCTTGAACCCGGAGATCCTGAGCCAGGCATGTCTCCTCTCGGTCACCCCGATCATCATCAGCCTGCTTGATGTATCAGCTGCGTCTAGGGCCGACTTCAGGCAGGTGTTGGCCATGTTCTTCCCCTCCTCCACCAGGTGTGCCGATCTCTGCTGTTGTTCGGTGGGGAGCAGTTTGAGCAACTGCCCCACTTCTTCCCAGTGCTGGTAGGCGTGCCTATTTATAAGGGCATTGGAGTTGGCGATGCGCCAATGTATTGCCGCATTTCTTTCAATTTTCCTCCCTGTGAGGTCTATACTCTTGCTCTCCTTGTCTGGGGGCGGACCGGAGTTTGTGGGAACGTTGGCCCTCTTCCTGGCTGTTGCGGTTATTGGTGATACAGCTAGCACAGATCCCTGGATATATGGTGGATCCTTTGAAGAGTTTATATTTTTTCTCAGCTCTGGGGGTGACCGATCTGCAGGTAGATGGCTCCTTGAAAGCCTCCCTGCCTTGGTCTAGCACACTAGGGAGCATAGGAAGGAATTGGCTCCTAGTTTGTGTTGTTAGCAGTGTTTGCAGGAGAAAACAGGCTTTTGGCTTTTCCTCCTCCATTTCCACTTTATAGGCGTCTGCCGTGTTCCTGACAACCATGTTATAAACTCCTATGTCGTCCGGCGGCGAAGGCCTCGACGGATACGTTTCCACGGCCTCCTCCGGGTTTTCGGCGTCGAGATCCTGCCATTCCAGGTCTTGAGCCTCCGAGGGTGTCGAGCCGAAGTGCGTTTGCTGGTCGTCATCACCCTCTGTATAATAGTACAGGGCCTCTTCGTCCTGTTGTTCCGATGGTTCGGGAGTTTTCGGCGGCTCGATGGTGTCGAACTCCTCTTGCGTTTCCGCTTCGACGTATCTACTCATCCGGTCGTCGAAGTCCTTCTTCCTTTGGATGATACTGGCCATTTCGGCCTCGAGCCTTTTCATCTTCCTCTCCATCTGCGCCGCTTGATCGGCGTCGAGAGTTTCGGCAGTTCTCTTCGACGTTGTAGTTGACGTCGAAGGTGCCTTCTGCTCTTTTCCCTTCGGCGTCAAGTGCGGATTCTCGGAACCGTGCTTCGACGACCTGGGTGTGTCAAGAGCTTTCGCCGACCGGGAGTACTTTTCAAAGGATCTGCTGGGCTGTTTGTCAGTGGCGCAGCTTCGGTCGTCGAGTGCTTCGACACCGGTGCTCCTTTCGAGGACTTTGGCTCGGATTTTCGAGAGTCTGTCGGGGTTTTTTGGGTCGACGTGTCTCTTACCTCCTTCCTGGAAGTGTTATCGGTCTCTACGACCGTGCAGTCCTCTGGTCCCTCGGCGATGTTGTCCTCTTCCCCACTGGAGAGGCCCAGGTCCCGCAGCGACGGAGGTGGCCCTTGGCCCTGCATGCTGTAGTTTGCTCTCCTCTGGCTGTCCCTCACCCTGAGGGTCTTGGTGGCGAATGCTGCGCAGGCGTTGCAGTCGCCGCTTTGATGGTCGATCGGTAGGCAGAGGTTGCAGACTGGATGCTGGTCTTTCTGCGCGAACTTGTGATGGCAGTTACGACAGAACTTGAATGGTGTCTTGTCCATTCCCACGCTCAGGGATCCCCCTGTGTGCGCATTCTCCGTTGGACGTCGAAGTTTTCTCTACCTCTCGCCCGCTTCGTCGTCCCAGTAGTATGTTCTTTGTCTTGTGATGAAGATCTCCAATTTTTCTCGGTTCTTTCTGCTTTCTCTTACTTCTTCTCTCCTTTTCCAACTCTGGAGCTCCTCACGACGATCCAGACCCACCGGCGGAAAAAAGAATCTGAAGATGGCGCCCTAGGGTGGGAGCTTCCGGAGGAAGCGCGCCAACGTCACGGGAGGACACCAAATGGTGGGGCGTCGACGCCCACCTGGGCTACACAAAAAAACAAAAAAAACAGAAAAAAAGACTACGATTCCGGACCCAACCACTACACCGCGGAATAATGCACAGCATAGTGAATCCAGAAAGATTCACGCTGCAAAACTGGGGGTATTGTTATGCAGGGCTTTATGCGTCATGCAGGCGATCTTTAGGTGTATTCTTGCCTCGTAGGGTAGCCAGTTCAGAACTTTCAAGGTCGGAGAAATGTGGTTATTTCTTTTTGTTCCTGAGACCAGTCTGGCCGCAGCGTTAAGCGATGCCCTCTGCGGGGCCAGCTTGTATTTGGGGAGACCGCATAGAGTGGTCCTTCCATAGTCCAATCTAGGTAACACTAATGCTTGTACCGCCATTTTTAAGTCGGTCTGTGGGAGGAAGGGTTTAAATTTCCTTAGGATACTCATCTGATGATTAGCTCCCTTGGTGGCATTATTGATTTGTGCCTGCATGTTCAAGTGTTTGTCTATGGTGACTCCCAAGGATTTCGCGGAGTCAATGATGTGGGGAGCACAGTCAAAGGAAGTTAGATGCTTCAACTATAAGTCTATCTTGGGTGTGTGGTTGGGTGGGGAGATGAGAAGGAATCCCGTTTTTTTGGTGTTAAGCATGAGGTGGTTGCCAGTGAGCCAACTTTGGGTATTATGTAGAATAGCGTTGAGGGAGATGAGGTCTTCTGGTGAGGAGATTTTCATATACAGTTGAGTGTTGTCCGCATACAGGTGATATAGAATGTTCGCAGAGTTCAATGCGTTTGCCAGGGGTTCCAGGAGTAGATTAAAAAGAATGGGTGAGAGTGCTGAACCCTGTGGAACCCCTATGGTGACCATGGAGGGTTGAGAGAGTGAATCCTTCATCTTGATTCTTTGTGTTCTGTTATTTAGGAAGGAGGTGAACCATTGAAAACACTGGGCCATTTAGGCCCATCCTTCGTTCCAGTAGGGACAATAAGTTGTCATGCTTAACCGTATCGAAAGCGGAGGATAAGTCAAGAAGTATCAATAGGCATGATTCGTTGTGGTCTAGCATTTTTAGTATGTCATCCATTATGTGGGTGAGTGCAGATTCAGTGCTGTGACCTTGACGGAAGCCGGATTGGTGTTTGTCTAGGAGGTTGTAATTCTCGATGTGGTTGCATAATTGTATTTGTACACATTTTTCCAGCTTTTTCACCAAAGTGGGGATGTTGGATATAGGGCGGTAGTTGTTGAGATCTGAGGAGAGGGAGTCGGATTTCTTTAGTATAGGTGTGACCTGCCCTACTTTAAGACAGTCCGGTATGGAGCCTTGTCTCAGAGAGGCGTTTACAATCTTTGACCATAGGGGTAGAATAGAGGTTTTTATCATTTTGAATAAAGGAGGTAAGGGGTCAGAGAAGTGATTGGAGGGGTTAATCGCTAGAAGAGTGTTATAGATTTCTTGTTCAGGGATGGGCGAGAAGGTGTGCCAAGAGGCATTGTTTTTTGGGATTTCCCTCAGAGTACTAAAATGGACCTTGATCTGAGAGTAAAATTTAGTATCATGAGCAATAGTTTGTGGAAGGGCCTTCTTCGATTGGATGTCGAGTTCAATGGATTTGGTCTTTTCTAGGAAGAAATTGGCAAGCTCATCGCAGTTAGGTGTAGCCGAATCGCTTAGTTCCATAGAGTTATGCGTGTTGCGCGCTTGTTGTTTGACGATTTCGAATAGTTTCTTGGGGCGGTTAATGGCTTGGTTCAGCTGGTTTAGAAAAAGTCTGCCTTAGCCTTTAGGATCTTCCTGTTGTATGAATTCCTCAGCACTCTAAGGTGATATAGGTGATCAATGGAGGGTGCTGATTTCCATAGTCGCTCTGCTGATCTTAGCTTGCGCCGATCAGAGTTCAGGTTCTCATTGAACCATGGTTTGGAGATTTTGGAGGAAACTTTTTTTTCTTGGAGGGGCGCTGTAGAGTCAAGAATTTCAAGCATAGTGGAATTGTAAAAGACTGAGGTCATGGACGTCAACCATGTCTGTCGTGGGGATCAGGGCGGAGTTGCATCGGTTTACCAGGGCAATGGGGTTGATATTTAGTATATTCCTTTTCCATTGTTTTGTTTTTGTGGGTTGGCCCCTTTTTGGAATTACCTCAATATTGATGGAGAAGAAAATGCTGTAATGGTCCGTCCAGTCACATGGGGTGATGGATTCTAATGATATATCGTTCGTTTTCGCTATGATGAGGTCTAATGTCTCTCCCTTGTTGTGGGTTGGACTGTCACAGAATTGGGACAGATCCTGATCTGACAGAAAAGATTTAAGACAGCTTACACCATGGTCGCTTGAGTTGCTCCAATGGAGATTGAAGTCGCCCAGGAAAATCTGTGGCACTTGTGAGTTGTCGTTGGATGTAATGACTTCCATTAACTCATTGATGAATGCCAGATTATCACCCGGGGGGGGTGGTAAATTATGTGAAGTTTGCTGGTGAGGCGCTTGTCATCAGAGATGTTGATACATAGATATTCGCAGGAGGATAAAGAGATGGAGTCTGCTTGATTGACTGAGATTGTGTTTCAATAGATGCAGGCTAGCCCGCCACCGGGTTTCACGTTTCTGTCTAGGCAGATTAAGTCGTGACTAGGAGGTACCAGTAGGTCTAGGATGGGAGAGGAGGAACTATTTAGCCATGTTTCGGTAAGGACGATAATGTCTAGATCATTCGCAAGGATGAGGTCGTAAATGTCAGGAGCATGTTTGCTAGCAGATCTGCAATTGATGAGTGCACACTTCATCTTGCTAGTCGACTGGGAGAGAGTAGTCTGCACTATGTTGATATTTGTGAGGTTTTCTCTATTAATGGATCTGTAGTTGTGAGTGGGTTCTCTGAAGGGGTTGGTTTGAATGGATTGGATAGTGCCACATCGAGACTTACTGTTGTCAGTCGGACTGGCATAGGATATGAGGAGGTCATCTATGTCATTGTCAGATAGTTCAGCAGTTGCCCTCCTAGGACGAGATGGGTCGTTGGGGGAAGGTATCTTTCTCTGTCCAGTGTCCTCAGGGTGTGAATTCTTGGCGATGTATCTGCTAGTTTGGTGACTGATTCGGTTCACAGTGGCACTAGAGGCTCTGTGTGTGTTTAGGAGTTCTTTGGTGATGGATGAGAGATTTTGCATCTCTACCTTGAGATGGGATAGGCCGATGGCTAACTCATTGAATCGTGCGATCCAAACAGAATTGGGATAATTAGTTGTGTGTGTAGGTGTGTGTTCTATTATAGGGGGAGGTCCGCAAGTAAGGTCTGGTTGCATGGGGATCTCGTTATCTGGTTGCCTGGGGATATCATTATTAGGGATCGATGGGGTTTGTAGGGAGGTCCGAATCAGTGTGGGGATCCGAATCATTATTAGGGATCGATGGGGTTAGTTGATCATGGAGGTTTGTTGGAAGGTCCGAATCAGTGTGGGGGATGGCCTTGAGATGTCAAAGCATGATAGGGGCTAATGCATGTGATCGGGTATGGTCGTTGAGTGGTGAGTTTGGGTGAGCGGGAGTATCAAGGGTGTTAGGAGCCAATCAGATATCGGGGTAGACGGTAGGTCATGGGGAGCTTTGCATGCCAGCTCAGTTGTAGGTGGGGAGAGAAGGATGTCGTGGGTGGAGTCCGGGTTGGTGGATTCTCCCTTGGACATCAAGGATGTCAGTGGTGTGCCTGCAATGGGGTGGCCGGTAGCTAAGAGTATCCCTGTCCCTCCTGGGCCAGGGGACCCAGGTGTGGTTGAGACCGATGTGACGGGGGGGGTGTGGAGAGATTTCGGTTCAATTGAATTCGTTATGGGATTTTGTAGAAGAGTTGGGGTATCATCCGGATAATCTGGATGAGTAGTGGCGGGGAATGTGATTTTCTTGCTGTTCACTGCTTTCTTGAGAGTAGGGAAGATCTTGTCTATGGTAGCGAGATTGGAATTAGAGGCTTGTATAAGGATATTACCATTGTTGTATATGGATATGGTAGCATTCGCAGAGCAGAAGTCCGAGGCGGTTACCGACAATTTGAGGGCATGCGGGGTTTTTTTTTACATTGGAGATTCGGACATGGAATAGAAGATATTTCTCCACTGAGCACGTTTATTTGTGTGGATGATGAGGTCATTCGATAGTATGCCTTTACTGATGCAGAAGTAGGGATCTGAAATAAGAGTCTCAGGGTGAGTTTATTAGCCTGTGCTTGAACTTCTTTGCTGCATTTTTGGAGAGATTGGGAGGATAGGTAATGGTGAAGGCATGGAGGCCTGAGGGTTCTAGGTTTTTGCATATGCCATCTGGCATGTGTCACCAGCAGGATGCAGGAGGCCATGAGGCCCAGCAGCCTCAGAGTCAGTCTCACCAAAGTCCAGGATAGAGGCAGAAACATAGGTATCATAGCCTAAATATCCTGGACACGCCACTTGGGTGGATAAGCCTGAAACTACACTGCGTCCAGAACAGCCCAGATGAAAGGGAGCGTCTGAGAGGGAGTCAGGTGCGACTTTGGCATGTTGATAGTGAACCCCAGTGAATGCAGGAGGTCCATCGTAGTCTGGAGATGGGAGAAGACAGCCTGGGGCAAGCCCACCATCAGCAGCCAGTCATTGAGATAGGGGAAGACGGGTAACCCTGACCTGCGCAGTTGAGCTGCGACAGCCGCCATCACCGTGATAAACACCTGAGCAGCGCTATTAAGGCCAAAAGGGAGCAAAGTGAACTGATAATGCTACCATAAATCCCAGGTAGCGCCGATGGGCAGGCAGGTCGGGGATGTGAAAATAGGCGTCCTGCAAATCCAACACTACCATCCAATCTCCTGGGTCCAGGTCAGACAAGACCTGAGCCAATGAGAGTATCTAGACCTTCTCCTTTTTGAGGAAGTAGTTGAGGGCACGGAGATCTAGGGCGAACACCCTTGTCCTTTTTGGGGACCAAAATGTAGCAGGAATAGCAACCACAGCCTACTTCTGGCTCCGGAACCCCCTCTATAGCTACCTTGGCCAAGAGAGCCATGACTGCCCCGTGGAGCATGGATAAATGATCCTCAGTCAGCCGGTCGTAAGATGGTGGCATGGAGGGAGGGGTAATCTCGATGGGAGGGAGTAATCCCTGCAGACGATCTGCAAAACCTACCTGTCTGATGTTATGATCTGCCGGTGATGGTGGATCCTGCTACCAACTGGATACCCATGATCTAAAAGGGAAAGAGTAGAAAGGTTTGGAGGCTGTAGCTGCCTGGGGGTGTTGGACAACACCCACGATGCGGGTAGGAACCTCGTCCACGCAGAGGCTGGAAAGCTTGCGCAGCTCAGTGGCTGGGATAGGGTTGCCGCAGTTGAAAACCCTTTCAATGGCCACAAAAGGAGTAAAAGGCAGACTGGGGGTGATGTGGGGCACCCAGAGGCTCAAGGACTTGGCCGTAGCCCGCGAGTCCTTAAAGCGCTCCAGCGCCGAGTGTGCCTTGTCTCCAAAGGGACGGGTGCAATCGAAGGGCACGTCCATGAGGGAAGCTTGGACATCCCCTGAAAAGCACAACGTTCTCAGCAAGGGCTGGGGTCTGAGGGCCAGTGTCGATGAAACTGCTTTGCCCAGCGAGTCAGTAGTGTTCAATCCACAGCATATAGTGACCTTCGCTGCGTCTCTCCCGTCTGACTGGGAGAGAATGGCCTGTGCCTCCTCCAGGACCTATGGCAGGACTTGCGCAACCGTTTCACATAGTGTGTGGGAATAGAGGCCCAATATGCATGTGGTGTTTACTGACCGCAATGCAAGGCTGGCGGAAGAAAACACTTTCTTTCCCAAGCTGTCCAGGCTCTTGGATTCCCTGTCCTGGGGAGCAGTAGGGAACACGCCATGGGAAGTGGAGACCTGGACCACCAAGCTCTCCGGAGTAGGGTGAGGAAATTTGGGTCCCCTGCAGTGGGGCGGTGGGCAACCGTCCTATTCACAGGAGCCCCTATGTTGGGTGTAGACCAGGTCCTCAGAAGGACGTCGATGAGGGCTTTGTTGAAAGGGAGTAGGAGTTCAGAGGAGGAGACTCCCAGTTGCAGCAGCTCTGTCAAGACGTTGGTCTTGAATGCCATCAAGGGCAACTGAAGGTAGGACGTCAGCCGCCCTCTGCACCACCATTGCGTATGTAGATCCCTCCTATGTAGCTACGGTAGGGGGAGAAATCATGACGGTATCTGGTGAAGTATCCAGTCCGCTGGCATCACCCAGTTCCATATCCTGATCATAAGGCTAGCATTCCAAAGGGTCCAGCGACCCATACCATTCCTCAAAAGGCCTACCCTTCAGAATATGGCTCAGCTCCGATCTAGACAATCATGTCGGCGCTGGAATCTGTGTTGGTCGACACGGCTCCGTGTCGGATTAGGGGAAACACAAAGGGGCTGGCACTGGCATCCGCACAGGTCGGAATGGCACGACTGCCATCGGTTCCGATCCATGAACTGATCCGTAGGGCCCCATAGGAGAGGGAACAGCTGGTGCGGAACCAGATGGTGCCCCCTCTTACCATGCGGGCCTGAAGGCACGCCGGATAGGGTCGGGCCGCTCAAATATGAGATGCATGGCTTCATAAAGTTCTTGAATTTGAGCGGGAGTCGTTCCTGCTCCCGGAAAATCTGGGGAGGCATGGAGTCGGCCCAGGCGCCGGTTACGGGGAACCAGGCCTTGAGCACCGATGTTCCTTCATCACGTCGGCCGACAGATGAGAAGTCGAAGCGCTCTTCGACTTCTTGTGTTTCTTGTGTTTTTTTGTGCCTCTTACCTGAGTGCTTCAACGATTTCAAGTGGGACGAAGAGGGCTTTGGACTCCTGGAACGGTCTCGGGGCCTTCCTCTCGACGGGTACCAGGACTTCCATTGAGTCGCATGCCGGGCCGCTAGCAGCTTCAGGGGACGCTCCCTGAAAGCCTTCGGCGCCATGGCCTGGCAATCGGAGCACGACTTGGAGTTGTGGTCGTGCTCCAGACACCACAAACAAGCTATGTGCAGATCAGTCACTAACATGGCACGGTGACAGGCGCTACAGGATTCGAAACCTGCTTTCCTCAATGACCTCCTTGACACGAAAGCCCCCCTCAAAAAACGTTAAAATGTTGCAAGCATTCTTTCAAAAACTGACAGAGGGGTAGTTCTTCTCTCGGATCAGCGCTGGCTGGCACGGAAAGAAAAGCACTGACGTCAGTGCACCGAGGTGGCGCCTATATAGGTGACGCGGACGTCACTTCCAGTGCAGCGATGTAGACGACACCGCGCGGAGTCGACCGCGGCCAACTACCGACATACAGGGGTACTGCTCACAAAAAATCTTCCGGATACCGTCTGACGCCTGGGGAAATTCAAAGCTAAGGAATCTGCGGCTATAACTCTATATCAGATAGAGGTATTCGAATTGGGGGCCACCCCTCCCCTTTCGGCCTTACCAGGCAACTCTTACCTCTCCCAACAAGATTGGGAAATGCTCCTCAGATGCTTGGGAGGAAAGCAAGAGAGCAGTTGGTGAGGCACAGCACTGCGCCAGACGAAAGGGAGCCAGAACTAGCAAAGAGTGGGGAGTACCACCTTTCTCCTCCCCTAACAAAGTAATTTGCTCTTACATGATATTCACAAGGCCTACCCAGGGACTCTAAACTGTGCACGAGGCCTATGGCTCCAGGGCCCGGGATAACTGTGAATCTACTGCCTGTGTCTCCTGCGCCTGAAGTCATAAGAATGCCTACTGGTGAACTGCTTCTTCCAAGCCCACATGACACACTTGACAGCCATATATTCAATGAAGTACCTTGCACACAATGTTACATGGGTAAGCACTGAGGTGATCGAGGCATCTCCCACAGAAGACAAAAGGTCCCTGTGCCCCGTCCACCCACAGATGGTCAATGCACAGAGACCAGGCAGTCAGTCACTGCTTTTAGGAACAACTCCTCTGAGGCTAGCTGGCACGCACATCTACCATCTTGTGTGGTAATAATCGTCTAAATTCCCCAAGACCCCACTTGCATCACACATCACCTGCCTCGAGTCAGTGTACTACAGAAACAGGAAGCCTGAACTACAGGGTTTCTTTAAATCCCACCCCCCATGGTTAATCTTGCTATCAAAGGATACTGGGACTCACTTATGTTTAATTCACTGTATAGACTCTTGGCAAAATATCTTGTACACAAAACTAGGGGTAGGCTGTACTCTGAGGTTCACTCCGCGGAATCCTGTGGAGTCACATAAAAACTCCATGAGATTCCATGGAGTTCCGCCAATGGGCAGAAAATATGCAGCTAGCGCTGCAATTTAGCACTGGTAGGACGAGCAGTGCCTAAAAATCAGAGTGAATGGCATCATGCATTGCATGAGCAAGAGCTTGCTGCCATTCGTGTTTATTTTAATCTACTCGTGTGGCAGCCCTCTGACCGAGGCCACTCGTGACCGCCCGTGTTAGAAAATCATCCTAGGGGACACCAAATCACACCTGCATTTTCTGGAGCTTTGCGTGAGAAAAATTCCGCCTTGCGGCGATTGGCGGAATTTGGCCAGAACTCTGTGTTAAAGAGTAACACGGAGCAACCAAAAGTCCACCTATTCCGCAGGTGGAATTAAACATTCCGCCCACCCCTACAAAAAACCTTCAAGGCAGCTAGTATTCTCAAAGGCAGTTAGTTGGGGTACAAAGACAGAGCAGTCCTCAACATCCAAGAACAAACAGGGAGCTACCCAAGAGGTAACATGACCCAAAATGACGGGAGACCCAGACATCATTTGCAAAGTGACCATAAGGGCATCCACCGCCACTCTAAGATGTAAGGTCAAAAGTGGAGACTTTCATCGGGATAAGCCCAGAACACCTCTAAACTGTAGCAGTCCATCTGAATTTAGGCATCAATTCAAGCGACTGCTAGGGCCCAGAATACACATACACCTACAACTCCCTACCACACCTCCCCTATTAACTAACCAACCCAGAAACAAAGAAGCACACCGACACTTAGTAACTGCTAATCTAACAGCAATAGTCTGCTGATGACCAAAAAGCATGACATGAGAGAATCATTGCAAAAGCCCTTCCTAGGAGTGCATGTGCCCATATCAATTGTCATCTTCTCTGAGGCGTTCTTTTCCCTGGCACTTTTGGAATGGCAACACACCTCCAAGGTTTCTCTCTGGAAGGACTGACAATGCCTGCCAATTACTTTTTACTATATGTTAATACTTCGATCTACATCCACAAGCATCACTACCACAAGCACCACTACCACAGGCATCTGTGGACTGCCAACTCATTGTTTAACTAGGACATGTAGCCCACTGTCTAATGAACAAGCCCTCAAGGGGTTCAGTTACACCCCCTCCTCCACACCACACCCTTTTTTCCTATAGCACCAATCACTGCCCACCCTGAATAAAGCAGAGAACACACTCTCTCTACTCGTGACTCTTTGAGCTAACTCTCATACTTCTCATCCTCTTTAGAAGACACTTGACTCTTTCATGGGATTCCTGACAAAATCAGTCTGACCCACATAAGGCTGAGATCCAACATGAGCCATAAGTCACAACTCCACGCCCAAAGTAATACACTCAACCATAAACCTAACCCCCCTCATAATTTCACTAAATGTAAATGGAATATACTGCTATATTAATAGAAAGAAAATCCTCTATCTTGAGTCTTAAAAACTGGACACAGTCCTACCGCAGGAGACTCGCCTATCACCTAGCATGACTACAAAATTAAAACAATCCTCAAAAGGCTAAGTTATAAATAGGTAGTGGGGAGAGGCGACTGCTCATGTTCCTGTGTCCTTGTCTGCTCCAAGAAGCATGGAGTGGTTATACTAGGGAGGTAATCCCTACTTAACAGGCTGCAGCTAACCTCGACCAAACCCAGAAAGGGAGATTTGTGTTCACAAAATTGTCACTATACGATGGATCGATCGTTGGATCTGTCTATGCAGCCAAATTGTCATGGAACGCATCCTCCTCATCTTTTGTAAGTCCTTGCAAAATGTGTTTCCATTAAAATAGTAGTTGGTGGGGACTGCAATCTGGGCCACAGATCCCTCCCTGGACATGTCCAGCAAAATTGACTTCAACAACCCTAACGGGAGGGCAGTCCTTCATAAGGTGGTGACAGACCACATGCTTGTCAATGTCGGGAGAGTATTAAAGTGACCAAGAAAAACGATACCTTCCTACGCACATGATATAAAATAAACTACATCCTTGTTTAAGGATCCGTGCTGCCAAACACACCAGATAATGGGATCTTCAAGACTGAAGTATCATATTGCTCATCAATGTACTTGACCCTGACTAGTGGAGGTCTGTCAACTCCAAAAGCTAGATGATGGCGAATGAATGCCTCCAAATATAGGATGCCTCAAAAACACTTCTAGAAGATTGAATGTGGGCATATTTGTTTGATAACAGTACTGCAAAAAACAGAGCTGCACTGGAAAAGGTGGAATTGCTTTGAACTCTTTACCTCTAAAGTTGAATAAATACTCGCTCATTTGAGGGGGCTCTATAATGAGCAGAGGGAGGAGATGGGAGGTTTCTAGTGGCACAACTAAAACAGAGAATAATCAGTGATACCAGCCATCCATGATAACCAAGGAGTTGTACAAACACAACCACAGAACACATCAAAGAAGTCTGTTTCTTTAAAAATAAAAAATCTATAACTCTGAGGGCCCATGCATAATGTCCAAAGAAATTGAATTTCTATCCAGTCTGGTGATGACTACTCTCTCAGATGATGAAATGGCCCTGCTAAGAGGAAATCACCTCTGCCATCAGTGACTTATATAATACATTTTGACACAAGGAATGTGTTGTACAAGTTGAGCAGAACACAGGCGGTGGACGTCTGCAAGGAAAGTGAAAACAGAAGTTCACCATGCTTCACATCCAATAAAGCACTTATCCCTGTATTGCTAAAACCTAGAAAGGGCACTCCCTATTGTGCCTGCCACCGCCAGCTACTGCCAATTGCTTACTAGAAGATCCTGAGGAAAGACTGTCTGATCTACATAGGTATCTGAATAGAGGTTTTAACAGTGAATTTTGTAACAAATACATATGAAGTACTAACCACTTGTACATTACTGCATTAGCAATGGAAAAATCCTTGACAGACTACTCGTATGGAATGAACAATTGTTCCCTTCGTTGAAATCCCACAAAAAGACTTGTAAGTCCATAACTAGTTGAATGTGAAATGTCGATAACCCTAACTACAAGTCTAAGCTGGATCTTAAGCACAACATTCTCTTTATGAAACTAAGAAAGGGTCCTTTACTGGTGGTACCCGTAACGAAGCCCCTCCCCTAACTGATGCTATGGCTAGCAACAGCATTATCTTTTTATGCTGGTGTACCCATGAGTCTTGCAAGTAACACATTTTGAGCTTGAAGGTCTTATGGATAACATTTTCTTGTGCCACTCATATGGTCTTTAACACCAAGAACTTAAAGAAAGATACAATATTTTGTTCTTTCTTGCAGATTGAAAAAAAATCAAAAGAAGTCTCCTTAATGAGGTGTATAGTAATCCTATCTTCAAAAAAAGGAGATATGACTGTCTCCTTAGCTTTATTATGGAATGAAGAACCAGCTTAATTTAAAAACCAAAACACAAATCCATGACATTTTGCACACAACCATGTAGTTTGTTTTCCCAAGACTAACCTCTCAAGTAATAAGTGGCCTTGTGCTGTTACCTATAACATGCATGTGACCCATTTTGTTAGGAATTGATCTATCTTTATCCATGACAGGCTGTATGTATACTACCAATGCAACAACTTCTCAAGCTTTTGTCACATAAGCGGTAGGGCTCCCCAATTCGGTCACATGTGCAAACTGCCAATGGTTATCGGATAAATGCATAAATCCTTTTTTCGCTAGGAAATTCATCTTATTTAACACAGGGTGCTTGCCTGGTTTGAGTGTAATAATATATATATATATATATATATTATCTACTGGCGGTCGCCAGTAGATAGTTATAGTTAGGACCTATTTTCCAAAGGAAATTCGCAACATTCTATTTCCAATACCTTTGGCGCCGGTTGACGAATCTTCGCGAAATTCTCAAAACTTATGGCCCGCTCCGGTCCGCTCCTATCCTGAAAGTTTCGGGGTGATTCGGCAAGCGGGGGCCGAGAAAAAAGGGGGCTCCCAAAACGTGTTTTCCCCATGCAATTTTCCATAGGAAACTTTAGACACGGCTACAGCCCGAACTGCTGAACGGAATTACACCAAATTTGGCAAAGAGGTAGTTCTTGGTTCAGAAAGAACCCTTTGTTAAATGGTGTAAATCCGTTCAGTAGTTGCTGAGAAAATCAAAAGTAAAAACACATCTATGGGCACGGAGGATCCGCGCACCCTCCCGATCACGAGCTGTATGCTAATTGGCGGTCAACACTCCAAACCAGGAAGTGTTGGCAGCCATCTTGTGACTCGGTAGAACTGAGTCACAAGAAAACAGTAGAAACAAGTGCGCAAAACGCAAAAAGGGGCAGGGTAGAAACACCCTGACCCCCTAGGCCTGCTCAGGGGGTCCCAGAAGGACCCCCAGGGCCAAAAAAAGCATTTTTTTTTTACAAAAAAATAGGCAGGATGCGCGGATCCCGCGGTAAAAAAAAAAAAAACGAAGCGCGGGCTTCCGCGCTTCGTTGTTATTTGGCCCCGGGTGGGCCAAGTCCCGGGGGCATGCGGGGGTTTATTCATATTTTGGGGGCCTCTAAGGCCCCCCAAGCCCCCGGGGACCGCCACCCCTGGGGCTTTGATTTTAAAATGGTGCAGGGAGGGCACTCTGCCCTCCCGCAGCCCCGGGGACCGCCACCCGCCGGGGCTTCTTTTTTTAAAATTTAGATACCTGTGTGGGGGGGCTCGATCCCCCCACACGCCCGGGGACCGCCACCTCCCCGGGTACTAAGAATTTTAAATTGGGGGTCTGTTTCGGATCTCTCGAAGCCCCGGGGACCACCACCTCCCCGGGCTTTGAACATGTTGGGAGGGGGGCCGCGCGGCCCCCTCCTGGAGCCTGTGATGGCCCTGGGGACAACCACCCCCGGGCCGGCTCCTGCAGTGTCCCGGGGTGCCCACCCCGGGACACTGCTGTTTGCTATGACAGGGCGTGGAGCCTTGCGGCTCCCGTCCTGTCATAGCAGTCTTGCTTTGAATTTTGGAAGAGAGAGCAGGAAACCTGCTCTCTTCCAAAATTCAAGCAAATTGCTTTTCCACACGGGAGCTGCATCTTAGCAGCTCCCCATGTGGAAAGCAATGTCGGCTCCCGAGGGACGCGGGAGCCGGCGGGACCGTGGGGGATTGGGGACCCCCCACGGTCCCCAACGGAGAGGGCCAGCCCCGGGGGATGGGGTGCCCGTGGCTAACAAGTGGCCCGGGAGGGGGGCCACGCGGCCCCCTTCCCCCAAATTTAAAAAAAACAAAGGCCGGCCCCGGGGCCATAAGTGGCCTGAGGAGGGGGGCAACGCAGCCCCCCTCCAAAACAATTTAAAAAAAAAATAAAGGATTTGAGATGTCATCAGTGATGTCATGAGTGATGTCACTGACCATGTCATGAGTGATGTAGTATGTGACGTCATCAGCAGTGCATTGTGGGTGCGAGTTATAGTTAGCTGAACTAACTATAACGGGGAATTTCTATGGTTTTGTACGAGTGAAATGTCCAACTAACTATAACTGTCCCTAAAACCTATGGTTTTTTCAGTGAATTTCAAAGGTTTTTTAAATGCTAATTTCTAACTATAACGCGTCTGATACCTATGGTTTTTTCAGTGTATATATATATATATATATATATATATATATATATATATATATATATATATATATATATATATATATATATCAGATAACCTTTTTCCTTCACGAGTCAATGTTCCTGGAATCGGAAAAATGGAACGGACTCCTCTTTCTGTTGTGCAAAATTATTTATTTCATTTTCTCCTTGCGCTGTGCCGCCATGACGCGTTTCGACCCATGCGGGCCTTGATCACGGAATAGTTAGCTGAACTAACTAGAACGGTGGAATTTCTCTGGTTTTATATGAGTGAAATGTCCAACTAACTATAACGTCCCTAAAACCTATGGTTTTTTTCAGTAAATTTCTAAAGTTTTTTAAATGCTAATTTCTAACTATAACGTCTGTAAAACCTATGGTTTTTTCTGTGAATTTCAAAGGTTTTATAAATGCTAATTTCTAACTACAATGTCCCTGAAACCTATATTGTTTTTAAGTAAATTTTAAAAAGACGTGCATACTTTTGTAGTGAAAAACTAACTGTAACAGTAGTCTGTTATAAGTTATAATTTAACAATGTTTAAAACTTAATTAGCACTAATTAACATTTAAATGTGGAAAATGTGTGACGCAGCAGCTATGATACCCGACTTCGAACAACAGCGTTCACAGTTCGATTCCCGGCTCCAGCGGCACGTTAGCCCACCACTATGTCACTGTGGGCAACACCTTGCTTAATCTTCCCGACGCCCCCGAGGGCCGGCACACCTTTCCGGGGGAAGCTGTACGCTTTACAAATGCGGGCATTTTTTTAATTTAAAACCGTAGTGATGAGAAATATTAGCACGTATTTTTTTTTTTCTATTCTGAACGATATTTTCTTTTATGTCTTCTATTTAGAATTACGGCAATTAATAGATGTTTGTAGTCATGAGAATGGAAATGACACGGTTTGCCGGGTAACAGTTTTTAAGCTCTCCAACGTATGTACATATTAAGGACCTTATACGTGTTAGGATCGAAATTGAAACCTTTACCGCTTCACATTTTGTAACTTTTCCCAACACGTGCACAAGTTAAACAGTGAAAACATGAGCACGTGTCAACTGTAAAACGTGACATCTAAATGGGCGGAGCCGCATCTTCCTTCCATAGACTACTCAATAACCAAAAAGTATATAAACCACACCCGTTGTTTGATTAGTTTCGTTTATGCGAGTTATTTACGCGTGTCCATTCTGTGATGCACGTTCCCTTTTCTAGTCGCCGGATTCTTGTTTTGCGGCAACAAAACATATTCCAGAGTTGTAAGTTGTTTGATTATGGCATAGTAGATATTTATAATACATAGCTATTTGTCAATATTTAAACAATTGTATTTAGAAAAAAGTGTTATTGGTTGTTTTTGAAATTTATATGTAACGTCAGCAGCTTGTTTTCAGAAACAGACAGAATACAGCAAACATTGTCCCTTTTCTGGCTCCTTTGAGATCATATAGTGTGACTTTGTATATTATAATATTGACACTGTACTTGACCTCAGAGGTGTTGGTGACCCGTCGGCGCGAAGACTAAAGATTTATATGTAACGTCAGCAGCTTCTGGTTCTTACTCGGTTTCCCCCAGAGGATCATATACTGTGAATATGTATATTAAAATATTAACAGTCATTGTGATCTCAGAGGAGTGTATGACCCGTCGGCGCGAAGACTAAAGATTTATATGTAACGTCAGCAGCTTCTGCTTCTACTCTGTTTCCCTTGGGATCATATAGTGTGAGTATGTATATTGTAATATTCACAGTCATTATGATCTCAGAGGAGTTTATGACCCGCCGGCGCGAAGATGAAAGATTTTGAAGTCCCGGATAAAAGAAGCTCTGAACATATTCACCGCTGGAAAGTATTTCGTTATTGATCTTGTTTTGTGTTCATGACTTTATTTTCCTTTTCCTTTTTGTGTGGCATCAGTGTCACTCTCTATATTGTAGTAGAGTGTCATATTTTCACACAACAGGAATTGGAGATTTGTCGCTGCCAGGAGTAAACCATCTGAAATACAGCTTACTGACCTTTATAACTTTCTTGATCAGATATTTTTACAGTGAGAATATTTTTCGAAATTGCAGTTTAAAAAAAGATTGTTTGCATAGACACTTTCTTACTGAATGCCTTTGATAAACCCTACATTTTTGAATGATTTTTGGTATTTCTCTTTTTCTCTGTTGTGGTTCCTATTCTCGTTCTCCCTATAGAATTGATAGGAATAGTAGTGTATATATTACTACTATCCTATATGTTCTTAAAGGAGTCCGTGATCTGTTAACGGAGCAGTGAGCGACCTCTAAGCACTACGACTGAACTTTCCAGAGTACTACAGAATAGAAATTGTAAAAAATAATGAAGCGTACATTTCTATGTAATATAAAGTCATTTGTGTTTAACAGTTTTTTACTTGTTATTGTGACCTGAGATGATGTAGTGCGGGAGTGTTTCTTGTAGCACTTCTTTTCTACTTTATCTAAAAGTAACTCATGCCCTCCTATATTATCAAGAATATGGGGCAACACTTTTACAAACAATAGCAGAAAAACAAGGATTTGCAATGCAATAGGTCTCGCAGTTACGCGAGTTTGAGCTATTGGCATTGTAAATGGCTATGCCTTTTATTTTGTTTTTGGTTTTTAAAACAAATAAAAGACGTTGTCATTTACAATGGCAATAGCTTAAACTTGTGTAAATGCGCGACCTATTGCATTGCAAATGCTTGTTTTCTTTCAGTTCCTCAGTTGCGGAAGATAAGAGGTTTTGGGGGGGAAATGGCTGGGGAGGGGTCACCTCAAGAAACAATGCAATACTTCAAATTACTCCTCCATGGCTCCAAACATTTTTAGATTTCCATTAGAAACATTGTGTCCAGTTTGGGTCATTTCAGAAGTTGCTTCATTCTAAGAAACAGGCAATAAACAGTGTCAGAAGTAGCATTGGTGATCAAAAATGAATTATTGAATAAAACCTGCAAGAATGCCAAGTCTGCCAGAAGAACAGTGTGCTCAGTAAAGATAGTAAGCCTGCACTGCAATAGAATGGTGGCCTCAGTACTGTGTTGGATCTGTTCTTTGAATATTGAACTGGGGGAGGGGGAGGGGCAAGTAATAAAAAGTACTGTGTCAGAGGGAGGGCCCAGGGCCCACCCAGCGCCCACCCCCACCAAGCAGTTTACTGTCCGATGCCTTTCATGCTTCTTACAAAAAGCTTGGAACTGTGGAACCAGGTTCGAGTCTCAGCGTCCTATTCTGGGCAAACCATTTAATTTCACCTTGCCTAAAAAAAAAAATAAAAAAAAAGTACCTTCGGGTCAAATCTGCTCTATTAAAAAAAAAAAAATAGCAGGGCACCAGTTTCCAGCCCTTTGTCTTTGAGGCGCTTTGCTGTCGCATGTGCCAGTGCAACCAGTGATACTGAAAGCAAATGAAGAATAGACTTGCTGACTGCATTGATGTGTTTGATGTATGTCCACGACTAACACAGGGTCCTGCTGACAGGAAGTGATCTGGCAACCCTCCCTTTAAACGTGGGCAGCGCCATTGCAAAGGCGAGTCTGCGCCAAGAAGCACGTCCCCTGCACACTAAGCAAGCTTGGCGCTTGCCAATGCATGTATATGAAGGTGCAGACGTCTGCGATGGGACTGCGATGCCACTCAACGAACCCTCCTCCTGCAGGAAAACTGGTACCATTGCGTATTAACGTAGAACGATCTGTTTTACAAAGCACTTCTCACCGCGGGTCTGCGGTTTCTAAGCTGAGCATAAAGCCTCATCAAGATCCAGAGGAACATTCTGCCACATTTTTTTTAAGGAAGCAAACGGGGACTTCAAAAGGTCGTCTGTGGTTAGACAATTTAGATATTGATAGACAATGCAGGACTGAAAACTAGTATGTTGCTCTGGACGCCAGCACAGCGGTGCAGGGGGCACTACACGGACCAGAAGGCCCTGCTGCCCAGTTACCGGTGAGGAGGATGCGGGGCCCTTTCCTGCGATCATCGGCGCCATAAAGCACAGGTAGCCCACCCGCTATGCGGGGCGCAAGCACAGCGGTGCAGGGGGCACTACACGGACCTGAAGGCCCTGCTGCCCAGTTACCGGTGAGGAGGATGCTGGCAGTTATCTGCAATCATCAGTGCTATAAGAGCACAGTTAGCCAGCCTGCTTGCTAGGCGGGGCCGGTCCAAGCCCGGAGAAGGCTGGCCCACCCCCCTTGCCTCTGTTTTTGACTCTCACCACGGGGCAGAGAAAAGCAGCCGTGTTGACTCTTTCTGGTAATGACCGCGCAATTCCATCTACTATTTAGTTTCTGACCAAAGCTTTGGGGGCATTTAATACAGAAACCAAGTCATTCAAAGAGAGACTCAGTATCACTCCCAACAAGCATTGGCCGCGGGCTGTGGTGGGGGAGGGGGAGCAGCCGGAGAGCAAGTGACGCGCGGCCGTGAAAGTGACAAGGCCGCGCAACGCGCTCTGTGGTGGGGGAGGGGGAGGAGCAAGTGACATCAAAGGCAGATGGCCTGGAGCATGCGAGGAAAGCGCGTTACTGTGCGCGTCCTCGCATGCTCTAGGACAGCCAAAAGTTGTGGTTGCATTTCTGAAGCCCACACTACAAAATGTCTCGCCCAGAGCCAGCGCTGAAGCGCTGGCTTTCAGGGCGAGACCTAAAAAGGGAGGGTGTGGCCACGCTTAAGGGATATTTTATGAATTGCGTTTTTATTTGTCACCTCTGATATATACATCTTCAGTTTTCGAAGAAAGTTAATTTGTAATTGCTTAATAAAAACGGTTTCAAACCTAGACTGAAATTTTTGGTGCGCAACCACACCTCCCAGTCAGAAAAGTAAACACCACATTCTAAGTAAATAGTGCTACTGGGAAGTATCCCACCCGCAAACTTAATAAAAAGAAGACCGCAACACACACTGTTATTTTCCCGCCGTGATTTGTACACCCCACGCCAATTATATAAATGGCCCTTAAAATATATAAAAAACAATTTTTACCTTCACAATCCCTGTTCACCACCTTGTGACCACTTTACAGAGTTAATCGTGTTCCTACCCTCCCCGCTACTACTTTGTTTTCACGTACTCCATTGAAGTGCGTCACAAAATGCTTCACAACAGTGAAACGTTCCCAGCCAATAATGAGCAAACTTGTACTCGGAACACTTTAGCCAATAAAATGTCCATGGTGTTCCGCAGAGGGGGAGGGAATCGCTGCCAACACTTCTACTTTTAATGCTTCACAGCCAATGAACATTAAGCTTGGGAAGGTCCTGCTTGGAACACGTCAACCAATCAGATGTCCCTGCTACTCCGCGGACGGGGAGGAAATGGCTGGCAACACTTCTACTTTCAATGGTTCGCAGCCAATGAACATTAACCTCTGGAAAGTCCTGCTTGGAACATGTGAGCCAATCAGATGTCCTTGCTAATCCGCGGACGGGGGGGGAATGGCTGGCAACACTTTTACTTTTAATGGTTCGCAGCCAATGAAAATTGAGCTCGTTGTTGGAACACCTCAGCCAATTAAACGTTAATTTTGTTCACTGTCCGTGATAAAAGTGAACACCGCATTATAAGTAAACATTACTGCGCATTATATTAAAGGAAGGCTGCAATACGGCGCATTGTTATTTTCCCAATATGATTTCCACAGCCTACTGAACATTGCCGCAATACCGCGCATCGTTGTTTTGCGGACGTGATTTCCACAGCCTACGCAACATTCACACTACCTGTGTGTGCACCCTACACACTGCTTGCCGCAATACGGCACATTGTTTTCCCGACGGGATTTCCAGAGCCTACGCAACCTTGCCGCAATACAGCGCGCCGTTGTTCTGCGGACGTGATTTCCACGGCCTACGCAACATTCAAACTCCCTGCCTCTGCACCATACAGACTGCTTAAACTAAGACCACAGTGTTCCTACTATAAACTCTTATACAATTATTCTCTTATTTTTCCCCCTACGCCTTTCAACTCAGTCACAAAATGGCTGCCAACACTTCCTAGTTTCAACAGTTCGCAGCCAATGAGCCGCACGCTCGTGCTCGTAACGCCTCAGCCAATCAGATGTCCGAATTCTCAAATCTCGATATCTGTAAATTTTGATATTTCTCTAAAACTACTGAACGGACTTACCCCATTTAAACAAAAGCGTGCTTTCTGGACCAAGACCTTTCTCCCTGCCAAATTTGACGTAATTCCGTTCAGCAGTTTGACCTGTAGCCTTGTCTAAAGTTTCCTATGGAAATTGCATGGAGTAAACACGTTTTGGGACCCCTTTTTCTCAGCCTCCCTTGACGAATCACCCCCAAACTTTCAACATAGGAGCGGATCTGAAAAGAGAAGTTTTTGGGAAAATTCTCGTAAACATTCGTCAAACGACGCCAAAGTTATAAGCAAATCAAAAACGCTTTTCCTAGAGAAACGTGGTCCTAACTATAACTATCTACTGGCGACCGCCAGTAGATAATATATATAGATATATATATATATATATATATATATATATATATATAGATATATACTCACACACAAACATACATTCGCACACACCCACACACTATACCTGCTCAACCTGCCGACTATGCCATTTGATACTTACTTTGTGCCTCCACCAGTTCAGCCTGCATGTTGTAAGGAACAAGAGGTTCTGGGAGCTCGGAGAAGAAGCTTTTCATGGCTCCGGCCACTGCATTCACTGTGAAATCCTTCTCCACGAAGTCTAGATTGTGATCTTAAAATAAGAGAACGTTTACAATCAATCGTCTTGAAAAAGTGTTTAATGCCAACGTCAAACTAGTGTGTTTGTGTACTATAATTTAAAACGTTACTGTAGCTATATTCACGCGGGGACATCTCACGGTGCTTAATAAGAGTATTTACCCATGACTGTCCTTATAAAGGGTCTCAATGGAAGCAACAATGTTTTCTAACAAAGAACATGACCAATTCTGGCTTTAAAATATGTGTATAATATTACCAGTGTTTTTGCGATTTTGGCCTTGCCTACTACAGTGAGAATGTATCTAGAAAGGAAAGATGACCATCCAACAAACTTAATGGTCTGGCCTGCAAAAGTGCACCTAGCAACTCTGGTTATTTAATACCTCTCTACATCAATGCAACAATGGAAATTTATGAGAACACTTACCTTGATCAAACTGTCGTTGCAGGCTCTCCATTTCGCTTCGGTTTCCGCTAACCCGATATATACCTTCAGTGAGGATACCTATGGTACAGGATAGTCACAATTCAGTCTTAAGATCAGCAAAGCAATAAGACAGCAAGAGTCACTTGATGAGTGTTGAGTGTGTAGAGTCTGCAACACCAGCAAAGAAATGACATTCCAGCTTAAGAACAAATGTGCAGGAGAATACAGGAATGTGAGACATTAACATCTGAGCAGGAGGAATGCCAAATGCAGAACAAGCAAGAAAGGTTAAGGGGGCACTGCTGATAAGTACTTTACAAGACATTCATCAAGAAGAATTGATGTAGAGGTTGAGTTAAATTCAAAATCTAGACCTGTACGTGCTAAAGATACATTTTACTTAATGAAGAGTACTCTGAAGATTAAAACTATCTTATACCTTGCTCTTATATTTTATTTATTGTTCTCAGCATTTGCCATAACAAAATACATTTTGAGACATGAAAACATGATAAAAAGGTATACCAATGAACATCATTAAAATCCTCTTCAAAACTAGAAGCAGTGTAAAAAGCCCGGCCAGGGAAACCATCCTTTTTCAGCTAGCAAGACAATACAAGAATGTTTAAAACAAAATAACAGCTGCTAAAAAACTGCACAAGTTGAAAATCTGTCATTTTTCCACTTCCCACTCATGATCTAGGCACTACAGATATACATAGAAACTGCACAATAGATCTCTGGATGGTCTGTCCTATAACAGAGAGCTACGGTCTCCGTCTCATTGGAAACATTGTAGGTGTATATAATGAGCGCCGCACCTCGGGTAAATGTCGTCCAAATAAGGTTCAACGCCAATAACAGTTTTGTGCTTTATAAATCCATGTGCCACGGTCCCACTCTTACTAGACTCATATAGCTTTTGGTATTTTTTGATACTGCAAACATGCCTCCTTAATCCTGGTTATCGTTTACCCATTAATCACAGTGGGATCCTCGCAAATAAAATTGAGTTTCAGCAACATTAAAGTGCTACGAACATGATTCCACCAAAGCATCCTGGGCAGTCCCAGATAATGGGCTACCTCCTTTATGGCATCCAAATAAATGCTGGCTAGTATGTTTTAATGTTATGTTATGTTAATTTGGTATTTATAAAGCGCACGGCTACTCCCAGGAGTGTCCCGGCGCTAAGCAAAAACCACATAAACAGCCGCAGAGAAGAGAGCCTAAAGCAAAACCCGCGAAACAGGTTAAAGTTGGAAAAGCCACGTCTTAAGTTTTTTTCTAAAGGTGAGTAGGTCCTGAACCTGTCTGAGGGCCAAGGGAAGGCTGTTCCATAGGTGGGAGGCGACCACTTGAAAAGATCGACCTCCGAACCGAGCAAGTGAAACTTTAGGAACAGGAATCAATAGTTGAGTTGAGGACCTCAGAGTACGTTGGGGAGTATAATGAGGAAATCTTTGTCTGAGATACGGAGCTCCAATCTGATTAAAAGCTTTAAAAACCAAAATCAGCGCTTTAAAATGGATTCTTTTCTGAACAGGGAGCCAATGCAGGGACAACAAAAGGGGACAAATGAGTTCTAGGGCCTGCCAAGAAGATGGCCCTAGCAGCCGTATTTTGAATCACCTGCAAGCGGGCAATTAAATAACTGGGAAGTCCCAAGTACAAAGAGTTGACGTAATCCAATCTCGAAATTACCAGAGCTTGGACAATGGTCTTTCTGTGAGAGACAGAAAGCAGGGGAAGAAAATTCATCACCATTCTTAAGATCCCAAAGCAAGTCCCGGCAACAGATTGGATCTGGGACTTCATAGAAAGCGTGGCATCCAGTCTGACTCCGAGATTCTTAACCATGGTCACAGACGACTGGGGGGGGGGGGGAGGGTCAAATCCTGCGGCCACCAGTTATACCAAGTCTCACATGGTCGAGGGCCAAAAAAGATAATCTCAGACTTATCAGGATTACATTTCATTTGATTATCCTTCAGCCACAAAAAAACTGCTGAGAGACATGAATTTATTGCATGACCATCAAACTCAACACCCTTCTCGCAAGTGAACAACAACTGAGTATCGTCTGCATATGATACGATCTTAGCCCCATGTTGTTCAGCAAGAAGGGCGATAGGGGCCATATAAAGATTGAACAGAGTAGGGCTCAGAATAGAGCCCTGCGGGACTCCAACATTCATGGGAGGAATAACAGCTGAGAAAGGGGGGGACCATATGGTTTGGAGGCGGTCACTGAGAAATGACTTGATCCAGCTCAGGGCTAAGCCACCGACACCACCCTCCACCAATCTTTGCACCAATCTATTGTGGGGCACGGTGTCAAAAGCCGCGGAAAGATCCAAAAGTACCAAGACCGCATTGCCTCCCCTATCTAGCGTGGATTTTATAGTTTCCGCCACTTCTAAAAGGGCTGATTCAGTGCTAAAGTTTGCCCTGAAACCTGACTGACTTGGGTGCAAAAGGTGATTGGTCTCAATATAGTCAGTGATAATGGAGTTGACATATTTCTCCAAGACCTTGGAAAAAAAAGGTAGCAGGGATATAGGGCGGTAGTTACCAGCTACCTCAGGGTCGGCTGTAGGTTTTTTCAAAAGTGGAAGAATTTTGGCATGTTTCCAGCAGGGAGGCATATAACCCTCCCGCAAGGCATTGTTTAAAATCTGATTCACCGTAGGATTAATCACCTCTGCAATTGCCGATAGCACCTTGGCAGGACAAGGGTCGGCAGGGGAGCCCGACTTCAAAGACTTCATAAGAATTAAAGATTGGTCCATAGAAATAACAGGAAACTGAATAAGAGAGAATTCAGAGCTTACAGCAACACTGGGAGAATCAAGATCAGCAGAATAAGCCAGTGGCTGCATTTCAAAAGAGTCCTGTATTTTCCTAATTTTATCGTGGAAAAAAGAGGCCATCATATTTGTCCATTCACTAGTTGGTGCAAACGGGCATCTAATAGCAGCAGGCGATTAAATTTTTTTGACAATATTATAAAGTTCTCTACTTTTATTGCCAGCCTGGTCAATTTTCGTGGAGAAGAAAAGTTTCTTGCCCTCGCGAACTTTCCGGTAATGGTCTCTTAGGGCTACTTTAAAGACAGATTTGTCGTAGGCCGTGTAATTAGCTCGCCATATTCTCTCCAAGCGTTTACATGCACTTTTATTTTTCCTTAGAGCTTCCGTGTACCAAGGGGCGGAAGCGCGATTCACCTTAGCAGCCCTCAGAGTAGGGGGGGCAAGTTCAGAGGTTCTAAGTAGCAGCCATTGCTCCAGGGAGTGTACATCTCTTTCAAGAATCCCACAAGTTGGGAAAGGGTGGGTTTGCAAGGCACTTTGCATCGGCTCGGGAGTGATCAAATTAAAAGGCCTAAAGCTACTGGCACGGACCTTTTCCTGAGATCGAGACCTATTCAGATCCCTTGGAATTCTAAAATTTATCAGGCAGTGGTCAGACCAGGTAAGGGGGAGCGGGGCCTCCACTTCTATCAATTTGGAAGAGAAAATCTGGTCCAATATATGGCCCTTATCGTGAGTAGGGAGGTGAACGAAAGGGGTCAGATTTAATATATCAAGGGATTCACGGAGCTTGAGGGCCTCAGGTTCCAATAGGTCATCCATATGTAAATTGAAATCACCGAGAATAAGGCAGTGGCTGTATTTAGCAGCTAAGGGAGAAATAATGCGGCTGATCTCCTCCAAAAACTTCCCCGCAGGCCCTGGCGGGCGGTAAATAACCACCCCAGCTATGGACTGATGGGCCGAGATAGTTAAGAGGAAGCCCATAGACTCAGCCCCCTCAATCTCTGTCAAGACTAAAGGTACACAGCTGAAGGTACTTTTATAAATTAAGGCCACCCCACCACCTCTCCCTTCGCGGCGGTCTTTCCTCAGAATCTGGTATCCCGAGGGGATCGCGCCTGCGATAGTGGGGTTAGAGGCCTCAGTCAACCATGTTTCTGTTAAAAACATCATGTCAGGACTAGAGTCCGCTAGGAGTTCATGAAGTTGAAGCTCATGTTTTTTAGCAGAGCGTGTATTAAGCAGAGATGTTGAAAGGTGCATACCACCCCCTCCCGATTGAGTTTTATTAGTCACTGGAGTCGGTGTCCTGCAACAATTCCCTAGGGTACGGGAGACCCATCCAATTACAATCCTTACAGGTGACCGTCTCGCTCAAAGGAATTGGGAGGTGGGGCCTGCAACTCATACACCTACCAATATTAAATAAGTACTCTCTGTCATATTTGATAGGTATGGGCCGCTCCGAAGATAGGCCAACAGCAACTCCGGCGCCGGCCGCCTCCGGGACGCTGACTGGCGCAGACGGGCTTGCCTTAGGCGCGCCCGCTGCGCGCTCGCACAGCGTCCCGTTTTATCTCCAGCATAGAAAAAAACAACTAGACCGCGACCGTCCCAAAGATGGCGGCGTCGGTAGAAGTAATAGGAAGGATTCAGGGTTCGATTCCCCCTCCCAACTCCAGCAGCAGAATTCAATTAATTTAAAACACCCCCAAATTCAAATAACAGTACACAATGAATACAGTAACAAGGTTAAAATAGGGCTAAAAACAGGGTGACTAGAGGCAGTGCAAATAAGCAGCAAGTGAATGTCTACAGAACCCAATAAATTATTGGTGCTAAGGCAATGAGATCAGAAATAGGTTTAATGCCCAATTCCAAGAATAGCACAGCTAGAGGCATGCCCGGATTCAACAGCAATATTGCTCTCAGGAACCTGTTCTCAATTTTCTGCAGTATGGAACCCCAGATTTCTACTCCATATATTGCTGCTGTAACTGTCTTGGTTCTGTAAACATATGGTATCTTGCTATTAATTACACTAAACCCTACTACGGCTCTGGAGAATGCCCTAATTTACCGATGACAACAGAGCAAATTCAAAATGGAGATCACAATGAATTTTCACCACTGATGGAGGCACAATTCAGACTTATGTAATGAGATAAATATAACAAATTCCAACTGTAATATAATGGCGCACACCCAACCCCTTAGCAGCTATGCGACAAACTAAATTTGTATTTATTAACCAAAACTTAACTGATGTACAGTCAGATATATTCTCAACTCACTGAGAACACTTCGAAGCTAAACTCTACTTGCAACATACTATAAAACTGTGTTAGTACTCATGAATAATGAAATTAGCTTGCCAGCCATGATCAACACCTCTTAGTACCTTTTAAGCCTAATGCACAGTCTTTAACACATACTTGCCTATTCACCATACTACTCTTGGGGGTCCATATTTTTTCCAGGGCTGAAACAAATTTTACACGGATCTCAGCCATTTAACATTTACAGCTCTCTGTATAGCGCTATTGAGCTGCAAATGCTAATGGAGCCACATAACTACACCTCAATCCAATGCTCCTAGAAACCCAATTAAACTCTTTGTTGCCGACTCCACACATCCCCAATGCTCTTACACAACAATCGTTAAGTGGTAAAATCTGTTGCACCTCATAGGCAACAACTTACTAACTTAAGGTCTTTGTGAGAGGAGGAAGAAAATGCATTTTCTATAGGTATTTGATCAGTCATCATCACTTAAGTTTGGCAGGTGATCCTTAAGTATGAGAGAGTTTTGCCATTTTGTGTAGAAAATCTAGAAACACACATTTTATAATACTGTGGCACACCAACAGGCAAATGCTAAGAATTAATATCAAGAATGCAGAGGAACGGGGCGTGGCTTGGACGGCAGAGCCAATGGCTGCCTGATTTCGTCTCTCTGCTCGACGCAGAGAAATAATTGCGACCTTCTCTACCCACCCGCAGTGGAGAGGTACTCTAAACCTCTTTTCAAGGACCGCATACCATGAGGCTCCAGTGAAGCTGCCAAAAATCCATCGAGGCACACCATTTATGGGATAGTTTTCACCCGAAAACCTCCGTTGTGGATTCCCGCATTGGTCCCAAAATGGCAGTTACACCCGATCGCAATGCCTCCAGACTAAATCATGCCTGCTCCCCTCAACCTATGGCTACTAATTGTGAGTAAAGCCAGCAGCGACTATCAGCTCATGATCCCTTGCCTTTCTTTTGATCTGCGCGGCAATCTTCCTTAAGGCGATCGTTAAGACTCCGACCTGCTGCCTGGCCCTGCCCGACCTTAAAATGGCGACCGTAACGTCTTTGCCCACATATTATCTGCACTGATCTTGCCCTAATTCTTAACTCCTGTGCAGCGCGGAGCAATAATTCTGCCAGTGTACCTCCACCCGGAGACTCCGATTAGCACTGCTCACTTCAGCCTGCGTCTGTAGTAACACGTCTGTAGTAACACTCGGGGGCCCTGCATATAAAATGGTATCCATCTTGTGTCACAGGCCAAGCTGCCAATGCTGTTAATAACCTACAAAAGCGATACCGACTCCAAACGTTGCTCTGTAGAAAGGTGATCTCATTCATCTTAACCAGCGCTTCACCGATATCCTGTTTACCAGCTGCCTGTAGCTGCAACGGTCTCAACCTTGCTATACCTTGCTATGGCTGTATGTCTGCCTGCCTCTAGTACTGACCCTAAAATGGAGAATACTGCTTACAGTCACATCACTGTCTATCAGAGACATAGTGCTTTACATCCATCGCAAAATAGCTCATTAAAACAACGCAGACCCTTGAAGCACTGCGTGGAGTCAAAACCTCACTGCAATTGCTTCTCCGACTTAAACCCAGCCATGCCTGCACGCCACAGAGCCTGACCCTTCTCTGTAAGATAACTGGCAGATAACCGGAAGATATCTAGAAGATAACGCCTTACGCACTGGTGTAGGGTCTGCAAAATACAACTGGAGGGTCAGCAACACCAAAAAGCTGAAAGGACGGCAATACTCTGCGGTATCTGCAGAAACTAGCGACAACTTGCAACATTCTCCTGGGACCGCCAACATCAAGCAGTTTCCTACAGCCCATAGACCCTCAATTTCGCAACACTAAGCAACATCAACAAAGTTGAGTGCAACCTACAGAACATATCTGCCATCTATCAGCACGAACAGCGCTATCAACACTGGCAGCGCTCTATGAGGGGAAAGTCCCTGCAGTGACCCTGCTCTGACTAGGTGTACCAGCACTATCGAGTCAGAGTGAGTCAAAACTCCAACAGAATTTCAACAGAAAAGGGTACACCGAAAGGAATCACTAACGCAAGAATCACTAACGCAAGAATCACTAACGCAAGAATCACTAACGCAAGAATCAGTCTATTAACTCTCTGCGGCCCTACTAACGCTCCATTTGCCAGATCTACATCCAGAGCTATCATGGCGGACAAAGACTCTAAAGCACACTAAAAACGCTCCAAAGCTGAACCGACTATCTGACTCTCCCATCAAACAAAAGGCAGATATGAACAGCACGATGGAAATGATCCTCAAAAAACTTGGATGTTCACGACCTAGCGAAGTCTACCAAACAAAACACGGACGCTATGCAGCTTGAACTGACCGCCATCCGAGTTGACATGAACACAATCCGCTCTAAAATCGACGCCGCGGAACAGAGAATCAGCGATGTAGAAGACGCCTCGACTCGCTCCAACAAAGACATTAAATCACTCCTTACCATCACCAACAGTCTCAAAAGACAAACAGCCGAGCTTGAAGACAGGAATAGGACAGGGAATATTAGAATTTTTGGAATTCCTGAAGGATCAGAGTACTCTGCTGAATCTTGCATCGCCTTTTTAGAGGACTGGATTCCCCAAATCACAGGTATAAAATTTCACAAAAACCTAGAGCTGGATCGTGCACACAGGATACCTACATTCAATTCAGCGACAAGGAAGACAACTCTCGCCCAATCATCTGCAAACCACTGAGATATCAACACACGGAAGCCATTCTCAACTTTGTCCACAAGAACCGCCAGATCACATGGAATGGCCAAAAAATAACTTTTACACAGGACTACTCCAAGCCAACCGTTGATACAAGAAAGGGGTTCCTTATGCTAAGAGACAAGCTACGTGAAAGGAATATCCAATTCTCATTTGCAGGTCCCGCAAAATTCAAAATCACAGAGAATGGTCGACTCCACTTCTTCACTGACCACAGCGACTTATCAATCTTCCTAGATGGCGCGAACGCAGAGGACATGGATCAAGCTAACTCCTTTTCCAACAAAAGGAAATCATAATATCCTTTCTCTTAGTGCTCTTCCTTGTCTTCTTTACGACAACTATGTTGTGCCTACCTATGGGGAATGGCCCTCCATATCTTTGAATATATTAGGTCTATCTTATGACTCATGCTCACTCACGTTAACGAATTACTACTTAGCATGTTTACATAATCTTACATAACCTTACTGTTATCTTACTATGAGTATCTCAAATGTACTGTTTGGAAGCAATAATCTCTATCAGCTTTTCAATATTGAACTAGCTATTCACAATAGGCTGGTTGCCCTAAGTAAGTACGTTACCGAAATGTTCTAGAAATGAAAAGTCAAGGTACCGAACTCAAAGTACATTACCATAATGTTTTAATAGTCATGGTTCTAAACTCAAGTTCTGATTTGCTTTTTGTACAGGTTCATAGATCTACACTTTAGGTCTTTAAATGTTCAACCAATTTTTTTCTCTCTCCAAGTTGACGAATCGACGCTCCTGCCGTCGCACCCTCGACTTTCGATGTCCTCAGGGATGGGGGGCGAGGGTGGGGGTTATAGGGTTCTTGTTTTTGCTAATTGTATTTGCATCTTTTGTTTCATTATCATTATTTTTGTCATTTATGGCATGCTCTTCCGCTCATCTTCCCTTTCAAGTCTTACTTAATGTGCATATTACTAATCCGGTAGTTACCTACACACGCACTTATCAATACACATGCAGTTCCACCTCCCTATCAACACTCCATACTACTCAGCTCTATGGACTTATCATCTCGCTGGAGTCACTATTCCAAAGAAACATTCGCCTCAAATTCCTCCTAAGTCAATCTGCCAACACACACGTAGTCAATGTCACATAGCATGTCAGATAACCTCAACATTGTTTCTTTGAACGTTAAGGGGCTTAACCATCCGATTAAACGCCGGAAAATTATAGACTATTTAGTAAAAATAAAAGGTGATATACTGCTACAAGAGAAAACTGTCAAATAAAGACTGAATTCATAAAGCACAATTTGATATCACATGTGGCCTGCTCACCGCGGAACGCAAAAAGAACGGCGTTATTACACTAATAGCAAAAAAATCCAATATTACTCTTTAATCTTACTCGCATGATGAGACAGGCAGACTCCTGGTAACGCACTTGCGCAGAGGCGATGACACCATACATGTCGTAAACATATATGGTCCTAACACAGACGACCCCAACTTCTGGGAAAATGTCTCTAAAACGATAGGAGACCTTCCCCAAGACAACCTAATCATAGTTGGCAGCAATTTTAATCTTCCAATAGACCCTATAATAGATCGCCAATCCACATGCAAATTTCATCCCACAAAATCACTAGGAGTAGTACAGGATATCTGCTCTAAATTTAACCTCAAGGACTCCTGGCGCCTCCAACACCCAGATACCAGGGACTACACTTTTTACTCTACCCCACATAATTCGTACACGAGAATTGATTATATACTCATCTCGGGCTCATTCACCCATCTATTGGACCAAACCAATATCTTGCCTAAACTGTTGTCGGACCACTCATGTATCAATACCATTTTAGCTGGTAGTCACCCCAAACACTCACCTAAAAGATGGCGCTTCAACAATGATGTGTTAACTGACCCAGAAGACAAAAACAAGATCGAAGACTCAATAAAGGAATATCTCAAAAATAACGATCTTCCCGAGACAAACAAACACTCTTTGGGATGCAATGAAAGCGACCCTGAGAGGGACTCATCGAAATTAAAACAAAAATTAACAAAGGTTACAACGCTGTACTCATCAAGTTAGAACAAGAGATCAAACAATTGGAAATCTCATGCCAATTCCTTAAACAAGGATACCCTAATTCAAATAACATAGAAGTATGAATATAAAATTTTTTTGAGGGGTATGGATAAACAAATTTAAAAGCCTTAAACTCTGCGAAGCTTCCAAAGCAGGTAAGATGCTCGCATCTTACCTCAAACACAAACAGAACCAACACAGAAACACGTCAATTAAAGACATGAACAACCAACCACATACTAACCCAAAGGAAATTTTAAACTGCTTTAAAAAGTTTTATGAATCCTTATACCATAACGATCAAAAGTTCGATCCGCAAAAATGTACACAATACCTAAGAGGCATAAAACTCCCCAAACTATCGGAACCTGATAGGGCCGCCTTGTGTAAACCAATAAATGCTTTAGATATCTCCAAGGCCATTAAATCCCTAAAAGATAATAAAGCGCCGGGCCAGATGGCTTCACGGCCAAATTTTACAAAACCTTCACGGATCTCCTTCAGCCAACCATGCTAAAAGTATTCAACAACATAGCTAACTCAGGCGAGACAACCAACTCAATGGCAGAAGCCAATATTATAGTTATCCCCAAGGAAGGGAAAGATCCTTTGCTTCCAAAAAACTACAGGCCAATATCACTCATCAACGTGGACTGCAAAATTTACGCGAAAATACTAGCCACCAGACTTAACGATTTCCTGCCTAAGTTAATAAGTAACTCCCAAGTAGGCTTCATCAAGCATCGCATGTCAAATGACAATACCCGCCTGCTCAGTCACATCCTCGAAAACGCGAATCACGAAGACACACCATCTGTAGCTATAACCCTAGACGCAGAGAAAGCGTTTGACAGAGTCTCATGGCCCTTCTTAGACCAATGTATGAGGTCCTTTGACCTCGGTGAACACTTCATCGAAATGCTCATGGCATTATATGTGAAACCTACAGCGAGAATCGCGGTCAACGGATCCCTATCCGATCCTCTCGCCCTCCAACAAGGCACTAGGCAAGGCTGCCCACTCTCACCTTCCCTATTTCTATTAGCCCTAGAACCCCTTCTACAAGACATTAAACATAATACTGACATCACCGGGATAAGATTTAACAACTTGCAAGTTAAACTAGCTGCCTACGCGGACGATATTCTGATATTTACAGAAAACCCTGGATCCTCAATTAAGGCACTAATGCACACTATTGATAACTACTCTGAACACTCCGGCTATAAGCTGAACAGAGACAAATCTGAAGTTAAACCCTTAAATATACTCAGCACAAAAGAAATTTTAGGTGACTCAGGACTGGCTTGGCAGCCCGGTTACATTAAATACCTGGGAGTCGAATTTGGGAACAACTTAATGGATACCCTACACCATAATGAACTCACTACCCTAGATAAAATTAAAGAGCAATTAGAATATTGGTCCCTCAAATTCATCACCTGGTGGGGTAGGATCAAAACAATAAAAATGTTAATCACCCCACTGGTCAACTATCTGATCAACATGTTACCCCTGTTATTATCCGAAGACTTCCATCACAAACTAGATAACCTCATTTTGAAATTCATCTGGCAAGGAAAGAAGGCTAGAATAGCCCTCAAAAAACTTTGGCTGGACAAATCTCTGGGGGGTGTTAACCTGGCCAACTTTAAGACTTACCAAACTGCTTTTCTAGCGAAACAAGGTTCTTATTGGCTTCTCCCGCCCAGTAACTACACACCAGTGTGGTTGGAAATTGAAAAAGCCATTTTAGACAAGCTAAACCCACTCACCCTTTTAACCACTAATACCACAAGACTATTTCGATCTAAATCCATTTTTAAAAACACAAAAACCTCCCTACTAAAAGTAGACAAACTTCACACAAGCACTTTCAAACATGGAATCTCTGTAGAATAACCGCAATATCAAATACAGGGGCAAGCCCATCTGCTTTGAAAACTGGATAAATAAAGGCATATTCTTCCCCCACCAATTGGAAGGCTCACTATTCCCCCTAACTTTCTCGGAAATCCAAAGCATTTACGACCTCGATAACATAGAATTCTATAACTTTCTTAAAATTAAAACTGCCTTGTCGAAATCTAAACTGCATAGACAATCCCCATCTCTCCCGAACTTCATTACAAAAATTAACAAGTTGGGACATCAAGTCTCTCACATCTATAAACTCCTACGCCCTAAAACCACGAACTTGAACACAAACCTAACCACGTTTTGGGAACAACATGCCTCTAACCCCTTAACGGAGGCACATTAGACCCAAATATGGAATTCAGTTACTTACCTGAAAATTTCCCCTGTCTTATCTCAAACAAAACTTTGACTCCTCCACAAAGCTTATTGGACCCCTGCACGCCTACACAAACAACATCTACGGCCAGCCCCAACTTGCTGGAATTGTGATGAAGTAGGCGATTTAGCACACCTCATCCTTCACTGTAAAACCCTATCCTCTTTTTGGGACAAAGTGTTTGAATTTGTCTCGGTCTTATTCGACTGCCACCTAAAAAAAGAGTTTGCCACCCTGATTGCCAGTTTCACCACTATAGGCCTAGAAAACCAGTCATATAAGGCTCTATTGGATCTCCTACTCACAGCAGCAATAAAAATGGTTTTAAATAACTGGAAGGACACAAACAAAGCCTCTTACAAATGTTGGATTAACTGGATTATACATTTAAGGGGCGCTGACAATATCGCTCTCCAACAATCCCCTTGGAAAACACCGGTCAGACATCTGGAATAGGTTAGACAACTCCTTTGCTTCCAATAAACCACCTTGACTTGACCCCGATCACACCCTTCCTTAATCATTCTGCAACGTATTGATCCCCCTACACCTACCTTTAACTGACGGTGGATTCTCCTCCTACCTCCACACAAGCGACACGTTAGACTACCACTTCTTTTCTTGCTTTGGTAACTCACATGGGAAAGTTATATTCACACAGTACTGGTTCTCTACCTTCTCAAATCACATAACGTAACCTTTCTGGTATATGTATTCTCAGGCCTCTCATTATTTCATATGTTTGCTAGGTACTGTTCCTTATCATTTTTATGCTGTATTATTACTTTTATTGATTTGCTTGTCATCGTTTTACCTTATTGTGTATTGTGTATTATTGTTTGTACTTGGTTGTTTCTCACTGCTCGCCTCTCTTGCCGTTTATCCCCACCCAATATAACCAAGTCTGTATTAATATTTCTTTATATGCTCTTTAAAAAATAATAAAATCATTTGAAATATAGAAGAAAAAAAAAAGATGCAGAGGAACATGATTGGAGAACAAATGGAACCAGGTTTCTATCTTGTCTTCACCCTTTAAAACAGAGAATTTAGGATTATTTGATAAAATTATGGGAAACATAACAAATATAAAAAATAAAGAGCCCCCAAGCAGTTCAGGCATACCAGCCACGTCATTCAAGTGCACGCCTTTTAAGGTGGATTTGCAAGTGGACAGAAACAATGCTCTCACTAACAGTGTAATCGATGAAGTGGGCTGATCTCATGGCGGGTGGCTGGGGAGCAAAATGTGGTAACAGATTAAGAGGCCCGACTGAAAGCACCTGCATATACAAGTGTGTGATTTTACCATGATTTTTTTTTTTTTTTTAAACATGAAGATGGTGAAACTGTTCTGAGTCTTGAGACCAGACCTCCCAAAGCACTCCCTTAGATGACAGCTTGCCTCCTTCAAAGCCATACTCCTATATTCCTATTGCCCCTTTTGCTTTTACTTAACCATTCTTCCTGTAACTCCTCTTTTCCTTTTATTTATTCCTTATTCACCTTCTCACTGTCCTCTTACAATGCTGCTCATTGGCTTGAACCACTCTCACCTTGCTTAAAAACATCCAGCTGCTTCAGTCTCACTGTCACGCTCTTTTCATTCGTGCCTCCTTTCTTTCAATCCTCCTTTTCTTATTGCTTCCTCCACTTATACATCTTCCTCTAATTTATATTCCTTTACAACCACCTGGATACCGCTTCTGAAATATCCTCTTACTGCCCTCATCTCTACTCCCAAACTATGCCACTGTTACAATTGCATCCTTCCAGCTCAGTTCCAAGCCACGAAGTCAGTGTAAAATCCATCTACAAAAACAAATGTAATATATCTAACCTAATGATCAACCAAGAACTAGATGTGATTAAACAAGATCCCCCAGCACACGCAAGTACATTCAATACAGGATAGGTAATATTAATGTAGACAGTCTTTGTTATCTTGTTTTTCTTCTTTTAATTATTGTCCTTTGTTCAGTTATGTTCCTTAGCCAACATGTGTTTCGTCGCGAAATGGGTACAATAACCCGCAACTTCTTCAGGGCTATGTCTTCTTGGTGTAAACCTTCCTTTCAGTTGTAATCCCGTCCCGAAGGTAGTTGTAATCCCGATCTAATTATGTGTTCTTGTGCTATTCCTTGGACCGAAGTGCCTCATTTCATAAAGTGGGGAAATAACCCCGAATATCTTGTGTACCGGAACAGTAGTCCCAAAACAAAATTATTATGTATGATCAGATTCGGGCGTCCTTAAATTTAGGAGTGCCGTCCTGTATCCCGAATGCGGGAGATCTTCCTTGTGTGATGCCTGTCCGGTACGTGTCTTCCGTAGTGGGCTCCTGATGCGAGTACGCCGTCAGCCTAGATGTGCTCATCATCACAGAGACTTGATCTAGAGAGAGGAAAATGCTACTTACCCAGTATGCATCTGTTTTTGGCATGTAGAGCTGCAGATTCATATGCTTTAGCATAGATCGCCATCTGGTGTTGGGCTCGGATGTTTGCACTTTGTTTTTCTTCGAAGAAGTGTTTGTAGTCACGAGGTAGGTGACTCCTCCTTACGGTGATAGTGCGCATGGGCATCGACTCCATCCCCAGATTGTTTTCGCCATAAAGGGTGATGATGGAGTTAGTAAGAATAGAAAGAGATGTCCATGTGTGTTGTATCTAAGTAAGATAATACTGCAGCAGATAAAGGTACCCGGGGAGGTGGGTGGGTGCATATAAATCTACAGCTCTACATGCCAAGAACAGATGCATACTGGGTAAGTAGCATTTTCCGTTCGAGGCATATGAGCTGTAGATCATATGCTTTAGCATAGACTATACAGCAGTTATTTTAGTAGCGATGGCTAACCTGTATCTGTTGCAGTAGTTTGAAAAAGTGTTCTTCAGACAGCCTGGCCCACACTAGCTTGTTGTTTTGCATGCACATCTACACAGTAGTGTTTTGTGAATGTGTGAGGTGTAGACCAAGTTGCAGCATTACATATGTCATCTAAGGGTATATTCCCTAAGAATGCCATAGAAGCCCTTATTTTGCGTGTCGAATGCGCTCTAGGGGGAACAGTTAATGTGCGTTTGGCTTTACTGTAGCATATTTGGATGCATTTAACTATCCATCGTGCAATACCAGTTTTTGAAATGGGATTGCCTTTATGCGGTGGTGAAAAAGCAACAAAGAGTTGTTTGGTTTTCCTAAAAGATTTAGTTCTTTCAATGTAATAAAGTATTGCTCTTTTAACATCTAGTGTGTGAAGAGCACGTTCTGCCACTGAGTCTGGTTGAGGGAAAAACACTGGTAGTTCAACAGACTGATTGAGGTGAAAGGCAGAAACAACTTTAGGTAAAAATTTTGGATTGGTCCTAAGAACCACTTTGTTGTGATGAATTTGTAAAAATGGTTCTTGTATGGTTAGTGCCTGCAGTTCACCAACTCTTCTAAGAGATGTGATGGCTATAAGAAAAGCTACCTTCCAAGTGAGGAACTGTAGTTCACATTTGTGCAGAGGCTCAAAGGGTGGGCCCATAAGTCTTGTAAGGACAATATTAAGGTTCCAAACTGGAGAGGGTGGAACTCTAGGGGGAATGATTCTTTTGAGTCCTTCCATAAATGCTTTGATAGCGGGCACTGTAAACAAAGACAAGTGTCTGTTTTGTAGATAAGTGGCTATTGCAGCGAGATGCAATCGTATAGATGTGTATGCTAAGTTACAGCGTTGTAGGTGTAAGAGATAGCAAATTATGTTTTGAATGGAAGCATCTAGTGGATTGATTTGATTATTTGTACAGTAAATTACAAATAGTTTCCACTTTGCTGCGTAGCATGCTCTTGTGGTAGGACATCTAGCCTCTTTAATGGCGTTCATGCAGTCTGGCAGGAGATTAAGGTAGCCAAACTCTATGATTTCAGGTGCCAGATCGCAAAGGTTGAGTAGAGTGGGATCTGGATGTCTTATCTCTCCATGGTTCTGATTGAGAAGCTTGGGTGAGGTGTAGTTTTTGATGAGGAACTACAGATAGTTCCAACAGGGTTGTGAACCAAGGTTGTCGAGCCCATGTGGGAGCAACCAGGATCACTGTGAGGGAATGCTGTTGGAGCTACCGAACCACTAATGGAATGAGCGCGAGAGGCGGAAAACCGTAAGCAAATGTCCCTGACCAGTTCATCCATAGCGCATTGCCTTTGGACAATGGGTGTGGATACCTGGACGCGAAGTTTGGGCATTTTGCGTTCTGGTGTGTGGCGAACAGATCTATTTCTGGGTAGCTCCACATTTGAAAGAATGGAAGGAGAACTTGAGAATGTAATTCTCATTCGTGGATCTGTTGTCGTTGACGACTGAGCAGATCTGCGATGTGATTGTCTACTCCTGGAAGGTGTTCCGCAAGGAGATATATCTTTTGAGGTATGGCCCATCTCCATATGGTTTGAGCTAGTCGCGAGAGCTGTAGGGAATGTGTTCCTCCTTGTTTTTGTATATAGTACATTGCTGTCATGTCTGTACGGACTAGGACAGCCTTGCAGACTATATGGACTTGAAAGGCTTTTAATGCTAGAAAAATTGCCAGTAGTTCCAGGTGGTTTATGTGGAACTGTCTTTGTTGCAGAGTCCACATGCCCGGAATGGTATGATTTTGAAGATGAGCTCCCCAGGCGGTGAGCGATGCGTCTGCTGTTAGCACTATCTGTGGCACCGGGTCGAGGAACGGCCGCCCTTTGGAAAGGTTTTATGTGTTCCACCACTGAAGAGAGCGATGTGTGCGGCTGTCTACCAACACCAGATCGGTTAACAGACCTTGAGCCTGGTTCCACTGACGTGCTAAGCATTCCTGTAGAGGACGCATTTGGAGTCTTGTATAAGGGACGATTAGAATGCAAGAGGCCATCATCCCGATTAATTGCATGAACACTCGAGCTGGCAATGAGTGTTGAGGTTGAAATTGTGATATTAGAGCCTGCATATTGCGTATTCTGACTGGGTTGGGGTAAGCTAGAGCTTTGCAAGTGTCTATTGCAGTTCCTAGATTTATTTGTGTGTTGGACGGTTGGAGGTGGGACTTGGTGAGGTTTACAGTGAATCCCAAGTGGTGAAGCAACTGAATTGTCTTGTGGGTGTGTTGAAGACAGCTGTGTTGTGAGTTGGCCTTTATGAGCCAATCGTCCAGATAAGGAAACACGTGAATGTGTTGTCTTCTTAAGTGAGCTGCACCTACTGCTAGACACTTGGTGAAAACTCTGGGTGCTGTGGTTACCCCGAACGGGAGGACTTTGAACTGGTAGTGTTGACCGTCCACCACGAACCTGAGATATTTCCTGTGAGCTGGGTGAATGGGAATATGGAAGTAGGCGTCCTTTAAATCCAAAGTGGAAAGAAAGTCGCCTTGCTGAATCAATGGGAGTACCTGTTGGAGAGTGACCATGTGGAAATGGTCTGACTGAATGTAGAGCTTGAGCTGTCTGAGGTCTAATATTGGCCTGAGAGAGCAGTCCTTTTTTTGGAATTAAAAAATATAGAGAGTAAACCCCCCTTCCCTGATGAGTTAAGGGGACTGGTTCTATTGCATGTTTTTGTAATAGGGAGAGAACTTCTTTTTTTAGGAGGATGAGATGTTCTGGGGACATGGCATGATGTTTGGGGGGAATATTTGGGGGAGTGGAGGTAAGTTCCAGGCAATAACCATACTGGATAATTTGTCTTACCCACTTGTCTGTTGTGATGGAATTCCAGACAGGTAGGAACTGTGAGAGACGTCCCCCGACAGGAGTGGAATGATCGGGGGTAGTGGAGGGAAGTCACTGTTTGGTGGCAGGGGAAGTGCGATTGGAGTTACCTCTTCCTCTATTGTTATTTCCTCTGTACCCTCCCCGAAAATATCCTCTAGAGGAGGAAGATTGATAGGGACTTTTGTAAGAGGATGAATTTTCTGACGCCATTGTTTTTGAGCCACCCCTGTAAAAGGAGCGACGAAAGGAGCCCCTATTAGAAGGTAGTTGTAAGGCCCCCATGGACTTGGCAGTCTCGGTGTCTTTTTTCATTTTTTCTAATGAAGAATCGACTGTTGGGCCAAAAAGATGTTCCTGATCAAAAGGCTGATTAAGTATTGATGATTGTACTTCTTGTTTGAATCCGGAGATTTGAAGCCAAGCGTGCCGGCGTAGTAAAACGCTGGTGTTAATGGCACGAGATGCTGCATCAGCCGCATCCAGGGCGCATTTTATACAAGTGTTTGTTATGAGCTTGCCCTCTTGCATGAGGTCGTTAGCTTTAGTTTTTTACTGTTCTGGTAAATGCTGCATTAGCTTTTCCAGCTCGTCATAGTGAGCTCTATCATAGCGCGCTAAAAGCGCTTGAGCATTGGCAATACGCCAATGATTAACAGCTTGTGATGCGATTCTCTTGCCTGAGGCGTCTATAAGCCTTGACTCCTTGTCAGGAGGAGGGGCGTCGCCTGTAGTTTGCGAATTAGCTCTTTTGCGTGCGTTAGAGACGACAAGAGAGTCTAAGGGTACCTGGCCTCTGATATAGACTGGGTCTGTAGGAGCGGCTGTATATTTTTTATCCACCCTTGGCGTAAGTATTCTAGCTCTAACAGGGTCTTTGAATACTTCATTGGCGTGTTTTATCATGCCTTTGAGCATGGGCAAAGTATTAGTGGATTTTTGGGAGGGAGCGAATGCCTCCACTAAGAAATCCTCCTCTAGGGGATCAGTATGTAGTTCCACCCCATGGTACTGAGCAGCTCTGTTAATAAGCTGTGCGAAGCCAATATTGTCATCGGGTGGTGATGGTCTGGAGGGATACAGATCGGGATCATTATTATGGTCTGGATCTTTATCGTAATCATCCCAGGGAACTGTGTCCTGTGGTATGTTGTCCTGATAGTCTTCCCATCCCCGTCCCCATCCCCATCATTGTCATCCTGTGGCTCAGGTGAGAAAGCTGGTGGTGGGGAGTTTGATGGTGAAATGAATAAGTTGGGATCAAGAGGTGGAGGAGAGGGAGGTATGTAAGGGGGAGAGGGGTTAGTACCCATGTCTTTTTTCTTCAGGGGTATATGGTAGTCCTCTGGAAGATCCAGCTTCCGTTTAGGAAGCGTTGCTAGAAGGTGTCCAGTTTTAGGGTCCATATGTAATTGTTTTTGTTTTGGATCCAAAGGGTCCTGTGGAGGAAGTTCTTTGGATGGGGTGTCTTTGTCCTTCTGTTTTGTTTCAGAGGGTTTTTTTACAGGGTTAGTCTCTGAAGCTTTTATAGGAGTGGTCTTTGACTCTGTGTGCTTCTTCGGCTCTGAGCCTTTCGGTGCGGAGTGTTTTGGCTCCGAATGTTTGAGTTTTACCGGTTTCGGCTCCGAAGGTTTATCTTTATTCGGTTTCGGCTCCGAAGCTTTGGGTTTAGCCGGTGTCGGCTCCGAGGCTTTGGCTTTATGTGGTTTCGGATCCGAGTTTTTCGGTGCCGAAGATGTCTTCGGTGCCGGGAGCGGAGCGTGAGGCACATGCATGGTCTTGGGTTTCGGTGCCGAAGATGTGGGTTCGGCACCGGAATGGGGGCGGCTCGATCCCGAGCCGGAAGGCTTATCCCTATGTTTCATAGCCGGGCCCGAGGGCGGGGCATCTGAAATGTTTTCACGGAGTCGACCTGGGCCCGAGGGCGAAGGTGATACCCGGAGCCTTTGTTGTTTTTGTGGGCACTTGGGGCTCGTTACTCACTGTTCGTTGAGCCGGAGTGACGTTCAAGTCTTCTTCCATGTCGGAGTCGTCGGCTTCAGACACAGAGATTTCTTCTTCTTGTTTGGCGCCGGGCTGTTGGAATTCAGACTCTTCTCCGAAGATGTCTGGCACTGGGCTAGTGCCGCGTCGCATCTCGTAACGTCGAGCCCGACGGTCACAAATGGTTTTCTTCGATCGGAATGATTGACAGGCGTCGCAGTGGATTTCTTCGTGCTCCGGGGATAGGCAGAGTTTACAGACCTCGTGCAGGTCTGTGTGTGGGAACTTAGCACCACACCCGGGGCATTTCTTAAATGGAGTCCGTTCCATGGACTGCTGGCGTGGTCGGCGCGGGTAGGCCTCACGGCCCACGTCGAAGCTACCGATCGAAGTTCTTGGATTTTACGATGCGCGTCGAAAGGGAACCCGCGTTTGAAAACAATACCGTCGATTGGTAAGGATTGCGCGTCGAAAAGGTTCGAAGACGATACCAGAGCGCAGCAATACACATCCGAACACGATGGCGGAAAAAAACAATCTGGGGATGGAGTCGATGCCCATGCGCACTATCACCGTACGGAGGAGTCACCTACCTCGTGACTACAAACACTTCTTCGAAGAAAAACAAAGTGCAAACATCCGAGCCCAACACCAGATGGCGATCTATGCTAAAGCATATGATCTACAGCTCATATGCCTCGAACATTCCGTTTCTGCACCACATGAAGCAATTCCTTGGTATACAAAACTAGACTCAGGAACGACACTCACAAGAAAGTATCTGTATACAAAGACTCCAACTCAGTTGATGACTTGCTTGGAAGTAGAACGCAAATCATTACTGGTCAGATTCATTCTCTCTGAATAGCACTCTTTATTTTTACTCAATTTGATAATACTCAATTTAGAGGTCTTGGAAGGCCTGACGGCTGAGCTGGCCTTCCCAGGATTCAAGCTGTGACCTGCAGATCACAGATAGCAGCAAGTGTTAATGCACTGAGTCAGCTTGTTGACTATAGACTGCCACAACATAACTCAGCATCAAAGATTCCATTGTATTGTAGTGCAGCATTTATATAATGCTTACTAGACCTATGTGGGGCGTTGAAATGCTTGCCTACAAGGGTAGCATGCTACACCATGTAGGGTGTGTCGTTGGAAGTGTGCCGTCTTTATTTTGATCATGAATGGGAAGTGTTTCCACGTCGTGTGTGATGACCAACAAGGTGTGGTTACCGTGTTATAGAATGCAGTGCTTAGAAGTATGATAGATGAATAAGCACGAGAGAGAGGTATGAAGTTTATGATTTTCAGTAAGCTGGTAGCTGTTAGCAGCTCTGCAGGTCCCTTTATGGTACTTCTTATGTTCGTAGTCCACTTAGATGGTTACTTCACTGGATTGTCGATTGTGAGATAATTTGTTTCAAGATTATGGTCCTAAGCAGGAACTGGTGTGAGGGAGAAATGGTAGAGAGATCTGCTGGGATACACTTTGTTAATATCATCCCATATCCAATTGACATGTGAAGTGCCAAGAAGCGGTCGTAGTGTGTAGCTTGTGGGGACCTGCTGTAGTTGCTTAAAGTCCTCCGTGTGGCAGACCTCTTCAGTTATCTCATGCCTGTTCAGTTGCTGATGGCTGATTTAATGCTGTGGACTAGTATACTACTGGTCGATAAACAGAACTCTCAGCAACTCTGTCTTATGTGTTAGAATGTCAGGCAGTATAAGGGTATTATTTATGCAGCCTGTACGAACAACACTTGTCTGCGGAGTCTTATGGTATATATTAGTATGGACCAGGAGGGTGATGTATTGTATTGCTATTCCATCTATATAGCACTTACTAACCTTGACACAGCATTGTTGAGCCTTAATATGCGCATCTGCTCTAGAATCAAAGGTTAGTCCCCCCCCATGCCCTGCCCCCCAATCCCATCCCCTGTTACCCCTCTGTGGTTACTGCTGGTTATTGGGATCAGTCTTCTCTTAAGGAAATCATTCCATGCACTTTAATCACTTTCTATTTGGTAAATTAAATTAATAGGAGTCAGGTGTGATCTTTAGCGGAAGAGGGGAATGTTAATTCATGACAATGGTTGGCGCTGTTATTTGAGCAACAGGGGGGATTAATTACGGTCAGGTTGCAGGGGTAGGACTTTTTGAAGGGTAGGGTGTTATCATTAAACAGACGTGTGGGTAATTTGCCGAAATACAATAATAGGCATTAAGGCAAACATGCATGCGACTTAAGAGTATTTTACTTATATATATCTTCATTCTTTTATTTTGTCCGGTCCTGTCCAGGACCAAAATGGCCAAACTCTGCTTCACTGTTGCTAAATCTAAGAGATAGGAAAATAATGAAAAGGGAAAGAGGACGGACAGTCTAGATTGGAAAGGGAAAGAGGACTGCCAGCCTAGAGTGGTCTGCTGCGTGCGAAGAGGCGGCCATCTTGAAACATCTGCCAATACAGATTCCTGTTCAGAAACTTTGAAAAAAGCTTCCAATTTTTCGGGCATTTTAGTCCACTTTCACAGTCTGGAATTGAAAGGGGAAGGGGAAAGTAACTCTTATAACTGGTGAAAGCACATTCCACCAACTTGGCAGGATCATGACTAAAAGCAGCAGGCAGAAACTCCTTCACTATCTTATATCCCCCCCAACCTCTCCAGGGCTGCAGCTAAAACCTTTAAACACAATTTTTTGAGAAAACACCCAGAGACACTGATTTATGATCCTTCTTTCAGCATATAAAAAGGCATCATAGTACATGACCGGATATTCTTCACTAGAAAAATAGCAATTTGGCGGACAACCTTAATAAAATTATTAAACGCACAAGAAACCAGAAATATTCCGCATGGCACCAAGCTAAGGATCGCCCTCACACGACCTAAGAGCAGATCTAAACAATCTATAAAAACAGCACAGTACTTATACAAGAGGCTAACAAGGATCTAAAGAAATTCGATGACAACTTCACCAACCTGAAAGAGCAGGTACTTAATAACACTCCCACAAGACTTACTCAGCACCCGGGCACCCAATCTAACTCACCGCCAAGCAATCTTCTCACCAGAACAGACACAAAGACGGCACTAGAAACCCAGCTATCTAAGCTCATTTCAACAAGTTTAGAGCCTCAGGACAGCGGACAACAGCACTCTGGAGGTGCATCAACCATCTCTCAGCAATAGATGCTTAACACTTATGCTCAAAGATAGGTCCCTCCCTATACCTCCAATCGTGATGCCCAGCCGACACAACTCAGGGTTGCAACCACCAAAAAGCTAACAGGTCTATGGTCAACCCATCGTCTAAACAACATAGCAAACCTTTGCCTCTAACCGCAACAACCATAAATTCTACACCTACTACCCCCTCAGCACCAGTTACCCAGATAACCCAGAGTGTATCACTGAACTCCACCGATGGCCCTATGGCCACCCCCCCGGATAGAGTCGTTCCTTCGGTCACTCCTGTGAATAGAGTAACAACTACGGGGATGTTTAAAGCTAGCCCCACTCGCCATTCATACATCAGCTGCAACTCAAATGGAGCTTGAAGCACTGAGACTCCAAACAGTCAACTTATCTCAGAGCATCCAAAGCGCTATTCTTGAAATGAAGAGCTTCTTACACCGCACTGAAGAATCTCTATCAAAAATCAAGCTCATTCAGAATTCCGTATGCAATCTACAAAGCCACCCTAACCATACAGCCGTGCCGCTGTCAAAGAGGCAAGTATCGCCAGCGTCAACAACTTAAGTATCTATCGAAAGAAGAAACTTTTGCCTTACTACTATCCTACGAATCAACACCCGAGGCCCCTAGTCTCCCGGGCTTGGGAGGCGAAAACAAAATTGGAACAGTCAAAATCAACGTGAATAGAACTTCCATTCTAAAAAACAGAAAGTTAAACATCGATAACCTGAAGAGAGTTCCGCTAACCTCCTCCAATCATGACGCAAATCCTGAGAACTCCTTGAAACCGCTCCTAGGTCTTCTGCTTAACTGCTGATCAGCAGTGAAGCATGCTTCCGACATCGCTGATCTCATTTTAAACCAAGAAATTGACGTAGCGGTACTAACGGAATCTTGGCTCACCGAAACTTCATCGCCTTACATTGATCTACTTGTTCCCCTAAACTACAACATCGTGAGACTAGACAGACAAATTAAAAAAAGGGGGAGGTATCGCCTGCATTCACCGCTCCGATCTCGCCATCACGCAATTAAACTCTGATATATTTGACGCCTGCGAATATCTCGCTCTTTCCATAAGAAACAAAGCGAATCTTACATGCATTTTACACACCTTTTACCACCCTCCAGGTAAGAACAACAACACCGTAATAGACCACCTAATGGAAATCATCACTGCAAACGCTTCCCCCCAATCCAATGATTTATTCCTGGAGGACTTCAATCTGCATTGGAAGGATCTTAACGATAGCCAGGTCAATGTCTTTAAAGAATTCCTAGCTGAACAAAATCTCACCCAAGCCTGTACTCTCCCAACTCACTGCAAAGGATCTACTCTAGACTGGATCATCTCAACGGAAAAGGCAGTCAATATAATCTTGATCTCTCCATGCGATTGGTCAGACCAACATTCTATTACCTTCAAAATTCCAGGAGTTATAAAGGAAAAATCTACACAATTTGTCAAACCAAAGAGATGGATTTCAGATACAAAAGACCTAGACTATGAGAAACTGGCTGCGGGTTGCGAGAAGGATCTTCCCCCACCCTATAACATTACAAATGTCTACAAACTTACGGACCACTACAACGCAACGATGTCAGACAATCGATTCAGTTGCTCCTCTAAAACTGAGAAGCATCACGGATAGAGACAAAAGTCCTTGGTTTAATAGTGCCCTGAACGAGGAAAGAAGAGAGCTGAGACTAACCGAACGGAAATGGAGACAACACCCATCATCCCACCAACTAAAACTACTAAGAAAGACCAGAAACTCATACAACAAAGGCATTCTCAAATCAAAAAAAGATTTTTAGATTGGAACAGGAGAATGCTCATAATAGACCACGTAAACGCTTTCAAATGGTAAAGCTGCAGTCGAAATAAATTGGCCGAATCCTCTAAAGAAGCAACAAAACCCCTAATAAACTGTGAGGAATTCTCGTCCTTCTTCACAGACAAAATCAATTCATTGGAAAGTGAGCTTAGAGCAGCCGCTTTAAACCTACCCTCCCGGTCGGCTTCACAAATCGACGAACCTTCACACTCCCTCCAAGCAGTGCCCAAAAATGAAGCTTAATGGTCTTCTTTCAAGTTGTAGGACGACATATCCAAAATCCTCTTGTCTACAAAGCCAAATAACCACTTCAACGATCTTCTCCCTTCGAACTTCTCGAAGACAACCAAGCAATTTGTCGGCCCCATCTGGACCGCGATAATCACTCTGTCTCAAGGCTCCATACCAGACTGCCTAAAAACTGGGCAAGTCATCCCCATCATAAAAAAACAGACATCGAACGCTGCTGACCCAAATAATTTCAGGCCAGTATCCAATATTCCCTTATTAGCGAAAGTGCTAGAAAAATGTGTGCATCAACAACTGTGCCAACACATCTCTAAATGTAATCTTCTGGACGGCTGTCAATCAGGTTTCAGACCAGACCACAGTACGGAAACTACAATACTTCATATAGTGGATGACGCCTTGCAAGCTCTAGACCGAGAAAAAGCTTGTCTTTTAATTCTTCTGGACCTTTCATCTGCGTTCGACACCGTAAACCATTATAAATTGCTAGATCGACTCAGAAGCAGGATGGGACTGTCGGGAACTGTCCTCGAATGGTTTAAATCTTTCTTGGAGAATAGATCACAAAGATTTTTAGTTAATCAAAAGCTATCATCGCCGTCCCCTATTACGATTGGTGTACCGCAAGGATCAACTCTTTCCCCAACTCTTTTTAACCTCTACATGGAACCTCTGGCTGAGAGACTACGACACGCCAACATCTTGTTTCATATGTATGCTGAAGACACACAGATTTACATTAAAGTCTCGTCACTGGAGGAGATCAAGTCAATGAATGAAGCGCTAAAGATGACCATTCAATGGCTAACAAGTAATTAGCTTAAATAAAACTAGCAAAAAACTGAATTCTAATTAATTCCCCCCCCCCCCCCTCCAAAATCTCTTCTGAAATAAAGGAATGGACCACACTGATCACCGCGCTTAACTGCACCCCGATCTTAGTGGACTCAGCCAAATCAATAGGAATCACGTTGGACAAGACCCTGAACATGTGAAGCCACATCAACTTGTTGGCTAAAAAAGCCCGGTACCACCTGAGTTCTCTTAGAAAACTGAAACCATTCCTAGAAACGTCAGACCTCAAAATGGCAGTTCAGGCGTTGGTCATCGCGAGGACTGAATACGGATGTTCAACTTTATATGGCCTGCCCAAGATCTCAACAGCTCCGCTAAAAGCCTGTCTCAACGCAGCCGCAAGACTCATTACTGGATCTAGAAAATTTGATCACATCTCTCCGCACTTAAAAGCTCTGAACTGCTCTGAAGCCAGAGTACAACTCAAACTGGCCTGTATCACACATAAGGCGCTACACTCAAAAACACCGGCATACCTTGCCCAGAAAGTGATGCTATCCGGAGGAGGCAGGTACTCCCGAGGCGCAAAAGATCTTGTGCTGAAACCGCCGCTCTTCCAGAAGAAGAAAACATACAACAGAGCTTCCTCAGGCGCCGCACCCAGAATCTGGAACTCACTACCGCCAAACATTAGAAGAATACCATTCCATTTAAAATTCAAGAAGGAGGCTAAGATCTTCCTAATGGGGAAATTCCTACCATAACTCTTTACAAAGAATCAACTAATTAGTCTGTCGATCGAATCACCTTTCCGTTCGCTACAGATTTATAATCAGAGGGCCCCTCAATGACTTCCTGAATCGATACATATTGGGATCTACAGTCTTTTTCCTGGGTCCCCTATCTCGTTAAGCTACTGAGATGAGCGCTCAGCTAAACTTTGAACTCTGAGTCTTTTGATGGTAAAAGATCATTTGGAATTTGACGTATTCGGTCAGTCTCAGATATTATTGTAAGTACTGAGAAATTTTACTGTCCACTGTTTTATATTATCTTCATGCGTAAGTTTATGTTGCTTGCTATTGGTCGCATTCAGGACTGCTATATCTGTTAAGCGCTCCGACACCCTAACGGGTCACGTTCGCGCTATATAAAACACTAAATAAATAAATAAGAGTAAGCTGTGCTCTTAGAGAGGAGGGATGCAGAGGATGGAAAGTAAGGTCATTTAAAGGAAAAAGGCCGGCAACAAATCAAAGTTAAGGAAAAGTCAATTTTCCTGTGCAGACAGAGGATGTTTTTTGTGCGATTTCATGCAATCTGAGGATGTAGAACTGTAAAAGCAAACCCATTATTTGCAGGTGAGTCAATTGCTATACCAAGTTCTTTCGATGAGCACTAGAATAAGGCAAACATTCAATCCCCTGAAGGGCTACCGCTAGACCACTAGAACAGCTGAGCAGCTTAAGGGCTGAAGAATAAAGTGATGGCTGACTGCTATGTGGGGAAATATCCGAAATTAAAGCCGCTCTCAAAGGCAGCAATAACCTCATGATCATAGCAACATCAGAGAATATACGGGGTAATTAAAGAAGACACTGAAAATGAGATTCTGTAAATGCTAAAGTGTAGGTCTTCAGACGTTCACTTTCAAAGTTTGGCTCAGAGTATTAGTTACAAAAGCAAAGTTGCATCCACACTGTAAAACCTTGGTTGTGGCCCGGCAGAAGAGAGGGGTAAGGATAGCTTCCCAGAGAGTGGACATGTTTTGCCTACATTTCTTTGCCTGGTGAGTGGAGAACCAGACAATGAAGTGAGGAGGATATAGGGTTACTTTTTAGCAATTCCGTTAACTTTGTTAGCAAGGGGGTGCTAAAAAGTTCCTTCCTGAGCACAACTGTTTGGTAGATGGTAGGGTTGAGGGGTGGGACTGCAATTTCGGTTGTTCAAGTTGAGGAAGTTTCTAAATGTCTCCCTCACCAGGCCTATCCATCAAATAATGTCCTAAAGGTTTCATTTAAAGAAGCAATAATACATTTAATACCATATTTAGGAAAGTATATTATATAATCCAGGAAAACAAGAGAAAGATATATGGACATGGTACGTCAAACAGATATTTAGCGCACAAATACTAATGTGTGGAAATGTGGTTTCGGCAAATATCTATCATTGAACATCACCAAGTAAAGGGTCTTGATTGCTTTGATCCTATTAAAACTCTGTTTCCAGCACACTTCTGAATTACAAACAAGTGGTTCATTTGTGGTTTCCTAACTGCTGATATGTTTTGCACAGTCCATTTGCAGATATTTAGAAGTTTTATGTTACAAACTAACAGCTGTTTTTTTTTGCACCCCCAAGAAAATTTGCGAAAACATGGTGCATTCTATGTCAGGACTGGAGGCGAGGATTATGCCTTCTTTCTTCACTTTTATTTGAATAGCAGCTCATCAAAAGGTTAACCAAAAACTACGTTTCCCATGAACCCTTAGGGAAAGGTAGTTTAGAAAAACACATGGAAACATCCAATCATGTTAAGGTAACAATGTCCAATCAGGGGCCTCCTAGCCCAACATAGTCCTTTCTTAGTGTCCGTTCACCCTCTTTCTTCGCTGCTACGCAGCCAGATAAGTACCCTTCAGTCGTTTCTCTGTTTGGTGCTGCTTTGCTGTTTTATTAGAGAGAATTGTGTGTTTACATGCTGTATCGCTTGTTACATAGCTATTGGCGAGATTTGGCGTGCGCGCGTTTCATCGCACTCGTTTTCCTCACTTTGTAAAGTTTGTGGTATTATTTTTTTCCCCCGCGCTCAGCGCACGCTGCGGTGATTTCTTGATCATTTCTTCCACTGTGGCACCGTGGAAGTCTTTTTTGCTCCTACGCGGTGATTGCTGGTGTCTCGCTCGACGCGCGTGGACCTCCCACCGTTAGGAGGGGCGGAGTGCGGCGCAATGCTTGAATTCCTCACATTCTTGGGAATTCAAGCATCGCGCGCATTCTAGAGCGGCCGGTCTGAAGGGAGACGCCCGTCTGGGTCGGTACGCGGTCGAGCTGCTATAAATAGAGCAAAGCAGCTGACCGCTTGTGAAAGAAATTGACGCTCTGTTGCCCATTAAAACGCTGGGAACCGAGTCTGTATCTTATGATTTCCTGAATGCCCTGACTGGGTCTGTATTAGGCCTGAAGGACTGTGTGGGACACTACCCGGACCAGCTCCCTTGCCATAAGGTTAATTTCTGCCCAATTTTATAATTCTCACCAGCGTGTTTGTGTCCCTGGGGTTAGAACCCCATTTAATTTGCGGAAAATCCGCACCAAATTTCAGGCTGCCACCAAGCCCTTCAAAAGATTATTGGCCCTGTCTCAAGGCCTGGTGGGCTGACACCAAGTCAGCTATATTTGGTCTCTGACCCCCTTGATTAGTTGACAAGCTATGGAATACCAGGATGATTACCAAGAGGAGGATCCTCTGGCTGACCTCCCTTTGGGGGACGCATTTTATGAGGCCGTAGACACCTCAATTTACCGAGCGGTAGAGGAGGCCATGACTCCATTAGAGGAGAGGCTCTCCCGCCACATCTCTCAAGCCTTTGAGAGGCTTACACCCCAATCTACCGCCCCACTTTCCCCGCCCTCGACCCCTGAGGGACCAGGAGACCACGGCCCGCCACCATCTAAACGGCCCTGTGACTCAGGGGTGGATCTAGATGCTTTTGCCAGACTTAAGCAAGCCTTCCTGGATAGCCAACCTACCCTCCCCACAGGGAACACCCTTACTCCTCCGCCAGTTGACCCTAGCACTGACCCAAACGCGGCAGGAGACGCAGATGAGGAACCAGGCCCTTCCAGACCATGGCTTCCGTCACGCCCTTCCCAAGCCCCTCAGAGCACGGCAGACATGCTCGACCCGGACGCTATCGCCCACCCACGTTCCTCAGAGTGGGCCCCGGCCGATAAGGTCGCCAGCTACGTGGCGGGGCGCATCCGTAGACCTCTGGAGAAAGAGGCCCGTAATTGCCTCCAGGCGGAGTGCCCCCGCCCGTCCCTCGAGGGGAAAGTGGCCCATACTCCGGAGATTGATCCCCGCATGACCACCTTTGTGCAGAAATTCATTAGAGATCCTAAGAAAGGGATTGACAGGTCATGTCAGGATAAGCTCCTGGATGCCCTAGGTCCCATTACGAAGATCTTGGACATGGCAGAGGAAGCCAAGGAATCTGGCTCAATGATTTCTCCAGAAACCTTATCAGGATGGGCCCAGAGGGCCATAATCTTTTTGGGCAATGCGATTTGCGCCCTTTCCACCGAGCGCCGCCGCTCCCTGCTTATTAAAGTTGACCCAAAATTGGGGGATCTGGCAGACTCGGAGGCAGGCGCTATTGCCCAGGGAGGTCTCTTTGGCGAGCCTTAATACTTTCACGTCATTAGACAAGGCTCAGACCACGATAAAGAGAGTGTTCCCTCGTGTTTTTCACGGGACCGGTCGAGGCAGGGGCCGCTCGGCCAGTCGCCAGCCCCATCAGAATTCGCAAAGGGGACAAGGCTCCCGACAGTATCAAGACCAGTCCCGTTTCGGGAACTTCTACCCGACGAGAGGACGTCGTGGCAAGAGCAGAGGTTTCAGAGGAGGAGCGGCCACCTCCAGCCCCGGTGAGTGTTCTCCCTTCTTCCCAACTAAAAATAGGGGGACGGCTGGCGAATTTTTTCCAGGCTTGGGTTTCCATCACGCCAGATGCGTGGGTGCTGCAAACAGTGCAGGGGTTCTGCATAGACTACATAGGGGAACCGGTTCAGCAGTCCAAACCCTGGCCCATTCAGTTTTCTCTCCAAGAGGCCGCTCTGGTAGACGAGGAAGTCACATCCCTCCTCAACAAGGGCGCCATCTCCCTCTCCTCACCCCAGGGGGTTTGTAAGCAACATATTTTTGGTCGACAAGACCGACGGTGGCCGGAGGCCGGTCATAAACCTAAGCGAATTAAACGAGTGGCTGGTTTACTGCCATTTCAAGATGGCGGGGATCCACCCCTTCCGAGATGTCTTGCGTTCTCAGGATTGGATGGTTCGCTTAGACCTCAAGGATGCCTATCTGGTAATCCCGATTTTTCCTCCCCACAGACGCTTCCTCCAGTTCGTCTGGCGTCATCAAACTTACGAGTTTACCGCTCTTCCATTCGGCCTTTCCTCAGCGCCCTGGTGCTTCACCAAGGTGCTCAAACCAGTGGTGGAGTTCCTGAGGGCTCGAGGCATTCGGATGATCGTGTATTTGGATGATCTCCTTCTGATGGACTCTTGTCCCCGCCAGCTATCAGCCCATCTTCAGATGGCGGTGGACCTGCTTCATAGTTTAGGCTTTGTGGTAAACGAGAAAAAATCTCTGTTGCAGCCTGCTCAGTCCGTTATTTTTCTGGGGTTCGTAATAGACTCCACCTCACTCTAAGCCTGCCCTCCAGGAAGGTGGCCAAGATCCGGCACGAACTGAGACTTGTCCTTTCCAGGCAACAGGTGTCCCTCCGCCAACTGGCTCGAGTGGTGGGTCTCCTTTCGGCATCAATCCAAGCCATCTTCCCGGGCCTGCTTCACTACCGGGCTCTTCAGCGCCTGAAGGCGTATTTTCTCCGCAAGGGTTATCCTTACTCCCACAAGGTCACCCTGTCCAGCGAAGCCCGGGAGGAGATCCAATGGTGGCTGGACCACATGGAGGCCTGGAACGGCTGTGCAATTTTCGGCTCTGCTTCAGATCTGGTTATAGAGTCCGATGCCAGCAGGTTAGGCTGGGGCGCCAGGTGCGGAGACCTCTCTACAGGAGGATTGTGGTCTCCCGACGAACAGAGGTTGCATGCATATCAATTGTTTGGAACTTCTGGCGGGCTCCTTCGCCGTCCGCTGCTGGACGAGGGACTCGGTGCAGTCATGTGTCCTTCTCAAGATGGACAACATTTCAGCGGTCTGCTATATAAACCACCTGGGAGGCACCAGATCCAAAGCCCTCTCGGACTTGGCTGCAAGCTTCTGGCAGTATTGCCTAGGCAGCCAGGTTTCGGTCACGGCAGAATATTTGCCAGGACGAGACAATGAGGAGGCGAATTTTCAATCACGCAGCTTCAGAGATTCCAGTCTCTGGATGCTCGACCGGGGCGTATTTGCGATGTTGAACGACCGCTGGGGGCGCTTCTCAGTGGACCTGTTCGCCTCGAGATTGGACCATCAGCTTCCCCGCTTTTTCAGCTGGAGGCCGGATCCCTTGGCAGTGGCCACGGATGCCTTCCTCCAGGATTGGAGCTCAGAGAAGGGGTACGCTTTTCCCCCCTTCGCGATGATCACGAGAACGACGGCCCAGGTCCGCAGACAGTCGGCGGATCTAGTTATAATCACATCCTTTTGGAGGTCGCAAGTCTGGTTTCCAGTTGTTCTGGAACTTTCCTGGGATTCTCCAATCCTACTCCCCCACTTTCCGACCCTCCTCTTGAGTCCCGACAAAGTCCCGCATCCTCTGGTGCTAACGAACTCGCTGTGGCTCATGGCGTGGCGGATTTCAGGGAACGATGGGAGGTCCCAGGCCTTTCGGAGGAGGCTGAAACCTTCATCTCCAAGGCTTGGGCAGACAGCATTGTCAAGAGGTACAGATCCGCTTGGGGCAGATGGTCCCATTGGTGTTTGCGACAGGGTTTTGATCCCCTGGTCGCAGACGTTGTACACGTGGTGAATTTTTTAGCGCAACTGGCTTCCAGTGGCATGGCATACAGGTCAATAAACACCTTCCGCTCGGCCATATCTTCCGGACATGTACCAATTAATGGCACGGCGATGGGCGAACACCCGATGGTATGCAGATTGTTACGCGGCATTCGGCTCTTTGCCCCCAGAGCCTCGTTACTCTGCACTTTGGGATGTGAACCAAGTCCTCAACCTGTTTTTGTCCTGGCAACAGAATTGTTTTCTCTCCAGAAAGGAGCTTTCCACCAAATTGGCCATGCTCCTCTGCCTCATCTCCTGCAGGCGTGTTTCTGATGTCAGGGCTTTGGACATCACAAGTAGGATGTTTACCCCTGATGGAGTAACCTTCACTCTTCTCAGACGGACGAAGTGTCATACCAGAGTGATTTCTTACCCGGAGTTTCCAGATTCTCCGAAATTGTGTGTGGTCAGATGTCTCAAGGCATATGAAGAGATGACAGAGGAAGTCCGTCCCCCTGGGGAACGCCAACTGCTCATTGCTTTTCGGAAGCCCTTTAAGGCGGTTTCATCTCCGACCATTGATAGATGGGTCAGATGGGTGATGCAGGAGGCAGGTATTAGCCTCCGTCACTTCGGAGCTCATTCAGCTCGAGGGGCAATGGCCTCTAAGGCATTCGGCTTGAGTGCCCACTTAGAGGATATCCTCAATGCGGCAGATTGGTCTTCGGACTCCACGTTTAAAAGATTCTATTTCAAGCCGGTGCTGAACATGGCTCACCTCATTGTGAGTAAGCTTTGAACTAGCATAATCCTCGTCTCCAGTCCTGACATAGAATGAAAAATTTCCTAGTTGACGTAATGGAAAGTTTCAATTCTATTAAGGACTCGGAGGCGAGGATTAGCCCACCCTAGGGTCCAAGAAGAAGACATCCCTCCCCGTAATGCAGTAAGTAATCTTGCTTAAAGGTAAGGGGTTGGGTAGGATAATTTTGTTCTGTCGTGCTTTAACTGCTTTGCTGCTTACCTTGCATGCTGTGGCAGTTGAGGCTCAAATGATAATATGTCCTTGTCTTTGTAGTTTCTGATGCAAACAAACAGGATGCATGAAGGTGATCCGATGGCTGACTTCGCGCGACGAAAGAGGGCGAACGGACACCAAGAAAGGACTATGTTGGGCTAGGAGGCCCCTGATTGGACATTGTTACCTTAACATGATTGGATGTTTCCATGTGTTTTTCTAAACTACCTTTCCCTAAGGGTTCATGGGAAACGTCGTTTTTTGTTAACCTTTTGATGAGCTGCTATTCAAATAAAAGTGAAGAAAGAAGGCATAATCCTCGCCTCCGAGTCCTTAATAGAATTAAAACTTTCTGTTACGTTAGCTAGGAAATTTTTCATTCTACAACACATTTGTCATTCTATATTAAATTGTATTAGCTTCTAAAGCATAGTAAATGACCCCCTTACTGTGCACCAGTATACGGCAATCTTTGATGGGGCTTGTAAATAATTCCCTCACTAACACCAAAAGTGCCTCTCTCTCATGCATTTCATTTGTTTTATAGTGCCTCTCATATTAGTGTAGGGTGCCAGAACACTTTACATCACACACACAGAGATAATAAATCATACGTGTGTAAATCAGTGTATAGAAAATGTTACATAAGGCAAAGGGGACTAACAAGGTGTAGGATGCACGTCACACATACTGGTAGACATTTTGTAAGAGTGCTTGGTCTGAAGAAGCACAAACTCAGGATCCAGAACATAACACAGTAGTTAGAGCTGACTTTATTTATAAGAATTTATCTCTACCCAAACGAACCCTTTTTAGCAACATCAGGATAATGGAAAACTGGGAAGAAAACATAACTTTGTAACTTGTACCATGGAGCTTGCATGCAGCTCTTTGATGGCAGTTCATAGCTCACTGTACTAGATTATGTATGTAATTTGTGAACTGTATGGTAACACAAGAATCTCAGTGACAAAAGTAGTAACCCACTGAACTCTGCACATAAAATACTGTTCTTTGATATGCATGGTACACATTCTTTGCAGCAGGCATATTAACCCTCTGTGCTACCTTAGATGATTCAAAACTGCCACAAAACGCCCATCTCTCTCCAGCGGGTACATTAGTCACAAAGAGTTATCGTGACACTTATTGTTACCTAAAAACAGCTGGATATACAAGGAACTTTGCAGTGCCAGCTCCCAGTAACAAAACTGCCCCGCACCCTTTCCAGCCTCCCAGGGAAACGCCCGATGCCAGGTCCGGCCAGTCCGGCCTTGCTACCACCCTCCAATGGTGCCCCTCATCTTCACATATACCCTGTCTCATGTGTATTTAATTTCTTTTATAGTGCTACTCATCCGAAGTATGTACGGCAGGGTGTTGGAGTGCGTTACATCACACACACATTATACAGAGACAATGACTCCTAAATGTGAAAGTCAATGTATAGGAAATGTTACATAAGACAATGAGGGCTACAAGGTGTGAGTCATATGTCATCCATACTGGTAGGCAGTGACATAGCATGGGCAGGGCCACAGGGGCGGTTGCCCCGGGCGCAATATTCCTAGGGGTGCAAAATTTTAAAAGAAAAAAGTTGTGGTGGAAGGGACTTGAGTCACGTTGGTGCTGTTGTCTGCAAGTGCAGGTTATGTTGTCTTACCCGCCTTTCCCCGCAGAAGGGCTGAACGGAGCAGTGCCCTCATGCATCTCTCGGCCTCCGGGCAGGTAGACGGCTGCTCACGCTGCTTCCCGGTGGCATGGGAGCAGCGCCGCCCAGCGGCACTACAGCAGAAGGTCTCTGTGGTACGACTGCGCCGTGCAAGGAATTAGTTTCTGCTTTTTGGTAGGCAGAAGGAACATTTCAAGCCAGACTTCCGCGCTTGCTGCCTGAAGTCATGTCAGTTTGGGATGGCCGCTTGAGTCACACGGGGGTGTGGCATCCATTCTTTCACTATTCATTCAGTCACATGGCCTATGGGGACATTGTTGTCTTCCCTATGTTAGCATGAGTACGCAGCAGACTGTTCGCTGCTTTGCGCACGTTACTACACCCGTTTATTCTGCATGTGCCATTCTGAAACTATCACAAAAGAACATAGTTGTTTTTACGCTTTGCAGGTTCTTGGGATTTAGTCTGAACATTGTGAACAAGGTCTAACAACAATGCCCCTTGTTATTCTGTTCTGGTAAGGCCCTTACACCTAGACAAAACATTCAGATGCAGCTATTGTTTGGGAACACGTACTTTGGTCTTGTTAGAATGCACGGATAGGTGGCACACACTTGGAGAGGGACCTTTCCAGGGAGAAGAGCATGACAGCACCTATGATGTAGATCTGCCATCTATAGACTGAGGTACGGGGTCTGCTGATAACACCCAGAGATCTTCTAATATATAATCATCTTGCTTCTATACAAGGGGAGGGAGGTTATGCTACGCTGTCATTCATCATGACAGCTCCTTTTTATGATCTACAGACTACTTGCTATGCTGCCGTATTTGTGTTATGCATTTTTCTGCTGATTGTGGTACATATACTACATACTAAAGCACGTAGGTTAAAATAAATATTTTACACTTGTTAGTGTCTCTGTCAGATCTTATTGTGGACGAATACAAGAGTGGGAGCGAAAGGGTGCGTCTTGCAACCACGATTCCTGAGAGAGTCGGGAGTGTTGTGTTCTGCAGTGTCTAATCACTTGTTCCTCTGTGAGTGAGTAGGAGTGCAAGGAGGACTAGTTGGTCCCGGGCTCATGGGTACTAAGGTGGTAGGAAAACTCAGTCCCTACATACTAAGGTTCCATAATCCCATGCATAGTTCTGTGTTTGTGCAGAATTCCTGCAACAATTCTGTCCATCTGTGTGCCCATCCATATCCAAACCAATTTCCAAACCTAACCATCATCTATCCTTCCATCCATCATCTATCCTTCATCCATCATTTCACTCGTCCATCCCTCCATCCTCCCTTTCACTCAGCCATCCATCATCCATCCTTTCACCCCATCCATCCTTTCAATCATCCATCCACACTTCCACCCATCCATTTACTCATCCATCCAACCAGTTACCCTTTCACCCATCCTTTCATTTACTCATCCATCCATTCACCCAGTCACTCATCCGTCCATCCATCCATTCACCATTTCACTCATCCATCCTTTCTTCCAGCTCTTCACCCTCCCTTTCACTCATCTATGCATTCTTTCACTCATCCATCCTGACATCCTTCTTTTCACTCATCCATACACCCATTCGCCCATCCATCCTGTCAATCATCCATCCATACTTTCACTCATCCATCCAGCCTCCCTTTCTCTCTCCATCCCCCTTTCACTTAGCCATCCCTTCACCCATCCATCCACCCACCCATCCAGTCATCCACTCCTTAATCCATCCATTGACCCTATCACTCATCCATCCTCTTGCCCATCTACCTTGACTTTCACTCATTCATCCATCCACCCTTTCACTTATCAATTTATCAATCCATCCATCATTTCACTCATCCATCCACCCATTCACTCGCCCATCATCCAGCCTTTCACTCATCAATCCACCCTTTCACTCATTGATCCATCCACCCTTTTAACCAAACATCCATCATTCCAACCATACATCTATCATTCCAACCATACACCTATTTATTTACCCTTTCTCTCATCCATCCTTCCACTCACTCATCCATCCTTTCTCTTATCCATCCATCCATCCATCCTCTCACTATCCATCCATTCATCCTTTCACTAATCCATCCAGCCACTCACCCATTCCTTCACTTACTTACACACGCACCTTTTCACATTAATTATGAGCTGCGCCTTTGTCTGCAGAGTTGCAGACAGAAGAGGCCCATCAAGAATTTCACCCTTGCTGTATTTCCTAAAGCAAGGGGTGGGGTGGTGGAGGGTTCAAAATGCCCCTGCACATAGGCAATCTGAAAATTTTGAAGTCATGAGTCTTGCATGATGCACAGTGCCAGGACGTGAGGTGACTGTTACATAGTGTTGTTTCCAGGGCTTTAAGTGGGTTGAAAAAACTTGGGGGTCTCTCCAAAGGGCATGTCCGATGTAATAAAGGGCGTGGCTTAAAATACGTAAGCTAAAAATCTGTGCTCAGCATAGAATATGACACTTTACAACGCACGCGTTACAACGCGTGTCATTACAACAAATTCTTTACATCGCAAACTCAATTACAACGCATGTCATTACAACGCATGTCGTTACAACGCATAATCCATTACAACGCAATTACTATTCTAAGTCCGCCGGGGCGTTACTTTGGGAAATGCGTTGTAATGGATTATGCGATGTAATGACATGCGTTGTAATTGATTTCGCGTTGTAAAACATTGGTTGTAATGACACGCATTGTAACGTGTGCGTTGTAAACGATGTTTCACCTCAGCATAGTGTGCTACTCGGCTGGTATTCTGCTACTTCTGTTATTGCATCCAGATAAATGATACATTACACCTAAAACAAGCCAGGACTATCGGGGCTTGGTCAATGCAGCAATTATGGCTTCCTTGTATAGAATATTGAAAATGCTTCAGTTCTAAAATAATGAGACTGAAAGAACTATAACCCCTTCTTTTCAACTTCTTTTGCAGGCTTCTTTACATGAGCTGGATTCTGTACATTTCTTCCATCTGGTGAGGTGCAACATTTTTCTGTATTTACTGTTAAAACAGAATGCCCTGCCCTAGACTGAGGCTTGAGGAGGCCCAGCACATGCTTTAACAGCCCAGACTGGCCCATTGTCATTCTGTATGTGACAATCAGCCGGCATACAGAATGACGAGGGGTGGGGCTGCTCTTGTGCTCCGAGGAAGAGTGCGAGGCGGCCCCAACAGGGAGTTGTGGCTTCTCGTAGGGGAACAACGCTGCTCCCAGCAATGCCCAAAATTACGGACAAAAGGCGTCCGTAAAAGGGATCATCACGGACAACGGACGTGAGATACAAATCACGGACAGTCTGTGAAATTTATGGACGGTTGGCCACCCTATGCTCAGCAAAGATTTTTAGCATGGTTTAAGCCACGTCCTTAATTACTTTGGCCACGCCCCTATGGGAGACCCCCCAGTTTTTTCATCCCACTTAAAGCCCTGAGGTTATCTCAGTGACAGAGTGAAAGGCTCCAGTCGGCGCAGGCAGGATGTTTTCAATTTTAAATTCCTGCCACAGCCAGCCCGGGCCACCAGGAAATGCTGCTGCCTCTGCCGCAATTAAAGGACAAGGAGTGTCCTCCTTGAGCGCCGTTGCCTTCCCCTGGGGGTGTTGGGGGTGGGGGTGCTGTGTCCAGTCACGGTTAGAGCAGGCGCCGAGGGTCTAAAGGCGCAGGGCACGGCTCTGAAGACAGCGTGCAACGCCATGCCCTCATCACTGAGTTCAGCTGCAGAGATGCATGCAACCAGTACTCTACGGTATGCAGAAAAGGGGCATCAGAATCATCTAGGTCACTGTGCCAGCCATTCTGCCTCTTCGGACTGGCAACTGTCTCCAGCATATCACATTAGTGTCCACAGTCAGAGCAGCTGTCTGCAGTGAGAGTGACCCCCACAGACTGCAGCTACAGCGACCAGGCCGAGCAGCAAGGGTTATTTTCTCAGCTATGTCAGTGACTCCGTTGGTAAGTCAAAGAGAACAAGCATTTGCAATGCAATAGGTCTCGCATTTACGCAAGTTTGAGCTATTGGCATTGTAAAGGACAATGCCTTTTAAACATAAATAAAAGACATTGTCATTTACAATGCCAATAGCTTCAACTCGCGTAAATGAGAGACCTATTGCATTGCAAATGCTTTTTTCATCCCAGCTACTTGGCACTTCCCTGCATGGGAATTCCTACCTGGAGAATGACAATGCTGTCCAGAAATGCCCATTCCTTCCTGACTTCAGTGACCTTGCATGGCCTCCACTTTCACCCTTACTTTATCAGTACCACAGAATCAGTACTTCAAGGTTATTTTTTGCCCAAATATTCTTCTGGGGGACAGTTCCATGGATTTACAACACAGTCAGTAAATCAAGGCCATTACACTACAAGTCTTTGCTCATAGGCAGGACCACTGGAATAACGCAATATTGTGGCCACCGCGTTCTCGGAGTATTTACATATTTTCCACATTTGCCGCATGATTCAGATCTTCTGTATCAGTTGCAAACATTGATTCTAGCTCAGATGGATCAAAAGAGGCTTTAAAACGCATCAGCCGTGGTCCCCCGGGGGGACAGACGCTTTGCAAAGATTAACTGTCACCATTTCGTTGCTGACGGCTGTATTTGGGTGTTAGAGTGCTGCTAATGAGGAGAAACGTTTGCCCAGACAGTACTACTGTCTTGTAAAATGACAATAGCAAAATATTGCGACAGAATGTGCCATATTACGCTGCATCATTGCACCTCTTCTGTGTCTGATTACGTTTGTACCTCTGAAGTCCCTGCAGCACCTGTTCTGACCTGGGTCTCAGGCTCTACATCAGCTCTGCTGACCTGGTTCTCTGGCTCTACAGCAGCTCTGCTGACCTGGTTCTCTGGCTCTACAGCAGCTCTGCTGACCTGGTTCTCTGGCTCTACAGCAGCTCTGCTGACCTGGTTCTCTGGCTCTACAGCAGCTCTGCTGACCTGGTTCTCAGGCTCTAGAGCGGCTCTGCTGACCTGGTTCTCTGGCTCTACAGCGGCACTGCTGACCTGGTTCTCTGGCTCTACAACGGCTCTGCTGACCTGGTTCTCAGGCTCTACAGCAGCTTGCTGACCTGGTTCTCTGGCTCTAGAGAGTCTCTGCTGACCTGGTTCTCTGGCTCTAGAGCGTCTCTGCTGACCTGGTTCTCAGGCTCTAGAGCAGCTCTGCTGACCCGGTTCTCTGGCTCTAGAGCGGCTCTGCTGACCTGGTTCTCTGGCTCTACAACGGCTCTGCTGACCTGGTTCTCAGGCTCTACAGCAGCTTGCTGACCTGGTTCTCTGGCTCTAGAGAGTCTCTGCTGACCTGGTTCTCTGGCTCTAGAGCGTCTCTGCTGACCTGGTTCTCAGGCTCTAGAGCAGCTCTGCTGACCCGGTTCTCTGGCTCTAGAGCAGCTCTGCTGACCTGGTTCTATGGCTCTAGAGCGGCTCTGCTGACCTGGTTCTCTGGCTCTACAGCGGCTATGCTGACCTGGGTCTCAGGCTCTACAACGGCTCTGCTGATCTGGGTCTCAGGCTCTACAACGGCTCTGCTGACCTGGGTCTCAGGCTCTACAACGGCTCTGCTGACCTGGGTCTCAGGCTCTACAACGGCTCTGCTGACCGGGTTCTCTGGCTCTACAGCAGGACTGCTGACCTGGTTCTCTTGCTCTACAGTGGCTCTGCTGACCTGGTTCTCTGGCTCTACAGCGGTTCTGCTGACCTGGTTCTCTGGCTCTACAGCGGCTCTGCTGACCTGGCTCTCTGGATCTACAGCGGCTCTGCTGACCTGGTTCTCTGGATCTACAGCAGCTCTGCTGACCTGGGTCTCAGGCTCTACAGCGGCTCTGCTGACCTGGTTCTCTGGCTCTACAGCGGCTCTGCTGACCTGAATCTCTGGCTCTACAGCAGCTCTGCTGACCTGAATCTCTGGCTCTACAGCAGCTCTGCTGACCTGAATCTCTGGCTCTACAGCAGCTCTGCTGACATGGTTCTCTGGCTGTACAGCAGCTCTGCTGACCTGGTTCTCAGGCTCTAGAGCGGCTCTGCTGACCTGGTTTTCTGGCTCTACAGCAGCTCTGCTGACCTGGTTCTCTGGCTCTACAGCGGCTCTGCTGACCTGGTTCTCTGGCTCTACAGCGGCTCTGCTGACCTGGTTCTCTGGCTCTACAGCGGCTCTGCTGACCTGGTTCTCTGGCTCTACAGCGGCTCTGCTGACCTGGTTCTCTGGCTCTACAGCGGCTCTGCTGACCTGGTTCTCTGGCTCTACAACGGCTCTGCTGACCTGGTTCTCTGGCTCTACAACGGCTCTGCTGACCTGGTTCTCTGGCTCTACAACGGCTCTGCTGGCCTGGTTCTCTGGCTCTAGAGCGGCTCTGCTGACCCGGTTCTCTGGCTCTAGAGCGGCTCTGCTGAGCCGGTTCTCTGGCTCTAGAGCGGCTCTGCTGAGCCGGTTCTCTGGCTCTAGAGCGGCTCTGCTGAGCCGGTTCTCTGGCTCTACAGCAGCTCTGCTGACCTGGTTCTCTGGCTCTACAGCACTCTGCTGACCTGGTTCTCTGGCTCTACGGCGGCTCTGCTGACCTGGTTCTCTGGCTCTACAGCGGCTCTGCTGACCTGGTTCTCTGGCTCTACAGCGGCTCTGCTGACCTGGTTCTCTGGCTCTAGAGCGGCTCTGCTGGCCTGGTTCTCTGGCTCTAGAGCGGCTCTGCTGGCCTGGTTCTCTGGCTCTAGAGCGGCTCTGCTGGCCTGGTTCTCTGGCTCTAGAGCGGCTCTGCTGGCCTGGTTCTCTGGCTCTAGAGCGGCTCTGCTGGCCTGGTTCTCTGGCTATAGAGCGGCTCTGCTGGCCTGGTTCTCTGGCTCTAGAGCGGATCTGCTGGCCTGGTTCTCTGGCTCTACAACAGCTCTGCTGACCTGGTTCTCAGGCTCTACAGGCGCGCGCTAAAACCCCAATACAAATACCAGACAAGCTGTCGCCATTGTGAAAAAAATATAGTGCTTACCGACTAATGAAGGAGACAGTGTAACGCAAGCAAGTAAAAGATCCAGTCCTGATGGGCGGTCCCAAAAGGAGACAGGGCGGTAACAAGGAGGGACTAAGAAGCCTCATTATCAATCGGAAGCCAGCATTTACCATGGACGATGACACCAGCCAATGAAAAATATGGGCGGGTCTTCCACACCACTTCTAAAACATACCCTAATACAGCATGCCTCGCAAAACGAGCAGCGCATGCGCTGCAACGCTAGGCTCGACCTAAAAAGGAGTTTAATGTTCCTGCTAGGGAGAAATCAGAGTTTTGTCCAGTGCAAGTCTTGACTCACCAGTAGTTAACGTGCTTTCTGCAAAGAATGTGAATCATGCATATCACAGAGCCTAATGTTGCTAAAAGGTGTTAGTTTGGGTGGAAAATCCTAACCACTATGGTACATTTTAAATCCTGAGTTTGTGCTTCTCTACACCAAACAAATAAGTTACTTACCTTCGGTAACGCATGGGTGACAATTTCTAGCTACAGATTTCTTACCTTAGAATTTCCAAGGCATCAGGCTGGATCCGGAAACTGTTTGGGTGAAGGTCACCTATGTAGGTGCCACCCAGGCGGGCAGACGCCAGTGTTTTTCACTTTTCCATGCCAGAAGCACAGAGCCATGAAGTGACTGATCTAAGTGTGTAAAAACTAGGGCCCTGAAAAAGGGAGTAACCCTACCCCTAACCAATGGGTCCGCAGAGCAGGAGGCATGGATGGGTCTGTAAGGAATCTGCACCTAAATATTGTCTCTACCAGATAATGCGTTACCGAAGGTAAGTAACTTGTTCATCTGATAGAAACTTCTAGCTGCGGATTCCTTACCTTAGAATAGATACCCAAGCAATACTCTCCTGGCGGTGGGCTGCGGACAAATTCCTCACACTAGAAAGTCCTGCAGGACAAAATGGGCAAAATGCCCGTCCCTGCAGACATGACTGTCCAGACAGTAGTGTTTGGCAAGCGTGTGTAGAAACGCATACGTTGCTGCCTGGCAGATTTCCAGGACTGGGACACCCAGAGCCAATGGTGTGGTCGCAGCCTTTCCCCTGGTGGAATGGGCTCTTAAACCCTCAGGGGGCTGCTTCTTAGCCAAAGCGTAGCAGATCTTTATGCAGGGAACGACCCAGCGAGAAATGGTCCTTTTCTGCACTGCCCGACCTTTCTTCGCTCCCACGTACCCCACAAAGACTTGCCCATCCACCCGGAACTCTTTTGTGCGGTCAAGTTAGAACGACAACGCTCTTTTTGGGTCCAGACAGTGGAGACGCTCCTCTTCCTTAGAAGGATGCAGAGGAGCAAAAAAGGTGGGCAAAATGATATACTGACCCAGATGCAATGGTGTCACCACCTTTGGAAGAAGCGAAGCCCCACTTTATCTACGAAAGTCATCATGTAATGGGGCTTACATGATAACGCCTGCAACTCACTCACCCTCCGGGCCGACGTTACTGCCACCAGAAAGGCTGTCTTGATGGTAAGCAGCCGGAGGGGATAGTTGTGCAAAGCCTCAAAAGGCGCACACATAAGAAAAGTGAGGACCAAATTAAGGTCCCACTGTGGCATGACAAAGGGTGTGGGTGGAAACAAGCGACCCAGCCCTTTCAAGAACCTTTTTACAATTGGAGACTTAAACAGTGAAGGTTGGTCTGGGAGCCACAAAACAGCGATAGAGCAGAAAGATAACCCTTACGAGTACCCAGAGCAGAGCCCTGCTGGGCAAGGGTAAGAAGAAAAAGAAGAACAGTAGAAAGAGAAGCAGAAAGAGGGTCAATAGACCTTTCTGTACAATATGATACAAACTTTTGTCAACGGCAGACATATACTGTCTTAGTAGAGGGACACCTGGCCGTCAAAATAACATTGCCTACTTCGAGAGGAAGGTCAAAAGCCATAAACATTCGCCGCTCAATCTCCATGCATGGAGGCAGAGAGTTGACAAGTTCAGGTGGAGGACCCTCCCCTTTTGCTTCGACAGAAGATCCTCCCAAAGCGGCAGACTGATCGGAGGATCAATTCTCATCTACAGAAGCTCTGGATACCAGACTCTCCTTGCCCTGTCCGGAGTCACAAGAATAACTTGTGCCCGGTCGTTCTTGATCTTCTTCAGAACCCTGGGCAGAAGTAGTATGGGCGGAAAGGCGTACAACAGGCCTGAGCTCCACTCGCAACAAAAAGCGTCACTGAGCGATGGAAGCCTTGAAAACTCCTGCACGCAAAACTGACGACATTACGCGTTCTCTTCGGAGGCAAACAGATCTAACCAAAGACCCCCTCCCCTGCTGAACGCGACCTTGCACAACCTCTGACTAGAGACGCCATCCGTGATCAGCTAGGCATCAACAGCTGAGTTTGTCTGCCCTAGCATTCAGAGAATCTGCCAGGTGTTAAACTACCAGGGTGATGCCTTGCTGTTCCAGCCATGTCCAGAGACGCAGGGCCTCTTGACAAAGGGTCCGCAACCCCACCCTGCCCTGCTTGTTGCAGTACCACATGGGGGTGGTGTTGTCCGTGAACACCTGCACTAACTTCCCCTTGAGAGAGGGAAGCAATTCTTTTAATGCCAACCGGATCGCTCGAAGCTCCAACAAATTGATGTGGAGCCCTAACACCACCGGAGACCAGTGTCCCCTGATCTCCACCTCTCCCAGATAGCCGCCCCATCTCAGGAGTGTTGTACCTGTCACCACTGTGTGATCTGGTTGTGGAAGGAAGAGGGGTCTGCCCTCAACCCAATCACGGTTTGTCAACCACCACTGCAGATCTCTTGCAGTTCCTTCTGAGATCTGGACCATGTCGGTGAGATTTCTCCGATTCTGCGCCCACTCGAACTTCAGGCCCCGTTGCAGAGCCCGCATAAGCCACTTGGCATGCTTAACCAACAGGATGCAGGAGGCCATGAGCCCTAGCAGCCTCAGAGTCAGTCTCACCGAAATCCAGGATAGAGGCTGAAATATCAGTATCATAACCTGAATATCCTGGACTCGCTGCTCGGGAGGATAAGCCCAAAACTGCACTGTGTCCAGAACAGCCCCGATGAAAGCGAGCGTCTGAGAAGGAGTCAGGTGTGACTTCAGCACGTTTATAGAGAACCCCAGCAAATGCAGGAGGTCCACCATAGTCTGAAAGGTGTGAGACGACAGCCTGGGGTGAGGACTCCTTCAACACCCAGTCGTCGAGGTAGGGAAAAGACTGATACACCTAACCTGTGCAGATGAGCTGCGAGCACCGCCATCACATTGATGAACACCCAAGGGGCGCTGGCAAGGCCGGAGGGGAGCATGGTAAACTGAAAGTGCGTGTGGCCCATCTAGAACCACAAATAACGTCTGTGGCCTGCAGAATCTGGGTGTAAAAATACGCATCCTGCAGGTCCAACACTACCATCCAGCCTTCTTGGTCTAGGGCAGACAAGACCTGAGCTAAAGTAAGCATCTTGAACTTCTTCTTCTGGAGGAAGAGATTGACGGTCCTAAGATCTAAAATGGGCCGCAACCTTTTGTTCTTCTTCGGAATCAGAAAGTAGCGGGAATAACAGCCACTGCCGACTTCTGAAACCGGGACCCTCTCTGTAGCCTCCTTGGCCAGGAGAGCTGCAACTTTCTCATGGAGTAATTTTAAATGATCCTCCACCAGCCGTTCCAGTATTGGCGGACTAGGAGAAGGAAAGGAAGAGAATAGCCCTACAGAATTATCTGCAAGACCCACTAGTCCGATGTTATGGACCTCCAGTTGGGGAGATGATGAATTCTCCCTCCTACTGGAGTGGCGTGGTCTTGCAGAGCCAGACTAGTAGTGCTTGGAGGCTGCGGCTGCTGCGGGCAGGGTGGCTGACGACTTCTGGCTTCCATTCGTAGGACGGAGTGAGTCGCATCCACATCCACACACAACTTGGGAAGTCTGTGCAGGACGGTGGCTGGGATAGGGCTGGCGCAGCTGGAACCCCCTTCTGTTGCCACGAAAGGGGCGAAAGGTAGACTGGCCACGAGGTGTAGTAGAGAAGCCCAAGGATCTGGCCATAGCACAAGAGTCCTTGAACCGCTCTAGGGTAGAGTATGCCTTCTCACCAAACAGACAGGATCCATCATAGGGAATGTCCATCAAACTAGCCTGGATATAGCCCGAAAAGCCAGATGTTCTAAGTCAGGCGTGGCGCCATAAGGCCACCGTTGATGAAATCGATCTGCCCAGCAAATCAGGTGTGTCAAGTCTAGACCCGATGGTGAATTTTGCTTCATTTCTCCCATCCTTAACTGCCTGGGAGAGCACAGCCCGGGCCTCCTCCGGGACGTGTGGCAGCACTTGCGCAACTGTCTCCCAGAGGGAATGGGAGAAACAGACCAATAAGTATGCAGTATTCAGCGACCGCAATGACAGGATGGAGGAAGAAAACATCTTCCCAAGTGATTCCAGCCTCTTGGTTACCCTGTCCGGGGGACGGACGGTAACGCGCCCAGTGAAGTTGAAGCTTGCACCACCAAGCTTTCAGGGGTGGGGTGATGGCTGAGGAACTTTGGGTCGCCAGGAGCCGGTCAACGCAGGCATGCCACTGTCCTAGTCACAGGAGTACCTGTGCTAGGCTTGGACCACCTAGAGGCCCCACTGGTGCCATGGCCAGAGCAGATGCGTCAAAACCGATGGGGCCCCTTCTGACCCCCACAGGGCCCAAAGGATCACCAGAGGGGTCAGCCGGCTCAAATACGCGGCGCATGGCCTCGTAGAACTCTTTAATTTGAGCGGGGGTCACTCCGGCGGCTGGAAAGGACTACTACTTCTTCTTGTGTCTCTTCCCTGAGTGTACCGAGGACCTCGAGTGGGTAGAAGAGGACTTGGGGCTCCGGGAGCGGTCCCGCTACCTCCTCCTCTTCAATCGGGACCGGGATCTCCAGAGTCTCACTGGCCGGTGTCGACTGCCGGGCTGCAAGGAGCTTCAAGGCCCACTCCCGCAAGACCTTCGGAGCCATGACCCAACAGTCCGAGCATGAGTTTGAGTCGTGGGCACGCTCAAGACACCAAAGGCAAACAAGGTGGGGATTGGTAACAAACATGACGCGGTGACAAGCGCCACATGGTTTAAACCATGTCTTCTTTGAAGACATTTATAAACAAGTAGAATCCACCCACACAAGCTAGGCGAAAAACGGAAAAAGGTCTGGGGTTGGATGCGTTTCCTACAATGGTGGGAAGCACGTTGTGTTCTTTAAATACCCCTCACACACCAAAAGGGCCCTTGGTGTCATGCTTCATCATAGGGGTCTTCGCGCCCCTCTACGGAACGCGGCGTGCTACTAACCGGCGGGTACGCGGGAGCACTGATGTAATCACTATGTGTAGTGTGAGGGTTGTGAGTGGTAGGGTCAGGAGTGGATGGTGAGTGAGATATTAAAAAATACCTGGCAAGTGAGGAGTAAAAAGATTTTTAATATACCTCCATGCTGGTATTGTTAAAAATGGTGAGGTGGAGGTTTGGTGTATTTAATGTACATAACCTCCTGCGTGCGTCGACATGTTTCGAAGCCACAAGCTTCTTCTTCAGGACGGGTGCACAGATCCCTACCCTACTCACATGTGACAGTCTGATACCGTCTACCGTCTATACATAAGGAATATTATGTGTAGAATTAATGTACAAATGTAGCCAAATGTGCCTACTATGGTCAAATGGACTGGTACAAGGTAATACCTTAAATGTTGATTTGCTATATAGAAGCCAATGGCATCACGAGCCTTCAAAAACGGAGGGGACCCCGTGCTTAATTGCACTATGTGTAGCGGTACTACCTCCTACGTACGTCCCTTCCGCGGCTCCGTGGTCGATTGAAGACATCCCTCGACACACAATGGAACTTTTTTCCAAAGTCGACAAAAAGTCGAAAAAGGTAGCTCTTCCTGGATCGGCGATTAACTGGCACAAAAAGAAAAGAACTGACGTCCGCGCGCCTATATAGGTGATCACGACTTCATAACCGACGCCGTCGTCGTCACGTGGAGCCGAATGGAGCCACCCGACGGCACGCGCAAGGGGTACTAAGCTGGCAAAAGTTTCCAGATCCAGCCTGACTCCTGGGGAATTCTAAGGTAAGGAATCTGCAGCTAGAAGTCTATCAGATACTTAAAATACTGCCTACTGGCACCAATCAATCAGCATTTGTAGAGTGCAGTACAGTCACTCCTAAGTGTATCTGGGCACTGACATGTGATTCCTACACCTTGCAATACTCATTGTTTTATGCAACCTTTCCTAAACTGATTTACACACGTACGATTCATTGTCTGTGTAATGTGTCTGTGATGTAAAGTGCTCTGACACTTTGCACTGGTATGAGCAGCGCCATAAAACAAATTAAATGTTTGTGAGAGGGGGACTATGGAGAGATGAGGGGCAGTGTTGGACAGTGGTTGTGAGGGAATCCGTGGAGACGGTCGTCATGGGGCACCCAAGATTGTTGCACCGGGCACCATCTGCTGGCCCTGAGAGAGTGAGTCAGTAATGTCTGTCACTGTGCTGTTTGAGATTGATAGTTTTGTCCAGTGGGAAAGGTGTTGTAATCGGTCTTGACTGTATGTATGTATGTACTTTAATAGTACATTGCTTGTTTTATAACTCAAGTGACTATTCCTGGCATCAAGTAAGTATTTTTTATATTTAACTGTGTGTGTTTGCATATGTTCACAAAACGTAAATAAAGTACTGCCTTTGAAAGACATGTTTACTGTTAAATATCATGGTTACACAATTGTTTTACTGTACGATCAGCTTACAAGGGCACATGGTTAGTACCCTTCCATTTCAGGTGCTTTGCAGCAGTTTCAAGATGATCTTAAAGCTTCTCATTGCTCAAATGGGTGTAATTTCTGGTATTTATATGCTTCCCTCGTCTTCATTGCTTGATTTTGCTTGTGAGAAAGTGTCACTCAGTCGTTGAATGTCACTCATAATTACACTGAAATTATGAATATGTCACACGTAGGCAATCTGAAACCTTGGCAGCTATGGCCTCATTAACAATTCATGGCAGCCTTTAGCGGTGACAAAAAAACGCAGTTGCTGCAAACATTAGCATGAAGTAAAAGATTTCATTCACTTTAATCAGTTCGACCCGTTTGTAGGACACACCATTTTGTTCTTAAACACATCAGTGCATAAATATTAACATCAATACAACTGCATGTAATAGGTCCAGAAATAAGCTACAAAAACTACCACAAATGCTAACATATATATATATATATATATATATATATATATATATATATATATATATATATCGTAGTAAATTAAAAAGATTCTCAGGGCTGCCTTTTCGGGGGAAGGTGGTCGGTGCGCCTTACCTAACATGGTCTGCTTTGCTGGGTATCAAAAAAACAGTCTGCTGCTGCCCAGACACAGATATCCTTTCAGACACCATAAAGGCCCCTTTCTAGAAAGCTGGCACTGTAACGCAGCTTCTCCACGCCGTGTTGAGTGTGGCTAATGCAAACAAGCATGGACAGCGTGAAGCGGGCCACACAAGAGCCTCGGAGGTAGCTGCCGCCATCGTGCAGAAAAGCCAGCTCTAATTAAAACAAATAAAGCGTGGCGCTCGTGAAATGGGCACAGCGCTGAGTGTTAAAGTCTCTTCAAAAGTAATCCTACAAAAACAAGGAGATAAAGCGCGGCGCTCGTTAAAAACTGGCGCAGCGCTAAGTGTTAAAGTCTCTTCAAAATTTATAACAATAGAGGTGGGAGAGCCGCGCCATGCAGAACAAAAGAAAGGCGTGGCCGCCACACTTAAAGATAAAGCACGGCATCACAGCGTGCAGCGCTGGAAGTGCGGTGTGTCAGAGACAGGACATGCAATAGCACAAGTGGAAGAGGACATGTCCTGGGGGCGATCCATTGGAGTCAACAATTGAGAAAAATGGAGGGACAAGCAGGAACCATTATCCAATAAGAGGCAACGCTTTTAAAGGGCACTGATAAAAGCCAATCAGAAGCTGGAGGCGGGCTGTAAGCCTATAGACTGAACACAGCATTTCTAGAGACAACACATGCGCTGCCCAGGCAGGACCTAAAAAGGGGGACACTGACGAAACCAAGGCCTCATTTCCTGGCAGGTGCTAGCATTCAACAAACATGCGTGCGCCTAAAAAAGGACATGCGCTTTTTTTCCCTTCAGATGGAATGGTGAAAATAAAAAAAATGTTTGCGCGGACACGCTTTTAAAAAAAAACTTAGCTCAAAGTAGCTTTATTTTTTTTGAAAGACAAGGGCTTTTTTCTTTTCTTTTACTGCTCCAAAAGGGATTAGCAAATAATGAACAAATTTAGCACGGGAGCACTTTTTCAGAACGTAGCACAAAATAGATGTAAAAAAATAAACAGATGAGCAAATTGAGGGAGCAGAATGGGGAGGGGTTGAAGCAGCACAGTGAGAGGGGGAGAACCAACATGAGGAAGAGAACACAGGTACAAAGGAAGACACCTACAAGCAAAAGAGAGCAATACCGGGCACGAGGATCGTAGCATACAGGCGAGAGAGTACCATGAGTGCCGGTGTGCGAGAGAGGCAAATGGGTGAGAAAGATAAAGGGAGGGGAAAAAAGCTGACAAGGGAGTCAGCTAGAAAACATATGCACTCTCATCGAGTGCTTAAACAAAAAGAAACAATAGTTCTATATGAAAGTAAGCCTAGACGTCAGCCAAATTAAGAGATGGTAAAGAGGTTATACTCCATGGGAGGACAAACACAAGATGGACAGGCGAACAAGGAAAGTCAGTGAATAGAAAGCAGGCAAATAAGACAGTCAAGCTAACCAATGGGCTGCATTAGCATGCTGCAAGCCCCTGTATGTTCTTGGTAATTCCACAATATATAGGTCTTTCACAAACAGCTTGTGCTGCCTGGTAGGGTCAAACTAATAAGAATAATCAAGCAATCTGGGGTTTGTAAAGTGTGGCTACTCACCCGTGAGGGTCTCAAGGCGCTGGGGGAAACAGAGGGGGGGCTGCTGATTCATCTGGGTGTGGAGCTTCAGTCGAAGAGCCAGGTCTTGAGGACTTTCCTGAACTGAGTCAACGATGCGGATTGCCTGAGATCACCATCTTGTCTTGGCTGCAAGGCAGGAGAAGGATCTTCCACCGGTTCTGGTCTTGTGGATCCGTGAAACGGAGGCCTGGGCGAGTTGGGCGGAGCCGAGTTGTCTGGCGGGTGTGTGGAAAGCGAGGCTGTGGTTCAGATATTCTGGTCCTGTGTCGTGGAGAGCCTTGTAGGCATGTGTGAGGAGCTTGAAGGTAATTCTCTGGTTGATAGGGAGCCAGTGGAGTTGCAGGAGGTGTTGTGTCATGTGGCTGCGGCGGGGGATGTCCATGACCAGTCTGGATGCGGTCTTGGACGTTCTGTAGTTTCCTGAGTGGTTTCTGGGTGACGCCGGCGTAGTGTGTGTTGCCGTAGTAAAGTCTACTGGTGATGAGTGCGTGGGTGACCGTCTTTCTGGATTCTGTGGGGTGCCATCTAAATGTCTTTCGAAGCAGGCAGGGTGTGTGGAAACAGGATGAGTATACTGCATTGATTTGTAGGTTCATTGAGAGCGAGAAGTCAAGTATGATGCCAAGGTTGCGTGCGTGGTCCGTAGGGGTGGGAGGGGTTCCTAGTGCAGCAGGCCACCAGGAGTTGTCCCAGGCTGAGGTGGTGGGTCCCAGGATGAGTACTTCGGTTTTGTCTGAGTTGAGCTTGAGGCAGCTGTCTTGCATCCAGGTAGCAACTGCCTAACACAGCATGTCACTTCTTGCATGTTCAATTGCCACATTAATTCTAATGCTCCTCTCTTTCCCTACCTCAGTAAGTTGCCACAGGGCCAAATGGACACTCTACATGCAATCAAGACATGTTACTGGAGAAACCCAAAAAATCCACAACTTTCAGCCTAGAGTACAACAGAAAAGTATCTCTGAGTAGAGAGAAAAAAAAAAAAAAAAAATGCTTTCCATTATTTCTATAGGAAAGTTTCATGCTTTGAACTAGCGATGGCAACAAACCCCTAAACAACTTAGAGAAAGATCAGTGTATATAAAGAAATAAATCTTCAAAACCCTTCAAAACTTTCCACAGGATAAAGAAAACTAAAAGAGTACCATATTAGAGGAAAGAAAATATATATACACACCTTCTCCTATGAGTAGTTTCTCTAAATGAAGCAATATTTTTGAGCAGAGCTTGCTGTTGGAGAAAGCAAAAAAAAAAAAAACTGCTGCATAGTATCTGCCAAATGATAAATACAGAAAAATATCAGTGTCTTCCACTACAGAAAACAATAGCAGCATCTTCTACCAACAAAAAAATATCATGTCTTTGGCTGCGGAAAGTGAAACAAACCCACCAGTTCTCACCAGAGAAAGAAATGCAAACCCTGGAGTCTACCACTCGATTAAGAATAAATCTTTACATCACTAACCAGCGAAAGACCAGGAAAATGACATCTAAAGCAGAGGATATAAACAAAACAAAACACATTCCCATAGTCACAAAGCATCAGAAAATCGAAATTACCACTACATCAGTCGTCCTTTTAAGTCTTCATTAGTGGGGCCGCTCCAGTTTAAGGCAGAGCCCGCGATCTAGTCTTTCTTTTAGGTTGCCACCACGAAAAGCCTTCTCCGTCCCTCACTTCCAGCTTGGCTTCTGTGTATATGGGGGGTAGGTGGTGGGTGGTTAACAGGTCAGGAAAGTCTCTTTGCTTTCTTTTAAAATGATCTGCTCCTGCAACATTATATTTAAGTGCATTTCTTTTGTGGTATGTGCTCCTCGCTCAGGTGCTTTAGTTTGGGCAAATGTACATGCCCGGGGCAAGCAGCCTGGGTAGCCGACAAAAAGGCTTCTCCATTGATACCAGATGCTCAAGTCAGGTGCACAAGTGTTAGGAGGCAGGCAAGGAGTTTAAGCACTAAATCTAATCTCACAAGATTAGATTTATTTGTTTAGAAAACCAAAAAAAACAGGACGCTATTACCCTAGGCAAAACGGAGTCAGCAAAAGAAACTTCAATGACCAAACATGTGTAGCTTGTAGAGAGGGAAAAGGTTCAATGTTACAAGGGAAATATTCAAAGAAATTATTAATGATGCGGTTAATGCTGCTCTGGCACTGCCACCTGCAAAAAGACACAACGCAAGATGATGAAAATCAGGGGATGAGCTTTGGAGGGGAGTATGTGCAGGTGCAAGATGTTTCCTTACCCAAAATAATGGTTCAACCTCAGATTTGCCAATGCATAAATCATAAAAAACATGATCTTGAAAGAATGAAAAGACTTGGATAAAACAATCTTGAGTGAGTCAAAGATAATTTTGCTCAGATGTCAAAAGTAAATACCATTCTCGCCAGGATAACACAGACCTCGTCATTGGCCTCAGAAACATCTCTGCCTAACAAAAAATTAGTTGGTTCTTTTAAAAGAGCATAGGCTGCTTCGGATTTTTCTTTACACTATGCATTATATGCATCTCAGACACTGCTAAAGAATTTTCAGTTGCTTTTTAATGAACTGCAGGAAAGTAAAGACCCCATTGACATTTTAGGAAACATGGAACTACTCTCAGTACCTTTCGATTTCCTTTGGTCATCAGCAATAGCAGTAGGAGTGTCGAAAGCTGGTAGAAGATAGTTACGGCTGAAACACTGGAAGCTGGAAACAACTCAATCGGTGACAATTAATCGTTTGCCCTTTTTGGGTGATATGTTGTTTTCTACTCAGCTGGATGAACGAGTTGAATAAGTCAGCAGAGGAGAAAAATATTCTTCAACTTTTAAGCCATATTGTTCAAAGATGGCCTATTTTCAAAAAAATAACAGTAGAAAATCTGTCTTTTTGAATGATCACCCACATTTTTTGCATTTGGCTGGACCCTATATTTTAGCTGGCTTTATAACTCTGCACTTTAACCATGCTAATAGGTGATAAAGTGCCTTTGCTCCCTCTTTCAACATGGTTGAATTGACATACTCCTAATTGACATTTACATTGTCTATAAGTCCCTAATATATGGTACCCAAGGCTCCGATGTTAAATACTATTAATGGACTGCAGCACCTATTGTGCCATCTACTATAGTAGGAGCACAAACATAGCTTCAGACCTACCACTGCAGCCTGACTGTAACAATGTAAAAACTGCAATTCCACCTGTCAAAAATAAAGTCTTTTGACAAGTAAAAAAAAAAAACACACAAAAAACTTTTAAACACTAATAAATCTCCCCAAAAGCAGACCTTCTAGCCCACAAGGAAAGGTGTGTTGTATAGGAAAAAAGTAGGACATGTAGAAATTTTATGTTAACATGTCCTTATGGTGACATATTTTTCACTGTGGCAGGCCTAGTTGTTCTATGCAGAAAACCATAGTACAGTTTAAAATTCGAATACTGTATCTTGAGACTGGGATCAGCTAAAGAAATAATTAAAGAACAACTTACTTACCTTCTGTAACAATTTCTGGTAGAGACTATCAAGCTGTATATTCCTCACCTTTTGAATATTTCCCAGGTGTCAGATTGGATCCATAAACTTTTCAGCAGTACCTCTGAGTGCCGGAAGGTGGCGCCTTGCTAGTCTGCACTGACGCCTTTCTAAACCGGAAAGGACATGTGGAGCATAAATAGGTGCCACTCATGTGCGCTGACGTAAATTATTTTTGAGGCTGTCCTCGCCCCCAGACGCACAGCCCCAAAAGCTAATTGGCTGACGGTGTGCAGATTTCTAGACATGGGGTCTTATTAACAGATAGAGTCCAATCACAGAACAGGGAGGATGGAAGGTTCGGTGAGGAATCTGTGGTTAGATAAGAGTCTCTATCAGAAGATTATGTTGCTTACTCTGTAAGCATCTGTTCGTGGCATGTAGTGCTGCAGTAGATTCACATGCTTTGCATACTCCTCCCATCTAGTGTTGGATCCGGATGTGTGCAAGTTTGTTTTCTCCTAAGAAGTCTTTCGAGTCACGAGATCGAGTGACTCCTCCTCTTAGTGATAATGTGCATGGGCATTGGCTCCATTGTTAGAATGTTTTCCCGCAAGCTGGTGAGAATGGAATGTAAAGTAAGTGTAGTAAAGAGATGTCCATGCGCAGGAAGAGATGTAAGGATAATGTTACTTACCCAGTAAGCATCTGTTCTTGGCAAGTAGAGCTGTAGATTCACATGCTTTGCATACTCCTGCCATCTAGTGTTGGGTCCGGATGTTTGCAAGTTGTTTTTCTTCAAATAAGTCTTTCCAGTCACAAGGTAAGGAGACTACTCCTTTCGGTGATAGTGCGCATGGGCATCGACTCCATTGTTTGATTGTTTTCCCGCAGAGGGTAAGAATGGAGTTAGTAAGTGTAGAATAGAGATGTCCATGCGTATGTATGTAAATTGATAAACTGCAACAACAACAGTAGCCGGGGAGGAGGGTGGGCGCATGTGAATCTACAGCTCTACATGCCAAGAACAGATGCTGACTGGGTAAGTAACATTATCCGTTCAAGGCATGTGAGCTGCAGATCACATGCTTTGCATAGACTATACAGCAGTTTACTCCCAAAGCGGTGGCTAACCTGTAGTTGCTGTAGTTGTTTGAAACAGTGTTTTAAGTACTGACTGGCCTACATTAGCTTGTTGCCTCGCTAACACATCTACACAATAGTGTTTGGTGAATGTGTGCGGTGTAGACCATGTTGCTGCCTTACAGATGTCAGCTAGGGGAATATTCCCTAAGAAGGCCATAGTAGCCCCTATTTTGCGAGTGGAATGCACTCTAGGTGGTATTAGCAAAGTTATTTTTCCTTTCTGATAACAGGTCTGGATACATTTTACGATCCATCTTACAATGCCCGAGTTAGATATGGGATTGCCTTAGTGTGGTGGAGAAAAAGCCACAAAAAGCTGCTTTGTTTTGCAAAAGTCTTTTGTTCTTTCAATGTAATATAGTATAGCTCTTCTAACATCAAGGGTGTGTAGAGCTCATTCTGCTACAGAATCAGGTTGAGGAAAGACACAGGCAACTCAAACGATTGATTGATATGAAAGGCAGAAACTACTTTAGGGAAAAATTTAGGATTGGTGCGAAGAACCACTTTGGCTCTATGAAGCTGAAAGAAAGGCTCTTGTATAGTTAATGCCTGGAGTTCACCAACTCTCCTTAGTGAAGTTATTGCGATGAGGAAAGCAACCTTCAATGAGAGAAATTGTAATTGTTGCGTATGCATTGGTTCGAATGGTGGACCGATTAGCCTTGCAAGGACTATGTATAGGTTCCATATTGGTTCCTATTGGGGCTCTTAGTGGTATGACTCTTTTTAACCCCTCCATAAAGGCTTTAATCACTGGTACTCTGAATAGAGATAAGTGTTGTCGGTTTTGTAAATATGCAGCTACTGCTGCTAGATGTAACCAAACGGATGGGTAGGCTAGTCCAGATTGCTGTAAATGTAACCGGTAACAGATGATATTCTGTAGAGAAGCATCAAGAGGATAGATATTGTTATTGTTACAATAGATAACAAATCGCTTCCATTTTGATGCATAACATGCTCTAGTAGTAGGCTTTCTAGCTTCTTTTAGGATATTCATACAGTCTGGTGGTTAGTGTAAATAACCAAACTGACTTGAGGAGCCAGATCGCCAGGTTTAGTTCTTTAAGATTTGGATGCCTGATTTCTCCATGGCTCTGAGTGAGGAGACTGGAGCTGATATGCAGCTTTTGGTGTGGAACTATTGACCGCTCCAACAAGGTGGTGAACCAGGGTTGACATGCCCATGTTGGAGCTATAAGAATTAGTGTGAGGGATGTTTGCCTGAGCTTCCGAACTACCAGTGGAATGAGTGGGAGAGGCGGAAAAGCGTAGGCAAATATCCCTGACCAGTTCATCCATTGGGCATTGCCTTTGGAGCACGGGTGTGGGAACCTGGAGGCGAAGCTTGGGCATTTTGCGTTTTCTGCTGTGGCGAACAGGTCTATATCAGGAAATCCCCATTCCTCAAAGTAGGGAGGAGAACCTGAGGATGAAGTTCCCATTCATGGATTTGCGGCTTGTGTCTGCTGAGAAGGTCTGCAATCTGATGGTTTACTCCTGGAAGGTGTTCTGCCAGGAGATAAATCTTGTGGTGTATATCCCATTTCCAAATGGCTTGTGCTAGGCGTGACAGTTGGAGAGAGTGTGTCCCCCTGTTTTTGTATATAGTACATAGCTGTCGTGCTGTCCTTGTGGATTAGGACAGCTTTGGCTACTAGGTGAGTTTGAAAGGCTTTGAGCGCTAGAAACACTGCTGGTACCTCTAAATGATTTATATGGAGATTTTTGTGCTTTAGACTCCCCAATCCTTGGATTGTGTGATCCTGTAAGTGAGCCCCCCAACCTGTGAGCGATACGTCTGCTGTTAGCACTGTCTGTGGAACAGGGTTGATGAAAGGCCGCCCTTTAGATAAATGTTGTGGGTTCCACCACTGCAGAGAGCGATTGGTGCGGCCGTGTACCAACACAAGATCGGTTAATCAACCCTGAGATTGGTTCCACTGGCTTGCTAAACATTCTTGAAGGGGACGCATGTGAAGTCTTGCATTGGGTTCGATTATGATGCAAGACGCCATCATTCCTAGCAGTTGCATGAAGACTCTTGCTGGCAATGATTGGTTGGGCTGAAATTGAGTGAGAAGGGACTGAATGCTGTGAATCCTGGCTGTATTCGGAGATTCTAGAGCTTTTTGAGTTTCTATGGTGGCTCCCAAATAAGTTTCTGTCTTTGAAGGCTGCAGATGAGACTTCAACGCTTTCACTGTAAACCCTAGTTGGTGAAGGAAGTGAATAGTGGTTTGAGTGTGTTGGAGACACATTTGGTAAGTACTGGCTTTGATGAGCCAGTTGTCCAGGTATGGAAAGACATGGATGTGTTGTCTTCTCAGGTGTGCTGGAGCTACTGCCAGGCATTTGGTAAATACCCTGGGAGCAGTGGTGACTCCAAGCGGTAGCACTTTGAATTGGTAATGGTGACCCGCTATAATGAATCGGAGGTATTTGCGATGAGCGGGATGAATTGGAATATGGAAATATGTGTCTTTTAAGTCTAGAGTAGACATAAAATCGCCCTGCTGTAGAAGCGGGAGCACTTGTTGAAGTGTTACCATGTGAAAATACTCTGACAGTATGTAGAGGTTTAGTTCTCTGAGATGCAGAATAGGTCTCAAGGAGCAGACCTTTTTGGGGATGAGAAAGTACAGGGAGTACACACCTGTCCCTTGATGTTTTAACGGCACAAGTTCTATGGCTCCTTTGAAGAGGAGAGACTGTACTTCTTGCTGAAGTAGATGTAAATGTTCTGATGACATTTTGTGAGAACGTGGTGGAATGTTTGGAGGATTGTTAGTAAGCTCCAGGCAATAACCATGTTGGATAATTCCGAACACCCATTTGCCAAATGGGGAGGAATTGTAGGAGACGTCCCCCGACAGGTGTTAGATGATCGGGGGGAAGTGTAGGCAAGTCACTGCTTGTTGGGGGAGGGGGAATTACGCGGTGCGGAACCCTTGCCTCGACCTCTGTTGTTGTTCCCTCTATATCCTCCTCTAAAGAAACCCCTGGTAGAAGAAGATTGATTGTTCCCTTTGTAAGAGGTGGCAGTATTGTCCGAGGACATGGTCTTGGGCCCCCCACAGTAGAAGGAGCGACGAAAGGAGCTCCGATTAGAGGGAGACTGCAGAGCTCCCATAGACTTGGTTACCTCTGTGTCTTTTTTCATTTTTTCTAATTATTTATCTACTTCGGGCCCGAAGAGATGTTCCTTGTCAAAAGGAGTATTTAAAATAAACTATTGTACTTCTGGTTTGAAACCAGAAATCCTCAATCATGCATGTCTTCCTAATAAAACACTAGTGTTGATCTCTCTAGCTGCAGTGTCTGCAGCATCTAATGCACATCTTATTAAGGAATTGGATATGAGCTTCCCTTCCTGGACTAAATCTTGGGCTTTTGCAGGTTGTTCATCTGGGAGGTGTTGTAGCAACTGCTCCATTTCGTCCCAGTGTGCCCTATCATATCTGGCTAGCAGGGCCTGCGTGTTGGCAATGCGCCAATGATTTGCTGCTTGGGCTGCTACTCGTTTACCAGAGGCGTCTAATAGTTTTGACGCTTTGTCTGGAGGGGGAGCATGAACTGTAGTCTGTAAATTGGCCCGTTTACGGGCATTGGAGACTACCAAAGAGCCTAGTGGTAGCTGACCTTTTCTAAAGACTGGATCTGAGGGAGCAGCTTTATATTTTTTATCAATCCCGGGGGTGAGAATGCGAGCCTGCACTGGATCTTTAAATATGTCATCAGCGTGTCTCATCATGCCTTTAAGCATAGGCAGTGTGACTAGTCCTATGTGTGGTACTGAGCGTTTCAAATAGGAAATCTTCCTCTAAAGATTTCTTTTGTAACTGCACCCCATGATGTTCTGCAGCTCTAGCAAGTAATTCTAGATGTCCTACATTGTCGTCAGGAGGGGATGGCTTTGCAGGGTAAAGATCTGGGTCGTTATTTGTAGGTGAATCTATGTGATAATCTTTCCAGGGATCTATTGGTACAATATTATCATCATCATCATCATCATCATCATCAGGTGGTGGAGTTAGTTGGTGTAATTAGTAAATCAGTGCTCAACAAATCCACTCGTCCGCTCGCATTTGCGAGGTAGAATTAATGAGGACGAGCTATTTTTAGGTCCTACTCGCCCTTTCAGGCGAGTAGGAAGACAAACTAACTTTTGTCCTCAGTCTCTGAAAACTGAGCAAATGTGACAAGCTAACAAGATTTAAAGGCATTTTTATTGCTCACAAAGTGAATGAGCAATAAAGATGCCTTTGAAATCTTGTTATCTTGTCACATTTGCTCCGCTTTCAGAGATGGAGGTCAAGTAGGTTGCAGTTAGGTCGAGGATATTTTTCAAGGTACTAGACCTGCAGGACTAGTACCATTTTTCGGATTTTTCGAGCCCTGTAAATGACGAAAAGGTGGGGAGGTTGGTGTAGGGGAACGTGGTAGAAGGAGGGGGAGGGTTAGTACCCACATTCTTCCTCTTGAAAGGAATAAAGAAAGGCTCTTCTTCTGACTCAGGTTTGCGTTTCTGAGGTGACTTAGTAAGAACACGTCCTGTATCAGGATTTATGTAGAGTTCCTTTTGTTTTGGGTCTGATTTGGGTGTAGGGGCATCGAAAATCGGATCCTGCCGCTTCGGAGGCACAGTTTTAGGTTTTGGCGTCGGGGTGAAATCCCTTTTGGGCGCCGAAGGTTTCGGTGCCGAAGGAGGCTTTGTCTTCGGCGTCAAGGATTTTGGCTCCGAAGCAGTTTTTGGCTTCAAGCCTGAAGGTTTCGGCTCGGCGCCAGTCTTTGGCCGACTCTATCCCGAGCCAGAAGGCTTAAAGACGTGTTTCGGCGCCGAGCCTGAGGGCGGGGCGTCAGAAACATCTGGTCAGTGCCGACCGTGGCCTGAAGGCGGGGGTGGAACCGAGGCTTTTTGTTTCGGCTGAGTTGGATTTTGGGTTAAGGGGCGTTCGGTACTCACGGTACGTTGACCTTGTGGCAAGTCTTCTTCCAACTCGAAGTCCGATTCCGGGATGGAGACAAGGTCCTCTTGGTCTTCCTCGGCCCCTTGTGCGTCGAATTGTTGCTCGGATCATTCACCGAAGATGTCCGGCGTGTATTCGACATTTTGACTCTGCATCTCGCGACGTCGAGCCAGACGATCACGTAGCGTTTTCTTCGATTGGAATGATTTGCACGCGTCGCAGTCTTGTTCGTTGTGCTCCGGAGACGAGCACAAGTTGCACACTTTGTGCAAGTCGGTGCGCGTATACTTGGCGCGACACCGAGGGCAGAACTTAAATGGAATCCGTTCCATCGACTGCGAAGCGGACAGACTCGTTTAGGCCAGACGGCCTTTCCAAGATCTTCGATCACAATAGAGGTTTTCCTCGACGGATACGATACGTGGAGAAGTGGGATACGCGTTCGAAACAATACCGACGTGGGTAGAGTGGATTGCGCACAGAGGGGAACCCGAAGAAACGGTTTCGAAGCGGAGCGCAGCAATACACGTCCGAACCCGATGGCGGAAAAAAACAATCTAACAATGGAGTCGATGCCCATGCGCAAGATCACCGAAAGGAGGAGTCCCCTACCTCGTGACTGGAAAGACTTCGTCAAAGAAAAACAACTTGCAAACATCCGGACCCACAACTAGATGGCAGGAGTATGCAAAACATGAGATCTACAGCTCACATGCCTCGAACATAAGTTTATATAGCATTTCTGTCAAATAGACAATGCACTCCTTTAGTGTTTCATCATAGCCTTTTATTTTCAAATAAAAAGGCAAGTAATAGCAGGCAATTAGCCCATAGGTTGCATAGATAAAACCACACCAGTAATAAACTGGCGCCGTGCCTTTAAGACCTCCAAGACCTCCCTGCTCCCATCATGCCCCACAGGTGACAGTTAGGTCAGGTCAGGTTTCAGGGACATTATAGTTACGAATTAGCATTTTAAAAACCTTAGTAATTCACGGAAAAAAACAAAGGTTAGAGGGACGTTGTAGCTAGTCTGACATTTCATTTGTACAAAACCAGCCGTTATAGTTACCTGAGCTAACTATAAACCGCGCCCCCCAATGCACTGCTGATGACGTCACACATTACATCACTCATGACATGGAAAGTGACCGCTGATATCATCCAGTGACTGTGAGGGTTTCTAAAAAGTTTAAGAATGATATATATATATATCTATCGAATGGAGTTCGCCAACAACATCCAATCCGCAGGGAAAAGACGAAACCGGACCCTTTACTTGGTGCTGATGTAATTTTATTTAATATGCCCCGCACCACCGCCACGACGCGTTTCGACCTTCCAGAGGTCTTGTTCACATAACGCGCTGCTATGTGCCATACCTTTTTAAAGTGCATAGTGCAAACACTCGTGACCTGTCACATGACAGCTAAACATAGAAGAAACATTAAATATAAGGTCTTTCTTTTAGCACGTTTTTAACTTCATAGAGCCTGCCCTGATTAAGGTTTATATAACGGACATTACAAATGGTAATTAAATAAACATACCAACATACAGATATATAAATATATAAATACATAAAATATATAATATATAAATATATATACATATACAACGTGAATACTTAAAACTAAATTCATTTAAAAGCATCACCTGAGTTCGCACAACATTATCATACAAAATTATACGAACGGGCAAAGATTTAAAAAGGTCATAAAAACATCAAAAAAATAAATTGATATTAATCATGGACCTTCCATAACCCTCATCAATATTGCGTTATAGGGTGGATTCCGCTATAAACTATATAAAACCATCTGTTAACACGAGTCTTGTGTGGCTAAAAACTGAATAAAGCCCCAAGTGGGCATCGACCATACTTCTATGCAATCCTATAAAGTGCTAGTGCTAAACAACTTTCCTTACAGTGCCACCTAATAAAGTGCAAAGTGCAAAAATTCAACAAGGTTAAAAACTAGAAGCAGCATATTGATAAAGTGTAAACAGTTAACAGAATTTTCATCATACTCCAAAGGAGAAAGAAAGGGCAACATATCATTACAGGCAAGTAAAAAAATCTTCACTCGAGTTCATACCAGAAGGAGCCTTACTATCCAGTTCTAAAATATATCTTGTCTCTAATAAACGGAGGAATGATTCACGGTTACCTCCCCTTCTCAACGGTAAAACTGCGTCCACCACAAAATATTTTAAAAGACCTGAATTCTGGTTGTGAACTTCCTTAAAATGTCTAGCAACGGGGTACAGGGGATCATAGTTTTTGATAGCCCTGATGTGCTGGAGTATCCTCTTGTGGACCTGCAGCTTAGTGCTCCCCACATACCGCAGGCCACAGGGACACTCCAGCACATATACTGCGTATTCCGTTTTGCATGTCAGAAATTTAGTAATCAGTACAGCCTCTGTTCTAAAAGGACAGGTATATGAAGTAGTACTGACTGCATATTTGCATGCCTTACATGATGGACATTTCACAAAACCCTTACGGGAAGATAACCAATTTTTAGGTGTTATCACTTCTGGGCTGCCTTTTACCAGCATATCACTCATAGATCTTGCCTTTCTAAATGTAATATCCGGGGTTTTAGATGTCAACTCTCCTAATATTAGATCATTACGCACCAATGCCCAATTTTTGTTGAAGATTTTTCGAATTTGCCCATGCTGAGAATTATATGTAAGGATCATACGCGTAGTCTGATCTAAAGATGTGTTGTCATCGCTCTGAGTAGAAGATTTTACTGCAAGAGTGTCTTCCCTTGCAACATTGTTAGCCTTGGCGATGGCAGTATCTATAGTCCGGGCTGTATAACCCCTAGCCAGGAATCTATCCCTACTCTCTTGTTGGGCTAGGTAACATTCATCCGAGGTGCTGCAAATGCGTTTAATACGCAGCATCTCACCATAGGGTATACTCTGGATAAGGTGTCTGGGGTGATGGCTGGTAGCATGCAACACAGTATTCCCAGCCGTGGGTTTCCTGTGTAATTTGGATTCCACTTTTCCTTCCCCAATAAATACCTCAACATCTAAAAAGTAAACCCTTTCTCTACTCATGGTCGCAGTGAAATGTAAGTTGAGGTTATTCGAATTGATCTGTTCAATAAACTGGAGTGCCAGATCTTCAGGGCCCCTCCAGATTAGGAACAGATCTATATACCTATACCAGCAACCTATATGTTGGTTCATAACTTCAGCAAAGGTGTTGGATAGGACCCGCTCCTCCCAAAGCCCCATATGCAAACAGGCATAACTTGGGGAGAAGCAAGCCCCCATCGCAACACCTCTGGTTTGCTGGTACACTTGGTTATTAAATAGGAAACAATTATTTTCCAGACACATCACTATCATATCTACTAGCATCTTATTGTGCATATACAGGCTCATTGGTCGTTTGTTTAAAAAATGCTCGATGGCCTTAATACCATCCTGATGCCTTATGCTAGTATATAGTGACGTAGCGTCTAATGTTATTAAAACACACTCAGAATCCCATCTAACCTCCTTTAACTTACGCAAAAAATCACTCGTGTCTTGCAAATAGGAAGGTAATGCACGTACAAAGCTCTGTAAAAAATAATCGACATATTTGGAAGTTTTTTCCATGAGACTGTTACATGCAGATATGATAGGTCTGCCAGGCGGTTTGTCTCTACACTTATGAATTTTTGGAATGAAATATAAAACCGGCATTGTAGGGTAATCATTTTTTTTAAATTTAAACTCATCCGAGCTTATTAACCCTCCACTTTTCCATGCTAAAAGTTTAGTGTAATAGTTATTTTGAGCCTGCCTGACACATTGCATATTGCTTCTCCGATAACAGTCTGTCATTAAGCTGGGACATAGCTTCCTCCATATACACATCTCTTATCCACAAGACCACATTACCCCCTTTATCAGATTGTCTCACAATGATGTTATCTTGTGCTTGCAACTTTCTCATCAGTTGGAAATAAGAATTGTTTTTCCGGCTGACGTTTCGTTGGGCGCATAGTGTGGTCTTGTACAGTTTTTTCAAGTCTGTTGTTATTTGCTCATGGAAAATATCCAAATTGTCATGGAGCATAACAGGTTGAAAAGTCGATTTGGGCTTGAACGGTGTATGGATTGAATCACCGATTCTTTCCAACTCTCTGGAATTATCACCATTGTATTGTTCACCTTGAAGTTGGTGTAAATCTAATAATAAATCCACATCACCTGCCACCAGCAATGTTGGACTGGTGCTGCTCACTGTAAGTTGTGCCCGAGGATTTTTGTTGGGCTTAGTCTGTAACAGATGATATTTCTTCAATTTCAGTTTGCGAATGAACCTAAAAACGTCCATGCGTGTTTCAGCGTAATTGAAATTACTCTCGGGACTATATGAGAGGCCAAGTGCCAGGATTTGTTTCTCAGCCATGTTTAGATTGATATTAGACAAGTTCATCACTGCATTGGAATTGGTAATGACGCGGTTTGTTTTTAATTGCGTTTCCACCTCGCATTTGCTGATATCTTGTTGTAAGGCTGTTTTCCGCCTGCCACGGCATTGACGTCTTTCTCTACGTTTTTGATTGTTTCTTTGGCATTTTGTTTTCTTTGCAACCGGGGACGCAATGTTTGTCTCCGATCTTGACGACAAGATGTATTGAAGAATGAGTGGGTGTATGAGTGTCTGTATGGATGATTCAGTGGGTGCGTGCGTATAAGTGAGTGATTATACGTGTCTCGGTGAATGTATGGGTGAGTGACTAATCTGTGTGAATGTCTGTATCAGTCTGTCATTTGGTGTGTAAGTGGCTGCATGGGTTGGTGAGTAGCTACATGAGTGTCTATATGGGTTATTGATTTGTTGTCGGAGTACCTGTATGGGTGCCTGACCGTATGTGTGGGTGGCTGAGGGGGTGTGTGACTCCTTGCGTGGATGTGTGAGTGGGTGATTCCCTGGGTGTATGGGTTCATGAGTCAGTCTGTGATGGGCTGTATGGGTTCATGAGTGTGCGTATGGCTGTGTCGGTGAGTGAATGGATGACTCGGTGGTATATGGGTGAGTAACTGCATATGTGAAAGGTAGTATATACGAGTGTTGGAGTATATAAGTGACTGTATGTGTGAGTGAGTGTGAGAGTGGCTGTATGGATGAGTGTGTGTTTGCATCAGTGATTGTATAAGAGTAAGTATGTGTTAGTATCTGCATGAATACGTGAGGTGGTGTGTGTATAACTATACGTAAGTGGCAGTGTGATAGACTCTTTGGGTGAGTGACTAGGTGTGTGAGTAGCTCTATGGGTGAATGGCAGTGTAGGAGTGTCTGTATAGCTGTATGAGTGGATATATCAGTGGCTGTATTGGTGAGTGACTGGGTGTATGACTAGTAGTGGATGTGTGTGTAGACCTATGAATCAGCAAGTGGGTATGAACGTACTGGTATTGGTGTGTCTATGGTTTTGAGAATGGTAGTCTGAAATTTGGAATGGGTGTAAGAAAGGTTATATTCGGGTGTGAGTAGGTGCATCAGAGATTATGTGGATGATGTCATGAGTGATGTCATTTGAGATCTAATCAGTGATGTCACTGACCATGTCATGAGTGATGTAATATGTGACGTCATCAGCAGTGCATTGCGGGGGCGCGAGTTATAATTAGCTCCGCTAACTAGAACGGCTGAATTTCTCTGGTTTTGTACGAGTGAAATGTCAGATTAACTATAACGTCCCTTTAGCCTTTGGTTTTTTGTGTGAATTTGAGGTTTTTAAAACGCTAATTCCTAACTATAAAGTCCCTGAAACTTGTGCTTTTTTCAGTGAATTTCTATGGTTTTTTAACTAGCAGTCACGTTTGCAGAGTGGCGGAGAAAGGGGGCTGGGCCTCCAACCAGCGCTCAGGAATTCCGCTGCGTAGGACTTACTGGAAGTACCAGGAGGGCTTCTTGGCCCCCAAGGTCCCTCAAGAGTAAAGTGGACTTCATCCCCAACCAGTAGTGTGCCAGGAGGCGCGATTGCAGAGTGGTTGAAGTCCACTTTAGTCCTGAAGTCCTCAGGACACAAGGGGACCTCATCGCCCCACCAGTAGTGCGCCAAGAGGCGCGTTTTCAGAGTGGTGTAAAAAATGGGGCGTGGCCTCTGGCCACCTCTCAGCAATCCAGCTGTGTGGGGCTTACTGGAGGTAATAGGAGGGCTAGTTGGCCCCGAGGGACCCTCAGCATAGAAGGGGACTTTATCCACCAACCAAGAGCATGCCAGGAGGCGCGCTTCAGAGTAGTGCAGAGTGGGAGCGGGGCCTCCGGCAAGTTGGCGGCTTCGTTTTGTTTCCTATTTTAGGAAGGTGGGGCTGTGTGCCCCCCCCCCCTCCCCTTGATCCTTTTTGGGCCCTAGGGATCCCATTCCCCAGGGCCTGTCCCATTTAAAAAAAATAAAAATAACACTGTATGGGGCCCCCTCCCCTCCGCGGCCGATTTCTGACCATTTTTTAAATTTATTTTATAATTCCTTTTAAGGGCGGCTGTGTGGCCCCCCTTCCCTGGGCCAGTTTGGGCCCCAGAGACCCCATCCCCCGGGGCCGGCCCTCTATTAATTATTTTTAATTTTTGAAGGGGTGCCGCGCAGCCCCCCCTTTCTGCGGCCAATCTTGCTCCAGTGCCCCATCCCCGGGGCCCGGCCATTTTTTTATTTAAATTAAAAAAAGGTAGGGGGGCCTAGCACCCCCACTCCCGGGCCATTTTCGGCCCCGTGGACCCAATTCCCCAGGGCATGGCCACAAGGTTGGGGACCGAGGGAGAGCTTCAAGGCCCCCCGTGGTCCCTGCCGGCTCCCCGCCTCCTGCGGGAGCCGGTATTGCTTTTGGGCAGAGGGAGCTGCAAACATGCAGCTCCCTCTGCTCAAAAGCAATTCTGCTTCGCTTCATGGAAGCGAGAGCATTTTCCATGCTCTCGCTTCCATGAAGCGAAGCAGAGTTTGCTATGGCATGGCGGGAGCAGTGCTCCTGCCATGCCATAGCAAACTGCAATGTCCCGGGGGAGGGCACCCCGGGACATTGCTGGAACCGGCCCTGGGGGGGGGTGGCGGTCCCCAGGGCCATGAAGGGCTCGTGGAAAGGGGCAATTTTTGATAGTCGGAGACCTCCCATCTTCTCTGTAGCCCTGGGGAGGTGGTGGTCCCCTAGGCTGAGGGTCTGTAACGGACCCCCGCCTTTACTTTATGGGTTTCCGGAGTAGCGTGCTACTCGCCCCAAAAAAGCGCTTCAACACCCCATCAGGGGTAACAAGCGCTATATAAATACAAACCTTTTTTCCCTCTTCTATCCTTCCGCTATCCTTCTGAATCCAAATAATTGACTAACCTATCCACCACTTAAATCACTTTCTTATTTCACTATACTAATTCAACACTAATCCTTTATGGGTTCTGGAGTAGCGTGCTACTCGCCGAAAAAGCGCTTTGACGCCTCGTCAGGGGTAGTAAGCGCTATATAAATGCAATTACAATACAATACTTGATTTGTGCCCCAGGGAGGTGGTGGTCCCTGGGGGGGCGCGTTGCCCCTGCATTTTATTGAAAATAGTCCCGGGGAGGTGCCCCCCCCCCCCACACATTCATTTTAGAAAGAAAGCCCCGGGGAGGTGGCAGTCCCCAGGCTGCATGGGAGGGGAAGGAGCCATTCACACCCTTTGATTAGAAATTAAGCTCCAGGGAGGAGGCCGTCCCCGGGGGCTGAGGGGGGGCCGCGTAGCCCCCGCATAAATTCTATATGCCCCGGGGAGGTGGCGGGCCCCCGCATCTTATTTGTAATTGCCCCCGGGAATTGGCCCACCTGGGGGCTTAAAGAAAACGAAGCGCGGGAGACTGAGCTTTATTTTTATTTTTTTTAAATGTCGTCAGGATTTGCAGACCCAACGCGTCTACTGCCAAATTATTTTTTAAATGCTTCTTTTGGCCCTGGGGGTCCTTGTGGGACCCTTTGAGCTAGCCTAGGGGGTCAGGGTGTTTCTACCCGGCCCCCTTTTCTTGATATTTAACCTTTTTTCACCTTTTTTTCTTGTGACTCGGTTCAACCGGGCTGTAGCCGTGTCTAAAGTTTCCTATGGAAATTAATTAACATTAGTTTTGATAATTTGGCAAACATTCGTCAAACGGCGCTAAAGATATTGGCAAACGAAAAACGCTTTTTGAATAGAAACAAGGTCCTAACTATAACTACCTACTGGCGACTGCCAGTAGGTAAATATGTATGTTTGAAGGTACTATGTACGTGTTTGACTACACATACATCTATGGATTATGTTACTTACCCAGTAAGCATCTGTTCTTGGCATGTAAAGCTGTAGATTCACATGCTTTGCATTCTCCTACCATCTAGTGTTAGGTCCGGATGTTTGCAAGTTATTTTTCTTTGAAGAAGTCTTTCCCAGTCACGAGGTAAGGTGACTCCTCCTTTCGGTAATAGTGCGCATGAGCATCGACTCCATTGTTAGATTGTTTTCCCGCAAGAGGGTGAGAATGGAGGAAGTAAGTATAGTACAGAGATGCCCATGCGTATGTAATGTAAATAATGCGAACTGCAACAACTACAGGAGCCCGGGGAGGTGGGTAAGCGCATGTGAATCTACAGCTCTACATGCCAAGGACAGATGATTACTGGATAAGTAAAATAATCTGTTCGAGGCATGTGTGCTGTAGATACACATTCTTTGCATAGACTAAATAGCAGTATTCTCCCAAAGCGTAACCGGTAGGTGTTGCAGCTGTTTAAAAAAGTGTCTTTAGCAGTGCCCTACATTGGCTATTTGACGTGCTAACACATCCACACAATAGTGCTTAGTAAATATGTGTGGTGTGGACCATGTTGCTGCCTTACAAACGTCAGCTATAGGAATGTTACCTAAAAAGGCCATAGATGCTCCTATTTTACGAGTGGAATGTGCTCTAGGAGGTATGGATAAAGTTCTTTAAGCTTTAGCATATTAAGTTTGAATGCATTTAAAAATCCATCTTGAAATACTAGATTCAGAGATAGGATTGCCTTTGTGAGGTGTAGCAAATGCAACAAACAGTTGTTTTGTTTTACAAAAATCTTTTGTCCTTTCTATATAGTCCACCAACGCTTTCCTGACATCAAGTGTGTGAAGAGCTCGTTCTGCTACAGAATCAGGTTGAGGGAAGAACACAGCAACTCAACTGATTGGTTAATATGAAAAGCAGAAACCACCTTTGGAAAGAATTGTGGGTTGGTGCGAAGAAGTATTCTATCTTTATGAAGCTGAAATAATGGTTCTTCTAAGGTTAATGCTTGTAGCTCACCAACTCTCCTTAATGAAGTGATGGCAATGAGGAAGGCAACCTTCCATGAAAGAAACTGTAACTGACAATTGTGTAATGGCTCAAAAGGTGGACCCCATGAGTCTTGTAAGCACAATGTTCAGATTCCAAACTGGTGCAGGAGATACCCTAGGTGGTATTACTCTTTTAAGGCCCTCCATAAAGGCTTGAATTACTGGAGCTTTAACCCCTTATGTGCTTCGGACGGCCCCTGGCCGCCCGACGTCACGGTGGGCGTGTGCGGAGGACGGCCGGGGGCCGTCCGAACTCCGCCCACTCAATAAAAAGCCCGCACAGCGCGAAAATTCGCGCGGAACGGGTTAAACAAAGATAAATGTCTGTTTTGCAAGTATGCGGCTACTGCCGCAAGGTGCAATCGAATGGATGTGTAGGCTAGACCAGCACGCTGTAGATGCAAAAGGTAACAAATAATTTTTGGGATAGAGGCATCTAGCGGATCAATATTGTTGTTACAATATACAACACATCTTTTCCATTTTGCTGCATAACATGCTCTGGTGGTAGGTTTTCTTGCTTCCTTAAGAATAGTCATACAATTTGGTGGCAAATTTAAGTATCCAAACTCTATGACTTCAGGAGCCAAATCACTAGATTGAGCTCCTTGGTGTTTGGTTGTCCGATGTCTCCATGGTTCTGAGTGATAAGTGTGGAGCTGAGATGCAGCTTTTGATGTGGAACCACTGATAGTTCCAAGAGTGCGGTGAACCACAGTTGACGGGCCCATGTGGGAGCCACTAAAATCAGTGTGAGGGATGTGTGCCTGAGCTTCCGAGGCGGAAAAGCATAGGCAAATATCCCTGACCAATTCATCTATAGGGTATTGCCTTTGGATAGAGGGTGTGGGAACCAGGAGGCGAAGTTTGGTCATTTTGAGTTGTCCACTGTGGCGAACAGATCTATTTGTGGAAATCCCCACTGTTAAAAGAATGGAAGGAGAACTTGGGGAAGAAGTTCCCACTCGTGTATTTGTTGCCGCATCCTACTGAGGAGGTCAGCAATTTGATTGTTCACTCCTGGGAGGTGCTCTGCCAGAAGAGGAATTCTGAGATGGATTGCCCAGCGCCAAATGGTCTGAGAGAGGTGTGACAGTTGCAAAGAGTGCCCCCCCTCCCCCGTTTTTGTACATAGGACATAGCTGTCATATTGTCTGTGCGGACTAAGACAACTTTCCCTATGAGGTGAGACTGAAAAGCTAGAAACTCTAGATAGTTGATGTGAAGACTTTTGTGCTTGTTGTCCCATAGTGTCTGAATTGTAAAATTGTGGAGATGGGCACCCCAACCTGACGGAGATGCATCTGCTGTTAGCACGATATGTGGAACAGGGTCGATGAAGGGCAGCCCTTTTGATAAGTTTTGTGTGTTCCACCACAGCAGAGAGCGATGGGTGCGGCTGTCTACCAACACTAGATCTGTTAATTGACCCCGAGACTGATTCCACTGTCGTGCTAAGCATTTTTGTAAGGGGGACCATGTGTAACCTTGCATGAGGTACTACTGCAATGTGTGATGCCATCATTCTTAACAGTTGCATGAAGGTCCTGACTGCTAAGTATTGGTTGGTTTGAAACTGTAGTAAAGTTTGAATATTTCGAATTCTGGCTGCATTGGGAGAGGCTAGAGCTGTGCGAGTGTTTAGAGTCGCTCCCATATAGTACTGCATCTGTGAAGACTGAAGATGAGACTTCTGTGCATTGTCTGTGAAACCCAATTGGTAGAGTACGTCTAATGTAGTCTGAGTGTGTTGTAAACACTTTTTTTGTGTGCTGGCTTTGATGAGCCAGTCGTCTAGGTATGGGAAGACATGAATCTGTTGTCTTCTGAGATGTGCTGTAACTACTGCTAGACATTTTGTGGATACTCCGGGAGCAGTAGTTACTCCGAATGGGAGTACTTTGAACTGATAGTGTTTTCCTGCTATCACAAATTTGAGATATTTGCGATGTGCTAGGTGAACCGGAATGTGAAAGTATGTGTCTTTTAAGTCCAGTGTCGACATAAAATCGCCTTGCTGTGGAAGTACTTGTTGAAGCGTGACCATGTGGAAATGTTCTGATAGTATGGACAGATTTAATGTCCTTTGATCCAAAATTGGTCTTAAGGAGCTGTCCTTTTTGGGGATTAAAAGGTACAGAGAGTAAACCCCTGAACATTGGTACTGTAGCGGAACTGGGTCTATGGCTCCTTTTGCTAAAAGAGCTTGTACCTCTTGTTTGAGAAGCAGCAGGTACTCTGATGAGTTTGTGAGTGCGAGGTGGAATATTGGGAGGTTTGCTGGTGAGCTCCAGGCAATAACCATGTTGGATAATGTCTAGCACCCATTTGTCTGATGTTATGGATTCCCAAATGGGGAGAAATTGTTTAAGCCTTCCCCCTGACAGGTGTTAAATGATCAGGGGACGTGTTGGCAAGTCACTGTTTATTGGGGGAAGGGGAGTTGCGCGTTGGCGTGGTATTACCCCTACCTTCCTCTGTACCCTCCTCTGTAGAAGCCTCTAGAGGAAGAGGGTTGCATTTTGGACTTGTATGAGAAAGCGTTAGGGAATGAGGATGTAGTTTTGGACCCTCCCCTATAAAATGAGCAGCGAAAAGAGCCTCTGCTTGATGGAGACTGAAGCGCTCCCATGGATTTCGTCACGTCCGTCACTTTTTTCATCTTTTCTAAAGCCTCATCAACTTGAGATCCGAAAAGATGTTGCTTGTCAAAGGGGGTATTTAAAATAGATTGCTGGACTTCTGGTTTAAAACCTGAAATCCTAAGCCAGGCATGTCGACGTAAAAGAATGCTGGTGTTGACTTCTCTTGCTGCGGTATCAGCAGCATCTAGAGCACATCTAATAAAATAATTAGATACAAGTTTTCCTTCTTGGACTAGTTCTTGTGCCTTTTTCTTGTGCTCTTCTGGGAGGTATTGAATTAGGCCTTCCATCTCGTCCCAGGGTGCCCTGTCATACCTAGCTAGTCGACCCTGCATGTTGGCAATACGCCAGTGGTTAGAGGCTTGAGCAGCCACTCTTTTACCGGATGCGTCAATTAATTTAGACTCTTTATCTGGGGGAGATGCATCTCTAGAGGCCTGTGAGTTTGCCCTTCTATGAGCATTAGAAACTACCAGCGAGTCTAAGGGTAGCTTTCCTTTAATAAAAACAGGATCAGATGGTGATGGTTTGTATTTCTGGTCAACCCTAGGTGTTAAAATACGGGCACGAACAGGGTCTTTAAAAATCTCATCTGCATGCCTCATCATGCCTTTCAACATAGGGAGACTGACTAGTCGTATGTAAAGACCCTAGTGTCTCAAATAAAAAGTTGTCATCCAAAGCCTCTTGGTGCAGTGTAACTCCATGATAAGCTGCTGCTCTTGAAAATCACTTCTTGATAATATACATCATCTGAAGGTGAAGGTTTTGCAGGGTATAAATCTGGATCATTAGCCATGGGTGGATCATTATCATCATACCATGGATCTGTTGGTAAAGGAACATTGTCATCGTCATCATCAATATATCCTAAATCAGGCTGTGTATGAGGAGACCCCTGTGGTGTTACGTGTAGTGGATCTGAGGCTGGCAGTTGTAGTAATGATGAAGATGGTGGAGGGGATGGCAAAGTAGGGTGGGTAGGACTGGTAGCAATGTCCCTCTTCTTCTTAAGAGGAATCTTATACCCACTGTCCTCTGAAGTAACTTTTCTTTTTAAAGGAGTTTTAGCTAAAATGTGTCCAGTATCTGGGTTGATGTATAGCTTTTTCTCTTTTGGGTCTAATATTGTCCTTCATGACATCCACGGTCGTTCCGGGGTATCTTGTTTTGATTTCGGCTCCGAAGTTTACGGTGCTGAACCAGACTTTTCCCTTTTATCCTTTGAAGCAGAAGGTTTTGGTTCCGAAGCAGACTTGTGTTTCGAAGCGGAAGATTTAGACTCTGAACCAGATTTGTCTTTTGGAGTGGAATGTTTTGGATCTGAAGAAGATTTATCTCGACTTGATCCCGAGCCGGAAGGCTTGACGAACAAGTTACTTACCTTCGGTAACAATGTATCTGTAAGAGACATATGTTAGTTATAGATTCCTTACCTTAGAATTACCCCCAGGCGGCAGGCTGGATTCGTAGATTTTTCTTTATCAGTACCCCTGCGCATCGGTAGGTGGCGTCGGTCGACTCCGTGTCAGTCGTTGGCGTCGTGATTGCCCGAATGACGTTGCGGTGTCTACTTCAGGACACGACTTTCCACGCCAGAAGCGCAGAGTCATGCAAGACACTGACCACTGGTGCACATAACTAGGACCCTGGATGGGTGTCCCTATCCCTAGAAGTCAGTTCACAGAACGGTGAGGATGGGTGGGGCGGTAAGGAATCTATAACTAACATATGTCTCTTACAGAGACATCGTTACCGAAGGTAAGTAACTTGTTCATCTGAAAGAGACTGTTAGTTATAGATTCCTTACTTTAGAATAGATACCCCAGCAATGCCAACCCCGGAGGTGGGTCTATGAACTAAGTTCACACCAGAAAGTCCTGGAGAACAGAACGGCCAAAATAGCCGTCTCTCCGGACTTGGCTGTCTAGGCAATAATGTTTGGTGAACGTGTGCAGGGATGCCCAAGTGGCCGTCTGACTGATGTCAACGAGTGGGACTCCACGCCCCAAGGCAGTAGTAGCTGCCATAGCCCTGGTGGAGTGGGCACGCAGTTCCACTGGAGCTTCCTTTTTCGTGAAGGAATAGCAGATTTTAATGCATAGGACAACACGTCGAGAGATGGTGTGTTTTTGCACAGCCCGACCTTTCTTGGCGCCCACATAGCCAACAAAGAGTTGATCGTCCACCCGGAAATCTTTTGTGTGGTCTAGATAGAAAGACCGCACACGTTCTGGGTCCCGATGGTGGTGTCTCTCCTCCTCCTTGGGAGGGTGCGGAGGTGGGCAAAGTGATGGTCTGTCCTATGTGGAAAGAGGTAACCACTTTGGGGAGAAAAGAGGGTCATGTGCGAAGGGCTACTTTGTCCCGATGAACAGCAAGAAAAGGAGGTTTTGAGGACAGAGCTTGAAGCTCACTCAGTCTGCGAGCAGAGGTGATGGCGACAATGAAGGCAGTCTTCAGAGTGAGGAGTCTGATAGGGCAGTTATGGAGAGGCTCGAAGGGAGCACACATAAGGTTCATCAAGACAAGATTCAAGTCCCACTGGGGCATTGTGAAAGGAGAAGGAGGAAAGAGATGAGCAATTCCCTTTAGAAATCTATTTACAGCAGGGGACTTGAAAAGAAAAGGCTGATCAGGAAGGTGGAGAAAGGCAGATATGGCCGAAAGGTAGCCTTTAAGAGTGCCCAGGGCAGAGCCCTGCTGTGCTAAAGAAAGGATGAACAAGAGTACCTCCGAACGAGGGGCAGAAAGGGGATCCACAGCCTTTGCTGTGCACCATGCCACAAACTTGTTCCATCTACAGGCGTATACAGACTTGGTTGAGGGTTGCCTGGCTGCCAAGATGACATTACAGACTTCGGGCGGAAGGTCAAAAGCTGTAAACTGCTACCGCTCAATCTCCACGCAAGGAGGTGGAGGCTGGACAGGTTCGGGTGAAGGACCGTCCCCTGCTGCTGCGACGGAAGATCCTCCCGAAGAGGCAGTCTGATCAGAGGATCAATGGCCATGCTCAAGAGCTCGGGGTAACAGACTCTTTGTGCCCAGTCCGGAGCCACAAGAATGACTTGAGCCTGGTCGCGCTTGATCTTCAGCACTCGGGCCAGAAGTGGTACGGGTGGAAAGGCGTACAGGAAGCCCACTCGTGACGAAAAGCGTCGCAGAGCGAGTGCCGCCTTGGAAATTCTAGCGCGCAGAACTGCTGACACTGCGCTTTCTCTTCGGTGGCGAACAGATCTAACCAAGGCTCTCCCCACTGCTGAAAGAGAACTTGCACCACCTCCGAATGAAGATGCCATTCGTGACCCATCATGCACCGACAGCTGAGCTGGTCTGTCCTGGCGTTCAGAGAACCTGCCAGGTGTTGAACCACCGGGGACATGCCCTGATGTTCCAGCCATGTCCAAAGGCGAAGAGCCTCTTGAAATAGGGTCCACGACCCCACCCCGCCCTTCTTGTTGCAGTACCACATGGCTGTGGTGTTGTCTGTGAACACCTGCACTACTCTTCCTTTGATAGAGGCAAAGAATGCCTTCAGTGGCAGACAAATCACACGGAGCTCCAGAAGGTTGATGTGGAGGCCGGACTCTGCCAGAGACCATAGTCCTCTGATCTCCGCCTCTCCCAGGTGGCCGCCCCATCCCAGGAGTGACGCATCGGTCACCACTGTCAGCTCTGGGTGGGAAAGGGAGGGGGATCTGCCGCTGACCCAATCTTGGTCCGCTAACCACCATTGCAATTGACGTGCAGTCCCCACCGAGATCTGGACGACGTCAGAAAGATTGCCCTGATGCTGCGCCCACTGAAATTTCAAGTCCCACTGCAGAGCCCGCATATGCCGCCTGGCATGATCCACCAGCAGGATGCAGGAAGCCATGAGGCCTAGAAGCCTCAGGGTCATTCTCACCGAACTCCGGGATAGAGGATGAAACATCGGTATCAAAGCCCGAATATCCCGGACTCGCTGTTCAGGAGGATAAGCCTGAAACTGCGCCGTATCCAGAACCGCTCTGATAAAAAGGAGCTTCTGAGAGGGAATCAGGTGTGACTTCGGCACGTTGATAGTAAACCACAGCGAATGCAGGAGGTCCGCCGTAGTCTGGAGGTGGGAGACGACAGCCTAGGGTGAGCTCGCCTTAAACAGCCAGTCACAGAGATAGGGGAAAACTGGAACCCCTAATCTGCACAGATGAGCTGCGACCACCGCCATCAATTTCGTGGACACCAGAGGGACGTTGGTAAGGCCAAAGGGGAGCACGGTGAACTGAAAATGCTCGTGGCCTACCATGAACCATAGGTAATGCCTGTGGGCTGGCAGGATGGGGACATGGGTCCTGCAAGTCCAACGCTACCATTCAGTCTCTGGGGTAGAGGGCAGACATTACCTGAGCCAACGGGAGTATCTTGAACTTCTCCTTCCGGAGAAAGCGGTTGAGTGCCCTGAGGTTTAAGATAGGACGCAGGCCTTTGTCCTTCTTGGGTACCAGAAAGTAGTGGGAGTAGCAGCCACGACCTACTTCTGGCACAGGGACCCCTACGATAGCTCCCTTGGACAAGAGAGCTGCAACTTCCTGGTGGAGAAGGGCCAAGTGATCCTCCGACATGCGATGGAAGGATGGTGGCATGGAGGAAGGGGTAGTCTCGAAGGGGAGGGAGTAGCCCTTTCGGACTATGTGCAAAACCCACATGTCCAACGTGATGGTGTGCCAGTGGGGGAGGTGATGACAACTGCTGCCGCCCACTGGCCTCTGGTGGCCCTGAAAGGTCAGAGTAGGAGGGTTTGGAGGCTGCTGCAGGGGGGGTTATGGGTGGACTGGCCCGCTCGCTGTCCACAGACCCGTCACGCACAGGCTGGGCAGCTTGCGTGAACAGCTGGCTAGACTGGGCCGAACGTGGTGGGGCACCCCTTCCGTAGCCACGAAAGGGGCCAAAAGCAGACTGCGTGGGGAGAGAGGTCGCCGCGACGCCCAAGGATCTGGCTGTAGCCCTCGAATCCTTAAAGCGCTTGAGCGCAGCGTCTGCCTTATCACCGAAAAGGCGACGGCCATCAAAGGGCATGTCCAGTAAGGTGGATTGGGCATCCCCAGACAAACCAGACATCCTCAACCAGGCATAGCACCTCAGGGCTACTGACGTGGAAACCGTTCTGCCCAGTGATTTGGCGGTATCCAGCCCACATCTGATTGTGAATTTGGCTGCGTCTCTACCCGGTGCCACTGCGCAGGTGAGAATGGCCCGGGCCTCCACCGTGCACTGTGGCAGCACCTGCGCAACCGTATCCCACACTGTATGGGTATAACATCCCAAGAGGCATGAGTATTCACAGACCGCAGCGCTAGGCTGGTGGAAAAAAACATCTTCCCAAGATGGTCCAGCTTCTTGGATTCCCTATCTGGGGGAGCAGTAGGGAATGCGCCCTTAGAGGATGAGGCTTGGATCACCAAGCTCTCGCGGTCGGGTGTTGGGAGAGGAAAAGTGGGTCGCCGGGGCCAGGCGGTGGTGTCGGGCAATCATCCTGTCCACAGGAGCCCCTGTGCTGGGCTTGGACCAAGTGCCCAGAAGGAGGGCAGAAGGGGTTCAGAAGAAGCTGCCGCAGGTTGAAGCACCTCCGTCAGGAGGTTAGTCCTGACTGCCACTGTAGGAAGCTCCAGGCCCAAGACCTCAGCTGCCCTACGCAACACCACTGCATATGATGCTCCCTCCTCCGTAGCCACGGTAGGGGGAGAAAGTATGCAAAGGTCTAGGGAGGAATCCAGACCACTGGTGTCACAGGTCCTCTCGCCAGTCCGGCACATCAAGTTGGTCAGCTAAAGGGTCCACAGACCCCTCCCAGTCCTCCTCACCCTCCTCTGGTCGCCAATCAGGCCTAAAAGGAACACTTGGAATGAACAGTGGCACAAAAGTGCCCTCCGGTGCCAGTTCCGACCGAAGTTGGCACCTGGTCCACGTAGAGGGTGAGGCTGGGGTCGGCACCAGTCGGGGGCATGACTGGCACCGGGGGCGTCGTCATCGGGATCGGTGCCGGGGAACGTACCGTGAGGTCGACCGGCATTGATCCGGATCCAGGCCTGGATCCTTGGGGGGCCTCTGGCACCGGTATCGAAATCCCAGGGCCCCCAACCAAGTCTGCGGGGCTTGAAGGTGCGCCGGCTGAGTCGGGCTGCCCAAAGATGCCGTGAAGCGCTTCGTAGAAAGCACGAAGCTGGACAGGGGACGCTCCGGTACCGGGAAAAGGAGGGAAGCGCGGAGCCGTCCCAGGAACAGGCTCCGAAGACGGAGCTGGAGAGCGACGACGCTCCAGGTCCCGCGTCCCGTCGGCCGACGGACGGGGAGAAGGTGAAGAGCAACACTGCTTCTTCGCCTTCTTCGTGTGCTTCGACTTACCCGAAGACGTCGAAGACTTGGATGATGAATGATGGTGGTGGCTCCGTGACCGGTCCCGAGACCTTCCTCTCAACCGGGACCTCAAGCAACGCGGAGCTCACTGCCGGGCCTCCAACAACTTTCGGGACCGCTCCCGCAAAGACTTCGGATTCATGGCCCGGCAGTCGGAGCACGACTTCGGGTCGTGGTCGCGCTCCAGGCACCCAAGGCACACGAGGCGGGGGTCCGTAATCGACAGGCTGTTCCATGCCTCGCGCGGTTTGAACCCGGTCCATCAATGGGACATCCCTCATACACTGGAAGACTGAAAAAAAAAAAAGTAGGCAAAGTCGAGAAAACCCTTAGTCAAAAAAGGACTAAAGGGATAGCTCTTTCCGGATCTGCGCAAGGCTGGTGCAGAAAAAGAAAAAACTGCCGTCAGCGCGTAGGGGCAGCGTCTAAGACACCGCAACGTCATTCGGGCGACTACGACGCCAACGACGGACGCGGAATCAACCGACGTCACCTAATGACGCGCAGGAGTACTGCTAGAGAAAAATCTCCGGATCCAGTCTGACGCCTGGGGTAATTCTAAGGTAAGGAATCTATAACTAACAGTCTCTTTCAGATTATTTGCTTCGGTGCCGGGCCTGAGGGCGGGGAGTCAGAAACATCGTCTCGGTGCCGACTAAGGGCCGAAGGCAGGGGTTGTGCTGCAGCCTTATGTTTAGTGGAAGAGAGTTTATGTGGTAAGGATGCTTTAGTACTCACGGCACCCTGTCCCGCTGGAGCATCGTCGATTTCTAAGTCGGAATCAGATTCTGCGACCGGTAAGGCCCCCTCTTCTTCCGCATCTGTCGCTTCTTCGTATTCAGATTCTTCTCAGAAGATATCCGGAGTTTGTTGAGTGCTTTGGTGCTGCATTTCTCGTCGTCGAGCCCGAAGGGTCTTTTTCAATGGAAACGACCGAGAAGCCTCACAATGTTCTTCCTTGTGCTCCGGTGAGAGGCACAAGTTGCAGACTTGGTGTAGATCGGTGCAAGGGTACTTCGAGTGGCACATAGGACAAAATTTAAACGGAGTCCGTTCCATCGGCAGAAGGCTGGACCGATGCGGCTAGGCCCTAAGGCCGCCCACGACGTTTTTGACCGAAGATGGAAACTTTCCTGATTGAATCGATACGCAGAGAGATGGAAATGCGTATGATAACAATACTGTTGAGGGTACAGTGGATTGCGCACCGAGGGGAACCCGAAGGACTGTTTCGAACCGGAGCACAGCAATACACGTCCGAACCCGATGGCGGAAAGAAAACAATCTAACAATGAAGTCGATGCTCATGTGCACTATTACTGAAAGGAATAGTCACCTTACCTCGTGACTAGGAAAGACTTCTTCGAAGAAAAACAACTTGCAAACATCCGGACCCAACACTAGATGGCAGGAATATGCAAAGCATGTATCTACAGCACACATGCCTCAAACATATGTATTTTGGATATGCTCTGGGGTCCCCACATGTGGGTGGGACTATTCAGAGCTTATGACTATTGATGAGTATCCCCTGGAAGAGATCTAGTTGTACTCCTGGTATCTGTAAGCATGCCACCACCGGAGTCATTAACATTGTAAAGACTCTCTGAGGCTATGAGAGGCCAAATGGCATAACCTTGAATTGGTAGTGAGAGTTGCTCATTGCACTGCAAATCTCAGGTACTTTTGTGAATCCACTTGAATCGGCAAATTGAAATATGCATCTTGCAGATTGAGGGTTCTCAAATTTTTCTTTGATATTAACAGGATCACCATTTGAAGATGTAGAATTGTATCGTCCTTACGTGTTGACATGCTTGAAGTCCAACACTGTGCGCAATGTGGTGTTCCCTTTTGACACCAGGAAGAATAAAGAATGGAAACATTGAAATTGGACAGGTACTATGCCCCCTTTCTTTAACAAGGTATTTAACCCCACCTTGATTGCTTGTCTTCTGACTCAGAACTTCGGGAGAGGAGTTTTGAGGTGAGTCAATGTTATCACATACCCCTCTTCTACCACTAAAAGGGTCCAGTTGTTTGAAAGTGTTAGATACCTCGGGTCTGATTGAGGGTGATTCTTTCAAGATATTAGAGTTTCTGTGGGAAGATTTGTGAAGAGTTTAGCACCTTTGACTCTCACAGCCCAATAGGCAGCAATCTCATCGATCAGAGAACTCTATATTCAGCAAGAATATTAACCTTAGCAGTGAGGCTTTCAATGGGTTTTAGAAAGAGGAAGCTAGTGGTTCCCACTTCTATTCCATTCTGGGTCCTCTCCATTGTCCTCAAAGATTTACAGGGGAATCCAACTGAATCTCTACCTTAAGCCCTTTTCTTTCGCATTATAAAATGGACTTATTTTCTAATAGTGCTGAACATTTGGGAATTTCAGCCCTGAAATCAGTAATGAAGTAATTGCTTAATTTTAAGACATGCTTTGAACGCAAATTTATTTAGAGTCTTTGTGTTTTTGGAGTGTTGTTATATCCTCACCAGTGAAGATTGACAAGGAGGGAGTAATCTAACGTGGGGGCAAAGAATGTATTACTTACTGGTAATTTTCATTACTCTTAGACTAAGTACTTTTCTCGTTAGTCTTGCTCCTTCCTTTTACATCAAGTACCAAACCCCCCCCCCAAAAGAAAAACACCTACATCTCACTGATAACAGCTGTGATAGAAGCAGGAAGTGCAGGATGTAGGGGGGCTATAAGACGCTTTCAGGGAGGAAAAATAAAAGAAAGACTCAATAGTGAGAACTGTCTGATGGAAAAGAGGCCTCACTAGTAAAGACTGACTAGCAGGACTAAGCATAAGGATAATGAGGATTACCTATAAATAAAAGGCTCATTTTGAAACTGAACTTCCAAATATGCAACCAATCCAAAGTCCTTCCACATCAAAGACAGAAGAAAACACAAAACAAGCACTGTCCTAGACGTCTCGCCTTTTGGACCTATTGGCTTTGCTAATAGTTTTTAGCGATGCTTTGCAGAACCCCTGATTCTGTGCAACACTGCTAAAGAAGAATAAACAAAAGCATATGATGTGAGCTCTCACATAATTTTTTAGACAAGCAGGTTATTCATGTGTGTGACTACAACATGACGTGGGAGCTTTTCTTTTTATTTACCAATCTGAGTTGGATCAGAAAAGAAAAAACGTGTGCAATTGTTTTTTCAATTTTTTAAACCGGATGGGGACAAGAGATCGGAGGGGTGGGTGTGTGATGGGGAGGGGGGCGGGTAGGAAAAGAGAAACTTAGGGGTAGGAGTGGAGGCAATACGGGGCACAGGTGGGTGAAGCAAAACAGAGGGCGAGGGTAGGGGTGAAGCAAAAGACTTGAGTGAGAGTGTAACATGGAGCTGGGGGGGAGATGAGGGAAAAGCACACAGGCGCAAAAGCACTGTGGGGGCCTAAAAGCACAGGAGGGGCAGAAGCACACGAGGGCAAAAGCATCTCAGAGGGGTGGGGGAGAAGCACACGGGCGAGAGCGAGCAACACAGAGCATGGACGGGGGAAGAGAAGCACACTAGGGATATAGCTAGAAAACAAATGCACTATCAGTCAGTCAATAAAACTTTATTCAGCCATATTATGGCCATAAAAGCACATTTACACATAACGGAAACAAACAAATAAAACTATGCAATACATAATACTAAAGGGCCAATCCGATATTTCCATGTACAGATGCTATAAAACAATTTCTTCGCCCTTAATTGTATTTGGTTTATCATGGCAAGACTACAGTACCAGCAAAATCTTAGATAAAATGCATTTTGTACAATATCGACACGAAATTAAAAACAGTACTTCCTAAAAGATTACATTACTAGTCCCAGTTTAGTGGCTAATCAAAGTTTTGCTCCGGCACGAGGCCCCTGCTAAGAAACTCACAACCCCATAACATATCAAGGGTGAGGACAGCATTTGAAGATATATCAAAGCAGGTCTCACTTGTGCAAAATGGCAGTTTTTTTTAAAAGTGGTAGGATATATTTTGTCCGGAGATCATTATAAAAACCACAGAAAAACTAAGTGCAATAAGTCTTGGTCCGAGAAGTCATCACAAGAGCAAGGCTTTAGGGTCCCTGGCTTAGAAAAACCCTTGGGGACAGAGAGACACCAATGAATATAATAAACCTGAATCTAGTTAAAAGAAAACGATGATGCAGGTTTTTAATAAGAAAACAGAAGGGTTGATCTAAAATCCCAGGGCTTAATATCATATTGTCTGATCGTGGGTTTAGTAAGTTCGCCGTTTTCCCTTTCCATCCTCCTACTAGTTAGAAATTGACTTAATATCCTTCAGCTCTCCGCGATGCAACTGTCTGGGATGCCTAAAAAGCTCGGGCGCCCTAGATTCGCTAACTGCTGGGAAATATAACCTAACCAGGGAATATCTGTGGCCCTATCTAGCCTCATACAATCTTCTAAAATAATTTGATTTAAACAGGATGTGGGGATAGACTAGGTTTTTAACCACCACGTTATAGGGGCCACAGCTATACAATCAGAAATATAACCCTGCCCTAATTCTTCATGCATCATAAAGGAGGGGGTACTGGGTGGTACACCTAAAAATTTTCGTAGATATTTATTTTCCGCCCCTTGCAGATCATAGGCCTCCTTATAGCCCCAGACCTCACTGCCATATGTTGCCATTGGGACACATTTCTTGTTATAGACCTTCAATAACGGTCGTAATGGTTTGCTCCGCAATCTCCTGGCAAAATCCATTGTTGCTCCTGCTGCTCTAGATAGGGTATTTTTCTTAAGTGTTCGCTGTGCCCCTTTTCATCGAATAGGATACCCAGATTAGGAAATGTTGCGACATTGGTCAGTCCCCCTCCTTTACATATAAGCGTACTCTTATCACGTTTTATATTACCAGAAGACATTATATGGGATTTCGAGAAATTAATAGAAAGGTCGAGAGAAACCATAAAATCAATAAAAGCATTTACAAGACGTTTCAGCCCTAGAGGAATCCTAGCAAGTAAAACTGCATCATCAGCATATAAAAGAGCAGGGATGAATTTAGAGCCTACTCTAGGAGTGTCCTTGCTGGCAATGGACAGTACGGCCCCCAGGTTATTAATGTATAGGGTAAATAGGACCGTTGCCAAAATACATCTCTGCCTCACCCCGGCTTAACCTCCCACGATTTTGTAAGGGAGCCATTTTCATTATATCTGGCGGAGGCAGTCAGATTAAGGTGGGACCAGTGCAAGAAGGCCACCAGGTCTGCATCCATGCCCATTTCTAACAATATAGGCCATAATTTTGATCTATTAACTCTATCACAGGCGGACGTTAAGTCCATGAATGCCATGTACATACGTCCCTTTTTGGTCAGTGTGTATTTGCTAATCATCATGAGTAGGTTCATACACTGGTCCACTGTCCCCATGCCTTTTCTAAAACCATATTGCAGATCTGATATCACATTGCTAGCATCTAGCCAAGTGCTTAGGCGATCTAAAATTACCTTCCCCATAACTTTAGCTGCCGAATCCAGTAAAGAGATCGGGCGATAACAAGCAGGATCGTCCCTAGCGCCGTTTTAAAAAAAAGGTAGGATCACCGCCGTTGACCATGATGGAGGTGGGCCAACCGTTGTTGCAGAATTAAAAACCCTCACTAGGATCTTTGCCCATGTCCCTGGATCAGCCTTATAAAGATCAGCAGATACCCCATCAGGCCCCGGGGCTTTTCGAGCTGAAGTGGCCATGATGGCTTTCTGGACTTATTCTACCCCAAAATATAACGGGGACGACTCAACACTGGATTTCCAAGGGGTACCATATTTTCCTGAGTCCACACCTTTGTAGATCTGCTCAAAATGGTAGACCAATCTATTGTCGTGTAGTTCCTATATAACCTATACAGGATCTGCGCGTTTGGATAACAAACTGTGCGTTTGGTGGCAGACTGATTCTGTGCACCCCCACCGGATACGTTAGCCTGTCTGTATTAGCTAGCTCACAGTGCCACTAGAGTCTCCTCTTATCGGGGAGAGAATAGTTCTTGGCAACCTCAGAACATGACAACCCTGATCCCCCAGGATCCTGGAAACAATATACTACCTTTCGCTCAGTCACTCGTGCTCACTTAGTTGGTCTCAGAGAGATACACAGAATAAACAGTCTGGTCGTTTTCAATAAGAAGTTATTGAACAGTTGTTATTCTAGTGTAGAATATATGAGCTGCAACAACCATTAGACAGTAGCAGAGATATATGATTAGCAATACTACGAAAGTAAAGGGATGGTATAGTTCTACCATCTTGCAGAAAGCATGAATATATACATGTACATAAAACACATGATAAAAAGTGCGTACTCCTACGATGTTTCCCTAACTAGATGTACCTAGCATCTGTGTAGGTGTTATGCCAAGAATTTCTCTAGGATCTAGTCAACCCCATTACCTGAGAGTTAGAGAATGTGGGACCCCGTCCTGGTCTCGAGTTGGACACCCCGCGAGGGATGTTAGACCACTGCTAGCTGGAGCGTCTGCATGCAGGAACCTCAGCATCTCTGGTCAGTGCGTCAGCCGGGAAGTCACGGTCTCCTCTCTCTTCCTAAGCAAGATGTGCTGTATATATACCCATAGGTCTCCCCAGGGGTCCTACCTTGCTGTGTTACTGTGTCGGCCTAAAGGATGACGTTGGGCCTGAACTTTATACAGAGATATTATACAGGAGATGGTAATCCTACTGTTAGTCCTGCTGTGCTTCCAAGAAGCCTCATGCATAATGTATGAGAATCGAACCAGGGAAAAACCCGCGTTCTGAATGCAGTGTCATATCTAGGTTAAAGGTCAGTGCCTAAGAACCGTTATGTATGTAATGTAAGGAAGGATATAGGTGAAAGGTTGCAGTGTTACCTGCGCCTATATAGGGTACCTATATGGAATATAACACCCACTCCTCTTCCGACTGGACGACATATGTAACCTACAACTGTACTACTAGCATAACTAGATAGTGGTATGCACAAAGTTTATAAAAACATCTCTTTAGCTAAAAATGTTTAAAAACTTCTAAAAAATTTCTAAAAACTTACAAAATGTAAAAAGAAAGTTTTTCCAAGCTCTAGCTCTAAAAGTGTCCGTAATTATAGTCCGAACCACTATAAGCATTAAAAAGCCATGTATGCCCAAAAATTGAAAGGAATGTCAATTTAGTTGCATGGTTCCAAATTTGAGCAAATTTCTCCCAGCACACGACGAGCCAAATGAGTCAAATGTTTATGTGTCCCGGCTGGTAGACGCAACATTTCCGTTGCTTGCTTCCGCAGTAGACGGCCCCTGTAACACCTCGCAGAGTATGTCAATTGAGCACAGATGATGTTCCACGCTGTCCGCAGCCGGTGCTGGGGCAGCCTGTGCGCCAGTCAAAGCCTGGGTGTCAGTGGAGGAGCCGGTATTCATACCAGCAGGTGCAGTTACTACCTGCGGTGGCTCAAGGAATGCCGCCATCAACATTGAAATACGCTGAGGACACTGCAGAACATGGGCCGTTATCGGGTCCAGTAACGCATTCACGTCCGGTTGCGCACATGATGGGAGTGTCAAACACAGGTCTAACACGCATTCTTCTCCGCAAAACAGGCATCGGAGGACAGGTAAGATGCAGTCCATCCAGACTGGTCGAAATTACAAGAACCAAGATGCACTTAGTTCTCTTAGGCGAGGTGTGCCCAGATGTTGTACCATACGGTCACGGTATTTACGCTCCAGGAGTGCTTTTTCCATCTCCTTGGTGACTGGGACGTCCATTGCGTAGCAAATATAAAACAATCCGGATACCTGCTGCTAGGAACAGGATGAGCGGAAGTCCTCCAAAGATGCTTCCGAATACGGAGTGTATGAAGTTTGGGATAACTCCAAGTACCGTCTGAAAGGTGCTCAGAAGTCCAAAACCTATGGTCTTAACTAGGTGGACAATGCCTGTCGTATCAGACATGTTAAAGATACGATTTACCATTTCTGCGAAATGGAAAGGGCAGTTTGTATGAATGAGCGCCTGTATCTCTGCCGAAGACCTTGCGATCTGGAGATCAAAAGTCTCTCGAGCGGAGGTTAAGGGCATAAAGTTCTGTAGAAGCATGGCTTTCATTCTGCTTAAAGTATCAAACCGTATTAAAGAAACATTCAGTTGAAAGCCACAACGGCGCCTCCCTGACTGTATGTGTCGGTGGAAACAAAACTTGCATACAAGTAACCCTGGAGCTCACGGTTACCAGATATGCGATGCCCGGGAGCATGCCACAGCAGCATTGACTGTTCAGCATCAAGTAACTCCCATTTGAAAGTAACCTGAATGCTGGAGTAATCACTGCAGCTGGGGCACCCCTCAAATGGCAGGACAGGTTTGCCACAGAACCATTACAAGCCCCGTGCAGCATTATATCCTGGCATATGAGCGATCCACTTAAAGCGTTCTCACAGTTTGTACCGCTTAGAAACACTTCTCGATCCCCACTCAGGCATCGAAATCTGTATGGTAATACCCATGATTCCTTAATGTATTCCTTACCCATTTCGTCATATCTGCCTACTTGCTTTTGTTCAAGGCAATATTGAAACTATAAGTAGTGGCTGGTAGAGCTATGTGGCCATGGATTAGCCATTCTGTGGATGGTGATTCTGCCACTGTAAATGCTAATCTATCCAGTTTTTCGATACGCAGCATTGTATATGTAGCTCCCCTTTCTGCCATTTCTATCTGTTTATCTGTTAGATTGTATTCAGAAAACAGAGACGTACTGTTGATATAACGCCAAGGCACGTAGCCTGCACGCAAAGATTGCAGCGTCCAGCTTAACAACATAATAGAACGTAACTGTGATTGCATGTGTTGTAATATGGCCAAATCTTGTTCTAGTGTGTCTATCGCAGAAGATACAATGTTGCCTAAGGAATATATACTGGAGGTCAATGTAGTTAACCCATTGTCTACCACTGCTAGAGATTTTTCTAGATTTATACTGTATCTCTCGTAGTCTCTCTGCGGCCTCTTGTTGTGATATTTTCCATATTTCATTATAGACAGCGTAATAGAAACATTTCTGACGTGGCTTCCTGGGACCCATTAAAAAATCCCTAAGATCCACATCCTGTGACAGTAAGGATAAGTGTTGTTTCTCCTGTGTGAGTGTTGAGGTTTTTAGCCAATCAAGGCACAACTTCCCAACACTGTAGGATGTCACTACCCCTGGATGTTGTCTCTGTACATAACGTGGATCTGGCCTATGGATACTAAACCCTTCGGTTTTAGCCATGAATCTTGCCTGACAACTATTAGTGTCTGTGGGCCAAATCAACCATTTTTTCCAATCGGGGTCAGATCTGTTGTATTGTATGATGTCATCTACTGTAATCTCCTTCTGTGATGTTATGTTACCCTCGGTTTGTAATGGAGTTGGCAGCCGAGGTGTGTTCAAGTCTATGTTGGCTAGTCCAAGGCAAGACGTCTGTTGCACTGTCTCGTTCAAAAACATGATTTGTTGAGGGATGAGGCATGCTCTAAACAAAACTTCTATTCCCTGTACCTGCCATTCCCTAGTACCCCGGACTGATTTTAGGTCTATGGTGTCTTTCCACAAGTCGAAACCTTGTTCGGATAACTGGGTAATAAAGGAAGCAGAGTAAATCTGTTTGGTGTTTGTAACATATTTTTCTGTGCTGATGTTGGTTCAACCTTATAATAGTATGAGGCTGGGTCAGACATATTAAACCCCGAAAAATATGGAAATTTCTGTGTAAATGTTTTTAAACTGCCTTTCGGCGGTGTTGGACAATGTTCCCACTGCTGGAATGTGAACACATTTCTAGGTTTAGCAGATTTATGTAAAAAATGATGACCATAATGCTGATAACAATACATAGCCTCAAAATCTGACGTGACTTCCAATGATTCACTATTAGAAGACGCAGCAGATTTTTCCAAATCAGATAACATGTTATTAACAGTTTCAAAATCCCAATCATCGGAGAATGTACTTGAGGTAATGATATCACTCAACGATATTTTAAATAAATGTGGAATTCTTAAAATTTCGGTCGGACCAAATATATCGAAATCAACCTTGTCCCACACTATACCATCAGGTATTGGAACTGCTGTAATGTTCACTGATGACAAGTCTCTTTGTTCTCGATGAGATGATTGGTGTGGTTTTAAAAGTAAGTTCACCTTTTGGGCTGCAGAGCTTTGTCGAAGGTATCTTCCATTAACAAGCATACTAAAAACTATTACTAAGCCTACCCAGAAAAGAAAGAAAAGTATCAAGGTGATTACCCATAGTTCTACCCAGGGAGACACCAGGAAAGTCTTTTTAAGAAAGTGCATTAAGTTTTTAACTTGCTGTTTGCGTGATTTTTTGGCTGGCGTAGTTTCCGGTTCGCTTGGATCCAAAGAAAACGTATCAAAGTTTATGAAGTAGCCAGAAGCAGTTCGATTAATTGTTGGTATTGCATCAGGATTTGTAGAAATCGTGGTTTGCTCTCTTTGAGGCATGTTGACGTAGACATCTGTATTTGGTCGAATAGCGAGTTGTCTTTGATTTTGAAGTTGAGCTTCAGGTTCAAGAGGAACGAGTTCCATAGCATTGTTGCTTAGTCCTTCATTCCGTGTTGGAGACTCTTCGAACGTGATGAGTCTTTCCGTTTGAACTTCTTGGATTGTAGCGAGAGGAGGGCGTCTGCTACTTTGGAGTCCACATGGCCTACTACTCCGTATCGGCCACATAATGTGGTTTGATTAGGTCGACTGAGACAAATCTTTTCTCCTTTTTTCTGGCAAGAGGCTGGCGCCGGGAAACCCCCCCCCGGGGTAGCTGCGCGCCCTACAAGTTTAATTAACATAACATAACAAGTACAGTTCTTGTTCCTTCAATTGATAGGACCGGTACAGGTTTTCTGTATGATGGCCCAAATTCTTTTTCGTCCGCTATTTTCTCTCTGACCAGATCCCGACTTTTGGGATCCAGACAGGTCTTGCCATGACTGATTTGACTTCCCCAGTGGCGGTCTGCTTCATATGGACATTACTTTGTTGTGTCCTGGATTTATTTAGATCCTGTAAAACAGCCAAACGATCATGGATGTCAAAAGGTTTTTCATCCGCCACTGTGCCGTCACAATCAAGATCAGGTACCCACATTCTTGTCCCAGATAGGACCTCATATGGAGTGACACCCCCTAGAGAACTTCTTGGCATGTTGTTCAAAGCTCGCTGGACTCCATACAGATGTTTTACCTAACTTTCACCCGTGCCTAATACTCTAGCTGTTAAAGATTGCTTTAAGTCCCGTTTTTTTCTCTCCACAACCGAATTTCCCTCGGGATGGTACGGAGATGAGTACCGCAATGCTACACCCAATCCTCGCATGCCCTCCTTGTAAGCCCCAGAGCTAAATGCAGGGCCCTGGTCAGAATATAATGTGCCAATTGCGTATGTCCCTATAAAGACTCGCAAATCTTTTATAACAGTTCGAGGGTCAGCCGAGCGTTGGGGCCACACCCATAGGAATCTCGAGCAGGAATCCACTGCAACCATGATATACCTGTAAGCCCCATCTCTTTGTAAGGGGCCGCAGTGGTCCAAGTAAACACACGCTAGTGGTTTGTCAGATATTAATAATGGGGTCTGTGCTGGACGTGTTACGGTGGAACCTTTCATCTGCTGGCAGATGTCGCATTTCAAGACATAGTCTTTAGTCTGCTTTGTTAATCCAGGCCACCAATAGCGTTGTTTCAATAAAGAAACAGTCGCCGTCACTCCTGCATGTGCAGAACCTATCCCTTCGTGTGCTGCTAGAATTAAACCTAACCAACGATCCATGTTTGGAATTACTCTATCGCCCACTCCAGGAATCTGAGCAAATGGAATGTTATTGGCATCTAACTTGTAGGAGTACTTGAGAGGAAACTTCTTTGGTAGTGCTTTGCTGTTTTTGTGTGAAGCAATGACAGCTACCATAATCTCACCATCTATTCTCGTTTTAGAACGAGTTATTGCAGCTACGGAAGCCGTGCGTAAGGCCCCCTTTGCGGCTTCATCAGCCAATGAATTCCCTTTAACGTGAACGCCATCACGCTGATGACTCAGTGTATGTATCACGTGAGCTCTCTGTAGTTCGGTTTTCAACTCCACTACCTGTTCCCATAGCATTTTATGCTTAATTGTGCCACCTTTTGCATCTTTGAACCCGTTTTAAACCCAGTACTGCAAATATTCATTGTAAGACTCCACACAGTAAAAGGAATCGCACACAATTAGTGTGGGGAATTCTCGATCCGTATTCACTAGTGCCAGTATTAGGGCTTTTAATTCTGCCAGCTGTGCCGTGCAGTCTCCTAGAGATTGCATTTTTGTGCAACTTGGATGGAACTTTCCATCCCGCATGCGACCTTTAACGATTGCACATGCTGCGCTATATTGTTGCTTACTCCCTATGGCCGGTTGAGCAGATCCATCAGTGTAAATGATATATTCATACTGATCTAGAGGCATTATTTCGTTCGGTAGATGATATTCTTGTTCGTATTGCAAGAATGCTTGTCTCTTTAAATTTGGGTCGTACCTGTATTCTACATCTGTTGCAGTAAGAGAATTAGCCCGTTGTATCCATCTCGGATGTAAGGCTTTAGCGTTAGGAACGCTTGCCTTTGTCGCAGCTTCTAAAGATGGAACTGGAGTTACTACTATTATTCGTTTCCCCTGAGCCAGTGCTCTCTCTCTCACTACAGCAGTCTGTACTGCTGTCAGAATCTTTTCTGTAGAAGTGAAGCGCATCTCAGCATTTGTGTACAAATGTGATTTGTATGCAATTGGTACTGTTTCACCTTCATTATATGTTAGATAGGTGTACCCAGATTGACCCGCAACTATACAGATCACCAGGTTGCGTATGTTTACGCGTGTCTGTAAGTGTTTGGAAGCTATCATGTCAGCTTGTAAGGAACGAAGTGTATCTGTATGTTCCTGAGTCCATTGTTTTACTGAAAAATCAGGTTTTATTAAATCGTAGAAAGGTTTTACTCTTGCTGCGTAATCTAAAATGTATGTTCTACCAAAATTTAGGAATCCCAGAATTGACTGTAAATTTTTCGATGATTTTGGAGGTTGGAGCAGCACGCATTTTCTAAAAAATTGGCTGCCAGGCTTTTTCCTTCACTTGAAAGCTCATATCCTAAAAACAGGACACTGAGGTGGGCAATTTTAGATTTTTTAAAGTTGAATTTGTAGCCCCAGATGAAATCCCAAAATAATGGTATTCACTCTGTTCAAGTGTTCCTCTAGGTCATCGTCTGTTAGATAAATATCATCCACATAGGACAATGCCTCTTCATCCAAATTTTTAAGTAACTCAGTTACTCTAGCCGAAAACAACCCCGGGCTGTTCTTATACCCCTGGGGGAGTCGACAAAATTGACGCTGGGTCCCTAGCGCTGAGAAGGCTGTCAGAACCTGCTTTCAGGCGCTATATTGTGGCAGAAAAATCCATTTGAGATATCAAGTGTTTTATATTTTTTCCGCACAATGTTATTCATTAATGCGGCACTGTGTGCATTTTGAACTGCAAATGTCTTAGTGCAAGTGTTTTTAATGTCTGTAATCTAAAACTAGGCGATATGAATTGTCGGGTTTCATGACCGGAAACAAAGGATTGTTCATTGGTGAGGTGCAAGTTTCAATCACCCCTTGATATTCAAGTTGATCTAAGATCTCCCTGACCTGTTTTTTAGCTTTTTGCTTTATTGGATGCTGCCTCTGTGTAGTCGGAGTATTTTTCAAAGGAATTATGTGGTGGGTTGAATCCTCATCCCATCCAACATGGTTTTTGTATAATGCCGGAGCCTTGGCTACCGCCCACTCCTGCGCATATGTGTGTTGCAAGTGCCTGGGAATATGGTCTGAGAAGGCAGGAAGAATTACCGTTTCTCCTTTAGGACAATTCATGACGAATGCTGGAGGCCAATCTTGTTCAGCTAATAAAATATCATAGCCAAACGTCAGGTTCTTCCAAAAGAGACCTCTCACTGTTCTACATTTGTCCCCCTCCAATTGGAGCGTTATTTCATATACTTTATGTGGGACACTTACCCTAGTATCGGGTGTTTCTACCATGATATAATGATTCAAGTCCGCTGTCACCAGAAATTCCATCAGGTTCTGGCGAGCTATTGTTACTTCTGCCGCACTGTCTAGCATCGTCAGAGCCCATTCCCCGTTCAGTAGTAGAGTCCTCAGAATTCTGGGCATGTCTGATCTTTAGACCTGCAACTTTCTTCTTTTTGAACTGTGGCTTTTGCTTTTTCTTCTTTTTTAGAAGTGTACTCTTGAGCGTGCTGCTTGTCTCTGGACTTTGTACGCTCTTCTGGTCTTTCTGACCGTCCTTCCCTCTCAGAGATTTTCGATGAACCCTGAAAGGAACGAGAGGAACGTGTATCAGTATCCCGATACCCGTCAGGTTTCCTAATATTTTCCCTATTCCTAAGGTTGAACCTCTTTTCGGAGGGCTCCTGTGGAGGAGATCTACCTCGGTTTTGAGATCCATTTCCTTTTAAGTTTTGTTGTTTTTTATTATCCCACTTCTTCTTAGTGGAAGCAGGTGTCTGCTTGGAAGTGTCCTTTTCAGAACTGCCCATCAGTTGTGGTTTTAAAGCTTTCCCACCCAAACTGTCTATGCCTATATCTGCATATGCAGTTTCAATTATTTTTGGTAGTTCGTGTTCCTGTTCTAAAGGACTGAACTCCCTTAGGCGTTGGCGGATAGCCACTGAAGCTGCTTCCCTCTTAATGTTAGCTAGTGTTATGGCCGATACCTGGGCATAGTTACTTAGTAACTTCATCCCTAAGTTTAGGGCAGGTTCTGCTCCGTACTCGTTTTGTATTTGTCTTAATACATCAGGTACTACTGCTAATGACGGGATACCATGAGTTCTGGTATAAATGGCAGCAAAGACTGTACCCCAAGTGGTACAATCCTCTAATTGTGGTGTTATCCCCATGGGCAAGCAGATTGTTAGCATTCTGTGTTTTTCATACGGGGTAGTATTCGGGAATACTGCCTCTAGCTGCGTTAATTTCTGAGCTACCCAGAATGGTATTTGTTCACGTTTTGTGGGCATTTTACCCATTACTGCGTGTAATGTTTGTGGTGTAATTTTAGTTGCTGTACCCTGAATTTGAGTTCCATTTGTTGCAACTATTGCTGGTTGGACTGTAAATGTCCTCATGACGAATTGCGTCAAGTTCCTATAGATTTTAATTAAATCTTTATATTGTATGAGTAAGTCTCCTGGTGGCATTGTGTCAATGTCAGGATGTGGTGTGTAGGCTGCTAATATCGGCCATGTTGCCCCTTCTCCTCCGAGCGGGCCGAGTCTTACTCTTCTTCTTGTATGGGATAGGGCGCCTTTAAACCAGTATAAATGTTCCTGGTACATGAGCGGAACCTCAATGTCCTCAAACTGACAATATTCCGCTGGTGCATCTCCTTTCGTGTAGGAGTGAAATGTTTTTGTTCTTGCATTTGCTGCTGGGAATGTAACCCACGAATAAAATACCTCTGTTCCATTTGATTTGTGTGCCTCAATCACGAAAACTACTATGCCACCCCTAGATGATAAACCATTCTCTAGCAGTCTCAGGGTGACTGTATTTCTAAAATTTTCTGCAATTTGTATTGCGTCTGCATCTTCTTCTCCGGCTGAGAGGTGTAGATCTACTCTTGCGTTATCTTTGTCCTCAGTCATTTTGTAAAGAAGAAGTTTTTCAAGGGAACTAAGATAAGGTGTTTTTGCACAATTTAAGAACAATGTGTCCTTCAAGCTTGATTAACCAACAGCCAATAAATAGGATTTTTTACCCTACTCAGCTGTGGTGGAGTTTGTGCCCCCCCCACTCCAGACGTCTCTGGTGTTTTGTGAGTAGGGGTCTCTGAGAACAGCACGACTGAACTACTCAGATTCTACTGTTAAATAAGTACCCAACCAACGTTGGCGGCGCCATGTCGTGTAGTTCCTATATAACCTATACAGGATCTGCGCGTTTGGATAACAAACTGTGGGTTTGGTGGCGGACTGATTCCATGCACCCCCACCGTATACGTTAGCCTGTCTGTATTAGCTAGCTCACAGTGCCACCAGAGTCTCTTCTTATCGGGGAGAGAATAGTTCTTGGCAACCTCAGAACATGACAACCCTGATCCCCCAGGATCCTGGAAACAATAAACTACCTTTCGCTCAGTCACTCGTGCTCACTTAGTTTGTCTCAGAGAGATACACAGAATAAACAGTCTGGTCGTTTTCAATAAGAATTTATTGAACAGTTGTTATTCTAGTGTAGAATATATGAGCTGCAACAACCATTTGACAGAAGCAGAGATATATGATTAGCAATACTACGAAAGTTAAGGGATGGTATAGTTCTACCATCTTGCAGAAATCATGAATATATACATGTACATAAAACACATGATAAAAAGTGCGTACTCCTACGATGTTTCCCTAACTAGATGTACCTAAATGTACCTAGTATCTGTGTAGGTGTTATGCCAAGAATAGTCAACCCCATTACCTGAGAGTTAGAGAATGTGGGACCCCGTCCTGGTCTCGAGTTGGACACCCCGCGAGGGATGTTAGACCACTGCTAGCTGGAGCATCTGCATGCAGGAACCTCAGCATCTCTGGTCAGTGTGTCAGCCGGGAAGTCACAGTCTCCTCTCTCTTCCTAAGCAAGATGTGCTGTATATATACCCATAGGTCTCCCCAGGGGTCCTACCTTGCTGTGTTACTGTGTCGGCCTAAAGGATGACGTTGGGCCTGAACTTTATACAGAGATATTATACAGGAGATGGTAATCCTACTGTTAGTCCTGCTGTGCTTCCAAGAAGCCTCATGCATAATGTATGAGAATCGAACCAGGGAAAGACCCACGTTCTGAATGCAGTGTCATATCTAGGTAAAAGGTCAGTCCCTAAGAACCGTTATGTATGTAATGTAGGGAAGGATATAGGTGAAAGGTTGCAGTGTTACCTGCGCCTATATAGGGTACCTATATGGAATATAACACTATCGGCGGGAATAACACAATCTATTCTCGAAGAGTTATTGTCTAGCAAAAAGGGACTATTTTCCAAATTTTTGAGCTATTGGCCAGAACACTTGCCTAATTTAAATCTTCCCATGCCTGTTACCGTACCTTATCTTTCCTTTTATTTAATGCCAGTTTATATGCTTTTCTGCATGCTTTAATCGTTTCTGCCTCCCTGGGTTTGTGTTTTAATGCAACTAAGAGAGCCTTGTGGATTTTAGAACAATCTACATCAAACATTTTTCCCCCCTTAGTAGCACAAGATCTTCCTCGTCCTGTGAGATTTTTTGCAATCCGCTTTGCCAGCTTGTCAAAGGCCTCTATTACCACACCAGCTCAGTGTGATTGTCAAGGCACTGCTTATTGTCTTCTTCACCCTCCGTGTATAGCTGGTTTAGAAAAACCTCTGGCATTATCTTCCCCCACCTAATTTTGCGCGCCTGATCTGTTGGATTAAAATCCCTAATCGAGAGGCTCTTTGTCTCAACTCCACGCAAGACCAGCACCCCCGTTATTTCTAGAGTCATTGGATTATGATCACTATAACTGCTCCAAAATGAGCTTACTTTCAATATATTTAAGAGCAGAGGGGCAGAAACCACAATATAATCTATGATTGAGCCACATCCCCTACCAATAAAGGAAGGTACAGAATCTAGCTCGTTTGTGTGCTCAAGACAATGTAGGTTATTAATAGCAAGTAAGCTCTCTAGCAGGTGGCCTTGGGCCGAGTGTTCAAATGGGCTGGCGGGACCAAACTATTCCTAAAACCCCTACCTAATGTTCAGTTTGAGGAGCACCGATGTACATTAAAGTCCCCCATTAGGATACATTCAAAATAGGAGCAACTATCCTCTCTAACCTGCTCTAAAAAATCTCCCAGTGCGGCTATGTGCTCAGTATCGTTTTTCCTACAAAAGGAATTATAAAAATTGATTACCACCAAGGTGGGACGCTTAGGAAAAGTTAGTTCAACTGCTAACAAATGAGGGGATGGACTAGACAGGCTCTTCATTGTGCAAGCCAATGTAAGTGACATCAAAGTGAGCAGGCCTCCCTTAGCACGTCCTATAGAGGAAGGGGAAGCAGCTTTAAAAAAAAGACGCAAAACCATCCAAAACAAACGAGTCTGACATATCCCAGGTTTCTTGTAATGAGACAATATGACCAAAACTTATTATGTTCACAGCCACTGCTTGTCGTACTTTTTTGCCCTTAGTCATGCAATATTCCAGGACATTAATTTACAGATTAAGGGACCTGGTTGGGAAGGAGCAAATTGTGGGTGAATATCAATTACCTCCCCTGCTAACACATGCACTATCATGGAGTGCTTAAAACAAAAAGAAAAAAGTAGCTCCCTAAAAGTGAGACATGAAGCGACAAGTGAACTGGCAACGCTCCAGGCGAAAGAGACAATAGAAAAGACAAGGCACTGAATAAGAAGCAGGCAAATGAGTGACTGTAAAGCCAATCAATGGTAAGCAATGAGCAGGCTGCAAGCCCCTCTGTGTTCTTGGCAAGCTCACAATATGTATTTCACACCCACACAGCTGTGCTGTCTGGTAGGCTTGACCTAAACAATCTATTCAGCCTCTTCTTGTACATTCAGGTAAAGATCGCGGATGCAATTGTCCAAGCTCACTTTTGAGGTGAAAGCTCACAATCAAACTAGGATAGCAGAGCAGGTATAATAAAAACATGCATTTGTTAGAAAGGGAGGGGGGAAAAAAGTAGAACACGGGGAACCAAAAGACAGACACAGGGGCAAAGAAAAAGATATTACAGAAAAGAGACTAGGGCAGAAAGCAAAGCACTTACCTGTCTTTTCAATGTAGTCAATACACCTCTCAATAAAAACGGGAATAGGCCTTTCTGGAGATACCACGCTCGACAAAGGCACTCCAAAATAGTTACTTTCCCACATTGTCTTGGTGATGGAAGGCCGAGGTTTGGGCTTGTTTCTCTGCAAGGAAAGTCACAGCAACTGAGGCAAGGTCATGAATCAGGAACAGAAAATACTCAAAATAAAATCTCAAGCATGCGTACTCAGACCTACTCTTTAGATTCTGTTCCACCACTCAGTATTATTTTGACTGGATTTTACGCCACCAGACAGCTACCATGGTCTTTCAGAGACAAGCAATATAGATCAATGTATCCACTGCTCTTATTTATGACTTCATTGTCTTACCCTGCTTTTTTGCAGTCTCACGCATTGAATTCGTTCCTCTGCCTATGTGCCCATAGGCTACCGATCTGTTTGTATCATGCTGCGAACCTTATGGGACAAGCATTTTGCAATTTGGGGCCCTAAGACATGCAACACCAAGTGACTCAACAAATGGAAGCGGACTAGCAATGGAACAATCCCACTCCAAAATCAGAACCCTCTTAACACTTGACTTACTCAACAATAGTTTGTTAATCAGCAGATCAGATCCTACAGAAATTCCAAGTTTGTCTTGTACAGTATACAAGTGTAGAAACCCACTCACAATACAAGCAGAGATAATGAAGAAAGAAAAGCGTTACTTATCTTTAACACTCTGTTTGCACGTATTAATACTCTAATTTCACATGCTGTGCACTCCTGCCACCTAGTGTTTGGCTTGGGACATTACAAGTTTCTGTTTTTCTACAAAGGAGTTTTGGTTCAGAGGTGACCTTTGATACCTTCCACAATGCACCAGGGCACAGACAGCACTCTCTGTGTTCTTCCCCCATGACTTGGTGTATATGGGCTGAGCAAAATAAAATTGTTTGCGCACTGGAAAAAGATTTACAAATGATAATGTGAATGCATATGCTGTACATTCACGTCAATATTAGTGTGATATGCTAGAGTCTGGGGAGGCGGGTAAAGTGCATATGGATCTACAGCATTACAAGCTTCATACTGAGTTACAGCTAAGTAAAACATTTCATTTGCAGCAAACAAATTTACAAAACCATTTACTGTGCAGACTAGAAAACAGTAGCCAAACCTCTCATGAGGTGGCTTGTGAGCAAAAGCAGAAGACGTCTGAAGCAAAGTTTTTAATGGGGTTTGCCCAACTAATGCATCTTGCCTGGCATGAATGTCCTCATACTAGTACTGAGTGAGTGCTTGGATAGACAGTCATGTGACAGATTACAAATATCTGCTCATTGGAATGGTTCCTAGGAATGCCATTGGGGCACCATTCTTGCAAGTCAAATGTGCACGAGGTGAGACACTTGGGGTATATTTTGCTTTCGCTTAACAAATCTAGATGCATTTAACAATCCATCTTCCCTAACCATCCTTGGAAATGGGTTTCCAATATGCGATTGTGCAATTGTTAAGGAAACTTGTTACACCCATTACTCTGCAGCAGATGCTACTTGCAAATAGATATTATTTTGTGTCAGACTGTATAATCAAGCTAGGGTTACCATACACATAAGTTGTATTGGATCATACTCTGCTCTTTAATGGTATATTAGATACAGACAGGCTTAACTGCAAATCTTAGTAAGGACTAGCCTCCCATTTGGTCTATCACTTGTAGAAAATTCTAGCTATCTTTCCTTAAAACTATCCTGAACGTTATCCAAGAAAATAATGAAACATGGTCCCTACCTAATGTCTGGGATGCATTTCAAGCAGTATTTAGGGGGCTATCCTCAGTTATACTACTTATAGGAATAATAATGCTTGCTGCAAAGGGATAGAATTATGTGCCAAGCCACTGCAACTAGAGATTAAGCCTGGCTCATTAAGCTTGAGGTCAGGTGTTCACGTAGCTAAACTAGGGAAACGCAGACAAATTTTGGCAACAAGCAATCTCATTCTCATGCAAACTACAATTAAAATCACTAGGCCTAGTCGCAAACTTCAAAGTACAGAGAAAAGATCGGTAAGATTCTAGCGCTCAAACTTAAAGAGCAAGCTGTTGCAAACACAAGAAATTATATTTGCGATAGTTCTGGTATTTTGCAACATTAACAGATGAGCATACTTAGTTAGAATTTCTGGTGAATTCTATGCTTCATTATATATGGACAATCCAGCCCCCACACATTACAGTACAAGAATACTATACAAGTCTTGCATGAATAGCTCGCCCAATGACAACGGCAGTGGCTCAGCTCACATACTGCATGAATTTATAAAACGTTCAGGGAACTGAAAACACATCTCTTTCTTGAGCTAAGAGATGAATTTACAGAGAGCAATAAGCCACAATGCTGGATAGATAACAATATAGCTGTCTTCCTAAATAAGGATAAAGACTTCAAACAAATTAACTCTATTTTTTTCTTCAATCAACTGGGATTCAAAGATTTACGCTAAAATATTATCTTGCAGGGAACCACAAGTTATACACCATTGTATCAGCATGACATTTATATTAACTTTGTATATTTATGAAATTTGGAATTATTTGTAATAAGTTCTTTAATAAAAAAGAAAAGAAAAAAACCTTTTGTTTTTGTAATGGACCTAGACCACATATAATATAATAATATAATAATAATATAATAATAATATAATAATGGCACTTCTGACACATTACATTCTGCTAGTGATTACAAATGTGGGAAAGAGAAGGCAACTCTAGGAACCCATTAACAGGAAAGGACAATACCACCTTTGACAATAAAAGAGGGTGTATGCACAGTACAATTTTGTCTTTGTGTACCTGCATAAACATTCCTTTGAAAGATGAAGCTTAAAGTTCACTCACTCTTATGAGGGAGATATTTGCTACAAGGAATACTACCTTTCAACAGAGACACAGTGACACACATGAGTGTAATAGCCCAGGGATGCCCAAGATAGAACAAGAAGCATTGTTGGCAGTATTACACTTGAAAATATTCCACGAAAGCTTTGACAGACACTTTAAATACTGATTGATGTTCTTTTTTTTTGTACATACTTAGCTTTTGCTGCCACGTGTACGGTATAGAAGTACAGGGCAGCAATAATTTTTAAAAATCTAGCAGGCAACAGACAATTTGTTGGATTATAGCTTTCAAGGGCTGAATTTGGAGACTGGCACAGCAAATCATTTCCATTTACCACACCGCATGCGCAAGTAGTAGATTTTCTGGTTTATTTGAATAGTTGCATGCATTCTTCTGGTAGCTATAAATATCCAAATTGAAGAACCTCAGGTGCCAAATTGCAAGACTGAACAATGTAAGGGTGGTATGTAGTATTGATCCTTGGTCCTGACTGAACTGATCTAGACGTAGTGGAAGCTTTTCATATGGGCGAATTGACATCTCTAGCAGCAGAGACTATCACTGTTACCAAGTCCAAGGTGCACCAAAATGAATTAGTGTCAACAGTACATCTTCCACAATATGTAACGAATAAGTGGCAGTGGAGAGAAGCATAGGCAAAGATCTCTTACTAAATTATTCACACACGACACTGCCTAGGTACAGTGGGTGTGGGAGTAAGGCTTAGGCATTTTCATTCTGATGAGTGTTGAAAAGGTCTGATGTTGGAGGTCCCAACATCTGATCTGAGAGTTTATCTCCCATTTGTCGGTCTCCTGATGTGTTCTGCTCAGGAGACTAGCAAAGTTGTTGTCCACCCTGTAGGTGCTATTAACACAAGTCTATGCGATGATGAACTGCCCAAAGAAAAATGTAAGGGGCCAACTTTGACAAATGGGGAGAATGCATTCTTCCATTTCTCCAAGTAAAATATTGCAGTTAGATCTGTACAAATTAGGACAACCTTGCGTTGAATCTATGCTATGTTTGCTCAATAGCAATTCAGTGCCCTTGATTTATCAGATTACCATGTACGCCCTGCAAACTGTGAGAAGCATCGGTGTTCACTTGCAACTGGGGATACAGAAATGATCTCACAATGATAATTATTTCCGGTTTCACTTTTTTCAGCCTTTTACTTCCAATGGACTCTACCACAACTAGATTCTCACATTCCGTAATTAGGAGCATGCTTGTGACCTTTGTCTGGCTAGTCGTTCTTGTAGAAGCTGCAAGTGTTATCTTGCATTAGGTACTAATCCAATGCACAACACCATCATTTCCAGCAGTTTAATTTTCATTCTTGATGTCAGAGAATGCAACGTCGGGCAAAGAGGAAATCGCTTCTGAAATGCAATCACTCTTGTTGCTGTAGTAGGTTTTCCCTGTGAATGAATTCAGTGCTGCGTCCAGAAAATCCTGGGTCTGCTGCAGACAAAGGTGTGATTTTTTTTAGTGTTGATCATGAAGTTGAATAACATGTTGAATGTGGGTAAGACATTGATCATGAGTTGTTCCCTTCATCAGCAAACTGTCTAGATACAGAGACACATGAATCTGCATGTGCCTTAAATGATCTGCAACAGCAGCTAAGCACTTGGTAAATACTCTTTTAGCTGTTATTTACTCTAAACAGTACAATTTTGAATTGGTAGATTTGGTGTCGTCAAGTAATCTCCCAAAGTTAGAAGCAGACTGTCTTGTAGGGTGACCATCTTTAAGTATTCTGTTTGGTCCTAATGTCTTGTCCCTTTTTAAATATGCACACTCCTCGCCCTGCTGATGCGATGGCATTTCAAAAGCATCTTTCTGTAGACTTGACTACACCACTATTAACAAGGTGAAATTATCTTTTTTTGATATTGTGGGGATGTGACTGCAAATCTGGAGAGATGTAATGAAATTACAAGCAGCAACTGTGGATGACTGGACAATGCCCACTGATCTGGGAATATGCCCTTCCTGTTTGGGAGGTATAACTTGCAGCACGCATAATGCTTGCACTGGTGATAGTTTTCCCTTCTTCTATGACCGCTTTAGCTCTCTTTTAGTATGTACCTGGAAGAGCTGCAATATTTATTTTACTTCATCCCACTGATCTCTCTCTCATACGTATCCCACAGAATTAAACGCCATGCCACTATGTAAAAGTTCTGCAACTAGTTTTTCTGCTACATGTACCTTTTAGCTTTCTTTTTTAGAGGGCACTGCATCGCTTGTTCCCGATATATGGGCACATTTTGCAGCAGTGTGTCCAGCTGGACATATCACTGGCTATGGATCAGGTCTTGTGGTGCAGGTTTAAACTCTTTCACCACTCTTAGAGTCACTACTCTAGTTAACACTAGTTTTTAAAAGTTGTCCATGAAGTTTTTGTACTATTTTTAAAAACAGTAAAAACTAGTGGTCTTCTAAGTTTTAGAAAAAGTATTGATGAGGAAGTAGTCTCCTTCCCCTCTGTGTAGAGGAACATTGTAGAGTGCTCCCACCCTTACTATATCATCAAGACGATCCGGGTGTCATGCGGAGAACACTTAACTGCTTAAGGCTGTATGGCTGCGTCATAATCATGTTTCTCGCGCCATTCCATCCATCATCCTGTTGATCTGTCGCCACAGAATCCTGGTATGAAGGTGATGGCTGATAGTAAGCCTCCTGATCAGAACTTGGTGTCCCAAATTGAGGCGAAGTTGGTGGTGGTAACGTTAGTGCAATAACTGCCTTTTCTGGGGATTGGAAAATGTCTCTGCAAACACGAGTCTGCACTGCCTTGGAAGGGCTGGTGTTTTGTGGTGGATGAGCAACAATAAATATGTCAAATGTCAGGATTAACGGGTCTGTTCCTTATCTTAATGGACGTCAAGGGCTTGCTGGCTTCAAAGCAGATTTTGATGTCCAGGTGTTCCCAGCCTCATCTTGGCTAGAGATTCCTTTCCTCAACATCAGACCATCTCTGGCATCGAGGGAGCCTTTCGGCACACCGTGGTCTTGAGTCCAGTTGATAGCGCTGTCAATTGTGTCTCTTTTGCTTTCTTGCCCTAAGTGCGCCAGGTATGCCCAGACGCGAGTCCTGGGCTCACTGTGCCACTGGAATCAAGCTATCCTGGCTGAAGAGGGGTGAAACCCCGAAACCGGTCCTAGGATGCTTGTTTCCGGTCCAGGGAGGACCTGGCTTGGCAGTTCAGGCTGGACTGTTCCCATGAGGCACAGGGTCAAGACTGATTTGCATATGGCCAGGTCTAAACTGGGGTGGCATGGTGAGCAAAAGAATGATGGATTTAACCCAGATCTCTTGACTGGGGGTGAATGTTTTGATTTGTTCTGCATTCCGTCCATCAATTGTTTGTCTTTTGCGGTCTCACATTTTGTGGCACAGAGTCTTTAGAAAAGGCATGGCGCTCTAGGAGCCATTCCTTTCCACAGAGTTGAGGCTCCTTTAGAGATCATTCCTGGGAGCAAGATTTTTTGGCGTGTGGTGCTGAAGCTGGAAGTGTTGAGACCAATTTTGGTGTATACCCCCTCAACGCCCCCGCCCTTAAGGCAAGAGGTGTAGTCTTTTTTTCTCAGTGTGAGCTTCAATGAGTACCTAGAGTTCCAGCTTACCAGAGTTAAAGTTTCCATGAGATGTAGAAATAGGACTCCACTCGCTTTATTCCTCCAAGGTACCGGACACTCCTCCACTTTCTTTGTCGGATTGAAAGTCCTCACCGACCACTTATATCACTCTATAAACAGAGTTCATGTGCTACCTCTCTGAATAGTGCACCCCCCCCCCCTAAACGGGCACTATCAATGTGGCACTTCTGTAAATACACATTGTTGACCCGGTGTTAGTGAGACAACAGAAATTTGCTCCTGCAAGAGGGGCAAAAATTCAACAAAGCATTCTATATATCCTCCCTACAAACAAGTAATTTTCACATGACCAGCTCCTGCGTGTTCAAGAGAATTTCTTCAATAATGTGGCAATTATTTTCTTCTCAGTTGTCAGGCCACAAATTTATTTCATACTCGATCGCAATTGTGAGGAAAAACAAAGTACAATCAAGAAGAAAAAATAATCTGAGGTGGGGTCTGTGTCCTGGTACATTGTGGATTTCAGGGAAAGTACCATGAGTCAACTTCAAACCTAAATTACTCCACAGAAAAATAACCTGTAAATGTATTGATGTGATCTACAGCTATATTGTTGTAAAGCACAAGTTACTAACTTGTGTAACGATATATCTGTAAGAGACAGTAGTTGGTGACAGATTCCTTACCTTAGAATATCCCCAGGCGTCAGGCTGGATCCGGAAAGTTTTTGCGTAGCAGTACCCTTGCGCGTCGGTAGGAGGCGTCGTGCGGCTCCGCGTCCGTCGTCGGCGTCGTGATCGTCGGGATGACGTCGCGGGCAGTACTTAGACGCCGCCCCTGCGCGCTGGCGTCAGTTCTGTACACGACTTTCCGCGACAGGAACGCAGAGCCATGCAAGAAGCGGACATAGGTGTCTGAAAAATACTAGGGCCCTGAAAGGGATGTCCTTAACCCAAGAAATCAGTTCGCAGAACGGGGAGGATGGGTGGGGCGGTAAGGAATCTGTCACTAACTACTGTCTCTTACAGATATATCGTTACACAAGTTAGTAACTTGTGCATCTGAAAGAGACACGTTAGTGACAGATTCCTTACCTTAGAATAGATACCCCAGCAATACCAACCCCGGTGGTGGGTCTGCGAACAAAGATCAGACAAGGAAGTCCCGGAGGACTGAACGGCCAAAGTAGCCGTCCCTCTGGACCTGACTGTCAAGGCAGTAATGCTTGGTAAACGTGTGCAGCGAGGCCCACGTAGCTGCCTGACAGATATCCTGCAGCGGACACCGCGGCCTAGGGCCGTGGTAGCATCCCTTGCCCTGGTGGAATGGGCACGCAGCCCAACAGGAGGCTCCTTCTTAGCCAAAGAATAGCAGGCTTTGATTCACAAGGTGACCCAGCGGGAGATGGTTCTCTTGTGCACCGCCCGACCTTTTTTGGCGCCCACGTAGCCAACAAAGAGCTGGTCATCCACCCGGAAGTGTTGTGTGCGGTTGATATAAAAGGAAAGCGCACGTTTTGGGTCCAGACGGTGGAGCCTCTCTTCCTCTCTGGAAGGATGCGGAGGCGGAAAGAAGGTGGGCAAAGTGAGGGTCTGCCCAATATGGAAGGCAGTAACCACCTTTGGCAAGAAGGACGGACGCGTCCTAAGAACAACCTTGTCTGGATGGACAGACAGAAAGGGAGGTTTGCATGATAGAGCCTGGAGCTCACTCACCCGCCGAGCGGAGGTGATGGCCACCAGAAAGGCTGTCTTCAAAGTAAGAAGACGAAGAGGACAGTTATGTAGAGGCTCAAAGGGAGCGCACATTAAAAGGTAAGAACCAAGTTTAAGTCCCACTGAGGCATGACAAACGGAACAGGAGGGAAGAGGTGTGTAATGCCTTTTAGAAACCTGTTAACAGGGGACTTAAAGAGAGGGCTGATCAGGGAGCCTGAGGAAGGCCGATATTGCACAAAGATAGCCCTTGATGGTACCCAGGGCAGAGCCCTGTTGGGCCAGAGAAAGAAGGAACAGAAGAACCTCAGAAAGAGGGGCAGAGAGGGGATTCCCAGCCTTTGCTGTGCACCATGCCACAAACTTGTTCCACCTGCAGGCGTATACCACCTTAGTGGAGGGACGCCTGGCTGCCAGAATCACATCACAAACTTCGGGAGGCAAGTCGAAAGGAATCAACTGCCGCCGCTCAATCTCCACGCAAGCAGGTGGAGACTGGACAGGTTCGGGTGGAGGACCGTCCCCTGCTGCTGCGACAGAAGATCCTCCCGAAGAGGCAGACGGATCGGGGGATCGACGCTCATACTGAGTAGCTCGGGATACCAAACTCTTCGAGCCCAGTCCGAAGCCACAAGAATGACTTGGGCCCGGAAATCTTCTTCAACACTCTGGGTAGAAGTGGTATAGGCGGAAAGGCGTACAACAGACCGCAACTCCACTCGCGACGAAAAGCGTCGCCGAGCGAGTGCCACCTTGGAAATTCCAACGCGCAGAACTGCTGACATTGCGCGTTCACTTCGGTGGCGAATAGATCTAACCAAGGCTCTCCCCACTGCTGAAAGAGACCTTGAGCCACCTCCGAGTGAAGACGCCATTCGTGATCCATCATGCACCTGAGATCGTCCGCCCTGGCGTTCAGGGAACCTGCCAGGTGTTGAACCATCAGGAATATGCCCTGATGTTCCAGCCATGTCCAGAGGCGCAGAGCCTCCTGACATAGGGTCCACGACCCTACCCCGCCTTGTTTGTTGCAGTACCACATGGCGGTGGTGTTGTCTGTGAACACCTGCACTACCTTCCCTTTGACAGAGGGAAGCAATGCCTTGAGTGCAAGTCGGATCGCCCGGAGCTCCAGAAGGTTGATATGGAGGCGGGACTCCGCCGGAGACCAGAGGCCTCTGATCTCCGCCTCTCCCATGTGACCGCCCCATCCCAGAAGGGACGCGTCCGTCACGACTGTGTGCTCTGGCTGGGGAAGGGAGAGGGATCTGCCCATGACCCATTGCCGGTTCGAGAGCCACCACTGCAACTGGTTTGCAGTCCCCTCCGAGATCTGGACGTGATCGGACAGGTTGCCCTGGTGCTGCGCCCACTGGAACTTCAGGTCCCACTGCAGAGCCCGCATATGCCATCTGGCATGATCGACTAGCAGGATGCAGGAGGCCATGAGGCCCAGCAGCCTCAGGGTCATCTGTACCGAAACCCAGGATAAAGGCTGAAAGATCGGAATCATAGCCTGAATATCCCGGACTCGCCGTTCGGGAGGATAGGCCCGAAACTGCGTCGTGTCCAGAACCGCTCCGATGAAAAGGAGCTGTGGAGAAGGAATCAGGTGTGACTTCGGCACATTGATGGAGAACCCCAGCGAGTGCAGTAGTTCGGCCGTAGTCTGGAGGTGGGAGACGACTGCCTGGGACGAGGCCGCCTTCAGCAGCCAGTCGTCGAGGTAGGGGAAGACTGGAACCCCTGCCCGGCGCAGATGAGCTGCGACCACCGCCAACACTTTCGTGAACACCCGAGGGGAGCACGGTCAATTGAAAATGCTCGAGGCCCACCATGAACCGCAGGTACCGCCGGTGGGCCGGCACGACGGGGATGTGGAAATAAGCGTCCTGCAAGTCCAACGCTACCATCCAGTCTCCAGGGTCGAGGGCAGTCAAGACCTGAGCTAAGGTGAGCATCTTGAACTTCTCCTTCCGGAGGAAGCGATTGGCGTTCCGGAGGTCCAAGATAGGACGCATGTCCTCCTTGTCCTTTTTGGGCACCAGAAAGTAGTGGGAGTAGCAACCACGTCCTACTTCTGGGGTCGGAACATGCTCGATGGCCCTCTTGGCCAAGAGGGCCGTGACTTCCTTCTGCAGAAGCACCAAGTGATCCCCTGACATGCGGTGGAATTGAGGTGGCATGGCTGGGGGGTGGTCTCGAAGGGAGAGAGTAGCCCCTTCGGACAATGTCCAAGACCCACCTGTCCGAGGTGATGGCACGCCAGTGGTGAAGGTGATGGCGGACCCTGCCCCTACTGGCGTGCTGTGCACCTGAAAAGAAGGACTAGGAGGGCTTGGAGGCCGCGGACGGGGCGGGGTTGGAGGCCTGACCCGTACGCTGGTTGCCCGATCCGCCACGGCGGAAGCCACGTCCTCGGCCACGCGAAGACGCTTGCTGCGCGGGCCGGTGGCTGGGCAGCGGACGTGACTGGGCGCCCCTTCCGTGGCCACGAAAGGGGTGAAAAGCAGAGGTTAGCGGAGGCGCACAGCAGAAAGGCCCAGGGACTTGGCAGTAGCCCGTGAGTCCTTAAAGCGCTCCAGCGCATGGTCTGCTTTGGAACCAAAAAGACCGACTCCATCAAAGGGCATGTTCATGAGTGTATTCTGGACATCACCCGAGAAACCAGTTGTTCTCAGCCAGGCGTGGCGACGCAGCGCCACCGTCGTTGCAAGCGATCTGCCCAGCGAGTCGGCGGTATCAAGGCCACAACGGATGGTGTACTTTGCCGCATCCCTTCCTTCCGCAATGGTGCGGGAAAGCAGTGTCTGGACCTCCTCAGGACACTGGGGCAAAACGAGCGCCACCGAATCCCACAGAGAGTGGGAATATCGGCCCAAAAGGCAAGCGGTGTTGACTGACCGCAAGCCAGCACTGGAGGAAGAAAAGGCCTTCTTCCCAAATTGGTCAAGGCATTTGGATTCCCTATCCGGAGGGGCGGTAGGGAAGGCGGTTTGGGAGGCAGAGACTTGGACAACCAAGCTCTCGGGGGTGGGATGTTGAGAGAGAAACAAGGGGTCGCCCGGAGCAGGACGATGGCGTCGGGCCACGTTCCTATCCACAGGAGCCCCTGTGGCGGGCTTGGACCAGGTGCCCAAAAGAACGTCAGACAGTGCATCATTAAACGGCAGCAATGGCTCCGAGGAGGTAGCTGCCGGCTGAAGCACTTCCGTCAGGAGGTTAGTCCTGACAGCCACTGTAGACAATTGGAGGTGTAAGGCTCCAGCTGCTCTACGCAACATTGTTGCGAAATTTGCTCCCTCCTCCGTAGCCACGGAAGGAGGAGACAGCATGCCAGTGTCAGGAGAAGTGTCCAGACCACTGGCATCCCCAAGTTCCTCTGCCCAGTCCTGATCATACTCACACTGCTGTGTGAGAGGGTCTTCCGACCCCTCCCAGCTCTCCTGGTCCTTCTCCGACAGAAAATAAGGAGGAGGGGGGACGTCAGGGACCCACGGTCTCAATGGCGCCGGAGCCGGCATCGGGCGATGCCGGTCCGACGCCGCGTCCGGATCCGGAGAGAACCGGGGAACGATGCCGCCCGGAGCCCCGGGCGGCGTCAGGAACTGCACCGGGGACGTCGGCGGAGGCGTAGTTAGGTCAACCGGCGTCGATGGGGGTTGCGGTACCACCGGAGCCGGGATCGGGGCCGGGAGCGAGGCTGGTGAGACAGGCGGCGCCGGGACCGGAGTCGTCGGCGCCGCCGGGGCAACCCCATCAGGGCCCGCGGGGCCCGAAGGCGCACCGGAGGGGCCTTGAGGCCCGAAGAGGCGGGCCATGGCCGACAGGAATTTCTGTATCTCGGCCGGAGTCTCCCCGAACCCGGGAAGGACGGGTAATGCGGGGCGGCTCCACAGGCACCTCCGGAGCCGCGGGGACGGTGCCGACAGGGGCCTCAGCCGAGTCGCGAGACCGGCGAGGCGAAGTCTTAGAGCGATGGTGCTTCTTAGACTTTTTGTGCTTCGACTTACCCGAAGAGTGCGAAGACTTGGACTCCGATGACGGGCGAGGACTCCGCGACCGGCCCCTCGACCTCTCCCGTGACCGGGGCTTGGTGCGGCGCGGAGCCGACTGCCGGACCTCGAGTAGCTTTCGAGACCGCTCTCGCAAAGCCTTCGGGTGTAAGGCCCGGCAGTCGGAACACGACTTCGTGTCGTGGTCGCGGCCGAGACAGTAGAGACACTCTAAGTGCGGGTCTGTGATCTACATCATTCGACCACAGGCGTCGCATGGCTTGAAGCCGGGCATCCCTACCGACACCTCGGAGCCTAGATGACTCGAAGAAAAACAGTGAAAAAATCACCAAAAAGTTAGTCAAAAAATGACTAGGGCACTGCTCTTCCCGGATCTGCGCTTACTGGCGCGGAAAAAGAAGAACTGACGCCAGCGCGCAGGGGCGGCGTCTAAGTACTGCCCGCGACGTCATCCCGGCGATCACGACGCCGACGACGGACGCGGAGCCGCACGACGCCGCCTACCGACGCGCAAGGGTACTGCTACGCAAAAACTTTCCGGATCCAGCCTGACGCCTGGGGATATTCTAAGGTAAGGAATCTGTCACTAACGTGTCTCTTTCAGATCATGAAATTACTCTGAGTAATTACGGCACTCCTAATTCTTGCACTGATTAAGAACCTGTGCCGAAGAAAGGACAGTAACTGTTTTTTTAAATAAAGATGCTGTTGCTTTAAAATGTTATGTGGCGTCTTAGTATGAGTATGTGACCTTCACGCACAGGCCTCAAAAGCCACCCCACCAAACCTCTGCATTATTAACTACCACAACCCAGATCCAATAGGATTTTGTGCCATGTTTAGCAGAAGCCCTGCTTCTGTTTAACAAGGAAATTACTAGCAGGTGAGGGAGGGACTGAAAGAATTAAGAATATCTGTATTACAGTGAAGCTCATTTTTGCTTCTTTTTTTAAAATCAATCTTGCTCTTCCTCCTCCCTAATGGTTTGAGAAACTGAACAATTGCTAGCATGATAGGTGAGGGAGATAGCAAGCATCCAACCAAGCTTCTTAGCTAAAGCCTATGCCTTTATAGAAAGATGTATCCAGTGAGAATCACTAAAGAACGTAGCTAAAGAATGGAAAGCAAGGTGGCATACATGGATGAAAATCTCAATTGGTACCTGGAATCTAGGGAAAAACCAAAAGTTGGAATGCAAAAAATGAGAAATCAAAAATGCGGAGTTTGATGCATCTCAAGTACGTGGCAGTTACTTTGAAATTCAAAGGTCCAACTTTTTGTTGTTTTTTTCTTTACATGATTTAGCTATTGCTGTCCAGCAATCACCCTATCCCTGATGGAGTCTATTGCAATAATCCTTTCTCAATCCCTTTAAAGGGTGAAGTCTTGGAGGAAAGTGCACTGGGTTTGGAGAAGCAGAAGAGTATCAACCAGGCAATACTAGTCTGCTTTGATTTTCTTCCTGTAGTAAGCCCAGCACTGGTGATGGAAAAGTGGATATAACGTCCTATAGGTAATCATTCTTTGTAAACAGAATTTAAGATCTCTGAAATCTTCTTGATTGTGTAGAAGTCTCTCAGCTGAGGAAGACAGGGTCCTCGAGAGACCGAAAGCCTTATTTCCCAGTTTAGACTCAATTCTGCAAAAAACAATATGTTTCTTAGTGCAAATTTCATGCTATGGAAATCTAAATATGGATTCTTAAAATCCACGCAGTAGACAGGATGGAGATTGAAAAGGTTGTTTTCCATACCAAGAGGGGAACGTTATAGGGTACAAACATTTTTTGTATAAAAGAAAGGATTACACTGACGTTTCACTGTGAAGCAGGATCAGTAAAAGGGGGATGTAGAAAGAGAGGGAAATCAAAATGACTCCTTGCTGCCTCATTTATCATAGAAAAGACAACCCAAGTCTTATTAAGGCAGGCAGGTACAGCTGAGTAATAAAAACTATAGTAGTCTGCAGAATCTGATTATTGTGGCTCACTCGTGTTGCTATCTGTGCCTTTTACAGATGCTTGAAGCCTGCTCCCTCCACCGGGGCCTCGACAGTCTTGCTCCTGGTAATACTCCTGAATTCGGTGGTCTTACTTTCATCTGCTGCCTTGTAAAGCCATGTTAATCGGCCATTTGCTTATTGTTCTGTACCATTTATATAGCGCTTCACATACACGTGTTGGGAGCCAAAACACATTTTCGGGTTGGTAGGATACTACATAGTGGGAAAGTGTGTGGTTGGCAATTTGTTGTTATATTATGTGTGAAGCCTTTCTGTATCCTGCATGAATGACCAGAGAGGTGTTCTTGTCTTGGGGCAGAGAACCTAGCAAAGTGACAGAGAACTGAGTGTGAGTTAGGTGTGTTAAATAGAACTGTAAGTGGCAGATGGTTGTGATATAATCTGCAGGACAGATGTTATGGTTAAGACAGGTAAAACAGGGAGAGATCTACCGGGATGATCTCTGTGTTAAGTAATCCAACTTAGTGGCAGACAGATAAAAATACATAGGCAGTTATACGGCACCAACTACGACAGAGGGGAAGAGGGTGTGGGTACACCAAAAAGGGTCTGCTATTACTTATGACACCATGTGGAAGGCAGAGATACTGTCAAATTAATAAAATGATGCTAAATTAACACAAAATCAAGGTGGCGACATACGCTCAAGCAATGTACCTTTTTAATGGCACCAAAGCATATTCTCTAAACTGTCTACTAATAAATGCTCGATCACTCTCTAAAAACAAACATCACAACTACGACCGCCTCACTGACGCAAAACCAGACATACTATTCATAACTGAATCATGGTTGGGAGATGATATGCCTCCAGTCCTGCATGAAGCCGTTCCTCTAGGCCAGTGATACTCAAAGTACGGCCCTCCTGACCTTTACATGCGGCCCCCTGGGCAGCAGCAGCACTGGGCTGCTGTTTACTCGACTCAGCACTAACATGGAAAAAATGTTAAATAAACAGCAAGCACTTATTTAAAGATTAATTGCAGTTAGGGAAAGGAAGTAACTAAGCCCTTAACTTAAGGAACACCTTCACGTGTAAAGAGCCACTAGATATACATGCTTTGCTTCCCCTACACCCAACTTTACACCCCCCTCTGGCATCAGGGCGGCCCTTGGTCACACCATAGACCAAACTTTGCGGCCCCTGGGAAAATGTTTGTGAGTACCCATGATCTAGGCTATCAAACTATCATGCAAAATCGTATAGTCAAAAAAAAGGAGGTGGCCTAGCTGTTGTGTTCAGGGAAACATTACATATCACTAAAGTTGACGACATCCCCATAAAGAATTGTGAGGCTCTTCTCACCAGATGCAATCCTACACCGTCTTCCTCCTGTAACTTCCTGCTCCTTTACAGAACTCCACCTAGCAAGGCGACATTCCCAGACACACTGCTAGACACAGTTTCAAACCTGATAAAAAAATCACTCCAACCTATGCGTTCTGGATGACCTCAACATTTGGTTTGACAAACCCATTATGCCCCATCCGAAAAACAATAATCACTGGCCTAGACGCACTGAACCCTCCATCAGATCGTCCACAAACATCGCTGGACACATCCTAGATGTCATTTTTGCTAATACCGAACTAGTTACCTTTCAAACTATAACTCCAGTCACATGGTCAGACCACCATTTGCTTGCTTTCAAACATAAAACAACACTAAGCGACTCACCTAAAACCACCTTACATGCATCCACCCATCGACCGTGGAACAAACTCAATTTGGAACACTTGGAAACACAATTAACATGCAGTACAGATCTGGAAACAAGAAATTCTGTTCAAACAATATGTGGCTCCAGGAAGCTTTTGATATCCTGATACCACTCAAAACCACACAAAAGAACAAAAGAAAACAAACCCCTTGGAGAAATAGAGATAAAAGACATAAAACAACAAATTAGAAAGCTGCAACGTGCCTGGCTCAAAACAAATGCCAAACAAGACAAACTTCGCCTACAGAAAATTAACAGATTATACAAGTCAGCTATCAAAAAAGCAAAGATAAGGTACTATTCAGACAGAATTCGAAGTGCAAATAAAGAATTCTATAAAATACTCAATGAATTTCGTAAACCAAATTGACTAGAAGAAACTCATCCCCGTTGCACAAGTTACTAACTTGTGTAACGATATATCTGTAAGAGACAGTAGTTAGTGACAGATTCCTTACCTTAGAATATCCCCAGGCGTCAGGCTGGATCCGGAAAGTTTTTGCGTAGCAGTACCCTTGCGCGTCGGTAGGTGGCGTCGTGCGGCTCCGCGTCCGTCGTCGGCGTCGTGATCGCCGGGATGACGTCGCGGGCAGTACTTAGGCGCCGCCCCTGCGCGCTGACGTCAGTTCTGTACACGACTTTCCGCGCCAGGAACGCAGAGCCATGCAAGAAGCTGACATAGGTGTCTGAAAAATACTAGGGCCCTGAAAGGGATGTCCTTAACCCTAGAAATCAGTTCGCAGAACGGGGAGGATGGGTGGGGCGGTAAGGAATCTGTCACTAACTACTGTCTCTTACAGATATATCGTTACACAAGTTAGTAACTTGTGCATCTGAAAGAGACACGTTAGTGACAGATTCCTTACCTTAGAATAGATACCCCAGCAATACCAACCCCGGTGGTGGGTCTGCGAACAAAGATCAGACAAGGAAGTCCTGGAGGACAGAACGGCCAAAGAAGCCGTCCCTCCGGACCGGACTGTCAAGGCAGTAATGCTTTGTAAACGGGTGCAGCGAGGCCCACGTAGCTGCCTGACAAATAACCGGCAGCGGAACACCGCGGCCCAAGACCGTGGTAGCAGCCGTTGCCCTGGTGGAATGGGCACGCAGCCCAACAGGAGGTTCCTTTTTAGCCAAAGAATAGCAGGTCTTGATGCACAAGGTAACCCAGCGGGAGATGGTTCGTTTGTGCACCGCCCGACCTTTTTGGCGCCCACGTAGCCAACAAAGAGCTGGTCATCCACCCGGAAGTGTTTTGTGCGGTCGATATAGAAGGAGAGCGCACGTTTTGGGTCCAGACGGTGGAGCCTCTCTTCCTCTCTGGAAGGATGCGGAGGCGGAAAGAAGGTAGGCAAAGTGATGGTCTGCCCAATGTGAAAAGCAGTAACCACCTTTGGCAAGAAGGACGGACGCGTCCGAAGAACAACCTTGTCTGGATGAACAGACAGAAAGGGAGGTTTGCAAGATAAAGCCTGGAGCTCACTCACCCGCCGAGCGGAGGTGATGGCCACCAGGAAGGCTGTCTTTAGAGTCAGAAGACGAAGAGGACAGTTATGCAGAGACTCAAAGGGAGCGCACATTAAAAGGTAAGAACCAAGTTCAAGTCCCACTGAGGCATCACAAATGGAACAGGAGGAAAGAGGTGTGTAATGCCTTTTAAGAACCTGTTAACAACAGGGGACTTGAAAAGGGAGGGCTGATCAGGGAGCCTGAGGAAGGCCGAGATAGCACAGAGATAACCCTTGATGGTACCCAGGGCAGAACCCTGTTGGGCCAGAGAAAGAAGGAACAGAAGGACCTCAGAAAGAGGGGCAGAAAGGGGGTTCACAGCCTTTGCTGTGCACCATGCCACAAATTTGTTCCACCTGCAGGCGTATACCACCTTAGTGGAGGGACGCCTGGCTGCCAGAATCACATCACAAACTTCGGGAGGCAAGTCGAAAGGAATCAACTGCCGCCGCTCAATCTCCACGCAAGCAGGTGTAGACTGGACAGGTTCGGGTGGAGGACCGTCCCATGCTGCTGCGACAGAAGATCCTCCCGAAGAGGCAGACGGATCGGGGGATCTACACTCATACTGAGTAGCTCGGGATACCAAACTCTTCGAGCCCAGTCCGGAGCCACAAGAATGACTTGGGCCCGGTCGTGCCGAATCTTCTTCAACACTCTGGGTAGAAGTGGTATAGGCGGAAAGGCGTACAACAGACCGCAACTCCACTCGTGACGAAAAGCGTCGCCGAGCGAGTGCCGCCTTGGAAATTCCAACGCGCAGAACTGATGACATTGCGCGTTCTCTTCGGTGGCGAATAGATCTAACCAAGGCTCTCCCCACTGTAGAAAGAGTCCTTGCGCCACTTCCAGTGAAGACGCCATTCGTGATCCATCATGCACCTGCGGCTGAGTTCGTCCGCCCTGGCGTTCAGGGAACCTGCCAGGTGTTGAACCACCAGGAACATGCCCTGATGTTCCAGCCATGTCCAGAGGCGCAGAGCCTCCTGACAAAGGGTCCACGACCCCACCCCGCCCTGTTTGTTGCAGTACCACATGGCGGTGGTGTTGTCGGTGAACACCTGCACTACCGTCCCTTTGACAGAGGGAAGGAATGCCTTGAGTGCAAGTCGGATCGCCCGGAGCTCCAGAAGGTTGATATGGAGCCGGGACTCCGCCCGGAGACCAGAGGCCTCTGATCTCCGCCTCTCCCATGTGACCGCCCCATCCCAGAAGGGACGCGTCCGTCACAACTGTATGCTCTGGCTGGGGAAGGGAGAGGGATCTGCCCATGACCCATTGCCGGTTCGAGAGCCACCACTGCAACTGTGTTGCAGTCCCCTCCGAGATCTGGACGTGATCGGACAGGTTGCCCTGGTGCTGCGCCCACTGGAACTTCAGGTCCCACTGCAGAGCCCGCATATGCCATCTGGCATGATCGACCAGCAGGATGCAGGAGGCCATGAGGCCCAGCAGCCTCAGGGTCATCCGTACCGAAACCCAGGATAAAGGCTGAAAGATCGGAATCATAGCCTGAATATCTCGGACTCGCCGTTCGGGAGGATAGGCCCGAAACTGCGTCGTGTCCAGAACTGCTCCGATGAAAAGGAGCTGTGGAGAAGGAATCAGATGCGACTTCGGCACATTGATGGAGAACCCCAGCGAGTGCAGGAGTTCGGCCGTAGTCTGGAGGTGGGAGACGACTGCCTGGGGCGAGCCCGCCTTCAACAGCCAGTCGTCGAGGTAGGGAAGACTGAAACCCCTGCCCGGCGCAGATGAGCTGCGACCACCGCCATCACTTTCGTGAACACCCGAGGGGTATTGGTAAGGCCAAAGGGAGCACGGTGAACTGAAAATGCTCGAGGCCTACCGTGAACCGAAGGTAACGCCGGTGGGCTGGCAGGACGGGGATGTGGAAATAGGCGTCCTGCAAGTCCAACGCTACCAACCAGTCTCCGGGGTCGAGGGCAGTCAAGACCTGAGCTAGGGTGAGCATCTTGAACTTCTCCTTCCGGAGGAAGCGATTGACGTTCCGGAGGTCCAAGATAGGACGCATGTCCTCCTTGTCCTTTTGGGCACCAGAAAGTAGTGGGAGTAGCAACCACGCCCTACTTCTGGGGTCGGAACATGCTCGATGGCCCTCTTGGCCAAGAGGGCCGTGACTTCCTTCTGTAGAAGCACCAAGTGATCCCCTGACATGCGGTGGAATTGAGGTGGCATGGCTGGGGGGTGGTCTCGAAGGGGAGGGAGTAGCCCCTTCGGACAATGTCCAAGACCCACCTGTCCGAGGTGATGGGACGCCAGTGGTGAAGGTGATGGCGGACCCTGCCCCCGACTGGCGTGCTGTGCACCTGAAAGGAGGGACTAGGAGGGCTTGGAGGCCGCGGACGGGTTGGAGGTGGTGGCCTGACCCGCACGCTGGTTGCCCGAACCGCCACGGCGGTATCCACGTCCTCGGCCACGCGAAGGCGCTTGCTGCGCGGGCCGTTGGCTGGGCTGTGGACGTGACTGGGCGCCCCTTCCGTGGCCACGAAAGGGGCGAAAAGCAGACGTGAGCGGAGGGCGCACAACAGCAAGGCCCAGGGACTTAGCAGGAGCCCGTGAGTCCTTGAAACGCTCCAGCGCATGGTCTGCCTTCGAACCAAAAAGACCGACTCCATCAAAGGGCATGTCCATGAGAGTATTCTGGACATCCCCTGAAAAACCAGTGGTTCTCAGCCAGGCGTGGCGACGCAGCGCCACCGTCGTTGCAAGCGATCTGCCCAGCGAGTCGGCGGTATCAAGGCCACAGCGGATGGTATATTTAGCCGCATCACGCCCTTCCGCAATGGCGCGGGTAAGCAGTGTCTGGACCTCCTCAGAACACTGCGGCAAAACATTCGCCACCGAATCCCACAGGGAGTGGGTGTATCGGCCCAAGAGGCAAGCGGTATTAACAGACCGCAAGCCAGCACTGGAGGAAGAGAAAGCCTTCTTCCCAAAGTGATCCAGGCGCTTGGATTCCCTATCCGGAGGGGCGGTAGGGAAGGCGGTTTGGGAGGCAGAGGCTTGGACAACCAAGCTCTCAGGGGTGGGGTGTTGGGAGAGAAACAGGGGGTCGCCCGGAGCCGGGCGATGGCGTCGGGCCACGTTCCTATCCACAGGAGCCCCTGTGGTGGGTTTGGACCAGGCACCCAAAAGAACGTCAGTGAGTGCATCGTTGAACGGCAGCACAGGCTCCGAAGAGGAGGCCGCCGGCTGAAGCACTTCAGTCAGGAGGTTAGTCCTGGCGGCCACTGTAGGCAACTGGAGATTCAAGGCTCCAGCAGCTCTACGCAACACCGTTGCAAAATTAGCCCCCTCCTCCGTTGCCACGGGAGGAGACAGCATGCCAGAGTCAGGGAGGTATCCAGACCACTGGCATCCCCAAGTTCCTCAACCCAGTCCGGGTCAAACTCGCACTGTTGTGTGAGAGGGTCCTCAGACCCCTCCCAGCTCTCCTGGTCCTCCTCAGGTTGAAAATATGGAGGAGGAGGGACATAAGGGACCCAAGGTCTCATTGGCGCCGGAACCGGCGTCGGGCGGCGCCGGTCCGGCTCCATGTCCGGACCCGGGGAGAACCGGGGAACGACGCCGCCCGGAGCCCCGGACGGCGTCGGAAAGCGGCACCGGGGACATCGGCGTCGGCGGAGGCGTGGTTAGGTCAGCCGGCGTCGTTGGGGGTTGCGGCACCACCGGAGCCGGGGTCGAGCCGGGGCCGGAGCCGAGGCCGGGACGAAGGCTGGTGGGACAGGCGACGCCGGGACCGGAGTCGGCGGCGACGCCGGAGCAACCCCATCAGGGCCCGCGGGGCCCGAAGGCGCACCGGAGGGACCTTGAGGCCCGAAGAGGAGGGCCATGGCCGACAGGAATTCCTGCACTTTGGCCGGATCCGCCCCGAACCCGGGAAGGGCGGGTATGGCGGGGGCGACTCCACAGGCATGTCCGGGGCCGCGGGGACGGTGCCGGGAGGGGCCTCAGCCGAGTCGCGAGACCGGCGAGGCGAAGTCTTAGAGCGATGACGCCGCTTAGACTTCTTGTGCTTCGACTTACCGGAGGAGTGCGAAGACTTTGATTCCGACGACCGGCGGGGACTCCGCGTCCGGCCCCTCGACCTCTCCCGGGACCGGGGCTTGGTGCGGCGCGGAGCCGAATGCCGGACTTCGAGGAGCTTTCGAGACCGCTCTCGCAAAGCCTTAGGATGAAGTTTCCGGCAGTCAGGACACGACTTCGTGTCGTGGTCTCGGCCGAGACAAAAGAGACACTCGAGGTGCGGGTCCGTGATCGACATCATGCGACCACATTCCTCGCAGGGCTTAAAGCCGGGCATCCCTACGACACCTTAGGAGTCGTGAAGACTCGTTGAAAAAGCAGTGAAAAAATTCACCAAAAAAGATAGTCAAAAAGTGACTTGGGCACTGCTCTTCCCGGATCTGCGCTTACTGGCGCGGAAAAAGAAGAACTGACGTCAGCGCGCAGGGGCGGCGCCTAAGTACTGCCCGCGACGTCATCCCGGCGATCACGACGCCGACGACGGACGCGGAGCCGCACGACGCCGCCTACCGGCGCGCAAGGGTACTGCTACGCAAAAACTTTCCGGATCCAGCCTGACGCCTGGGGATATTCTAAGGTAAGGAATCTGTCACTAACGTGTCTCTTTCAGATACTCAAGATTTCACAGAAAAACTGGCAAATCATTCACTGACAAGGCAGACACGTTGGACTCATACTTAAAACAGAGACCCAGCACTAACCCTTTTACAAAACAACAATCCAAGAATACTCTAACCCAGCCTCACCGTTCCTTCCAACACATTTCAAACTATTAATTTATAGACCTGGTCAAAGCCAGTAAGCTTGCCGGCAGCCCTTCTGACCCGTGTCCACTGCAAACTTTCAAGACAATTCATCGAACAACTTCTGCTGCCACTCCAGTAAGAAGGATCATAAACGATTCCATAACTACTGGAATATTTCCAGAAGAAACTCAAAAAGTCATACATATGCCCTTTACTGAAGAAAACAAACTTGGACCCGCTGAACCCTGACAACTAAAGACCCATTACAAATGGACCTTTCCTGGGCAAACTGATAGAAAGAGTAACGTTCACCCAGATGTCACAATTCATGGAAGAGAATGCCATACTTTCAGAATTCCAAACAGGATTCCGTCCAGGAAGAGGCACAGAATCTGCCCTCCTTGCCATCTGGGATGACCTGAAGAACACAGTTGAACGCAACAGGGTTGCTGCGCTACTCCTCTTGGACTTCTCGGCTGACTGACACAATTGACCATGACACAGATACAAAGCCTCTACGAAGCCGGCATAGAGGGGACTGCTCTAGACTGGATTGGGTCCTACCTTCAAAACAGAACTAATGTCATCCATAACCCACTTTTCTCGTCCAAACCGTACTCCACAAAAGCAGGGGTTCCTCAAGGCTCTATCATCTCACCCATGCTTTTCAACATTTACATGAAGTCATTACCGGTACTGATCAATCAATTTCACTTCATGTGCTATAACTATGCAGATGACACGCAAATACTCCTTCAACTGTAATGCCCCAAAGAATTTGGAAACTTGCCAATTTTCAGTTGCCTCAGAGCCCTGGATCAATGGATGACATGGAGCCATCTCAAATTGAATGCTTTCAAAACGGAAATACTCACGTGTGGCGAGATTGGAAACATTATGACCCGCTTGCCGCCTGACCTGATGAACTGGGATCACCGCCTAAAGTTTCGAAGGAAGTAAGAAACCTCGGAATGAACATGGGCTCCAAGCTATCGATGACTGCCCAAGTGGACAAACTAGCAAGATCAAGCTTTGTTACTATAAAAACTCTGCAACAAATCTTCCCCCATTTGGGATTTCCACACAAGGTCCAAGCTACCATTTCCCTTGTTCTGTCCAAACTCGATTACGCCAATAGCCTCTACCACGGATCACCTTTAACAACCAAGAAAAGACTACAATGGATTCAGAACTCGCCTGCCAGACTACTATTGCATATCAAACCGCGAGACCACATCTCCCCTGCCTTGAAAGCCCTGCATTGGTTACCGGTTGCCAGAAGATCCACGTTCAAGCTGCTCTGTATCACCCACAAAGCGATACATGGAATGGGACCGCTCTTCATAAGGAATAAAATCACCAAACACATTCAACAAAGGAACCTCCGCTATAGAGTGGCACCTCGCCTCAAAATCCGAAGATACAAGACAAAAAAACATATGTGGCAAATTCCGTCTCTGTTCAAACAGCCAAACTATGGAACTCTTTACCCCCCAACATAAGATCCACGGACAACCACCTTATCTTCAGGAAACTACTCAAGAATTGGCTCTTCTACAAGTAAGCACCATACGCAAACAGAAATATACAGCATATCCCTCTGTATATAAGCATTTATTTGTATTATAGATATTTACCTATATATGTGTATTGCTTTGTATAAACATTTAGAATAATTATGTTAAAAAAAAAAAAAGAAATACATTTTTAAGTACAACAACACTTGAAAACCAGAGTTTATCTAATGCATCTTTAATCTACATATACTTACTTCCTTTATGCATCTATATACCTTCCATGTACTTGGATCTATATATTTATTACTTTTCTCCGAAAACAAAAGTATACAACGCACTACCCTATTTCTCACATTATACCTCTCTCAATATATCTTCTACCTCAACTCTGACTCATCTCAAACCTCTTTCTAACACTCTTTCCAATGCACTACCCTATTTCTCACCCTATACCTCTATCAATATATTCTCTACATCCACTCTTTCATCCCAAACCCCATACCACCACTATGATCCCCAAAATAACCCTTTCTAGACTCTCCCCTACTCTACCCCTCCTTGCATTATCTGACACCTTTTTTACTATACCGATCCCCCAAAACAAGCCTTTCTAAACTCTTCCCTCTGACTTCTCCCCTCCACATCCCTTTTTACTCATGCCAGCCTCCTCCTACTGCTATGACCTACAAAACAAAACAAAAAAGTCTAAATCCTTCACTCTTCTATCCCTCCACTATCCTTTTCAATCAAAATAACAGACTAACGTGTCCACATCTCAAATTTTATATTTCACTATACTAATTCACCACTAATCCTTTATGGGTTCCGGAGTAGCGTGCTACTCGCCAAAAAAGCGCTTCAACACCCCATCAGGGGTAACAAGCGCTATATAAATGCAAAACTTTTTCCCTCTTCTATCCCTCCGCTATCCTTCCCAATCCAAATAACTGACTAACCTATCCACCACTCAAATTACTCTCATATTTCACTATACTAATTCAACACTAATCCTTTATGGGTTCCGGAGTAGCATGTTACTCAACGAAAAAGTGCTTCAACACTTCATCAGGGGTAGTAAGCGCTATATAAATGCAATTACAATACAATACTGCTGGCATCAGAGAGGAAAGTGTAGAAGAGCAATTAAGGTTGGCACCGGAGGAGTAGTTAGATAACCTTTAAAAGGCCCATATTTCACCTACAACCACCAGACCAAAAAAAAGAAAAACTTTTGAGCAACCATTGGTGCTTCAAGTACCTCTCATACTTCAAGCAGAGTCCTAATGGGGCGCTGCTCAGACCCTAGCTAGTCTAGCCCCCTGAACATGCAGTTTGAGATGAAGCACTTGATAGGTGGCTGCCCAGACAGCACAGGAATAAGTAGTCCAGCACCATTATACCCTTACGGCCTCACCCCTCTACGCGAGACATTACTTTTCTAGTTTACTTGATGAGGCATCCTCCTACCGTTCAAGAACTTCCTCCCAAACAGCTTCCACTTTTATTATTAGTAGGGAATGACAGTTTAGGTCAAAAAAAGAAGACAATTGTGAAAAGAGACATACCGCGCTCCCATTGTTTTGATTTTGATAGCAGGATGACAAAGATCCCATAGTTCGTATTTAGTTCAATCTTAGGCTGCTGCTGCTCCTGCTAAGCATTATTTAAAGAGGGCTTCAGCTACTTGGATTACCTGTCTGCAACCCTTGACACCACCACTCCTTTATGATGTCACTGCAGCTATGGGGAAATATTAAAGAGATTTGCTTTATGATTTCTGCCTACTAGCCTTTAAAAGAGTCATGATTTCCACAGTCAGAACTAGGGAAATCTCCAGTCTAGCCATAACCAGATGGTAAATAAAGTGAGGTGGGTGAGCCTGGTGTGGACATGAGGACATGAAGAGCCAAAAATGTACAGCACCAAACTTTCTTCATAGACATTAGTAGCATCTCAAGAAGATGAGACCAATCCCAATACAAGATGGTGGGAAGATAAGGGTGCGAATGGGAGAGAGGAAAATCTAGGAGTGGTTCAGATTTCCACTACAGGGCAAAAATTGAGGGGCGAACCCCCCCCCCCCGCTTGAATACGCTAATTCACTTAGCTGCACCAACCCTTACAGCCCCTGGCTGGGGAGGGGCTAGCAACATCTGCCCTCCTGGGGCATGAAAGGCTCACTAGACACCAGGGTTAAAAACAAATGCCAGTGTGGGGCAGTCTATGGCTTCACCCTCCATTGTATAAGGCTCTCAATCCCATTGCCTTTGCAGTCCTCTTGTGGGCATATTGGGGAACTATCGCAAATATGACTTGTTCCAATAGGCTAAAAAGACTATGAAACACGAAGGAAATTTTTTTATATAAAGAAGCAAATAAAGTGAAGGAGTGTGTCCACTTAGTATCTGCATGTTCCAGCTTGTCTGTCAATTGTTCAACCCATTTTTGTTCCGGTTGCCTGCTGCTAAGTCATGAGAAGGTGGACATAGCTGTTTATGGAAGCTACAGTAACCCTGGCCCTCATGGACTTATGGTACCGGAATGTGACAGAAGAGGAGGCAGCACGTATGACATTAGATCACTTAAGCAGGTCAGTAAGTTCCTTTGTTGGCCATGATTTGCTGAGGGGGTATGGAAAGAGAAAAAAAGTATGTGGCTCTCTTTGTGCGCATATGCTGATGCTTTCTCTTGGCTACCACCCACTAACATATGGCAATCACCTTCCTCTTTTCCCCTCAGTATGCTGCCTGGGAATAAAATAGTCTTACTTTGCTTATTATGGCACTCTATTCCTAGACACTCTTGCCTATGGCATATTGTGACCACTCATGACTTCTAATTGATATTGATCATCTCTATAAACTTATAATGACACACTGGCAGAGTCTATGTGGGGCAGTAGAACACTTGAGGAAGTGATGACATTGGCAGACCCATATTATTAGAGGATCAAAATCATGCACTAACAAGATGAAAAGCACGTATTTTGAAGGAGTTTAGTTTTTAAGAACAAATGTTTTTAGAGGAACTGGCCAAAACCGAGACCATCTGCAGTCAACGTAAACTTCAACTGCAAGAGTTTAAGCCCACCTACACGTGATGTATATATATATGTATATATATATATATATATATATATATATATATATATATATATATATATATATTCACTGAAAAAACCATAGGTTTTAGGGAAAGTTATAGTTAGTTGGACATTGCACTCGTACAAAACCCGTGAAATTCCCCCGTTATAGTTAGTTCAGCTAACTATAACTCGCGCCCACAATGCACTGCTGATGACGTCACATATTACATCACTCATGACATGGTCAGTGACATCACTGATGACATCATGCAGTGACTGTTTCTGTAAAGTTTAAATATGTTTAATATATATAGGGAAAGGCGTATTGAAGAATGAGTGGGTGTATAAGCGTCTGAATGGATGATTTAGTAGGTGCGTGACTGAGTCTATAAGTGAGTGATTAAACGTATCTTACTGGATGCATGGGTGAGTGACTAAACTGTGTGAATGTCTGTATCCGTCTGTCTGTTGTTGTGTAAGCAGCTGCATGGGGTTTCTGACTAGCTAAATGAGTGTCTATATGGGTTATGGATTGGTTCTCTGAGTATCTGTATGGGTGCCTCAGTGTTTGTGTGGGTGGGGTGTGTGTGACTGTGCATAGATGTGTGAGTGGGTGATTCACTGGGTGCATGGTTTCAAGAGTGCGTCTGATGGACTGTATGGGTGGGTGAGTGTGTGTATGGGTGTGTTAGTGATTGAATGTATATCTCAGTGGTACATGTGTGAGTAACTACATATGTGAAAGGCAGTATATGTGTGTGTTGGAGTATATAAATGGCTATAAGTGAGAGTGTGTGATTGTGAGAGTGGCTATATGGATGAGTGTGTGCTTGCATCAGTGATTGCATAGGAGCGTAAGAATGTGCTAGTATTTTTATGAGTAAGTGAGCTAGTGTGTATAACTGTATAGGTGAGTAAATGGGAGTGTGATTAATTATTAGCATGACTGACTAGGTGTGTGAGTACCTCTATGGATGAGTTGCGTTGTGTGAGTGTTTATATAGGTGTATGAGTGCATATGATAGTCCTGTACTGAGTGACTGTAAGTATGAGTGACTGTACGGGTGAGTGAGTAGATGTGTGTGTGTAGACCTAAGAATCAGTGAGTGGGTATGTACTTATTGGTATTGGAGTGTGTATGGTTTTGAGAATGGCAGTCTGTAATTTAGAGTGGGTGTATCAAAAGTTATATTAGGGTGTGAGAAGATGCATTAAATTCTCACATGGATGATGTCATGAGTGATGTCATTTGAGATGTCATCAGTGATGTCATCAGTGATGTCACTGACCATGTCATGAGTGATGTAATATGTGACGTCATCAGCAGTGCATTGCGGGGGCGCGAGTTATAGTTAGCTGAACTAACTATAACGGGGGAATTTCACGGGTTTTGTACGAGTGTAATGTCCAACTAACTATAACTTTCCCTAAAACCTATGGTTTTTTCAGTGAATTTCAAAGGTTTTTTAAATGCTAAACCCTAACTATAACAGGCCTGAAACCTATGGTTTTTTCAGTGAATTTCAAAGGTTTTTAAAATGCTAAGTCCTAACTATAACAAGCCTGAAACCTATGGTTTTTTCAGTGAATTTCAAAGGTTTTTAAATGCTAATTCCTAACTATAACATGTCTGAAACCTATAGTTTTTTTCAGTGAATTTCAAAAGTTTTGTAAATGACAATTTTTAAATGTATTCATTGTTATATTTATTTTTTTGATACTGATTTACTACATTTTTTTAAACTATTTATTTTTAGATGTTTTATTTTTTAAATTACATTGTAATTACATTATACATTACATTACAAAGTATACTTTCTCAGAATGAATTACTTTAGTTTAAATACTTTGCAAATAGGCAATAGACTTTTAAGTACAGTAGTTACAGTTACACAATGCAACATTGAGCTCAATGTGAATTTCTAGCTAAATGCAATTAGTTACTTTATGGATTACTTTTCTAACCACAGGACTGGATCCTAGATTCAGTCCTGGGACATCTCCTGTAAACAGTTGAGTAAAAGCGTTTTGGTTACAGTAGTGATTTTTAAGGAATATTATTGTATTTTAAAAGTTGACACTTAGAAACTTTTTCTCATAGAATCACCAATGTTATCCTATGGAAGGAAATTCACTTAGCAGGTAAGTAGTGTTATCGTTACTTTTTCTTACTCAGTGGTGGATCCTGGATCCAGCACTGGTGCATCTCCTGTAAACAGTTGAAAGAATGCGTTTAAGTCATACAGGCGATTTTTAAGGAATATTTGTAGTTTGTGAAAATCAACACTTTGAAACTTTTCTGCTGAAAACCAGACAATGGATTCCTACGGAAGGAAATATAAGTTACTGGTAAGTACGGTTAAAATTACTTTTCAGGATCAGTACTGGGCTGAAAGATGCAGGACTGAGGTCTCTCCTGATAACAGGTGAGTAAATCGGAATTCGTAGTTCGGCTGATTTTAGAGGAATATTTGCACAATGGTGAAGGGAGGGGCGGGGCCTGAGGTGACATCTGTGCAAACGCGCCCCGTGGCGCGTTTTAAGTTGGGGATTAAGTCCCCTTGAATCATGAGGGTCCCTGGGGTCCAACTAGCCCACCCTGTACCTCCAGTATGCGCCAGGAGGCTGCGTTGCAGAGAGGTGTTCAGAGGCCACACCCCTTTTTGCACCTCTCTGCAACGCAGCTCTGTGGCGCTTTCTTGACGTACCTGGTGGGCTAGTTCGCCCCCAGAGACCCTCAGGATTGAAGGGGATTTCATTCCCCATCTTAAAATGCGCCACGGGGCCTGTTTGCACACATGTCACCTGAAGCCCCGCCCCCTCCCTTCACCACTGTGCAAACGTGCCCCGTGGCGCGTTTTAAGTTGGGGATTAAGTCCCCTTGAATACTGAGGGTCCCTGGAGTCCAACTAGCCCACCATGTACCTCCAAAAAGTGCCACAGAGCTGCGTTGCAGAGAGGTGTAAAAGGGCGTGGCCTCTGTACACCTCTCTGCAACGCAGCCCCTAGCGCATACCGGAGGTTCCTGGTGGGCTAGTTGGCCCCAGGGACCCCAGTATTCAGGGGAATTACTTCCCTTCTTAAAACGCGCCAGGGGGCGCGTTTGCAGACTGCTGCAGGGAGGGGCGGGGCCTCGGCACGATGCCGGTCTTTTTTTTTCTGCTTAGGGGTCCTTGTGGGACCCCCTGAGCAGACCTAGAGGTCAGGGTGTTTCTACCCTGCCCCTTTGTGCGTTTTGCGCACTTGTTTCTTGTGTTTTTTTTTTTTTTAATCAGTGGGATCCGCGCACCCTAAGCGCATCCTGCCGATTTTGAAAAAAAAAAAAATGCTTTTTTCTGCCCAGGGGGTCCTTGTGGGACCAGACCTAGGGGGTCAGGGCGTTTCTACCCTGCCCCCTTTGTGCATTTTGCGCACTTGTTTCTTGTGCTTTTTTTTTAATTGGCGGGATCCGCGCACCCTAAGCGCATTCTGCCGATTTAAAAAAAAAAAAAAATGCTTTTTTAAATGCTAAACCCTAACTATAACAGGCCTGAAACCTATGGTTTTTTCAGTGAATTTCAAAGGTTTTTAAAATGCTAAGTCCTAACTATAACAAGCCTGAAACCTATGGTTTTTTCAGTGAATTTCAAAGGTTTTTTAAATGCTAATTCCTAACTATAACATGTCTGAAACCTATAGTTTTTTTCAGTGAATTTCAAAAGTTTTGTAAATGACAATTTTTAAATGTATTAATTGTTATATTTATTTTTTTATACTGATTTACTACATTTTTTTAAACTATTTATTTTTAGATGTTTTATTTTTAAATTACATTGTAATTACATTATACATTACATTACAAAATATACTTTCTCAGAATGAATTACTTTAAATACTTTGCAAATAGGCAATAGACTTTTAAGTACAGTAGCACAAGTTACTAACTTGTGTAACGATATATCTGTAAGAGACAGTAGTTAGTGATAGATTCCTTACCTTAGAATATCCCCAGGCGTCAGGCTGGATCCGGAAAGTTTTGCGTAGCAGTACCCTTGCGCGTCGGTAGGCGGCGTCGTGCGGCTCCGCGTCCGTCGTTGGCGTCGTGATCGCCGGGATGACGTCGCGGGCAGTACTTAGACGCCGCCCCTGCGCGCTGACGTCAGTTCTGTACACGACTTTCCGCGCCAGGAACGCAGAGCCATGCAAGAAGCTGACACAGGTGTCTGAAAAATACTAGGGCCCTGAAAGGGATGTCCTTAACCCTAGAAATCAGTTCGCAGAACGGGGAGGATGGGTGGGGCGGTAAGGAATCTATCACTAACTACTGTCTCTTACAGATATATCGTTACACAAGTTAGTAACTTGTGCATCTGAAAGAGACACGTTAGTGATAGATTCCTTACCTTAGAATAGATACCCCAGCAATACCAACCCCGGTGGTGGGTCTGCGAACAAAGATCAGACAAGGAAGTCCTGGAGGACAGGACGGCCAAAGAAGCCGTCCCTCCGGACCTGACTGTCAAGGCAGTAATGCTTAGTAAACGTGTGCAGCGAGGCCCACGTAGCTGCCTGACAGATAACCGGCAGCGGAACACCGCGGCCCAAGGCCGTGGTAGCAGCCGTTGCCCTGGTGGAATGGGCACGCAGCCCAACAGGAGGCTCCTTCTTAGCCAAAGAATAGCAGGTCTTGATGCACAAGGTAACCCAGCGGGAGATGGTCCTCTTGTGCACCGCCCGACCTTTTGGCGCCCACGTAGCCAACAAAGAGCTGGTCATCCACCCGGAAGTGTTTTGTGCGGTCGATATAGAAGGAGAGCGCACGTTTTGGGTCCAGACGGTGGAGCCTCTCTTCCTCTCTGGAAGGATGCGGAGGCGGAAAGAAGGTGGGCAAAGTGATGGTCTGCCCAATGTGGAAAGCAGTAACCACCTTTGGCAAGAAGGACGGACGCGTCCGAAGAACAACCTTGTCTGGATGAACAGACAGAAAGGGAGGTTTGCAAGAAAGAGCCTGGAGCTCACTCACCCGCCGAGCGGAGGTGATGGCCACCAGAAAGGCTGCCTTTAGAGTCAGAAGACGAAGAGGACAGTTATGCAGAGGCTCAAAGGGAGCGCACATTAAAAGGTAAGAACCAAGTTCAAGTCCCACTGAGGCATTACAAACGGAACAGGAGGGAAGAGGTGAGTAATGCCTTTTAAGAACCTGTTAACAACAGGGGACTTGAAAAGGGAGGGCTGATCAGGGAGCCTGAGGAAGGCCGAGATAGCACAAAGATAACCCTTGATGGTACCCAGGGCAGAACCCTGTTGGGCCAGAGAGAGAAGGAACAGAAGGACCTCAGAAAGAGGGGCAGAAAGGGGATCCACAGCCTTTGCTGTGCACCATGCCACAAATTTGTTCCACCTGCAGGCGTATACCACCTTAGTGGAGGGACGCCTGGCTGCCAGAATCACATCACAAACTTCGGGAGGCAAGTCGAAAGGAATGAACTGCCGCCGCTCAATCTCCACGCAAGCAGGTGTAGACTGGACAGGTTCGGGTGGAGGACCGTCCCCTGCTGCTGCGACAGAAGATCCTCCCGAAGAGGCAGACGGATCGGGGGATCTATGCTCATATTGAGTAGCTCGGGATACCAAACTCTTCGAGCCCAGTCCGGAGCCACAAGAATGACTTGGGCCCGGTCGTGCCGAATCTTCTTCAACACTCTGGGTAGAAGTGGTATAGGCGGAAAGGCGTACAACAGACCGCAACTCCACTCGCGACGAAAGCGTCGCCGAGCGAGTGCCGCCTTGGAAATTCCAACGCGCAGAACTGATGACATTGCGCGTTCTCGTCGATGGCGAATAGATCTAACCAAGGCTCTCCCCACTGTAGAAAGAGTCCTTGCGCCACTTCCGAGTGAAGACGCCATTCGTGATCCATCATGCACCTGCGGCTGAGTTCGTCCGCCCTGGCGTTCAGAGAACCTGCCAGGTGTTGAACCATCAGGAACATGCCCTGATGTTCCAGCCATGTCCAGAGGCGCAGAGCCTCCTGACAAAGGGTCCAAGACCCCACCCCGCCCTGTTTGTTGCAGTACCACATGGCGGCGGTGTTGTCTGTGAACACCTGCACTACCTTCCCTTTGACAGAGGGAAGGAATGCCTTGAGTGCAAGCCGGATCGCCCGGAGCTCCAGAAGGTTGATATGGAGCCGGGACTCCGCCGGAGACCAGAGGCCTCTGATCTCCGCCTCTCCCAAGTGACCGCCCCATCCCAGAAGGGACGCGTCCGTCACAACTGTATGCTCTGGCTGGGGAAGGGAGAGGGATCTGCCCATGACCCATTGCCGGTTCGAGAGCCACCACTGCAACTGTTTTGCAGTCCCCTCCGAGATCTGGACGTGATCGGACAGGTTGCCCTGGTGCTGCGCCCACTGGAACTTCAGGTCCCACTGCAGAGCCCGCATATGCCATCTGGCATGATTGACCAGCAGGATGCAGGAGGCCATGAGGCCCAGCAGCCTCAGGGTCATCCTTACCGAAACCCAGGATAAAGGCCGAAAGATCGGAATCATAGCCTGAATACCCCGGACTCGCCGTTCGGGAGGATAGGAACGAAACTGCGTCGTGTCCAGAACTGCTCCGATGAAAAGGAGCTGTGGAGAAGGAATCAGATGCGACTTCGGCACATTGATGGAGAACCCCAGCGAGTGCAGGAGTTCGGCCGTAGTCTGGAGGTGGGAGACGACTGCCTGGGGCGAGCCCGCCTTCAGCAGCCAGTCGTCGAGGTAGGGGAAGACTGAAACCCCTGCCCGAGCGCAGATGAGCCGCGACCACCGCCATCACTTTCGTGAACACCCGAGGGGCACTGGTAAGGCCAAAGGGAGCACGGTGAACTGAAAATGCTCGTGGCCTACCGTGAACCGAAGGTAACGCCGGTGGGCCGGCAGGACGGGGATGTGGAAATATGCGTCCTGCAAGTCCAACGCTACCAACCAGTCTCCAGGGTCGAGGGCAGTCAAGACCTGAGCTAGGGTGAGCATCTTGAACTTCTCCTTCCGGAGGAAGCGATTGACGTTCCGGAGGTCCAAGATAGGACGCATGTCCTCCTTGTCCTTTTGGGCACCAGAAAGTAGTGGGAGTAGCAACCACGCCCTACTTCTGGGGTCGGAACATGCTCGATGGCCCTCTTGGTCAAGAGGGCCGTGACTTCCTTCTGTAGAAGCACCAAGTGATCCCCTGACATGCGGTGGAGTTGAGGTGGCATGGCTGGGGGTGGTCTCGAAGGGGAGGGAGTAGCCCCTTCGGACAATGTCCAAGACCCACCTGTCCGAGGTGATGGTGCGCCAGTGGGGAAGGTGATGGCGGACCCTGCCCCCTACTGGCGTGCCGTGCACCTGAAAGGAGGGACTAGGAGGGCTTGGAGGCCGCGGACGGGTTGGAGGTGGTGGCCTGACCCGCACGCTGGTTGCCCGATCCGCCACGGCGGAATCCACGTCCTCGGCCACGCGAAGACGCCTGCTGCGCGGGCCGGTGGCTGGGCTGCTGACGTGAAGGGGCGCCCCTACCGTGGCCACGATAGGGGCGAAAAGCAGAAGGCAGCGGAGGGCGTGTAGCAGAAAGGCCCAGGGACTTGGCAGTAGCCCGTGAGTCCTTAAAGCGCTCCAACGCATGGTCTGCTTTGGACCCAAAAAGACCGACTCCATCAAAGGGCATGTCCATGAGAGTATTCTGGACATCCCCTGAAAAACCAGTGGTTCTCAGCCAGGCGTGGCGGCGGAGCGCCACCGTCGTTGCAATCGACCTGCCCAGCGAGTCGGCGGTGTCAAGGCCACAACGGATAGTGTATTTGGCCGCATCCCTTCCTTCCGCAATGGCGCGGGAAAGCAGTGCCTGGACCTCCTCAGGGCACTGGGGCAAAACATCCGCCACCGAATCCCACAGAGAGTGGGTATATCGGCCCAAAAGACAAGCGGTGTTAACGGACCGCAAGCCAGCACTGGAGGAAGAAAAACCTTTCTTCCCAAACTGATCCAGGCGTTTGGATTCCCTATCCGGAGGAGCGGTAGGGAAGGCTGTTTGGGAAGCGGAGGCTTGGACAACCAAGCTCTCAGGAGTGGGGTGGACAGAAAGAAACAGGGGGTCGCCCGGAGCGGGGCGATGGCGTCGTGACACGTTCCGATCCACAGGAGCCCCTGTGTTGGGCTTGGACCAGGCGCCCAAAAGAACGTCTGTGAGGGCGTCGTTAAACGGCAGCACAGTCTCCGCAGAGGAGGCTGCCGGCTGAAGCACCTCTGTCAAGATGTTAGGCTTGACCGTCAAAGTAGGGAGCTGGAGACGTAAGGCCCCAGCAGCCCTACGCAACACCGTACCAAAATTGGCCCCCTCCTCCGTAGCCACGAGAGGAGACAGCATGCCAGTGTCAGGAGAAGTATCCAGACCACTGGCCTCCCTAGACTCTCTGTCCAGTCCTCATCATACTGACAGTTGCGAGTCAGAGGGTCATCAGACCCCTCCCAGTCCTCCTGGTCCTCCTCTGGTTCAAAATAAGGAGGAGGAGGGACATTTGGGACCCAAGGTCCCATCGGCGCCGGAGCCGGAGTCGAGCGGCGTCGCTCCGGGTCCATGTCCGGAGCCGGAAGGAACCGGGGACGACGCCGCCCGGAGCCCAGGGCGGCGTCGAGAACGGCACCGGAGACATCGGCGCCGGCGGAGGTGTCGTGAGGTCGACCGGCGTCGATGGGGGTTGTGGAGCCGGGATCGAGGCCGGGGCCGAAGCCGGAGCCGGGATCGAGGCTGGAGTCCCGGGCGACGCCGGGGCTGGAGCCGCCGGCGACGCCGGAGCAACCCCATCAGGGCCCGCGGGGCCCGAAGGCGCACCGGAGGGGCCTGAAGGCCCGAAGAGGCGGGCCATGGCCGACAGGAACTCCTGTACCTTGGCCGGATCCGCCCCGAACCCGGGAAGGGTGGGTATGACGGGGGCGACTCCACAGGCAAGTCCGGGGCCGCGGGGCGGGGACGGTGCCGGGAGGGGCCTCAGCCGAGTCGCGAGACCGGCGAGGCGAAGTCCGAGAGCGACGATGCTTCTTGGACTTCTTGTGCTTAGACTTACCGGACGAAGAAGACTTCGACGCCGGCGACCGGTGTGCACTCCGCGAGCGACCCCTGGACCTCTCACGCGACCGGGGCCTCCGTGGAGCCGAATGCCGGGCCTCGAGGAGCTTTCGAGACCGCTCTCGCAAAGCTTTCGGGTTGAGGGCCTGGCATTCGGGACAAGACTCGGTGTCGTGGCCTCGGCCGAGGCAGAAGAGACACTCCCAATGCGGGTCGGTGACGGACATCATCCGCGCACAGGCGCCGCATCGCTTGAAGCCGGGCATCCCTACGACACCTTAAAGATGGAAAAAACAGTGAAAAAATCACCAAAAAGTATGGTCAAAAATTGACCAGGGCACTGCTCTTCCCGGATCTGCGCTTGCTGGCGCGGAAAAAGAAGAACTGACGTCAGCGCGCAGGGGCGGCGTCTAAGTACTGCCCGCGGCGTCATCCCGGCGATCACGACGCCAACGACGGACGCGGAGCCGCACGACGCCGCCTACCGACGCGCAAGGGTACTGCTACGCAAAACTTTCCGGATCCAGCCTGACGCCTGGGGATATTCTAAGGTAAGGAATCTATCACTAACGTGTCTCTTTCAGATGTTACAGTTACACAATGCAACATTGAGCTCAATGTGAATTTCTAGCTAAATGCAATTAGTTACTTTATGGATTACTTTTCTAACCACAGGACTGGATCCTAGATTCAGTCCTGGGACATCTCCTGTAAACAGTTGAGTAAAAGCGTTTTGGTTACAGTAGTGATTTTTAAGGAATATTATTGTATTTTAAAAGTAGACACTTAGAAACTTTTTCACATAGAATCACCAATGTTATCCTATGGGAGGAAATTCACTTAGCAGGTAAGTAGTGTTATCGTTACTTTTTCTTACTCAGTGGTGGATCCTGGATCCAGCACTGGTGCATCTCCTGTAAACAGTTGAAAGAATGCGTTTAAGTCATACAGGCGATTTTTAAGGAATATTTGTAGTTTGTGAAAATCAACACTTTGAAACTTTTCTGCTGAAAACCAGACAATGGATTCCTACGGAAGGAAATATAAGTTACTGGTAAGTACGGTTAAAATTACTTTTCAGGATCAGTACTGGGCTGAAAGATGCAGCACTGAGGTCTCTCCTGATAACAGGTGAGTAAATCGGAATTCGTATTTCGGCTGATTTTAGAGGAATATTATAAAGTTCCAAACGCCACACTTAGAAGAATTTCCAAGTGAAACCAGTCAATGATATCCTATGGAAGGAAATTCAAGTTACTGGTAAATACGGTTAAAATTACTTTTCAGGATCAGTACTGGGCTGAAAGATGCAGCACTGAGGTCTCTCCTGATAACAGGTGAGTAAATCAGAATTCGTAGTTCGGCTGATTTTAGAGGAATATTTGCACAATGGTGAAGGGAGGGGGCGGGGCCTGAGGTGACATCTGTGCAAACGCGCCCGTGGCGCGTTTTAAGTTGGGGGATTAAGTCCCCTTGAATCATGAGGGTCCCTGGGGTCCAACTAGCCCACCCTGTACCTCCAGTATGCGCCAGGGAGCTGCGTTGCAGAGAGGTGTTCAGAGGCCACGCCCCTTTTTGCACCTCTCTGCAACGCAGCTCTGTGGCCTTTCTGGACGTACCTGGTGGGCTAGTTCGCCCCTGGGACCCTCAGGATTGAAGGGGATTTCATTCCCCATCTTAAAATGCGCCACGGGGCCTGTTTGCACACATGTCACCTGAAGCCCCGCCCTCCCTTCACCACTGTGCAAACGTGCCCCGTGGCGCGTTTTAAATTGGGGGATTAAGTCCCTTGAATACTGAGGGTCCCTGGAGTCCAACTAGCCCACCATGTACCTCCAAAAAGTGCCACAGAGCTGCGTTGCAGAGAGGTGTAAAAGGGGCGTGGCCTCTGTACACCTCTCTGCAACGCAGCCCCTGGCGATACCGGAGGTTCCTGGTGGGCTAGTTGGCCCCAGGGACCCCCAGTATTCAATGGGAATTACTTCCCCTTCTTAAAACGCGCCAGGGGGCGCGTTGCAGACTGCTGCAGGGAGGGGCGGGGCCTCGGCACGATGCCGGTCTTTTTTTTTCTGCCCAGGGGGTTCTTGTGGGACCCCCTGAGCAGACCTAGGGGTCAGGGTGTTTCTACCCTGCCCCCTTTGTGCGTTTGCGCACTTGTTTTTGTGCCTCGGTTCTACCGAGGGACAAAATGGCTGCCAACACTTCCTGGTTTGGAGTGTTGACAGCCAGCTGACAGCCAATTAGCATGCAGCTCGTGATCGGGACGGTGCGCGCAGGGTGCGCTGAGGGTACGCGGACCCTACTCGGCCATAGATATATATGTGACTTTACTTTTGATTTTCTCAGGAACTACTGAACGGATTTACACCATTTAAGCAAAAAGCACCAGTCTGAACCAAGGGCTACCTCTTTGCCAAATTTGGTGTAATTCCGTTCAGCAGTTCAGGCTGTAACTGCGACTAAAGGTTCCTATGGAAAAATGAATGGGAAAACGCGTTTTGGGACCCCCTTTTTTTCTCGGCCCCCGCTTGACGAATCAACCCGAGACTTTCAGGGTAGGAGCGGAGCGCCCCAACAAGTTGGAAACTTTCGCGAAGATCGTCAACCGGCGCCAACGTTATTTCAAATAGAATGTCGCGGATTTCCTATGGATAATAGGTCCTAACTATAACTATCTACTGGCGACCGCCAGTAGATTATATATATATATACACACACACATATATGCTACTTACCCAGTAAGCATCTGTTTGTGGTACGTAGTGCTGTAGTTTCACATGCTTAGCATGAGTCCGCCATCTAGTGTTGGGCTCGGAAGTGTGCACGTTGTTTTTCTTGGAAGAAATTCTTCGAATCACGAGTTATAGTGACTCCTCCTCTTGCTTGCATTGTACATGGTCATCAACTCTATTTGTTAGATTGTTTTCCGTTTGGCGGGTGAGGATGGAGTGAAAGGATAGTGTATGCTATAGAGATGACCATGTAGTGAATGCATGACATATGTATATGAATGCAAAGAGCACAAGTCACCGGGGAGGAGGGTAGGCAGATGTGAATCGACAGCAAAAGACACACAATTGATGGACGGAATGCAGAACAAATCAAAACATTCACCCCCAGTAAAGAGATCTGGGTTAAATCCATCATTCTTTTGCTCACCATGCCACCCCAGTTTAGACCTGGCCATATGCAAATCAGTCTTGACCCTGTGCCTCATGGGAACAGTCCAGCCTGAACTGCCAAGCCAGGTCCTCCCTGGACCAGAAACAAGCATCCTAGGACCGGTTTCGGGGTTTCACCCCTCATCAGCCAGGATAGCTTGATTCCAGTGGCACAGTGAGCAATGCAAAGAGCACAAGTCACCGGGGAGGAGGGTAGGCGCATGTGAATCGACAGCACTACATGCCACAAACAGATGGGTAATTAACATTCACCGTTTGATGGCATGTGTGGCTGTAGATACACATGCTTAGCATAGACTAAAAAGAAGTTCTCTCTGTAAGCTGTGATTAACTTGTGCTTGGTGCATTTGTTTGAAATAAAGTACGTGATACTTCTTGAACAACATTTGCTTGTTGTCTTGCCATAACACCTACACAGTAATGTTTTGTAAATGTAGGTAGAGTAGTCCATGTAGCTGATTTACATATGTCAGCTATGGGAATATTCCCTACAAATGCCATTTAAACCCCTTTTTTGCGTGTAGAATGGGCTCTTGATGGAATAGGTAGTGTTCTCTTGGCTTTAGCATTACATGTTTGGATACATCTAACTATCCAACGTGCAATACCCGATTTAGAAATTGCTTTGACAGTTGTGTTTTACAGAAAGATTGTGTTCTATCTATATAGAACATTAATGCTCTTTTGACATCTAATGTATGTAACGCTGTTTCAGCTACTGATTCTGGTTGAGGGAAGAATACAGGTAACTATGGATTGCACCATGTGAAAATGTGATATTACTTTAGGTAAGAATCTAGGGTTAGTTCTTAAAACCACTTTGTCTCGATGTACTTGAAAGAATGGTTCTTCTAAAGTTAATGCTTGAATTTCTCCTACTCCGAGTGAAGTAATTGAAATTAGAAAAGTGAGTTTCCATGATAGAAACTGTAATTGGCATGTACGCAATGTTAGTTTCAAATGGTGGACCCATTAACCTTAAATTCCACACTGGTGTAGGTGGTGCTAGAGGTGGAATAACCCTTAAGTCCTTGTAAAGAGGCTTTAATTACAGGAATTCTAAATAGAGAAGTTTATTCTCTATTCTGAAGATATGCAGCTAGTGCTGTAAGATGTATTTTAATAGGGGTGAAAGCCAAACCTGCATTTTGTAAATGAAGCATGTAACCTATAATGTTTTGAGGTGATGCTTGTATAGGATTAATGTCTTTTGAATGACAGTAATAAACAAAACGTTTCCACTTTGCTGCATAGAATGCTCTTTTTTGTGGGTCTTCTTGCATCTTTTAGGATATCCATTCATTCTTTTGGTAAGTTTAGGCATCCGAATTCTAAGACTTCAGGAGCCAAATCGCAAAATTGAGATATTTGGGTGAAGTATTGCTCCTTTGGGGGGGGGGCGTGGCCAAGCCGCGGGCTAAGATGGCCGCGCGGTGTTGAAGCTCCGCCGGCAGTCCGACGAACTAAACGCTGTCCCCACCCTATAGCACCTACATGACGGTGGCAGAGGCGTCGCTGCATCCCTGATCCGCTGGGACACGAGCTGGGTGTCGTTCGAGGGATGGAACGCACACGGAGCGGCCCTGTCGCGAGTTCCGTCTGCGACGCGGAGCAAGGCAAGATGGCGGCCTAGGACGACGATCGCGGCTGTTTGGTCGGCGCTGGGTCCTACGGTGCGGTGAGTGCCCGGGTGCCGGTTTGGTAGTCTCGGCGCCCCCCGCTTCTGCACGATACGCGCAGCTTTCGTGGCTGAGGCAGTGTCACCCAGGCGCTGTTGTGAAGGTCCGGCCACGCTGCCTCCCAACCCCCACTATCGCTACTAACTGATGCAGGGCAGGCGAGGCTGGACCGTAAGCAACGCAGAGGGCGCGGGGGATGAGTGCACGAGCCTGCTGGATGCCCCCGGCGCCTGGTGTGGCCCCCGCGCGGTCCCCCGTCTAAGCGGTCGGAGCCTCGACAGAATGCGCTAGCTATTCCACAGCAGTGCCCTTGGCCCCACTGTCTCCACACACCAGACGCAATTGCTTTGAAGGAGCAGACGCATGCACCCTGTTTGAGAGTGGCCGGCACCTGCCTCTGACGCCCACCGACCCTCTGCACTGCCCTTCTGCCAGCTCACTATTGCCATACCTGAAGCTTCCGGGGTCACTGCGAGGCCTAGCAGCTCTCAAAATATTCCTCCGCCCCGACATCCCAAACGCGGCTAGTAGCATCCGTGGGGCAGCAGCGACGGCTGGGCAGTCTCCGGTTCCTGCACGAAGGCATGGGACGCAAAGACCCGAAACAAAGGACACTCCCATTTGAAAAACTGGCGGAGAAAACAGCGGAGGAAGACCCCAACATGGGGGAACGGGTAGGCAGCCCTGCTGGAGATGCATCAGCCATGGCCCCTGCGGCGGAGTGGATGCAAGAAATGAGAGCAGGTTTCAGGGCATTGGACGGTCGCTTCGACTCCCTGGACAAAACGCTCGAATCCATGGGTGCAAAGATCCAAGCGCACGATCGGCGTCTGGATGTGGCAGAGGCGCGGATCTCCGACATCGAGGATGGTACCGCACAGGCAACCAAACGACTAGATCGAATGGACCGTCTACTAAAGGAAGTGGCCAACAAGAATGAGGACCTTGAAGCACGCAGCCGCCGCAATAACGTGCGCATTCTTGGGGTTCCGGAGTCCAGAGCTACGGGCCGCTTAGATAGTTTTGTGGAAACTTTGCTGGCGGACATGTTTGGGAGGGACTCCTTTACGCCTGGCTTTGTGGTGGAGAGAGCCCACCGCACTCTCGGTCCGCGGCCTAACCCGGGCCTCCCGCCTCGCCCCCTGATAGCTCGCATGATGAACTTCCGAGACAGATACGGTACTGCGTTTGGCCAGGGAGCGTGGCGACGTAACCTGGCAGGGCTCAAAAATCGCTCTTTACCCTGACTACACGGTGATGGTTCAAGATGCCAGACGCAAATTCACTGGGGTAAAAGCCGCACTCCGGAACCTTGGCCTTAAATACGGCATGTTATATCCTGCACGTCTTCGAGTGGAGGTTGAGGGCCGGGTACGATTCTTTGAAAATCCCAACGAGGTCCAAGAATTCTGTCGCACCTATAAAAACAACAATGGCCAGCGGCGGGACGGCAGGGACGACCCGTCTCCTCCGCATAGCGGATCCGTTGCAAGCGTGGACCTGTTCTCTGGCTCCGGTGTGGGGTGACATTGTGAACATTGTTGAGTGTTTGATCTTCCTTCCTTCCTTCAATACTTGGGGACACAATATACCTTGATTGAGTATATTTTTTCATAGTTGGGCTGCTGACGTGGCGTCGCCACCCCCTAGGTGGATACCTTGGGTTCTTTCAGGCTGATTCGAATGTACCTGTTTATAATTGCGTTCTATGATTGTACAGTCGATTGGTACTTTGGTTTTTGTTTACAGGTTGGGGTAGGCCTTACCATTTTCGTAGTGAGGCTGGGTGGAGGGAGGGGGTTTGGGAAGGGGTTTAATGTTTTCTTTATTGATTATCATGCATGCTGTCCTTGGTATTGGTTATTGGTCCACACCATGACATTTATCCTCGTAGACTTTCTTAAGACTCTTAGATGGCACAGCTAGGTTTCAGCGCAGGTCCCTCTAAGTTGTCCCTGTTGTCATGGAATGTCAGGGGTCTTAATAATCAACGTAAAAGACGGCAAGTAGTGCACTACTTGAATAGACATAACATAGACATCGCCTTTCTGCAAGAAACTCATTTACCTGTCACTGATGCGGCGCGCTTTGCTGCCAGTTGGGGGCCCATAGGTATTTTGCCAATTATAGCAATTATGCGAGAGACACGGCAGTTCTAATCCATAAGAGAGTCCCTTTTAGCTGCTGTCTGGTCATCAGGGACAGGGAGGGCCGGTATGTTATAGTGGCAGGTTCGGTAATGGGACACAGGGTCAATCTGATTTGTGTTTACGGCCCCAATACTGACTCCCCGGAGTTTTTCCACTCCCTACACACTCAACTTTCCAAACTAGAACCTGCATTGATTATGATAGGCGGGGATTTCAATCTCCTTTTGAATCCAGGCTTGGATAGCACGTCCGGCACCGCAGACACCAAACCTAGAGCGAGGCGAGCGGTCCGTGACCTCTGTGACCAGTTTTCACTGATAGACATTTGGCGCAGGCGCAACCCCACCACTACTAATTACACACATTTCTCTGGTCAACACAACACATGGACTAGGATCGATTTTTGGCTGATCTCCCCGGATGTGTCCCCATGGTATCGGGCGTTGGAGACCCTCCCTAGGACGTACTCGGACCATTCCCCTGTTCAGCTCTGTCTCCAAGTTCCACGCCCGAAGGGTTTGAAAGACAATGGCGCTTTCCCTGCCGCGCTCTTTTAGACGACCTTTTTTGCCATGAGGTCAGTGAAGCAATTGAAGACTACTTTACTATTAATACTGGCTCGGTCGATTCCTGGGCTGTGTTGTGGGAGGGATTCAAAGCCTACATTCGTGGTGTGTGCATATCCAAACACGCAGGGGTGCTCAGAGCACTGCGCACAACACTGGCACGGCTGGAGGGAGAACTAACAACGCTAGATGCGGAAATACAGCACGCTACCCCTGACTCATTGCACGGTAAGAGGCTGGTCCTCCTTTCCGAATACAGGGAAACAGCGGATCGTGAGATCCTTTACTTGGGTAAATATCAAACTGCTCGTAGGTACGGTGAGGGTGACCGGCCGGGTCGCACCCTAGCTCAGATCCTCAGACCGCCCTACAGTAATGCATACATCACAGAGATACGTAATAAGGATGGAACACTTCATACAACTTCCACTGATATTAGGAACGAGTTTCTTACATACTACACGGCACTATACACATCTAGACACAGCAGTGATACAACCGCACAAGAGGACTATCTATCCGAAATTGCCTTAGTGTTCCTAGAAAAAAACATGCAGGAGTTCCTGGCGGAACCCATCACGGTGAATGAGGTGCCTGGGGCAATTAAAGAGCTGCGCGGTTCCTCCGCCCCGGGCCTTGACGGCTTTACCGGGGAGTTCTACAAGGCCTTTTCAGATCTTCTAGCGCCAAAACTGATTGAGGTCTATGCTGAAGCCCTGGAAAGACAATCCCTGCCGCCCACGTTAAACGAAGCGGTAATCATTCTCCTTCCAAAGCCCGACAAGGATCCATCGCTTTGTGGGTCATATAGACCTCTATCACTCTTGAATATAGATTATAAAATCCTTGCTAAAATCGTGGCCAACAGACTTTCACAATTGATGGAGTTTATTATCTCTCCGGCACAATCAGGCTTCGTCCCTCACCGCTCCACCTCATTAAACTTACGAACTCTGTTCGCAGTGTTGCACAGAATAAATCCCGAAACTCCCGCTGCGGCTATTCTGTTAGACACAGAAAAAGCCTTTGACACACTCGAATGGCCCTTTTTTCTATCTATAATGCGTCGGATGGGTATGCCAGCAGGCTTCATAGCTCTTACGAGCCTACTATACAGTCGGCCCACGGCGCGACTCCGCATGAATGGTACTATATCTGGCCCATTCTCTCTCACCCGTGGCACCCGACAGGGGTGTCCGCTGTCACCTCTCTTGTTTATCCTTGCCATGGACCCCTTACTGCGGCACTTCCAGGAACGACATCTCCACAGAGGACTGCAGTTTAATACGGGCCCTCTCTTGGTTTCCCTCTATGCCGATGATACTATCCTCTATGTCAGAGAACCGCATCAGAACCTGGCGCCGCTCGTGCGAGAGATACTCCGCTTTGGTAGACACTCCGGGCTGGGTATTAATTGGCATAAGTCAATTATTTTTCCCTTAACCAGCAGCACAGCCCCTTGGGAATGCGAGTTCCCGTTGGAATGGTGCTCAGATTCTGTCAAATATCTAGGTATGCATGTGCACCTGAAACAAGACCAGATCATAAGCCTCAATTATGGTCGAGCGATGGAGCAGCTGGAGACTCGGGTGGAAAGATGGTTACGCCTCCCCATATCCATGGCAGGCAGAATTGCTATAGTTAAGATGATGGTCCTCCCTAAATTTTTATATCTTTTTAATAACATCCCCATACCCCTCACCCAAAGTTTCTTTGCAACGCTGCGATCCCTTCTTGTCCGACTGGTATGGGGTGGCAAGCAACCTCGGGTTCGATGGAAGGTACTCACGCTACCATACGATAGAGGCGGGCTGGGCGTGCCGGATCTTTATTTATACTATCTGGTAGCTCAATGTAGTTATGCCTTTGCTTGGTATCACCCAGACGCGCGGATCCCATTTCTACGCCCGGAGGCTGATTTTGTCCTACCTGAGCAACTGGCCGCTGTCCTGCCCAGGGGCGAACCCAGAAGTCTAGTCGACATACAAACGGTCTCGACCACTAGCTGGGCTTGGAGCAAACTCCTTCGCTATACGGGCAATTCAACTTTATATTCATCGGCCCTCCCATTGCCGAATGCTCGTTGGCTCCCCATAACGGGCGAGAAACTAGTGCAACGCACATTGACTAAATTTGGTATTGCCAAAATAGGCGGACACATTCTCGGACACGGAGGACGTGCGCTTCCATGACGCTACGTTTATGGATAGATTCGTCCTTAGACGACTTTATTCAGCACTAAGAGCTACGATAGTTGGATTCCCGTTGGAACCGGACTCATTTGAACCGCTGACTCTACTAATTGAGAAGGAGAGTGGTACACACATTTCCTCACTCTATAAACTCTGCAATGCACAAGTGCCTAGTGTGGACGACAAGCTCCGCTCGGACTGGGAGACCGATTTGGGACATCCTATTTCGGACGAACAGTGGTCCGCCTGTTGCACGGTTACCAAAACCGTGTCATTAAACAGTCGCCATAAACTATTGCACTACAAGTTTCTCCGTAGAATGTACATGACGCCAGCAAAACTACATAAAATTGACCCAGATAGGCCACATACATGCCGGAAATGTGGCGCACAACACGCTGATTTCGCCCATTTGACCTGGACGTGTCCTTGCACTCATTCATACTGGGACCAAGTGCACAAAACACTTGGGGACATTCTCGGGCTCACACTGGTTCCTATACCGGAGGTGGCACTGCTGGGCTACACGGTCAACTTTCCTAAAGCTGTCCGGCAGCTAGCTTCCCTTGGCCTCCTTCTGGCAAAACGTGAGATAGCAATACACTGGGGCAGCAGGACCTCTCCTACGACACAGGGCTGGCTGAACAGCTTAGCGTTTTGTAGTACCAATAGCGAGCTCTACTCTAGCCTGCTACCCAACACAGCACGACCTAAAGACATCTGGGGCCCATATAAAGCGTATATTGGCAATCTGAACACCTCTTCATTCTCCCAGCTTAATTCAGGGATTGTGCCTACGGGGGTTGGCTAGGACAGTCGGTCTGCACACTGACACATCATGTACGACATCACGATGCGGGGGGTATCACTCCACATCACTCTCGTTCACCCCACATCATTGGGAGCTCTAGGACAAGGACAGAAGCGGACAAGGGGCACTGACCGACCACTGGGATAACACTGTAGGAATCCTGATATGCGGGCTGAGCGGTGGGGACTTGGGGGACATGTATTATGTTACATGAGATGTTATGAGTATAATTTGACGAGTAACCATTCTGTGTTAAGAGGAGAGATGACTATATTTCATTGTTATTTTTGTTATATTGCATAATGGACAATTGAACCAACTGAAACGTAATTTGTGGTCGTTTGATGATCAAAGATAAATAAAGTTATAAGTATCCTGAAAAAAAAATGAAAAAAAGTATTGCTCCTTTGGTCTGCATGGTAGGATCTTGTTGGTTGGGTAACATTTGATGGATACTACCGACATCTCCAGCAGTGTTGTGTACCATGGTTGTCTGGTACATGTTGGAGCAATTAGTATCAGTGTGAGGGATGTCTGTTTTAGTTTGCGAATGACAAATAGAAGCAGGGGGAGAGGTGGAAAAGCGTAAACAAATATCCTTGGCCAATTGATCCATAGTGCAGTGCCCTTGGATTGTGGATGTTGGAATCTGGAGGCGAAGTTTTGGAGTTTTGTGGTGCTGCAAATAGATCTATGTTCGTTTGTCCCCATTGTTTGAAGAATGGGTGTAGGACTTGTACATTTATTTCCGACTCGTGGACTTGTTGGCGTGTTCTACTGAGAAGATCCGCCAGATGACTGTCTACTGCTGGTATGTACTCTGCAAGCAACTGAATGCTGTGCTGTAGAGCAAACTTCCAGATCTTTTGTGCTAGCAGTCAACTGTGGAGATTTTGTCTCTCCTTGTTTGTGCAGAGAACACATGGTTGTCATGTCTGTTTCGATTAAAACTACCTTGTCTTTTAGGTGAGGAAGGAATGCTTTCATCACCAGATGAACTGCTAAGAGTTCTAGCTGATTGATGTGTAGAAGCAACTGACTGTGTCCAGTGCCCTTGCACAGTTATGTCCTGTAAATGTGCTCCCCAACCCATCATTGATGCGTCCGTTGTAATGGTTGTTTGCGGAATTGGGTCTATAAAAGGCCGTCCCTGTACTAGTTTGTTGGAGTTCCACCATTGCAGAGTTGGCAAACTTGACCGCAGATCAACACTAGATTGTCCAAATGACCCTCCGCTTTAGACCATTGTTACACCAGGTATTGTTGCAGAGGACACATATTTAGTCATGCATGAGGTACTATGGCTATGCATGAAGCCATAGTTCCTAGGCCACGCATAACTGTTCTCACAGATAGTTGTTTTTGAGGCTGAAATAGTGGCACCCGATTTTTGAAAAACTGAATTTTGGCTGCATTTGGGTAAGCTACTCCTGTCTGACAATTTCGAATTGCTCCCAAGTAAGGATGTACTTG